>JAZFAV010000034.1:10320000-15120000 GCA_037954035.1 Rosalia funebris | reverse complement strand
GAATATTTTGCTGTAAATGAGAGAATCTCGCCATTATTTTAAAGAAGCTAAAAGTACGTGGAGTTCATGGTAGCATACCATGTTAAGATTGACATTAATATAATAATATATAGATATTATATTAATGTTAATATTAACATGGTGAAGATTGCATTGCTATCGAAAGATGCAATTATTCTATATATTCTATATATAATTAAGATTAAAGAAGATAAATATATTCAATTCATATAATATTTTTGTTGATAGGTATTGAAATCACTAACAATTTATTGCATCATTTTAGATTTAAAATTAAACTGTTAATTTTAAATCTATCAAAAAATATATATTATAAATATATATGTAAGAAATAATTCGTCGATATTATTTGCTGAAATAATGATGTTAATTTGACAGATAATCTACAAACTCGCTTGATATATGTAATATGAAATCATACACATAACTCTCATAGAACTCAAGATTAGATTAATATATCAAATAAACAAATAACACACGAAAGTGAAAATTAACAAAAATTAGTATATCACTGCCATGAAAATTGTTAGACTGCAAGTTTTCCGGGCTACTTTGATTCCATCTTATTTATCGAATAAATCTTGCTCGACATTACAACTTTTCGTTAGTCATTGGGAACGACTTCTTCGGAAAATTGGCAGCAAATTACCCAACGTTAAAGATAGGTTCCAGTTTAACGCAATATCAATTCAGAATACTAGAATAAATTAATGGTATTTATATTGTGCATAATACAACTAAAAAGTTTGCATGATTTTAACTTCATTTAGCGGTAAAACTAAGCACAGGATATAATATGGAAACTGAATGTTTAATGGCATTTAGGTCACATCAAAAATTAATTTGGAGTCACACACTAAACACCATAAACAATGAACATGCGTAACGTCTTTAAATTGTATAAGAAATCATAAATATATAGTTTATATTAACGTCAACTCTCTTTTCGTTGTTAAAAATTATTATCTATAAGATTATAATTCCAAACCCTATAGCACTCAAAAAGTTCAAAAAAGTATTCAAAATAATGAATTCTCTAGGTAAAGCGACACAAATAGGACTGAAAAATCGTCAATAGGTACTATTCATTTCATCGCTATTTGCCAAATAAAACACTCTCTCATCTCGCCGATAAACGGAATAGTCTACCTGAGCCTAGCCATAAAAACAAGCCACGATATGTTTTGAGATTCTTTATTTGGCAAATAGCAATGAAATAAACTATATGTTGTATTTCAAACTCATTCTAATTTTATATAGATAAGTATAGTAAGCCATGATCTAAACTGCCAAACGCTTTAGAAAAGTCAACTTAAAGGACTTGACATGTTCATCAAGTGCCTCATAGATCATGAGATTTATTTGGCAAGTAGCAATGAAATAAACTATATATTGTATTTCAAACTCATTCTAATTTTATATACATAAGTATAGTAAGCTATCATCTAAACTGCCAAACGCTTTAGAAAGGTCAACTTAAAGGACTTGATATGTTCATCAAGTGCCTCATAGATCATGAGATTTATTTGGCAAGTAGCAATGAAATAATCTATATATTGTATTTCAAACTCATTCTAATTTTATATACATAAGTATAGTAAGCCATGATCTAAACTGCCAAACGCTTTAGAAAAGTCAACTTAAAGGACTTGACATGTTCATCAAGTGCCTCATAGATCATGAGATTTATTTGGCAAGTAGCAATGAAATAAACTACATATTGTATTTCAAACTCATTCTAATTTTATATACATAAGTATAGTAAGCCATGATCTAAACTGCCAAACGCTTTAGAAAAGTCAACTTAAAAGACTTGACATGTTTATCAAGTGCCTCATAGATCATGAGATTTATTTGGCAAGTAGCAATGAAATAAACTATATATTGTATTTCAAACTCATTCTAATTTTATATACATAAGTATAGTAAGCCATGATCTAAACTGCCAAACGCTTTAGAAAAGTCAACTTAAAGGACTTGATATGTTCATCAAGTGCCTCATAGATCATGAGATTTATTTGGCAAATAGCAATGAAATAAACTATATGTTGTATTTCAAACTCATTCTAATTTTATATAGATAAGTATAGTAAACCATGATCTAAATTGCCAAACGCTTTAGAAAAGTCAACTTAAAGGACTTGACATGTTCATCAAGTGCGTTATAGATCATGAGATTTATTTGGCAAATAGCAATGAAATAAACTATATGTTGTATTTCAAACTCATTCTAATTTTATATAGATATGTATAGTAAGCCATGATCTAAACTGCCAAAGGCTTTATAAAGTCAACTTAAAGGACTTGACATGTTCATCAAGTGCCTCATAGATCATGAGATCAATCTGGGGCGTTCAATCAAGCTTCTTGTCAATCAAAAACATATTACACAATAGTCTTTCGGATGTTCAGTAATAATAGAACAAAATGACTTCAAATTGCATAAGTTTTGTTTTGTAGTACCTATAATAAATGTGTGTATTCCAATTCTACTAATATTAAATAAAATTGTGTTTAGAAATAAAAGGAGCTTGAGCTAAATCGCCGGGCGTATCCTATTTACAATTAATAGTGCAATTATAAAACACATCCAATTATTTTCAGTGAACTGATCAGCAGTCACTTATGACGCTTACTAGGATCAGTTGAGTGCACATACGTTAAAAATCACTTACAATTAAAGATTAATCACGCACTATCAATAACCGAAGCAACAGCTGTTCGTATTTAACTCATTTCGTATATGTTTTTCCGGTTTTATTACGAATCACTTTGGAATAATATTTACTTTATTGTATGTAGTGTCAAACGAAAACACGTGTTGCAGTACATGCACTGAATGGTAAACCTTTTAAAAGCTTAACGGCTGATGCGACAAGAAAAGGAAGGAATTTCATTTGTTAACGAATTATTACCCGCGTTAAGAAAATTAACACTTCAATCGATGCACAAGTGCACGTACCTATATTGCATTCATATTTGTCTTCCACTTTGTTTACACGACGGCGACGTCGTAAAAAGAAAGTTAAATTATCATCAGAAAGGATTCGAATAAATGAGATGGGTCTCAGCATGTTCACGTAATAAATCTTGTAATAATATACTGTTGAGGTTCTTGCACTGTTCGTCATTGGCTCATTTGAATTTGAAAATGTGGCGCATTCTAATGTCAGCTTTATTTATTATTTGAAATGCGGAAATGAGATATTTTGACACTATAAAGATTACAAAGTGTTGTACGTAATAGTTCTTCCGATTATCGATGGATACTTTACACTTGAGGTTGAAGTTTTCCATTGAGAATAATCGACAATTATCGCCATTAAGCGTTATCAAAACTCAATTTTTAATAAGACAATCAGATATTTTGTTTATTATAATAGTTGGGTTCGATTAACGGTCAAATTCAGTGAAAACTCTATTCTCAGTGGAACTGTTCAACTATTGGGATCTATTATAAAGAAAACCTAAAGGCTGCAATAAGTCACAAGTTATGATCGATATTTTGTATATAGGATATCATTTTTGTTACTTTTAAGCTGATATAAACGACTGGCTTGTTAGAACAAATTAAGTATACACCACTGAGAATTTGTGTCTTTTCCTAGTTTATTTGGGACATAAAATAATATACTGTAAGGATACAAATCTGCAAGGATTAGTTAAAATGCATTTAAAATAAATATATAATTTCTTTGTTGACATAAATAAACTCCGGGACAAAATTAACGCGAAACTTCACATTGTTACTTTTACTTTTTATTTTAATATTTAAGTGATAGCACTTACGTGACATTATAATTAAATGATTTCAGATAATGTTTAACAAATCATAATGATATTATTGGGAAAAACACATGAATAAATAGAAAGAACAAAACAGAATCCCAATTTAACAAAAGAACAATTTAGCATCCCGTAGATGGTCTGTGGAGTTCATATCTGGACTTCTTGGTGGCCATTTCATAGTTGGAATATTCACAAATTGAAGGTAATTCAGTACCTCTCTAGCAACGAGGGGCGAATATTATTCTGCATAAAAATGAAATTGTACAATTCCGACAAACGGAGCAAATACATGTTCTTCTAGGATATTTTCTACATAGAAATATGCATTTTTGGCGATAGCAAGGATAAAAGTGCATATGCCTTGACTGGGAATCGAACCCGGCTCTCCCAATTTCCGGTTGGTTGCTCTGACCGCTGAGCTATCGAGGCACACTCATTATCCCTGCTAATGCGCCAGTTTAAAGCGTTGCTACACATTCGTGGATCTCCCCCGTATAGGGATCAAATCCGTACGACCATCGAAACAAATTCCTCCCCAAAAAATTATTGATCCTGCAAAAAATGGGAATGGGATCTTCGGAGAGACATTTTTTGGTTTGTAGACAGCGAACCACTCTCCCGGTCTCCACCTGACTCTGGTGAGTTAAAACTTACTCTTATTTCGTCTGAAAACAAAGCTCACTTTCAGTCATTAATGGTACAATTTACGCGTTCTGTTGCAAAATGCAAGCTATTAATTCTATGTTCACTGGTGCAATATCTGTTATTCTACTTTTCAATTCTCCTTCATTAAGTCTTCTTCGGACCGTTCGTCCAGAAATTATTATATTTCGAGCTGTTGCTAGGGCTCTGTTTAGCTCTAAACTGATAGAATGTCCGTTTCTTAAGGCGACTTTTACATCTGTAGACGTCTTACGACATTATCCTAGGGTTCTATACTAACTTCCAACTTCATTCAAACATTTAATTGTTGAAATTTGTAACTGCTAACGACTAATTGTTGATTGTCTAACTCCTAACAAATTAGCCAGATATCGCTGGCTACTGATACGTCCCTCGTTAACCAGAGTTCCCGCTCTCACGGCTTCACCTTCTCTTAAGTTGCATGGACGATTCCTTCTACTGTAAGTGTACCGGACGAAGTATTTCATTCACTTGATGACATTAAATGTAAAAAAAAATTACTAGCGTAGCGTAATTTGTTATCTTTCACAAATCACTTTAAATAGCGTTAAATGTATTATTAACAATTACAAAGTGTTACATTAAATCTGTCAAACAATTGCAATTGTTTATCAGTAGTGACAGAGGATATCCTAGCCCACCTACATAAAATGACCGAGAATTTTGCTGATGCGTCAATCTTGTCCAGGAGTGTATAATAATAATAAAAATAAACGTCTTTATTAATGAAATATTATAATTCACTAAGGACAAAATTTGTAGACTACAGGCTACACTTTTCGACTTAACTCTATTAGGATTTTTTTAAATGTGCAATAATATATCTTTTTCCAAATATATAATACCAATTCATGCAAGTAAGAAGAAAGTACAAAAAGAAAAAATTATATTTTGCCCAAATTCTCATTAGATCTTTGAATTTCTAGATTGAGGAAAAAGAGTCAGGATGATTATTTTATATTTTACTATATTCAATAATTTGTGTTTAATACCACAGAAATTAAAAAAGTAATAATATGATTTTTGTTGTCATTATTATAATGATTCGTTTTTATTGCTATTGAAATTGTCAACACTATTAATTCTATCAGTACTATCGCTTTATTGACTAACTCTTATAGTACATAGTAGTTTTCAAAGATCGGATTTCGATTTCTCGAAAATTGTCTCTGGAGTAAATCGGAATAGGCGCAGCATTTCTATTTGCGAAAAAATTATTTCAAAATAACGTTTCAGGTACATGTTCTGAAGCGAATATTTCTCAAAAAATTACCTCTTCAGTATTATTAGAAAAAATGACATGAATCTGTCATGTTTATAAATATTTTTTTATTCGGTATTTCCATCCATATCCATCCATATAATATTTCAACCATACCATGCAGATATGTATATAATTTATGGCAGTTACTTACGACATATGCGAAGGCGATGTTGTATGTGTTAAAACATGTTTAAAATATTTTTTCTTAACTATCGTTAGTCGGAATTATTTATCAAGAAAAGAGATGTATTTGTTTGCAGTATATGCGACGACATTGACCTTTACAGTTATATAATATATTTTCATGTCTTAATAATTACTACTCAGCACGCATTCGTTGATATTAATAATGCTCATGAGATAAGTGAAATTCATAATGAAATATTGGCTAGCTTAATGGTTTCGATGCGAATTTTGAAATTCTATTAATTAAATTACAATTATAATTAAATTGCAATTTATATTTTGCATTAATTAAGAAAACTTATCTTCTCTTCTTCTATTTGAAGATTTTTCACATAGATTTTCATAATAGTTCTACGATTATATAATAGAATATTTTGGAAAATTAGTGAAATGTTTATTTTATAAATGATATTTATGAGTTGGCTGAACATGGTGGATATATATTGATTAAATTAATATTTTCGGGTGCAAATATTAAAATTTACCAATGAAATGGTACAGTGAATCGGAATAAATTATTTTTTAATCAATAAAATATGTCAGAAATTTTTTGAGAGTCAGTTGCAGTGAGTATTTTTGAAAATTTATATTTTTGAATTTAATTATTAGAGTGAGTCTACGAATTTCGAAAATATGTTCAAAAATTCGTGGAATACCTGTTGAATATATTTAATATATTTTTAATACATTCGCATAATTTTGACAGCTATGTTACTATACATTCAGATTTACTTCGAAAATTCTCGCGACACTAATAGTTGAAGTCTCCAGATGCCAGAGATGCATTATTTAGATCTACAGTTTAATCTCCATGTTTCCAAAAGAGCTAAGTAAAACACTAATTCATATGGCGCATAATCCTTCAGCGACTCAATTTGGACAAAATAAGCCTATCTTCTGCGAGACTTTTTTCTTCGAAATCGATCTTAGCACTATTCAATCGTCGACACGATTCGATCCGCACGGCATTTTCATTAAAATAACCACAAAAACACTGTTTGGAAGACTTACCCTAGTCCGTGGTCGGTCATAGCGACCATCTCTCCCCCGGCAGGGGAAGCACACGTACACTTTTCCTATGTATGTAACACACGCGGGTCCGCGCGGCACTGAACATCCGACAAGAACTCGGTTTCAGAGAGGCGTACGGTACCCACTTCCAAGTTTTCAGCATCCTGCGCGAGGGCAACTAGACCCGACTTAAGTCGCCTTAATTCCCAAATCGCCCCACCGATTACCCCGAAATTGCACATAATTGCTGCCTGACGGATCCCAATTATGCCCCCGAAGCCAGGGGTTAATTGTCCCGCCCCGGGGTGAGGAATTTCAAAATCGAGCTTTTGCCGCGGAGTTTTCCATGGAGCTTAAGATGGTTCGGGTGGGGATGAGCGCAACAGATTCAGATGCTAAGAAACATGGAGCTAGTTGACTATGGCGCTGCGGCCGGGCTTGTGCCGGGCGTTAGCCCTAGTTATTCTGGTCGTTTTTACGATAGTGTGCACCGTGGAGTCGGCGGTAAGTCATTTTACAACCCTTTTGCATGCTGTTGTCAATTAAAGTCGCCCCCCGCCATCGGGAGGCTATCGTAGTTATTCGAGTAATGGATTCAGCATCTCGATCTCCACTGAAACCTACATTCGGTCCATGAGAACAGTCAGTGACCGCCGAATGGTATAATTAGTTGTTTAATCTACTGTTTACAAGCAGTAGTAGTTCTTAAATATGCAGTTTACACCTTATTGGAAGAGCTTAACACCTAGTTGAAAACAAACTAACACCAGATGCTAAATAGAGCCTTTTCAAAGATGAATTACAATGCTTAAGGGTCAACGTATGCATTTAATCGAAATAATCTCCACTTAAAATTCAAACGACAGGTTTGAACAAAGAAAATATGCAATAAATACACACACAATCGGTACGTGTATAAATTATGGCAATAAAATGGGTTTAGGTAGTTTAGCGATCAGAAAGATTAGTGTTACGGAAATCATAAATGAGAACATATAGATTGGACAAAATTGTTTGAAAATAAAATCGATTGCTTACAGTTCACTGTTCGCTTTAGAGTCATTTACACTGATCGATAATTTTTCTCGATAAAGCTCACTCTTGCTTATATAGCACTCATTTGGTATTACGTTTCTGTTTAAACAGTTTTCAACACCTACTTTGTTCAATTTATGAAAAAATTTAAATAGCTATTTCAAAACATCTTCATATTTTGAGACAATTAATAAATATGATTATAATCGTATATGTATTTATCTAGAAATAATTCGGTTGTAGACATAAAATGTTTAAAACTATATTTGTCCTACTACTTACGAATGTAAAAAATGTTTATAACACATTTTTTTTATACGGTAGTTACATTTTAATGTTTGTCCTTGACACAGGATATAGCACATTGCCTTTTCGGTAAACTCACAAAGAAATTCACAGACTTGCAATAAAAATATATACATTTATCTTACATATTCTTATTATTAATGCAAATCACTGTTTAGTATGTTTAATGGTAAGTTTCAATTTCATGGGCTGGGACTAAATCAGATATATGTAAATTAAAGATGTTTTACATAAATTATTATAATAATTCCATTATATTATCAATGACACCTTAATCTTTATATTATCAATAGCAATTAATCATAAACATATAAATACTGTATAAATAATTAATTTTGCTTTTTCACTTCAGTTACAAAATTGAAAAGGATACTATATTACATTAGATGTAATATTTTCTACATTCAGTATTTTTTTAACACAGCCATTATGATTTTTGTATTCTAATAGAGTACTTAAAAAATATGGTACTTTAAAAATATAGCTTAGAGTTGTAAATACTTTTTCGTATAAAATAAGTTTGGTAATATTTTTTTGTTTTAAATATGTATATTCCTGGTCAACTTTATGACTGATGAACATTCCTAATAAACTTTACATATGAAATATGAATATTTTA
This sequence comes from Rosalia funebris, assembly GCA_037954035.1. Lineage (NCBI taxonomy): Eukaryota > Metazoa > Arthropoda > Insecta > Coleoptera > Cerambycidae > Rosalia > Rosalia funebris. The sequence goes on along the minus strand of JAZFAV010000034.1, from coordinate 15,111,085 downwards.
TCACCTGTAAAAATTATAGTAAATTTACACAGCATAGAAATAACGAATATCTATCTAAATTTCTATATAAATAACAACGCAATCGAGTAAAACAACTTTAGCTTTATACCACTATATTTAGTGGTACAAAACTTAGTAGTTGTTTTACTCAATTGCGTTGGAATTATGAACCACCACAGAGTAACGGCTTCATCGATCAATTTCTATATAAATAATACTATTAGAGAACTAAAGTTTTTTGATCTTCTTAAATAAAGATGTAGTATTAATCGATCAAATTTAATTATAATCTGGTTGTGATCTTGTGTATTTAAAATGAATATTAAACATTTCACATTTTAGCAGCTTTCTGTAGTTATGAGTCTTATATTTGAAATGTGAATGGGATTATTCTGTAAATTTTACATTACAATCAAGGTTACTCTTTTTTAATATAATCCTTCTGAAGTGTTTATTTAAAATATAGAAAGGTGCGTAGTGTCAATACGAACCACAAATTTGTTAATTATACAGATTTAAATAATTGATGTTTAAGAGAGCACAAAAAATGTCTTGTAAAATTCAATTTGCAAACAAGACAAAAAATATGACAAAATATGATTTTATATTTTGTTTTAATATCTCTTAATATGTTTTATTTGAAAATTAGATAATTATTTATCAGTTTTATAGGATTTTTGTTTGTCATTTCAAAAAAAAATACTTATTTACATGTGATACTGTATGCATTACTTGTATTCTAATTAGGTTAATTATTATATTGGAAGTATATACGTACTGTTGAGAAAGAATTTCTTCTTCTTGAAAAGAAGAGGATAAGTTCTTCTGAAATATACTCGTATGCAATAATATATTAATTTGATTCAAAACATTTACTATTGAATAATACGTATTTTAAGTGTTATATTTTTAAGTAAAAAATGTCGCTTCCTCCTTCACAGGTTTCAACTACGGCAATGAAGGAAATTTTCAGAAAATTTTATTTTTAATACTATGAAAGTGACGTTGGGGATTTTAATTTTTTCTTAAAGATTCTTCAATTATAATTCATGAAATTAAATATTTTGTACATATCCAAAAAATACACTTAAATTTAAGAAATAATTTCATGGATTGTACAGTATATCTTGGAAAAGTAATTAAAATAATGGAAGCTATATTTTATACATTTCTTTACTGTTTACTTTTGTGGCATTTATTATTTTAAATGACACGTTCTTCATTCAACAGAATATAAACCATTAAGTCATAAAAATATAATGCTAAACCTAAGAAGAAAAAAAAAACAAAAAATATTTCATATCTTACAAATGAATACTTCTCCTGACTTTTTTTTTTTGACCTAATAGTTCTAGATTATTCGAAAAAAATAACGTTAAAGTTAACTAAACGAATTTTTAGTATTCTGTGAACTATTATATTATGTAGTTAACTAAATATGTGACGTTTATGGGCACTTGAAGGGGGTAAAGTAATAATTTTACAAATTATTACATTAAAAAATTAAAAACTCATTTTAATGACAATCATGACTGGCTGTCAAATCTGTACTGATTTTTCCTTCACATCTCCTTTCTTTCAATGCCAAGTTCCTTTATGTAGATTATTGATAACGCATATTTCGTGTCTATACTTTTTTATCTTGTCCTGGTTGTTTTATTTTGAAGAGATTTAAAGAAATTTAAAGCTGTTTTGAAGCCAGTTTAAAGAAATCTGTAGATGTACTCTTACCTCGCATTTTATCTTTGTTAGTGTTTTCTTCACATGCATCATTTGTTGCTATATTTTTGAAAATTAGATTGCAAAATGCTTTATATAAAGGAAGCTCTTCGTATTGAAATTTTAAATAATAAACCAGTTCTACGAATGGTACCGAATTCAAACGAGATTGCTCAATTACAAGACAAGAAATGTATGTGTATTAGCAATATTTCCCATAACAAACACGCCAAGGAGAAAGAAATGATGTATATTTTGTTTAATATATTTTGGCAATTTAAAAAGAATTAGAGTGTGTATTCTATTTCTCTCGATACAACGTTTCAAGTGATGTATCCGTTGATACACCCTTACATTTTAAAACAACGTTAGGGAACGGTTACATCCCCCAAGGTGAAGATAATTAAGGATTATTATCCCCTAAATGCGAGCAAACAAAAATTGATTTCAGGAATTTTTATTGAAATCCTCCATATTCGAGTTACTAAATTTATTCTGTTTAAAGTGTCCACCCTGTATATAAGCGACTGACGTTAATCTACAATTGAATATAAACTTCTGAACTATATAACATAAGCTCCTTTTTGCTCTAATTAATTAAGATTTTGTGAATTTTTCAGGAAACAAATTGTTTTCTAATTTTTCCATTACACCTTACTGATAAAAAGTAATTTTTTTATGTAGTTTTTTGATGAGGAAATAAAGGAACCAAATAATGAGTCCTTCACAGAATCGGAATTATGACTGACCTACATGACGGAATCAATTATAAAATTGTTTACATTTCGAAATGGGCAATGTTGTTTTCCTGCTTTCAATTCGAAACATTCGGGCGGCATCATATTAATAGGAATTAATTATAGATTGTAGTGTAATGCATTTATTTATGCTTTTCTTTCAACGACACGTTATTGGCACATAACGGACTTTACGGCAATTGATTTTTAGTAGTATTTAAACTTATAAATAGAATATGTGGCATGCTGGTTTCCAGTTACGTTTGATCACCCATAAATTCTGTCGAGTTTCCGAAATATAAAATGATCACACTTGTAAATTTAGATTTATAATTCACTTTCTGATGTGTGTCATGTAAGGGACTTTATAAGTTAATGATATTTGATAATAATTGGTATCGTTTAACAACACCAGTAATTACCTAATGTGATTAACAATATCAAACAAAACATCGAAATATGTTTCTCACCCGGTGATTTAAAATAACTAATTGCTATCTACTGCATTGTAATTTTAGCTTTTTCAGAAATTATGCTTTGTGTGACATAGATAATATTGATGTTTTTATTTTTAATTGCAACCTTTATTTATTTAGTAAAATAATATTCCTTAAAGTTTTACGGGTAAAGCGGTAGGTACCTTATAATAAGGGTGAACTAGGAAACCCTTACTATGAGGTACCGTTCTACCCGGTAAAAACTGTATTTTTGTTAAAATACCGTTTAGAAGATAGAGGGTGTATTTATTTTTTGAGAAAAAAACCACCCTATTTGGACATACATTTTGACAAAAACAATATTCAAATTCTCCATCGACAATCTGGCATTGCGTATAAGTACATTGTGTTGAATGTTTAGTTACCTGTATTTACAAACTGGTGCTATTCATTTAAAATCGAATTCGTTGCTTTAGATCCTCTAAATTATTTGACCTATTAAAACAGATTCGCGATTTTAAGTAAGAGGTTAAATAAAATGAATGTTGTAATGTATTATTAAGAGAAATAACTAGCTTTTAGCTACAAAAAAATTATATTATATTTTATATTAGTAAAAATATTAGTAGTAATAATCTAATAGTTTTAGAAAATTGTTTAGAAAAATAATTAGCTTTAAAAACTGTATAACAAGTATATAGCAACTATATAGCAATGTAATTATTTTTATAAAACATACACATAACAAAACTTAACTGTCACAAATCAAGACGATAACAAACTAAAAATATAAAGAAAAACAAAAGAAATAAAAAAAATAAACAACCAATTTTATTACGTATCCTATTAAACCATATAAGCATTTAAAAATGTGTATTCTATATAAACAAAATGTTAAATAAAAGTAATAGGCCCTTGTCCAATAAATACAGTAATTCATCAAACAAATATTTTATACAGAATTCAGTAAAACATTGTTCACTCGCAGTTATTTGTTCTTCTATTAAGGGATATTTTCTTTCTCCAAACAAAACTTCTACATCTACAGTCTTCAATCACCATGCTAGAATCTCATTTTTTCTGATATCATTGGTCGATACATGCTATCACAAATGTTCTGATAAATCTTCTCCTTTGCTTATTCACAAATTCTAAATACAGATTCTACATAGTTTCTAAATTTTCGACAATAAAAGAAAGATATTTGGAAAAAAATCTAGAAAGGAACAGAAAGAGTGTATTACAGACACTCAACTATACAGCAGTTCTTAACACAAGCTACCAGATGCTGCTTTGCTATGACATAGGTAACATTTAACTACTGCTTAAAATAATTTCAAGCTAGGCCAGAAGACAAAAATTTCGCTTCCTACAGGTCTAATAACATACGCAAGCTCTTCTTTGATCTTGTTTATAGCTGATGTTAGTGAAAACGCTATATTGGATATCTAGAATTTTTATTACAATGAAATTCTTTGCGTTTACTATTTCCAGAACCTTTTATCTTACTTCTAAATCCTTCTACGTTTATCGGAACAAATCCAGGTGGGAAAATAAAATATTTATTTTCAGAGACATTCGACGTCGTAAATATTGCAGAATAGTTCTTATACAAACTGCTCGTAAGTGTCTTTTTTGTTGTCACTTGAGATATCCTTAACTACTAATTCCAAGCTTCCTGCAATTAGTAGCTAAAAGCCAGTTTAGAAGGTTAAATGTTCTTTGATTTAAGGTCCAAAGAACATTCATCGTTACGTATTGCATCATTAAAATTTTAGAATGGTATAGTGAAATATGTAATTTCTTCATTGTTCTGCTTGTTCATAGCTGATATTAGTGGACAAGCAGCAAAATAAATATTCCACCTGAATCTCGAATGCCTTATGACAAGGTTCCTTTCTTTTATCTCTTTTACACTTAAATATGTTCTATATTTTCTCACAAATGCATATTATAACATTTTCCAGACCAGATTCATAAATAATAGACAAAGAAATTCTATACGTTGTATGTATATGATTAATGATAACAGAACGTAACAGAAAGTATCATGTGATTTCTATCGATACACCAGATGTATATTTTATTCAGATTAGCTTGTAGCCTAGCCGAGTCTTCTGCCGAAGTAATAAGCCAAACATTTTCTAATCATTAGCATACAAAAGGTAGATGACGTTAATTGTAACAACAGTATCATTAATGAAAGTAACAAAAAGTAGGGACCTAGTATTGTGCCTTGCAGAACACCGGATATAGCGATAAATTTTTCATATTGAAAACCACGATATTCAACATATTGATTTTTATGATATAATTGATTATTAATTTGTTTTTAAAAATGCTTGCCGGAGTTATTGTGAAAGATCATCATGATCCAGTCTGTCAATCGGTCAATCTACAACTTCCGAGATAAACTCTGTTAAACAAAATGAATCCTTTTTATAAATCCTGAGAGTCACTAATGATTCCAAGAGAGTGTGAGATTCTCTAGGTATGCGTAAAGGAGTGAGTCAGCATTCGGAGGCAAAAGGATGCACTTTACGCGCGGTCAGATCGAAATCTGTGTACATTCACATTCAATATATATATTCATCGATATTCACTCTGCAAAGGCCTCAGTGCGACTAATCAAAGACATAAAGATATTGCAGTTTTGAGACTTATTCCTATCCTTGGTGAGCTGCATTTCTTAGTATGGTTTCAATAGTGTTAGAGAAATTGCAACTGCAGTATATTTCGATCTAATTTATTTTAGGGAATCATCAGTATAACTGTTGGATAGTGATTCACTGGAAGTGTATTATTTACGTCCATGTATCGTTACCCCTAACCATGTTTTTGTTAGGGGTAATTATTTGGCTGTCCGAAAAATTAGTACTTAAACAATATGAAAAAACATAGGCTATGTTCTGATGTTTCTGCCTTTTAGTGTCTTTAAATATCAAGAATCATTAAGATATCGCACACGTTATTTGCCATTAACATAACACTGACGTAGTTTTCCATAAAACACCAAGACACTATACACTACACTCTAGGCGCGCTTCACCAACAAAGTTGGCATCATCTGGAGATGATTAAAACGAATCTTATGCTAACAATGTATCTTGTTTATACCTAAATTATTGTTCTGGCTCAGTGAGCCTTGGCCGTCGCGGTTGCGGCTCATTGAGCTCCGACCGTCACGGTTGCAGTCCAGTGAGCCATAAGTAACTAACCAATAAAGAGGGCTATATGGAATAGGCCCTCGGTCACTATTCATACTATTTTTACACTTTTCAATTTCGAAACTTTTAAACGCATCTAGATGTTTAGTATTTTTTACATTCCTAATTAATCTTAAGTTGCTAATTTTATGGTTGTTCTCGAAGGTATATTGGGCAACACTGGACTTATCTGTTCTACCATATTTAAGATGCTCCATGTGCTCTTTGAACCTGGTTTGAATAGATCGTCAGGTCTGTCCAACATACCTTTGATTACAGTCGTTACAGCTGATTTCGTAAATCCCCGACTTGTCGTTTGTGTTAATTTTGTCGTTTAGATTGCATAAAACTTGTTCTAGTTTATTTCTCGATGAATGAACTACCGTTATTCTTACATCTTTAAAAATCTTACTAATACCACGGGTGAATCGAGGATCATAAGGAATAGATACATATTTTTTTGGATGTTTCCTTTTAGTTTAAGAGGCCCAGGTGCTTCTTTAAATTTACGTTTCCTAATCATCATAGTACCATTAACATGACAAAGGGCATATTAACTAGTTTATAATCCCATTAATATCATAACTAAATGACCTGTAAAGGTGATTAAACTCTCTGATATTAACTTTAGGGCAAATTACTACCAAATCTCCTAAACTGTAGCCACAAATCGCGCATATGCGCCCTTCCACGACCACACACAGATAACATCCTTCGTCGCGACCACAGGTCCCCATTAATTACCTTTAATCAATCGAAAATAATTAACATTTTCGCTTCGAGGAAACCCGCAGGAGAAATTTCGGAAGGAGCCAAGAAGGCAATATCAAGAGAGCCAGGTAGATAACTTGTCCTGTCTCGCCGGTTACATGGACTCTCATTTCTTGTAACCGCATTGGTATTCAACCTTCAGACGGCTCAGCTGATCGGCGAAAAGTCGGCATACATACAATAGGCGCGTTGCGAAATTGGGTCCGGTTGGCGTTGGTCGCGTCAGGTATGTGCCCTTTTTTGGAGGGCCGCCATTCGTATGGTAATTGTGCCATTGATTTATTGAATAAAATGACTTGTCTTACACTTATTATGGTAATTTGTAGTGAATGAGTGTACAACACGCGGGTAAATGACGCCCTTCCCTTGCTAAGGTTGGAACCAGTCAAGATCACTTGATAAAGTCTCGTATAGAGAGTTTATCAATGTCTGATAAAGACTGAGCATGGCATAATTCCCAAAGATACCATCACCATGCCCAAAGATAATGCCAAAGATGGCGTTATTTATATAGGATGTCTCATCTGGAGTTATAGAATGTGATTTGTGGATAAAACTAATAATATTTAATAAACTTAGGTTTTTTATTCTTCAACATAATATGGAGACAATTCGGCTACAAATAGAAAAAATCATCATTCACATGGCTGCCTCGACTAATCTGGCATGATGTCATTCGTTTAGCAAATTTATCCATTACACGGGCACATAAATTTGGCTCTATTTTTCGAATAACACGTTGAATGTTTGCTTTTATGTCAGTGATTGTTGCTGGCTGGATGACTTACACTTTCCCTTGATATAACCTCAAAGACAAATGTTCAGTGGTGTTAAATCACTTGCAGACTATGTCGCTGGTTGGCGTATACTATCCCTTGACATAACCCCAAAGAAAAAAGTCCAAAACTTGGAATTCAACAGAGTTATGGTTGCAGAAGATGATCTTCTCTACACCTGCTCCGCATTGGAAGAGGTAGCTTATATTAGGAACCTCTGTTATACAAGAGGAGGCGAGGCTTAGGGCAGGGGACGTGCCTAAATTGCTTCTTTTATGGGATAGCATTTTTGGGTAATGACCCGTATAAGAGGAGATCGCCAAGGGACTACCCATGCGATCAGTGACTGATGAGGCCCAAAGCCACATAATATAGGTAATAATAATAAATATGATTGCAGATGCTATATGACACGTTGCACGATCTTGCTGAACCCACAAGTTGTTTAAATCCAAATATGGCATAGTCCAATTACTCTACCCCTCGAAAATGCATACCAACCCGTGCATTTTTATTGATGCATTTCTTTTTCATGAACATTTAGATTTTCAGCTCCCCAAATTGTTACTCTAGATCCAATTTAATAAAATAATTTTCCACTTCGTCCTCGTTAGATGACATAGTGAAACTTTATCACAATTGATTACGTCATTATAACTAGGCTATAAATCTACAGTAGCGCTACCATCAATTCTGGTTGTCACTCTTTGGAACTTATGCATATTCAAGGTGGCAGTTCGAACAAGTTATAAGGATTCTGATCTTACTTATTCTGATTTTAATCTAAGGATTTCTTTCTTTATTGAATGGTTATTAGAAGGGCCGCTAAATAATTGTTTGGTCGATTAGCTATTCGTCTATTTTTATAGTTCAATAAATAGTAAACTCCATCTTTGACTTATTCGGTGTTTTATCTAGGAATGTTTTAATAGACATATTGAAACTTTTATGTCGCCGAAATTCATTTGTTTTCATCGTCCGAAAGAACTATTTGTTGAAGGTCAGTAATCAAAAATTTAATGGTTCAAATTAATTAGGAATATTAATCACTCTTATGTACTCTTATGATATTAATTATAAAATATAATAATATGTAATAAATAATTATGACTGTGATGATATGTACGTTTCAAATATAGCGCAGAATGTTTAAATTGATATCGTTTGGTTATCATTAACCCAAATTCTAATTTAAAACATCATGTCCCTCGTTATCACTCTGTTCTTAATATGTTGTATGAATTTGTTATAGTTTTCGTTAACAAGTGACTGATAACGATATAAATAAATGTAACCAGTTTGTTCATATTGAGGATACTTTCTTACATTAAATCTTATTAAAAATTATAAAAAATTCAGCTCAACTGAGTTATAGAATAAACTGTGATTGATTCGTCCTAAGTTTCTATATTCCTCCATTAACTTTATTTGATGCAACTTGTAAGTGACATATCTGAGAAATAAACATAAAAAAATATTAAAGCAACAGAAAGTCTGTTGCTAAGCACGATACTGAACTACCAATTATAATTTTTATATTACAAGCGAAATTGATTAGGTCAATTGAAGAGACGAAAACCGGAAATTATAATATATCGTCGCATTATCAAACACAAGAAAATTCACAACAAAAATATTTAAATAGGGTCAAAGTGTAGTAATAAAGTTTATTTGTTTCTGTAACCTCACTTAACACTTTTGATTTTGAATGAAACCCGAGTTCAAACAAGCGATTACATCATCTCCATATGTCTTAAGTAAACATATTACGCTATATTATTATGAACCGTATAATAATATACATTTTAAGGATGCAAAACTTTCAGACAGAGAAATAAAAATTACCAACTAATCCGTGTAATTGTAATTGTAGAGATCATATCATAATTTAATACGACTTGATTAATGTCCTAAGTCTTATCTATTTAGCTTGTGAGTTATTATTACAATATTGTCAATTAATTATTAGTTGAAGTTGTTTTAGTGTTAGTATTAGAATCCTAATTATCCCTAAATAATTAGAATAATATTGTTTTTGGTCTACATTCGTAAATATCGGACCTATTCCAATATTGCAAGCAATGAGACACTCTAAATACATTTCTTTGCAATATGGGCAATACTAAATTGATTTCTCAAATAATTATGCTTTCAGCCAATAGAGGGTTATTTTGAGATCATAATGATTCCCAAAAATTAATTCATTATTACCTAGATTTTAAAGAAACGTATTGACAGTATCTCATTAAATATTTTCTTGATAGTATATGCCCTTACTTTGCACGGGATGAGAATTCTTCAGGTCAAGCAGTACTATTACTCGTTAATCACTCAAATGCTAAATGTTATGATGTATAAAATGATAGATGAAGCCGACTAAGTCTTTTATTATTATTTTCCTGTGCAAGATATGTGAAATATTGGGTGTCTTAGTTGCAACTATAGAAATTGAATTGCATGCAATTTGTGTTCTGTCAAAGAACACAAATGTTTATATGGCCGCCTCGACTCATGTGGCATGATGTCATTTGTTTAGTAAAAGTGTCCATAACACAGGCCCACAAAACTGACTCTATTTCCCGAATAACATGTCGAATGTTTGCTTTGAGGTCATTGATTGTTACTGGTTGGGTGGCGTACACGTTTCCCTTGACGTAACCCCAAAGAAAAAAGTCAAATGGTAGTAAATATATAGTCTTGTAGGCCAATTGACGTCAGAATTTTGAATGCTAATAGATGAAGATCTTTCTTTAAAATTCGATGCGTGGTGCCTCCTGACAGATTCAATTGTTGTGCACGACGTCGAATTGATGTGTTTGGATACTCCCCTATACTTTATCTCACTGCAACAATATTTTCATTTGATTGACCACGACGAGAACGTATTGGTGTTGCCTCATCAATAACAGATCTCGTCCCTTCAAAATTTCTTGATTAAGTCACGAAATGTTAACTCTCTAGGTGATCTGTAGGTTTTGTCCTAATTTTGTGCGAATTTTTCTTAATGCAACTGTAAATGGTCACTTACTTTCATAAAACAGTTGTATACAAACTATTCGTTGTTCAACTACAAACCAAGCGTGTTGACGTCGTATGGTTTGTCGATCACAGTCGTTAAATATTGATCCCCAATATTTGACAGAACACAAATGGTACGCGATTAAAATTCTGTAGTTCCAGCTGACACACCCTGTTTAATAATTGAATAGCGTCCTATGTAATATCATAATTGCACTAACTTTAAATACAGCAGTATATATCTAAAGTGTTCATCGAAACCCATGCCATATATTTTATTTTTCATACATTCTTTGAAATCCACTACCCTATTTAAAGTCAAAGACTGAAAAATAAAGAAAATGGTGAAAATGAGAGAACTAGCTTTAGCGTAGGAATTGTGTGGTTTTTACCATAAAAATTGATCTAGTGTGTTTTATTCTTGTACCGACAGTTACTTGATCAATAACGATCAATAACTTTGCCGAATAATAATTATTTCGCCCAATAATAGTTTGTTCTCTGAGAGAAAATAAACAGTTTTAAAACCTTAAAACGGACTTTTCCGCACGTAGAACATCTCTATCTCGAAATTGAGTGGCCGAGAAACACTAAGCCAACACATAAATGCAGAATATGTGTTTTATGCGGCAGTTTTACTTTTTTCAATTTTTCTCAAATAATCCACCATCGTGCTTTCTCATGACCCATGGACATGGGGTGTGTCCTATCCACCTCAAAATCACTAGATATCGTCTGGTAGACGTCCCTAATCAGAATCAGTCTAAACCCGATCGATCCGACACAATTTACTTGAGTGATCGTGCTAACAAAAACAATTTCTCAAATGGTCCACTATTGTGCTTTCTCATGACCCATGACTGTGGTAAAGTGTATTCTATCCACCTCAAAATCAATAAGTGTCGTCTGGGAGACGTCCCCGATCAGTATCAGTCAAGACCCAATCAATCCGACACGGTTTAGTTGAGTTATCGTGTTAACAAAAACAATTTCGCAAATAGTCTACCATCGTGCTTTTTCTGACCCATGGACAGGGTGGGGTGTGTCATATCCGCCTCAAAATCAATAGGTGTCATCTGGAAGACGTCCCCGATCAGAATCAGTTAAAACCCGATCGATCCGACACGATTTAGTTGAGGTATCGTGCTAACAAAAATAAATGCCGACGACAACGACGACAACGACGACAACGACGACAACGACGACAACGACGACAACGACGACAACGACGACAACGACGACAACGACGACAACGACGACAACGACGACAACGACGACAACGACGACAACGACGACAACGACGACAACGACGACAACGACGACAACGACACACACACACACACACACACACACACACACACACACACACACACACACAAAGTGGTTTAAAAACCATTTTCCTTTTGGTTTCTAGGCCGAAAAACGAAAAATAAGCCCTGGAAAAAACATTTTTTTTTACACGATTACATTACTTTTCCGCATATAGTGCAGTGTGGAAAAGTAAAAAGAATTGCTGAAATTGTATTCTCACAATAACGATTGCGTTAGAGTTAGTATTTTCTATGAACAGTCTGATAAAAACGTTCAACATAATGGAACTGGTGAGAAAATTGAGATAGTTATTTGGGTGCGGGGTGTCAGTCACAGTAACAATTTGTATCTAAAAATACGAGTATATCCTATATATCCTTTGCAAACTAAAGTTGACTTATCCTGGCATTTTCCCCTAGTAAAAATTATTCCAGCAAACCAAAAAAAACCATTTTCTTAAAATGGGATACGGTGTATATAAATGTATATATATTATAAATGTATATTGCTTTAAGACCAATGCTCGTAAAAAATCGGTTCTTAATACAAGAGAGTCATCGGGTCCTTAGCTAATGGGCTTGTTCTGTCTCGAGCAAGACCAGACTTCTAAGCTGTGACCGAAAATTCGACAATGAATTATTACTCAATTTGTTTGACGTATTCCAGATAAATTTAACCGGAGAAAACAGAAAATAAGCATGACATAATACAACGTGTATCATGTTGACATCAGTAATTAAACCGAATGAAATCGTATCTCATAAATACCACAGTTTATGAATATTCGAGATGAATATATGATACGCGAGAAAAAAATAAGTGCATATGGTACAGTTGTGGTTTTTTCATATCCTATTTATTTGTTACGATGACCTTCCTGAAAGTTTGTGCCATAATGTGCAGACGCTGAGTCACTGTAATCTTTTTAGTATGTTTACATTTGAGGATACGCAAAACTGTACTAAGGATACACAAGTGCTTATGTAATCCATGTTGTTTCCTTTTAATGTCAATAGTTTTATTTTAAAATAAACTTACGTCACCTTTTCGGAGCAAGCAAATGTGCAGGTCTCGTCGATTAAAATGTTAAATGCATTACGAATACGCAATTAATGGTAATAATAATATAGAAGTGGAAGGACTATATAGAAGTGGATATACTATCATTCTAAATATCTGAACTATTTTCACATTTCCAAGTGAGTGATCGTTCTAACAAAAACAATTTCTCAAATAATCCACCATTGTGCTTTCTCATGACCCATGAACATGGTAGACTATGTTCTATTCACCTCAAAATCAATGGGTGTCGGCTGGGAAATGTCCCCGATTAGAATCAGTCAAAATCCGATCGATTCGACACGATTTAGTTGAGTTATCGTGTTAACAAAAAAAAATCTCAAATAGTGCACCATCGTGCTTTCTCATGACCCATGGACAGGATGGAGTGTGTCCTATCCACCTCAAAATCAATAGGTGTCGTCTGGGAGACGTCCTCGATCAGAATCCAACGGTGCTCTATTAAGCTCATTTTTAGATAATTAATTTAAGTCAGTACTATAAAATAAATCCATTAAAGTGAAATCTGTAGTGCAACTATTGCCTTGGTCTTTTTCATAATTTTGATAATTTCATGTAAGAATTATAGCTACAGCTAATTTACTCATACGCATTGAAACATCAGATATAGAACTATGGACCAAAGTAGGTAATAGGGAAAAGGCAGGCCTACTTGCACAATATCTGACTGAAGTTTTCACTCCTTTAAACAACACTCCTGATCATGATATATATAGTGCAACATAAGAAGGAACATCAAAGATAATACTCACGCGAAAAATCTAGCACAACTAAGACCTAAGGAAGTCAAAAAAGCAACTTCTGTTCTAAACAACAAGCAATCTCCAGGTTTAGACATGATTACTTGTTAAATGTTGAAAGAACTACCCAAAAAAGGAATTGTAATGACATATACATCTTCAACGCTATGTTTAGACTCCACTACTGGCCCACAAATTTAAAAGTCTCAGAAGTAATTCTCATACCTAAGCCAGGGAAGAACTTAACCAACATTACATCATATAGGCCCATTAAATTACTATTCGTTACATCTAAGCTACTAGGAAAGATACTCCTTCACCGAATAAATCCAATTCTAAACATACCCCAACATCAGTTCGGCTTTTGGCAAGAACATTCAACTATCCAGTAGTGTCACCGCATAGTCAATGCAATTAATGAAGCTATAGATGGGAAAAATACTGTACAGAGGTTTTTATAGATGAAAATCAAGCGTTTGATAAAGTTTAGCACGATAGCCTCCTGCTGTATCAAATCAAACAAACACTTCCCATACAATATTACAATATTTTAAGATCGTACTTATCAGATAGACAATTCAGGATAATAGTGAATGGAGAAACTTCGTACATTGGCCCCATCAAAGCTGGTGTTCCCCAGGGAAGCGTTCTGGGACACATCTTATATCTAATCTAAACTTCAGATCTTCCAACATCTGACTTCATTATCGCTGATTTCAGACGATATAGTATTCTGGTCTATAGACGAAGACCTAATGACTGTCTCCCCAAACCCATAAGACTAACTTCTTCCTAGAAGAGTGGCTCAAGAAATGGAAAAGCAATATTAATGAAACCAAATTACAACACTTATGATAAAAAAAGGATAAAGTCCACTCGTATTTATGAATTATATAGAAATACCAAAATCAACAAGCGTAAAATATTTAGATGTTCACCTCGATAGCAAACTCCTTTAGAAAGATTACACCCAAAACAAGAAAACATAGACTGGCCTAAAAATTAAGGAACTATACTAGTTACTGGGAAAAAAAAAGGTCATTAAAATAAAATCTTAATATACAAAGCTGTTATCAAACCAATATGGACATACGGCATAAGAACTTGGGGCTGCACTAGTAAATCAAGCGAATCGATTATACAACGTGCACAATCTAAAATCCTCAGGGCCATAGTTGACGCGCCATGGTACGTGACAAACCAAACGATATTCAACGGCCTTCGCATACCAACAGTCCAAGAAGAAATACCACAGGAGACTAGAAATACATATAAACCCCTTATTACAACCACTTATGCAGGAACACAACAGCAGAAGACTCAAGAGATGCTGGCCATCAAACCTGAAATAGGATTCTAGAGGCCTTTCTCATTAGAGGAACCTCATCATGTCAGAACAAGAGGAACAAAATTACTATTTAATTTCAACAATAAAAGCCATTCTTAATTTTTTTCCACAAATTGCCGGAACATGTATACAATATTTTGTAACATATTGATGGTAATAGAGCTGAATTTTTGACAATTCATCGAATTTTCTGTTAGTTATTCAAATTTATGTAGGATAATTTCTTACATACTCACTTATTATTCAACATTGAAGAACTACACATGGTTTGAACTACTTCCACTTTACCATTAATAGCATCGTTCCATTAGTCAACTGCTTTATCGATTTTGTCTGCGGATACTAATTCGGATTGTGCTATTGCTCTAGTTATAAATTTGCCATTAAACCTTGCACTAATATATTTAGCTAGTCTTAAATTTACGTATGCCATTAATCAATTTTAGTTTTTCTTTCTTAGTCAGTGTGTCCAAGAGACTGACAGTTTTATACACACAATGTATAATAAAACAACATATTTGTAACATACTGCATGTAGTCTCATAACTCACTGGCTATATTAATTTAACATAATGATAAGGCAGATTGACCGTCATACAAACCGCCTTGATCAGTTGCTTCACGATCAACTCCAACTTAATCTGCTCTAAGCTCCTATAAAACAGATTAGAGTTGACATAAGATAAAGAATGATTACCATAATAAATAACTATTCCATTACCTACCTTAATGGTATTACGCCATGTTATTCTACCATGTATTCAAGCTTGTAATGCGCGATTAATTGCTTGGATGGCAGGCGTTTAATTAACTTTTTAACTGAGAAGCAAAAACGAGTTTGGCATAGGTGATTTACCTGTAATTTAATTGAAGTAGGCAGATAGGAACAGTTATATAGAAGAAGTTGGTTAAGTCGGCAACAAGACTATAAGAGTAACTAGCTTATAATTGGCCAATATTATTTAAACTATTTTCTTATCTCAAATTGTTTAGGTGTATACTCTAAAATATATACAGGGTTCTTCGCTATATTTTTAGACTTTTATTTTTTTTTATAAAACGTTAATTACAAAAATTAGATGAATGTGTCTATATTTCTTAATAATATTAGTTTGCATAAGTGCAATTAAAGTAATTTTTAATGGAACACCCTGTGTATTTTACATCTTCTTTTAGATCTTTCTGCCCTGATTGCCCATGTTCTAAATATGCAGATTAGTATTTTATGGCTACTGATCAAAGCGCAATAATGACTTGACGCAGGCCTTGCCTAGTTATACTATGATAATATTGTTATTACTTGACATTTTGTATTACTAGATTGCGTTAGCATGAGATCAACGATAATTCACAACATTAAAACAACGATGAAAATATTAATTTTATAACTGCATGAGGTTCATAAGCTATAAAAGTTTTTTTTAAATTGTGCAGTATTGCTCTAAAAGTTGTGCTACTTCTAGAAAAGTCGTTAGTATGTTTCTAATGATAAGATTTAATAAACAAATGTATGCCCTATAATTTTATCTTGAAATATACCACACCAAATATTAATTGCCTTTTTATTGGGTTATTTAATTTGAACAACTTTGTCGTTGTTTTTGTTTTTTCCACCAACGACTGTCTTTCATATTGAAAATTTTTGCTGTAAGAAACCACGGTTTATGTACCCATGGTACATTCTTAAACAAATTAGGACCCTTACCCAGTCTTTGGAGTATTGTTAACAAAAGTCTAATAGTTCTGTTTGTAGTGGTCTGTAATCTATTGCACCAGTTATATTTTTTAATGCTATCTGTTCCTTTTTAATGTTTTAAAATTTTTTAATAATTAATTTCTGATTCATCTATTTCATTCCAAAAAGTGTTTCTCAAGTTTTGAGAATTCCATCTAAGGCTAAATATGATCACGAGGCCGATAGTGAACAAGTACCATAAAGGGAAGTCGAAAAGTACTCTGGAGAGAATTTAAGAGTGCATGCCATCAGAACAAGTCATAGAGGTTTTGTTTTACAATGAATCTAGGAGCAGAAGTAGAGAAGCGATAATAAAAACTAAATATTGTTTTTATATTTTAGTCTTAGTAAAGTTACATTCAATATAATTTTATTACAGTATTACGTTTCTTTAAATTTTTAAATCGTATATTCAAAAATATATTTTCACTGGAAGTCAGACATCTTGGAACTTATCGCTATCCACTATCCATTTCTACATTTCAATTGTCGTTTAGATAGTCAATTGCTTAAGTTTTTTAAAAACATCAATTTAATGAATGTGATACAAATTAATTTCAGTTCGGTGCACATTTTATAAATTGATGTTTGCTATGTTTGTTGTATACAATGTATAGAGCAAAATATTAAATATTATTTTATTTATTTGAGGAATAATGCTCATATAATCTGAATTTTTATTAACAAAGTGTTTCAAATTTTTATTAACAAACTTTGTAAGTAACTGTATGCCATATTTCATTGGGATAAAGTTCCCCCAAGTTATAATTAATATATAATTTCCTCAACGAGATTAATTAAATTTATAATTTTGCCTGGTTCCTAAAAAAAAAAAGATAGGAAAACAGAAATGAGGATTTCTTTAACACTTCCTAACTACCTCAAATTTTATCAGCTATGTTTACCAATATGCCACCATTTAACATAGCCCGCTATAGATATACACTATGGTTACACTACCAGCATAAATTATTTAAGCATCTTTTAATTTTCGTCGTTAATTTATAGCCCCGAATAACGAATCATCTCTGTCGTCGCATAATAGTCGAATATAATTAGGAACTCAATTCTTCTCAAGTAGAAACAGGATGGCAATTAAAATTGTTGTGACAGTTATAATTACAGCTTATATATAAATTAGAAGGTGGCCCCATGGTCTTAGCCTGAATAAGAAATAAAAAAATAGACCTTACTTAATTTCAATTATTGTATTGGGGGGGGGGGGTACTTAAAAAATAACAATAATAAGGGGATGTGTAATGTTTCATTGATAGATGAAGTTCTGGGAAATGAAAGTAAATCAGTTTTTATTACTGTGATGAAGATGTATTTGAGGCTTATGAGTTTTATTATAATGTTTTTGATCATAAAATTCATAGTAAAAGTTGATCATAAGATTCGTAGCAGAAGTCTTAACATGAGCGTCATGTGAACCGAATAACTAATAGATTTAATATAGTAAATAATTGCTATTAACTATTTCTTCACTAAAACTTATCCATACAAAATTGTATTTCCTTCCTGATTGCTTTTGTAACACAACTAAGAAGATACTAGAGATGATTAGAACCTTTGGTGTGAAGAAATAGCTCTGGCGATAACATGGTTAAAAGTGCAAGCCTTGACTGGGAATCGAACCCGGATCTCCCAGTTGCCGGTTGGTTGCTCTGACCGCTGAGCTATCAAGGGACACTCGTTATCCTTGCTAATGTTGTCAATTTAATGCGTCGCTACAGTACTCCCCCCCCCCCCTAGAGACATGGTTTGTCTCGATACAATTAACGGAATGTGGCGGCCGCGTTCACAATTCTTACGAACCGTTGTTCGGTACCCACGAACTATAGGGCGATGGATAGGACGGGAATCGAATCCGCGAATTTGGGATGCAAAGGAAGTTCGATGTACTGAAACGAATCACGTCGGGGTTACCACTTTGGCGATAGCATGGTGAAAAGTATATGCCTTGACTGGGAATCGAACCCGGATCTCCTAATTGCCGGTTGGTGGCTCTGACCGCTGTTGCCAATTTAATGCGTCGCTACATAGCATTTAAAATGATTTCAATGAAACTTGCTATAATTGAACAAATAAAAACCGTGTCCATGAGAGGAATTATTAAGATCCTTATGTTGTAACTTAAATATGAAATGTAGCTCCTTAATAGCCCCTTTTACGAAAAGAGAATCTATCACCTTCCCCAATTTAATCATTCATTGAAATATGCTTTAGTCATTCCTAATCTGGATTTTAGTAAAAATTTAGCCAAACAGCCATAGTTCGCAGTTAATATCTCAAGAATAGGGTCGAGTTTTAAGTCCAAACACGATTATGTACCTTTAAATCAGCCTCAGCTGTCAGCTAAACACAGACATAATAAGGGCTTTATAGGCCCTGACTTGGTCTCCGAGAAAGAGGGCGTTGTTCTGTATTCTGAAATTCCAGGTTTTGAAGGTCTCTATTAGGTCGAGAAAAAAAGTGATGCGTACTTATAAGGCAGGTCACCTTTATACATGCGCATATTTGAATGAAATACCTATTATATTATTATCAAGATGGGCTTTCCCTATCCTCTCTTGAAAATTACTTACGGAATCTTGAAAACAAAGATTTAGCTACATGTATTCTAACAATACTTACAGCAATAACACAAATAAATAATTTAAACATATTTTTTTTTACTTAATAGTAATTATAAATCTGAAATATTTTGATGATGTTTTCCAAAAACTTATATTTCTTTTCCCATTTATTCGATTTAGGTTTGCTTCCGAATTAATACCGTTATATTTTCGTTAACATTAACATTAAAACAAAATAACATTCTTAGTTTAGTATACTTTGAGATAATCTGAAGATAACGAATCGTTTCTAAGCTAGAATAAAACTTATGTCAGAAAATTCGTTAGTCTATAAAATCGTTATATCCACCATACGCGACTAAGAATTATAAATATATGAACAAAATATCGTCTGTTTATTAACCTTTTCACCCAATTTATAATACACCTGAATTTTCAATTTCCCTCGTAGCCGTGCTATAAAAATCCTTACCCGCTAATCAAAGTTTCATTACTCAAGATGCGTAAAGCCATTACAGAAATAATGTACAGGATCATAAAACATAAGCGTCCACGTACGAGACTACAAGTCATGCTTTGCTACGTTTGTACTTGAAAAAGAAAAACCACGTGCTCTTGTTGCAGGAATGCGCGGGATCGAATATAGGGCGGATATCTATGCTATTCTTGCAGGAAGTCAGTAAATCTGGTTTCCTTATTCGACAAACTGTTGAAACTAATTTCAGCGGTTTCCTTGTATATAATGTTTTTTGGTGTATGAAATAAATCAAATGCTACTTTAAGTGATGAAGAGTCACGATTCCATGTTCTGAAGTCGACCATATGCGCAGATGATTTGTCGGCAGATGCTGTAATTCATCAACACATGCACAAAAAAGGTTTTAAAATAAATATACATAAGTGTTGTGTACTTATAAATAGAAATTATCGCTACACGTTGTTTGCGATCGCTTTTTCATATTAGAAACAGGTTACAAGTGACGGATTTACAACAAAATTTGCAAAATTATGCCTCGTATGGGACATAATTCATATTATATAACCTGATCTTTATCATCGCCAGTCAAATCTGGAAGAATATAATCATTTATTTTGGTATCACGGAGTTCTGAATTACGTTTTCCTTCTGGAACTTAATCGGACTTGTATACTTAAAATATTCTTGAAATTGAATTAAATATTGTGATCATCTTCTGGGTGACGTAAAGCACAAAATAGTAGTGCAAATGTGGTGACATAATTAATAGAAATACATGAACTACATAACGTGAATAATTATAAAGGTGTGTTTGACTCCTTGTACCAGCTTAAACAAACCAATTTCATGTCACTGCGTATTTTCTCTGAAAATTACAGGAACTACATGAGAATAAGGTTAAGAAAATATGCTAATAGACCTGTAATTTCTATTGATGTAGAAAAATAACAGTATGAATTATTGATAGGGAAATGGAAACAAAGAGAATAGGAAGTGTATTTAGGTCAGGCACCCAACGGGGGGCTAATGAATATGCGGCGCTTTGCTTTACACCCACTATCATCAGTAGCCTATCGTATTTTTTTATTTTCTCTTATTTGCACGGTGGTCTGGGGTGACATTCTGGGCCTAGTATTAGGAATGTCACTATATGTATGCTTGGATTTGAGTACCAACGAAGGGGGTTTAATATATCTCCTTGAGCATGGACGTGTTTGTCCTTATATACATATATCCCATGTCTTCGTGGATCCAATCAGCCTTTAAGGGAAATTTCCTAGTGGGTGTGATTATAATAATGTAGAAGTGTGTAGCTTCATCCAGAAAGTCATAGGTGTCATGCACTATTGTATAAAGATATCCATATAATCCAGTAATTTTAAATAAGTTTCAATTATTATCAAGATTTGAACATAATAAAAATGCAACCCTTTAAGTCTTTAGCTTTGTACCATAATTATCTCCTTGCATCCACCTATTAATTCTAAGAATTAATAGGATAAGACGTTTATCTAGTCAGCTTCGACAGCCTAAAATAGATTGTTATTGAATGTTGATTGAAATCAGTGTCCATATATATTTGTAAATTTGTTGTATAGTTTATAAGAAAGTGCATACAAAAGTATTTCACACATAATTGACAATTGGTACATTGTAGGGTAAACGTAGACTGTGTTCTGATGGTTTGAAAAGACATAAGTATTGTGAACAGGAATGAGATAACATGAAATTTTGGGAGATTAGATAGGTTTATTATTAACTAAACTTATTATGTATATTATTTTTAAAAATATATTACTTTAATGGTGTAAGAACATCCCAGAATTTGAAATCTTTTGTACAAAACTATAAGTTACTTGAAGAAGATAATTCTTAAAGACAAATATCCAAGCGATGCTAATTATTTTTAGTAGTCGAATTTATAAAGGCACTATGCATCTGGCCTTGATTCTTGGCCATTGATTAGCCTACTGTCTATGCTCTACTCTACTGGCCTAGGCTGTCATTCTCTCTAACCAGCACTGAGAACATGAAGTGCAACACGTAGTTCTGCACTATATAGTCTAGTTTTTTATAGTATAGCTTTTTAATTGTTTTTCTAAATGTCACAATAGATTATCAGAAGATTATAACCTAAATTTTTAATTGTCTTGATTTCTTGTGCCAAGGATACAAGGGTAAAGAACAGAGAAGGAGGTTGAGTAGATTCTTACAGACTAGTAATCTCAACTTTTCTTATACACATACTTTAAATTAATCACAAAAAACTGTTCTCATCCATTTCTATGAATGGTTCATTTTTATTTACATATTGGAAAAACTGCTTTATTGCTAACTAAATTTTAATAGTTATGTAAGTAGATAATTAAAAATGTTTAAAAATGGACAATATTATACCTATCAAGTTTATGTTATATTTTATTTATTTCGTATATATCTTCTTTAGTATCTCATCACTCAAAATATTTATGTTTGGAATTGAATACAACACGTTAACATATACAGAATGAATTCGATAATCGAAGAAATAGAATTTGTATATCGTCAAGATATAGCAAAACAAGATGTAAATTATATAATATTCTTAAAATCTACGGTGCGTATCATTGATATTACTGAAAGAATTCGTATAATTAGAAATAGAATATAGGCAGAAATACGTATAGCTAAATATCTACAGAAAATGTACTACTTTTAAAGTAAAATTATATTAAGTTTAGTCCTTTCATCTTGAACTCACTGTATTCCTTCATATTGTTCATACATACCGTATTCGAATTCTTCTCGGGGCAGTTTTGTAATGCATGAAATCCGTACCGCGACCGCGCCGAGAAAAGCAGATAATTCGGGAAGTTCCTTCCAATTTTTTAGATCCGCCGGGCAATGTCAGCCTATGCGCCTGTTTGACTAACATTCCTAGCTGCCGAAAGTAAACACACCGTATAAAAATATACCCACCTTCCTTATTTATAGGTGAAAAACACATGGAACTAGGCACGTGGGTGGGGAATTCAATCATTTCACCGTAATAAAAGCAATAACGCCGGCACAGTCTTGTAATTAAAACGTAAACGTAATTTCAAGATGAAGACGATGGGCTGGCTCGGAACATCACAACGAGATATGTTAAGATAAATTTACTTGGATTCTAAATAATTACGACGACTAAAATGGATTTTAATTGCCGGTTATTAGTTTACCGGTATTATTATCTGCTTAGATGTTGCATAGTAATATCATAGTGTAAATAGAATAAAAATGAATGGATACGTTACTTACACACAGGGCACTTAAAACCACTTTCTCTCACCGTTTCAAACATAGACTTGAGACTATCAGCGTCAAAATTCATGTTTAAAATTGGTTAAGGGATTGTATCTTTAACCTGACTGAACTGTTTTAATCTGACACTAAACTAATTGATATTAAGACTATTCTTATACAAACAACGCTTAAATCAACCTAAGATTAAAACTAGCCCTGGAAATCTTATTGCATATTTCCGTCATACCGCTACACTATTTTAATATTAGGGGGCCGGAAAGTAATGTCGTTTCTGCGCATCTCAATATTTATTTATCATTTATCAGCTTATTGCTTCGAAGTTGTGCCAAAGGCATTTCAAGGTTAAAGTGACTTTTTTACTTGTAAATAATTAAATATTAAATTTTTTTTTTCAATTTTAGTTGAAATGACCAGCCAAATACCAGAAGAGGTACATATCCGGCATTGCACGCTCTTTAAGTTTCACAAGGGTAGTAACGAAACAGTTGCTACCAAAACTATTTGCGATGTTTTTTCAAGTGAATTAGACGTTCGTAAATGCCAGAAGTGGCTTTCTAAGTTGAAATCCGGTAATTTTGATCTTTCCGATTCGTATCGATCAAGAAGACCAATAGCTTTAGACAATGACGTTTTAAGGGTGGTAGTGGAAGCAAGTCCATGTCAGATAATCGAGGAACTGTCAGGCACTCTTAACCAACCTTAGTCGACCATCCAAGAATCGATTTTTCGTGTTCGATATTTTTTTCAATGTCGTAATTATTTTACTATACCAGTTTTATTCAACTAATTACTCAAAAAATAAATAAAAAATCTGAAGACATGACGTCGAAGGAAACTGGCACAACGGGCAATAAATCACAATATCTTTCGTTTATTTTTGAGGCCACGGCTGTCCAGAATTAGTTTGAAATCGATTTCCTGGCAACAAATTTAAGAGTGTAATAACTTTGTTATTGTTAAAGGTGGAAATATGATCGTACTATGTCGAGTCATTTTTATTTCGTTTGAAACATATGTATAAGATATGTATTCGAGAATTCCCAGTCAATCTCTTGGAGTTGGTCGGCTAGAAGTTAAATAAGAAAAAGTAGGCTTGTATTTTCATGAAAATACAACTGAAATAAATGGGTAACATTGTAATCAGAAGTACATTGGGCAGACAAAAAGAGAAATTGTAACTCGGTTTAATTTGGTATAAATAGAAATTAGAGAAATTTGGTGGGTAAAACACGCATCCTGTATTTTTCGGTGTTCGTGGAAACTCGGTTTCCTATTTTGTTGGTGCATCGAAGGTTTCAGCCCCTTCTTGGGGTAGAGGTAAATAGGTTACATGTCTCACATGCAATATGTTGAATATCTTGAAGAAATGTCATTCAGCTCAGAATACTGGAATAGGTCGAAACCTTTGGTATGAAGATAACACTGACTTACTTTTTCACAAAACATCAAAACACTATACACTACACTCGACGCGCATATCGCCAACAAAATTGGCATCATCTGGAGATTATTAAAACTTTTAGAGTTTAAGTGCTTTGGTGTTTTGTGGAAAAATAAGTCAGTGATAGTTCCAAAATACATTTTTAACTGTGATCTTTTGTTTGATTCAAAATGAACTTCACATTTTTAATATATCCATTCCACGTCCTTCTTATCTTATCATATTTTATAATCTACTCTATAACACAGACTTATTATCTGGATAAAGTAGAGCAAGAAGTATGTTCATATATTAGAATCGAGTAAAATTACCATTGTGTTATATGAATACTAAAACATCGGCTGAACTTGGAACCCTTGGTCCAAATTTTTCATCCATAAATAATAATAACTAAAAGTCAACGATAACTTGACGTTGAACTGTTCAGGGTTTTATCTATCATAATGCTATAACATTGAACACATGGGATGAAATCGAGTGGAGGACTATATATGAAATATTTAACTAATTTATCAAAATAGTATATTTTGTAAGGGCTGAAAGTATATAAGAGGGCAAGACACAAGAACAGAAGGTACAAGAGCATTTTTATACATAAAGAAATAATAATAGAACGTTTTTGATGACAGAATATTTCATTTATCCTACTAAGTAATACTTTTTTATAAGAAAAAATATGTTTTGCGGATGTCAATACGACTACTGTGGTGATCTTCTGCAACCCAGCTTCCATTCCTCTCTAGTTTGAAAATCGTCTTCTTCCATATTTAATTTTAGCAAACCTTCCTGGTTTTCCATACTTCACGATTATCTCAGTATTTCCTGCTTTCTTTTGTTTGTAGGTTTTCATTTCAAAATCTGCTGCGCAAATATTGCGAACCAATAGATTTGGTTTTGTATTTTTTTTGTCAATAATGATGTACTTTCTTTCGCTACATATTTTCATCTGACCGACCATGACGAGGACGTATTGGTGTTGCTTTATCAATAACAGAACCTATCTCTTCAAACTTCTTGATCAAAATACGAACTGTTAACTCTGTAGGTGCTTCATTTTGCCCCAATTCTGTGCGAATTTTTCTTAACGCAACTGTAAATGATCGCTCACTTTCATAAAACAATTGTACACACACTATTCGTTGTTGAACTGTTATATTGACGTCGTATGGTTTCTAGACGACAGTCATTAAATATTGACGCAATATCTTTGACATGACACAAATCGAACGCAATTTAAATCCTATAGTTTCAAATGAGACACCCTATAGTAGTTAACCAATTTTACTAATTAGAAACAGTATATTTGAAGAATCATTGCAGTTAGCTGGCTATGACTCTTAACTGCTACAATTTAAATCACACATGGTATTCAATTGTAGAATGTATTATCTAGTTGTAAAACAATAGCATTAACGAATTCTCTAATCAATCATTTATATTATTTGGGATTGATTGCTGTTACTAGTCCGTCCTTTTGTTCACTTGAGGCTTTCGATGCATACATCAGGTTTAATTTTCAACTTCACGCACCATTTACTTTTATAATAAATAATAATAGCTAATCAAAAACGCACACGAGCCGCCAACCGGGTTAATTGACTAATATGTTTGTACAAAGAATTTCTATATATCTTAAACAGATGTTTTTCCTCATAATTTCGTCGCATTTGATTGACACAGTTTAAGTGCAGTAGTTGTTTTGGGTATCCCGACGAATTTCGGGCCATCTGGAAAGATACAATAGCCTGCGAGAAACTGATTACACTTATCAAGCTGGCTTTGACGTAGCCCGCCACAAATGGGCCATTCAAATTAAAAGTTTTAACGAGCTCGCGGGTACTAATTCGTGTTATAAAGAAGGGATTATCGTTATTTATGGCCGACGCATAAGTTGTGGCATACAGGCGAGTTCGTCGGGAAATATAAGGGAATTTTAGATGCACCTAAGTTTCGGACGCATCCGATGATATATGGGTTTAAAATTGTTTTTAATTTCACGATCATTTCTTTAGTCAATACAAATTTATTAATTTACACATAGGATGTTTACCAACTTAATATGTATATTTTAATATTTTGAATGAGAAACTTGAACCTCGTGTTCTATAATAAATGAGGAGAAAAAGGAAGAAATCAATTTTCTATTCTTCACAAAGGATTATCTTATGACTCTGCGTTACCTAATAGCCATACGTATAGCTACTAAAGGGCGCTCGATTTTTAAATGTAAGTAAAACAAGCATGTGAGATATCCACTCAATTTTGTTTTATTTGAAAGAATATTTCATGGCATTAAGTATGGAATATAACGTTATTCAAAAATCCACCGCGACTTTGTTTGGTGACACGTATTCGGGAGGTTCAATTTTTGATTACTTTATCGTATAAATCTGGCTGAATTTGCTGGATGGCATTTGTTATGTTGACTTTGAGGGCATCAATTGTTTGCGGTTTATTCGCATAGACCTACGATATAAGATGGTCCAACAGGAAGAAGTCGAGAGGTGTTAAATCGCACAATCTCGGTGGCCAGTTCAGGTCGTCGTTGCGCGAGATAACTCTGCCCTCAAATCGCTCGTGCAGAATGCCCATCGTGACATACGCTGTGTGGCACGTAGCACCATTCTGTTGGAACCTTTGTCGTCAGTATCCATATCATCAAGTTTAGGCCACACTGTAGCGCTCGCCTTTGACGGTTATGGCAATGCCAGTTTCGTTTTGGAAGAAGTACGGAGCGATGATTCCGCCAGACCAAAATCCACGCGAGACAGTGACTTTACCTTAAGTTCCTGGGTCAGTTGTATTTTATATGGGTGCAAACCCAAGCCCCGACGTAAAATTCACCAAGTTGAAATCGCAGAAAGGCCAAGTTATTGTGAACGACGGGAAATTGACTACCTCGGGTTTTTCTGTACACTTTCATGTACAGCAGCGATGTTTCAGAAGACCTTAGTTTCGGTGACGTACGAGTATTGGCTGATTATTTATCAACCTGGTTGACTCGAATTTGGCGACAAAACGTTAAATAGTCGACTCGGTGGGACGATTGTGGCGAGAATAAAAATCACATAATGGGCGGTACGTTTCTCAAACGAAGCATTGATTTTGAAAATAAAGTTTGATCATATTCACACGTTGCTGAACGCTATAACCTTCCATGGTGATTTGGCACACTACTGAATAACTGGCAATAAATATGACAGATGTTACTTCAACAACATGATCGCTATAATCTAACAAATTTCGAGTCTCCCTATTGAAAGACTATGTAATATACGGTGAATATGGTGATTAGTTTAGTTATGATGCCGAGCTAGTTGGAACTACATACGGTGTTCTGGGGACCGACCAAAATCGAACCCAGAAGAAGGTATGTATCTGCTCGGATAGCAGGGCGGCGTTGACAACCCTGAATTCATCAACGACAAAGTTGAAGCTGGTCTATAATTGCTATGAAGCATTGAACCACTTGGCAGGGAAGGGACCGGTGGAACTCTTATGGATACCTGAACATAATGGCATTAAGGGAAATCTAATTGCAGATGGTCTTGCCAGACTAGGCAAAACCTCTATGGACCAGAACCTGCAGTGGGAATAAGTCGGAATCTGATCAGAGACCGCATAAATGGCTGGGCAAGAGACCAGCACAATAAAAGATGGAGAGGAGTAACGGGTTGTCGAATAACCAAACTCTTCATCTAATACTCAGAGATTGAGAAATGGGCCCAAGAATTCATTAAATTCAGTAGGCACAAAGCCAAAACCCTGTTGGGAATCATAACGGGCCACCATAGTAGCCTGAATGTATATAAGCACAAGCTGAGGCTGACTGATAGCCCGGCCTGCAGATACTGTAAAGAAGACGAGGAAACCGTCATTCTTTACACCTGCCGCGCACTGGAGGAGAAGAGGTGTCTTATATTAGGGACCCCTATTATCCTAGAGGAGGCGGGGCTTAAGGCGAGGGACGTGCCTAAATTGCTCCTTTTATGGGATAGCATTTTTGGATAATGACCCGGATAAAAGGGGATCGCTAAGGAACTACCCATGCGATCAGTGGCTGATGAGGCCCAAACCTATATAATATAATAATAAAAAAAATTAGTTATGATATAGTTGAAAACAGACACCAGTTTTCTACGAAAACCCAAAGACGATTAATACACGTTACTCAACCAAGTTGACGTAATCAATAATAACAAGTTGATCAAGTACTGTTTTATATAATTAAGTAATGATTAAAACATTTTGGTCATTTATTCCATCGTGCTGCCAAATTATTTCATTAAGTTTCTCAGCAGAAGAAAGCAGTGTTGTTCTAAAGGAATTATTCGTTTCCCGTGTTATATGATAAAAAAGTATGAATCCTACAATTTCATCTAAGAAAATACTGCACTAAATGTTAACCGCCTCTTTACGGAATTTTCTTTATTTGAATAACTTTTCTTTGTTGTGAATTTGTGCTTCCCTACAAAAGTCTCTTTTTTCTATTGAATGTTTAAACAATTTCCAGTTTTCATCCAGTCTTTAGAGTATCGGCTGACAATACTGGAATCGTTTTAATATCTGGCTTTCTGTGATCTCTTATACCAATGACAATTTGGAGTGCCTATAATTGGTGTTCCACAAGGATCTAGTTTGAGGCCCCTTCTACTTATCATGTTTATAAATGATATTTGCCAAGGTATAGGGCCGAAAATTTTGTTGTATGAGGACGACTGTAAACTATTTAGTCAGATAACATGGATGTGTGCTGAACTACATTTTGCTTCAATATTATATTAACACTAACTGAGTTTTCCACAAGACACCAACAAAGTTGGCGAAACGCGCGTCGAGTGTAGTGTATAGTGTTTTGGTGTTTTGTGGAAAACTCAGTTAGTATTATCTTCACACCAAAGGTTCTAACCTACTCCAGGATCAATATTATATTAACAATTTAAATACATGGTGTGATACTAATTTGTTACCACTCAATATCAGTAAGTGTAATTTAATATATTTTACTTGTAAAGATTCTCCTGTTACTTTTTATTTTAATATTGATAACATTATTTTATACAAAGGCAGTAAATTTAGAGAATTAGTATCTATCGTAGCTTTGCATCTAGAGTCATACTTTACTTCGTTGGTATGCGGGATTGTTTGCTAGTTGACTATTACTGGTGCATAGTCGTATTTATTGTTGGTGAAATTGACGTGAATCGGCTTATCCTCATTTGGTTTGATGCCCCATTTCTTTGTCCAGTTGGTGACATTATTGACAGCTGCTTAAAAATGTTGTATAGTTGACTGAATATCTTGGTGGCGAGCAGAGCGATCTCATCGACGTGACCTACATGTATGCTATTATTTTTTCAGCTGTATTTAATAATATATGTAAATCCAATTGTCCTACTATAGATGAACACTATTATTTAAGTATTTAACTTTCTTTAGAACTATAAAAATAAAGACATTAAGAGAGAGGTCAAAATATAATCAAGAACCATATAAGGCGCCAATACATGTGCTGGAACTTTAAAAACATATCATTGTAATAAAACGGCAACTTCGCTGTTTTATTTGCAACTGATCTATTTATTTGAGAAATTTTGAAAATGTAATAAATATGTTTTATTGGTACCCATTTAACTTCAATTCCTTGATCCATAAAATTGAAATAATTTTATGACTACGACGAACAGCTTTACAACCTATTTTATTTAAGGACCACTACTCCCATTCACGAAAAGAAAAATGAAATAGGCAAAAGCAAATTAGTTATTTAAAAGTTTTTCGAATGGCTAGAGAAACCTGAATGGAATTGTTTATACAAGTTAGCAGGGACACGAAGTCTAGTGTAAATGTTTATTAAGTTTTTATTAAGACCACAGATATTTGCGAAATAAACTATTTAGAAGTTAATAAACAGTTAATATCAATTAATGTTTTATACTTCCTGTTGTAAACCTAAAATTAATTTGACTCATATATATCACAAACGTATAGACTTACTACATCTTTGTGATATGTATTTGTATGCAGAATCTTTAAAATATATGGAAATAGTATAATGTTTAGAAGTAGAAAGAAGCATTTAACTTCCTGAAATTTGTAAAAATTACAGTATTATTTCACGTAAATATTTTGAACTCTTAGTCATGTTCAGGATAAAAGAAGTTATTAAAATTACAAATATTACTTTTCCGCACTCCACTATACTAGCGGAAAAGTAATGTAATCGTGTAAAGCAAAAGTGAAAAAACAAAATTTTTTTGAGTTTATTTTTTGTTTTTCCGCCTAAAAACCAAAAAGAATGATTTTTAAAAAATGTTTGCTATGTGGGTGACGTCGTTGTCATCAGAGACGTCTTCCAGACGACACCTATTGATTTTGAGGTGGATAGGATACACCCCACCCTATCCATGAGCCATGAGAGCACTATGGTGGACTATTTGAGAAATTTGTTTTGCTAATACAATAACTCAACTAAATCGTGTCGGATCGATCGGGTTTTGACTGATTCTGATCGGGAATGTCTCCCAGACGATACCTATTGATTTTGAGGTGGATAAAACAGACCCCACCCTGTCCATGGGTCATGAGAAAGCACGACGGTGGACTATTTGAGAATTTTTTTTGTTAACACGATAACTCAAGTACATCATGTTGGATCGATCCGGCTTTGACTGATTCTGATCGGGGACATCTCCCAGACGACACCTATTGATTTTGAGGTGGATAGAACACACTCTATAATGTTCATGGGTCATGAAAAAGCACAATGGTGGACTATTTGAGAATTTCTTTTTGTTAGCACGATAACTCAACTGAATCTTGTCGGATCGATAAGGTTTTGACTGATTCTAATCGGGAACTTCTCCCAGACGACATCTATTGATTTTGAGGTGGATAGGATTCACCCCACTCTATCCATGGGTCATGAGAAAGCACGATGGTAGACTATTTGAGAAAAATTTGAAAAAATTAAATTGCCACATAAAACACATATTCTGCATTTATGTGTTGGTTTATTTTTTCTCGGCCACTCAATTTCGAGATAGAAATGTTCTATGTGTGGAAAAGTCCGTTTTAAAGTTTTAAAACTGTTTATTTTTATACATAATTGCATTGTTTGTAGTCGCTTTATCTATTTAATGACAGGACTGGTTGCTTGAAATAATCTCTTTTAAATAGCCTGTTGACTTGGCTCGTGAAAATATTGGAGCCAGCCAAATCAACGCATTTAATACCCCATAGGTGTTTGCTAGAGTACTAATACAAGAAGAGACGCAGAATAAGCATCCCAACAGATGATATAGATATAAGTAGATTGTATTTCATGAGATAGCGACATGTAACATCGATAATCTACGGTCGTACGGGCTTTGACTGATTCTGATCGGCGACGTCTCCCAGACGACACCTATTGATTTTGAGGTGGATAGAACACACTCTACAATGTTCATGGGTCATGAAAAAGCACAATGGTGGACTATTTGAGAATTTTGTTGTTAGCACGATCACTCAATTAAATCGTGTCGGATCGAT
Organism: Rosalia funebris; assembly: GCA_037954035.1. Taxonomy (NCBI): domain Eukaryota; kingdom Metazoa; phylum Arthropoda; class Insecta; order Coleoptera; family Cerambycidae; genus Rosalia; species Rosalia funebris. The sequence continues at coordinate 15,078,891 of JAZFAV010000034.1, read as the reverse complement.
CGGGTTTCAACTGAATCTGATTAGGGACGTCTACAAGACGACATCTATTGATTTTGAGGTGTATAGGATGCACCACACCCTGTTCAGTGGTCATGAGAAAGCACGAGGGTGAACTATTTGAAAATAGTAAAACTGTCGCATAAAAAAATTCTGCATTTATGTGTTGGTTTATTTTTTCTCGGTCACTCAATTTCGAGATAGAGATGTTCTACGTGCGGAAAAGTCCGTTTTAAGGTTTAAAAATTGTTTATTTTGGAATAAATAATACCTAGTTATATTTGCAAATAATAATACTTACTGTCATATAAACTAATTTAGAAATAACTTTAAAAATACAGAGTAGAATTTTATGAAATAATAATAAACTGCATGGTTATATGACCCCTTTTTATTGATGGAAAATGAGAAACGAAATATATTTGCAACTTTTAGAAACTACAAGCTATGTAGGCCATCAGCAACTATACGGTTTCTACGAAGACGAAAAACTTCTACATTTTGGAAGTCTCGAACGCGAATATTTCGATACAACCTTTTTTATTAAATGAAAGGTTATCTGATTTGACCCCTACATTTGTTGATGTAGTATTATGTAAGGTATTGAGTATACTACATAACAGAGTTTATTGCATAATCTTCTCACAGAATATTGGGAAATTTCAAAAACAAATAACTACAACTTGCTTAAGGAGTGCATTATTGTCGAAAAATAAATAGGAGGAAGCTTTATTTGAATTTTCTTTTTATTATTCAATGTTATTGTACTGCCTCCCTCTTACAGCAGTCATTTGACATTTGGTTTTTGAAATTAAATTAGACACTAGTCTTCATGTTAATATTTTTTATCTCTTAACTAGGATTGAATAAGGATATTAGTATATAATCGGTTATGATGTGAATTCAAACACGACTCTCAGTTATTTTTTGAAGTCTAAATTCATTTTCATCTTTAAGATCGAGGACAAAATTTGGGCTTTCATACAGTCGATATTGACTTAGTATACAATACGTATTGGGTACCATTATTACTTCTAGATATTGGACATACATATGGATAATCTATCAACTTGAACTGATTTGCAGAATCACGTGGCGTCCCATTATTTGTTCTAAGATATGAAATTGGTTTTATATTTTAGGTTTGTCAAAAATGTTTACAGTACTTCAACTTATGATTTTTATAGAAGGGCTTCTCTGTAAATTGATAGCAATTGAATACGTCATATCTCCTCATTAAGAGACATATCATAATATACTTAAATATCAGAGCAAAAATAATCATATCAGACGGAAGTTATATATTATATTTTCCTAAAAACTGCATCTAAAGGCACTATTTTGTTTCTGTATCGATGATACATATATTTTCATTGTCTAGTGATAGCTGGGCATAAAACTCCAACAGCAGGTAATGTATCAGCAAAATGAAACTCTGATATCAAGGAAGTTGTCATGATAACAAGGAAGCATGAAAACACGATCAGTTTTCAACATGACTCCTGGACTATGAAAATATGTAAATGACCACTAATATGGAAAAAGCCTAGTCGAAAAGATTCTCCCCACGACTGCTTACTATTTCTGAGGTTATAAAAAACTAGAACCTGAGTAACTGCTGGTGTGTGAAAAAAATATACGAGCAGAGAAGTATTTTAATCTTCTTTGGGGTTATTGAAAATAGGAATATGATGGAATTCGTATTCGTATTTAACGCATTAAAAATATAAGAGTATGAACGGGCCCTTACCAAGAGATTATTAGTAAATTACATTTACGACAAATAAATACTGATTTTGAGATGTTAACTAAATCAAATGTTGCTAAAAGCACCAAAAAATTATATTCACTAGCGACATATAATTAATTATGAGAAATTAGTTGTTTTTCATAATTGTATTGGAAATAGATAATAAATGCCTATAACCGGTACTATTTACCTATTATAAAAGCAAGCAAAGTACATATTACCCCAAAATATACACTTGAATGAAATTAAAAGCAATAGGCAGATCAGAAAATCTATATGATATGATTAATTTCAAGAACCTGATTTTATTGAAATCAGAATATAGCTCTCATTAGGAGTCAATCGGGGGACATACTGATCGGAAGAGAGGAGAAAGCGGATAGATGGAAGCAGTACTTAGGAAATTTATACGAGGGTCAGGAATTAGGAGAGATACTAGAGGAAGAATCTAGCATCGATAGGGAAGATGTAGGAAAACCTATATTGAGAGAGGAATTTGAAATAGCACTAAGGGGGTTAAAGAACAATAGAGCGCCGGGTGTAGATAAAATACAGGCGGAAATTTTGAAATGTGCAGGACAGAAAGTAGTAAATAGGATGTTTGAACTGGTAAAATACATATACGAAACGGGCGAGATGCCGGAGGATTATAAGAGGAATATTATCGTTACTATACCGAAAAAGAGAGGAGCCGACAAACGCGAGAACTTTAGAACGATTAGCCTAACTTCCCATGCGTCAAAAATCTTAACCAGAATAGTGCAGAAGAGGATGGAAAATAGAGCGGAGGAAATACTAGGAGAAGACCAATTCGGGTTTAGGCGAAATAGGAGAACTCGCGAAGCTATTCTGGCGCTAAGAGTAATGTTAGAGAAAACAATAGAAAAAGGAAAGAACGCTTATATAGGATTTGTAGATTTAGAAAAAGCTTTTGATAACGTAAGATGGGAAAAATGTTCGAGACACTAAAGAGCGCGGGAATGAAGTATAGAGATAGGAGAGTAGTACACAATCTATACAAAGAGCCAACTGCTGTTATAGAAGTAGAAGGGGAAAAAAGGGAAGTAGGTATTAGGAAAGGAGTAAGACAAGGATGTCACCACTAATTTTTAATCTAAACATCGAAGAGGCGATTAATTTGGTAAAAAATTTCGGTGGATTTCGGGATTAAAGTACAGGGACAGAAACTAAAAATGCTGAGATTCGCGTATGATATAGCAGTATTAGCATCTAGTAAGGAGGAATTAGAATCAGCATTGAACGAAATGGAGGCAGTGTTGACAGAGGAATACGGAATGAGGGTGAATAAAAACAAAACTAAAGTGTTAGTGTGCGGAGGGCACGAGAGCAGAGCAAAGACGAAAGTACAAATTAATAATGAAAGATTGGAGGAAGTTAAAGATTTCACTTATTTAGGAAGTATAATAAATTGGGATGGAAGAAGCGATAAAGACATAAAACAAAGAATAGCGCAGGGTCGAGTAGCGTTTAACATAAAGAAATCACTTTTATGCTCAGGGGTAATAAACTTAGAAACAAGGAAGAGATTTTTGAAAACATATGTATGGAGCACGGCACTATACGGTTGCGAAACCTGGATGGTAGGGGAAGCAAGTAAGAAGAAATTAGAAGCTTTTGAGATGTGGTGTTACCGAAGAATGATGAAAATACCATGGACTGATAGGGTTAGAAACGAAGAAGTATTGGAGAAAGTCGACGAAAAAAGAAGTATGTGGAAAAACATAAAGAAGAGAAGAGATATAATGGTAGGTCACTTGCTGAGACATGGGGGAATAGTCTGCGGTATTTTGGAGGCAGAAATAGGAGTGAAGAAAGGCAGAGGTATGCCTAGATTAGACTACTGCTCGCAAATAGTAAGGGATATAGGTTGTAGCACAATTAGCGAAATGCGTAGGTTAGCACAAGATAGGAGAAGCTGGAGGTTAGCATCCAACCAGTCTTAGGACTGATGACCTGATGATGATGATGATAGCTCTCGTACTGCCATATTTACACCGATTTCCGGGTGTCATATGTCAACCGATGAATAATGTAAATAAAATTAAATTAAGACTAAATGAATACCCAACAGAATTTTTAGATGTAAAATTATATTTTTATTTCCAATGAAAAGCCTGTTCACAACAATAAATGGGAGAACTATGCAAAAAGAAAAATAATTTTCTAGTTATTATAGGCCATAATTTTATAATTAACAAACATACTTACGTTAAATAATTGAAAGTCAAATGAAAGCGTTTATTTTATCATAAATAAACTGTTCTCTTGGTGTAATATTCATCAGGATCTCTCACTCCTCTTCATATGGCCGTGTTATCTTTAGCATTAATAGTTATTACATACAGTTGGTGTAATGCCACTGGTGTTATATATTTTGTATTTATATTTACTAGCACCAAATATTTGTGTTTTAACAAACCTCCACACTCCACACTGTGAACAAACAATTCAATAAAAGATAAAATTTGTTTAAATGCTAACAAATTATCTAGTAATATTTAGAAAGGGTTATTTGAAATAAATAATATATTTTATTATACACCAAGTCTTCGTTGATTATTAATAATAAATATTAGTGACTTGTTTAATAATAAACTCTATTAGTTATTGCGATTGTGTTTTTTTAGGTGCGAAGTTATAATTTCTGAGCTGATATTTAAATAAATCCCGGTTTTTTACTGTGTAGAAATGTAAAAATATTTATACCTATGCGAGTGAACTATGATGAAAAGCCAGAATTCTGTTTTTAATATCTCATTATCAAGAATAGTTGAAATCTAAAGTCCCTCTTTGGCGATAGAAAGGATAAAAGTGCATTTTGCCTCGACCGGGAATCGAACCCGGCTCTCCCAATTTCCGGTTAGTTGCTCTGATCGCTGAGTTATCGAGGCACACTCATTATCCTTGCTAATGCGCCAGTTTAATGCGTCACTACAGTACTCCCTCCCTAGAGACATGGTTTGTCTCGATACAATTTAACGGAATGTGACCGCGTTCGCCATTCTTACGAACCGTTGTTCGGTAACCCCCGGGTCTATAGGGCGATGGATAGGACGGGAATCGAATCCGCGATTTATCCCTGCTAATGCGCCAGTTTAATGCGTAACTACACCCTCGAATATTGTACAAATCTTAGTGTTTTGATAGATAGAATTAAGATATTCTAAACATATTGGTAATTTAATACAAAATCCAATTGCAATAAAAATGAAACAGGCTTCTGATAAACTATATCTAAATGAAGTATTATATTGATAAAATAGTGATAATGGATTATGGCAAATAACAATGAAGTATAACTAAATAAGCCCATGAAATTATTAGCAATGCTCACCACTGTATTATATGTCCCCTAATTGCAATTGGAGGACATATTTACTTATTTTCCATACTGAAAAGAAGTACCGATATTACATTTTCATAATACATTTTCTCTCCCCTTGCATAGTTCTGTCCTGTTTTAACCTTCATTTAGCTACACTGCCACCAAATTATTATAACTATTCCTAATTAAATAAAATTATGTTCAAATATTAATACTTTCAGAAAACAGATCAAATTTATACTAAACGTCAAAAGGGATTAGTTTTGTTTCTTAATTGTCGTTAATTATAATAACCTATTTGTTTCTTTATATAAGGTATGTCACTTGGAACTATACGATTTGAATTGCGCGTCATTTGTGTTCTGTTAAGAGTGTCAATCATAAGGCGCCTGTGTCATTTGAAACTATAAGATGTGATTTATAGTACAATTACTCCAGCACTCTAAAATGCATATCAAACCGTGCATCTTTGTGGATGCATTTCTTTTTTATGAACAGAATGTAGGTTTTCAGCACCCCAAATTTGACAAATCACTTTCTTTCTTTTCTAACACAAATGTACGACGTTGTAAATCGTCTGTCACTTTTAGTTGTTGTCCATATGCTGACAGGTGCAGATCTTTCTTTAAAATCCGATGCGTGGTGGCTCTTGACAGATTCAACTGTTGGGCACGACGTCGAATTGATGTGTTTATATACTTCCATACATTTTCTCTCACTGCAGCAATATTTTCATCTGTCCGACCACGATGAGGACGTATTGGTATTGTCTTATCAATAATAGAACCAGTCTCCTAAAATTTCTTGCTTAAGTTACGAATTGTTAACTCTGTAGGTGCTTCATATTGTGCGAATTTTTCTTAATACAACTGTAAATGATTACTCACTTTCATAAAATAGTTATACACAAACTGTTTGTTATTGAATTGTTTAATGCGACATGTTGACATCGTATGATTTGTAGATGACAGTCATAAAATATTGATGCCCTATCTTTGACAGAACACAAGTGGCACGCAATTCAAATCTTATAGTTCCAACTGAGACACTCTACAGTTTATTATATACCTATATTATTTGCTTACAATTTTGTTTATTCTTCATATGCTTGAGTTCATTATACCTTAAAATAGGGTGGCTATATGAAAGATAATTCATATGAATATCCACCCTTGCTTCATTTTATTGTTGTATCTGTATGTACAATATTAATAAAACTACTTATTATTATTATTAGTGCAGTATTCAAGGCACATGATCGCGGTTCAGCCTACATGACATTACATGAAAGAAAAATAAACAGTTTTTACTCGTATGTTTAAAAATAACTATATGCGTTGCGTGTTCTCCACTATGATCTTTGTTGCCATCCCATGCAAAAACCGTGCGAGTGAAACAATCCGTTCGTCTCCATTCTCTCCAAACATGACCACATGTGACTGAACCTTGCATTTATAAACATGCGTCCAGAAAAAGTGTGAGAATGAAGTCATCGAGCAAAGTGCTCACATGTAAAATCCAATGACGTCAGATATACCTTTAAAAAAATATATCGCCAGCTGATCTACATTCTGACAGCTGCAACCTCACGACCATCGTATTAATGGGGTCTTATATTTTCATTAGAAAGTTGTTATGGCTGATTTATATAAGCCATAAATCCAGGATTATGTTTACAGATCTTGTTCGATTTGTAAATAAAAAATACTTTTCTGATAAAACACATGCGAGCGTTACAGGACGCATACCTTTCGGGTTCTAAAAATAAGGATCTTAACGGTTTTTATTGATGAAATTGATACGTTGGCCTCAGAGTTGTATACATGTTTCTTTTGTTTAATGAGTAGTTTTCAGCATTTGGTCCAAGGTTTATTTCTTCGAAAGTGAAATAGATTCGGGTGTTTGAAACGAAATTAATAGAAACTGACACAGTGACTGGCTAATTTCGTCTTACTCAAATTAGTAACGTTAGAAGAACAGAGAATTGAATTTTTAGGATTCGTACATAGTAATAGGTTGATTCTTAATTATCAAGCATTGGGCATCTTCTCTTTGTAAAAATTGGTTTTTCGTTTATTTTTTTCATAAAAATATTGTCTCTACATAGTTGATTAACATGAGTGTTGAAAACCATACTCATATTCGTCATATTATGCATAACCAATACGAGAATGGAGGGAAAGTAGCACAGTCGTTTCGTGATCTCGACGAACTCTTTCGCGAAGGAACAATCAGCGACAGTCTATGTGGGGAATGGTTTGCCCGTTTCGAATCAGGTGATACCAGCTTGGAGGACAAGCTAAGAAGAGGTCGACCATCGGATTTCGACAATCAGACACTTCTGGCAGCCGTGAAAGAGGACGAAAACATGACAACTCGAATGCTGGGCGAAGACTTCAATGTCGGCCAATCCACCATCGTTTATCGTCTCAAAAAGTCAGAATAAGTAGATAAGCGTAGAGATCCCAAAAAATATTATTAACTTATAGAATAAAAGAGATCTAACAAAATGTAAAAGTGAAAATAATGTGGTGATGAGGCGCAATGCATCTTACAGATCCGGGCGGCCCATATAAGGCCAGAGAATGTACTAAAAAAATCGACACCATATCGAGAAGAATGATTCAAAGCTAGGAAGCTATGAGAGAACTCGAGTTAATTAATACACAGGAAAGGGCAAAGAAAAAAGTGACTGTCGGATCTCACAGATCGGCTGCGCCCGATGGAGGGGTAAATTAAATATGGATTCAAAAATACGTATCATGAACTTGTACCATTTGATGTTTCCGACATAGCGGCGTCAATCTGGATTACCAGAGAGCACAGAACAACAAACAATCCAGCCATTTACCACTTCACACTTTACAGATAAATCTGTTAGACGTTCTTGAAGTACACCTTAAGCCGGCCGTTGTTATTTGACATTTCCTTGGAGATTTTATCTTTTTCACAGCGACTAGAAAGTATTTTCTATGCAGCGCTCTGTTCTTGCACCTCAGACAAGGTTACTTTCCCTTGTTAACCGCCGATTAAGCGAGACACCACAGGTAGTCTCTAACACCCGCCGTAAAATCCATGTATCATTTGAACTTGATCTTGAGTTTGAGTGCTCGTTAGGCGCCACTTTTATATTGTTTATGGTTTAATAATAATAAGTACACATATAGTTAGATGCCGTAACACACTTGTCTGACATTAGGTTAGATTGGACGCCGTGTAAAATAGATTTATTAATCCGTGATTTATTAATATATAATAGCGATGTTACGTAATTTTTTAAATTAGAAAACAACTCAGTGCACTAGTTTACGATAGACAAGAGGTCGGAAAAATGGGTAATTGGTTTATGGTGAAAATAAACAAGTTTCGGGATGACACGCTATTGTTTTTAGACGGGTATGCGTGGAACAACGATTTTATTGATGTCGGCGAGTGGACTATTAAGGCTCTCGTGATTTCCGCGAAGAGATTCGGGTTAATTTGGGGTTTGTATAAAGGCGGCGGACGCTCTTTGTGAGGGTTTAATGAGGCATTTAGTGTATTTTTTAAATTATAAAAGATACATTTTTAAGCGTATTAGGCTTCGTGATAGAATCCATATGGAAGGTCATTAATAAATATGAAGAAAGTAGTTTTTCTTCCCATGATGATTCCCTTTTAATCGTCTCCATAATTTAGATTTCATGATATCTTATGGTGGCATAGTTTTTATAAAATTTCCTTTGATATTCTATTTCATTTCTCATTTATTTTCCTTTTTCTCTTGTCCAAACATACAGAGTAATTTTTTTTTTCACATGTCTGAAAATGACTAGAAATGTCTAGTTGTGAGATCTTCTATTTAATATTTCTAATCATCAGCGGTTTTTGATTAACGATAAGAAAACCATCAGAGATAAATATTTCCAAATTTTTGTTTGCCTTTCAAAAGGTCCACGGACTTGAATAAATTGTTTTCAGTGATTTCATCATAAAGCATTTTTCATTTTAGATGGTTTTATTCTCTTTAATTTGGGTGGTCCAGAAGCCTTGTACGATGATTTTTTGCTGACTTATCGTTGTTCAAAGCGAGAAAGTCAGTTTTGACTTTTTTTTTGGAAATTTTCTTTTTCATTTTTTTTTCTTACAGTAATTAATATTTTCTGATAATAATATATGGATTATTGCGAAATAAAGCATTTTCAACCTCAAAAAGTAAATAAAAAATGAAAAATTCATCATTAAATTGAGTTTTAGCAAAAACGACAAATACAATCATTCCGAACACGGTGAGAAAAAAATTTCAGCGCTTTGAAATAATCAGGATTTCATTGGAATACCTTGAGGTTAAATATAAATGGTGAACATCTTTAATCTATCCATTATTTGCAAAATTATGCCAAATTAAGCGAAAATCCCTAAATACGTAATATTTTACCTCTTTTTCAATCAAAATTCTCCCACTAAAATGTTTTTTATCCAAAACCAATAACTACAACACGTAAATAATACCTTGCAGTTTCTTAAACCCTCCTTAAATTTTCTGTACGATCATTATTTCCCGAGTAATTAATTACCACAATCAAAACTGACTTTTTTTGAACGACGATAACTCGAGGATTTTAGATCGCTCAAATTAAAGAGGACAAAATTATCTAAACAAGTTTTATGATGATATCACTGAAACAGCCCGTGACCTTTTCAAAGGCAAGCAAAAATTTGGATTTCTTTTCCCATAGCTTTTTTATGATTACTCAAAAATTGCTGAAGATAAGCGATTTCGAACTCAAAATCTGAAAACAAGGAACTTTGAGCTTTAATTTTCCTTTTCTAAATTGCCCTATGACTATTGTTTTTTCAAAGACAGCTCTTTCAAAATCACCTAAAAATTTATGATTTTTTTACATCCCTTAATTTTTATGCCTATGTATTTGACATAAAATTAAACTTAAACAAAATGCTAATCTACTCTTTTTTACCGTTTTGTAATGTAAGAAAGGTTACCTTTCTCTGTTATTATATTTTGAGAATCACCATGTACATATATATATATATATATATATATATATATATATATATATATATATATATATATATATATATATATATATATATATATATATATATATATATATATATATATATATATATATATATATATAGTTTCCTTCACCTACTGTTTCTCCATAATGAAATTTTGACACGATGAAATTTATTCAAAATATGTATGACGTAAATTTTCAACAATTTCTTAGGAATCCATAGAATTCGAAGTCGGTAAATCGTGGGCATGCGACTTAATGATCATATCATTATTCTCCACAAATGAGACAATGTCTATATGTATTACTTTCGCGCGCCTCTATCCGGTGGGCCGCGATATTAAATAAAACCAGTTCTACGTTTACCTACCTGACTCTGACTACTTAATTATGTTATAAACTTTATTCTTTGGAAGGCTTTATGTAATCTGAAATTCACGTCACCGTGTAACATTCGAATGGATGCATCGAAGAAACTACCATACTCGAAGCGTAATTAATCTTACGACTTTTTTCGTTTGTTTTTGTAAGTATGTGGGTGGTGAATGATGCGCCGATACTTGTTTATTTTCAATGTGAATTAAAGTAATGGGGCGGATTACCAATTAACCGCATCTCGGTTGGTTGTAAAAGCTTCACTCGGTGGTTCTTTTAATGTGCACGTGCATATTGCGTAAGTTTAATTGGAATATGTAATTAATAGTTTTGTTTAATTTTAATTTGCTGAGGAAATGAGGGAAATGTTGATTTACCACTTTTTTTGTTAAAGACTATGTTTTTATAGGGATTGTCGTTGACTATAGGAGGCATGCAAAAATAAAATTTCCATTCTCAATCCCTCTTTTCCAGGGAAATTTAATGGGGATAACCACAATTGGATTTATTTTTTGAGATAAAGTAAAATTCATTTTTTCTCTTAGTTTTGATATATGTTGGTAATCCAATTATTCTTGGAATTAGACAAGTTATCTGCACATTCTTAAAGCGCCTTTTTCAGTACAAAAAAACGCTTTCAGAATGTCTTTAACATCTTTATTACCGCATGAGTTATAACTTCTACGTCATAGTTAGCTGCAATTTGCATAAAAAGATTTATTTTCACCTTTCGACCGCATATGGTTGAAATGTCAATGAGTGCTGACCCCATAGGGGTCGGACCAATCCTGAAATTGTGCTTCACATTTATTAAAATTCATATTTATCATATTGAAGATCACATGTTCACGATCTTTACATAGCAGGCGAATGTCATTTTAAGAAATAATGATAAAAGAGAAGCATTAGCACACAACAACAGTAATATATTTGATTATACTATTACATACCTATATAATTAAAAACATTTAAAGAAGAAAATACATACTGCTCGTTAATAATGGGAAAAAGTGTGAGACTCTCTATGTATGCGTCGAAGAAAGAGTGAGGCAGCATTCGGAGAGAAAAGGATGCACTTTACTCTCGGCCAAATCGAATTCTGTGTATATTCACATTCGATATATATTCATCGATATTCACTCTACAAAGGTTTCAATGCGACAAGCTAAAATCCCGGCACTATTTACTGCGCATCTCGTGGGCGGTCCGATATCGCAGTTTTGAGACCTGTTCCTATTCTTGACAAGCTGTATATATTAATTCTGGATAGTTATTTGTAATGAATTTTGTAGCGCGACATCTATATTTTGTATCTTAAGTATGCATGAAGTGTACTAGTCACTACAGTAGTCCATGGTCATGAAAAGATATGTCAAGTTTCCCGTTAAGACGACAATACATTACACTGCATGAAATCTGTTAGATGTTATTAACCATTACATATATATTCTATTCTTTGTGTTAATAGTTCGTGTGTGTATGTAATATAGGAACATTAGTGTTATACTGGTAGTTTAGTTATTGCCAAACCCCTCAATTATCACGAAGGAAGGTATTTTCTCATTGTAGCGCGTCAAGAATCAGCTCCCCCTTCGTACATTAGCGCCCAACGTGGGGCTTATAACTATGGGATAAATTGTGTTTATTCTTTGTCATCGCCTCAAAATATTCCTATGTATGAATATTACAAATAGAATTGGTATGCTTTATGAATTGGTATTTTCTCTTAGTTCGATCGCAGTATTGTTAGTCTTTTTATATAAATTGTTTTTAATAATTTCCCAAAATATAAATCTAGGGGTGACATATCAGGCAAACATGGGGGCCACCTTAATAATTAATTACTATCTAACTGTCTCCAAAATTGTTGTCAACAATTCAGAGACGATTCCACTATTATAAGGCTATGTACCAACTTGTTAAAATATGTATTTCATCTTTCATTGAGCGTAAGGCTTTAAGAATCTAAAAATTCTTGATTTATGTGATAGTATATAATTTCATAACATCATTTCTATTTATGATTTCTTCTGCAATTTGGTAAGCTACTATATAGGCCACACAAAACACTAGAGCCAAAGCGTTTTAATTCTAATATCTGATTAAGGGCGATTGTTATACAAGTTGAAAATTCCAGTACTACTAATATAAGTTTAGTCTATCTAAATGCCATATGTGGTATATGGTTGATCAGTGCTCATGTACATGCCAACCAACGCTGACTATCTTCAAAGATCAATATTGTTACTCGTCTTGTATTGACGACATATTAATGCCTGCCTTTCAGCGATGAAATGATATCGTTCTGATGACCATAATATATTCTATTAAACACTTACCCCATAGAAAGAGACTTGTAATCATAAACTTAGACAAACAAATGTAGACATAAAATTGTAGACAAACTCATTCTTCGCATAAACATGCAGAAAATACTCAGAAAGTATTTAAGAATGCTTAATATTATTATTAGGTCTTTCTGCCTAATTGAATCAATGTTCTTAGTGGCCACACGTGACATGAACACATAACAAATAATGCCAGGTTAATGTAGCCTAGATTTATTTTCTGCATATATTTCTTTGAACAAACAACTTGCTCGTTACGTTAGACTCTTTTAGACTCCTATATGAACGAATACATACAATCTTTTATAACTGATTTATTATAAAATGCATCATTTGTAATTCTCTTTAGTTTGGCATATACAAATTCAATTTAAAATTAGACTATTTGCACTACCAAAAGTAATCCCCAGCATGAAAAAATTATCACATCCCCATTCTTGTATCTGTGTAGAAGCCTTGGAAACGAGCAATAGCCCTGCTCGTTCGTATAAACCTTAATTCAAAAGCTACGTCGCTTATTAATATCCGTGATGGTTTAACGCCAGTAGTTATAGATGAGTTGGTTCGATTTCTTTTTGAATGCTATGGCCATCCGAAAAATAGCCACAACAACTGCTGCTTGACTTTATATATCAATGATATATGTGTTGTCGATATGATCAAAATTCAGCGAGTTTAAATTTTAGAAATTAGCTAGGCACTTTTACAGGAAACATTCATTTCTCACATAATAATTTTCAACTTGATATGGATTATATAAAAGGGAGGTTAGACATTGTCCATCTGGACTATGTACTCTATATACGTTATCGTATTAGGCCCATTGTACTACCTCCATTAGAGCCGCCATTTTATCGTCAACACCGATCTCTCCCCTACTACCATCCCACTTCATAGGGATGTATTGAAAAGAAGGGTACTCGATGGTCGTCAATCGACTGTTTCCAACCAATAATTCCCCAATATAGTTCTTCATTTTGTTAGGGCATCTCCTTACGATATGTTCCGAAAATTTACCCTTAAGATCGATTCATTCTCTGAATATAGGACTATTAATATAGCTCATTTTCTAGTTGGATATAATTCCAGTTGGTAGTAATTAGTTTTATGGAGAAGCTGATGAATCAGTTAGAAGTAGATCTACAATAATAGTTCAAATAACAAACACTAAATTAGGTTAGAAAACTACGTATTTGGAAATATATCTTGTCCCTCAGAGCTTGAGTAGTTTTATTTTCTTTTCTTGGTTACAATTATTTTACCAATCTATCTACAGGGTGAAATACGTGTGTTATAATTCCATTAATATCTGCTACGTCACTTGAGTTTGCAGTTGTGCATGTGAGTTGTGAACATGTTCAGATTTCACGTAATACTCAAAATAAGCAGTTTTAAAACCTTAAAACTAACTTTTCTGCACGTAGAACATCTCTATCTCGAAATTGAGTCGCCGAGAAAAAATAAACCAATACAAATGCAGAATATATGTTTAATGGGACAGTTTTACTTTTTTCAAATAATCCACCATCGTGATTTCTCATGACTAATGGACATGGTGGGGTGTGTTCTATCCACCTCAAAATGAATAGATGTCGTCTGGTAGACGTCCCTAATCAGAATCAGTCGAAACCCGATCGATTCGACACGATTTAATTGAGTGATCGTGCTAACAAAAATAATTTCTCAAATAGTCCACCATTGTGCTTTCTCGTGACCTATGAACATGGTAGAGTGTGTTCTATCCACCTCAAAATCAATAGGTGTCGTCTGGGAGATGTCCCTGATCAGAATCAGTCAAAACCTAATCGATCCGACATGATTTAGTTGAGTTATCGTGCTAACAAGAAATTTTATTAATGCTGCCGACAAGGACAATGACGACAATGACGACAATGACGACAATGACGACAACGACGACAACGACACACACACACACACACACATACACAAAATGGTTTAAAAGCCATTTTTTAGTATTTAGGCCGAAAAACTAAAAATAAACGCTAGAAAAAAAATTGTTTTTACAGGATTGCATTACTTTTCCGCGAATAGTTGAGCGCGGAAAAGTAGAACGGGCGTAGAAGACCTGTAAAAAGTTAAAATAAATCGGACACATTTCATTCATTTCGGTTTCGATAGAAGTCATTTATTAAATCTTACTGAAACCACTTTTCAGGTTGCCACTCCTGTCCCGTGCTTTATCTCACAACAATGAAAGATTTACTTTGATTACATCTGTATCGTCGTTTGTAAGCCTCACGCGGTTTTTTATCGTCGCCGTGACTAAACTCTTATTAACAGGCAACACGAACTATAAACGATTTATTTAATAGATTTATGATATGTGACATACGAGCGAGGTAATAGATAGTAGAACCATAAGAGATTGACAGTCCATCGAGTAGAACCTTATTGATCTCGTCAAGGTGTGTGACCTCTTGGTGAAATCTCCACGGCAATCTGTCCGCTTTGGACGCGTGAACAACATGACTATTTGACGTTTCGTTAAAAATCACGTAAGGCAAGATAGAGAAACGGTTGTTTATAAAAGCGCCTATGAATTTTTATCTATGATTTACCAATCACAAGTCATTTTTGATGATTAATTTAACATGAGAATGGTCATGAATAAAAATGCAAAAGTTCATGTTTAAAATTAATACAGGGTTCAGCAAGGAGGTATGGAAGATTTGGAAAAACTGTAACTCACTCATTTTTTACCTAAACTCAAATTTTATTTTTTGAATGTATACCTTAGATGTTGCCATTACAAAACCAGTTAAGAGTAAGAAAAAAAATTGATTAGGTACGAAAAATAACGTCAGTTAAGTGCCGTCCATTTTTGTCGAAACACTCCTGAAGACGTTGTGAGAAGTCCTGCATACTCCTCTGAAGCACTTTACGTGGAACTGCTCGAATCTCTTGGGTTATTGTCTCACTTAGGGCTTTGAGTGTACGTGGTTTGTTTATGTACACTCGTGCTTTGAGATAGCCCCATAAAAAGTAATCACATGGTGACAGGTCCGGTGATCGAGGGGGCCACTCCACATCTCCTCGCAATGAAATCAGACGTGCAGGGAATGTGTTCCTTAAAAAACCCATTGTTGCTCTTGATGTATGGCAAGTCGCCCCATCTTGTTGAAACCATACAGTATTCAGGTTGATACGTCGGCTTCTCAGTTCTGGCAGAAAATAATCACGCAACATCTGTAGGTAACGATCTGTGTTGACAGTGACGGTCCGACCGTTTTCACGAAAAAAGTTCGGACCAATAATGAAATTTCGACTAATGCCACACCAAACAGTTACCCTTTCTCTGTGGAGAGGTCGTTCATGGAGCTCTTGCGGGTTTTCAGAGGCCCAATAACGGAAGTTTTGTTTATTAACCACCCCTGACAAATGAAAGTGGGCTTCGTCACTCATTATCAAAACAATGTCATCTGTCAAGATTTGCAACATCGCTTCTGTAAACCTCATCCGTCTGCCGTAGTCGTTTTGCTGCAATTCTTGAACAACCATCGTCTTATACGGATGGAAATGCAAGTCGAGGTGTAAAATTCGGCGAACTGAGCGGTCTGACATCCATAGAGCCCGAGCGTGACGTACGGCTGATCGACGAGGGCTGGCTTCAACTGCTTCACGCACCCTTTCAATGTTTTCCGGGGTCCTTACCGTTCGATCACCTCCTCGCGCAGTTCCAGGTCTCAAAGATGCAGTTCTTTGAAAGCTATTCACCCACTTCATGATCGTTTCAAACTTCGGAACACGACCGTGACGGCCAACGTTAAAATGATTTCGGAATCGTCTCTGCGTTTGAATGACAGAACGACCCGTTTCAATGAAAGTGTTGTAAACAAACACACGATGCTCAATAGACCACGGCTCCATGGCAACTAAAATGGCATCTGGTGACCAGTAGATACTACCTATTCCGAAAACATTAGGTTCACCCCACCTTGCTTGGCGCCCCGTTCAAATCTTCCATACGTCCCTGCCGGACCCTGTACTATGAAGTCTTATTTGCTTGTTCGATTGATGATCAACAATATTTGCATATAATTATAATTTTTTTGTAACACACCGAGTGACCATGATTCCCAATTCTTCAATAATTTTTTATTTAAAATTTCCATTTCATTAAGTACTTTATTGAGCATATCAGAAATAATTAGTATTAGTGTTTATTTAGTTTAGTTACTTTATTTATTTTGTATTTATACAAAATTTAATTTAGAAAATTCAGATGAAGTATACTGTTCAAAAACTTTTCTACAAATACGCAAAGAAAAAAAAAGAATAAGTAAGATATTTGCAAAAACACATGTTCTTTTAGACCCATATAGAAATAGAGATTATCTAAGTGTAATAATATCCCCTCATTAATGTTAGGTGATAACATCGATCAATCACTCTACACCCCAGTGGTCTTGATGGAGTTTAAAAGTTACCTCAGTCAACTTCCTTTTCTTAAAGCCATAGGTTGTGGAAGGGAAAGTTTCTCATACAGGCGAGGACAAACACGTTCATGATAGGTTGTGCCAAATCCCGCCTGTTAGGGCTCGAACCATATAATTCGTAATAACATTACGAATACTGGGCCTAGTCCGCTATATCGGACCACAGTATGAATGATGTTGTCACCTCTATAGGAGAATACGATAAATTACCCATCTATGTTTTGAGATGGAGCAAAGTGCACGGAACAACTGACTTGAATACCCGCCATATTCTCATAATGTTGAATATCAATTTACGTTATGACTTAGAGTCTAATGCTTGAGAGAATGATATAGAGGTAATTTTCTACACTGGTGACTATTTTTTGGACTGCTAAAGTTGAAGACACCTCCGTAATATTAGGCACCATTTGAAATTGGTGTCTTGTAACCCCTAAATTCTTACAAGACTAAATTATTCTTTACATTGTTTATTTTTAATAACTTGTAACTAACGGCTTCACATATAACTATAATCAAGCCAGCTTTCCATTGAAAGTAATCCACTATTACTTCAATGTTTACAGAAATAAGTGAAAAGAATATTTTTAATGTATCATTTTAGTACATTAATTGCAGATAAATTTGTTTACAGTTTACAATCTAGCACCAGAATTACTATTAAACCAATTAACAATCTATGTTAGACCGAAAACGTGAGGCTCTTACTTGTATTTTGGTACAGACAAGTATTGGAAGACCTTTATTGAAATAACAGGGTATAAACGGATTTACTAGATTTTGTTATCTCCATTAAATAATAAAAATATATGAAATTGTATCACCATCTGAAAATGATTCTTTGTATATTAAAATATAAATCATTCACATCCAGAAACGATGACACTTTCCAGAGTTTTACAGACTGATCTATAATAACTGAAAATATATACGATTAAATATTTCTATGAGTACTACCGCACGCAAGAATTTACATTTTATAAATCCTAAAGTGATTTATACGAAATAAAAATTAATGCCACTCATTGCGGGACTCAATTAGGCATATTTATTTTAGTTAAGTGGTTCGAACTGAAAGACCCCTCACAATCCAAACCTCTCGGTCATACACTCGCATCTCCACAAAGTTTATTTTCACTTAATCCCATATGTTTACTCTGCCAATAAATATAACCCGCTAAAATAAGTAACGAACTTACCAAATCTTCTGTTTGATTTGTTAAAGCTTCTCCACCACAATGTAACACGCTTCACGCTGACAAATCAAAAAGCGTTGCGTGATTTTTTTTGTTTTCTTAAATACTCTTTAAAATATAATAAAAATGTGTGTTGCATTTGTGGTGAGAGTAATGACACATGGAGTTTTATAAAACTGGCCCGTTTTACATGGATGGAAACTTATATGTTCCGGGACTTACGATGTAATTAAAACGTCATGGGACTCATGAGCTTAAGATCGGAACAAATGGTAGTTATCAAAGCAATATGTACCGGCTATCCGGCTATAATATTTCAACAGTTAATTAAATTACACTTTGTTGATTATAAATAGCTGTAGATAGTAATTTTATAAACGTTTAACTGCTTTATTATTCCTCCTTGGCAAAGACTTATCTGCTTTTGTTGCCAATAATTAGCACATTTCATGGAAGCTTTGCAAAATTAATTCGAATATGGGTCGCTTCTTCAAAGGATATTTTTAAATTGCTATTCAACTTTCATTTTTATATGTATTTTGTATTTGTATGTATTTGTATTTTTTTTGGTAATTTTTACTTTAGAGTAAACCTCTCAAATCCTCACCAAATTGGCTAGCCCCCTATTTTCGGGGGTGTTGAAAGCGAATCAGACTTCAGTCTTTGGTAGTCGGACAGTTTTCGAGAAACTGTCATAAAACTTGTTATTCATTACGATTTTCTAATTTACATGCAATGTATATAATTTTCAGGCAACCGTCGATCCAAGTGTTGCTATCCAAGTGTTTCGGATTATAGAGGGCGCATTATGGCTTTATGAAAATTGTAACCATTGCAAATAAATTAGAAAATTTTAACGAATAATAAGTTTTATAACGGTTTTAGTGCGTGGTACGTATAAAGCAAGTAATGTAGCATCCACTTATATTAATATTAGGCATCTACGAAATGTGAAGTGAAAGTTATCTGAGAAGAAAGTGGTATCGTGCGGAAAAGTTGAAAATTCATTTTCTCGAAAACTGTATGCGACCGCCAAAAACTAAAACCAGATTCGTTTTCGGCGTCCCCGAAAATGGGAGGCTGCAAAGAATTGGTGAGGATTTGAGAGTTTTACTCCAAAGTAAATAATTGCAATTTCATTAACTAACGAAATACTTTCGTGGATAATATGCCACCTTTGCATCTTCTTATATTGTAAAATCTACATCTGATGTTATCAGAATTTGAGGAAGGTAAAACCCCAATTTATGTAAGTAGATTTAAGATTAAAATTGTTTTTCCTTTTACCTAAGATCCTAATAATATCAGATAAGGTTTTTGCAATCAAATGAGATGTAAGGATAAGGCATTCTGCGTTGAAAAGTAAATAAAACTGAGTAAAAGTTGGACCCAACTAAGGTGAATCGAGTATTGAAAGTAAACTCCAATGGATCATCAATCGTCACTCATCGCTAACAGTATTATGTCAGTTTCCTGTTAAAATTCGTAACAATATTTTTGCTGCAGTAGTTAAAAAAGCTCAAAAGTAATAACGCAATAATTGCGATAACTGTTTAAACTGTTTTATAACTTCACTGATACACCACTTACCATATTACTTGACTATTTCAACAGATACAAATTCTGTAACTTATAAGTCGGTAATCGAGAAAGGAACGACCAAACCGCAAAGCGGTTATCAAGTGGTTCCCGAATAGCAAGGCTATTACATAATCGCTGTAGGAAACAACTACTCCTCGGGCTAAAGCCCCGCCAGGCATTGAATTATACCTAAAAGCGATCCTCGACCACTTTCTCGTGTTTCTGCACGACCAGAGCTTCTTGAAAAGGGACCCCGCCACGGGTAGGATTCGGCATTTGTTCCAGATGGAATCCGAATGACAACATAGATCTTATCGATTTAGATAAAAACCCCACGGATTTGTTTCGGCATTTGTCCTGGATCGGCGTACCGTGTACGACACTGATGAGAACTAATAAGTTCGAAACAGCCATCTGTCGTTCGTCTGTCTTGCTATTCGGGAACCACTTGATAACCGCTTTGCGGTTTGGTGGTTCCTTTCTCGAATTTCGACTTGTAAGTTACAGACATAGATCTTATCGATTTAGATGAAAACCCCACGGATTTGTTTCGGAATTTGTCCTGGATCGGCGTACCGTGTACGACAACGATGAGAACTGTTGTTTGTCGTTCGGATTCCATCCGGGATAAATGTCGAATCCTACCCGTGGCGGCTCCCTTTTTAAGAAGCTCTAGTCGTGCAGAAACACGAGAAAGGGGTCGAGGATCGCTGTTAGGTATAATTCAATGCCTGGTGGGGCTTTGAGCAAACAGAATACAAATTCTGTACTATTATGGAAAATATTTCATGTGCTCTATATACACATCTTGTCGACAATGCATAGACATGGACATGGATAATAACTACGATAACATTAACTTTCAATAACAGAATTTCTCAAATTGTACACGATTAACGATTTGATATTTTATAAAGTTGTAGCTTCTAGCTTGTCAATAATAGGAAAACGTGTGAAGGTCTCTGTGTATGCGTAGAAAAAAGAATGAGACAGCATTCGGAGGGAAAAGGATGCACTGTACGCGCGGCCAGATCGAACTATGTCTACATTCATACATACTCGATATTCACTGTGCAGATCTCAATGCGACTGAATAAAGACCACACAATTTACTGCGCGCCTCGTGGACGGTACGATATCGCAATTTTTAAAACTTGTTCCTATTCTTGACAAGTTTGTATTTCATTCGGCTTTTGCTTCCAGTAATTGTTGCAATTTTGTGCAATTAATCCATCTTTGTAACGCTAAAATATCTATTTATAAAAAAAAAGTCAATGGATGGAAAATAGAAAATTCTGAAGGAATACTCGATTTGCTACGTTCACAACAATAAGTATTTGAAATATTTTACGAATGTCGGACGAAAATCTTTTAAAATAAGGTTTTAATTGATCTACATCCTTTACTCATATTTACGACCCTATTATAACAATTTCATATTTCCATATTATCGGTCGGCGCCTTATATTTCCTCCAGTAGACCGAAAATACATAAACATTTCTCTTTAATCTCTATACGAGCTTCCTTATGCGATATTTTACTAGCTATTGCGAGACTTGCTTTATCGTTATTTAAATAAACAACAATCGTCCCAGCCAAATTTTAATGCTGTAAACTATTTATTCCCAAAATCCATTTTGACCCACATGATTTCCTCATTGTTACAGTGGCAGTTATAACTCGACAATAACGTTGAGAATTAGTCATGGCATGTCTCGGGCATCTGTTATACGGGTGAATGTGTTGATACGTCCCAATACGAGGTGCACTATATTTTGAGACTAATAATAAAAAAAAACATTAAGTTGTCATTGAAAATTACTTTATTGTTTTTCAAAATATTTCCTTCATGATCTATTCTATACTATTCATGTCATCGCTATTTTCCAAATAAAAAACTCTCTTGCCGATAAACGGAAGAATCTACCTGAGCCTAGCCATAAAAACAAGCCAAGGTTTTGTTTTGAGATTTTTATTTTTCCGCACTTCACTGTAAAGCGGAGAAGTAATGTAATCGTGTAAAGAAAAAGTGAAAAAAAAATGTTTTGTATTTATTTTTCGTTTTTCGGCCTAAAAACAAAAAAAATGGTTCTTAAATTTTTTTTGCTATATGTGTGTGTGTCGTCGTTGTCGGCATTTATTCTTGTTAGCACGATAACTCAACTAAATCGTGTCGGATCGATCGGGTTTTGACTGATTCTGATCAGGGACGTCTCCCAGACGACACCTATTGATTTTGAGGTGGATAGCACACACCACCCCTTCCCTTGGGTCTATTTGAGAAACTTTTTTGTTAACACGATAACTCAACTAAATCATATCGGATCTATTGGGTTTTGACTAACTCTGATCGGGGGACATCTCCCAGAAGACACCTATTGATTTTGAGGTGGAAAGGACACACCCCACCCTGTCCATTGGTCATGAGAAAGCACGATGGTGGACTATTTGAGAAATTTGTTTTGTTAATACGATAACTCAACTAAATCGTGTCGTATCGATCGGGTTTTGACTGATTCTGATCGGGAACGTCTTCCAGACGACACCTATTGATTTTGAGGTGGATAGGACACACCCCACCCTGTCCATGAGAAAGCACGACGGTGGGCTATTTGAGAAATTTTTTTTGTTAACACGATAACTCAAGTAAGTCATGTCGGATCGATTGGGTTCTGACTAATTCGGATCAGGGACGTCTCCCAGATGACACCTATTGATTTTGAGGTGGATAAAACACACTCTACCATGTTCATGGGTCATGAGAAAGCACAATGGTGGACAATTTGAGAAATTTGTTTGTTAGCACGATCACTCAATTAAATCGTGTCGGATCGATCGGGTTTCCATTGATTCTGATTAGGGATATCTACCAGACGACATCTATTGATTTGGAGGTGGATACGACACACCGCACCCTGTCATGGGTCATGAGAAAGCACGAGGGTGAACTATTTGAAAAAAGTAAATCTGTCGCATAAAACACATATTCTGCATTTATGTGTCGGTTTATTTTTTCTCGGCCACTCAATTTCGAGATAGAGATGTTCTACGCGCGGAAATGTCCGTTTTAAGGTTTTAAAATTGTTTATTTATTTTATCGCAAATAGCGATGAAGTAAACTATACACTTTTGCATGCGTTCGAACCATTCGTTAAAGCATTTTTTCCATTCCGCTTGGCATATCTCCAAAACATGGTTTTTGAACGCATCAACGGTTTCTTCTGTCGACGAAAAGCATTGTCCACACAATTTATTTTTGACGTTCGGGAACAAAAAGAAGTCATTGGGTGCCAAATTAGGACTGTACGGCGGATGACCCATTAATTCGATTCTTTGAGTGTTCAAACACTCGGTTGTTAGACGAGATGTGTGAGAGTCATTGTCATGATCCGAAGAATGATTCGATGGCGCTTGTTTGTTTTCCTTATTTCACCGAAGACTTCCGGCAAACAAATGGTCGTGTATCTTTCAGAATTTACTGTTTTACGTTCCTCTAAAGGCACCATTGGTCACATGACTAGTTTTTCTGAAAAAACAGGCGACCATTTGTTTCGAAGTGCTTCGAGCGCAAACAACTTTTGTTGGATTCGGTTCATCTTGAAACACCATACAGTCGACTGCTGTTTACTACCCGGCTCATATGCATAGATCCATGATCCGTCACCTGTTACAATATTATATACGTCTTTTGAAGCACCGCCATTGCATTTCTTGAGTATTTGTTTGCATCAATCGACACGAGGATCTTTTTGAGAGTTTTTCAAATTACATATATGAGATACAACGAAACAGTTTTTGCCCTACTAAAATCAGCACCTGATATTTAGAGTAGTTAATTGTGAGCAAAAACTGTTGTGAAGTTTGTCTAAGAGATTTTAAATCCTCATTGATTCTTGCATAAGCAGTACCAACATCATTTTGTTGGAAGGAATAGATCTGCGTATCGTCAGAATAAACATATAGTGTACAATATGATAATGTACATAATATCTATACATCATAATCTCTGTTATATGTATATAATAATATAATATCTGTAGGTATTGTAAATTTATTCTTACATTATTTTATAACATTCTATCCTGTAATGTTCCGCTACACCATAATTGGAAGTACTTAATTTATTTTGGATAATTGTACCTTAACTAAATAAATAAATAATTCAGAATACAATAATTAATGTATTGTCATACATACGACAATTCATTAATTCTCATTCACTTTCTATTTCTATTTTCTATTCGCTATGATTTAGGTTTTTAAATATCTGGATGTTTTTTTATATATTCTTTGTCATTTCTGTTGGAGAATCAGGTTAAATAACATACTTTAGAGCTTAACAAGAAGATCAGTTCAATGACACGATAGCGATACCCAACGAATTTAATACCAAAATAGACAATTTGGTGATGACAATGTTAACCTATTAACTAGAATAAAATCTATATCCCCAATTGACTCCATATAGCCAGGGTCAATTAATTTGAGAGGCACCCAGACGGACGGTAATTTATTTTTTAATTGAATTTGTGTTCAATTACTGATTGCGCTTGGCCTTTATCGAATTATTACGTTTTAGGTATTTGTGCTACGTCACTTTAGGGCGTTTCATGGTGGTCAACGGTCGATTTCCTCCGTGCACCCCAGATAAATATAGACCCTTCAATCTCCAATGCTACTCAGAAGCAAGATTATTTGATGATATTTAAAGCTGCTCATAGTATGTTTATGTTTATTACATTTAGATATACTCCTGAAATATTTTTAAATAATCTACAATGACCAAATGAAAACTAGAATTGCCGTAATCTAAACAAAACATTAACGAAAGTACATCATTTAAAATAACTGCTGGAAAGCTAACATTCTTACTCAGTATGTATGTTTTTATGCTTTAAATGTCTGAAAGTATTTTAGCATCATCAAAATATTTGAGTAGGGCAAACCGTAAAAATCCGTAAGAATGTCAATCATTTATTGAAAAGTGCTCTGGAAAATTATTATCAATTATAGCGTGTGAGTTATATTTAGCCCAGATGTGATTGTTATTAAAATGTATTATTGTATTATGGTAAAACGTGTTAGTTTGGCAAACATTAGACATAGGGTCTTCGAATTTTATATCCAAGTGTAAAAAGTTACTTTATATTATTAATCAGGATATTTTAAAATGTGCTTACGGATAGCTACCTATATCTAAATTGTTTGTTTGGATACACAGAAATCAAGCTCATTTCCGTAACAGAAGAAAGTTACACATAGAGACGAGCACATATATACCCATGCTCAGGTCAATTACACATTGGGCCATGTTAATCAAAAGACAATTAATTAAGCACTATTAACAATGATAACAGAACTACGTTCTAAGAAGTTTTAACAAGTTTTATGATGTTGTTGGTAGCATTAAATTGATTTAATAATATTTCTACAAGGCTTCACTTGTAGAATAGTTCTTCAGGAACTGCAAAATTTTGATCAAACCAGAATCTCGTCGACCAAGTTAGCACCATCAACAGATGATTAAAGTGTCTTGGAGGGGGTGGGGAGATTGATTATAATCATCTACTGATAATGCTTGATTGGCGAAATTCGTATTGGTTTCTTTTGGTGACAATCATTAGGTGTTTGTTGAAAATTGGCTTTTAGTCGAAATATTTTGCTGCATCAATTGTTCTAACCCTCTCTTGGAAAGGCTTAACTTGTTATATCTTAGAGAATCGTGGTTACTTACCTGTAACAATGTTACAAATGTTTTTTAGATTACGAAAAATTTTGCTCTATTTAAAATCCTGTAAATTGTTTCAAAAGTAATAACGTTCTTTTATATATACTATGAAAAGTATTAAATTATCCTTAATACAGAGCATAATTTTATTTTCTATTAAATATATTGTAAACGATAAAGATGTTCAAAATCTTCAATAAAGTGCATTATAAGTTGTTCTCTAATATTTTCTTTCTCTAACTTCTAGCATTTTGTAGTCGTTTGTATGCTGACGTTAGGCAGCATACAAATATTTATACAAATCAGCTGTATGCAATAGTAATAGCCCCAGTATGGACCCCTGAGGTACTTCCCTATTTACAGTTAATAATGCCTATCATTAAGTATTACCTTTTGGTAGCGATATTTTAGTGTATAAAGTGAAAGTTTATGATTAACAGTATGAAATGCCCTTGAGGAATCTGTATAGAAATATTAATATGTGATTGTTTTATATCTTGACTGCTGAATGGACAAAATAGATGCTGAAAACAGGCGAAGTTAAAAAAACTACTTTTTCGAATATTTGCAATAATAATGGTAAAATACTAATGGCTTTAATTAAACATCAACCTTCACAAATAGTAGATTCGAAGATATAAGTATTTAGAAATTACTATTAAAAATTATGGTCATAATTATCACACATATTTTCTTATTCTTCTTTAATATCATAAACCACAATCAAAACCACTATACTGAATATCATAAATCTTTTATCAATAAAGTAGCTCTCAATGTAAATCTTATTATTAGTAGGTCAGTTTAGTATTAATGAGAAAACGAGGAACTGTTGAAAGTCTACTAATTGAACGTCTACTGATTCCAATTTCGTCAATAGTAAATAGGATATTCCGTAGGCAATAAATTGTTAGTCTTTCAATTTCACACCAACTAAACCGTATAAATTATTTACCGAAAGTCCTTGCGTTGGTGTGTATAAAAAAAATTAAACAAAATATGAATTCATACTTGAATGGTCTCTGAACTTTGCTGTATCATCGAAACTCTAAAAATCCGCTGTCGCTTTTGTAACTCATCTCTAAAAGTGTCAATACATCGGTTATAGGAACCGTGGGAAGTTTTTTTTATTTACTTTGACAAATATCGTGAAAGGAAATATTATTGCATAGTTCTCTACCTTCACATTGTTAAAAAATATTAAAAGAAACAAAAATATGTTTTAATAGATTTTTTTACACTTTTAAATGCAAGAAACATCATTATCACCATGATTTATATGAAAAAAAAGACAATACTTCAAAAAATATGAAATTGTCAAGACTCACTTGTGTTATCATAGTAGGGTGTGTTCGTAAGTTATTCGTAGTGTTAAATCATCAAATAAAGAAACTAAGGAAACTAAGAAATAAATGTCATAGTTTTTGTGGTATTTACAATTTCATTAATTTGGAAATACATGCTAAAATTCCAATAAAAATCAGAACAGGTGTCAATAGAAACTCGAAGAATTATTCCAGTGACATTCAACACGTCGAAATTTAATATCTTTAATATGTTTCCGATTTTTGTCATAATTTTGTCCCTCCTTTATACTGTCCTGCATATTATACAAATACATGCGGCCATATAAGAGACAGATAACGATACATCACCGACAATTAATCCCAAGTGATATTGACCGACAGCGACTGGTCAATTTGGGTGTAACGTTGCACACGTCCTTTCTCTCCTTTTAAGGATAACTTACTTGTGTTAACGCCAATCCACAATACAATACAGCTTCAGTTATAGCACGCACCATTCGATCCTCGTAATTAGGTCAGTTTGTATACGAGGTACACACATGTTCCGCCAAAGCATAAAGCTAAATATATTCGTCATGTAAACAAAGAAATCATCACAGGAAATAGTAACAGCACTTAAATCCCAAACTACTTATGAAAATAGTAGAAACCAGTTAATATGAACGTTTGTTTTTTTTCAGTTCTCGTGTGGGATTTAAACACGTTATTAGTTGAGTACGGCAACGCTATATATTATTGATTATGTTATTACTGTTTTATGCGCTCTAGCGCGAGTTTTAAGAAAATGGATTGAAAACAGAAAATATAGAATTAGCCACAGCTCGTAAAAATGTTGGAAGAATCAATTTCATCGTTGTTTTCGTTCTTAATGTCACTAACATGTTTCTATATGCTTATATTATTTTGTGACAAAATCGCCGACGAAATTTTCTGAAACACGATCCATAATTACATTCCCTTTCTTAGTTTGCTTTTTAATTATGGATTTAGTAGTATCTTTGACGTATTACAGAAGAAAAATACCATAAGAAACAGGAGGCTAGTTTTTTATGAACACCGATTACAGATTGCTCTATGCGCGCTTTACCGACCAAGTTGACATTATCGAGAGATGATTTATACTCAACTGTTGCTGCATCGAAGGTTCTAGCCCCTTTCTGAGAAAATTCCGCTGAAAAAAATGAAAATATAATAGTGAACCAGCAATAATAAACTACAAAATTATTTTTTTAATAAATGTGAGTAGAGTAATTACTCAAAATAATTACCATTCATCACATGACAGTGTTTTACTTGTTCAATATTAAGAGATTTACCTCACTCTTAGAAATATATTTTATTTTGTAGAATAGATTAAGTTATTTTGAATAACTATTATTGCTTATGTAAATATTTAAATGTGTTCATTATTATTATTTGTTTAAAATAATTGATTGTTCCTGTAGTGCTACATATTTGTCAAAATAAATACTTAAAGTTTATTTTAAATATACTTTAAGACGAAACCTTATTTTACCTTAAAATTTATTTTATTATATTGCAACAAATAAATAATGGCGAAAATATGGAAAAAGAATATTTTAATAGCTTTATTTGCTTCTAGGTGTATTTCAATAAATGTCCAGTATTTCAAGAGACAGTTAAAAGGACTTATTAAATGTTAAACAATCTCCCAGGACTAAAAAGATTAGGATCGTAGAAAGTGTCACAGCCCCAGAAATTACATCGCCATGTATCTTATTAAACATTAATAAGGCTGCATTGTAGACGTTGTAACAAATGTTGAGTGTGTCAAATTTGAATCCATTATTTAAATAAATGAGACAAATCTAAAAAATTTAAATAAAACTAAAATTTTACTGTATCTTGGAAATGTATCTTTATTGACCACATTTTTATACTATTACAAAAAGTTAATTGGGCAAAGCTGTCTACCAAACCAGTAACCTTTAATAACATAGGTACTTTTGTATGTGTATTAGATATTCCTTATATCGATTCAACCTTTTTCAATGTTTTTTAATGTAACAGAGTTAGCATATTATTATTTAGCAATTCAAAGTACATATTTAATTGTAAGAAAAAGTTTAATTGGTTACTTTAGACAAGTATATGTTATTTAGAAAATACGTATATACTACCAAAAGTGGTTTAGGTGATAAATAAATAATAAGGAACACATTTAAAAAAAATAGGTAAGTCGTTTTTATTCAAAATAACTTAATTTATAACATAAAATGAAACTGTGTATGATAAATATGTATATATTTGTGAAATCTTACGCTAGATGTATATACATATATTTATTTACTTTTGGTATAAATATTTTGTTAGATTGAAAACATTTCGCAAAAGTTAACGGTTTTTGTTACATTTTATTTATTGTTGTTTACTTAATTAACATCACACATATGTGCATATTATTTATAGTTAACTTATTGAGCCCCTGTATACTCATCAACAAAGTCATAATATATAACACTAGGCACGCTTTATGAAAAATAATATCGGGTTTCAATAGAGGGCGTTTGGATAACATATGGAATGCTGGGTGAAAATTGTAAATATTATAAGTAAATTAATATATGTAGAAAACAAGTATTGTAGCACATACACATATTACACTAGTATTAGGTATCTGCATGGTGTAAAGTGAAAGTTATTTGATAATAAAAGCTGCCAAAAAAAGTGTCAAGGGGAGAAATTAAAAATATTTTGTTCGGAAACTGTGTGTTATCTATCGCAAAACTAAAACCAAATTCGTTTTCAGAGACAATAAAAAGGGGGTGGAGGGTTGTTAATATTTCGTAAAGTAAATAACTACCGATATACATACATTAGGCAGAAGAATTAAGGGTTGTAGGGCTGTAACTTGGAGAAACATAGTCCAAGAATAATTTAAAAAATAGCAAATTGAAGCTCTAATTTTCAGATCTTATCCAGTTTTCAGATTTTTTACCATCAACAATTTTTGGAGTAATCACAAGTAATCCATTGGGAAAATATTTTATAAAAAATTTTTGTTTGCTTTCTTTTAATAATTAAGATGTTTTGATAGAAATATATGGATTATTGCTAAAAAATGTTTTCAACCTCAAAAATTAATAAAAAATTAATTCATCCTTAAATTGATTTTCACCAAAAACGATAGATTCAATCATTCCGAACACAATGACAAAAAATTGCAACCTTTTGAAATTTTCAGGATTTCTTTGGGATACTCTAAAGTTTAAAATAGTGTCAATATCCTTACTCTATCCAGTATTTGCAAAGTTATGACAAATAAAATGAATATCCCTAAATACACAACCTTTTACCTCTTTATCAACCAACATTCTCGCGCCGAAAATTTTCAATTTCAAAAACCAATAACTACTACTTATAAAGAATACTTTACAGTTTCTAAAACCTTACGTAAATTTTCTATACGATATCAAAACTGACTTTGGTATTTGAACTGAAAAATCACCATATAAGGTTTTTAAAGCGCTCAAATTAAAGAGGATGAAATTATCTAAACAAGTTCTTGTTATGAAATCACTGAAAACAAATTATTGAAATTCGTGGACCTTTTGAAAAACAAGCAAGAATTTGGAATATTTTATTCGATGGTTTTCTTATGATTACTCAAAAACTGCTGATTGTAAATATCGAATTCAACATTTTGAATCCAATGTCTGAAGACTAGAAACTTGGAGCTTTAATTTGCTTTTTTTTAAATTGCTCTACGACTATTTTTCTCCAAGTTACAGCCCTTTGAAAATCACCTACATTCCTTTTACATCCCTTAATTTTTGTGTCTAGTGTATTTCCATTTTTTGCGGCAACGTTTTCTGGTCTATAATAAAGTTTGCTTTGAGAATCCTGAAATAAATGAATATTCCAGTCCACAGTCCAACATGAATTCGTTGTTGCTCGGTAAACTTCGTATAACTTTTTTTTATTTGTGATATAGCGCATGCCGAAAATATGTAAGAACAATAACCACATCCAAAAATAAACGGACTTAAAATGTCTCAATTATCATAACTTTCAATCAACTACAGATTGAAATACAGACATACCATTTTATTTAATATCTCGTGCGTGGTTCATACATAAACTTCTTGTAATAATTCATATATTGATCTTACACAAACTTCTCCTCGTCGGCGACGCTTGTCGCTGTCGATTTCCCGTAATGCGTTAGCAAAAAACGACCTCAGAAGGTGTAAAATTCCTGCTGCGGGCGCCAAACGGATTTCACCGCGCGACTTCTAGGAATTCCGAACAAAATCTCCGGACCCGAAGCCGCAGCGTCAGCTTTGTTCTGACCAAATAGCCGTTCGCTTTCCGTTTCTCCGTCCTGCTGCGGTATCCTCTTACCGTTGATTGCATTTGATGATTCTGCGACACGGGTCGAGCCCGAATATACCGATACCAACTATAAAAACCAACAAATCGCGGTCTAACAGCGCTTTTGTATTCGCGTGTGCATTTCGTTTTAGGTTATCTCAATTTATTCGGCACGATATACAATGTCTGCCGAGGAGTCTGTTCCGCACGGGAATTTGTTTGATTATTTTTTTCTGTCTGACGTCTGCATAAAACGTCAATGGTACCTTGTCAGTTAAGGGGAGACTAGCTGTTTTTGGGGGCAAAATATTCGAATTTTAAAAATATTTTTTTTTTAAATAACCTCGATTTAATTCTAGATCAATTGGTAGCAAGTTTATATTAATATGAACATTGAAATTAGGTCAAATAATTTTCTGAAGTTTGTGTGAAAACTAGACTACCGAAGGGCGAGGATTCGGCCGGACAAGAGCCACCTACATATTACCTGACACGGATAATCTCTTACAAAACTTTATAAGGTAAAAGCAAGAGGTTTTATATAATACTTCCCAAAAGTCATTTCTAGAGTCCTCAATCTTTTACTGAGCTCTGAGAGAGCTACAGAGAATTTAAATGTAGCGAAAATATTGCATCATCGAGTTTTTTTTTCACAAAATCGGCTGTCCTGAAAAGTTAGGCTTTTCAGGATTTTACAGGCCTTACA
The DNA here is from genome assembly GCA_037954035.1 of Rosalia funebris. Taxonomy (NCBI): domain Eukaryota; kingdom Metazoa; phylum Arthropoda; class Insecta; order Coleoptera; family Cerambycidae; genus Rosalia; species Rosalia funebris. The sequence goes on along the minus strand of JAZFAV010000034.1, from coordinate 15,046,743 downwards.
TGCTATTCAATATACCTTTTCTCAGCATCCGTAAAAGATATTATGATGATTTTTTTATGGTAATACTATACACTGTACTTCTAAATTAACGAAGGGGATTTAAAGAAAAGCCAATAATTGATGAGAAAAACAAATTATTTAAAAAATGTCAACATTTTTGACTTAAATTTGTGTTTTTCACTAACCTAAAATTTCGAAATTTTGCTCTTTTCTTTCTTCCTTATTTATCTAGGAATCATCCAGAAAAATAATGATAATATCGGGTTAGTAGTTTTCTAGAAATGGTACATTATATATGAAAATGCAAAACATTTTGCTTCTAATTTTTTTCTTCTCCACTGCAACTTAAAAAATAAACATTTTGTAACAAAACTAGTATCAAATTAAAGACGAAAGTGAATCAAATAAAAAAGAAGCGAAATCGAAAGATTGCTTTGAGGAAACTGATGAAAGAGTGGTGGAAACACATTCGCCACCTGGCTGGTTTCGAAAACGGCTAATCTCCTCTTAAGGATGAAATAAAAAAAAAATTACACTGTTTCTACGTTTTGTTATTCGCAGGACTATTATAATAGATGCTTGGCTATGCTGGTCCTGAAAAAGCTTTACGAATAATGCGAAGCATAGGCTTCTTATTATTGATAACACTTTGCACAAAGGAAACCAACAAGAACGACTGAGGTTCTCGTATGAAAATATCCAGTATCGTACAAACTTCATCTCTTAATAACTCTTTATAATAATAATAATAATCTCTTTTATTGTCCAATAGTAGAATCCATTTACAGGACAAAGTGCGGAATACATATATAATTATAACTAAACAATTAAATAACTAAATATAAACACTTATAAAAATAAATAAAATATATACCTATATAGAACTAAAAAAAAAGTTCCTCCAAATTTATTTTAAACATAAATAAATAATACATAATGCAGTACTACTATAACTTTAAACATAAATAAATAATGAAGTAATAATGAAGTATTAGGGATCAGATGATGTATACTTTATTTTCTTTTTCTGGTTCTCAATTTTCTTTAAACAAACTGGACATTCATTGTCATTTATTGATTTATATCAATATTTATTTTTAATTTTTGTTTATCCTCAATATAATTTAAACATTTAAAATTATTAGTTTTGACCATCAGCCTGATGGTTAAAACTACCACATTTGAAACACCCGAGAACGCCTACATATTCGAAGACTTTACACTTACAATTAGCTCAGTCAATAAAAAATTGTATTGCATAATTTTCTTAAACATTTGAGGATCACACTGAATGATAGCCATAAATTTAGTTTTCATCTTTTTCATAACTTTTACTTGTAGTTTACATTCATCATGTAAAACTGAAGCATTTGGATTTCTCATTAAGTTAAGTAATTCATCAGCATCCAAATTTGTCTCTATGTCTGCTACTTTAATATAAGGATCTTTTTAAATCTAGAGCTTTTATTTCATAATTTTTTATACAGTTTCTTTTCTGCAGCCTTTTTTATAATTTCTTTTTCTTTATTGATTTTACATTTTATTATAACTCTTCCTTGTTTAATATTCTTTATTTTTTTTATTCCAAGTTCGCTGGTTTCAAATTTTCCTGTATAGCTTCTTTAGTTTTCTTTAGTCATGACTATCTGATTATCGATGATGATGACAAGTAACCGTTGATAACTCAAGTGGTTTTCAAGATACGGCCGAATATATGGTTTCGGGGGAATATTTGACGTTCTCTCTATCTTCTGAAGCCAGATACCAGGAAAATAATAATAATAATATTGGTGGAGAATGAATCAATAGTTTCTTTGTTACACTATATATAATTGTTAATCGAAAAAACTTGTTAGGATCGACCACTCAAGAACATGGAGCGTAATATCTAAATAGCCAAAAAATTCAAGCATAATAGTATTTGGCATACGGCTAATACGACCATGTATTTGGCATAAGGCTAATATGGAATATCGAACAAAGCTAAAATGAGCAAAAAGTGTCAAAAGTTGTGAAGTATAGTTAAAAAATTGTTGTTTTCATAAAAAAAATGCATATTGAGAGAAAATAATAGTTTGTAGTAAGGATATTACATTATTTTCTAATTTAATATAGTTTTTTATAACAATAACCTTTCACCAAGAATTATTTCACATTTTAAAGCAACATAAAATAATTCCTGAATTCAGAAAGAGCCTTGACCTCGAATTTTTTTAAATAAAAACTGTCCCTCATTTCCTTCTTTACAACTGAATTTAAAATTATAATTTTGCCAAAATCATATTACATTATAATTTGAATTTTAGAGGCATGTTTTCAACAATAATAAAATAAAATTAGCGGCAATCATAGAGTATTCCTGCATGAAGAAATTGCTATTGGCCATTAAGAACGAGGTGGCCATTCAGTATAGTCCTGGTCCTCCAACCCATTTTTCAGGAAAATATATGTACGAAATTATCGAACATCGATACTAAATTGAGGGGAAGCTCTGTCTTCTTGAGACAAAATTCTTTAGTGGGGAACACCATCATCCTCATTGTTTGGATCGTAGATGAAACGTAGAAATTCTAAATATTCAGCACTCAGCAGCAATAAAATGTTCTTCAAAGAAACCATTTTTTTGGTAAAACTTCTTTATCTCGAATCTAATGAAAATACTCTCGAGATTAATATCTATAACTATGATGATGTACTGTTCCATTTAACGAAAAAGTCACTTTGTTCGAAAAAAATCCAACAAAGTTGACATTTCTAAGAATGAGACTACTATTTTTTAACAAATTGCTAATATATTTTAAAATTTTCTATTCTTTTATAGAAAACTTTGCCTGGTTTATTTATACAAATTTAAATTTTTTGTTCAATCCGTTTCATAGACTCTTACCAATAACTTCTTATAACTTTCCTCCAATATCTCAACATATCTTTCTTCCACATTAAATGTCTTAAGATTGAAAGACGCTGTCTTCTATAACGACGACAAGTATAACAATTAAACATTTTTTTTAACTAGTCGCTTTCCGTGTTCCGCTTTATTAACGACGGCAAGTACGAACTTGTCCCTGATAAATACACACGGCCATTCATTCCGGATTTTTGTTGGCCTCACCTGGCGGCTTGATAATGATTTATTTTGCCAATTTTATTTAACGACCACTTTATCTCAATCTCCGCATTTTCTACTCCATGTAACGCACGGGCCGGCGATCTGTTAACGTTTCCTAATGATTGCTTCGTGCCATCTGATAACCTGCGTACCATGTGCAAATGCACTTTGAGCATCTTACAGGGTGAAGTCGGGGCTTTGAACTCTTAAAAGATTCAGTTATTCTGTTGGAGAGGTTATGCGCTCTAAGGGATCGCATATCTCGTCTTCATTAAAAAATGTTTTTGATAATAATAATAACAATAATAAAGATTTTATTACATGACTGATTCGACCTTTATTTAATCTATATGCATTTTAATTCATGAAATGATTACGATGGGCACTTAGTTCGATTACCCGTCGCGGAGTTATAAAAGTGCAGCACTTTGTTCCGCCACATAGATGGGTAACCTATAGTATTCCCCTATAGAGATGGCTATAATAAATAATCGACGCCTATATTCGAGTGTCAAAGTGGATAATTTGACAGCTTTCCCTTAGCATCGTTATTATTATATATTATATATCGTTATTGTTATTATTATTATTATATCATAATAAAAATTATATTTGTCCATTTATAATATCTTACGTAGCTCTGCTTTTAATTTGTAGTGTAAGTAATTGTTTTCACTAGAATTCTATTGCCTATATTTGCTAAACGGCTCTTTTCGTGTGTGTGTGTGTGTGTCACGAAATTTTTAGGTCGATGTACGAAATGCTTTTCGTTCGAATATCGGCATTTTAATAAAGTCAATATAGTAAATCGCCTCTTGCGAACAACGTGGTAACTTTTGTTTTTTGATCCGAAGCCTCTAGAGGCATGCTCCGGAGGTGCCTTCGATATGAACGAGGGGGCGGGGCAATGTTATTGCGATTTGCTTACTCCTATGTATATTAATGCAATGAGATATGGAAAACTAAACTCAAATTTATTTAATTTATTTAATTGTGTTGGAATTGTGATAATAAAATAGCGTCTGCTGAACTTTAAATTTTGCATTATTTATATAGAGATCAAAAATACATTAGATGTCAGTGAAATGAGTCAAATCTTCATAATAGATCAACTAGATGCAGGCTTGTTGGATGAAAATACCTGAGTGTCATATGTATAAAAATAAACATTACAATTTTTTTATAAACTTTAAACTTAAACTGCATAAAGGGTAAAACGTAAAAAACCCGAAAGAGAATCTTAAGGTATACCAAGTTCAAATTACATAATAATTCCTATTCAAAATAACAATTTTGCTGTCTTCGGGTGGCATACTTGTCATGAGATCCATACAATTATCAGTGAATATAATGTAATATAGCAAGAAGTAACTAGTAATTCAACATGGGGAATATGTAATTTAGACTAATATATCTAGAGAGAGTAGTAATGAGTTAATATCCTTAAATTTTTTCACATTTACAGTATCAGCCGGTTATAGAAAGGATATTATGTTTTCTAGTTTCCACATTCACTAGAAAATATCAAAATTTAATTTCAACTTTTGGATCATATTACTCCACATTATATAATAACACAGTTAAAAGTAAGAACCTTAAAACAATCAAATTGGTACTCAAAGAATTAAGTAATATCAACACTTATTACACACAGGGTATGAAGAAGCGCTCGTGCCAAGTGAAATTCTGAAATGAAATGACTGAAATTCTGTAAATGATTTTAGGACTCCTAAATGATGATTTTAGGATGTCCTATTGTGTTACCATAGTTACAAAGTTAATTAGTGACAAAATACTTGTAATGCTAAAATATGTCAAAGCTGACAAAGGGTATTCACGTGTTTTGTTATGATGTTTTTTTTTAAACTGCTTGATAATTTTTCTCAAATCTTTCTTATGTACAAAACACCAAATAATTATATGCCAGTTGATGCGTGTTTCGCCAACAATATTGGAAACATCAGAACACGATACAACTTAATTTTAATCATTAAGAAAGTTGTTTTTAATCATCTGATGATGCCAACTTAGATATTAAAACGCGAGTCGTGTAACATATCAAAATATTTTAGTGTTTATGGAAATCTGATGATTTACAATAATATAATTTTTCGGTGACAAATTTCTTACTTGTCCGCGGTGGTATATTGTTATAAAATTGCAATATATTTTAAATAAATTAAGTTTCATATTTTGTAAAAACCACAACTTCGAATGGTTGTTAACATGATTTAAGGTTTTAAAATAAACAGTTTTAAAACCTTAAAACGGAGTTTTCCTCACGTAGGACATCTCTATCTCGAAATTGAGTGGCCGAGAAGAAAAAAACAACATATAAATGCAGAATATGTGCTTTCTGCGAGTTTTACTTTCTTCATTGGCGACTGCTTCAGTGTCGTATCAATACGTTTGTGATCAAACGAAATTATTTTTTACTTTCCGCACTCAATTATACTAGCGGAAAAGTAATGTAACCGTGTAAAAGAAAATGAAAAAAAAAATTTCGTTTATTTCTCGTTTTTCGGCCTAAAAACAAAAAAAATGGTTTTTAAAATTTTTTTCTGTGTCGTCGTTGTCGTAGGCACTTATTTCTGTTAGTACGATAACTCAACTAAATCAAGTCGGATGGATCGAGTTTTTATTGATTGTGATCGGGAACGTCTCCCAAGTGACACCTATTTATTTTGAGGTGGATAGGACACACCCCTGTCCACGGGTCATGAGAGAACACGATGGTGGACAATTTCAGAATTTTTTTTGTTAGCTCGATAACTCAACTAAATCGTGTCGGATCGATCGGGTTTTGACTGATTATGATCGGAAACGTCTCCCAGAGGACACATATTGATATTGAGGTGGATAGGGCTCACCCCACTCTGTCCATGGGTCATGGGAAAGCACGACGGTCGACTATTTGAGAAATTTTTTTTTGTTAGCACGATCACTCAATTAAATCGTATCGGATCGATCGGGTTTCGACTGATTCTAATTAGAGACGTCTACCAGATGACATCTATTGATTTTGAGATGGATAGGACACACCCCACCCCGTTCATGGATCTTGAGAAAGCACGATGGTGGACTATTTGAGAAAATTTTGCCGATTTTGAATTGAACGAAAAAAACATATATTCGGCCTGTACCATATACGAATGAATGAGAAAATAAACAGTTTTGTCCATTTTTCTTTACACGATTACATTACTTTTCCGCTTTTCCCCGGTATACCTGAGTGCAGAAAAGTAAAATATTTATTTTACCCTTACCACTACCATTATTTAAAATGTGCAAAAATAGAATAACCAATTTACTTAACTGTTTTAATGAGTAATCACATTTAAGTAGATACAAATAATTTGTAAAGTAACAATTAAATCTATAATTAAACTAATTATTAATAATATTGATTCTTAATTATGATTTTTCGTTAGTTATATCAAGCATGGTGCAATAAATAAAAAGATGGGACGTATTATTAAATTCTTGTATATTTTAAATTGCGAAGTTTCTCGTCTAATTGCCCGTTGATGTCTCCAGCTAGAAAACTCCGAAAGACAATTTGTACCTATCTGTGATATAAAGTTGGCGATGTACCAACGTCGCCGAAGATGTTATTTGTTTACAATGGACACTATCAGACAGAAAGCCTGGCAAGGATAAGATTCTATAAATGGTTTTCGTCTGAATGTCACATTTACATAACCCATTCAATTGGCAGCGTTTGGGTTATACCGCGATGGACTTGTTCACACTGGTTTATTTTCCAATAATCGTAGTTCATTCATAATGGTGAACATGTTCATTATGTGTATAAATATCGGTATTAGGTATCATGAAAGTAATGGTTTAAATTTTATATTTGATTTGATTTAGCTATAATGTATAACTATGCAAATTAGTATTTATTTATATAACAAGTATTGTATAAATTGCCAGACAAGTGAGTTTGATAACGCGTATACTTAGTGCCATAAATATGAGTTATATATAATACTATATTGCCAATCACTCATTATTTACACTAAAATAATTCCTGAATTAAAATCTTCAATATAACAAATATTTTTAACCGATTTAAAAAAAAGGAGAAAGTTTTCAATTCGTCTGTATGTATTACATAAACAATAATATCTTAATTACATAATTGTTGTAGACAAAATTTATTCCTTGCTTTTTAGTTGTTACTTTTTTTGAAGTCGGTTTTTTTTAAACTTATTATACTCATTACTATTTTACTTTCAGAATGTTTACAATTATTCCTGAAGAATTGTTGATGATAGCAAATGACAATAAGTATGTTATGACTGTGGGACGCAGGTTGTTAGCTGTGTTAATAGGGACGTATGTTGTTGCTAAGGGGTTGTTTATCAAAGGTTAAGAAAGGTTAAATTTTATATATTAGATGTATTTTGCGAGAGAGTTAATAAAAATGAGTGGTGATGAGAACAACTATTTTGGATACCTAAGAGGCATGCTGATTATCTACATTTTTTTATTGTATACAAAAATGGTAGACTTTGTATTTAACCTTTAATGGTAGACTTTTTAACCGTTGGTATTTAAAACTTTTGGAGCAAATAAAAAAAAATCCTTGTTGATGTCTGATGCAGTGTACGTGCCCTCATATTCTTAGATTTTGATGTACATTATTGGCTAATACTGGAGTGCCAGTATCGAGATATAAAGAAACATAGAAAACTCTTTGAAGAATAAAATAAAATAGTAATTAAATTTAGATGAAAAAAAGTTAAAAATGAACAGGTTCATGACGTGAAATTAGCTGTCAATGATACAGAGTTTTCAAGAATAATTATCTCATATCTGAAAAAAATATTTATACTTAATAAATAGAATTTAGTCGACTCTAATATTATTTTCTAATTTATTAACTTATAATTTTTTACGTGAATGCAAAACGACGCATCTCTAGACAAAATTGCATGTTAAAAAGTTGAATAGTTTATTTCATCGTTATTTGCCAAATAAAAAAATCCTAAATGGCTCTTATCTGATACCGTGGATTATTTTTATGGCTAGGCTCAGATGCCGACAAATGGAACAGTCTACCTGTTCCATTTGTCGGCATCGTTTATCGGTAAAAATTGTTTTACGTTAATCTGAATAAATCATATTATATTTCAATTAAAAAAGTACGCAATTTAACAAAAAGTATCAAATATCATTTCGTAATTTCGTTTTACAATATTTGACCCGTAGCTAAGGTCAGTAATTGAAAAACAACTAATTACACAGTAAATATCATAGCAGGTGTTTTTATAAGACAGTACTTACTTATATGTTTAACATTATCTTAACGTCAATAGGCTTGAATACATATCAAATAACGCAGGTACCATGCCTAATATTTTGTGTTTACTTTTCTTCGGCCTAAATGTTATGTGACACTCCTTTTTGAACAGTAAATTTAAAATAAACAAACCACCTTCCGTATAAAATGTGATTTCCGGTTCATTAGTGACCCTTGTAGGCAGTAAACTATATACAATGCTCATCTATAAGTTCCTTTCTATTTTGATCGATTCTAATATGGACCTACTTTAGAAGAAAATTTACGGCGATGCTAATTATATATGGGAGATTGGAAAAAATCTACATGTAACTGAAAGAATTTTCAATGAGATATGTATATCTCGATCGCTCTACCTCTAGAGCAGACATGATAAACACGCGGCTCGCTAATACAGAACTTGCGGCCCGCCGAGACTTTTTTTAAATTTTTTGAAAAAATTATTAATTAAATAAAATTAAAGTAAATTTTATTTTTATTTGTACGCAATTTAATTTAATGCAGTTGCAGTATGCAGTTTAAATTTTTCATTTCAGTAATTCTTAATTTAGTGATCGAAAAAGAGAGAAAATATAGGATTTAATTAAATCGGACATACATAAATCTCATTTATGTGTATTTACGATTGGGAAAACACTTTGCGGGAATGATAGTGCGAAGAAAAGCGCGAAGGTACCTTTTCATTTGATGCTTGACACTGGCGTTTCTGGCGATTGCATGGCCACACGTGATGCCCAGCGTCACCCTGTCTCAAAGAGTTCAAAATGTTCAACTTTAAGTATCAAAGCTTGATATTAATTGGATACCTAAATATGGGTTATTAACTAAATAACCTTTTGCGATTTATATAAAAAAATTGTAAAGGCAAAAATGTATGGAAGTTGGAATTCCAGATTTTTATTCATATTTATCTGTAGATCGGCTTCCTAAAATATTACTTTTTTGTTTATTACGCGTATACTGGTTATGATCGGAAGCACTTATTTATGCGAGGAACTATTTTCTTTAATGAAAAATAACAAAAATTCAGAAAATTTACCGATCAACATTTATCATCAATTTTAAAAATTGCATCATCTTAATATATTCAACGAAATTTTGATGACTTGCTTTGTGAAAAACGATATCAAATATCTTCTAAAAACTAATATTAAACTGTGATTTTATTTATTTTTTATTATAACTTTTATTTTTGTTTTTTATAAAAAAATATAAAATATTTATAGTTTAAGTTTAAACAATAACATGTATTAAGTTTAAAAAATAACAAAATAAAAAGTGTCTATGTGTGTACCCATATGTATAATATACAATAAAATATAAAATATTTTTAGTTTAAAAAATGACATGAAATATAAAACGACTATGTATGTATAATATACAATACATTGAGCTTGATATTGAGTCTAATAAATTCATAATACATAATATAATCATTCTATAAATCGTATTTTATTAATTTTTTGAACATTGAAAACATGCGGCCCCCAACTTAATACAAAATAGATCATGTGGCCCATAACATCATATGAGTTTGACATGCCTGCTCTAGAGCATACTTATAACAGATACTGTAGAAGTTTCAGATAATAAGCAGTATACAGAATAAAAAAAAAAGGACTAGACGCCCAGGCATTGCAAAAATCAACAAATGCATATTGGTGTTGGAACAGTGGTGAATCCCTTATAATTTACATCTCAAACTACAGTTGTTTGTGGCGTACAAAACTGTGCAAAGGGTGTTAGATATATAATTTTCGCCCCTAAGTTTCGCTCCTACTAATTGCAAGTGATTCAACATCCCACATAAGATTATCCTTATTACAGACTTCATTACCACGTTTTTATTAATTCGCTTTCTGGTCTGTCTGTCTGTTCGGTACAAATTTTGCAATTATTTTAAACTAACTTGCCGATGAGCTAGAGACCTGAAACTTTAAACATAGCTCAAAACTGGACGACAATGCAATATTAACTCGCTTTTTTGTCTGTCTGTTCGTTAGGGTTCCACACGAAACCCTGTTACTAAGTTCACGCTATCTGTCCCTCTGTATGTCTGTCCTACCTTTAAAAGGCTGTATCTTTTGAACCGAATGACTTGAATACAGAAAAAATTAATATACCTCATTTTTAAAATGAACAAAAAAGTATAAAACAATTTATCCTAGTCCCATACAGATTCCTAACCCCATACAGATAGTCCTGAGAATTTGTGATTGTGACTTTTTGATAGCCATCAAAATACTTGTAAGGTGGAGCGCATGCAATAGACATAGGATTCTGTATGGGGCTAGGAGAAATTATTTTATACTTTTTAGTCCGTGCTAAAAGCGTGATAGGTATATTAAACTTTTTTTTATTCAAATAATTATTTTGTGAAATTATATCAGAAGAAATAGCACGCCGACCAAAATATTCAAAAATTATTTATTTTATCGATAAATCTACGTTTCTCCCAAATGGTAATATGAATACTCACAAATAATAATAATCACTTAACTTAGAAAAGTATTGTCCTCTTCATCGTTTGCCTGGCAGCATCATAGGCTGATTAGAGGTTTTTGAAATTTCATAGTTTCGATAAAAATATTAACCCTCTACAATAAATACTGCAATTTTCTAATAAAATATGTTCAAAAACTTCTATAAATAACATCTGCATCATCACTATAGGTCACCAATGAGAGGGCGTAAACGACAATGCGGGTATAATAAATAGTTAAATGAAAATGCAGTCGTAAAGAATGCAACGGACATGGTGATATCACTAATATTTTGATTCCCTAATTAACGCGTGACATTTCGTAATTAAGCTTGTCGCTAGCGCAGCGAAGGCATGTCGAAATGAAGACAGCAAAGAAACCACACGTATTGTACATTGTAAGAAATGTATACCATTAAAAATATTGTTAATAATATTTCCAGATGAGGCGAGACGTATTAGATTCAATTTCGTAGGCTATAATTATGGCTAAGAGCCGACGATAATTATACGCATGTATTAATAACGCCTTTAAACATAATGTCTATTTTAATAATTATCGGCGACAAATGAGGAATATACACATTGCGGTGTAAAAAATAACACATCGTTTATTATCTAATACCACTAATTAGTTTACTTCTGCCTGAATTTAAGATTTGAAAAACCATTAAATTAATATTTTACCATTTACTCTTCCATAAAATTTTAAAATTTAAATTAATAACACTTTCTATAAGTTTCGGGTATTGAAATGCATGTCCCTGTCTAATTGTAGATAATCTTTGTAGTGAAAAGGAAGTAATTCAATTTTAACGTTTAATAGAATTAGGTCATATCTTTATGTGTTTATAATACTTATGGAAAAATAGAGATCGTAACTTATTGATTAAAATTATTTTGAATCTTAGTTTAGGGATTTATGAGAAATGTTTGGATGTGTCGATTTTTAATTTAATAGGTAGGGTAAAGGATAGAGTGGATTTCGGGATTAAAGTACAGGGACAGAAACTAAAAATGCTGAGATTCGCGGATGATATAGCACTATTGGCATCTAGTAAGGAGGAATTAGAATTAGCGTTGAACGAAATGGAGGCAGTGTTGACAGAAGAATACGGAATGAGGATGAATACAGACAAAACTAAAGTGTTAGTGTGCAGAGGGCGCGAGAGCAGAGCAAAAACGAAAGTACAAATTAATAATAAAAGATTGGAGGAAGTTAAAGACTTCACTTATTTAGGAAGTAAAATAAATTGGGATAGAAGAAGCGATAAATATATAAAACAAAGAGTAGCGCAGAGTCGAGTAGCTTTTAACAAAAAGAAAGCACTTTTATGCTCGGGGGTAATAAACTTAGAAACAAGGAATAGATTTTTGAAAACGTATGTATGGAGCAAGGCACTATACGGTTGCGAAACCTGAACGGTAGGGGAAACAATTAAGAAGAAATTAGAAGCTTATGAGAAGTGGTGTTATCGAAGAATGATGAAAATACCGTGGACTGATAGGGTTAGAAACGAAGAAGTATTAGAGAAAGTCGGCGAGAAAAGAAGTATGTGGAAAAACATAAAGAAGAGAAGAGATAGAATGGTAGGCCACTTGCTGAGACATGGGGGAATAGTCTGCGATATTTTGGAGGCAGAAATAGGAGTGAAGAAAGGCAGAGGTAGGCCTAGATTAGACTACTGCTCGCAAATAGTAAGGGATGTAGATTGTAGCACAATTAGCGAAATGCGTAGGTTAGCACAAGATAGGAGAAGCTGGAGGTTAGCGTCCAACCAGTCTTAGTACTGATGACCTCATGATGATGAGGGTATGTCTGATAAATAACATTTTAAATACACTGAGAAAAATTTTAAATACATGCTTTTTTAAGAACACCCTGTATATATTTATATTACTAAATTCTCCTAGATATAATCTGAACTGGTTATAATAACACTTATGACTTAACTTTCAAATATTTTTAACTCGACTTAAATTTGTATAAAAATTTATGTAAAAACCCACGCAAAAGTAAATGAAGATTCTCAAAACTATAACGATTTTTTATGTGAATCTAGAACGTTTATCACCCATATTGTTACAAAAATATCTTATCCTCAAATAAAAACAATCTAAGTAACTCCAAACAATATTATAACGTCAGTATACATCTTTAGAAATGGTGACATACTTATCTTTAGAAATAGTGACATTTTAGTAAATTGTCTTTTGGGCAATTTAATTTTGAATGTATTTTTGTGCTTAATATGCACGAAAATATTTAATAAAAACTCATCGGATATACCTTTTATATAATCTGCTACGCAGGAATGTGTAAGCAAGTAGAGTTGGTCATAACGTTTTTGCTCTATATGTCACAATCGTGCCTAAAACTCAGAGTTCAAGAGATTCATACAGTTGAAAAGAAATATAATTCAACATCAAGTTCATAGAAAGATTGCCCTAAAAAACAACATCAACCATATAACTATTCTAAAGTATATCAATAAAGAAGATTCTAGTAGTTTTCTCAGACACTAATAGAAGACAATCCAGATCGTGTAATTTATTTTTGTAAAGAAATAATGAACAAGCTGCAGATAAATTAGGCAGCTTTTGGTTCCATTCTTTTAGAGGAATTGACTGTCACGTAAACGGGGAAGTAAATTTCAGAATAATTACAGTTCTATTTCCAGAACTCTATTTGTAAGTGCAAAGTCTTCATTGAGTATGTGACACATACACATCTTCAAAATATCAGGAGGTATCAGGAGGTATCATCTGCGACTATGTTATTAGTCTATTTTTATTGGCTAGGAAGGAAAATTTGACAGTTGAAAAATTATCAGGGATGAAATTTTTCCTGTTGTGGCAAACTTATATCCAAATGCAGTAATCCAACCCTTTATAGTACATAGTGTGGTGTCCGTTTGGTGATAAAACCAAAGCAATATCACATTATGATTAATTAAACGAAGTCTTTACATTTATGTACAAATAATTTAAACGAGAGGGTAGTATTTAGTGACCACCTAGACGAAAAAATTTATATTTCTTTATAAGTGTAATAGGCAAATGTAAGTCTTTGTACTTAATAGTACTTAATAGGAATTTTGTTATAAATGGTTCTATACATACTCTAGAGAATATGTTCATACATTCTGTCTGTGTTACTTTTACTTAAACTTACACAAGAACAAAATAAACTATTTAGCTGTGAAACGAACTAAGAAAGTATGCAAATACTCACCACAATATGAAAGTAAATAACCGACGGAAGATACTACACAACACAACAGAAAAGAGAAAAATCACTATGCAAGAGACGCCAATGAACAATGATGGCAATGTCAGATAAATGAAACGTTATAACAACATTCTCAATATTGTTATTGCGTTTCGTCAACGTAACTTCTAATTGGATACATCTATGTACTATGTAGATTGTTATGGCCAAGAAAAGCACGGTAGTTAACGAGACTATCATAATAGAATACAGTGAAAATGTTCACTTAAATACAAAAAAATACTAGAAAAAGTACAATCAATCCAGATACGATAAAATCACTATTTAAAAGAAACCGATAGGTCACCTGATTTGTGACCATTAATGAAGCTATTGATCATGAAAATCATTCGTTATACATAAATTGCAAATTCGTAAACAACCAGGATATTGTAGAAAATATAATACAAAAAGCTCAGACCTGTAACGTTTAGAAATATTGAATTTATATTTGTTTAAGATAGAAAATATATAACTGAATATTTTCTACGATAATTTTTAATGATTTTTATCATCTTCTATATTTATACCCTTATTTTCAACGTCAAAAGGTTGAATTATTGTTATGGCCAAGAAAAGCACGGTAGTTAACGAGACTATCATAATAGAATACAGCGAAAACGTTCACTTAAATACAAAAAAATACTAGACAAAGTACAATCAATCCAGATACGATAAAATCACTCTTTAAAAGAAACCGATAGGTCACCTGATTTGTGAACATTAATGAAGCTATTGATCATGAAAATCATTCATTATACATAAATTGAAAATTCGTAAACAACCAGGATATTGTAGAAAATATAATACAAAAAGTTCAGACCTGTAACGTTTAGAAATATTGAATTTATATTTATTTAAGATAGAAAATATATAACTGAATATTTTCTACGATAATTTTTAATGATTTTTATCATCTTCTATATTTATACCCTTATTTTCAACGTCAAAAGGTTGAATGATTGAATATGCACTTACTATTAAAAAATATTTACTTTGAAGAAGGAGAAGTAAACTTGACCTTATAGATTTATCAGATTACTTGTACTAATAAAATTATATATTCTTTTGTAGAAATGGAAAGGTTGCTGGACACTTGGTGAAACATTTTTGACTGGTGAATGAAAGAAAACACTTGATAGGTTTCACAAAAATTGCGAACTATAAATAAGATATTTAGCTCTACTCAAAATTTAGTCAAAAATGTACATATATTACTGGGCTATATACGTAGATTACATCTTTTGCACTTGGACTGGATCGGATAGATAATTAGATTCTTTTTTAAATTACATTAATTCTTTTTATTCAAACATAAAATTTACAGTTGAAACTGAAAACCTAGGTTCACTAAATTTTTTAGACTTAACCTTGAAAAAATCAAATAATAAAATCACTTTCGACATTCATAGAATACCATTCAGATACATTATCTCAGGGAAACTTAAAATAATCAAATAGCATTAACCTGAGTTCTTTTCACTCTTTATTACATAGACTTTTATCCCTACCCGTAAATAAACAAAATTATGAAAAAGGAATTTTCAGCTTAAAGACAATAGCTAAAAATAATGGTTATAATGAAAATCTGATAGACAATCTTATAAACAAGAAACAAAAGAAAATCATCTTAAAGCATTTTCTTTTCCAAATGAAAAAGATAAAAAACAATATCACTATACTCGTATTTAGTTCAAATGTTAGTAATAAAATATGTAATAGATTAAGAAAACATAATATAAAACCTATATGTGTAAGTAAAAATAATTACTCCTTATTAGTAAATAATAAATTAGAAAATGTTGACAAATCACAAAAAAGTGGCGTTTATGAAATAGGATGTAATGATTGTGACGCTATTTATATCGGTCAATCAGGTTAAACTATGAAAAAGCAATGTTTAATAAAAAAGTAATAACCAATGATCAAACAGATTTTGGAATTTCCCCAATAATAGAACCAGATGTTGTTACCTGCCTATGTGGACTGAATTTTATACTTATTAGGTTTAGTAAAAAGTAAAAGTTTGTTACTCATTGAGAATGGCACAAAAGCCGAAACAATTGTTAGAAATATAGTTTGCAATTTTTATGAAACCTACCAAGTATCCTTTCATTTAGGTACTATTTATTTTTTGTATAACATTTCAAGTTTTCAATTCGAAATATGCTTATATTTATATTTATTTTCTATATTCTTAACGTACATCTTAAAAGTATGAAATCTTAATGGTTATTGAACTCTCTCGGGCGTATCATATTTTGTCGAAGAAAAACGCCATGCCATAACCGTCGTTATCGAGAACAGCGAAGCAGATAATATGCTACCTACACAGCAGTTATGCAACTTTATACATCTTTTACGCTGTTTAGGTGTTTAGTCTAGATATTTATGTTTTTCTAAATAGGATTGTACATAAAATTGCGTAAAAGTTGAACAACCCGGTCACTATAAACGGAATCAGATTCGACAAAATACATATGCGTATCGTGTACATTTGCCAAGAAATTTAACATCAGCATTCGTTCAATTATATTCAAAGCCGCAACGATATCCCAAATTAGTAATACACATATATTAAGGTTATGAAATATGTGGTCAGGACTATAAATAAATGTAAACAGTGTAAGTAGTTGCTTTGTGAGTGACATCACTACATTTGCATCATTGCCATACCATACCTTTTTTATGACTATATTCAAGCTTCATATTAAATATGAGCTAAGATTAAAATAATATTTTATAATGGATTTAATGGTTATGTAATTTATTTATTCAATGAACAACTGTCTATACAGATAAGAATCCAATTAGAGGGAAGGAAAACAATACAAATTATGAAAATAATATAAATCATATGAATCAGATAAAATATGAATATTTCGCGCAAAGGTAGAAGGAACAGTACGATATAAGCAACCAACTTAAAGTAAAGGACATCAAGTACAAAAATCTTAACAACATAAAATTCATTTTCTAATATTTCCACTATTACAATTTAAAATGTCAAATTCAGACTAGTAATTAGTATAATGCGACAGAATAAAAGCGACTGATTAAAATAAATAGAACTAGACATATCAGGATAGTCAAATTTGTAAGTTGGAATTGTATGTAAGAATAAAACAGCACAGTTCATTAATAAAATTTAACCTAGACAATAAGTCATTATGTAGAATGTCGATAAGTAGATAGATACCATCAGACTTAAAAGAAAGGTATTTAATATATTCTCTAAGGCATTAAATAGTAAGAATAAAGTTGAAATGTCTTTAAAATATCTTGAATATCTAATGATAAAATCAATATTTATTTACCGTTAGCTACAATATACTGATATAAGGAACAAGAGTTAATATGGAATCAAAAATAAAATCGAAAATCTTTTTTTTTTTATGAATAACTGTCTCACTACCTGCATCATAATCGAAATATATAGAAAAGTCATGGTTTATTATCAGTTCTTAAAGATCTTTTGGCAATTGAACACAATCATCGGTGGCAATTGATGTAAATACCTTTACGTCATCTGTATAAAGGAGAACATTGACTTGAATTACATGACAAATATAGTTAATAAATGAAACGAAAGGTAGAGGTCCAAGGAATGAGCCTTGTGGAACACCTGATGTTGCTAATACTCATGTAAAGCCATGATAATTTACATTCAATATTCTGCTACAGAGATATTAACTAAAAAATTAATGAAGCTATTGGGCAATTTCTGTAATAGAAGACCATAATCAAGCTTATCAAAGGCTTCTGATAGATTTGAATGTACGCATTGACCTGGCCAGCCCGGTCTCATGTTTTAGCAGGAAAATAGGTAATATTCATAAGATTAGAAGTTGCTGATCTATCAGATATAAAACCGTGTTGATGAAATGATAAAATAATAGAAATCATATAAAAAACTTCAAGAAGTTTTCTAAAATTATACAGGATAACAAATAAGTCTATAATTTATTTAGTTCTTGTCTATTTTTTTTTAATAGGGCAGGCTTTTTATCTAGATACGAAAGACGGTAGACTGACGTGCCAAATTAAAAATAATAGTTATGTGATAAACGAAAATTAGGGCCTAATCTCTTAACACAAATACCAGGATACAATCTAAGTCTGCAGCTAATTTGTTTTTGAATTTTTTTATGTCATACAAATATCTTCCTCTCTAATAATTGGGCCGTTAAGTTGACGAACCTTATATGTATGTGTTTGCATATTTTGAGAAATTATAAAGAGATGACGAAATAGAGGCAGACTAAAATAATTAGCAAAAGCACTGACCATATTTTGCGAATTATTAAATATGTATTATCAAAAGTCATCAAATGTAGCATCGTAGACGTATTACGCATTGACAGAAGACTAAAACACATAGAGTTAATTTTAATTTGTGCTTGTGTATTCTCTAAATATTTTTTAAAAGTATAAAAAATCTTTTTTTAGAACTTAAATATGCATCGATTTAAATATGAATTATTCTCATTTTTTTTAAACAAATGCCATAAACGAAATTTCTTATTAATATCCTTTATAATGTAGTTATTAAACCAGGGTGGATATGAGCTGTTTATAGGAGTAGTTTCTAGGATGTTTTGATTAAAAATGGAATTTAATTAATCATAAAACTGAAATAAAGTATGTTATTAAAAATAGGCAGTTATGACCAATCATTATCAGACTTGCTAATGAATATTTTTGTACCCGTTATTAATTTTACTATATCACCATTTGACAACATTCTATCATTGTAAACAATATTGCAGGAAGCCATTAAATTATTTTCAGCTATTTCCTCTTCCTATATAGTACATACTCGTATTACACATCCATTTGGATTTAAAACAATATTATATAGACATATTGTCTACCGTAGTATTTTTTACATCGAATAAATTATTTAGTATTAATTTTTGTTTATTACATACCTACTTATTTATTTATATTATTTCTGAGTGGTTCCCTAGCACGAAAACAATTCAATTTTAATATCTCTTAAGAAATGAAATAACAACTTTATTTTTCTCAGTAGAAACAAAATGTATTTAATAGCTATTAATATTTTGCGTATGAACTTAATATTGGAGATTTTATTATTCACAAATTGTGATTGGAGATATTTTGAATAGAAATGTAACAAATTTATTACTACAAATGCAGGATGTTACTATGACAGCATAACTTTAGTTTACGTTACCATGCTTCTATAAAATACTGTTTATAATTCACTGAATTCAATTACAATATGTCGACTACTTATTACTCTATTGTCAAGTTGACTTAATAAATTATGACTCAAATTATCACTCTAATTTTATACTACTGTTGTTGTTATACTGTTGTTTTTTTTTTCGGTGTAACGCCCCAGTTACCTTCTCTCTGGCATGATTTCACACGAAACATGTGGCCGTAGGTAAACAATTATTCAACATAGATTTCGTTATTCTTATATAAATACGTATCACAGAAAGTTAAAGAGATCTTAAACGACACAGAAACAGAGATCTTATGTGGGATTCCATGGTGTCACTCTAGTGGGCGCTCTTCCATATACAAGGCGATAATAAATTTCAAAATCTAGACGTACTAATAATCTCATGATGCTTACAAAACAGCTCTTACTTTACAGGGTGGTCTACTATGGAACCTAAATTTATAGGTCACCTGTTTCTCTGTTCATCGCATGCACAATTTATTAGTATTTAGGAAGTTGTCTATGAAGTTAAAATTATTCTAGAGCATCATTTGCGCAGGTTGGGGGTGCATCGTTTACTTTTATTAGAAGTGAGACTTGAGCGATCTATAAAAAATAATCGTTTCACAGTTGGTGATTTATTTTGTATGTATCATGGAAATGAAACATACATTAAGTCGTTGAAAAACCGTTATATCCCAATTTCAACATTGGAGATATAAATTGTGGTTATAAACAAAACAAAATATGGTTATATAAATTGAAAAATAATATTATAAAAACTATTAAGACAAAACAGATAATTTTAGTAAAGATTTTTATATAAAATCTGAAGCACTCATTCAACTTTTTCCCATTTTATTCATCAAATATTCTGCATTTAATCTCCTCGCATTCATATGGTTATAATCTTATGGGATAACTATGAAAAACAGTATCTATAATATTCACAAACACGTTGTTTATGCAAGTATATTGTACTTTATAATATATAACATTGATACGGTGACATTTCATTCAAGTATGCACATGCAAAGTGACGTCACTTTTAAGTATATATTAACTTAATTTCGTCAGCTGATGTGGATAGTAGTGCAAGTCTTCCGTACTATAATATATTATTTCCGTTAGTAACAATGACCAACACCATTATATCAAAACTAATATACTCGGTAAGAGTGCACGCGATATTCATAAATGGTTAGTAAGAGCGTTACGAATAGTGCGAAATCAGGTGAAAAAAAAAATATTTATGGGCAATATAAGGTAGTGAAAGAACATCACGAATGTATTTTTTCAGTGACAGACCTTTTGGAGCAACAAGAATACTAGACTACATTGCAGTGGATGAAACTTGGTGATTGTGATTACTCTACCACCCAATAAACAAAACTAGACCAATTTTGGTTAGCGATATGAGAGCAACCGTTACAAATTCTTCATCGATAAATAATAGAAAACACAATAAGTAAGCTCATGGTAATTGTCGCGATGAATTATAATGGTATTGCAACAGTGACATTTGTATTACGAGGTTGAAAATGTTACAAGCGTAATGATATTTTCTATTTTTAATTGATTTGGTGTAAGATTTAAGAACACAGAGCAATAGCAACGTTTTTCTTTTCCGGTCTTCAGAAAACCTGTAGTGTTGTGTTCTTGCTATCGAACTAAATTTTAGATTGGTATAAATCTTCAGTTATTCAGAATATCCGCAACATTCTTATATTCCATTCCAGATGGGTAAATCATGTAACTACAATAGAATGAAACTGAGACAGCAGAATATTCAAGTACTGAATGTAGAGAAAATGAAAATAAGAAAGCTTTGAAAGTAACGGGGGTATGGTTTATAGAAAACGTATTCTACTATAAATCTGTATGCAAAAAATAGCGTATATAAACAAAGCATTTTCAATATAGAACCGTCTCTTGGACCAACACCTATTTTGGACTGTATAGTGCCATGATATTCTTTAATGGTACTTACATAGTGTCATAATACTTACATAGCACCACACAACCTATTTATTTACACCTATTTATTTATTAACCAATTGTTTTATTGCAAAGGTAACATTTCTTTTATATTTATAATAAATATGTTTCTTACCTGATAAATGGTAAACAATTTTCGTTCGTTTACCGTAAACTTTAAAAATTATGTTTATAAAAGGTGGTCCAACCAAAACGCACGATGTTAATTGTAAATAAAACAAAAAGCTTTCAGAGAATTATCTTAATATTTTTTATTATGATAGAAGGATCTATGACAATTATGTGTGAAACAAAATATCGGCCAAGTGCTCGCTACGGTTTCGGTGGCATACCTTTATCCGATGGTCCATATTTTCAGTGACTCTGAGACATAATTGAGGTTCAATGTCGTTAATGTGCCGAATTATCTCATCCTTTAGCTCTTGAATTATTCTTGGCTTATTGACGTACACTTTTTCTTTTAAATATCCCCAAAGAAAGAAGTCCAACGGTGTCAAATCACATGATCGTGGCGGCCAATTAACATCGCCACGACGTGAGATAACACGGCCATTGAATTTCTCGCGCAAAAGTGCCATTGTTTCGTTGGCTGTGTGGCAAGTGGCACCATCCTGTTGGAACCACATATCGTCCAGGTCCATATCCTCAATTTCTGGCCACAAGAAGTCCGTTATCATCTCGCGATAGCGAACACCATTCACGGTAACTGCTTGGCCGACCTCATTTTCGAGTACGGCCCGATGACGCCGCCAGCCCAAAAACCGCACCAAACAGTCACTCTTTGTGGATGCATCGGCTTTTCAACAATCACTCGTGGATTCTCATTTGCCCAAATGCGGCAATTCTGCTTGTTAACGAATCCACTGAAGTGAAAGTGTGCCTCGTCGCTGAAGATGATTTTCTTTGTAAAGTCACGATTCACTTCTGTCTGTTCAACCAACCATTCGGCGTATTGACGACGCTTGAAATGGTCAGTAGGCTTCAGCTCTTGAGTCAATTGAACCTTGTAAGCATGTAAATTCAAATCTTTATTCAAAATTCGCATCAGTGATGTTCGTGAGACGTTCAATTGTTAGGCACGACGACAAGTCGAGGTTGACGGCTCTTCTGCTACACTATCGCGAACAACAGCAATGTTTTCCGCAGAACGAACTGGGCGAGCATGCACAGGTGTTTTCACATTTCCTACAGACCCGGTTTGCTGAAATTTGCGCACAATTCTCCCGATTGTGGACACATTTTGTCGATTATGCTGACCAAAAAAGTCACGAAGTGCACGAAATGCATTTCGATTTTAACGCCCATTTTCGTAAAAGGCTTCAACAATCTTAACGCGCTACTCAATTGTGTACCTCTTCATGGTTGAATTTGTCAACACTGAAACAAAGAAATGTCAAATTAAGTTGGGCAAAAAACTTGACGTTAAGGTGTGACTCACAATTAACATCGTGCATTATGGTTGCACCACCGTTTATTATTTCTATTACTCGAATTTTTAAATATATTTATTAAATCATAAAATTGTATTCACGAAAGATATGAATAATGTAATAAACTTTATTTATAAAGGTACAGAGAAAATAGATGAATATTTTAATTTTGATTTTGTTAATGAATATTTTAATATTTATTTCAGTAGTTATCACGTTCATTACCATGAAAATCTTAATCATCTCCAGATGATGTCAACTTTGTTAGCGAAACGCGCGTCGAGTGTAGTGTATGGTGTTTTGGTGTTTTGTGGAAAATTAAGTCAGTGTTAATCTTTAAAAACTCAATCTGTTTTGTAAAACAATTGATGCATGATCACTTATAAAAATCTATTTCCATTCTTCCTGTTGAAATTGACAATTTCATTCATTTAACTACAAAACATTTAGTCTAGAGAATAAATATGACCTAACTTTGGTTATTTGCATATTTTGTATTATTCACATTATTTATGCATCATTTACGATTTTTTTACATTAAATTAAGAAAAAATATATATGTTAACAGAAAATATCACATAATGTCTGTCCTTCTTATCTACAGTATCTAGAAGAGAGGTATTCAATATTACACATAAAACTGTAGTTAAACGTAGACATTTCTGCTGAATAAGTACTTCTAAACAAGTCTGGGAAAATTATTAGTAATGTTGGTCTACTGCTGATGTTTGAAATGCACTTTTGTAATCGATACATTTGGAGACCTAAATACAATCGTGATATATACTGCTCGTCAATAATAGGAAAATGTGTGAAATTCTGATGTATGCGTAGAAGAAAGAGTGAGGCAGCATTCAGAGGGAAGGAGATGCACTTTACGCGCGGCCAGATCGAACTCTTTGAACATTCACATAACTGTATTGTACACTTGATAGTCACTCAACAAATGTCTCAATTCGACTGAGTAAGGACCAGGCTATTTACTGCGTACCTCGTATCGACATCGTCCGATATCGCAGTTTTAAAACTTGTTCCTATTATCGATGAGCTGTACAAAATTCACTCTAGTCAAGTATAACGAAGTTTTTATTGATGCAGTTTCAATAAATCTTTTGATTAGTACATTCCAATTCAATGTAAAAATTAATGGTGGTAATCTATTATTTCTCTCCCATATTTATAATTTTTTGTTACTATTACGATGTATTATTATGAATTTTTATCACGTGTTAGTTCGCTAAACGAAGTCTGTGACATAAATCTTAAGCGTAATTTTAATTTGAATTCTCGACACGCCGAAATCTGCATATCGTAACAAGCTCGATATTTAATCCTGCGCTATTAACGTCAACTGTGAGCGAATCTACCCGGTTTAAATCGGAACAGTCGTAAACAAACGCGAACATCTCGGCCATCTGTCAAAACATTTCCATCTGAAAAAAAGTGAAGCTCATGAGTCATAATTCTCGAAAGCCGTGTCATAAAAGTCGCGTTCGCGCTGTAATCCTCTGCGCTGCCATTACTCTTTAAGGAACAGGATAATATAAATCCCTCATCTGGTCGTGGCCGGGAGTTAACGGGTCTAGTTGAGATTGCAGCTCCATTATGTATGCAGCGAGGTACCATTCATATTTCATAAAATTGCACGAGAAAGACTCATATTTGTCGAGGTTATTCACCTTTTGATAAGAGCGTCCAGAGATGGGGAGGCACTGTGTTATGACCTATTCCTACTACGAGCATTCTTGTTTCCTCCAGTTAATCATCCGTTCGGATTGTTTGCTTTTGTCTACTCAACGGTAGCCAGTATCATGAGTTATTATTATTATTTGGTGTAATTCGATTATTATAGGGAAATGAAACTAAAAACATGATCGGTAAATGGAATATTTCAATTAGGAATTATCAGACATTTGTTTATAATTGCCAGTAAGAAAATTACCTTCTAATTATGCTGTGGTGTACACTATAGTACAATGTGGTGTGGTTAATGGCATAAATTCATTTTCAAACTACTAAAGTAGGGAGATTATTATACTCCACCCCATTTGCAAATACCTTATAAAAGGTGGTCAAATCAAAACGCACGATGTTAATTGTAAATAAAACAAAAAGTTTTCAGAGAATTATCTTAATATTTTTTATTATAGAAGGATCTATGAAAATTATGTGTGAAACAAAATATCGGCCAAATGCTCGCCACGGCTGAGGTGAAAGTGTGCCTCGTCGCTGAAGATGATTTTCTTGGTAAAGTCACCATTCACTTCTGTCTGTTCGACCAACCATTCGGCGTATTGACGACGCTTGAAATGGTCAGTAGGCTTCAGCTCTTGAGTCAATTGAACCTTGTAAGCGTGTAAATTCAAATCTTTAATCAAAATCCGCATCAGTGATGTTCGTGAGATGTTCAATAGTTGGGCACAACGACGAGTCGAGGTTGACGGCTCTTCTGCTACACTATCGCGAACAACAGCAATGTTTTCCGCAGAACAAACTGGGCGAGCATGCACAAGTGTTTTCACATTTCCTACAGACCCGGTTTGCTGAAATTTGCGCACAATTCTCCCGATTGTGGACAAATTTGGTCGATTATGCTGACCAAAAAAGTCACGAAGTACATTTTGATTTGAACGCCCATTTTCGTAAAAGGCTTCAACAATCTTAACGCGCTGCTCAATTGTGTACCTCTCCATAGTTGAATTTGTCAAACACTGAAACAAAGAAATGTCAAATTAAGTTGGGCAAAAAACTTGACGTTAAGGTGTCACTCACAATTAACATCGTGCATTATGGTTGGACCACCCTTTATAATAAGGACTAAACAAATTAGGCCAAAACAGCTATTCCCCTAGCTATATGCCGACCATGAGCGCTGGATTATAGGGCGAAATTTTCCGTATTTTATCTAACAGAGTTAGCACTAAGATACAGTGATTCAGATTGCTAGAAAACCACAAGGAAGATGTAAAGTGTCATGTATCTCAGGATATCGCTAACTGTAGACCGGTTTCGACCTTATCTTGGGTCTCGTCAGTGCAGTATAAACGAGTATACCTTTGAGCCAGGAGAATAGCTGTTTTGGAATAATTTATCTAGTCCTTATGATATGAAGCATTTGCAGATGGGGTGGAGTATAATAATCTCCTTACTTCAGTACTTTGAAAATTACCTTTTGGCAAGTAAAACTTTGCATTATATTAATTAATTCATTTTCTGTATAATTTATAACTGTTAAGTAAAGTGGCGAAGAATGAAAACTTTTTCTTGATCGTAAAATGTTATTGATCAAAGGCTTATACCCCCCTTCCCCTACAAACTCTTTGGAGTGAGAGTTATCCTTATATATTTTTAAAATGAAATGAGAGATAGTGTCGTGCTTCATTTGAAAGAGTTTCTCTAACCCTCTGCTCAGGTATTTAGTAACATAAGGTTTATTGAATTCCCAAATTTTGCAGAAGCCGGTTGCTTATGAAATCTTCTAAAATTATTGACATTACTTGGCCTACTGAAGTATGTTTTCAATTTTAAATCATCTGATAAAATGTAGTTAAGCAGAATCAAATTGGGTAAACGTGCTGACCAATGTCACCATGTGTTCCTGTTGTATTTAATGAAAAACTTTGATTTATATAGATTTTTAAATCCACTACAAAATGTATATAGCTCCATCTTACTGATACCAATTTTTTCTAGTAATTAATTTCATTAGAATCACCATCATCAAAGAAAAGTATTTTTAAACTCTGAATCTAAATAATTAGGCAAATAATACCAGTGACTACAGTCAGCTGCTATGCAATTAAAGAAATATGACGATTTAATTATTCCATTTCCAGCTCAGACCTGAACTAAATCTCTTAGGATATGGAATCTGAATATCCAGTGCAAAGTTTCTTCACTCTGATATCTATAAGACGGCTGTTCCATTTAAGACAAATATAAATTCATAAAAATACAAGTTTCTTGTATAAATAAAGTATCTTCTTGACATCTATTTATCATAAAATTCCAACAGGCAATCAGGTTTATCGTCATTAATTTTTACTACAATGTTCACTGTGACCGTCATTTCTATACTTCTGTTTCATGATAATCCATGGTAGTAGAACATAAATCTATATAAACCTATTATGCATGGAGTGACTTCTTAGAGTAATCAATTTTCAATACGATAATTATAAAACATGGTACAATGTATCAAATACTGAACAAATAAAATATAAATGTTTTTATTTTTAATAAACATAACCAATAAAAATCTTAGTTTGCTGAAAATAATTGTGTTTTGTTAAAATAATCAATTTATTTAGATTAGTAGACAGTCATATAAAAATAATACAAAGTTTTTAGCGAGATAAAACTTAACCACAACTGTTCAGTAAATTTTAGTCATTAAAAATTGATTGAGATAAATGCACGATATTAGCTCCCATAATTATTTCAAAATCCATGACCTCCTTTGACCTAGGCAATTTTTAATATTAGTAATTGCAAAATGGCGGATGATGCGAATTTAACGTTAAAAAAATATAAAATTCAACACATCTACAAAAACTGTTATATTACCTGAATCAATTGAGAGTTTTGACTAATCGACACTGGGTCATGAAACTCGGAAGCCACTCTATAAAACAAATGAATACCGATAGACCATCTTAACTTGAAAGCGTACGTCCAGGTCATTCCTGCATTACAATGTAAATCGTCCAACTGTCACAGATAAGGCCATCTGGAAACATTTTGGACGAAACAAAAGATGTACGATATGCTCTCTTGGATGTATCATCAATTTTTATCTTTATATGTCAGACGGTAGGTTTTATTGCTGGTTTGACATCATCTTAACATTTGGGGAAGTTGGCGAAGACATTACAATACGACCGTAGATTATTGATGAAAATATCACATGTAATTTCATGAAATACAATCCACTTATATCTATGTTATCTTTTGGGATGCTTATTTAATTGTCGTTTTTTGTATTAGTACTGTAGAAAACATCTATGGATGCTAAATGCATTGATTTCGCTGGTTTCAATACTTTCACGAGCTTCGTCAACAGTTGGTTTAAAAGTGATTATTTCAAGTAACCAGTCTTCTCATTAAAGAGATAAAACGACTACAAACAATGCAATTATATATAAAAATAAATAGTTTTAAAAACTTAAAACGGACTTTTCCGCACGTAGATCATCTCTATCTCGAAGTTGGGTGGCCGAGAAAAAATAAACCAATACATAAATGCAGAATATGTGTTTTATGTGGCAGTTTTACTTTTTTCAATTTTTCTCAAATAGTCCACCATGTGCTTTCTCATGACCCATGTATAGGGTGGGGTGTATCCTATCCACCTCAAAATCAATAGGTGGCGTCTGATAGACGTCCCTAATCAGAATCATTCGAAACCCGATCGATCCGACACGATTTAATTGAGTGATCGTGCTAATAAAAAAAACAACAATTTCTCAAATAGTCCACCATTGTGCTTTCTTATTGCCCATGAACATGGTAGAATGTGTTCTATCCACCTCAAAATCAATAGGTGTCGTCTGGGAGACGTCCAGGAGCAGAGTCAGTTAAAACCCGATCGATCCGACACGATTTAGTTGAGTTATCGTGTTAACAAAAAAAATTTCTCAAATAGTCCACCCTCCTGCTCTCTCATGACCCATGGACAGGGTGGGGTGTGTTCTATCCACCTCAAAATCAATAGATGTCGTTTGAGAGACGTCCCCGATCAGAATCAGTCAAAACGCGATCCATCCGATACGATTTAGTTGAGTTCTCAAGTATAATTCTAGTATAATTCTCAAATAGTCCACCATCGTGCTTTCTCATGACCCATAGACAGAGTGGGGTGTGTCCTATCCACCTCAAGATCAATAGGTGTCGTCTGGGAGACGTCCCCGATCAATATCAGTCAAAACCCGATCGATCCGATACGATTTAGTTGAGTTATCGTGCTAAACAACAACTACCTAACAAGAATAAATGTCAACGACAACGACATACAGACAAAATGGTTTAAAAACCATTTTCTTTTGGTTTTTAGGCCAAAAAACGAAAAATAAACCCTAGAAAAAAGTACACGATTACATTACTTTTCCACGTATAGTGAAGTGCGGAAAAGTAATAATTAATATTGAAGAACTACATATCCTACTTAAATAATATAACCATGTTAAGAATCCTAATAATATCTTTAACAGATATGATTTTTATTTGTGGTATAGACTTGTTCCTTCCTTATCTATGCATTTTCATATCTCAGCTAACGCTTTCTGTGGTTTTCCTCAATACAAAATAAATTATTATATTCCCCATGTTTGCAAGGGTCTAATACACTTTTGTGTACGAATACATTTCGAGCGTCACGCTATGATCAACAGTATAAATGGCAGCTTTTTGTAGTTGTTGCTACATTTATATTACCAGTTATTTCACTAATCAATGCCTAGCAAGTTAATACTCACATAAAAGTTCTAATCTACCGTTTACTGACAAAGGCATACTCCATATAGACTCCATATACACTCTTGCTTTTTCAACAGTTTTTTTTTCTGAACAACTTTTCGCAGTGGTGATATTTTAACGCTCATAGCTCTTCGCTCTGTTTATCAATTTTTTGTCTTCAAAGAAATAACGTAATATAGCCAACAACAAGTTAATGGCGACCATTACTGACTTTATTTTAAATGTTTATTGTGAAGTGAAGTATTAAGTAATTGCCTGAGACTAATTTACTAAATAACATATGATCACATATTTTTCTGCGTATAATTTTAACAAAGAACCAAGATAGTAATCTATTGACAATATAATATGCAATTTTACTATATATAAAAATAAAGACATACATTCATTAAAACCAGAGTCGTATCGAAGTAGCTTTATTCTAAAAATACACATATGTCTTTGTAAAATACCATACTCGTATATAGGGTCATTTGGAACTATAGGATTTGAGTTGCGCGCCATTTGTATTCTGTTGAAGATGTGAGTGTCAATATTTAACGACTGTCATCTACAGTACGACGCCGACGTCAACATGCCGATGTCTACATTTATTGTTATAGCATTACTAGCATCATTTTCAAAGAAGTATGGTCCAATTATTCCACCACTCCAAAAGGGCACCGCGCATCTCTAAAGTTGCACTTCTTCTTCATGAACAGCATGTGGATTTGCAGCATCCCAAATTCAACAATTTTACTTGTTGACGTGCATTTTAAAATGAAAATGTGTTTCGTCGCTGAACAAAATTTTGTTGCAAATATCAACATCACGTTCTTTTTTTCTAACACCCAACTAACATGTCATCATCATGAGGTCATCAGTCCTAAGACTGGTTGGAAGCTAACTTCCAGCTTCTCCTATCTTGTGCTAACCTACGCATTTCGCTAACTGTGCTACAACCTACATCCCTTACTATTTGCGAGCAGTAGTCTAATCTGGGCCTATCTCTGCCTTTCTTCACTCCTATTTCTGCCTCCAAAATATCGCGGATTATTCCCCCATGTCTCAGCAAGTGGCCTACCATTCTATTTCTTCTCTTCTTTATGTTTTTCCACATACTTCTTTTCTCGCCGACTTTCTCTAATACTTCTTCGATTCTAACCCTATCAGTCCACGGTATTTTCATCATTCTTCGGTAACACCACATCTCAAAAGCTTCTAATTTCTTCCTACTTGCTTCCCTTACCGTCCAGGTTTCGCAACCGTATAGTGCCGTGCTCTATACATACGTTTTCAAAAATCTCTTCCTTGTTTCTAAGTTTATTACCCCCGAGCATAAAAGTGCTTTCTTTTTGTTAAAAGCCACTCGACCCTGCGCTATTCTTTGTTTTATGTCTTTATCGCTTCTTCCATCCCAATTTATTTTACTTCTTAAATAAGTGAAGTCTTTAACTTCCTTCAATCTTTCGGACATGTAACCGAATGGGCGGTTACAATAACTAACATGTACCGCCTTATAAATTATCTGTAATTTTTAATTATTGTGTCAACTGAATTTTGTATGCTGACATGCAGATCTTTCTTTAAAATTCGATGCGTGGTGGCTATTAACAGATTCGATTGTTGTGCACGACGTCGAATTAATGTATTTGGATACTTCTGTACACTCTGTCTCACTCAATATTTTGAGCTGATCAACCACGACGAGGATGTTCTGGTGTTATTTTATCAATAACAAAACTCACGTCTTCAAATTTCTTGATTAAGTTACGAGCTGTTAACTCTATACGCGCTTCATTTTGTCCCAATTTTCTGTGTGAATTTTTCTTAATGCAACTGTAAATGAACGCTCAAATTCATAAAACGGTTGTACACAAACTATTCGTTGTTGAACTGTTAGTATTTGCAGATGGCAGTCATAAAATATTGACGCCCTATCTTTGACAGAACACAAATGGCGCGTAATTCAAATCCCTTCGTTCCAACTGAGACATCCTATACATTATTAGCCAGATATTTATACTGTGTATTTACAATACAAATTAATAAATAAGGAAAATAATTAAGGAATAGGAAGCGTGGTCTATTAGTTAATAGTGTATGAAACCGAAAAAAAAAAATATTAAACTTAGGTATAAATAATAATGATCAAAACCTAGATAGAAATACAGACTATAGGTAGTTTACGAGTTATTTTACTATCTCTTGATGATACCAACTTGGTTTGCGAAACGTACATCAAACGCCTTTCAAATCTTTCTGAATTTGGGGTTGATTTCCAGGGTTTTTATTTTTAGCATTGGTACATAGTTAAGTGCTTGTATCTTACTCTTTACGCAAAACTAACAATTAAATCAAATTATGAAAGCTCTTATGAGCTTTTTAAGAATAAATGATGTTTACCTCCTTAAATTATAATATGTAACAGAATTATACTTAGTATGGTAGCTAAAACCATAGCTACTGTAAAATAAGCAGTGCCATCTTGAACAAAAGCATTGCTGCTGAACAAGTGTCTTTTATTTGTGATTATGTAGATTGATGTTCAGGTGACGTGACTTGCTTGATATTCAGTGACGTCGATAAATGAAAATATTAGCTTTATAGGAGAATTATTTTATGAAGACCAAGTCGGCAATAAATCGTGCGACAAAGACAGATGCATGTCTGACTTTCTTCCATACCAATCCAATCTGAGAGACACAGACCTGCCTATAAATCATTTGCGCGCGCGCCTATGTAAAATTCTTTTACTGCATTCGCGTGGGAGAAGGTAAGCTATACATTGCTCTTTATCGCACGGTTTATTGCCGACTTGCTCTTCATAAAATAATTCTACTATATATTAATCCTTGAGTTGTAAGAAATAATGAACATTATTTGTTTTCAAAAGCACGTTAAAATTAAACTATACAGTATATTTCTTCCTGTCAACGCATGTATAATTAGCAATTTCAGCTTCCTGATGGGTAATAAGATTTCATCAAATAATATACATCAGAAATATGCAAAGTACAAATGTGTAACGTATATAAAATTTATAGTTCTCTGAAAGAGGAAGACGATGTTGTATAATTTACCTATAATAAGATCAGATTGATTATCAATAAAAGCAAATACTCTGTATATCAGTTAAGCTCCTGCAGAGAATCAATAAACAGATCTATTTCGCGCAGATTCAAGGCCGGTCATATCTCGGAGATTTATGTATATATGTAAGCTCTGTTTGTTTTTCGTGGTGTTGAGGGAACGGCTAGTCTGACTTCACCAGATCAAAATTTTCAGTTATACATAGCCGCCCATAAAATGGGTCGAAGTCATAATAGGCTATAATTATAAACAAGCGGAAAGTATTTCGATATTGTTTAGATTTTAGTTTCGTTTGCGATCGGGCTCGATTTGGCGGTCGGCCTAGAGAAACAAATAATATAAAAAGACGCTATCATGCAATATTAGAAGCATGTAAATAATTCCAATTTACTTTAGAAAACACTAATAGTAGGTAAACCAAATATAAAAATATTACATGATACTGTTTGTTCAGGTATTCCACCAAATTGATTAGTAACTTCGCTGTGAATGCTATATCAGTGGTGTTACACTCGGGTAACGAGCAGCAGAGAAGGCGGCCGGTACTGATGAGACATCTAAATATGTAACTCTATTGACTAGTAATTCGCACGGTATTCAAACATAGTTGTGGTATTTTGCTTCATAACCTACATTATCAAACTTTATTAAATAACAGGTTTTTCAATAAGAACGTTCGATTTTTAATCGTAATTGAAAGAATATTTTATGGCATTAACAATAAGTACGGAGTATACTGTCGTTCAAATGTCTGCCGCAGCTTTGCTTGGTGGCACGTATTCGGGAGGTCCAATTTTTGATGACTTTGTCACATAAATCTAGCTGAATTTGTTCGATGGCTTTCGTTATGCTGACTTTGAGAGCATCAATTGTTTGCGGTTTATTCGCATAGGCCTGCGATTTAAGATAGTCCCAAAGGAAGTAGTTTAAAGGTGTTAAATCGCACGATATCGGTGGCCAGTTCAAGTCAACGCTGCACGAGATTACCATGCCCTCATATCGCTCGTGTAGAAAGTCTATCGTCGCATACGCTGCGTGGCAAGTAGCGCCGTCCTGTTGGAATCACATGTCGTCGGTATCCATATCGTCTAGTTTAGGTCACAAACAGTTGCTTATCATCGATCTATAGTGCTCGCCGTTAACGGCTATGACAGTTTCGATTTGGAAGAAATATGGACCGATTCCGCCAGACGAAAATCTGCACGAAGCAGTGACTTTCTCGGGATGAATTTGGTGCTGGTGTATCTCGTGTGGATCGGTATCATCCCAAATATGATTTTCACAATTTTGCTTGTTCACATATCTATTCATCCAAAAATGTACCTCATCACTGAACGTGATTTTTTTGGTGAAATTTGGGTCAACTTTCAATTGCTCCAGAGCTCAATCAGCGAACACACGGCCTTGTCTATGGCTGTTTACCTTAAATTCCTGAGTCAGTTGGATTTTTATGGGTGCAAACCTGAGTCCCAATGCAAAATTCGCAAAGTTCGCCAAAAATATGTGAGATTAAGAAAACGCAATAAAAAACCTATATGTGTAAATAAAAATTATCTAGGCTCTTTATTAGTAAATAAAGTAAAAAATAAAATAAATTAGAAAAAGTTGACAAATCACAAAAAAGTGGCGATCATTAAATGGGATCCTGGAATAGGTTAGAACCTTTGGTGTAAAGACAACACTAACTGAGTTTTCCACAAAACACTATACACTACACTCGACGCGCGTTTCGCCAACAAAGTTGGCATCATCTGGAGATGATTAAAACTAATCTTATTCTAAAATTCTATTTATACCTAAATTATTGACTATAGCTCAGTGAATCCTGACCGTCACGGTTGCGGCTCACCGAACTATAACCGTCACGGTTGTGGCTCACTGAACCATGACCGTCACGTCAGTGAGTCGTGAGTAACTAGCCAATAAAGCGGGCTATATGGAATAGGCCCTCTGTCACTATTCATACTATTTTTACATTTTTCTATTTCTAAACTTTCAAATGCATCTAACTGTCTTGCATTTCAGGATTCACTGAGCTATAGTCAATAATTTAGGTAAAATAGGATACATTGTTAGAATAAGATTAGTTTTAATCATCTCCAGATGATGCCAACTTTGTTGGCGAAACGCGCGTGGAGTGTAATGTATAGTGTTTTGGTGTTTTGTGGAAGATTCAGTTAGTGTTATTAAATGGGATGTAAAGATTATGATGCTATTTATATCGGCCAATCAGGTCGTTCTATAAGAAAGCATTATGATGAGCACAAGAAATCTATTTTAAATTAAACAAATGCATTGATTTCGCAGAGCATTATATAACAATCACTTTCGGACTACTAAAAAATAGAACTTTTACACAATGAACAGACAGACAGAAGATTACATTTATTAGAAGTATTAGAAATAAAAAAATGTTTACCAAAAAGTAATAACCCAGGATCAAACATATTTTGGAATTTCTCCAATAATAAAAGCAGCCATAGTACAAAATCGCCAGATGTTGTTACCTGCCTATATAAACTGAATTTTATACTTATTAGGTTTAGTTTTTTTACTCTTTAAGAATGGCATAAAAGCCGAAACAATTGTTAGAAATACAGTTTACAATTTTTGTGAAATCTACCACGTGTTTTCTTTCATTTACTAATACCTGCAACTGTTTATCTCTATCTCTGTTTTTTATTCATTCATATTCACTACACAACCTGTTTTAATTTCACTCCATTCTCATTGCATGTATAAGAATTTTATAATACATTAATGATTAATGTATCAAAAATAAACATATTTAAAATTTTTCAAGTGCCCATTCTTCATTATTTAAGAACACACCGTATATGTTCCCAGACCATTAAAGTAACTCGACAGATAACGATACTCGTTGTGAAGATGTAAAATGCAGTTCGACTGTCGGCGGTTATCGCACACGCGTATGTCGAACTGTAATCAAAATTCTGGGAACAAAACTGCACAGATAACGTTTCCGGTTACAATAACCTCCAAAGATGCAGGGAAGTGACGCATTGTTTTATTCAGTATGTATTCATCGCTAATTAAATAACTGGGATGAACTCATTTATTTATTTACAATTGATCTGTGGCTTTTTGCGGAGATAAAAACTTCTCGCTAAATCCAGATACGATTCTCTGAATAAAAGATAGGATTGGAAAGCCCTATGGTGTTCGAAATAAAATCACAATAAGGAGAAAAATCGAACAGCATTCTTTTTTATTTGTGTTTCAAATGAATTGTTGATATATTAATAATTAATGATGATACATATTTAAATCAGATAAATCTACCGAAGATGTAATCAGTCATTTAATAGGTAACAGATATAATAACTTAGATATAAAAAAGTGATATTGTATGTTTTCATAAACCTTACAAAAGTATTCAATACAGCGTATCGTAAGAAACTTCTACATATATAAATTACAATGCTATGGACTAATGGGAAAAATATTTAATATATTGAAAGGTTACTGAGACAATCGACATCAACATAAAAATTACTTATGACATTAGCTATCCAAGAACGATAGAATATGGTATTCCCCAAGGAACCGTTTTAGACCCTGTACTTTTCTAATATACATCAGCAACCTTCTATAGGTAGTTAAACATATCAGGAACAATAATGTCTTTTGTTGCAATTTCTCAGATTATTTATCTGTTACAAACATTATTTGTATTTATTACTGTTTTGCATGAATGTTTATATGTA
Source organism: Rosalia funebris (assembly GCA_037954035.1). Taxonomy (NCBI): domain Eukaryota; kingdom Metazoa; phylum Arthropoda; class Insecta; order Coleoptera; family Cerambycidae; genus Rosalia; species Rosalia funebris. The sequence goes on along the minus strand of JAZFAV010000034.1, from coordinate 15,010,674 downwards.
ATCATTATGCATATATTATTGAATACATATATTATCTTTAATATATTATGGATACAACTCACTTATTGTTATTTAATTTCAAACTTATTATTATATAAATATAAATATTTTGTCATGGAAAAAGTTTTAATTACGATATATAGTAAATAGTATACGATATATAGGAAATAGTATAGTCTGTTACTAACATGTCTGGTTTCACCTTTGTTTTTTTTTTAAGAAATTAACAATCTTTTGTTGTGGTAACCATAATTTATACTTTCTTCCGCACTTTAAGTACGCCTTTACAATATGATTATAGTCAAAATCGATTTCCCGCTGAATTTTCCATTGAAAGCCCATTTATCTTGATTGTGGTGCAACTTTACACACTGATGAACTTTTCTACCACCTTCCTACTACCACTTTCCTACTACCTCCATTATTAAACCAACGGTTCGCAATAGCTCGAGTAGGTATAAATCGGTCTCTTACTAACAATAATCTAAAGTGAATTTGATGCTGAGTAACTTTGATACAACCGGTAATGCGTCTTTAGCATATGATACCTCTGGGTATTCGTTTTCTTCCTTTCTCAAACCGCGACCGACAAACTCATCAATAGTCTGTTTCAGCAGTGAGCAATTTCTCTGAAATTCTTGTATACCTATTTTATATACCATTCTGCCTATATAGCTTTATGTGTCCTATCTAATTACATAACAAAATATACAGCGTTTCATTTAACATTTTTGAGTTAGACCTACTTTCAAATAGACTACTGTTTTATAATAATAAAAATGAGTGGCATCTTCAACCATAATTTCAGTTGTTTGACTTTAAGGCTAATAACTTGCGCCTTGTAAAAATAATTGGTTGTCACCCGATATGTACTAAATTATGTGTAAACATCCTTTGATATGCAAACTTAATAACACCGGTATACACGAAATACCTGCTAATTTATTAGCAAACTCCCGATTTTGTCACTCTATTTAATTCTAATTATTATGTAAAACTTTTTAAATTATCATTCGACCTTCTCGTAGTAATAGTGTAAACAAACACTAACATTCATGTATTTTATGTCGTTACCATACTCAAATTTGTTTCTATTCCAGAGAAAAGAAAGTTTTATTTTATATGGAATAGCATGAAGTGCTTTAGTTGTATAACAAGCTCTTAAACGAGTAATAAAAATGAAACATTTATTTATAACATCATAATCTACATGATTAATGATACATTTTGAGTAACCAGCAGCGGTACGAAGATTTATAGTTAAAAAGCCATAATATTAATGATATTATGTAAAAGAAAATCTATTTGTGTTACAAATTCATTGCAATACAGTTCTTTGCCGCGATACTAATAGCAGAATTGTTTATTAATTAGATACAGGCATTTTGTTCTTCGCTATAGACAATGTTCTAAGTTATTTTTATAGACTTGGAGGTCGTCAAAAGAAAAACGAAATTTTCTTAATTATATACTTATTGATATGTTTCTTTTTGGACTAGAGTGAACGTTAAGACTTGAAGCTAAATAACTTCTTGTAGAAACTATTGTTAACATAACCATCATGACCATGATATAACTCGGAAGAAATTGACTACATTGCACAATGGCCATGGAAGCCTGGATTGTACCAATAAAATGGTGTTATTGAAAGATAACATATTCATACCTACTTTATTTTATTTTGTAACTTACTGTTTGTTACAAAGCTTTTAGGACAGTTCTCAAAATATTTCAACTAATATCATGTTGTTATTAAAATGTAGGGGAAGAACCTTTAGAAACTTATTACTGGTTTTCTTTGCTGATAATTTCGATGAAAAGAAAATATACACTAAAGGAAAACCTACAATACTTATCTTTTGTATGTATGTACTTTTGAAATTTAATAGTCAATATTTGATTAGCTTTCTAGTAATATATTATTAGGAACGAGGTTTGAGAAACTGGATTTGTTTATTTTTCGGACAGCAATTTTCTTTCAGCAGACACTTTTTTGTTGTTTTATTTATTATGAGAGCGAGCTTCGGCTCTCGAACTTCTATGAGATATGTCGAGTCGGCAATCTATGTTAATCGCTATCCCGAATGAATCCAGGCAAGTTGGAGGCCTTCAGTGGGGTAATAAAGGGACAATTTACCTTCATAATCCTCATGCGAACCAGAAGTCAAGTTGCCTTTATAAAAAACCTCGAACAATTCTCAACGACATTCAATGGTAAACTGAATTTCTTCTCCCGACAAATTTTTCCATATTCATATTTCCAGTTCGTTGGAGTTACTTCTCTGAGATTTTCTGCAAATGAGATGATGAAGAAATCTTTCATTAAATGGTATTTGAGTCAGTAATTTACGCCTGTTTCTGTGTTAATGACAATGTCTTTCGTTTTCAGCGATAGAATGGTAATCATTTTTTCAAAAAAAAAAAAAAAGTGAAAACAGTAAATAAATTCAAGAATTTTTTTTGTGAACAAAAATAAATTATAAAAACTAACCGATAAAGCGAATTATTGAATACGGACATGGATTTTTTGGAATAACCTTGCACTTTTTCACCATGTATTGAAAATAGTTCACTAAGAATATAAAGAGGGAATAGATTTAATTCAATGATTAGAATTAATTAAAAAAAATAAGACTACGTTGGATAGAGCATTAATATATTTTTGAAATGTTATACAGGGGGCACTATTTATATTTTAACCTAATAATAAAAAAAATATTAATTTGTCATTAAATATTACTTTATCGTTTTTCAAAATATTCTCCTTCTTGATCTATACACTTTTGCATGCGTTCAAACGATTTGTCAGAGCATTTTTGAACGGCGGATGACCAATACTTCGATTTTTTGAGTGTTCAAACATTCGGTTGTTAGACGAGATGTGTGAGAGCTTGCATCGTCATAATGAAGAATGATCCGCATACGCTTGTCTGTTTCACCGAAGACTTCCGGTAAACAAATGGTTGTACACCATTCAGAATTGACCATTTTACGTTCCTCTAAAGGCACCGTTGTCACATGACCAGTCTTTACAAAAAAAAATAGGCGACCATTTGTTTGGAAGTGCACAATATGTCACATAACGATCTTGCAGTATAAGTTTTTGCAGAGCATCAATATTTTCTGGCAACTGATTTTGAACGACCTTCACGACATTCGTCGGTGAGTCAGCGAATGACGGTCACGATTAAACTCGTTATACCAGCATTTCACAGTGGCAAACGACGAGGTTTCATCGCCAAAAGTGGAAGTAAGTTGATCCAATGTACTCTTGTCTTGATAATCCACGTCGAAAGTCGTAATAAATCATCGCACGAAAATGCTTGAGTTAATTCCATTTTTTCGCTGAAATACAATTTTCAGATCACTGTAAAAAACACAAATCGCGCTTAAATCATAAAATGTTCTGAAGAGGCTATGGTCAAAAATGTCAAACTTTCCACTGGAAACGGCAGATGGCGTCTGACAACAAACACTTGGTGTTGCCAAGGCTCAAGATATAAATAGTGCCCCTCGTATTACGTGTGTCTATCCCACCTGGATACAATAGCTAGTGCACTAAACACTATCTGTGATATGATACACTTTAGTTTTATGTTAAATGGTAAATTTAACATATTTTTGTCAATAATATCAATCGTTAATATCTTGTCTGATACCAGAGTTAGCATGAGATGGAAATTATGTTCGCGCACACTGTATAATTTTAGAAAGATTTTGACCTCTTGATCCAGTCAATCATTAAACCCAAGATTGTAACACAGTTTATAGACTGTCATTATTTGTCACTATACGTAAATCATAATTGTAAATAACAGTTATTTCTAAGAAGGCAACATATCTACGAAAATTATCTAAACTAATATTCGTAACTAAGGACTTTTTACTTGTGGTACCTTGTTCAGACTTACTCTGTAAGAGATGTATCAGACTTTAAAAGACATAACTAATGGTCGATGGGTTACGTTTGATAAAAACAATAGAAGTTGTAAATCTTATTTATGTTGCACAAAAATATACGCGTGATTTACGACAAGAAAACAACTTATACCTGACTTGAAATATATTGCCGTATTGTCTCGTGCCACGGTTTAAAATCATATAATAAAATAAATTCAATGAGATCATCTCTCAGATGTGATCCAGAATAAAACCCAAGCCACACCTAACAACTTAGTTGTGCCCAACATAAATGAGTGCTCTTTAACTTACTAATGAACATTAATAAAGAAAATTCATACATTTAACGTCGCTGTATGAGGTACAAACGTTGCAACACGTAAAGCCACTCTCCCTCGAATATCACACCGATCGATTCGGTTTCATCCGGTGTCTCAATCTCGGCTTGGATCAAAAAACAAAACCAAATCGATTGGATTGCATTGTAATGAAAACGCGTCCGAAAGTCCTGCGGGGCAAATCAGTGGGTGGATATATCACCAGCATACTTCCTACAATCCTCCCACGCTATCTGCCTCTAATAAAGACTCGGGCACGTGACAATATACACTTCCTAGCAGTGGCGTAACCTCAGGCGCATGCAGTAAGATCATCGAAGCTTCTGGAATGGAATTTACGGTGGGCAAAAATTTCCGAGGTTATATAGATACGGTATGCCGTAGGGAGCAGCAGTAAGGCCCGTGCTACAATTCGCTTATGGGTGGTACGAAAGAATATATAACAAATTTGCATAGTTTTACTCTTTAGTAATTATATTCTTAAACTACGACATTTTTGCATTATAAATATATTACTAAGTAACTTATAAATCCCAATAAATCTATATAAATAAATCTATGTAAAAATCTAAATAGAACATTGCAACAGTTTAGCAATGTTCTACATAATTCACAATACTGGAGTGGGTTAGAACCGTTGGTGTGAACATAACACTGACTTAGTTTTCGCCAAAATACCAAAACACTATACACTACACTCGACGCGCGCTTCGTCAACAAAGTTGGCATCATCTGGAGATGCGACGAAACGCGCGTTGAGTGTAGTGTATAGTGTTTTCGTGTTTTGTGGAAAAGTAAGTCAGTGACTTCAGATTAAGAATATCAATAAACTCGCCCATTTTATTATATTTGAATAAAATGTTTCGTAAAATATTATATTTAAATAATGTTAAACATTCTGTGATGATCATCATCATGAGGCCATCAGTCCTAAGACTGGTTGGACTCTAACCTCCAGCTTCTCCTATCTTGTGCTAACCTACGCATTTCGCTAACTGTGCTACAACCTACATCCCTTACTATTTTCGAGCAGTAGTCTAATCTAGGCCTACCTCTGCCTTTCTTCATTCCTATTTCTGCCTCCAAAATATCGCGGACTATTCCCCCATGTCTCAGCAAGTGGCTTACCATTCTATCTCTTCTCTTCTTTGTGTTTTTCTACATACTTCTTTTCTCGCCGACTTTCTCTAATACTTCTTCGTTTCTAACCCTATCAGTCCACGGTATTTTCATCATTCTTCGGTAACACTACATCTCAAAAGCTTCTAATTTCTTCCTACTTGCTTCCCCTACCGTCCAGGTTTCGCAACCGTATAGTGCCGTGTTCCATACACATGTTTTCAAAAAATCTCTTCCTTGTTTCTAAGTTTATTACCCCCGAGCATAAAAGTGCTTTCTTTTTGTTAAAAGCTACTCGACCCTGCGCTATTCCTTGTTTTATATCTTTATCGCTTCTTCCATATTTTACTTCCTAAATAAGTGAAGTCATTAACTTCCTCCAATAATTAAATGATAATAATAATATTAATGCATTTATTTGCTAACAGAATTACATTCAATTGTAGGATGAAATAAATAGAATAATATACTCAAATAAATATTATACACACAAACATAAACATACTGCAAATATGAAAGAATTACAATATCAGTTGTTATGAATGGAAATATTGTTTTACTAAAAATAACAGTTCATTCAAAGCATAGTTGTGCTAATCAGAACCTCTGCTATTTAGTTAAAGTTATCCAACATTTTATACACTGAAGACTTCAATAGTGCATTCGTTCTTGTATTTTGACAATAAAACATGGTGCTCACATGAGGACCAAGCCTAGGGGCATCATATTAAATAAAAGTGACTTTCTTAGAGTAAATAAGTGAACTTTACATCGATTTTACACACCAAGTCGACGTAATACAGATAAATCTTTGTAATATTAAACATCAAGTATTATCGTCTACATTAAATATTATGACGTCTGTATATAAGATAAGACGCCGTACAGCACAAGGTTGATATAAAAACTATAAAGTTTTATAAAAGTTGTAAAAACTTCTTTTAAGAATGCAAGAATTGCAATTAAGTATAATATTGTTTAATAGAAAATACTATATAATCTAGCGTCTTTAAAAATAGATATCATTTACAGTTTTTGTGGAGATTAAATACATTATCGACTTTGGTTATTTTTGATAAATTTGAAGAAGAGAGCACAGAATTCATAATAGTTATTTATGTACCAAGGGTGTTACTTAGATGATAATATCCGAAAGTCGATGTGATCCAGCCCGAGGGCCTTTGGCCCCAGGGAAGGATATCGACCGATGGGCATTATCATCAAGTAACGCCAGTGATGCATACAACACTTTATTTTTCAATTACATCGCGAAAATAAAACTAAATGCAATGATTTTTTACATAATTATTGAATAAATAGGGATTCTAGGATATCTAGTAACATTTGCGTTGCTAAGGAAGCTGTTTGTTGCGTACTTGTCATTATTTAAACGTGCGTCGTTTGTACTTTTGGAAGATGGAATTTATCTCATAAAATATTGTTAAGAAAGCCGAAAAAGCAACAAAACAACTGTTGCCGGTGAAATTAAGAGTGGTATATGACAAAGAGTATAAAATATTTGTTAACTGGAAAACAGAAAATTCGGTGACTGATCTGAACAAGGTGGTCATGTTGATTACTTCCAGGAACTGGTATGTAGAGTTAGAATTTTACCTTATTTATATATGCTACTCTATTAATAATTATCTTTATATTTATTTTAGTCGGAAAAGTATGCAGCTAATTCTTTATGGACTAAGTATTCGATTTGAAAAGCGACTTTGGACATAAATGAAAATACTGACATTTCCAAATACAAGCGTTTATTTTTCATTTTTAAAACAAAGGATACCTCCCAAAGAAGTCGAAAGTTTTGACTGGAGATCAGGTTTTGGCATTCATAAAAGATGCTCATAATGAAACGTTTTTGCTGCATAAGGTAGATAGCCAAAAATTATTTGTAGGTAGAACCCGTTTTTATAAAAACGAATCATCGCAGGTCGTTCTAGTTATGGGTGTCTTTGGCGCTTTAAAGAAGAGATGAAATGGTTAAATTGACTATCGACGATATATAAGATAAAGGACCGGTTATGCTGGTGAAAGTTCCCGAAACTAAGACGGGTGAGTCTAAAGGCTTTGCTATTGTGGAGGAGGCACAAATTGGTACTTTTAAGTTAATCCGTTCAATATGCGGCTTTGAGACCTGGGGGTTTGAAGGAGAGTAGGTTCTTTCTGACATATAGAAATAATCACTGCACAGTACAGCCAGTGGGAAAAAATACTTTGTGCAGTGTACCTACAATGATTGCTAGATATCTGAAATTAGATAATGCCAAGGAATATACTGGTTACTGTTTACGGCGAACGTCGTCTACGCTTCTGGTTGAGGCAGGCGCTTCATTTGAAACTTTAAAATTACATGGTAAATGGAAAAGTACAACTGTAGCTGAGGGGTATATAGCGGAAAGTGTAACCTCAAAAAATCGAATAACTCAAATTATTTCAAGTTCTGTGAGTGGCTCTTCATCAAACTGTAAAAATCAAGAAGAATCAGTCAACACTTCCGTGGATTTTCATGTCCAGTCGCCCTCTGAAGATTCGATTGTGTGCGATGCTGTAAGAAACGTCAGAAATCCAGTTGCGTATTTTCCGGGAACATTCTACAACTGCCAGTTTAATTTTGGAAAAGATTTTGCAAAGTAATTGGAATACGAATTTCCTTAGACGTTATATCGCTAAGTTGAATAAATACTAAAAAATAGTAAATGAGCAGGTAATTTAATTTATAATCCGGGGCATTATGGATATAACGCCCGCTGTAATGCCCGAGTTTTTATGCAGTTGTTTATGTGTCTCGTATCCTAGGCATTATTGAAACATAATGAGTAATTGAAAAATAAAAATATTATCTTGAACACACACAAGCTTATATATTGATATATCCAAGCTTCAGTAGATTCCGGAACACTCAAAGAAACAAAATCGTGATAAAATGACGATTAGAAGATTTACTAGTTAAATAATGGAGACCTTATTTATTCCAATGCCGTATTTTTTAGAAGTGTGGCATAGTTCATGCATAACATAGATCAATAATCTATGAACTCTGTTAGTCTCAACGAGAACGACATTCAAATGAACCTACCAACATAAATGTAAAATTCTTCTTATCATGTAAAGTATGACTTTATTAATGAACAAGCATTTGAGCATTTTTAATACAAAGAAAGCGTTTATACCCAGTGGAAATGACAAATAAAATTGTTATTAATAAACACTTTCACAAGGTCAGATGGGATAACTAGGTTGCGCTTCAATTATTTATCAACGTACACCTACACGCCTAGTTCCGAGGCAGACAGAATGACGTGGTGATGGTTTTGTTTCAATTGTGCCATCTCCGTCGATTTCTGAACGAGTGCTCCTTATCAATCAGCACGGAAGCGAATGGTGCGAAATTTATCTAACATTTGACGGTATGTCGAGGACAAGCCTTATTCCTTCGATTAGATATTCTCGTTTGATGCTTATGTACGGAGTACCAGTTGATAGAGAATTGCGCGATGCATTAGGTATTACGTAATTTTTCGTGAAAAACAGGAAGTACTTCGTAGTAATAGTCCTATCATGCGTTTTCTATTATAGGAGTAGATATTCCCGTTTGTTGATTGAAATCGTTGTATCTGTCGTACAGTGTGAAATTGAAATTCATCTCGGAAATTGAACTAGAGAAGTGATATACCACAAAATTTCATACTTAACTGCTATTTCCTGCTTAGATGATCAAAAGAGGTTACAAAAATGCATCGACCTTAGTCTGTCATGGTGTTGAATAAACTAGCCATAAACATTGATTAATGTAAAGTTTGCTCCTATACCTTAAATAAGCAGCCGTCAATATTTGACTATTCTCTTTGTGGTATAGTTTTAATATCTTCCGAAAATATTAAGGATCTTGGTGTATACTTTGATGATAAACTATCTAAAACCTTTCGTTTCGTGATTAGAAATACGACATCATTTAATAACAGTGCTACCTTAAACGTATTATATTTTGCGTTAGTTCGTTCAAAATTAGAATATTATAACTTTATTTAATATCTCCGATATTTAAATCACATTAATCAACTTGAAAATATTCAAGGGCGTTCCTTGAAGTATTTGTCATTTCGCATATACAATTATTATCCAGTAAAAAGTTACTACCATACGCTGTTTCTGCAAAGATTTGATATCCAGTCATTGAAAATTGAAGGATGCCTATTATTAGTCTCTCATTTTTATTTAAACTGTTCCATAACAGTATAAATACACCCGAATTACTAAGTATGTTTAGTATACGCATCCCACATAGACTAGGGTCTCAATAAGAAAGCATGCTCTATTGCCAGCTTGCAAGAACTAACATGCTGTTAATATTGCCAGTGTTTGTAATATCACAAAATTTTAATGAAACATCTAGTACTTGTGATTTGAACAATTGTACTCATAATGAGTTACCAGTTTTAGGGAAACAATTTTTTATTTAGAGGTTACTCCTTTTGATTTGTTCTGTTTCACAATATAGGCATTATTATTATTATTATTATTACCACCATAATCATAATATTTGAAACCCTATTTTTATACCATTTTTAATTTTAATTAAGCTTTACTATACTATAATTTTTCATACTTATACTAATTGGTATTTTTGAAATTTAGATGAAGTAAATTATTCCCATATGACATTTATGCACATCTCCTCACTTATGTTGCAAATCAATAGGGTGTGATACATCTTCTCTCGACAATTGAAGTTAAGAAAAGTAACTCCAAGGCTCTGTCTTGAACCCTGTATTAGTCTCGCTCTACTTTAATGTAATTTATACCGTGATTTTATTCCACATTTATTGAAGTCAAATTAATATCTCGATAAGTTATAAATATTTAATTTCCAGCTTTTTAATGATTGGTCAACAAATTCGACATTGTGGTGTATTATTTAATCATTATCAATTTATTAGGATGTGGAAATATTGAACCAAAACAACATTCAGATTATTTTTGTCTAATACATCATATGCATACGTAATAAGTTCAAACTTGAACATGTTCCAATGATCTCCTACTGTCTCCCCATTAATTTCGTAGCGAAATTTTATGCGTCTAACAATTTAGGGGCATATTTGTGTATGCACAATTAATAATAAAGTGGCTTAATTCGATTCCAAGGTTTTTTTGCCCATAAATCAATTGAATTATCAATAAAATGTTGGTTGTACTTACATACATAAAATTTATTATGTAACATTAACAATAACATTTATGTGAAACGCGATCATATTTAAATGGATTACGACTATCGTTATTTATAGATCCTACAGACAGATTATTATTATTCGTTAATGGCAAGATGGTCTAAATTCAGTGCAGTATTGGTGGAATGGATTACTTTTGTGAATTATCTAAAAAAAAAATTATTTATATTTCCCCTCAAGTGCTTTACAATTAATTATGAAAACGTAGTTATATAGTAGATCTAATATCCGATATCAGGATATACTTGAGTGTTTCTAAATCCGATTCTTTAAAAAGCCTTTATCCTTGCTATTAAATACACCAGATTTTGTATTCAAACTTGAATGTGGAATAGTGAAAAGTCTCTAGTAATTTTTAAGTTGATTATTAATTGGTTATTAAAACTCCTAACAATAAATAATAGTATATATATATATATATATATATATATATATATATATATATATATATATATATATATATATATATATATATCTGAGACTATGCTATAGGGTGTCTCAGTTGAAACTATAGGATTTGAATTACGCTCCATTTGTGTTCTGTCAAATGTAGGGCGTCAATATTTAACGACTGCCATCTACAACTCATATGACGTCAACATGCCCGGGTGATGTGATTTGTGGATAAAACTAATGAATATAACGAAAAAGAATATCGTTCATATGACCGCCTCCACTCACTTGGTATGATGTCGTTTAACAAAACTGTCCATAACACGGGCACATAAAACTGGCTGTATTTCCTGTATAACATGTTGAGTGTTTGCTTTGAGGTCTTTGATTGTAACTGGTTGTGTGGCGTACACTTTTCTCTTGGCATAACCGAATAGAAAAAAGTACTGTGGTGTTAAATCATATGATCCTGTAGGCCAATTGATGTCAGCATTCCGCGAGATAACATGATCAGTTAATTTGGTATTCACCTTGATGTATTTGGATACTCCCGTACACTTTCTCCCACTAAAGCAATATTTTCATCTGACCGTCCACGATGAGGGCGTGTGGATGTTGTCTAATCAACAACAGAACTCGTCTCTTTAAGTGTATTCATTAAGTTACGAACTGTTAACTTTGCATGCGCTTAATTTGGTCCTAATTTGTGCGAATCTTTCTTAACGCAACTGTAAATGATCGCTCACTTTCATAAAACAGTTGTACACAAACTATTCGTTGTTGAACTGTTAATCGAGGCATGTTGACGTCGTATGGTTTATAGATGTAGACGTCGTTAAATATTGACGCGCTATCTTTAACAGACCACAAATGGCCCTGAATTCAGATCCTATAGTTTTAACTGAGACACCCTATGTAATATTATTAAAAATGTATACAACGATGATAATCTCAGATATAACTGGATTAAACAGGTTACTTTCTTTTTTGTAAGCTATGAATGTTCAGAACTGTGCAAAAATATCCCTTTGGCAAGTCTGAAGACATGAGAACCTTTTATGCAACAAACATCAAAGTTTCTTGTACAAACTGGACTTTTATAGTTTGAAATAGAATAAATGAAAAATTATATAATAGGTCTAATATTTTATTTTTGATAACTTTTGTATGTAGGCCTAAATTCACAGAAACTGACAAATATAAGAAATTCATATACACTATTTGATATATGATTCCCCCTGGCCTTCTTTACAAAAATTATTACATGAAGAGGAGTCAAAAGATAGTTCATATTAAAGGGACTTTATTTTCGTTTGTAATAGTAGCCAATACTTGAAGTCTAGATTAACTCACTTTGGAGGAAGTTAGTTAATCTAAAAAAAGTGAAGCAACAATAGATTTCCCGAAGACAAGTCAATTTCGCTTAGTTTCGGCATATTGTTGCAATTCACTGTTGCCCATATCGCCCATCCCTTGGAAACCTGAAATGAGATGACCCACATTATGATGATGATTCAGATGAATTGTAACAGAACTATAATTCAGGTTTCTACTTTGTAAAAAAAAAGTATACGATCCTAAAAAATATAGGGTTGAATTATAGAAAATTACTATTTAACGGCGGTATCACAATCAATTAAGGTAATCTCAATTTAGTCTATATTGTTCCAGATTTATTTTCTGATAGTCGGTCTTTTTACTCGGTATTTTTCAATTACTTCAATATTAGCCAGTCTACATCTCAAGTATTGGGCATCTTTACAACGAGTATTAAAATCCTTATTCAACGATTCCCTCAATATGAAGTATCACTCGACCCCTGTCTCCTATAATAATTTGTAGTAGGGTGGCCAAAGGGCTGAAGTTGTACGTCTAAAGTCACCATACTAATATGTGTTCCCCCTCTCCGGGGTTAACAACTTATTACTTAACGTACAAAATTATTTATCAAGAATATATAAAGTTTTTGAAGTGATAACTTCTTATGGGAGGGTAAACCGCTTCGTTACGTAATGCGTTACAGCGCCAGTCTGTCTGGCTTCCCTTTCTCTCACGCATAGGTAGGTAGGCTCCTCCTCTCTCACTCTAACCCACAGCGCTAGCCGTATTTCGGACAGACGCTTCCCCCTTTCTCGCACGATCACGAGCTCTATCTCCTCCTCTCTGCGTGCTTTTTCTGTCTACATCTACGTGCATGTGCATGTGTGCGTCGCTGCTGCTGCGGGGCCGCCTCTATGATTTAGTAATTAGTAAATTTAGTAATTTTACAGCATATCATAGTAAAGAAATAATTGTACACTACAAACATAATTCAAAAAAAATTATTATAAAATTCCGTTAATTTGAACCGGAGATTTTAATGTTAATTTTGCTGCTGATCGAGCTAAAAATTTAGTATCGTTCCTACAATCAAAATTACAATTAAAAATGATTAATAAGCCAGAAGAAGCTACAACAAGTCATGGAACTGTACTTGATGCAGTCTTTGCAAGATTTTTAGATGGCATACAATGTAAAAATTTCGTTGCTTATTATAGCTACCATAAGCCAATTATTACTTTTATAGGATTAAATAATGATACTAATAATGTACATACACAAAATTCTAATGTACATATTCAAGAATTGTAACTAAGAATAAAATATATTTTATAATCAATACAAGATTTAATTAATAAATAACCTTTCCTTACATTATCATATTAATATACATAAAATTTAAGTAATAACCTAAGCTTTTCTCAAGTTAAACAATTTCAATATCAAATAGTTCAACTTAGATTAGTTTAAGTTATCACTTCTGTCGGGCGTCCCGTGATGCACACATTTTTTTTATTTTTATAGAAAACGAACCAAATAACTTAACAATCGATGTTACTATCAAAATTAATCTATTGGAGCCAACAGATTGCTGATTTCTTACTAGAATTATTAGTTCATACTCATAAAAGTATTAATTATTGTTCTGAGTTTAAAATACATTTTTTATGTATAATTTAATTTCTCTGGCTGTTTAGTTTCTGTACGTTAAATTATACTGACTTTTCTAATATTAAAATGGTACCTAAGCAAAATTTAAACAAAAAAGACCACTGAAATATATACACATCATTTATTCTACTTAAGTTCTAATTAAAAACTAATATAGCGGGAGCTATTTAATAGTATGCTGCTTTTTCTTTTCTTTCTTTATTTACATATTATTGTAATGTGTTTCATCTACACAGACTCTGTTTGTTCCATTGTTATAATAACCACGTCATTTGCGAATACTCCTGATACTTTTATCTTTTTATATTTTTGTAACCAACCTCCAACTTTTTAATTCCATATTGCATTGCATTGTATTGCAATTTGAACTTTGTAAATAATGTTGGGATAATGCTTTTCCATTTTTTTTTAATTCTTAATTACATTCTCAAATATCCTACTGTTATTGCTTCATTTACTTCATCTTCGTGTAATGTTGTTATTGCCACACTTCTCGTGTCTTCTTGTGCTCCTTTTTAAAGTTATTGGAAATAGTATCTATTCATTACCTAATAAACTAGTAAATTAAAATAAATCTTGCTTAAAAGCTTTCACAATTTTCTAAAGTTTTTCACAGATATTTAAAATAAAATTACTCGATATATTTAATCTATGACTATTTGATTTTCAAACATTTCTGCATGTCTGAAAATCAAATAATTAGAAGAAAGATTTAAAAAATCTTTAAGTAAACGTATTTCTATTTGATGCACACTTTCTAACTACCTCTGTATAAGGTCTTTCAATGTATTGATACCTATATACCGTGAATAAAATCGGTAACCTTATTTTTATAGTATTCTTGCAGGGTTTGCAAGCTCTCACAAGCCATCACACAATTATATAGACGTAAAGATAATATTTCATGAAGCCTGGCGTATCGATTGTAGCTTACCTAATCATTATCGATGCTGCTTTAATTTTCATAATATAAAATATAACTTTGTGATATTATGTTAGAACAATGCTATTCGGATCGCTTTTCGCAATAATGCAAGTCTCCATGCGTTGACCGATCAAATTCGACGAACTGGAGTCATGGCCCAAGGTCGATGATGGGACATCGACTCCAGCATTGCAGAAGTAGATGCTAGCTACGCAAAATTGCTAATGTGTATCATAACTTACATCCTGAATGATGTCTAACAATAAGTCTTTATAAATTAAGCGTCATCAAATAAGAAACACTTGCTCCAAATAGTCCAGAAAGTTTCAAGTTGATGAAACCTTAACGCCATGTGTAGTATTAGGTAGATCATTATTAAGGGGTCCCTACACGATAAATCGGAATGACATTCGGAATGAATAATTCAGATTGACGGTGTGCTATGTTGTGCTATGCTATGATGTTAAACTCCAAGCGGACCCTACACGGTCATTCCGGAGATCATTCCAGTCTACTCAGTTAACATCAAACTGCCGAGAAAAGTGAACCGCAATGTCTAATTATTACTGTAAAAGGGAGATGCGCTATTCCACAACTCCGGTAAGGTTTTATATAATTCAATAAATTTCCTCAACAAATCATCCTTGGAAGGGTCATTAACTTCCTCACGCTGCTTCATGGTGAAAAACAGTGAAATGGTTCTCAACAGGCGAATTTTAAACACTGTTAAGTGATATCTGCTATAGACTGAAACGCGGAATGAAGGTTGTCTCCTCACACCATCAATCGGAATGACAGTCTCCCCTCCACCTACCGTGATTGACGTCGTGAATTCAAAAAATCCAGATCTCATAAATCTCATTCTTCATTCCATCATTCAATACCGTAGATCTTCATTCCGATTGTCAGTTTTCTACCCAACTGACATTCCGATTGATCGTGTAGGGTCCGCTATAAAATCCAGATCTCGTTAATCTCATTCTTCATTCCTTCATTCAATACCCTACATCTTCATTCCGATTGTCAGTTTTCTACTTGACTGACATTCCAATTGATCGTGTAGGGTCCGCAGATTAGATTTAGGTGAACAACTGGACCGCGAAAATCGTGTATTTCTTAAAAGAGAACGCTTTATATATGGTTAGTGATATGGTTAACATGGCTACCAACAGAAATGAATGATAAATTAATATAAATATGATAAATAACCTAGCGAGAGACATCCAATCCGAAACATTATTCATTTGCGGGAGAGCGTTGAAAGCTTCAATGTGGCAACAAAAACAGTAGAACAGTTATCCATGAACACCAAAAGATTATGTAATATTTGACATGCGTTTCGCCAAAATTGGCATAACCAAGAGATAATGAAAACTAATATCGAAAAAGTAAACTAAAACAAAGAGTAAAACTGACATTACTTTTAATGATCACCTAATGATGCTAACTCGGTTGGCGAAGCCTGCATCGAATAACTAGTGGAAGTCTGGCCTTCTGTGTTTTCCCGTTCTTATTATTTCGACTTTTCAGTGTTATAAAGTTGTTTGTGGGGTAAAATTTACTTCTACAATGCTACAATATTATATGTTATATGGCGAGTGACAGGAAACCGAAAATAAATAGATGAAATACAATATTTGGAGTTTTTACCAAAGTCCTAGAAGAACTTTGATACCTTTTGATTACATAATAATGAAATTTTCAACACGAGGTCTTTGTTTCAAATAATAATTAAACGAAATTCATGAGTCTATAGAAGGAGTGTTAAAATTTCTAAATATAATTATTCTCTAATATATATTATTAGTTTTTTACTAGAAAACCTTACAGAAGAATCGAATTAAAAGAAAATTACTTTACAAAATTCAGCAGTTATATGTTGCTCAATATGAACACAAAGTTGTACTATTTAGTCAAATGGTTATTTTCAAATTTTCCAATTTCATATTTAAAATGGAATATAAAGTTAGTCACGCAATTAATAAATGAAAAAAACCATCATTCATAATTACCCTATCACCATCTAAGTTGCTCTAAAGGAGACTGATACCACCAACAGGTAGTTATTACGTAATTTTTACTAAATATAGGACATTATATTTAAAATCAATTTAAACCAGAATATTATAGTCGTTATATATTCTTTTCATTGTCTATTAAAACTACATAGTTTTATTACTTCTATATAACGTTTGAAATATATTGAATGGTATATCTTCACCAAGTCAAATTATTTTAGAGTATTAGAAGAATGAGGTAGTAGGCAGTAGTATTTATTTGTCGCTTACAAGTCTATTACAAAAGCGGATTTAAGTTGAATAAACTAGATCTTTTGAAAGTTATCAACTATAGAGAGTTATATATATATATATATATATATATATATATATATATATATATATATATATATATATATATATATATATATAGTAGTTACAGTAAAGTGAAAATTATATTTCTATGACCCATGAATAATTCAGCGACTTCCACTTTAAAGTATTTTTTTGACTGTTGTAATTTTTAGGAAACATATTTTCTTCAATAAGCTGACTCTTCTATTACATATCTATCGTTATCATATTTCACAGAAAAATTATTACATTATTACAATACTAAATTATTAATTTATTATTTTATGTAATGGTATAAATAAATGTGACACAAGGTTAGAGACGACATATTGTACTCAAAAGTTGTTTAGGATTTGATGATATATTAAACAATATTTATTTTATAACAAACAATTTTATTCCTTTCTTTTATGACTATTAATAATTGTGTATTAATTGTCTATTAATAAACGACACAAATATACGCGGCAACAAGATAGCAAGAATATAATGTAGGCTAACCAGTTACGTATTATCATTTTAGAAAAAAAAGACTATTACACATTATCAACAATAAAGACACAGTTATAAACATAAGCACAGTACGTTATCTTACGGTATGGGACTAAAATATCTGAATTAGTTATAATAACTTGAAAAGGAACTATTCAAAGACTATCTAATTCTGTCTCTGTTCATCCATCACGATGATTATTATCTACAAAAAATTTATCTACTTTGTTTGTATTAAAAGTTACTTAACAGTTCAAATTATTACTGTATTACATCCTATTTTTGGTAATGAAGGATATAAATAAATACTGTACAAGGTTAAAACCGATAAATTTCATTCAAATATTGCTTTAGATATTTTGTGTATTAACTGTTTATTTTATTTTGTTGCTACGTCGTATAAGGGGTGACCAAGCAACGGGGCAACCATGACATGATCGCCAAAGTTCTGCCCCTTGTAATCATTGATACGATATCCCTACATTCACTATGTCAAGAATTTTATTTTAACCACTGTGTATACTAAATGCAACATATAAAAATATAATTTTAGTAGCATTGGTATACTTAATGTAATAAAATTTTGTGAAATTAGCAACATTTGACAATTATATTAGTTAAAATAAACGGTTTTCTTATAGATGATAATTCATCCTCACTTTGAAAATAAATATATTTTGAATTTTGCAGATATACATACTCTCACTAAACAAAATAGGCAACATCATTGTGACCCAGCAGTCTTAACTCAACCATTAAAATTTTATCTCAGCATTGAAACATTTTTGTTTTAATAAAGCCGTTACTGCCGAATTGACGGTAGTCATTCAGGGTACATCCTGTATATTAAATATGTAATTCTACTGTAGAAGATTACGTGGGCAATAATTATAATGTAACTGGATATCAATGTCATAAAAAAATTCAATCCATATGGGCATGCACAGGAAAATACGAGATAGATACAGCATTATACTTTATGCAATGATGCCTGTAGGTCGACAGTTTACATAAAAAAACTATACATCTTCGAAATTGTTTTGTATATAGCAGAAATAAAACTATGAACGTGAGTTAACCACAAGATAATAGTCAGAGCAGAATAATACGTTCAGTGATCTCTACTCGTGTTTTGCGGTATGTTTTGTGCTGACTCGTTGCCACCCAAGCCTCTATGGGAACGAAATGCAATTTCTGGAATGCATAAGCGTCCCATACGCCATTGACCGAGGGCACAAAATGAAATAATCTCATCGGTGAAAGAAAACCGAATATATAAGTCTACTTGAAAAATAATCAACTTTTATTCAGTATTCAGGAAAGTTATTCAATAAAACGTAAATTCTTTTTAAGATATTGCCATCTGAGTTGAATTGAATAACATTTTTTATGACGTTAATGATAAATCTTCTTGAAATAGTTTATTACTCTTAAAGGTGGCTACACACGTAAATGCAAGCTTGACAAAGCATGCATGATCAATCTTTTTGTACAAGCATACTTAAGCTTCTGTAGGAAAATGTGGCGCAAGCATTTTCCTATAGACGCTCAAGTATGTTTGAGCGTGTCCATATACATAAATTATATTTTTCTTGTGTTTTTCATATTTATACATATATTTTTAAACAAACTCATCGTTGAGTAGTTTAATGAAGTTTTAACGTAATACAGGAAACTGCGAAAATTATTCATATAAAGGTCACAACCCACATCTCACGTTGGTGGTAATTATAAGCTGTATTTATTTTTCAAATTCATATCCTGCAGATACTAACTTTGACAAAAAGTGAATCGATTACTACAGCTATAGTAGTTTTCTATGTAGTTCTTTATTATTTATTCTGTGACACTATTTATTACAGGAAAAAATTTTACCTTGTATGAAAGACGGTGTCCAGCTCGTTCGGAACCTACCTGCAAAGAAATATATTTTTACTTAATTAACAATTGTACATCTTATTAACAAAGTAATTACTTCATAGACAGTATAGTACAACCAATACATTTTATTGTTGGTTTTTTTATTCATGTATTAGTAGTATTGTATATATCTAACTAAATGAAAGTATTTTTTTATTTGTAACAAAGTTAGTCATGACTTTTTATTAACAAAGAAAGTAATTATATTTATTTTCCATGAAATTGTATATGGATACGTATCTGTATATGTATAATTCCCGATTTGAAAAAGAAAAATCCCGTTCGACTGCTATTTTTCTTCTTCAATAACTATTTTGTACTTTAAGTAAAACTAAAGTACTAAAATATTTAACTTACCTATTTAACTCCTTCCCTAATACCAGTCGTCTAGATCAGTGTCCACTGTCCATCACACACAAAATATGTCCACAAAATTGTTTATGCACACCCACTACATATTTGCACTGCACTTACGAGTATTTTCGATTTAATTAAAACATAATATCGATCGAATTGAAGTAAGGAAAATCACTTCACTCTCATATTTGAAGGGTGCAGGGGAAAAGAGATGCATGTCACAAAATACAGTTTGTGAGATAAACGGATTTTAAAATTTGTTTGCGGCTTAGAAACATATTTCTTTGAAGTATTGTTTGAAAGTTACTTATGAATATAGAATTTAATTTTATACTACTACCGCCATCTTGTTTCCAAAATAGATGTAAAAAAAAAATAAAAAATGGGGTTGAAACAGAACATTCAGGTGAAAAAAGATGAATGTCACGGAAGGTGCACTGGGGAAAAGTAAATAAGCGAAAGAGAATCAACATCAAACTTATTTAGAACTTAGTTGTTTTGCATATGTAAATTAAGGCTGAAACAATAATTTAATATAGAGCTCAGAAAAACCAAAACTTTTATTATTAATAATAATAATGGTTATATTAGAAACTGCAACACTGATATAAAATAAAATATTAACCAAATACAAAGCATTTTTTTCGTAAGCTTAGTCACCATCTTCTCTTGTAGTTTGGCTGCAAGGTAGATTCTCAAAAAACAGTTTTGCAGTAGGGTCTTGACAAAACCGTTTAAGATCTCCATACTTCTTTTCAGATATAAGGATTCGTTCATGGTATTTTAGATTAGGTAATATAAATTCTCCAGTAGGTAGCTCTGCAGACTTCTCCTGTTTTCGTTTGGGTGGTACTACTACTGATGTAATGTAGGATCCATTATAGGTATCGCGAAACTGCATCATTCTTGGCAAGTCTTTAACTATTAGAAGGTTTTTAACTGGTCTGCTTTCAAATGGACATTTTTTTCAGGAAGTACTTGGCTAGGTGGCTAGTCCAGGATCGAAATATTTGCTGGTCTTCGCAACTTATTACTCTAAATGGACTAGGCTTTACTCTTGCATTCATAATCTGTTCATTCCAACAGTGTGGAAGCTCTACTATGGCTTTTTGATTGATTAGTCCCAATAAAATGCAATAGACGAAATAATGTGTAATTCTTGTTCTGGCCGCAACACGAATCGCAAAAGATTTCAAGTTTTTCCACGGTGTCGTCCAAGTGATTAAAGATAAAGTCAAATAACATAGATGTCACTTCGTCGGATCTTTTCTTGGCAGCCGTTTCTGTATATGTGTAAAAAAAGACTCGCCAGTAGATAGCACGTGGATATTAAAAGAATAAAATGACAATTGCCTTTTGTAATAAATATCGTTAGTGCTTTTATTGGGCACCGGCAGGTTTTTCTGAAAGTCCATAGCTATAGCTTCGATGTTAGTATGCTTCTATGATGTCAGGCGAGCTGTGCGCTTTCTTTTGTAAAATGTATCAGCTTTTAAAAGATGCACTTTATACTCTGTTTCCAGACGCAAAAGATTATCTTTTTGTGAACGATCGTTTTCCATGCTAACTCTTTTTGCCTTGTATTCATCGCAATAGCATGAATACTTACTATAGCCTTACTAGTCGGGAACTAATTGATAACCGCTTGGCGGTTTGGTAGTTCCTTTCTCGATTTCCGACATATATGTTACTGACATAGATCGTATCGATGTAGATGTATATCCCATGGATTTCATTTATCATTTGTCCTGGATCAGTGTACCGTCTACGGCACTGATGAGAACTAATACGATCGATACAGCTGTCTGTCGTTAGGTTTCCATCCGGGATAGATGTCAAATTTTACCCGTGGTGGATTTTAGTTTTTAAAACCTGGATAAAACAATGATGCACTATAACTATTAATGCATTTTAAGGAGCATTTCCTTAACCAGGATACCCCAATAACAATGTATGTTTAAAAATATCACCCTGTATATTTACAGATACTTTAACCCTTTATTAGAAAAACGAAAATGACATAAACAATGTGTCTGACATCTGCTTGCCATTATTATTCAATAGGCAATCTTGAAATGGAAAAAACTTATCAAAATCTATAGGTAAATTAAGTTTGACTCTATAAAGATCAATTATTAAGCCACCCATGATAATTATTACAGATTTTGATAAAGAATTAAAATAATAAAAATAGCGGATTTGTTAATAGCCAATCGACACAATGATGATTTGGTCAAGATTTTTCAATGGACCGTTAAGAAAATTTGTAACCTTTAAAAAGAAAGATATTTCGAGACTACGTTCACCATAGAAGTCTAATGCAACAAAGGAATATTAAAGCCACGCCCCCAAGGATGATTGGTGGGGGGGTGGTCATGTATAGTAATACTTTTACTACTGTTGGTCATCACAATTTGATAATTCAAACGTTGATATTGCTATTCAAAATTAATGAATTTTATTATTGGTTTACACTAGTTTTTCCACAGTGTCATGCATATCGAGTAACAATAGATAAATGACATATACATATTTATAAGAAAATGTTTGGTGGATGAAGATTACTCCAAAATAAGGTACCTCAAAATCAATCATTCAAAAGTATTTTTATTCCATGCAACACTTCTTAGAGTGACGGAAAGTCATGCAAATAATTTTAAAATATCCAATTCTATTTTTCTTGAAGCGTTTCCTGATTCATGAATTGAATTCATGAAGAGTTCATGAGTTTAATGTCCGAAATATTGAATAAATGGACGTGTCTTGTTCATTATTCGCTTAACATCTACAATAATTATCTGTGCAGTAAAAATTTACAAAAATGAACTTGCTATTGTAAAATCGATTGTTACTGGTTAAACTTCAATTTATATGCAATCTCTATTAGGAATAAAACGAATCTATTCAATAAAATAAGCGTAAATCACCCTTAATAGCTGTTTTGTCTGGCACTGATTTTTCCTATTTGTTAGTGGTAACAACGCAAACAGGCCTTGAGATAGCCATTTGAGCAAGTGTACATAAAGCATATAGACAGTAAATGTTGACATTTTTATTCTTCAATTTAAGGTAACCCCATCGGATGCGACGGTATACAACAATTCACCATACTTGAAGTTTTAAAAAATATGTATACGAAAAAGATATGTCCTTCTTTACGAAATTGTGCAGTACTTTCACCTCCCCCTGTATGATGCTTGATAAAATGCTTATTTATTGACAATAAATAAATTAAATAAAAGTTTTCCCGTATTTAATTGTGTTCTTTAATATTTCTTTTGATATATATTCACAAGAAATGTATCTACATCTCTTTAAATGTATATTTTGTAACCAACATCAATAAAAAATATAAGCAAATATTAAAAACGTATTTAATGACGCATGCACATGACCTTTTAGACGATAATGAACGTTTCTAGGCTATGTAGATATATATTCAGAACTATTTTTTCAAGAAAAAAATAATCAGTTCATAAAATTTCAAAAAACTTTAATATATAAAGATAATATTTCATATAATGGTTCACGCATTATATGTATTTATACGACTATTAGCGCCTTACTTCTTCAGTGTACAAGATTTTCTTTTAAAGGAATGCTTCAGTTCATCGATTAGTTTTAAAAAATAAAAAATAAATTGTCTCTAATAGGTTTTTAATTAAAATCAGATAATATATTCCAGAAAGTTAACTCTAAATAATTTGTAAATGTCAATAATCTAAACTAAGTATCAACACGGCTACTCAAAAACTGGTGTTGATCGATACGTATAATGTTAGTTATGCCAGAACGATAAACCAGATTAAAGCTTTAGAATCAGGCAAACGTTATCTGCTTGCTTAACGACAAAGTGCCATCTACAGAAACCACGTGAGGAAATAATTAAAAGAATTATTGCCATCTAATTAATCCTCAGTCACACCAGGCTGTCCCGCAACTGCAGATCGCGACTTCATCCTTATGCATGTATACTAGATTATGCCTAGCGCTCTAACCAATATTAATTGGCGGGCGTAATGGCCTTGATGGGTTTTGTCGGCAAGTCAAAAGATATTACCGCTTTTTACTCGCCCATCGTGTACCTACCTCTCTACGCAAGAGGCAAGTGCCACCCGCAAACAAGAGCCGCGGGACTGTCAGCGGTTCGCTCCCCTCGACCTCCTTTGGTCCTGACGCCTGCCTGAAGTCCTGCTGGCAGGGACTTCTTCTAGGCTTTTTCTTAATACTTGGTCGCCTTGTTTCGCTGCAACACTTCGCCAGCGTCAGCCCCTCGGGGGGTGCCTTGTCGTGGACGCCGCAACCAGAACGACGCCCGGGTATTTGGTCCTATCAGGCGATCTTCCACGATAATGCAGACGGACCGCGTCGCTTGGATCACCGTCAGGAGGTTAAGTCTTGTTACTCGAGAGGGGTGCTTCTCTATTAGAAAAGGATCCCAGGATTTGGAGTCAGGTGTGTGTGTGAGAGGGAAGTCGTGTGTCTTTCCTGTAACATAAATGGTTAAGGGGCCGTAGGGCCCCCTAATATAAAAAATGGTTAAAATAAAGGGGGTCTATGAGGTTATACTACCTGGATCTTGGATCTCTTGTATCTGCCTGGGTCGTCCTGGGTTGTGTCGATCCTGAAATTGTTCCTGAGGTTCAGCTGGCTGTTGTTTCCCGTCATCGTCCAGAGTCTGGCCGCGGTAGCTTTGGCGCGTCCCGTCACTTGGTGGATGTAGTCTCTCCATGTCAACGACTTGTCCATGACAACTCCAAGGTACTTGGTCTTGTCCCGCCATTAGATGTCCTCGTAGCGCTCTGAGAATATTAGACGGATCTTATATTAAACCGACATGAGCATACATGTATACATTGGCAAACGCAATCTGCCTACCAATCGACAACGTCTACATTAAAAAAAATGTATACTACATGTATGATCAGGCCGGCCAGCACTGATGATTTATAATAATGATGAAATCGCGATATGCCGTTCTGACGCGGCCTGGTGAGAATTAATTAGATCGTAATAATTCAGATTAAGGATTATTTCTAATTTAATGGTAATCCTTGAAGATGATATGATGATAAAGTATATAGCAATTGGGTGGCTACATTTTTATCAGGTAATATGTATAGAATATTTTAAAAGACAACATATTTTTAATGTATGCACAAGTGAATATTTATATACGCCATTTCCTGGGAGAAACACACCCAGTACGATTATTTACAAGTACCTCGTTAACCCATGCAATAAACAAAAACAATAAATACCGCCCTGTATAATCTAAAAACCAGTCAGGCATTGCACTCTTCAAAAAAAAACATACAAAAACTTATCTGAAACTGCTAACATTCAAGAGACCCGAATAAAAAGAATAATTTGGTACGCTGGTCGGTAAAAAAAAAAAGAAGACGGACGCATTGCATCATTTTATGTTCCCGGTTTCGTTCGGATAAATTAACGAAACGTGTTAAATAAATTTCAGACGTCTCTGTTCGGAGGCAAATATTTATTGTTAATTTAACGGCGGATCGAAATTGCAAGCGCAGTAACTGCCTATATTATTCCTGATAACTGATAACGACAGAACCCAATGGGGCTTTGCTTTGGCTTGTAGCAAAAAGATTCAGAATATTGAATTAACTTTGTAATATTATTATAGAATTATGTTTTAGCAATAATACTAATAATTTAAACTCTTCTATATATAGTTCATCAAGAATAGGAACAAATCTCAAAACTGCGACATCGGACTGCCTACGAAGTGCGCAGTAAGTAGCATGGTCTTTCCTCAGTCGAATTGAGATTTTTGCACAGTAAATATCGATGAATATTTATTAAAAAATGTGAAAATACACAGAGTTCGATCTGGCCGCGCGTAAAGTACCTACATCCTTTTTCCTCCGAATTCTGCCACACTCTTTCTTCTACGCATACCTAGAAAATCTCACACTTTTTCCTATTCTTGATGAGCCTATAGAGTACGCCAATAAATAAGGATTATACTTATAAAGTATAAAATTAATAGGTTTTATCATTCAAATATGCGCCTTCCACTTCAATTGCAAAAATTACACTTAGATATAAATCGGGGTAAAATATTATTATGCTCCACCGTTTTGTACGCCCTTGGTCTGGATTCAAAATGGTCGCTAGGCCTCTATTATACATGTAGATATTATTTAAGTAACTTAACTACCGAAATTTAACTTTGTAGGCCCTTCATTTTGTCCTAATTTTGTGCAAGTTTTTCTTAATGCAATTGTAAATGATCGCTCACTTTCATAAAACAGTTGTACACAAACTTTTCGTTGTTGAATTGTTAATCCCGGTAATTTGACGTCATATGGTTTGTAGATGAAAGCCGTTAAATATTAACGCCCTATCTTTGACAGAACACAAATAGCGAACAATTCAAATTCTATAGTTCCAAGTGGGAGCTCCTATAGATACTACGATTATATAACTATATAACTTAACTACCGAAATTCTAAATTATAACACATAGTTTTGATAGTTTATAGGAAATAAAATAATAAAGTAAATTTCCAACATCTTCAAAGGACTGTAACCCAGAAAGAAATTGTGAACCTACGCTCATCAGACATTTTTTACACAGGACGATATTTTCTATTTGCGGTTTAAGTATGCGGTTTAAGTATGAATTGCAAGAGGGTTGCAACCTTCGATGCAGCTAAAAGAACAGGAGACCAATTTTAAACAAACACCGAAGTATTATACGCAGTTCGATGCACATTTGACGTAACTACGTTGGCATTATCAGGAGATGGTTAAAACGGATTTATAAGGTAATAAATTATAATGAACACAATGAGGTTAAAACATTAAGTTTTAATTATCTGATGATGTCAACTTGGTCGGCTAAACGCGCGTCGAGCGACGTAAAATCGATGTTTGTGACTGTTGTCGTGATAGCCGTTCAATTTCGGAACACCGTGTAGAACATGTGTTTTAATAATATCTCTTGCAACTTTTCAACGAACTAACTGATGTAAGGTTAACCAAGATAATACAGCATAAGAGTATGAATTTGTCAAATAATTATGGATTCTTTCTTTTCACTCTCATAATTCCCATATAACTTGTTTTTCAGATTTTGTCAAGAATAGGAAAAAGTGTGAAATTCTCTAGGTATGCGTAGAAGAAAGAGTGAGGCATCATTCGGAGGGAAAAGGATGCACTTTATGTGCGGCCAGATTGAACTTTACGTACATGCATATGTATATATTCATCGATATTCACTTTGCAAAGGTCTCTATGCGACTGGGCGCGCATCTCGTGGGCGGCCAATATCGCAGTTTTTCAACTTTTTCATATTCTTGACTATCTGTACTTATCCTGCTATACTCTCTTTATTTCTCTTACAGTATTTGAGTACAGCACTATATTACAACAATATAGGAATAAATATAGATATATATTAATATAAGATATATGTACCATCAAGAAAGAATATAATGAGACGCTTTTGATACATAACCCTGAAATATAGGCAATAATAAATAAATGTTTTGAGTTAATTATGATATTGGTATTAAAATGGGTGCTCCCTCTATTGACCAAAATAAAATTTAATTAAATGTTGCTTATACTTCGGAGAAACGCATTGGAAGTATCTCGTTATATTCTTTCTTGATATTAAATGGTCTCATTTATTAATTTTGCATTTTCTCCCACCACTAATAAAAATATGAAAAAGTTAATAGAAAACATATAATGAAACAACCTGTATATTTGTCTTACTAACCAACTCCTTCAATAAGTTAATTTTACTTCGGCAGATTTAAGCAATCAAATTATTTGTGAGGAGATCCACATTTATTTTTATTAAATTTTACCACATGTTTTAGAACCGTAGATCTAAACAAATCACATCTAGTAGGCGAGACCACATGTATGTCTGACCTTGTCGTCCGGAAACAGAACATAATAAAAACCCTGATTAGCTCTGCAGAATCGTTTGATTTTTCTTTATTGATATACTAGCATTTACATATTCCTAGCATATATACCGTTGAGAGGAATTCGGCAATGTTAATGAGATCATGAGCCCACGCAAAACGAAAATTATTATAGCAACCTGACTCGTGGTGGGCTAATGAGGCTTTTTTATTCATGCAGATATTTGCTTAACATTCATGTGTACTTTACTAATAAGGAAAGTCCCACGAAGCCATATATATGTCACTGGTTTAATCGTCTAGTGTGCCAATTCTCTATTAGATTCACTAAAGTAACTGACATGACAAATAACAGTCTAAATGTGTTTAAGTTATGTCTTAACATTAGTTTTCAAAAGGGGTGTTAAAGATGGACACAACTTAACTTGTTGCCGTGTGCGATTATCTTTCCTTAATCTAATCCTAAAATTATTTTCACTTTAGTCCTTAATTATATCTGAATTGTTCGAAGTACTTGGGAGAATAAATAATTAAAGATACAATTTGAAGACAATACGAGTTTATTGATACTCTGTATAACAACTAAATTACGTACAAAGAAATTAAGATGTGTATTCTAACGTATAATCTTTCAGACTGACTTGCTAAATAATCAATTTTTATTTCAACGACATTTGAACAGTTAAACATTCGATATTGAGTTACCCGAACTCATAAATGCTGACCTAATGTTTATGTTTAATTTCAGGCACCGCATGAAGACTATTTTTAAACCTAAAATAATTATTGTTGAATGTAATATTCCAACATGAATAATATTGGGTGTCTATCTAATTTTGAAAATCAGTCCTTGTTACCAATTATGAAGATGATCTGCTACTGCTGATTTATCTGCATATTAAATAAATTATTCTACTCCAGGATACCTTAAATTATTTTTATTTTAATCCTGTCTTGGACGCTCCTCCTTATTTGACTAATGATTAGCCACATAAATGCATTCGCGGATGTAGCAGTGGCGGCGACAAGGGTGGGCACGGTTGGGCAAGCGCTCAGGCAAAATTCTCTTCGCTCAACCAGTCGCCCAACCTCTTATAACACCACTATATCACATTCGCACATAAAATAATATATCTAACGCCCTCGCCCACCCTAGATATTTCCTGGCTATTTTCGCCCAACTGCATAGTAATGCTAGCGCCGTTACTGGGACGTAGACGGTTTCGTTGGCAATTTACAATGAATATTCCTCCTTAGATGGGGGGGGACGGTAATACTCCTCTGAGCTCTGAGACTATCGAGTATGCCAGATTTAGGGTAAACAATAATCAGCTACTGAATTAAGCTGCTCCTTCTGATGATACTTTGTGTATGTGTTTTTATGATCTCCAGGTTTTTTCGTAGATTCCTTTTCTTTCTTGAATATTTTCAAGTTTACTTATTTTATATTTACCGCTTATATAGGGTGTCTCAGTTGGAACTATAGCATTTGAATTGCGTTCCATTTGTGTTCTGTCAAAGATAGGACGTCAGTATTTAATGACAATGTCACCTACAAATCATGCGATATCGACATGTCATAATAGCGCTAATCCTTTACTATGATATAATTCAAAATGCACGCCAAACCGTGCATCTCTGTGGACGCATTTCCTTTTCGTGAACAGACACTTGAGAGACGCAATTTCTTCATTACATGCACTTTCAAAAGAAGGAATAACTAGTATAACAAAGAAATTTTTACCATGGTCGAAGAAACACTTGAAATCGAATACGCAATACTTGAAATCATATAAATGCAAACAGGGTTTTTCGCAAAATACGAGTATTAAGTGTTTTTCGGGGTTGTGAGATCCAGAAATACATTATTTTAGATTTAGTAATTTGAAAATTTGTACAAAGCAATCTCCTGTTATGATGTATCAAAACCTAAAGAGAGTGTTCATGTTTGCGTCATTTCAATTAGTACTAAAAGTATTTAAGACATTTCTCTAGTCAATAATGACCAAAAGATAAGGAGTAATCATTTGGTGAGAAAAAATTGTAGAAGCGAGAAATATACGATTATTTGCATAAACACGACAATAGAAATTTTGATTATAGAATGCCCCGGCGACATCACGCATTGTCTTCGAACAGCTTTTACTGCAATATTATATTGGTAGGTAGCACAATGTTCTTAAAATGTATGATAGTAGAAAGGCATACAATCTGATAAACTAAAATTTATTTAAACTTGATGTAGCCACTAAAACGTTGAGCCTAAAACATAAGGTTAACACACATGCAAGTTTTGGTTTTCTACATTCTAAGATTTGGACTAAGTTACACTTTGTGGAATACTTATTGTATAAGCTCTGCACCAAAAACTCACATGACGAAGCACCCAACCTTCATCCAGCACCAATATTTTTCGTAAATATCGTGAATAATATCGTTATTTTCCTAATAAATACAAATTTTAGGAAACCGCATCATATCTCTGTTTTCCATGAGAAAATAGGGTCCCCATCTATTCAGTAGGAATTTATAGTCGAGAAAACTTCAGCGACAGTCCAGTCCCTCGATGTTCAGAAGATTTTTCAGTGTCTTCAAATAATGTACTCATTATGCACTGTCGCTAATTGAACGAGTTCACTCTCATGTTCACCAATTATGATTGATTGAACTCTCGTGATTATTAATTCATGTTTCACGATGTTAAAATAATACACAGCCTACTATAATGCAGAAGACTACTTACCTACACCAGCACTTAAGATATAGTTCACCTTTATACATGTTTAAATAAAATAGTCCATTGTTAGAATTATTGTATTCTAATAACAACATTAGTTTATAATTTTCTGCGTGCAGAAGCAGTACAGTACCGAATCAACTTCAGTTCCAAAGTCTGTTAACGTTCCTGCAAAAGGATAGAAATGTTAATTAAACGTTTTGCGATATGGACCTACCAATTTAAGGATTAAGAATTATTACCGTACCAAGAAAAAAGAACACTGGAAAGGATATTAATGTTATGCCATTTATAGGTGGTGCGCTTAACAAAAATCGATTGACGAACTGGCCTTTTCAGACAGATCATACATCAGGCGGCATAATTTTATTAATAAATATCTCTGGCCTCATTACCAAATATGGACAACACGCCGTGAGTGCAATGAAATCATTCACTTTTGCATGGTGGCTATTAAAAATGTCTTAATGCAACTGCTAAGAATTTTGTACGATACTCGCCTAAACCATTACATTTTTATTGCTCGGGCAACGTTTTAACGACATATACGGTTAAAAATAGATCGATTTACATTTCTGAGAATCTAATTTTATAAATTAGATACGAGTACAGGGGTCAGCAATAATGTTAATTTTTAAGGCTATCTAGTTGTCAGATCCCCATAAAACTGGGTTATCTCGATAGAAACTCTGTTTCTTTTAACATTATAACTGGGATATCAACTTTAGCATGTCTCTTTATAACAAATGTTCTCGCTCTGCTGATTATACTGGGGCTTCACATAATCCTTCTGTATAATTCTAGTGTGCTGAATACGAGAAAGGATATCAAATTTACCGAACTGACTCCAATTTGAAATATCTACACTACAAAAGAGTCAACAAATATGAAATATATTTATATTCTTATTATCAGCTACTTAATAAATGATAATTTCGAGCGGAAAATACTGCGAAAAATTTTCGGGGCCGTATGCGAAAATGAGTCATGGAGGCGCAGGTATAATTTCGAGCTATATAACCTGTATAAAAACAAAGTGCAGGGAAGAGATATTGTCACAGCGGCCAAACTAAACAGAATGCGCTGGGCAGGACATGTGGCCCGAGCCAGTGAAGCGAACCCCATTAAAAAAGTGCTTAGCATAGAACCTGTAGGAATCAGGGAGAGGTAGGCCAAAGCTTAGAGGAGCCGATGGTGTAACACAGGAAGTATCGGTGCCCCCAACTGGAGAGCAGGAGCACAAAATCGTCAGGAATGGCGGAGGACGCTTGAGAAGGTCGAGGCTCTTGCAGGGCTGTAGCACTAATGATGATAAATAAATGATAATTAAAACGTAACTATCCGGTACAAACACAAATTAATCAAAATCAATTACATAAGATTTTTCCGATAGGATACAGTGTTTTTGGGCAGGACAATCTCCTTATATGGTTCAGCAATAATGTGCCATCATATAGCGGTCCCATCGACCTTGATACTTTTTTTCCATTGTCTGATAGTTAAGGTTCCACAATCAGGCAATAGCGGAACCTTCTTGTTCGTCACCATAAGCATTCAAGTTATCAGGGAGTCTGTACAGATGACTATGTAAAAAAATTATTTTATTAGCTCCTAGGATTTTAAACTTCTAAAGCATTTTGGCGACTATTTCAGAATAGTTTGGTGCTTTGTGGTTCCTAGACCTCTTTCGACGACTGATACGAAGTTTAGCCACGCCTCCGATTTAACCTAAGTTACGTGGTTTGTAAAATTAGTGTTTCTTATAAGCAATCGCCAGCTAAATCCAAAGCTTTGATGAACTGTTTAATTAACCTAAACTTAATATGAAGTGGTGGAAGGATAATATTTTTCCGACTTATCAATGAATGGTACATTAACGACATTTGCTTTTTCCACCGTCACATTTTCTTACAGTGGTCAGATATTTCTACTCCAGGGTTTTTTTGCACGACTATCCCATAGACAGGAGAAACGGGGGTCTGTTGTATATCTACGTTGCCGACCTAATAAAATATTCACCATCTTCAAGACGCATACTGATCATTGATGTTGACCTACAAAATTTTCTTTAAAACAATTTTGATAATTTGGTATTCTTCCTTAAGTCTTGTTGAGTGCGCATATTTGACACTTTTTTTCGAGCTATCTATAAGCACCCCCCAATCTTTGGGGCTATATTCAGGAAGAACTATAAAATTTGGAAGATCAGACACATCGTTACAAAATACGAGTTCATATTCCTCGGTGAAGTAAGGAAGAACGTCTTACTCTCTGTTCTCATAATATGTTATTCTAACCCCCGACTTAAGGCAATGTTTTTCTTTTAATTTCGATGCAACAATTTCAGCTGCTTTCTTCTGTAGACTCAAATCATGAACCAAGTCATTGAACTCCTCTTAAGAACATCCCTGTCGTGTAGATCTACACTCTTCAAACTTGTTTTCACTGCAGGTCTACTGACTGTCTAACATGTTTATCTCGAAAAAGTAACTACAGCTTGTCAAAAATAGGAGCAAGTCTCAAAACTACGATATCGAACCACACACGAGGTACGCAGTAAATAGCCTAGTTTTTACTCAGTCGCACTGAGATCTTTCCAGAGTGAATATCGATGAATATATATTGAATGTGAATGTACATAAAGTTAGATCTGGCCGCGTGTAAAATGCATTCTTTCCCTTCGAATGCTACATCACTCTTTCTTCCAGTGGCGGCTGGTCAGGGGTGGTAGAGTGGGCAGTGCCAACCCAGCTGTTTCCTAGAAGTAGAGGAACACACAATTCCAAAGTTCGTTATTTATCGTTTATAGAAATTAGTGAAGATATAATTATGTAATTAATTAAATACATTATATATTACATAACAACAATAATACAATGAAAAGTTCTGATTATATATACTAATACTAACAGCGCAACCGTGGTGGAAAATTGCAGCAAGTAAGTGCAGCAATTCACTCTTCTAACCGTGGAACTAATAGTTATCGTGGTTATGCCTAGTGTGGTGGGTGCCGGGTCGGGTGTGCAGCCACGTCTTTTGTCTTTCTGACTTTGTACATACGAGACAGCGCAAGCGCCTCGCACAAATAAAAAATTATATTTATTGCTTTAATAAATAAATACAAGTAAATAAGTGTCTACCAATATTAGTTTTAAAATAAATATTGATATTATTTATTTATTGATTTCACAATAATATAGAAACATGAGAATCTGGAATATAAAATTAAATAAACAGTAAACACATGAATAGAATTAATTAATTAATAGAATTACGAATGATTTAATTTATTTGAAGACATAAAAACAAAATTATACACGTGTAAACTACATGAAACAATTTGAAACACGGGCACAGCTTACTCTAGTTTCGAGTAAGCTGTGACACGGGTGGGCTAGACCACTCTGCTGAAGAAGCCTTCGGCAAAGCGGGGAAGGAATCGAGAATCTCCGATCAGTCCGATCTCCGTATTTCCGAGTTCAGTTTTCAGAGATGTTGTAGAACGTTGTTTATCTCAGCGAGGTCTGTACTCTATAGGTTAGGATTTTCAAAATTTTAACGGTTCTTTAACAATAATTACAATAAATAATTAGTGCGGCGGTCTGTCTGTGGAAGTTGGTACTTTACATTTGTGTTTGTTTAGTATTGTATTTATTTAGTATTTATACCATGGCGAACGTGAGAGAAATTTCAACTTGAAAGCTGAAAGAATTTTAAATCTTAACATATACTTGCACAGTGACTAACATAGCGTGATGAGTCATTTTTTTGTTTACTATATTTTAGTTCATTATTTTGCACTATATAACCTACTAATAGTTAGTTGTTGGCCACCCATGACAAATCACCACGAGCCGCCACTGCTTTCTTCTACACATACACAGAGAATGTCATACTTTTCCTATTCTTGACAAGCTATACGTTTCGTGTATAAGTAATTTCAATGTGTACGAACACCACTACAAAAGTTCATGCCGCAGAGAAACGATTTGTTTTCCCCATTGTCATAAACACAGTCTGAAGAAGTTGAATATTAATATATGGGCTTGATTTCTTATGCCACTTTTCCTTGTACCATATCATAATAAAGAAGACGATATTATTAAATGGTACACAGAGTATTCTTCATCTAACGTATTTCTTAAGATTTATTATTTATCAAACTATCATTAATTCGAATATTATCTCATTAATTATCAATTTTTACGTTACCTAGACTGTGTCGGCATACAGCCTAACTAACGTAACTTCGATATTAATATCAAGTAATGCCAGCGACCATCACTTAGATGAGTGACGGACTGGCTCTCCTGTAGATTCTAGTGGTTTATATGTCAATGAACTGGCAAAAGCTATACAAATTTAGGTGATGTTTCTGTAACAGACATATCATCCTTGAAATATGATGTAAAAATACAGATTCTATGATCCAATAAAGGCAGAGGCTTTCTTTTCAGAGCGACGAAATGTTTGAGATTAATATTACTCATATTATTTATCAGATGTATTCAAATAATTTTTTAGTTTAAGTTTACTTCTCCAAATTACATAATATAATTCCGTGCAAAACTTAAAACAACCAGATGGCTTCCTAGTGCTTCCTGGTACTGGAAAAAGAAACTTCCAAGTCAAAGATGAAAATTGTTGAACGCAAAAATGGTCGATATATATGAAAAACGGTCGATGACACAACAGCACATTACAGAAAACATGATCTAAAGAATTTTCTAAATAACCATTATCTTTTTCGAAAATTTAGAGGACAATCCTCTTCTAGAATATTTCCCTTAGAGCATCTTCGCTTAATAGAAACCATGTGGTGAATGGCGTCGTAGACACAGTGCGTAGACACAGTAACAAAATTGTCTATTTAACAAGTAAATGTCCATAGTACAAGCTATAGTACAAGCTATATTCTATGTGTACAATCAATTCCAAAGTGATCCACATTGCATTGCTCGTCTAATTTTTAAAGCATCCGATATCGAGTACGCTGCATTGAAGATTGTCAATAAGGACGAAATCAGTTCCCGTACCTGATCAAAAATAAATTAGATGACAATTCCCTGGCGGTACAAACTATGTTATAATTTTATTGTACAGGGTCCGCCAGGGAGGTATGATGTTTTTTGAGATAACTTTTATGCGCGGCTGCGAATATTTTCAGGATGGTTGATATCTACTCGTTGCGGAATGCCATTCCACTAGCCATGAAGCCATGGTCTGTAACACATCGTGTATTTATTTACAACACTTTCATTGAAACTGGTCGTTCTGTGGTGCTCTTTGAAGCCTTTCCCTGAGGGCCTGATTTCGTTGCGTGGAGATGTTGAATGGCCTCCTCGGTCACCAGACCTGTCACCTTGTGGCTACTTTTTATCGAGCCACTTAAAAGCTAAAGTTTACATAGACGAACCGCGAACTGTTGAACCTCTTTCCGAAACCATAACACGCGAAATTGAAAGTATTTCTCGTGCCATGCTCGAAAGGAGTATGGAGTTGACTTTCGTTATGTATTCATCAATGGCAATATACACCTAATGCATAAAAACAATAAATTTTAACATTCGTTCAAAAATAAACTGTGTCATTCTTTTCAAAAACACAATACCTCCATGGCGGACTCTGTACAATACCACTACGACTTACAATTAGGCGTAACGTATTAATATTACGCAATTTATTTTTACAACCGCACATGTTTTAATAGTTCTATATACGGAAAAAAGCGTTCCACAGAGTTACTTAATACTTATTTTAGTCAGTAGGTCATAGGGTCGATCTGAAACAAATGTTTTAGTCTAGCAAGCTAATTATTTGCAATTTAAAATGTTAGGAGCAGATAATTTATGACTTATAACATGCTGGATATTGGATAAATGTTTAAATGCATTTAGGTTTACGTAATTATTTCCATCTTGCACCGCACAAGGACATACGTAGATAATGAATATATATGTAATTTCCATTTCTATGTCGCCACAGTCACGATCAAGGTTGGCTTTTTGATAATGGCTTTAATAAACAGCACTTGCTGTTTGTGGTGCGCCCACAACTGTTTTCTAACATTATATAAAATGAATCTACCGTGTTATAAGTTTTGATATGAGGTCTACAATACGTATTGTACAGTGCTCTCTCAAAGTAATGAATAATTCCGTCAAAAATTCACGGAATAACTTTTAGGGAAAACCCCCGAATCCGTAAAATTTTATTTTTAGTTGCACATATTTTTAAATATAATTTATACATACAGGGTGATTGGTGTAGGAGGTGTGACGTCTTCGATATTTTTTTATAGAATTTTCCGGCTTAGTAACATATACTTTACTTTATAATTATCCTCACAAAAAGTAATCTAGGGGTGTCAAATGTAGCGATTTGGTTGGTCGCACTAAATCAGCCCCTTTCTCACTATCCGACGATTCGGGAATTTCTCATCTAGTTAAGCGCAAACATGTGCTACATAGTGGAGAGGTACGCCATCTTGTTATAAGAAAAAGTAACGAGTAATTTCTTCAAGTAAAAAGTAATTTCTCGGAAGATCAGGTTCCTTTACATCT
Organism: Rosalia funebris; assembly: GCA_037954035.1. Lineage (NCBI taxonomy): Eukaryota > Metazoa > Arthropoda > Insecta > Coleoptera > Cerambycidae > Rosalia > Rosalia funebris. The sequence continues at coordinate 14,973,435 of JAZFAV010000034.1, read as the reverse complement.
GGATATAAAGTTGTTAGTTTCGGAATAAAGTCATCTCGAAGAATATCCAAATATATTGCATCATTTACGTTCATGTTAAAGAAATTGGGACCCAGAATTATTCTGTTGACTATGCCGCACCACACATTGACATTCTGGGGATTTTGAGTATAATCCTGGATCAGATTTAGGAAAATCACGAATGTGCTAAAATTCGCAGTATTTAGCATGTCTTGGGTACTGGGTTGCTGATCAGGATGAGTTGTATTGAATAATTCAACTACTTCTCACCGTCTCCAAGTCTGATCATACAAATAATTTAAATTACTTCTTAAATTAATTTAACCATTTTTTACAACACGCCAAAGTTACTACTCAGCAAATACATCAAATACAGTACTTTTGCCAAACAAAAGCTAAAAATGTATTTTTTAAAGAAATAACTTTAAAAACCAAAAAAAAACTATTTAACGATTTCAAGTTTTTATCTGATAGAAATAAAAACACATCTGTTGCTTAGGCTACTGCCAGATAGCCAACGGTGCACAATTTGATCACTTAATTTAGGTATTTTTTTAAATAATCATTGCTATTAAATTTATTAAATAGCCTTAATTTAAAAAGAACTTTAGCAGCAGTTCTTGTGGTTGCCTTAATCTATTCAGTGACGTACGTTAATTTATAACATTTACCCTATTTTTCCGAGACATTACTTCATCGACAGTGTTTTTAAATGGATAACTCTGTATATTGCCGAATTTTCAGACAGACGGTATTTTCAGTAATTATAATATAGGGTTCAGTGGGCGTACGATTTAGTGTTTTCTAAATATTATATAAAATAATAAAAGAAAGTAAATAAAGAGTGCGTTATATCTCGAAAAATAGGTATCTATTAGAAATTGACATTATTGAATAGATTAAAATAACAAAAGCCTTTCTCTGAGCTTTTGTTGAGAGTATTTTTTTATTCAACTTGTACCCAACCCTGTATAGCCTGAAGCTATACATTGTTTTTAGAATAGCAGCTCTTCTTATGACGAATAAATTAATTGTTTTTCATACCAAATATTTTTTCTATTCCCATTCTATACACATCTTTCTATACATTTTCATACCGTATCAAAATTCGAGTAGTCGAAAGACTTCATATAAGAGAGTCTTTTTAGGATAGACAGGATTAAGGCAAGTAACACAACATTTACAAAATATGTTAAATTATTTACGTGCTGAAAGTGGGTATTATTTCGAAAAATTAACTTAATTCTTGTCAGACGTTCATAGTTCTTACATTCGATTTTATCTTGTCTTTATCTTATCTTAGTGAAGTTATCTTAGTATTACTAGTTGTTACCTCACTCGAGATATTTGTTACAACTCAGTTGAAATTTAAGAAATAAAGTTTTTGAGCTTTATTGATTGTAAAATGAGATATTTTAAATTTTATAATTTTGAAATACTGTATATCACTAACTTTTGATTCACTAAATTATTCCACTAAATTTTGATTGATAATTTGATCGACAGTAACATTTGATTTGTGATTAAACTAATTCTAAGTATAGTATTAAACTAAGTATAGTATATGTATTAAAAACAATCATAATAAATGCCTCTACATGTATTTTAGTTTCATTTACTGGTTTAACTTCCAGCAGTTGTCATATTATTTCTAGTTCTACATATATTCTATAAATTTGTTGTTTCAGAGACATTCATCAAAACTGCATAATAGAAAGGTTCTTTTTCGTTAATAATTCTCATAATAGAAAATTATTAACACATCAATAAAGTAATACACATCCTCCTGTTGTTAAGCAGTTCAAACAGACACTTCATGAAGCTGAAGTAATGGATGTACTTGCTATCTTGCTTTTAATCCAGATAACACACATAATCACATCATCCCACATGTAATTATTATCTTTAGATTTGAAAGAATTAGTTAAAATTACTTTTTATGTTACATAAATGTTGATAATTTGTTGCAAAGAACAGAACACTTTGATTACGTGACAATCCAGTGTATTGATTACTAAGTACTTAAAGTTTATTTGTAACATACACCTTATAATTCCTTGCGAAAGGGTATTATAATTTGATATTATAATCTGTATGACTTTAATTAAGCTCTTTTAATTATTAATGTAAATATTAGAAGAGATAAGTGAAAACGAAACACAAATTAAATGACCCTTGTTAGAGATTTCGACATTTTATGCCATTAACAAGATTCGTGTCCTCATTGATAATTCCGATAAAAATTGTATTTTGGTCAATTTGACCCGAAAACGATGAACCGTGTTAGAAATGCTTTTTATTTACAAAATATCCGTACCAACCCTGACAATAGAATTTAGACTTTGGCTGCTCAACTGCCCGACAAGCGAATGGATCCAAAAATTTTAGATTAACTTAAAATACTATCATAGCCCGTAAAGGGGTTGACTAGCGTCACCGATCGTTCTTTTGAGTAATATCTGACGATCCAGATACAGAAGGCGGCGGTCCCTTTATGGTTTCGTCTTTCTAGGTTTATTATACAGAGTGTCGGATCATAATCCTTACATCTACTTACTACTGCTGATTTATTTATACGACTGACTTGCTGAATCCATTGCAACTTTGGCGTATAGTTTACATTTTTGTGATAAAATACATTTCTAATCCAGTCATGTACGGGGTGCCAAAACGCTTATCGCTGCAATTGCACGGGAATTAAAGGAAGGCCTGGAGCAGAAGGTCTTAGAGGAATGCCGGCGCCTCCTGGAGATTACGGCGACATAGGACTTCCTGGTCCACCAGGACCTAAAGGAGAGAAAGGAAGCGATGGCGAATATGGGAACACAGGAGACAAAGGCCCTAGAGTATGACGCATGTAAGATAAACCGATCGTACATATGTACTAAAAAGTTATTTTCAGGGAGAGACCGGCTATGGGGGCATAGCAGGTTTACGAGGAATGCCTGTAAGTTATATTATATCATAATAGTCGAAAATTACAATAACATATACTGTCAAAACAAGAGATTATTTTTCCACAGATACCGAAAGATTAAACTTTACTCAATTTTCATCACCTTTTGATGATACCAGTTTGCTGAGCAAAACGCGCATCGAGAGATGTATAATCTTTCGATGTTTGTAAACAAATTGTCACCAGTATTTGTTGTTGAATCATGTACATGTTGCAATCTTCTCCCATCAAATTCTAATGTAATAATCGAATATTTCCAGGGTGAACCCGGCGAAGGTGGTGTAAGAGGTCCACCTGGTTTAGACGGATGTAACGGTACCGATGGAGCACACGGTGTTCAAGGTGTTCGAGGTCGACCTGGTCCTCGCGGTCTACCTGGCCCAGAAGGCCTTCAAGGAATTCGAGGGGAGCCTGGGAGGGGTGGAGGAAACTCCGTTGGAGTTAAAGGGGAATCGGGTATTGGGGGATACGACGGACCTCCTGGTTTGCCCGGAATTCAAGGCCCTACAGGTGTACCGGGTTATAGAGGACCTCCTGGAATACCGGTACGCAATGAGTTAAACCGTTAGAATCATTTCACGTGTTGATAACCTCGCCGTATTTTTATTTTATAGGGCATAGTAGGCGAGGCAGGACCGTGGGGTCCACCTGGTGAGCCTGGGGATAACAGGTATGGATCGCCGGGACCAAGGGGTGACTCTGGCATGCAAGGTATAAGAGGTGAACCGGGAAGCGGTTATTTTGATAGTCCTGGTCCCAGTAACACTATACGAGGGAGAAAAGGAGAGAAGGGTGGCAAAGGCAGTATCGGTGAACCAGGACTGCCAGGTGGTATAGGCGAGAAAGGTCTCCGGGTACGTATAAATCAAAATATTAAAATAATACTATCGGCATTGAATAACCAGACTAAATGTATAACTAAAATTTTAAATAAATCTTCTATACATTAGGGCATACCTGGGCCTAATGGAATATCAGGTTCCAAAGGGGACCAAGGAGAAGATGGTCCATTTGGGAAGCAAGGTAGGCCAGGTCCTCCTGGTCCTAGCGGAGAAAAAGGTGATAAGGGAGCACCTGGCTATGAGGGATTAGATGGTCTAGACGGATCAAAAGGCGATGTAGGAGAACCAGGAAGAGCCGGAAGTCCAGGACCCCAAGGAAATGAAGGTCCACCGGGAGTGTATGATCCCACATATTACGAAGTTGGCAAAAAAGGTAATCTAGGCAGACAGGGTCCAGATGGACCCGTGGGAGATAGAGGAATTGCAGGAATTCCCGGACGACCTGGTACTCCAGGGCCTATAGGACCTCCTGGCATACCAGGACCACCAGGACGATCTGGTCTACCTGGTTTGAAAGGTACATCGGTGAAAGGCGAACGTGGCAATGACGGTTTACCTGGAAGACAAGGCAACAGCGGACCACCAGGTCCACCTGGGCCACAAGGTTTTGATGGTGAAAAAGGTTTTCCAGGAAAAACTATTATAGGTCCTTCGGGCTTACCTGGAATACCCGGATTACCTGGTTTTAATGGAACTCCTGGAGATCGCGGGATACTAGGTGATGAAGGCCAGAAAGGTTATCCAGGAATTGGGCCAGCTATACGAGGACCACCTGGTGATGTAGGTTCGCCTGGTCCACCAGGAATTGCTGGAGATTCCGGATTACCAGGATTCGATGGTATTCCTGGATTAAAAGGAAGAAGGGGAGATGATTGTGGGATATGCTCGCCAGGTATGCATTCAAATGAAAGGATAACTACTAAATCATTATATTTTTGGTAAATTTATTTATCTAATATTTATATTTCTATAATTGGTAGGACTTCCGGGTCTAAAAGGAGAGAGGGGTGAACCTGGAATAAATGGTCGACCTGGAACAATCGGATATGAAGGTTTACCAGGAGCTCGTGGACCACGAGGTCCTGATGGTAAACCTGGTCCCATGGGGAAACCCGGTTTAGATGGTACTCCGGGTACCCCAGGTATACAAGGAAATCCCGGTGTGGACGGATCACCAGGTATTTTAATATACACTCCAAGTCATGTAAAAGGGGGAGCTCCCGGAGACACGGGTTTTCCTGGATTAATGGGACCAGATGGTTCAGTGGGAGCACGTGGAAGTCGTGGTGACTATGGAACCCAGGGGTACAAAGGAGATAGAGGAGATACGGGTGAGGATGGTCTGTCTGGGCGGGATGGTATACCAGCTCCTGATGGATATCCTGGCCAAAAAGGAGAACCTGCCGGCATACCAAAAGAATATCTAACAGGGGATTCAGGCTATTCAGGACCAAAGTAAATAAAACAATCGCATTAACTAAAACGTAGATACGACATTAGATTATTGTTTAAAAAGCAATAATTTCAACTACAATTTATTTGGAAGAAGCTATCAATGTAAAATAATTATTATTACTTTATACTCTTTTAGAATAATACTATGTTCGTATCCATAAATATTTATTTTACTTCGACATATTTTTGTTACATTTAAATATATTTTATAATTTTAGAGGTGAACCCGGTGAACCTGGACTTCCTGGAGAATATGGTCCACCTGGAATTGATGTGGCGGGGGCCTTCACAGAGAAAATTAGCGGTGATCGTGGAGAGCAAGGTGCTAGCGGAGAGCCAGGTACGTTTCTATGTGAAGTTAAATCACTTTTTCCCTTAATATTTTGCCCCTATATAAAATATATAAGTAATACTATTATTTAACATACAATTTTCATAGCCTTTGTCGTGTTATTCTAGGATATCCTGGGTTTGAGGGTCCGAAGGGATATAAAGGAGATCAAGGATATTCAGGTTTGCCGGGACAAACCGGGTCACGGGGTACTAGTCTTCCAGGTTCTCCAGGCTTGAAAGGATACCCAGGTATTCCAGGGGATGCAGGCCCTAGGGGACCTTCAGGTCGACCAGGTACTGGGGGACTTCCTGGTATCCCCGGACGCCTAGGACCTAAGGGAGATCGTGGCGATCATGGATTGTATGTATTAAATGGAGAAATTGGTCTACCTGGCCCACGGGGACCGAAAGGTGTACCTGGTGATTTCGGTCCTGACGGTTATCCTGGTTTACCTGGACGCCCAGGAGTTAAAGGTATAAAAGGAGTCAAAGGTGCTCCAGGATACCTGGGTTTACCTGGATTACCAGGCGCAAAGGGACAAAGAGGCATTGCTCTTCCTGGAAATCCCGGGCGACTAGGTGCTCCCGGCAGACCAGGCTTTAACGGACTATTTGGAGATTATGGTGCAAAAGGTGAAGATGGTATTCCTGGAGAGCCAGGTCGCCCAGGACCTAAAGGAGAACCGGGTTACGATGGCCTGAGAGGTTTACCAGGTACTAAAATTTAATAAATCATATTTATCGTTCTAACAGTTCGTGATTTTTAAAGGTGATGAAGGACCAACAGGTTATCCAGGCCATAGCGGAAGAGTAGGTTCTCCAGGATTACCTGGCCCTCCTGGGTTCAGGGGTGATTTAGGTTTTCCTGGTGTCCCAGGGCCTCCAGGTCCAAAAGGTCTAGTAGGATCATTTGGCAGAAAAGGTTACAGAGGAGACGCGGGATCGCCTGGATCAGTTGGTTTTCAAGGAGAACCTGGCTTGCCGGGAATAAGAGGAGATGATGGAATTCCCGGTGTGACTGGAGAAAAGGGAGATTCTGCTTTTAGTGGTGAAAAAGGGGATAGAGGAGAACCAGGCTTTATTGGTTCGCCGGGATTCGATGGACCTCCTGGTTTATCGGGTCAACCGGGGTTGACAGGCGAACCAGGACAAAATGTTGTTGGTTTACCTGGTTATAAGGGAGAAAGAGGGGAATCTGGTATACCTGGAATATATGGAGCACCAGGTGTAAGTGGTGAAAGAGGAAATCCAGGAATATCAGGTTTCCCAGGAGAACAGGGGGATAACGGCACAGCGGGATATCCAGGAAATCCAGGAAGAAATGGTTTTCCTGGTGCAAAAGGAGAAAGAGGAGATAGTGGAGCACCCGGATACCTAGGAGTTAAGGGTGACCGAGGAATGGATGGTGATCCAGGTCAAATTGGAAGACCTGGAATGCCAGGAGAAATTGGATTCGCAGGAAGACCCGGCCAACCTGGAATAAGAGGACCTAAAGGAAATCAAGGTCTACCAGGAGTACCTCAAACGGGTACTGCCGAAAGAGGAGATGTCGGAGATGTCGGAATGCATGGCTTGAAAGGTAATACGTATATTAATTTAGCTTTTAAACTCGACGTTGTGCACACATCCTATTTATCAAAACTTATCATAGATATAACGCAGACTATTTTTCATTTGCATAGGTTTCAAGGGAATACGCGGAGATATAGGTCCGTACGGTCTACAAGGCTTTAAAGGAGAGAGGGGTAATATAGGCTTGCCAGGTTTGAGTGGAGAATATGGAGTTCCAGGATTAAAGGGACATCGGGGTGATAGTGGACCACGAGGATTCCCTGGGCTACCTGGACAAAATCCAGAGCCTGGTGAACCAGGACTACCAGGGCTTGATGGATTACCCGGTTGGCCTGGTCGTCCTGGCCAAAAAGGAGTCCCAGGAGAAGTTGGTGTTAATGGACAACCTGGTCCACCTGGAATTCCTCGATTTTCATTGCCGGGCATAAAAGGAGAGAGAGGAGATGATGGGCTTCCCGGTCTTCCAGGTGAAACCGGTCCAGAAGGAAGACCTGGCTTAGATGGGAGAATAGGCGATGCTGGACGCAAAGGTCTTCAAGGTGATTATGGATACTCTTCTGGGGGTTATAAAGGAGAACCCGGTGATATTGGTTTCACTGGACCACGGGGATTCAAGGGAATGAAAGGGGAACCGGGTGATTCTGGTTTGGATGGTGTAAATGGAGAAATTGGACCCTTTGGCGAGAAAGGTTACACTGGAGATTTTGGATTACCCGGAATAGCAGGATTACCAGGTGAAAAAGGAATGAAAGGTGAAAGAGGAGATAGAGCTAGAGATTCCTTACCGGGAGAACCTGGAGATGTTGGATTGCCAGGCTTTAATGGAATACCTGGTTTGCCAGGTTTACCTGGACTTCAAGGACTGCCGGGTATCAAAGGTCGAAGAGGAGAAAAGGGAGATATTGGAGAGCCTGGACTACCTGGATTCAATGGCCTCAAAGGTATGCAAGGAGCGCCTGGCCTCAGAGGATTACCAGGATTAAAAGGTATCAGAGGTCCAGGAGGACCTAAAGGTGAACCGGCTCTACAACCCCCAGGACCTAGGAGTAGAGGATTCTACTTCACAAGACATTCTCAATCGGAAATAGTGCCAATTTGTCCTAGAGATACAATTCAGTTGTGGGAAGGGTATTCTTTGTTGCACATTATGGGTAATGAAAGATCGCACGGACAAGACTTAGGTAACGTCAAGGTAAAGCAGATTATTGCAAACATTGTTGCTAATATTTTAAATTTATAGGTGCTCCCGGAAGTTGCTTAAGAAAATTCAACACTATGCCCTTCCTGTTCTGTAATTTAAATGACGTCTGTGACTATGCAAATCGCAATGAATACAGTTACTGGCTCTCAACAACTGAACCCATGTCAATGATGATGACGCCTATACAAGCACAAGAAGTCCAACGATACATTTCGAGGTAATTTATAATAATCCGTGTCGGAAGTTTCATAGATAAAAATGAAAATAAGTAATTATGAGATATTACAAGAAATTAGTTACAAGAATGTCTTACTTGATATATAATATGTACAAAATATTCAGAGTAATTACAAATTTGAGAAATTATTGACGAAAGGTATTTATTAATGGGCGAATTTGTAGTCAGAACGATGGTATTCGTGTAGAACAAACGCAATTTCATTGGTGCTAGGAGACGAATATGGAATGCCTGACCTAGAATTTTAACTTTCCTAAGATGCAGATCTTTTATATCCTATCCGAGGGATGATATGTCTTTTAGGCAAACCTCGCTTAAATGTAAAAGTGCACTGACATACGAGTGCAAGTCGCTAAAAGTTGTAGGCGAGCGAGCTGTTGGTTGCCCAATATCAGTCAGGCTAGACCAGTAGTCTAGCCTGACTGATATTGACTTGCCTTGGTTTTTATTTTATATATTCTATGTTATTCGAATTAGCAAATATTCTTTACAAAACTAACGAACGATTGAAACGTCTTAATGTAATTATGTATCTTCAAAACGAAAAATATATGGACTCAATACATTTTTCACGACGAAGTTTTTTATTCTCCTTAATTGTTCAGTATTTGCTTTGAACTTGTCGGAAAAGTACCGATTATAATTTATTAGTTGTTTTGTTGTGACAAATTTGTGTGTTATAAAATAGTTCCAGCCCAATAGTAGCAGCAAATATAAGAACCAAGCAGAGCTAAATTCAGTGAATGTGAAGCTCAGAATAAGGTCGGTTACAGCGTCCAATCCACAACACGAGATACTGTTGCGATCAGGCTCCTACTTGCCGTCTATAATATGCAGAGCCATAGTTTCATAATAACCACGTTCAATGCCTTAGCAGGACTGAGATCATCCATTTTTTTTTTTTCGCCTTCGTTTTTATGGGGGCGCGGTTTAGCTCAGCGCTATTCCTCCATCTAACCCCCGACATTCGTACGAACACATATAGACACGCCCAGCCGATTTATGTGGGAATCGAACCCACGCCCGAATTACTCCAGGCTGGCATTCTAGGCCAACTTCAAGCGACTGAGATCATTACCCCAGATTAATCCAAGGGACTTCATATATTCAATATATCATCGCATTACAAACAATATACAGCAACAATCTGACTTCATAAAATATATACAACATTTGATTTCTATTCTTATAATTAGTTGTACAGAGTTTTCCCGGGATCACTTCTATTTAAACCGTAGGAAGACCGGCGTTATCAGCTGATGGGACAAACATTAATAATTCATTTCTTGTAATTAATAACATTTAGCGATACTGAAAATATAAAAAGCACAGCTTTTTATATTTGCAGAAACCATAACTGTATAAATATTTCAGGTGTTCCGTGTGTGAGGCACCTACTAGGGTTATAGCCGTCCACAGTCAGACGACTACTATACCACAGTGTCCAACCGGCTGGGATGAACTATGGGTCGGTTACAGCTTTATGATGGTACGTATTAAAATGGTTTGGGTTTAACCTAGTTAAACGTATGGCAGAAAATGATTTTTACATACGCATAATTTTATGAATATACCTATTCAAAATTATGTATTAAGAAATAGTGGTATCGTTTTGTTCAAATATATTTATTTCCAAATCTTAAGTGCATTCTCTACGATAAATAACATTTAAAAATGTACAGCTATTGCAATAAAAAGGTTTCCAGTCAAGAATGTGATTCCTGAATGTTTTACTTTTAACAGTGTAGCGATACACTATTTACTCGAATTATTAGGAATCTAATGTATATTCAATGAAATAAAAATTCTACGCCTATCGGGAAGCTTACCAACGATTCGGTACTAATGATGTCATCGTTGGCCTTAATAACCGAAACACCCATTGGAGCAGAGTTCATATTGCATCAATAATAACATAGGCCTACAAATTTTGAACATTTTGAAAGTTGATGTGGGTTTGATAAGTGATTATAAGTGAGTTTATTTACGCTGATTTCATATGTAACGTTTTTGCCCCTCACGTAAGGTTTTTGATCAACTGAATAATCAAAATAAATTAATAACTTAAGGAAAAATTACATTTTAATAAACATTATATTTAATAGACATTAAAGACATAGCAAAAAGCAACAACACAAATAGTTTTGTCTTTAATTTCTCTTTTTCTTTGAAAATCTCTCTCTCTTTTTAACAATAAAAACGTCGTTTTGTAGTTTTTCTTGTGTAATCCAGCAGTAAGCTGCCATCATCGCCACATTCCATCGACCCTGGTACCTCCTTTCCATCCCCTTTATGTCTTGATGGAACTTTTCACCTTGCTCCTCACTAACAGCACCAAGGTTTTCTGGAAAGTAGTCCGATGAGCATGCAGAAAATGAATTTTTATGCTCATATTGCAACCAAGTTGCTTAAACTTATCCAGCATTTTGTTGACAATTTCCTCATACTGCCGATGTTTATAATTTCCTAATGTCTATTACATTTTTAAAACATATCTAAAGTTCGTATGTAATGAAAAAATGTCTGTTACATTTTTAAAGCATATCTAAAGTTCGTCTTCAATTTCTGCCAATGTTTCTTCAAACTGTTTTAATTCCTGCATTAATTTTCTCATTTGTGGTTCTATGAAAATGCTTTCCTTTAATTTTGCTTCAGAAAGAGCTAGAAATTTGCCACATAAGTACTTAAAACAATTCCCATTTTTATCTATATCTTTTACATATTGCTTCATTAATCTTGCGGCGGCAAAAGAATTCTTTGCGAATCAACCAAATTTACATAAATAACGTTTTTTGAATCAAGTTTATAAAATGCATTTGGTGTATTTTCACAACTTCTAGGCATTTTTAAAACAAAATAAAAACACACGACGCGATGTCCCGAGTAAACGTATACACATTAAAAACGTACTACAGCGACTACGTAAATACCCGAACAGTATAAAATCGGAATATCCCCATAGGCCAATTCTGTTTCAGTAAACCCCCCACACTTGAGTGTACGTTTCAAACCGATTAAACACAGGGGCGCCGCAAAGACTGAGGCAAAATTTCATTTTATAGAAACTCAGTTTTAAAAACTACAAATTATTGTACAATGTACATTTACAAATATTGGTGCGTGATGGAAACAAAAAACAGTGTTTCTGTAGTTCATAGAATGTAACTAAGCCAAAAAGTCAAAAAAAGTTCGATCACAAAATCTTTAGTGACCTATGTAATTTGAAACGTAATCATACTATAATGCCGTTTTTCATAGGCATTGAGTCAGCGTATTTATCAATTATGTCATCTTATTCAGTCAGGTTAATCATCAAGTGGCATTGCATTGTAAGCCTGAAAATCATGTATCTAATATCAAATTTACATTTATAAACTTCAAAACACGTACCGTGATTAAAATTTGTTTAAAAAATATTTGCAAATATAAATGATAAAATTTAAGAGTCCCAAGAAATATTAAGCAAACATATAGAAATTTCTGAATTATACAGAACTTAAAACTAACTTGGTTTTCCACAAAACACCAAAACACTATACACTACACTCAACGCGCGTTTCGCCAACATAGTTGGCATCATCTGGAGATGATTAAAAAGCTAATCTTATACTAACAATTTATCCTATTTATACCTAAATTATTGCTGTCGCTCAGGAGTCCTGACCGTCACTGTTGACTCGGTTGACTACTCCAGTATACAGAAGTTCTCTTTTCATAGGTGTTTTAGACTTTAGAACCTAGTACGTATAACGAGAATAAATCAATTTGATTTCAGCACACCGACGCAGGAGCTGACGGTTCCGGCCAGTCCCTCGTGTCTCCAGGCTCGTGCTTAGAAGAATTTAGACCGAAGCCGTTTATCGAATGCCATGCTCATGGCAGATGCAACTATTATACGACCGCTATATCCTACTGGTTGGCTACCATCGACGATTATGCGATGTTTAAGAAGCCGAGACCGGAAACTCTAAAGGCAGGTTTCCTTACCTCAAAAGTAAGTCGCTGTTCGGTATGCATACGAAGGAGATACCAGAACCAAGGCGGCACCGTACTACCGCCGCCGGTAAGTCAATTTACAAAAGATGGTCGATTTTATACACGGGGCGGCAGTGGACTAGATGATACTAGCAGGTCAGGTTTCCGATCTCTACCGCAGCCATCCCGAGGATCTTCCGTGTACAACCCACCGGAACAACCTAGGGTTAGAAGGCCGGGCTACTACAGACGAAGAAGGCCACCACCACCCAGAGTTTTGTGATCTACGCGCCATAATTTATTTCGAATGAGTCATATGTAATTATTTGTGTATAGTTAAAATTTGTATGATATGTTGTATTTGCTGAAAATAACTTTAAAAGTTTCCTTTATTTCGCAGCCTTTAGAATGTGTATGCAATCTTGATTCAAAGTTCCTTCATTAAGTGAATTCTCGTTAATTTTAATATATTTTATAGCGGAGCAACTGTACTGCCACGTAATTCTAATTATATTCTAAATACGTTAGTTATCTTGACAAGAATGATGCTGGATTGTTCCATATAGTAACGAAATGTGTACAGTATAGTACGGTAATTTTCCTTAGGGCCCACCTGTATCATATATTAACGTCTCTGTCTGTTATTTCATTGACCTAGATCAGTCATTTGAAATATTCTACGTGGAACAAAATATCGAGTTCAAAACACTGTCAAAACACTGTTGCTCTGAAATTGTGTTCAATCAAATGCCATTGTGTTAGAAGAATAACTGATTATGTGATGATTTTCCATTCAGCTCATATGATCGTTTTATTTTTAATTATATAGTGTATCTGATATATTATTTCTCGTTAAGATATTATTATATCTTGAAGAAAAATGAAGACTAGATTTAAATCCATTAGATATGTATGTAAGTACTACTATTTGTTATGCAACATGGTGCTAATGTGTAAATTTAATTATTAGATTATATTTTTGTAGCCTAATGTGTAACTTGTGATCGACATGTGCCTTTTTATATAAACACTGCCAGGTAATTAATAATTTTGGTATCAACTGTAAATGTTTATAATAAATAACTGCCTCTTTTATATGACTTATTATTTGAACACCTCGCAACATTTATATTAGCAACATATCCAATTTTTAAGAAAAAAGTTTTTTAGGATTACCTACGAGGGTCATTCAAATATAAACGAGCCTTTAGCAAAAACATTATTTTATATTTTAAGAAGAAAACGCACTTTATAGTTATTTTTCTACATAGTTACCCTCTTTATTAATGCATTTTTCCCATCGAAGAGGTAGTTTTTTCATGCCGTTTTCGAAGAATAACCTCGGGCGGATATCCAACCAACTGAGCACAAACTGTTCAACCTGTTGATCGTTCGAAAAATGCTCTCCTCCAAGTGCTTTCTTGAGAGGCCCAAACACATGGAAATCACATAGCGAAAGGTCAGGGTTGTAGGGAAGGTGGTTAAGTGTAGTCCAATGTATTTTGCCAATATTTGGGTTGTTAGGGCTGCAGTGTGGGGTCTTGCATTGTAATGCAGGAGCAGGACGTCTGGGATGGGCTGACGGCGCCTTTTTGACCGATATACAGCTCAAACCTGGTCAAGAAGGTCACAGTAGTAGCGAGCGTTTATTGTGCGACGATCGTGAAGAAAATCAACGAGTAAAACTCCTTGAGAGTCCCAAAAAACCGTTGACATCACCTTCCCGGCTGACAAGCGAGTTTTGGTTTTTGATGATCCTGGCTCCCTCTTTTTTCTCCCCTCCATACTGGCCCTTTTCGACTCGGGAGTGTTAGTAGTGAACCCAGTTTTCATCGCACGTCACAATGCGTTGCAAAAAAGCCTGCCCTTCATTTTGAAACCGAACAAGAAGCGTCTGACGAACTTCAACTCTTGCATTTTTGTTTTCTTGGGTAAGCAGACGTGGAACCCACCTCGCCGAGATTTTTCGGAATTCAGGGTGGTCTCGGATGATGATGTGTACACTTCCAACACTGATTCCCGTTTCCTTACTGATTTCTGCTACAGTGAAGCGACTATCTCTTTCAATGAGCTCGCGAACAGCGGCAGCGGGGGCGTCTTCGGTGACTCACATTTTCTACATTTTCACGCCCTTCTTTGAACTCGACACACAAGGTTTTCACTCGCGGCCATGAAAGTGCATTCTCCCCGAACTCTGCACACACTCAGTCCCGAATTTTGGCTGGTTTAATGCCTTTGTTCGTTAAAAACTTTATTATGATGCGTTGCGCAACCGAAGGATGAACCTCTCTTTCGCTCATTGTGAGAACAACTAAAACTAAACAAATCGGTCGGGAGGTCAGCTTGACCTTGGGTCATCTAGAAGAGATCCCCTACCCTTCCAGACGCTCCGCTTACCTTCGACACGCTCTCTATGTCCTCAGAAGTAAAAGGCTCGTTTATATTTGAATGCCCCTCGTATTTTTGCTTTCTCAATGGGAACTTGAAAATAAAATTTGGTAGCCTCTAATTTTGGAGATATGGGACCCTAAAATTCTGAAAAGCGACTCTAATGCTGTGATAAATGCGGTTATCCGTATTTATCTCACATACATATTTTAATATCATATATGTTAAAGGTACGTTTAACGATAATCGTTGAAAACTATTTCTTTATATTTCCCATAGAGTTCATGCCTCGAGCAACTAACGCTAACTAACTAACGTACTGATAGCGTCATATAATATGCATCCCAATATGGCATTAAGTTAAATGCAAAATAGGTTTCTAGAACAAATCGTAAATACAGAAGTAACTATTTATTTATCACATAAAACTTACATATAATTGAATATTACAATTTAAATTCTTATATCACGAAAAAATACATTACAATGTAATAAATTTACTATTAATAACAGAATGTATGTACAGGGTTTCTTGAACAGCAGATTAAGGTCTGTCTCAGTTGTACCGATAATTTTATATATTGGAAGATACTATTGTAGACTTGCTCAACTCTAATATGATTACTCGTTTGTTCATATTTAAAAAAATATTATGATTGTATATCTACTTACATATTATACGACAATTTTTAAAACTAACATATGTTATTCATTTGTATCTAAATAAACTAATTATAGCCGTAAGAGGACTGAGGAAAATAACAAAACTTAAAGAACAAGGTTAAATGAGTACAAAATTTCATGCTTGAATGAATACACATAATAATACGTACCCTTATGTTAAATTTGTTTGTTCTATAGACAACTCCGTTTTCTAGATTTTCAAATTAACAAACTCAAATTATTTTTTTTTTAAATTTGTAAAATATTTACTAGCACTTTATATCCTTGACTGTTGTATTTATCGATTATGAATTTTAAAACACACTGTATTAAGGAATAACAATGCTAACCACAAAAATTGTTTAATGCCATTTTTTATTACCTAAAAAATCATTTGTAAATTTTGTTTTACTAAATATTTAATAAAACCACTTTTCAACTGGCAATGTTTTTTCAGCAAACTAAATATATCTAGTGCTTATAGGATAAATTCACATTTGAATAAACGGAAACAATTAAGAACACTTCGATAGAATGTCTGTATAGAAAAATAAAATGTTCTATTTATTTTTAAAAATTAGGCACATGTTTATGTACATACATATGTGTAACTATTATGTAGGAATTTTTTTTGAATATCAAAAAAGCTTCAAAGAATATGGGAACTATTTAAAACAAATATTACATTGTGTTTAAATGTAATAAGGATGAAGAAACCTTAGGATTACCTTGAATTTAATTCTGTATGCAAAATCGAAATCAATACCTTAAATATCAGGAACAAGGTCTATTTTTTTTTAATTTCATTCACATGTCCAATGCTATCTTTATAGATAGATTTATTCAAGTTTTTGTCAGGAATAATATCTATATGAGTACTTGGGAATATTTCAGTATTTAATAAGGAAATTATATTGAATTCCACAATTTAATGAGATTTGAGTAAAATTTCTATCATAAAATTGATTTGTTTGTTATTCGTTGTGAACATTTTCGCCAGTTAATTTATAACAAAAATTTTAACACATCTTCTGGTATGGATATTTATAATTTTCAAGACAGTTATTTATCTTTTTAGTTCATTTAAAGACAGATGAATTTTATTAAATAAACACACTAATCTGTATACATGACATTTTATAAGATAATAAATTACAAAGATAATGAGTACATAAATGTGAAACAATTTGCTTTGTCAGCAAACTTTATATACCTACCTAAGTAATTTAAATCAAATTTACCTCTACTACAAAAGCATTTAAATGGATTTTAATAGAACCAGTCATCAATGGAATAAAAAATGTCAGCCTTATACAATAGTATTTCAAATATATCTTATAAGAAACAGATAATTAAATAATATTTTTATTATAAGAAAGATAACAATTTCTTACAAATGCATATCTGTTTTTCTTTGGACCTGAAAGATACTTTATCCTTTTGCATATTATTATTTAGCAAAACCATTCAATTCGATCGTGCTATCAGTGAACTGCATGTGATTATCGATAATTTGGAAAAGTTCGGCTGGTTGAGGAATCCTTCCGGTTTCTAATTTCGACCATACCGGCACATCGTTCAGAGTAATTTCAAAGGCTCCGGATTGTATCAATTGGCCCTCTACAAGGTTCCCCAAGAAAAACAACATCATACAAGCATATAGCTTGTTTTCGGTACACCATGACCACCAAGACGGTACTGGCTGATTAATGTATTGGAAAATGTTAAAGCCTCCAAGTATACAGAATATAGCAACCATTTTTAAGGCACCCTAAAATTGAAAATGGTTAAAACAGGCAGCGAAAAATACAGTTTAAATTTTATTACGCTAGTTTTGAAGTACTTACTATTGCCCTGGCTATAAACATATTCAGCCCAGGAGGATCATAATTTGCCCCATCAACAAGTATATAGGGATATTTTTGATTAATTATAGATGAATATTGGTCGAACATTTTCCTATATCCACATGAGTAACTAAAAATATACGAATATATTTTATTAATTCTCAATTAAATTAGGTATTAGGTGCGTGTACTAACCAATATAAAAATTTTAATGTTGGTGCACCAACATTTTGACTTAATTTTGTTAATGGCACATCTTCTGCGCTAGGATTATTATTAAAAGCTAATAAAGAAAGAGTAGCCACTATCAATAAACATGTAAAACACTGCATTTTTAATGTTAAAGCCATTTTCAAAGTTTGTTTTCACTATCACTGTTCTTCTTTGACAGTCGACAGAATAACTTTCCAAAAAATCACACCATCACGAACTACGAGCAAAAAGCTTTGCTCGTAGATCACGAACTACATTTCGGAGCACTCATGTAAAACGAACACATTTTATTAGAAGCATTCATTTCATATGTTTGTTCGGAAGTATCATAAAGTGCAAATTGAAATTTTAATATTTTTATCGACGGACGTTAAATATATTTAGTTTTTCATACAACTAAAATTAATATTCACGGTAGAACGATATTTTCGCACCTCACTATAAATCAGACTTTTACGGGACAAGGTGCAATCTTGTAACTCTCGATTTCGGAAAGCAGGTGATCCGAAATTTATGTGTGAGAGATTATGCATACGATTCTTGAAAGTAAAACCAATTACAGTTTTAAATCGTTATATAGTATAAATATTTAGTGTTGCGATAGACAAGTAATTACCATTCCTTTATTGGCATCGTTCAGATACATGATATATTATAAACAAAATTAGAAAAAAATGTAATTAGTTAATTAGATAATCACTAAATATAAATAATGCTGAATGAAATTAATACAACATTTTGCTACTACTTATATTAATCATGATTTATTTAATAAAATGTAATTAGTTAATTAGATAATCACTAAAAATAAATAATGCTGAATGAAATTAACACAACATTTTGCTACTACTTATATTAATCATGATTTATTGAATATAATTGACAATAGCTTTTTAACATCATCATTAACAATTTCAAAATCCAATTGCCCGACAAGACTGACAATTTCGTCTATTGCTTGAAAAACTTGATGAATTTCCGATGTTGTTTTAATCTAGTTTCTGAAACAAAGGAACAAAGTTTCTTCCCGACATCATTCATGGTCTTTTGAGAAAACAGGAATTATGCAGCATAAGTCCGAGATCACGCAACTTGGGGCAGCTGGAATATTATTGTTGTAAGTATACTTATATACACGCAATTACAAATTACATACGCATATGTATATGGAAATACAAATAAATGTCACTTTACACGATGCAAACTTCATTCAATAAGAAGAAAAAAATATATATTGTCAGATTATATTTGCCAACATTTTCTAAATTGTATATCAGTTGTACATAATTGTAAAAATCAACTTTAACTTACCAAATCGTTCTCACTGTAATTGTAATTTTTATGAACATCAACAATGAGAATTTATTTACTTAGAGCAAATTTTCGTTTTGAGTGATGGGGAACGTGAAAAATATATAAAAAACGTTAGATAAACTTAAGTTAAATTAGTGTAACAATAGCATTGAACTCTACACTATACGTTATAGTATAGAGTTCACTGAACAATAGTAACTTACCGATTTGTCTGTGCGAAATTGATACAAGGGCAATGTCGCCAATACATAACCCATAAATACAAAATATCCCTGCAATTGTTTCCTTCAATTTGCTCGTAGCCTTCAATTCACAGAGGTGTCAGTAGTCAGTATCAGATCTGTCGTGCCACAGATCATAAAAGGTCGTGCACAGTCTAGCTAGGTGTCCTGAGTCCTGTGGTGTGCACATTTGTCCAGAAAAATGGCTGCTCGTGGTGCTGCAGTAAGGCGTGTGCCGGAAAATGAATCAACTATCACCTACGTACAAGCTGATGGATTGGTAAATATAATGTCCACATAATTATATATATTTTTTAACAGTATGTAATCGTTTACAATACATTTTTTGTAACATACGGTAAACATATTCTAAAATATTAACTATGACTTCATTTGTGCTCTATCGTTTTAGGCTGTAATGAAAATTGTTAAACATTGCCATGAAGAGTCTACTACTAATATGGATATTGCCCAAGGAGCACTGCTTGGTTTGGTTGTCGATAACCGACTGGAGATAACAAACTGTTTCCCATTTCCAAAGCAGTCTGATGAAACAATGGACGAAGATGAGTACCAGCTGGCCATGATGCGCAGACTTAGGAGAGTGAATGTGGATCATTTTCATGTAGGGTGGTATCAAAGTGCCGATGTTGGAAACTTTTTAAGTCTTCCGTTATTAGAATCACAGTTTCATTATCAGACGTCTATAGAAGAATCTGTTGTGGTTATTTATGACACACAAAAATCATCAAGAGGTTTCCTTACATTAAAAGCATATCGTTTAACTCCGCAAGCTATAGAAATGTATAAAGAAGGTGAGTTTACTCCAGAGGCATTGTTAAAGTTAAAGGTGGGCTTTGAAAACCTATTTACTGAGGTACCGTTTCTAATTAAGAACTCGCCATTATGTAATATAATGATGTCTGAGCTGGCTGAGATGGTTCCTGAAGAGGAGGGATCAAAATTTTTAGATCTAGGTACTGCGTCGGTTCTCGAAGGGCAGTTGCGTTGTTTAATGGATCGTGTTGATGAATTGAACCAAGAAGCCATTAAATTCAATAGATATCAGCAGTTGGTTAGCAGACAGCAGCAAGATAAGCATCGGTACTTGCAGAAGAGAGCACAAGAGAATGCTGCGCGAGTTGCCAAAGATGAACCACCCCTTCCCGAAGAAGATATTAATAAATTATTCCGACCCCATCCTGTACCACCAAGGTTAAACCCAATGATTATCGCTGGACAAATCAATACTTACAGCCAAGCTATTTCACAATTCTGCTCGCAGTCTTTAGCCAAGTTGTATATTACACAAGCATTGCAAAACGCAAAAGAGTCGAACACCAATCAGTAACTAATTCTTTTTTTGTAAAAGTATTGTAATTAAAGACAATAAATGTTGTTTTCTATATGTTTTCTATTTCTACCTATATGTGTAAAATTTGATCTTGCACTGGTTTCCCAACAATCATCAAATAAAAAAACTATTTTTCGTTCTCGTTTTCAATCCAACATTTAAAGTGCAATTATATATGTTTAAGGTATCCCATAAAACTTAATCCAAGTAAAAATATCAATGGATAGTTTTATAAAAAGATGTGATTAGTTCTATCTCAGATTAGTTTTTGGGGAAAATGGAAAGTCTGGGCCTTAAAAAGCTATATGTGTGGCATGCCTTAGTGAAATGAAGTTATAGTGTTACTTGCTCAATACAAATTTAAGTATTGGTATGTATCAAAACCAAATATATGGTATATATGCTATAATATTGCTGTATAGGGAAATAGAACATCCCTCGATGAAATCTGCACTGGGGAAAAACCAGTGACCAGTGACCAGAAAACATAACTTATACATAGAATTCTGCTAAAAACCATAACAGTATATCTTACCTTATTAAAACAATCAAAACATTCTTATCACTTCTTATAAGTACTTTTAAATAGAAGCCAATATAAAGCTTGCCATACACTTCATTATTTAGCATAGATAATGGAAGATCAAAAGGTTACAAATGAATTAATTTTGGATGAAATAGGAAAAACTAGGCAAGAATTAAAAACCATAGTAGAAGCTATAGAAGTTAAAATTTTATTAAAAGTAGAGGAGTTAAACAGAAGATTAAATATAGTGGAAAAATAATATGAAAATTGAAGAGAAACTTGAAGAAATTGACAGAATAGGAAGAAAAAATAATATTGTAATATTTGGTCTGACTCATACCCAGCAAATTTCTCCAGAATATATTTGTAACGAATTAAAAAAGTTGGTTGATGTTGAAATAAATTTGGCAGATTTAAAAAATTTTTACTCGCTAGGAAAAGAAGAAGGCTGCCTTGTCAAGGTTGAATTTGTATCTTATCTAAAAAAAGCTGCAATCATCAAAAACACACAAAAACTTAAAGTTACAAACATCTCGATAGCAAGCGATTTGACGCCTAAACAACGAGAAGAAAACAAAATATTAAGGAAACATCTTCACTTTGCAAAGCAGGACGAAAATAATGTCTGCCACATTAAAAAGAATAGATTGCATCTTAACAACAAAATATACACACCAAATCAGTTACAAGATTTAGAAGATAGCGAAATTACGTATCAATTAAAATCGATTAGCGGTTCAGAGACTCCAACTATCCCAACATCTGGCTTAAGGCAAGAGATTCAAAATCAGGAAGAAGTCCTAGATAACACACCGATTAAAACAACTGACATTCCAACAGATAACATGAAGGGAAAAAGAGGAACGAAAAAAAAACTGCCAGACAAATAAAAGAGTGTAAAATAAAAACTCGTTCTGGTTCAGTTCCAATAAATAATATATATTATTAATTTGTTAAATCCTATTTAAATCTGTCTGCCTTGTGTATTTTAAATCTGTCTCAGTGTAATTATAGCCTATATATTTTGTCAAAGGAAGTATTTAATTTGAATAATTATGATCTAATATAGTTTGTTTTAATCCAATATTAAATTATACTTAAAATGTATACGAAGATTCAATTGATTTATTAATTTAGGTGAATGTATGCGTATTAATGTTTATGTACAGGTGTGTATATGAATATATAACATTATTTGTAATTAATAATTTTGTGTACTTCTTGTTAACATACGTACTAAGTATATTATACAAATCTTAAAATAATACTAAGTTTAAACTTTGCGGGATTACAAATGAACCCCTTTATTAGAGATTACCAAACAAAAAAAATCATCACAGAGGTACTAGAAAATATTAGTGAAGCTAATGAGGTATTAAATGTTAATATAGATAATGATAATTTCAAAATAGCACATCTGAATATCAGAAGTATTCAAAAATTTTTTTGAGGAATTGGAGGTATTTTTAAGTCAATTTACTAACGAATTTGAGTGTATTATATTAAGTGAAACGTGGAGCATTAATAACACTGATTTATGACTGAAATATGTTCCACGTTTTAGTTGATCAAAACAATTACATGTAATTATCAAGTCAATTCTATATACACAGTAAAATAAAATGACTCACTGCTTCAAGATTTAAATTACTCATGAATATTTTTATTGTCGTTAATTAAATAAAACAAAGTATAATAAAAATTTTAAATAAAAAAATAATAATTCATATGTACCTCTCGGTTGATTTTACTACTTACTAATTTATTTATAATTTTATTTGTACATTTATTTATATTTTATCTATACATTTATTTATATTTTATCTATATTTATATATGTATGTTCATGTTGTTTTTGTGCATGTGTACTTATTTATCTAATATCTAAATCATATACCTATATTAATTAAATTTTAAGATACAAACAGCCAAATACTAAAATTAATCTATGGGTGACACTACATTAGAATACATCCAACTCCCTTATGTTATATTGTTATTATATTATGTTATTTTGTATTCAATTATGTGGCATTCTTGATTTATATTTATGATTTGGTTGTATTTATATTCTTTTTTTTTTTGAACCCGTACAAGTATCTTAGTGATACTTCTGGGGATTATCTTATTTATTTATTTGCATCCAATTCTTATATATATATTTAGAAATAGTAGTATTACTCGAAATTTTCATAACATCTATATATAATCATGTAATTGTGAGATTGATGTTAAATTAAATAAATAAATTAGTATATTATTATTATTATTATATGTGGTTATTTAATTTATTTCAACCTTAAAATTTTTAATTTTGTTTGTAATGTCTTGTCTAACAATCTGCAAGCACTTTGCATAAATACTGTTATAATGTTGCTTACAAAAAGTAGCAATTCATTACTTTTCTGTTCCTATTCACTTAAAAAAATGGTGGTGATTTCATAGTTGTGTTGCATAAATGTGATTTATATTAACTTATATTGAGCCTTTGTATATTGCTTTATCATAGCTAAACTGTCATGCTCACCTGTCAAATGACATCAGGTTGTAATAGATGTTATTAAGGCAGAAAATGACTTGGCGTTAAAAATTGTAAATATAGTGAATATTTTTAAGAAAATCTTGATGAATAATAAGTTTTGTGGCAATTTTGAAGGTAAATATATGGAAAGAAATCATTGTAACATGTATTGTATTAATATTGAGCATCAAGATAGTGTAAAGCGCAAGATATTTGATAAGGTTGAAAAAACTGAAAATTCATTTTCTTCTAAACTGACCAATCGCGAATAACAAGTCAGTTTCCTGCTCAATAACTTCAAAAATGGGGGTTGCCAACAATAGAATTAGCTCAAAAAATATTTCAGTTTTACGCTAATGTAAATAATTATCCAACTACTTTGCATTTATAGTTCGGTGACGAAATAATCTGAAATGATTTATGCATAGTATTATCATTGAAAATGGTTTAAATATATTAGCCAAAATTTGGCGAGGAATTGAGAGTTTTACTCTAAAGTAAATAATTACTTAAACTTCAAAATTGGCACCAAATGTGAACAGAACATCTAGAACCACGGTTCTAGTTTCAGAGTGGCATGAATAAAACAAGCCTAAGAACTTCTGCATTGTCACATAGAACTTGACGCATTTGTGATGGATAATACACATGTTGATGAACAGACATGTTACTAACATCGGTGTGGAGAAAACGTGAAGTCATAGACTGGTTGAAATGGAAAAATATGGAGTTTAAGAACACTGTTAAAATGTGATTATATATATTGTATAACGAGACAAAAAAAGAACTACATTAGATATATAAATAAAATGGCTAAAGATTGTGATGTAAAAATACGTCGTTTACCACTGAACTTCTGCTAGTTGAGCCATATAGAACTAATCTAGGCGCAAATAAAAAAGAATGTACGAAATAACACCATTCAAAGACGGAATATTAATGGTAAGCAAGGCAATTTACCTTATTATCATGGAAACATAGGCCAAAGATATTTTAAATGTACAAAAAGGGAATAATAAATGCATGTGAGATCTCGACACAAGTGCTGAAATTTTTAAATTATTACCCCAGGTCATAGTGATTGTAATTCCAAAAATGATATACAGGTTAGTGATAACGAAGCTTTTAACATCTAACTTACGGTAAATTATAAAACTGTTAATAATGAAATAATTTAACAAAGTCGTAGAATAGCTTTTGTTTTGTCATTTTTAATATTTGGGCGCCCTTTGACATGATACGCCTATGATATAGCGTCTCCTGCTCTCCTGCATATTTTACTCTACTCTTCAATAACATATTGGAGAGTAGAGTAGAGCCGATGAAAGTACTTATTTTGGCACCGTACTATAGGTTCGTAACAGTGGCGGCTCGTGGTGATTTGTCATGGGCGGGCAACAACTAACTATAATGTTACTTAATAATATAACAAATACTGTTATAGAGAAATTCTCTCACGTTCGCCACGGTATAAATACTAAATAAATACAATACTAAACAAATACAAATGTAAGGTACCAACTTCCACAGACAGACCGCCGCGCCACACTAATTTATTGTAATTATTGTTAAAGAACCGTTAAAATTTTGAAAATCCTAACCTACAGAGTATAGACCTCACTGAGATACAACGTTCTACAATGACAATGTCTCTGAAAACTGGACTCGGAAATACGGAGATCGGAGATTCTCGATTCCTTCCCCGTTTTACCGAAGGCTTCTTTAGCAGGGTGGTCTAGCCCACCCGTGTCACAGCTTATTCGAGACTCGAGTAAGCTGTGCCCGTGTTTCAAATAGTTTCATGTAGTTTACACGTGTATAATTTTGTATTTATGTCTTCAAATTATTCGTAATTCTATTAGTTGATTAATTCTATCATGTGTTTACTGTTTATTTAATTTTATATTCCAGATTCCCATGTTTCTATATTATTGTGAATTAATTTAAACTTTCAAGGAATGTCGAAAGTATACCTATGTCAATAATATAAATATTAATTTTAAAACTAATCTTCTTTTTTATTTTTTTTTCTTGAGGGGAAAATCTTCAAAAGACACCTGGCCTCTGGTGCTCTGTTATTGTTTGGCCAGGTAGTGTCGGATTCGTATACGCCTACCGACTAAAAACCCCCCGCTATCCTACCAGTGTGATGCCGAAGAAGAACCGCTCTCGCTTTACTTCTCTTCGGCATATCAATCAGGATACTTACTCATTCCCCACTTCCCTTTTCTCCTTCATGATGGACGTTACCATCTGCTCCACCACTGTCCATCTTTCTCTGCTCTCGAGCATGATTGGGATCATGTCCGCAATGATAGCATGTCCTATCTTTTGCTCTGCAGCTCTCCTTTCTCCTGTTCACCTTTTGCAGCTGAACACTGTGTGGCCGGCATCATCGACCTCTCCGCAGAACCAGCACTCTCTGCTCTCGCGTTTGCCTATATCCAATAGGTAGTCCGCGAAACAGCCGTGCCCAGTAAGGACCTGAGCTAAGTAATACCCGACATCGCCATGTGCCCTTTCGCACCATGGCCTTATGTCCGGGATTAGCACCCTCGTCCATCTCCCTCGGAGCTCCGCCTCCCATCTCTCCTGACAGTGTTCCCATAGGCTCTCCCTTGCTGCACATCTGTCAGCGCCTCCGTACACCTCCCATCTCTCCCTTGCCAGAAGATCGATGGGTGGTATACAGGCTATCACCAGCGTTGCCGCTGCCGATACGGTTCTGTATGCACTACAAACTCTTAGTTTGTAGTGCATACTGGACACCAAAGTCCAGAGAAGAGCAGCTCTTCTCTGGACTTTGGTGAGCTCCTTCCTCCATTTGATTCTTCTCAATATATCCACCCACACCGGGGCAGCATACAGCAAGATCAACTGCACCACCCCGCTGAGGACTCTCCTCTTTGACGCTCTTTCTAAAACTAATCTTGGTAGACACTTATTTACTTGTATTTATTTATTAAAGCAATAAATATAATTTTTTATTTATGCGAGGGGCTTGCGCTGTCTCGTATGTACCTACAAAGCCAGAAAGGCAAAAGGTGTGGTTGCCCACCCTGCCCGGCACCCACCACGGTAATTATTCCATCACGGTTAGAACAGTGAATTGCTGCACTTACTTGCATTGCAATTTCCCACCACGGTTGCGCTGTTAGTTTTAGTATATATAATCAGAACTTTTTATTGTATTATTGTTGTTATGTAATATATAGTGTATTTAATTAATTACATATTACATAATTATATCTTCACTAATTTCTATAAACAATAAATAATGACCTTTGGAACTGTTGTTCCTCTTCTTATAGGAAAAAGCTGGGTGGGCACTGCCCACCCTGCCACCCCTGATCAGCCGCCACTGGCTGTAATGTATACATTACCAAAGTTTACAGAATTATTTATTCTGTAAACTTTGACATTATCAATAAATTTTTTATATAATTTTTTGTCTTAAAACATTACATTTGAAAGTTGCAGTGCAAGTATTTGAATCGCATATTCTATAAATAAAAACAAAAATGTCTAGGAAACTCTAACAAGTCTTGTCTAACCTCCAAAGTTTCATATTTTATGCACTGTAATTTGGAAATTCTTAACGTAACAAGCCTTGGTTAGCAGTGTAGCTAGTCTGTTAACATTCGACAACTAACTAGAAATCTATATAACTATTTTTGAAAATTTAGTACAATCCGAGGCATTCTAGAAGAATCATGAGCGATTTCAGTTTCAGCCGAAACTAAAAACGTCATTTTAAAACGATTAAAAAGTCGATAGTTACGTCACTAAACACAGAATATATTAAACAATTTAATGAAAAACAGTTTAATGGTCTTAAATGGTTTGTACACAAAACATACATTTAAATGAAAAATAATTTATTCGTTAATTTCCCTAGCACATCAAATTTTAAAATTTACAAATAAGTTTCGATTACACCATGACATTGGCGTACCCACCACCTTGATGGGTGCATGGATACGTTTTATTTACAACTATTGCACAAACTGGCCAAAATATACACAAAACATTTGTGCAAAATAAGTTAATCCAATACAACTTACTCCTTAAAACAAATTAAACTAAAATTAGAACACAGTAATATCACAAACAAAACATTTGACTAGATGAATAACATATACAAATTTTCTTTGGAGATGCCCTGTTGAACTGGAAAATATTCTAATAGAAAGTACATATTTTTCCCTATCAGTTTTCAGTGTTTTCACAGTAAATCTTGTACAAGCAGTAAGTAATAAACATTTTTATTATTATAATAGCAGAAGGTGGATTAATAATATTTAATTATGTTTATCTTGAAATTAAATTTTGTATGATACTTTTAACCAGAAACATTTCTAGGATTTAGTGAGGTGTTTTCTAGTCAGCCTTAATGCTCTAAAAGTCTAAAAAATACTTGGGTTTAAAGATTTCGTCACGTAAATACATTGTTTATTTTATGATATTGTAAAATTTTATGGTCTATGTATATTTGCTATTAATTTACTAATGTACGAGGGGGCACCCAAAATAAATCGAAGTGATGTGGTGATTGTGGTGGTGGGCGGATATTTAGTAGTACCGCGTTCTGCCGCTAGGAGGGTATAGAGCTACCATTCCCGAGTCAGTAAGCCAGGCGTCGTTCTGAAAGAAGGTTCCGTTCGGATGATGTGAATTTTTTAGCGAGAGTTTTGTGTGCTCGTCGTTTTTGCAATGGCTGATTCTCATGCCTCGATTGCTGACTGCGGAACAAAAACAAGAACGCATAGAAGCATGCTGTGCTTTCAAAGAAGAGTTCAGAAATGTTCTAAACTTTTTTTCAAGGTCATCACAGCTGACGAATACGAAGACGACACACACTTCGTTTCACAGTTAGGACTGTGAAACGAAGCAATAATCAAGCCAGTGGAAGACTTCAAGTTCGCCTGGTCCTGAAAAAGCTTGTCAAGTGAAATGAAACTTCAAAACAATGCTGATTTGTTTTTTCAATGTGAGAGAATTTGTCCACACACAGCTTCTTCCACAGGGTCAGACAGTTAATCAGGCTTTCTACCTGGAAGTTTTGAAAAGATTGCGCAACAGTTTGCAGCGGAAGGAGCCTGATTTGTGGTAGTCGGGCGACTGTTTTTTCCATCACGATAGCGCCCCTGCTCACGCAGCCCTGTCTGTGTGCCAATTTTTGACCAAAAACGGCATGACCCTTCTGCCACATCCCCCTATTTACCCGATCTTGCCCCATGCGACCTTTTTATTTCCCTGAATGAAGA
This sequence comes from Rosalia funebris, assembly GCA_037954035.1. Lineage (NCBI taxonomy): Eukaryota > Metazoa > Arthropoda > Insecta > Coleoptera > Cerambycidae > Rosalia > Rosalia funebris. The sequence goes on along the minus strand of JAZFAV010000034.1, from coordinate 14,944,549 downwards.
GACATGAATGGAAAACGTTTTGTCGACGTTGCCGAGGCAAAGAAAAAAACGACGGAGGCGCTGTCGGGCACCACAGAAGACGAATTTAAAAAATATTTTGAAGAATGGAATAAAAGATTGGCTAGTGCCAGTGGACAGTACTTTGAAGGGGATTGAAGGTTTTTTTGTTTAAACATTAAATAAAAAAATAAAAAATATATATTTCGGTGTCTTTTGGGTACCCCCTCATAATATACGGTTTATTTTAGGTTATGTGAATGTAAGAATATTTAGAAACTTGCATAATTCTTACGAACCCTAGACTGTTTTCACATTCAACAAGGATAGTTTTTAATCGAGCTGTTTTTTGTTTTAATATTACACAGATTATTTGCTAGTATTTAACAAAAAATAACAAATGTGGGTTAGGGTGCCACTTAATAATATACTTATGTAGACATTTTTCAAATTCTTAGTATCAGGCGAAATTTTCTCCCAGCGGATTTAATAGGCTTGATGAAGTGGTCATCAACCAAACCTTGTTCTACACAGTTACTCTAGAAATTATTAAGTATATAGAAAGTTGACGTTATCGGTTATTACACGTTAATAGCTGTTTCTTTTTCTTGAGATCTCATTTCGTTTCAGTTCTACCGTGTGCTGATTGGCTAGTTTATCTTCAATGGCCAATCAGCGTAGCGAGTAACGGAAATGAGAAAAGGAATGTAGCTAATATTTAAAAGAATACGCTCCATTAAGATTCACAGTAATTGTATTATGATATAAAATGCATATCTTTGTCTGTAACTGTTTATGCTCGTGGGGCCTGAACACGAAACAGTATACTTAAAAATGTTGACAATCTAATGTGTGATATCGCAATGAGACTATTGCAGATCAGAACTTATTTCGTTTAAACAAAGGGTGTTCAATAAGAGCGCACGTTTTGAATTGCGCGCCATTTTGGTTGTCATGATTCGATAGGTCGACGACAGCGCTCCCTTATTGTTAAACGTTACTATAGAAATAGTGAAAGTTTGGTTGCTATGACTCGTAAAGTGCGTCCAATTTTCGGTAGAAATTATGTTCCAAATATATGAACATTGTGAAAGATTAATCGAAAAATTCGAAAGTACTGGTTTAGTTATTGATGTGAAATACACGACACGAGCTCTTAGTGGTCGTTCAGAACAAAACATGACGGTATTTCGAAATTCGAGGGAGTGTGGTCGAGAGTCCCTGGTTCTCAACTCGTCATCGTGCACAAGAATTGGATATTACCCCATTTGAGGTTCGGAAAATCCACGAACAAATGCATGCTCAACGTGTCATTGTTTGGTGTGCATTTTGGTCTGAAGGAATCATTGGACCATTTTTCTTTGGTTTATATCAAACGGTAATGTTATCGTGTCATGATAATCCAGTTCTTGTACCTCAATTGGAAGATATTGCTCTGGAAGACACGTGGTTTCAGCAGGACGGTGCCACTTGCCATAGCACACATGAAACATTGACTGACGGTCTTGCACGAGTCGTCCTGGTCGTGTCATCTCCCGTTTTGATGACCAGAATTGGCCGCCACGATGTTGCGATTTAACACCTATGGACTTTTTTCTGTGGAGTTTTTTGAAGTCTCAGGTTTACGCCAACAAGTCCACGACCACCCAAGCATCGAAGACCGAAACTGAACGCTGCATCAACGAAATACCGCCACATTTATGCAAAACCGTTATCGAAAATTTCGCTAGGATACTACTCGTGTGCCACAAAAGCCATGACGGCCTATTACCGGATGTATTGTTCCATATATATAATTCCCAAATATCTACATTACAAATCAATAAATATTTCAATACGTTGCCACAGAAAAACATGTTTTATTTGAAATTCACATCTTATTGTAAACTTTTATTTTTTGCAAGTTGCAATGAATGCAATCTCAAGGCAATTTTAAATAAAATCTCGAGAACTGTATTTTTCGAAACGAAAATATCCGTAATGGAATGAAATTTCGCCCGGCACTTTCCACATACTAAATCTTTAATAATAAGAGGCACCCTAAGCGATTGAATGGCTTCTGTTTAAATACCTCCACCGACGCATATGCATAAATGACCAAACATAAGAGAAAATAACCAATCAAAATCAACAAAAAAATTTTTCTACGCTCATTTTTTGTTCCGTTAATATCTGCGTGTATTTTCACATTTTCAAACTCACCTTATTAAACGCCTGTACAACCACTCTAAGGGTAAATATTAACGATATAAGCCCTACATAATATTGAAATTCTAACATAGAAGAGACATTTTCGTATATATGTACCTCTTACAGTTATGGTAACTCTCACCAGTGGCTTCCTTGTCCCAAACTAGGTATACAAAATATTTATAGTATGTACAAAGACTTGAGATACAATTATTATTTCCCTCGCTTTCACTAACCACAGATTGCGCGGGGCTTTTCAAGAAGTTAATTGCGATTTTGAGAAAAATGGCACAGGATTTGAGATCCACGGGCTAGAAGATATATACATCTACGGCTTCCTTAGGGTAAACGATCAAATCGTCCCAATGTTATTCGCCACGTTCTGATTGACCGGCTTGAATGGCTCTACGGTGTCCACTATGGCTTCACTTAGGTACAACCTGATTTTCGGGGGCAAGAACAGCTTCTCCAGGTCCTGCTTGTTCATGATCCGCTTAACGATAACAGCCCTACATCTGTCTTGCAGATTAACAAAGTCCCTTTTCATCGAGTCTAAGAACATTTCAGTCTTTGCGGCTGTCGAGCAGATTATCGGGTAGAGGGGCTCCTTCACTTCGTTCAAGCCCCTGAAGGCCACTCCCAGGCATTTCTCGTCTTTGTAGTACGTTAAAGTGCCTGCTATGCCGTCGAAGAGTATGCCTATTTTGGTGGCGACATTCTCTCTGAACGGCTTGGTGTAGTGGGTCCATCTCCCGCCGTGCCACAGAAGACCCTTGTGGGAGAGACCCCAGCCTTGGTCGTCCTTGCCCAGCAGGTTCGTGAATGAGTCGGCATGGAGGCGCGCCTTTTTCGTACCTATGGCAAAAAATTATTATCAAAGCATGTTAAAATATTTTTACAAATTTGGAAAAAAAATTAATTAATACAAAACGTCTTATTTTAATCGTTAAAGTCTTCAAGGGTAACACCACCGTAATAAGCTAAAAAAAGAGCTTTTTTGACAATTTTCTTCGGATAGAAGAAAAGGTAATAAGATAATATTTAAGGAAGTTATCACCGACCGCGGATGGCTGCGAGACTCCGTATTACTCTCGCGACCGCTACCGGCTTCAAGCATGCCTTCAAACCCCTCTTCACGAGGGCGATGGGAGCCCTAAGGCGAAGACCTAGGGGACTTTGGGGCGAAGGCCTAAGGAGCCCTAGGGCGAAGGAACCGGGCCCGTCAGAAGGGGTGAAAACCGACATGGGGCGAAGGCCTAAGAAGCCCTGGAGCGCACCTGTAATTAACACCTGTCTGGCGGCATCCTTTGATCTTAATATGACGCGTGCCGGTATCTCAAAATTTTGTGAATTAGGTAAAAACCCAAGGTTCAATTTTTCCATGGTGCCGACGACCACACCTGTCGCCAATTAACACCTGGCGGCATGAAGCGTGCCGACGCACCTGTAATTAACACCTGTATGGCGGCATCCGTTGATCTCAATATGACGCGTGCCGGCGCCTCAAATTTTTGTGAATTAGGTAAAAACGCAAGTTTCAATTTTCCCACGGTCTTCAAAAAGTTTTCATGCCCAACCGTCCCCATACCTACTTATAATTATATAAAGTGTTATAAAAGTGATGGCGAGGGAAGTACTCGTGGGCATATGTAGTGTTAGTCATTGGTGAGTGAGGATAATTCTAAATAGTTACTTTAATTGTCTCGGGATTATTGAACAAATAATTATCGTACTTTTATCGAATGTGTACATTATTTTTTCGCCCACTCTACAAGTTATGTTTGATGAATGTGTTTTGGTAAAGTGAAGAAAAGGCTTGTCATTAAACCAAATTATGAATTAGGCGAGAGGTATTAGGTTCGTGTCAATTTCAAAATATGTTTAGCCTAGAAGCTTAGAATTGAAAAGGCTTCAAATGGCTACAAAATTTTAGTTAGCAGCCTTACCTATTCCAAACATCATACTGGTACCAAATATTCTCTTGGACAAGTGCAACTCCCAAAAGTAGCGTCCATTGTTCAATACCCTGGTTCCCCTCACCCCGGCAGTTCCGCTGCTCCAGTTCGGATGGAAGTGGGCGATACGGAAGTTCGAGCCGTAAAGCCGAACCTCCGGACTCCTCTCTCTGCGATCCCAGGTCCAGAGGTCGTCGCAGCCGTTGCGTAGGGGGTTGGTGTCGGATCCCATCTCGTCGGACTCGCCTCCAGAGGCCTCTTCCGTATGCTATGCCGAAGGTGGACTCCAGGCTTGAGATTCGTCCACGCTAAAAAAAAGACGGTTTTGTGAAGGTTTTTAAATAAAATAGTGAGAGTGAGATGTCCTTTAAAATGTACAGAGCATGTACATTTCAATGTTACTGTAGGGATTCTCGATAGCTGGAAGAGACATGAAAAAATGGCGATGATCATCAATTATATTCATCAAAATGATGAACATTATTGATCTTTCGTCTCATCACCATCACATCACATCAACTTCTCATCAATATTCTCAGTGCATATTTTTGAAAATAATAATAGATGAAAACCAAAATGTGTTGTCATCTTTTGTTTTTGAGTTACAAACGAATGTTCGAATTTTCATGAAAATAGGGCATTTGTTAGACAAGTATAGCCCGTCAAGAATAGGAAAAAGTGTGCGATTAAGTATGCGTAGAAGAAAGAGTGAGGTACCGTTCCGAAGGAAAAGGATGTACTTTACGCGCAACCAGATCGAACTCTGCGTACATTCACATTCAATAAATATTCATCGATATTCACTCTGCAAAGGTCTCAATTCGACTGAGTAAAAACCAGGCTCTTTACTGCGCATCTCATAGGCGGTCCGATATCGCAGTTTTGAGACTTGTTCCTATTCTTGATGAACTGTATATAAAATAATGGGGAGAAAGCAATTTTGCCAGGAGTATTAATTTTTTCCATGCAGATAAAACACTTTTAGAAATCAGAAAACACAAATGTATCACATATTGTAATTTTTATATCGTCGCATTAAAAAAAAGTAAAATCGCGCTTCATTAACTTGTTTTATATATTGTTTTGAGTAGTCTTATAGAATTACAGCTACGTATTTTGAGGGTCTCTAGTTACTAAAGCAAACAAACATTAAACCGGTATATAGTGGTGCCGTTTAAGCAATTCCCAAGCAAAAATGAATAGTTTTATAATAAATCCTAGCCCGAACACTGTTCCAAATATGATAGAATTAATGAAGCGTCAGCGAATATGTCAGACATACTCCCAGAAGAGAAAAAAATCTACGTTGCCCAATATGAAAAGTTTGTCAGCAATGTTGCGAAAATAAAGTTGACAATACTGAAACTATACTGTGGCGCTACGAGCAATTGCTCGTAGCTGTGGCGTCACACTGCCTTATATTAAAGGCAGTGTTGGCAATCAGAGAAAATTATGACATGTTTTCCGAAGTTGTTTGTTTTTCTTAAAAGGCATAAAGGAAGGAAGGTATAAAACCAGATAAATGTAAAATGGAACTACAGATTTTTTGGAGATAATACATTTTAGTTGGAGGCTATAAGTAATTTACTTTGATATGAATGATTGATGTGGTTTTCAAAATTGTTCATTGGATTTGTGTGGATTATCGCAACAATGGGCACTGAGAGAGTCTGTCGAGGGGAAGACTATAACACTTTTAATAATATCCACGATATTATTAAAGATTAGTTATATTAGTTCTATTATAATTCGGAACATACCAAGACAATAACACGTAGTCCTTTTACTGAGAATACGGGTTATGGTGATTTTATGCTACTTTTAAGAACATATATTGGATTAAGGCCTTTCTACAACCGCTATCGCTTTCTTATTAATTATAAAGCTATAAGGAAAAATATGAACATTCTTTTATTATATAAATATAATAAAATTCTTAATTTATGACAATTTAATTTATTTATTTTTAAATTTTTGCAATGTACAAACAAATGAAGACTAAAGCCTAAATAAAAGAGTAATATAACAGAGATAGTAATAAATAAAAAATAACACATTGTAATTATTATTGCGACACAATATATAATTTATGATTTTTATAATATGTCAGGTTTTACCCTTTGAACAAGCTTTATCAGTTTTTGCAATATATCCTGTATGTGATAAACTATTTAGATTAAAAAATCCATTTTACACTATTTCTCCCTGAATGAAATTTTAGATTTAATTTTATCAAATCATTTTATCCGAACCTATATCATTAGACAACGAATACACAAAGTTGGAAAGTCCGCATGTTCTGTCACCCTATATGTGTGAAGAATAAAACAAGTTGTACACTAGTAACGACAGACAAAACCAGTTAGATTTTACATTCTTTCACAATATTGCAGGTATTCTTCATTTTTTCGCATCTACACTTGCAGGTGTGTTTATGACCTGTGGAAGTTATTTGTCCTATTTTAATTCTATGCTTTCATGTGAATAATAGGGATGAGGGATATCGTATTTCTCTTTCTCTCTTTAGCTACATAGCCCTTACATAAGAGATTACTTTTTCTTTCTTATTGAACGAAACCACGAACATTTTTTGGACTTTTCAATTGTGTATGCACTAAGGGCCTTATTACATTTTTTTAAATTTTTTTCACTATTAATATCCTACGGTTTACTTAATCAATCTATATTTTAGACCCAAATTAATCTAAAAAGCATAAACCATATGAACTTATGTTGATACTTGCGATTTTTATGCAGTTAAAAAAGGGGTAACTATTAAAAAAATGTATCGTTGACGTCACACTATCTACACGAAATACTCTGTACATATTAATTACATTTTAAAAAATTTGCAATTAATGATAAAATTTGAAGAACCCGTTTTTTTCTCAAAGTGTTTAGTGAATTATTAACGAATTTATGGATAACTCTACGTAAGCACTGTATGTGTAAAATCATACGCCAGCTTTCTGAAGCAAACAAGGGATAGTTTTAAAGAACTATAACGACCCTTGGCTATATGACTCACCATCGTTAACATGATGCACTGAATGAGTGGTACAAGCTATTCCCATTGGCAATATTTATTTGCATAATTATCAAACATAAACAAAAAAATCGTACTCTATTTAGATTCATACAAACGTATTGAACACTATTTAATTTCATGATGTGTTCTAGGACAGTAGACGCTTGACTTATTGATTTAATTTAAGAAATTAGAATTGTAAGGTTGTGGTGAATCATCATCATACCCACCGCGACACACTTTATGGATAACAAAAATATAGTAAGCAATGTGTAAGATATTATAAGTAATTACCTAATTATAATAACTAATTAATTAATTATTACAGTGTAGAATCACATTTTTGGAAAACATTATTGGCGTTGCTCACAGATGGAATTTCAGTAATGATGGCTAATATGAAATATTTGGGACTTGGTTATGGATAAAAAATTCTATTTACCTTACCAGAAAACGTGTGCTAAGAATCCCATAGGAAATTTATCATACTGGCTGTTTGGCTAGGAAAACGAAGTTCCCTGCGTCTCCTATGATCTGGATGTGTATGAGTGGTATGGGTGTAGGAAAATTACATTTCGTAGATAGTATTGTGACAGTAGAAAATATAAACAAATTTTGACAGACAGTTTATTACCGTCAATACTAATATGTCAAGGCACTGACGCGCAGCACGTTCTCCAGCAGGATGGTGCTGTGTGTAACACAGCAAAAACTGTTAAAGCTTGGTTTACAGAACATAATGTACCTGTTATGGAATGGCCATCTAGCAGTTCAAACCTCTCGCCAGTAGAAACATTATGGCATAAATTAATTACAAAAGTCAAATTACTAACTTTTTTGCTTTGAACCATGGGCGCCGTTAAAAAAATTTTCAGGAGGGGCAAAATTTATTTCTAGTAAGGTTAGGTATTTGCGCGAATAAACAAAAAACAGCATAATGTGAATATATCATGAAAAAAAAAAAAAAAGAAAAAACAGAAACAACAATACTATACAATGCATCAATATATTCTTGTATCACACATATATGGAGAGTTTAAAGTATCGGGAAATATAAGTAAATTATTTTTGTGTTCCAAAAATCCAGGGGGGAGGGGCGATCGCCCCCCCCCCCCTTGGCCATAGGTAACGGCGCCCTTACTTTGACGATAACTCAGCGAAAAATCATCGTACAAAGCTTTTAGACCGCTCAAACTAAAAAGGGGATAAAATCATCTAAAAAAGCTTTATGGTGATATCACTGAAAAAAATGTATTGAAGTCTGTGGACCTTTTGAAAAACAATCAAAACTTTGGAATAATTTTTCCAATGGTTCTTTAGTGATTACTCAAAAACTGCTAATGGTAATTTTTTTCCAATATCTGAAAACTAGAAACTTGGAGCTTCAATGTACTTTTTGAAAAATTATGCTACGACTATCTTTCTCTTTGAAAATCACCTAAATATCTAGGATTTTTTTATATCCCTTAATTTTTCTGCCTAGCGTATATATCTAAATATTTAAGTAAAGTTTTATGTTGCACATTAAACAACTTTTGCAGTCAGTATTTAATTGACAGCATTTGAATTTTGAAATGGGGAAAAAAACCATATTTTTTAATTAACTAAAAGGTATTTATATTTAAAAATACTAATACTAATAGGTATTTGCATTTATATTTATGTTTAAATACTGAATGAAAACCAATACAACCATAGGGCTTGTTTTAATTATTTTTTAAGAGATACGATTTTATATTTTATTTTTCGATATACTCTTGGACAATATTATAATGGTCATCAAATGGACGCTCTCAGCTCCTGAGATAAAATATTAAATATATTACATTCTTATCAAGTATACACCTTTCCTCCATATCAGCGGTAAATGTAGGTGATAACAATGGCCGCTATATCGATTATTTTCTGATAAAGCTCGTCACGAATTAAACACAAAAGACAAAAATAAAATACATACCGGTGAATCCTGAACTCTCTCTCGACGTTTTTCGTCGGCTGTACACTAGTCATTTCCGTTTGTTTTTCGAATGTTATTTTTCAGAAAGCACTGGCCCGCAAAAGAAATTCGTGCACTGCGCCCGAAGTGCGGGGAACGTCGTCGTCGCGGCGCATGAAGGGTAAGTCCGATACGTGACGTAGCCGAGAGATGATATCTGCGCAACGTAGCCACAACGCGATTGATAGGGGAATGGAACTACCCTATACGAATTTGCTAGACCCAGTGGAACAGTTCAACGACCTAGAAATTAATAAATTTATGTTCTATTGGGATGGGGGTGTTTAAGTTTTGGGGGATTTTTTTTAATTGCGCAAGTTTGTTGTGCCATTAAGGACGCATTGCATGCATCGCGAAAAGGGTGGGCCCCGCTTAGACGCGCGTGGTCCGAAATATAGCGCCATACATAGTGACTTTGTATGCTCTTTATATTCTGAATCGTTGTAAATATCTTCTGCTCAATATATACGATGTCTGTAAATATGAAACAGGAATTTTTTGTATAGAAAATACACGTTTATTGTATGAAAATGATAAAATATATTTTATTCGATGTATTGCCCATTGTTAGCTATACACTTTTCCCATCTCTCTGACGATTTGTGGATTCTATACCAAAAAAAGTCTTGCTCTTTTGAGGCAAACCAGTCATTGAGCCATTTTCGTAAGAAGTGAAGCCCTGCTCAGCAAGTGCGTCTTCCATCGATCCAAATAAGTAGTAATCGGACGGAGCCAAGTCTGTCGAGTAAGCAGCATGCGAAAGTATTCCTCAACTAAACATCTCGATCGTTTCCGTGACCGGTTTTGCTGTGTGCTGGCGCATTATTATGAAGCAAAATCATATTGTGTTGCCTTCTCCGATAATTTGGTCATTTTTCACGCAAAGCTTGATTCAAATGGATCATTTGTTGTCGGTAGCGTTTAGTATTAACGGCTTGGCCAGGTTTTAACAGCTCATAATAGATCACACCCTTCTGATCCTACCAAACACAGAGCATTGTTTTTCATCTATAGCAATTTGGCCTTGCAGTCGATGTCGATTGTTCGCCTGGAATTACCTATGATGTTTTAAGCTTAGTATTCTCGAAATATAACCACTTTTCGTCGCCAGTCACAATTCGATGAAGAAATGACTTACTTTTGTACCTGGCTAGCAGCATTTCGCAAATGGTTCTTTGATTTTCCTGCTGTCTTTTATTCAGTTCATGTGAAACCCATTTTCCCATCTTCTGGATCTTTTCCATGACTTTCAAACGTATAGAGATGGCTTCTCGTATCACATTTTAATTGATCCGCGAGTCTCTCATGCTGTGTATAAACACTGTTTTCCTGTCACATACACCTGTAAGTCCGACTCATGTGGTTCGCTAGGACCAAATAATTAATTGCAAAACTATTCCTTCATACTATGTTTATTAATATCATTTTTGGTACGGCTTAATTCAACCTCACTGCAGTTTATTGGAAGTTTCTGTAAGAGACGGCCAAAAGTTAACATCAGTAAGAGTGAAACTTTAATGGGTAACCGCTGCCATGTTGCACATCTATATTATAAACATACATACGGATTATTCAAACAAGTTTCCGGAATCCTACTAGCCTTAGTAGTACAAAAATGAATAATTTTTATAAATATTTTCGGATATAAGTTATAAAGGATATTATCACTTTAATATATATGTAAACGTTTAGGGAATATTAAATAATAATCAGGGGTTTTTACCACCTCAGACTTTATTTTTGGACTGTATTCAACATCTACAACAGTACTCGCGAATTCTCTGGGTTAGACTGCCGCCTCACTCCTCAATCGTCCCGCTGCTCGGTCCGTTACGCCTCCGTTCAGCCATCCTCCCGACTATAGCGCGAGGGTAGATATTATTGATTGTTTACACGGCCATCCTGTTTGCGGGGCGTCCTCGCACCGACTGAGGTGATGCTGATCTGAAAACAGAATACCGAAACAGAGTTTGCCCAAACAATGGTATAATGTTATTGTTAGTACTGGGCCGAGTTTTAGGTAATACAGTCAATTACTAGACATTGTGGTACTGCCACTCTCCTAGTTTTTATCGCACATCAGGTGGTACTGCCACCTTTTCAAGGCATAGTGGTACTGCCACTATCCGCTGCTTCATTAAATGGTAAGTGGTACTGCCACCTTCTCAAGGCATAGTGGTACTGCCACTAGCCGCTGCTTCATCGAATGGTAGGTGGTACTGCCACCTTATCAAGGCATAGTGGTACTGCCACTATCCGTCCCTTCATCTCGTTGTTAAAGGTTAGTAAATCACATTAAAATAAATCAAATCCAAATCATAGGTCAGTTACTAGGTCGTAAAACTCATGATGTTGTGTTCAGAAAATGAGTGTGTGACTTAACTATAAACAATCTCACACAAACACTGGATTTACTGACCTGATAACTTAATGAAATATAATTAGTAATTACTATTCGGACTTACTTTGCGCTATTAACCTGAGGGCCAAGCTCGTAGTTGTTCGTGAGCTGCTACCGTAGTGCGATGTCCCTTCTTATGCAGCTCGTATCGCTCATTTGGGAGAACTGTCCGAACAGTATACGGTCCTTTATACTTCGGTCTTAATTTGCCACCACCTGCTAGTTGCGAATCCTCAATCGCCACAACATCGCCTGGCTGGAAAGGTTTGACGCCGCAGCGAACGGTATTAAATTTCTGACCATGTTTAATCGCTGTATTTATAATCTTTATTCGAGCTTCTGAGACGGCCTTGTCTGGGTCGATGAAGTCATCAATCGGCATTGCATCTTTTAAAAACTGCTGAGTTGCAGGTAATCTCGGATTCAAGCCCAGCTGTAATACTGCAACGGAAGCACTACAGGAATGTTACGACGGTCATAGTACAATTCGAGTCCGTCGTCGTTTTTCTCAACACGCACACAAGGTTGACCGATAACGTCCCATCCAATAATAAGGTCAATGCTACTCGGCATCACTCCATCAGGCACTATTATGAAGTTTATTTCTAAAGTCAAATTCGGCAATATTACGCGTTCACATTTACCGACAGTATAAACAACTTGGCCTCCAAATCCCGAAAAAGCACGTACACTGCGGTCTTCGCCTGTTCATTGCACAATAACGTTGCTATCGGTGTCTCGCTCAGATGGCGTCATTTCTTTAGTACAAATGCCTTTTTCGGACTTCCATGCTTAGCCCAACAATTGGGTTCAGTGTGGCCCGGCTTTTTGCAATGTTCGCAGATAGGGCTGCTGGGTTTTGGTTTATCACTGGCAGTATTTTCCTTAGCCTTGTTTCCATCTTGTAAGGCTGTACACATGTTTTGTCGATGACCTTTACGCCCACACTTATAACATGCTCCGTTCCTACCATGGCTCGATTGATCCTTCATGCGCGCGCATTGATGCTCCGGATGTTCTTTTGCGGCGTGCATCAGCTTCGCTTAATAACTTTAATAATTCACGTTCTGATTCTGGTTTTTGTACGTGAATCATTGAACGTGCCTCAGTGTGGTCCAGACCGTATTCTACCATGCTAAGCATAATATTCCACGGCAGCTTATCGTAGAACCGTGTAATCATTCTAAGCTTTTTATTGCCGTAATCGCATAACCCATCACAGTCGTGGCTTCGGAGTGTAGTAGCCAAATATGCACGTGCTCCTGGTGTCTTCCGATCAGGAAAAGCCACAGTGAGATCAGCGCAAAAGTTGTCCCAAGTACGGCAAATGGGTCTCCAGTCGCGATAGTGACGGTATCCTCAACCTCGCAGAGCATCTCCTGCTTTTGCGATCATGAGAATATCACTTACATTTAGGTCATGTTTTAACTTTGTAGCGTCCTCCAACCATTCCTCGATTGAGTAAGCACTCGTCTCCGGATCGTAACTTGCGAGCCTGAACTGGACCTGCGTAGTCATTGACGCAAGCGCACTTGAACTCCCTGCTTCTGATACATTGGGCGTTGCCCCTGGTGTTGTCGCCATCTTTACATGCCGAGTTAACTCTGCAAGTTGTTGTTGTTGCATTGCAACTAAGTTAACGAGCGTCTCCTGCCACTGCACTTTGGCACGTTTCGGGTTTGAAGGGCCACCGAAGTCCTCTGCGCTCACAGCACTTATCTCGGCGTCACTTTCACATTCAACACCATCCGCCATTTTATCTACGTTTTTATAGTCAATTTTCTAGTTTTTTTGCTAATAAGGACACTACGCACGGATCAATCCCACTTCTGATGTAAACGTTTAGAAATAATCAGGGGTTTTTACCACCTCAGACTTTATTTTTGGACTGTATTCAACATCTACAACAGTACTCGCGAATTCTCTGGGTTAGACTGCCGCCTCACTCCTCAATCGTCCCGCTGCTCGGTCCGTTACGCCTCCGTTCGGCCATCCTCCTGACTATAGCGCGAGGGTAGATATTATTGATTGTTTACATATATATTACAATGTATCACTAATTATTATACAAAAACAAGTCTGACGCTTGTTGCCACATTCTACTGAAATACAGTTCTTCCAAGATGGAAGCTTTTTTCTTACAGGATTAGGGGACAGTGTTTTTAACAGGGCATTTTGCATCAAAAGATTGACAGAAATAATATTTTCAAATTTACTTTAAATTTATGTGTGTTAATTATTCCCATTTTATTGACTAGAAGACAAATGTCGCGTCAGTAGTGAAACTTTCGAGGTTGTACTCACCTCTTTACAGCGTCTTTGACGTACAGCTTATCAAGAGTAGGAACAAGTGTCAAAACTGCGATATTGGACCGCCTACGAGGTGCGCGGTAAATAGCCTGCCTTTTCCTCAGTCGCAATGAGCCCTTTGCAGACTGAATATCGAGTATGTATGAATGTACACAGAGTTCAATCTGGTCACGGATAAAATACATCCCTTTCCCTCCGAATGCTGCCTCACTCTTTCTTCTACCCATACACAGAGAATCACTTTTTCCTATCCTTGACAAGCTGTATTAAGTAACTAATTTCGTTGAAATTTCAAAACAGTATACTTACCTTATACAGTATATATCTACAATCATCTTGTATTGATAATACGTATTTTTTTTATTCAGTGAATTATTACAGAATAACTACAGAAATAAGGAGATTATACTCCAACCCATCTGCAAATGCCTTATATAATAAGGACTAAACAAATTAGGTCAAAACAGCTATTCTCCTGGCTATATGCCAAACGCCGAGTACTGAATTACATGTGCAAGAAAGATGAAAAGTGTCACCTATCTCAGGATATCGTTAACTGCAGACCGGTTTCGACCTTTCTATCTTGGGTCTCGTCAGTGACGAGAACCAACTGACGAGACTCAAGATAGAAAGGTCGAAACCGGTCTGCAGTTAACGATATCCTGAGATAGGTGACACTTTGCATCTTTCTTGGTGGTTTTAGAACAATCACTGTATTTTTAGTGCTAACTCTGTTAGACAAAAATACGACAAATTTTGTCATGTAATTCAGTGCTCGGCGTTTGGCATATAGCCAGGAGAATAGCTGTTTTGACCTAATTTGTTTAGTCCTTATTATATAAGGCATTTGCAGATGGGTTGAAGTATAATCTCCTTATTTCTGTAGTTTGAATGTTACCCTCTAATAGTAAAACTTTGCATTATATATATATATATATATATATATATATATATATATATATATATATATATATATATATATATATATATATATATATATATATATTACAGAATACTCCAGATATCCTTTTGTTACGCTAAATTTTTGTCTGAAACTGCCGAAAGATATTCTGTTGATAAGTTGGCGATGTCACTATAATGAAAACACTGAATTCTTCCTATATCTTTTGAATATTGGTGGCTATTGTAAAGTCTTAAAAATAACACCGATTTATTGCAATGGCTTTGGAATCTCTGAAAGTTAAGGTTTCAGAGACTACGAGAACTTTTTCCATTTTGCTCAAAATATTTCGTGTAGTGCAGCACACATGAAAGCCAAGTTTCTCATCAAGTGAAAATCGGGAGTGGCGGTGATGGTACCATGTAGAGCCTATCGTATTCTCCTACAGAGGTGACTGCGACAATGTCGTTCGTACTGTGGTCCGGGGTGGCGGACTAGGCCTAGTATTGTGGTATCATTGTATGCCTTGGTTCGAGTCATACAACGGAGGGAGTTTGGAATTTCTCCCTGAGCATGGGTTGTTTATGTGTATGTGTAATCTTTCCCTCTCTAGCCTGAGGCTTTAGGGGAAGAAATCGATTTCTAAACAAATTTTCTTACTTTCCCCTGAAATATAGGCAAATATGAATTAATTTTAGACTTAATAATGACTCTTGGTATCAAAATGGTCGTGCCCTCTATTGGTCGACAGCATAATTAACATTAATATTAATTTATTATTGCATATATTTCAGTCAATAGATTCTTTTCTCAATAGAACGTTTAAAACAGTATTGTATAGAGGCCGTCTTCAATTGGTGTTTCGGAAAACATTCGACTTAGAGCTTTTGATATAGACACAACTTAACCCATTATCTCTCTTGTACTTAATACTTATGGACTTTTGGTTATATGACTTCTGAAAATCCTATTTTTTAAGTACGGGAACACAAAATAGATCATAATGGTCAAACAAGGAGACCTTGGGGAAAATTCAATTTGCATAAGCAAACTTATTCCAGATCCATAGGGTCTTCAGTCTTAAAAAAACGCATAAAAGAGGAAAAACTGCTTGCCATAGGGTTCCATTTAAAATTATTGGTCACAATGACCTTGTGACGTCATCTTTGACGCATACGTCATCTATCATCACTAGTAGGGAAGTTTACAACCCTTAATATTCAGTTACCAAATTTCACTAGTTTATGTATAATCGTTAAAAAGATAAGAGGGGGGGAGGGGACTTTTGAATAGCACTGTATATGTAGGTTTGTATATGGATATATATAGTATATATAAATAATAGGTATATGATATATAGTTTATAATACATGAATACTGTACGTAATAAACACTTACCCTTTTCAGACAATCCTCAGAATCCAACTGTTTGACTTAGTTCACTGATATTTCATGTTGTTGATGCATCTCGTACTAAAAACCATTCAAAATAATGGACTTTCATGTAGAGTCGGTAAGTGACATCTGACGTCACTCAGGAATGTTTCGATTATTAATGTTAAATTTATAACAATACATAAGTAATCCAAAAAGCGTCTAAATAGTTTATGGTATTGGAGTTTATGGTATTAAATGACAAAGGCCAAGATTGTAGGCAAATCTACAATACGCTTTATATTTTAATTTAAATGTTTTTGGTTACCTGAATAAATGAAGGTGAAATTTTACAATTAATATAATAGCAGGTAGGATGTTCATACTTACACTCATTTTATTCTGTATATTCATTTGATTTGATATCACTGCAGAGTTATAATGTCTATTATTTTCGTCCACACTTCTATAATCTTCACATTTATTAGCCAATAAGAGAAGTTTAGGTTTCAAAAGAACCAATCACAATAAACCATAACCTGCTTGCTGGAAAGTGTAAATGAAAAGTATGGAAATAATATCATAGTGTGACCACAATTATTTGTCGTCGGTTAGACTAGTAACTGTGTAACCGAAGATCGATTCATTGTTGAATAATTTATAATTAATCCGTCAAAAATGTATATTAAATATTCTTTTGCTGCTCTAACATATTACTTTACGAATAAAAGGTATTCCTTTATGGCTTTATGGGATGTACGAAACATTATTTTAATACCAACCTCTCAGAAATAAAAAGTGTGAATTCTATGTACAAAACGAACACAACACAGGGAATTAAATTTTGTGGGAATTTTATACAAGAATATTGGCCACACTGCTCAGATATAATTTGAAAACCAAATTTCGTCTGTGTTCTGTGATGTCTGATTATTAATTTAAAAAATGGCTCCTCATGGATCGCAAGGTAAATGTTGCGGAGACAACCATCACGAACATGAAACTGGAGAAGTAGGAATTCTTTACAGTTTATACACGAAGATTAATAAAGATAACCTACAGTGCCTTAATGAAACGGTTGAAGGATCAGGAAAAACTATTTTTAAACCATGGGAGGAACGTTTAAATTTCGATGTTGTAAGAGGTTATGTTTACAATTGTTTGATTTAAACTATCATATGTATTTTAGTTTGTAGAGTCAGATGCCGATGAGGAATTATTATTTAATATCCCTTTCGTTGGAAACGTTAAACTGAAAGGAATTAAGGTTATCGGTGAGGATTCTGACAATCATCCATCAAAAATGAGACTGTGTGTATTATATATTAAAAGATATATTTAATATGAAAATGATTTATGTATTTCAGTTTTAAGAATAGGCCAGCTATGACATTCGATGATATTTCTGCTGTAGCCGATCAGGAATTTGAATTAGTCAAAGATAATACAGGCGTTACTGAGTATTCAACAAGGCATGTGGAAATATGAAATAAATGATTGATTCTATATTTTATGTATTGTAGGGTAGTTACTTTTAATAATGTCCATCACTTAACATTGCATTTTCCAAGAAATTTTGGCGCCGAGACTACTCGAATCTACTACATAGGCCTCAAAGGAGAATACACTGAGGCACACCATCATGGAGTGACGATCTGTACATATGAGTCTAGACCAATGGCAGAGGATCACCCTACGGAGGATATTACTCCTGCCAGATTGGGGATGTAAGATTAATTTCTTTACTTATTTGTTACAGAATAGATCTCTTATATGTAGCTGTTATTTTACACTTCTAATTTAATAAACACTTTGCTTTAAATATCTGTGAGATTGTTTATAAAACCAATAAGGAAATATTTCTATAAATTGTTTTTCATTTAGTAATAAAATGAGTCCTTGACACTAAATTAAAGTGTATGGGTTTTGTGGAATGTGAAACATATCGCTGTACCTATATAACATTTTTTTATGTTTAGTTTTTCAATAAAATATGTTTAGTGAGTTTATAAATAGCAAATTGTTAATAAAAAAAAAAACAATAAAAATATTGTGTAAACGGAAAATTACTATATTTTCGGCAGATAATTTATAATTAACAAATTCTGGTTTATAAAAAGTTTTTATGTACACAAAACATTCAGAACCAAACCTTAAAGACTTGCATGTTATCTTGCTTGGCCTAATGTACTGGTTTACTAATACATCTTTGATATAGGATTGCTTATTCTACGAGTAAAGGTGCAATTAACTGTATTTACGATGTCAACTCTGATGTCATCAGATTATGCTCTAAAATTTTACCTGTGACGTGGATATAATCCTGATATAAGAAACTATTAAATATTGTAATGAATAACAGCAAAATGGCATAGCTTGTAAGTTAAGTAAGATCACAGATGACTAATAACTTTCTGGTATAATTTTGTACTCAAATGAAGATTTAACTTTCACAATTTTCATATTGTGTGCAAATAAATATTCATAATCTAATCATGCCTATTGTCTGAGCTTGATTATAAGAGATATGAAGGTATGTGATTATTATTGGAACAAGTAGCTCATATGTATTGCTAATAAATTTTTATAGTAGCAAGGCTTTGTGTTTTATTTACTTATTTACATTATTTATGGCTGATCATCGTTTATTATGAATTTTATGGACAAATTCTACAGCTAGAAATAAGTAATTTTAATTGAATTCAGTATTCACACGATCAGTGCTGTGATACCTTGAGTACAGTAGTGGCTGGTGATATATATAACTCATGCTGTAAACATCGGCAGCCCTCTGGCGCGCTTACTTCGCAATGTTTTAAATACGTGTTCCGTAATTCGTATCAGACGCAGGCCAGGCTGAGAATATCTTCGCTTCATTGACCGTTCACAAGCTCTGAAGTCTGAATCATGCATTTAACTTGAACTGAGCGTGCAAGGTAGTATTTTTGGAAGCAATTTAAATTGCAGATTAAAATATAATTTAATGCAGCTTTAATTAATACTAATACATAAAATTAAATGGAATTACTTTTTATTTAACTTAAGCCGCCACTGCTTGAGTACAACTACTATGTAGGAAGTGGATTTGCTACACAATGACTGCAAAACACATTGTTTTCTTACATCAAATGATATCCCAAAACTTTCAATTTTAATTATTGGATATTTTAGACTTATGTAAATTTATTTGAATGTTGTTGGGCGGAGAATATATAATACCTTTCTTTTTGACATAACAGCTCTCTATTCTTTTTTTTTAATTGGAGAAATATTTTCAGATATACTTTTTGAATATTCGTTTTCTTTCAACCATTGATCACAGTTATGACTGATCATTTGACTTTTGTTGTTTTTAATGACATATTCCCCTGAAATATCAACAATAATGAATTATATTTAGAGCTGTTTTTACGTTAGGTCACAAAGTCGTTGCGCCCTCTATTGACAATGAACATAATTAATTTTAAATTAATTGTCTATATTTCAGAGGAATGTATTGAAAACATCAAATTTCTTTCCTTTTCAATGGTATATGCTTTATGTATTTACATAATTTCTATAGTATGGTCAATATTGTCTCAACATTTCAAACAAAACCATATCAAAATATTTACTCATTTGTATGCCCTTTTCATTTTTTTTTATTTCATAAATTTTCCTATTTGTATATTTATGTAATTATATCAATTAATAAGAATATATTTTGAAGGGGATGTTAATCCCCTATTAATATTTTCTAGTTATTTTGAATTAAAACATCTTTGATTATTTTTTATATATTGTACTTAATTTACTTATTAAATGCATATATTATCTGAAGTGTAAATTTTTTAATGGTAATACTCATTTAAGCAGTGTTATTTAATTGATGCTAATATTTCTATTCCAAGATTTGAAAGTATTTTTTATGATTTACTGTAGGTATATAAAAAATTTTTGTCATGCAATTCTAGGATATAGATAACAGATTACATTTTATTTAAATTTAGGATTCATTTTTTAACTTTAATTTGCTCAGAAGAAAGCACAAGTTTTTAATGTTTTAAGAGTAATTCTTTAGAATATTCCATACACATAAAAATATATTGTTTTGTTCTAGAACTATTTTTCAAATTATTTAATAAGATGGATTAAATACATTTTTAATCCATTAGAGGTATGAATGGGTCACATTTTCCTCCATTTTCTTCCAATGCAGCATTCAATTCACTATCTAATTGATTCTCTTTTATGTATGAATATTTGTTTTAAACTATTTGACTGGATCAAATAAAGGGGTTTAATATGGGAGATTTGAGAAGTAAACAAGTGGGAGAAAAATCCATTTATTAACAATATAGGTGATTGACAACAATTCACTAAGTTTTCAATTCTACCCCCTTGAAAATGCTTAGCCTAAAACCCAGGAAACTTAGTGAAATGTCCGATTTTACATTCGTAATAAAATAACAAATAATTTTTTTTATAAATTAATAAACACTCACACTCTAAATGGAATGCTTGTTAATTTCCTAATACTAAACATAAATCCATATTAAAAGCTCAAGAATTACACAACATTCATCTATTTACTAGGTAAACAGATATATTTTTAATTTGTTTTTATAGAAATATAAACCAATTCACAAAATATTTGCAAATTGTTTTTCTAATAACATTCATCAGTCATTTTTTCTATATTAGTCACTAATTTTATTACATACATGTTTGTATACTTGGGACTATATACACATAGTAATTACATCTTTCGATCTACGATGATAAATAATAGAGGGCGCTATAGTAGTTTGCCTGCCAGAATTTAAAAGCTTACTCAAGGAAACCCACTTATTTTTTTACATGATACATCAACGAAATGTGTTCTGTACATCTGCAACTTACTGATTTATGATGACCATTTTTCTGAAAGCTTATACTTTACAAAATAAATACGGAAACGACTAAACTATACACTAACAAGTAATTTACGTCAAGAGTTTTTTTTTCTATGTTTATATAGTCTTACCAGTTTTTACAGTTGCAGACAAGCTTTATAAATTAATGTGATATGGACTCGATTTTGTATACTGCTTTCCTATCCCTCTTTATTTCCAAGTCTACCAATTATTAATTACCTATAAATCACACTATAAAATAGTTTCAGTATACTTTTAAAACTTCCAAGAGTTTTTCAACAGAAGTATACAATGTGTGGATATACCCTGTATAAACTAAAAGCATCCAATTTTAAAATACTAAGAATAACTGATATTAACACAAATAATGAGGAATATCGAAACCCTGTTGACAGAAAATGATTCGACCATGAAAATATACAAATATTTAAACTTTTAATTAGATACATTTGTTTTTATTTTATCGTGTTATTTCGAGCAAGTGTCACAACTTCCGTCTGATTTTCTGTAATGGCGGCACTGTCTGCGAAGAGTACATCGGGCAGGGAGCCCGATTCCTCGGCGATTTCATCCGGCACTTTTTCGGCATTCGCCGCAGTCGTGAACGCTGCCGGTGTCTTAGCCGTGTCGGATTCTGTGCTGGTCTCTGATAGGGTGTTTGGAGTCGTGAACAAAACCTTGTCGATGTAGAACATTGTTCCCAAGTTGTAGACGAAAACCTCGCTCTCCACTATCGTCGAGTTGTTAATGCCAACTTGGTCTAAGAATGAAAAAAGAAAATACAAAATTTAAAGCTAAAACACTATATTCCCCTAGATACAATAGAACGATTTTATATAATTTACCAGCCTCTTATAGCTAACGCACCGACAATTCAATTTAAGTTAACTGCCCTCTGTTGACCAAAAGCATAATTAACTCAATAATCATTACTTCTATTTCAGATAAATGTATCGAAAGCGTTTCATTACATTCTTTCTTGAGGGTACATCAAAGCAACGTCATAGGTTGAGCATCTTTTATATGTAAAGCTGCCTAGCATGTGGTGTTGCTCAGGTATCTCCATGGCAGCCGAGGTTTCCTGGAGTTGTTGTTTTGTTCGTTGTGACAACATAAATATTGAACTGAACTGAATTAAATAAACTGAACAAAGACCCATTTCGTTAGTTTTGGAACAAATATAATTGAAAATTGCTCAGCTGAAGTACGTTGCAGGTATTTACCATGCTTGTGCGAGATATTAATGATAAAAAATAATATCAAATACTAAATATCAATAAAAAACTGTGGTTAGTCGTAGACGAGACAATATATTCTAAAGAAACATTATTTGGCTAAAATTTGGTCCGTACACTTGATCCGCTTCGACGGTCACTTGTGTATTTATTAGCCAGTAAACGGTTTAAAAAAATCACCACCGAAGAAATACAACTACATTACAAAAATTTTAATTTTTAACATGTGAAGTATTACAATTTCTTAGTGAAGCGTCGTAGTTCTGATCTCTATGGATCGTTTCCTTAGAAATGTCTACCATAATTTAATTACATACCAGGTATGTAAATATGAAACCGAAATTTGCTCATAGATGGACTAGCTGCTAATGTAGTTAGCGTCATACTGCGTCATTGGCGCCATTTTATTGTTTTGACATCTAATAAAGGATTTTATCGCACAACAATACAAGTTTAATACAACAACATCCTTCTAATAGCGTTGAACATGTCGAATTTTTGTGCCTGGAAACTATGATTTGTGAACAGCGTTGATTTTCTGTTGTGAAAAGTGTGAAAGCCACGGGAAAGATCCAGAAGATGGGAAAATGGATTCCACATAAAGTGAAAGAAAGACAGCAGGAAAACCGAAAAACTATTTGCAAAATGCTGTTCGCCAGATACAAAAGAAAGTCATTTCTTCATCGAATTGTGACTGGCAATGAAAAGTGAGTATATTTCGAGAATCCTAAGCATGAAAGATCATGGGTAACTCTAGGCGAACCATCGACATCGACTGCAAGGCCAAATCGCAATGGACGGAAGACAATGCTCTGTGTTTGGTGGGATGAGAAGGGTGTGATCTATTGTGAGCTGCTAAGACCTGGCCAAACCGTTAATACTGAACGCTGCCGACAATAAATGACCTATTTGAATCAAGCTTTCCGTGAAAAACGACCGGATTATCAAAAAAGACAACACAAAGTGATTTTGCTTCATGATAATGCGCCATCACACACAACAAAATGTTCCTGTTTCATATTTACATACTTGGTACGTCAAATTTACGGCAGTGTGTGAGCTGGATAAATATTTATCGATGTACTAACTTCGTTTTCGCCAAAGCATAGGTTCATCCAACCGTTACCCCAATAAATACTCACCACCTAATCTCTTCACGGTGATAGTTTTGTTCCCCAACGTCTTCAGCAGACTACCATCCTTCAGGTCCTTATCGTACAGCCGTCCTTTGACAAAGTGATTTAGCAAAATCTGCAAGCCGTCCCCCGTTGACAAATAATTATCCGGCATTTTATCCAACCCCAGCTCCTCGAACGCTGTGTCTGTGGGCACGAAGAAAGTGTACCCGGTACCAGAAACGTGAGGCGCTAGATCGGCGAGATTGAGGAACCTCGTGATGTGCGTGAACCTCTTATCTCTTTCAAGAGCCAAAAAGGCGTGGGATAAGAATTGGGCTCCAAACCACGGAAAGGCCAAGAGGGGCGGCGTTTCTTTGTCTTTGTGCTGCTGGTGAAGCTTGGACACTATCGACTCGCTGACGAAGAGGACTTCTCCGATAAACATGATGTTTCCCTTTGCCACAGGCGTGTCTCCTTTCACTATCGCGGCCCCGTTCACCGTAAGATATGCTGAAAAATTAGCTTATCACTGATTTAGAACAGATCGATTGCTTGATTTCTTTATATGAAATTATTAATTGTACTTTGCTAACTGCAGCATTGGATTTCGGTTCTTTAAGTAAACAAATAAATGGCAATAGAATCTCCACTATCTTGTCTAAATAATTAGCACCAAATAGACAATACAAGTACTTAATAAAATCTCTTTGTCTATTTGGGAAATACCTACGAGTCTTCTTAAACACGATTTCTCTTCCTCCTAGAGTCTTCACTATTTGTCCATCCTGTAGTGTCTCCTGTTTCAGACGGCCTTTGACGAAGTGATTCACGATGACGCTCTCTGTGAATTCCGGGACGCTAAACGGATAGAATCCCCAGTCGATTGGATGCCACCTCTGGAAGGCATGGTCGGTTGGGACGAATACTGTGTATTCTTCATCTACAAACAAAACCAAACCAAAATAATAAAAAGTACAATTGCAAAAAGAATCTTATTCTTGAGCTAGTAAAATATAGACCAGATATATTAAACGAAATACTATCCGAAGTCGAATACGATATATTCAATAAATATACACTAGGCACACAAATCAAGGGATATAAATAAACAAAACCTAAATTTTTAAGTGACTTTCAAGGGGCTGTAACTTGGAGGAAAATAGTAGCAGAGCAATTTAACAAAAGAAAACTGAAGTTGCAGCTTGCTAGCTTTCCGATATTATGTTCAAAATTATTTACTATCAGCAGTTCTTGAGTAATCATAAGAAAACCATGGGAAAAATATTTAGAAATTTTTGCTTGCCTTTCAAAAGGTCCATCACCGATTTCAATAATTTTTTTTCAGTGACTTTATCATAAGGCTTTTTCAGATAATTTTATCCTCTTTAATTTGAGTGGTCTAAAAGCCTTGTACGATGATTTTTCGCTGAGTTATTGTCGTTCAAAGCAAAAAGTCAGTATTGACTTTGGTAATTAATTACTCGGGAAGTACTGATCGTACACACACCCCCTTGCGGGGTGGCGTACACCCTTATGTATAATACGTGGTGATAAAGTTTCGTACAATATTCATAATTTTGCTAAGTAAATGATTTTTTGCATTTCTTTAATCCTCTAAATTATTTGGTCTATTAAAATATACTCGATAGAGATATTAAATAACGTCAATAAGAAAAATAATACCTTTTAAAAATTGTAAATATCTACTTGTGGGTAACATTCATATTTATTTACTGCTTATTTCATTATGTTCATTCATTATTGGAAGAGAAAAGGTAACCAATTTCACAATTCTCGATATACTGGTTATAGAAACTTTAAAAAGCATAATAATTAGATAAATTCTGAATTATAATGTAATAAACATCTTGGTTTTTGTTTCTTGAGATTTCGATCAATTGAAATTCATAAAAAAGTATTTAATCTTACATTTTAGTTCTCCGAAACGTACGTAAGATTATTTTTATCGTTAATTTTTATTAGCTAAAATTCTAAGAAACGAAAAACAAGTGAAATGTAATTTATATCTATGGTTAAAAAAGTGACACGCATTTACATATATGTACGTAACAATAATGCTAAAGGACTATGCACCAAGGATGTTAGAAACTGATATATATATATATATATATATATATATATATATATATATATATATATATATATATATATATATATATATATATATATATATATATATATTTTTTTTCTTTTAACAAAAAATAGTTTTAACAATTTATATAATTGTAATTCATTCACCAAAAAGACACCAACAGGAATTAAAAATTTAACCATCAAAATTAAGAAATAAATTAAGGAATTTGTTTAATGAAAAAATTTTACGATCATTTTTAATCGAAATAATTTTTTATACCTACCACGGTATTATATACAAGTTTTAACTTTTCTTGATTTATGATGAACAACCCTTTAGTAATAGCCACCCACTTACGTCCCTAGCTCCCTAGCAGTTACACCAAGTACTTCTTGTCGTTTGTATTAATCAAAAATGCTTAATGAACATTTATTCTGTGCGACAAATTGTCATAAAAAATTCTAAAAGTAAAAAATAGGAAATAATATGCATACATTAAACTCGTGTATTAAATTACAAGCGTTGCTGTCGTATATTTATTGAATGCTAGTTTTGGAATTCAATTATATTTGTGTGGGTGTTGAGTTATCGCAGAAAACTAATTGGATATAATTCATTCAAGAGTGTTTTACCGACTTTTCGTGTTGTTTCATTAGTGCAAAAATTACTAGTATAATACTAGTAGTACCTGTATGTACTAGTGCGAAACTAGGTACTTATTTTTTGTACTATTTATACAAGGTGTCCTGATATATTTTCCTCAGTTGTTTGTTGAACATATCGGAAAATGGTAGTAGTAAATGTGCGCGCGCATGTGTTTGTTAGACATCACGCCTTGGAAATTAAGTTGTAATGGATCGTTTCACGGGAGAGCAACATGCCATGTGTGTCAGAAACATTAACCGTCGTTTTTTCACAATAGTTTGTCACCTATATCGAGCGCACTACCTCCTTTACGATTCAAATTGTGGGTCAATTAAATTTGGAAAAGAAGGCACTATCATTAACAAAAAAACCGACGAGTCGACCTACAAGAGCAAGACGTGTCAAAAACGTCGAACGTATGCGTGCAGCAACGACACGTACACTTGTACGTTGTTCTGTACGAAAACGTGCAGCTGTCTTATATGTTTCGAACACGACATCATGGCAATGGATTTGAACTTTCATCCTTAGACGATTTAACTGGTGTAAACTATGACTGTTGAAGATTATCAACTCGATCTACTTTTGGGAAAGCATTATTTGAAAACTTTGAGAATTTTGATAACATCTTATTCACCGACGTTTCCATTTATATATATATATATATATATATATATATATATATATATATATATATATATATATATATATATATATATATATATATATGCTTTTGAGATGTGGTGTTACCGAAGAATGATGAAAATACCATGGACTGATAGGGTTAGAAACGAAGTAGTATTGGAGAAAGTCGGCGAGAAAAGAAGTATGTGGAAAAACTTAAAGAAGAGAAGAGATAGAATGGTAGGCCACTTGCTGAGACATGGGGGAATAGTCCGCGATATTTTGGAGGCAGAAATAGGAGTGAAGAAAGGCAGAGGTAGGCCTAGATTAGACTACTGCTCGCAAATAGTAAGGGATGTAGGTTGTAGCACAATTAGCGAAATGCTTAGGTTAGCACAAGATAGGAGAAGCTGGAGGTTAGCGTCCAACCAGTCTTAGGACTGATGACCTAATGATATATATATATATATATATATATATATATATATATATATATATATATATATATATATATATATATATATATATATATATACACACAGTGGACCCCCGCTAATCCGGCCCCTGGCTAATCCGGCGCCCCCTGTAATCCGACATGTCTATTATTATTAAATACATATTTTTTTGACAATCTTCGCTAATGTAGGTATTGCATGATTGAACAGGTTACAACTTGTACGCGCCATTACTATTGTGCTCGACGCGTAGGTATTGTTTTGATTCTGATTGCTTAGTTTGAATTTGACTACATGTGATAGCGGTGCGACCTAGCGTGCGTTCATTGTTTACTGTTTATTCACTGTGTATTACGTATACGTACCTAGTACATAATGTTGTCACAAGCCCAGAAGCGAAAGCACAAAACACTGACAATTAAAGAAAAATGTGATATTTTAGACCGCTTAAATCGTAATGAATCTTTCAGTAGTTTAGCAAGTGAATACGGCGCGGCGTAGGCCGATCTACAATTTATGACATTAAAAAAATCACGAGAAGATTAAAAACTTCGTATCAACTACTGACTGTGGGCCAGGCAAGAGGCAGACACTCAATAAAGCTGAACATCCAGAAGTGGAAGAAGCTTTGTACATGTGGTTTCTTCAGAAAAGAAATAGACATGCGCCCATTTTGGGACCCATGTTGGCCATGAAAGTTTTTTTTATCAGGAAATAATAAAAAAAGATGATTTTGTGGCTAGCAAGGGATGGGTAGAACGTTTCAAAAGTCGTCATGGCATATGTTTAATGACTATTACATTACCTTCATCAACTATTACATCGTCTTGGAAAAATTTGTGGCCGAATATAGTCGCCAGTCCTAGCAACGATTCACAAATCAGTGTAACATCGGAAATAATAGAGCAAGTTGCTGCTGAAACACAAATAAGTCCGCAAGATTTGCCGTGGAATGGATAAGGAGGAAAATATTTTTTATGATATGTCTGACGAAGAGATTATAAAAGAGATTTCTAGTAATACAACAATAAATCAGGAAGATGACGACGACGTAATTGCAACTACTCCGCAAGTGACAGCACAAGATGCAATTAACGCCTTTGAACTGGGTTTGCAATAGGCTGAAGAGAATGGTGCATCCTACACCGAACTTTTACTTTTGGGAAGACTGAGGGACAAAGCTTTGGTCTCGCGTTTCAACAATGTTAAACAAAAAAAAATTGACGAATATTTTCATGCTTCATAAATATCAATCAATTTATGAATCATATCATGATTTTTATTCATAATTTTTGATTATTTTAGTATGTACATTTGTTTGTACACAATTATTTCCTAATGTAAAGTTATTATTTTTTTGTAAGTTCTATAGCATTAATGACGTTAATTTTATAATATATATATATATATATATATATATATATATATATATATATATATATATATATATATATATATATATATATATATATATATATATATATATATATATATATAAACAACATTGTCATTACTGGTCTATAGACAACCCTCGAGAGAAGCACCAAAATCCTTTACATTCTCCCCAATTAACGGTATGGGCGGCAATGAATGGATCCGTCATAATTAGCCCTTACTTTTATGGAAGTGCAAACTCTGTTGCACTCACCATCTTCTATCTAAAGATATGCTAGAGAATACTTTAGCGTCAAAACTTTGCTAGATTTAATGAGGACACATGGTTTCAGCAACATGGGGCTCCAGCACATACTGCAAATATATCAATGGAAGCCGTTAGAGCGATGTTCCATGGAAAAGTATCCATAATCTCTAAGCGGAGGACATTAAAATTGGCCGCCCAAAAGTCCCGATTTAACGCCGACTGAATTCTTTTTATGGGGTTATTTGAAATATAAGGTCTATACTGATCCCCCTAGAACTTGACTGCTTCAGTTAAGAGCCAGAATACACGAGGAAATTCAGTTGCAGTACCGCGAGTTATTGCAAATTTTAGGTCGCATCTTGAGGATGTATAGCGGCGTGAAGGAAGCCACCTTGACGATGTTATTTTTCATACATAACTTTCCGTACATTGTACATTTAAATAAAAAATAGCGAATGTAAATATCTTTTTAATAAACGAGTTTTATTCACACAAAAAGAGGAAAACATTCCAGGACAGCTGTTATACATAACTATTTTAATTCCATCTGTAATTTTTAGACAAACAATATCCTACCCTTGCAAACGAGTATTTGTACAAGAAACCCTCACAACCAATTGAGGCGAGGCTCCTCGTTTAATTCCCCGGTAAATATCTAACTCTTGCCCGCGTTCGTTTTCTGAGCCGTACATAAAATAGAAAAGAACTACAACACCTCGAGGCGCTCATCAAGATTTAACAAATCCCTCTCCGCCACATAATGCTTCCCAGTTACGAGTTTCAATTACCTACCTTCCCTTAGCAGCTTCGAGACATTCGATCTCGATAAGAAGTGCTGAAAGACCCTAACCCCGCTCTTAAGGAACGAGAGCACCTCCATAATATTCTCCACGAACGTGGTATTGGATTGAGTTTTACTATCCTCTTTGACTGTAACCGTCGAGTACGCCGCCACATCGAGGAGCTTGCTTTGAGACGCGTTCTTTCTTATTAGGTGTTCCTCGGGAAAGAGATAGCCGTCGAGGACGACTAACAGGCCGTTGGGGACCACCACTTTCCTCTCGATGACATTAGCGTCGTTGGCCTTCAATTTGCTGTTGTCCTCTTTCTTCGGACGCACCCGCACCGTTCGTCCCCCCAGCGTTTGGAAGGTGACGTCCGATGTGATGTTCGTTAGGTCTATACGGGCCCCTAGCACCACGTGGTCGAGGAGAAGCTTCTTCACGAGCTCCGGCTGCAGGAGGTTTTCCGCTCGCTTCGTCGCCGAATTCTGCGGGGCCAAGATGGTGAACGGCTCCTCTGGAAGAAAATAAAGAGAATTAAACCAATATAACGAAATAATTGTTAATTTTGAATTACGTTTACGGCAATTAAATGCTGATTTTGGATTTGGAGAAGCAAATATAAGTTTCTATCAAACAAATCATAATTTACGTAGAAATTAATATTGGCGAATGTATTGGATACGATTTAATATCGATTTATCACGTTTGTGATAAATCGATATTAAAATGATTTAATGACTGTCATATATAAAACTATACGATGTTAACATGCCTCGATTAATACTTCAATAATGAATAGTTTGTGTACAACTGTTGTATGAAGGTTAGCGATCATTTACAGTTGCATTAAGAAAAACTCGCTTTGAATTAGGATAAAATGAAGCATCTACAGAGTTAACACTTAATCACACATAACTTAATCATGTAATGTCGTTAACAACAGTTGAATCTGTCAAGAGCCATCACGCATCGGATGTTAAATAAATATCTGCATCTGTTAGCGTATGAAATTCTGCTGATATAACAATTTAAAGTCAAAGACCATTTACAATTGAACAATTGCAAAGAAAAACATGCATCTATATAGGATGCAATCATATCAAGCTTTTTTGCCAACTGACGTATCGCCAGTGGTTTTTTAATAACTAATTAATAATTTAATGAATCATGATTTACCAAATAACATTTTGTTCTGAAGAAATTTGATTTTTCTCTTTCAGAGTACATACGTCAATTCTGAAAGCATGCGAATCTATAGCACATATAATCTGCATATTTTTGTTAAATCTCCGCTACGTTCTCACAAACTTGGTATTTGGATAGCAGTTTGTCACAGAGGAATAATTATCTCATTTTCATTTAATTTCATCGTCAGTAAAGACTGGTACAGAAATAACATTTTAACTGAATTTGTTTAATTGTTTTTTCAAATATTGGGCCAAGTACGCTATTTTGAGGAACGCCCGAGTATATTGGATGCAACTCAGTGTATTCACTACCTTGTTTAACCATAAAGTGTCCATCTGTTATGGCTCCTCTACACGTTGGCCAATGCGTTGGCCAACATGCTGGCCAACACGCTGGCAAGGAAATTTGAATACCTGTCCACACGTTGGAAGGATGTTCAGTTTGTTTCGACGTAGGCCAATATGAACAACATGGACGTCATGAGAGTAGCAGCTGCTGCAGTTTATTCATTAAATACTACCTTTATTTTTAATATTTAATAGTAGTAGTAGTAATTAAATAATAGTTTATTTATTAAATAATTAAAATATCTCCCTACTATCCCTGCGGCAGCTGTTCACATACTAGACCAGTGCCGCCAACGTGTGGACGTGACTACCAACGTCTACCAGCGCCAAGCCAACATCCTTTGATGTGTCTTGAAAAACCGACACCACGATCGGTAGCCAACGCTTGGACCAGCTCTGCCAATACCGCCAATACGACAAATAGTCCCCTCTACACGCTGGCCAACGCATTGGCCAACGTGTAGAGGAGCCTTTAGATAATATTGCTATAGTTGAAAGTGGGGATGAGGGAGAAGGCTCTTTAGTTTGACTTGCAATTCAGCGGGCCACACCTTGTCGAAGACCTGAGCTATATCGAGAAAAGCAGCTGAACAATATCTTTTAGAATTTACATCTTTGTGTATCTGGTTGACCAGCCTATGCACTTGTTCAATCGTACCATGATTATCGCGGAATCCAAATTGATGTTCAGTGATTATCTTTCTTTCCCCTGTTATATACTCTAATCTTAAGACAATACATTCTTCTCCTTCAGTTCTCTACCTCATCATAATAATAGTAATAATAATGCATTTTATATTGTGTCAGTTTTCACAAACAAATGTTTCAGGTAGTCATTTTAGCCACGGCCAGCTCTATATGAATTTTGATGGGCAAACTTTCGTAGTTTTCCTTTGTAAAAACCAATACAAAAAGCTTCCCCGTACATAACACATTCTCCGGCGAGCAATCTATATTTATAAAAGCCGTCCTCGATCCGCCTCAATGACTCACCCTTTCGCATTATACTTTCATGAGTGATATCTACGCGGGTGATGAGAATCAAAGCGCATAATTCAACATCGGCCCCTAATAAAATCATTCATCCTTCCCGTTATCACAAATGCACATAACGTCTCTTGATGAAAGAGCATCGATCCGAGATTTTTCAGCTGAAACGCCCGCCGACGTCTGTGAGAGATCTGCCTATGACAGAATTTCGAATCAACATCTATTATAGTCCGCAGCTGATCTCCAACATAATAAATGAAGACTTCCTGGTGTTTCTGACTGATAAAATGATTGATTGTACTTGTGGAAACGTTTGCAAATTTCTCGAGGAGAAGGCGGCGCCCCGCTGAGACACTTCACCTAATGAAACGAACTAATTCGTCAAGTTTCCCGACTTTATGAAGACTGATTCGGCGTTCCGTGTGAGCGAGTGAATTAAGAGGGCATTTGTAGGAGACCGGAAGCTTTCGAAGTCACATTTTGCCAGTGTTGTTTTACGTATGAAAGAGATCTAGTCCATACAGGGTTAGTCATAACATAAGTAAGGAAACTTACTTAACTAATAATGGTAACCTGTTTAATTATGTCATGTTTTTTTCCTAATACCACCATACCTGTTTTAAACCGGTACAGACCTGTTTTATACCTGTACACACCTGTTTTATACCTGCGCCAAGAGTTCTTCAGATCAACAATGACCACATGCTATCCGCATCAAATGTCCGCGGACAAATCCGAGGGTGGTCTGGTACCGGCTTTGCTATACTACTTATTGAATTATCATCAATATGGTGGAAACAGAAATTATTTACACAACGTCATTCTCCATTTACTGTGATAGCATACCAACCTCACTTTTAAAGAAGTATAGTCCAATTACTTCACTACTGCAAAATTCACCCCAACCCGTGCATCTCTGTGGATGCATTTCTTTTTCGTGAACAGCATTTTATTTTCCGCACCCAAAATTCGACAATTTTGACAATTTTAACAAAAATCAGTATCACCTTCTTTCTTTTCTAACACCCAATTAAAAAATGAACGTCGTACATCTATTCAACGGTAAATGGTTTGTATGTGGTTTTAATTGTTGTGTTAACTGAATTCTGTATGCTGATAGATGCAGATCTTTCCTTAAAATCCGATACGTGGTGACTTGATAGATTCAATTCTTGCGCACAACGAATTTATGTGTTTGGATACTCTTATACATTTTCTTTCACTACTGCAATATTTTCATCTGACCGACCACGACGAAGACGTATTGGTGCTGCGTTATCAATAACAGAAACCATGTCTCCAAATATCTTCATGAAATTACGAACTGTTATATCTGTAGGTGCTTCACTTTGTCCTAATTTTATGCGAACTTTTCATAATGCAACTGTAAATGATCGCTTACTTTTATAAAACAGTTCTACACAAACTATTGTTTGTTGAACTATTGATCGCGTCATGTTGACGTTGTACGGTTTGTAGATAGATGACAGTCGTTAAATATTGACGCCTTACTTTTGACAGAACACAAATGGCGCGCAATTCAAATCCTCGGTCATCAAAATTCAAGTTCGAACTGAGGCATCCTATAGTATGAGTCGCAAGAAAATTCGACCCAAATAATACAATCGTGACGGGAGCAGATTACCGGCGAGGAATTTTAATGACATGGCGTACGTGTATAATCTAGAGGAAGGTATTTGCAATTATGTGGCCATCGTTGGCCCATCAATCAGCACGCCTCGACGCGCTTCGAACGCGCGGTTTCATGAACACCCATTATGAGGACCATCGGTCAATCACCGCGTTTGCAGTTTTCTCGTCTCTGGGACTCCGTTCTGTTTGCGGACGAACCCCGTTGGAAATTCAGCAGTGATATGCAGAAAATCCGAAAAGCAATAGCTTTTTAAAAACAATTGTCAAGTGTGTAGGTAATGAGTTATACAATGTTTCTCAAAAGTAGCGCATAACGCTCATAATATCTTGTTTCCTGTTCGTTTTTTAAAAAGACGTAAAAATAGATGAACTGTTAAAAAATCAAAATTTCTTCTTCGTTGTGATTTTAACGATTTTGTTTCAAATGCCAAACTCTCTTCGACTTGATTGGGACTCGAACCAACGCATACAATGACAGTCCGCCATCGAAATGTAATAACGCATACGGGACAAGACACTACAGCCACCGAACAGAAACTAAGACTAGAAGATTCATAGATAGATTACTCTAAGCTCCGCCCGAAAGCTTCCTTACTTACCCCGTCTCGTCGTCCAGCGAGAATTAGCTAACTAGCACGTGGCGCATGTGTACCATCAGTCTCGACATCGAACCAATTGCCGCGGGTGAAGTATTTACCGGTCGGATTTTAGATAGTGAATTTTATTAATTTGCGTTTGAATGGCTAAAAATGGCGTTGTGTTCTGCTGATGGCTGTAACAGTAAAACAGGATTTAGTATCTCATGTTTTCGGTGTCCAAAAGATGAAATAATTGATTATGCATTTAATAGGGTTACAGCTCGGATTAGATACATTAAATTTATGTCGCATAGACATTTATAAAGTACTTTTAGATGTCAGAGTTGTAAAAAAATCATTAGGATTTTCTCTCATTATCATCGTCAGGATCATTAGGATGAGGAATCAGCTGCAAGAAAATCCTCTATCTTGCAGCTTTCTTGCAGGTTTTTACAAGTGATTATAGAAATCTTAAGAGCACAGAAGTTAATGCTTTAGTTTACGTTACTGGTTATTTGCTAAAAAAGTGTATGTTACAACGCTCCTGCAAACTGTGTTTGGAATCCAATGAATAAAATACTTTAGAGACACAGGCAACATTATTCTCTGAAGCAAAAGCTTACATTAATTCAGAAAACTTACCATTTGGCGGTTTGACAGTATCATCATAGAACATAATAGAATACATAATACAATTAGAAAATATACTTATAGATAATGTTAATAAATTAGCTTGTTCCGATTCAATTGGGGCAAAACTAAGAGATATATTTAAAAATATATCTTTTACACATCCGTGTAGAAGTTTTCCATTAAATTATTTTTTGTCCTCTTATACTAGAGTGTGTCTTTAAAAGGCGATATTTATATTTCTTCTTTTGAATAATATTTGTAATTTATGTACTGTTTCACCTCTATCAAATGTCAACAATATATGTTTTTTTCTTGAAAAGGGAACCGCCACGGGTAGGATTCAACATTTGTCAAAGATGGAATCCGAACGACAGACAGCTGTTTCGAACTTATTAGTTCTCATCAGTGCCGTACACGGTACACCGATCCAGGACAAATTCCGAAACAAATCCGTGGGGTTTTCATCTAAATCGATAAGATCTATGTCTGTAACTTATAAGTCGGGAATCGAGAAAGGAACCACCAAACCGCAAAGCGGTTATCAAGTGGTTCCCGAATAGCAAGGCTGTTACATAATCGCTGTAGAAAACAACTACTTCTCGGGCTAAAGACCCGCCAGGCCTTGAATTATACCTAACGGCGATCCTCGACCCCTTTCTCGTGTCAACAATTTATGTAATAAATGTTTACTTCAGCAAAATATTTATTTTAAGAAACGGCTATAGATCTAATTTTCCAAAGTATATTCTATTAGCCCCCGTAACAAACGCTCACGATGAAATAAGTGATCATAACACCAAGAATCCCCTGTATATTCAAGAAGGCGGCCGTTCAACAGCTGCGTGTCGACATGCCTTTGTAAGCGCACGTTCAAAGTTCCAACGATGAGTGGACCTTCTAGTCTTAGTTTCTGTTCAGCGTTACAGCTTTTCTCAGTGAGTTTTTTGAAGACCGATTGATTTTTGACCGGTTAAAGTTCACACACACAAGCCGGGTTTACTATAAGGTTTCCTTGTCTGAATGTGATAGACTATTCTGTGTTTCCTTACTAAAAAGGTAGGACTTCCCGAATTCTAGGCATAACGCTAGAAATTCTGCAAAATGATTTTGATAGCATGACGGTTAGTCATATCAACCAAATCTTCATTTCGAAGTTTGTTTGGTTAACAATCAATTCTTAATTTTGAAATAGGGTAGTATCGACGACAATAGAAAAATAGGACTGGTTTCCTTAAATTTCGGCATACAATCATAAAAGGCAAGAATACAAGGACAAAAAAGAAGACAAGACAAATATTTTTGATGTTTTTTTCTCACAAATACATTTCCTTCTCAATACATTTCTTTAGGCAATGTGACAACACTTATGTAGCTCTCTTTACAATTGTCAGAGGGTCAGAGGGATTAAAATACAAAATAAATGAGTGTATCACTAAACAATAATGATAACACCATTATTCAAAAATTCCCGATTGCCATAAATTGAGGTCGACAAGTCGTGTGTTTTATCACCACTGATTAAAACGAAAATCCAGTTTTATAACTGGATTAAAAAGAAGAATATGTTTAGTGAAAAGAATAATTTTAGTGAAAAAAAAAAACTAGTGAAGAAAGAAAGTATTTTCTATGAAGTATTTAATGAATTGATAAATAATGGTGAATCTTAAGCGAAAATATTTTTTCCTTCTCCAGTTTTTTACTTCATCACAATAATGGTAATAATAATGTATTGTACCTATATTGCGTCAGTTTTCACAAGTAATTGTTTCAAGACACCATTTTTGCTACAGCTAGCTTTGTATTGCAAAGCTTTGATGTGCAAACTTTTGTAGTTTTCTTCTGTAAAAACCAATACACAAAGGTTAACTGTTAAATCAAAATTTCTTTCTCCTTGTGGTAGTAACGATTTTTTTCGTTAAATTTTGTAGACCTATAAAATCATGGATATATTTTTTTAAACAGAATACCTACTAATTGATGATATATTTAGTTGATTTATAATTTATTATACCCATTACCAGCTCGTTTAAAGACACATTTTACCATAAAAGAGTTTACCTAATTACCTTTAATAACTCTTAACACATTGACGAGTACCTGTAATTAAGTCACTCTATTCTCTAAGCGACAAATATTTATTTTGGTAAGTATTTATTATTCATCAGTATTCTTAGTATTTATTATTCAGTCCTTTGTTAATTAAAATGTTCAATAACGAGGATATTGCCCGGAAAACGTCGTTAATTATACATCAGAAGCCTAATTACCGCACATTTACCTCTACCTTTAACAACCATTTGCCCTCAAAGATAATAACCCCAGATTATTTTCATAAAAATTAATAAAGGGTTTTTTCGTTGAATGTCTTCGTCTATCACAATAATCACTTCTTCAGTTTATACTAATTTACTTAAAAGTTTTTGTGGGTTTTAATATTCCCAATAAACGTAGGTGGGTAACTGATTAGGCTGATTTGATGTACATATAATTCATATTAGTCAAGTAACGGGCTTGAGTGATTTTGATTTTAATCTGAAGAACTTTAACTGCTCAGCTATAACTTCTACCGGCTTGTATGCCAGTTAGGTTGTAAATATTATAATAATTTAGGCTAGGTTTATGTAGAAAACATACATACCATCCATCGGATAGGATGTAAATCACTAGATCTCTTATCTATTATACGTAAGGCAAGTAAGAGGTGGTTCAATATTTTGGCTATTGTAGTTATCAAATGATAAATAATGAACATCTTTTATTAAAAGATAATATTAAGAGGCGATTTATAGCAGACAGCAGTTGTGGATGGTGTTAAGAGACGATTGATGATGATTGAGTCACTTACTTGGTGTTTAACGAAACGAATAATTAATCAATTTTAAACAATTATTCCGGATATGCTACAGTATTACGAATTAGGAATGAACTAGCAAGTTTACTCGAGCTAATGATGCCAGTCAAACTTATAGTTATTTTTGATATAGTATTTTTACGATAAAGTTATAGTACGAACTGTATGGAGACGAGACGAGACTCAATGAATAATCTGTTGAACGTATGTTGGTGATAATTTACTACTTTAAGACGTCTATTGAGTGCATGAGTATAGTCATGACCTACTATAGGGTCTTTCAATAGGGACGCTCGAAACTTGTTAGGTCATAGCGGCCACGTTCTTAAAGCAACATCTGTAAAACTTATTGTGACTGGTTCAGTAGTGTATGGCAAATTACTGTGAAAGGTTATAGCGTTCAATAACGTATATAAACTATCAAATTGTATTTTCAAAATCAGTGCACCATTTGAGAAATTTTTACCCTCACCACAACCATCCTGCCGAGTCACCTATTTGACGTTTGGTGGCCAAATTCGAGTTAACCGGCCAATACCTGTACGTCACTGAAACGCAAGGTCTGCTGAAAACATCACTGCTGTGCGTGAGAGTATACTGTAAAACCCGAGGTAGTCAACTTCTCGTCATTCACAAGAACTTGGCCTTTCTGTGACTTCAACTTGGCGAATTTTGCGTCAGGACTCGGGCCTGTACCCGTATAAAATCCAACTGACCCAGTAAACGGCTATAGACAACGCCGTGTGTTCGCTGATTCGGGTCTGGGACAGTTGTAAGTTGACCCAAATTTCGCCAAAAAATCATCTTTAACGACGAGGCCCATTGTTGGATGTATGGATATGTGAACAAGCAAAATTGTCGGATTTGGGACGATACCAATCCACACGAGATACACCAACACCAAATGCATCCCGAGAAAGTCACTATTTGGTGCAGATTTTGGTCTGGCGGAATCGTCGGTCCGTACTTCTTCCAAAACGAAACTGGAATTGCCATAATCGATGACAAGCAACTTATGACCTATATTGGATGACATGGATACCGACAATATGCGGTTCCAACAGGAGGGCGCCGGCGCTACATTCCACATAGCGTATGCCACGATGGACAATCTGCACGAGCGATTTGAGGGCATGACAATCTCGCGCAGCGGCGACGTGAACTGATCACCGAGATCGTCCGATTTCGAACGCCTTTAGACTTATTCTTTGGAGCTATCTTAAATCATAGGTCTATGGGAAGAAACCGCAAACAATTGATGCCTTCAAAGTCAACATAACGAACGTCATCCAGCAGGTTCAGCCAGATTTATGCGACAAATTCATCGAAAATTAGACCTACCGAGAACGCGCCACCAAGCAAAGCCCCGGCGGACATTTGAACGACGCTGTATTCAATACTTAATGCCAAAAAATTGAGTGGATATCTCACACAGCTTGTTTTATTTACGTTTAAAAATCGAGCGTCCTTATTGAAAGACCCTTTATTTAGTTTGTTCAAAATAGTTTTTAAAATATTGGTACTCTTCCTTGTTACATTTATTCAATCGAACCTCCTGGTATTGATCTAAAACAGGACTGTGTTTTACAACACATGGTTAGGACCCCAGTAAGTTTTTCTAAACTATTCGGCAACGCTTTAACTGAGATTTATAAAGCAACGTTTAACTATCACTTAGGCATGAGAAAATAATTTATTTAGAATTGATAGCGTGCAAAGCCTAGCAAATCGTTTCCAAAGTTCCATCTAAAACCGTTCAGTCAATACCATTCTAGACGCATGTATATAATCATATGTATATAACCATATCCCCGAACTGTTTTATGTTTTTTCCGCGCCCTCATTCGCTCAAAAGTTTGACACTTCCGCGTTCTCTGTTTATTCTTTCCGCGGGCAATTCTTCATCTGTAATATGAATACGCAAACAAAGCTATCAGAATTACTTAAATACGTCGACGCGGAAGAAGGGAAATGCCCGAAGAGTTATGTACTTCTGGAGAAAAAATTGAATAGCGCGAGCGCTCTCGTAATTTATTTCGGTCTGTTTCTGTTTTCTTATATGACAAGCAGTTCCAATCTAATTCGTTAAAAATAAATGACGGGTACATAAATTGATGCGTTTTTAGAGAGCTGTTTCAGCCTCGCTATCCATCTTCTTCAGACTGGTTCGTTAATGCGTTGCGGAGTTACATTGTGGCAAAACGACCAGTCCC
Source organism: Rosalia funebris (assembly GCA_037954035.1). Taxonomy (NCBI): domain Eukaryota; kingdom Metazoa; phylum Arthropoda; class Insecta; order Coleoptera; family Cerambycidae; genus Rosalia; species Rosalia funebris. Next base: position 14,904,450 of record JAZFAV010000034.1, on the reverse strand, counting down.
GGATGGCGTTTTAAATTTGTTATCGCCCGTTGACGAGAATAAGGGGAGAATAAAGATTGGATGTTTATATAAAGAAAAGCGTTGATTTTATGCCTGTTACATCTTCGCCGTATCTGCATACGTGGGGGAGCTGAAGAAAGGCATTGAATTATTCGCTCAATCGAAATGTACAGGGTTAGGCGAAAAAAGTCGGAACACCTAATTTCAGCTGGCAAGAACATGGAACTTTTATCTGCGGCATGGAACGGCGATATCGGATCGCCCACGAGGTGCGCAGTAAATAGCCTGGTCTTTGCTCAGAATGAATATCGATGAATATATATGTATATTGGATGTGAATGTACACAGACTTCGATCTGGCCGCGCCTAAAGTGCATCCTTTTCCCTCCGAATGCTGCCTCACTTTTTTTTCGATGCATACATAGAGAATTCATACTTTTCCTATTCTTGACAAGCTGCAACTTGTCATCTTTTGGTGTTGGTGGAAAATAGACTGTGGTTCTAATTTATGACAAAATTATGACTTGGAGTATAAAAAATATCATAATAAAAGTTTTTGTATTTATTTTAATATACCTAGTGACGTACATTATTTTAGTTTTAAAATAATGTTAATGTTATTAGTTTTTTAAAATGGTGGGTGTGCGACTTGTAGTTTTTTTATTAAACAAAAATAATATATTAAACAAAATAATAAATTAAATGGTATTAAATAATTATTACACATTAAAAGCGATATTTAAAGTATCTTTTTCAAAAAATAAAACCCGCCACAGGTAGGATTCGACATTTGTCCCGGATCGGAACCGAACGACATACAGCTGTTTCGAATTTATTAGTTCTCATCAGTGCCGTACACGGTACGCCGATTCAGGACAAATGCCGAATGAACTTTATGGCGTATACATCTTTATCGATACGATCTCTGTCAGTAACATATAAGTCGGAAATCGAGAAAGGAACCACCAAACCGCCAAGCGGCTATCAAGGTAGTTCCCGAATAGCAAAGCTATTACATAATCGCTCTAGAAAACAACTACTCCTCGGGATAAAGCCCCGCCAGGCATTGAGTTATAACCAGAAGCAATCCTCGACCTCTTTCTCGTGTTTCTGCATGATCAGATAAGCGCTTGATAACCGCTTGGTGGTTTGGTGGTTCCTTTCTCGATTTCCAACTTATATGTTACTGACAGAGATCGTATCGATAAAGATGTATACGCCATAAAGTTCATTCGGCATTTGTCCTGAATCGGCGTACGGTGTACGGCACTGATGAGAACTAATAAGTTCGAAACAGCTGTATGTCGTTCGGTTCCGATCCGGAACAAATGTCGAATCCTACCTGTGGCGGGTTTTATTTTTTGAAACCTTATCTGATCGTGCAGAAACACGAGAAAGGGGTCGAGGATCGCTTTTGGGTATAATTCAATGCCTGGCGGGGCTTTAGCCCGAGGAGTAGTTGTTTCCTAGAGCGATTATGTAATAGCTTTGCTATTCGGGAACTACCTTGATAACCGCTTGGCGATTTGATGGTTCCTCTCTCGATTTCCGACTTATATGTTACTGATATTTAAAGTAGTAAGTTCTTAGTACAAAATATTAAATACTTTTAATCATCATCATGAGGTCATTAGTCCTAAGACTGGTTGTACGCTAACTTCCAGCTTCTCCTATCTTGTGCTAACTTACGCATTTCACTAATTGTGCTACAACCTACATCACTTACTATTTGCGAGCAGTAGTGTAATCTAGGCCTACCTCTGCCTTATTTCACTCCTATTTCTGTCTCCAAAATATCGCGAACTATTCCCCCATGTCTCAGTTAGTGGCCTACCATTCTATCTCTTCTCTTCTTTATGTTTTTCCACATACTTCTTTTCTCGCCGACTTTTTCTAATACTTCTTCGTTTCTAACCCTATCAGTCCACGGTATTTTCATCATTCTTCGGTAATACCACATCTCAAAAGCTTCTAATTTCTTCCTACTTGCTTCCCCTACCATCCAGGTTTTGCAACCGTATAGGGCCGTGCTCCATACATATGTTTTAAAAAATCTTTTATTTTTTTATTACCCCCAAGCATAAAAGTGCTTTCTTTTTGTTAAAAGCTACTCAACCATGCGCTATTCTTTGTTTTATATCTTTATCGCTTCTTCCATCCCAATTTATTTTACTTCCTAAATAAGTGAAGTCTTTAACTTCCTCCAATCTTTCATTATTAATTTGTACTTTCGCTTTTGCTCTGCTCTCGCGCCCTCTGCACACCAACACTTTAATACTTTTAATATAGAGAAAAAAATATCATAATAAATAATCCACTAAAAAAATTTGGTAGCTAGATAATATCCGAATTACCGAAATCTACTACTAAGGTATTAGTGAATTTTAACCAGAGATTGGTTTTGTAGACAACCGATATTAGTAATCCGAAAGTCGGGGTAAGTCTGTAATTATTCTAATATCTGTAAAGAGGAAAAGGAGTCAACTGAACGAACTATGTATCTATTTCATGTAAACTACAGTCCACTATGAATCAGAGAAAAATACTGAGATGTTGGTACAATGTAAACAATTTCAGAAAACGAACTGGAGGTGGAAACCTTTTTGTTTCGTCAGCTGCACTTTTATATAATTTTTTTCTGTCGAGTCGTATATAGGCATAATTAAGCTATAAACGGCTAGAAAGGTTTATTTTTAATAAATTTTGATATTATTGTCAGATAAATACAACCTTGAGTATATTAATAGGTCACCCAACTAATTGTATTGTAAAAGTGGAAAAATACTATATATGTTCCTGAAATTTAAAGTTTTGATAGTTCATTAATAAAATAATGTATAATGTTTTATCATTTAATTATTGATAAAAAAATAAAATATGGATACTCTTCATTCCTATAAATAATTTTTAGGCATTTAAAAATGGTTTCATTTCTCTCGTGATGCGGCTTCTTATCTACATTCGGATGGAAACACCTTTCAATAGCCTGTTTCTGTTGGGTTATATATAGTTTTTAAAAAAAATCAATGACATGTAGGATGGCAGAGATGAAACTGTTCTTAGTTCATTTCTGAATGTGGTAGAACTGAACGAGAAAAATACTTTGAATACTAATGAATACTAATACTACGAATACTAATGAATTATTTATATATTTTTGACCCATGACCGATTTATAGGCAAAAATGAACTAATAAGTATGCAGGAAGAGAGGTTTAAACCATGTTGTCGTAGATAAAAAAAAACTTAACAAAAAATTTACTTTTTAATATGATTCTTGAGCTACCTTTCCTGTAAGATATAATTTTAATATATGTATAAAATATTGTGAAATAAAATAAGGATCTATTTATGAAAGCAAAGAGCCTGTCTTTCTAGTAGAGATATCTTATATCGACAATGTCTCTAATTATAATGAATAATGAGCATTACAGACCAATGCATAAATATAACAACATAATACTATTTTAATTTACATCTCTAATTGCTTTAGAAAAGTTTCTAAAGTTCTAAAAGTTTCGGAAAGACAAGCTAGTGGTTATTTTACCGATCCTTATTCGTGAAGTGGGGTAGGGATCTTCTACTTGTCTAAGATATATTAGACAGGAGATCTATGGTTTTACATCGCATCTGAGGGATGATATGTCTACTTAAAGCAACTACTGATCTGGGACCAACCCAAATTAAAAGATATATATTTTACACTAATTCTAAAAGTATATACCCTCAATGTCCTCCAAATTTCATAGAAGGTATGTTTTGTACATGAATAGACTACCCCCTACAGTTATTTACGAGTTATATATTTTTTTCGACAAAACTTTTACATTAGGGCAGTGTAAGATTGTATTTGAAATATAATTTTTTAAGTGTATTTATTTTTACGTTTCTGCATATTAGGTACTTGAAAATTGGACCTACTTTCATGAACTGCTCATCAAGAATAGGAAAAAGTGTGAGATTCTCTAGGTATGCGTAGAAGAAAGAGTGAGGCAGCGTTCGGAGGGAAAACGATGCACTTTACGCGCGGCCAGATCGAACTCTGTGTATAGTTTATTTCATCGCTATTTGTCAAATAAAAAATTTCAAAATATAACTTTGGTTTGTTTTTATAGCTAGGCTCAGGTAGACTCTTCCGTTTATCGGCAAGATAAGAGTCTTTTACTTGGCAAATAGCGATGAAATGAACGAATGACATTCACATTCAATAAACATTCATCGATATTCACTCTGCAAAGGTGAATAAAGACCGGGCTATTTGCTGCGCATCTCGTGGGTGGCCCGATATCGCAGTTTTGAGACTTATTTCTATTCTTGACGAGCTGTATAATCTTTCCTTGCTACAATAAAAAAAAAATGATTCCCTTATTGCAAAAGTCTGGAACTAATTTTCCGATAACTTTCCAAAGAAGATGGATGGTCCGATAAATTTAATATTGGCGCAAATAATCAATTTATCCATACATCATTTATTTGGTTCTGAAGGGTCAAAATGTCGAAGTCATGTAGGTGATGATAACATATGTGAATTTTCGTTCCTTATCGAGGTAAACATAGTAATGCGGCTGTTAATTTACATTGAATGAGAAATTCACTTTAATATGCGCGGTAAGTAGTCCGTGAATGTATAAACAGAATTTTTGACAAGGTCAAATAACCAGTCTTATTTAGGATGATTTTTTTTCCACAGAAATTGCTGTCTTCAACTTTTCCACGAATTACGTCAGCGAATGTATATTCTACAATTAGTATATGATACCATGAATTATAAATGAGTTAATATTAGAATAACTATGCATTTTTTCCCAAACTTTTAGTATAAAAAAATATGCGTAATAGGTTGTCATTTAAATATGTGCATGTGTGGTGACTCGTATTTCATGAGTGCATCAGTTTGCCATCGACGCTGGTACAAGTAGTAGTGCGAGCCTTTCGCATTATAATAGACCGTGTATTCTTTTGGAAATGTGAATTAGCAGAAATAGAATTAGTGACAATGACCAACACGTTTATATAAAAATGAATTCACTAGTCGGTAAGAGTGCATCCGATATTCCCAAAGAGGGACACGGTATTCCATAAGAACAATACAGCATTGAGGCGAAATACTATGTGAGGGCAGGATATTAGTAGCGATCGAGATTATCCACATGATGTTTTTTTTTAACTAACAACGTACCTCATCTTAATGTTAATAAACATTTTGAATGTGACTTAAATTATTACCATACTTAATTTCAGATATTTTAAATTATTTATCTTAGTTTATCATATATATTGCTTACTACAATAGTGTGACTAAATCACACTATGTAGTAGTTTTCATTCATTATTACACGGGTTCAAAAAGTGGTCCCCTGAACCTTCGCATTAGATGTTGATGGTATAGAAGTTGAAGCACTTCAATATTTATGGATCCTCTCCTCATGGCAACCTTCTTTTTGATTTCCTCTTTAACTATCCTAACCTGGAGCTCCCTGTGGATATTTTTATTCACATGCCAAGTAGTACTGCTCATCAAGAATAGGAACAAGTCTCTATCGGACCACCCACAAGGTGCGCAGTAAATAGCCTGGTCTAAGTAAATACCCGAATTCTGCCCTCACTCTTTCTTCTACGCAACATAGAGAAATCTCACACTTTTTCCCATTATGACGAGGAGTGTGTACAGACAGTAATAGTCGCGCCCTCTTTGGGTCAGTCTCATAGCTGAAATTCATATCTACACATTTTTTTAAGGACTTGCTGGTAGACTAGAATAGTAGAATTATTTTATGAAGAGCAAGTCGGCAATAAACCGTGCGACAAAGAGCAATGTATAGCTTACCTTCTCCCACGCGAATGCAGTAAAAGAATTATAAAACTCTTTTACTGCATTTAAAAGAATTTTATAATTCTTTTACTGCATTCGCGTGGGAGAAGGTAAGCTATACATTGCTCTTTGTCGCACGGCTTATTGCCGACTTGCTCTTCATAAAACAATTCTACTATATTTTGTTTTTGATATACACTGCAAGTTTCGAGCCAACAGCCTATTAGAAGCATTGGGGTCAAAAGCATCTCAATGTATTCTCAAATTTTAAACGGGTGAGATCTCTGGCTTGTTAGAATACACTTCCCGATGAAGCCGGAGACTTGAATCAGAGTGCTAAGTGGGCCTGACGAAACTCTCAGTGTATCAACAAAACAAAGGTTACCATCACGTTCTGGATGTCCATTTACCTGGGTCTCGATGTAATTTGTCCCGATTTGAGCAGTTTCAGATGTTTTACAAAATTCCTTCTACTATTACTATAGTCCATCGAATCCTTTCCACAAAAAATAAGTTTTCCCAAGAAAAGATTCGAAAACATTCGTATAGAATAAAAAAAGCCTGAGAAATTCTACAGCTCTTTTGGTTTTGGTCTAAAGTCGGAGGGTCTCTTGGTACGACCGATTTTAGAAAATAGTCGTTTCATTTCTCGACAGTCCGTCAAATTCATTCTGTTTACAAGGAACCCGTCAGTTTTTCAATAAAATAAAGGCTATTGTCACATTTTGGAGGTCCTTTTACGTGCATTTCGATGCAATTTGAGTGGAGTGGAACACTTTCAAACTGAATTATTTCCACAAAAAAGCTTTTCCGAACAAAAAATCCTAAAAAATCGTATAGACTAAATAGAGCCTGAGAAATTAGGTTTCGATTGCTGAGGAGTAGGTTTCGATGGAACGTGAGTCGACTCGAAACACTTCAAGACTTTTTACAAAATCCCCATACTACGACGATTCCAACGAATTTTTTCCACAAAAAACTTTTCCTGAGAAAAAAATCCGAAAGAATTCATATGGTCTAAAGGAAGCTTGAGAAAGTCAACGGCTATTTCGGTTTTATTTTAAAATCGAAGGTTCTTTTGGTATGGACGATTTTAAAAAATAGTCGCGTCATTTCTTGAAAATTTATCAAATTCATTCAGTCTACGATAAAACCATCAGTTTTTCAATAAAACAAAGATTATCATCTCGTTCTTAAGATTCGTTTACGTCGGTTTTGATGTAATTTGTGCCGATTTGAACAGTTTAAAAATTTTACAAAATTCCCTTATTGTCCATCGAATTCTTTCCACAAAAAAGTTCACCCCAGAAAAATCCTAAAATAATCGTATATACCATAAAAAGCCTGAGAAATTCAACGGCTCTTTTGGTTTTGCTCTGAAGTCAAAGGGTCTCTTGGTACGCCTGATTTTAGAAAGTAGTCGCGTAATTTCTCGACTATGCTTCAAAATCATTCTCTTTACGACAAAACCGTCATTTTTTCATCAAAATAAAGGTTAACGTCACATTTTGGAGGTCCATTTATGTAGATTTTGATGCAATTTAAGTTGATTTGTACACTTTCAGATATATTACTAAATTCCCTTACTATAGTAGATCGAACTATTTCCACAAAAAAAGTTTTCCCAAGAAAAATCCGATCAAATTCGTGTAGACTAAGTAGAGCCCAAGAAATTCAACGGCTATTTCGGTTTTACTTTAAAATCGAAGGTTTCTTGATACGACCGATTTAAAAAAATTGTCGCACCATTTTCCGAAAAGCCATTAAATTCATTCTCTTAACGAAATCGCCAGTCTTTCAACAAAACGAAGGTTACTGTCACATTCTGGGCATTTATTAAGACATTTCCTTAACGACATTGTATAACATTTTCTCAATTCATCACAGCAGTGCTCATGTCGCATTTTATAAAATATATTTTTATTATTTTCTTATTTAAATTTTACTGTTATACATTGTGACGAAATCTATGAAGATATATGTTTAGTTATTTCATCGTTATTTGCCAAATAAATAAAATAAACAATTTTAAAACCTTAAAACGGACTTTTCCGCACGTAGAACAACTCTATCTCGAAATTGAGACGCCGAGAAAAAAAAAACTAATACATAAATGCAATAAAAATAAAACTAATAAATAAACTAATACAGAATATGTGTTTTTACTTTTTTCAAATAGTTCACCTTCGTGCTTTCTTATGACCCATGAACAGTTTGGGGTGTGTCCTATCCACCTCAAAATTAATAGATGTCGTCTGGTAGATGACATGAACATGGTAGAGTGTATTCTATCCACTTCAAAACCAATAGGTGTCGTCTGGGAGACGTCTCCGATCCGAATCAGTCAAAACCCGATCGATCCGACATGACTTAGTTGAGTTATCGTGTTAACAAAAACAATTTCTCAAATAGTTCACCGTGGTGCTTTCTCATGACCCATGGACAGGGTGGGATGTGTCCTATCTACCTCAAAATCAATAGGTGTCGTCTGGGAGACGTCCCCGATCAGAATTAGTCAAAACCCGATCGATCCGACACGATTTAGTTGAGTTATCGTGCTAACACGAACAAGTGTCGACGACGACGATACACACACAGCAAAAAAGTTTCAAGAACCATTTTTTTTTGGTATTTAGGCCGAAAAAGGAAAAATAAACGAAAAAAAAAATTTGCTTTTTCACTTTTTCTTTACACTATTACATTACTTTTCCGCTTATAGTAGAGTGCGGAAAAGTAAAAATCCCGAAAGGCTCTTATCTCATACCGTGGCTTGTTTTTACGGCTAGGCTCAGGTAGACTGTTCCGTTTATCGGCAAGATAAAAGTGTTTTTTATTTGGCAAATAGCCATGAAATGAATAGTAATAGTTCCCATAAAAGTATATCTATAACTATATAAACGACCGGTAATCTTCAATATTTGAGGATATCAAACGACACTGTACAGTGTTGTTACAATGCGCTCATTATAATGTAAGACATGCCGATGATTAATTTTCGTAAACATTTTACCAAAATAATGATGGATGGATATTATAACACATTAATTAGGGTATTAAAAGTAGACAGCTTCTAAAAATACCCATCAGCGATAAAAGTTATATCTGCCCAGAACCGATGAAACATGTAAATAAATAAATGACTAAATTTTAATTAAGTCGTAAAAGGTTTTGGTATGCTCGCCTTGAGCAAAAAACTCCACCATTAAAAACCAGTTTAATCCCATTTACGTTGTCAGTTTTTTTTCTGCGCACAAAGCGAAAACACGGTCAGAAATTTAAGCGCCTGAAATTATTTTAAGCCATGATTTAAATATTTGGTGACAGAACCGTTAGGTTTAATTGTGAACACGAACAATTCAACACTCCGTTTCAATGCCGTTTTTGGCGAGACGTAAGGCCGGCAATTTACATTTTATGCATCTCGTATAATTTAACTTTAATTTACTGTTATTTGGGTAAATTCTATTTTAAATTGGTTAGTGTATCAAAACAAGACCACATATTTATGAGTCTATGACGTCGATTATTTTTTATAATTATTTACGAAAACAAGTTTACAGCTACTTGTTAAGGGGGGGGGGGGCGGGGCGTTCCAAATACGACGTGGGCCTTCTTCCTATTTTTGAACGATTTTCATTGGAAATGTCGTGTATGACTTGAAGTTTCTTCATTACCTCAACTTTTATCTACGTTATCTAAGTTAATATTGCAGTTTTGTAAATATTCTAACGATAACAACTATTCTCAAAAGTAAGTTTGCATTTTCGTATATCGAAAAATCGTATTTCGATATTCGGTGGTGATGAGAAGCAGCATATAGATAACGGTCTGGTCTGTGTGCGTTTTCTTCCTCTGTATTTCATGGGCCAGCTTGTTATATTAATTTTTTCTAGCTCAGTCTCCATCATAAACTTGATATTTGAATGTTGATTATGTATTATGTAGATAACCAAAGAATACAACTGAAGAGTACTAGTCCTTGACAAATCAAATTAATCGTTTCATTCACTGGTACCTTCGTAAACAGCGATGCCACATTGAAACTAATCATTACATCATGGTTGGTGCTTTCCAAATTTTCCAAAATACCTACAAACTGTGCAGAATTCATCATACAACTGCTGATGTTACCTATGTGTTGATGATTGGTCTCAGAAGATATCAGGTTTATGGCTCGTAGGTAAAAGAGCATCCTCGTGGTCTGATTTCACTTGGTAATAGGAGTTGTTGTTACTCTAAGGCTATTGATGATTTCTTGATATTCGATTTTGTCTGCCTTTCAACTTTTGATACTTCTTATCAGGCTCGTTTAATGTCTTAATCTTATTTTTTTAAGGTATTATTCTTTCTTGATAACCTTGTTGCGTTGTCTTCGTCTGCTAAGAATACTAGTATCTAATATCTTAGAAAAAGTGATTCTTCTTCCTCTCGATTGATGTTTATTTTCGGTATTTAGATTTATTAAGGATACAGCCATTTCATGTTTTACTTCCTTTTCTTCTTTGCATTTTTTTTGGTATGATCGCGAAGTTAATTCCTTCGGCTCGCATAGACGTCTATTCCTCTGGTAATGATCAAACCTACTCCGGTACCTCTGGCAGTGGTTGGGCCAATTTCAGTCCAATTAATGTCTGAGTTTTTCATAGATTTCCTAAATTGCTTTTGCTCGTGGCATTATTCTCTCTCAATAAGACAGTGAAATAGATGGTAGACATCTCTATGTTTAAAACAAACTCAACATCGCTAATTCTAGACTTGTCGCTTCAAGTAATGTAGCTTAATCTAACCTCCAGATAGGCGTATTTCAATTATAAATATGTTACTCTCAGCGTGTCTTAATATGAACTGAATTTGACTGAAAAATAAATCGAAGAAAAAGGTTTTCATATGTTGACATGTATCGACTGCAGTTATTTTATATCTACATATTACAAATTTCATCTCGCCTTTAGAGCTAAAAGAAACTGACTTCCATTTCCACTTTTACGATTACTGTTTGACTATTAGATGCAATTTTCTAAATATATATCTGGAACTCGCAAAAAACACTTAGATTGGGCGGTGTATCTGACTAATACCAACTACTACTGCTGCTGACTAATACTACGAGTAGTAATACTGACATTCACTATACTGTCTGTAATCACGAACAATATTTTAATGTATTTATATACGTCTATTTCAATATTAATGCTAGTTTGTTTGAAACTAATACTAAATGTGATATAAATTAATGTTAATAAATCAAAATTAGTAATATACATATATGTATTGTATAAACATATACATATATTAAAGTAAAAAGGGGGCTAAACAAGAAATTTAGTAGAACATCTAGAAATATTTGTCTGTTTGAAAAATGTTAAAAGGTAAACTAATTTGTTTTTCTGATATGGTTTTAAATTTAAAATAGTAGAATTAAAGTGTACATCGAAACACTTTTACGTTGCAATGCCCTTTCTATAAAATGCATTTGGCGATAGCTGCACACCGGAAACTATCCAGAATCGCATACTACTCTGAAGGCATTTATTTCAATTACGTTTTCAATTACTCTCTCCCCATTTACGTGCTTTACATGTTTTCCATCTAGAAGTCACGTTTTAGACCAGATGGTGATACAGGGTTTATTTGCAATCCGCTCGTCAACTCCTCATGTCAGCCCTTGCACCCTTATCCTGAAATGAACAGTTCAACAGCAGACGCTACAATGGGAATCCCCCGATGGGGAAGGCTGATAACTTGCAGTAATTGAGGACAGATGTGCCGTCTCGACGTAGGCCTTTTGCCGAACATTTCGTCGGAAGAATTCGGAATTCATTTAGAAAAACCGCTTATACAGGGTTTTTATGATTCTTTCTAACAATAAGATGTTTAAAGGATGAGAATTACAAAAAAGTATACGAATATACACTTTAATAAAATAAAATCTGATATTTGTTAACAAAATTATTTAAAACATAACAAATGTTCGATGTTGCAACCTCTATCGTTATGATAACACAGTTCGATGGATTAAAAATTTGTAAAAAAATCCGTTGTAAAAACTGTTTATCTGCAAATAAAATGTCTTGTAAAAGATCCTGTCATTGTCGATCGTTAGTTAGTAACTAGTTTTACAATTGTGAAGGCTAAAGATAATCTTTTTGTATCAAATGAACTCTTTGTATACGGGGTGGAAAATGTTCTTCGCATAAACGTTGTGAGGCCACCGAATTTTGTAAACCTTCACCACAAAGCAAAACCATGTCAATCTGATCTACATTATTGCAATTACGCCCCATTACTCTTATAACTAGATAATTTATTAATAATCACAATAAGGGTACCATAGTAAGTAAACCACATAGTAAATAAACCAGTAAAATTAAATACACGCACGAGATTTTTTATTTATTTGTAAAGGCGCGTATACATCTGAGCACGGACAGGAACGAGGCAAGGCGAATGCCTCGTTTGGGTTTTTGGACCGCGTTTTGGGACCGAATGGTCCTTTGAAGTACCGACTCGAAACGGATAGACTCCGAATAGCCTCGTGGCGAGGCCGAGGCGTCTTGGCGCGCCTCGTATGCACGTATACACTTGCATGCTCGTTCGGCCTCGCCTTGCCTCGTTCCCGTTCGTGCTCAGATGTATACGCGCCTTAATACGTAATTTCAACTGTCAACTATTGTAAAGTAGTACTGAAATTTCGGTTCGGATTGGTTTTTTCTTGGTTGTATAACTGCCTCGCTTTCTTCTAGATTATGTAGAACTGTTAGGTATTGTTAAATACTTCTATTGGACTAATCAGTTTTGTCATAAATAGGATACCTGTATAGTTTTCAGTGTACATGTTTATTTTTTCATGGATTAGTAGATACAACACATTTATTACACTCTTCAGATATATTAACTACAACCGATATGTTAATGTACCTGTATGTGCATATTTCGATAGTAAAATTATCTTTATCAGGATTTTATTTTTTGTTATTAACTATATGCTAATATGTTTAAGTTTAAAAATTTTCACACCTTAGAGTAATGACTGTTCCATTTTGGTTTAAACCATATGTAAAGTCTTCCTTAAGCGGAATTTATAGATCGTTTACTTGTACGGCATTCTTTTATGACATACAAAGCATATTTTTCATACAGTTTATGAGTGCATAGGTGTGTCATAAACTCTTTTATGTCTTTAGAGATTTGGCTTAAGGACAACATACACTACTAGGTATCTTTCAAATTCAACAATAAATAACATCCTGCTGACGAAGATAGCATTGTTATCGAAATACTCATATTCAGGTGCATAAAAATATCAAATATGAGATATATGTATAACAAAAGTGTTGAATTTGTGAAAATCCATCACAGTATGTAAAATATATGGGTTGTGTACTATATGTGGGATTGTGTATCACCATCGTTGTCGTATCACTCGTAATATGCGTCATCTATCGGCTATGTGATGCAATGTAAATGCTGCTATTTAGTTTGCAATTTTCATTTTGTTTACGGTTATTAATTACTCCACGAATGTCCTCGAAATTGCTTCATGAATGTTCTAACGAAATACACGAAGTGTATTTCTGTAGTATAATTTCAAAGGTTCAAGGGAATTACATATAATGTTATTGGTTCGTAACTAGTAATAATTTTTATTACCCTTTTTTAAATCTGGATATATTCTTGATTTTTCAGATATGGGAAATGTACTAAGTATTAAACAGATTAAAAATGTTCGTAAATGGACAGGTATAGCGACACATATAGCAGGAATTCCATCTGGGTCTGTAGTTAAATTTGATTTGAAAGAATTGTAAATATCGCTTCCTGATATGAGTATATTCAAGTGAAAATGTATTATTCCTATCCATATAGTTTTGGTTAGGGGTAATTATTTAGCAGTCACAGAAATTTTGCAAAAACTGCAAAATTTGCTGTGGTCTCTCCAATTCAGTTTCTCCAAAATTCAGGAAGAAAACTTACACACTTCTCGCCATTGATGAATGACCAACATTTTTTTTGATACGGTAAATGGTTTTTCAGAATGTTGTATGTTCTTTGATATATACAAATTTGATACATACAGTTGAACGTTGCCTTACGTTGAGTTATGTATGAAAAATAAGATCAAGATCCCTTTCTTCATGTTGCTGTACCGCCACAACGACCTAAAATTTGCGATAACTCATCGACATAATGCTGGGCCAATTTCTTGAATTGCTTCGCGTATTGTATCCTTTAACTGAAGCAAAGTTCTAGCAGCATCAGTGTGCATCTTAGATTTTAGAAATAACTCCATAAAAAATCCATGGGGCTAAAATCGGGACTTCTAGGCGGCCAATTAATGTCCCGCCGCTTAGAGATTACTTCTCCAGGGAACTCTTTTCCATTGCCCTAATGGCTTTCATTGATAAATTTGCAGTATGGACTATAGCCCCACATGCGCGCGCACATTTACCACTACCACTTTCAGAGTGTTCAACAAACAAATGAGGAAAACATTTCAGGATACCTTGTATTTATGAATATGATAGCTATTGAATAAAATTATTTCAGGACCACGTTACCATTTAATGTTTTGGTGTACCAGTCAATACGAATCTGTCATTTAATTTTTAGATGAAATTAAAACGCTACCAATCAATTTTTCTTTCACGCGCCTCGTTGAATTATCTGCCGGCGTACCTATTTTCGAACATCAGAAACATCGGAGTGTAATAGAGGAAATAAAAAAGAATTATCCCCTGCATTCAGGATGTTCACATCGCCTGCGGAAATAAGCTGCTGATCACGTATCCCGACAGCTTAGTACTTTTAATTAAAAGTAGTCGTGCTAATTAAGATTCCATAGCAGTTTTGTAGCCGCGGGAGAATTCTCATAAAGTCGATTTCGAAAATATTAAACGTCCGATAGGTGGCTGGCTGTCTAACAGACACAAAATCTTTTATCGTACAGTTTAAACGAATGCCTATATTTTTTATATAAAGCCACCACAGATAAAATAACGATTTTGGAAATAAATCGATAAAACGAGGGGGGTTCAAATATAAACCAGATTTGTTTTTTAGCCGCTGCCTTTGTTTATACATTTTCCCTATCGAATTGCAAGTTTTTTATGCCATCACTATAGAGGAAGACATAGGGACACTTGATGAAGCGATTTCGGAAAGAAAGATCCAAGGAAGGAGAGCAATTACAATGTTGAACAGCATTCTATAGGATAAACAAATAACAAAAGAAAATAAAAGAACAATATATAATTCGATAATTAAGTATAGTTGTTATGTATGGCCAATAAAAGAAAGAACAGAAAGAATGATAAGAACAACAGAAATGGACTTCTGGAGGAGGTCAGTTGGAAAATCAAAGAGAGAAAGGGTAACAAATGAGAGAATAATAAATATGATGGGAATAACACATGACATTGTAGATGATATAAGAACCAAACAACTCGTATGGTATGGATTACCCAAAAAAAAATCTAAACTGGAATCCACAAGGAAGAAGAAGGCGAGAAAGACCACGAAAAAGCTGGAGAGAGGGCATTGATAATGAAGTTTGGGAGACAGGTCTGGAGGACAAGGACATGTGGAAAAAGAGAGAGGAATGAAGATTAAGAATCGGAAGACGGCGAAGGACGTTATAAACCGATTATATATATATATATATATATATATATATATATATATATATATATATATATATATATATATATATATATAGAGAGAGAGAGAGAGAGAGAGAGAGAGAGAGAGAGAGAGAGGGAAAGAGAGAGGGCAGGTCTGGAGATGATTGGGTGTACGAATACCTCCAACCCTTCATCGTTGAAACGCTGTCCTCTTAAAACTTCTTCTAACAGTCCAAACATGTGAAAATCACACGACGATATATCCGGACTGTAGGGTGGATCTTCAAGGATATCTCAGAAGGTTTTCCTTCAATTTACGACCGTTTGGTTGATGTCCCTCACGTGTTGTCATCGGCTTTTGTCAAGTGAAATCCGGTAAGTGGATTTTACTTGGCCTAAAAGAGTGCAGTACAAATCAACATTAATTCTGTTCTAGTCTTGAAGGAGATCCAGCAAATAAATTCCTTTTGAAACCTAGAAAATCGCCGCGAGATCTTTTCCCACTGCGTTCTGGCCTTCTTCGGGACGAACTCTGATTGTTTTCGCCATTCTTTGTTCGCCTACTTGACCTCGGGAGTGTAATAATGAACCCAACTCTAGTCACATGCCACAATGCGACCAAGGAGGTCTCCCTTGGTCACACTGCTAATGAACAAAAAGCTGTTGACGTATGTTAAAACGAACATTTTTTTGTTCTTCTGGAAGGAGGCGTGACACGAAACGAGTCGAAATCTTGTTTAAAAGCAAGCTCATCGTGAATGAATGAACACTTCCAATGCTGATGTTTACCTCAAAGATGATGGTGAGGCGGTGGTCAGTTTCAATAAGGTCATAAACCTCTTGAATGTTCTTCAGTTAAACTCGTCCTGGGCTGGCGATTGTGGGGTTAATTTTCGACTCTCTCTTTGCCTTTAGAGAATATTTTGTGCTAATATAATACTCGTGCCTGTGGAAGGGTGTTTTCATCAAACTGTTCTCGCAATATTCGCAAAATTTCAGCTTGTCGAACTCCCTCCCGTGTCAAAAACTTAATGTACATTGCTATTGCTCATTTTTGCTATTGTTACATTAACATTATTAGAGTTGCGTCAACGACAATCCTCGCCGTCCGTTACTCCCTTCTACAGTTTTTACGAGTATCCAGCCCAACCCTGCTTCTTGCAAGCCCACCCGCCTGAAATTTTCGTTCACGAAAACACCCCTCCAATACGATCATTACATTAAATAGAAAAATTTACTGATTCAGGAAAAAATTGAAAGCCTGTGAACTACCCTTAAACCAGCGGATACCCATCGGGGCAATTTGATAATATAGACCGAACTAACCACAATATAAGAACAATACGCAATTGTCAATCAATTACCTTTGTTTTATTTGCTCGAATTTGTATAATTGCTTCAGTTCGAAGGTCAAAGAAACATGAATCGAGGAAGGAATATCGATCTTGTTTTTGTACCAATTTTTTGTATGTTTTTCGTGAGTCCTTGGTTACGCGAATAAACAATGCTAATGAACGTTGTTACAAAGCAATTATGTTTTACTACAGGCTATACAGAATAGAAATTGGAATAAGTTCTGTAACGTACATATTACAGGATGTATCAGTTATCATGTTTCTTCGATTGCCGATTTGTAAAAACTTTACAGTAAATTTTGCATTTCTGTGAACCGATAAAACTCAATAATTAGAATATAAGCAAAATTGTATTACCAGTGAAAACTAAACCAATTTTATAAGGACAACTATTAGGCTTCTGAATATCAAGCACACTTATTACTTATTAACCGGGAAAAACGTTCACATTAGGACGATAGCATCAGAATGTTTAATCAGAAAGCTCGATAATATAAACGAAAGCAGCATTTCAAATAGATTAAAGAATTTGGCTGCGTCATTCATAATATATAGTACATATAAATATTTCCTAAGCTTGCACTACTACATACAAATACTCCGATGTAATTTGTATAATATACACTAAAAAGAAAGTATTCCTTTTCAAAGCAATATTTTAAATTTTTTAAGCAATATGTATAACAAGAGGTGCAAAATAAGATTACATTGTACACCAAAAGGTATGCAGATTACACCACACGGTGTGTTAACTTTTCTCCACTATTGGTATGACAATTCACACCAGTGAATGGTAAAAATTAGCTGCCGTTTGATAGTGTCCATTTCACAACAAGCTGGTGTGAATTTGGTGTCAAGTCTTACACCACATTTCAAACAGTGTAAAATACTGCTTCATTAATATTTACGAACCTTTAAGATATGTAAACAAATTATCCTATATGGTGTTAAATAATGTGAAGTATATAGGTAACTCTTTGCGTCATCTTGGTTGATATTTTCACCCTAGTTGGAATCTTTACAACTGTGTCATCTCTGAAGTTTTTTTCATTACACCACCAGGATGGTTTTTAGATTTCAAGGTATTTTTGCTCTAAGGGGGATTTATTTATTTTTTTTCATTATAGGGTTTTGAATTACGTTTTAGAAAAAATAATAATTATTATTATATTATATAGGTTTGGGCATCATCAGCCACTGATCGCATGGGTAATCCCTTGGAGATCCCCTCTTATCCGGGTCATTATCCAAAAATGCTATCCCATAAAAGGAGCAATTTAGGCACGTCCCCCGCCTTAAGCCTCGCCTCCTCTAGGATAACAGGGGTCCCTAATATAAGATACCTCTTCTCCTCCAGTGCGGGGCAGGTGTAAAGAAGATGAATCGAGGTTTCCTCGTCTTCTATACAGTATCTGTAGGCCGGGCTATCAGTCAGCCTCAGCTTGTGCTTATATGCATTCAGGCTACTATGGCGGCCCGTTATGATTCCCACCAGGGTTTTGGCTTTGTACCTGTTCAATTTAATGAATTCTTGGGCCTATTTCTCAATCTCTGAGTATTCGATGAAGAGTTTGGTTATTCGACAACCCGTTACTCCTCTCCATCTTTCTCTGTGCTGGCCTCTTGCCCAGTCATTGATGCGGTCTCTGATCAGATTCCGACTTATACCCACTGCAGGTTCTGGTCCATAGAGGTTTTCCCTGGTCCCTAGTCTGGCAAGGTCATCTGCAATTAGATTTTCCTTAATGACCGTCAGTAACTTATAAGTCGGAAATCGAGAAAGGAACCACCAAGCCGCCAAGCGGCTATCAAAGTAGTTCCCGAATAGCAAAGCTATTACATAATCGCTCTAGGAAACAACTACTCCTCGGGCTAAAGCCCCGGCAGGCATTGAATTATACCCAGAAGCGATCCTCGACCCCTTTCTCGTGTTTCTGCACGATCAAATAAGGTTTCAGAAAATAAAACCAGCCATTTCCCTTAATGCCATTATGCCCAGGCATACATAAGAGTTCCACCGGTCCCTTCCCTACCAAGTGGTTCAATGCTTCATAGCAATTATAGACCAGCTTCGACTTTGTCGTTGCTGAATTCAGGGCTGCCAACGCCGCCCTGCTATCCGAGCAGATACATACCTTCTCCTGGGTCCGATTTTGGTCGGCCCCCAGAACACCGCATGTAATTCCAACTAGCTCGGCCTGGAGTGCGGTAGTGTACTTGCCCAAGGGGAAGATTTTATCTGTCCCGTCGCGTCGCCTATACACCCCCGCACCTGCTCTGTTCCCACTCTTGGCTCCATCCGTGTACCAGATGTCTCTATTGAGCGGTAATCTAGCTCGACCCTCCATCCAGTCGGCCTTACTGGTGAGGGTGATCTTATATTTCTTGTCAAACAGGAAGTGGACACCCGTACTGTCAGAGGGCATCCATAGGAGTCCCTCCTCAGCTAGCTCTCTTGAGAGTCCATTCAGGTCCCTTACCTTCCTACTTATGTTTCCCACCCTGTGCATTGCCTTTGCGGCTTCCGCTTTCAGGATGACATCAAGAGGTGGTATCCCCGTCAGTATCCTCATCGCCTCGATCGGTGTTGATCTTGGGGCTCCGGTTATACTTCTAAAAATCAATCCTCTTAACTTGTTAAGTCGGTTGGCTTCCGACTTTAAACAGGCTCTCTCCCACCAGACCAGTGCTGCATACGTCAGTCTGGGTTTGAGAATTGCCTCATACATCCATTTAATGGTTTCCGGTTTCAAGCCCCAGCTATTACCAATGGCTCTTCTCAGTTGCCAAAGTGTTGCTGTGATCTTGGAATATATGTGACTTAGATGTTTTCCCCATGACAGTTTCCCATCCAGGATTACTCCTAAGTATTTCACTTCGCTATTATAGCTTAGTTCTTGGCCACCAAGTTCCAGCAGACATGTTTTGTTGCACTCATATTTCTTGGTGAACACCATTACCTCAGTTTTAGAGGGATTGACCGAGAGTTCCCTCTCCCTGCACCAATTCCCAACCTTGTTTAAAGCTCTCTGCATTATATCGAGAATCGGCTCCAGGAAAGGGCCCTTCGTTATTATTACTAAGTCATCGGCATAGCCAATTACTTGGTAATCCTTTAACCTTTCAAGCAGCTCATCTACTACTAGGCATCATAGAAGGGGGACAATACCCCTCCCGGTGGACAGCCCAGCCCTCGATGGTAGTCTTGCCTTTATTGGCAGTAAGCTGTCTGTTTCCTAATATATGGTCTATCCATTCAGCGATTATTCTGGGGGTGTAGCATCTGCCTAGTGCTCCGCTAATCACCTCCCTGGATGTAAAGTTGAAGGCTCCTTCAATATCAAGGAAGGTGCCGACAACGTATCCTCCGGAGTCCAGTTGTGACCGTATCGACCTTACCAGCTTGATAAGCATGCTGGCTCCCTTGAAGCGGCTCCTCTATTAGGACAGTATCCCGAAGGTACCTATCAACTAATCGTTCGGCCGTCTTTAGTAAAAATAAAGTAAGGCTAATCGGCCGAAAGTTCTTAGGGGATGTGTATCCGACTTTGCCCGGTTTAGGTGTAAAAACAACCCTTGTGTCTAGCCACACTTTCGGGACCATCTTCAGTACCCAGCTGGCCCTGGTGATCCTTATGAGTGGACCGAGGATTATCTCTTCTGCTTCCTGCAGAAGTACCGGAAGAAAAAAGAATAATATGAAATAATAAATTTTCAGAAACAAGCCGTTTATAATAAGACATTATAGCTTATACAGACTTTAAATTATATTGTCCTTTTTCCATATGCTTATATGGAACTAAATAAAGTTGTATTATACATGAAATTAGAGTACTGCAAACTATTTTTTTTAATAATTAAAATGAGTAAGTATCCTCTTAATTCTGAACACAGAAAGACAACATCATGCCTATCAAATTATAGTTACTCATCGAATTGGTGATATACATGAAGATATAAAGCAACAACTTGTGAGAGTTTCATGACACATTTTTTCCAAGTCATCTTGATAAGGTAATATATAGTAACAAGGATCAATTGTTAATCGCTTATGATCGATTTTCTGATGGATTTTGTGAAGATCATGTTTTCATATCCAAACAAACAGTGGGAAAAGACTGTGTTGTAAGACAAAAATCTGCATAATGTGAATGTCATACTATTCGATCCACAGAAAAATTGTTTCCAAAATTTATTCGGATCTAAATCATTCGTTAAATACAGCTGTACATGTGGTGAATAAAATTAAATTGAGATTTCAATCAATACATTTTACTGTGTTTTACAATAATATGGATGCAAATTATTACAATCTCGGCGCGCTACGAGATGAAATTGCAGTTTTCTTGGAAGGAGAAAATCGCTCAGATGTTGAACGACCGGCCAAGACCATTTATTTGTGAGGAAATTCAGATCATATTCGATATTGACATATGTATTTGATGAAATAAATATTCTGAATTTCAATCAATAAGTCTGTTTCGTACTGAACGGCTTGTTATTTTCCCGCCAGTAATTCAAATTCCTATCCGAGTCCTATGCCCTTGTGTCAGTGCTGCGTTCGTTTTCCCCACGACTTAGCCCGAACCGGTAGCAGCGCAGCGGAAGTGTGTAGTAGAGACATTGAGACACAAGAATAAAGCGGAGAACACATAAAGGCGATCGCGACCACGATCAAACACAACTATAGTTAAACATATTAGCCGCACATACTTATCACGATCTTTTGGGGAGAGAGTGCAAGTCTGCTGCGTTCGATCGTTTAGTTCTCGACGATCAGCGATCAACAGGTTACGTTTATCGCAGATCGCACGTGTAAAATATATTAAAAAATGGCAGATTTTACTGAATGATTAATTGAAAATGTTAAAAGACATACTGTATTGTTCGATATGTTACATTCTGACTATAAGAATGTACGGAGAAGAAATAAAGTTTGGGATGAAATTGCGAAGGAAATGGGAAAACACACCGGTAAGTAAAAAACATCTTTTTTAAATATGTTTATTACTAATTATAAATTTGTATAAAAAATATATTAATTATATATTAATTATAGATTCCGCTGCTGCGATGGAAATTCGACCGGGCACAAGTTTTTCAAACAATTCTGCCGCTGTGACGTGGTATGAAGATTTTTATCATGCCAACTTGTATTCCATCAATATGTTTTTTATATTACACTCCACTTTTGAAATAAAAAGTGAAAAAATGAAGTACCTACGAAATAATTATTATATTACCTCAATGTAACTGCTAGTCGTTTTGTTGACCCCGACAGATACTCTAAATGTAGTTTACTCTTTTGTAATATCGTTCCGAATAAGATTCAAAATTTCATCAAGACTTTCACAGTTCATTCTAAAATATGTGTAGTCGATTTGTATCTTTCCGGAGTTCAGGTTATAACTTATGAAAATCGCTTTCTTCTTACGTTTTTTGTTAATTTCGTGAACCCAAACATTCCGTCTTTTCCTTTAAAATATACATTAAACTAATTATGAATTCATTACATTTATTTTAACCAATTTTTGGTTACCGTTGATTATTATCATCATCTTCATCCAATAATATTGCAAGAAGCAGTGCTTCTTTCTCTAAGTCACACATTTTACCAGTTTTCACGTTTTTTACATTTTACCGCGTATGTTTATGCGATTGCGATCACGATTGCAATCGCATATACTCGTATATACGCATGTTCGCTTCCTCCTGTGATCGCGATCATGAACGCAATCGCAATCGTGATCGTGGTCGCGATCGCCTATATGTGTTCTCCGCTTAATGAAGTGAAGTCTAAGGAACAAATACGTATACCCTGGACATACCTGACAGAGTATATTATATCACTAGTATCATATATTGTCACTGTATAATACCAGTTTTGTGTACTATATAAAATAAAACCATAATTGGAGACCACAAATGTAAAATAAAATAAATATTTACACATTAAGTATTAATGCATCGTCCAAAACTCTCGACTTCTCTTAAATCTCCCATGGACTATATTCGATTTAGAATTTCACGTACTTACTTGACATTGTCCACACGAAATTATTTTCTATGTCCCTATGAACATCCCTAATCGGTTGTTTAGAAACCGATTGAGGTGCAAATTAAGGATTATTACTATTGTTTTATACACATCGTGTTGTTGGTGTCTACCGTCTGATCTACTGAACTAAATTTTAAATTTCTACTGGATATAAAATGCGCCAAATGTTCACTGAAGCATGTAATTAAAAACCGTTTAGTTTTATGTCTTCACATCTATTACCTGACGTTGCAAATGCATGACTAACCTATTTCACACATTTTATCTTTCGAATAATGTTCCTCAAAACAATTTTTTTCTTAGTGGTATGAATACATTTACATACACTCGGAAAATATATGATGGGATTATACCAGATCTCTATAAATTTATCTGACATACGACGTCAACATGCTTTGGTGTGTCATTTGGAACCATAGAATGTGATTTGTGAATAAAACTAATGATATTTGACAAGCTGAGGTTTTTTATTCTTCAACATAAAATGGAGACGAATCGGCTACAAATGGAAAAAGAGTATCGTTCATATTCGACAATTTTGTTTGTTGACGTATCCGTCAAGATGAAAATGTGCCTTATCGCTGAACAAAGTTTTGTTACAAACATCAGTATCACCTTCCTTCTTTTCAAACATCCAATTGACATCAAGGGTGTCAAACTCAAAGGCTAACTTGGGCCAAACAAACAAGTTTTAACTTTAGGTGGGCCGCAAAAAAAAATCAATATTCATAGAAACGTAGGTTCATTTCGAATAATACATTATAATAAATATATATAAAAGAACAAGAAAAATTTAATGTTTACGTCCTGACACTTGACATCTCTTCTCTGCTACTACCTTTCCTATTTCGGGAGAAACTTTATTCGCAGTGATTACTTTCAAAACTGACCGAAGGTGAGCGTCATCAATACTGCTTCAAACAGGATCATGCGCGATCATCATTTCATATGCAAATTTTTTAGTATTTTCAAACCTGGCTGGTAAATATTTATAAAATTCAGACACACCCACTTCAATGGCAATTTTGCCTTTAGACTTGAGTCGCACTGAATCTCGATCACCTGCATTTGCATATTGTGGGGTACTGAGTATATTTATTGAGAAAATTGAAGAAAACAAACAAAATTTGTCTTCCAAAGAGTTAAAATCTTTAAATCTTGTTCCAAATTCAGTTCTAAAATTTGAAATTTTTTCTGCGTATTTTTGATACGATGCAGTATCATCTAAACTTGATTTGTTCATGTTGCACGTCGGGAAGTGCGTTAAATGTTCATTTTTCAGTTGCTTTCTCAAATAACTAGTTTACATTTGAACGCTTTAATTATGTCAAACATGTTCGTAATCTAATCTTTTCCTTGTAACGATAAATTTAAGTTTATTAAGTGTTTGGTTATATCAACCATGAAAGATAAGTCTTGCAACCATATTGGATCGAAAAACAAGCTTGTGCCTTGATTTTTAGTTAAAACTGGCATAGTTCTTCTTTCAAATCCCAGAATTGTTTGAGAACATTGGAGCAAGATAACCAACGTACCTCGGTATAGTAGGATAAACCTGAATATGCACATTCTAACTCACTTAAGAAAGCAGTTGATTATCTGTTTAAGCCTCGAGATCTTATAAAATTTATAACTTCTTTATATATTACAAAACATTCTCCATGTTTATTATCTTCGTATACAGTACTTATTGATGTATAATACAATGCGTATGATGAATTTTTGAACCGTAATATTTATATATATTTGTTATTATTATATATTATTGTGTGTCGATATATTGGCCGGGCCGCAAAAATGTTCGCTGTGGGCCGCAAATTTGACACCCCTGCTGTAAATGGTACGTATCTTAATTATTGTGTCAACCGAATTTTGTTGACAGATGCAGATGTCTTTAATATCCGATGTATGGTGGCTCTTAAGAACTCTTTAATTGTTGTGCACGACGTTGAATTGATGTGTTTAAATATTCTTGTACACATTATCTTAATGCAGCAACATCTTTATCTGTCACAATTTTGTGCGAATTTTTTTTAATGCAACTGTAAATGATCACTCACTTTCATAAAACAGTTGTGTACAAACTATTGGTTGTTGAATTGTTAATCGCGGCACGTTGACGTCGTATGGCAGTCTAAATATTGATGCCCTATCTTTGACAGAACACAAATGGCGCGCATTTCAAATCCTATAGTTCCAACCGAGACACCCTATATCTTTAATAGCAATTTTTTCTGTATTTATTATCGTCATTTAAAATTCCTAGTGTTTAGGGTAGTTGTAGGTACTTGCAGTTTTGGAAATGTATAAGATCAGTTAATTATGTTCCATTAAAAAAGCTGATTTTTAATTGGTTCAAATGACATATGGTAATTGTGGCAAATGTAGTACCAGTATTTCTTAAACAAAAAGGTGTAATATTCCAAACTTAGTCATTACAAATGCGGTATAGAAAATAGGATATAGTTGGGAAGAGATTACGACTGAATATTTTCTGATAAAAAAGACTTTTTTTGATGATGAATTGCATCTTAACGGATGCCGTAACTGGCGATAAAAAAATAAGTTGAATAATGGAATAGAGACGGTAATAAATTGTTCGAATAACGACCTCAATTTTTCAATTATTTTTTTAACAGACGAGGCATTCATGTTACATCTATTAGTAAGTAAAGAAAATTACATCTACGTAGTCTTCATGTTGACTGTTGAAACGTGAGGAAATAAGGGTGTTCCTGATTTTTGATTAATCGCCTTATACTCAAATGATGTTATGTGTCTCAAGAAACAAAAATTTATTGTATTGGCCAAGTTTATTAAAATATTGCCAAGATGACTGAATCATATGTTGAATTTTATGAGTCGAACATATATTATGTACATGTATCTTAGCTATTTGTATTTCACGACGACGATGTAAACAAGGTAATATTGATGCATATTTTGTACTTGTTTCTCATTTATTTTTTGCCAAAGTTATTGCCAAATTTTAATTTTCAGCGAGAATTAAAACCCAATACGAATTATTAATCTGGGAGAACATTTACATTAGGATATGATCGTAATATTTAATTGGAAAGCTCGATAATACAAGTACTATTTCAAATATGATATTTAGGGATTTAGTCGCATTGTTTACGAGTATATAAATATTTTCAAGGGATTGCACTACCGCATACATAAAATGTACATCAATACTACATTAGTGCAATAAATAAATGAACTTTATTGTATTAAAAAGAAAATTATGCTAAATTGTATTATATTTCAAAGGCATTTTATTTTCTTTCATGGTACAATATGGGCAGGAAAAGGTATAAAACTAAAATAAAGCTTACACCAAAAAGTTGGTGCAGTTTACACCAGTTTTGACATAACCCAGGTGAATTTCTTTTTAAAATTCACATCAGCGAATGGTCAAACTCGACTAGGCCTTATGGTATCCTTTTCACACCAAATTGATGTGTCCCTATATATACCTTGTTTGGTGTGAAATCGGTGTCAAATTTTACACATTTCAGACATTGTAATTTGTAAACATAAATTTCTAAAGTTATTAATTCAGTAAACATATCAACTTACTCGATCGTGCAAAACTATTTTAAGAAATGACATTAACTTTCGCTATGTATTATTTACCTGTTTGTTGTAATATCAATTGTGGTATTTCCAAATGTATTTGTTAATTTTCTTTCGTCGTGTTCGTGATAGGAAAAACTGTTCCATAAGCTATTCGCGGTTTCCTTTGTATTGATACCAGAGTTTTATTATGTATACTATATAAAGGGTGGTCCAACAATAATGCACGATGTTAATGAGTCATACCTTAACGTCAAGTTTTTTGCCCAACTTAATTTGACATTTCTTTGTTTCAGTGTTTGACAAATTCAACTATGGAGAGGTACACGATTGAGCAGCGCGTTAAGATTGTTGAAGCCTTTTACGAAAATGGGCGTTCAAATCAAAATGCATTTCGTGCACTTCGTGACTTTTTTGGTCAGCATAATCGACCAAATGTGTCCACAATCGGAAGAATTGTGCGCAAATTTGAGCAAACCGGGTCTGTAGGAAATGTAAAAACACCTGTGCATGCTCGCCCAGTTCGTTCTACGGAAAACATTGCTGTTGTTCGCGATAGTGTAGCAGAAGAGCCGTCAATCTCGACTCGTCGTCGTGCCCAACAATTCGTGAGATGATAACAGACTTCTTGTGGCCAGAAATTGAGGATAAGGATCTGGATGATATGTGGTTCCAACAGAATGGTGCCACTTGCCATACAGCCAACGAAACAATGGCAATTTTGCGCGGGAAATTCAATGGCTGTGTTATCTCACGTCGTGGCGATGTTAATTGGCCGCCACGATCATGTGATTTGACACAGTTGGACTTCTTTCTTTGGGGATATTTAAAAGAAAAAGTGTACGTCAATAAGCCAAGAACAATTCAAGAGCTAAAGGATGAGATAATTCGGCACATTAACGACATTGAACCTCAATTATGTCTCAGAGTCATTGAAAATATGGACCATCGGATAGAGGTATGCCACCGAAGCCGTGGCGAGCATTTGGCCGATATTTTGTTTCACATATAATTGTCATAGATCCTTCTATCACAATAAAAAATATTAAGATAATTCTCTGAAAACTTTTTGTTTTATTTACAATTAACATCGTGCGTTTTGGTTGGACCACCTTATACTATATTATCAAACTCTGTGATATTCAATTGTGGTATCAACCTTTATTTTATTATTACACAAACCTTAAGTCCATAAAAGTCTTATTTTTTAACTTAGAAATGTAAAATAATAATGTAATAATTCTTATTAGATATATCACTTATGTTTCGTTTACTGTATGTAAATTGTTTCATATGGAACGATCTAGCACCATAGAAGCATTATTATATTCATAGAATCCTTCTATATAGTTAATTACAAATATCAATAAAAGTCTATAAATTATCTCGGATTATAAAATTGATTTGAAGTAATTACACTTCAGACTTTTTATTTAACTAATAAAATATGGGCAAAAAGCGAATTCTGTCGTTCTTTATCGTGTGAAAGTAGAGATGAATATAGAGTATAGAAGCAGAAATGAAAAAAATTATGGAAAAAGTTATTAGCAATTATGAGTTACGTAACATAACAACTATTATTATACTGTTAACATTCTAATTTTAATTGATATAGTTATTAAGTTAGCTACATACATATATACTTTCATTTACGATTAAGGTTAATATAAACACAAAACAAAAAGTTTAAATAATTGAGAAATAAATACGAATACAATTAGGTAAAACAATCGAAAATTAAATGTTTTCTACAAAATTAAAATACTTGCTGGTTAGATTTTCACTTTTTATTTGTTAAAAATAACAATTGTTAGATTAGATATTTAGACTGACAAATTTGACAAATAAAAAGTGAAAATCTAGCCAACGAATGTTTTAATTTTGTTTAAATATGGATTTTCATCAAGTAACGGCCCAATTCATTCAGGAATCTGTTTTCGTTATTCTAAACTATTTTTTTCTGGAATCATATTTAATAATCTCTATAATTTATACTAATATATTGAGTGAATTTTGATCGCTGCCGTGTAGAAGAGTTCATAAGTAGAAAAGCTGCATTTTTCCATTATCCTCCTTCTTTTCTACACAGAAAACATGTTATTTCCATTAAGTATAAATAAATTCTGCAAGCTTATTTTAATTGGATTATTCCCACTAAAAAGGAAAAGAAATTGAAATTGAACTCAATAATAATTTGGTATCAAGCAAGGAATTTTAAGGCGCTTTTTTAAAGTAAGAAATAACGTCAACTAGAAAATGTTATTCTAACCGTTCTCTGTTTTATCTTTGAAAGATTTTGGAACAACAAAGCTTTCAATTTACGTATTGCATATTAAGGAATTGTATTTAACTTAATGTAAGCACGAACGGCATTAATTTCGAAACTTCTTTTGCAAATCTAGGACGAATTTATCACAAAAGATCAAAGCCTGAATACAACCAAGGTAAAAGAGAACGTTTCTTAAGGGGGAGTTTCTTTTAGAAGGAAAATTAAACTTACAAAAGTCGATGCCGAGAATTGCAATGATGTCAGTGGCGGAGGTATGAGGAGGATTAAGTACAAACTGAACCAGAGTTTACTGTGTATATAGAAAAGCATACAATTGTCATAAAATTCCTGTTAAAATATGATGCAGCTCTGGGAATTCTACTGTTGCGGAATGTAACTGTAAACTACCAGAAAAGGATGACTCAAACCCACAACAGTTTCGGTGTAAAATTACCAAGATTATATTAAGCAAGGACAGTAGCCGTTAGTTGCGGTTAATAACTATTTAATGTTTAATTCACATTCACATTTACAATTTGTTGTTAAAGTTAGTGGAAAATAAATGTACAAATTTAGCATAAATAATGAACGATAATAGACAACAGCACTGATTTATACAATCACCGATTAATTACTATTTATTTTATCGTAATAATTCTGGATAAATGTGATAAATAGTAATGTAGTATTAGTCCCGTATGTTATGTAATTAATAGATTCATGAGACGAACAATATCTATTTGTTGAGATGCACTAAGGGAAAGTATAAGCTCAATTAGACGGTTTTCAATTATACAGGATGTTCTGACGAAAGAAAGACGTTGGAGTAGAGCTACATTGTACGAATATTATTTCGCAAATAAACATCCTTAGCCAAAATAATTTTGTTCACAACACATAGAGCGGGTATATGGGCATAGTTATATTTTAAACATAAATTATGGAATAACCAGTGATCATAATGTCATGTAATTTAAGCGGGGTAGCAAAGCGCAAACAGGTGTTAATAATATAGTTAAAAATGTTTCATCATTCAAAGCTATGAGATACGTTAGCCATCTTTAATAGATGTTGATGGCCTTAGTATAAACATCCGAACGCATGGTATAATAAGCCAGCTGAATTGCGAATATGAGCACAGCCATTGAATATCGTTTTTATTCCACATTATCCAATATTTTAATTATCTCTACAGCAAGAAATCACAGAGACTGAGGTCCGTGGAAAATGGTCATTCTATTTCCCGTTCAGTGATATATGTATCATTTAAACAAAGAAACTGAGAACCACAATCGGCTGAAAGCAATTTAGATACTTTGCCCAAACACACCAAATCTGTGACATGTCTCCACAAGAAGTAATGAGAGGAACTAAGATCCAGGGAAAACGACAGCCTATTTCCCTATTCCTCGCTAAATGGTATCTAACCTACTAATTTGAGAACCAAAATAGTCAGAAAGCAATCCACATTCCTTGTATCCTATTTTGTATGAGAAATAAAAATTAGTACTTCGACAAAAAGAAAAGTATTTTGTTCTATAAAATTTGAATGTAACGATCTAACTTCAATGTCCTCATCTGTGGATATTGCAGTCATAAAAAGTGTTATGAGGTATCCAGGTAGAAATTAGTTATGTGAAAATTTGTTGTCGCTAAAAACTGGAATTTTGTTTATTTAACAATTTGGCCATTTAGACAAAAATAAACCTCACCTAAAAACAATATGTTTGACTTATTAATTTTGTTAGAAGTTAATTACTGTCATGAGTTATTTAATACTGTTTTTTCTTCATTTTCATTAAGAAATTGGATCAGTTATATTTTGTAAGAAAGCGTTTTCTACTATTTTATTTTAATATTATTGCAAAGTTCTATTTTTATTCCTAACTGTGCTCAGCTCTGTCGTTGTGATGTCGACGATTCCTGATAAAGGAGATTTACAATAATTTTGAGCAACGAAAACTACTTGTTTTTATTCATTTATCATCGAAAATGTTTTCAATGCATGTAAACATCTTACATAATGAAGAAGGGCCTGTTAAAATATCCAAAATTCACTTAAAAGTCCTTTTATCTGGTCCTATCTGGTCCGTGTCGAAATATCGAGAGTATTTCAGAATAAATAAGGCACCATAAAAACCGTTTGTTCAATATTGCAACATAATCATCATGTTGCACATAAATATTTAAATTGTTTACACAAATGCTATTGCGTACATAAACTTAGAAGTGAATGTGGCTCGCTATTGGAATATGACTTCTGCGCAATTTTATGCGCAGTATTAACGTTAATTTGTTATCGTACTATACGTATTTCCCACATTGTATATTGAGTAAGTTAAATAATAAGTAATCATCATCATCAGAAACGTTGGCATCCGCTGGTACTATGTGGAGGTTGCTCCTTCTAACCTGGCGGATATAATGATGCAGAATAAGACACCATCATAATCGACAGAGGCATTCTTCCCTCATTTAGTACCAAATATATTTTAGTACCGCGAATTTTTCATATTGCCCCAAGTAGTATCTTTGTGGTTTTCATAATCGAGCTAATAGAATTATGATTTATACTATCAGCCATGATCAAATCACGGGTCACTTTACATACCATCTTTGATAGGCTCTAATATTTGCTTAATTTGTTGACCTAACCTATTTACTGTATCTGCTTTGCGTCAAAAAGATTTTGGGCCTTGTGGTGTCCAAAATGTGCTGCCCAAAAAGGCTTTAGGTTATATGAACTGTTTCTCAGCTTTGGGCTAGTTGGTTGGTGAACTCGGTTAATGAAAATTTAAGTAGAAAATAAATCATAGCATGTGGACGATTTTTGGTTCTAGTTTTTTACACAGGCTTTAAAACCAAACTTACGAATATGGTATAGCTATATAAGATGAGGGAAGAAAGATATAATGTGAAAGTTCTTTTGGATATAACAAATAAACAATATTTAAGGATAATTTGACATTAAAGGCAAACATTGGATTTTATTTTTTCTTGAAATTATAGTAAAAACAGTTAGGGTGCTTATTCGTTGGATTTCTCCTTGTTCTAGTTCTAGAGTGTATCGAATTACGCTCGTGTTTTTAATACAGTACATCCTGCACTGCTCCTTATATCTCATGAGCAAAGATACCAATCAAAAGAATACGGTGACTTCCTACAACGACGAGCGGTATTATTGCTTTATTCAAAAGGAAATGCCAATTACATGAATGAAAAGATTTTAGTTCCCGGAAGTTACCATATTAAATTCCAATTATTTCTCCTGATTAATAATTATAATGTAGTATTGGGTTCTTATCAGCTTATCACTTATACACGTTACATGCAATGCATTAAAAGGATGTAATGCGTTCAATGTTATCAGTCTTTATTAGTTCCCTATTTTCATCATTTGCAAAAGGTAATTAATACGAATATGATATACTTGACAAGACGAGGAATTTTGTTTAAAACCATATTTGTAAATTTCTTTATTCTTCTCTTACAATGTTATCGCATAACTTGATGGAAAATTATGATTTTGGATTATAAGAAACTATTTCCCATAATCCATTTTTTGTTCTAATTACATTACTCTACAATTTATTTTCTAGTTATATACAGGGTCTTTCAATAAGGACGCTCTATCTTTAAATGTAAATAAAACAAGTTGTGTGTGAGATATCCACTAATTTTTTTTCATTTGAAAGAATATTTTATACCATTAAGTAATGTCGTTCAAATATTCGCCGCGGCTTTCCTTGGTGATACGTATTCGGGAGGTCCAATTTTCAATGACTTTGCCGAATAAACCTGCCTGAAATTGTTGGATGGCGTTCGTTATGTTGACTGAGGGCATCAATTGTTAGCGGTTTATTTGCATAGACCTGAGATTTAAGATAGCCCCAAAGGAAGAAGTCTAAAGACGTTAAATCGCACGATCTCGGTAGACAGTTCACGTCGCCGGTGAGCGAGATAATCATGCCTTCAAAGTGCTTGTGTAAAATATCGTGGCATACGCTGTGTGGCACGTAGCGCCGTCCTGTAGGGACCACATGTCATCGGTATCCATATCACCTAGTTTAGGCCACAAGAAGTTGCTTATGATCGATCTGTAGCGCTCGCCGTTGACGGTTATGGCAATGCCAGTTTCGCTTTGGAAGAAGTACGGACCGATGATTACGCCAGACAAAAATCCACATCCAACAATCACTTTCTCGGGACGCACATGGCGTTGGTGCACTGTTGGTGCACAATGGAGCACTGATTTTGAAAATAAAATTTGACGAGTTGAACACGTTGTTTAACGCTATAGTCTTCCACGGTGATTTGCCACACACTACTGAAAAAGTCACAATAAATTTGACAGATGTTGCTTTAAGAACGTGGCCGTTATAACCTAATAAATTTCGAGCGTCCCTATTGAAAGATCTTGTAGGTAAATAAATTGACATTATATTATCACAAAGTATGGTAATAAACGGAAAATATTGTTTTTCAAAGTTTTTAATAAATTGCATTCAATATATCGAATTCCCACCTACGTATATTTCATTAAATATTGAAACTTGACTACTTTAATTATTAAAATTGCAAAAATAAGACAGATTTGGTGACACAAATATGTGGAAATATAATATTAAAAGGAAAAAAATTGAGATTTAAACACAAAAATCCGTCATGGTAACACAGTTTGTTAGAGCCCATCACGGCCTAAATGTGACTAGCTACCGATTGTCGTCTTGGTTCGATTTCAAGTGGCCACACCGGCACTGTAAGTCAGGATTATTTAACGAAAATCATATTCATATAATCAATAATCAGTATTTATTGAACATACAGTGACTTATTGACCATTTGTTTCATAATATCTAAACATAAATTAGCCATAAAAGATCACATAATTTCTAGAGCATGGAAGTTATTTATTAAGTAACATTGATATAATGATATAACACGCACTTGAAAAGATCAATAGGGACACGATTGTAATAATGAAATATGCAATTACTCATTCATTCAAAGGAAGAGTGATGATTCATACATGGTTTTTATTTTTTATAAATTAAATATGTATGTACAAATTTAAGTGAACTTGAAACTAATAATACGAACTATAGGCAAGAACTGAATCGTCGTCGTTGTTTCAAATAAACAATCTCAAATAAACAATTGATTTCGAAATAAGTGGTGTCAGTAATTTGTATCCATTCAAGACCTATAACAATGCAAATAACCTTGTAGCATAGTAGCAACGCTACCATGACTTAGTCACTCCTTCGCATAATTTTTCTATTATTTGCCTAGATGATTAAAGGTGCGCCAGGCAGATGCACATCGATATCACCATTTATGTTCGTATTCTTGGGACTCTCAGTAGCACAATGAAAGTTCTATCTCAAATCTACAACATTTAAATTAATCGTAGTTTAAGTAGCGTAACTCTTGGCGTAATTATACACTCATGACCTAATCACAGAATAAGGAACAATATTCTGTGACCTAATAATGTCGACTATCATTGAATCAGTGAGTGAAAGAACAGTACGTGTACAAAGCGTTCAATTTTGGGAAATTAAAGAACACTGTTTTATTAAAAAGCTATTAGTTTAATACTACTACTACTGAATTATTACTACTGAATATTTTGATGCACTGTAAAGGGGTAGTGCTTAAATCAGTCGTGCACATTTTGAAAGAAAATTTACGAATATGTATGTTAGAAATAAAAATATTTACCAAAAACATTTTGTACTTATACTGTTCTTTTACTCAACTAAAATAGTTTTGCTCTAAATGATTTTCTTATGGTTTTATTGACACATGCAGTGGAAAACGATGAAATTAACTTTTGGTAGATGGACTGGTTCTTTTATAAAATATGTGTCATATTTAAAATCAATAATGCCCCTGGGACTAATAATAATTAAATATTAGCCCCAGTATTAGTAATTAGAGAAATAGTAATTAAAAGGCAGTATCAACATTAAACTGTTCAAAATAGAAGAAAATTTTAAAAAATTAAAAGTTACTTTTCAATAAAGAAGAGTTCACTAGAAAATATTTTTCTTATGAAAATATACAACATTTTCTGTTAAACATTTTTTTTTAAATGAAGCTGTCTGTTTCTTGACACAAAATATAATAACAAGACTCAATATATGACAAATAACTGATTTATTTCACAAGTAACTCCAAAAAAGTACAGGGTCTCTGCCGGACCCTGTACAAACATAAGTTCAAAACATTTCAACTTCTACATCCTCATCATCGCTATTGGAGTTTTCTTGAGGAATTTCAGAACCAATAGCATTAAAAACAATATCGTAATTCCACTGATCATTCTTAGCTACATACTTTTCAGCCAGGGACTTAACATTCTCAAGTTTCTTTTGATTTATAGGTAGAGGATAGTTGTTATAACGTTTTAAGGCAACGAATATGGTGCAGATGATTTTTTGAAAAAAAATTCAGAAAACAATGTTATTCTTGTTGTTATACTGCACTTCACTACATTAGTTTTTTCATATTTGAAAACACGATATTTCGAAATAGAGAAATTGTCTTTTTCAGCAGTTGTAACAATTTTTTTCATAAAACTTTTAAGAAGTTTAGAATGATATCCTGACGCACTTCTACTGCAGTGAATTTCCTAGATGTGTTCTGGACCAAATGTCTCCAACCTTTAGGTGTATAAACTGCTTCTGTTTTACATTTTTCTTTTTCGATTAAGCCGAATGATCGATCATAGGGCAGTAATGATTTGCTGTCTGTTTATTACTGCAGAAACAGCAGCTCCGGAGCTGGCCGGTTCTTGACACAAAATTATATTCATACAACTCCATAAAGTGTTATATTTTCTATTATAAATCATGGCGCTGTCCAATTTTTATTCCAAACGATTCAGTGTCCCAAGTATACTTCAATCCATTGAAAAAATGGTTTTCGTAAAAAAGAAAAATGGAGCTGTCCGGTTTTGCATCAATCCCTTCAATTAAATATCGAGTTTTCGGTATGATGCAAATTTGTTGGCGTTACAGATTTCCGCACATTATTTTTTATTTTGAAGACGAGCAAAATTTTAAATTGAACAAATTTGAATTTCCGAAGAAAGCAGAAAAGGCAACCCTTTAAATGGAAAAAAAATGTTGTTTACAAAATCAAAAAATCCGAAATTACAAAAAAGTTGGGGTTGATTTTTCCACTTTTCTTGCAGATTTTTAATAGAACTACCACTGCTGCTACTGGTATAAGAAGAATGACTGTGATAAGAAATAATACCCCTGAGTTATCAACGCTCGATCACCACATGAATCTTGTGTTATCAATATATCTATGTACGTATAGACACCCTCATTTGGGTGGTAGTCAGATGGCTAAGTTATGCTCACCGGCTTATGTATGTATTTGAAACACTTTGACTACCGCTATTAACAACGCTATTTGTGGTGCTTCTATTGTTCTTTCACTCACCAATTTAATTGTAAAAGGACATGTATTGCTTTAATCTCGCTGAAATTCTGTCGCTCATTTTCTATAGTCCAATCACTTCTCATTTCATACAACTCTATTGTGAAATTGATTGATTATATTTCGCTATTAATTTCATTGAAATAAAACGTATTGCTTAACAAAAAGACGAAAGTAATAAATTGTTCTTAACTCATTTTAGTAAATTTTTAAACTAGAATCGTCCTTATTCTATTAGACTACATAGTCAAATAAGTCTACAGAGTCTACGAAACAAAAGATTATGTATTATTGTAATCACTATTCTTGAGGTTTAAAAAACTACAATATGCATTTGTGTCATTTTTTAATTAGCAGAATGAACAGATCGGTTACAAATATTTCCACAAATTAACATACCCTTGGAACGACCTTGGAATCAGAGAGCCACGTTATATTCTCGGTAACATCATTAGCTTCTTCACATAGGCGATGAATCATTTTTATTGAATATTTAATAATGTTAATAAGCAATAACATCCGTGATTAGTGTAATTATACTCGCTTATTATTCTACAGGTGAAGAGTGGTATATAATTGTTACGGCGACCATTCATACGTCAGAGAACTTTTATTTTGAATACTAATAGGCTGATATTATTAGCGTGATGGTTTGTTTACTACTGTAATATATTCTATTTCATTCTAAATATTTATTCTGTCAAAAACAAGTAAGTTTGTAAGACAGTTCATCTTCAACCAGTTGCCATAGGAATTGGTGTTTAACACTTCAGATGAATTATGAACAAAACAAATGCATATCGGTAAAATAACTACAAATCTGGAAGATAGTTATTTTGCCATCAGATGTACAAAACCTTTTAGCTCCCTCTTTTTTCCTTTTATATATAAAAAAATATATCTGCGCCTACCTTTATGTAGGGTATCACTTTTTGTTTGTTGGTTTATACATTTTCGGTAAATATCTTGAAGTAGGTAGTTATAAGGTAATTATAACAAGCAGTTTTTAATATTTTAAAATTTTAAGAATTTGTCATTACAATATTAACGAAATAGTTTTATTGAGGTGTTCTGCTTTAAGTTTTTCACAAAGTATAGTATATTAAAAACATCAGTTTGTACTAATTTCTTTATATATATATATATATATATATATATATATATATATATATATATATATATATATATATATATATATATATATATATATAGCCTTAGTAATTTTAAGTGTTATATATATACGTATATATAACACTTAAAATTACTAAGGCTATAAAATGAAAAATAAAAAACCTCGCATTTTCGGCACGTTGAAATTGAAATTTTAAACTACCGTCTTATTTCACTACTTACTCAGTTACAGCAGCTACATTATAATGAAGTACATATGTTATTTTCGCATCATTAATTTTTGTTGTGAAAAGAGAAATTAGTTTTTCTCGCATTTTAAAACATGCCTGAGACTGTCAGCTTCAAATTGCTGGTGTGTTTAAAACTGGTTAGAGGCTTGTATTTTTGACCTCCCTGAACTATTTTAATCTAAAATGAATGCAATCGATTTTAAGACTACACACGCTGCACCTCACTATTTTCATTACATAGACCGTAAATTAATAGAATGTCTACGTATTCCTGATGAGTAAAGCCTACCATTTTTAATATTGCTAAGATTGAGCCGTTATGACAACGTGTGACTGTAATTTCCCAGAAAAAATAAATTGATTTATTTTTGAGAATTCCGGATAGACACGATACTATACGATTTCATACGACATAAACAATGTATACCTGTTCACCATGTGAAGGGGCGAGAAACTAAATTTCCCATGATGACCTACCACTACTTACTCACTGTATGTGATGTTGAGTATGTTACTACGAATTATCATTACTTAAAGGAGAGGCAGAAGGATGTTAATTACAATTTTTTTATGTCGCAGGGCGCTTTATTCTTTCCTTTGATTAGTATCTAAGGCATATATATGCAGAGTGATACCAGAAACTATTCTGAAAGCACGTACCTTTAATGTTTGAGATTGTAAAACTGAGATCCGGTGTATTATGATATAGTGTACCGAATAATAATATAAATTTACTGTACTAAATTTAAGAAAAAAAATTCAAGTAACAGATCCCTGTCTTTAAAATTACACTGGGAATTAAACCCGAGAATATTTGAAGTAGCACCAATCTAGCATTCATTAGCAATTTTCTTCCCTTTTAGAGAAAGAAAATTCCACATCGACCCGTTAAATTTTAACCTCTCATTGCTTTTGTTCCGGCGCATTATCCTTTATGTATCCATCAAGAGCCGGGGCTTTACTGGAATCCGGCTGCAATTGAGTATGAATATTTATGTTTAGCTTTGACGGTAATCCTCTTCCTGATATTCTGCAGTTATTCCGTATTAACTCATCAGCTCGCGAAAATTGCATTTCGTTGATTGCTGTTGAGGATTTCGCGTTCATAACCCTGTCTAATCAGCTTAATCCACGGGAAAGCTAAAATTCTCATATATTGTAGATTAGGTATAAGTTCCTTAAGACCGCTAGCGCCATGTAAAACACTTCCTATTACAAAAGTTATAATGTTAATTTATTAACGTAAAGATTATGCTTCCTTAACTATGGGAAATATACATCTTGTAATGACAAATAATTAGATATATCTACTGTGCTTGCAAAGATGACAATCTTTCAGTTTATTTCGTCACCTGAATCCCTAACTGGTGATTAGATTAATTTGTTAATTAATTCGGGGTCAAGCCCACCATTAAAGACTTGTTACATTCACATTAAATGTTTGGACCCATGGAAACTGACCTCCTTCACCTAAAACCACGGGTTGTAAAGGGATCCATGGAAGAAAGGAGACGAAAACAACACAACATCTCGTAGATGACCGTCTTCTTCTTATCCACACAGTCTTTCTCTAATTACTACATTTTCCATTACTAACCTTCTATTGGTATTGCCCGCATTTCGTTTCTAATATTGTCTTTCAATTCCAAAAGTATCCCCGGTTTATTTTTGTATATCCTTTCTTTAGGTAGTTCTAGAAAGGCTAGTTCAGGTCGCATTGTCGAGAAATGATTCTGTCAAGAAACACAGTCCTTAAGAAAGCAATGCTCTGTCTAGTAGTGTGGCATGTGGCACCGTTCTACTGAAACCATAAATCCTTGGGGTTTTGTAAAGCTGAAAATTTCATTTGATCTTCTGGTTAAACTTGAAGGATCTTCATTTACACTCTTCCTAAAGGCCCCCCATTCACTATCAAACCCGACGTACGACCGGTCGTTAAAACCTTGCTGCTCTTCAAACCGTATGAGGTTTGACGTCTCCCATACACCTGTCAAACAGTCTGTGCGACCATTCGAAGTTTGGAGTGAAGCCTGCGTCACTGGACATTGCCTCGTCAGTCTTGAGTTTTTACAATGCCGCCCAAAAGACCAAAAGTTGCCATCGCTGGGGCAATAATGATATTGCTAGATTGCTAGGGAGGTCAAAAATACAAACCTCTAACCAGTTTTAAACACACCAGCAATTTGAAGCTGACAGGCTCAGGCATGTTTTAAAATGTGAGAAAAACTAATTTTTCTTTTCACAACAAAAATTAATGATGCGAAAATAACATATGTACTTCATTGTAATGTAGCTGCTGTAACTGAGTAAGTAGTGAAATAAGACGGTAGTTTAAAATTTCAATTTCAACGTGCCTAAAATGCGAGTTTTTTTATTTTTCATTTTATAGCCGTAGTAAATTTAAGTGTTAGGTTTTTGCTAGTGGGGTTATTACCGTGCTAATATTATGTCAGAAAGTATCCTGAAATCCTGTATATGGGCGATCCTCCTGGAGCTGGAAACAGTTCCTATGTTTGTATATATAATTAATTTTTAATTAAGCGATTATTTCTTACGAAATGAATTCCAATTTAAGAACGATGAAATATTGTTAGAAAAATTATTATTATTACTGTTATATTATATGAAAATTATTGTCATGAAAAATTAGACAAATATGTTGAATACACATAAGAAAAAACTTATAATCAATAAATCGTAACTAAAGTGACGTTAATTTCTATATTACAAAATCTTTAGAAGAAGTATTATTACTGTAAATAAGTATAACGAAATATATTATTTATAAATAATTTATGACACATTTAAAACGAATTCGTTTGCGATCATCATATAATCGAAACTTTCTTTTGGTTACGAATTGTTGATACAAAGTTATTGATGTGAAAATTAATTTGTATATAGTAAAGCATAAGAGTGTGTTGATTTATTTGTTCCCATACTTGTTAAACAATTATTTATCATAAATTATTACTATAAATGCGAGGAAAAGTATTGAGACTCTTAATCTAATTTTAAAATGTAAAATTACATGTAATATTATTAAATAAATATAAAATTCTCAAGCATATTCGGTTAGTTTTTGATTTGTTCTAGCTTATCAGAAATGTATTTTATATTAAATACATGGAATAAAGTCCATTGTATTAAATAAATCAGTTTTTAATATTTACAAATGATTATTTTATTCTTCTCATTATTCTAGATCTATTTGGATAAAAAAGTTTGGAAATATTGTGTCTATTCTCACAGCTTTTATTATTATTTTCCGTACTGCTGGATGATGTTATTAAAGCCTTAGGAATAAATGTGCCACAACAGAAGTAGGAAACTGGAAAATGAAGACAATAACAGTACAAATGCTATTACTTGCAGATGACATGGTACTGATGGCGGATACAGAAGAGAAACTACAGAAAAATATAAAAATCTATCAAACAAAACTTTTCAAAAAAAGTTCGAAACAGCTGTATGTCGTTCGGTTCCGATCAGGGACAAATGTCGAATCCTACCTGTGGCGGGTTTTATTTTTTGAAACCTTATCTGATCGTGCAGAAACACGAGAAAGGGGTCGAGGATCGCTTCTGGGTATAATTCAATGCCTGGCGGGGCTTTAGCCCGAGGAGTAGTTGTTTCCTAGAGCGATTATGTAATAGCTTTGCTATTCGGGAACTACTTTGATAACCGCTTGGCGGCTTGGTGGTTCCTTTCTCGATTTCCGACTTATAAGTTACAAACAAAACTTAAGAAATTACATAAGAACCAAACAGCATCGATCATCGAATAGAAGAAAACACAAAATAGAGCTAGATAGTAAATTATTGAAACAATTTAGTAGCTATAATTTTTTAGGAACAATAATACAAGATAAGGAAAAATTGTTAAAGAATTAACAGAAGGCATAAATGCAAAGTAGGACATTCCTAGGACAAAAATATATCAAAAATGTGAAGACAGACTTATATCAAAAGTTAATACTAATCATTAGTATATGATAGCGAGTCTGGGACTAAGACCAATAGAAATAAGAGTAGAATAATTGAAATAGAGATGACATTTTTAATAACAATCAAAGGAATCATGAGAAGAGACAGGGTTAGAAATACATAATCACAGACGAACAGAATACAAATCCCACATAAGGAATTGTCGAAGACGGATAGCTTGGATGGTTACGATGCATCGAATAAAGAATAGTTGAATTGCGAAAGAAACATATGAGACAAGAATACGAAGAAAACAAAGTAAAGAGATCACACATAACATGAGACGAACAAGTACAACACGCTTTTCTTAATGCAACTGTAAATGATCGCGCACTTTCATAAAACAGTTGTATACAAACTATTCGATGTTGAACTGTTAATCGCGGCATGTTGACGTTGTACGATCTGTAGATGATGTCCTTAAATATTGACGTCCTATCTTTGATAGAACACAAGTGTCGAGCAATTCAAATGCTATAGGTCCAACTGGGACACGCTATATAAATAAATATAAATGATTTCTTCTTCAAGTCTGAGTAAAATCCTTAATATATCTATTGTTAAAGTTAGTGAAAATAGGTAAACGTAAATTTAACCAATATATCTTAATAATTCGTAAACAGAATTTCAGAGTGTCTAATGTTATTGTTATAA
Source organism: Rosalia funebris (assembly GCA_037954035.1). Lineage (NCBI taxonomy): Eukaryota > Metazoa > Arthropoda > Insecta > Coleoptera > Cerambycidae > Rosalia > Rosalia funebris. Next base: position 14,862,301 of record JAZFAV010000034.1, on the reverse strand, counting down.
TCAGCTTACAGTAACAATGAATAAGTAGTAGTACACAGACAACGATTCTACACTTTAATAATGTACATAAATCGTCAGTCAGATGTAATTAAAAGAAAATTCTGTAGAGTTTACATGGAAATTAACCTCGCTATATGCCTTTGAAACATGCCATGATTTTCTATTTTTCAATTTTCGTTGAACAAAATGAGCATTTTGTGTTTAAAGCGCGAAGCCGGGATAATTAAACGAGGGAACAAAATAAGCAAAGCTTATCGCTGAATATGATCTAGTGGAATGGATATTATAGCGGTATTAATATCGTACGGATTCGTAAATTTGGTGGTATTTACTAGACCGACCATAATTTATCACTATTTTAACGGTATGGGGTTTATTTGTCTCATTGATCAGATAAAGGGAACATCAAGAAGCAGTATTATATTCGTTTATTACACAAAGAAAAACAGTATTTTGTATATTTGATTTGTGTATCATATTCATGTAGATACTGTGTTATAAATATAAACTATAAGAATATACATAGGGCAATCAAACTACTAATTGTAAAAAGACTTGAGGTCCATAACTGTGGTATAAAAAAATAATTCTACTGGGAGAAACTAGAAGAGGACCTTGATATTATCAAGTCCAAAACTAATTTTCTATTTGAAGTCCAAAATTCTTTAATTGGGAAGGTATTATTGAATTGATCAAAGATGCTCAAATTTTGCATTCATGGGAGCAAAAATCTACTTTTTGAAACTATCTACTCTACTGTATCCACCTATATCTTTTAAAAAATAGTGACTATCATCATTGTCGTTTGTAAAAGTGATAAATTTGACAGGTATATTCGAAATTAGGCAATATTGTAAATTCTGAAAAATTTATTATATATAAATACAAGTTATTGCAGTTTTATACAACCTCTAACGTACTAAATCCCCGAAAAAGGTTAGTATAAAATTTTTATTCCTTCTTGATTGCTTGGGACGACAACATATGGAAAATATTTACATCGTTGATATCGGAAACATTTTTGCCAATCGTTTCTGCATATCTGAAGCGTTTAAATTCAATATTTCTCATGTAATCATCAAGATAGCAGAAAATAAGACAACATAGATTCATCAAGAGTGGCTTTAGAAGACTAGATATCGGAAAAACTTTACAATAATACCAGTTATTTGTAAAAACCGTTTATGATTTAGTTTTATATTTATATGAAAGGTGCAGCACACAAAATATATTTTTGAAAATACTTACATTTAGATACATACAGATAATGATTTAAAATAGCTTTAAGAAACCAAAAGTCATAATATTACATCAAAATTAGATATCCTCCGTATTTCATACGGGAAATAATACTATAAACAATAACCTGAAGGCATATATTTCATTTTGTTACTGTCACATGTCACTTGTAATTTCTTCTAGATTTATATTTGCAATTTGGACTAAGTACTTATTTAAAATATGAAAATAACTTTAAGAAATGCTTAGATATAATTATTGCAGTTTTCACAAGAAAAAAAAATCAAAATTAAATTTAGATTTTTTCTCAGATATATTTTGTATAGTTTTTAGAAGAAAAAAATTATTAAAATGGTGGTTAGTCAAATATTCCATGGTGTAACTCATTATTCGAGTCATTAATTTTTACTGCTTAATAAATCAAATAATCAAAGTAATGATTAACTTATCTAGTAATTTTATTTCATAATTTGACTTTTGTTTTAAGTTTTTGCTGTAATAATGATCGTGTAACATGTCAGAATTTATTGACCCTTTAACTAATTTACTTCAATAACACCCCCAGTACTGAAATAATAAACGCATTTCCTATATGTTGCAAATTTCTGGAATATGCTGTCCATTATTAGTTGCTTTTTAGATATTTTTAGAACATTGGAAATATGGGGTTAGAAGTTGACCCTCGATTAAAAACAGTTCAAACAACAACTTTTAGCTTTGCTTAAATAAATTTAGCAACAATAAACTGGGATTTATTAACATGTTTTAAAATAAGCATCACCTCACAGTATTATTTTGTTGTAAACAAACGCAATCTTGAAAATACATCAAATGACAAAATTGTTGTTATGGCACGACAAATTGAGACTCTACTAGTTATACATTTGTATAGATTCGATTACAGATCAGCGACTTATGAAGATTTTTGTCAATATTGTAAATAGAAATATATTGGGAGAACGAAGAGCGCAATTGTAACTCGAATCAAGGAGCATATAGCTCTATTAAAATCTGTATATAGTATGTCTCTAAAGTTTGGAATAAATGTAATTAAATTTTTGCAACGTTCTTTTATTTTTTTTTTTTTTGGAAAAACTCATCACACATGTCAATGTTTATTTTAAAAATTGCACCAGTAGGGGTGATTCTCAACTTCTCATCATTAACTTTCTAAGGGTTAATGGTAAATAGTCAATAAGTGGATCTGCATCTTTAATTCAAGTATTACAAACAACGAAACTGAACAAAACAAAAAAAGTTGCAATTCTTAATTTGGCCACCATTCTGAATTGAACAATAATAACTTATTCGATTCTATACGAACAAATGTTTTCTAATAAGTCGAATTTGGTTCTGTTTAAAAATATTTTGGTGTCATCTCGATGGGGCTCTTGATTTGACGATATGAACCTATTAAAGTTGAATTTCCGTTGGATTCCATCATCTTGTCATGTATTTTATTAATTAGAGACACATAAGGTAAATAGCAAGACTAATTAAACTTAGAAATCATAGAAGCTCTAATAAAACATATTTATTATATTCCCTGTAATTACAAACAATATTTAATGCACTTACATACTACTATTTCTTATTCGCAGACGACTTAAAAACTTTCTGACTCAGTTAATGTGAAGGGGAATATAATAGATGTGTTGTAATTAACAAAAAATAAACCATGTACCATAATCTTTTCTATTTTTAGTTAAATATATTGGAGTTATAATAGTAAGAGTAAGATAGAAGGCAGATTTTTTAAAGACAGGGTAGACTCAGTTTTCATTATTATTAACATTAAAAACCTTTCGTTCTAGGGAAAGTAGTTTTCTTCCACAACATCTAAGACAATAAACATCAATGAACGTTATCTTCAGTCGAAAGACGAACTAAAGAAGGTTTAAAGAAATATGACCTCCTTTTCAAGAGCCCTATTTACAGCTTTCTCAAGAGCCGAGAATGCACTGTCTTCTATAATAATTCTAATCATATTAGCGCATCTGAGTTGCAAATAGGGCAACTAAATACCCAAATAACATTTCCATTACAGTAGAAAATTGGGAGATTATGTGGAAATAAGGTGGATAAATGAATTTGTAAATTGGCTTTGTTGAATTTGAATGAGAAACAGAATATATCCGAATACCTTGTACATATTTTCGTGAAAGTATGAAATCTTATTTTAAATGCCTTACGTCCTTGAGCACTCTCAGGGGTGATACAACGGGGGAGAATTCTTCTAGAATGCTTTGTCATTCCGTCGGAAATTATGCGTTTAAATTTCACGGAACATAATGGCCTTATTCAGCAAAATTTGCATGTATAGTATGTAAGGCAACAACAAAGTATTCTCTGAAAAAAAATATCTCGCTTGGTATTACGAAATATTATTGAACAATACGTATATATATATATATATATATATATATATATATATATATATATATATATATAATTTTCTTTTCTTTTAAACTCTAAAGAATTCGTTGTTGTGAAACATTTATTTTGATATTAAACGGGTAAAAAACTTACTTTTGAAAGATAAATTATGTGATTACAAATCAACATATCCAACTTATAGATATGTGTTTGACTAATCTCAGGAATAAATTTTTTTTATTAAATAAAGTTTACATTAGAAAATATCAGATTTCAGAACATTCCACAATGCATGTAATTTACATCGTATCCCGAAAGTAGATTCTCTACTTCAACAATAATGAATATCTGAATTTTTTAAATATGCCATATAAACCATTAAATGTAATACAAAACTTAATATAAAAAAGTTTTATTGTAATGACGATATTTTATTGTTTCTTATTACATGTACATAGAAATCATGATTCTTAGGAATATTTGCCACAACACCTCTATCATTTTTTTATGCTAATGAAATGACTTACAATCAGTAATTTTTCCATAATTTAATCTACTGAATTTTAATTTAGGGGATTATTTGAAATCGTTAATCTGCAAAGTCCTTATTAATAATAAGGAAGAGTAATGTACGAAAACTGAAAAGGTATTCAATGAAATTAATAAGAAAACAATTAAAAAGTTTCGACAGTTCAGGACGTTGATGATAATTAAATTATTCTTGGAATATTCATTAATTTTGCGAAGAAATTGTATTAAATTTATACTATTAGGTACTATATTAAATTAATAAAGCGGTTAATTAATTTTAAATGTTTCTGTCAGTGAAAAGGGTTTAAATATAAATGTCCAGCTAATCTGCCAGGAAAACGATAACAAAGACTCCTATGCAATTGTGATTGTAATTAGAATATATACAACGTCTTCTCGACCATCTTGGGAACAAAACCTTCCTTTTCCCATTGACAGTCCTCGACCACCGAGAAACTAGTTACACCGTGAATCTAATACGATAAACGCTTTAAATACCATATTCGATAGCATCTTGAATACCATCAACAAGATACCTCATTCTAACACAAGACATCCATTACCAGAAAAAGTAAGTATTTAATCATTTAAATATAATTAAAATACAATTTAAAGTTTAAAAAAGATTACCCTGTAAATATGACACCCCCTAGCACTATGAAAATGTAAAAAGACCTCCCTGTATATTAACAGATATTTTAATTCGTTATTGCAACGAATTTTTTCAAATAGTATTGAAATAAAATTGAAGCTTCTAATTGTCGCTAATTGATATGCCGTTAATTGATATGTCATTTGTCACCTTTGAAGCTAACACCTGTCTGGCGGCATTCCTTGATCTCAATATGACGCGTGCAGGCGGCAAACATCAAAGGACAAAAAATTTCCCACGATCAACAGAATTTTCCCACGCCAAATCATCGCAATGACTACTATATTATTTTAATTAGTTACAATTATAACAAGACAAAAATAATAAAACTTGATGAAATTAAATTGATAGAATGCGGTGGGCATTCAGGCCAGTTGCTCGATGAGAAGGTAAGAATAGTGAGTGCCTTGCTCAGAATTACAACATGAAAAGGTGACACCTCATATTCTCCTATAAAGGTGTCTGCAACAATGAATGGGTTTAATATACAGAGTGTCATTATATTGTCACAAACGCCTCGAGTGATCCCGAACGCCGCGAATATTCGAAACCATCAAGAGCGTGTGGAGTTGACTTCCAGTGCGTTCTATACTAGAAGGTTCGCCAAAGTTCTTTATCTAGAAACGTCTGGAGAGACGTCCTACTGCCTCTATAAGAATTGTGTCGTCCAGCGAGCAGTCAGTTGAATCTGGACCGTGATAGTGAGCGATACGGTGCGAATAAAATGACATTGTGTAATACAGTGCGAAAGTTAGTTTATGAAGTTAAAGTAGAAAGAAAGTTAGTTAGTTAGTTGGACTTGTAAATAGTTGATTTGTAAATAAGTGTTCGAAATAAAGAACTTTCTAGTAAACTCGTTACAATATGTTTGGGTAACAACGTGTTCCAAGTTCTTCACGAACGTGGGTGTGTCTATAGTTCTATAATCATCTTACAACAGATTTGCCTGATGCAAACATTTGGTATGGATAGATAATATGAGGGTAGATTATTCTATAATTACCTGACAGAATGTTTCCAAGTTCCCTGGATTATTCTGGGGGTAATGATGCAAATCTGAGCTGGCCTAGATTATCAGCTTGGAGTAATCCGAGCATAGGTTTAATTCCCACATAAGTTGGCTGGGTATGCCTGTATGTGTAAATGACGAGGGTTACGTGGAAAAATACCACGAAAGCTAAACCTTGTTCCCAATGATCAACGGAATTAAATAAAAATTGGTTTGATATTTGGTAATGTCCCAGAGTCTCCCTACCTTGTAAGGTCATATCTGCTTCAGTGGTTCTATTTTAGTTCAACAATTATTTTTCAGTAATAAGGGGATATATTGTAAAGTTAAAATAATGTTATATTGTAAGTAAAATCTTTAATTATACATTTATGTTAGTATTTACTACTCTATAATTTTGTTTTAATTTCAAATAGAATAATAGATTTGTGAATAACAATGAACGAAAATTTTAAGAATAAGCGATCACCTGTTCCTCTTCATAAATTATAACCGATAAAAATAGTTTGACCTCCAACTCCTATCATAAAACGACAATCTGACATAAAAGCAAAATACCCTTACGACATAAAATAATTAATATCGTACAGCAAAACCGGATATAATAATCGAGTTGCCAAGGAGAAAAGTTAAAATGTTCAAGACATGTAATGTAATGAAAGGCAAGCAAGACGTATTGGTTCGATTTTTCTTTCCCCGGCTACATAAAATTGAGTATTTGCGACATCAAAGTTTGCATCCAGTTGTTACTACTGTCAGTAAAACAGCCACGTTCATTTAGACTGCAAAAATAATGAGATTTCGAGGATGTAGATGTCTACGGGGCTGACGAGGTTCATCAATCATCGAGAAGATGTATTTACTAGGTTGACATCAAACGGATATAAAAATGTTGTTTTAGCGGAAACGACATTGATCAAACGTCTGATTATTATTCATATTTATTTTGTTTTTTGGTTTCTTAGAAAGCGATTTTCGTTTCTTTAATTACATAATCTGAAATGTATTAATACATATATAAGGATATATCATCATGGTCTCTTATCGATTAGATATTAGAGATTAGAAAAATAAGGAACTGTTTCATTATCGGTAAAATTTACTTTAAGTGGAAATCAAATTCAATCGGATATTAAATAGGATCAGACGGCAATCAAATATTTAGTATTATTGTATTGTAATTTGATATAATAAGCTAATTTGGAGCACATATGATCGATATGAAAAATCAAGCAACGGATATAGCGCCCGTCGTTTCGATGAGAGATGGACAGCCTCATCTATAGGTTCTAGTAGTTCGTATATTACTGGACTTCTAGACGTTGCATATACTTAAGTGAGGTTGGTCGTTAGTAGAAGATATACAATTTTTTTTGATAAAAGATAAAACCCACGTGTATTATATGTTAGGTAGATAAATACTAGTTTTCGAAAGTTTGGTAATAATTTGATCTAAATTGTGGTTAATAATTTCGAATATATAAAACATTTATGACTTTCTGTCTACTTACATTGCATCCGCCTAAACAATATTGAAAATTGATAAATATAAACATTTTAGAATATTTGGATACCACTCTCGAAAGTCCTGTTGCCCAATCTATTGTTGAAAGTTTTGTTAAGAAGTTAGAAATATGAGGCGTGCGAAAGATGTTTAAAAATCAAGACATTCTAAATCGGTGATAAATCAAAATAAAACCCCAAGTGTATTGCTTCAAGTTATTGATTACTAATTACTGATAGTTGGAGTGCAGTTTTGTAGAATAATGGCAGATATGGCAAATGATAAGCAAAATTTCCTATTTATTTCTTCCGAAAAACTGACGTTTTGCCTAAATGGATTCGTAAATAGACATTTTCGATGCCGTTATCAATATCACATTCAGTATCCATAAAAAATGGAGGCAGGGACTGGTACTGTTTGGTCAACAAATTATGTGACCTTATTTGATGAGGAAAATGCCATACTGTGGATTTTTATCTAAATATTTTGCTTCCTATTTCAACCATATAGGAGATACTGCATTATGGAATTAATATTTGTCAGTACCTAGAACAGATACTACCTGGTCGTTGTATTGGACGACGCGGATCTATTGAATGACCATCAAGATCGCAATACATATTTTTTACGGACTATTTCTTCTGGGGTCATTTAAAAAATTACAACAAAAATATCTAAACGTCCAAGTGATAGAAGCTAGAATTTGATATTAAATTCAAGCTACACTACCTGAGTTGCTAAAGAATGTAATCTATGCGATTTTCTTTAGATAGACTATCTAGTTGTAGAAGGGGAGGCTATTGATTAACTAATTTATATTAGTTGACGTATTTAATATTTAAATTAACACTATTTATACTTCTAAAATTCTACTAGCTAAATATATGCAGTAAGTTGGCACTTGATAATTCTTCATTTTTCAGAACTGGTGATACTCCAAATGCAAATGCCAATGCTATGTAAAAATACAGGATTCTATTTTTAATAAAATATAAGTTTAATAAATAACACTTATTCAAATTATCCTGTATATTGTAATGGTGTTTTAAACAATACCTCTTCTAATCTTCTATTATATTATTTATTTACATTATCTATATTAAATTTATATTAAAACCAAATTTTCCTAAAAATTGTATTTTGGGAAATAAAGCAGCCATGCGGTATTATTGACTAGCCATGTATAAATAAGCAATAAAGAAAATAAAACAAAATTTATGGTCACTTATTTCTTATTTATGTAGACGAACATTACATATGCATATTATAAATGATTTTATTTCCTCAACTGGAAGGCAATATTCAAGGAAACAATAAAATGTGAGTGATAAACTTGTGCACAATATTACCAATTTTATGATAAAATGATTATTAAAAAGATACATTAACTTTAATTTTTAAAAAGACCTTGTCTGATAATAAATAAATTAATTTTTGTTTGGGATTTTGTGTTTGAGCTGTGGCGGCATTATAGTATTTTTTTATTTCAACCCCCTCTCATTCCTTAGAGTTTTTCGAGTACAACGGTGTCCCATATTTGGAGTTTGCTATTATCCGTTTATAAGACCGATTCCTATCCAATCCGATCCGTTCCATTCCGTTTTCGTTCCGTCATCGTTTAGATTTCGTTATGCTATTTTTATCGTGTTAAAATATACATGGTTACAAAGAATATACGAATAAAAACATCGTGTAGGTGTTATAGAGTTTTGGGAGAGACATGACGAAAATCGCAATTTTTAAAGTTTACTCAAAAATTTAAGAATCATATAGCCAGAGTGAGGTAAAGTAAACGTATGGGCTGGAATTATAGGAAGTCCTTTCCTTTTGGGGCTTTGTTTGAGGAAAATTCGACTGTTGATAGATATTTAGAATGTCTACATTTTGTTTTCAAAGTTCAAGTTTTAATAATTCTTATTAAAAAGCAGAGGATGATAATATTTCCTACCAAAGAATTTAGATTCAGTAATATGGGGTTAAATCTGATGAACGTTGTGGCCATCCAGTTGGAATTGTTTACCCTATCCAGTCACCATTGGCCATCCAGTCGCCGTTATGAAGTGTGTGGAGTAATTTAGGTTTAAAAGGCTTAATTTAATATTTCTTAAGACACCGCAGAATATTTTCTCGTCGCAGGTTTAAATTTAAACCAGCAACTCAAACTATTAAATTTGAATTATTTCTAACATAATCCAAAATAATCTGATCGTTTTCATTTCTTCGTTATAAAATGTTTTTTTTTGAAATATGTGCTTTGTAACTGCGCCAGTTATATTAAATGTTTTGTTTATTTTGTGAGCTGGGCTGCAAGTAATAGTAAGACAATTTGGATGTCTATTATATTGTAATTATATTAATATTGCGCATACTTCTCTTTCACTCCTGTCGTTATATCCAGAGATACGAATAATTTCAGTTTTTTGTTGCACACAACTTTACAGATATGAAAGCAAATTACATTGTTTTAATATTGTTATGACATTTACTAGACATTTAAAATATTTGATCTTATAAATGTTTGTGCCATATCAACCAGGTTTTGAATATTGGCGTTTTACAGTTTGAAAAACATGTAACTCCAATTTTTCTTCTTATAACGTTGAAAATAAATATTTTTTTTATGAAAATTGGATTTCCTATGTTTTGATAGCTTCCGAATAAAGTGGTGTAGTGTAGTCTCTAACTATATTTTGATGTTTTTAACCTTAAATAAAGGTCAAAGTAGACACTATTCAAGAATGTGCTCTCTTAAAAGGCACCATCGGATGCATAACCGTTTAACAAACTGTCGATGACGTTCGATGAACTCCAATAGTGGGAACTTAAAAAAAATACGAGACATCAAAATCGACTTATTTGAGCATATTTTTTCTCTTTGTTCGGTCACGATTTTATCGAGTTTGTTGCAACATTTACGTGTTCACTGGATAACTCTCTCGTTCCGTCAGAAACCGATACTTCCGTAATACACGTAGATTACTTTCGACGCCTTAATGTATCACCAGAGAAGTTATTAAGACCGCAAACTTCTAGCAGTCATAAACTGCAGCAAACCGATTGTGGGATGCAGATAGCCCGGAATGGATAACCTAGATGCCGTAATTTGGGTAAATAGTGATCTGGTTGCCGAAGTCGGCTTATATTAGACCGCTGGAAGCGAATCGTTTCGATTCAATAAGTTAGATACGTATCGGCACTGCGGGCCGTGTTGGCTGGAATATGTAGGTTAATACATGCGACTCTTTTATCTCCAGAAATAAAGCTGATGAAACAAGCTATTGTCTGTAACTTCGCGGGCCATCCAAAAAAGAAAATACAGACTGTATGCAGGAAATTCCCTTGATGCAATGTAATGTTTCGAGTACATTAACTAGATGTGACTCCTAATTCTACAACATTTTCTCAGTTCAATGTATACCTTTACATTGCAGTGGACTCTAAGTAGGTTCATGATGAAAGCATTACTTCTCCATTGCTTGATCAACGTCGTCGTCTATTCGTTTCTTGAAATTATTTTATGTATAGTATATTTTTGTGGTAATAAAGTTTTGTAAAATATTCCTAATTTTGTTAATTGATTTTTTGAAAAACTAGTACACGTCGACTTTATTTTTTAGAAAGACATTGGCTGTACAGAATTTTTTAAGATTTTGTATTTGAGCTGTAATGTCATAATTTAATTGCAACTCTTTTTAACATACGATTTATTTAAAGATTTCGTCATACAGCGGTGTCCCATATTAAAGATTTCCTATTTACCGTTTATAAGAGTGGTTTTTAGAGAAAATCACAAATAAAGCAAATGCGACTTTATTCTTAACAGAAATTTTAAAGCTTTTAAAATATTATCCTGCACTGGTAATCTGATACTGACCGTCATACATGTAAAACGTTTTGTATTGAATGTTTAATAATTACTGAGCTGATATTTTTGGTTTCGAATCAGAATCTGACTTGTTGCTTCAAATCATGTAAATTATTTGTTCTATTAAAATAGACTCGCAATTTTAAGTAAACCCCACAAGTTAAGGGGGTTAAATCATATGAACATGGACCATTCAGTTGGTCTGTTGGACAGGAAAAAGAAACATCCTGTTTATAACAAATATTTTAGTTAGTGATGAGGTCACTTTCACTACAAATGGAGTTGTATCATAACAAAATTGTCGGCATTGGACAACAGAAAACCCACAGTGGGTGATTAACTGTAAGACCCAGTATTCTCAAAAAATTAATGTTTGGTGCGGGCTACTAAATGAAAGGATTATTGCTCTTTTATTTTTTGAAGATATTGTCGAAGCAGGAAACTTTTTAATTTTTTACACCTCGATTTTGTCAAACGCAATAGACGATCTTTTATTTCAAGAAAGGGCAAATCTATATTTATAATTAGACGGTTCAGATGGTATAATGCAAGAGTTATAAAAAGCAATGGTTTAATAAAAATGTCTGCAATCATTGCATAGGTCGAGGTAATCCTTTAATTGAATGGTTACCCAGATCTCCAGATCTAGTGTTTCACTTCTTTCTACGGGGATATCTACGCAAAAAGTGTACAAAAATCGCCCAAAGAATAGAGAGGAATTAAATTATGTGATCAAATTCAGTAAACTTTGGCAGAAATTACATCAAGACAATTACATTTCAACAATTTTTCAATAAATACTGGTGGTGATAAATGCATAGAGCTAAATGGATGCTTAGTTGAAGGTACTGAAATTTTAATTTTAATTGAATTACATGTTTTATGTTTATTTGTATTGACTTTGTTAAATTCCATTTTTCTATTTTCAAAAAAAAAAAGAAGAAAGCTGAAAACACAACAAAACAAACAAATCTTTCCTTTATTTATGGTTATCAAAGTTAACTTCAGTCTTAAAAAAGCGTTATCCAGGTTCACAAAGCTTTGAATCTTTTTTTTATAAAAATTGCTAATTATATTTTGGTATTTTTGATTTTGAAAAAAGGCCAAAGTAGGCGCTGAAAACTTTTTTAGTTTTATTTGTTTCATTTCAGAAAAGTTTATTCAAATCGGTTTTAAACTACTTATTTTATAGGCGTGTTTCCATCTCAAATTGGTCACACTATGCTATGGTATGATGCACTTTTATGGTAGGTTTACATAACAGTTAGTTTGAGAAGCAAGAAATGTTTTAATACATTAATCAGAAAAATATGAAAAATAATAAATAATACAAACCATTAAATTAAGGGTTTCAATTATCTGCCATTCACTTCTTCACAATGCACAAAAGTCAAAACTGAAATTGTTATAAAACGGTATTTATCGTGCCAGCGTTAATTAGTCTTAATTCGTTTTGAATTCTGCCTTTTAATGCCTCAATAATATTTACTCTGTTAAAATATACCTTGGCTTCAAGGTAATCTCATAAAAATAGTCCAGCGGAATTAGATGCGGGGAGATCTAGCTAACTACTCAATGTCTCTATTCTATCAATCCATTTATTGGAAAAGACGGTATTTAGGTAACTATGCAAAATTTCCTGAATAACGTGATAGCGTGCCATCATGACGTAGGTACCTTATTAGTTTTCTATATTTGGGGATTTTCATCATTTAGATTCAGTGCCACAAGTGAGGAAACTATGTGATGTCTCGGTATATTCTTGTGGATTTTCCCGATCAACTCTTTGCTGCTGTAGAGGTATATCAGGTAGTATATCGGACTGACGAGGCTGCCTCACATACCTTGGCCTTTACAGATAGAATACCTGATCCCTGTTTTTGTCCGGTGTGTTTAACTCCAAACTGCGTGCAATATCGCCATGTATCTCCTGCAATTAGGACTGCTGCTTTAATAACAAGTAAGCAGATCAACCCTTAGTTCCTTCATCCATCCAAAACGTCCATCTATATTGCCTTGGTCGTTGCAAGGCCACCTAATTTTTTTTAGACATTTAAAAACTAATGACTGACACGTTTACTGCAAGCTTCGAAGATATTTTGCGGGTTGGTTGATGAGGAATTTCCTGTACATCCAACTGTATTTTTCCGCAACGGCTTGACGATCTTTGGTATAATTGCCTCCCATAGCACCAAGATTTCGGAATTTTGCTTCTATTCTTCTTACAGTTGAACGCATAATAGGTGATTCAGGACACTGACATATTATTAAATAACGCACAAGCTGAGGCTTGTGGGCTATTTAATAGAATAGTCTTGTCTCCATAGCTAATCATCATAAAAATTTCATTTCGTTATGTTTCACTTAAACGTACCACATTTTGAAAACCCACGACTAAACTAGATAAGTAAAATTGTTGTGTAATCTAACAAATTAAAGTAACCAAGTAATGTAAAAGCAGTATGAAGTCTTAGAAAGAACAGAAGGATTATCAAAAAAGTCACGTACAGTCCAGTTTGTTATTATTACTTTTCCGCACTCCACTTTCAAACTATACCAGAGCGGAAAAGTAATGTAATCGTGTAAAGAAAATGGAAAAATTTTTTTAACGTTTAGTTTTCGTTCTTCGGCTTCAAAACAAAAAAAATAGTTTTTAAAAAAATTTGTCTGTGTGTGTGTCGTCGTCGGCATTTTAAGAATTTCTTGTTAGTACTATAACTCAACTAAATCGTGTCGGATCGATCGGGTTTTGACTGTTTCTGATCGGGGACGTCTCCCAGACAACACCTATTGATTTTGAGGTGGATAGAACACACTCCACCCTGTCCATGGATCTATTTGAGAATTTTTTTCTGTTAACACGATAACTTAACTGAATCGTGTCGGATCAATCGGGTTTTGACTAATTCTGATCGGGGACGTCTCTCAAATGACACCTATTGATTTTGAGGTGGATAGGACACACCCCACTCTGTCCATGGGTCATGAGAAAGCACGACGGTTTGCAGACTATTTGAGAAATTTTTTTTGTTAACACAATAACTCAACTAAATCATGTCGGATCAATGGGGTTTTGATTGATTCTGATCGGTGACGTCTCCCACACGACATCTATTGATTCTGAGGTGGATAGAACACACTCTACCATGTTCATGGGTCACGAGAAAGCACAGTGGTGGACTATTTGAGAAGTTTTTTTGTTAGCACGATCACTTAATTAAATCGTGTCTGATCGATTGGGTTTCAACTGATTCTGATTAGGGACGTCTACCAGACGACATCTATTGATTTTGAGGAGGATAGGACACACCCCACCCTGTTCATGGGTCATGAGAAAACACGATGGTGGACTATTTGAAAAAAGTAAAACAGTCGCATAAAACACGTATTCTACATTTATGTATTGGTTTATTTCTTCTCGGCCAGTCAATTTCGGGATAGAGATGCTCTACGTGCGTAAAAGTCCGTTTTAAGGTTTTAAATCTGTTTATTTGTTAGCACGATCACTCAATTAAGTCGTGTCGGATAAATTGGGTTCCGGCTGATTCTGATTAGGGACGTCTACCGGACGACGTCTATTGATTTTGAGGTGGATAGGACACACCCCACCTTGTCTATGGGTTATGAGAAAGCACGATGATGGACTATTTAAAAACAGTAGAACTGTCGCATAAAACACATATTCTGCATTTATGTGTTGGTTTATTTTTTCTCGGCCACTCAATTTCGAGATAGAGATGCTCTACGTGCGGAAAAGTCCATTTTAAGGTTTTAAAATTGCTTATTTTATTTTTACATACGTTACATGTAAAAATATTAATAAAATTTAAAAACCGAAAAAGTAGGGTTATTAAAACAATACATAGCTACAACCGATGTTGCAGTGAAATAATAGAAATAATGTTATTAAAAATTAAATTAATTAATTTATTGAAATAGTTATTATCATAAAATCTATCTATCATAAAATCTTATCTATCCTATTATATTATATGCTCGTATATCCTATTATATTTATCTGTTATATAAAATCTCACCTATCACAAAATTTTGCCCACCATACGCAAAAAAAATATGTTCTCTTCTCGAAGAATCAAATAAGGGTATCGTAATTGAAAAAACTGTCGATAACGTCATAGAATGGTAATGGGGTCAAAAAATATACGTAGGCACATTTAAAAAAGAAAATCGACTTACCCGAGCATTTTTTTATTTGCCTGGTAACGATTTTTCAAATACGTTCCAACCTTTATGTGTTTACTGTATATCGTGACAAACTAACATATACTGCCGGGTATTAATTAAATTTGTTGCCTTAACCCATTCATTGAGGTATGGCGGAGCAATATAGTTGCGACATGGAGATTTTCACCTGCAGTTCAGGCACTTCGTCGAGATTATACGGCTTACGTAGTCTTGGGAATCGTAAACTAGCTCAGGTGTAAACATTGTTGAACTTTTCTCTTGGAAATTATCAGGTTTATGTTGCACTGCGCTGTAGCTTTACGTAATGCGAGAACATGCTTTGCTTCATCAATAAACGCCTGGATCCACATACATTTTTACATATTATATAAAGCTGCAACTAATAACAGTTGGTTTGGATTGTTATTTTTTCAACATATAACTTAGAACGTACGTACATTAAGTGTAAAAATAACGTTTTAGTTAGTTAATATTAGTAAATAATGTAAAAATTATGAAAGATAGCTTTGCGGTGCCATCATGACAATTGTTTATAAAAGGCAATAGTGTTTGAGTAATATTTCATTTGAAAAATGCCCCGAATATAGGGTCTTTCATTAGGGTTGTTCGAAATTTTATAGGTTATGGCGGCCGTGTTATTAAAGCAACATCTGTAAAATTTATTGTGAATTATTCAATAGTGTATGGCAAATCACCATGAAACGTTATAGCGTTCAATAACGTGTGAAATTGTATGTTATGGAATGCTATTGAGCCGCTAATCTTGGAGATTCCAGACGGAAATCTTGATGAAACTCGAGACCTGGAAATAATTTTTCAAAAGGGTGGTGCTTCTCTACACGTAGCGCAGTAAGAGTTTATGTTAATGAATAGTATCCTAATAGGTGGATTGCAGGTCAAGGTACTATCGAGTGGCCTACTCAGTCTCCAGTTTTAAAGCCTTTTGATTTACTTTTATGGGACTACTTAAAATATAAGGCATATACTACGTAGCCCGCTAATGTTGAGGTTTGAGAATCAAGGTTAACTATATAATAGGAATGAAGGTGAATTATATAAAGAAAATGAAGATTAATTATTGTATAAGAAGAATGTTCCGTAAGTTATTTTCCGCAAGCATTGGAAAGTACGAGAAAAGGGTTGTATATAAGAGGATCTCTTACTGTAAGTAAGGAGAAGATGCACATCTTGAGTTTATTAAAATTTATATCTTTAAAACATTGTATTTTAAAATGTTTTAAAGATATCTGGTGTTACTTATTACTTTTATAATTTTGTTATTTGTGAATTTTAATAATATTTTTTCTTTAACCTGGAATTAATTTTTAATGTAAATATGAAACAAATTTCGGTTATGACAAAACCTTTAAGTGATTGTTTGCGTGACTTATGTCAGAAAAAAACCGGATACGTTGCTTTTACTAAAAAAATTGATGGTTGCCAATATAAACTTTAATTGATTTTTTCAAACATTGAAAGACATATGTCAAAATGGAAACAACGTTTCAATAGATAATTAAAACAGCCTCCAAATGAGAGGTAATTCGTAATTTTCAAAATGGATAATGGTAACGTCATGTTGAATTAGTATATCAATATTTATTAACTAAGACATTTGATTTACCCTTTAATGTATGTATGTCAATTTTCGTTCTTTTAGGTCCTTCAGTTCCAAAGTTAAAGGGGATGTGGAGAAGGGGTTTTAGACACACACTGTATATATAGGGTTATTAATAAAAAACGTTTCCATTTGGAGTATATATAAAATTCTGAAATTCTAGGATTAATAATAGACACTTTTAGTTAATTATGTAAGATTGTTTCAAAATTATTGTACTTGCAGTTACATCGGAAAATGTTGGAATTATTCTTAATTATTGTTATTAAAGTACATCAAAATTGTGAAAACAGTAGTTTATATTAATTAAATAAGTATAATTACACATTAGTTTCACCTTTTGATAGTGCCGAGTACACAATATTATTTTTAACAGTTATCTAAAATTTCATTTAACAACATGACATTCAACATGATGTAAATAAATTTGGCGCATATTTAGAAAATTACTTTATAGTTATTTTGGTGTACAGTGATTAATGGAGGTCACTTCGAAGAATTATATATCGGTCATGCAAAGGATGTTCATTCTAAATTACTACCGAATAGTTGAAGTTAGAATTTTTAAAGGATCAGATAAAGTCCTTACAGCGTGACTGCTACTTTGGAACTATTTCAAAATTAAAAACATTGAAAGTGATAAATGAGTAACACCACACGGCTGTATATATATTACTTCATTCTTCTAATAACTTTAAAGTAGTTTGATTTCGTGACGATATACCATTACATATATGTCAAAAGCTACTTAGAAGTAACTCTTTTAGGGGCGTTGGTATATAAAATGTACCCATGTAGTGGGGTGGTGGTGCACAAAATGTACCAAGCATTCAAAAGTATATAGTGTGAAGCCAGCAGAATTTTAGTCATTTATTTCGAATATTTTGTTACCATTGTTCTTCATTTATCGAGTTGGGGGAACCTTGACCGAGCCACCGCCGAACTGTTGATATTAAATCAAATACTTTATGAGACATGTAGTATAAACTATGACATCAGCTTTCGGCACGATTTCGATAGAGGGACCGACCATTCAATAGTTGAGAGATACGCGCCAATCTGTTCAGATATTTACTTGTAATCTCTGAGAATTTAAATAAATTGGGGTATAACGAAAATCGGATTATTATTCACCCCATATTTCTTAACAATAGGTAGTTTATCGCACGATGGTTTAAACTGTCGACCAGTGTTGTTGTGATGTTCTATTAGGTGGTAGGAGAAGTGGCAATGTACCGCCGTCGCGTTTTCTGACTGCATGCCTGGGTTAGGTTATGTTTATTGTTGTGAACGGCGAATTCTACATCTGGTTACCGAAATACTTCTAAAAGTAAGTAAAAACGACGATCTACATTCAACTTTCTAAGAAATATGTTGCAAGAAGGCGTGTAGAATAGGTTTTTTGATAACCATTAAAAAAACTTGCAATTTTTCTTTCGTTACTGCATAAACTGTTGCGGTATTTTATTTGTACCACTGCCCAATAACGCGTTTTTTTCTTTTTAGGGATTAACAATGGATGAGTTACCATTCAATTTAGTAGATATAACCTATGATGAACTTATGGAAGAATTAGAAAATATTGATGCTGAGGCTATACCCTCAGACCCCGAATCAATCGTAGGTCAGTCAGACGATGAAATATCACCATTACAAAATATTAGTGATGATTTTAATATTTTGGAATCCGACAGCGATCGGGAATTTGATATGCCTCTCTCCGTTTTACAAGCCAATATAAAGACGTCGCTAGCAGAGAATTGAAAGACACGTGATTGGTCCAGAAACACGGTACCCAAAAATTCAGGAGACTTCATTGAGGAAACGGGGATAAAGGATACAGTAAAAAACTATTTCAATTATTTTTTACCGACGAGCTGTTAGAATATATAGTTTTCAGACCAATTTATATAGCCAACAAGTATCTAACAGGCCTAAAGTCACTAATCTTTCAGAAATAAAAGTGTTCTTGGGTATAAACTTGCTAGTGGGATTAAAAAACTTCCTAGTTATAGGGATCATTGGAGTAGCTCCCCAGATATGAACGATCCTTTCATAAGTTCATTGATGCCAGTCAAACGATTCAGTTGGCTTCTTTCCAATATACACTTGAACGACAATACTCTAATGCCCAAGAAAGGTGAGCAAGGGTATGATAAACTATACAAAATCAGACCCCTCTTGAATGAGTTATCTAAAAATTTTGAGAGTTGTATGGCTCCTTCCAGAATAGTGGCCATCGATGAATCGGTGATAAAATTTAAAGGGAGGAGTAGCCTCAAGCAGTATCTACCAAAAAAACCCATAAAGAGGGGTTACAAAGTGTGGATACTAGCCAATAAGAATGGATATTGCCAAAAATTTCAAATATACACTGGAAAATCGGAAGATTCAGAAAAAGGCTTGGGTGCTCGAGTGGTAAAAAATCTGTTGGAGGGCATGGAGGGAAAAAATCACATTGTGTACTTCGACAATTTTTTTACTGGGGTAGAACTGTTAGAATATCTTAAGTCCAAAGACATTCATGTTTGTGGCACCGTCTTTCCCAGCTGAAAGTTTCTCCCAAATTTTAAAACTGATAAGAGCTTAAAACGTGGCGAGTCTCAAATCCTCACTTCTGATACTCAGCTGGTCGCCATCAAATGGCGAGACAAACGAAGTTTGACATTTATTGTCAAATTTTCACGACCCCAGAAGTATGACTGAAGTTGATAGAAAAGGTAAGAATGGAACCGTTGCAAAATTTCCTTGTCCAACAAATTTGGTGGATTATAACCAAAATATGAATTTATTAGATAATTTTGACCAAAATGTCAATGTCTATAAAATAGATCGAAAGTCGAAAAAATGGTGGCACCGCATTTTCTTTTATCTGGTGGACGCAGCAGTTGTAAATGCCTTCATTCTGTATAAAGAGTTAAATTTAGAAAAATTGTCAATGAAAGATTTCAGATGAGAAGTAATAAATTATCTTGTAGCTGAAACTGTCGTCAAGCAAAAAAGACCATCTCTAAGTTCTGAGCTTATTGCAATCAAAACATCAAAACCGTATGTGCCATTTGAAATACGTGTATCTCAGAGCGCTCATCAACCAAAACGGGACACGAGACGCCGTTGTGCTAGTACCTCCAAAAAACAAGTTCGAACAGACTGGATATGTTCTATATGCAATGTGCCCCTCTGCTTAGGAAGAAGCAAGTTTTCAAGATTTTCACAATGAACAATAAATCTGTATTTGTGCATTGGTTCATTATGTGTACCACCTATTTACTAAAAAATCTTATATAAGAAGTGCCATATTTTAATTTTTTACCTTGTTTTCTACCAATTTTGTTAATATTCAAACCTGTTTTAGTCAAAAAAGTAAATATAAATGTTTTGCCCATCTACGACTTTTTTATGAGAATTCTTTGCCCCTGAAAGAGGTAACAAAACTATTGGGTTGTCCAGAAAGTTCGTTCGGTTTTCAGAGTTAACCACTTACGTCACGGCCTATGGTGTCATGCGCACAGCTGCAGCTTAAATAGGGAGGAAGGCTTTAATCCTCCCTATTTAACCCTGATATTTAACTGTTGTTTACTGCCGTTATACTTGTGAACTTGTTTTATTATTCTTGTATGTGAGCTTAATTGAGAATGAGTAAGACCGAGCATTTTAGACACGTGATGCTTTTGAAGACAAAGGAGCCGCTAAAACTTGCCGCAAATTGTGTTCTGTGTACGGCAAAAATATTATTCAAGATCGAACGTGTCAAAAGTCGTTCAAGATATTTCGATCTGCCGATTTTTCTCTCAGGGATGACTCAAAATCAGGCCGACCGAAAGTAGCCGTTTGCGAACATTTACGAGCCTTAGTTGAGGCAAATTCCCGCCAAACCATACATTAGCTTGCAGAAAAAATCGAGACGTCAAAATCTTGTGTACAGAATCACTTTAAACAACTTGGGTTTGTCAGTAGATTCGATGTTTGGGTTTCTCACGAACTCAGCGAATCCAATTTAATAGATCGCCATCAACATCTGCGATATATTAAGGATTCGTCAACGTAGCGATCCCTTTTTGAGAAATATGGTTACTGGAGATGAAAAATAGATCATTTTCAACAACGTCAGTGGAAGAAGATCGTGGGGAAAGTCCGGTGAACCTTCTTAATCCACACCAAAGGCAGGGCTTCATTCCAGGAAAGTCTTGTTGTTCGTCTGGTGGGATTTCAAAGGAATCATTTATTTTGAGTTACTCCCGAGGAACGAAACAATAAATTCGGACATTTACTGCGGACAACTACAAAAATTGAGCCAAGCCATTCAGGAAAATCGCCCAGGATTTGTAAATCGTAAGAAGGTCGTCTTCCATCATGATAACGCTCGACTTCACACTTCTATGCAGACTCAGAGGAAACTATTGGAGTTAGAGTGGGAAATTTTACCCCATCCCCCGTATTCTCCAGACCTTGCGTCCTCGGATTTTCACCTATTCCGCTCCATGGATAACAGTTCACGAAACTTAATATTTGCCAATGACGAGGAAGTTAAAATTCATTTAAAAACATTTTTTGCGAACAAACCAAAGGTTTTATGAAAATGGTATTATGAAGCTTATTGAGAGATGGGAGAAAATTATTGAAAATGGAGGAACGTACATTATGGATTAAAATAATTTGTAATAATTATAATGTTAATAAATACTTATGAAAAAACCCAACGAACTTTTTGGACAACCCGATATATAGCTGCAAAAGGCAGTGAAAAGAACTATATAACAACTACATTGTTCTGGTGTAAATTGATTATAAATTGGTCTGTTTAGTACAGATCATGTAATAACTACTCGATGGTAGTTAGTTCTGGTCTCAGTTAGAGCAACTTGCTAACTATGCTGCTAACGATTTTATCCTTACGACTTTTGTAGACTTTTATCTGTAATATACCTCACAACGCAACTGTTACTGATAAGTTTAGAATTAGCGTTGTGTTACGAACATTTTTATATAATGTATGACTCGGTAATGTTATTTTGAAACAATTTATCAATTGTGTCAAATGTGATCAGTATTTATTAACAAAAGTTAGCTTTTACTTTTCTTTATTTCATTATCTTCTATCTATTATTGTATCTTTAAAATTGTTGTCTTCATAAAATAATTTAATATTAAACCCAGGTACATTTTCATTTGGTGTAGCAATCTGTGTTGGACTAATGTTTATTCATGTAATTATACGAGTATAATTCATAGCAGAGTGTTACACTTTGTTGCATTTAGGACATATATATGGTTAAAGCAAATAAAATTATGTAGTTAACACCAATTCAAAATTTGGAGAGCTCCCCCGACTAAAACAACTCCACAGGGAGAATGTGTGTGTAAACTTTATTGTATGGCAACTGTAGAGAACGGATACCAAGCGTATATAGGCCCCTAATGGGCTATTTTTCGTTGGATTTATAAATACATGATCATATCTGGAACGGGCGGCATAAGATTGTTGTTATTAATATTGTCCTACAGGTACTTGTTAACAATAATGCGAGAGCCACGTTGCGTTTATTGCCTGTCTCGCTCTAGTTCCGGAGCTAATGATTTATTATTATTTCTTTGGCAGCGTAACTTAACGTGGCTGTTAAATAGAGATATTGCATAAATAGAAGAAAAATTATATGGAATTTTTATAATACGTTTGTGGAAATAAAATTAGTTTCTTCCTTTTAAAAATTGCGAATGATGTGAAAGGGCGTATTAGTTTTTCCTTTAATATTATATTCAATGGCAGAATGAAAAAATAACAAAATACCTAAGATAAACAGTTTTAAAACCTTAAAACGGACTTTTCCGCACGTAGAACATCTCTATCTCGAACTTGAGTGATTGAGAAAAAATAAACCAACACATAAATGCAGAATATGTGTTTTATGTGACAGTTTTACTTTCTTTATTGGCGACTGCTTCAGTTCCGTATCAATACGTTTGTGATCGAACGAAATTATTTTTTTTTCATTCATTGGTATATGATACAGGCCGAATATATGTTTTATTCGTTCAATGCAAAATCAGCAACACGTTAAATGTTTATGTTTAAAATCTCAGAATGAACATAAATATTTACATCGTGCTTTCTCATGACCCATGGACAGGGTGGAGTGTGTCCTATCCACCTCAAAATCAATTGATATCATCTGGTAGATATCCTTAATCAGAGTCAGTCGAAACCCGATCAATCCGACACGATTTAGTTGAGTGATCGTGCTAACAAAAAAATTCTCAACTAGTCCACCATTGTGCTTTCTCATGACCCATGAACATGGTAGAGTATGTTCTATCCACCTCAATATTAATAAGTGTCATCTAGGAGACGTCACCGATCAGAATCAGTCAAAACTCAATCGATCCGACACGATTTAGTTGAGTTATCGTGCTAACAAGAAATTTTAATGCCGACAACAACGACAACGACAACGACAACAACGACACATACAGACACAAATTTTGTAAAAACCATTTTTTTATTTTTAGACCGAAAAACGAAAAATAAACGCTAGAAAAATTTTTTCTTCAATTTTTCTTACTCTCACATTTGTTTTTAATTATGTAGCAAAACTATCTATATTATAGTATCGACAACAAACAATTTCGTCTGGTTGATTGTATATAAGTTTTCTTAATTGATACCATTTCCCAAGTTTCCGCTGTACTTTCTTAACTTTGGTTATATATTAATTAATTTCAAGCTATATTAGAACAGTACAATAAAAGATTTTATAAGAGTTTATTATAGTGCTTTTAAAAATTATTAAATTGTTGAGAGATAATTGCAAATATAATTTCAAATTCTAGAATAGAATTTCTTTGAATACGATGGACATAATTTGGTGACCGTATCTTTTTGTAAACAAAAAATGAGAAATTTGTAACATAGAATTATTGAATAGACCAAATGCAATATGTAGCAAATTATGAAGAGTAGTATATGGGATAAGATGCAGAGTATATAAAAATATTCATAATAATAGTGGTTAAAAGGTGCCCAAGAAGCATAAATCCAAGACTGATTAAACGTAATCTAAATAGAATTTATCTTTAAGAAATATTTAGTAGGAAATCGAATAGAAAAATCTACAAAAGTACCCTGATTCTGTATGAATTTTCATACGGTCTTGGATAGCGGCGACTTAAATATTTATAACATATTCCTATGCATTATCCTCTCCAAAATTGCAATTTCTTATAAAACGATGTGATAGACTTTGTACCACGTTGTATTATTATTAGTTATTTAGACTGTTAACTCCTCAGGTTGTTCATAATAGTATTGAAAGTGTTTCAAAGTATTTTAAGAATTCTTTGGAAAACGGGGAGGATACATTTTTGAATATTTTTGGTACGCGTTCTTGGAAAAACTACCTCTTCATAAGGAACTGACCAAGAATTGGAGTACAAAAAATAAAACTGGCGCCTAAATACATGATAGTTAATGACAGTAACCACTCTCTTGGTATTTAGTTTATAGTTATTATGTTTATTTTTATGTCTCAATGAGTCCTATTGATTAGTCTTTGATTGTACACATACAGTACACCTTCATACTTCATATATATACTTCATACATATACGACTATATTTACTATTACAACTCATTTCTGTTCTTGTATTTTTAGTAAGGGCTCGATCAAGCTTTGATATTTTGGCCAAAAAATAGCTTGGTCTATTGGTATCATGATTATGTGCAATCTCAAGACTAATAGTCTCTTCTTCAGTTTGTGGAATTGGTAATGCTGTCCATAATTAATGTGATCCTTAATTTATTGAATAAGTGATCTCTTTGGTAATCGTATAGTTTATTTTATAAAATTGTTTCAATAGGCTAACTTTGGACACTTTTATTATCCAAACTAGCTATCACCGAAAAATATCAAAATTACAGTTATATTCATTTCTGGTGTTTGTACCTATTTGGTTTTATAATAGAAACTATATATCCATAGTTCAGACAACATAAGAAGAAATTATCATGTTTTGCTTTCTAACGGGGAAGCTTTCTAAATTAGGTGAAGTAATCGCAAGCAAGTAAAAACAAAACCATAAAACGTGTTCAAAACCTAATACGTGATTAGTGCTGTTTAATTAGTAGTTGAATCACTAAGAAACCAGTCATATTTGGGATTTAATGACCTTACGCTCGCATCATCTCCTGTTATTCAATGCCAAACCATAAAAATCTCTTAAACTATAAAATATTTTCGAAAATACCGTGCCACTAATTGCAATAAACTCCAGCTAATGAATAATATTCTTTGCATCATCTATTGCGATGCATACTACTTCAGTTTTAAAAATAACACTTTGATTCCTCCGAGTGAGGTTAAGTTTATTCGAACCGTTCACCACTGTTGTATACAATTTTATAATAAACATCAATTGTGATTTATATTACTCGTTAAGTGACTGTAAACCTTCCTTTTAATATTGCCATTATTAAAAACGATTCATGTGAAAGGACGTCAGCAAACCGCGAGGAAAGGAAAGGTAATCTTTATCTGCTGATTTCTAACGCAACAATTGTTTATAATATCGGATTACCTGCAAGGAATGTTAATGGTTTCGTAATATTTCTTTTCGTTGTAATAACGAGTAGAAAACGCCGACTGTTTTTGTCGCGCATTGGACAAGTCGTCTTAATCATCGACGAGGAATTTGTGAAGCATTGCTCAATACGCTGGATTGAGTTAAAAGCGATTGGGAACGTCTTGAGCGTGGCAAAGAACTAACCTGACATCTTAACATCGTCGTTGTTGAACACAAGCCACAGCGAGAAGAAGTGGTCAACTTTCAGGTTGGCCGTGAGCTGTCCGTCGATCCCAGACGTGTTGGGAAGAAGAAGGACCTCTTCCGCTTCGGCGAGGACGACGGTGCATGTCACGAGGAGCACGACTAGGACGCCGGTCTGCGAGGAAGCCATCACTTGTTACACGGCGAACGCACGAGGTGAACTGACTGCGGGTGCGGAACACCATAACACACTGCCAACCTCTGTGGCAGACACTCGACGGAGGGAGACGACAGACGGCGGTCCGACCACGCAGCCGAACAATCGATCCGCGAGTATGCCGGCTCTCCGGTTCTAACACCTTCGTTTCGACGGCCGTCCACTGCTCCATTCGATTAGCGTAATTTTCTGATTAACGCCCGAGGATCAGTCAAGTGGATGGCGAACATCTGAAGAAATGGAGGAAAAGGAATCGGCGAAGACGGAGCCAAGGGGTTACGCGGTCCCGCAGGTAGTTCGGTTAATCTGACGATCGGCATGTTTTGGATTGTTACGACTCCCCCTTAACGAGTCAACACGCGCTCATGTACCGGGTCAATTTTTGTTTGCATAAATCAGTTGTAAAATATGCAGAAAACACTTTCTACGTATGTCGGTCTTCGGGCTGCTGTGTGTGGTGAAACGATACTCGTGGTATGTTATTGCTATAGCAATAACATAGGAATAATATAGTTTATTCAGTTAAAATAAATAAATAGCGAGCAAACTAGTACCGACAAGGACCGATGCTTCGGGGCGAGATGCGGAAATAGACTGTTTTGAATTTATCGCAAAAGCTGATGACCTCACCTGGGATGATCGCATTTTTACCCTTAAGAAACAGATGTGCCCTCATTCTGAGAACTAGTTAAACAAGGGTTTCTACTTTATAATATGGATAAAACTTAGAAAATGATTTTCGCGCACATTGTTTGGGCACAGCAAAGAATTTGGCTATTCTCTGCGAAAGTTTCTTAGGCTATACCCCGTTGATACCCATGGTCACACTATGCAGTCACTGCATAGTGCAATAACTTCAGCACATCATCATAATAACTTCACTGAGTGGGAAATTTCACTGCGAAATTCACTTCAAATGCACTTAGTTCAATCGCGAAAAAAGCACCAAAAACCGTCATATTTCACTTTAAATATGACGTCGGCGTCACCAATTTATGGCGGTCTTCGGGGTGCTGTGTGTGGAAAAATTATACTCGTGGTATGTATTGCTAAAGCTACGTTTATTCAGAAGATAAGTAATACCGAGCAAGCTATTACCGAACGAGAACCGACGTTTCGGGGGTGAAATGCTGGAATAGACTGATTTAAAAACTTATTTCGACGCCACGCTTGTCATAAACCAGTGACCTACACTCAACGGTCTGAACAAGTGGCTGGGACAGCAAAACTTATTGCCTGTGATAATCGCATTTTTACCCATAAGAAACAGATGGGCTCTCGTTCCGAGTACTAGCTAAACAAGGGTTTCTACTTTCTAATATGGATAAATATATATATATATATATATATATATATATATATATATATATATATATATATATATATATATATATATATATATATATATATATATAAACACTATACGGCAGTCAATAGGCGTATATGGAGCCACGTGTGTTCACATACGAATTCTTCGTAGAAACACGCTGGATTTGTACTAGCGGAGAGTAGAAGCATATCACTTAAAAGTTGGTATCAATTAGATCCGTTACATCTAGCACTGGATTGTCATTGACTGTTGAAAATCTATCGGAGTAAAATTTTACCACTGTCAATGGTGTACAAATGGTGCAAGTTTCACCGTTTATAGTATAAATCTCAATACCGGTATAGTTGGTACCATTTTACACAATTATATGTAAACTTTAATATACTTAAATATACAACTGATATAAATACACCACAATGGTCACAATGTAGTACACCTTACTCCGCATGAGATAGATTATAATCCCACTGTGGTAACTATTTTATAGTACGCGTGTATGTGGTGTTATATTGATACCATAGACTCACAATTATGTCTAAATGGTTTATCTATCTTAAGGGGGCTACACACCTTCCGTCTATCTGCGCAGTTTATCAGATGTGACACCATGTCTGAGCGATAAAATGTTTAAACTGCGCAATTTAGACGACAGGTATTTACGCAGATGAAAAATCTGTGCATTTGGACCCTCTCTTGCAACGATAATCTGCGCAATTTATCTCGTTTATCATACAGCTTGTCCTGTTTATGTACATGATGACCACGGCTTCAAAAAAGATGCGTTCTTGGCGTTTATACCAATCTATACAACAACGTTCACGGCATTTTTCCTTCTTCTAGCAAGATAGTTGCCACTATATAACAAACTACGGCTCTTTCTTTTCTGTCACCCATTGATCTTTATTTATCTTTAACCAAACCTGTCGAAAATGAGGAGAAAACTCAAGAAAAATCCGACGCAACCGAGGCGAAAATTGGACGTAGCCTATACACCATCAGTTCAGATAAATGTATAGATTTTCACACAGTTATTTACGACAGATAAGTGCACAGACAAACGGAAGGTGTGTAGCCCCCTTTAGGAAGACAACGTTACACAATTATATGATATGAAATAGGTCATATCGCATACCGTTTCATCTGTTTAAATTTCAAATGTTAATTATATAAAGGTATAATTTAACACAAAATATGCGGTGGTTTATTTTTTGTCTAAGTATGAGTACCCGAAGTAAACCGAAATTATTTTTTTTAATTTACTTATTTAATTTTTAAACAAAGAACCTTCAACCCTCTTTAAAGTACCCTCCACTGGCACTAGTACATTTGTCTAATCATTTATTCCATTGTTCAAAACATTTTTGAAATTCGTCTTCTGTGATGCGCCTCCGTGGTTTTTTCTTCACCTCAGCAACGTCGACTATAAAAAAGTCGCAGGGTATAAGGTCGAGTGAATAGGGTGAATGGAGCAAAGGGGTCATGGTATTTCTGGTCAAATATTGGCTCACAGACAGGACTGTATAGGCGGGGGCGTTATCATGATGGAAAAACCAGTCGCTCCACTGCCACAAATCAGGTGAACTGAATCCCAAGTCACTTCATACAGGTCCGCAACTTCGTCAATGGTCCGTCGTTGATCTTCTAGGATGATTTCGCAAATGTTTTCAACATTTTCATCGGCCCGAGCCATTGAAGGACGATCAGAGCGAGGTTTGTCATTAATTGGTATTTATTTTACCTCTTTTGAAACGGGAAAACCACTCAAACATTGAAGTTTTTCCAATAGCATCATCCTCGCGCGCCATTTTTAACATTTCAAGAGTTTCTGTGCCAGTTTTTCCGAGCAAGAAGCAAAACTTTACGGCCGCGGGCTGTTCACGAGAATCAGCCATTGCACAAAACGACGAGTACACAAAACAACTCACTAAAAAATTCACACAAGCCGAACGGAACTTCCTTTAGCGACGACGCTTGGCTTACTGACTCGGGAATGGTAGCTCCATACGCTCCTAGCGGTAGAATGCCGCACTATAAAAACTCCGTCCACCACAACATCAGTTCTGTTTATTTTGGGTACCCCGTCGTATTTTGCGTCTTCGAATTCTGTAAATGTAAACAACTGCCTAAATGCAATAAATCATAACGCAATATATTCCCAGCTGTTATTGTTACTACTTTTCTCTAATTGTGTCGATGTTTGGCACGGAAGCGTCTTGCGGCTTGAAAATGATTGAAATCGTCGCTTTGTTTATCACCGGCACGTTTATACCGTTTTCAAATCAATGAATATAAAATTGCATAACTGAAAAATCTGCGCGTTTGCATATGATTGCATAATTAAAATTACCTTTTCATGATCCTGATTGTTTGATAATTTTATTAAATATGTAATTATTATAGCCTAATTGCTATAGTAATTTTGCAAAACAGACGTTATCCACTAAATTTCGTTATTGTTTCCCATTATCCATTTCTCTACTAATTAAATAGGTTCTTCAACGACAACTTGTCATAATAAAAATAAAAAATTTGAATTTTTGTGTTTCAGTGGAGATTAGAGGCACAATCTACGAAGTACAACACCACAGCCTCTGACATCTGCTCTTTCACGTCCATGAAGACCAAGTTTTGAAAGCCTTGACAACAAATTTTATAATGTAAAATAGTTGGATAAGATATAATAAAAGTGCCACAAATATTTTTGTGCCACATTTTACTGTCATTTGGAAATACTTCCGAAAAATTATCATTTTTTCGGCGTTTCACATAAGGACCTCCCCATTAATATGAAGCTTGATCAGGGCATTGTTTTCCGTCTAAAAGACTGCGGAATTAGTCGCTAATCCTATTCCGCTGTGATTCGGTCATGCATGTAAACCATGCCGTATATAAAAAGGCTGAAATCTTATTGTTAATCAAATAATGGGCATTTTAATTATGCACTCATGATCAATTTCGTGAGTTGATGCGTCACATTAATTATTTTTGTAGTTTAGTAATATATAGTGCGCTATGAAAGTCTGGAATATATCCAATATTTTATGTACAAGTGTACATTGTTGGACAATATCTGTCAACTTATCGATGGTATTTTCTCTCAAAAGTATTGGCAATTAAAGTGTTAAGCAAAAAGAAATAGTAGAAAAACCAATTATGATAGGTGATCACTGAAACCAGAAACTACACTGGAATTTGCAGTATATTCAACATGAAATATTTGGATAAAAACATAAATCAGTCGTGAGCAAGCAAACTGGAAAAGAAATTTAGAGAACATGACACTGTTAATGATCCTCCGAGAATTGGATGTATCAGCTTTGAAAATGCTTAAGTGTTTGTTCGTTCAAGAAAATTGGTAAGTATTCCACGATCCGAAGGCTTACAGCTGTACATGGAATATCAAATTTGTCATTTCTAAAAATTCCGAAGAGCAACAAGCACGTATAAGTTAATACAGTACAACAATTATGCGAGGATGATCCAGATTGACCTGTTCAGTTCTGCCAGGAAGTTTTGTAGGTAATCCAGAGACAACTCCAGAGAATTCTCTTCTTTAAGAAACTGAAGGTTATTTTCGGACGAGATGACGTTCTCCTTAAATGGTGTTATGAACTAACGAAAATATAGATACTGGCAGGTCGAATTGCGTAATTGAGATATATTCCATTTCGAAAAAAGTTAAATACGTGGTCGGGTATAATAGGAGGAGAGACTATCCAGATGTTCCAAACCCTATCTCCAAAAAGGAGCACCTCGCATTATAAAAGGTGGTCCAACCAAAATGCACGATGTTAATTGTAAATAAAACAAAACATTTTCAGAGAATTATTTTAATATTTTGTATTATGATAGAAGGATCTATGACAATTATGTGTGAAACAAAATATCGGCCAAATGCTAGTGATATTTGTAGGTTCGGTTAATCGGGATATTTCACAAACAAAGTTGTACGGAACAAGAATCGCTTTATTCTGAGTAGATCTACAAAAGTTTCTGCTTTTATAAACTATATAATAATTATTATTATGTGGAAGCAATTTGAGATTGGTAAAAATATATACAGGGCGATGTCTTCATGTCTGTATAACTTGCTCGCCACGGCTTCGGTGGCATACCTCTATCCGATGGTCCATATTTTCAATGATTCTGAGACATAATTGAGGTTCAATGTCGTTAATGTTCCGAATTATCTCATCCTTTAGCTCTTGAATTGTTCTTGGCTCATTGACGTACACTTTCTCTTTTAAATATTCCCAAAGAAAGAAGTCCAACGGTGTCAAATCACATGATCGTGGCGGCTAATTAACATCGCCACGACGTGAGATAACACCGCCATTGAATTTCTCGCGCAAAAGTGCCATTGTGTCGTTGGCTGTGTGGCAAGTGGCACCATCCTGTTGGAACCACATATCGTCCAGGTCCATATCCTCAATTTCTGGCCACAAGAAGTCCGTTATCATCTCGCGATAGCGAACACCATTAACGGTAACTGCTTGGCCGACCTCATTTTCGAAGAAGTACGGCCCGATGACGACGCCAGCCCATAAACTGCACCAAACAGTCACTCTTTGTGGATGCATCGGCTTTTCAATAATCACAAGTGGATCCTCATTTGCCCAAATGCGGCAATTCTACTTGTTAACGAATCCACTGAGGTGAAAGTGTGCCTCGTCGCTGAAGATGATTTTCTTTGTAAAGTCACCATTCACTTCTGTCTGTTCAACCAACCATTCGGCGTATTGACCACGCTTGAAATGGTCAGTAGGCTTCAGCTCTTGAGTCAATTGAACCTTGTAAGCGTGTAAATTTAAATCTTTATTCAAAATTCGCATCACTGATGTTCAATTGTTGGGCACGACGACGAGTCGAGGTTGACGGCTCTTCTGCTACACTATCGCGAACAACAGCAATGTTTTCCTCAGAACGAACTGGGCGAGCATGCACAGGTGTTTTCACATTTCCTACAGACCCGGTTTGCTGAAATTTGCGCACAATTCTCCCGATTGTGAACACATTTGGTCGATTATGCTGACCAAAAAAGTCACGAAGTGCACGAAATGCATTTTGATTTGAACGCCCATTTTCGTAAAAGGCTACAACAATCTTAACGCGCTGCTCAATTGTGTACTTCCCCATGGTTGAATTTGTCAAACACTGAAACAAAGAAATGTCAAATTAAGTTGGGCAAAAAACTTGACGTTAAGGTGTTACTCACAATTAACATCGTGCATTATGGTTGGACCATCCTTTACAATGAATGTCCGGCAATAGTTAGATGAAGTATTCTGAGTAGCGAGTTAGCCCAAGAGGACCTTTAAAATGACCATTCTATTCGGGAGATTTAACCCTACTGGATTTTTTCCATTAATAGTTTTAATATTTTTCGTGTAACTACAAAATTTTCATCATTTATAATTTTTCTCAGCCTTTACCTGTAAAATAAATGTTTAGCATGCTATATTGCTGTAATTAGAAAGATCCCATTTTCAAAATTCTACCGGAAAAATATATTATTGCCATGTTAAAATATTCAAAAAGTGTCATATTTGTACATCAAAATTTGTACAAGAAATAAATCGACGAGCCCAAGGATAGTGTTCAACGGTGTTTTCATCAATATCCAGTTTGTCTTAGTCTCTAGATATAACCTACCTATCCCCAGTCTGAAGCTTTGGAGGAACGACAGGATCTACTCCATCTCCTCATGTTTTCATGTTCCTTGTTTTTGTATTTTTTTTTATTTATGGTATACACCAATTCGTATAAGGGATAACTATGAGGATATGAGGATTTAACTGTATTGTTTTTTTTGTGAGGTTACTTTAAATCTACAGTTTGTTTCAATACAAAGTTAGATTAACTACAATCTCCACTAATTAATTAACGAGAATTTTACTTACGGCATGATTATTGTAGACAAGTACATGGCAGGCAATTTGACCATGATTTAGTTATCCTGAGCCGTGTTCATTACATGCTGTGTAGACGTTTATTTTCCTCTCACTTTGCAAAGTATTTTGCGAATTTATTACGGTCATTACGTGCTCAGGGGTAACATCCTGAATAAAAATATACTTAATGTGGCAGTGGAATCGCTTTGGTGGCAAATTATTTCGGATATAATTTCGGATATAATGTCGGATATAATTTCTTATATCCGGTTTCTTTTTATGGCAATTAGTAAAACAGAAGTTCTTCCAGGATATTTCGGTCTGTAATATAAATTTAGATTATTTGAGTTTATATAAACATTGACTATGTTTCTAAAGATATTATATAACAACTAGAATATAATCTCTTAAGTTTAATACAGTATATTATTGCAGTATATTATTATATACTAATAATCAATGCAGTATATTATTTATATTCTCCATTTGTTTTAGATAAAAACACATGTAGGATTGACCGAAAAAAAAAAATTACTACAAAGGTTAGGACAGATTATTTTGTTATATCATATGACCAAATATCCCTACTGGAGAAAGTAAATTTAAAAAATATTCATGAGCATACCTACAAGTAATCAACATCGGTAAATGTGTAGTACTGAGAAGGTATGAAGGAGCACTCAAAAGAATGAGAAATATTTATTTATTTTTTTTTAAATTTAAGATAATACCTTGAAAATACCAATGTCCTTCAAAGTACTATCCATTTTCAGTTTGTTCCACAGTTCAGTTTGTTCAGTTTGTCCACAGTTTGTTCTAATGATTTTTCCAATGTTACAAATATTTTTTATATTATTCTGAACTAATGTGTTAAGTGCCTTCAACGATTTTTCTGAACATTTTCTAGGCCCTGAAAACGATTTTTTTTAAGGTTTTCTTCATTCTTAGGAATAAGCAAAGTTTCATGGGGCTAGGTTAGGGGAGTGCGAAACCATTGTCATGCTGCTTTTTGGTAAAAGCTGATTGATTTTCTGCGCTGTTGTGGACATGTCATGATGATGTGCATTGTCATGATGATGTGTATTGTCATGATGAAGAAATCAGTTCTTCGATATCCACGATTCAAGTAATTTTTTTCTGACTGCCTCACGCGATCACTTCAGCTCTTCCAGATAGCAATTTTAGTTCACTGTGGTATCTCGAGGAACAAATTCAACACTAATTGGACTCAGCAACATATAAGTCGGAAATCGAGAAAGGAGCTACCAAACCGCAAAGCAGTTATCAAAGTAGTTCACGAATAGCAAGGCTACATAATCGCTATAGAAAACAACTACTAAGGTTTCAATAAATAAAACGCGCCATAAGTAGCATTGGGAATTTGTCCCGGATTGGAACCGAACGACATACAGCTGTTTCGAACTTATTAGTTCTTATCAGTGCCGTATACGGTACGCCGATCCAGGACAAATGCCGAATGAAATTTGTGGTGTATACATCTTTATCGATACGATCTGTCAGTAACATATAAGTCTAAAATGGAGAAAGGAACTACCAAACCGCAAAACGATTATCAAAGTAATTCCCGAATAGCAAGGCTATTACATAATCGCTATAGGAAACAACTACTCTTTGGGCTAAAGCTCCGTCAGGCATTGAATTATACCTACCTAAAAGCGATCCTCGACCCCTTTCGTGTTTCTGCACGATCAGATAAGGTTTCAAAAAATAAAACCCGCCACAACTAGGATTCAACATGTGTCCCGGATTGGAACCGAACGACATACAGCTGCTTCGAACTTATTAGTTCTCATCAGTGCCGTACACGGTACGCGGATCCAGGACAAATGCCGAATGAAATATGTGGTGTATACATCTTTATCGATACGGTCTATGTCAGTAACATATAAGTCGGAAATCGAGAAAGGAACTACCAAACCGCAAAGCGGTTATCAAAGTAATTCCCGAATAGCAAGGTTAAATAATCGCTATAGGAAACAACTACTCCTCGGGCTAAAGCTCCGTCAGGCATTGAATTATACCTAAAAGCGATCCTCGACCCCTTTCTCGTGCTTCTGCACGATCAGATAAGGTTTAAAAAAATAAAACCTTCCACAAGTAGGATTCAACATGTGTCCCGGATTGGAACCGAATGACATACAGCTGTTTCGAACTTATTAGTTCTCATCAGTGCCGTACGCCGTACGGTACGCTGATCCAGGACAAATTCCGAATGAAATTTGTGGGGTATACATCTTTATCGATATGATCTATGTCAGTAGCATATAAGTGATTTGATGTTACAAGGATGACAGGAGACGAATCTTGGTGTTACGACTATGACCCCGAAACAAAAGAACAGTCCAATTAGTTTCAAGAAATAAAACCCTGTCAAATATCACTGTGTCGCTGCGATGGTTTCACATGAACGATACTTGGCCAAATGAGCAAGGGGAGTGTCTAGTAAACGTACCCAATAGGAGAGAGCAACACTGCCAACCTACTTGTCTACAGAAAATATTTCTCTAATTTTTTTTTGGGTATCCCCTCGTAATTATTCAGTATCAAGTAATACGAAACATATAACCTCTATGTGTATTATGCAGTATTTGATGTAGTAAAAATTGTCTCGATCACTAATACTATATAGTTCCTTATAATTTGGAGTTATTATATTATTATCATTTTCACAGTATCTTCAAGGTATTTCTTACGTGCACTTTATCAACCACCATGTTACTTGAGGGTGACCATGTTGAGTACTAGACTTAGAAAATAATGTAGCCAAAATTCTGAGCAAAAAAGGCCAGTATACGAATCAGACATCAGCGATTAAGAAATACTACTATTTCAAAATATAATAAATAATCTTTTTCTTTTTTTTTTCTTCTGTGTAGTTGTTTGCAATCTTTGTAGCATATAGTAGTTTTCTCTCGGGAAAAGTTCCCATTTATCAAGACGATAAGAGCGATTATAGGAATTTAAAAGTTATCCAATTTACGCTTCTAAATGTGTTTGTTTTCAATTCCATAAGAGTTTATGCACATAAACTAGGCACAAAAATTCAAGGATGTAGAAATTCTAAATTTTTAGCAGATTTTCGAAGGGCCTTAACTTGGAGAAATATAACCCCAGAGCAATTTTAAGAAAGGCAAATTGAAGCTGTCAATTTGCTGAAAATATTTAATCATAAGCAGTTTTTAAGTTGTCATAAGAAAACCATTGGAAAACATATTTTTTGTTTGCCTTTAAAAAGGTCCACGGACTTCAATATATTATTTTCAGTGATTTCATCATAAACATTTTCTAGACGATTTTATTCTCTTTAATATGAGTGGTCTAAAAGTCTTGAAAGATGATTTCTTGCTGAGTTATTGTCAATTAAAACAATAAAGTCAGTTTTGAATTTGGTAATTAATTACTCAGGAAATAATAATAGTACATACAATTTAAATAGGGTTTTAAAAACTAAAAAGCATTATTTACAACTCGCAGTTATTAGTTTTTGATAAAAAAGAAAAATCGGTGCGATAATGTTGATTGAAAAGAAATAAAAAAATTCGTGTTTAGGGATATTCGCTTAACTTGGTATAACTCTGCAAATAATGAATACACTAAGGACGTTGACTGTCTCTTTTCAACTTCACAGTATCCTAAAGAAAATTTCAAAGCGCTCAATTTTTTTTCATTGCATTCGGATTTCTCGTTCTTGTTAAAAATCAATTAAAAGCAAAATTTTTCTTTTTTTATTTATTTTGTGAGGTTGAAAATGTGTTTTTTGACAATAATCCATATTTTTTTTATCAAAATTATTAATTCTTGTTAAGAAAAAAAAAACCAAAAAAAAATTTCCAGGGTAATTGACTACCAAGCAATTTAAAATTGCTCTGCGACTATTTTTCTCCAAGTTACAGCCCCTTGAAAATCACCTAAAAATTTAGGTTCTTTTAACGTCCCTTAATTTTTGTGTTTAGTGTATTTGCCGTGTGTTATATATATTAAAAGAACTTTTATACACCTATTTAATATATTTAATTAAATAATTATATTTTTGTACATCCTTAACAGAGGTAATCTTAGACCATGTGTTACAACTCTTACAACTACCCTCTTATACTACTAATTCTCTTTTCATTAATCCGCTATTTACGTCTCATCCCCTGAATGGATTACCCCTTTCGGTTATTAATTAAATCCCGTTTGTCTACAGTTAATTTTTCCTAAGGAACTTCCACGAAATCCAAACCGCTGAACACTTGAACTTCTACATAAAAGAATAATTAACTTCAACAACTTGGAGATAGAAGCGAGTACGATTACTAGTTACTAGCAGAACTTTATATAACTGTTTAATTACGAGGATTAAAATTAATTATAGCCGGCGAAATTTGAATTGGACATCTGCGCAAATTTATGTGCAAATGGAATTGTAATATTTTATACCTTATGCCCGCTTTTAATTAAAACAATTTCTGCCGTAGGTTCGGGAGCATTAGATGTTTGTAGGGTATTTATCTCAATTTGGGACGGTTTATAATAAACTGCGGAGATAAACGAATTAACCTGGATCTTAATAAGATAGTAGTTTAAAATATATTAGTTTACATAATATGATTATCAACTTATATACCACCAAACCACCAAACCACCAAACCACCAAACCGCCAAACCGCCAAGCGGTTATCAAGTAGTTCCTGAATAGCAAGGTTATTATATAATCGCTATAGGAAACAACTACTCCTCGGGCTAAAGCCCCGCCAGGCATTGAATTATACCTAACAGCGATCCTCAATCCCTTTCTCGTGATTCTGCACAATCAGACAAGGTTTCGGAATAGAAAACCCGCCACGGGTAGGACTCGACATCTGTCCCGGATGAAAACCGAACGATAGACAGCTGTTTCTAAATTATTAGTTCTTATCAGTGCCGTACACGGTACGCCGATCCAGAAAAAATGCCGAATTGGGGTCATACTCGCTTTGCGGTTTGGTAGTTCTTCTTTCAATTCCCGAATTATAAGTTGCTGACATAGATCGTATCGATTTAGATGAATAATGCATACCCCACGGATTTGATTTGGCATTTGTCCTGGATCGGCGTTCCGTGTGCGGCACTGATGAGAACTAATAAGTTCGGAACAGCTGTCTGTCGTTCGATTCCCATCCGGGACAGATGTCGAATCCTACACGTGACGGGTTTCCTTTTCTAAAATAATATGATTATTATATAATAATTAAATCGTATTATATGCAATATGTGTAATACAAATTGTTTTACACTTGCCGTTAAAATAATCGAATAAAGCCTTGTTCCGTTACTAAATTTTTATGATAATGAATGCCAACATCCTGTAAGTCGCCATCAAATTTTCTTTCTTCTTCTTCAACTCTGTTGACACTTAACACTGGTACTACCTTGGATTAGCTTCCAAGCATCATTTATTTCATTCCAACATAATTGAGTAAAACAACTACTAAGTTTTATATCATTATATTTACACAAAAATCGTGACTACAGTTTATACACTTTTATGTAATTTTCAAAACGATGATTCAACTAAGAATATATTTTATTTCTATGTTAGTGGTCAGTATTCTGCGGGTTCCAGGTAAACGCAGGTTCTCCCACGTACAAGTTCAAAATATAAATAATAACTTCATTTAGCTACTCCATAATTGTCCCAAATCACCCACTGAAAACGTTCAGAAAACTTTCAAAAAATACCTGTACAACTGCAACAAACTATAACAGATCGTGGAAACGGGTGCTCAAGCCGTCCTGAGGTTGGTGATCCATCGAGCTCCAGACCTTTGATGTTCTAATATTTACTGACAATACAAGGGAAAGATTAAGCCACTTTGAACCACCTCGTGCAATAATGAGTATTTACGTTCCCACGCCGTGAGGTACGACAAACTTTAGACAAGGCTCGTCAAGCCACACACCGTGGGAACAAGGATTAATAGCAGTTAGTGAGTTATACAAAGAGATCAATTCCTATTCTATTAGTATTGACTTTCACACTTAGAAAATCCCAATGTCCACCAGTATTTATAAATGAGTATGAGTATGAGTAAATCATACTACAAACATAAAAGGCAAAATACTTGATGGAGACAAAGGTCTCCATCTTGACTTCAAACTTAATTGGAAAGAACATATTTCAAAAAACAACAGATGGACATGAAAATGAGGGAGCTAAACTAGCTAGTTGAAAGAAAATAACAAATGCGCTTGGAAAATAAAATTTTAATTTACAAAACTGTAATCGTTCCCATCTGGACTTGCGGCATTGAATTATGAGGTTGTGCCAGTAAGTCCAACATCATGCAGTGAGCACAATCGAAGATCCTTCAAACAATGGTAGGCGTCCCGTGGTATGTCACCAACCAGACGTTGCACCATGACTTCGGAATCCCAACAGTCCAAGATATGAGCAAAGACGGAAGCCAGAAACATCACCAACGATTGTAAATCCACACAAACAGCTGATTAATACCACTTATTCAAGAAAATAATAACAGAATACTTAAGAGGAAGTTGTCATTAGGCCTTACGAGCGGCTAAAATCTGAACTCCGCTCTTACTTCTGCACATGCGCGAGCTCCCTGCCACACAGTGTTGTAGCGCCATTATTTCAAATTAAAAGTTATATAGCAGGTGATCTGAATATCCGGATTGTACTAATTTAAACATTGTAACAAGGTCAAAAAGCACATATTAGTTTATGAATGTAAAATTGTAGATGAATTTGTTCTTTAGCTTCCAAGGTTCAAAATAACTAAAAGGTATAAGTATAATTATTGTTTATTCAAAAAAAGAATTAATAAGACATATATCCAATATATAATTATAATATAATAATCTAATTCTAAAAAAAAACATCTAAAAATCATATCAATAGGGCAGTAAATAATTCAGTAATAATTAATAATGAAATGTACAATGGTACATATAATAAAAAATATATATTTCACAGATCTGTAACGCTATAATACTCATGGTCATACTCAGCACTGGTTGAAGTGTAAGGAACTTGCTCTCTATTCAGAAGTGAACAAATAATTTTTGTTTCTTTTTTAGTGGGTTTATTTTGCCTTTTCTTATTGGAAGTGCGTTTTTTCCACGTTGAATGAAATCTTAATTGCTTACAGATTTTTTTATTTTCAGGCTCGTTTTTGTGTTCGCAATTAAAGTCTGCACATACATTACTTGCGTTTACTTTTGATTTAATTAAATTGTTGTAAGTTTTTAAATATCTGTAAATTTGTGACAAAATTTGTGGATCTGAAACGTTATTTAGGTTGTTTTGTAATTCTATCGCTTCAGTGACAATTTTTTGCTGTAAGTATTACACTTGTATTATTGCTCTTAGGTTAGGAATTAAGTATTGTTTAAGTATTGCACTTGTATTATTGAACTTGTATTATGGCACTTAGGTTAGGAAAAAATTTGTTAATGTTGACGGTGACAATTTGCGCATTGTTGGCGCATGTGCAGACGTAAGAGCGTAGGTCACATTTTAGCCGCTCGTTAAATAAGGTGTATTGCTGGCTTCCAATACCAAAAACCAGGCTATCCCGCTGGAGAAATCTCATCAGTGCATGTATAAGGTTGCATTCCAAGTCTCTTATTTAATAAAGTAGCTCATAGAATTATAAATTCTAATTGTCGTTTAATAAATTGTTATATATATACATATATATATATATATATATATATATATATATATATATATATATATATATATATATATATATATATATATATATATATATATATATATAAATGTTAAATTAACAGTGTAGTAGCGGCTTTTGAATGCGCTTCGTAGTATAATTGCATTAGATAGACGTAGCTGTGCAATTAAACGAACAAAAGTTCATTTTGTATTTCATATAGGGTTGAGAATCGATAGTTAAAGAGTAACTCAGTGGAAATAGAGAATGTCTAGAATTTTCTAAATGCCATCTATGCAATTACTTAAATATTAAGTACTATAAATTAGTACTCAGTACTTATAAAGTTTATTAGTATTATTAATCTAAAGGTAAACGTCATTCATAAGTTTTGGACTACATTATATATGTATAACTAATCATACAAGTTGAACTTATTGGAGTTCCCTAATGCCGCACTTATCTCACCCTGTATCCGGCTTGTGACTGCTGATTCTCGCATTCGCATTCCCCGTGGGTCCCGCTGAGATATACATTTCTAAGGACTTGATAAGTCGTCACCGAGTATATACTACAATCCTTAGATCCTTTCTCCTCTAAAATCTCCCATCCCGGCCAGACAACTTTTAAAAGACGAAACTTTCTACACATGCACTGAATTTTACAAGTTTCCCATACTTCCTGCTACCGAGAAAAGTTTCCTTGTTGTTTCCTATATTAGCCGAAATAGTCTCCTTAAGAATTTATGATCGTCTGTTTTGTACGTCTTTAAGAAATCCTCGTCTTTTTATAAATGATTCGGATGCCCTCGTGGGATATTTATGAAGGAAGTGGAACTTTTCAAATATAATCGAAATCTGGAGGGGTAATTATGATAAATAGGCGTTGATGTTGTGTGTTGAATTGTTCGGTTATACGTTATATTCTCTAAACGGAATTGGAGATTCTTTGCTGCTTCCCCATTCATTAAATTGCAATTGCATTTAACCTAGCAATTCACAAGCAATTGTTAAATAAACCGATGTTAATGATTTATGTATAGATAAACAGTTTAGACGTCCCTAGAATATGATCAAAAAGTTTTTGGGATATATATCCTTGAATAATTCCATCACCTCATATCAACCTTGGTCTAAGAATATTCCATAAGAATGAAACGAATATACAACTAATAAAAACATACTTCTATAAAATTCTAAAGAAATAAATCGATGTAAAGATTACATATATGGCAAAATGAAAAGTAAGTCCTATTGATAATCTATGTATATTTACTAAACGGCTGTTTTCGTGTGTGTGTGTGTGTGTGTCACGAAATTTTTAGGTCGATGTACGAAATGCTTTTTGTTCGAATTTCGGCATTTTGACAAAACCAATATAGTAAATCGACCCTTGCGAATAACGAGGTAACTTCTGTCTTTTAATCCGAAGCCTCTAGAGGAACGCTCCGGAGATGCCTTCGATATGAACGAGGGAGCGGCGCAATATTATTGCGATTTGTTTACTCGTAAGCTACATTAAGGCGCCATATTTTTCTCTCTGCATAAAAATTTTACTTTTCTATGATACCTCAATTATATATGGATAATGAATGAAGAAGCTAATAAAGTTGCTCAAATTTGTATACCGATTCACCAACAGGATATCATAAATTTGTTGAAACAAGGATGTAACAAAATATGGCAGAATCAGTGGGATACAATGATAAACTGTTCAAACAAGTACAGCAAAATGGAAACTGCCTACAAATTTAACACGTCTTCAAACGATTGTACTCACTGGGCTTAAGACTGGACATTGACATATTCGTATCATCTTTGCAACAGAGACCCATCTATATGCAACACTTGTGATACGAACCTTACGACAAAACACGATACTCGATAGAGGATATAGATTACTGAAAATTTCCCTAGTTAACAAACGTTGCAGTTACTACACTATAGTACTTTAGAATAAATACTAGCACAGAATTCTGCAAGCAAACTGATCTCCTCCGTTAAAAATAGTTTGTACCTACACACAGAAATCGCCTCTTCACCTAAAGTCTCAGGCTGTGGAGGGGAAGATTACGCATAAAAACATGACAAACCCACCCATGCCTAGGGAGAGATGCCAAACTCTAGCTGGTAGAAGTTGAACCCAAGCTCATACACTGACACCCCAATAATGGGTTAGTCTACTACTCTGAACTACAATCCGAATTACATTGTCGTCATCTATATACACTAGGCAGAAAAATTGAGGGTTGTAAAAAATCCTAAATTCTTAGGTGATTTTCAAAGGGCTGTAACTTGGAGCAAAATAGTCGCTGAGCAATTTAAGAAAACGTATATTAAAGTCACTAGTTTTTAGCTTTTAAATTTTGAGAAAAAAAAATTTGTTAGCAGTTTTTGAGTAATCAAAAGAAAACCATTGGAAAAAAATTCACAAATTTTTGCTTGCCTTTCAAAGGTCTACGGACTTCAATAAATTTTCTTCAGTGATTTTATCATAAAGTTTTTTAGATAATATTATCCTCTTTAATTTGAGCGGTCTAAAAGCTTTATACGAGTATGATTATTTTTCGCTAAGTTATCGTCGTTCAAAGCAAAAACGTTACAATATTTCTTACAATAATTAACATTTTTTCATAAAGAAGTATGGATTATTGCTAAAATAATATTTCCAACCTAAAAAAATGAATAAAGAATGAAAAATTCATCCTTACATTGATTTTTAGCAAAAACGACAAATTCAACCATTCTGAACACAATGAAAAAAAAATCGCAGTGCTTTAAAATTTTCAGAGTTTCTTTGACTTACTTTGAGGTTGAGAAGAAATAGTCACTATCCTTAGTTCATCCATTATTTGCAAAGTTATACCAAGTTAAGCGAATATCCCTAAATACGCAATAATTTACCCCTTTTTCAATCAACATTCTTTAACTGAATTTCCTTTTTTTTCAAAAACCAATAAGTAAGACTGGTAAAGAATACTTTACAGTTTTTAAAACCCTACTTGCATATTCTGAGCGATCATTATTTACCGAGTAATTAATTACTAAAGTCAAAACTGATATTTCTGTTTTGATCGACTATAACTCAGCGAATAATCATCAGACCACTCAAATTAAAGAAGATAAAATTATTAATAATTATCTAAAAAATATTTATAATGAAATCGCTGAAACTAGTCCGTAGACCTTGTGAAATGCAAGCAAAAATTTGGAATTATTTTTCCGACGGTAAAAAATTTTGAACTCAATACCTGAAAACTAGGAACCTGAAGCCTTGATAAAATCTTTTTAAACATTGCTCTGCGACTGTTTTTCTCCAAGTCACAGCCCTTTGAAAATCACCAAATACTTTTAAATTTTTTTACATCCCTTAATGTTTCTCCTTGTGTATAAGTGACCTATTGTATATAGGTCACACATTCATGTAACCACCGCGTAGTAGCGTGCTGCATCCGTATAAGTTCGCGTAAAAAAATTGGCTTTAGCACCCATCGCATTCTCTCAACTCTAATTAATTGAAAATAAACTATAAATAAATACAAAATAGATAAATCCATTCTAAAACTGGCTAATAACCATATCAGTCAATATCACAAACAAAATTATGTGTGTTTCATTATTTCTACAGAAAAATACACAAAGCACTTGACAGCTTATTTCAATATAAAGTCCCATCCCTATCGTATATTTCTA
Organism: Rosalia funebris; assembly: GCA_037954035.1. NCBI lineage: Eukaryota > Metazoa > Arthropoda > Insecta > Coleoptera > Cerambycidae > Rosalia > Rosalia funebris. The sequence continues at coordinate 14,817,732 of JAZFAV010000034.1, read as the reverse complement.
TTTAAAGATCTTATCTCTCTCGTTTTTTGATATTCAGGGACTGACTTCTGCATAGCGTCCGTATTTTTCAGCGAAAATGTAAAATAATAACGGATAAAGTGCCCTGCACTGACCCCTATAAATGCTAATGCCATTTTTTATGTTTATCCCTTGTTTCCTTTATGCGAGAAGGCATTCACATATTTCAAAAGGTCGACTGGACGTGGAGATTTAAAATTTCTGTTTAGAAAGTCAGTTTTCACAGATTTTTATGCAGCAAAGTTATATCATTATAACACAATGATATAACAATTTAGATAATTTATAATATATCACAGCATTAATGCTAATATTGAGAAGGCAAGGTTTGCAAGTTTGAAAACAATTTTTTTTTAAATGTCATCTTTATGTCAATTCAATTTCCCTCAATACGATTTAAGATTATAGGTTAATATCAAGGTATAATGATAGGTTTTGGAAAAGTTATAGTCATACTATAATGAAATCAAAATTAGAGACCTAATTTGTAATTCTACTTATCACAGAGAGCTTTACAAATGAAAAAGGCCTATCGATACTGTTAATTTTAGGTATAATGCTTAAAATGGTATTTTGTATTTTATAGGCTACTCATAAGGTTATGAATCTATCTTTAAACGTTATCTATATGAACATTTAATTATCTTAATAAAAATAGCAAAAAAAACACCTAAACTATTTTTGTTAGAAATATTAGAGAAAAATATACTTAGATATATGAAGAATATACAGTATGAACATATACACGGTGGGGCAGAGCAACTTGCTTATTTGAATTTGGCGCCTTGAAGCGATGGTTCCTCCTAGGAAGGTGGGGGTAGGCACATTCGAGAGGATGGGGTGTAAAGTTGTAGCTACGATTGGTTTAGTTAGCATCATGGAGTGGAGGAAGGTGAAGCGCGCGTTCTCTGTCGAGGTATACTTTTCTAACGGTCGCTCAATCATCGCTACGCAACGTGCATTGGGTACCCATTTCAATATTATGCCTCGTGGTCGTGTTCCTAGTACGGGGCATAATATTGAAATGGCCGGCATTCGATTGTTTCATGGGTAAACAACTTCAGGGAACCTGGTGATTAAAAAAAAACCTGGGCTTCCGCGAAGAGCAGGCTCACCCCGAAACATTGACATGGTAAGGCTTTCTGTTTTGCGATCCCCTCCCCTCAGTTCTCTGTCCACAAACATGCAGCTGCTGTTGGGTTGTCTGCTCGTTCTGTGAAGCGAATCCTTCATGAGTAATTAAAATATCATCCCTAAAAATTGGCTGTGGTGCAGGAACTTAATCCACGCGATTTGGTTGCTCGAGAAAATGCATGTGGGATACTTCTTGGTATGCCTCGACCGTCCTAGAACCCCGGCTCACCCGAAGAACAAAATTCGTCAAGCTGCCGCCAACATACCCGTCGATATGTTGGAAAGAGTTGAACGAAATGTCTGAGTTAGATTAACGCAGTGTATTGAGAACAATGAACGCCACCTTTCTGATGTCATCTTTAAAACTATGTAAACATAAAATTTATATGTTGTACATGATGCTGCTCAAAGCATTAAATATATATCTGCATTACTTTTTTTGTAAATTGAATTTCTAAATAAGCAAGTTACTCTGCCCCACTCTGTACTTGGATATTATGAATTGGAAGATGCCCGTCTTAGCTTTTATCATACCTTTAAAGTCATTCTATCAGAATGTGTCAAGTTACGTGAAATACTGACATAATCAATATGTTACTAATTTTTCAGCATTCATGGCGTTATATTTGCAGTTCTTGAAAATGTGCGATAGGAGTTCCAAAGATTGTATTCAGATTGTATAACAAAAAGTAACGTCAACAATCAAACGATGTTGTTCATTCAAACAATGAATTAACAAAGAGTCGACTGGACCATACCGGTACCGCCTATTTAATTAATGTATATTACAGAGCACCATAAATAAAAAATCAGAAAATTAATTATAGGTGGATTTTTTTTTTGCGGTAGCTGTACATAAATCTCATAAATCTACATCAAATAAGAATATCCTGATTTCACCTGCTTGCGAACAACATATTAAAACGCCATGTAACACATCAATGAATACTGAATGTTTTGGTATTTTCTGACATTCACGTTCAGGATGTGTAACATTCCTTAGCACGCATTTTACTTATTTTTAGGAATTTTTTAACAAATATGCATCTCACTAGTCCTTAAATTTGAGGCAGCGACTACAGCATATTCGATATTTCTAGTCTAATAGAAGAGGAGAAAAACATTCTATCGGCTACACATAATAAACATCTGTAGGTAACTATTGACGAAAGCACAGATACATACGATAACAAAGAATTATATGTGTTGGTGTACATATTTATTCCAACTGAAGTAGGAAGGCTCTATTTACTTACATGTAAAAGTACAAATAACAAACGCTGAAACAATTGAATGTCTGGTAATTGGCACTTCACGGACGGTTGATATGACTGTGAGTCATATTAGTGTTAGTAACAGATGGAGTTGCATATACATACATATGTGGAAAGTATCAAATTTTCTCAAACCTGTTTATCTGAATTTATTGCACACATCTATTTATTTCATGTCTCTCACAAGTAGATCACCATCGAAGGCATGTTAGTAATGCAGGTGTATGTTCAGTCTCATGGGATGGGTTACATGCAATGGATTGAGAGGGAGATAAAAGTGAATTACTCTAATATTCCAAATTTAAACCCTCCCGAAGAACTCTAGGTTGCGCCACTGAAAACGGGGGAAGTGGAAACGTATTACACGGGGGAATTTTTCGCCTTGAAAGTACGATTTCTGGACGAAAAATTCCAGTACATAAAATTACATTTCAGTACATTTTCAGTACATTTTCAGTACATTTTCAGTACATTTCCAGTACATTTTCAGTACATGAAAACTGATAAATCAAGCGGATTTGCGTTGATGTGAATAAAATATACTTAATGAACTGGAAGTTTTCTGAGATCATATGAAATTGTATTCTTGAATATGGATATCTACGATACTAGATCGTATCGTAGACGATAATCCTACTGTTTATCTTAATATATTACCTTATAAGTTTCCACAGTCTATTTTAATTGAACTCTCCTCTGGTGTACGTTACGACACTCAACGAGCACCATAAAAAAGAAATAAAGGCTAACACAAATTTATGCCCCACATTCTCGGAGCAACTTAAACATACTATATTGCTCACGAGACTACCGAAAAAATGCGAACCGTTTCTTAATAATGCCTTTTATTTCCCATCTAAATTCCGAACCCGTAGTAAATTTGTTTGTTGTCAGATAGTCTGCTGGAGATCGTTATATCATCAGAAGCTGGGAAAATCGAGCAGGTCAACGTACGTACAACATGAAATATTTACATGTGAGTAAGTGGGCTGAAAAAGGCATATCCGTACTGAGATATATGGCGTGGAAGAAAAACGTCGATTTCCATGTATGATTTATTCAGGGGGTATACATTAATTTTTTGTGAGCTTTACATATCCGATTTTAATGCATAGAGACAACTAACATAAAATTCACAATGTTTATATCTTAAACATTGTGAATTTTATGTTAGTTGTTTTATGTAATCGATGTTTGCTTTATACAATTTGTAAGGAATGGTGGAATAAATGAAATAAAGATTATTAACTATAATAATTATGAAAACCTACCATAAGGGAAAAGTAATTTGAACAATTTTGAAAACTAAATAGACACGTGTTAAATATACTGAGTGATTTATAATTTAGAGGATAATGCGTTTCTTGAAATTGTCAAATAACTCAACTATTACACAGGCCTACAAATTTTGACATTTTGAAAGTTGATTTGGGTTTGATAAGTGACTATAAGGGAGTTATTTACGTTGATTTCATATTTACCTTCTGCTTTTACCCCTCACGTAATGTTTTTTATCAAATGAATAATCAGAATAAATTAAAAACAAAAGGAAAAAAATACATTTTAATGAACATTATATGTAATAAGCATTAAAAAAACATAGTAAAAGGCAATAACACCAATAGTTTGCGTCTCTAAAATCTTTTTTTCTTTGAAAATCTCTCCCTTTTTAACAAAAAACTTCGTTTTGTAGTCATCACTCGTTGGATGTTCTCTTTTCAGCATCCAGCAGTAATCTGCCATCATCGCCACATACCATCGACCCTGGTACCTCCTCTCCATCTCTTTTATGTTTTGATGAAACTTTTCGCCTTGCTTCTCACTAATAGTAGGTACCAATATCTTATGGACTGTAGTTCAGATGAGCATGCAGAAAATTAATTTTTATGTTAATATTACAGCCAAGTGCTTAAATTTATCCAGCATTTTGTTTACAATTTTCTCATACTGGGGATGTTTATAATTTCCTAAAAAAATTTCTGTTACATTTTTAAAACATATCCAAGATTCTGTTTCAATTTATGTCATTGCTTCTTCAAATTAGTTAGTCCTGCATTAATTTTCTTATTTGTGGTCCTACGAAAATGTCTTCCTTTAATTTTGCTTTAGAAAGAGCTGGAAATTTGCCACACAAGTACTTAAAACAATTCCCATTTTTATCTATAGCCTTTATATATTCCCTAATATCCTAATTTAATATGAAGTGGCGGCAAAAATTTTTTGCGGATCAATCAGATTTGCATAAATAACGTTTTTTGAGCCAGGTTTTAAGCTTATAACAAAATATATTTGGTGTGTTTTCACAACTTCCAGGTATTTTTAAAAGAAAATAAAAACACACGACGCGATGTCATGAGTAAACGTACACACATTGAAAATGTACTACAGCGACTATGTAAATATCCGAATAATATTAAACCGGAATATCCCAACCGGCCAACTCTGTTTCGGTAAATTCCCCACACACTTTTTGTACGTTTCAAACCGATTAAACATAGGGGCGCCGCAAAGATTGGGGCAAAATTTAATTTTATTAAACCTCTGTTTATGAAAACTAAAAATTATTGTAAAACATACATTTATAAATATTGGTGCGTGATGGAAACAAAAAAAAACAGTGTTTGTGTAGTTCATAGTATGTAACTAAGTCAAAAAGTCAAAAAAAGCCCGATAAGAAAATCTTTGTTGGCCTGTGTTATCTTTTATTAAAAAATTACTTAATGCAGATGTTATCTTTTGTCAAAAGTAAAGACTTTTTGACCAATTTGTTTTATTTTTTACTGTATATTTTTTAACTACTACATTAAAAATAATAAAAATGAGTAGAAATGTTTTTGCAAGCAAAAATATAATAATTTAATCAAATTACATATTGGCCATATCTAAAATAGCCATAGGCAATCACCACTTAAGATTAAACAGAAGTGCTAAGAAGCCAGAAGTAATATCGCAGAAATTATATATATATCTTAGACCAGGGGTAGTTAACATTTTTATTCCCACCGCCTACTTTTACGTCTTTGTAAGTAGGAAACTTTTCTAACCACCTACCTGTCCTAGTGCTCGTAATTAATTAGAATGTACGGAATTTTAATGGAAGTTTAATAAAAATATACAGTTACATTATTATTTTATTTATACTTTCACATCTAAAAGTATAACGTCTTTTGAAAAATTAAAAGTATTTTTAATGACATCCTTGACGCTGATGCTGCGAAACTAAATAATTGATTACCTAGTTTAATTTTCATATGGGACAAATGAAGGTCTCCTCTTTCAAAAATATTCAGGCGGTTTCTCTGTTGGGTCATAATATGGTTAACTGCATTAAAGCTTTATTCTACAAGGTACAAGGGAGGAAACGGTATCAATAAATTAAAAATCATCTTCCACATATTCGAATAATATGCAGGCATTTTTTTTATTTTGCCATGGGTTTTACTACTATCGAAATTATGTTTACTTCCTTCATCATATCTAATTTATAACAGTTCTTCTTGATAAGTTGTATCAGCCTCCTCAATATTTGCAGTAAAAAAAATTTTCATCCAGTCACACACCTTTAAGTTCAACATATCTTGAAATCGATTTTCCATATCCAATCTAAGTTCGTCTACTTCGTGGCTACCGAATCTTTTAATCTTTTTTGGAGTTACATCATTTTTCATAGATAACAATTCGGGAAACTGATGAAATTGTCTCTTCAATAGATTATAACGAAGAAGATCAAATTTGTTGATAAATAATGACATCAATCATTCATAAAACTCAACATATTATTGAATTATTTCACCAAAAAAATTTAATAAACTTGGTCAACACAATAAATTTTTGCTTTTTGAGACACATTTACCATGGAATAACCTTTAAGCATAAGTTGATTAATGTCAGTTTTATGCCTAAAGCAGTTTTATACCTAAAATGTATAAAAGTTTACAACTGTAATAGTGCAAAATTTTCCAATTACATTGGTGTTTAACTGTATACCAGATATAGTGAAATTTTACACTATTTTCATACTAAAAGGTGGTCCAACCGAAACGCACGATGTTAATTGTAAATAAAACAAAAAGTTTTCAGAGAATTATCTTAATATCTTTTATTATGATAGAAGGATCTATGACAATTATGTGTGAAACAAAATATCGGCCAAATGCTCGCCACGGCTTCGGTGGCATACCTCTATCCTATGGTCCATATATTCAATGACTCTGAGACATAATTGAGGTTCAATGTCGTTAATGTGCGGAATTATCTCATCCTTTAGCTCTTGAATTTTTCTTGGCTTATTGACGTACACTTTTTCTTTTAAATATCCCCAAAGAAAGAAGTCCAACGGTGTCAAATCACATGATCGTGGCGGCCAATTAACATCGCCACGGCGTGAGATAACACGGCAATTGAATTTCTCGCGCAAAAGTGTCATTGTTTCGTTGGCTGTGTGGCAAGTGGCACCATCCTGTTGGAACCACATATCGTCCAGGTCCATATCCTCAATTTCTGGCCCCAAGAAGTCCGTTATCATCTCGCGATAGCGAACACCACTCACGGTAACTGCTTGGCCGACCTCATTTTCGAAGAAGTACGGCCCGATGATGCCGCCAGTCCATAAACCACACCAAACAGTCACTCTTTGTGGATGCATCGACTATTCAACAATCACTCGTGGATTCTCATTTGCCCAAATGCGGCAATTCTGCTTGTTAATGAATCCACTGAGGTGAAAGTGTGCTTCGTCGCTGAAGATGATTTTCTTTGTAAAGTCACCATTCACTTCTGTCTGTTCAACCAACCATTCGGCGTATTGACGACGCTTGAAATGGTCAGTAGGCTTCAGCTCTTGAGTCAATTGAACCTTGTAAGCATGTAAATTCAAATCTTTATTCAAAATTCGCATCAGTGATGTTCGTGAGATGTTCAATTGTTGGGCACGACGACGAGTCGAGGTTGACGGCTCTTCTGCTACACTATCGCGAACAACAGCAATGTTTTCCGCAGAACGAACTGGGCGAGCATGCACAGGTGTTTTCACATTTCCTACAGACCCGGTTTGCTGAAATTTGCGCACGATTCTCCCGATTGTGGACACATTTGGTCGATTATGCTGACCAAAAAAGTCAAGAAGTGCACGAAATGCATTTTGATTTGAACGCCCATTTTCGTAAAAGGCTTCAACAATCTTAACGCGCTGCTCAATTGTGTACCTCTCCATGGTTGAATTTGTCAAACACTGAAACAAAGAAATGTCAAATTAAGTTGGGCAAAAAAATTGACGTTAAGGTGTGACTCACAATTAACATCGTGCATTATGGTTGGACCACCCATTATTAAGAGTGGCAAAGTTCTATAGTGGCAGATTTTCAACAGTGTAGAAGTTGGTTTTATTAAACTCTCTGTATTTTCTTCCCAATACTCTGTGAAATTTCTTTATTACATAATCTAAATCCTTATCTAACTATTTACACTAACTTTGTGCTTCTAAAACTGAGTTTAACGATGAAAACTTCTCAAAAATGGGCCTGTATTTTCCCATGTCCAGAACACTTCGGTTGAAAGTAAATAGAATTATAGTAAAATTGTCGATAATGTTCATTAAACGATTTACACCGCTTATGAATCAACGTTTTTGGAACGCGAATTTGATAAACAAATTAGTGATACATACAGAAGACCTAGAAAAACCAAAAATATTGATAACAGTCTACAACCGTGTCCACTATACCAACACGTTTTCCTGAAAGCCGCGAAGGAAAACAAATCATCCTTCAGTGTTCTCTTGCGGTACGAATCGAAAAAATTATAATAATTGCTCGCCACAAACCGCATTAATTGCGTCATTACGATACATTTTGCCGATTAAGAATGCCGCTTCCGCTCCCTGCGAGAAAAACGATAGCAATTTAAATGTCGTTCTGACGACCTGACGCCTAATCAATGATTGTTTATACCAAGAGGAATTGTAAACCTTATCACGGTTTGTAATTCGCAATCGGAAATTCCTTCGCAATCGATAATAGTCTCAATATGTATCATTAGATCACTACGCTTGATGTTACGTAATACGTTACGTAATACGGATATTAATTGCATTATATTTGGATGTACATAACTACCTGTTGTTCAGGGAGGCATATATTAATTGCCAGTGCCTATTAATTATATTTGGTTGGTCAGAATGGGAAATATGTTTCCCAAATAAATTTTATTTATATTGTATACGAGGTGTTCTGGTAATATATTTATAAGAAAATCCAAGTGTATTTTTCTGTTAAAGTACTTTTATAAATATATGGTCCATTTATATAAACAGTTATACCCCAAACTCTTTGAGTGCTAGCTGAATTTAACAAGGATTTTCGTTCGATCGCTGTTTGTTTGCGATACCGACATTTACTATTGGGGTGACTCAAATCATTCTAAAAATTTAACTAGACCTCCTTGATTCTACTATATTAAAACTTATTGAATTAGAGCTATAAAAGATAGTTGGTTGTTTAAATGAGTGTGGCAATCCGTGCACTAACTGAAGTTTTTAAGTTGTGTTTTTTTAATATTCTGTATAGTGCTTTTACTCACTACAATCTTTTCGGCCGCTCGATTAGGAATTTATTGTTGGTTTATGCCGAAAATTATTGCAGTTTTCTCAGTTCTAACTGATCGCCTATATTTCTCATGTTTTAAAGTAAGAAAGAGCCTAGTATGCATGTTCTGGTTTCCATTTAAAAAGGCTATGTTTGAAGAATGATTACGTCCTAGGAAACATTTTTAGTACAACTGAGTTGTTTCGCGAGAATCCTTCCTCCGCTCTCCATTAATCAACTGCACTATATTACATTTTTGTATCACAACTAAGTCACAAAATAAAAAAAATATATTATTGTAGTGGAACATAAAATAGGTATACCCTGGTACAATATATACGTATGTACGTAAGTATACAATTTATACTACCATAATAATATTTCTCTTAATTTCTTCGGCTCGCTGGGTGTAATTCGATTCCGACAAGTGTCGAGCTTTCAGGAAGCGACCTGAAAATGACTTCTTTCGAATTTCGATTAAGTTTTGCGGAATTTGTTCTTCTTAATTATCGGAAGGCTCTTAACGCGATTATTCGCGATCCCGGGTACGAACTCGGGCATTATCTCTGCTCTGCAGGCCGAGTATTTACCAATAAAGTGCTGAATAGCTAATTTGATCGCTTTTCTTGATTTACTTTCGGTATTGGCATGAATCAGCTTTAATATTTACTTTATTAATCCGCTTGAAGCAGTCTTCCGATGTTTCTTTCACTGGAAGTGGAAGCGGAGAGACGGAAATGAGAAAATTTTTCTTAGATCCAGTAGCGGATTTTTTATTAAAATATTAACGTTTAAGAGAATTGGGAACAGCTCGTAACTGAATGATAAGTCAGCAGGGTCATATTTAAAATTATATCAGGAATAATAAAATGCAGCATTTTTAAATCAGTGACAGGAGGTAACTAAATTAACATAATGATGCAATTAAAATAAATATACAGTATGAAACAAAGATCCATATGGAGAACACTTGCTTGATACTTATTCAAATAATATTTTTTTTTAGTTCTGACAATAAATTAGCCATTTACAACTAAGAAACGTGAAGTAAACAAAAAGTTTACTTTTTTACTAAACTTTTCTAAATAAGTTCAGGAGATTTTTAAGGATACTGTCACGAACTCCTCGAGCGATCCCAAACGCCGGGAATATTCGGAACCTTGAGAGCGTGCGGTGTTGACTTCCAGCGCGTTCTATACTAGAAGGTTCGCCAAAGTTCTGTATCTAGAAACGCCTGGAGAGACGTTACACTGCCTATATAAGAATTGTGTCGTCCGACCAGCAATTAGTTGAATTTGGACCGCGATAGTGAGCGATACAGTGCGAAGAAAGTGATATACAGTGCAAAAATTAATTTATAAAGTTAAAGTAGAAAGAAAGTTAGTTAATTGGACTTGTGAATAGTTGAGTTGTAAATAAGTGTTCGAGAAATAAAGAAGTTTCTAGTAAATTCGTTACAATATTAAGAATTTGAAAGATTCTAAGGATCTTAACGCTTTCAAGGATTTTAAAAATCTTTACTGATCTGGAGAATCTTACGGATCTTAAAGATCTTGACGACCTCAAGTATCTTAAGTATTTCAAAAATCCCGGGGATCTTAAGGACCTTAAGGGCTTTAAGAACCTTAAGCATCTTATGGATTACAAGGATAAAATAAGTATAAGAAATACTCAAGAATATTAAGGATTTGAAAGGATTGTAAGGATGTTAACGCTTTTAAGGACTTTAAATATCTTAATGATCTTAAGAATCTCACGGATCTTAAAAATCTTGAGGACTTCAAGGGTGTTAAGGATTTCAAGAATACTGGGGATATTAAGGACCTTAAAAACCTTAAGGGCTTAAGGTCCTTAATAAAATAAGGTAAAAAACTTTAAGAATCTTATGGATTATAAGGATAAAATAAGTTTAGGAGATGCTTAAGGATTGGGAAGATTCTAAGGAACTTAACGCTTTCAAGGATCTTAAAGATCTTAATGATCTTGAGAATATTACGGATTTTAAAGTTTTGAGGACCTCAAGGATCTTAAGGATTTCAAGAATTCAGAGGATCTTAAGAACCTTAAAAACTTTTACTTTTAAGAACCTTAAGGATTTTATGAATTGCACGGATCGTTTTGTTAATACCATTATCGTTATTAAGTAGAACATATAAAATACACAAGCACCATTTTTGGAATGGACTTATAATAACAGGTTATGAAATAGAAAATAATCACTTTATTGATTTCATTGAGTAACTGAACGGTAATGTATAGGTGGTAAGTCAGTTAATATAATGATCTAATTAAAATAAATACACCGTATGATACAAAAATGCTTCTAAATCGAATTAGGAATTTTTTAATTACTTCAATTCTTATAGTACGTTAATTACCAACTGACAATAAGAGGAAACCTACACTAAACGAAAAGTTTACTTTTTTTACTAAATTTTTCTAAATAAGTTTAAGAGGCACTTAAAGAATAAAGAATTTCTTGGTTCTTAAGGATCTTTAAAACCTTAAAAGCCTTTAGAATCTTAAGAATATCGGGGATTACAAGGATCGTTGTGTTAATAATATTATCTTTATTGTGTAAGATATATATATATATATATATATATATATATATATATATATATATATATATATATATATATATAACATAAGTACATGCTTTATATTTAAATATTTTTAAATATAAATATACAGTAGTTATATCAGAAAATGTATAAAAATAATAGGTCTACAACAAAGGCTTACAAAAATGAAACAAAGACTCATACATAGCACAGTTGCTTGTTATCTATAATTAAGAAAAAATATGCAGTAACCACAAATTTTACTTATTTTACTAAACTCTTTTAGTTAGTTTAAGAGACACTTAAGATATTAAGGATTTGAAGGATCCTAAGGTTCTTAACGTGTCCAAGGATCATAAAGATCTTATGGAATGTGAGAATATTATGAATATTAAGGATCTTGAGTACCTCGAGGATTTTAAGCATCTCAGGAATCTCAAGGATCTTAAGGGCCGTCAAAATCTTAAGGGCCTTGAGGATATGGGGTTACAGGAGTCATTGAATAATATTACCATTATTGAGTGGTAAATTTATAACATACATGCATTATTTTCAAATAATCATTTTATTTTGATCAGAAACTACATAAATATAGAATAAACTTACAATAACCAGATATGGAATAGAAATAACGGTATAATTTCATAAGTTGATAAGAACGATAGGTTATTTTTCTTTACAATAGTAATATATCAAAAGGTTTTTAAGATTACTAATATATTCTTATAGTGCCTAGGACTTCGACTAAGAATGTTCTTATATCGGAAAGTACAAAAATATATTGGGCAATAACAAGTTTGCAGACATGGTTCTGTCTCTCGACTTTCAATACAAATCTTCAATGAGTCCGTAAAAGCAAACATATAAAACGTATCTGAACACTCTGCGACACTTAAATTGTTATTTTATCGTTGTACAAGATATACAACACCGCTGGCGCTAAGAAACGAAATCAATTAAAGCCGGACGGAATAATCCCAAGGGACCGTTACTTTTTCTCAACACGAAAGTGGTCATCGTCAACCGATCGATTCATTTCCGTCGATCCTTATCGCGGACCTGATGTTCGATACATACTGCGGAATTTAAATTGCCGAATTTCGGAACGTTGGACCGAAAACGAAATCATAAATAAAATAATTATTCTTGTTTAGGGCGCAGACATCGACGGATAATATCTTAATGGCAGCGCTTTGCTTATCGGGTGGTCAAAACATTTTCTTCTTCGCTTATAAGTGTATTTACTATTTATTAAATTTGATTATTGTACTGAAAATATGATTGTCATGATTACGTTTTACTTTCATTCAATTTGAATCGGATTGATATGTTCTTGACTCTATAAAAAATATTTGTTTTATCAAAATATTTGGTGTTCCCCAGGGCTCGATTTTAGGCTCTCTTCTGTTTGTTATATTCAGAAATAATATTTGTGGAAGTATTTGATATAAATATGTTGCTTAAATATTTGCATTAAAATATGCAAAAGCTCTATCCAAATTTAATTATTTATTTATTCTTTATTTATGCCACTTATTTTTATGAAGTTTAATTTAGTGCTATTCTTTCACCCTAACCCTCGAACTTTCATAGGGGTACATACGAATACATCCAGAGGACCGATATGGGAATCGAACCCACATCGGAATTACTCTGAATCGGTAATCTAGACCCGCTTCAAGCGATTGGAATAGTTATCCCGGATCAATTCTGAGAATTTGGAAGCCTTCTGTGAGGTATTCTGGAATAATTTACTCTCAAAAGATCTGATCATACATATAAACATCCGTGTCAATACGGATTCGAATCGAAAGTCCAGTGGTCACGTAGAAATAACCTTGTCTAAATTTTGGTATGAGCGTTGTCCACTTCATCACTTAACCCACCATGTGATTGTGAGAAATGGCAACACAAGTTGAATATGTAATTAAAAAGACGTACAAGGGGTACGTCTTGTTTAACTATTTGCATAATCATTCGGTGTTACTCAGGGTTCCGTTCTAGGCCCTTTCCTATACGCTGTATTCACACGTAACCTTGTGGAAGAATTTGAAGTTTACTTTATTTTACCCAGATGATCTTATAATAAGTAAATTTCACATGTGATTGTGAAAATGGGCTGGAAAAATGAATAAATGGCTAAACTAGTTACCTATTAAATATTGGTCTAAGAAACCATTTAAATTATGATGTTAGAATAGAGATGGTAATTAAAAAATACGCGCCCCTATCTTTCTGTATTGGAACTATCACTTCTTTGGAATCTCTCATTTAATCGACAGATTTTACTTAGATTTTGGCAAGACTTCATAAAAGCTATCCTTTTTTAGATTTTGTAGGATTTACGACTGAGACGCAATAAATTAGTATTAGTTGAAAGTCTGATGCTTGATTACTTGATAAAAATATTGTCATTATTTGATGTTACAATTGTTTGAACATGAAACCTATTTTAAATAGATTTTTGTGTTCAGTGGCTATCAATTAGCTAATTATGACCATTTAATTAAAAGTTAATTTACAGATATTGTTCAAGCGCCAATACATTTTTGCTGCTAAGCAATTTAGATAAAATTGTTCAATTTCAAAAGTTTCAACGGTTTCCAAATAAAGTAAATTTTTAAGACTTTTATGCATAAATCGGAGCCTAATACAATATTATTTAGCTACAAGCTTTAGTTTTAAACAAGCTTAAATGGTTAGAAATCGATAAACAGTATTAGGTAAATAATAAAGCAAAAATAAAATTGAATTTCTTTTAACCACCCTATAAATGCACAATACATGGTTCAGATGTATTGTGTTTGGAATAACAGGCAAAATAGTGGGTCAAACTTGGAATATTGGGGGAACTGGCAATTTGCAAATACATTATGAATTTAAATTTAAATATAAATCTGAAATATACTTAATTGTAAAATTGCACATAATTCATAAATTTTTTCTTTTGGTTTTGGAAAATTTCCATTCAGCTACGACGATTTTTATGTATACATACGTTACAGTACAATATTCCTATTGCAATTACATAAAGGTGTGTTAGTCAATATCATTTTAAACGATATTGATTTAGCTTCATGACCCCATAGGTAACGTATGAATGTGATAAAGGACCATCTATTATCAGAAAATTTAAATGATGTTATTTTGGGTAATATATTGTAAATTTCACAATAGAAATGGTTCTTCAACCTTGCAAATTTCAGCTATCCCTTTCATGTTTTCCTCATTTTGCTGTTGTATGAGTGACTCAATACTCAATATAGATAACTAAGGTATTCAATTATAGTGTTCTCAATGGTTTTAGCCACTTGATCTGCGATCTCATTACCAATTATACCGGAATGCCTTTTGGCCTAAAAATATGGTACGTTCCGTTTAAGTTTCTTTAGTTTAACGGCGTTTTCTAGGATCTTTGTTTTTTTTTTAATTAGATAGGAGTTAAAAGCAATATAAATAATGTAATCAAATAATTTAATTTGATCAATGAACTCATCACCTGGTATTTTTTAAATTAAACTACCTATTCTAACGAAAAGAAAATAAATCTTTTACTTGCACTATCAAATAACTACAAAAAAGTACCTTTTTTAATTAGTTCTTAATTTCTTATCATATTCTTGATGTTATTCGTAATTAACTAATTAATATCTCTTACTAAGGCCTAGTTTGTTAATTTTAATGAGAAGTGCTCTTATTATTTGACTATTGCACTTTTATACATTTTTTCTTTAGATAACCATAATTTTAAATTTGATTAGTAACCTTGTGGATTATTTCAAAAGTTAATTGTGTTTCATGGATACTGTTGAAAATATTAAAATTATCCTTGAAATAATATATATATATATATATATATATATATATATATATATATATATATATATATATATCAATTGTTTTTCAAATAAGTGTTATATCGGAAAAATAATAAAAAATTTCGAAGCAATGGAAAGTTTAACAGAAATACATTAAACTAGACGTAGGGTATATCGCCATAACAAAAAATGACGCTCCGGGCGGGGAACATCTGGTTCACGGATGAGTCCAAGGCCATGAGTGAAGGGGAGATTGGGGATGGAGCATACAGGCATAATAGAACAGAGAAGTATTCGATTTCTCTTAGAAGTCATATCACAGTGTTGGCTATTCACGCTTGCGTAGAAACGCAACTGATAAATGGGACAGTTGGTAAACGCATTACCAACTGTTCTAATACCAGGCCGACCGTGGATGATCTAAGGGCTCCAGGAGTGAAGTCCTGGCTGATCCAGGGATACAGAAAGATGCAGTAGAAACACTAGCTACAAGTAACAAGCTGATGTTGGTCTGGATGACGGGTTATTCTAGTTTTGGAGGCAAAGAGAAAGCCGACAAGCTGGCCAAGGAAGAAACCGAAGGGGGTATAGTGGGATCTGAACTAACGGTCATGATTGCACACTGCTTCGGGAAGAGGATAATATAGGAGTGGCTGGAGATTGAAGAAGCCAATCACCAGGGAGGAATACTCAGGAATGCGGGCAGGTTAAACTGCTGCTGGGTTTGACGCCTAGCGGCGACTGGACGGCAAAGCTCCTCAGGGATGTTGGGGAGAGTATCTCGGGTTGTTAACAGGACAGTGTCAACTTTCTTAGCAATATTAACTTGAGCACCGAAAAGGAATGCAGATGGTGTGGAGGACAGGCGGAGAATTCTGAACCCGTGTTATGTTAGTGCCCGGCTCTGGCCTTACGTGGGCATTTCGCGATCGAGCTCTTTTTTTTAAATTTAAGCGATCTGAGGATGATCCGCCTGGAGGGGATATTGAGCTTTTGGAATAAGTCGAAATTCGTACTCTAGCGCTGGCTGTTTTATGGAGAGATACAATTGGCAATAGCTTGAGTATTGCTGGGCATCACGGCATTCCCCAGAAAAATAAATCTTAAACTAAGCCTAAAGAGTCATGACCGTAAAGAAATTAGTGCTTCGCAGATTATTTCAAAAGTTAGTACCGTTGTCGTATGGGTACTGTTAAATGTATAGTCTAGATTTTTCTATGCACTATCACTCTAGGGTATAAAATATCGACCACGATGCTGCGCTTATAAGAAATAGCTTCAATCTCTCAACATCACTTGATCACCATCTTGACGAGTGGCGCCGAGGGACCAACGAAAGCATTACGACTAATAACATCAACAGCGAGAACGTTATCTTCGTATTAAATAGCGTCCTAGATGCCCGTTGACTATGGGCGGTAAGGCATAACTTCGTTGCACCAAAGCGAACTCAGAAGCCACCATCGGAAAATTGGCGACGACACTTAAATGCACTTATCTGTCAATCGTTGGTATCGATCTCGCTTATAGAAAAGTGGATTCCACCAAAACTACTTTGGATTCCACACCACCTCACCGAAGACAACAAAAACTGTTCTATCTGCCCATCGTTTCTTCTCCATACTCGAAGAATGATTCTTTCGAAGAATTACGTTTCTCGAGTTTCCGGTGACATGAGAGGTGAAAGGCAGAAATTCTATTAAAAGACACATGTCGCGCTGCCTTGCTTTCTCGAGGAGAATAGTAACCAGGACAGCCGAAAGCAGACCTTCACACGTTCAAGGTTCTGTCGTGTTACTGGTGGAACGAGAAGGGCGTGCTACACTGCTCTCTCAAGACAGGATGGTTAACGTTACTATATACGTTGATTAAATGAAAAAACTTGCAGAAATAATTCGAGAAAAACGCCCCGAGGAAACCCAACAAAACTTTGAACAACATCAAACTTAGGTGGAAAACGGTTGCATATCCATCATATTCGTCATCCATCGACATCATGCTGTTTGAGTTTCATATATTCAGACATTTAAAACAATAGAGTATTCAAAAGTATCGGCCAGGTGAAAACGAATATATTTACAATACGCAGCCTGTAGCCTGTAGAGTTCTGAACATAAAGTATTAGTGATATGTTGTAGATATAGGTAGCGATTATATTATTGATTAAAGTTAACTATCTACAGTATGTTTTCTAGTATTTCTGTAGTTTAATTATATTCATTGATTAATATTTTATTATTAACCTAGTACGATACATATAGAACTAATTATACTTAAACTTGTATAGAAAAAGAAAAAAGAATATAAAAAAAAAAAAATTAAAAACTCCGTAGGTTGAAAATTTACACGTTTAGGTATATTAGCTTCTGTCTTAAAGTTATATGACGAATCACCTCTTAAAGTTTGTCAATATATTTAATGATCACCCTGTATATCCCTAAATAAATGTGAATTTATAATTCAAGCATATGAATAAACATTTACCAATATTGTTATGAGTTATTTGTGTATGAATTTTGGATCTTCTTGTGGCGATGAAAACATAAGAGCAACTTAAAGCAACGACTAAAAATTCCTGGAATTAAAAAAATCTTAATATATAAAAACCTCTTTGCAACATTATGGGTGTTTTACATTCCAATCGTAACATTATAGGTGCCCTACGTTCTCTGTAGCTAATATTTATACGAGGGTGAGCCAAATATAAACCGGAATTTTTATTTTAACGCTTGTTGGGTAAAAGGACTGGCACGCTGTCTTGATATACGAGTATATTAGGCGAGGACGCGAAGAGGAGGAGACTACATCGGCGCGGATTGCCAAGGCCGATTAACTGTCAGTAGCATAATGTCTGAGCAAGAGGTACATACGTTGGTTGAGCAACGTATTACTATCAAATTTTTGACGCGGTAGGGCATAAAATCGGCTGAAATTTTGCGTTAATTGACTGCATATTGTACTGCTTATTAATTTCCTTCATGATCGGCGTACAGTTAATGCCGCTTACTACTGCCAGCTCCTTGATGAAGAAAAACTGGGTTTTTGGCAGAAAAGACGAGATATGTCTATCCGAAGTGCGATTCTTCTTCAGGGCTACATGCAGCTACTTTGAACCGACAAGAACTGGAAAGAATGCATTGGGAAACACTTAAACATCCGCCCTATAGCCCGGATTTGTCACAATATGACAATCACATGTGTGGGCCACTCAAAGAAGAACATGGAGGAAGCCGTTTTTTGATGATGACCGAGACGTGAAATCGTTTGTGCGCAATTGATTAGAGGCACGATTTTCCGATAACGGCATTAAAAAACTTCCAATCGTTGAGAAATTATGTTGATAAAAGAGACTATGTAGAAAAATAAGATGTATTCACAAATGTTCTTACTGTGACAATAAATTTATTTAAACAAAATTCCGGTTTATATTTGATTTGACTCACCCTCGTATTTCGCTAACCCTAATGAAAGTACACAGAAATAAAAAATACGCACCCATAAAGACGCGCTCCAACGTTGACATGCTCATATTGAATTAATTTATTATTTATTCGTAATAAACATTAGTCAGCCGTGTCAGTTGTAAGACCGCCGCCGCTTCGAGACGTAAATTTCTGCGCTCGTGACAGAAATTTATTATATATTCACCCCCCTGCATAAGGAGCGAGTCGAACATTATTCTTAAATTTCCGCAAGAATGCCTTTTTCTTGGGAATCATGTTTTTGTAAAAGCAATATTGAAGTTTCCTGTAGGTACTCCGGCGCGAGGGGCAACTTTAAGATATTACTTTTATTAAATAATGTATAAGAAATCAGGTGGATGTGGATCGTCCCTCTCTATTTTATTGAAGAATAATATTATTAGATCCCCTAAGATGAGTCAAAGAAAATATTGTATAAATGTACGGGGCGGATATTGAAACATATCTTCTAATAGCTGGTGAAAGTATAATTTGATAAAATCAATTTTTCTTAAGCATGAACTTCAATTAATCAAACAACTTGACTTGAATGAGTGAATGAATATTTATGAGAATTTAAAATTGAAATTCATAAAAATGGCGAAGGTATAAAACTCCACCTGTACCTATGTGCTTAGAAGCTTCTCCTGAATATACAGTGTCTCCAGTAACATGGGTCTTAGAGAGGGTTAAGAGTTACAGAGTCTAAGACTAATAAAAGGTCTTTCAGTAAGAACCCTCGATTTTTAATCCTAAATAAAATAAGTTGCATGAGAGATATTCACTAAATTTTTTCTTTTTTTTATTTGAAAGAATATTTTATCGCATTAAGTATGGAATATAACGTAGTTAAAATGTCCGCGGCGGCTTTGCTTGGTGACACATACTCGAGAGGTCCAATTTTCGATGACTTTGTCGCATAAATCTGGCTGAATTTGCGTTCGTTATGTTAACTTTGAGGGAATCAGTTATTTGTGGTTTATTCGCATAGACCTGCAATTTAAGATAGCCCCAATAAGGAAGAAGTCTATAGGTGTTAAATCGCATGATCTCGGTGGCTAGTTAACGTTGCCGCTACGCGTGATAACTATGCTCTCAAATTGCTCGTGCAGAAAGTCCATCGTGGTATGCACTGTGTGGTACGTAGCGCCGTCCTGTTGGAACCACATGTCGTCGGTATCTATATAATCGAGTTTAGGCCACAAGAAGTTGATTATCATTGATCTGTACCTCTCGCCGTTGATGGTTATGGCAATGCTAGATTCGTTTTGGAAGAAGAAGGGACCGATGAATCCGCCAGACCAAAATAGACACCAAGCAGTGACACTCTCGGGATGTATTTGGTGCTGGTGTATCTCATGTGGATTGGTATCGTCCCAAATCCGACAATTTTGGTTGTTCACATATCCATTCATCTAAAAATAGGCCTCGTCGCTAAAGATAATTTTTTGGTGAGATTTGGGTCAACTTCCAACTTCTTTAGAGCCTAATTAGCGAACACACGGCTTTGCCTATGGTCGTTTACCTTAAGTTATTAGGTCAGTTCGATTTTATATGGGTGCAGACCCAAGTCCCGACGCATAATTCGCCAAGTTGATGTCGCAGAAAGGCCAAGTTCTTGTGATCGACAAGAAATGGACAGCCTCGGGTTTTCCCGGACACTCTGATGCACAGCAGCGATGTTTTCAGCAGATCGTGCATTTCGGTGACGTAACGTGTTGGCTGATTATTATATCAAACCGGTTGACTCGAATTTGACCACCAAACGTCGAATACTCGACTCGGCGGGACGGTTGTGGTAACAATAAAAAACACGCAATGCAACATTTCTCGAACAGAGCACTGATATTGAGAATAAAATTCGATGGTTTGCACACATTTTTGAACGCTATAACCTTTCATGGTGATTTGCCATATACTACTGAATAATTCACAACAAATTTGGCAGATGTTGCTTTAACAATGTGGCCGCCATAACCTAACAAATTTGAATCGTAGGGAGGTATCAGAGAAATTTGAGTGACGTTTTTTATAATAGTTATTACTAATACCAATCGTAAATACCGTATTGGGTATTTACAAATTCCATCGCATTATATTCTCCATACCAATCGTTTCTCATGCACCTTATATCTACTGTGTTTTTGTGTACACTAAACTAAGACTAAACTAAGAGGAAACAAGGAAAACTCTGACTAGCGAACAATTAGGAAACAAGTCTTAAATAAATAAACAGGCACACATATTTGATTTGCTGATATATTTTATGTTGTTAGGTGACCAAGTCGGGGAATAACATAACTAATAGCAAAAAAATACTACTCGTCACAAGAAGCTTACTAATAACAAAAAGGACGAGTTGATCTGAGTAACGCAGTTTAAAAATAACCTAAATACCGATTAATGACATGCTTTAAAAATAACCAAAGTCATAGTGTCAGATAAGTATTATCAAATTTCGTTAAATTGCGATATAAATTTATATTATATAATTAAATATTAAGTTAACTAATTACGCAACAGGATACTTAATATCCGCCAAGCCATCTCTATCAGTATTTATTTAGGCAGTGTGCAAAAATGTTACTCATCGTCCAAATAAATTGTTTGAGGTATACCGGCCTTGCATTGCCACCGGTACACATATTTAATGCATGGTGTGTATCGATTTAGATGGAAATTGATGTCTAATAGAATTCCTCTGATTGACTTTCTCAGTCGGAAATTGCAGACTCATGGGGACAAGTTGCATCTCCAATTGAAAATTCGAATCGAAGGACTGTGGCGTAGATAGGGATTTAGAAATATTATTTT
The DNA here is from genome assembly GCA_037954035.1 of Rosalia funebris. NCBI lineage: Eukaryota > Metazoa > Arthropoda > Insecta > Coleoptera > Cerambycidae > Rosalia > Rosalia funebris. The sequence continues at coordinate 14,796,068 of JAZFAV010000034.1, read as the reverse complement.
GCACATTAGTAATTCATAAATGTCCCAATTAACGTAAAAGAAACTAATTGATTGTCTTAACTAACTTAATTAACATAATTGTAGCTTGTGCTTTAGAAAAATAGGAAATAAATATTAAAATAATAAAATTATAAATAATTATTAATTTAGTTCTTGCATATCTTTTATGTTTTGTGGTTTATCGATATAAATTTGTAAATTTTCTGGATAACTATACATATAAGAAAATAAAAAGCTTGTGTTAGGTGACCTAACCCCCGGAAACATCGGCCCACAGAAACAGGGCTCAAATTGAGCTTAAAAAAATCCATGATTCCAATTAAAATTCGTAACATTATTTAACTTTTATTTAAACAAAAAATTATATACTTTTCCTAAAATATACCGCTATACTGCATTGTCGGTCGTGTCAAAATACCGTCAATCAGCAAAAATTAAAAACAATTGATTAAACAGAGGAACTAGAAATTAAACAAAATAAAAGTAACCCCGATTGGGCTTGGGAAAGTGGCTATTGATGCCACTTTTATATAATTATTTGGAAAAAAATGCATGTAGTTTTTTATTAGCCATTGGTGTTATACGAGGGTGGATCAAATGATCAAATATAAACGGAATTTTTGTTCCTGAGCATCTACAATTTTGTGTCGGGACTTGGGTCTGCACTCGTATAAAATTCAACTGACTCAGGAACTTGTGTTCTGAGTTGATCCAACTGACTCAACGCCGTGTGTTCGCTGAGTGGGCTCTGTATCAGTTGGAAGTCGAGCAAAATTTCGCCAAAAAAATCATCATTAGCGACGAGGCTTTTTTTTTTTGGATGAATAGATATATGAATAAGCAAAATTGTTGGACTTGGAACCATACTAATCCACACGAGATACACCAGTATGAAATGCATCTTAAGAAAGTCACTGTTTGGAGCGAATTTTGGTCTGGCGGAATCATCCGTCCGTACTTTTTCCAAAACGAAACTAGCATTGTCATAACCGTCAACGGCGAGCGCTACAGATCGATGATAGAACGACCTTGTGGCCTAAACTGGATGATATGGATACCGACGACATGTAGTTCCAACGGTATAGCCATGGCGCTACGTGCCACATAGCGCATGCCATACATTTGTACGAGCGATTTGAGGGTATGCAAAGGCGGATTAAATGTCGAGAGCGCCCTAGGCCCTCATCGGCGCCCCTCTAGCGCGAAAGTTCGAAAGAACGAGGAATTGTCTCATTGCATAGCTTGTAGTTATAAGAAAATAATTTGTTAGTTATTAACCATTGTTCTCGACACGACCAGTTATTTATCCGTTTCATAAAATTTGCAGTCAATACATACCTGCATTGTAAATAGGTTTTTTTTTGGAATTTGTTAACTTATAGTTTACAATAATGAACGGAAAAGGAATCCCGCGGATAGGATTTGGGCATTTAATTCTTTGCCTCTTCTCATATTATTATTATTTCCCCTCATTTCTCACTGCTTACATGTGCCCCGACTCGCACATGCGCAGTGTTCGAGAAGAGTACAGACATATAGTGGAATTTTTGTCTAATCCACCGAGACAGACAATGTTTAAATCGCTTTTATTAATAAAAAAAAATTACGTTTTATTTTATAATTTCGGTGATGTGTTTTTATCTAAAGAATATATTTCCACTTTAAAAAAATGATTTTTAATATTAACGATTTTTTAAGTCCAAACTGAAATTTTATTTTTGGCGATAAAAATTGCAAAAAATTTTTTAGAGCTTAGCTTTATTTTTTTCTCCATAGTACAAAGTATAAACTTCATTAAAAAAAACATAAAAATTAATTTATTTTTGTCTGAGTTACAGCCATTTGCTTATCGCTTTCTGCGCTCCACTCCTCAATTTTTATTTAAGAAATTAATATCTCGTAAACTATAAGCCGTAGAGACATCGGACTTTGCTCATTCTTTTCGTTATTCTTTTCTCTAAATTTTATTCACAGCATGTCTCCATAAATTTTTCGTAGTTTCTGAGATATTTTAATTTAAAGCATAGTGCAAAATGGCTATTTTTTAAACAAATAAAAAGCACACCTTCACATATGCTCACAAATGATATGTATATTTTTCTGAGTATTAAAAAAAATTACAAATCGGATCATTTATAAGTAAAGTCGACAGCTAACGCTATTTTTTCCCAGGCCCACTGGGAAAATATTGTATCTTACCAACTTTAACTTCTATTATGAAATCAGGCGATGTAGGAATAATCAAGAAGGCGGAGCACGCTTCGGAAGCTCTAAATCTCTATACAATTAAAGAATCTTTTATATTGTGTAAGTAGGTGCATACTTACTGACACAATTAATTTTATGTTATTTATTTTTTTCTTTGTAAAAATTCAGTGCGCGCGCCCCTTTGTAACCTCGCTCCCCTAGGCACGTGCCTAGTTTGCGATAATCCGCCTCTGAGGGTATGGCTATCTCGCATAGCTGCGACGTGAACTGGCCATCGAGACCGTGCGATTTAACGCCTTTAGACTTCTTTCTTTGGGGCTATCTTAAATCGCAGGTCTATGCGAATGAGCCGCAAACAATTGATGTCCTCAAAGTCAACATGACGAACGCCATCCAGCAAATGCAGGCAGATTCATGCGACAAAGTCATCGAAAATTGAATCTTCTGAATACGTACCACCAAGCAAAGCTGCGGCGAACATTCGAACGACGTTGTATTCCATACTTAATGCCATAAAATATTCTTTCAAATAAAAAAAAAAGTGAGCGAATACCTCATACACAACTTGTTTTATTTACGTTTAAAAATCAAGCGTCCTTATTTAAAGATCCTTTATTTCACACCAAATACAATATACAATACTGCGGTGTACCGCAGTATTTTACACCAAATGTACTCAACTTTTATCACTGCAGATTTTCAACAGTGTATTGTTAGGAGAAACACCGTGAGGTGTAGCACGTGTAGGTCTCCCGAAACCGATTTCTTAGCGCCTTATTGTGAACCTTTACGTTTACTGATCGTATGCATATAAATATCCTTTATCGACATTGCGTGCATACTCAGCATTCAGCCGAAATAGTTGTGTCCTAGATATATAAGGACGATATCTCGGGTGGCGAAACAAAATACTGCATTCTACGACGCTGGCTGGCCCGAAGTGTCGCGCCGTTTCCTACAAGTCTGCATTTTTTCGTGCCTTCCCGGTCGTTATTTAAAGGAAGGGGCATTCACCACCGTTCTTTTATATTTTTTTCCGACATATTATTGGGATATTAGAGGCACTACATTCTTTTTAACCCGGAGAGCATGAGAAGTTATTGTCCGTTTTATTATTTTTCTGGCAAGAGGACAGAGCTTTATTCGGATCCTTTATGTCCTGGGAAGCGCCGGATCAGGGTAGCTTTATTAAACTACCATTGTTTCTTTTTCCTCGTTAAGGTTGGGGCATGATAAATCCGCGGATGGCCGTTAATTTTTATTACTCTCTACGGAACGAAAAACTGGTTGGACGTAAACTAGGGTTGTTGACTTGACTGTGTGCATTTTCCTGACCTTGCTCACTTTTCTTCTGTGAAGGTTTATGAAGTGATTTCATTTTGAAATTTCACCAAAGCTGTTTGACAAATGAGAAAATTAACATAAATGCACAATACTATAGGCATCTTCTCGTGAGCTTTACATCATATTATCTTATGGTATTATATGGTTTTCTATAGGGTGTTTCAGTTGGAACTATAGGATTTAAATTGCGAGCCATTTGTGTTATGTCAAAGATAGAGCGTTAATATTTAACGACCTGTCATCTACAAACTATATGACGTCAATATTAAAGCCTCGGCCCCACAGAGCCCGTCTACCGTCGCGGACAGTATTCTCTGCCCAATCAGGCGATCTAGTTGTATGATGCAATATTGTATCATTCATGTCACACAGAATGCGGTCTGTCGCAGTGGGCCAATCTAGATGGTAGCGTGCAGCGATACAGTTGTACATAATTACAAAATATCGCGCAGTTGAGCGGTCAGTTCCAAACAGATTTGTCTCGCGTTCTTATATTGCAAATAATTAATTAAAAATAATTATTATAATAATAAATATTATAACAGGGATCCTTAAAATTACTATAACACTTGACACACACACTTGGAATACTTGACTTTTATTAAAAGTAGGAGCAACAAAATTTAATTTCCTGTTGAATACTTCATTTTTTGGGAAAGCAATTGGCAAACTGTTCACGAACTTGAATTGCAGCAATAGTTGATTTTCGATTGGTTAACCTAGTTGACATGAATGCACGTACAGGCCAAGAGTCTTCTCCAGTTTCAGTAGATGTGTATGCCTTATTATTCTTATTTGATATAATGTAATTGTGCAAACAGCAAGCTGCTTTTACTATATATTCTGCGCTTTCAACATCAGTTTCTATACCTCTCAAAAACACACGCCATTTCATAGCCAATATGCCAAACGCATTTTCAACTACACGACGTGCTCGGCTGAGCTGTGCATTGAATTGTTTCTTTCTAACATTATTGATTATTATTGATTTGGGGTATGGTCTCATTAAAAATGGTTGAAGTGAAAAGCCTTCATCACCTACCAGAATATGAGGAAGAGGGGTGCTTGAACCCGGAAGTGGCTTCGAAGGTAGAATAACTTTTTCGTCAATGTACTTTCTGTAGAAAGTAGAATTTTCAAAAATTGCGCTGTCGCTATGACGTCCATAGCTCCCTATATCAAAAAACTTGTAGTAATAATATTTGTAAAAATATTTAAAAAACCGATCTTCATATGATTTCAGTTCAATACATAAGCGATGGTATTCCCTAAATTGTTCTCTCCTCGCATTGATATCATGCACCCAATATCGTATTTTCTTTCTATTATCTTATAATGCTAACAGAAGAATGAGTTGCTCCTCGTCAGAACTACTCATTTTGTCCCAAAAACTATTAAGAAGAAAAAGCAACAAGACTGTGTGAAACCATTCGCCCGAAAGCAAACACAATACTGGATCGCTCACAAAGATATCGCACTGTCTGTGACAGTGCCATATCGCTGACCGCTGCGACGATCGCACGATCGCTGCCCGCTGCGGTAGATCGCGTTCTATGTGGCAGAGCCTTAACAGTTCAACAACGAATAGTTTGTGTACAATTGTTTTAATTGTATAATTGTTTGAAAGTGAGCGATCACTTACGGTTGCACTAAGAAAAATTCTCAAAAAATTAGGACAAAAAGAAGCGCCTACAGAGTTGACAGTTCGTAACTTCATCAAGAAATTTGAAGAGACGGGTTCCGTTATTGATAAAGCAATACCAATACGTCATCGATATGGACGGTCAGATGAAAATATTGCTGCAGTGAGAGAAAATGTACGGGAGTATTCAAAAACATCAATTCGACGTCATGCAGAAGAATCGAATCTGTCTTAGCTGAAGAATATAAGCAGCTCTTTAAGTCGGCTATGCATAGTTTTATCTACAGCTATTCGTTTCAGTTTGTTTTATTTTGTGAACTTTATTGCAGACGCAACTGTTACATGTTTTATATATAAAAATGTCTTAAAAGCCAAATAGCCTTGATTATAGATCAAATGTATGGATAATTTGCAACCCCTTATATTATAAATCAGGAATTATCCATTCTCACATTATGCGCAAAGAGTCGCATGTCACTACAAACTCTCGGTATATTTACGCTATATGAAAATCACAGACACGAGAGAGAAGTATGAACGTTTACTCTACCCTGACAAACACAATAGGTAGTCAAATACAACGATATAGTTAAACTGAATCGACATTACCTACATCGATTCAAATACCTCAAGCCTACGTGACGATTTCTTAGCTGGTACTGAATTACCCCAGTGATGCAACACTCGCAGTGGGCAAACTTTCGTTGTGAACAGTGATGATACGACTAATGCTGCAGGTCCATTTTTTTTTCTATACCCTATGGGTCTATTTTGTGCACATTTCACTAAAATATCCAGGAAAGATGCACGTCTCTGTTAATTATAGAGAAGTAAAATTTTGGACATGCAGTCTACGCCAATTGCTTTGCCAGACACGTGGTTTGGAAAGCTACACTGAAACGAACACAACTACTCAGCACGGAAGTTACGTAGACCCACCGCTTATATGAGCAGTATTGTGTAATAACCCTCGCGGGATTGAAAATATCACCCGAGCACCCCAGAAAACATTCACGACTGGTGATGTTGAAACCCACTACGGTCATGTAGGCATCACTTTCTAAAGGTACAAGCAAAAACCAACAATCAAATCAACAAAACTAAGTAGCAATTCCACAGACATGAAACCAACAATAGAACACCTTCAGACCATCTCCTAATAGACCACAAAGAATCCGATTCAAAAACATCACCAAAAACTAAAGATACAAACCATTGAAAATTTCGGAAATCCGGAGTATCAATTGAGTTGTTGAGTATTGAATCAAATGACGCACAGTGGACGAAACGCCGAAAAGCTGGCCAAAATTCAAAAAATGAAGGTTTCAGTTTAGGAATTTTTTGTCTCGTAATGTTTAATAGGGTATCCTAGGTATAATAAAAACCGGTTCCGAGGGATCGCCAACGGCCCTACATTTTGTAAGGGCACTCTGATTTTGACCGTTGCAGCAAGCGCTTCGTGTATTTCGCATCGCATGTTTCGTAAGCCTTTGTGAAAAGTATAATAAAAAGTGAGCTATAAGCGCTAGAACAGTTTTGCAAAATGGATTCTCCTCCGCAAGGTACGTATAATTAACAGGTGAAAGCCGAATTTGTTAGTTCTTAATATGAAAAAAATATTAACAATGCAATGGAGATGATTTTTTTGAACAAATAAATTTGTTTTCTTTAGTACATCGTGAAAAAAGTTTACCACTCGTTCACACTCGTTTAATAATCTTTATTTTGTGATACATCCTGAATGTTTATCTTACATAATATTGAAGAATTGGCTGTGGCCATCTGCGGCTGTGCCTGTAATGATACTTATTGTTACGCAGTGTGAAATGTAGCAACCCATAAAATTCGATTTATAACATTACTTTCACACATATTCATTATTAAATTCTATTGCATTATACAAATAAACAATTTTCTTTTGTTATTAACAATTTTTACATAAAACAATGAATTTTTTTATGAAATAAAATAAATTTTTTATGATATTTATTGCAAGTAAATAGCGATGATTTTTATTTTTGCTTTTATCGACATTTATATTAATCGAAAAATAATGTGTTCGTACATACTTCCTCTGTTTCAGATGTTGTGAGCAGTGGAGAAGCAATTTCTATAACGAGAAAGGAACTGTTTTTCTTATTGAAAACATATTTGAATGATGAGTTGCAAATTACAATAGACATAATGTTATAATAATGAGTTTTAGGCCGATTAAAAAATATTTCTGCCTTCAATATTGTATATTTTCTGTATTTTTATAATTGTATGTAATAAAATGTAGACTTTAATGAATGCTATTTTATTTTTCTCCCACTATACCTCCGATAACAGATTGTTAGTACTAACGATCAATTTTTTTATTTTGTGATCTCCATATTGGAGTCGCCCTTCTGTTTTTTGAATAAGTTGTCAAATTCGTACCCAGCGGCCTCGAAAACCCCCAGGTACTAATTTTTACTAAGAATAATAAGCTTTTGAATAATTTAGGTCGCCATATTGGGGCCGTCATTTTGTTTCTTGAAAAATCATTATTAGATTCGTACTCAGCGATCTCGAAAACCTCCGGGTATCAATTTTTACTAAGAATAATAAGCTTTTTAATAATATCGGTCGCCATATTAGAGCCGCCATTTTGTTTTCTGAAAAACCGTTACCAGATTCGTAATCAGTGACCTCGATAACCCACGAGTACCAATTTTTGATTGGATTATATGGGTTTTCTAATTTTGGCCAGCTTTTCGGCGTTTTCGTTCACTGTGTGATGAGTTTTGACTAATGAGTGATGAGTGACGACTCAGCAAGAGTAAGATTCAACCGCATCTACCGCGAATCTCACAGAATCCTTTTTCAAGGATTCACGTCCGATCGGATCTTCCCCGACGATCATCACGTCTTTTTGCAAGGACCACCGCGTCTACCGAGACACATTTCATATCGAATAAGCTTTCGTAAGGGTGACAATTCCGTCTTTAAGGATTACTCGCGTTTTTCGTGATGCGCCAGCATCAAAACTGTGTCCACCGCAACCAAATTCTTCTTTCAGGATCCATCCGCGTCTTTCAGGACGTGCTTAACGACTCTCAGTCAGTTCCATAAATGGCATGAAAAGAAAGTCTAAAACATTTTTACAAGCAATTTATTACAAATTACATACTTCGTGGCCATTTCATGCAAACTAATAGAATTACAGGCGTCTGTACGCACCTCAAAATAAGAACCCCACCTTGTTTCATCGTTACTTTATTGTATAAACTGTAAAAAGTTACGTACAATAGATCGTAATTAAATACACCCTGGGTTCCACAGGTATGTTATTTATGTACACGCATTATCCTGCCGGATAACAAGCATTGTCACGCGATAACACAGGAAACCGTCGACTCTGGTGGGGTCAATATATGTAGCTTGTAAAAACTAGAATTCGAGTGTCTGTGCTGTTACAACTGGACGGCGAATGGGGTCAATGGCTGTGCGGAAGGTGGACGGTTTTGAATTTCCTTGCAGTCAGCAACCGGCGGTTTTTCTGAGATCTCTGAAAAAAATATATACTGTCGTTTAAGGTTTTATTGTCTGTAAAATTATGGAACAAAGCGATAATCATGTTATAGTATCAAGCCACTTAAAACTCTCAGTGACTGAATTGTAAAACAAGACTAACCACATAAATTAGAAATGGTATTCTCAGGTTGTTAAGGATTATAATTCCAAAAGCTTTTTTGATTTAATAATGGAAGTATATTTTTTATATATTGATTTTTTTGTATCTTACTCATAATTTGATTATTATACTGTTTTATGTCAACACACCTATTAAAGATATATTATACAAGCGTATTCGGATTCACTACACGTGAAGAATAAAAATGTATTGAGAAATTGATGAGGTGCGAGAATAACTTCTGGCAGGCAATCCGAGACGCTGATATGAATTGAGAATTTTCGTGCATGCAACGCCCCAAGCCTGTGTAATTTTTTTTATTTAATCTTAGCGTAAAGTGTCTAAAGATGTTCGCTTTGCCGTGTTACAAGTAAAAATTAATATCTATTCTGAAATCAAATAAATTTTCAAAAGTAATACGAAGGCGAAACTCCAAAGATGAAACAGTGCAGATAATAACGTGGTATTACGAAGCAAATTCGGCACAGAACTGTGTGTACTGCCTGCCATTCGTACCCTTTCTGACGTTAATAAGGAATCAATTTGTTTCAACAGGATGGCTGTCCAGCTCATAATGCGGCAATAGTAAAAACATATATTGAAAATGTTTTTTTCTGAACACATTATGAGTGGTGTTGGACATCTTAAAATGCTCATCTGATTTAGCTCTAAGTGACTTCTTCTTGTGGGGATATTTGAAAGAGAGTATATTTACGATAATCAGAGGTTCAAAAATTTGGGGTATCTACGAGAAAGAGTAACCAAAATATGCGGTTTAATTTTCTTGGAAATTCTCCAAGAAATCAGACAAAATTCTAATAAGCTTCTAGGTTATTGCACAAATGGGCTCATATTTAAACTTTCAATGTAAATTATTTTTATTTATTATTATTTTTTATTATTTCGAAATATTTTTAATTCTATTTTATTTCGTTACAGAATAGTTTTCATTTTACTTACTTGTGAAAACCATACTACTCAAATGCCTAAGTTCAAGAGAGACCTAGAATTCTCTTTTTATACTTCAATTATTTTATCTCAATATAATTGAGCATACGTAATTATTTTGACAGAAGTGAGCGCAAATAAACACAACCCTGATAACGGTGTAAATGTTTCTGATTGTCTGGGATCGGGTAGTAGACTAAACTATTAATATAAACTCCCCTTAGTAGAAGAGGTGACTTAAGAGAGTAGAGACGACGGTATTGGTTGCGTCACTATTCCTACTCTACGTTTTAAATTTCCACCTCACACGTAGTCAATCTGTATATAAAGATAAGGGAGACTAACGATTACTATCGAAGAATTAGCTACATTGTAGTATTTCAAGTCTATGAAATTGTCGTTAGTGATAAATCTACCATTTTTTTGGTTAATAGCAAACTTGTGTCCAGCGTAACATGGATTTGAGAAAAAACAGGAGCGCAGACAACTCTCTACGACTCTCAAAAAAAGAGTCGTTAGAAGGTAAACTATGTATAATAAATTTATTTATTGACTATTTCCAAGTATATGATGTTGTAAATCATTCCCTCATATTATCGAAACTATATAGATGCGGTGTATGGGGGTACAAGGCGTGCTCCAAGGTTCTGTATTAGATCCTCTACTATACGTAGTTTGGAGCAATGAATTAATTATGTATTTAAGTAACATGTTCTTGAATATAATAGTCATTTATTATGCGGTAGATGATAACTTGGCAATTAATTACTGATAAGCTGATAATAAGTTGATGTGTATAAATAAAAGTAAAACAAAAAAAACTGTCCTTCTTTGCTGGTAGTCAGACTAGTAAGGATATGAGGACTACTATTTAATACTATATTCACCTATATTTATAATACATCACTTACATCTATCTACATACTAATACAGTCTTACAATTAGTATTACATACTTTGTACTCCCCCCAATTCCATTCCCATAATATTTAATTAATCATTTTTATTTGTACTTGAAAATTTGTGATTCAGTATGTTAATTTCTTTGTAAATTCTGTGAGTTCTGAGTATGACCTTTTCTCGGTTATTATACCTTTCTGTCCATACCACTATATCCATGAGCATATATACTCTTACATACATATACCGATGAAATAAAAGTGACTTCAGTGTCTATTATTTGACACTGTTAATTTCTTGTTGCTAAGAGCATTTATTAAAAGCTTTTGCATTTTTTGTTTACTTTTTACCACCGTAGAAATTGCGAAATGGCTTACATTGAATTCTTTCGCTAGATCAGCCTTTGATACTCTGTTTTATAGTCAAGCTGTAGTAGCCCGTTCTCTTCAATAGAAACAGTTTTACGCCTTTTTGATATTTCAAATTTAACGTTCACCGAAACTCTAAATTAAGAGAGCATAAAACAGATAAATAGAAGCTTATAGGAGTTCTGAAGTATTAAATTTCGGTATAAACTGATTAAACCCTATTGAAGTTGAGTCTTCCGGGGTTCTTGAAAATGTCCTTGTAACCGACACAAAAATATCTTAAGTGATAAAGATTTCGATGTTATGCGAGTATATCATAGTTTTAAATGAAGTTGCTTTATCAGCAATTTTCTATACAGTGATTATAACTATGTCGTTTCAAAAAAATATCTGAAAACTCCTCGTTATAATCCATATTGTTATAAACAGTTTCTTGAGTAAATTTAGAGGCTTCATGCATTGTATTCTTATTCCAAATAGTATTGGACACATCACTTTTCAGTTCGAAGGATAACTAAGCCGTCCCTTGTACAAAATAGGGATAGCGTGTTGTGCTTTCATGTTGCCACGCTTAATTCCCAACGCGGAATTATACGTTTGGCTACATTTTGACCAAACCGGCGGCAATAAATTCTGTCATGAAAGGGAAAATTCTGCGTTTTAAAAGGCCGTAAATTTGAACGTTTAACTTTTACTGCTGCCAGATCGCGCTTACCTGAAATATTTAAAATGTCTCGCATTGACACATAGTGCTTGCTAGGAAGAGCAACAAGTCGTATCTTTATTCGGATAAGATACACTATCGTCGAGACGCAAATGAGACGTCACGTGTACAAAGAGTCAGACGGAATCGATAACGTTCATTTGTCGAAGCAAACATTAATCTTACCCTTCTGATGGGTTTCGAGGGATCACACTAATATCGCAAATATGTAATATCGACGATGTGTGACAAAATATACGCGATAATTTCGTTCGGCGCCTGTAAAATTGGATTACGTTTGATGGAGATTTGGGGGGCCGTTCAATCATCACGACCGGTCTGTTGGTCAGTTGTGAATAATAAAGATACGTGTGCAGAAAAATAATTAAATAGGTTTATATTATATATCCAAATATGACTAATCGGTAGATGCAGAGAGAATAACATCAAGTATGCTTAGACAATTAATCTATAATACATTAAAAAAAAGTATTGTGCTAGGGATTTTTTAAATATCATTGAATAGATGCATCATTGAGTTTGAAGAATAAATTAAAGCATTCACGAAGAAAAGTAAAATTTTACGATGCTTCTTATCTTATGCAGTATGCAATACTGCAATTTTATTAGGAACAAGCTTTCCTCACCCTTATATACGATGTCATTAGAATCGCCATCTATAGAATAAAAATGTCGATTTCTCTATTACCATTGTCATATGCTATATTAGTAACTAATGGCTTTTAGAATTAGAATGTGGTTCATGGTTAAAAACGTCATTTTCTGTGTCAAAACTTCACATTATTCTTATTTCCATTTATATATTCAAATTTGAAAAGTATATCTTTTATAGATCCCTATAATTCTTTGAGAATAGAATATTTTTACCACGCACAACCCTGAAAATGGTGTAAATCTTACTGACTAGGACGGGACAGAAGACTGAATTGCTAACACGTATTCGCCTTAATAGAAGAAAGGACAGCATAATATGAATTAACAAAAGGTAAGAGTACAGAAAGAGCTTTTTACTGCTTTCAGAAAAAAATCGTTGAAAAGTAGACTATGTAAATGCATTTACTCATTGACTTTTCATAGACATTTGACGTTATAAATCATTCCCTATTATTGTCGAAACTACATGGATGTGGTGTATCGGGAATTCCATTAAATTATTTTAATAAGAATTAATAGGGGTAATAGGTAATAATTTAACTTTCTTTATTATTATGATTTATCGAACAGTAATCAGAATTTACAATTGTATAAGCAATTTTGTTAACTAGGAGACTAGCAATAGTAGCAGTCTCACATTTATCCTAATTAATTTCGTCACGACCTCCTACATATTATTTAAAGGTTATTTCTCATATCCCTCTTTAGTCTTATGCAGTTCTTATCTTACACTAGTGGATGTAGAATACAATTGGTATGTGTTTAAGTTTTTTGTATTGGATTATGATTTCTTTGAAATGATGTTTATTCTATATTTTTATACTATTGCTGAACACAGAAGGGCATTGATCTTTTTTGAGGGTAAAAGTCATATGCTGAGCTAATCCTTTAAATGAAAAGAGTAGTTTGCAGAGTCGTTTGATGCTATCGTTGAGCGAATTCTTACCACCGAACAGAAACTACAAATGTTGTAATTCCTGTTCGGTGTCTTTACAGACTGAGCAGAAGAATAAAGGGTAAATGTATAATAGGTATATTAGCCGTATAAAATTATCACGTAGACCTCAGATTTGATAGATTCGAGAATAAGAAAGGGAAGATAAAATTTGTCACACAGAAATATAAAAAAATGACAGAAATGCCTGAACAGGTATTGCAGAAATATAATAAATTTTTATCCTTCTAAGATTTGGAGGATTAGGATAACCAAAACAACTAAATTGGTATGATAAAGTATTAAATGAAATTTAATGGCAATATAATTTTTCAGTATGTAATCTTCAAATACTAGGATATATTTCTATGAAATATAGGCAATACTGTATTCATTTGTGAATTAAGTATGGTTTAGGCTAATAGACAGCGTGATTTTTTTTAAATCAAGAACATAATTAATTCCAAAATTTATTCAAATATAGACAATAATGTCTATATTTCACAGAAATGTATCAGAAGTATCTTATATTCTTTTTTGATGGTACATGTGGTCTGCATTTTTTGTTATAAGAATAATATAAGCTAATTTTGTTATAAGAATGTTATAAAAAATATACTTAGCTGGTAAAGAGAACATATCTTATATACTAATATCTAAAATAAAGATTGATTGATTCTATGTGTTGTATATATTTTACATTGTATAGATGTTATAGTGATAGAGATTATTATCCATTAGCAAAGTATGGTACATTCACAACAATTTAAAGTGAAGTTGTTATTATAAACAGACCTAATCTAAGGCAACTAGTTCAAACAATGGACAAATAATAATTCTCTTAATCTGGCATTATTAGAAGAAGAATATACTAATTTTTGCAAATTTTTCTTCAAACATGTTGTTCAAATAACTTTAACCGACTAAAGAAAGAGAAATTTGTCCTACTGAATTTTCCTAGGAAAATTTAAATGCATTTTTATTTAAAAAAGTACTTTAAAAGGTTTTTTATCAGTAAAAAAAGTAACTGAAATAGTAACTGAATAAATATGTTTTGTGGCTACGTAGTATACACGAAGATTTTTGTAAAAAGGCCCACCATGAATAACTCGTAACTTGTATTTTAATTCAAAATTCCTGAAACAGGCCATTTGTTATTCATTGGGGGCAGATAAGTATGACAAATTTAGATGCATAACTTCACCCCCTCGGTGGATGTGGTTTTCTTTCACAAATTAGTGACGCTGAGAGATATATAATATTGAAGAAATTTAAATTTATTTCTAAAGATACCGAACAGTTGGGGTGTTTGATTAATTTTGGTGTTATAAACAATTAAAAATCTAGCTTTCAGGTTTTTCAAAAATACTTTTCTGAAGATGTGTGTAGTTATCTTACCTCAAACTTAATTGCTTGCTTAGATTCGTAATTCTTCTTAGCCAAAGCGACACGCACCCATTCCGGTTTCTCCGAGATAGCTATGTGAAGAAGATACCGAATACCAAGAAGAATATGTTCCAGGAAAACAAAGAGTAACAACCACTCGACTTCGGTTAGACTGGGCGCCCTTCTCCTCACGGGAGGACTGAGGTAAAGGAGACCGCAATTTGTGAGAATTGAAAGCGCCCCCAGTACCTCAAAAGCTCTCTAAAATAAAAAGAGAAAATATGTAAGCACGCCCTGGCGATGCGGATATATTATGAGGAAGAAGATATTTACCTGCCACGCTCCTATGTCCTTCACCTTCCGACTCATGGGCTTTTGGAGCACCTTGCACAACTTGAAGGCGTCCGCCCTTATCTCGAGAACGTTGTTTAGTACCGCCCAAAATGCCGCCATCGGATAGACAGGAGAGAAGAGGAACACGTAACCGAACTGAATGAAAAGCTCCAAGTAGTCGTCATACGTTCCCTCGTAGATCTCCATGTCAGCTTCATCCATGGCCTGCTTGACACGTGGATCCTCGTCTTGGATTACGGGGATCTTTAAATCGGCCAGGGGTTCCTCTTGGTCTAGGGCGTTTTCCCGGAATATTCTTGGGTGGTTTGGAGCGGGTTTGTCCAAAAACCTTTGCTTTATATGCAGTACCTAAAAAAGGTACCATTTATTCTATATATCTTATTTATTTTTTAAAATCATCATTAATAGTTTTTAATGAAGAACACAGTATACTTTTTCTGGATTCAAAACACTTCTCTTGGTTTCCATAAGAGAATTGTCCCATTTAAGTTATCCCCATTCCACAATATGAGATACGAGATTTTATTCTTATTGGGAATTATAAGTGTGCAGCACACTCAATTCCTGATGTCTTGAGAAAATCAGAACGTGAATCCAATTTTCTCAGGATGTGGACACATACGATAACTCTATGGGCACCTACCTGCTTGATCTTTCATCTGATTTCTCTTGAGTCTATTCGATTATATTAGAATATTAATTATAGTATCCTGCGTAAGTATTAAAAAAATAGTTTTTTATCCCCGTATGTAGAAACACATTAGAAACTGAATATTTATTTATCTCTTGTGATCTAAAAGTAAATATAACATAAACCACATAAATTAAATAATCTCGCAAATTCAAAGTCGAAGCTGCGTGGATTCCCACTGACATTGTCAGTGCTGACACTTGAAATCGAGCCAAGATCACGACAGTTAGCAGTTAGTCGCATCTATCACATAACGCGCTTTAACCAACTCGGCTACTGCGACGGCGACAATCAACTCCAAGACATTCAAGCGGCGCTAAACCAGTGCCAATGAAAATTTTATTATCTCAATTTTGTAACATTATTTACTGAGAATCTAAAACATGATTATTTAATATTTTCTACTACAATTTTTTTTCAAGAATAAAATACTTAGTAGCATCGCAGTTTCTGAACATTTTATAAAATGAACTTATACACTTTTTAAGCAATGCTATTCATATATTGATTCTGTTTTGCACGCATAGAAAAAAATATTAGAATAGAATAGAAAATGCACGCATAGAATAAAATATTATTTACAATATTTAACAGTAATGTAACTTTCAGTATAAATGTATGTAAATAAGTTCTACATCTAAAATTTATATTTCTTGCTAATCTTCTGTCAAAGGCACAAGGCAAGGTTTATGTTATTTATTGTGCTTTGTAGGATTTTCATATAAAATATTCATAAATTTCGGTAAATATTTATGCGTCGTAATATTTATTTTACTTTAAATAAGATCGCCCTAAATTTAAGAAGCGAAATGGACCTTACTTAATAAAAAGGACTTTTTATCAAAGGCAGGTCCTACGATGAAAAATAATGTTTGATAAACAAGCCAAAAATATCTGCATTATCTACTACTATAAAATGTTTTTCTTATGATAATTACATCTGATTACTGTGTTGGATGTTAATAAGAATCTATTGTACTTTTTGCTTTATAATGTTTTTTTATTGTAATTTTTGTTTATCCTTTTATTTCTTCTAACATTCTAGTGTGTGTTTAAAATGTTCTTTTATATCTCTTTCCACATTTTATGACGATTTGGATGTTTTATAAAGCCTAATTGTATTCATTACCTTACTTATGCTAGTGACGATAAATTAAAGAGATATTAGTCTGTCAAAATTATGCAAAATCTAATCAAATAAAAGATTTAGCTTGGCCATTTGATTTTAAATTCGGTCCCAGTGAGCTATTAGGCAACATTCAGTATGCTGTGGATTGTTAGCATATACAACTGCTATTATTGTTTTGTATTTTTGAAGAGCTTGAGTTCAGTATGGAGCGACTGAGCTAACCAAGGGAAGTCAGCTCGGACTCACCGCTGTTTGTCATAGCTCCTGTGGTGTAAATAGCATATTTTCTTTTTCTTTTGGTCTTTTGTGAGGAAGTGAGATTAGAGGAGGAAATGGGACCTACCCCCACACAACAAGGTGTAGGTCTATAGCGATAAGACGGTAGAGAGCAGTAGTACTGCTCGACCTAAACTCAATTATCTCAAGCATCAGAATCAGCACGCAGAACAACAACTTGAATTACTAGAATTATATTATAATGTAGACAAAACACGGGTGGTATTATTAAAGTTCACACATAGATGATAAAAGGAAAGTGTCTTTATTCGGATTGCCATATTAGAAATGGTTTTTTTATTTATTTTCTAATTCTAAGCACGATTAATTAGTTTTAAAAATATCGTCATACTTGATGACTTTCCGTTGTCTATAATATAATTCAGAAATTTGGGGCTACTGATTAATTTGATGATCAAAGACCTGGTTGCTCCCATTGGTCTGCCAGTATTACAAGCGATGAAAACGTTCAGATGATAGACTTTTTCAGTTTTTGTAGTGCTTCTGTCTGAGAAGTCAGGTTGAATGAAGCTTTAGGAGAAGAAAGGCGAATTCTAGGCATCAAACAAAAAACAATCGTGGTATCTCCACATCAGCAGCATTAGATATATACGAGGGCGGATCAAATATATACGTGCTTTATTAAAAAAAAATTATTGATTGAAAAACAAAAGACAAGTTTTTATTGTTCTACATAGTCTGCTTCTTCTTTACAAATACATTTTTCCAGGCGAAAAGGAATGCGGTCTCTAATCGGTTAGTTTCGTCTTTTGCGGCGACCTGCAGCTCCCATAACTTATTCCGACCTTTTCTGCATTTTGGGAGACGGTCACCCGTCAATCTTCTTCAAGAATGTCTCAAAACGCGCGAATGTGTTCGTCCGTAGTGCTGGATCGAGGATGGCGATCGTGTTCCTGATTTTTCACTCGTTCTCGCCCTTCCTTGACCTCTTTATGTCAGGCAAACAAACGAGTCCTTGACATTGCTTGGTCCCTGAACTGTGCAGTCAATCTAGGGAAAATTTCTGCCGCTTGAACCCTTCACGAACAAGAAATGTTATAATATTGCGTTGCGCAACAGATGGGTGCACCCCTCGCTCCGACATCGTGAGCGCTACCGACGAACCGGTTGAGGGTGGGTATTGGCTAGCTCTTTCTATTCATAATGACCCTACCAAAGTATACTAGAACCTCGGGCCCGGTCTTAACAACCGTAGCAGCTCAGGATCAAAGATCCCGTTTACATTTGATTCACCTTCGTATTCTGTTTGACATATCCTTTGAGAAAAATCGAATTACGCCCAATATCATTCAGCATGATATGTGTTTTATGTATTCTGTTAGGAGTGTTTTACGTTTTTGGCTGTGAAAAAATGTTCTCGTCAAAGAATGAAAATGACGAAACATTGACGAAAACCCGCTTGTGCGATACACCCCTGAATTCAGTATAGAACATTCTTACTAACTCATTAAGTCCTTAACAATGCCAGAAAATAAAATAAAAAATCATTATTTTTGATTTTGGGTAAATCTCATAATACAACTGACATGCACACGTAATGTAATTATTATTTTTTTAATTTCTATTTTATTTTTCTATCTAATATTTACCTTCATCGCATAGTATTTGAAAGCGAGCGGGAGCACCGTCTCCTGGAAGTTGTTGATGGCCTGCGAGATGATCAGCATCGTCTGCAGTTGACTCCTCAGCATGTCCATGTCCCTTATGATGAACGCGATGTAGAACAGCGACAGGAAATTATTGACGAATTCGAACAGGACCAGCTTCGTCACCCTGTGTCGTTCGTACTGCGATTGAGTTCGGTGATTCTCTGAAAGCGTTCGTAAAATATTCAGACGCATATAAATTATGCACCGGAATCTAAATTCAGAGGCGAATAAACGGGAACGTATTTGCACCTTTAATGGTCGGATAAATGTGGGACATTGTAGCCCATCATTTTAAATTATTTTATGAGTTTATTGGATGTAAGAAGCAGTCGAAGATCTATTTTGATACATTTACGATGGAGTGAATATTTATGGGTGGGATAAGAAACGAACAACTTCTGTCGTGGTATTAAATACACTAGGCAAAACAATTAAGGATATAGAAAAATCGTAAATTCTTAGGTGATTTTCAAAGTTGCAAAAAATAGTCGCATAGCTATTTTAAAAAAATCTAATTTAAGCTCAAAGTTCCCTTTCAGATTTTTCTTGAGTTCAAAATCCAGTTTAACCACCATCAATTGTTGAGTAATCATAAGAAAACCATCGTAAAAAATATTTTAAAATTTTTTTTATTGCTGTAAACAAATCTACGGATTTCAATAATTTATTCTCAGTGATTTCATCATAAAACTTTCTTAGATAATTTTATCCTCTTTTAATATGAGTGGTTTAAAAGCCTTGTACGAGTTATGGTCGTTCAAAACAAAAAAGTGAGTTTTGATTTGGGTAATTAATTACTCCGGAAATAGTGATCGTATAGAAAATTTAAGTAGCGTTTTAAAGACTGTAAGGTATTCTTTATAAATCGTAGTTATTGGTATTTGATAAAAAATAATTTCGGTGCGAGAATGTTGATTGAAAAAGAGGTAAAAAATTTGGATATTCGCTTAATTTGACATAACTTTGCAAATAATGGATAGACTAAGGATTTTGATTGTTTCTTTTTCAACCCCAAAGTACTCCAAAGAAACTTGAAAATTTTAAAGGGCTGCGATGTTTTTCCATTGTGTTCGGAATAATTCAATTTGTCGTCTTTGCTGAAAATAAATTTAAGGATTAATTTTTCATATTTTTTATTAATTATTTGAGTTGAAAATGTTTTTTTAGCAATAGTCCATATTTTTTTAACAAAAAATATTAATTATTGAAAGGAAAAAAAATAAAAAAAAATTGTTCCCGAGTAATTAATTAACAAAGTCAAAACTGAAAAGTTTTTTTGCTTTGAACGACGATAATTCAGCGAAAAAACATGCTACAAGGCTTTTAGACCACTCAAATTAAAGAAGCTAAAATTATCTAGAAAAACTTCATGATCGCATTTGGTATTCTTGCATAGACATGCTTCTATATGGTTCTTTATAATTTTGCTTTTTCTTTTTTAAATATTGAGTCCAAGTTAATTCTCTATTTAGAACAATCTTTACATATTTAACCTCAATTTTAATTTGTGATTGTTCCTTAACGAAAACGGGAAGCTTTAGTATTTCGAAATTTCTTCTGTTAGCAAAATATTGCTTACGTTAAAAAACGCCATGCATCTGTTTACGTAATCTTTATTTGTACAAAAGAGTAGCAGTGTTGTGGAGCCAGAAGGCATTATTTTTCATATTAGCTGCTATGTAACTTATTTAAGACATGCTATATAACCTATTTAACGAAGATAAAGAAAATTACTTACCCCATTCTGTGAGAAATGTTGCTAATTTTCTATAATATAAATTCATGATAAACACTACAATAGAATAAATTATGCTAGGAAATATTATGTAGGACTGTAAATTTTCGTTTTCTGATTGCTTTATATAATCTTCTGCCCAAAAAGACAATAACATCACAACGAAAGCTGCCACCATGCAAATAAAGACGATTGGAAGAGACACCGAATACATCTGAAACAATAAAAATGATAAAAATAAAAATATTAAATGCAAATACGATAATAAAATGCATGTGAACGTTTCTTAAAATGTGACTGTTATGTAGCAAAATAAGTAGACAATTGTACATCAGATATATATAGAATTGGGAGAATATGTCGACACACCTGATTTAATCTAATTAAAAAAGTAGTTTAATAAATTTATGGCACACACCAATATTAATTGGCAGGCATAATGGCCTTGATGGCTGGGTTTTGTCGGCAAGTCGAACGAGATTACCGCTCTTTACTCGTCCATCGTGTAGACCGGGACCGTCGTACGAACGTATGCCGAGCTATTCTTCCGCTCTCGCGGGTCTCTACGCGAGAAGCAAGTGCCGCCCGCAAACAAAACCCGCGCGACTGGCAGCGGTTCGCTCCCCTCGACCTCCTTTGGTCCTGACGCCTTTAAGTCAAGCTGGCAGGGACTTCTTCCCGATTTTTTCTTAATCTTTGGTCGCCTTTGGTGGGCGCCACGCCACATCAGTACGACCGTCGCCCGCAAATTTATGGCTAAACTATAAATTAGATTTTATCCTAATTGTAAGCTAAGCGTACTAACAAGTGGTACGTTGTATGACCATCTAGCGTGAATTCATAATAAGTGGTCGTTATTACCGTGATCTGTAAGAGTGTAAATGGTGTGAAAGGAATATAACAGGGACGCTTACCCAGTCTTCCATACATAATTTCTTGGTGGAATATCAAAGTGTTCTTACCTTAATGTATGTCATATATCGAGGACTCTGGGGCTGTATCTTTCCTGTAATTGCATCTATCCCCATGGCTCCGCGAAAATTAGGCCTGGGTTCATCCATGCTTGTCATCCCGATTGTGCCCCATCTGAATGCCAGTTCGTTGCTTTTCCTCTTCCATATCTTGAAAAGACGATGTATATTATCAAAAATTGTCGCTTATTGAAATTATCGAGAGATTAACGCTAGACTGAGTAGATTTTTATTAATAACCTTCTAAAGTATTTAATTATATCTCACTAGATTTTTATTGGTATTGTTGGTCATTTAATAAAGATATTTTTTCTGATGTTTCAGATTTATATTTTTTGTTTTTAATGAAACACAGATTATGTTATACTTACAACGTAGTCCGTTTATTCTTATAAGAAGTATATATAGAAATCATTTGATATAATGCGTGTTGGAAAGAGCCTTGATGCATAATGATATTGGAAAATGATCTTCATTGTTTTGGCATTATTTAGGGATGCACAAAATATCACTCAAAGTAATATGTTTATAATAGTCTAAGAAGATCGGCACTTAAATTTAAATTGTGATAATCTACGACACATTTGTTTCGAAAACTCAAAAACATTTATCTCGTGAAATCTGTGATGATGTGAATAAATGTTGGTCCATAATATGCATTTCTGTCTAGTAAAATAGAATTAAATAAAAACTACTTAAAAGTTATAATTTTTTTCTCATCGCATCATACAACACTATTTAGCAAATCATTATGAATCAGTTAAACATTCGCTTTTCTTAATGTAAAACTCAACCTTAATGTAAAATAACTACATATAGTGAATTTCTGACTAAATTTATTTGTATTGTTTCTGGTTGCTTATAACTATGTCACTTTACAGAGACAGTATGTCAATTCAGATAAAGAAACTGAACTGGATACTGACAAACGTTGCTTTCATAACAATTCTGTAAGTTCTTATCTAATAGAACGCAATGAAATATTGCATTTATTTTATTCGATTTAGAGCCTCCCTAATTCTGTAAACCGATAAAGATAAGTCAATCGTTTCCAGGACTCTTAACGCATTCCAGAACATTACTTCTCTGATATATCTATGGGAATTGATAGACTACGCCTGTCGGTGTTCGGTTTATTCCTCGCTCATTTTCAGAAAGGAGGAAATAGAGCTTTATGATATTATTTTGCCGATATTCCAGGGTGATTAGGAACATATATCATGGGTGAATACGAAATCAGAACGTAATCGGATTCAGATGAGGAAATCATTTTAGTCTGATATTTATTTTATTTTAGATGCGATTTCTGTGGGCATAAATGCATGCTTCGTAATATGTGGGACAAACTTCTAGGAGTGATTGAGAAGCTTATAAAAAATAAATAAAAAAGTCCCTATAAATATGAACCAAAAATCCTTATGGTTTCCTTTTAGATATTTCAATTATTGATTATTAAATATATTAGAACAATACAGTTTTATTTACATTTTGATTACATTAAGGTAAGCAAACCAAATGTGGTACAAGTAGCTTCTTCTACGATGTTCAACTGAGAAGAAAACCTTTTTCGTAGAAAAATGCCTGGAAAATTATATTTCCGAGAAAAAAATTGTTACATTTTAACGAGAGATCCCCCTACTGTCTACGCCCCACGATTCGCCTTATACGAAAACCATGAAGAACCAATAAATCCACACTATCCTCAATAATATGGAAAATAATTATTAAAACTTCACTCTAACAGGCTGACTTTAAAATACCCTAAGTATCTTGGGAAGCACTTCCAGATTCATATTGAAACTTTTTTATACTTCTAGTTCTATCGTTTATCGAAATACATAAGCCTTATTTCTAGACACCCTGTAGATATTCTTGGATAACCTGTTACATTAACTGATAGACAACCTGTAGAAAATGGTAGTTCTAAATGCTCTAGTAAACGTCCAAAGGAGTAAGAGATTATGAGGAGCAAGGAGTAAAAGCAAGATGGCTTGAGGCTTTGAGACAGAAGTTCTAAGATACCTTCATCTCACATCTCAAAATTATATACGGAACATCATAATTTTAACGAATTAATGAACTATTTTTTACTCAACGCATAATCAATAAGATTACTTTGGAGAATCAATGAGATTCTTTATAGTATTTCAATGACATTCGTTTTTCAATTATAGTGTTTAAATTTGCCGAAGTCTAAACGTGCTTAGGTTTTAATAATAAATAATGGTAAATAAAATGTAATAAATAATACGTTCAAAGATACCCCAGGCATAAAAATTAAGGGATGTAAAAAAATCTAAATTTTAATGTGATTTTCAAAGGATTTTCATGTGTATCTTGGAGAAAAATAGTCGAAGAACAATTTCAAAAAAAGCAAATTAAAGCTCCAAGTTTCTAGTTTTTAGATGTTGAGTTCAAAGTTTCTTTTATCGTCAGCAGTTTTTAAGTAATCACAAGAAAACCATCGGAAAAAACATCCAAATATTTTCTTGTCTTTCAAAACGTCCATGGACTTCATCATAAAGCCTTTTTAGATAATTTTATCCTCTTTAATTTGAGCGGCCTGAAAGCTTTGTACGATGACTTTTTAAATTTTTTTTAATAATCAACATTTTTTGATAAAAAAATACGGATTATTGTTAAAAAAACATTTTCAATCTCAAAATGAGTCAAAAATGAAAAATTAATCTTAAATTGATTTTTAGAAAAACAACAAATTGAATCATTTCGAACACAATAAAAAAAATCATCGCGCTGTGAAATTTTCAGGTCTTCTTCGGAATGTTTGAAGTTGAAAATAAACAATCAATATTCTTAGTATATCCATTATTTGTAAAGTTATGCCAAGTTATGCTCTTTTTCAATCAACATTCTCGCACCGAAATTTTTTTTATCACAAACCAACAACTACGTCTTGTAAAGAATATTTTGCAGTTTTTAAAACCCTACTTGAATTATCTGTGCGATCATTATTTCTCGAGTAAAAAATTAGCAAAGTCAAAAAATTTTTTGTTTGAACGGCAATAACTCAGCGAAAAGCCATCGTACAAGGCTTTTAGACATTCAAATTAAAGATGATAATATTATCTAAAAAAGCTTTATAATGAAATTACTGAAAAAAATTATTGAAGTCCGTGGAACTTTTGAAAGGCAAGCAAAAGTTTGGGATTGTTTTTCCAATGGTTCTCTTATTGTTACTCAAACTATTGTTAAAAAAATTATTGTTATTTCTAACGGTAAGATATTTTGAACTCAAAATCTGAAAACTAGAAACTTAGAGCTTTAATTTGCTTTTCTTAAAATTACTCTGCAACTATTTTTCTCTAAGTTACAGCCCTTCTAAAATCACCTAAAAATTGACGATTTTTTTACATACCTTAATATTTATGCCTAGTGTATACCAGACATACGTCTAAGATTTCAGGAACGAAATGAATGAAATGCTCTGGGAATAATTTTCTCTCTTTTGAAATAATGTTCTGCACGAGTCAGAATAACTCGTGCATAACAAGGTTCGCATTATATTTTTGTATATCTTGTATACCCATTAATACACTGTCCGGAAGGCCGTTTCAAGAGACTGCACGAAAAATAATTTCCTTTTTACCGAACGGCGTATTAAATCCCGAAGACGCCAAAAACTCCGGCACTATAAGCCGTATCTCGAGCCCCTTGCATTTAAATCCTCTCAAATAAGTGTAACATTAAGATTAAATGTATGTCGACTACGGTATAATAGAACCTAATCTCAGCATCTGCCCGTCCCGAAGCATCGAAACTAAAATGAGTTTTTAGAGCATCATCAAGCCTAAGAGCGTATTCCAGTAATAAATATCGCTTTTTAAGTATTTATGCCCTTTTGAGTCGGCAGTCAAACGGCGGGCGGTGGAACTCGACGTCATTTCCGTTTTTCAGCTCGAAAAAGGCCCTCGACACCGCCGCCGAGAGCAGGAAGTTGATAAAAGCCTTCCGCGCCTCGGCCAGATAAAAATCTGACACCCCGCTCTAAGGCTCCTTTATAATCTGCCGGGGTTAATCTGTGAAAATAATTTGTTGGGCCGCTTCTTAGACGTGGAGCGAGGCTTTGTAAAGTTAATAACGGTGTCTGGAGTGTTAGGGGCGCAAACAAAAACTCTAACCAACGGGGAATACAATAAACGGGTGACGTTTCGTTTTAGGCTGTCGCAACGGTGCTCCGGGGCGGAGGTTAAGAGGGGGCGAAATCTCGCTGGGAAATTTATAACTGGCCGTAAAATCTTCGCAAATATTATTGCGTGCTGTTGAATAACGCCTCTCTATTATCTTAGAGAGTAATTTCCATTGTTGGTAGACGTTTACAATGGGGAGATAACTGATTATCAATTAGGACGTCTTTCCTTTTCGTTATGCGATGATTTGGTGTATCTCTACTTCCCTCCGTTCGTTTTCTTCGCGAATACCCCTTTTGTATATGAGTTGTTTAAAGCCTAAGGGGGAAAAACTCTTTCGGATTTATAGTTAATAATGCTAGTATGTAGGCTTTTCACACGATAGTTTTCAAAAATCACTGACATATCTTCGTCAGTGTTCCAGATTTGCTGAATTACATACCCAATGGAATTGTTTAGTCATACAGATGCCACTTGTATCATAGCTACGATCTAACTTCAGACCACAGTTCTATAACATCAACAGCAAGTATATCAGTAGTTGCGTTATAGTGCAGCACTTTCCATGCTGTTCCTTAGAGCTTGACTGTTTTTCGGTTCGTAATTGTACCATTGATGCTATGAATTTAAAGACCTAAATCCATCGTGGAGAACATGGCAAAATAAGAGGAAAGCAAAAAGTACCAAAAGCTGAATTCTTTGGTTAAGGTGTTAAGATAAATCAATGAAAACTTCGAGATAATCCCAGATAATACACTCTATTGTTATGTCCAAACATAACACTAACTGAGTTTTCCACAAAACACCAAAATACTATGCACCACACTCGACGCGTGTTTCGACAACAAAGTTGGCATCATCTCCATTTTTTCTCCATCTCTTATCTCTATTTATCTCCATCTTTTATAAACAAAAGTTTCTGAAATACACTAAACAACCAATAAAATAAAATCTTGTTATATTTTGTGATAACATTATAATGTAAAATAAAGTATTATCATTAAATGTATTTACTTACTTTCTAAAGTATTATGAATGCGTCTAAAAATGAAGGAATTGCTGGGTTGTTACAATACGATTTTCAGGTTTTTTGAAAATTTGTAACTCGTATCCTGGCTCTATTCGAAAGTTCAAATTTTCAGAGTCATTTAAGAATATAATAAGTAAATTTTTGTGAAAGTTTCAAACAATTCGAAATTGAAAGAAAAAAGTTGAAGCTAATTGAAAATAGCTATTTTTTGAAAATCGATTAAATTTGACAGGTCGTATTACGAAGTGTAATCATTAGACACTTAAAATTTTTACTAATTTTGAAACTATGAATCAAGCCAAACAATATGAGCCCATACATAATTTTTAATTTTAAAATTTGTATAAATAGCGGCATTTTAAAAAGGGGTAAAATTTTATGAAATTAACGGATCAGTCAAGATTTTCTCCCGAAAGCGTGGATATGATCTAAGTTTTAATATAATTTTTTTCGATGAATAGAGAGTTCAGTGAAAGAAAATGCGATCAGGTTGAGATCAGTCGGTTAAATAGACTCAGAGAAATACATTTTTGAAAATTGCTAGATTTAAAATAAAAAAAATTCTCCTGAAGCCAAATTTGCCTTGATTGGGCTGAGACTTTGGAAAATCCCATATATTAGGAACTACTTTCATATAAAAAATCATGAGCCAAATCGCTGATCCAGGTGCGCAAAGTTTCGTCGAAAAGTAATGGATGTGCCCATATATATATATATATATATATATATATATATATATATATATATATATATATATATATATATATATATATATATATATATATATATATATATATATATATATATATATATTGAATGTACCCAGACTTCGCTCTAGCCGCGCGTAGAGTGTATCCTTTTCCCTGCGAATGCTGCCTCACTCTCTTTTTACACATACCTAGAGAATCTCACACTTTCTCCTATTCTTGATGAGCAGTATGGCTGTAAAAGATACGTTTAACATACCTTAGTATTTATGTAATCATCTTGGTGACCAAAAAGAACACATCTTGAAATAACCAGAGGGATATGAATATCATTATAAAGACAACTCGAAGACGTCATCTCCAAAGAAGTATCTGTGGTTTAAGACAGGCAACATACATAATGGACTATAAAAGTTGTAATACGAAACAGGGATTTAATGAAAGTAGTAATGATATTTGATACTCTTTTGTTTATTAAAAACTATGAACAAGATTATTTACACTTAATCATACTTATTTTACACGTTTTTGATGGTTTACTGTTTTAAATAATGATTCTTCAAAGCACCAACGTTACAACCAATTTAAAGGTATCAAGAAATAAATTTGAAACAGTTGCAAACTTGTTTCCTTTTTCTTAGTCTTAAAAATTGATTTCCATATTTACTAAACGGCTGCTTTCGTGTGGGTGTCACGAAATTTTTAGGTCGATGTACAAAATGCTTTTCGTTCGAATTTCGGCATTTTGA
The DNA here is from genome assembly GCA_037954035.1 of Rosalia funebris. Lineage (NCBI taxonomy): Eukaryota > Metazoa > Arthropoda > Insecta > Coleoptera > Cerambycidae > Rosalia > Rosalia funebris. Next base: position 14,767,843 of record JAZFAV010000034.1, on the reverse strand, counting down.
CAAAATGAATATAGTAAATCGACCATTGCGAACAACGTGGTAACTTTCATTTTATCCGAAGCCTCTAGAGGCATGCTCCGGAGGTGCCTTCGATATGAGCGAGAGGGCGGCACAATATTATTGCGATTTGCTTACTCGTGAAAAATATTGAAACGTGTGATGGCATGCCAGTGTTTACACCTCCAATTAAAGATTGCATCAAATCAAACATGTCTTCCCTCATAGAGAGATCGGTGCAATATTGTATCTAAAAACATCAAATATTTTTAATATTATAAAAAAGTGCCACTCTTCATTTTAAATATCTCAAATATATTTATTATACAATAACTGTGGTAAGATATTTTGCTCACATACATGTCATGCATGTTAATGTAGATATATATTATGCGCCAAGAAAAAAACCTCCACTGCACTGTTCGAAATAGGAAATAATTGGGTTTTGCTTCAGCCAAATGTCATATTGTGAAACTTTCTATAATAGATCACTTTTCGCTTTATTACGATGCAAGGCAATTCTTAGTGCTATCAATGGCATATCCATCTTTTATTCGAACCAAGGAAAATGCCACCACGCCAATTACAATCAGAAGTCTAATGTGGTATAAGTATATAAGATGAATGGGGAATTCAGAAATTTCCAATAGGTGGAAAATGAGCCTTATATTATCATTTAAACGTAGGTAGATCATGCATTGCGATGTCTATTTATATTTACACGGTGTGTTTGAAGAGTGTGTGAGAGGAAAATTACTTAAATTATGTGCAAGTTTCACCACTATAACATCTGATTTTATAACACTTCTTTTTCACGCACATCCTTGAAAAAAATCACCAACTAGCAATAAACAGATTTCAATGTTTGGGGTTACCTTAAGCACAGGATGTTTATGTATAGACTTCTAACTTTCTGAAATATTATGTTATGCTCTTTTTGTTATTATTATCTCATTTCTTCTTCAATTAAGTTTTTATTTTCTAAAATTAAGTTTTAAATTAGTAATAGACATTTGACTTTCTCTGTATACAGCTCACAAAACAAAATTTTATGTCCTCAAAGTGTTATATCAAATAAAAAAACAAAGGCCAAAATGTACGGTTTTAATATTTTACAATCATCTGTACACATTCAAATAATTATCCCTCGGGGTATATGCAATGGTATTAACTTACAGAAAGTTTTCTTTCATACAATGCGGCGAACAAGTTTCGTACAACGTTCATAATTATGTTTTCTCTTGCTAAACTGAAATACATCAATATTATTTTTTTTAAAATACTGTTTAACATATTAGGGATTTCCTTGTCCCGTTTACAACATAGAGGGTGTAAAATTTAAAATAGGAAAATACGGTTGTATCGAATAATAAAAATAATATGCTAGATAGAGAAGAGCAAAAATTACGAGATACAGTCGCTAAATGTTTAGGCTGCAATTATGAGAAGTCGTCATTTAGAGCAACTCTACTCTTTTGAAGAAAAATTGACTGCTGTTAGATTAAGAATTTAAGAACAGCTTTTGCAGTTCTTCATAAAGGCAATAAGGATTAATGCTGATGTTTTCTATTAAATAATTTGACTTTAACATGGATTTTCCTCCTCTTCATTTTGGTGATAATATTCGGTCATTTATTGACGATACTAGGCCCTACTCGATAATAAGTAGAGTGACTAGGGCTAACTGAATGGTCACCCTGACTTAACCCTCTTCAATTTACTCTGGTGGGGTTACTTAAAATCGAAGTTCTATATATACAGAAAAAATGGAATAATATTGAACCAAAAAAATATAGGTGTGGATAGAAGAAGGATATACCGTGGGAGATAATATAATAAAATTAGTGTGATAAGAATTATAGAGAATTTTGGTGTGATGGAAATGTGGTAGAAACATATTATTTTACAAATCTCGGGAACAAATATTAACAGTAACTACCTTTAGGGCTTCACGGGAACATTAAGCGTTTTACGAAGAACTTTTCAGTTATTCATAAAGCTCCTAATTCATATAATTTCACATTATATTATTCCATAATACACAAAACTTTGCTACCATTTCTCGACGATAACAGAGGTTAACTGTTTCCATGAAATCCAAGAAAATCCTATAAATATAAGCTGGCATGATCAGTATGCAACATCATCTATTACCATTTAGAAGATCGTAACATATGTAAATATACTTCTGACGTATTATAGTCTTAATATTTATCAAACAATAGCAAGCATATTATCACAACTTAATCTTAAGGGTTTACTTTTAGGCTACAGACAATATAGTCACATATATGTATGTAATATTCGATCCAAGATATGAATAAACACATAGAACTTGTTATGTCCGGATATTCTAATACTGTGTATGTACGTAGGTCAAACTGAGTTTTATTTAGAAACACGATATAAAGGACACTTTTGTTCGTTTAAAATTCTCAGTGACTTTAGTATGTACCACGTACAATATAAAGGCTTTAAACTAATTTTACTAGAGTGAATTGAAACATTTAAATCGAAAAAATCACTAAATTATATAGTCGATTAAGTAAACTTACGGTGTTAGTGAATTTTTGTTATTTAACTATGTTCCCTGTAACTTAATTTTCTTTAAGTAGTTTATTTACTTGCATCACTTTGCGGATGAGGCGCTGAAGTATGCAAATTATGATTGTGAGTCTTATGTTACCATAAAAATATTATTTTGATATGATCATGGAAACTGAACCCTGGAGGTTGACATATTTGGTTTCATTTTTCCATTCCAGGTATGGAAAGTTTATGTTGTGAGTTTTACAATAGAGTAACAACACGAAGCAGATACTTACCTCCAAGACTAGAGTAACCCACACCACGTTAAAAATGCAGAAGAATGGTATAGTTTCTGTAGAGACTAGCAGCTGCAGAAATCCAAGAAAAATCGGCAACATCAGCGCAGACGTGTAGAAACCCAAAAATTGGAAGTACAGTGCTATGGATTCTCCGAAGTAAAGTTTTATTTCCTCTGGAAATAAAACGCATTCTGTAATATTTCTCCAACTCGGACTTATCCTTGTCTAATGGAGTAAATCGATCCGGGTTATGTCGTGGTCATTGTTGAACCCATCTTAATGTTTCACTGATCATTTAGTCAGCATGACGATGACCACAGCATATACTGGAAGAATTTGCTTCATTGGACAACAGACAATACTAGAATACAAATAAATTCCTTATTACTTCTCCGATGTAGATATATAAAGGTTTGTAATCACTATGATAAAAAGGCAACAACGTTGTCGATGTATTATACCATTAAAAAATATATATATATATATATATATATATATATATATATATATATATATATATATATATATATATATATATATATATATATATACAGGGTGATTCAGCTAACCCGTTTATTAAAAGTTTATGAACTTCCCATTGGAATTAATTTTTAAAATTTGGAATCAGGGGTTAACGAGGACGATCTATTCAACTAAAGTTTTTGCTTTTCTGACACTTCCGGTTATACCGGAAGTAGCTATCAACTTCCTTATTTTAAATAGAACACCCAATATTATTACATTTTTAAATTACCCTGCTGATTTTAAGTGAACTTTCTTAACGATTCCCTATACCTATCGTCAGCAGTTTTTGAGATATTTTAATCTCTTTGAAAAAATTAGGTTTTGTAGTATCCCATTGGAATGCTCGTCACTTATTCAAAACAAAAGTTATAGTAGCAAATTTTGGGCTGTAATTAGGCGGCCTATTAAGCTTTCAGGTGATATGTAGTTTTATATTTTATTATTTACAGGGTGTCCAACAAACTTAGTTCATTCTGACAAACTTCAACTGCTCAAAAGTCAATTTTATTAAATGAAACACCCTATATTTTATTGCTTTCTGTGATGGAGAATTAAGTTATATTTCAATCTGTATTAGGATTCCCTATACCTATCTGCTACCGTTTTCTTGCTATCGAGATATTTTTTATTCGATACCATAGTTTTCTATTTTATTAATTTACTTGTGACCAGCGGGCCATGAAAATTAAAACAACGTAACATTTATATTAATTTTTTATCATAAACAATGATGCAAAATTATTGAACAAAAAAAAATCATCATGAATAAAAAGCATATTTTAAACGATTTGGAACTTACATTAGCCTAAACAATAAAACATAATAACAATAATAACTAAATGTTAACAATCGGGTCTTATTGGTATAACAACTGTTCTATGTGCCGTCTGTTGTGTTCTAAGCACAATAAAACTCGTTTACTAATCTCAACGGTCGTAGATTTCAATACCATTCCTTCATCTAGTTCGGTGAAGGCAGTCCGAACTCGATGTAATAAGTCATCTCTGGTATTGACGGGCGTTGAGTAGACTTTACTCTTGATATGGCCCCATAAAAAAATCAAGGGGTGTTAGATCGGGTGATCTGGGAGGCCATAGAGCCGGACCATTACGCCCAAACCAGCGATCTTCAAACATATTTGTTAACTCATGGTAAACTTCATGGGTTGAGTGGGCTGGAGCCATCCATTTGGTACCAACACGTATTTAGAATATTTAGTGGCAAATTTTCCAAAAAATTTGAAACCACCGTTCTAAGAATTTCTAAGTATTTACGAGAATTTAAATTTTCATCATACACTTCAAAACACACGCGATTATCAATCATCAAACAAAAAACATTAAAACTAAATGTATTTTGAAAGTTACCTTCACGCACCATTCGTGGATTTTGTTCTGCCCAAACATGCCAATTCCCCCTATTTATTATCCCTTCTCTGTTAAATTTTGACTCATCGGTGTAAATAATTTTGTTCAAAAAATGTGGATCTTCTTGCGTTTTTAATAAAATGCTTTCGCAGAATGCCACACGTCGTCCCTCGTCACCTTGGTGGAGAGCTTGCAGTTTGAATATATATATATATATATATATATATATATATATATATATATATATATATATATATATATATATATATATATATATATATTATATGTAGAACTATATTTGACATGAGTTAAAAAATACGAAAAATTATTTTCTATAGACATATGTAGATTTCTAGATAGAACATTTTCCTATAGAAATATGTAGATTTTTCCATATGTAGATGTTTCCATATGTGGCAATTAGGGGGCGGCGATGCAATATTCGTCCAGGCGCATCAACCGTCAACCCTCTCGCTCCCGTCGAACGCGGAATTAGTCTGCCGATGCCGGTGCAAATGACTATTCCGAGCGAATTCCGTCTGGCCAAAACAAAGGGGGCATCGTCGGTCTGAAGCGACAGTATGATGGCGGACTACAGTTTTTCCTAGCTATCGATGTGGAATTAGACACTAAAATGATCAGTTTCAGCTACAGCTTCCTGAAGTTGTTTCAAATAAATTAGTCACAAAATACGTTTAAATTGAAATAAAATTGAAAAAACAAATTGGAGAAATATGAAATTTCTCTTACAAGCAAAAGAACGATCCCACGTTGATTTTGATAAAACCTTGCACAAAGACCAAAAATAGGTAAAAAATACATATTTCTTTATATGGACTGATGTACACTGGGATCAAAAAGTCCCCAGACTCATTTTATAGAAACAGTACAAATGGAGACCCTAGGAGCCAAGGGGTACAAGTAACAAAAAGTTATTTTTTAGTTAATCAAAGACAAAATTATTATATATATATATATATATATATATATATATATATATATATATATATATATATATATATATATATTATATGTAGAACTATATTTGACATGAGTTAAAAAATACGAAAAATTATTTTCTATAGACATATGTAGATAGAACATTTTCCTATAGAAATATGTAGATTTTTCCATATGTAGTATACCTTAAAATACATAATATAAAATAACAAAATAGTTTTGTACATGACCTCGTACGCACAATACTAACATAATACTAGCCTTAAAGATATTCATAGAATTAGTTTTTGTAGTTTTGAGAGCATTAAATAAGCTGATGGTTCATTGGGTCAGGGTGATGCTTTGCTTGTCTTGTGTCTTATTTTTATTTTTGTGCAAGAGGTTCCGAGCTGCTACCGACAGTGCAATTAAGAAATATTACAAATTTGATAGGTATATTGAGAATAATCCACAATTACAATTATGTTTCGACCTTTACGCATTTAAGCCCTTCTACGCTCTGTTTTTATTAATCATTTCAATCCAATTGGATTGATATGATTAATAAAATTGATGGAACAATGTTTGTCCGTTATTCGCGTTAAATATACCGGAATAATTCGAAAACGCGATAATCCTCTCATTGTTTCATTGAACGTGAATTCAATTAATTTTTTCTTCCTAAAATAAATTCCCGTAGACAATGAAAACGACTGTACCGTTTGATATTCCAGTGGAAATGTAATTGAATAACAGTTGTGTTTTTGTTTTTAATTTATATTTATGTTTTCGTAAGAATACTGTATGGGGTAGGACGCCTAGCCGTAAGGTAATGCACGTGGTTCATAATACAGTATGTCTTTAAAATAAAATTCATCAAAGTAAAATTTTATTTTCATAATAATTCAATTTTAATTTTCAGAAGAAACTACTATCGAAAATGGAATATTTCCATTACTTATTAACCAATTTTGGATTTTATTTTTGAATTTATCACCAGAAAGTGAGGCATATCACGGGGAGTACTTTCTTGGGAATAATATAAAATATCGAAATAAACAATATTCCAAGAGATTTTTACACAAACACCACAGACCAAAGGCTTTAACATATATTCTTAATAACTAATGAGGATTGGCTGACATGTTATATATTTTATTGTAAGTTTTCTTGTTTTTATAGTTTAGTAGTACATTCGCAATACTGAAATACATACATCTTTTGATACAGCGATTTTTACAGTAGTTAGTGAAGATGGTGATAAAACACAACTAGCGATAACCAGAAAATTACTAATTTGACACCTACTATAAACTCATACAAGGATACACAAAATTATCGTAAGCATAAATTCATGAACTCCAGCACATTTTTAAATAATCTACACCAGAAATTGGACGCCTAAGTTCACCTAGGAATTTGGTCCAAGTTATAAAGTTGGGGTTGTAGCTGTTATGGATTTGATAGTAAGGAGTTGAAAATAACCTCTACAGGTGTTGTTCTTAATATAATGACTTTAATTTAAAATTTGAATAACATACTATATATTAGAAATATTTATGTTTCCATTTGAGTTTGTAATATTGTTCCCAACACAATTAAGACTAAATTGGGTTGACTACTTTCCGTAACAATTTATATACAAGAATTGTATCCAAAAATAATATAAAATTACTAAAGTGAACTGGTTAAATGTGGATCACAGTCGAAACTGGGACTCGTTAATACAGTTTCAACCCTCATTAAATAACACAAAACAAAATACCAAGAAAACGTACGTATACCAAACTCTTCTATATATCTTGCCTTTATCACCCTGCTTAATTGTAATTAGCTGCTATTAGTACGTTGTAATGTCGCAATGTTTTCTTATTGTATATGTAATGAGCGCTGTTATTGGGATTATAGCTTGGAAAGTTTATTGATACGCTTTCGTAGAGGGATAAATTGGTTGTAATCTAATTAAAAGTTCCAGAAAAATCCCCTAATATGCAATAAAAAGTGTCGTTGGGTGATCTTAAGGTAGAAATGTATACTCAGCTTATAACAAAGGTTCTGTTTTGTTAATGCATATAAGACAATAAATATAATTTATTTTAAGTATCTGAAAATCTACATTTAATGGTTTTAATCAATAAGACTTACAATGCACAGAAATACAAATTGTATATGCAAAATACGTTTTAATAATTAATTTTCACATATAAATGAGCAGAATGTTTATTTTACTAAATTCATAGGTATTTTTTTAGAAAAACTATCTAACAATTTTCTCCTAATTTTTAGACTTAGCTGTTCAGTATACGAGCATCCAGCGATACACTCCATATAGCACTATCACTTTGTTCATGGGATAGACTTACTTCTATTTTCTGCGCCGTGTCACTACACCAATTCGAACGGATTTAGTATCTTCAGCTATATATTATAAGAAAGTATTACGTAAGTACCTACATAGGTACTATCTGTGTTAGGTACGGCTTGGTCGATTATGAAATATAACAATCGATCATCGATTATAAAAAATAATCGATTATTTCCAATTAATCGATTATCGATTAATCTATTAATTGATAATCGATTAATCGGAAAATCTATTGATCGATTCTCTAGGAAAATGTAATCAAATGATCGATTAATCGATTATTTATCCTGGCCCTATATCCTAGATAGAAAATACTGTGCGGTGTAGGCTGAAGCGAACTGTCATGTCACAGATTTTTTTTTTTTATTTTAGATTATTTTAGTGCCGGCTGCCGAAGTTGCAACTGGCACTGTAGCTATATGTATTTTACGAAACGACGGAGTAAAAGCTAATGCTATGATTGATAAATGATGATAAAAGATGTGTAACCGTAAAACTTGTAAACTATTTGTAGGACAATTAATAATCAACAGATGATCGATTAATCTATTTTAGATTAATAATCCATTGATGGATTACATCGATTAATCTATAAATAATCGATAATCGATTATTTAGGAAAATTCAATCAAAAGATCGATTAATTGATTAATCGATTAATAGATTATTTCTCACAGCCCTAGTGTTAGGTCGATTAATACATTTACGGGAAACTAAAATTTTGGTGGCGGCCTGCCTAAATGGAATCCATTCTCGTGGACACCCATGTACATCTCATGAACCTCCAATTTTTTTTTTATTGACATGGACTCCCTGCAGATCGAATTCGACCCCTGGGGGTCGATATAGACCATTTTGGGAATGACTGGGCTAGAGCATCGCGCTGAGTGACTATACTCAGAGTACAGAGATAACATTATTTGAGGAGCCTAGAAGCTAAGGGGTACAAGTGCAGTTCTTGTACTTTTGGAGATAAGTGCAGGAACTGGTTGATAGGGCACTAAACAATATTGGGGTAAAGGGATACAAGTGAAACACTGTCAGGTGCTGAATTCTAGCGGATGGTATAAGTACCAGTTCAAATGCCAGCTGTCTCTTTTAGAAGCCAAGAGTCATAAGGACAAGAGAGGTCACAAAGTTCCGTCCAATAAAACAAGCAATCATTCTATTGAAGTAATAAAAAATGCCATTAAGTCTCTTCCAAGATGCAGTAGCCACTACTCCAGGATTAGGTCTTCTAATATAAATTACTTGAGTAATGGCCTAAACTTGAAAACGATCTACACGATGTATGTAGAAATGCGTAGGGAACAAAATGTAAACCATGAGAAAGGAAGTTACTATAGGCGCATTTTCCATACTTAATTCAACCTATCCTTCAAAAGACCTCAGACTGACACATGTGATAAATGTGATACGCTCCAAAATATAATTGATAATGGAATTGATCAGGAAAAAGTCGAAAACTCTAGAAGCCTGAAATATTTGCACCTGCGCAAAGTAGCAGTTGCAAAGACCGTAAAAGATAATGATGTGGCTAAGTTCAAGGATAACTCAACAACAGTAGTTGTCTGTTTTGATTTACAAAAAAAACTTGCAACACCCAGTTTGACATACAAAAAAGCATATTACAGCCGTCAACTCTGGACGTGCAATTTCTGCATTCATGATTTTTCCATTGGACAGGCCAACATGTTTTTATGGCATGAAGGCTAAACCAACCGTGGGTGTAAAGAGATGCGTCGTGCCTTTGGAAATTTATTAAAATGCTACCACCAACTGTAAAAAATATTATTCTTTACAGTGACAATTGTGGGGACCAAAACAAAAGTCACTTAATAACAATGTTTTGGCTCAACGTTGTACAGAAAAACACAAATCGAAACAAAAGTTTCTTATTGTAGGACATTTCCTCATGGAATGTGATCAAGATTTCGGAATAATAGAGAAAGCCAAAAAGAGGAACCATCAGCAGATCTATGTTCCAAGCATGTGGGCAGATACGATAACGAAATCTAGTAGAAAATTTATTATCACTCAAATGGATGATGATAACATTTGATAGTGTCTTTGAATTTTGAAAGAAAAAACCCCTTCACACTTTCTTACACAGAAGGCTTTAACATGCCTAATTTTCTACAGTTGAACAAGAAGTCATCCAGAACTGGTCGACCTCTTACTGAACTTCTTCTTCCATTGAAACCAATACGAGAAAAGCCAACAATCAAGAATGTGAAATTTGACAACCTGCAATCACTTCTGCCATACGTTCCTCCAATCTATCATGCATTTTTCGATGCCCTGAATTATAGTGATAGTCCAAACAAGATAGTGACTCAGACAACGAATAGTGCTAATTTTGTTTGCCTACTTGTCATGTTTATTGTCTTTAATAAACACACATTCCATTGTAACAATGTTCTATGTCAATAAAAGTTTCGTTTGATACTTGAAATCCAAAGGGTGTAGTAAACGCTTTCTCATTTTTTAGAAGCCAAGGGGTACAAGTGACGATTATTATCAGGTTATCAATGATTGTTGAGTACAGTCTTTGAGTTCATATCTAAAATTTAATATACAATTAAAAAACATATACAAAACTTATTACAAATGTGTTATACGTTACAAAAATTTGCATATAATTTTCAATTAAGGGTTAACTTTGTCTTTGATTTACTAAAAAATAACTTTTTGTTACTTGTACCCCTTGGCTTCTAGGGTCTCCATTTGTACTGTTTCTATAAAATCAGTCTGGGGACTTTTTGATCCCAGTGTACATCAGTCCATATAAAAAAATATGTATTTTTTACCTATTTTTGGTCTTTGTGCAAAAGAGAAATTTCATATTTCTCCAATTTGTTTTTTCAATTTTATTTCAATTTAAACGTATTTTGTGACTAATTTATTTGAAACAACTTCAGGAAGCTGTAGCTGAAACTGATCATTTTAGTGTCTAATTCCACATCGATAGCTAGGAAAAACTGTAGTCCGCCATCATACTGTCGCTTCAGACCGACGATGCCCCCTTTGTTTTGGCCAGACGGAATTCGCTCGGAATAGTCATTTGCACCGGCATCGGCAGACTAATTCCGCGTTCGACGGGAGCGAGAGGGTTGACGGTTGATGCGCCTGGACGAATATTGCATCGCCGCCCTCTAATTGCCACAATAATGAAGGTTGCTCAAAGTGTAATGAGCGGTGGCGTGCGCTCAATAACAAGTCGTTATTTCGCCCTTTGATGGTAATTAAATAAATTGTCGCCTGTTAAATTTTAAATCGACGGTAACAGGCAGTCGGCTCGACGAGGTGCGAACAGACGGTAGATTTGCTTTTGACAATGACGCTTAATGACTGACGGGGCTTACGTTGTTTGGTAATTTGTTTTCATTTATGCACACACAAATATTTTCAGTATTAGCGTAAACCATATCACTGGTACAGGATGACGTAAACCTCCATGGAAATATACATTAGGCACAAGAGTTAAGGGATGGAAGAAGTTTAACACACAATTGCATACATTTTTATGTGATTTTCAAAGGGCTGTAACTTAAAGGAAAATAGTCGCAAAGTAATTTTGAGAAAAGAAAATTAAAGTTCCAAGTTTCTAGTTTTCAGACCTTGTGTTTAACATGTATTACCATCAGCAATTTTTTAGTAATCATAAGAAAACCATCGGAAAACAAATTTCCAAATTTTTGATCTCCTCTCAAAAGGTCCACATACCTACTTCAATAATTTTTTTTCAGTAACTTCATCATAAAGATTGCTTGGAAGGTTTTATCCTCTTTAATTTGAGTTGTCTAGAGACCTTGTACGATGATTTTTCGCTGAGTTATTGTCTTTGAAAGCAAAATGTCAGTTTTGATTTTTTTCTGATTTTTTTTTTCATTTTTCTACTTACAATAATTAATATTTTTTAATGAAAAGAAATATGGATTACTGCTGAAAACAAAACATGAATACAAAATTAAATATTCATCCTTAAATTGATTTTTAACAAAAACGACAAGTTCAGTCATTCCGAACACAATGAAAAAACATCTCAGCGCTTTCTTTGGGATATTTTGAGGTTGACAAAAAGCAGTCAACATCTTTAGTTTATCTATTATTTGCAAAGTTATTCCAAACTAAGCGAATATCTCTAAATACACAATTCTTTGCCTCTTTTTCAATCAACATTCTCGCATCGAAAAATGGCTTTTTATCAAAAATCACTAACTACAACTTGTATTTAAAACCCTACTTGAGTGGGATCTCTGTACCATCATTATTTCTCGAGTAATTAATTGCCAAAGTCAAAACTAACTTTTTTCCTTTGAACAACGATACGTCAGCGAAAAATCATCGCACAAGGCTCTTAGACCGCTAAAATTAAAGAGAATAAAATTGATTAAATACGCTTTACAATGAAATCGCTGAAAAATAAACTACTGAAGTTCGTGGACCTTTTGAAAAGTAAATAAAAACTCATAATTTTTATTCGATAATTTTCTTATGATTACTCAATAACTCCTGATGCTAACAAACTTTGAACATAATATCTGAAAACTAAAAATATGAATCTTCAATTTGATTTGTTTTAAATCGCTTTGCGACTATTTTCTTCCAAGTTACAGCCCTTTGAAGATAACCTAAAAAATTTTTACATCCCTTAGTGAATTTTACATCCAATTGTGTTTAGTGATACAGTGGATTCGATTTTGAATAATACTCAGAGGATGTAAATGAAATGCCGAGGATCAAACATGCGATATAGTATTTAGTTAATTGAAAAAACATTTGTTTCGCATTAATAATCTTTTACATCCCTTAAATTTTGTGCTTAGTGATACAGTGGATTCGATTTTGAATAAAACTCGGAGGATGGAAATAAAACGCAGACGATTAAACATGCAATATAGTATTTAGTTAGTTAGAAAACACATTTGTTTCGCATTAGTACCAAATGAGCGGTTATTGTACAATAGTTAAAGGCTAAGACGTGTGATAAAACATCCTTATATGTCGAGAGAATGGTTGGTTTCTGACAAGAAAATATATTTATTTGACATTCATTTGTTCAATGTATCTATGTATAGACTACAGTTAATATAATGTACTTTATTATAAGATGACAGTAAACTCAGTCAGCAATGCATATATTATTTTTTATTTAGGCAAGTCTTATTTATCAAGAATATATTTTTTCATTTGTAATTAGTATCTACCATAATTAGATTATTGTAAATATTCCTTTTGTATAGTCTCATCATTCACTTTTGAACACAGATTTTTCTTTAGTATAAGCTAAAATTTTACATTTAACAAATTCTGCTTGACACTAATTTGGTATCACTCACTAATCATCTCTCCCCCTTTCATATAGTGCCTTCACTATATTCACTTATGTTCACAAACCATTTGACCTCCTGGTTTCTTTTAAATAGTTATTTCATTGTGAGATTGGTTGTAAATCTAATGATCTAATATTGGCATAATTTAAATAATTCCTGTAATTATTTAATGGATCTGTAGACGCAGAAACACTGTACATTTATTTCAATCTAGTAAATCTGAATATTTTTTAAACTGTCAAATTTTGCTTTAACACTATTATTTCTTGCATTCTTTAAATCATGTATCTGTGTATGTACAGCATTCACTATTTGCAGTGATTCCACTAATGATAAAGAAAAATTTTGTAATTTTTCGATTGCCTCCACTAACATCTTGCAGCTGTTATGAGTTGGTTGTAAATCTACTTCAAATTAAAGATCTTGAGGAAATATCGGTTAACTTTCCTTGACAGCAGCTACCTCTTTAGGATCAAATTGTAACACTATATACTTTATTTTGTTGAAATACTGAAAATAATAAATTTCTGTCTGAAACCATGTTCCCCAGCGAGTAGAATAGGCTACAGTTGTTCAAAACCGAAACAGTGGCGTGTTACTGCAAACTTTCCGCATATTTACACTATATGAAAGTCATAGAGAGGAGGAAGAATTATACATATTTGCACTACCACAACGAACAAAACTATAGGTGATCAAATACGGAGGTAAAGCTAAATGGAATTGTATATATGTACCTATATCGACTCAAATTTATCAAATATATGCGACCACCGATGCAGTAGTCGCTGTGGGAAGCCCTACTACTGATATATGTAACTCTGCTGGGGAATACTCACCAATAGGCTGTTTCTTGAACGGCGACATATACCAGTTCTGCCCCAGTTTTTTCAGGGCCTCGTGGTCGTGTAAAGCGAACATTTTCGTGACTATTTCCCTCTCCTGACACACCTGAAGAATGGATTGGCCCTCGTAAAGATTGCAAGTTGGATAACCCGGAATATGATCGTCTTCTGCCAATGCTCTAATATTTTCCAGCTCGTGATGCACGATGGTTTGCCTCTCGGCCATCGTTAGCAGGTCATCAACGTGCATATCTTCCGGAATAAAGTCTTCTAGTTGCGCCACTGTGAATTCTCGCATTTTTCCCGAGCGATCCTCCTTGATTAATTCCATCTCTTCCGCCACTTCCAAGAATTTTATCTTTGAGGCCGATATGTGAAACACGAACCCCTAAAATTACCACACAACGTTTAAAAGCGTTCACACCCTGATACAATATGAATATTCCTACCCTTCTAAGAATAAGTAACAAGGAAAAATAATTGACATATTTTGGCAGAACTATGGAAAGTACTGTATTGTCAATAAGATAATATATTTGTAAACAGAGTGACAAGAATTATAGTTTTATTTAAAAAGTAAGAGTAAGAATAAAATAAATACCCATCATGTATAAAAAAATCACTTCTATTATCAAGTGACTGTAATGAATTATGGCGATATTTTAGATTACGTTTTACATATATGACATTTACAGAAGTTATAGTCCAATTAATTGTAATTGACTGTAGAGAGGACGAGGAAACCTCGATTCATCTTCTTTACACCTGCCCCGCACTAGAGGAGAGGAGGTGCCTTATATTAGGGACCTTTGTTATCCTAGAGGAGGCGAGGCTTAAGGCGGGGGACGTGCCTAAATTGCTCCTTTTATGGGATAGTATTTTTGGAGAATGACCCGGATAAGAGGGGATCGCTAAGGGACTACCCATGCGATCAGTTGATGATGAGGCCCAAATCCATATAATACAATAATAATAATTGTAATTGAATATAAGAAAATAATTTATAGTATAGGTACCTATACTATAAATTATTTTAGGTATTAGCCATTAGAAACAGTCTGAGAATTCTTATATAGCTTATCTCTGTATTACTAATAATAATAATAATAGCTTTTGTTTAGTTCAATGAGTTATTTTCCACGTATGGGATGAAAATGAAGCATAAATAGAATAAAGTTTTAAAACATTTTTTCGTACCCTTGACCTATTTTATGTCTCGACCACGATGTATCTATTGTACGTACAAAAATAGATGTCAATTTGTTACATATCACATAACGCTGCTATTAATGATGAAATAAAATATTTTACTGTAGGTAAATAATTAACTAAAAATAATACTCCAACCTGTTTTACGAGGCTTAAGTCGTCTACTTAACCTCAGTTGACCTAACATGCAGCTAAAAATTATATTTAGAAAATACTTAAAGTGCATAAAGTAGATTGATTATAGTTTTTTGCATTATTTTTCTATTTGTGTGAGAAAAATTTACATTTTATCTAATTGTTGGGTAGAAACATAACAACATAGCTCCTTTTTGCACTACTGAGATGATTATTTAAAATAACCACTTACATCGTCCGGATTATAAGGTTGTTTCATGACAATCAGTTCTCCCCCACCGTCCCTTCTCTTTCCTCTAATTTTTTCTATGAGCCATGTTAATGTTATGTCCGGAACGTCCGAGGCAATTTGAAGTACGATGTATGTGGGTGGTAACACTGCTTCTTCTTCTGCCTGCTCTTCTGCCATTGTTTCACCAATGGTATCGATAGCCTGTTTACTCATGTTTCCTATAAATAAACGTGGAAAGCAATTAGCGGTATACAGTTTTTCCACAAAGACTCGTATAAGGGATAAATAACGTATTGTGTTGTTGATATCATGCACCAATAAATATCTGAATTTACTTTTAATTGCAATTCTTTTTAATCGTTTATTCAATTTGAAACTCTAATAAATGAGCTTACATGAAGGGCATATTTCCATACATTAACGTAATTTTTAAACTATAAATACATTATTAATAGATCAAAATTTGTATATACGATAGAGTATCCAAAGAAACCTAATTGATGTTGTGGCGGGCGGAGTTTTTCTAGCACTGCGTTCTGCCTCTAGGAACATATAGAGGTACTATTCTCGAGTCAGAGAGCCAAACGTCGTCGCTAAAGAAGGTTTCATTTGGCTTACGTCAATTTTTTAGTGAGAGTTGTTTTCTGTGCTCCTCGTTTTTGCAATGGCTGATCCTCACGAACAGCACGTGGCCATAAAGTGTTGCTACTTGCTCGGAAAAACTAGCACAGAAACTCTCGAAATGTTAAAAACTACCTACAAGAATGATGCTATTGGGAATACTGAAAGTGTCTGAGTGGCTTTCCCGTTTCAAAAGAGGTGAAATGTGAATTGATGACAAACCTCGCTCTGGTCCTCCTCTCACGTTTCGAACCGATGAAAATGTTGAAACAAACTCGCGAAGTCATCCTGGAACATCGACGACGGACCATGGATGAAGTTGGGGAGCATTCTGAAGCGACTTAGAGTTCAATTTAGCGAATTTTAACTAAAGACTTCTACAAGGACAGTTAACCAGAATTTGTACCAGGAAGTTTTTAAAAAATTACGCAACAGTTTGCGGTGGAAGAGGCCTGATTTGTAGCAGTCAGGCGACTGAGTTTTCCACCACGATAATACCCCTGCTCGCACGGCCCTGTTTGTGCGCCAATTTTTGACCAAAACTGGTATGATCGCTTTATCCCGTTCCCCCTATTCACCCGTTAAATAACAGAAAAGCAAAGAGAAAAGATATAGAACAACATTTTAATTGTCATTTAATAAATGGAACGAAGTTCTGTAGAATAAAACCACACATCAATTTTGCTTTAAGAATTGTAATATCGTTGAGGTTTTGTGTAAGTAAATCATATTTTTGATATAAATCATAGTAAACCATGTATTTCATTTCAAGACTTTTAATAGGGTCGTAAATCGGACAGTGAAGAAAAATGTGTTCCAAAGCTTGGCGGGAATATTTAGGTTGCACACAGTACATATTTTGCTAGAATTTATAGTGTAAAATATACCATTATATTAAAATCATGTATGTTGATTATGAGCTACTGGTAATTGAGAAATAATTCTTATTACAGAGGCGAGGAGTTGTGGGCTGAGGGAATATAAAAGTTTCCTGTAGAGTAAGAAATACGGCGAGAATGTATATTCATTACAATCTACTTTAATCAAGAAACTGTTACATTTATTGCATAAAAAGGTTGTTGTTTCCCTTCAGCCGTGCCAAAAAGATATTTTCCCATTGATATTTTCCCACTGAACATTCACAATTTATAACCAAAGAAGTGATATGTTTAACCCAGTTATATCTGTAATTTTCAAGTTATTAATTGGTCATTGAAAATCCTATCAATGAATAACAGTAGGTATTCTAGACTATAAGATGTCATATGGGGCCTTATACTCCAATCCGTCTGTAGGTTCTTAAAAATTAAGGATGAGACAAATTAAGCACCAATAGCTATTCTCCCGGCTATATGCCGTCGACGGGGCTGAATTACGTAGCGAAATTTGTCGTATTTTATTCTAACATAGAACTAAAATACTGTCATTTGGATTTTTCGAAAACCACATACAGTATTTTAGTTCTATGTCGGAATAAAATATGGAAAATTTCGCCACGTAATTCAGAGCCCACCGACGGCATATAGTCGGGGGAATAGCTGTATTGGCTTAATTTGTTTAATCCTCAATGTTTAAGGATCTACGGTATAAGCCTCGTTACGACATCTTGTAAAACTTACCATCTGAAAATTTTGCGTTATAGATATTCTAGACTATACTATAATAGGCTTAAATAGTTGTACAACGATATTTAAAGTACAATTTAGATAACATTTTAAGTTCAGCAGATATGCTGAATGCATAATTACGATTATGTCAGGATTTTTCGCAAAACAAATAAAGTCCTGCCAAACCTGTTAATTAAATAATTTAATTTATCAGTTATATCTATACTGTTGTGCTGTATTGTATTATTCTATAAAGTACTAACTAATACATACACTTACAGAGTAAATTATTTATGAAAAATATATTTTATGTTTACAAAGAGCACGACGAACGTTTTTTCGAAGATGTTATATGGAATGAATTAACATTGTCGTTGTCCAATTGCCAGTAGAACACAGGATGGTATTAACTGACTCATATCTGAATAGAAATTGCACAATGTCTTTTAAAAACTCCTTGGATTTCCGTAGTACAACTTTCTTAAAAAATAAAACTAATAACATAATAGCGCTGACACATATTTGGAGTAAAGTAATAAATGAACACAAGTTTTATAGTTTGTATACTGTGACATATTTTAGTTGTCTACCTAGAGTATTAGCGGCTTATCAATTCTAAACGCACACGCATTACAAAATAGTTAATAACTTCCACTATATTGAGAAAGCGGTAAGTCTACAAAAAATATTAGATTTATTTTTTTTAATTTGATTTTATGCTATATAAGAAGTTCTGTACTCGTAAAAATATTCAATTAAGCAGGTTTATTTTAATGTGTAATGAAAAGTGTAGTCTCGACGATTCGAACTTTCATTATTGTTGGTCTAGATGCTATAGTGTTTCAAAATGATTGGTTGAATCGACAGCACAGTATAGAATTTTAATGTAACATGTAGTTAATAGAATTAAATCTTTTATAGAACTTCATTATACATAGTGGTTTTAAATGGAAATATTAATATAATACGAAAATGTGGTATTGCAAAGCACTGGATACTTAAAATAAAAAGAAAAAAAAAAACAACAACCAGGTATACCGAGGACGCCTGAGTTTCATTACTTAAGAGACCTAGTCTGATTTAATTGTCAAACGAAAGAAAGAACAAGGAACAGTACCTAATGCGATATATGTTTATAATAACTTCATAAAAGTTACTTTAGGATCAAGTTGGAACCTGAAAATAGTAACTACATTTCATATAGAAATTTAGTGATTTAGAAATTTTCTTGATTGCTAAATTCGAAGTCGTTTCGTCGAAGAAGAATTATCGTTTCTTATTATTGTTAATAGGAAACGAAAAGTGGTGGCAACTTTTCCAATCCATATAGTGAGATCTGCATTTTTATTATTTCATTTGTCCATAAAATTTACAAACGGTTTTTAATATAAATAATAAGGAAATAGTTAGGTATTTTGAAATAGGATATGTCGAAGATGTTTCCATTGAAACATCTGTTTTCCTAAACTACATTTTTCAGTTTTAACTACATTTATTACTACATTATCTGAATGTAATGCAAGTTTACTCACTACATTTCACTATATTTTACAGAAAGTAACCTATAGTTTCACAATATTCGCTAAAACTAAAGTGACCTTGACATTTTTATATGAAACATTTAATAAAAAGGATGCGATAAAAAAATCGTTGATTTGGAATTATTTGCAACATTTACATTAAAACTCATTTTACTATATATTGCTGGCTATTATTTTTACATTTAAATGCTTAAATATTTGAGTGACCTTGAAAGTAATAATTCAAGTATCTTCAGCTTCACTACTTACCATACGATGACAAAATCCAATAATTACTAATATTGTTATATAATATACGTCGTATTAATAAAATAAATTATTTTATGTAAATAATTACAGGTATATAGTGGTGTTTTAACTGGTGAACTAAAATCTTTAGAGTGCAATAGCATACGAGGGGGTAATCAAAAGAAACCGAACTGATGTTGCGGTGCGCAAAATTTTTGTAGTACTGCGTTCTGCCGCTAGGAGCGTACAGAGTTACCATTCCAAAGTCAGTAGTCCAAGCATCGTCGCTAAAGAAGGTTCCATTCGGCTTGTGTGAATTTTTTAGTGAAAGTTGTTTCTTGTGCTCGTCGTTTTTGCAATGGCTGATTCTCATGAATAGAGCGAGCGCGGAAAGTTTTCATTCTTGCTCGGAAGAACTGGCACAAAAACTCTTCAAATGTTAAAAATGGCCTACAAGGATTGTGGTATTGGGAAAAGTCAAGTGTTTGAGTTGTTTTCCGGTTTCAAAAGAGGTGAAATACAAATTGATAACAAATCTCGCTCTGGTGGTCCTTTCAGGGCTCGAATCGATGAAAATGTTGAAAAAACCTGCGAAATAATCCTATAAACTCCTAGCGGCAAAACGTGGTATTACAAAAACTCCGCCCACCACAACATCAGTTCGGTTTCTTTTGGATACCCCCTCGTATGTATATGTCAAATAAAGTGGGTTGAATAAAGTGGTCGTAATTATAACATTATATTGCTAGAATATAATAGGTTTCTTATGGTATACAAAGAAGATCCTACACTTGTAACCTACTTACTAGGAAATCATAGCTTCTCAGATCTTAGTAATTTAAGAATTCTACTCCTTGCCAACAAAAATATAAAACCTATTTTTTAGATTCAGTAGAAATTTGCAGGTAGAAATAGCAATTATTGCATAGTCACGTAATATATTTGCCATATTTCGCCGCAACTAAACGGAATTAATTGGTTCAATTTACATCCCAAATTTACAGTAATTAAACATATATTTCCTGTTGTTAATTATCACTTTGTTATCCACTTAAAACTAGTTTATTCACCATACAACATGTTATTTAACTACAAGAACAATTATTTAATTCAAATGTGCAATGATGATGTACATACGTTATCGAAACTATAATCAATAAAAGCCTTCTACAGCCATAAACGATAAGTGCTTGATACTTACACTTGTTGTTTGTTATTTCTCATTTAAGAAGTAATAAAAACTCATCAAAAATGTACCGATAGTTCATATCAATCTATTGAATTAGGCCTCTTTCCATTATGTTTGATATTCTAGGTGTTTCGTATCAGTACCATTAAGCAATATTGAAACAAGATCATTACCCTGAAGTATAGATAAAAATTAATTAACTCAAAGAGTTAATTATATTGCTTGTTTCAAAATAATCGCGCCATCTATTGGCCAAGGATATAACTACTCTAATATTAATTCATTATAGCCTATATTTTAGGAGAAGTATCTCATTACATTATTTCTTAATTGTATTTTCCTTATCTTATTGGTGTTACTGAACTGCTTGGTTCACTTTATTTCCATTTTATTTCCTATTAGTCTTGAAAGTAAGACAAGACTAATGGCAATAAACGGAATTTAGACAAATTAGTGGCTCTTCTGGTGGATATATTACAATGGCCAGTGCTTAAACGACTATATTGACGATACTGCCGCATCGTATTTAGCTCAGCAAATAGTTTAGGATGGTAATACCCCAGCCCATATGTCATCGTTTATAATTTTAATTACGCGGCTTACCACGCAGGGCATCGAGGGTTTTGTGTATCCCCCACAAGCTATTGATGAATGGATCATCTTCGTCATCGCAGTAATTTAAGTCCGACGTATATGAATCAGTTTCGTGCTTCAGGGAAGTGCTCGTGTCTGAGTGACTGGTCATTACTCGTTCCCCTGGAAAAAATGTTAGCAAGGGTTAGGGGTTAGTTGGAAAGTTACTTGCACCAAAGAACGTTCTAAAATAGTTAAGATTGTTTCCTCGAATGCCACATAGAAATTGCCGCGAGGTCGGAATGACCAGACTCGTTCATCTTTACTATAACTGACGTATCGAATCCGAATTTGATGTCTAATTTGCTTAGGCTTTTATAACCATAAAAATAGTGACAATATTCATTAGAAACATTGTTCTAGTCATTGGTTAGTCTATCTACTGAGTACTGGAGTTAACGAATATTAGATTATCCCATGATATGCCAGATAGGGCATCAAAAAACAGGGGACTGGAAGGTTTAATCTGTAGAACCTTTGCCACCTGTGTAGAATATTATCGTTAACAATGAACCAGTAAAACTAACAGTTCAACTAGAAACAGTAAAATGCTTTGATAACAATTGCTATAAGTTATTTTAACTGGGATATATGTAAAAATTTGCAAACTGATGAATACGTCTACATGCTTTACATTATGAATAAACATTTTCACCTGTTATTTTAGTAAACAGAACCATATAATGTTAAGATTAATCAAGATAGGATATGACGATAATGCAAAATAATATTTCACTTTCCTTTGTTTACATTACAAATTTAGATTATACATTAGTGTTTATTTTGAATTTATACAGGGTTTCAGGACTAATAACTTTATATGCACAGACCTCAGATACTAAGCCATAAAAATAATTAAAGCACACCACGAAGTAAAACAAATTATAATAAATATTTCTCTGCCTCTTTTCTACGCTAATGGTAACATTCATAGTAACATACTCAACACCATATACAGTGTGTAAGTCATAGTAGGTCATTGCACATTTATAATGGTAAATTTAGTTCACCGCCTGCTTACGTGGTTTATTTATGTTGTATAATATAGTATCAATCTCGATTTCCCAAAAATAAATACAGTTTAGTGGCACATCTATATGGTTACACGTGTTTTCGTAGCGTCTCAAACTTAGCAATATTAAAAATGACAGACTTTACTTATCAGGAATATGCAGATATGCTGTTAGTTTACTGTCTATGCAATAAAAAGAGTATAGATACACAACGGAAATATGCAATAAGGGCTAGTTTTAGTCTTAGGTTGATATAATTGCAGTTTAGATTATTTGTTTATCTCGACAGAATAGTAACACAGTCTTAACCAGTGGCGGCTGGTCATTGGTGGCAGGGTGGGCAGTGCCCACCCAGCTGTTTCCTAGAAGAAGAGGAACACACAGTTCCAAAGTTCGTTATTTATCATTTATAGAAATTAGTCAAGATATAATTATGTAATATGTAATTAATTAAATACATTATATATTACATAACAACAATAATATAATGAAAATTATATATACTAATATTAACTGCTGATTATACATACTAATACAAACAGCGCAACCGTGGTGGAAAATTGCAGTGCAAGTAAGTGCAGCAATTCACTCTTCTAATCGTGGAACTAATAGTTATCGTGGTTATGGGTAACCTAGCGTGGTGAGTGACGGGCTGGGTGGGTAGCAACGCCTTTTGCCTTTCTGGATTTGTACATACGAGACAGCGCAAGCGCCTCGCACAAATAAAAAATTATATTTATTGCTAATACAAGTAAATAAGTGGCTACCAAGATTAGTTTTAAAATTAATATTGATATTATTGACATAGGTACACTTTCAACATCTCTTGAAAGTTTAAATTATTTCATAATAATATAGAAACATAGGAATCTGGAATATAAAATTAAATAAACAGTAAACACATGCATAGAATTAATTAATTAATAGAATTACGAATGATTTGATTGATTTGAAGACATAAAAACAAAATTATACACGTATAAACTACATGAAACAATTTGAAACACGGGCACAGCTTACTCGAGTCTCGAGTAAGCTGTGACACGGGTGGGCTAGACCTCCCTGCTGAAGAAGCCTTCGGCAAAGCGGGGAAGGAATCAAGAATCTCCGATCAATTCGATCTTCGTATTTTCGAGTTCAGTTTTCAGAAACGTTGTAGAACGTTGTAGAACGTTGTTTATCTCAGCGAGGTCTGTACTTTGTAGGTTAGGATTTTCAAAATTTTAACGGTTCTTTAACAATAATTACAATGAATTAGTGCGGCGGTCTTTATGTGGAAGTTGGTACTTTATATTTGTGTTTGTTTAGTATTGTATTTATTTAGTATTTATACCATGGCGAACGCGAGAGAAATTTCAACTTGAAAGCTGAAAGAATTTTAAATCTTAACATATACTTGTACAGTGACTAACATAGAGTGATGAGTCAAATTTTTTTTTACTATATTTTACTTCATTATTTTGCACTATATAACCTACTAATAGTTAGTTGTTGCCCACCCATGACAAATCACCACGAATCGCCACTAGTCTTAACACCGATTAAATTAATCGAAGGCCAAAACCAATTCAGTGAGATTAAAAATACAAGCCTTTAACTAATTTTAAATATGCCAGCAGTTTGAAGCTAACAGTTCGAAGCCGTGTTTTAAAATATGGGAGAAAGGCCTTTTAGAAAAAAAAAAATAATAATAACGTAGCGAATACTGAAGAGTGTACTTTGTTCTAATGTAATTGCCCTAACTGGATAAGTATTATCAAAATACGACACTAGCTTTAAATTCTAATTTCCACATACCAAAAAAGCTGTCGCGACTACCGGAGGGGCAGAATTAATGTCAAACAATAATCGACAGGGTATGGGATATCAGCGTTAACTACGTTAGCTGTATTCGACCGGAAATAAAAAATGATTGCCTCGATTTAGTGGCGTTCTCATAGGGGATACCAGGTTTTTTATTTTTTATTGGATTACCTTAATGTTTCAGTTTTAGGTCTTTGGTAGTAGGGTCACTATTCCGCTAAAGTTTTTTCTAGAAACTATCCTGAAACCCTGCAGTTAATCTACCTTTTATTTTACAATATTTGGTTAACAATGTTACATAGAGTGCCCGAGGTGTAAAGCCACACATGAATATATCTTCCTAATCCCTTATGGATAACTACTACTAAACTAAACATATTCCATGTTGATCTTATGTAGTGTTGATTTTACTCCGTTACTAGTATGAAAATTCATATTAGCGTGAAGTAAAATTATACCACAGTTTTGGGGTGTCCACTACATAATAAACTGGCGCGTCTATATATGTATCTCATTTGGTGTAAAATCAGCGTAAAATTTTACATCACATTTGAGACAGAGAAGTATTATTAATAATAAAGGGTGTCTCATTTGGAACTATCTTATTTGCAAATAAAACTAATAATAATTGTTTTTTATTCCTCAACATAAAATGGAGACGATACGGCTATAAATGGAAACGAATATAGTTTACATGGCCGCCTTGACTCATCTGGCATGATGTCATTCATTTAGCAAAATTGTCCATAATACGGGTACATAAAACTGGTTCTACTTACCGAATTAGACGTTCAATATTTGCTTTTAGGTCATTGATTCGTGCTGGCTGGACGACTTACACTTTTCCCTTGATATAACCCCAAAGACAAATGTTCAGCGGTGTTAAATCACATGACCTTGCAGGCTAATCGATGTCAGCATTACGCGAAATAACATGGCCAGGAAATTTGGTATGCAACAGTGTTATGGTTGTACATGCTTTATGACACGTTGCACTGTCTTGCCGAAACCACATATTGTTCAAATCCAAATCATCAGTTTGGAGGAAGATAATTGGTCATGATAACATTCCCCATCTACTGTGATAGCATTTGCAGCTTCATGTTCAAAGAATAATGGTTCTATTACGCATTCTTTTTTCATTCAATACATATTCATTTTTTTACGTGAACAGCACATCCCAATTTCAATTTTCAACATACCTCGACAATTTTGTTTGCTAACTCGAAAATTCGACAATTTTGTTTGCTAACATATCCGTCAAAATGTCCTCCCTGAACAAAATTTTGTTGCAAAAATCAGCATAACCTTCTTTCTTTTCTAACACCCAAGTAATAAGTGTACGACCTTTTAATTGCTGTGTCAACTGAATTTTGTATATTGTCGGATGCAGATATTTCTTTAAAATCCGATGCGTGGTGGCTCTTGACAGATTCAATTGTTGCACACAACGTGGAATTGACGTGTTTAGATACTCCCGTACAATTTCTCACACTATAGCAATATTTTCATTTGATCGACCACGATGAGGACGTATTGGTGTTGTCTTATAAATAACAGAACCCATATCCTAATGTTGTTGCCATAATTTTGTGAGAATTTTTCTTAATGAAACTGTAAATGATCGCTCGCTTTCATAAAACCGTTGTGCACAAACTATTATTTGTTAAACTGTTAATCGTGGCATGTTGACGTCATATGGTTTGTAGATGACAATCGTTAAATATTGACGCCTTATCTTTTACACAGCACAAATAATGCGCAATTGAAATCCTAGAGTTCCAACTGAGTCACCCTATACATCGAATGGATACTTCTCTAATAATGGAATAGGCAGTTCTTATGACTCTAACTTATGTAAAATAGGCAGTAGAAAATAGATAGTTAAACAAAATACATATATGCATTATTTGTATTCATATAGCATGAACAGTGGCAGTATGCACCAAAAAACCTCATAATTGCACCACTCACCACTTACTGTTAAAAGATATTTGAACTTATCTACTTTTACTAGATGATCTTCAAAAAAGTCTAGAATGTAACTGAATTTCTTTATAGCTACCGTTAAATATATTTGTGCCATACCAGACGTAGCGATATTTTAAGAAATAAATCGTTCATCATTCTCAAAAATCTGCAAACGTTTATTTATTTTTATCGTATATTATTGTGGGCGGTAGACCTATTGTATCACTCTGTATGTACGTGCATATTTATTCTATTACATTTAATTTTGACATGCCTCTGAGGTAATTTGCATTTAATTGCTAACATAATGTGTTTATAACTGTTGACAAAATTATTATTATTTATTATGAATAATTTCTGTTATCAAAATTAACATCGTTCAGTAAACACACGAAAATTAGTATTAGTATGTGAATGTTAGTAAGTTACCAAATATTAAAAATAGTAAATTACCTTTGATAAAATCTAGTAACCAACCTCCTTGAGGTATAGTTAATTCCACCTGCCGATAAATTTTTCTATAGAACAAAAAAATAACATGGCCTTCCGTCAAATCTGTTCTTACTAATGACAATGCGGGGACAGGAGCATGACAGATGATTATAACGTACTTAATAAGCAAATATAACTATAATATCTATACTGTTCGGAATTTAGGTTAGATTTATTGTTCCACACGGCTGGGTGAATTACTTAATAGCTAGATTTGATGTCGCTGGCGCTAGCTAGCAACAGTAGACTTTAAATAAGGTAGATCAATACTTTTTCAGTGAGCAGTATTTTATTCAAACGTTGCGCCATGGATTGCCTTGAACGTTCTGTTTATAGATGGCGCAATACTTTCCACACCAGTCATCTATTTTAAGGGGAAATAGAGTTTGAGTAGTTCCTGCGATTACTAGTAGATGGCGGAGTAAGGATTGTAATCTATTTTCATTTGTCACAAAACAGTTTTCACCTTCGGATAATAATTTTCTTTGAGATTTTCTTTTGAGATAGGATACAGAAGAAACTAAATTTTTTCGATACCATACCACTGCTCGAGTATTCAACTTGGATACTATATATATCGACATCGCTTCGACAAAGTGTTGGGCATTATGTGCTACATATTCGAAATCATATCTATCTACTATATTTACTTTCAATCTAAAATTGACTCTTAATGCCATGCAAAACTTGTTTTCAGTATGGATGTATCTGTTAGTAAGCACTGATTGTATCTTGACCTTAGTTCGCAAGAATGCCATGAAGTTTTGGTCCAAAACACTTCTCCACTCATTCTTAATCCAATGCAAATTTATCATGTATGATGACACTAAATCATGTCACTTTCAAATTCATTAATATCTTTCTGGGTTTGGCTGCTCTCTATGCAACTACCTTCACGTGATGTTTCACTTACCAATTTACTGTCTTCATAGTTTTCTTAGATATGATTCAACCAAAACTGTTTTCCTCACAAGACAAGACGCACTTGGGTTTTGTGGTATTTGTGAGCATTAACTTGGCTGGCTGAATTGATGGGAAAGATTGAAGTGAACCAATGATACAGTTACTGTTAATCAATGAAATATAATATAATGTTAAGACATCCACAAGCTTCAAATAATACGAGTAGAGGGTATCTTATGAGAAGTCCTGTTACCCAGGATAAGGAAATCAAATAAACATAGGCATTATTTTAGAAATCCATTAGGAGAAATATCTCAAAGATCAGCGACTTGTAGAGGATGAGTAGTTCCAACTGCAAAGTGTTCACTGAAATATTCTTAGCTCCAGGTCAGTCAGTCCTAAGACAGGACGATCTGTAATTTCAGGAAGGTTATTAGATCATTTTACTTTTACATCTTCAGTACAACACTGTACAAGAGTGATTTATATTCCTATTCTTATGTCGGTGACGAAATGTTTTGGGATGTGATGGAATTATACTGTTCATCTTCTCTTAGAGCTGGTCGAAGATATGACCAACCAGATATGGTGCCATATGATCATACGTAAACGTCATTAAATGCAGCGGTTCTCAGCAATGAAATAAAGACACCCGATGGAAGTGCGCTTTTCTTACTTTAAATTTACTTACTTTAAATAAGTAAATTTAGTAATAAAATGATCTAATCTGACTAATCTCCCATTAGTTATCCTTCGGCTCTCGTTTGACTGTTCTGTTGATCATTTGATTAGCAATTGAAACAATTCTCACTATCGTTATTTGTTTATTGGATAGAATATCGTAACACTATAGGGACGGTTGTTGAACTGAATAGTCGTTATTTATGAAACAAAGTTGGTCATTAATGTCTTACAAGAATTAATTTGATCATTATCGATTCTTAAGGAATTTGAATATCGATTCTTTGGTTGTGTATAAGCATTCGTCTTCTGTGATTCTAGGATGCAAAGTGAAAGAGAAAGTGAAAATTCACCAGCACAATTGTGTGTAATTTATAGAAAGTAGCTTGCTTATTCATGATTGCATTGCATATTATGATGGCACCTTCTGAGTTAATAACCTATTGTATATTAATATAAACAACCATAAACACAAAAACTATTTGTTTAACGTTCAAGATGCCATTACTGAAGCATATTCGTATCTTTTGAAGAATTACATACATATTATACTTTATAACTAAGCATATATCCGGTTACAATCGCTCGCATCTCGCATATAATAAAGCAAATAGGTTTCAAATTTCGTGAAGGGAATACACGAGAAGACATTGTGCATATTTGTTTGAGGAACGTAAGGAGTCCACACAATGGAACAGCTTATTCTCCTAACTTCGAAGGAGATATTAGGAACCTTCTTAACTTAACTCCATAGTTGTTTAATAAAATATATTAGTAGGTAATAAGGAAGCGTGGATGTTCCGGACTGAATATACCGACTTAATTAAATGCAAAGTCGCTGCATTCGCTTTGACAATAATATATAGCGTCCACAGGCATAAGAGCTACGATAATGTGGTATGTTTTAGTATAAATAAATAGATTGCATTATAATTTAGTTCTGGAGAAAATATGACGAACAATATAAATATTAATGCCAATGACAATGCTAATTGATTATCAGTTTCGGGACACCAGGCGGTCCCGAAACTGCATTGCCAGTGTTCTGGACTATGCTGGCGCTCTGAGAATATTAGACGGGATTTTGTGCCTAACTAGCATACGCATTCATGTAGAAAGTTATAGGTACAGGGTCTCTCAATAGGGACGCTCGAAATGTTAGGTTATAGCGGCAAAAAAAGATCTTGTTAAACCAAAATCTGTCAAATTAGGGGTGAATTGTTCAGTACTATATGGAAAATCACCATGGAACGTTATAACGTTCAACAATGTGTGCAAATCATCAAATTTTATTTTGAGAATCAGTACTCTGTTCGAGAAACTTTCGAGTCAATCGGTTTGATAAATAATCAGCCAACACCCGTACGTCACCGAAATGCAATGTCTACTGAAAACATCGCTGCTGTGTGTGAGAGTGTACAGGAAAAACCGAGCTCTGGAGCAGTTAAAAATTGACACAAATTCCGCCAAAAAAATCATCTTTAGCGACGAGGCTCATTTTTAGACGAATGGATATGTGAACAAGCAAAATTATCGGATTTAAGACAATACCAATTTACACGAGATACACCGGCACCAAATGAATCCTGAGAAAGTCACTGTTTGGTGCGGATTTTGGTCTGGTGGAATCATCGATCCGTACTTCTTCCAAAACTCCACTGGCATTGCCATAATCGTTAACGATGAGCACTACAGATGGATGATAAGCAACTTAAAGTGGATGATATGGATACAGACGACATGTGGTTCCAACAGGACGGCCCTACGTGCCACACGGGCATGCCACGATGGACAATTTGCACGAGCGATTTGAGGGCATGGTTATCTCACGCAGCGGCGACGTGAACTGTCCACCGAGATAATGCGATTTAATACCTTTTGACTTCTTCCTTTGGGTTCTTACATCCTAGGTCTATGCGAATAAACCGCAAAAAATTGATGCCCTCAAAGTCAACATATTCCTTCATCAAATATTCTTAAAAAAAAAAAAAATTGTGGATATCTCACTAGTCTTATTTACGTTTAAAAATCGAGCGTCCTTATTGAAAGATCCTTTAGATGGCGTTTGCTAATTTTTTTATAATAAATGTACTAATTTGATGGAAACTCATATTTGCGTGGAGCCGTCTCTAATTAAAATTTACGAGTTGATTCATCCACGTTTCTACAAGACATGTCCAATTACATTTTGACGTAATCTGTATGTGAGTTTTCAGCATATCTAAAGTGTTGTTTATTGGTTACAGATAAATCTAAATAAGATTAAGTTAACTGCAATAGAACATTCAGCTCTTCCACTTCATTCTTATATTATTGCAGTCAAGAATTTGAAAAATATTTCGAGTATCGTCACATACCATCCATCACTTCCATCTATTACCATTCTTTATTTTTGGAACAATGTCTTAAGTTAAATGAGAAAATAACTGTGTTATCGGCAATATGAGACATCATTGCTATTGAAGGAACGTAAACGTGCTTTAGCTATAGATATTCTTATTGTTAGTGCATTCAGTGGCATAGCTCCAATCATATGTAGGATTTTATGGTATTATATTATTTTTGATGGCTAGATTAATATTTTTATTAATTTTTAATTGAACATATTGTCGTGAAGTTATCAACAAAGCTATCCACTGCGAGTGCTATATCACTGTTGTTACACTCTGGAAACTATGCAGCAACCGACATGTCGGAGCGTATACTTCAGATATGTCAATTGATATAGGTACAAGAGATTCAGTTTAACTTTTCCACTACCTGTAGTTTTTGACTACCTGTTGTTTTGTTCGTTGTGAGATAAGTCTTTATATATCCATCTTATCTCTGGGACTTTATTATAGTCTAAATATACCGAAAGTTTGCAGTAAAAAACGACTGATTTGCACAGAATGTGAGAAGATTTATATGCAAATTTTATGATTTAAGATATGATAGGTTTTAAATAGTGTGATTAGTTTGTAATTCAAACTTGCTAGTAAGAATTTATCTTCGATTTCTTTCCTTTTATTTCTTTTTCATGCTGAATTGCTATATTGAATAAAGAACAATTTTTTCAATTTTGGAACGAATGTAAGGGAAATTAATATAATATGTTTCCATTTAAATTATATTATTTAATTATTTAATTACATTATGGAAAGAGATGTCCGTGACACTAACGACTTTTATGTCACATACTTTTATCCCCTTGAAAACAAAAATGGATGTATCACAGAATTTTCCTATAAAAAATATTATTTCCATTGTTATCTCCGGCGTTTCCTTTTAAATGGAACATCTTGTACAGTGCCTGTTTGTGTTATCATGATGGTAATATATGATTTCAAATCGTAAGTATAGTTAAAATAATTAATTTTCGTAAATAATCCATGGAATCGATTTATCGATGGATTTATCGTTATATAAAATTATAATAAGTTTTTGAGCTCTTTTTGAAAATCAATATTCTACCAATAGGGTAAATCAGGCAAACGTGCCCCAGTCGATGAAGTGCCCCACTCGCGACACTAACAGATGCATTTTGAATCTGGCGCTAATTTGATCTGAACGGGCAGTGACACAGTATGGCTGCGATGTAACAACACAGTGCCGGTTTTTATTTATTTTAAGTGAGAAATAGTGATTAAAATGTATGTACGACAGTGTGTATTTGTTTTGTATCTGTTTTTACGTCAAGTTAAAGTATTGGCTTCATACCTTTTTACATTTTTAAAGTTTAAATCTCTTCTTTTTCATCTAAAGAAAAAAAGAACAAAGAGAAAGATTTCGCAAGAGAAGAACTTTATTACTGTACCATCAAAACGAAAGAGGAATTTTTCAAAACCGTCTTCTTCTTCATCGGAAAGTGAAGAAGAGTTACAGCTCAGCGAATCTAGTGAATAATGTTCCGATGAAAACAACAATACTTGTGTAGAAATGTCACGAGTCTTACTACCATACGAAGAAGAAAAGTGACTGTATTCAGTGTTTGTAGTATTCTGGTTGGTTACATGAAGATTACACAAACTTTTCAGAGAAATGCAACAATTGCTGTGGCAAAAATAAAGGAGAAGGAAAAGGAAAAAAGACAAGAAAATAAGAGGCTTTACTGGGGCACATAAGACTGATGTATCCGTCAAATGTGCCCCACCCTAGATTATAAGAAATTGTTAATCTCAGCTATCTTAATTAGATTTTAGATTTTTCTAGTTTTGTTATGCAAATTGAGTCAGAGGTTAAGACTAATTACTTTAATAAACATGTTCTAAATAATGCCGTTTTTTTCTTCACTGGGGCATGGGAATGGTGATTGCCAGGTTTACCCTACTGGTATTCCAGTATAGAAATCGTTTTAAAAGCCTCAATTTCTGCTTTTGCATTTCCTCTTAAATTTCAGCCAGAGATTAAAATCTATACTTGATCTTACTAAATCATCAAATGAACTATTGGTAGACGACATAAGTTTGGTAAAATTAGTGTTATCGTTGAGCTAAAATTGGGTTAATTTATTTTAAAGAAAATCGCGTATCACGATAAAATACATAGCAGAGAATTAAATACATATGCCTAATTCATAATGAAAGGTGCACTTACGTGAGAGAAATATACTAAAAACTTTACATTACTGACAAAATCACTACAATGTCAACATACTGTCAAACACAACGTCACAAAAATAAAAATTGCTACACGAAAACTAGCTCGCAATATTTCCCTTCTTCGCGCTGGGGCATAAAGTTCGGGTGATAAATTTTTCTTTAATGAAATTTTCAGTTGCTTAATGCCCTCGCGGAACTTGTGCAGAAACATAGGCCCGCCCTTCCGCTGGAGTATTTGCGAAACCGCAGATGGATGATGTGGGGTGACTACGAGCTGTAGACAGTGACGTTGTCAAAATAAAAATGCTGTTCGGAGATATTATCAGTTTGAAAAATTGGATTATATTCCTCTCCGCATATTTCTGCGTGGTGTTTTTGCTCTTCTGCGGACTCTGTATTAGGGGTAAGCATAAGAATGCGCATTTAAAATAAGGCTCTTAAATCGCAGGAGTGACTAGCAATAAGTTATGCTCGAATAACGTTCGAGCCAACCGCGAAATGTGTTAAAAGCTTTAAATTGTTCGATAGTAAAAATTAACATACATGCTTATAATATGGACACATGATATATCACTTGAAATAATGCGCTTTTGTCTAAATAATCGAACAGGTTTGAACACAATTTTGTACACATCAGATTAATTATATTGTACATTGGCCTACCGACTAGCTCATGTTGTTTTAAAAAATACGAGTCACATCATTATAATTGTGACCGATACAAATATTGGATAACGTACACACATTTCAAATCAATAAAATAGAAATTGAACAAGTATATCGCAATAATATTTATTAATTCAAATAATACAATTAAATAATGATTGAAACATTTTATTGTGGTGTTTTATTACAAATATTACATTGTAATTCTGATGTACTGCTGCCTTTAATGAATAATAAATAATTTAAAAAATAATTAAATAATAAGTTAAAACAAAAACCGACTTCAAAAAATAAAAAGCAACTAAACTAAAAAACAAGATTTCAAAAAATAAAACCCGCCACAGGTAGGATGTGACATTTGTCCCGGATCGGAACCGAACGACATACAGCTGTTTCAAACTTGTTAGTTCTCATCAGTGCCGCATACGGTACGCCGATTCAGGACAAATGCCGAATGAACTTTATGGCCTATACATCTTTATCGATACGATCTCTGTCAGTAACTTACTGACAGAGATCGTAAGTAAGTTACTGACAGAGATCGTATCTATAAAGATGTATAGGCCATAAAGTTCATTCGGCATTTGTCCTGAATCGGCGTACCTTATGCGGCACTGATGAGAACTAACAAGTTCGAAACAGCTGTATGTCGTTCGGTTCTGATCCGGGACAAATGTCGAATCCTACCTGTGGCGGGTTTTATTTTTTGAAACCTTATCAGATCGTGCAGAAACACGATCTGATAAGGGTGTAATTCAATGCCTGCCGGGGCTTTAGCCCGAGGAGTAGTTGTTTCCTAGAGCGATTATGTAATAGCTTTGCTATTCGGGAACTACTTTGATAACCGCTTGGCGGCTTGGTGGTTCCTTTCTCGATTTCCGACTTATAAGTTACTAAAAAGTAAGAAGTAAATGTCTTCTACAACAATTTAATACTTAATTGTTGTTCCGTTTAATGTAATTAAAAAATTATTGTTTATTATGTAATTACTATTATTAATTATTTCATATAATTTTGAAGTCGATGCCATACAATATTAGTAATGCGAATGCCGGCTCTCGGCAATTTTAAATGGAAACTCGTTGTTATAGTAGCAAAGTATACATTTTTTTATGTTTTACTTGACACCGACTTCAAAATTATATAAAACAATTAATAATAATTACATATTAAACAATAATTTCTCTATTACATTAAACGGAACAACAAATAAGTATTAAATTGTTGTAGAAAACATTAATTTCTTGCTTTTTAGTTAAGTTACTTTTTTTTAAGTCGGTTCATTTAAACATATTGTTTTACAATATTAGGTAGACCTACTAAGGATGCTTTGCGATTAAGAAAACGACGGCTACTTGAATAAAGAGTTCCGTTGTTCCGTTGTGTATCTTCGAAGTCCAATGTCTTCGAATACCAATGAAATTAAGACGGAACAACCTTGGAGCTATACTGAACCCAACGCAAAAAGAATAATTAAAATCGGGTCATAAACACAAAAGTTATACACGAAAATGCATAAAAGAATATGTATACATATATACAGACGAATTGAGAACCTCTTCCCTTTTTTGAAGTCGCTTAAAAAAGCTGTTTATTTGGATATCTCATTCGCACTGTGTATAAAACCTCAAAATAGCGAACAAAACAACAAGTGATCCACACGACGGCAATGCTAAATTGCAATGCTTGTACCTACATCGATTCAAATATTTGATGATTACATGACGGCATCTCGACTGTCGTGCAATTAAATGTATTAAATGTGTACAGCAGAAATACCCATTATAATCCTCTTATTATTCAAAGTCGAGACTGTAGTATATATTTTATATATCTGCCTTCTTAGGTTTAATATAAATATTATGTTGTCTATATAGTTCATTTTTCTTATGGCTTTAAGTCAATATATTATATATTTCACACATCTATTACCTATGACATTACATAAATGTGTTATCATATACTGTATATTTTCATATCTTCTATTTATTTTTAGATTTTATGTATATTTTTATTGATTTCGGAAGACACGTAGGTAATCGGAATGAAAAAAACCTAAAATTTGAGGAAAAACTGAAAGTAATACAGAAACCGTCTAAAAGAATGCCATATTAATATTTTGGGAAAGATATCTAAAGTATTTCTACGAACAAAAGGATAATATGTGATGAGTTTCATTATGTATCAATTGAACTTTTATTATAATTAATAAAACTGTCTAAAGCTATATGAATGGTTGTTTATATACAAGTATTATTAATATAATATAAATAATTACGGTTATATCAAAGAACGAAAAGTGTTCTTGACACTCATGACAGCGACTCGTGACATATTGAATTAATGTTAATTAATATTAAAAACAGGACACAGTTTCTCACGTATACCGAAGGATCACGCACACCGAAGCGTGATGATTAAAATTCAGTTTTAATCATTTCCTGATGATGCCAACTTGGTTGGCGAAACGCAGTTGGAGAAACGTATAATCATTCGGTATTCCTCAAAAAATGGACTCCTGTTTTGATTGCTGCATCGAAGGTTTAGCCCCTTCCCAGGAGTCAGCTCATAACATTTAGAGCTGAAATAATAAAGAGCTGTTTCTGTTACCTCGCTTTAGATTATCCAAGATCTAAGAAATAGGAATACGTACTCATACAGGATAATTATTAAGGACTCAT
Source organism: Rosalia funebris (assembly GCA_037954035.1). NCBI lineage: Eukaryota > Metazoa > Arthropoda > Insecta > Coleoptera > Cerambycidae > Rosalia > Rosalia funebris. The sequence continues at coordinate 14,731,456 of JAZFAV010000034.1, read as the reverse complement.
TTCAAAACGTCAGACAGGCATATTTCCAGAATAGGTTGGACTTTTGTTTAGAATGAGATCATCGAAAATTTGAGTACTTAATTAACTTTTGAGTACTTTGTGTCTTTGTCCTGAGTATCAAATTTATTACGTTAATTTATTTAGATGTACCTACTTAATTATTTTATTTTTGCTTTTATTACGAGAACGGATCAACCGATTTCAGTTTTCTCAATGGAGTTGAATTCGAATTTTTAAGACCTTTAGAAGATATGTATTAAAAGGTAAGAGGTATAATTTAACATTTTTAAGAGGGGGGTGCATGCTAGATGTAAGGGGGTAAAATCTAATATGCAATAGACACTGCTTTTAAACTTCCATTTCAATATATAAATTTATCTATTTTTGTCTAGAGGTCATTTCCTTGCCAAAAGAAATAATCGAGGAAGGTATTTTTCAAATTAAAGCACTAGATTCTTAAATTTTTTGAGAACCCTATATATATTTTTGATACTATACGATTTTGATTATTTTGCATTAGAACTGGACACGGGACAACCACTCTTCGGCATTCAATTAAATTGGATCAATTTATTGTTTGGGGCCGGTAACGAAGACCACAAAACCTAAAGTACAAAAGAAAACCAAATTAGATTCTAAATTTACCCACTACCCACTTGTACACTAATCACGGGTTGACCACTACTGCCGCTTGGAAAGAGAAATGCATTTTCTTTAACTGGGCCATCTGTAAGCAGCGCGTGGACCGGAGAATTCAATTCCGGTTTGTGGAGTTGTAAGATGCTAAAGGGTCGTTGAATTAATGTAACAATTTAGCGAGAAATTGTCCGTTGTATTGGCGATAAGGTCGATTTGGGGATGAGAAAACAAAAAACTTAACGGAGTCGGACTGATTGGACGCTTTGCAAAGTCAGGTCGAAGCACATAGGCGTAGGCAAAACTGAATTATTTCTGGGTATTACTTTGTGTAAAATACTAAAGAAATAATTTGTGATTTTAATTAAATTAAAAAATAACTGGATTTAAAGTAAACTTATAATGTAAGTAAAATCAATATATGTTATGATATAAGTACCTACAAAAATTCCTTTTTGATGTTGGACGAGATGTGAAATTCATTGCCTTTAAAAGTGAAATTGTGTCCTGATAACCTTCTTAGAATATATCTACACTATTATCAATTATAAAAAGAAAAATGCAAATATTAGTCAATAGGAACTAACAGTGTTATGAAAAAATATTAAGTGTTTGAGCCTTAGTCAAGTTTAAGTGGGTTATCTGTATGACAAAATGAAGTCATATATATCTCATTTTATACCAGACGATCGACAATTTAAATTTAGTAGTACTTTATATTTAATCGAGTCTTATTCCGATCTCGATCTCAAAATTTTTGGAGCTTCTTTTTCTTAAAGCTAGTCGATGATTAGACATAAAGTTTGCAAAAATAGTTATTGATTCAACTACAATGTCAGGATTTGTAACAAACATAGAGTGTAGTAGTTAGGAGGTATGAGGAACTCTCATAGGCTCATTCAGAAGTTATAAAGAAATATAAGAATGTATTGGGCGAACTATTAAAAGGCTTTAAACAATGAACATCTAAATAGTCTACACAACTAACTTCTTCTACAGTAGGATAACGCTTCGTTTAACGCTTTATCATACGTATGCCAGTATGTAATGGTATCAAAATGGATTGCGATGATTTGCATGTGATTGTGTCATTCACTTTATTGATGAGGAATTTGTCGCAGTTGCTTTTTCTTCGACATCAAGAATTGAATCTCGTCCCGTCTAGGAGGTCACTACAGAAACATTCACAATTTGTAAAGTAATATAAGAATCAAAGGATGCATTGAGCAAACTATTTAAAGACTTTACACAATCAATATTAAAATTGCCTATAGAAATGGCAGGACATCGCTTCATTGTAACACTGATGCCAGTATATAACGATATCAAAATTGATTGCGACGATTGACATGTGCTTAGGTTCTTCTCTTTGCCGATGAGGAATTTGTGGCAGTTGCTCTTCGATCGTTAACAAGAATTGGGTCTGTCTTTATTTAGGAGATCAGTACAGAAATAGCCAGAAGTTATAAAGGAATGAAAGAATCAAAGTATCTATTTGGCCAACTATCTAAAGACTTTGAAAAATCAACATAGCATTTACAAATGACGCGACGGTATGACATCGCTCCCTTGTAATACCCTTCGTTTTATCATACGGGTGCCAGTATGTAATGATATCAAAATTGATTGCGACAATTGGCATGAGCTTATGTTCTTCTCTTTGTTGATGCATTTGCAGTTGTTGCTTTTCAATTACACCAAGAATTGGACCTCGTCTCATTTAGGATGTCAATGCAGAAACAATTCCATTCACCGCCCACAATGTTTGTCGCAATGTTTAAATTTACTGTTGATGAAACACCATTTCTTTCCGTGAGATGTGCCGTTCTTGTAGAAATTTTCAATTAAAAAGATATTTTAAAGATAGTCAAGCCTTTTAGCACTCAAGATTTCTCATGGCTCACGAATTTTTGTCATCCAATACTGCACTGTTTTTGAGGAATACTTATATCTGACGCTTTATTTCATTTGTTGCGAATTTTTTGCTTCATTTGTTTGCAACAATTTCGTACCAAGTAGCTTAGTACGAAATTATTGTCACTAAATTTCTTCCATGATATTAGTTAAATCATATCTCATGATCTCGAAGTAGAACTTAGGTTGTTATAATGCGGAGAGTACTCACTACTACCCATACTGACATCTATAATCAATTGATGTAATATACATGATCAAAGGGTGACTACTATATACGTACATGTTTAATTTATATTGCCTATTATGAATATTTCGTAATAGTATACACTAGGCATAAAAATTAAGAGATGTAAAAATAGATCCTAAATTATTAGGTGATTTTCAAGGGGCTGCAACTTGGAGAAAAATAGTTGCAGAGCAATATTAAAAAAAAGCAAATTGAAGCCGTTAGCTTCAGATCTTAGTTAGTATTTAGATCTTGAGTTAGTATTTTTTTTACCATCATCAGTTTTTTAGTAATTATAAGAAAACCATCGGAAAGAAAATTTCAAATTTTTGCTTGCTTTTCAAAAGGTCCACGGACTTAAATTCCATCCAATAAATTTTTCTCAGTGTTTTAATTATAAAATTTTTTGAGGAGTCTAAAAGCCTTGTGCAATGATCTTTCGCTGAGTTATTGCGTCGTTCGAAGCAAAAAAGTTAATTTGACTTTGGTAATTAATTACACGGGAAATAATAATCGTACAGAAAACTTAAGTAGGGTTTTAAAAACTCAAAGGTATTCTTTACAATTTGCAGTTATTGGTTTTTGATAAAAAAAAATTCGATACGAGAATGTTTATTAAAAAAGAGGTAAAAAATTGTGTATTTAGGGATATTCGCTTAACTTGGTGTTACTTTAAAAATAATGGATATACAGTTACTAAGAATGTCGACTAACTTCAACCTCAAAGTACCCCAAAGAAACCCTGAAAATTTGAAAGCGCTGCGATTTTTTTTCATTCTGTTCGGAATGATTGAATTTGTAATTTTTTTGGTAAAAATCAATTTAAAGATGAATTTTTCATATTTTTAATTCATTTCTTGACGTTAAAAATGTATTTTTAGCTTTAATTGAATTTTTTTTATCAAAAAATGTTAATCATTGTAAGAAAAAAAAAAAATGAAAAGAAAAATTATTTCTCGAGTAATTAATTACCAAAGTCAACATTGACTTTTTTGCTTTCAACGACGATAACTTAACTAAAAATCATCGTACAAGGCTTTTAGACCAGTCAAATTAAAGAGGATGGTGCATGGTGCCTAGTGTATATTTGAGATTTGACATCGAAAAGTTAGTTACTTCTGATAAAAGTGCGGAAAGTAACGGTTTTTTTCAAAAACTCGATTTTTTCCCAAAAAAAAAAAAATACAGAAAAGATAAAAACTACCATTCCTTTCTCAGGTGTTGTTATGACAATAAAGTAGACAATAATTCTGAAACTGGTATATATTTATGAGGACAATAAAAATCTCGATAATAATAATGACATTTTACGCAGCGCCGTAGAAGAAATTTTATTTCCACCTTAATATAAAGAGACGGTTCATCGTTTGGTGGGTCCGCAAAACCTGACACGAGTAGCGACTGAGAAACATCATCTAATCTCGTGCCAAGATTAAAACGCCTCCTAGGCCCGCAATCAAATTACGCCCTTCATTCCCGAACTAAATTAATATTTGACACAATGTAAAATATCTACCATTTATAAACTTGTCCCCAGTATTAAAATTATGATGTATGAATGCCCGCTGGAATTATTAGAGGGCGCCCTTCGTCCCCGGCCTTCCTCGTCCTTAGCCCCGTTCAAGGACTCGACGAGTTGCGTCGAGCGTGGCGAACTAGAAACTGGAGGGCGTAGGTCACCGACTATAATGTCCAAGTAAACGCGACAAAGGGCTACTAAATTCCCGGGCAACCCTTAACACCGCGCAAGAACGCCTAAACGTAGATATTAGAGCGTTATTAGGTTTTGTGGTGGCAAAAAGTCGCTTTATTAGCGGGAAATTTAGTGTGAAGAGAGCACTGAAGCGGTAAAAAAGAACAAATAATGGCGTTACTTAACACATTTCAAAATAAATTGTTATAAATTGGAGTTAAGTTAAGTGGAGCTTTTTTTTTCTTTAATTGAAGTTACTATCTGATTCATTCAAACTGTTAGTTTGTAGCAGTTAATCATTATGACATACATAACCTTATCTACAGTACAACTCCTGTTAAATTTTTCTAAAATTTTATGTAAAATGTTCTTTATATCTGTCTTCTTTTGCGATCATCATGTTCTCTGGCTTAGTTGCACAACTCTTATTAGTGAGATAATACCATAGAAAAATCTAGAGGCTTAAGGTTTGGTAATCTGGAAGGTCAACAGACTTCTTCGTTTAATCAATGTGTTATGAAAGGCTTCGTATAAGTACTCTTGTCCGATTAAAATATAATGGACTATTGCCTCAGATTACTAAAACCAAATAGTTCACTGAATAGTATTTGATCTCGTGCATGTAGATGTAACTATGTTAGATCAGAGACACCTTCATTTTTAATGAGATTTAAATATTTTTCATATAAATATTGTGTATATTTCCTTCAATACAAATTGAATCAATAACATAGTTGCCAATGATATTTGCCTTACCGTTAATATTTTGAGAATATTGTGTATGGTATCTCATGTATCTAGCAAGGGTTATATGCTGGCTTCTATCAGCTTACATTCACGTTGAACCTGTTGAAGTTGAGTAGTCTTAAAAACAGCAGAACCAAATATAATAATAGCAAAAAATAATGGATACTCAGGAAAACTTTTCTTCAACGGAACACCCTTACTACTAACATTTTAAACTCTAAAGGTTATTAATTAAATTTGTTACAATCTTATGAAATACACAAATCTATTAACAACTCCGACAATTACTTAGATAAACACAAGGTTGATCTACGAGCATATTATACTGTTTTTTGTGATATATCTTTGAAAAAATAGTACTTACAAATTGGAAAAGTTCGAACAAACATCAAATGTGAAACGAATGCTATGATTTTTTATACAGTGCTATTCAAAAGTCCCCTCCCCCCCTCTTATCTTTTTAACGATTATACATAAACTAGTGAAATTTGGTAACTGAATATTAAGGGTTGTAAACTTCCCTACTAGTGATGATAGATGACGTATGCGTCAAAGATGACGTCACAAGGTCATTGTGACCAATAATTTTAAATGGAACCCTATGGCAAGCGACACCTCTTTTAAAAGCTATCGAAAAAACGTATTCAATGATACTAATATTGTTTGTATTTATGGTAGTTTTGATGGATTAAATCAGTAATCAGTAAACTTGGATAATAATTTTAATTACAGATTCAAGAATCAGTACCTACTTATAGTAATTGTTCCATCTACTTCCTGACAGTAAAACATCCTATTGCGAAACTCTTCTCGTACTTTTTCAAATGTGTCTGCGGAAATAGCTCTACATTCTGTAACAATACGTTGTTTTAAAACATCAATATTGTCAGGCTGAGTGGCGTAAACCTTCGATTTAAGATACCCCCACAGAAAAAAATCTAAAGGTGTGAGGTCCGGTGATCGAGGCGGCCATTCCATTGAACCTCGTCGTCCAATCCACCTACCATATTGATATTCTTCATCCAAATACCGTCTTACTGCACCGTAATAGTGTGGAGGAGCACCATCCTGTTGGAATGTTATTTCCAAAATGTCGAATTCATCTTGATTATCTTCCAAAATTTCAAGGATTAACGGTTCTATTGCATTTTGCAACATCTGCAGATACACCTCACCGGTTAAGTTGGTATTTAAAAAAACAGGCCGAACGATGTGGTTTCCCAGTATACCTGCCTAAACATTGACCTTCTCGAGATACTGAGTATGTGTTTCACGAAACATGTGAGGATTTGCGTCACTCCAATATCTCACGTTTTGTATATTTACATTTCCATTTAGATAGAAAGTACTTGCGTCACTAAAACAAATTGTTTTGACATAGTCTGGCTGTTGGTTAATTTTAGTCTCCATATTTTCACAAAATTGCAGTCTTCGGTCTGGATCGTCGTCTGAGAGTTGATGAACCATTTTTAATTTGTATGGGTGAAATTTGTTTTTTTTTCAACACCCTGTGCACTGTACTTTGACTGACTTTACAGGTTGATGCAACTTGAGTTGTTGAAGAAGTAGGATTTACTATTACTTCTGCCAGTATATCAATTTTTTTCTCATCAGAAATTTGTGGTTTGCCAGATCGTTTTGCATCATTAATACTACCCGTTGTTTTAAACTTACGAAGAAGCTCTCTCAAATAAGTCCTCGAAACTGGGCGATCGGGAAACATTTCATTAAAAATGCGTTCTGCTGCATGAATATTTTCTCCAGTTTCACCAAGTATTAGGATCGCTGCTACTTTATCACCTAAAACACGTACCATTTCTCTTCTTGAAGCACTTAAACGTTCAGCTCACAACAGTTTAACAAATTATTGAATGTACAAATATTTTAAAATTACCACAAGGTACTAAAACAGTTAAACGTTCGATCAACAATACACAAATTATTAAATGTATAAAAACTTTGACAGCTAAAAAAACATCAAATTGGGGAGACTTGCAAAAACGTCAGATTATTTACTATCCAACTATCCAGTGACGGAGCTTGAATTTTAAATTTTATTATTAACTGATTTAATTCTTCACAGCTTTGCGGTTTTTGAAAGCCAGTTGTCAAAACTGCCGTAAACAGACATAATATTAGTATAATTGAATAGGTTTTTTCGGTACCTTTTAAAAGAGGTGTCGCTTGCCATAGGGTTCCATTTAAAATTATTGGTCAGAATGACCTTGTGACGTCATCTTTGACGCATACGTCATCTATCATCACTAGTAGGGAAGTTTACAACCCTTAATATTCAGTTACCAAATTTCACTAGTTTATGTATAATCGTTCCAAAGATAAGAGGGGGGGAGGGGACTTTTGAATAGCACTGTATAATAGGTATCATTATATCTACATAATATGTAGGTGGTAAGACACAAGGGAACAGCTAAACTAAATTGCACTGAATTGCTTGTCCCTGTATCGATTCAAATATCTAAGCCTAATCGATGGAATATCTTAAGATATTCTTAATATTCTGATATCTTAAGTCTAGTCGATGAAATTTCGGTTACCCTAAGTATAACTCCACTGATGTAAGACTCGCAATAGGCAGTTTTAATAATGTAACTTGAATCAATTTCTTTTTCATAATTTTAATTTTATTCTATAACTTATCTGTCCTTATTTTTATCAAAATATCATTTTCTTTAATTTCTATTAAATTTTTCTCAAAAATACGTGAGCTAGAAGAAAGACCTTATGAGAAATGTTGATATTTATGTAAAAAAATGTACTAATCTGAAAAAAATATATAAAACTGATATATTTATATGATATGAGGATATGGAGAAACAAAACTTCCACGAGAAATTTGTTCTATGATGAATAATGTTCCTATAGGTTTCTTTTGGTACGGCAAGTAGTGAAATATTCATCCAAAAACAGTTTGATCGTTTTATGTTATAACCAAATATTTTCTGAGGGAATTAACTAAACCTATGAGAAAACGTTGTTGGAAATAATTTTGTGTTAAGGATTCTCCGTATTGTTAATAAAAAAGAAAAGAAAACTTAATTAAAACAAAAACTTACCGGAATTCTTTGAATAAAGAGGATGAGTGATTAAAATGATAGAACAGTAAGTGTACAAATATAACATTTACGAGAGGTAGAGAACAAATTAGGGTACAAGTTGCGCCACCGGTGTAGGCCACAAGGATCTTCTGACCAGGTGTAGAGGGCCTTACTGAATCGAGTGTAACCCGTTCTGTGTTCCCTCGGTGGAAATGGCTTATGGGATAAAGCTGCATCCTTAGTAGTTGCTTTGGGTGAGAATATTTTCTATGTAGTTGGGTCTTAAGGAATGCTTCGAATGCGGATGGCTATGATAAGGTTAGCGCCATCTTATGAAACGCATAATACCTGTTCCCGTCTGGGTTGAAGTTTTAAGGACTGCTTAATTTGAGATTTATTAGATTTATCTGTAAGGAAAAAATACAGGGTAATTGTATACAAGAAGTGTTCCTGGGCAAATGCTTACGAAACTTTTCCTACCCCCCTATTTTCGTGGGTGCTGGAGGCGAATCTGGCTTCAGTTTTATCCGCTCGGACACGGTTTTCGAGAAAATGAATTTTCCACTTTTCCGCATGAGGCCATTTTCTCTATCAAATAACTTTCACTTGACACTACATATACAGCTAATATTAATACCAATAGATGCTACAACACTTCCTTTACACATATCATATATTAAACCGTCATAAAACCTATAAGAAACTTTCGATGTTTAGTTACTTCAAATGTATACAATGATTTGCAGTTGGCGTCGTCCATTGTAGTTGTACGCCCTCCGTGTCGTTCGATGAAACTACATACATACAGAGAGGCTCCAAAAGCTAACTTTGAATATTAACAACTAAATACGCTGTTATTTTGAAGGATACTAACCTAATCTAACCTAACCATAATAAGTAGACAGTCATGTTAGGTTAGGTTAGGTTAGTATCCTTCAAAATAACAGCGTATTTAGCTGTTAATATTCAAAGTTAGCTTTTGGAGCCTCTCTGTATGTATGTAGTTTCATCGAACGACACGGAGGGCGTACGATAACAATGGACGACGCCAACTGCAAGTCATTGTATACATTTGAAGTAACTAAACATCGAAAGTTTCTAATAGGTTTTATGACGGTTTAATATATGATATGTGTAAAGGAAGTGTTGTAGCATCTACTGGTATTAATATTAGCTACCTATGTAGTGTGAAGTGAAAGTTATTTGATAGAAAAAATGGCCCCATGCGGAAAAGTGGAAAATTAATTTTCTCGAAAACTGTATCCGAGCGGATAAAACTGAAGCCAAATTCGTCTCCAGCACCCTCGAAAATAGGGGGGTAGGAAAAGCTTCATAAGCATTTGCCCAGGAACACTTCTTGTATACAATTACCAAATACAGTAGACTAAACAAACGCAATTTCTGATTTTAAAGAAACTCGAAAATATTTCATGTTATTAATTAAAAGTAGATGGTAATTGTAATTTAATTTTTCCTTGATTACTAAAACACAATAAATTTGAAATTGATTAAATATCATATGCCTAATTCAGACCTAAAATTGAATCAATTAAAAATTTTACTAATGTCAAAAAATGACAAATGATTATTTTGTAGAAAAATCGAATCCAAAGAATTAACAAATTTGAGAAAACTAAAAAATTATTTCTGTAATTAAGTGATAAATCAACGAGCTGGAGCGATATTAAGATTCAAGCAATAAAATTACAGTTCGATAACTTTCACATTTAATGATAATAGGAAGGCTTATTCAAAGCTTCTTGGAATAGAATAAGAAAAATTCTTGGTACTGGCTTGAAATGACGGAAATGAATTGATGGGAAGTGAAGGGAGTGAATTTTTATGAAAATAACAAAAAAAATCTTAGAAAAAAAATAAATTTTGAATTACCATGAGCATTGAAAAATTATCAGAGCAATAATCAGGATTAATTTGGTACAAATACCATGAAATAATCATTCCTCCAAATTCTACACCCTGTATAATATTCAAACTTTGAATCAGCTGGTTGTGTTTTCTCTTCGGTCCATTTTCTCGAATTTAAAAATGCAGAATGGAATTATCAGAGGCTATAATATATTACTGATTACAATAAGATTAGCCTATTTCATAAGGGTAATGGTCCTTATTGGTCCCTATAATATGAAATCCAGTTTATGTATTTTAGGATTTTCAACAGTTTCGTATTTCTATTATTATTTTGACGGTGTTAATTATACTTAAATATTGAAATACGAGGGTGAATCAAATATAAACGGGATTTTTTTCCTCAGCGCCCTACGGTTGTTAAGGTGCGTATACATCTGAGCACGAATGGGAATGAGGCAAGGTGAGGCGAGGCGAATGCCTTGTTTGAGTTTTTTGGCAATCATACGAGGCAACGTTTGAGGCAGCGACCCATCCACTTATTCGTACGTTCCGGTGAAAAAATGGCGGAAGATGGTAGTGGCGAGTGCAGCATCGTCGGGCACATACTGTCTCGTACGACGCACACAAAAAAACGTCTACACTGCACTGAATGGTAATTTGAAGTACCGACCCGAAACGGGTAGACTCCGAACAGCCTCATGGCGAGGCCGAGGCGTTGTATGCACGTACACACTTGCATGCTCGTTCGGCTTCGCCTCTCCTCGTTCCCGTTCGTGCTCAGATGTATACGCGTCTTTAGGCCCGTGCCCGAGGTTCTATTACGAATGGGAAGAGCCGGCCATTACACACTCTCAACCAGTTCGTCAGTAGCGCTCACGATGTTGGAGCGAGAGGTGCACCTCGCTGTTCCGCAACGTATTATTATAAAAATTCTTGTTCATGAAGGAATTCAAGCGGCAGAAATATTTCGTAGATTGACTGCACAGTTCAGGGACCAAACACTGTCAAGGACTCGTGTGTTTGTTAGGCATAAAGAGTTCAAGGAAAGTGCGAGAACGAGTGGAAAATCAGGAACACGATCGCCGTCCTTGAACCAGCACTACGGACGAACACATTCGCGAGGTTCGAGACATTCTTGAAGACGATCGGCAGGTGACCGTATCTGAAATTACAGAAAAGGCCGGAATAAGTTATGGGAGCTGCCAATCGCCGTAAAAGGCGAAACCAACCGATTCGGGAGGCAATCCTTCACGACAACGCCAGGCCGTCTACTACAGCTCTAACGGTCGAAAACTGACAAATGAAATGTACTGGACTCCACTTAAACACCATCTCTATAGACCGTAATTGTCGCCCTGCTATTTTCGTTTATTTGGATTGCTTAAAAAAGCTCTAGGAGGGCAATGATCTGAAGATGACCAGGGCGTAGAAGGATTCGTGCGCAATTGGCTCCTGAGGCAACCAGCTTCATTCTACGGCACTGGGATAAAAAACCTTCATTTTCGCTGGAAATAATATATTTGTAAAGCAGGAGACTATGTAGAAAAATATCTTTGCCTTTTGTTTTTCAATTTTCTTTTAAATAAAGTCCCGTTTGTATTTGATCTGCCCTCGTATGTACGGTGTTTTAAATCAGTTGTATTGTATATTAGCATTTGTTTCCGTTTCATATTTCTGCATTCATACATATTACTTTTTCCTTGCCAAATGTCTGATTGTTTGGGGTTTTCCTCTTGTTCCGTTACGTTTATAAAAATTGCTTTAGTAAATCCCGCGGGAATTCCAGAAAAAATAATAAAAATACGAGAAATGAATCCGGGAGACTTAACAAGAAATGAAATAAATCCCTTTGATAGCATTATAATAATCCGGGGAAGTTTATATAATACCAAATTGTATATTTTTTTCGTAGTGGCGTCTGCGGAGAAAGCAAACCCCGCTTTTATGCTGATCAGCTCGTTCCTTAGATAATACAGTGGGGAATAATAAGAGGTTGAATTAAATTCACCCCCTCGCGAACACCTCCAGCACCCGGAAATAACTCGATTTATCTGCGCGCCACCCGATATAGTTGCTAGTATCTACAGTTTACCCTACGAGAGGGCAGATCTTTGAATATGTCGATAAAAGCCGTCGTAAAAAAGACAAGAGATAATAAAAAAAGTCAAATCCAGCTGATTTCATTGGAAACAGTAAATGGGAAGCGAAATTACGGTGCCTTGTTTTTGAATTATATACGCCTCCGGCAATAAAGAAATATTCCGGGACGGAACGACTCCGGAGTTTTATCGGTAGATAAAGAAATATGCAAATCTGAGGTATATAATTGTCTTTGGTGTTGACCTTTTACATAAAAGAAACCATATTTTATATACATATTTATATAGGGTGTGTTGTGTGGTAGGGTATATACTTAAAAAAAAAATGGACACGGACGGTAAATATATTTTTTCCTGTAATGCAGTTTAAAATATTTTGGGTTCGATTGATAAAACAAAATAAGTACCGTGCAATTGTATTTAATTCTAGCAGACTATTATAATAAAAAGCCACCCAAATTAATACTTTATAGTCACAAATTAAATTTTCTTAATTCCTGTTCCTTGGGATATTTGCAGCATGTAATTAATATTGCTTTATACCCATGTGAAATATGTCCTTGGGGATATATGCAATTCCATTATTAGGGAGGGTACATTTTGTTATACAGAGGATATAACAGCAAGCAGAAAGAAAGTTAAATGTCAAAAAGTGTCGAATTATACATTTTTGTAATGGTTATTGCTCACCATATTTCAATACTTTCATTCGATTTCTATTTGTGGTATATCGAATGAAGGAAAATGTTTATTTTGACGTCTAGAGAGTGTTATTAAATTAGGGAGGATTTTATGGACGCCATAACTATATGGATTAGAAACGAGTTATTTCAATTCTGTCAATAATCGATTATCTAATGCAAATGTTTGTGCATAAAAAGTAACCGTTTTGCACATATAACCGCGTAACAACATTGAAACATACACATGAAACTTACACATACATAGTAGCATTAGTACAATTGTAATTGTAATTGAATTCAAAAGTGTTAGAAAGAAATTTAGAGAATGACAGAGCTTTACAGAGTTGAAAGGCACGATTGTATAAGTTTATTAGTATTTTATAGAATCTAGAAAACAGAGCGGTACATCAGTTGTTGCTTGCTATTGTGTTTGTTTTTATTTCTGTGGTTATTCTATCGCTACTGATCTTCAATTTCTTCTACTACTATTGATTTTCTTATTGAGAAATTATCTTATACAAACATACGTGTAAAAATGTTCGCATAAGCAACCATGTAACAATGATGAAATGAAATTTACGTATAAAACTTACAGCAACAATACTACAAGTATTGCTGCTGAAGGACATATGGCTATTTCTCCTAAATATGTGCATATTTCAAAGCCTAAAAATACGTTAGACAGGATATATGTGACCCTATATTATCACGGAAAAGAAGGATGATGCTGACGTTCTGTGTCGTGAAATCCTTCAACATTCTATCAGAATTCCCGTTCGTCCTACAGATGCTAGTATATAACATCATCCAAATTTACTGTGGTGATTAACATGCAATCATGCTTCTATGTTAGTGAAGAATTTGTGGCAGTTGCTCTCTGATCACATGATTCCTCTCCTAGTCTCCTTTTTATCTCGAATCTCGCCAATGTCTGTCCACCCCTTACTGAATTCCAAGCCTTACTGAATTCTTAATGAATACCGAGTTCCCTTTTATCGCGTGGCACACTGTTTTTATATAATTGTATTGATCATTCATATGGATAATTCACATTATCCATATACACGTTGATAATAAATCGATGCATTCTTGAAAGGCAGATCATCTTTATAATACAACTGCATGTTTGAATATACCACGCAAACCATCCAACGTCACGTTATCATTGATGAAACTATTTTACATTGGTCTTTATATTAAGCTATTAGTACAGTGAAATTTAATATCCTCCAGTGATCATCTTATATGGGTTACGACATGATTAATAATATGACTAAAAAAAAAAAAAATATGTATGAGAGTAAAATCAGGCGAGTAAAGGTAGAAACACACTGCTGTGACGTCACGTAAGCTCACATGCTGTCATGTGCTGTCTCATATCACATGATATCATGCTTAGGTGCACACTGGTATCACGGTTTGCCAAAAAGGCTTATCATGTATGTAGATAGGTACTGAAACCAGCAGTGTGTTTTTGAGAAGATGGCGTCCTCAAGTAGTAATTCGGAGTGGGAAGAAGAAATAGTTGCTAGTTTCCTCGTAATTGAAGGAGAGAGTTCGAAACGGGTGTGAGTACATGATGTAAAATAAAGAGAGGGAGCAATTAGGGGAATTTCATACACTGTACTCTCAGTTATTTAAAGACCCGAAGATGTTTAGTGTTGTATAAACATTCATGCCGCCTCATTGTTTATATAAGAAGTTCGTCAACCATTTTTTTAGAGACTTGGACTTTGATAGTGTTAAAATACTGGATCTCAAATACTTGTTAAAATTTCCCGCTATTACTCATACATATTAAGAAGTTACTGGACATGATGAAGAATAAGACAACTGTAACAATCGCTTTAGCCAATACTTGGAGATGTGCTTTACCAAACACCAATTTAACAAAATGTCATGATCAATCGAGCACAACTATCTTCATATCATAACACATAGCGATGGAAGAGGATAATATATAACGAAGGACCATAATATATAATTAGATACATGAGACAGCAACATCAACCTTTGGGAGGAAATTGATAGGATGATCATCGACATATAGAGACAGAATAGATGACGCCGGCAGCATAACTTCATTGTTATGCTGTTGGCATATGGCTGGTTGTTACGTTGAATAAGTTTCATTGAAAAACGTATTGTTTTTATGGAATAACGAAAAACTGTACAACTGGATTTAGTGGTTGGGAATTGGGAGGTTTAGGTATAAGAAATTACTAATATCATTTTGAAGAAACGGACCTGATGTTTGTTCAATATGAAACAATCGTATTGTACCATTTAATTAATCGTATATTCTAACGGTCAATAAATTGTAATGAACATCTTCGGAAGATATCAAAATTTGAACTCAATCCGGACATCATTAATGAGTGAAAGGGTCCGGCAATAGGTACTGACAGTTTTTATCGTGTGATTGTCAGCTTAGCAATTGAAACACAGAGATTAAAACGAAACATATTTATTCTATACATAATGCAGTTTTCAAATATGCTTATTTTTTAAAAATCACGTTAGACAAATGTAGTTCTTCTTGTCTTTCGCATTATTGTAGCCGGCTGCGAAAAGATTGTATGACATGGTGCAAAACATATGGGCCAATTGCTTTAATTTCGTTGGTTATGTTCTTTCTCAACTCCTGTAATGTGTGGAGCCTGTCGACAAACACTTTGGACTTCAGATATGCACATAAGATAAAATCGCAGCATGTTAAATCCGGAGATCTCGCCAGCCAATTAACATCACCATTTCGAGATACGAGTCGTCCAGGAAACGTTCGTCTTAAAAGTGTCATACACGTTCGAGCTGTATGACTTGTTGCTTCATCTTGTTGGAACCATAACTCATTATTGTCTATGTCCCTTCCTAAGCGATGCAATTCAGCAGGTAAAAAATGTTCGATCATAGCCAAATAGCGTTGCGAATTGACAGTGTGGTACACCACACCACGCTGTGACTTTTGCGTAATGCAAAGGTTGCTCATGAATTTCGTGAGGCTGTTCTCTGACCAGTACCACATTTTATTGACAGAACCTGTTAAATAAAAGTGTGCCTCATCGGACATGATTAGATTATTCAAAACATCTGAAAATTGCCGCTGAACCTCGACTTAGGATCCCGTTTGAATGAACACCGTAACACAAAAAATTCGTTGCTGCACAGGCCAAGAATTCATGGCTACTAAAACTGCATAATATAGCAAACTTATTGCGCACTATACTGTCCCCCACTCAGTGTCTGTCTTACTACCACAGCGCTCACAAATGCGTCAGTACCTGCACAAATGCCGCACCCTGTATAATAAAATATATAGGTATGTAATTTCTTAAAGGCACAGATTTAGATAAACTGGTGATGAAACGAAAAGTTCTATAGTTATTAAGAATCCTTATTCGAAAGTTATGAATGTTCAATGAAAAATAATATTACTATTATGATTGGAATGTTGAAAACATAACTTTTCTGAAATGAAAAACAAGAGCACAATATGACTTTACTTAATTGGTCACTGAGCAATAAAACTTAGTTAGTAATTAAAATCTCTTGATGGAAAAGCAATTTAGCTTACAATAAAGGGAAGATGGTCCATACTTACGTAATCGATGCTGAAATATCAGGGTATGGATGGGACAGATCAAATAACGCGATGCCATTACATGAAAATCTAGTGGAAAATTGCTGCTGCTCGGTACTTAATAATGATTCTGCTGCCAGAGTCTGAATAGAGATCCGATAACAATATTCATTTTCTCTGTTAGTGATAAAGCGAACGAAACTTTTTTTACACATAACAATGGTGTATTTCTGTGCGACATTTATTTTGTTGAAAATTGTACATGTAAATTAAAATACATTTCCATTGAGAATTTTTCACTAAAATTTAATTGTTTATTTTAAGTTCTTCTGCTTTATTTAAAATAATAACAATTATTGTTATCACATTATAACAGATTGACAGATAAAGTGGTGGTATTTTGAGGGAGATTTAGAAGGTGGCTTAACACCTTGACCTAAATCCATGAGACTTGTATCTAGAGGCACATTTAATGAAGCTGGTATACTAAACATCAGTACAATTAAGGAAGTTTTTCATAATAATCCGTTGCTTATAATGTTTATCATAACGGATTTAAATAAAACATGTCAGTCAGAGTTAAAGAATCCTCATATTTCTGTCAGAACAAAAATTTTTGCTTGGATACATGTTTGTAATGAGATTAATTAAATAATTGGTAATTTATAACCTAAAGTATTTCAAGTCAATTAAATAGGGAATATAATATGTGATATATATTAGAAAATCTAAATGAAATCGAAATTAAATCGACAAAAAATAGATCAGTCCAAAAGTCATCAGTCAAATGATAATAATCGATTCGATATATTTCGAAATTTTTTAAAATATCTCGAATCGATGCTAGGCTAAATATATGTTGATAGAGAAACTTGTCTCATTTCTAGATAAAATATATTTGCAATGACTTTATAAACATATTTATATAAAATAAGGAAACATTATTTTATTCGAACTATGAAATAGGAATTTATAAAATGGCAGATACTGATGTAGTTTTCTTAAACGAGAAAACGTAGTACATACCTACAACAATATCGCAAGAGCACGGTACAAGAATATTTTCTTAATTTCATTTCACACATTTATGATATTTGAATAAACATTATAGTATAGATATAGTATATCGGCAACTGCCCTACAAAACCAAAGTTTCTATAAATGATACCGTGACCCACATTTCTCCTATATTACATGCACTGCAACGTTACATATCCATGATTTTCATTGACGGATTTCCATTTCTTGATTAGTTGTTTTGATAATAAATATCGAGATATCAATAATTATTATAGCTAAATATGATTGTAGATTTTAAAATAATTGTGGGATCTAGTATCCTGTATTTATGACAATATATGCCAATCCATCTGATTGCCAAAATTTATTAAGAAATTCTTTACAAATTTTCTTGTCATTATAATCTTAAGCAGCTTTTCAGTTATAATTTTCAACACGAAGCACGATATTTACATTATTGAAGAATATTTTTGAAATGTTATACTACTACCACTAACTTTAGTTATTAAAAGTTATTAAAATATTGCTCCTTCTTATTATATATACATATGTAATTTGTGTATGCATATCGCCTATTCGGATCCGGTTTTTAAAATGCATCTGGATGATGTTTACACTCTAGTGTAGACAGGACGCTGTCTACTACATACGCACTTACGCCATCATATCTGGCCCATTGTGCTGCTTCCAGAATTGCCAATTTGTCGCCAAACACCCACAGTCTCTCAGTCCAATGCCAATGCATGAATATATTGAAGTGGACTCGATGGTGGTCGACAAAAATCGATCATTTTCGTCCAATAATTTCTTCAAAATAGCTTCTCGTGTGTTGAGAGTCCGGTGCTGTTCTTTAGGATATGTTCCGTAGTATCATCTTCCAGATTACGTAGTTTCTAATGTCCGGTCAATAATCTTACTAAGATTCGTAGACTCGCTGGAGACACACTGGGAAAATATTTTGCTTAGTATGCTGCAAGGTATAGTTAAAAGTATTTATATTTGTTTGTAACTGCTAGTCTGAACCCACCTATCTCTGTGGTACTCCATCGTGTAATTTCTCATGATGGAATTTTAAGAAGCTTTGTTGAACGCTATCGTTGATTCCGATGTCGACAGAAAGTTCTTTAGAACCCTGACGTATGCCGTTGCACAACATGAAGTGTTGTTTTTTGTCCTAATATCTTGAATGACTCTTTTACGCTGTACATTCAGTCCGGAATCTATTTTACAGAGAGTCCATAGTACAAAGTATCTAGGCATCATTGTAACAGGGCCGGAACTTCACCCAAGTCCCACTGATTTGAAAGATAAGTTTTTATAGCCCAGGTGACCTTTATATTGTTGACTGCTTCTCATTCGAGATTGGTTGCCTGAAAATAGCGTATTACTTACCTGAAAATAACCCTGTACTTTCTGAAAGATTACTTGTAAAAATTCCTGATATTGAGAGCTCCTCAACACAATCCTCTTTAGACGGGCATGAACATATTTTATAGCCACAGAAGACCAACTATGATTCTGTCTGTTTTCGACAAACTTTTGTGTGCTTTCTATTATACTCGGTAGTCTACCCAGCCGACAACACTTTTTAATAGACATACAGACAGTAGAGTTTTCTGATCACTGCTCTCAAGTTCTCTCAACCGACTAAGTTCATTGTACCACCAAGGTGTATCGCAATCCACTCCCAATTTTCTCAGAGAATATGGCCTCATCATAACTCAATACAAGAGACATTTTAAGTTGCCTCACACAGATTTCGATGTCCCTTGCTGTCCCAATTTGCACTGTTATTGACTTAGTTTCCACTCAATAGGTAAGGAGAACAACAAATGTTCTCTACTTCTTCTACTATTTCCTTATTGTTTGTCTAGGGTGCCTGTAGGGAACCTCTGCAAACCAACGCCTATAGAGTTAACAGTTCGTAACTTAATCAAGAAATTTGAAGAGGCGGGATCTGTTACTGATAAGGCAACTCCAATACGTCCTCGTCGTGGTTAGTCAGATGAAAACATTGCTGTAATAAGGAAAAGTGTATGGGAGTATCCAAACACATCAATTCAACGTCGTGAGCAACAATTAAATCTGTCAAGAGCTACCACGCATCCGATTTTAAAGAAAGATCTGCATCTGTCAGCATAAAAAGTTCAGTTGACGCAACAATTAAAATTTATAGACCATTTAGAACGTCGCACATTTGTTAATTGGGTGTTAGAAAAGAAAGAAGGTGATGCTGATTTTTGCAACAAAATTTTGTTCAGCGGTTTTTTGTTCAGCACATAGAGAGACCATATATTAACGTAATGAAAATAAAACCATTTTTAAGAATGTCGATTTTAACTTAAAACGTCTAAAATTATTACCATAATTCAGAATATACCCTGTAGAACATTCTGAGTATATACTGTTTAAGAAAACCCTTCAATACAACCCTCACATTACATAAAATAAAGTTTACGTTTCAACAGTATCGGGAATTGAATCTGCGGTGTAAAATCTTATGTTCCCAACCATATCAATTGGCTATTTGTAAGCCATGGCATAAATTGAACACGTCTTGAAGGGTGATAACGATTTAACTAACGCGTCGTAAGCGGCTGGAGATGAGGAGGAAACGATACATTTAAAATAAAATGCCAGTCTTCAGAGCCTACGTTCAATTTCAGGCCGTGATAAATACGACGTTGTAGTTGGTATGGAGAAGTTAATAGGTTTGCTTTTGCAATTGCTGTAAGTAAACAAATTCATTATTCTGTAACATACTTTGTTTCTTCTATAACTGATGTTCATTCAGATTCCCTTGGATGAATATGGAAAAACGAACTTGTACTATACATTTGAGTTCTACAGACAGTTTAGCTACCCATACACGAGCGGATTTTTATGATAGGCCATGGATTTTTTCGAAGGATTCGGGAAAACCCGCAGGTCCGAACTATTCGTTGGTGGAGAAAGAAAACAGCGGGCCAGATTGCAGGCACGGCACGGGGGAAAACCTACAGGCCCCACCCATGTGTTAGTCGGAGAATTGTGAGGTGAGATCGGTAGGTTTCGTCCTGTCAGTAAATTCGGCAAATTTTACCAATCACGAGCGAATCGAATCAGAGGCCACTTTTCTGCGTTCTAGTTTTTTTTCAGCTATTTATTAAATATTAAATTATTTATTATTTAGATTAGATATTATTTATTAGTTCGTTTAGTTTAGTTCGTAAACAGTTTCTTGTCTGTTGTTTCAATTGAAACAACAATTCTGTAATTGAAAAGTGCGGAAAAGTGGTAAGAGAGTGGAACAACGATGGGTTTATCGACATATACAAAAAAAATAAATAAATACGAGTAGGTAACAAAATAAAACGAACATCATTTCGTTAATTTTTGACATGGAACACGTTTTTGCAATGACGAACTTGCCGAAAATCGGTATCATATTTACACCTAGGCTTTTACACCTAGGTATAAAATTCTTGGAGTGAACGCAATAGAAACAAAAAATGTTTAGACTGAAGGTAACGGAAACAAAAGCGTGTTCAATGTCTTATAATTTCAGAGGAATTGAAATCTAGAAAATGCTATAAAAATCATTAAAAAAAAAATAGCTACTACACGAATGTATTGTTTTTTGTAGAATTATCCCCATATGGCTAAACTGCTGTCTTACTCCTATACACGACTTCACCCATTTCGTTTTTTTTTTCTTGGTGGAGTGATACTGAGCAATGGCGTACAGCCCACTAGCAGCTGCCACAATTTTCTTATTATTATCCATAGTAAATTTAAACTGGTTAGTAAAACACAACAGTTAGTGAAGAACAATGAAAATACTACGTTGATATGTACGAGAGCTTAGCCCATCTCGTCGTCTGGCCTGTGGCCTGTCCGACGTGCTGGACAGTCCTGGGTCCGCAGATAAATTAACAGACTTCCGCCGGTTTTCTCCGCTAACGAACGGATCACAACTGCCAACGGATTTTATGAAGGAATTCCAACAGGCCCGGTTCGTACGTTAGTGGGCTACGACAGGCCTGAGATCGGCGGTTGAGGCCCGTGGGAAAACCGGCAGACCGATCTGCGGATCTGGCCTGTCAAAATTTATCCGCTCGTGTATGGCTAGCTTTTGGTGGCGAAATAAAATGAACTCATTACTACAGTGAAGGATTATCTTGATCAACAAAGACGCTGAAATGTCCTGGAGATTTCCTTTCACAAGAAATTTTAATCACTACCTTATACTACATTTAAACAAAACACATTAATATATAGAAGGTGTTGAGCAGACATGGCGATATTCTTTAGAATACGTGTTGATTATGAAGGGATCTACGAAATTTATGGCGAATATTCGTCAAACGTCGCAAACATTTGTAGTACATGATTTCGTAAAGCAATGAATAAATTTGTTCAAAATTCAAGGACTAACTTTTGGAGAAAACTCTCGGACCCGTCAAATTTTAATTTTAGTTGCGCAGTTTTTAAAAAGTTTTTAAAATATAATTAATATATCAGGGTGAATCGCGTAGGAGGTATAACGTCATCACTATTTTTTTTAATTATAACCCTTTTTTATTACGGAATGTGTATGTGAAAAGTACATTTTCTACATACTTTATGATAATAATTACATTAGGGTGAGTATAGGTCAGATAAAGACGATTTTGCAATTTAAAAATACTAAATTTAATGGCAACGATCACCTAAAACGATTAAATAAGTTAAATGTTCACACTGTACTACACTGATTGCGGGACAGTAGCCAAGACAAGTAATAAATTCCCTTCGAATATTGTCAATAACAGGAGCTATGTGTTGTATTTGATGATGAACTTTTGCCTTTAAATGTTCTAATTTCTGAGGCCTAGCGAGAATTTAGAACGTAGCTGCCCTACGAGCTTCTGATGCTTCTAAGGAAGCTAGAAATGCTCGTCTAGCAGAAAGAACTTTGGAAAATATACATTTGGAAGTAGAAGAAGGCCCATTGCATGAATCAGGAATTGCCGATTAACGAAATGTAAATATAACATACCATTATGTGACTTAAACTGCCTGAAACTTTGCTCAAATCTTTAAACGCGTTTTTCTCAAAACATTTTTTTCCAACACGGTTGACGTGATATATAACACTCTATCGCTTATACCAGATTTATGTAAATTTTTTTACTATTTTAAAAACATTGAAAACTGTAAAAATAAAAAAAATGCAAAAAGGCAAAAAATGACTCTTGTTCAAACAGTCGCCATTTTGCAAAAAAAATGTTTCTTTTCCTCTTGGGTAACGAAATTCTTATTAATTAAGAATCTCTTTTGCTTTTTTGTTTCAGATGACTAGAAGGGTTGGAATCGTGTCAACCAGGACGCGATTCTTTTTTTACTCGCCACTTTACCAGACTGTAACTTTTTCAATTTTTAATTTCCTTTTAATTTATTTATATATTCTTAAAATATCAATAAAAATCTGGTAAAAAAATTGGATAGTAAAAATATTCTTTGTTTTTCTATCGCACTTGAAAAAGAAAACCTAAAATTTGTGCCTCTAGACCAGAATACCCCCTTAAACAAAATAGGAGTTCACATTTCCTTTTCCTGCTTCTAACTCGTGAATTTTTGTGGCTAAAGCAATTTGGGAGGTGATTGCAACATCGCCATATTATAAATTTGGAACCATGTTAAATTAAATTTTTTGTTCAATACTGAATCAATCAATGAATATAATGATATCAATATATATTCACTAGCAATTTGATCTCAATACTCAATACATTGTTACTTTTTGATATACGGTACCATTATTTCAATACTTCGAAGAATTTAGGACATAAGTAGTGGAAGTAATTTATTTCTAACAGCGCCATTGTGATAACCTCGTGTTACCTCGCGCAAATAAAAACTACGTTACGAAAATAACTACTTAGTAAATGTAAAATGCGCATGCTAAGTTATTGTAGAATGTAAGGTACATATAATACATCAGTTTTATTTTGATATTCTGTCAAATCTTATTTCCGTTAATGTATGTGGAAATATATACAATATTTATTTATGGCGGATTTAATATATTAAATTCCCGCATGGCACGGGAAAGTTAAAGAACTCTTTCTAAAATGCATGCAAAAAAAACTTGGGCCTCGCTCCCAACCTAATCCTGACTTACTTTTGTCTTGAGAAAGAAGTGATTGAATAAATGAGATTTTCTCAAACGACGCGGTTACCGTAAAATTCCATGTATTATTCATTTGAAGGTATTTCTTGCCTCGGCCTCTTGTCTCTCGGTTGAATGTTGCACTAAACACTTTTGAGTTGTTTTATTTATGGCGCCCCTTCGATTTTCGAAGGCAGTTCACGACCGCGAATTATTTGTATGGGCAAATTTAGTGCGGATGCTAAAAAAGGTTTCTTCCCTAAATGTGGTTAAATTTTTTAATTTATTTCCAGACCCCAGGAAAATAATAAGGGTTGAAGGAACGTTCAATTTTACACCTAGACTCCTGTAGCTGTGTAGGAAATTGCATCATAATTGCATGTAATATACGAGGTTGTGAAAACTATTGTATAAATTTGATGTTTCAACTTTTATAGCATTAGTCAATAAATTTTAATTTAAAGACAAAGCTGCGTGATTATTATCTTATAAGAGACAGATAAAACTGGGTGACTTTTATTTCATTAAGAAAATGACAACTGTAGGTCATTATCTGCACTGCTTTACCGTGATCCTAGAACTTTGGTTTTCCAAATGTTTCATTGTTAGTTGTTAACGGCTTCTTCAGTGGTAACCTTGGAAACCATGTAACATGTTTTATATCATACAGAAGCAAGAACTTTAAGAATGTATACTCGTCCGTGATTTCAGATTTACATTTACGTTTCAAAATTTACATTTCAGTCTCACCATGTTGATAAACATCTTGAAAGAAATGATAACAAAATCTCTATTTGTGATGCACTTCTGTGTTTCTCTCAATTATTCTTGGCCAGCTTTATCGTTAAAGCTTTGTCAATAGTCCAACGATGAGGAGTCCACTATTCGAACCCCAGTTCTTCTAAAAGAGAACAGAACTACAGGTCTCACAAAAAATAAGGATAACTTATATGTACTGTTCGAACTGTCTGCCAATATGTTCAATATACAGCTGAAGTCATTTTATTATACCTAGGATCTAATTAAATAACACGTAGAGAGATATTACTCTGAATGGCTATTGTTGAAGTGTCAACAATATTTTCTGGACATTATTATTATTATATTTTGTGGGTTTGGGCCTCATCAGTCACTGATCGCATGGGTAGTACCTTGGCGATCCCCTCTTGTCGGGGTCATTTTCCAAAAATGCTATCCCATAAAAGAAGCAATTTGGGCACGTCCCTCGCCTTAAGCCTCGCCTCTTCTAGGATAACAGGGGTCTCTAATATAACTGGACATAATATTGACCAATATGTTTTTCCAACAAGAACTTCGTCCTGTTGGAAATAGATTCTATTAACTTGAGTAAGCGATATAAATAATTATGGAAGTGATTCATCAGATCTAGAATTCCATCAATAGAAAAATGGACTTACAAGTATATATAAGTACTATATTCCGTACTATACGTGCTTGGTTTTTTTGTTCGCAATTAAAATATATATATATATATATATATATATTAGGTATAACTATGTCACTCAAATTAAAACAATTTTTTAATAATATTAATTGTTTGCGTATATGGAATCGCATATTTTGTTGGCCTCACTAAAATTTAACCCTCTATGGTCGTATGTAACTTCAAAGTAACGTAATACATTTTACTTAAAATATTGAAATTATTGGTACATTCCCGCGTTCTAGCCCACTGCTGCTTATGGAACTGCATTTAATAGTATTCCAGTGCCATCTGAAGATTTATGTTGAAAATAATTTCATTTCTATATTTTTTGGCTACCAAGATGGCGTATAATATATAAATGCGATTTATTTTAATTTCATTTTGTGTAAAAACATAAAATATTGTGTATACAAAATTATATTGTGTTATGTAAGGTATACAAACTTTAAATATTGTAGCACTCCTATATAAATTGTAAATATAAGGACATTTATTTTTGCAAACAGGTATGTTACTTCTAAGTTACGGTGGGCTATAAGGTGGATAAAAATATTCTGAATTGCAGCCATACAAATGAATTGTCATACATCTTATGGGAGAAAGATCAAGCAGAAATATCCTGATATACTTACCAGAATAATAAAAAATGTTGAATATTTTGAAGATTCGGCAGAAAATGAAGAGAATTATCATCAGAATAGTGAGACTCTTTGGGGTTCAGAGGACGACATCCCTTTAGCACAATTTATCCATGGCAAAATTAATAAAACAGAAATTCACAGAAATAAAATGAACCCATCAGAGAAAAAAAAAAAAAAAAGAAAACCTGACTTAAATTGGAAGACTAGTATTCGGCTGATAAGACCGGTTTTTGCTTGAAAAAATAGTCTGATAGAAACTCAATCAGACACACCAGGTAGCCCTCTAAGTTACTTTGAAAAGTTAGTAGATAGAACTGTATTAGAAAACATTGCAGAGCAAAGTAACCCCTATGCTCTTCAGTGTGATGTGAATAAACCTAGTTCCCTAACAATCGAGGAATTGCAAGGAATTTTGCTATTACTTTTTATGGTATACCACGAACTCGAATGTTTTGGCAAAGGGAAACCCAGGTATCAAAGGTTTCAGAAACTATGAGCAGAAATCGTTGGGAAGAAATAAAAGCCAAACTACATTTCAACGATAATGACGATACAAAATTTCATACTGAATAAAATATTGAGAATATTTGATGTCCAATTTTACTTGAAAGTCACATACCCCTCCCCAAATGAGGGGGTAAATTACTAGTAATTTCTATGAAAAATATTACTTTCAAACATTTTATATGCAAAATCGAAAAAAAAAACAAAATATTAAACATTTTTTTTAATTCGGACCATACAGGATTAATAAGAAATCATTACTTCGAAACCTAAACATGATAAAACATAATATTTTATCATGTTTTATTCTACGAATACCCCTTCTTTTCAAATAATATAACATATTATATCAGAAAATTTCCACGTATATTACGTGACTATGTGCACATTTTATATATCTAGTGTCTTCCAAATGAATAACTATCTTTTACTGCAATAGATATTATCATAGGTACTATTGATCAAACCGTTCAATGTAGTCTGTGTACTTTGTTCGAACTTGAAGACGTATAGCGTACATCTAGTCAATATTCGGTGACTTATTTTGAATGACTAATCAATATAATTACAACTTTTCTTTATGCTGTTAATGGAATTTTATTTCATTTTCGAATATTTATGAAGGTATACGTAGCATAATTATACATGTGTACATGAAAGCGTGTTTTATGATCTATTATGTTGTCATGTAACAACATTGTGCTTTATTGTCTCTGTTAATTATTATCATAAACCCTTGTTATATGAATTGTGGTATCATGATAATCGATAAAGTTAAATAAATAAAATAAATAAATCAAAAATAAATGATAGAACTGCAATCCTTTTTTCTAACTTTATCTCGTTATCTTCTAAAGCGTGAACTTTTTGAGAATCACAAAACTTAGGTTTAAGTTTTCTTAAAAAATGTGTGTACATATTATGTGTAATTGCGCAAGTAGATGTTTTGGAATTCTCTTCAACACACTAGGATTTTTAGGTCTAGTTTTTTTCATCCCAAAATTTTTACTCCAACGTTTCTGTCTCCTGAAATTATGTTCTTAGTTTTCTTAAATTGTATTTGAAACTGCCGAATATTTGACGACATTGAACGTTTTCCTAAGAGAGAGCTAAGATAAGAGAGGCTCGTGAATGAAAAATCGTTCCAGTTAAGTAGACTCTGCTTGATATTATTTATACTTTCAAAATATACTGTAACTGTCAGTAATTTCATTGTTATTCATTTTATTGATAAGAGTATGCGTAAAACATAAGGAATATATACTGACACCAGACTGTTACGACTTTATATACACTAGGTAGAAAAATTAATGGATGTAAGAGAATCCTAAAGTTTTATGTGTTATTCAAAGGGAAGAGAATCCCAAATTTTCTTCAACTTGGAGAAAAGTAGTCATAGAGCAATATTAAAAAAAAAAAAATTGAAATTCCCAGTTTTTAATTTTCAGACTTTGAGTTCATTTAAATTTTTTACTATGAGCACTTTTTGAGTAATCATAAGAAAACTACAGGAAAAAATTTTTTTTTGCTTTTTCAAAAGGTTCACGGAGTTCAATAAATATATTTCAGTGATTTCATTGCAATCATCTCTTAAATAATTTTATCCTCTTTAATTTGAGTGATCTACAGGCCTTGCCCGATCATTTTTCGATGAGTTATCGTCATTCAAAGCAAAAAAGTCAGTTTTAAAAAAATATGGATTATTGCTAAAAAATATTTTCAATATAAAAAAAATGAACAAAAAATGAAAAAATCATCCTTAAATTGTTTTTAGCAAAAACAAAATTCAATCATTCCGAACAAAATGAAAAAAATCACAGAGCTTTGAAATTTTCGGAGTTCCTTTAGGATACTTTGAGGTTTAAGAAAAATAGTCAACGTACTTGGTTTCTTCATTATTTGTAAAGCTATGCCAAGTTAAGCAAATATTAATAAAAACGCAATTTTTTACTTATTTTTCAATCAACATTCTCGCACCAATTTTTTTTTATCAAAAATCAATATCTACGACCTATAAAGAATGCTTTGCAGTTTTTAAAACCCTACTTGAATTTTCTGTACGATTATTATTTCCTGTGTAATTAATTACCAAAGTCAAAACTCAGCCAAAGACCATCACGCAAGGCTTTTAGACCACTCAAATTGAAGAAGATAAAATTATCTTAGAAAGCTTTATGACGAAATCAT
This sequence comes from Rosalia funebris, assembly GCA_037954035.1. Lineage (NCBI taxonomy): Eukaryota > Metazoa > Arthropoda > Insecta > Coleoptera > Cerambycidae > Rosalia > Rosalia funebris. The sequence goes on along the minus strand of JAZFAV010000034.1, from coordinate 14,703,018 downwards.
TGAAAAAATTTCAAAAGGCCGTGAACCTTTTGAAAGGAAAGCAAAAATTTGTAAATTCCTTTTCCTATAGTTTTCTTCTCATTACTCAAAAACTTACTAATCAAGGTAAAGGATGTTGAAGCCAATATTTGAAAACTAGAAATTTGGAGCTTAATTTTGTTTTATTTTAAATTAGTTTCCGACTATTTTTCTTCAAGTTACAGGTCTTTGAAAATCACCTAAAAATTTAAGATTTCTTTTACATCCCTTAATTTTTGTGCCTAGTGTATATCATCATATGTTTCAAATTATGATTGTCGATTATTTTTCATCATTCATGTTCAGAAATTTGGTTTGAACTGTTTATTTTTTTTTTCGAAATTGAATGCTGAAATAAAATTTTGCTTCGGATTTAGAAAAAAAAAAACCCATAAAAATGAGTGAAACAACATCTACTTTGACATTGAAAAAAGTCCATTAAAAGTGTGTCGTATGTCACATTAGTAGTATGTTTTCAGTGGTTATATTCTGTTTTTTAATTTTTAAAATCACTAATAACGATGCTACAGCGTTAGCCGTTTTTTTGCCTCACATTGTAGATGACGTATATGTCGAATGTATGTCCAATATGTTTCAAAATGCCAGGAATAGTTTATTTATCTTGTAGAATATGATTATTTGATCTATATTTAAGGTGTTCTAAATACTTTGAAATTGTGACTTTAACGATACATTGTTTTACATTTTCTTAATTCATATATTTATCGCTTATTATACTCTCACCTCTTTCTACTTTAAGGCCTTAGAGATCTCTTTGTGCAGAAAAATACCCTTTATGTCATAAAGACATTATAAAACACGGCCCTTCCTCGGAGCCGTTTTGAACTGAAGGAAGATTTATGAATTCTTTTAACATATTCCAGGGCTCTCTTTAATTAAGAATAATTTATTGTCGGTTCCTGAATGGCAAGCATCTCGCCTAAGGACTTCTTAAGTGGCGTACTTAAAAAAAAATGCTCGAGGCACTTTAATTTTTCTGCGACCAATTTTTTTCATTACAACGAATTCGGTGTAATCTTTATTTGTTGAAATACTGTTTAAGACGTGAACAATGTAGGCCTTTCAACGACTTGAGCATTTGGAGAAATTACATTTTTTGAACTGTAACGTAACGCACTCTACGGGCATTCCATTTATATAAACAGACAATTCTCTTGAACCATATCTTACCTTGTTGTAGGCCACTGTTGATATTTATACATACATAAAATAACAGTATATATTATATATGTTAAATCACTTTTTGTGAATTTTACTTTTTACAAACAAATTTTCAATTTAATTTTACACGAACAAGGCTTTTAGTTAAATTTAGGTATAATACTAATAGTATACTAATACTATACTGCCCTGTCTCATTTTCCGCCACGACTTTATAATCTATGCTGTGCTGACATGTAGTCTGAAATAGATTTATTTTAGATACATTTACAAAATATCAATATAAAATTTCAGCAAGCCATCATAAACGTGATTCTAGTCAAAGGTTGAATTCATGATAAGGCATATAGTTATATCAGGTTACAATTCAGCTTTCAGATAACGTATTAAAGTTTTATGTTACCTGGGAGTAAAAGTTATACAATGCAAAAATTATTCTGTAAGTAAAAGTGGCATGGATGGCAGACAAGGTGACATAAGGCAGCTGTTAAATTCTATTGGGCGATGTTGGCAGGTTCAAACCTTTCTGCCTTCCGGTAGTCTCAGGAAGAAAGGGCACAATCCCTTCGAATCGTGTTCCTAGCTCCAGTGGAATAATCGAGAACATTCGGACGACGAAACAAGGTACCAAAGAAAAAACAGACGTAAAAAAAGAAGGAAAAGAAAAGTGAAAGTCCTGAAAATTTTTTTAAAATGAAAAAAAAAATTCAAAAGTTAATCTAAGTACTTACTCTAGATGTGGGGCAGCTTAATAAGTAGCCTAGAGTCTCAACTATCTGGGATATTAGGTGCAAGTTCTAATGATAAGAAAGAGAAGACACATATTAAATATTAATTTGTACAAACAATAAAAAATTTATAAGTCAAGTTCTATAGACGAGAACGAGAAAACTTCAATGGTGAGTTTTGAATTATTAATTCCAGCATTTTACTGTACCTGAAGTACAGTAAAACTGTATTAAAATATTTGACCAAAATCACCCACTATCTGAACTTGACGCTATATACGGGAGTAGTTCCAGAAGTACCAGACCTGACGTATAGATTGTGGTTGTTGTTTGAGAAAATGACTATGGTAGAACGTACCAACCTTATAAAGCTTAAGTTTGATGTTTGACGACGCTACGTTGTTTAGTATTTGCTTGACAGCTATCAATAGTGAACGCTCTCAGTAAATTTGTAAAGATGGAAAAATTGATCATCGTTATGTGATACGATATTTTCATTTGAAAGGCCTCAGTCCAACCAATATCAAAGCGGAGCTAGATTGTACTGTGGGGAAGTGTGCTCCTTCATTTATAACAGTAAAATATTGGGTGACAGAGTTTAAACGGGGCCGTACGAGTTGCCCAGATGAACACCGCAGTCGGCGACCAAATTAGGTGACCACGCCAGAAATAGTGAAGAAAATCAATAAAATGGTATTGGATGAACGTTGACTGAAAGTACGCGAGCTAGTAGACATGGCAGCATTTCAAAGAGTGCTGTACATCGCATATTGACTGAACATTTGAACATGAAAAAGCTGTGAGCGAGATGGGTGCTGCGATTACTCACAATGTTTCAGTCGAGTACTTGCCTTCACAGGAACAAAGGCGAGTGTTTGCGTCAACTCATAACCATGGATGAAACATGAGTCCATTATATCACACCTGAGATGAAAGAACAGTCAAATCAAGGGACCGAAAGGGGAAAATCGGCTCCAAAAAAGGCGAAGACAGTTCCATCGGCAGGCAAGGTCATGGCGTCAGGTCATCATGTGAACTTATTGCAGCGTTTAACTGATGATATCAAGATAAAACGGCTGAGTTTGGCGAAAAAAAGTCTTGTTTCATCAAGACAATGCACCAGTTCACATATCCGTTAGCGCGATGGCCAAAATCAATGAGTTAAAGTTCGAATTGCTTCCTCACGTACCTCATTTGCCTGATTTAACCCCCTCGAATTATTTTCTGTTTCCAAACTTGTGAAATTGGCTTGCTGGTAAACTATTTGCCAATAATGAAGACGTGAAGTTTGAAATTTTGAGGAGCTCGACGACTCTCACAATAAACAGGATATCGAAGATATTGAACATCGTTGGGAAAGTGCATCGAGCTAAAAGGAGACTGTGTAGAGAAATAAGGATATTTTTTCCCAAATTTATTGTCTTTTCTTTGTTAGGTGGGGTACTTCTGGGATTATCCTCATACGTACTGACAAAACAAGTGGAGGTGTAACTGAAATAAGCCGTTCCAATAAGCGATAAAAAAGATTAGATTAATCAGAGAATAAGAAAGCGTAGAATACCGACAAATACAGAATAAAAATGCACAATACTCAGGGAATTAAATTTGAAGAACATAGAAAACTATATGATTATTAAAAAAACAAATGTTTTAAATACTAATACATGTTTTAAATACTAATATTGCTATTAAGGGTATATGATAAACTAATGTACAAAAATAATATAGATATATTCTATTAGCTATTTTGGAACAGCAGTTTTAGCAGCATATTTTCTGAATATTTACTCTACTCGAGTTTGCAATAATATTATTATCAACATATTATATTCTTTAAGATAAAATTTTCTTCGCTTGGTATATTAACAACGAAGATCTATAGTGTTTAGTGTAAAAGTTTCTGTCATTAATATTAATGGAAACTCTCCCCTACTGATAACGTTTCAACCTCATTAAACGAAATCTGACACTGCCCTCTCGAACGAATTTACAAACAAAACTCCCAAACTAAAATTAAAGCTCTATTGTGAACTATCTGCTTCCCGTCTAATGTTACACGTTGCGCCACCAGCAGAGGCAATTTTTCTCTTTGGATCTGATACAGACCTGAAACTTGAAACAATGCTCGAGCTGAAAATGTCGTACCACCTGCTATTGTAGATAACGTTATAGCAAACATTCCCCGTTACTCCCTGCCGTTAAGGTATTTTAATTATCCGTCAAGAAATAGAGTTTTATTAAAACAAAGTCCGAATGGACTCCCTTCACGCTAATTATGGAAGAGCAGATTCCGCCTAACCACCAATTACTTGTGGCGGTATCGCGGACTAACCCCTTTATTTGAAATGGAGAAAGGACAAACGGTAATTGCTACAACTCGATTTTACCGCACCCTCAGGGTTGTGTTTTGTTCCTCAGATCGGGGTATGTAAACGGTATCATCTGACGGCCAAGAGCTTTTTTGTTTGGCTGTCTCTGGCTCGTTTAGTAATGCTTCTTTGGATGTTTATGAAACCCTTTTAAAAATGCTAAATAAGATTCAGGACAAAGAGACACCCTCAGGTGGTAAATCATCTGTAAATATAAAGTAAATTAACATTTTTTTAATAAATATGCTACATACATTTTATGATTTCTTAATATGCCTTCATAAATGTATTTTAGAATTGTTTAGAGATGTCTAATAGTTCCCAGTACAATTAATTTTCCTAACTGTAAATAAATAACTATACTTCCATTCGATACATTGCCAGAAAAAATTCTAGATTTCCTTAATGACATCACACTGTACACCTTTTTTTATACACCTTTATCTAGGTTTTTCATTTCTGCCTCCTCTCTCCTTCTTTTTGTTGAAAAATGTTATATTATTATTTCTAACGATGTTTACATTTATTTACAGTGTCTAATTCTATTTTAATTAAACTTTCTAGTTTTATTTTGAAATCCTATCCAGTCCCCTATTCTTGCCTAGTATCTTCTATGTCATCTGTCTATGAATCTTCTTACATAGTCTCGCTACATTCTTGGAGTCTTGCTAAATATTTCATTTCTGAACTCGCACTTTGGTTTTTCGCTTGCTTGATCAGCCTAGTCTCAGATCAGAATACCTAATTGGTTACTTTTTGCCTATGCTGATTTTATTTCAACTGGGAAACTTTTGGCTCAAAACTTTATATATATATTTTCCATAGCTTTGGTTTTTGCATTCACTTCTTGGTATTTTCCTAACTTTTGTCTTTAATTATTTATTACTTTTATTTTTTCTTCACTTATATTCCTACTCACTGATTCAAATGTGTTAAAAATAGGTTATATTTTAGATTTCTCTTTGCATTTGCAAATATTTTGAAATCACCAGCAGAATCATATTTCTAGACACCGTGAAACAACAATCGTTCTATGAATTTATTTCCTACAAATACTGCATCTATTATAGAAGTTTCTTATTGCATTCTCAACTTCTTATCGACTTTTTGCCCAGGTTTATTATATCTTCATTCTGTGAATTTTGTCAAAAGCTTTTTCCAAATCAGTGACTACCAAATGTGATTTTAAATCCTGTTCCGAAACCCTTTTTACAATTTGTTAACATAAAAATGTTATTAAGAATATTCCAACTTCTTTTGTAGTAACTTCTGCTAACATTCCGTTAATTGACCTTCTATTATTTTTCGATATTTATTTTATAAAATTCTGGCATAAACTTTGGTATCAACATTAAATGAAGTTACTCCTCTGTAGCGTGATATTCACGTTTTTCAGCTCGTCTTGGAGATGGGATTTACTTTTACCTACCAATATTTCCCTAATAATGCTAGTATTTTAAAATGCTCTAATAATTTCTCTTGAAGTTTTCAAATAGTTTGAAATAATTATTTAAAAAAACAAACTATCTGCTCTATTATTTTTCACTTCTTGATAGATTTCGTTTATATCTTGGGCAATTATTATTTCTCTCCCCTCTTTATTAAGCGATTATCTTATTTTGTGTCTCGTTTATTCGACTTATATTAATTATATTAAGAATTGATAGTTATGCTTCATTATCACTGATTACAACAAGAATTGATTAATACCTGGTAACAGGAGACTGATGATATTGAGCTACATATTTAAGATGTCTCAGATATTTGTTCGAGAAGATAAACTGTGCAAAATCAGTTTTAGTCAAAGAGAATTTAATATCTTTCAAAAAAAAAAAAAAACTAAAAAAGGTTTAAAATAAGATAATTATTTTAATCCTGCTTTAAAATATTAAAGAGGTTTTTCAAATATTCAGATGAGGTAAGTTTTTTAAAGTTCAGAACATGAAAATCAACTTCTTTCTCCTAAAACCTCAAGCTACGGAAGGAAGAGTTACACGTGGTAGACAGGAACAACAACATCCTTGTTCAGGAAGAAGTACCAACCTTCCCTTTTGGGGCTTCAAGACAATCCAATAACGCAATAACATACCTACATATATCTATACTTCGCATCTAGACTTGAATTGATGTCTACTGTATTCCCAATGAAGTTTCGTGTTAGACTCGCGTGGCCGATCGTGGAAATCTATCTTCTAAGAGTCAGATTGCTTATACAGTTCTCAGTGAGTGATAAACTTAATAAAAGCCAAAGGCTAAAATAAAGCTACAGTACCAACAATTTAATCTACAGTAAAGCAGGCTGACAGAATAACGAAAATTAGTATACGAAACGTTTGACTATTCATAAGTTTTAAAATTTTATATAAAAATAATATAAATAAAATGTATTGCCTAAATAGTACATGAAAACTAGGGAATTTTGTGTAACAATATGGGATAATTTACATAAAAATTAAATATTAAAATCATATCTAGCCTACATTTTCCCGCTACATGAAGCTCCCATATTTCTTTAATGCTCATGTTAGTATTTCGCTTATTGGAAGAACACAAATGGACACAAGTTTATTTTTGTGAAAGATCTACTCTCATCGTAACCTCTTCATCATATTCCAAACGAGAATATCATTTAACTTTAAACTACGCTATCGCGTTTAATGTCATGTAAAAATTTATATGAGCGATAAATTCTGGTGCAGACTGCAATAAGTTCTAGAAGAGGCTACTTCATAATGCCCCATCCGAGAATTGTGGTATGTAGACGTACAGTTATAAGAAAAGTTGAAATAGAAAGGTAGTAGTTTTCTGTAAGATGATTTAGATGCGTTTCAGAATAGGTTTTCTAAGAACATATTGGTAAATTACTTGAAAGTATAGGAAGTGTTTTAATATAACGGGTGTCCAGAAAGGGTAGGGGGTATTTGTAGATTCAATAAAAAAAAACTAGAAGTCAGAAAAAATACATTTTTTTGTTAATTTTTAGACAAGGTTTTGGAAAATTAAGTATTAAAGATTATGTTCTCCAAATGTTGACCCTCACGCTGCTGGCACTCCTCTAACCGTAAACGGAAATTAGCCACCACGCGTCTACACATCTCTATGGAAACGGCGGCCATTTCGGTGCGAATGTTTGCTTTAATTGTACTAAAGTTCGTGGTTTGTTTACATACACTTTTTCTTTAAGGTATCTCCATAAGAAATAATCAAGAGGTGTAAGATCGGAGCTTCTTAATGGAGGCCAGTTGATAGTGCCTCGACGAGAGATCACTTTTCCTGGAAAAAGTTCATTGACAACCGCAAGCGATTGGTTTGAGGTGTGGCAAGTGGCCCCATCTTGTTGAAACTATGTTTCCACATTAAACCCTTCAAACTCCTGCAGTTGTGGAACCAAAAAGTTTCTTAACATATCGCAATACCGTTCACTGTTTACCGTAAGTGCTTGCTTTCGCCGGTCTTCAAAAAAATAACGCCCAATGACGCCTTCAGCAGATATGGCAGCCCACACAACAACTTTTGGACTATGTAGTAGTTGTTCATGCTTCTGTCTTGTATTTTCGTTGGCCCAGTAGCGGCAGTTCTGTTTATTTACGTGGCCATTTAAGTGAAAGTTCGCTTCATCACTAAACAGAATGTTTTCAAACGTTGGGAAGCGTTGAAGCACTTCATTTGCAAAATGCGGTCGGAGAGGGTAGTCGGTAACGTTCAGTTTTTGAACGAACTAAATTTTGTAGGCTGTAAGATGTAAATCTCGTTTCAAAATATTTTGCAACGACGTTTTTTTAATGTCAAGTTCTTGACTGCGTTTGCGAATTGATTGAGAAGGATTTTCACGCACTGAAACTTTCACTTTTTCAATCGCTTGTGGGGTTCGAACAGAGCACGGGCGACCTGGATTGCGAATTTTTACAGTCAAACCGGTATTCTCAAACACTTGAATCCATTTTCTGATGGTATTGTCCTTCGGTGCATTCCGTACATTAAATTCTGCACGATATAAATGTTGAGCTGTGATCATCGAATCGCCATTGCGATAATAGGCGCGTACGCAAAAAGCGCGATTCTCTCCCGGGTACACTTCCATGATTACTAAATCTCCAAAGGGTGGTGCGACAACCTATCCCTACCGCGCCCCTCCAAACCGCGGCGTTACATGGACAGCGCAGATACAAATACCCCCTACCCTTTCTGGACACCCGTTATTATAGAACAGTTTTAGATTTAACGTGTATTTTTTAATGTATCTTAAGAATATTGTCCTTTCTGAACTTCCTGGATCGGTTCAAAATAACAATGCCAATCGGTTGGAGCTAGCCTAGATTGCCGGCTCGGAGTAATCCGGACGTGGGTTCGAATCTCACTTTAGTCGGCTGTATGAATTTGTGTTGTAAAGGCTATATAATACTAGAAACAGCATTTCTAAAAAGTGGATCAAATAACTTATTTCAAGTGAATTTTAGTAACACGTAATATTGGTACATATTATATAGGATATATCAGTTGGAAATATAAAATTTGAATTGCGCGCCATTTGTGTTCTGTCAAATACAGGGCGTCAATATTTAACGACTGTTATCTACACACCATACGACGTCAACATGTCGCCATTCAACAACGCCGAATAACAGTTCAACAACGAATACTTTGTGTACAATTGTTTTATGAAAGTGAGCGATCACCTATAGTTGCATTAAGAAAAATTCGAACGAAATTAGGACAAAATGAAGCACCTGCAGAGTTAACAGTTCGTAACTTAGTCAAGAAATTTGAAGAAACGGGTTCTGCTATTGATAAGACAACACTAATATGTCCTCGTCGTGGACGTCAGATGAAGATATTGCTGCAGTAACAGAGAGAAAGTGTATGACAGTATCAAACCATATTAATTCGACGTCATGCATAACAATCTACTCTGTCAAGAGCCACCACGCAACAGATTTTAAAGAAAGATGTGCATCTATCAGCATACAAGATTCAGTTGACATAACAATTAAAAGTTACAAATTATTCATAACTTCGTATATTTGTTAAGTGGGTGTTACAAAAGAAAGAAAGTCATGCTGATTTTTGCAACAAAATTTTGTTCAGCGATGAACCACATTTTCATCTTGACAGATACGTCAGCAAACAAAATTATGGAATTTGGGGTGATGAAAATTCATATGCTGTTCACGAATAAGAAATGCAACCCCAGAGATGCACAGTTTACTGCGAATTTTGAAGTTGTGGAGTAGTTGGACTATACTTCTTTGAGAATGAAACAGCATGTGGTTTCAGCACGACGGTGCAACGTGTCACACAGCACGTGCAATCATAACTCTGTTGCATACCAAATTTTCTGATCATTTGTCTCGCGAAATGTTGATATCAATTGGCCTGCAAGATCATGTGATTTAACACCAGTGAACTATTTTCTTGGAGTTATATCAACGGAAAAGTGTACGCCACCCAGCGAACAACAATCAATGGCCTCAAAGCAAACATTCAATATGTCATTCGGAAAATAGAGCCAGTTTTATGTGCTGTGTTATAGACAATTATGCTAAATGAAAGACGTCATGCCAGATGAGTCGAGCCGGCCATATGAACGTATTCTTTTCCACTTGTAGCCGTATGGTCTCCACTTTATGTTGAAGAATAAAAAACCTCAGTTTGACAAACGTTATTCAATTTCTTCACAAATCACATCATATAGTTCCAAATGAGATACTCTATAGAATTACACAGCTTTTCTACATTAGAAAATCAGAGTTGTAAAAACACAATAAATTTGGCATCGCGATCATGCGGTCGGCTTGTGTCGAGTACACAGGTTTGCTATTTCTTTTCTTTTCTGTCACACGTAAGTAGTCCATTCAAGATATGAAGTTGTCAGCTCTGTATATAGACACACTAATAACAGTTCAATTAAGGATTTAGCAACCGGTAAGAAGTGAATTAGAATTTTAAAAGAGGTACAATAACTACACAAAAGGTACATTACTTTTGAAACACTACTGCCCTTTATTTTTATTATTTCGCTAACACGAAATAAATTTTCTGTCCCCCTTGTGCATTTCTTCCATCTTTTACTCATCATAGTAGCAATTTTATAAAATGTGAGTTAAGATTTAGACAGCCTATTACAATCTTTAGTTCTATACGTACAATATTCGATAATGCCCCGAGAATAGCCTCTGTAATAGCTGTCCCCGTTTATAGACATAACCCAAACATTGTTCCATTGTATTTACACCGTTGATAAAGCAGAAATGCCGCACTTAAACGTAACCTCTTACTATGAGGCATTCCGAGGCAATAAAAATGTATCACTTCAGAGAATTTACTTCCAGCATCCAGTCCAAATAACCTACAGATGGTAAAGTAGCTATTTAGCACGGCCAGCAACTGAGGAACATTAGAGATAACATTCGTGTCAAGATTTCCCTCGTAAATCGTTAATAGTCACCGTTTGGTTCAATGGTTGCCAATTAATTTAATCATATTAAGAGTGACGCAGACAGGCTGCGGAGAAATCGAAGCTTAATGCTTGGACAGAAGTTTAAGTGGGTATAAATATTCGTTTCCAGAACAACATCTTCGTAATTTATGTCCTATACATTGTTTTGTTGTGTTGAACTCGAACATAATATACGAGGGGAGTTCAAATGTAAGTGATAATTTAAGGCGGGTGATCTTGAAAGGACCAGGGTTGGATTGGGCACTTGTGGGAACTGTAGGAGGGGATAATAGGAAGCGAGAATTGTCGCCAGCACAGCTTTGAAAACATTAGTGTAGCATGTTACGTTTTCTCTTTTTAGATATCTCATATTCGTATATATTATTTTTCTGCATTCTATTTTGTTTTCTCCAGGTATCAATTCCCTGAATGTTGTAGATTTTTATTCCATGTTTGTTGGTATCTATTCTGCATTTTCTTCTTCCCTGGTTAATCTAACTCTCTTTGTGTCACTTGCTGGAGCGGCTTAGTTCAGTTACTCGTCCACTCGTTTAGTTATAGTGTCAAGTTTATATGGTGATTTAGATTGAATATTTTGATACAATTTTAATGTACTCCAGGTTGCTGAAATTCATAATTCAGGACTCACCCCTGAAGTTTTCTTGTTGCATTAATATTTAATATGAGTTTTCTTTTTTTATCATTAGAACGTGCGTGTAATCTCTCAGAAGGTTGAGAATCTGGGCTACTTATTAAGCTGCCCCACATCTAGAGTAAGTAGATTGCCTTTGGAAGTTTTTTTTCTCTCATTTTAATGATATTTTCAGGGCTTTACTTTTTTACGTTTTCTTTTTTATTTTTATTACATTCTTTTTGTTCCTTGTACTTTTTGATATTCTCTCTTATTGCGTTTTATTTTCATTTAGCCCCTTTTAATTCGTTTTATGCTTTTCTTATTTTTTTCTAATTTATTTTTTTTTGTACCTCATTTCCTCGTCCAAGTGTTCTTCAATTATTCAACCAGAACTAGGAACACGATTTGAGAGACTATATATTTCCGGAGACTTCATTTTGAGGAGATGATATACCGGAAGGCAGAAAAGCGTGGCAATGTTGCAATCGCAGAACTTGGTGTCTACCGTATCGCAATATCGTAATTTTGTTTATTCATGAGCCTCTTTCGATAGTATTGTTCTTCTTTATTGCATTGAATACACCAATAATATAACATAAAGGAGTTTGGAGGCAGGAAAAAGATGTTAAACAATGTCTGAAAGTGGCGAAAGCAATGAATGACGCGAAAATATCTTCAAATCTAATCGCGAAAAAAATTCAACTTGGAACTAGGATCATCGATTTAGATGAATTGCACCAGAATTTGAAGTGTCATTCATGTAAAAAGTAATTGCTATCAGAAATCACTGAGAGTGAAGTAAGAAGTGGTTTACAATCCATTTGGGCAGCACGATGTAATTCCTTGTCACGTAACATTCCTTGTAACTTTGCCATGGTGCGAGAGTACGTGATATAAATCGAAAAAACTCGTAAATTTCTGTTACGATTACGCGAAAACTACGTACTCGATCAAGCTCATTATATATTCACATATTTTTGGCTAGTTCATAAACGAAATATTAGTTTTATATGAAAATCTAAAGAACAGTTTCTGAGATATAATGGAATAACTGTCACTTTATTGCGAGGTTCCTACACTTCCCATGTTAACAAGGTTAACTGTAGGTTTAATTATTGAGGAAATGGTGTAGATGAATATTTCATAAAAGTAACCAAACTTCATAAAAGTGTTTAATAACTGTTCATTTAATAGATATGAAAATTTCAACGAACTTTTAAGAAAACGGGAAGCTAGTACTACCTTAAATATACGTAGAATACGGGACTGTTTTGCCAAACGTAATTACGGGACTATCGTAAATTTTACTACTCAATAAAAAATTAAATTTATTAGTTTTATTTATTTCAAACTTATATTTTTAAAAAATACAAGAAAAACAATGTTTTTATTATCAGAATCGACTTTTCAGATTATCAAACAATTGTTTTTATTAATTTTTACAACATACTCTGCAAATATCTCCTCGATGTTCTCCGCAAATCGGCTTTTTGCATTCCTTATAATAATTGGTTGTCATACACCTTTATTTGCTTGGACAGTAGAAGCAAGTGTTTCTTTTATTTTCTTGGGGTGTATTGACAACGTCTTCATTTGATAAACCCAATACGTCAGCTATATCTTGACGGATATTTCGACGTAGAGTTAGGCTGTTATATCTATGCAGCATCTATAGTTTGGCAAGGCAAAGACTTGAAATAATAATATCTTGGTACCTTGAAATAGGTTTTTGGGATTTTTTTAACGTATAAATAACATAAATAACGTAAGAGTTTATGACTGCCATATTTATCATACCATAGAACATACATAGTGGACATCTAGCAGCTGTTATTTTGTTTTTTTTTTAGGCAATTCCGTTGACCATTTATGACCATTCTTGCCCTTTAGGCTTTTTTGTTTTGAAATTTATTACATATTTTGAGCGTGTACGTACTTGCGATAAAGGAATATCAACTTCATCTAAACTAGGTTCTATTTCTTCTTTAGATTGAACAGGGCTATATTCTTGTCGGATGAGAGGATCAGCCGAATCACTACCGATATCATTCTCACTATTAGACGCACATGATTGAGTTTCTAAATTGTCCTCTTCGCAGCCACTGTCTTCAAATGGCTCTGGATCACTTTAATCCCCATGCATGATACGTGCCGCTTCCTCCTCGAGTCGTTGTTAGGTCAAAAATTTTTAATTTGACATCATAAAGAATATTACTATAAATATATATCTAAACAAGAAGAATATGAAATGATATTACCTTAAACGTCTTTTACTAAACACTGAAAAACGATACAAAAATAAAAATCAGTGGAATTTAAAAAACTACTTACATACGGGACTTTCGTAAAATTTACGAATCTATTGCCAAAAAGTCGCTTTTAAGGCGGAAATCAGAACGACTGCATAACACACTGCCTAGCTTAATACTAGACTGGAAGGTACTCAGATGGGCGATTGGATAGAATAACCGAAAATTGCGAAAAAACACGAAGTTCTACGAGCGTCGTAAAATTTACGAATGATTCGTGTTCTAGGGTTAAAGAAAAGTCGCAATATTATTCTAAAGGGTGGTCCAACCATAATGCACGATGTTAATTGTGAGTCACACCTTAACGTCAAGTTTTTTGCCCAACTTAATTTGACATTTCTTTGTTTCAGTGTTTGACAAATTCAACCATGGAGAGGTACACAATGAGCAGCGCATTAAGATTGTTCAAGCCTTTTACGAAAATGGGCGTTCAAATCAAAATGCATTTCGTGCACTTCGTGACTTTTTTGGTCAACATAATCGACCAAATGTGTCCACAATCGGGAGAATTGTGCACAAATTTCAGCAAACCGGGTGTGTAGGAAATGTGAAAACACCTGTGCATGCTCACCCAGTTCGTTCTGCGGAAAACATTGCTGTTGTTCGCGATAGTGTAGCAGAAGAGCCGTCAACCTCGACTCGTCGTCGTGCCCAACAATTGAACATCTCACGAACATCACTGATGCGAATTTTGAATAAAGATTTGAATTTACACGCTTATAAGGTTCAATTGACTCAAGAGCTGAAGCCTACTGACCAATTCAAGCGTCGTCATTACGCCGAATGGTTGGTTGAACAGACAGAAGTGAATGATGACTTTACAAAGAAAATCATCTTCAGCGACGAGGCACACTTTAACCTCAGTGGATTCGTTAACAAGCAGAATTGCCGCATTTGGGCAAATGAGAATCCACAAGTGATTGTTGAAAAGCCGATGCATCCACAAAGAGTGACTGTTTGATGCGGTTTATGGGATGGCGGCGTCATCGAGCCGTACTTCTTCGAAAATGAGGTCGGCCAAGCAGTTACCGTGAATGGTGTTCGCTATCGCGAGATGATAACGGACTTCTTGTGGCCAGAAATTGAGGATATAGACCTGGACGATATGTGGTTCCAAAAGGATGGTGCCACTTGCCACACAGCCAACGAAATAATGGCACCTTTGCGCGATAAATTCAATGGCCGTGTTATCTCACGTTGTGGCGATGTTAATTGGCCGCCACGATCATGTGATTTGACACCGTTGGACTTCTTTCTTTGGGGATATTTAAAAGAAAAAGTGTACGTCAATAAGCCAAGAATAATTCAAGAGCTAAAGGATGGGATAATTCGGCACATTAACGACATTGAACCTCAATTATGTCTCAGAGTCATTGAAAATATGGACCATCGGATAGAGGTATGCCACCGAAGCTGTGGCAAGCATTTGGCCGATATTTTGTTTCACACATAATTGTCATAGATCCTTCTATCATAATAAAAAATATTAAGATAATTCTCTCAAAACTTTTTGTTTTATTTACAATTAACATCGTGCGCTTTGGTTGGACCACCTTTTATAAAAGAAAAAGACACTGCTGTAAAAAATATATGTACAACTCAAAAACACACCTTGTATTTCAAGATATTATCAAAAGTCTCGATTATATTTTCTATGGAACAAACATTCCCAAATCGTCAAACTACTTTCTGCTGTATTAAAAAATTGAAGTATCAAAATCGCAACACGCAAATTTCTCAGCGTTTATCGCATGACAAACTCAATTTTGCGATTTACTATTTAAGCCGCATGAACCCTTGCTTACCCCTAAACACTAAAAATCGCATTATGCAAATGAACGCGGGATGTAGATCCACGCCGCGCCACTGCTCGGAGACGGCCGTATCACCGCTGCCGTAATAAAATTACCAACTTCCACCATTTACACATCATAATCCTTAGAGCAGGACTACTTCCACACCCAGATTGGCGTCCCCACCGCTGCTGCCACGCGACTATACAACAAAAGGACCTTCGCCGAATTTCAGAGAGCGGTAGGGACATTTTAGTCAGGATTTTCGTATTTTCGTGAAACGTTTCTCTTTTTTACATTTATCCCTTTTCCATTAACAAGGAGGCAAAATAAGTTGCTCCGACTTCAAAGGATTTAAATCGGTGCGACGGAGGATCCTCTAATTCATTGTAGGATTCGTCAGTTTTTAAAAGAGACGGCGCGTTTCCGGATGGCCTTTATTGTTCGAATCGCGCGCCAGCGGTCGACAGGCTGTGGATATGTGGTCACGTTTGGGCTCTGAATTGTACCAAAATTAGATTATGGAGAGAGCGCCAGACTATGTATAGGTTTAATTTGTTGAAATATTTCTTTACCTAGTTATTTTTCAGACAGACTACATAAAATTTAAAAGTACGGTGTTTTTAACTCACTTAATTACGATTTAACAAACATTAGTTTACTTATTTATTCATTTATTTAATATATAACTGCCCAGACAGATTAAAATCTAATTATTGGGCAGGACACATAAAAATAATACAAATTATAATCTGTTAATTCAAAATATAATAAGAAAATTAATAAAAGAATACAAAAATGAGTACTTTGTAAAGAGTAATATAATATAAACAGCAACCAACTTATAGTAAAGTAGACAGCATTAAGCACTAAAATTAGTCGTACAATAAAATGCATTTTTTAATATTGCGAATATTATGATTTTAAATATTTAAGTGAAACTGGTATAATATGAACATATACTGTACAAATATGTGAATACTTCAGTAAATTTGGGCACGATGTTAAATAAAACAAACAATAAAAGCGAGTTTGAACTAAAGGAATGTTATGAAATAAAATATATAGAATTAAGCTCATCAAAACAGTCAAATTTGTAGGGATGGATGCCATCAGACTTAACAGAAAGGTATTTAAGATACTCTCTTTGAACTTTTCCAAAAATTGTTGTGTTGATTTCAGATATCAATTCACTTTTTTAAAATATCATAGGGTAAATTATCGAGAGTGGGTCATCTAGGACGGGTAGATTATTTCTACTCCATTATTTTTTTTTCTATTTCAAAAACCTGTTCTATCAGTCTGCTACCTCTCTCGTTTAAATGCAAAATATAATAAATAAAACGAAAAACAAGATATAAAGCCAACATACCAATTAGTAAACAATAATTTTCGAAAAATGGCGGTATTAGTATATGTGTATATATGCGTGAAGTAACTCAGCATTATCATTGTCTGTGAATATAATTCCACTTAGATCAAAAAATTTCTGCTAGGTAGACATAAAAGTATCAGTACGGTCTATTTTATTATAGATATAAAATACATCTCATATAGGGTGACAGTATTCAAATATTTGTTTTAATATCGAGTCCACTACAGGTGTGGTTTTTCGAAGTATCCACAAATGTTATTACAGATGTGGATTGATTTAAACCATATATTGTATATGAGTGTTTCACCAATAGCAAAATCAGAAGAAACGTGTTGTTCCGCCACCCTAAATGATTTTTCTTCAAACTAACGATACATTTATTTTAATCGCATACAATCTTTTTCTTTTAAACGGGTGTCAAACTTTCCTATAACACTATTATTTGTTGCGCTTCTTAAAAAAAATTGTCTGTGTGTGTACAGTATCCATTTGCAGTGATTTCACTAACTGTAAGGAAGGATTTTGTAATTCTTAGTATTTTCACTTTCAATTGTAATTGTTATGAATAAATTGTAAATCTACTTCAACTTGAAAATATTGAAATATTTCTTAACTTTTTTGATAGCAGCTGCCTGCTTAGTATCAAACTGCAGCACTACATACTTTATTTTATTATTATATTATTTCTGCATCCTATTTTAAATTTGTAAATTATCATAAAGTTATTTACTTGATCAACGCCTGATCGTTCTTTATTCCTACGTACATTCCACATACTGAATTAGCACTTTGCAACGCAGAAACATCCGTATCAAAATTCGCAGTGTATCACTAAACAGATGTTAAATAACTATTTCGATCGAGAGAAGACGCTGATTCACCGACTCACCGGCCTTACATGTGCACACGTATATGGCGGCAATACCCCGCTGATATTCTATTTATAGAATATAAGTATCTTTGCGAATTTAGTAAAATAGTTTATATGTTGACTTGTTGACGAACAGAAACGCTATTTATTTTATGAAGAATGAACATAAATATGAACTAGTTAGCCTCGCACCGTAGTTTTCAGGGCATAAATGAATCTAAACGCAGGAAATTTCTTTTAATTGAGGGGCTCTCCATCATTTATCAAGCCGTGAATGAGGTTTCCGTTGTGCGAAAGTTTCGTTATAAATTGATTCCGTTTCCTGTTAAACGTCACCTTTTGTGCTATATTTTCTTAATGGTATGATAATTTATAGAAATAAGTACGGCCAAAGTCCTGTAAAATAATCATATAATGATCTGATGCTTTTATATATGTTCCTTGTAGTCCGAAAAGTAGCTTCCATCTGATTTAAGTGGATTTAGTAATGTTTTTAATTACTAAATTCGTAGTAAATATATTTATTGCGGAAATGTTAGTTGGTATTGCGATACATATTACTCTGTATGTCTCATTATAATTATAATTCAATCTACAATGAACAAATTAAAGATAAACTCTTAGAAACCCATCGCAACTGTTCAGTGTATTATTGTATTTATTCAGATTACGACTAATTACTAAAGTTGCTGGAATGAGATTTCCCCAATTGTCATTTTGTATTACAAAGAAAGACAATGCCAATAGCCAATAGAAATATAAAAGCAAAAGAGATATACCAGCATAGTGTACCATTAAAGTTGTACTCACCAAAAGCAACTTCCATCAATACCTTCAGCAAACATTCAACAAAAGTTCTATTAACTTCACATTGGTGGAATTTTGTTATAACTCTGAATAATCGTAACATAATTACATCATCTTTTGTGAACAATACAATGTCGATTATATATGGATATCATAACAAATCTCAATGAAACAACAATAAAATTACCATGTTGAATAATTTTGTTTCTATATTTTCAATATTGCAATTGTACTGAACAAACTTGCTTTAACAATTTACTGCGTTTACAAACGTTTATAATACTACTGGATAAACTATTATGCTTTCAATATAATTAACAAATTTTTGGAGTTGGATTTCCTGTGATATTATTATGAAAAAAAAACAGGGGAATACTCCTACATCTTGACAATGCAAATTAAATTTATCAAGGGCTTATCGCTACATAAATTCCTTTCGCTTAGAAGGCAAAATCTGACAGATTAAATTCTATAAAAAGGGATGGTAGTCAGAACCCACATGCACTAGAGCAGGGGGATGGCACTCCCTATATGTCACGCAGTGCGATCTTGCAATTACGTGTACGACGGCCGTCAAGGGTGCTAGTGCTCTTGCAGGTCTTGCAGTCTTGTTTCCCCCCTTTCTCTTATGTACCTCGCCAACAGTAATAGTAAACATAACTTCGCGTACATGTAAACAAACGCGTAATCGCGAGTTGTAATCAATGTGCAGTGTATAAATATAATAGTGTTAAATGGAGGATCCGCCGAAAGTAAAAAACAAAATGTGTCATGTGAGACGACGTTGCATAGTGCCCGTATGAAATTACGAAAAAGAATATTCTGTAGAAGGCGAAAAAGTGCATTATTTCAGAATATCCTCCAACGAAGATAAACGAGAACAGTGGCAAAGTGCTGTTCGGAATGATATAACTCTGATTGCCTTTTACAAGTGTACTCTAATGACATGTAACTAACTGAAGAATAATTCAGTATTTTAAAAAAAATTTCTTCATTAAAAGATTATTATGATTCGACATTATTCAAAGTATTGTATTGTTATTGCAATCGAAGTGATGCATATAATTGCATTAGTCTAAATACACGTTTTTTTTCGCACAGGGGCCATATAAAGTTGTCCGCATAAAGAGGGGAGCAGTGCCATGAAAAAGTTGTGAAAAGACTCGCTTGGAAATGTTGTGGCGGGTTCTGCTTTCGGTAAAGTGCAGTGAAATAGATAGGCTTCATTTTCCCTTCAACGATACTTTGATTACTCCCAATTTACAATATTATAATTTGTAGTATACGAGTATACTACAAACTTTCTTTGCCTCTGTGAATTAATATTTTGAAGTGATTTCTCTTATTTGTAACAGCAATATTCATAGAATAAGTTTCAGCACTTTTCAGACAGATTATATACGTATGTGTACATATTACGTGTAAATAACAAATTATTGCAGGAACACAAGAAAACATATTTTTTATAATTGCAAATTAACCTAACACAACTTCACCTATATGGTAAACAATAATAATCGTTACGTAATACATTGTGGCTCAGATAATTTTCCTATAAATTCATTTTGTTATTAATTTTACATCATCCGTTACGTATATATTAAAATTTAAAAACATTTATGTTCAATTTTACCGGCAATATCGTGCTGCAAGACAACTGGCGCCCCTTGTACAGTAATTTACCAGCGAACTACCGCAGTGCCAGGGGCTGCACCAGAGTCATCATATTGGACCCATCATACGCCATCTATATAGCATTAAGTGAAATAAATGAAACAGAGAGTATAATGCCGGGTGTTTATGGAATATGCTTTACCACAAAGTAAACTATAATATTCTGATTTATTAGATCAACCTGTTACGTAACGAGAACGTAAACCAAACTCCTTGTCTTATAATAAATATTTCAATACCCTGCAACTTTATCACTGAATAATATCATTGTTGGATAAAGAAACTGGGGAATAATCCTACATCCAAACAATGCAAGGGAAACGTGTCGAGGACTGGTATCGCTACATAAATTTCCCGGGGAAAGCAAAAAGTGGCCGAAGAGATAATAGATAATGCACGTGAGAAGACCTTCCAGATACGGCCATAAATCGTTGTATCTGTATAGATAGTAAGATAAATGGGAGAATAAACACAAAGCAATATCTTGTGATCGTGCACCTACATTAACTCATAGCCTGGAGATATTAATTAGCGCTTAACGTGCCTTTAATATAGCCGATAAGCGGACTGGTATTCTAAACTTCTAATCCAACGATAAATTGTATAAATCTATAAATAGGGCGCAATAGTTTATCTAAGCGTAGGCCGCACGTAGTGTTTTATATACTATAAGACTTAAACTATGATTATCTCCAATCCGGAATATATCAATTCATCAAGAAATTACAGTTACGAAACAACAAATATTTATAAGGCTTTTTACTTTTCCGCACTCCACTATACGCGGAAAGTAATGTAATCGTGTACATTTTTTTTCTACGCTTTATTTTTCGTTTTTCGGCCTAAAAGCCAAAAAAAATGGTTTTTAAGCCATTTTGTGTGTGTGTGTGTGTCGTTGTTTTTGTCGTCGTTGTCGTCGGCATTTATCCTTATTAGCACGATAACTCAACTAAATCGTGTCGGATCGATGGGTTTCGACTGATTCTGATTAGGGACGTCTACCAGACGACATCTATTGATTTTCAGGTGGATAGGAGACACCCCACCCTGTCCATGGGTCATGAGAAAGCACAATGGTGGATTAATTGAGAAATATTTAAGAAAGTAATACTGTCGCATAAAACCACATATGCTGCATTTATGTGTTGGTTTATTTTTTCTCGGCTACTCAATTTCGAGGCAGAGATGTTCTACGTGCGCAAAAGTCCGTTTTAAAGTTTTAAAACTGTTTATTTTATTTCATATGCGTAAGTTATACAGTTATTTTACAGATTGCCTTATAAGGATGTAGACATTCGTAGCTCCGCCATATTTTAATCGAATAAAAAAACTAAATTTATTTTTTAGAAAACCACTACAAACTGGTACTAATGTCAATTTATTTCAACTGAAACATCAACCACGCAATCAACTTTATTATTATTATAAATTATTCTCAATAGTCCATAGAGGAAGTAAATATTTTTTTGAATACATAGAAATCGATTAATTTTTACACAAATCTCTAATATACAGAGCCGAAAGCTACAATAGTGACCAGGACAAATACATATATGCTCAGATTAAGCTGTCATCATCTTCAGACAATATGTCTTTCATCCGATTCGGAATACATCCGATTCGGATTCTCTAAGGGAAAAGGTAGTTCCACATGTGCTCAAGCCCTTGTATCGGCCCGTTGTGCCACCTTCATTAGAATCGACAAACACAGACTTTACTCCTTCGACCATTCCATTACCTCGATGTATTGAAGAAAGCTACAGAGTGGTAAACGAAAAATATCAGCAGTTGCCGGCCAATAATTCTCTACTCTTCTTTTGTGAGAATACGAGCCAGCTCTTTAGGATTTGCTCCATAAGTCTCATCTTTCAGATTGCATTCTATATGGATATAAGTAATCAGGATAATCAGTATAGCCCATCACCGGGAGATGCTTGTTTAGCATCCAGTGAATGTCCAATCAATGAGACATCTAAATTTGTAGGAAACAGATTCAAGGAATAGTTTAATAGATGTAGTTGATAACATGTTTACGTGTTTTCAATTGTTCATTTTGGTGCACCCATCTTTATGTCACTTCAGCATGCAATATTTTTTAATGGAATTTCGAGCTGCTTCGCAAAGTTGGTTCCGGTCTGTGTAAACAGTCTTTTGAACTCCTATTCCCAACTCATCCATCTCCTTGTTTCCACAATTCCATACGTACTTCTTATAAAATGATGTTCGTTTACTCCAACACATTCAATTACTTTCAATTGCAGGATTGATCAGAAATTAATACCCCAATTATTTCATACCGTCATCATAGATTTATACATCAGTATATGAGTATGCCGATGGTCTCTCCTAAATGCTAATCTCCTTATTAGCATTTAGTTTTCAACTAAATTATGTCTCAACTTGAAATACTATATCATAATCGTTCAGTAACTATAGAATTGTTCAACCACCGGCATAAATATTTTTATACGACAGTACAGACTAAGAATTCTTTTAGGATTTGCTTCTTAAAACCTTTCAGTATCTAAATCTTCCACAGATTTATTGCGATTTTTTGCGTTTTGGATGATATAGCACTTATTTTCTAACTTCAGAAAAAAAAAGTGAATAGTGGTAAAGCGAAAAGGAGTAGTATGATGATCAGGTCATAGTTGTAAAGGAAATTTAATGTACACAAACTTGTCTTTGCTAGACATACAACGTAATTTTATAATTATTATAAAAAAAATTATTATTAAGAGATAAATACAGGGTCTTCAATAGGGGCTCTCGAAATTTGTTAAAATGGATATGCTGTCAAAGCAGCATCTGCCAAATTTACTGTCAATTGTTCAGTAGTGTTATAGCGTTAAACAAAGTGTGCAAATCATCAAACTTTATTTTCAAAATCAGTGCTTCGTTCGAGAGACGCTCCGCGCACTACGTGACTTTTATTCTCGCCACAATCGTCCCGTCGAGTCCACTACTCGACGCTTTGCAGCCAAATTCGAGTCAAACCGGTTTGTAAAATTATCAACCAACACTTGTACGCCACCGAAACGTAAGGTCTGCTGAAAACATCTGTGCTGTGCGTGAGAGTCTACAGAAAAATTTCAGGCAGTCAATTTCTCGTCGTTCACAAAAACATGGATGGCCTTTCTGTTACTTCAACTTGTTGAATTTTGTGTTGGATTTTGGGTTTGCACCCGTATAAAATCCAAGTGGCTCAGAAGCTTAAAGTAAACGACCATAGACAACACCGTGTGGTCGCTGATTGGGCTCTTGAGCAGTTGCAAGTTGACTCAAGTTTAGCCAAAAAAAACTATCCTTAGCGACGAGGCCCAGTTTTGGATGAATGGATCTGTGAACAAGTAAAATTGTCGGATTTGGGACGACACCAGTCTATACGAGATACACCAGCACCAAATGCCATACTGAGAGTGTCACTGTTTGGTATGGATTTTGGTTTGGAGAAATCATCGTTCCGTACTTATTCCAAAACGAAACTGGTATTGCCATAACTGTCAACGGCGAGTGCTACAGATCGATGATAATCAACTTCTTATGGCCGAAACTGGATGATATGGATACCGACGACATGTAGCTCCAATAGGTATGGTGACGTACCACACAGCGCATGCCACGATGAACATTCTGCAGGAGCAATTTGAGGGCATCATTATCTCGCGGAGCGGCACCGAAATCGTGTGAATTAACGCCTGTAGACTTTGGGGCTATCTTAAATCGCAGGCCTTTGTAAATAAATCGCAAACACTTGGCCTGAAAGTCAACATAACGAACGCCATGCAGCAAATTCAGCCAGATTTAGGCTAAGCGCGCACTGCTATATGATTATTTAGAGCATGATTTTATAATCGTACTATTTAAAATTTCAAGTTTTTGGGATGCACGCACTGCAATTGAAAAATCCCGTGTGTGTTCAGTTTGAACATGGATTTGGAGACAACCGCGTATATTTGCTTATTCTTATTGCGAGGAAAGAAAAAGAGAAGTAAGCGACATTGGACGCATCCTTTAACGGCACAAAGATTCATTAAAGGACATTTTCATCTAAAACACACACAACTTCGTCTGTTTCCTGAAACATTTTTCAGCTATTACAGAATGACAATTACAGTAACAGAATGAGACCTTCGACAGACTGCTGGCAATTATTGGACCACAAATATACTATAAAAATACTACGTGGAGAAACGCAATATTAATCGAGGAAAGATTATCGGTTACTTTAAGGTAGACAAAAAAAACCGTATGTTTTTGTAAGTATTTATTATTAAATGTGATCTAAGTTATAAATCTGTACGTAACATCATAACAATCTTCTAAATCTTGTGAAAATTCGGATTCAGGACCCCAAACTGACTGCAAGGAACCTGTTATGTAATGACATGTTGCGAGCCCGATTGTTTATCGTAATGCGCGAGTCTTCGTTTAAAATCATATGTTGCATTTTAGTCGAGCGTGAATCGTGTCGCATATAAAATGTAACAAATTATAATTTTAAAATCGCCGCTATTTTTTTCTCGCATGTGCGCGTAGTACAATACATTTCAGTGCGTCACATTTTTGCGATAAAATAATCGCACAATTTAATATCGTTATGCGCGCCCAACCTTATGCGATAAAGTCATCGAAAATTGGACCTCCAGAATACGTGCCACCAAGCAAAGCCGCGGCAGATATTTGAACAATGTTATATTTTATACTTAATGCCATAAAACATTCACTAAACAAATGGAAAATGGAGTAGATATCTCATAAACAGTTTATTTCACTTACATTTAAAAATTAACCGTCGTTATTGAAACACCCTTTATTAGATTTATTATTATTGTTATTAATTCTTCTTTTAGTTTAGTGCAAGTGTACACTTTACATATTTTATAAATTTTATTTATAATGAAAAATTGCGGCATTAATTCAGTTTGTTTAAAAATATCATCTATAACTTCATGACCAATAGACGTTAAAGGAATTGAAGCAAAAAGAAAATATAGTAGAATTATTTTATGAAGAGCAAGTCGGCAATAAACCTTGCTACAAAGAGCAGGATAGCTTACTGTAGCTTACCTTCTCCCACGCGAATGCAGTAAAAGAATTTTACGCGCCCAAATGATTTATAGGCAGGTCAGTGTCTCTTATACAGTCAGACATGCATCTGTCTTTACCGCACGATTTATTGCCGACTTGGTCTTCATAAAATAATTCTACTATACTTGAATCAAAAAATAAGATTAGCGTCCATTTTATACTTTGCATTAAAACTGTCACAACTAAAACGAAACGGTAATACTACCAATCGTCAGATTGCAGTTTTTATTGCAGTGTAAACACTGTAGCTATAGTATTCCTGATTCGTTCCTGGTGCTTTCAGTGTGTCTCAAAATATAAATCAACGTCCTGCGTTGAAATTGACAATTTCATATTAAGGGCCCAGTCAAAGGACGTTGCATGCGGGGCGTCCATTATGAAGAATATAATATCTCTACAGGCGTTTTCTTAGATTTTATCGAAAAAAACGTCTGAGGCAAGTTGTTCAGTTTATTACCGAACATAATGTGTCGCGAAGTATGTTTCATACCACGGTTGTTGTAGCGGCGTAAGATGTTACTAAAATATACTGTAAAAATCATATTGGTATAGCAGTTTTGAGAATGGAAAAAATAATAGATATTGATAATTAGCATCACATAGAAATTGGAAAATTATGGAACATATCATGAAAACAAAAAATAACAAACGGAAGATGCTGTATTTTATTTTTTCTCATACTTACTTAACGTATTAGATAATAAAATCTCTGATTTTTGCGTATTTATTTATAGCTTTTCATTGTTTTCAAAAACATTTCCAATGTTTTTTTGTAATTAAAAATTTATAATAACTGTTTTGATTTCATTCAGTAGATACAAATTTATTCTTCTGTGGTCACACACTAACTTCTTGAAATATCCAAAGATCCGTTATCCAAGAGTATTTGGAGTAGTTCTGGCATATTTGCAGATAATCTTATTGTAATGCCATCTGCAAATATAGTTATATAACTAGTTGTTACAAAATTAAGTAAATCATTAGATATGTAACACAAATAGTAAAGAGCCCAGAGGATTGAGCCTTGAGCAAGAGCAGCTGTTATTTGTGCATTCCTTCAGTGGCTGCGACACTCTGTCGGCTCTATTTAATCAGGGAAAGATCCGGTTTCTCAATACCCTAGCGAAAAACTATAGCTTAAATAACGAAGTTCGGGTATCTGAAGATCCCAATGCAGATTTAGTGGAAGTAGTTGCCGCTGGAGAATTGTTTTTGTTGAGCCACTATGGTGCAGGGAGTGACCATAATTACATAGATTCTCTGCGATATAAGAACTCGAACGGTCTATCTCGAAAATTTCTTTCAGCTTCACCGCGTTGCTATCATCAGACGCTTGTCAACAACATTCACTATTTACTTATTGTCAAGTACAGAACTGGTGGAGTGTGCAGAAGGCCTCCAGAAGACAAGTACAGGACTAAACGCAATATGGATCACAAGGGAACCGGATCGAGAGGTCCTTCTTAAGAGCATTTCGTGCAGATATCAGAAAGGATGTGGATCAGCTTATGGTTGCCGTAAAGCAAGGTCAATATGCTTGGAACTGTGTTTGAACTGCAATTGTGATAATATTCCTGACCAACTTTTTAACGACGCTGCCGAACATCTTGATCAGAACCGTTTTGCCGACCCTACTTTATAATTGATGCCTGAAGATGATGAGAATGAAAGCATTATCGTAAGTGACGATTGCATTATCGTAAGTGACGCAAGGTGAATTAAACATCGAACTCAACTGTGGATTAGGCCTTACCACATAAAAAATAACGCACCGTTTAACTATACCCCAATGGTGGTGTGGAAATGAGTTGAAAGTAATATATTTATATTACTTTCAACTAAAGTAAAGGATATAATATATTTGTCGTTATGTAAATATAACATATATACGTTATTTTAATTATCCATATTAGGTAATTAAATAATCAATATATTTGAGTTGATTGCGGCGCGCGTCATAAAATCATATCTATCGTTGTATATAACCAAACCTTACAAACCGGCATCGTTAGACTCACAATATGTTGATCTCTTGCAGTAGCGGCCCGTGGTATCCATATTAGGATAGGCGATAGCGGCGTATGAGTTTCATCAATCCCTAAAAATAGCGCCGCAGACGAAAATTTTTAAAATTTTCAAGGTCACGCATTTTCCTGGTACTTCAGAATTTCAATGATTTGATGAATTTCATTTACACAAAAATATAGACTTTCACAAGAATTTTTTGAACTTAATACCTCTTTGTTATTCGTGAATAATAATAGTTATTGTGGGTATAAATAAATTGGAATAAACGAAATATATTTATTGAGTATTATACCTATATTATGTAAATTGGGTTGCCAATAATACATTATTTTAGGGCGCTTTAGGGTATAGGCCTCCTCCTCCCCTCACAGCCTTCCTTAACCATCACCATTATTGACTGACAATTACAAAGTGGATACCTACTACTTTTTATAATTTAAATTAATGCGCCTATCTTTAATTAATGAAAATTTGTTAATTATATTTTCCGTGAAGTTGAAGTCATCAGATTTCTGAAGTGTGCTAAATAATTCCTTTTCAATTGAAATAAGTGCAAGCGACGATAAACGTTCATTCTTCATAGAGTTCCGACTATGCGTTTTAATACGTTTTAAACAAAAAAAAATGTCTTTCAACCGATGTACTTGTTGCTGGAATTGTAGGAATTAAAACAATAAGTTTAAAAAGCTCTGGAAATATTTCTCGAAATTCATATTCCACAAAATGTTTCAACATTGACTCGATATTTAATGTTTCAAATTGATCATCACAATATATAACCCAATATCCCCAGTAATGTCACAGCTTATTCAATGCGAAGGCGTTTTCGGATCTGCCGAAGAACGCCGATCTACTTCAGGCGCCGAATGTATTCGGTTCCAACTGCTTTATTTAAAGAATATAACTGGCTGCAGACGTCTGAGCTGCGATTATTTTGCCATTACAACAACGCTGTTTGTCGTCTTACCGACATCTGGTTGACGTGTAGCTATCGATTTTCAGGCGGTGGGATGGAGAACAGAGCCTGGTCTGGTTGTTTTTGGTTAGGAATAAAATGATTTAATTCGGTGTAGCGCGGCGCCGTGCGGACTGCGGTGGTATATATAAAGGGTGTTTACGGCACCAGCGCCGCCGACGGCGATAGATAATTTAATTACTAGAAAGTAGTTATTATTAATTATATTAAATATTTCTGTATTATCAGGGACGTCAACAGTTCATTGTAATTGCGCTGTTATGAGAAATGACATAAAATTTTAAAGGTAGGCGGCGCCTACCTTGCCTACCCCGACGAGCCGCCACTGATCTTTAGCGCGCTGTATCTTGGAACTAAAAAATGAATAGGTTAGAAGATGTAGAAATTTACAATATACATTTTTTATTTGAACACCTTTTTGATATCACTCCAATTAATAATGGCTCTATTTCTCAAAAAGTGCGGCAATGCATAGATCTCTATCTCTACCCTTCGAGCAGATCTCTCCCCCCCCGCCCCCACGAGGCCGCAAACTTAGGTGTACAGGAGGCCTATGTCCTACCATTTTATCAAATTTAATTTCTGTCTGACCTTTTGCAAGTCGAAACCTCCATCGCCTTTGCTGCAAGCTGCTTGAATCATGTCAAATATGATTAACGATACACCTCGTTCATTAAACTTCAATGTTATAAAATTTATTTCAAATAATATATACGGGGCGTTCCACGCCAAATCGGATGGTATGAAAACTTTTTAATTTTTGATTTCTCTAATTTTTTTATATTTTTAATACCCCTCAAAAAAGTCTTTCTGGTGAATTTTAATATTTTTTTGATTACTTGTTTAAGATATCAAATTTTCAAAATAATCGCACTTTTCTTAATTTTTTGTTCATAACCCTCTTAATAATGGTCCAAATTAAAGATTTTTGTTATTAAATCTTTGTTTCTAGATGGCCTTTACAGAAAAAAATACAAAAGAAATATTCAAAGTGTTTTTGATTAAGATTTTTGAGTTTGAAATTTTAAATCGTGTTTTTGAAAGTGAGTGTATCTTTCGATTTTTTTGAAATTTTTTTACTTCAAACTACTATTCTCTTAACAACTTTTAAGACCAGTCCGGTCATGGGCCCTCCATAATTACTATTTTTTTTTCGATTTTTGAAAATATTAAAATTTTTCTTTTCTCTATAAATCACTATAAGTACCGATGTTTGTCACTGTATACTCTTTTTTTACTTATCTTAAATTAATTTTAATACTTTTTAATTGTTAATATGTGTTTAAAACCAATAAGTAAACGTTAAGTCCATTTATAAACAATTATAGCAAACATTTTTGTTTATTTTCGTGTTGTTTTAAAAATTTTATATAAACGATTATTTTGTGAACTAGAATACTCCTTAGCTAATATATTTCCGTTGCTCTTTGGAATGATCGAATGAAATTTTTAGGTCCCTGTGATTGACTTAGCTGTATTGCATCGCAAATCTAATTTTTCTTTTGCATCTAAATAGTGTTTCTCAGGTGAAAAGTTCAGTCATAGTTCAGCCCCAGTTATGATACAAATACACAAACTACTGTGTGTTTAAAGAACTTCTAACTGTCGGTATAAAGAAACAGTCAGCAGCGCTACCACGTGAGAAAGTCATTCATTAAGATGTGCGACTCTTTTTAAATTGAATAGAAATTAATAGAAGATACTATTATTTAAATAAAAAAAATACTTTGCAACAAAAAATAGCATTGATAATATTATTTTTAAACAATTTTTAAAAGATCACGAAAATAAATTAAAACGTTTATTATAATTGTTTATAAATATACTAAACGTTTATTTATTGATTTTAAACACATATTAACAGTTAAAAAGTATTAAAATTAATTTAAAATAAGTAAAAGAAGAGTATACAGTAACAAAAATCGGTATTTATAATGATTTACAGAGAAAAAAATTTCAAATTTTTAAAAAACGAAAAAAAAACAGTAATTATGGAGGGTCCACGACCAGACTGGTCTTAAAAGTTGTTAAAAGAATAGTAGTTTGAAATAAAAAATTTTCAAAAAATCGAAAGATACACTCACTTTCAAAAACACGATTTAAAATTTCAAACTCAAAAAACTTAATCAAGAACTTTTTGAATATTTTTTTTTGTATTTTTTTCTGTAAAGGCCATCTAAAAACAAAGATTTAACAAAAAAATCTTTAATTTGGACCATTATTAAGAAAGTTATGAACAAGAAACCAACAAAAGAGCCATTTGTTTTGAAAATGTGATATCTTTTGAACAAGTAATCAAAAACATTTCAAAATTAAAAAGAAAGACTTTTTTAAGGGGTACTAAAAAATATCAAAAAATTAAAGAAATCAAACATCTAAATTTTTCAAACCATCCGATTTGGCGTGGAACTCCCCATACTCAAAATGGCTCTTTATGACATCCTTCTTACCACCCTGCCTTAAATCCGATATATGTACATAATTAATAGGAACTACAATTCAATAATATAGGAAAGCAATAAATTCATATTAATATCTATAAATCAAAACATTTATTAACCATAGTTCTCTGCATTAATATCACGCATTCTTCACATTATATTCCCAGCTTCAATATATGTGAATTATAATATTGGGGTAATCGAATACACGCCATAGGGCACACGGAATAGCACTGACATAGACCAAAACGTATTGTCTATAGAATTCTGATATATATATTATTGGTGTTGGTTTATTGCAAGCCACAACAGAGAACGTAATTTTGGAATGAATGGACCGCGGTTTATTACAAAACAAAAGTTATCACTGATAAAGTTTAAACAGATGTCCTGGCGTGCACTATACGTGATCGATATGGCTCTGATTGTGTGCGTTTTTAGCGTAGTTTTATTAGGGGACACTGTGAAGCAATGAGAGAGTTCAATAGAGAGTACAATAGAGAGTTCTATATGTCCAAATTGGAATGTAATTATTGCTTTTTATATTAGTGCTTGGGAAGGTTCTGTATCTAAATAATACGCAATTTAATTTAGGAAATTATATTTTATCGAGGTAGGAAAAATTCATTTTTGAATACATAATAAAATTGCAGTCTAGGTTGACGCTGAAAGCCTAGATAGTATCAGTTAGCAATAATCATAGTAATACTAATAATTTATCTTTATTAATTAATAATGTCTTTATTCGGACATAGAGCAGGTAATAGGATTTGTGAAGGGTCATGAAAATTAAATAATAGTAGGAGATTTTAACGCAGTCGTAGGTGAGGGGAAAGAAGGAGAATTTATAGGTCCTTATGGATTAAGAAACAGAAACGAGAGAGGTAGCAGACTGATAGAATTCTGTGAGAAGCACAAGATGGTAGTCGCGAACACATTGTTCAAGAATCACGTTAGGAGGCGGTACACATGGAAAATGCCAGGAGGGATAGACAGGTATCAGATAGACTACATTCTGGTTAGGAAGAGATTTAGAAATCAAGTAAAATACTGTAAGAGTTATCCAGGAGCAGATGTAGACAGCGATCACAACTTGGTAGTCTTGAAAGCTAGATTAAAGTTCAAAAATCTGAAAACCCGGAAGGATAAGAAACGTATAAATGTAGACATATTGAGGGATCAGAATATGAAAGATAAGTTCCAGGAGAAAACAGATCAATTAATAAATAAAGTGAGTAAGGACGAAATCAAGAACGCAGAAACTGAGTGGGAGGGTATCAAGAATAGTCTAGATTCAGCGGCTACGGACGTTTTAAGATACGACAAAGGGGAAGCTAGGAAGCCCTGGATAACGGACGAAATCTTAAACTTAATGCAAAAGAGACGAGGCTACAAAAATAGACGAGACGAAGAAGGACTGAAAACTTATAAGTCAATAAAGTGGGAAATCATTAGAAAATGTAGAAAAGCGAAAGAACAATGGATAGAGGATAAATGCAAAGAAGTAGAAGATAAGTTGCAAGTAGGTAAGACCGATGAGGCTTACAAAATAATTAAGAGGAACTTCAGGGATATAGGAACAATAAGTAGAAACGTTAGGAGTGAATCGGGGGACATACTGATCGGAAGAGAGGAGAAAGCGGATAAATGGAAGCAATACTTAGGAAATTTATACGAGGGTCAGGGATTAGGAGATATATTAGAGAAAGAATCTGGCATCGATAGGGAAGATGTAGGAAAACCTATATTGAGAGAGGAATTTGAAATAGCACTAAGGGGGCTGAAGAATAATAGAGTGCCAGGTGTAGATAAAATACAGGCGGAAATTTTGAAATATGTGGGACAGAAAGTAGTAAATAGGATGTTTGAACTGGTAAAATACATATACGAAACGGGCGAGATGCTGGAGGATTATAAGAGGAACATTATCGTTACTATACCGAAAAAGAGAGGAGCCGACAAATGCGAGAACTTTAGAACGATTAGCCTAACTTTCCATGCGTCAAAAATCTTAACCAAAATAGTACAGAAGAGGATGGAAAATAGAGCGGAGGAAATACTAGGAGAAGACCAATTCGGGTTTAGGCGAAATAGGGGAACTCGCGAAGCTATTCTGGCACTAAGAGTAATGTTAGAGAAAACAATAGAAAAGGAAAGAAAGCCTATATAGGATTTGTAGATATAGAAAAGCTTTAGATAACGTAAGATGGGAAAAAATGTTCGAGATACTAAAGAGCACGGGAATGAAGTATAGAGATAGGAGAGTAGTACACAATCTATACAAAGAGCAAACTGCTGTTATAGAAGTAGAAAGGGAAAAAAGGGAAGTAGGTATTAGGAAAGGAGTAAGACAAGGATGTATGCTATCACCACAAATTTTTAATCTGTACATCGAAGAGGCGATTAATGTGGTAAAAGATAGAGTGGATTTCGGGATTAAAGTACAGGGACAGAAACTAAAAATGCTGAGATTCGCGGATGATATAGCAGTATTAGCATCTAGTAAGGAGGAATTAGAATCAGCATTGAACGAAATGGAGGCAGTGTTGACAGAGGAATACGGAATGAGGGTGAATAAGAACAAAACTAAAGTGTTAGTGTGCAGAGTGCGCGGGAGCAGAACGAAAGCGAAAGTACAAATTAATAATGAAAGATTGGAGGAAGTTAAAGACTTCACTTATTTAGGAAGTAAAATAAATTGGGATGGAAGAAGCGATAAAGACATAAAACAAAGAATAGCGCAGGGTCGAGTAGTTTTAATAAAAAGAAAGCACTTTTATGCTCGGGGGTAATAAACTTAGAAACAAGGAAGAGATTTTTGAAAACATATGTATGGAGCACGGCACTATACGGTTGCGAAACCTGGACGGTAGGGGAAGCAAGTAGGAAGAAATTAGAAGCTTTTGAGATGTGGTGTTACCGAAGAATGATGAAAATACCATGGACTCATAGGGCTAGAAACGAAGAAGTATTAGAGAAAGTAGGCGAGAAAAGAAGTATGTGGAAAAACATAAAGAAGAGAAGAGATAGAATGGTAGGCCACTTGCTGAGACATGTCTTTATTTGTCTGCATGTCTTTATTTGTCCAATAGATTGACACCAATTACAGGCTAAAAGTATAGTCATTAATTAATACTGTCTTAGTTTTCCACAAAACACCAAAACACTATACACTACACTCGACGCGTGTTTCACCAACAAAGTTGACATCATCTGGAGATTATTAAAATTAATCTTATGCTCACAATGTATCCTATTTATACCTAAATTTTTGCTGTCGCTCAGTGAACCCTGACCGTCGCGATTGCGGCTCATTGAGTCGTTAGTAACTAACCAATAAAGCGGGCTATGTGGAATAGGTCCTCTGTCACTATTCACATGTACTATTTTTACACTTTTCAATTTCTAAACTTTCAAATAATCTAGCTATCCAGTATTTGTTACATTCCTAATTAATCTTAAGTTGCTAATATCTATCTTATGGTTGTTCTCGAAGGCGTGTTGGGCAACACTGGACTTATTTGTTCCACCATATTTGAGATAAGCCATGTGCCCTTTGAACTTGGTTTGAATAGATCGTCGGGTCTGTTCAACATACCTTTGATTGCAGTCGTTATAGCTGATTTCGTAAATCCCCGACCTGTCATTTGTATAAATTTTGTATTTTGGATTGTCTAAAAGTTGTTTTAATTTACTTCTTGATGAATGAACTACCGTCATCGACTGCCATCTTTAAATATCCCACTAATGCTACGGGTGAATCGAGGATGGTAAGGAATAAATACATATTTTTCTGGATGCTCCCTTTCAGTTTGAAAGGTTGAGGAATTTTGAGAAGTGTTACTTTAAATTCTCGTACCTATCGTATGTATTATTTCTTCATCTATACCAACAGAATATTGATTACTCAGTCATAGAAGAAATAAGGAATTATGAAGTGAAGGGATATTAGGAAGGGTATTAGTTCTTGCTGTGGCAATCTGCCTACTCCTCGGTTCGAACTTTAGGAAGAAACTATGTCCAGGAATGCTATGTACTATGCTACTTCCCACCACTGCCTACTTCCCAGGGCTCGTTAATAGTTCTTACCGATGCCTCAATCTGCCTACTTCTCGGTTCGACTTGTGGCAATGTACTGTTGTTTGTAGCGTGAATTATAGTTTTTAGATGGCTTAAATACTAAGAAATGTACATTGTAACATGGAGAAATTCCAACTAAAGTAAAATATAATAAAGTTAAAAATTATACTGTTAATGGTAATGCCTTATTCAAAATTATGATTCGGATAGACAACAGTCCCTAACCTTTTTTCTATCCGTTGAATCCTTTTTGTTTCAATCGGTCCCTAAGTTTCTTATATTCAAATGCAGAAACATTACCATGAATCAAGTTCTTGTTGGTAGGTCAATCCAACGCATAACATAATATATATTCTTATTATTAAACAGTGTTATAAATTTGTTTGAATTATTTATTTTATGTATTTTAATCATATAATAATAATTTTAATATAACTTAAATATTAATCCCATAATTAATAATCATAATTAATATGATTAAATAAAATTAATGCGATTTTACTGTTGTTTTCTAACAACACTGTAACAAATTTACTAGAAAGTTCTTTATTTCGAACACTTATTTACAAATCAACTATTTACAAGTCCAACTAACTAACTAACTTTCTTTCTATTTTAACTTAATAAACTAACTTTCGCACTGTATTACACAATGTCACTTTCTTCGCACCGTATCGCTCACTATCGAAGTCCAGATTCAACTAACTCCTCGCTGGACGACTCAACCCCCGAAAGATCATTAAAATTCTATCGACCGTTTCCAAAATTCCATTAACCTCAAGGGACCACATTGGGGATCCTTGAGCTAGAGATTTATTCTAGTTATAATTTTATTGGGCACCGTAAACATTGTATTAAACTCTGAGAAATTCTGGACAAAGCTGATGTATATGGTTTGTAACTTCAATATCTACGCATAACTCTGCGACTTCCTCTAGGAAAACCCACCCGGAAAATATATATGAATGATAGTTAAGCTTGTAATGTTGTTATAAATTATCTACCCCAGTTATTAATAAATACATATTAAATTACAAATTTAGAAATATTTTGTTGTATCCATTTGTTAAGACTATCATATTTTAGTGATTTTATTTAAGAATGTTAAATATATCTATAGATATAGATATAACACTGAGGAACAAAAAAATTACATTGCCACAAATTGAAAATCAGTTTATGAGTACTCGAGGATCATAATTTCACACTATATCTTTAACGTTTGTTAAAATAATGGAGACTCCTGAAATTTACCAGATGATTGACGATTTTTCGTAGATAGTTCTAAGAAAAGCTTGAACTGTGTATTACTGCACAATAGAAATAAGTTTGCATCAATTCCAATCGGTCATTGAATAAAACTTGTAGAACAACATGAAAATATTAAGTTGGTATTTGAAAAAATTTCTTATTCTCAACATCAGTGGTTTGCTTGTGTCGATTTAAAAATCGCCACCATATTTCTTGGACAGTAAAGTGGATATACCAAATATTCTTGTTAACTCTGCATATGGGATAGTCATGCAAATGAAAAGCATTGGAAGTAAACTGTTTGATTTGGTTTGTTTGGCTGTCCTTGAGAGACGATATGCCCATTGGAAAAGCCAACATTGTTCACGAGCAACTAATAAAGAGAGAAAAAATAATACTTCCATCTCTTCACATAAAACTGGGTTTAATGAAATAATGTGTAGAAGCACGGATTTTTGACGGTCCACAAATTCGAAAACCGGTATAGGATCCAAATATTAACAGATATATGACCGTTGTAGAGTGTGATGTACTGTTTAGTTATGTATCTATAATTCAAAATTTTTTTGGAAAATCACAAGGAAAATAACTATCAAGAACTCGTATATAATGTGCTGAATTGTTTTGAAAAATTGGAAGTCAATATGAGCATTAAATTACATTTTTTGCGTAGTCACTTTCTTCTACCATTGACAAATTTTTCTCTAACTTAGAGGGATATAGCGAGGAACAAGGTGAACAGTTTGTTTCATCAGGATATCCGAATAATAGAAGAAAGGTATCAAGGAAGGTGGGATTGTCACATGATGACCGATCACTGTTGGAGTCTACAGAGGGACTGTTCACAGCAAAAGTATAAAAGAAAATCGTGTAGAAAACGTTTTTATAATGTTTAATATTTTCTGCATCAATTATTCTTTATTTTCTTGTTAGATTTCATATACAAACAAATTCAAAACAAGAAAAATTGCTATATTTTGTTGTTCTTATTTTGCATTAATATTTATTACGTATGTTTATTTCAGAAGCTAGAGCCAATCAACAAAATTTAATGCCATTTTCAGCATCAGGAGCAGTGATATAGTAACAATCGACTCTTAAATTCCTGGCAACAAATTGACTGTTCCCATTGTAATCTGTGCTTACCACTTATTCATTATATATTTACATCTATCTTATATTTTACAATCTATTTTTATTATGTTATTTTGCCCATTTCCTGTTAAACGGAAAAGTAAAAAATATAATTAATGTGTTTCTTTCTACATCATGCAAATTATTAGAAATAATGGTGGCGAAATTTAGTGAGGAAATGCAGGCGAGTAAAAAAATTACAATTTTACGATACAAACAGCCACCATCGTCTTTTAAAGACGGAGATAAACCTTAATAGATTGTTCCCCCTACGTCTTATTCAAGGCGACTTTAATGTTGCAGAAAGCCTTGAGGATTTTATGACATGATTGTCTGCCGCTGCTGCATCACTTGCGTCCACAATTCTAAACGAGGGAATTCAAACCTATTTGTTCCCGCTTTTCCGACACTTGTTTATTAAATTTAAATTACTTTGTCTTTGCCGCAAGTATGCTTATTTCGAATGGGAAATTTCTAATTATAAGAGAATGCCTTCGATCTCTCCCTTTTGACGAATGGTCCCAGGCTTTTAATTTTATTAGAGTTTTACGACAATTCGTCCCAAAAGAACGGATAAAGTACAATTCACAACTCGCTATAATTCACTTTAATAGTTCTGAACGACTTGAACGACGCAGTTTAGATTTTATTTAAATCTACCTTACTGCAAAGACCTGTTACATTACTCTAAACGTACTAATATAGAGGATAATATTAATATATATATATATATATATATATATATATATATATATATATATATATATATATATATATATATATATCTGTTAAACCTTTTCAATTTATATTTTACTTATTAATATAAATAACAAACTATTATGTATTTAATTTTTTATTAAGGAATGTTCGTACTCTTGTCATATTTTACTATTTATTCCATAAATCTAGCAGTTTAACTTTAAGAAAGAAAAACAATGAGGCAACTTTGCGACCAACCTAGCCCAGTTCTAAAGAAAATAGAACACGATAATTCCAAATTTAATATGAACAACATTTTTTGTAGTTCACGCATCGAAAACTATAAATCGAATATATCACATTTAGCAATGAATGATTCAGTGCAATAAACTGAACTATTTGGTATATTTAAAATGTTTGCGTATTTTCTCATTAGTGTATAACTATGAGCTTCGTAGTGAATGGTTACATAATAGCTTGGCTCTATTCGAAACGCTGCTAAAGGGTGGTCCAACCATAATGCATGATGTTAATTGTGGGTCACACCTTAACGTCAAGTTTTTTGCCCAACTTAAATTGACATTTCTTTGTTTCAGTGTTTGACAAATTCAACCATGTAAGATTGTTGAAGCCTTTTACGAAAATGGGCGTTCAAATCAAAATGCATTTCGTGCACTTCGTGACTTTTTTGGTCAGCATAATCGACCAAATGTGTCCACAATCGGAAGAATTATGCACAAATTTCAGCAAACCGGGTCTGTAGGAAATGTGAAAACACCTGTGCATATTCGCCCAGTTCGTTATGCGGAAACATTGTTGTTGTTCGCGTTAGTGTAGCAGAAGAGCCGTCAACCTCGACTCGTCGTGCCCAACAATTGAACATCTCACGAACATCACTGATGCGAATTTTAAATAAAGATTTGAATTTACACGTTTACATGGTTCAATTGACTCAAGAGCTGAAGCCTACTGACTATTTCAAGCGTCGTCAATACGCTGAATGGTTGGTTGAACAGACAGAAGTGAATGGTGACTTTACAAAGAAAATCATCTTCAGCGACGAGACACACTTTCACCTCAGTGGATTCGTTAACAAGCAGAATTGCCGCATTTGGGCAAATGCGAATCCACGAGTGATTGTTGAAAAGCCGATACATCCACAAAGAGTGACTGTTTGGTGCGGTTTATGGGCTGGCGGCGTCATCGGGCCGTATTTCTTCGAAAATGAGGTCGGCCAAACAGTTACCGTGAATGGTGTTCGCTATCGCGAGATGATAACGAACTTCTTGTGGCCAGAAATTGAGGATATGGACCTGGACGATATGTGGTTCTAACAGGATGGTTCCACTTGCCACACAGCCAACGAAACAATGGCACTTTTGCGCGAGAAATTCAATGGCCGAGCTATCTCAC
This sequence comes from Rosalia funebris, assembly GCA_037954035.1. Taxonomy (NCBI): domain Eukaryota; kingdom Metazoa; phylum Arthropoda; class Insecta; order Coleoptera; family Cerambycidae; genus Rosalia; species Rosalia funebris. Next base: position 14,663,709 of record JAZFAV010000034.1, on the reverse strand, counting down.
GTCGTGGCGATGTTAATTGGCCGCCAAGATCATGTGATTTGACACTGTTGGATTTCTTTCTCTGGGGATATTTAAAAGAAAAAGTGTACGTCAATAAGCCAAGAACAATTCAAGAGCTAAAGGATGAGATAATTCGGCACATTAACGATATTGAACCTCAATTATGTCTCAGTCATTGAAAATATGGACCATCGGATAGAGGTATGCCACCGAAGCCGTGGCGAGCATTCGGCCGATATTTTGTTTCACACATAATTGTCATAGATCCTTCTATCATAATAAAAAATATTAAGATAATTCTCTGAAAACTTTTTGTTTTATTTACAATTAACATCGTGCGTTTTGGTTGGACCACCTTTTATTTACCACTACGAGACAGAGGACGTTCTTTCCGTCAGAAATCCGCCTACTTTTCGCCGTCTTGCTGATTTATTTATTGGATATTTCATGTTTACTCTTTATATCTAAAATAACAATAAATATACCATTACAATCCACTTTTCTATCTCTAGCTTGTTAAAATATAGAAATTATAACAATATCAATGGAGTCACTAATATGATATAATGCATTACAGACAAGGTATTAAACAAATTATTTAGCAATTGCAGTTTCAACACTTTTGTGGCGGTTGCTCCTCCATCGCTGCTCTTTTTGGAGGTGTCAGTATGGAAACACATAAGTTCGATCTAGCTCAATTTATGTTCCACGATCATAATTAGTACTGCGAGTAAGATTCTCATTAATATTCATATCAACATCGATGTGTACGATGTGTATGTGTCGATTTTTGCTGGGTTTGATTATACTCCATCTTTGGTGAAAACATGTCCAAGGTACGTCCTCTCTTTGCAAAGGAACTCGCATTCATCTGGTTGAATTTTTAGATTTGTTTTCTGCATGCGTTTGAAAACTTCTGTGAGATGATAGATGTACTCATTAGTTGTTGGAGAGTAGACGATGATGCCGTCCATGTAGGCAAGACACTTGTCGTTTTGATACCTAACAGAATATTGTCCTTCAGTTTTTCAAATCTTGACGGAGCATTTTTGAGTTCAAATGGAAGTGTAACAAATGCGAAATGTCCATTTTCGACTATAAAAGCTGTTGTTCGATCTGGTGGAACCCGGAGGCTAGTTCTATCTAAGGCTAGATCTATCTAAGGTAGCTAAATATTGACATTTGTCAAGCCGTAAACTAAGTAAACTAATTTTAGAGGAAAAGTCAAGGATTTGTATAAATTTAAAGATCATACGAATATTTTTATGGGGTATTTATTTTCGGGAGGCGTATCAGTGATGGTAACAGCTATTCCAGGTGTTTATTTTTTATGAGACGCCCTATATATATATATATATATATATATATATATATATATATATATATATATAAACTAATTAACGCATATGCTCAGTCAAGAATAGGAAAAAGTGTGAGATTCTCTGTGTATACATAGAACAAAGAGAGAGACAGCATTCGGAGCAAAAGGGATTCATTTTACATGTGTACATTCAATATATATTCATTGATATTCACTCTATAAAAATCTCAATTCGATTGAGTAAAGGCCAGACTATTTACTGCGCACCTCGTGGGCGGTAAGATATCGCAGTTTTGAGACTTGTTCTTATTCTTGATGAGCTGTACAATTAGTCGCAAATTTATACTAAATTTTGGATTTTGGACTTCCATAAAATTGTAATACCTTTTGGTATCTCGTTGTTTTTATATTTTACTAGCCCCTTTTTTATTCTTTGATTGTAATTCCGTATTTTTCTCTTACTTTCCGTTAAGAGAAACTTACGAGTTGCATTTCCATCGACTCAAATGAACTCGAAGAAAAAATCAAGAGTTATCAAATGATTGCTAGTTGTCAATTTTAGAGGATTGGATGAATGAGTTTAAATCGGTTGTCAGCGCGATAATTCCGATGCCGGTTCGTGTTTCTCACAGCACTACTTCAATCTGCTCAGTTACCTTTAGTTGGTTGGCCTACATGTTCACCTGCCTTTAGCGTGATTCAAAATTTGTGGGCGGAAAGTTTTGGTATGTCGCGTTTATGCAAATAATCGTCGATTTGACTCAAAGTAGCTTAAGAATGTCATCCTCACTGAATAGGATAATTTTTATATAGAATCACTGCAGAATCTTGTTGTGTAATTTAATTATAATGTAGCTCATAGTTACTTTAATTAATAAGCAGAAGAAAAGAACAGTTTAGCCAAATAGGAAATACTTGATAATGAATATGACTTACCTGATTTATTTACAGCATATTTTATTGCAATTATAGTTAAATATATGTTTGTATTATACACAAGTCGTTGGTTCTATTAGTGTTTTTGTGATTACTGTTCGTTTACTTTACTATTTCTATGTTACACATTGTATATTTATCATCCTTTACTATTACTAGAGTTGGTGTGCTGAAAATTATACATTTTAGAACTATGTGGTAGTTAAATCGTACGACTCCGGGCTTCTACTTTGCTGCAAGAATTACTACCTCGAAAACTTATCCAATTTTACAAATATATGACCATTCGAATGTAGCGGAAATGAGCGTTGTGCCTCATTATTACTTCCTTTCATTAAAACAACTGACAACTTAAAAATCACACAACTGTGCAGTCCTAGTAATGTGCAAACTTTATCAAAAATATTAACGGGAGTAGTCGGATTCAAACTCCTTAATTTCGAGAAAAACAGATTGCAGAGACTGGTGGCTGTGAGTTCTTATTACAACAGTTTTTACTATAATGTGCCCCATAAGAACTCCTTGACACGTTTTTATTTATTTATTAAAATTTAGTTTGTAAATTTTTGAGAATATGTGCTTTCTTTTCTTCTGTTGTATTTTGCACGTTGAGATTAAAAAAGTCTGTATTACGAGAAATACTTTAAATTTGATAGGCGCATGTTGGTTTAATATAGTCAAAGAGATTTAACCATTTATTTCATTCATTTTTAACCACTAGACCTGTATATTTCGTAGCGACTTTCGTAGGGATCACTTTTTATTTATTAAACTTTTTTAAAATTGTTCTATTTCACTTTACGATTTTGACATTTTTTTATGTTGAAATAAAAATAATCTCAGGAATCAGGAATAATCTCTTATAACTTCGTATTGTATGAATTTTAATTCGATGATTTAATGATGTCGATGATTTAATATACATTAGAAAAATCTGATTATATATTATTTTGATTATTTAATTATTCCGAGAACACATCAATAAAACAAATCCCACGAGGACATTTCCAAATAAAGGATACATATTTATGCGAACAAAGTTTGTTTGTGACTGACTTGCACTTAACCGCCAAGAGGAAATTACATCAAAATTTAGAAACATCCATAAAAATGTCCTTAAATCTTTAGCAATTCATGGAATAAACTACGACAGTCCACCCCTCTTATATGTTTCTCGCTGATTATTTCCTGAAATAAATTGAATATAACTTCACCCCAATTTTTTTCGTAACCAAAAACAGCCTCGACTTATTGAATTAAACAAGGGAATGCTTTCTGGGAGAGCTGTTTTTATTTTGAAATAACACAGGATGTTACACAGGCGATGCGTAAGCTTGCCATTTCAATTAGATTAGGTAATATGGTGAGCGTCACTTTTGTGAAAAGAAAATAATAGAACCAATTAACTTTCCTACGAAATGCTACTAGTATTAATATTTCTCCAACTGTACATTAATATGTAGGATGTAACTTCTACATAAAATAATAATTGGTATTAAAGCTACCTTACTTTCTACCCTTTTATAGAGTGTCTCAGTTGAAACTATAGTATTTGAATTGCGCATCACTTTTGTTCTGTCAAAGATAGGACCGTCAATGTTTAACAACTGTCACCTACAAATCATACGACGTCAACATGCCTGGGTGTCTCTTTATAGTGAAAGCATTACCAGTTTAATTTTCAAAGAAGTACAATTGCTCCACCATGCACCACTCCAAAATGCGCACCAAACCGTCTATTTCCGTGGATGCATTTCAGTTTCGTGAACAGCACGTAGATTTTCAGCACCCTAATTTCGACAATTTTGTTTGCTAACGTATACATCAAAATAAAAATGTGCTTCACAGCTGAACAAAGTTTTGTTTCTAACTAATTTGTTGTTGGGTATTTTTTCTAACACCGAATTAACAAATGTACGACGTTGGTAATAGTCTCTACCTATATTTTAATTATTGTGTTAACTGAGTGCTGTATGTTGATAGATGCAGATCTTTCTTTAAAATCTAATGCGTGGTAGCTCTTGACAGATTCAATTACTGCGCATGACGTCGAATTGATATGTTTGGATACGCCCGTATATTTTCTCTCACTATTATATTGCCCTATTAATAACAAAACCTGTCGCTTCAAATTTCTTAATTATGTTACCAACCGTTAACTTTGTAGGAGCTTCATTTTATTCTAATTTTGTGCGATTTTTTCTTAATGCAACTGTAAGTGATTGCTAACTTTCATAAAACAGTTGTACAGAAATTATTCGTTGTTGAAGTGTTAATCGCGGCATGTTGACGTCGTATGGTTTGTAGGTGACAGTCGTTAAATATTGAAGTAATATCTTTGACTGAACACAAATGGCGTGCATTCAAATCTTATAGTTCCAACTGAGACACCTTATATACAATGAGGGTTTGGTTTGTTTCTAAACATTTTTTTAATTTTTACATAATGATTTTATGAGAAAGAGGAAATATTATATTCATAAATTTATTCATTTATATACACCATCTTAATACACCTCAATTACAGAGTGGGAGAGTGGGAAGATTAAAGTATTATATATGTAAAAATAAATATAACACTCCACATATACGATGACAAATAACTTATTGGTAATACAAATAAACAATAAATATATATAGATATTAGATAAAACTAAAACAGTATTATAAGAACCAAATAAATAAATTTGCAAAAGTTTTATGGATTTCTCAACTTGATCAATTGTACCACAGAATATGTTCAAGTTGTTTTCTAAATCTGAGTAACATTTAAACATTTAAAAATTACTAAATTTGCATTGGCTAACAGAAGGTTTAAACAATGGTAACATCGCAGATAAATATGTTTATTGATATTCGGATATAATAATATGTGGGACTAAATAGGCTAGGAAAATCGATTGTATTATTGATCAGTCTATACATTGTAGATTGTGTTATACAGTTATAGTATAATCGTCTGCTGGAATAGATCGTACCTGTAGTTACTGATATATCGATGATATCGCATCTGTCCTAAAATTCTTTAATAAATAATTTATTATAAACTAATTTTTTATTATATATATTATTTTCTCTGTTATACAGGACGTTCCGAATTACATCAACCAAATTAAACGAGGCGATAATAAGTAATAAGAAAGAACTCCTACAAACACTGCTTGAATTATCTTTTGTTTCCAGAACACAAGATCCTGAATTCCTGAAAACTATTTTCTATTAATTTCGATATGCCTAAAGGAAAATGAAAATTTACATTGTTATTTTAATCGCTATGCTTTAAAAGACGCCAATATAATAAATATGAACCAAAACAGGGGAAAAATTATAGGAGTTTTAGTACATTTTTGGAAACCTATTTAACCTTATCTGGAGGAATCGGTTCAAATATGTTATTTTATTTTCTAATGCATAGATATTGGAATGCGTAAATTTCCAGTTGTATTTAGACTTATCGATCGAATATCTATATAATATAATTTTAATAGAATACCATTTACTTTAATCAAATTTGTTATATGTATCTGTAAATATTACGAATTATCAATCATTAATAGATAGTGATCCACCACGCTCATGACTCTTGAGCCATGACTCATGATTTAATATCACACTTTGCTTTGTACGAAATAATGTATTCTCATTAAACACGTAAACAAGACGTAACGCTTTATTAGAGGATGTTTGATTGATAATTCATCTCAAAGGTCGCATACCATTCGCGGTGTTCGCTCAAGGATTGCCTCTACCAGTGGCGAGCAGTGAAATTTCTCTATAGGGAAGCAATATTCTTATGCGAAATAATTTACTCTCATTATATAAGATGTAACACGATTTTCGATTGATAGTTTGTCTCCAAGGATTAAGTGTTCGCTGGTACAGCCTCTACCAGCGGCTTAGGTACGGGGATTTTTGCATGAGAAAATAATACTTTGAATTCCACTCGCCTCTTCTTTCCCTCTTTCGAATCTACTTCATAGAACAACGTTGAAATAGTTACCTAATTCTAAGTGATGAAATTTTGCTCAACATCTCTCCTGCGAGTATCTCTCAAAGTAATATTTTACTACTTGAAAGTAAACTTAAATCATTTTGTGGATAATTAAAAAGGAAGTGGATAGAATGTGATTATAAGAGAGACCTTTTTCTTAAAAAAAAAAATGGTGGTTGGATCAATAGAGCATTTCAGTATCCTAAGGGATTTTTTCAACCTTATAAAAAAAAGGTAATGTTACGTTCAATCCTCTCGGTCTCGGTCTGAGAGATACAGCATGCGTAGGGTTGAAAAGTTGAGGGGGAGGAACTACATTTTGCTGCGAAATTGAATTAGAGGCAATAAAGTTATAATAAAAGGTGTAACAATAACAGCTCAAGATGTGAAGTTTAAATGAAACATGGTTTTGTGTAGCAAACTATTAAAATATTTATTGATTTATAATGTAGATATTTAAGAATTATGTGTGAAACAATATATCCGCTAAATGACCGCCACACACAAGTACACTTATGGCAAAATTTTCAATAACGATTTGTATAAATGTGGCGGTATCTCGTTAATACAGCGCTCAATTTCGGCCATCAATGGTCGTGGGCTTATTGACGTAAAATTGAGAGTTCAGAAAACCCTATAGAAAAGTCCATAGGTGTTAAATCGAAAGATCTTAGCGGATAATTATGGTCAACAAAACGGGATATGATCAGGAAAAGACTGGTATATAAGACCGTCAATATTTCACGGGTGGTACGGCAAGTGGCACCATCCTGCTGAAACTACATGTGTTTAAGAACAATATTTTCCAATTAAGGCACAAAGAACTGGGTTATCATGGCACAGTAACGTTCGCCATTTACCGTTGATGCATTACCTGCCTTCTATTACCTGTCTAACTTTATCTATTAACGAAGCCATTAAGATGAAAATGGGCCTTGTCGCCGAAGATGATTTTGTCCATAAAATTGACATTAACTTCTTGTCATTCAATAATCCAATTGGTGAACTCTTTGCGCTATGCATGGTCTGTTGGCAGAAGTTCTTGAATCAGTTGCAATTTGTAAGCATTGAGATACAAATATTTTGTGAGAATACGGTAAAAAGTGGCTGTTGAAATGTCCAATTCTTATGCACTGTAACGAATCACGGTCCCTGGACTCTCAGCCACACTCTCGCTTTGTTTTGATGATGCTTTGTTCCGAACAACCACTACGAGCTCGTGTCATGTGTTTTACATCAGTAACAGATACCAATATTTTCGAATTTCTCGATTATTCCTTTCACAAATGATAAATTTTGAACATTATTCTTACCAAAAACTGGGCGCACTTTGCGAATCGTGGCAACCAAGCTTTTACTATTTTGATAGTAATGTTTAACAATAAGTACGCATTATTGTATCGTATAGCGCTCCATATTTACTGACTCCTATCTTTGTCCTATCGAACTGTTACAATTACTGATTTATCGACCCATGACAGCCAAAATAGCGAACAATTCAGATCTTGCACTCTTATTGTAACGTTAGCAACGTATAAATTGTTAGAAACGTACTGAACGAACTGAACTATTCAGACAAGTTGAAGGAACAGGAACAAAAACCGCGAGTCTGGTGAGAAATCTGGGGTGATTTTATTCTCAAGTGAGAATACGCTTACCCTATTATCTTACGCGTTACGCTTACCCTTTATCCAAGTCAACGTTCTTCATTTTCGAGACATGCCACTTGGAAAGCAGGATAAAAATCTTTCAATAAACAAGACTTTTTTGTTGGACTACGTTGAAGACCTCGAATTCCTAAAAGAAACGGTTAATATGGTGGAAGTTAACTAGAAGTACCTTATTTTACTAATTTCGTTGCTTTCTCAAGTTTCTTGAGTTTCTAAGTAGATATTTTTTCTATTCATTTTTTTTAATACGTATTACTCATTTATTTTGTATTGTAATTTTTCCTACTCTCAAAAAAAAGGCGTTTCATCAAATAATATTATGTGAAGTATTATTGCCAGTGAACCTAAATAAAACACAAGATGGTTTTCTATGTGTTCTAGCTCCCTTCGCGTCACTCTTGTCACCCTTCAATTTATCACGAAAAAGTACCTGGAATATGACCCATACTGAAATTTTTATAGGGGGATAACCATGTCAAGCAAATAGCCCATTTCGTCCCACTGCACGCCACTGGCGCTGGTTTGTATCACAACTGTAATTAGACACGCCGTGAATTATTGCCGCCGATTCCACTTTTCATTTCCTTAAAAATGACCTTAGTTTCTGAGTGCACGTGAACTAGCCTCTTATTGTTAGTGCATTTAGTTTCCCCCACGGTTGGAACGTACGCGGTTGTGTTCTGTTATGGAGATGGACAATACGTTATAGTTTATAGTCGATGAGCTATGTACGTTAGTTCGAAGTTCTGATATAGTTTGCCATTCGGCTTCCATGAAGCGCACTTAGTTTGGAACTTGGTTAGGATAAACGAGAGACGTTCAGGAATATCATCTGTCTGATACGTATCTGAGGCAAGTTTAAATAACAATACTAAGTACGGTTGTTTTAGTGTATTACAGTTTGTAACAAAGCGAGTACGTAATCAGTAAATACTTTCGGAGTAGAGATAAACACTTTTACGAGCGTTATCATATTACCAATAAATGTTTCGATATTATAACACAGGGCGGGTTTTAAAAATCATACTATGTTATTTATTAGTTTAGTCAACAGGGGTTCGTAGCAAAATGTTCCACAGTTACAAATTTACCAGAATTTACCCAGATACTCGCAAACCATATAGATTATAGATGATAGAGGTCAAGTGGATGCAGTGTGTACTGATGTTTGAAGGCCTAGGTTTTACCTTTGACAAGGTAAATCATAATATATTAATTTCAAAATAATTAGAATAACATGAATTCAGTAGCAACCGCTTGGTAACATCGTATTTAAACAGACGTACGTTATTTGTTTCACATAATGGCTATAAATCCGAAACGTTTTTGGTGTCATCTGGAGCACCACAGGGGTCAACTTTGGGATCATTAGTCTTGATCTTAATGAATTATAGAGGGCCGCGACAACTGTGTGAAATTATCCGATACACGGCACTTATTACATACCTATTACAAAGAAGCATTTTATTGCATCCTTTATCTAATAACATAATTACCGTGATAGCAAACAATTTCCCAGTGTTTTGTTTGTAGTAAGTTTTATTAAGTGGATAAGCATATGGTTCCATCCATGATGCCTCGATAATTTATTATTCTATTTCTTATGTGTTTTGATTAAATCAGGGTAGCTATTTCAGTGAAGTGAAAATTGAATAAAACAGGTTTTTATTTTATGAAAGAAAATAATTTACTAATTTTGCTTTAGGAACTCCCTTGTCATATCATAGGTCTACAGTATGACATTCTTCTCCATTAATTTAAGGATGTAGTTTGGAAGTGCGATGTTAACACTCGTTCTTGGTCATTATGCCTATTGCCGACATGATTATTAGAGTAAACTCTGCTCTGTTAAGGCCTTAATGTACTTCAGTTCTGTGGTAGGGTTTTCCTATTCCATAATCTCCCGTTTTCTGATGGTTCCGGTCACTGGACAAGATATATCTATAATGTATCCTTTTCGGTGCTCTTTGTCTATGAGAACGATATCTGGTCTATTGTAGTCTGCACTGTTTTCTCAGTGATTCCCCAGTGATTCATTATCGCTATTCAAATCTGGAAGAACATAATCATTTATTTCGGTATCACAGAGTTCCGAAAGCATTATATTTTCTTCCTGAACCTTGACAGAACTCGTGTACATAAAATATTTTTCGTATATAATAATGTGTTTTTCATTAAGGTGTATTAGCATGACACACTACTGTCCTATATGCAAATGTGATAAACGTGATGATATTGGGAATTATAGGCATATCATTATCATATGTAACGTTTGCAAGGTTATGAAGATAACTTTACATCAAAGTCTATACAGTCACGTGGGAAATTATACAGGCTGCAGTCAACATGGTTTCATAACAGGTAGATCTACGTCTACCAAACTTATATGCCTAACGTAGTTTTTACTCAATGTTATTATTAATCTAGGGTAATTTAATGTCATTTACACATATTTTTCAAAGGACTTCAATAAACTGGACTAAAATATATGGCTGAAGAATTTACTTGACTCCTTTGTTTCACCGAATGTTCTAAATATGGATGTATCATATTCAAACTTCCTCTGAATGTGAGCCCAATATCATGAGCTTCACAAGAAAACATTATTCTGGCATAATTTACGATTATATAATGAATAACGTCTCTATATTTCGTCCTAATGTTTTTAGAAACCTGGGTGTAACCCTAGATGGTCTCATTAACGATTTGTCTCTAATGCTCTTGTAAAATAAATTTCTTGCTGACGACTTAATTATTAATTATTTTTAAATATAAACTGCTTAGATGCTCAATTGAAGTTGCAAACATTCATCGACTTTGTTGTGTTATCGTATCCAGTGAATAAACTATCAAATATAGATAAATGTTTGCACCTATACCTTAAAGAAGCAACCACTAATATTTTACTATTCTCTTGGTGGTACGGTTTTAATACATTCCGAAAATATTAAGAATCTTAGTGTGTACTTTGATGGTAAACTATCATTTTCTGGACATATAAATCATCTTCTTAATGCTTATGAAATCCTTGGCTTTGTGATTAGAAACATGGGATCATTTAATAGCACTGCCACCTTAAAATATCTATATTTAGTGTTAGTTCGTTCAATATTAGAATATTATAGCTTTATTTGGTATCCCCCAATATCGAGGTCATATTAATCAACATGAAAATATTCAATGGCGTTTCTTAAAAGACTTGTCATTTAACACAGATAATTATTATCCAGTGAGGGGTTACGATCACATTCTGCTACTCTGAGAGCTTAGGATTATACTAAGATTCGATATCCAGTCATTGAAACCTAGAAGGGTGCCTACTAGCCTCTCATTTTTATTTAAACTATTCCATAATAGTATAGATGCACCCGCATTACTAAGCATATTTAGCATACGCATACATAGGCTAGGCTCTCGATAAAAAAGTTTATTTCTTTTATTGCCAGACTGCAAGAACTTATGCGCTGCTAATATCGTCAGCATTCGTAATGCCACAAAATTTTAATGTGATATCTACAATTATGCAAATTAGTTGTCATTTGCATAATTGTAGTCATAAGTTATCTTTAGAGAAACGGTTATCTCTCTTTTATTTATTTTTTAGTAATATACTGGACACATACAAATGTATTTATTTGTATTTTTGTTCTACAAATGGATTTTTTTCTATTATACAATAAAGGCCCAACAGAAATCATTATTATTATTATTAGTAACAACTAGCATTAGTATCATGTAGAATATTTCTAAATTTGGAGAATTATTTGTGGCAATAGTTATATTGTACGGTACAAACGTGAAAACTGACATCAACATTAACATCATAACTAAGTGTGAATCTGCGAAAGATTTATCTAACAAGAAGAAATTAAAAACACATAAATACCATTTTTGGTTCCACCAATTTGCTGGTACTTTAACTAACAAAACCTCGTTATAGATTTACACCCAAGTTTACGTACGCTCTCATTAATAATATTGATATATAATTATAATTCATATTGTATTACAAAGTAATGCTAATAATTTCAAAAAGTTAAATTTTATTTCGTAAATCTCATGTCTCACATCGATTGGACATTCTTGGAAAATATTAAAAACATCGAGTAAGATTGCTTACAATTAGACATTTATGGAAACCTGGAAAAACCTATTTGACCTTACTATACCAATGTACTCGTCGTCTTTGAATAGTCACAACTATCAATGTCCTACTGATTCACAGATGAGGTCATTAAATACAATCGCGTTAAGACCTTTGTGTTTGCAACTTGTTTACACTAATCCGTCGTTTCAACTGTCTAAGACATTTATAGATGATGCAGAAAGATCACTATCTGATAACCCTAAAAAATTCCATATACAGAGCTGGCCACTCCAAATCTCGAATGAACCACTTGTGTGTGATATAAAAGAATATAAATGGAAGAACTCACGTTATAGAAACAAATAGCTTTTAACTACATTGTTGCTACTGTAATGGCTTTCGCTTAAATCCTACCGGGGAGCTAATTTTTGAACAATAAAGGTGCGGGATAACCCTTTTAATATGGTAATTTATAAAAGATCATTCAATGATGACGCTCAATTTTTAAATGTAAATAAAACAAGTTTTGTGTGAGCTATTCATTAAATTTTTTTTAGTCGAATGAATGTTTTATGGCATTACGTATGGAATATAACGTCGTTATATTCCAGACTTTGTTGCATAAATCTGAATTTGCTACATGTTGACTTTGAGGGCATCAATTGTTTGCGGTTTATTCCCATAGACCTGAGATTTAAGATAGCCCCAAAGGAAGAAGTCTCTAAAGGGGTTAAATCGCACGATCTCGGTGGCCATTTCATGTCGTCGCTGCACGAGATAACCGTACCCCCAAATCGTGCAGAATGTCCATCGTAGCATGCGCTGTGCGGTACGTAGCGCCATCCTGTTACAGCCATATGTCGTTGGTATCCATATCATTCAGTTTAGGCCACAAAAAGTTGCTTATCATCGATCTGTAGCTGTCGATTATGCCAGTTTCTTTTTGAAAGAAGTACGGACCGATGATTCCGCCAGACCAAAATCAGAACCGCATTGGTCTCGTCTTAAATCCGACAATTTTGCTTGTTCACATATACATTCATCCAACAATGAGCCTCGTTGCTAAAGATGATCTTTTTGGCGAAATTTGGGTCAACTTCTAATTACTCCACAGCCAAATCACGTTGTCACACGGCGTTGTGTATGGTAGTTTACTTTAAGTTCCTTGGTCAGTTGGATTTTATATGGGCACAGACCCAAGTCCCGACTCAGAATTCGCCAAGTTGAAGCCGATGAAAGGCCAAATTCTTGTGAACTAGGAGAAATTGTATGCCTCGGGTTTTACCGTACACTCTCACGCACAGCAGCAATGTTTTGAGCAGGCATTGCGTTGCGGTGAAGTACTGGTGTTGGCTGATTACTTATGAAACCAGTCGACTTCAATTTGACTACCAAACGTCGAATAGTCGACTCGACGAGACGGTTGTGGCGAGGATGAAAATCACGTAATGTGCAGAATGTTTCTCGAATGGAGCACTAATTTTGAAAATAAAATTTGTTGATTTGTATATATTATAGAACTCTATAGCCTTTCATGAAGATTTGCCATATATCACACAGTAAGTTTGACATAGATTGTTTTAACAATATATCCGCTATAACCTAACAAATTTCAAGCGTCCCTATTGAAAGACCATGTACAACCGAGGAAAGAATGCAGATTATTAAGTAGTACTATGGAAATAATGAAATAATGCTGTTTCGAAAGTAGTCGCACAATTTACATTTGCATTTGAAGACAATTCTATTCTGACTGTTCAAACAATAATGATTATCGTTCGCAAGTTTTCTAGATATGGGATGTCTTTTAGGAATTCTCCGACTGCATTATAAGCGAAAGAGCAACAATTAAATGGTCGCTAAGATCCCCCGACTTAACCCCACATAATTCCTTTTATGGGAATATACGAAAACAAAATTCAGGATCACAAAAGAGTTCGTAACCTTGATAAATTACATGTTAAAATTCTAGCTGTTCTATAAAGTGTTAGACCGATCGTTGAAAGTATTGTCTAGTGCAACAATGAGATTTGCAAATTTTCTGTAGTTTGTTCATTTTTAAAAATTTTGTTTATTGACATTTTTTTCTTATTAGGAAATCTTGCTTCATTTATTTTGTTATTTGATATACTTATCCATGGAACATTTTCATCACTTATTTAATTAATACTAGTCTAATTTACGCTAAAGGATAAAAAATACTAGAAATAGCATTTCTAAAAAGTGGATCAAATACATTATTTTAAGTGAATTTTAGGAATACGTAACATGAGTACGTATTATAGGGGGTGTTTCAGTTGGAATTATAGGATTTGAATTGCGCGCCATTTGTGTTCTGTCAAAGATAGGGTGTCAATATTTAACGATTGTCATCTAACGATTTTCATTTAACAAACCATGCGACGTCAACACGTTGTAATTACTCTCTTTGGTAGTCGAGTATAGGGGAGAGACTCGTGCGATTGGAATCGCGTCGACTACATGTCCTATCGACCCGTGTGCGGACGGCCTTACAGTACAGCAAGAAGAGTTTGTGTACAATTATTTTATGAAATAGAACGATAATTTACAGTTTCATTAAGAAAAATTTGCCAATATGAAACGCATATGAAATATAAAAAAATGCCTTATAAATATTTGTTGTGTCGTAACTGCAGTTTCTTGATAAATTGATATCTTCTGAATTGGAGATAATCATCGTCTCATTCTTATAGTTTATAATGTATAAAGTACTATGTGCGCCCTACGCTTAGATAAACCACCTATTTATAGATTTATACAATTTATTGTTGGATTAGAATTTAGAATACCAGCCCGCTTATCGGCTATATTAAAGGCACGTTAAGCGCTAATTAATATCTCCAGGCTATGAGTTAATATAGGTGCACGATCACACGATATTGCTTTGTGTTTATTCTCCCATTTATCTTACTATCTATACAGATACAACGATTTATGGCCGTATCTGGAAGGTCTTCTCACGTGCATTATCTATTATCTCTTCGGCTACTTTTTGCTTTCCCCGGGAAATTTATGTAGCGATACCAGTCCTCGACACGTTTCCTTTGCACTGTTTGGATGTAGGATTATTCCCCAGTTTCTTTATCCAACAATGATATTATTCAGTGATAAAGTTGCAGGGTATTGAAATATTTATTATAAGAGAAGGAGTTGGTTTACATTTTTGTTATATAGCTTTTTGATCTAATAAATCAGAATACTAAACAACCTGCACTATACTCTCTGTTTCATTTATTTGACTTAATGCCATATAGATGGAATATGATGGGCCGAATATAATGACTTTAGTGCGTGTGGACTCTGCCTACCCTCTCCATTTATAGAATTTAATCTATCAGGTATTGCCTTCTCGCAGAATCTATATAGTCATTCACAAGTTTAATTTGTATTGCCAGGATCTAAGAGTATTCCCTTGTTTTATTCAATAATAATATCACTGGAAATCCAACTCCCCAAATTTCTTAATTATTATATTGAAAACAGAATAGTTTATCCAGTAGTATTATAAACGCTTGTAAGCACCAGTAATGTGTGTAAAGTAAGTTTGTTCAATACAACTGCAAGATTGAAAATGTACAAACAAAATTATGTAACTTTTATTAGGCAATTTTATTGTTGTTTTATTGAGATTTATTATGATACTCATATTTAATCGACATTGTTGTATTGTTGGAAAAAATTATGTACCTATGTTACCAATATTCAGGGTTATAACTATAACTATAATTCTTACAATACGATGTTAATAGAACTTCTGTTGAAAGTTTGCTGAAGGTATTGATGGAAGTTGTTTTTGGTGAAAACAGCTTTA
Organism: Rosalia funebris; assembly: GCA_037954035.1. Lineage (NCBI taxonomy): Eukaryota > Metazoa > Arthropoda > Insecta > Coleoptera > Cerambycidae > Rosalia > Rosalia funebris. Next base: position 14,647,872 of record JAZFAV010000034.1, on the reverse strand, counting down.
ATGATACACTCTGGTATCTCTCTAGCTTTTATAGTTCTATTGGCTATTGGCTATTGGCATTATCTTTCCCTACAGCACAAAATGAAAATCTAGAAACTTTAGTAATTACTCGTAAACTGTATGATGAATTTGAATGAAGGCTGAATGATACACTGAATAGTTGCAATGGGCTTCGAAAAGTTAATCTTTAATTTATTGATTGTATATTGAATAAGAACATATTTTAATCTCCTGCAGAAATAATCTGTATCGAAATATCCACTAACGTTTCCGCAATTAATGCATTTACTACGAGTCTAGTAATTAAATAGAACTTTGTTAAGTCCACTTAAGGATTAGACGGAAACTACTTTCCGAACTACAAGGAATATATAAAAGCTTCAGAACATTATATGATTATTCTACAGGACTTTGACCGTACCTCTTTCTATAAATACCGCTAAGAAAATATAGCACAATAGGTGACGTTTTAACAGGAAGCGGAATCAATTTATAAAGAAACTTTCGCATAACGGAAACCTTATTCACGGCTTGATAAATGATGGAAAGCCCCTCAATTAAAAGAAATTTCCTGGGTTTAGGTTCATTTATGCCCTGAAAACTACGATGGGAGGCTAACTAGTTCACGTTTATGTTGAGACCTCATAAAATTAATAGGATTTCTGTTCGTCAACTAGCCAACATAATAATATAAATAGTATTACTAAATCCGTAAAAATACTTGTTTTCTATAAATAGAGTATCGTTACTACAGCCGCTCGGGTACTGCCGACGTATATGTGTGCACATGTGGTGACGGTAAGTCGGTGAATCAGCGTCTCCGCTCGATCGAAGAACTTTCTCAGTAGTTGTTTAATATCTGTTTAGTGTTGCATTGCGAATTTTGATACGAGATACAATATGTCGAATGTACGTTGGGATATAGAGCGACCACTTGTTGATCAAGTAAATAAATTTATATGATAATTTACAGACTTAAAATAGGGCGCAAATATATTCGAGTTCTTAAAGTATTTAGTGTATACTATAGATGACGTCTATCTTCTTATTTATTTTGATCGTAGTTTGCTTCAAATATATTTAACTATATACAAAAGTTTACCAAACATGAGAGACCGAATAGTGTGTTATATTTGTCTAAATTATTAATTAACAAAATTGATGATACCATGTCTTTCGGGAATATTTACTTTCATGTACCAACTACTCGTACATCCGTTTGATCTTCGACACTGCTATATTCACATGCACCAATAACAAATATTTTAATATTTTCACCCTGTATGAGATGTATTATATCTATAATAAAATAGACTGTACTAATACTTTTACGTCTACGTCTAGAAATGTTTTAATGTCTTCACCCTGTATGAGATGCATTATATCTATAATAAAATAGACCGTACTGACACTTTTACGTCCACGTAGTAGAAATTAGATCTAAGTGGAGTATAAGATTCACATACTATGATAATGTTAAGTTACTTCACGCATATATGCTAATATTGTTTATTTATTAATTGTTTTATTGTTTTATATCGTCTGATTTCCTTTTTGTTTGTTATATTTTGTAGGTATTCTAATATACTACCGCGTAGTTGGAAAATAGATTTTCTGAATAAATAAATAGTTTTAAAACTTTAAAACGGACTTTTCCGCACGTAGAACATCTCTATCTCGAAATTGAGTGGCCGAGAACAAATAAAACAACACATAAATGCAGAATATGTGTTTTATGCGACAGTTTTACTTTTTTCAAATAGTCCACCATCGTGATTTCTCATGGCCCATGGACAAGATGGGGCGTGTCCTATTCATCTCAAAATCAATAGATGCCGTCTGGTAGACGTCCCTAATCAGAATCAGTTGAAACTCGATCGATCCGACACGATTTAACTGAGTGATCGTGCTAAAAAAAATCTCAAATAGTCCACCATCGTGCTTTCTCATGACCCATGTACATGACAGAGTGTGTTCTATCCACCTCAAAATTAATAGGTGTCGTCTGGAAGACGTCCCCGATCAGAATCAGTCAAAACCCAATCGATCCGACACGATTTAGTTGAGTTATCGTGCTAACAAGAATAAATGCCGACGACAACGACAATAACGATGATAACGACAATAATGACGACAACGACACACACATACACAACAAAAATTGTTTAAAATCCATTTTTTTTTAGTTTTTGGTTTGGTTTGACAGCAAAAAGAAAAATAAACGCTAGAAAGAATGTTTCCATTTTTCTTTACATGATTACATTACTTTTCCGCTCTGGTATAGTTGAGTGCGGAAAAGTAAAAAATAGTGGAATAGAACAAATCCATCCACCCTAGATGACCCACTCTACGATATTCTAAGAATGTGAATTGTTGAGATATAATTGTTGAACTACAAATAATCAAATTACCTGACCATATTTCTTCGATGGCACAATAACTGTTGAGGTTTTCTTGGATTTTTTTCTATTATATCTTAGTTTCAGTGTTAAGACTTTTCGCTGATGAAAGTTGTATCCATCTAAAGGAAATTCATCCACCCTAGATGATCCACTCTATGATATTCTAAGAATGTGTATTGTTGAGATATAGTTGTTGAACTATAAATAATCAAATTACCTGACCATATTTCTTCGATGGCACAATGACTGTTGCGGTTCTTGGATTTTTTGCATTATATCTTAGTTTCAGTGTTAAGACTTTTCGCTGATGAAAGTTGTAAAGGGATAATTATAATTGAAATCGAATGGAAGGAATAGGTGTAGAATTGTGATCAAATAATGTCACTTATTTGAACACATAAAGTTGACAATAAAGGTTTTAGTTTATTTTACCACAGTTTATATGACTGACCTTTACACTTCTTAAAATATTTTATGACGAAATGCTAAGGTGATGCTTATCTCTCAATATATCCCAGTACGTCCCTGTTTGATATCTATTAAGGTACACTCATATATGTAATCTCGATTTATTTTCTATTTGTCAAGAACCTGAAATGGTGATAACAATCATTCTATTTTTATACAGCTGTACTCGTATGTTATGTTTGCTTATAGTATATTTACAGAGTGACACGATTCAATTTATTGTTGAAATTATATAAGTGCTTCAATGTGAGTGGAAATAGAATAAGTGTGTTTAATATAAAGAGAAGTTAATTGTTTCCTCTGGAGGTAATTAAATGGTGTGGATGTGTTTTCAATTTAATTAATGATATAATGGAACGTGTTATGATAATCAAGAATTATATTACTGTGATGCTAATATCATGAAATAACACTTTACTTTAATTCCATCATAACTTTAGTTTAAAATTGTCCCTATTAGTTTCGGTATTACAACGTACCATCGTCATGGATAATTAAAATATTGAATGAGAGGTGTCAATTTATAATAAGTAGAGCTGTATAATCGGTGCCGCGTACATGTGGCTTGCGTATGGGAAGGTGCGCGGGGTCCTCGAGCACGTGACGCGGAGTTCAATTCACGCTGTAAACAAACTAGGTATCACAAAACGCTCAATTTATGCTAGGTATCCAGTTACTGTTTAAAATTGAGACCATGTGCGCCTACTTCGCGAAAGAACTAAATTACTTTGCGATTGTAATTACATTCATAATTTGTACGGCATGCGTGTGTTACAAAAAAGTGTCCATGGTTGCAAAGGCGAAAAAACGGCCGCTTGCCGACAATCTGAATAAGTTTATTCGAGATTTTCCAGATTTGATGTATGATGGGGCGAAAATGTGTGTAAGGTTTGTGAAAAGGATTTATAGTGTTGGGACAACAGAGACTGAAAAAGACATACAAACAGTACAGGACATATTAATATAAAAAGGGGCCTGTCACGGAAAACGGAGTTCATCTTTGATCTACTTCTCTTGTTAATTACCTGCCATTTATCAGTTACATTACTTAACCCACCAGCTTTTAAGGACTTTTGGAAGAAATACAATCCTAAGTACCCATTACCGGCTAGGGCCACAGTGCGCAGCTATGTACCATCTGCACGTGAAAAAGTGAAAAGTCAGATTTAATCAGCGTGAATTGAACTCCGCGTTACGTGCTCGAGGACCCCGCTACACCTTCCCAGACGCAAGCCACATGTACGCGGCACCGATTATACAGCTCTAATAATAAAAATATCTAATTGTAAGTGAAATAATTACTAGTGTGCGGGATATTTAACAATGCCTAATTGCGGAGACAATATTAAGCTTATTAAACATTATTCAATGGATTAAACGTTCATTAATACATTAATTCCAATGCATTCGTTAATACATAAAATGCTTGATGTAAATAAGTTTCATAGATTATTAAGAAACTTTTAACACAATTTTATTTTATATGTTTTTCCAATTTTTTCTAGTAAATATTAATTAAATCTCTTATTTTCTACGTGTAATATGTCAAGACTATTGAGGTTCGGCTTTCCATGTCTTTTAGCTAAATCTATATTTTTTTTTATTTCAAAATTTTACAACTTAGATATAGATTTTATCTTGAGATATATCACAAATCTATAGCTGGGAAAATGTGTATTGCGACATAAGTGATTATGTTTGTATATGTGATGTAAATTTTTGTATTGTATTTTATATTTATTTGAAGGTTTCCTTGTTTCTCCAATTTATATTCAATTTTTCATGTTTTGGTGTATTTTATGTACGTAGGGTCGTTTGTGAACTTATTCTTTGACAATGTTAAAGAATGCTAAGATTTTATTTTTTGGAAGTTCAATATATTTTAATTTATTTGTAAGTTATATTGAAAACTTAGGGGAAAAATACATAAAGAAACGTATAGCTACATTTTATTTTTTTTAATTACTCTGCAACTATTTTTCTTCCAGTTACAACCCTTTCAAAATAACCTCAAAATTTAGGTTTTTTTACATCCCTTAATTCTTTTGCCTAGTGTATATGTATATCAAAATAAGCCTATCTATTCCTTATGCCTGAGTTTTAAATTTGAAAATTGTATTCCAATTTAAAAATATAATACTTTAAATCTGGATAGGTGTTTTAATACCAAAATTGCACACTAAAAGTATTCAATAATTGCCAGCGGTATTCAATTACAATTGATGTGTAAATTGCCTTAGACAATTCACTATTATTTCTACGATAATCCGTCTTTTCACATATTTAAAATTACAATTGTTAAATGAATTACTAATACATTTTCCATGTTTCATAGGGAAATTAACTAGCACTCACAATTCACAAACAGTGGATGTAGAACAGTAGACATACAGAAACTGGAAATAATTATTATAGCTATTAAAATATCTAGTCTATAATTTAGGATTAATTCATTTTAATTAACATAATTCCAAAGTATAATTAAATGATATAATTATGGATAAATCTGCAAATTCAAATAGGTTCAAATGGCAGGCAACTACTCTAGGGCAACATACATTATTAATATATTTAAAATTATTTATTGATCAGCCATTTTTTGTTACAGAAATGGAGCATTCCGAGATATTGACTGAGGAGCAGTGTCAGAAGATCCTGAAACAATATACTGAGACAGAAGACTTCCAAATAAAATCCTATTCTGTTAACCTGTTGGAATCCCAGTTAGATGGACTAGTTTGTGAACAGTACATCGTTAAAATCCATTATGAAATGGAAAACGATGAACATACAACTCAATTTTTCCTAAAGGCTTTAAATGGCACCAGTAAAATAATGTTTGATTTATTCAATGACATTTCCCTGTTCGAAAAGGAATCGTTCTATTACGAAACCTTCATTCCTCTGCTTGAATCTAAAGGACTAAACTTCAATATAACCCCTAAAAGTTATTTGTGTGAGCCTTACGTTGTTGTTTTAGAAGACTTGTCTTTGCGATCTTATCGAGGAACCGGAAAGAATAAACCTTTAAACCTGGAACACTGTAAAGTATGTTTAGAAATCCTAGCTAAATTTCACATAGAATCAATTCTCTATGAAATTATGAGAGGCGAGGAGATAGGTAAACCATACAGCCTACAAGACGACTTTAGAAATATCCTAGAAAATAAAATACTGTCTCCGGTAGATAACAATGCCACAAGGTTCATGAGGTGCTCAATGAAAGGTTTGTTACAACTGATAGATCTAATCCCTGAGAATGGCGTGCCTAAAGATAAATTTAAAACCAAACTGCAAGACGTCATGAACGATATTATGGAGTCGTCAGGAGAGTCAATTGGATTCAGAAACGCTATCATACACGCTGACTTGTGGTCGAACAACTTTCTATATCGATACGAAGACAACAGAATAGCTCAGTCCAAGCTTATCGACTTTCAAACGATAATATATGGCCCTCCTGCGCTAGATGTGCTTATATTTATCCATACGAATACGCGAAAGACCTTTCGCGTTCAACATCAAAACGAACTGTTAACATATTATTACAATTATTTCGATGGTTTGTTGAGGGAGAGTGGGCGTTTGGGGTCTGAAATATTACCTGAGGATGAATTTAGGAAGGTGTATGAAATATTGACGTTAAGAGCGAAAATTCAATGCGTTGTGGATAGGAGCATAACATACATGTCTGAAGAGAGCTTCGTTGAGGCGTGGAAATCTAAAGACGAGTTGATTAAGTTTCTGTTTGAAGAACGAGGAAAATATATCGTGAATAGGTTTGAAGAGGACCAGAACTTTAGGGAGCTGATGATTGAAGATATAACTGAGTTGAGAGAGATGTTATTCAACGGATGGTGATATCAACTTGTTGTTACATTTATTCAAATTCATTTACATAGTATGATAGACTTTCTTGTATAAGAATAAAAATTTTAGATTTGATTTACTTACCCTTTTTTATATTTTGTTTAATATTTCATTTCATATTTCAGTGTTTTAATAATTTCGAAATAAAATTGAAAGAAATGAGCTTTACTTGTTAGGCAATATTTAGAGTAATATTCCTATTAACCTAAATATTGATAACAAATTCGTTAAATGTATAAAAAATTGCAAAGATACAAAGTAGGTACTGTTTTCTTAGATTACTTTTATCATTGTATACAAATAAACCAAAGCTGCCTTTACAATTCGATGTATCACTGGCGCTACACTCAGATAAATTCATTGTAGCCGAGATTATATATAATTTAACATATATTAATATGTTAAATATATCTATAGGAAAATCTATAGGAAATACATCACGTACAGGTAATGTATTTTACTTTAATAATTTTTGAAACAATGTATTTATATTCCTGTTTACATTTAATTTATTCTACAGTAGAAATTTAAGAGAGCTATTTACTAAACACAGTCTGTATACATTTGCATCTTCACGAAAAAGAAAATATACTGAGGAGGTACATAACTCCGAAACAAATATTCGTATATATTTTTTCAAGTTATAATCTACATGACGCTATTTTGGCAATCATTTTGCCAAATACAAATAATACAAATAATAACTTTGAATTATTTCCACAGAGTAATTTAATAATTAGATATACCGTTACGTATTTCAATTAGATCGTCAGGTGTACTAAATATAATACGTATAAAGAGTTTCTATAATTCAATACTTCAGTTCAGTATTCAGTAAGTGTTGTTGAAGTAGTTGCCTGATTCTAGATGATTAATATTAATTTACTTCATATCATTCATTATACAATAAAATATAGGTTCTTGCTCTTTGCTCTTATAGTCCCTTCAAATTAGGAACATTGAGGGCCATTTTTCCTACAGCTAAGCGACCTATACAGAAAGTTGTGTTGGGGTTGTGTCAACATATTTTTCACCTAGCGCATGATAAAAATGGGTTTGTATATATTGGTTGTATATATATATATATATATATATATATATATATATATATATATATATATATATATATATATATATATATATACACGCGTTTGTGACCGTTTTTCGGTTTTTTGCGTTTTTCTGAAAAACTGTGCATATTTGGGAAAACATGATATGATTTGATGTTGTAGATTTTGCGACCAAGCCAAAACTATGCATTGCAGAGAAACATATCAAGTGATCAAAGTTGTAGATATAAAAATTTACGACATATTTTGTTCTCTTGTTTTTTTTTGTCGCACGGTTTTGCCACTAGAGGGCGAAAACTGTTTTTTTCTATAATCTCTTGTGCGAATGAAAAAAATACTCTAGCGCATTATTTTTGATTTATAGGCAAAACTATACATTTTTTATAAAAGAAGTGTAAGACAATTTGTAGGAAGTTTTTTGCTCTCCAACTTTTCTTGTGATTGAACTTTTCTAAAAAATGCATAGCTTTGCCTATAAATAAAAAATAATGCTCTAGAGTGTTTTTTTCATTTGCACAAGAGTATTACAAAAAAAAAGAAAACGGTTTTCGCCCTCTAGTGGCAAAGACATGCAACATTAAAACAAACAGAACAACAAAATGTATCGAAAATTTTTATATCTACAATTTTGATCTCTTGATATTTTTCTCTACAATGCGTAGCTTTGGCTTAAAATCGAAAAACAGCTCAAAAATACTTCAGCGCGCTCTAGCGGGGCAACTAAGCAAAATCTCGAAAAAATGAAAAGAATAAAAATTGTGGAGAAAATGTACAACATCAAATCAGGTCATGTTTTCCCAAAAATGTATAGTTCTTCAGAAAAACGCAAAATCCCGAAAAAAACGACCAAAAACGCGTATATATATATGTCTATATCTAAAAAACAACCCTTTTTTTATCATATGCTAGATGAAAAATATGTTAACACAATCCTAGCACAACTTTCTGTATAGGTCACTTAGCTGTACGAAAAATTTCCCAAAATCAGTGATTTTTTGTCTAATTTGAAGGGCCTATTATAAAATTTTTATACAACACACTTATTATACGTTCCCTAACTGTAACCGATATTTTAATACATCTCTATGTGCATATTTCGATAGGAAAGCTATCTTTGTTGGAAGAATATATTGTTTCTTACTGAAACACGAACTTGAAATTGATTTTGATTTGATCTTCTATTTGAACCATACGCAGAGCATTATTTACTTTCTGTTACACCGTTGTCCGAATTTAATTTATTTTTTTACGTTCTCTGATATATGTTTTCCCAACGATCAAGCCTAACATTGTTGCCTACGGTGTCTCACTTGGAACTATAGGATTTGAATTGCGCGCCATTTGTATTCTGTCAAAGAAAGCGACCGCTAACTTATAGTTACTTTAAGAAAAATTCGCACAAAATTAGAATAAAATGAATCACCTGCAGAGTTAACAGTTCGTAACTTAATCAAAAAATTTTCAAGAGGTGGGTTATATTATTGATAAGGCAACATCAATGCGTCCTCATCATCGTCACTTAGATCAAAATATTGCTGCAGTGAGAGAATATGTACGGGAGTATCCAAACACATCAATTTGACGTTGTGCACAACAATTGAATCTGTCAACAGCCACTCATCGAATTTCAAAGAAAAATCTGCAACTGTCAACATACAAAATTCAGTCGACGTACCAATTAAAAGTCACAGATCATTTACAACGTCGTTTATTTGTTAACTGGCTGTTAGAAAAGAAAGAAGGAAAATAGTTATTGTTGCAAAGCATCAGCAAACAAAATTGTCGAATTTGGGATGCTGAAAATCCACACGCTGTTCACGAACAAAAAATGCAAGAGATGCACGGTTTGGTGCCAATTTTATAGTAGTGGAGTAATTGGACCATAATTATTTAATTCTAAACAATTCTAAACACTTAGGACAGAAAAATTCTGAACATAACTCTAAACAATTTCTTTTTACACAAAATTGATGATCTTGATTTGACCATGTGGCTCCAGCAACATGTCATATAACACGTGCAATCATAACCCAGTTGCATACCAAATTTCCTGATCTTGTTGTCTCGCGGATTTCTGAACATTAATTGACCTGCAAGATCATGTGATTTAACACCACTGGGCTTTTTTCGTTCCTCAAAGCAAACATTTAATGTGTTATTCGGAAAATAGAGTCAGTTTTACGTGCCCGTGTGATGGACAATTTTGATAAATAATAACGGCATACCAGATGAGTCGAGGCGACCATATGCATGATATTCTTTTCAATTTGTAGCCGTATTGTCTCTATTTTATATTGCAGAATAAATAACCTCTGTTCGTCAAATATGATTAGTTTTATTAAAAAATCACATCCTAAAGTTTCAGATGAGACATCCTGGATAACACAGCATATTATTCATAAGTCGGGTTGCAGCTTTATATATTTGACATATTTTTCTTCCCTTTGGGAAGCAGCATTATAGTGTGCTTCACATTCCATTTACTTCCAGCTCTTTACTGTATTATTAACTATCAATGCATTGTAACTAGTTTAAAGTTCACATCCGAACAAGACCAATGTATCCTGCTACCGACGATAGTATTGCTACCGAAATCTACATATACAGGTGCATTAACACATCGGTTATGGTTTTTAGTGCATTCGATTTAATCGTTTGTATTTACTTTTCCATTCCTGTTTGAAAAGGATGATTGTAGTCCTCGGCATATTTTATCATTTCATCAATAGAAAAGAGTCAAATTCAACAATACTGCTTATCCGTATATTTTATTGTCCCAAATCCCGTCCTGCACAGCGTGCTCCTTCAAGAGCTGTACTAATTTAATTGCGCTTCACTCCGAGTCCTTCTTTCAATATCTCTGTACAAATAATCCGGAACACAATGCGCCGTCACCTGTTGTCACAAAGACAAGTTAATTAAAGTTTTAATTTGAGAGATTTCGTTCCGGTGACTTTTTACATTTTTGCTGTTGGAGTTCGTTACTGAAATATTTAGTAGAACTCGGTGCGAATAAGAATGCGAAATTTTAATCAAGAGCAAGTCAACATAAGGCACAGGACAAGGATAAATATCACACAATTTCGTTGTATATCCTTGAGATGGCTTCGGAGACAACAAATATTAATGTTGGGATCAGTGGCGTACATGAACATATCTGGAGTGGTGTGTATCAATTTTCTTTTCTAGGGTGTGTCACACCTTACATATTTGTAGGATCTGTATATATTTCTGAAATTTTGTGGAAAAGGGTAAAGGGAATCGACTGATAAAATCTGGACCTGTTTTACAGGTAACAAATAAGGACCTGTTTTTTTTTTCGCAAAACAAATTATATCTCGAAAATTAACCATTTCTCTTCAAACATTGTTTTACCATAAAATGTTTAGTTATTTTCTACATAATATACATGATTTACAAACATCCATTTTTGTGAATTATTTTGTGAAGAACACCTGGAAATAGAAACTGTTGTACTTGTAAAGGGTGGTCCAAACATAATGCACGATGTTAATTGTGAGTCACACCTTAACGTCAAGTTTTTTGCCCAACCTAATTTGACATTTCTTTGTTTCAATGTTTGACAAATTCAACCATGGAGAGGTACACAATTGAGCAGCGCGTTAAGATTGTTGAAGCCTTTTACGAAAATGGGCGTTCAAATCAAAATGCATTTCATGCACTTCGTGACTTTTTTGGTCAGCATAATCGACCAAATGTGTCCACAATCGGGAGAATTATGCGCAAATTTCAGCAAACCGGGTCTGTAGGAAATGTGAAAACACCTGTGTATGCTCGCCCAGTTCGTTCTGCGGAAAACATTGCTGTTGTTCGCGATAGTGTTGAAGAAGAGCCGTCAACCTCGACTCGTCGTCGTGCCCAACAATTGAACATCTCACGAACATCACTGATGCGAATTTTGAATAAAGATTTGAATTTACATGCTTACAAGGTTCAATTGACTCAAGATCTGAAGCCTACTGACCATTTCAAACGTCGTCAATACGCCGAATGGTTGGTTGAACAGACAGAAGTGAATGGTGACTTTACAAAAAAAATCATTTTTAGCGACGAGGCACACTTTCACCTCAGTGGATTCGTTAACAAGTAGAATTGCCTCATTTGGGCAAATGAGAATCCACGAGTGATTGTTGAAAAGCCGATGCATTCACAAAGAGTGACTGTTTGGTGCGGTTTATGGGCTGGCGGCGTCATCGGGCCGTACTTCTTCGAAAATGAGGTCGCCCAAGCAGTTACCGTGAATGGTGTTTGCTATAGCGAGATGATAACGGACTTCTTGTGGCCAGAAATTGAGGATATGGACCTGGACGATATGTGGTTCCAACAGGATGGTGCCACTTGCCACACAGCCAACGAAATAATGGAACTTTTGCGCGAGAAATTCAATGGCCGTGTTATCTCACGTCGTGGCGATGTTAATTGGCCGCCACGATCACGTGATTTGACACCGTTGGACTTCTTTCTTTGGGGATATTTAAAAGAAAAAGTGTACGTCAATAAGCCAAGAACAATTCAAGAGCTAAAGTCTCATCCTTTAGCTCTCGGCATAATTCGGCACATTAACGACATTGAACCTCAATTATGTCTCAGAGTCATTGAAAATATGGACCATCGGATAGAGGTATGCCACCGAAGCCGTGGCGAGCATTTGGCCGATATTTTGTTTCATACATAATTGTCATAGATCCTTCTATCATAATAGAAAATATTAAGATAATTTTCTGAAAATTTTTTGTTTTATTTACAATTAACATCGCGTGTTTTGGTTGGACCACCTTTTACAATTCTCGTCTCTCCTCACCGTCACACTTTGCACATTTGTAGGATCCGGATATATCCATGATATTTTATGGAAAATACTACAAGGAATCTATTAGTAGAAGCTAGAAAAATATATCTTAATTAATATCAAGAATACTTGAAATTGCTAAAAATCAGAATCTGCAACATAGTTCCTGCAAAAAAAAAATAATTTGAAAACCAATTACTTCTCGTTAAAACTGTTTTGTCACAAAATTTCTGATTATCTTTTACACAAAATACGTAATTTATCCATTTCTGGGAGATTTATTTTAAAGAACACCTGGAGTATTTGTACATATCTCCCCTCTCCTTGCCGTCACTCCTTACACATTTATATGATCCGTATATGTCCGTAACATTTTATGTAAAAAGTTTAAGGAATTCATTGGTAGATACTAGAAAAGTTTAGTTTACTTAGTTTAAAAAATACCTCGGTCAAAATCAAAACAAATGAAAATCTGTATATCTCGAAAGCGAATTATTTCTCGTCAAAAATTGGTTTATCGCAAAATTTTCTATTATTTTCTACATAAGACACGTTATTTATGAATATCCATTTCGATGAGTATTATTTTAAATAAAGCCTGGAATTATAAACTATTGTAGTTTTACATATCTCGTCTTTCCCCGCCATCACACTTTACGCATTTTTAGAATCCGGATATGTACATAATATTTTATGAAAAATCATACCAAAGATCGATTGATAGAAACTAGAAAAATGTAATTTAGTTAATTTCAAAGATACTTTGGTCAAAATCAACACAAAGAGAATCTGCATGAGAACATTATTCCCGTAAGAGAAACGTATCTCGAATATTTCTCATCAAAAATTATTCAATCACAAAATTTTCCGTTATCTTATACATAAGAGACATGATTTGTAAACACCTACTTCCATGAGAATTATTTTAAAGAATACCTGGAAATAAAAACTGTTGTAGTTGTACATATCTCGTCTCTCCTCGCCGTCACTTCTCACACAGTTATAGAATCTCTATATGTCCATGATATATTATGTAAAAGAGTATAAGGAATTCACTGGAAGAAGCTATAAAAATTTAATTCAGTTAGCCTCAAAAATACGGTTGTCAAAATCAAGATAAGTGAAAATTTGCACCATTTTTTCTCGAAAAAAAATTATATCTCGAGAACCAACCATTTCTCGTAAAAAATTATTTTGTCACAAAATTTTTGTTATTCTCTACATACACTAGAAACTATGAGAATTATTTTAAAGAATAATTGGAAATAGAAATCGTTATAGTTGTACAAATCTCGTCTCTCCTGAACGTCACACTTTACATCTTGGCAGAATTCGGATATATCCATGATATTTTATGGAAAAAAGTACACGAAATCGATTGATAGAAACTAGAAAAATATAGCTTAGTTAATTTCAAAAATACGTTGGTTAAAATCAAAACAAATGAGATTCTGCAACATCTTTGTCGCAAAAACATTACATCTCGAAAATCAAATATTTCTCGCCAAAAGTTATTTTCTCGCAACATTTTCCATTATTTTTTACATAAGGAACATGATTTAAGAACACCCATTTCTATGAGAATTATTGTAATGAACACCTGGAAATAGAAACTGTTGTAGTTGTACATATCTCGTCTCTCCTCGTCGTCACACTTTACATATTTATAGGATCCAGATATATCCATGATATTTTATGGAAAAGAGTACAGCGAGCTCACTTGTAGAAACTAGAAAAATATAGTGTAGTTAATTTGAAAAATACGTTGATCAAGGTCATGACAAATGAGAGTCTGCAAAATCTTGCCTGCAAAAATAATCTAACTTTATTTTCTAATAACTCTATGAAAACAAGGATAGTGATTTCATGTTTCTACTAAAATATGTTATTTCAGTTAATACAGTTAAACAGCATTTAAAAAATCGTTTCTCAATCTCCATTTATGGGAAGAAGATCAGCTCAAACTCCACGCTCCTATTACGTCCAACCCATTTAGACGTAAATATCATAAGAGTATAGTATAAGAGTTTGTCGTTATATAGCAGAATGCATCTATATTTTCGTAATGGTAAGTTTGTCCAGTAGCAAAATGTTTTAGTTAATAGAAAAGTGCTCCGGAGAAGACACATAGTGGAGCTATTTAACACGAGATGTAAAATATGGTATACAGTAAGGTTAACTGCAAAAATCTAAGCAGAATGAAGAAAGATTGACCAATAGCCATATTTCGCCCTAGGAGAAATATTCACAATTATCTCGCTATAGAATGCGATCTGCTCTCTTTATTAGTATATAATAAAATTAATCAGCATTAGTCAGCAATTAATCAGCAGTTTCTCATTCACAGACACAAATCAATGAATTCCTCAGTAGTTGGTGGTGTAACGTCGAAAATAAGCAGTTTTAAAACCTTAAAACGGACTTCTCCGCACGTAGAACATCTCTACCTTGAACTTGAGTGGCCGAGAAAAAAATAATCCAGCACATGAATGTAGAATATGTGTTTTAGGCGAGAGTTTTACTTTCTACTTTTCCGCATTTCACTATAGCCGGAAAAGTAATGT
This sequence comes from Rosalia funebris, assembly GCA_037954035.1. Taxonomy (NCBI): domain Eukaryota; kingdom Metazoa; phylum Arthropoda; class Insecta; order Coleoptera; family Cerambycidae; genus Rosalia; species Rosalia funebris. The sequence continues at coordinate 14,632,688 of JAZFAV010000034.1, read as the reverse complement.
AATCGTGTAAAGAAAAATTGAAAAAAGAAAATTTTTTTCTTGATTTGTTTTTCGTTTTTCAACCTAAAACCCCAAAAAAATTGGTTTTTAAAAATATTTTGCTGTGTGTGTGTCGTTGTCGACTTTTATTCCTGCTAGCACGACAATTCAACTAAATCGTGTCGGATCGATTGGTTTTTGACTGATTCTGATCGGGGACGTCTCCCAGATGACACCTATTGATTTGGTGATGGATAGGATACACCCCACCCTTTCCATGCGTTGGTTTATTTTTTTTCGGCCACTCAATTTCTAGATAGAGATGTTCTACGTGGAGAAAAAATCTGTTTTAAGGTTTTAAAACTATTTATTTCATTGGCGACTGCTTCAGTGCCATTTCAATACGTTTGTAATCGAACGAAATTACTTCTTTTCTCATTCATTCGTATATGATACAGGGCGACTATAGGTTTTTTTCGTCCAATGCAAAATCAGCAACGCGTTAAATGTTCATGTTTAAAATCTCAGAATGAACATAAACATTTACATCGCGCTTTCTCGTGACGCATGGACAGGGTGATGTATGTCCTATCCACCTCAAAATCAATAGATGTCGTTTGGCAGAGGTTCATAATCACAATCAATCGAAACCTGATCGATCCGACACGATTTAATTGAGTGATCGTGCTAACAAAAAAAAAATTCTCAAGTAGTCCACCATTCTACATTCTCATGACCCATTAACATGGTAGATAGAGTGTGTTCTATCCACCTCAAAATCAATATGTGTCATCTAGGAGACGTCCCCGATCAGAATCAGTCAAAACCCGATCAATCCGACACGATTTAGTTATCGTTGTTATCGTGCTAACAAGAAATTTTAATGCCGACGACAACGACAACGACACACACACAGACACAAATTTTGTAAAAGCCATTATTTTTTATTTTTAGGCAGAAAATTGAAAATTAATTAAATTAAAAAGTTAAAAAAATTTTTTCAATTTTTGTTACACGATTACATTCCTTTTTCGCTCTAGTATAGTTGAGTGCGGAAAAGTAATAAAGCAGTTAGTTATATTGTAACAGATTCCTTGGCATACCTTGCAAATTTATCTATTAATTCTGGAACTTCTCTATTATGTTTGAAAATTGCCTCTATATAGCCAGTGATGTCGAAATTATAGATCAATATCTCAGTTCTGAGCATTATCTCTACAATTCTAGAGAAGATTGTACATAGAAATATCACTGTTTCTTTAAATATGTATTTTAACAAATGTAGTATTTTAACAAAAATATAACATGGCTATAAATTAAATAAAGAAATATGTCCTCAGCCATCCAGTTGATACGACCGAGGCTGAATTTATACATAAAAACTTTATAAATTGGGGTTTCGAAAAATTGTTCTTAATTAGATAAACTTGTATGTTTCTGAACGCGTTGTGCACGTAAAAATAGAAAATACTTCATACAAATACTTCAGTATAGTCAACCATGACGTTCCACAGGGTTCTGTTTTTGGGCCACTAATATTTTCGCTATATGTTAATGAACTATCGTCTCACCTGGAATGAAAATTGACAATATATGCAGATGGTATATCTAGAGTAGTTTCTACATCAAATAAAACTCTGTGGAACTTCCGTTCCTTCCATTCAATCTCATAAATTTAAAAATTAAAAAGTTTAGAATTAATTCAAGAAAAAACAAAAAAAAAATTAGACCAAACAGAATGTATATATTTTTTTAAGAGAGGCATAGCACTAGATAGTTTACAACATAATTTAAATGTCTGAAGAAGTAAAATGCCTGGGGAATGTTGTTGATAGTAATCTTGGCTGGGATTGTTAGATAAATAACACCTGCAATAAGCTCTGTGGTGCCGATTTAGCTGTCAGTACTTTAAAACACACCCTTGAATGTAAATTATATTAGTAAATGAGACAAAACAATTGGTAGGGTTCACAAAATTTTTTTAAACTATATTTCTAACAATTGTTTTGGATTTTATGCTATTCCCAAAAGAGTAACAAACTTTTACTAATACCCTTTGAAAATGGCATAAAAGCCGAAACAATATAATTTAAAAAAATATTGTGAAGCCTACCAAGTGTTTTATTTCATTTACTATTTAAAAATGTTTCCACAAACCCAGCGACTTAATTTCTACAATAAATTATATTAATTTTAAAATGATATTTGTCATAAAATGAAGAAGTCTCAAATTTCCTTGCCTCCTGTGACGAGCCGGCACTGACCATCACGATGTTTTACATTGAAAACAAGTTTGACATATTATATGTTATACATATATTAAACTACACATATTAGTCTGGATAAATGCACAAGAAAAAGAGCGTGCCGGAGCTGAGGCCATCACGCCATAAAACCCTGCAGAAATTGTAATTTTAAATGTGGCTAATTAATATTCCACAAGTTAAATTGACTTGTCGCCCCGAAAAATATACACGTGATGGATTACCTATTGAAGAAATAAAGTAAAATAACAGGAGTGTCGTATTTGAATAACGAACGCAATTTATTTGCCGGGAAATTTTTATTTGATCACTTCCTTCGAAAATGTCATTTCCGGAGTGATTACAATATTAACATTTTAGTTCGCTGCCGCCTCACGATACATATTTATAAAGGATTCTAGGGCCTTGTAGAGGACGTACTAATCATTCGGATTAATTTGTATTTTGAGGCTTGGACTTCATTGGGATAGAAAAGATGAACGAAACTAATCAAGAATACATCACAAAGAACAATATGTCAAAAATAAAAACTTGTAAGGGGAAATAAATAGATTTTCTGTTATTCGATTGATAGTACTATGCACACGCTTGATATAATAGGATTCAATAATATATTATCATATATTTTATTCTTTTTTATTGTAACACGTTTGCAAGTATGGTCCTTGCTGCTGAATGATTTACCACCTCTCATTGTATCACTGTATTTTAGTGCTAACTCTGTTAAACAAAATACGGCATTTCTCCATATAATTCAGCGTTCGTTGTCGGCACGTAGCTAGGAGAATAGCTGTTTTGGCCTAATTTGTCTAGTCCTTATTATATAAGGCAAATGGATGGAGTATAATAATCTCCTTCCCTAATTTCAGTAATTTAAAAATTACCCCTTGCCAAATAAAAATTTGCATTATATTAACATTTTCTATTATTTAATTATTGAAAACTGATATGTGTGGCAACATATCATCTTAACACGTGTTTTCACAATATTCTGCGTAATGCCATTTTAGGTTAAATAATCAAGAGTAGTTTTAACATTAAAATTTCATGAAAAGAAGTAGATAAGCATAATTATCTGAGCGACTTTTCGGATAGCGCTTCGCATATGTTGTTCTAAATTATATATTCGTCGGCTTAGGAAAATTATTCTTCTGACTTGATAAATTTGGGGTTAAAACGTTAACGCCTGCAAGGGAGCGACCACCACAATTTATTGTAATTTCTCTGCCCTTTGTGCGGAAAAATTATGATTGATAATTACTCTGCTTGTTTAATTAATATTAAAGTGTGAAAAAAGGAAACTGTGCACATTTAACTGCGAAGAAGTTTTCTAATTAAAAGTCTTTAATCATCCTTTCTAGTAAGGCGCCAGTGTAATTTATACTCTTATAATTTATGTTAAGGTTATTATTATACTGTATCTCGAAAAAATGGAAGACTTCAAAATTGTTGTATCAAGTAAATAGTCATTAACACGCATGAAAATTCTAATTTGATTAGTAAATAATGCTCATTTCAAAAGTCTCCAAATTAAAACTCCAGCTAATAAGCTCTGTTTATTACTTAGTTGTTTTAAAATTCATGTATACACCCTCTCAGTTTGTTTCAATAGTGAACACGTATCTTTTTATTAAAATTGACTGTACATATATTAGTGAACTAAAATGGAGAGGAAGTTACAAACAAACAAAAGCATTTTCGTAGGGTACTGAATAATAATAAATAAATTAGAAACGAAGGACCGTGAATTTATTTTGTCCTCATTTATTATAGTTGTTTTTAGTTTTTTTTTCACATTAACTAGTACTGATTTGGAATGCTAAAAGGAGTGCTACTATTATAGGTACATATTTGATTTTGAAGGTTTAAAAATTGACAAGAATGGATTTCGTTTAAGATTCTATTAAATATTTTAGTAACGAAATACATATCCTTTATTGATGTTTGGAAAAATCCTACAACTAAATGTTATTCAACATTTTCTCTATGTTAAGAAACATTTTTGAAAATTTATGATAAGGTATAATACAAAGAAGTGTAATCATGATACTTCTTATTACTCATTATACGAGTAGTTATTTGAAGAGGTACAGTATATTAAAGAAAAGATAGATCCCAGTATTAAACCTTGAGGAAACCCTGAAATTGAAAAATATATGCAATTTAAATCCACCAAGTTCAACGTACGCATTCGATTCATTGTCAGTAAAACAGGCAGTAAAATTGTACCGATCTTAAAGTCCTCATGTCATACCAAATTGTTGTATGCCTAGGTAGAGATGCGGCAAACTACCAGGCGAATCCTTAGGTATTTATGTTGAATTTTTATGTCAAAAAAGAAGATCGTTATTAACTTTTCCATTTGTTACCCATTGAATTTTAATACAATGGCGGAGACGCCAATATCAGTTTAATGTGAACATATTTTTTATTATTATACTCGATAATGTGAATAGGTTACACTCGATTTTTTTAATCCTTTATATATGCTAGTGGTAATATATTAGAAAGTAGGAGTATGTTAATAATAGACATACATATAATTATATAAAGTTTACTACAGCAATATTATAATTATTTCAATGTGATATTTTATAGCACCTCTGTCAATTATTTAAAAAATGTTAGTTGGGTATATTTAATATTCAATAACAAATTTCAAAAAATGAATACTGCAAAGAAAATTAATACAGTTATTTGTAAGATACTGGCTTGGCAACAATGATTAAGACGAAACGCTGACGTTGACGTTTGACTTTCAAAAACATTGCGTTTTCGTTTAGGAATGCCATGGAAGTTCTGAGAGTATTGCTCGTCAAATTGAGACTACTGCTTGTCATTGTAATTTCCCCAGATTTTATCAAATTAAGAACATAGTCAGTTACTTGTGAGTAATTAATCCTGACTAAATGAATCGACTATAAGAATTATTATAATAACGATATATATTTACATACAATATATTCTTCGCAATAATATAATTCAGAAAAAGAAGATAAAGTCAGTTATAATAAATATTGAAATAAGCTCATTTATTGGAATGTGACTCGTAAATAAATATGGTGCTGTCACTTTCTTGATCATGATATTAACCATTCATTGTATTTCATTGGTGTATTGCAACATTATTGCGTAGAAAGTTGGTTTTAAAATATCCAAATTTGTGTTCTTTTTCTTAAAAGCAGTACATTTAATTTAACTTGTCGACTTTTCGTGGACTTTTGCGAATAAATTGTTTTGTGACTTGATTGTGTATTAGTGAATGTTTACTTGTAAACATTTACCGGTATAATAAACATTTGTTACATTAACACTCCATTTATTACATTTAAAAAAACTCTGTGATACGATCAAGACCTGAAGTTATCTTCGCTTTAATTTTCTTTGCCGTAAGTGAATTATTCGGTGATTTATTTTTATGCAAATAACCAATGAAAAGCTTCCTTGTCCACTGTATCGCTTTTTTTACTACAAGGGAACCTTTTATCTACCCCGTGAAATATCTTATTTGCATTAAAAGAAATATTTTAAAATAAATGTATATTATTAATATATTATATAAATATTAATACATTATATTTTATCTATAAATGTGTATTATACTATTAACATTTAAAAAAATGTATATACCATGAGAGCTCAATTGAAACTTCAATCGAGATCTGTAATGATTTCGATACAATAGTATAGTATATTTACAGATAAAACACAATATATTAATATTTATATAACATATTAATAATATATTAAATATTTCTTTTAATGCGAATAAGATGTTTCAGTATTTGTAGTACTTTTAATGTCTTCAATAACTCCTGAAACAGTGAAATCTTAAATATATTTTCGTAAAATAATTGCATTATTATTTTTATTTCAGCATTACTATTATTGCTATAAAATTAATAGTGTAAAATTTTAATCAACATAAGCCTATGCTTGAAAGTAATGTTTAACGTCCTGAGAAAAGAACGTTATATAAGTTATGCTATTTTCTATTTTATCAACAACAGTATGGTGTAGGAGGAATTTTATTTGCGCATTAGGAATTTATAAGAGTAATTATTAAAGTTTTCTGTTTATTGCAAAGTAAGATTTTGTGAATGTATATTCAGAAAACCCACATTACGTTTATATAAAGTATGCATTATATACATAAAATACGAGGCTATATAATTAAGTACGTACGTTGACATGAAAGACAACGTAATTGCTCTCATAATTTTCTACTATAGGCCTATAATATTTATAAAATTATTGGTAAAATATTATTACAGATTATTGGAAGACTGCCAAGAGCTTTTACTAACGGTTTTAACATATTTAATAAAAGCTCAAAGAGCTTTTATCAATTGTTTGAGCATACTTATTTACATTCAATCTGTTACTATATGAAGGTGTGAAGTTAATTGTAAAATAAGGCAATGACATCGGGAGTAACCACAGTTACCTGAAAAGTTATGTAGGCAATAAATTGTGGAAATTTATTACTATGTATTTAAATAAATAAAACTCCAAACTATTCATGTAAAGAAAATATAAAAGATGTATTGTTAGTCTATAGTTGGATAAAATTATCGTTAGGTAATATACATATAATATATAAATATACAATATAATACATACATAATATCTGTAATAATTCCTATATCACTTTTATGATAATTCTGATAAATGGCAGGGCATAGTTTTAATGTCAAATGTTACTTCAAAGAACATGGTTAAATATCAGCTATTTTGTTAAGATACCATGGCAGAATAATTTTGGTAAATTTTAATACGTATTTCTATTAACATATAATAGTCAGATTTCTACTAGTGGTCTAACACGCATCGAAACTAGCTCATCCCGTACATGTTTAACAAATTGTGCCTCGAAAATCTAACAGAAATTCTGAAGCTATTGAAAATAAACCATTTTAAAATGTGAAATATTCAATAATATCGGGAACTAAACTATTTCTAAACGTTTCAACAAAGAACATTTATACCATCAATACAAATGGATGTTGATGTATTGCTAACAGGGGAACTGTTATTAAAAATTGGGGTACTGAAAAACCTCTATATTGAACCGAATATTAATGGAAATTCGAAACTATATTCTATATTTGTGTGAAATGAAAAGGCAGGGTATCAACAAGTAAAATATCATGCCTATCGTTTAATTTTCCGGTCTATATATAGACGTCAATCAATTCAAATCAGACCCCTGCTTGGCTGCGTATGCTATACATACAATTTTACTAAAATAGGCGAAATTAATTTAACCGAACGTGAAAGTATTCAGGAAGTATCCATTTATAACAATCACTCTGGATTTATTCTGGCCTTCATTAGGCATTGTTCTTTGTTCGCGTGTAACAATAGAATCAAAGATGTTGCCCGGGAAATACTTTTAAGGTCAAAGTTTGAAGTTAATGATTCTGACCATCGGATATTAATTCAGACTGTAATTTCTAGATCATAGCTGATTATTTTCCCTTGAATATGTTAGTAATGTCTAAGTATGTGTTCAAAATAAATAAATCAATAAATATCTATTATGGCATTATCCAAAAATAAGGCGAGAGTGTTCTATGTTGTATGTTACTGAAAGAGGATGATTATGGTATTTATAGGAAAATACTCAGTATTTAAAAGACTTAAGTTATCTATGAGGTCTTAATATAATTTAATATATTCATACACAGTCTTGACTTTCTTTATGCGATTTTCTATATTTCTATATATTTCTCTTTCTATATTTTTTAATAAAATAATATATTTGAAAAACATGAAAGTAAATTCAGAATAGATCTACATAAAATTGTTTACTGTTAATATACTATTCGTGGGTTCATCTCAAATTTAAAAAATAATATTTAGAATTCTTTTTTGAAATTATTGACTTCGTTTAGAAGACGAATTAAACAAGTATGATAATATATCGAATGATTCGTTTAAAATTAAACATAACTGTAAAATAAAAATAAAGGAAATGAACTAAAGACAATTTAATCAATATACAGTGCTTTTATGTTAAAACTACACACCCGCATCATTTCCTCACTGGAAGAAAACTTACTTCCTCACAACAAAGTATCCACACGAAAAGCACGAGAACTGAAAGGGAAGTTTAAATGATCAGTATTTTAGTTATATGTGCCAGTTGTAGATTTTAGATGTACTTACTTTAGATGTACCCTTACTCTTAGCTACCCCCAGTTAACATTTTAAATAGCACCTCCTATCTTGTAATATATGCTCCTAATGGTTTTAAAAATTTTAATTCAACTCAGTTTAGGAAATAGAAATCGGTTGATACGTTCTCGTAATAGATGCAAAAATAATATAGTTTAAATAAAACAAAATAAATTACAGGAATAAATTTATTTTTAACAACACTGATTGAAACTTTACTTGATTATATACACAAGTGCTTACTATTTTAGGTTAAGCAGAAGTACAATTTAGTCTCGATTTGTTGTCTAACATATTCAAATGTGTCATTAGTAGTTAGCCTGCGTGCGAAGGTTTACTCCTTAGCCCTTGAATATTCTGGAGATAGAGTTTTGTATACAATAATCTTCAAATAACCCCAGAGGAAGAAATCCAGTGGAGTTATATCTGGAGATCTCGATGGTCCTTCCAGAGCTCCTCCTCCTTCGTCTCGAATTATTCCAATTGATTTGTAGGGACTGTGACTTAGCCATTGTCGAACATGGAATGCGTAGTGTAGTGGTGGTGCATCTTGTTGAAAATAGAGATATTGTTCATTCAATAGTAGATTTTCTTCTTCGTTAACTTGGTTTTCTATAGACAGTGTTATGAGAGAGCTATCTCATAAAAAAAATTAAGTACAAGTCGTCAGTTAAATTTTCATCAATAAAATATGTTCTATTATGCCGTTTTCCAGAATTTTAGCTTAGACCTTGATATTTTGATAAAACATAATATGATTCTTTCGAAATATATGTGAATTTTTATTGTCCCAGTATCTACGACTATATTTATTTACAAAACCACTAAGATAAACTATTACTTTATCACTGAAACAAATATTCATTCTGTAGTAGTAATTTCTCCTGAGTTGTTGACGATGCCTATATCTTAAGAACATAATTTGTTTAGTTTAAAGCTTTGTGTATGGAACTAAGTGAAACAATGGTTAACTTAGCGACTTCTGGAATTGAGATGGTAGTATCACTAGAGAAATGACTTAAAATTCCAATCTGTGTAGCTCTAGTACGAACTCTTGGCTACTCATGTAGTTTCTTATACCTGAACCCAATTTCCTAATTTTTTTTAACAAGTACGACATCAATATGCTTGACACATATTAATGTTGCACATTTTGATCAGGATACCTTTTATAAAAAACCCGAGCAGTTCACCTATCTTTAACACCACAAATAAAAGTAATTTTAATTTCTTATAGACATACACCATAATGAATCCTATCATTGTCACAGCAACTAACACCAGTGATAAAGAGTTTAAAATCACTAATAATTTCCATCCATATTTTTAAAGTTTTATTATATCTGTCATCAGGAAGAAATTGTGCATCAAAATCCAAATGAACGACGAGTTAAAATAAACACTCTCTTACCCAATTTTGAATGTCGGTAAAAGAAAAGTGATGTATATAAAAATATTAAATTAAACAAAAAAATTATCGGTATTGAGTCTGTGGCAGCCATTTTACAAAACCGGTATCTCTAACTTTAATTTATTTAAATTATTTTTGCTTCTATTCTCATTACGGATTCAGTTTTCTGAATAAAGTCGAATCAGGTTGCTTAAAACTTTTAAAACGATATAATACAAGATAAGGGATGCCATTTAAAATGTGTATGTGGGCGTAGCTGAGGGTAAAGCATGAATCGAAAATTGCAATTTACACTGGAATTAATTCTCACTTCTATATCTAAATTTACGTGTTTTTTTATCTAAAGGTTATTTTGCTTGCTAAAAGAAATAATGGGGGTGGGGAGTTCTAAAATTAAAGCAGAGTATAATGAAATATACGAAAATAATAGGATTACTTAGATTATTTCTAAATTTATATAACCTATACCTATAAAGGGTTATTCAGACTATTTATAAATTTAAAGTGAATAATAAACGAAGTACTCTAAAGATTTTGTCAACAAAATGTGACGTCGTCTACTTGGTTGAATATTAAAAAATATTTTACTTCATTGTACGTAAAAAGGAGTTCATTCAAATGGCGCAATAAAAGATGGAATTTTCTATATCAATATAATTCATGTTAAATAAATATCAATCATAATAAATCAATATATATATATATATATATATATATATATATATATATATATATATATATATATATATATATATATGACTGGAGAAAAAATAATAGTAATTCTCAAGGTGGCATTTGAAATAAACCTTTTGACAGTCATTTTCAGAAAACAAAAATAATACCAACTACTATATAGCTTTTTGGAACTAACTGTATAAAGTGAATTAAGGTAGTTCTCTTCACGTTTTTTCCTGAAATGTTTTTATTAAATTCTAAAGTGTTTCAATCATTTAGGAAACTGATCGAATTAGATAAGGAAAATCTTATACAATTTTTGAATTGGACCATGGAATTTCAGATGAGCGTTAGCTCCACTTAAGGACCTATTTGATAGTTTTTTAATATTTTTAACCGTAGAATCAATTCCCAAATTTTTTAGTCGTTGAAGACAACTATTATATATTTAATTATTGACTTGCGAGTTTGGTTCTAAAATATTCTACAATATCTTACACAACAATTAGATCTATCTAGAACAATTAGATATACCTTCGTTGTGTAATTTAGTTCCGCCCTCTAACTTTGAGGTTTTCTTCTTGGGGGGATTTTTTTTAACGAAGTATATTCTCAAATGTTGAATGTTTTGATATTGGCGCATTCGCCATTTCATCGACAAAACTACGCCTTCAGTTATATATGATTTCCTCTTGTACTCGTCGATATATATTTATGAAAATTATACTACGCGTTTATAACAACAATGGTCGAATGCTGAATAGAACATATTGATATTAAAATCACTCTATATCGTTATTTAATAATATAATAGGTAAGTAAAGCGTTATGAATTATTATATATGAATTATATTATACGAATGAAATAATATTGTATAGACGTCTAAAAATAAAGTTTCGGTGATATTATTATTACCGAACTTTTCCTTCAATTTAGTTAACAAAAAAAAAGTGACAAGTACGCAGGCGGCCGTGCGCACACGTTGTTTCAGCAATTTCGGCACCCAGTTCGAAAGCTGGAAGTTCAGGAGGTTTCAGTATCGCGCTAAATCGACACCTGCTGCTTGGTCCGCGCCAGTTGTTTCCCAAAGGACACGTAGTTTTACGCAAAATAAACTCGACGGGGGACGAATGTCGCCCCATAGGAGATTAATGTCGAAATAATCGCAACAAAAAAGTTACAGAGAATGCTGGAAAACGCACCCCCCGAAAACCCTAATCCTTTGAAACTGCAATTAATCTGAACAATCTCGTGCGTGCCACTCACAATGTAACTTCTATCGAGAGTAATTATCTAAATTTTTAAAAGGGGCGATGATTAATGTGAGCAATATAACTCTGTATAGTGTTAATATGACTTTAGAAACAATAATAAAGTGGCGTAATATGTGTAGCATGTTAAATAAATGGTGTGTCGTTAGTGTGTTTTTAATTTTAATGTAACATAATGCAGTGTTATGGTATTTCGCGGACATAAACAGGACTACGGTGAAAGACTCCATTTTATATATATTAATAAGGTCAGTAAAAGCACTTAAATTTACGATAATGCTCTTTTGATGTCTATAATTGCACTGCAACAGATAAATTATTGTCGAAAATAATATAAAAGCCGTACAAGAGATATTATCACATCGAACAGCAATTTGTATTTGTGCCAACATAAAGTAGAAACGTTTTATGTTTTAATAATAATTTAAGAATTCTATGAATTACGAATTTGTTTATGTTGACCCATAAATCTACCTCTTGTGGTGATTTATTAAAATACTAAATTGTATAAAATGAAAAATTCTTTGGAATCTATAGAAGAATATACACAAGATTGTTATTAAGTGTTCTTTGATTTCCTATTTTGTTTAACATATATCTATGTTGTTTAAATGAATTTTTATTTTCGTAATAAAATACATAATATACATGGTGATTATATGAAAAGTACCCATCAGAAATGGGCCGAGTTGACTTAAGAATTTACCACATATGGTGATCTATTAAAATGAATTAGTGATTATATTTGTATATAAATACAATTTGAATTGTAAAAAATAAATTAAAAAATTTTAATTGTAAAAAAATTTTCTAGTATGCTTAATAGAAAAATATTACATTCACATTTATCCCTAAATGTTCCCGCTCTGATTTCCTATTTCATTTAACATATTTCTATGTAAATTAGTTTTTATTTCCTTAGTAAAATAAATATTATACCCGGTGGCTCTATGAAAAAGACCGAACAGAAGTCGGATTGACCCACAAATCTACCGCATACGGTGTTTTATTAAAATACGTTAGAAATTGAAAAAAATGTAATTTTATAGAGTATTTATTAAAATACATCAGTTTATTAAAATACATCAGAAATTGTATGAAACGGAAAATTCGGAAAATATATGTTTTGCAAATAAGTTTTAATTTTCATTTTAATAAATAAGTATTATAGACAATGGTTTTAGGCAATTCACTCGTTCGGAATAATACGGGTTAACGCTTAAATCTAAATATACCATATTGTAGGTTATTAAAGTTAATTAACAATAATTATATGAAATGAAGAATTTTCTAGAAGGTCTAATAGATAAAGTTAATTCCTAAATGTTCTTTAATTTTCTCTCTTATATAATATATATCTATGTTTTGCAAACTAATTTTTATTTTTTTATAAAGAATACTATACACGATACTTTTCTGAAAATGACCTATCTTCAATAACTCGAGTTGATTTAGAAATTTAGGGGATATCATAGTTTATTAAAATACATTAGATTAAATAAAATTAAATTCTTCCTAGGACTTAAATAAAAAAAATGCCATACGCAGTAAATATAATCTTTAGTTAGTCGTTAATTAGGCTATATTAATGGTGCCTTCTTCATCATGAATTTAACGTATTATATACATGATAGCCACGACAATTCTTGAAACTCTTGAAACAATTTAGAAACACCGACAACCATGAGTTGTAGGTTATGAATAATCCCTTTTTTTATGGAAGATTTTATAAATATTCGACGCATTGAAAATCGCAACGGAATTATAATAGATTTAAATTATAATTAATTTTAGTGCCTTTTGCTATATTATCTTTTCCATTATAACGCCTTTTCCCGAATGTTAGTTAATTTTGGATTTTTAATTGGGTAATTAAAATTTTCAAAAGGTTGTTCTCATTCTTAATAGAGTCTTTTAAAAAGGCAAATTGTTCTAAGTAATACTAAAGGTGGTTACTTTGCAAATACTTTGGTACAAACAACATATTAAGTATGCGTAGACTTCAGTCAAACTGCACACTCAAATTCTATAAATTAATTACTATATTATTTTGGTTTAGCGAAATGCAGATTAATAAATAAATAATTACAGTAACTAACGAATATATTTAATATTAATATTAACTTTGTATAGCACGTTCCATAGATAGTAGAAGAAATGGCGAAAATACAAGTAATTAATATAGAAACTAAAAATTTTATTCGTCCGATGGCGTAAACTAGATTAGAGTACTTTGCGTCGATTATGGTATATATTTGTAATATTTGTGGTACTTTATGGAAAATTGATCTCATATTATCTGTTGATACACTTAAGAAAACAAGTAAACTTTTTCTTTAAATTGCAATTGCTCATATTTAGTGACGTCCTATGAATTTGAAAATGTTATGAATTTTTAATTTATTTATATTAATTTGGAATAACTTATATTAGCTGTCAGTTTCAAATAAAACTAAAATTCTAGTATATATTGCTTTGCATATCTGAATCGACTTTTCTTTAATGCCTTTTTTAAATCAGTTACTTATGTACTGGGTTAGTCACCTACAATTAACCCCCCCTTTATTTCTCTTAATATCAATCGAATCGAAAAATTCAAACAAGGATTTTACATGATTTTTTATTAATGTTTTGAATATATAAACAAATTTTCAAAGACTGCAAATTGAAAGGGGGCTAACAATTTTTTATTTTTTTAAATGGAACACCCTGTACTTTTTTACTTAAAAAAGTTACCCACAGTTTTCTGATCACAAAAATATATAATTGTTGTATCTTAGTAAGTATAGTTCTTGAGATATTCATACAAATATATAGTCACATCACAGGAATAAGTTTGGCATAAGACCATAAATCAGGAGAGCTATGTTTTTGAGATATAACGACAACGATTATTTTTTAAGAAAAAAAGTATGAAAATTCTTTGATGCGGCAACACATAATAATTATAATAAACAAATAAACCCTTATTAAAATGACAACAACAAAGTTTAATGAACACAAAACATAAATAACGAAATAATGATAAAAAGAAAACAATGCGCAACAATAAATAACATAAAACCAATGAACTTTATTAAAATTAAACATATCTATATGTTCTCCACGTATCCTCCGTTTCTATCAAGGCACAGTTGGCGTCTTTTAATAAATTCATTTCAATAACGTTTTCAAATAAATGAACATTTTGCCGCAAATTGCCGAAATACAGTCCTTCAACTCATCCGAGTTATTATATACCGAATTTTCGTATATGTTTTGATTTAGTGTTCCTCATAAAAAGAAGTCCAAGGGACTCAAGTCTGGGCTATTAGCAGGCCAATGTATAGGACCGCATCTTCATATCCAAAATAGATATTTGTCATTTAAATATTCCGTTACGTTCCGTACAGAGTGTGGAGGAGTACCATCCTGTTGCCAAATGTCAGAATTCCTGGTTGCAAAGGGAATACTATCTAAATAGTTCTCTACTTCACCCCGAAGAATATTCAAATACTGAAGTGCATTCAAGGACTTATTAATGAATACGGGACCCACAATTGTATTTTGATGAATACCGCACCACACATTTACTGTATTATATCCTTGGGTTTTTATCTTTTTTATAATATGTGGATTTGCGGGTGCCCAATAATGTGCATTTTTCCTATTAAAAAGTCCAGCCGTTGAAAAGCTACTTTCATCTGTCCAAAATCAGTTTTTTAAAAAGTTATTGTCGTTTTCTGCTCTCCTAATCATCTCTCTACAAAAAGCTCTTCTGTCGGCAATGTTATTTTCAGTTAAAAGCTGAACTGGCAAACTACTATAAGGCTTATATTTGTGACGTTTTAATATACGTCTTATACTTGCATGAGAAATATTAAATTCTTCTGCAGCAGCGTTAGTAGGTTTATTGGGGTGTTCGGTAAAAAAAAGTAAAACGTCCATTTCCATATCTTCTCCTGTTTTGGTCTTATTTCTTTCTCGTTTCTTATCTTTTAAGGATTCGCTGTCCCCAAACTTGTGATAAATATTAGAGAAAGTGTTCTTGGAGGGAACGCGTCTTTCAGGATATTTTCTTGCATATTCTCTTTTAGCTATATATTTGTTTTTATTGCTGGTTAAGTAAATCTCTAATATTTCTTTCCTTTCGACTAATGAATATCCCATATCAATATATTAGATATATTAACAAGTATATTAAAACTTAACTTAAAACGTTTTAATAATATAAGAATCAAACATAAGTCAAACATAACATAACTGTCAAACGAAGCATTATTGATTCTTTAAATCATTTCGGTTCATAGCTCTCCTGATTTATGGTCTTATGCCAAACTTATTCCTGTGATGTGACTATATATTTGTATGAATACCTCAAGAACTATACTTACCAAGATACAACAATTATATATTTATGTGATCATAAAACTGTGGGTAACTTTTTTAAGTAAAAAAATACAGGGTATTCCATTTAAAAATAATAAAAAAATGTTCGCTTCGAGTTTTTAAAAATTTGTTTAAATATTGAAAAAATCTATAAAAAATCATATAAAGTCCTTTTTTGAATTTTTCGATTCGATTGAAATTAAGAGAAATAAAGGGGGGGGTCAATTTCAGGTGACTAACCCGGTACAATATGTCAGATATAATAAATATTTGTAAAGCTATGACTACATATAACTTATGACTACAGCCATAAATCTAAAATTATACACTTCAAGTCATATACATTTTAGAGAAAATGAGGAAGAAAGAATAATATTTTCTAAATCGATAATTTAATACTAATAAATATTCTAGATACACAGTATCCCTTGCTTTATTGTATGAAAATATTATTAGCAAAATTTTATCTTAATTAGTGTATCTTATAGTTTGTTCGTTTGTTCATATAGAAAAGTTTACCTTTCAATAATGTGTTTGAAATCTATGATACTCTTATTCACAATAAAATTTAACCAACAACTGACTTGTTGTAGTTGTTACAGTTAACTTATTGCGATTCTTATACATCAGAGATTCAAAAAAATTAAGCTACACAAGGAATGCCATGTAGATTCTCTCAACCTGTATAACACTTAGCAAAAATTAAAAATTGGAGAGACCATATTCATGGTAAGTATAAAAAGTAGCGCAATAGTAACATGACCAAAAATTAAATTGGATATTTTGGAAACGAAACAAATATTAATAACAGACCGCTATGTCCATGCATGTATTTATTTAGTAATTATTCACATATTAGCAAAGTAAAAATCATTGAAACGTATTCATGAAACTAATGAAAAGGCCCTTTGAGACGCTCGATGTCTAAACAGTTTCCAACGGCAACTTCCACCAAAGCCCGAATGTAATATAGACGTAACTTTCCCGCGGTCAAATAGTACAAAAAACTTTTTGATAGGAAATAACTGCCATATATTCAGGAAAATTCCAACGGGATGCTACATTTTAAAGTTTGAGTTGTTTTTGAGCAAACACGACTTCCGGATGTTTCGTCTCGTCCTATCCCAAACGAAAATGTGATATATGACATTGCTTCTGGCTAAAGCTGCCGCGGCATAGCCTTAAACATCACGTAATCTTATGAACCGAAACCCTCACAGCCCCGAAAGTCAGCTAGGATTTATAAATAATAGCTGAGGGAACCGAGATTACTTTTTGTGTAAGTTTGCGTACGTCTATAGCGGCGTAAAAAGTCGCATTTAAATAAAAAATGAGATCTGTTTTCGATGGTTGTGCGCGCTTGACGGGATACATAATAAGACACTCTGGAAGTATATATTACACGAGTGTGTCCTTTTCAGTACTTACAATTACATTTAGGTTCAAAAGCTCACCTGAAAGTGTTGACACTTTTAACTTTAGATTATTTCTGGAGTGGGTTGGAACCTTTGGCGTAAAGACAACACTGACGTAGTGTTCCATAAAACACCAAAACATGGAATGATTTATGAATTTATTTGCAGAATGCGTACCTAACAATAATCATTGTCTTGTATATAAAAACAATGCTACAATGAATGCTGCCTCGCTAATACCAAAAAGTAGATAATAAGTATTAGGTAAATGTAATTTTAATAAAGATTACATAAAAGGAAATTAGATAAATAAGTATATAAGTACAGTACAGGAAAAACTTAATGCTTGTCGCCGTGCCTATTAGCGTTTTGCTGATTTGCAGCAACATTAGCTAATAGATCATGCTTTCGCTCTGGTATTTTCTTTGGAGGCTCATCTTTAGCAAGTCTTCCATGTGTAGCCCTTTTCGATCCTATTGTAACTCCAGCTTTACGCCTGCTGATTGAAGGTGGCAGTACTCTTATGTTGACTTCGTCTCTAAATCGTCTTGCAGATAAACTTCCAGCAGTACATAGAAAACCCTCCAAAACTGTTTTTGTTTTTACATTTGCGAGTCGCATTTTAAAAGACTCCAAGGTGGACACACTTGTATTGAATTCTGCATATTTCTCTTTTAACATGTTTAAAATTTCATTGAAGTCATATTGCTGCTTTTGACCATTTCCTTCTCCCACACTTTTATAATTATTAGTATTAGTTTCACAAACCAGACTACATACCTCATCTGTAGAAATGCTTGTAGCTGAATAATTTAGAGTATTAACTTCTGCAACCACCCTTGATGTTGATGAGGTAGGTTCTGACGTAAGCGAATTATAGAATTGTAAGGGTTGAGCTTTGTCTGCAAACGCTAACTTAGCTATTTCATATCGAAATTCGGAAGTGGATCTAACAGTGAAGAAAGAAATATGAATGAAATATACAACTGCCGCCTGATGGTTACAAAATGCACCTAACCTTCCTGCTTGACAGCTGCAAAATCCTGACTCGATATTAACATCATATGAATACTTATTTTTTCTCGCTAGGAACCTTGTATAATTCATGTGAAACTTTTATGATACTTTCCTTTTTCAGATATTTCATTTTCTCAAGTTGTTTTTTCAATAGTAATCGCGGTGCACTATCTCTATTACGAACAAAATTTCTAAGCCTTCTTCTGTAGTACTCTTCCATGGCAGTACAGCAAAAGTCTATGAGTGCTATAGTATTATACGCTTTATGCAGATTTGGCACTGAATCACATTCCGTATGTGCATCTCGAACTTGCATGTATAATGGTTGGAAATCTAGAACTGACCAATAGAAAAGACATTTTTGCTAAATACATATATGGAATGTTTAAATGCATATAGTTGCGGTCCAGTGAGCCGTGAGTATCTAACCAATAAAGTAGGCTATGTGAAATAGGCCCTCTGTCACTATTCATACTATTTTTACACTTTTCAATTTCTAAACTTTCAAATGCATCTAGCTGTCTAGTATTTGTTACATTCCTAATTAATCCTAAGTTGCTAATATCTATATTATGTTCTCGAAGGCATGTTGGGCAATACTGGACTTATCCCTTCTCCCATATTTGAGATGTGCTATGTACTGTTTGAACTTGGCTTGAATAGATCGTCTGGTCTATTCAACATACCTTTAATTACAGTCCTTACAGCTGATTTCGTAAATCCCCGACCTGTCGTTTGTGTTAATTTTGTCTTTTGCAATTCCCAAAATTTGTTTTAATTTATTTCTCGATGAATGAACTGCCGTCACCCCTATACCTTTAAAAATATTACTAATATCACGGGTTAATCGAGGGTCCTAAGAAATAGATACATATTTTTTTGGATTTTCCCTTTCAGTTTGAAAGGTCGAGGAATTTCGAAGCGCTTCTTTAAATTTACGTTTTCTAATCATTTCTTCAACTATGCCAACAGAATATCTTCATAAATGTCATCTATAGCTTCATAAATGATGTTATTGCTTTCGAGCAATATGTATATGTACTATAATTTGGGTGGTTCAGTTATGCGCTTATATTAGTTAGGTAATTTATCATAAGTCGTTCTCTCACTATTATCGTTCTTATTTATAATTGTGTATACTAAATCGACTATATATGTATACTATATTTCTTGGTTACATCTTCAAACGTGTATGTAATATCGTCTTCTATATCCCACTTACATTTTGAATTGGAGTAAGTAACGAATCGATTAATTATAATCCACAAAAAAAAATCTCGTAACGTAATTACTTCTCTTTGCTTCCCATTCGTTTCCTGTCTTATACCGAAATTACCTTAACTTACGCTACACAAAAAGGGAAGGACCTTGTCAAAAACCCTCAATAAAAGTCGATTCATCATAATAAATGTAAAAAATCGTCAGCCTCAGATGTAAATCAGGGTTGAGGTCTAAATTGCGATATATTTCCTTTGCGCCGTGTTTTTCATAAATCCTGAATTACTGTTAAAAAGCTTCCGACGTGAGGGCAATGCGGTACACGCAGATGGATTTGAAAAACCAGGTCAAGCGTCGCGGATCTTACATCCTTGGCAAACCAAATTGTGGCCAATGAATGGTAAATCCGTAAACAGGAAATGAAACTTGACGCAATGTGGTAATGGAGCAAATGTTTGGCAATTTTTCTTGTACGATAGGGAAATACTGATGCGTGTAGGATCGAGTTTAGGGGGGGCAGTTTCTAAATAAGGTGTTGTATAAATTTGCTGACGTTTTTGGTAGTCGAATCGAATTTCTTTCCATCTAACAGGGAAGATAAAAAAAAGTTAAAGAGGGATTAAGAAATATTATATTCATGCGAGATGTAATTGATATATTTTCAATAAAATGTATTTTAACATTCAATATTATAAAAATTGCAGTACTATTTGAAGAAGTTTCATTTAAGAGAGAGAAGCATATAGGAAATTGAAACTTAGCCAACCCAACTATTGTTTGCTTCATGATATACATAACAGCATTTAGTCCTAAGTTGGTTAATTATAAATCACATTTTGTCCAAGTTTTGTGAGAATCTTTCTTAATGCAACTGTAAATAATCATTCACTTTCATAAAACAGTTGTACGCAATTTATTCGTTGTTGACGTGTTAATCGCGGCATATTGAAGTTGTATGGTTTGTAGATGACAGTCGTTAAATATTAACGCTCCATCTTTAATATAAATGGTGAGCATTTAATTTCTGTAGTTCCAATTGAGACATCCTATATTGTTAACATACGCAGCTAATTTCAGAGGTTTATCCTTGTAGCGCTATAAATATTTAGTTTCCACTAATGGTTTTACTTTGACATAAATAACAGGAGCAATATACTCGTACGTCAACTCCTCAGACAGGAAAAATCCGTACCCGCATGCACTAAATCTGTTCCCAAAATAAATTATGAACGTCTCACCATTACGGATACGGTTTAGTTTAGTAATCCATAGAGTTAATTTAGCTAATGCGGAAACGTAATTATAATAATACACACTCGCACAATACTATATAGCGCGCACAACTTTGCATAAAATATTTAAATCACAACGGCAAAACCTACCAAGACCCCGATGCGGTTTAGATATTTCACTTCGTCCTAGTAATTTATCGTTTTGGGAACCTCGCTACATTCATTTGGATAAAGGGTGTTCTATGCTCATCGTCCTTCGCGACGAAATCCAACACCGAGTAGTTACTAGGGAAGTAATTCCGTATTTTACAAGTTGCCTAATTATATAATTAAAAAGTACAGCCGCCTAATAATATCATTAAAAGTAACAGTCTTATTGCCTCACGTTTCAACAGTGCTAACGTAAAGATTACTTGTACTTCAGAATAGTTACCATGAAGAGATTATAATCTATTTTACGCGGAGTAACGGGTACTATGTTGCAGTGGATTTATATGAGTTGTCTGCCTAAAATGTAAGTTACTATTTACATATAGCGGTGTAAAATTTTATACCCCCAATAGTAAAATTTCACACCATTATTACGGATGTCTACAAAACTTGATATTTAGGTTTCAAAAAATAAAACTCGCCATGGGTAGGATTCGATATCTGTCCCGGATGGGAACCGAACGACAGACAGCTGTTTCGAACTTATTAGTCCTCATCAGTGTCGTACACGGTACGTAAATCCAGGACACGGATTTCTTTCGGCATTTGTTCTGGATTGGCGTACCGTATCCGACACTGATGAGAACTAATAAGCTCGAAATAGCTGTCTGTCGTTCGGTTCCCATCCGGAACAGATGTCGAATCCTACCCGTAGCGGGTTTAACTTTTTGAAACCTTGTCTGATCGTGCAGAAACAGGAAAAAGGGGTCGATAATCGCTTTTAAGTATAGTTTAATACCTAGCGGGGCTTTAGTCCGAGGAGTAGTTGTTTCCTATAGCGACTATGTAATAGCCTTGCTATTCGGGAACTACTTGATAACCGGTTGGCAGTTTGGTAGTTCCTTTCTCAATTTCCGACTTATATGTTACTGACATAGATCGTATCGATATAGATGTATACCCCACGGATTTCATTTAGCACTTGCCCTAGGTTGGCGTACCGTGTACGGCACTGATGAGAACTACTAAGTGCGAAACAGCTGTCGTTGAGTTCCCATCCGGGACACATGTCGAATCCTTCCCGTCGTGGGTTTTATTTTTTGAAACCTTATCTGATCGTGCAGAAACAAGAGAAAGGACTCGAGGATCACTTTTAGGTATAATTCTGCCCGAGGAGTAGTTGTTTCCTACAGCGATTATACAATAGCTTTGCTATTCGGGAACTACTTGATAACCGCTTGGCAGTTTGGTAGTTCCTTTCTCGATTCCTGACTTCCTTCTGAGTTCTGAGTAGTTCCTGTTATTGATATTTAGGTATTTCTCAGGACATTCAATGAATATTTGGGCAGGTTGGCATCCATGAACTGAAAATAACACACGAAAGTGGTTTACCATTGCCGCTCAACATCTCATCATACAGCTAGTACTCTGCCACAAGCAACGATTCTTGTACAGAATCATCACGGCAGGCAAAAAATTGTGCCTCTACGTCAACTTGAAGCAAAGGAAGGACGGCTGTAGGAGATACGCCAAGGCGATGGAACAAAGCAAGATCTGCATGCAAAGAAGACCGCGATATGCGCGTGGTACGATTGAAAAGCTTTTGTGTGATAGGAAATGTTCAAGAAGAGCAAGAGAGGTCGAATAACCCTACATAACCCATGTGAACAAAACTACTCAACAAAAACGACAAGATGGACAAGACTAAGTTATCCTGCTCCATGACAACGTACGCCTTCACACAGCAAGCAAAGCCTCCTTCGAAGAACTCGAATGCAAGATTCTTGAATATCCGCCGTATTCTCTGGACCTGGCACCAACGGATTACAATCTATTCCGTTCACTGTCCAAACAACTGTGATACTGGACCGTCCACGAGGTGCGCAGTAAATAGTCTGGTCTTTACCCACAATCAGTCGAATTGAATGTTTTGCAGAGTAAGCATCGATGTATATATATTGAATGTGAATGTACGCAGAGTTTGATCTGGCCGCGCGTAAAGTGCATTATTTTCCCTCCGAATGTTACCTCAGTCTTTCTTCTACACATACCTAGAGAATGTCACACCTTTTATTATTTTTGAGTAGTAGTAACCACCATATTTTTTTTGACATAATTTTATAAATACTGCGATAAGGGAAAATATCCTACGTGAAGGCATGTAGGAAGGATGGTAATCCTATTCCGATATTGCACGTTATGGAGCTTACATAAACTAATAATTTTCATACCTGCGTCGTAAGCTGTCTGCATGCCCTCAAAAGGCATTTATTTCGCTGCATATTAATAAATTTCTCGCATACCATCATCTACGCCCTAAAATATATATCTACCTACAATATTTCACCCCCTTATAAAATGTAAATAACGTTCGTTTTCCATAACATTTTATTTGATATATTTCGTATTTTATTTTTAAATTAAAATTAATTTCCTGTAGACTACATACGTATAGCTTCCTCTACGAACTCTATTCAATGCAATAGAATTGAATATTGCGTATACATACTAATAATAAAGACGTCTTATGCTCATTTGAGGGCCTAAACTATTGATATTGATAAAATATTAATAACAGGGTTTATGCTTAAAGACTCTTTTTCACATATAGTTCAATAAAAATTAATTTAAATTGTTAAAAGCTAATTTCAATTGGCATTCTTAACTTATATAATAAATAATCCATAGGTTGGGACCTGTTGTTGTTGTTGTATGTTGGACTATAAGTGAAGTGGACGATAAAATATTTACGACATTTACACCTATAGAAATCTCAATTATGGTAAACTATTGTGCAATTATGGTACATATTTCACGAATTACTAATAAAGTCCATTGCATTCTAGTCTCTATTTACTAAATGGCTCTTTTCGTGTGTGTGTCACGAAATTTTTAGGTCGATATACGAAATGATTTTCGTTCAAATTTCGACATTTTGACAAAATCAATATAGTAAATCGACCCTTGCGAACAAAGTGGTAACTTTTGTTTTTTGATTCGAAGCCTATAGAGGTATTCTCCGGAGGTGTCTTCGATATGAGCGAGGGGGTGGCGCAATATTATTGCGATTTGCTTGCTTCTAAGATATTAAAAGCGAAGTATTTCGAGAAAGCTATTTGCCTTACTGCTAAAGACGAAATAATAAAAAAGAATATTATTTGAGCACGTTTCCCAAAATGAGAAAAATTGCTTATAACGGGAAATTAATCTTCGATAAAAATAATAATTTCACGCCAATGCCACTTACCTCTTTTAAATTTGTATAAAACAGGATTTTATATAATAAGGATAATATCTATTAAAAAATATCGACTGTTCTGTTCAAGACAAACTATTTTTTCGTCGAAAGAAATTATTTGTGAAAATGGTGGAACTGTTTTGATATGTTACGATCAACTTCTATGGGGAATATGAAAATTAGTTTTGTGCAAATGCATTTTAGGAATTTCTTTCTATAAAATCTATAATTATTCTTCTAGTCCTGTTTATATTTAGCTTTAAAATACTACTCATTTCTAATTTCAACGTGAGGATTTTATTAGTATAACCATTGCTTGAAAATTTATAATTATTTATAATAAAGTATTATTTTAGACAGAGATCAGTCTAAGCTCAATCAGGGATTATATTAATTGATTCAACATGTACACAAATAAATTTATAGTGACAATAAAACGAAAACTTGACAGTAAAATAATGTTGGAAAGATATAACATCATACATTTGCCTGATGGTTATAAAGTGGTAAGCAAAATTGACACACATTTCATGAAATTCGATTACGTAGGGGTTAGTCAATATTACTACTAAATTACAATTAGCAGGGAAGAAAATTTTGTATCCCATGCACGTATTCATAGTTTCACTCTGTCGTTTATCCCTCGTCATAGTTTGTACCCTTTCTTTTGTACACTTACTGTATAATTGTAATATAGAGCACCTGTATCGTGTTGTAACATTGCTTGAGTATATTTTTTACGTAGGGTCCATTTACAGTTTTGAAAATATCAATGAGTTTTAAACATATTTTCTGCTGCTTTAGATTTTGACAATTCTATGATAAATACACGTTATAACTTGCACTGAATAAATTAGGGGAACTGTATATAAATATATTTACTTTCCATATTGTAGATTACTTTTTAAAAAATATCAAAAAACGAAATGACAGTTATATATTTAAAGAATGTGAATATATAGAAATTGATCTTCTACCACAAAATCTCAAGATACAGAGGAGAAGGTTACACATATAAACGAAGACAAACATAACCACGCTCAGGAACAGATGCCAAACTATTGACTCTCAACTAATAACCTAACGCTGAGCTCAGCTCACCCCCCCCCCCCCCCCGACCACAGTATGACATTGGTGAAGATACACGGAGCAAATCGTTGCACTATTATTTGCTCGGAGAATACTGTGGGCAATATAGTAAGCTGTCCTATAGCTGACCTAATTGCGCACAGTATTCGTTAAACTTTGAAATTTTAAATAAAAAAAATGTGTCGAGGTCTACCATATCTCAAGATAACTAATCATATTGAAGAAGTCCTATAACCCTCAGTATTCTCCAACTTAAATCCTTAAAATTTTTATTTTTCTTATAATTAGATCGTACCTGTTTAATGACCTTTTTCAAAACCTGGTCCCCTTATTGCACAACTCTAATGTTTTAAATAATCCAAAATATATAATAGTCTCTCAACAATTGTGCTTTCAATATTTATTATCCAATTATTTTGCTTCAGGACATTTGCAAATGTCATAGAATTTCCTCTGAAAGTAAGCATTTGATATTACAAATTACCTACAGAATAATACTATAATACGTAAAAAGAGTGAACACAATTCACCATTTTTTATTTGTTACGAATTCTTGCACCAAAAAAGTAAATCACAAGAAAAATGTATAGAAGCTTAATAAAAAATTACAACAAAACATTCAGGATATGAAAAATTGTTCAGATCGATCGAAATATTTTAGTTTTACCACACAGTCTTGTTTACGAGATATTAACCACCTTCTCACAACTTCTCATTCAGTTAGTAGAAGCCAATAATTTATTTTACAATAAATCTGGAAACGAGGGAAAACTTAAAATGTTCTGAACAATATTCGTTACTACCTATTTGTGTATGAGAAGGATAATCGTTTTCATGAATCCGGAAGTTTTTGTGACAGCTCAATTATTTAAGTAATAACGAGATCCATATTTTAATACGCGAAGCTTAGTAGTTAATGCACTGGGCGATCGTTATTGGATTTTGTATCCAGCTGTTTGTAATCTCGCTTGGAGATATCCAGATAAATGATAGTCCTCGGATATTGCGCTTCGTCATAATAAAACATATCATCTCCTTTTTTACATAATCGGTTATATTTAATTTGTTTTTAATACATTTTATTGAAACAAATGTTTCCCGAAAGTGTTTTCAAATATTATTTCTGACTTATTTAAACAGATTTTCGCGGTACGTATTTTAAAATGTTCGATGTAAACATAACCTAAATTAAATAGAAGCATATAATGAAATTAGTTGAAAAGTAAAACAGACAAAACATAAAAAATGGGGGAAAATTATTGTGAAAATTTTTTATCTAGTGATATTCTATCAGATTTGACACCTGCTTATTGCCTTAAGTTCAAGTGCTATTTAAGCTTAGAGGCTGATGATTATTTGGAGAATAATATAGAGTACAGGTATATTCTAGTAACTTAAGTTAGTTAAATCTGTAACCAATAACAGACTACTTAATGCTTTTGAAAGAATCGAATAGCTTTGTAAATAACTATCATGATATAGTGATAAATCAGTAAATTGAAAGTTCGCCTCGTTTAAATTTACCATCATTATGAGGTCAACAGTCCTAAGACTGCTTGGACGCTAACCTCCAGCTTCTCCTATCTTGTGCTAACCTACGCATTTCGCTAATTGTGCTACAACCCACATCCCTTACTATTTGCGAGCAGTAGTCTAATCTAGGCCTACCTCTGCCTTTCTTCACTCCTATTTCTGCCTTCAAAATATCGCGGACTATTCCCCCATGTCTCAGAAAGTGGCCTAACATTCTATCTCTTCTCTTCTTTATGCTTTTCCACATACTTGTTTTCTCGCCGACTTTCTCCAATACTTCTTCGTTTCTAACCCTATCAGTCCACGGTATTTTCATCATTCTTCGGTAACACCACATCTCAAAAGCTTCTAATTTCTTCCCATTTGCTTCCCCTACCGTCCAGGTTTCGCAACCGTATAGTGCCGTGCTCCATACATACGTTTTCAAAAATCTTTTCCTTGTTTCTAAGTTTATTACCCCCGAGCATAAAAGTGCTTTCTTTTTGTTAAAAGCTACTCGACCCTGCGCTATTTTTTGTTTTATATCTTTATCGCTTTTTCCATCCCAATTTATTTTACTTCCTAAATAAGTGAAGTCTTTAACTTCCTCCAATATTTCATTATTAATTTGTACTTTCGTTTTTGCTCTGCTCTCGCGCCCTCTGCATACTAACACTTTAATTTTGTTTTTATTCACCCTCATGCCGTATGCCTCTGTCAACACTGCCTCCATTTCGTTCAACGCTGATTCTAATTCCTCTTTACTAGATACTAATACTGCTATATCATCCGCGAATCAATTTACCAACTAAATAAAAATAGTTAAGAGATATTAAGTATTAGAAGTTTTGGCGCTTTAAACCTCAACATATTATCTCTTCACTGTTGAGTATACGGTGGGTACTCAGGGCAACTGAGCTATAAGTGTGCAGCACTTTGCTACTTGCAACGCACCTGTGTAAGGTTAATATGTGGATGGATTATCATCATATTCTCCTGTACAGATGGTTGTAGCAATGTCATTCGTACTATGATCCAGGGTGGCGGACTGGACCCAGCATTCGGGGTGTTATTGTATGCATAGGTTCGAATTCCAATATGAAAAGTTTTGATACTCTACCTGAGCATGGCCGTATTTATTCTCATCTTTACGTGTAATCCCATTTCCATTTCCTTCCCGCCGTAGATTACAACTTTAAGGGAAAGAGTTTGAGCAAACTTTTTTAAACTGTTCATGAGTTTTTCGGTATTTATAAAAAACTGGTCTCTTGTTTTCGTTGGTGCATAGAATTCACTTATTTTAGGGTATGTACTCCATACTTTTGCAGTTCTGAAGCTGATTTCTTTCTTTCTGGTCTCTGATAATATTTTTCCACCAAGATCATGGTTTGTGAATCCTCTTATGATTTATTATTAGCTATGCCATTATAGTGGTTCATTCTTTTTTTTTTATTTGAGAATCATTGTACAAGATAAATTAAGTTAATAACCCTTTACTACAATAACTTTCGAAATATCGATTTATTGAAAAGTCAGAATTCAAATTTAAAATAAATTCACCAACTGTCCAACGAAGCAATGTCCAACGATTAGAAATCGCTACCGGATATCAAACTTCTGCTGTATTTAAACTTTAAATGGGAGGATATAAACGTTAAGAGCTCTTATTTCAATTTACCGTTTTACGCCCCCTTTCGTGATGCCTTACAGAAATCATTTATTGCTTGCGATGAAATGCGCTAAATGTCGCTAATAAAGAAATATATCGTATAACCACTTCATAAAAAAATATTGTGCAACATGTTAAAATAGTTCAATGTGACCTTTCTGTTCTTTGATCAAAGTTTTATGGAATTATAAAGTAAATGCTCAGAGTTTAACCATTCTTCAAGATTTCAGATGTATTATGGATCAAGAAAAATTTGTACTACATTCTACAGTTTCCAATTTTCACGTAGTTCATTAATTTATAAATGTGTCATGATAATAATACTCAAAAAGACTACAAGGTTGACCCAGATAACATCTGAGCTTAATTTATTGCAACATAGAAAGGACGATATATTAATTTGTCCAGGGTAGTTACGGTGGTTCAAATTTGATGACTGAGGTTTTCGAAAACCTTCAATTCAATACAGACAAACTGATGCAATGTTTCTGGATCAGATTTTTGAGAAAGAAGCAATGGCGCAAAAAGGCGACTTCTATCTCTTTCTGTTTCAGAAAAACAGTGTTTCTAAAACTGTAAATTTTCAACTAACCCCTGCGTTTCAATCACTACATGTTGGACCAAAAATTAGCAAAAGCGTTAAGGCAGTTTATCTACTTTCCTAAGTAGATAGTTTAAATGTATACATGCATACATTTTTGAGACATATATATTACAACTTGTATCTTTTATATCCAATTCCCTGTATCTTACTACATTATTTTATTGTAATCATTTAAATATACTTTGCAATTATATATAATATTTTATACATTTTGAATATTGTAATAAAAAAACTTATACCTGACATTTGCAAATTTTGCAAAGGAGGCTATGAAGAAAACAAATTTATTTGCAAAAATAAATCAATAAATAGCTTTATTTAGGAAAAATATTGTTATTTATTTAGTGTAATGTCTTATTTTATTTAAACGTTGTTAAAGAATAATGATAACGTTTAATAGTTATGGTCTAGTTTGGTAACGAAAGAAAAATAAATGATTTAATTTAGTCAGTTTGTTTAGAGTGATTTAGCCAATTACACACTAATATTCCGTGGATCGGAGTTCCAGTAAGTTGAAGTATCAGATTGTATGAAATATGGAACAAGTTTTCATTTTCGACTGGAAATTCAGTTTGCAAAAAGAAATAGATAACGTTCCATATTTAAATTTCCCTCAAAGCAACAGTGCAGCACACATTATTTTTTTTCAATACTGATATCTACAGTTTACAACTTAATAAGAATTAATCAATGAATCAATTTCCAGTACTTTGAGAGTTGACTGTGCCTCTAATTGAGAGTCTCGCTTGTTCTGAGAATTAAACATTAGGGTTGTTTAAAAACTCTCCCTAACATCAAAAGCAATATTTCAGCCCCTCTTTCTTGTCTTATTTTAATATGTGCAAGAAAATTTGCTTGAAGGAACTTAATCTGTTTCGACGGAAGCATCGTCATATTGTATCCTTGGGCATATTTAAAAATGTGGACATTCTCTTTGAATTACATACATTCCTCTCACAAAATGAAGTGAATGAATGAACATCATTCTTTACACATTCTTCTTGCTTGTTGCACAACTAATATGTAGTGTCCTTGTTCCATTGAATATATTATTAATTTTTCAAATTTCTGCATATGGTCTATTAGTGGTCGATTTGAATGTCAATTATTAAATTCTGTAGGAGCTCCCCTGGCCGTAGGAAACTTGTCGACAACTAATTTGACGGTTTATACTTCTTTAAGCAGTTGTACGCATTTTAATTGAAATAAAATAAGCTAGAATACAATAATTCAGACAGAATGCCAACATATTTATTTGACAACTAATCTGACATTTACGAAATTGTTTCTTAGTAAAAAAAAGTAATCAAAGCATGCTTATCGAAACGGGAAATTTGGGACTGAAATATTTTCATCAAAATCAATTTCTTTAGAATTTAACCAATATTCGGATTTGGTCTTTTTAATGACTTGGGACAAGCTTTGTTAATAAAATTTTTTATATAAAAATATTTGCTGTGAATTTTTTATTTTTTCACACAATTCAGCATTGTATTGATGGCCTTGCATTTAAAGGTGGAAAGTGATTTTATGATCTTAAATAGATCGTTGTGATTTCTCTCCTGAAACTAGTCGGACTTAAGTTGGACATAAAACAAAAGAACAATTACGCTGGGACATCCGTAAATGAGACACCCTGTATATAGCAGAATACTCGAAAACATTCCTGTCTTAATAATTCTATTTCTAATACTCTACTTCTTCCATTCTTTTAGAGGAAATGTTAGAATTTAGAACAAATTTTAGATAGCACTTAGTTCTAGAATAATTTGTTACTTGTTTCTATTAGTTGTCTGTTTTGTTCCAGGATTTAATGTGATTAATGTGATGTCCTTGATTTATTAAAATGAATTCAAATTTTTCTTAAACATCATGTTTGATTCTTGCCCTTCAGGATGTTACAGAAAAGTATCCCGTGGATCCTACGCAAAAGTGGAAATAGAATTTCTAGTTCGACTTATGGTATATTTGGGCTGTTGCAAAATACATTTCCGCAGTTCACGTGGTTAAAATAAATCAGGCTAAAACTAATTCCGAATGTAATTCGAAATGTTCCACATCAAATCGCATCTCTAATATCGCCTCTTTTCTGCTTCCGGTAAACCTAATACTTTACCGGGAATAGCAAAGCCATTTGATGTCAAAACAAACGTCCCTTACTCTTCTTCCCGGTGTGCCTTTAATGCCGTTATTCCTCCGAAGGCTACGCGGGTAATTTATTTTTCCACTTGCGGAACAAAACAAAAGGATCAAGCCTCGCCAGAAACGCATTCATAACGTCATAAATCACAATTTAAGTGTTTCTTTTGTTACAGTGTAATTACTCAAGAATTAAAAATTCAGAAAAACGCCGACTGATTGCGGCAAAGTCAAAGAACAATATCTTTGGAAATAAAATGGAAAGTCGACCGAGAGAAAAAACGTAAAAGATTCATACACTTAATGGCGTATGTGGTCAAAGAGTTATGGAAATCTAGTGATTGATGGATTAAGTAGATGTACTTTACTTGTTTTCCTAATATTAAACCCTAGAACTAAGAAATCTATAATAATAATATCATATGATTTACTAACCCTCTTATACAGGGTTAGTAAATCATAATTATATATAAATAAATAAAAAATAATTATATATAAAATAAATAAATTAGATTAGGTATAGAAACTATATAATATCACTAAGTTCGATATGCCACGATCATATTTTTGTAATGATTTTCTATGGAGTATTGGAATACCTTGTAATACACTTGACTGGAGTTAGTCATATATAGAAAAATAAAAAGACAATTGCATCAACACATAATTGTAAATCTTTGTACTTTGCTGGGAGTTCATCACGGATCTGTACTAGGACCTTTATTGTTTATGTTACATGTGAATGATCTGCCGAACCATATTTATGACGTATTTTAAGAGGCAATTAAAAATCGTAGATGTATCACCAAGGAAAGAATATACACATTTGATACATTTGCCTGAAATACAGGTAAAATTGCATTTAAATAATTGAGTTAATTATGTGCAATATAACGGGTGTCCAGAAAGAGTAGGGGGTATTTGTAGATTCAATAAAAAAAAACTAGAAGTCAGAAAAAATAATTTTTTTTGTTAATTTTTAGACAAGGAAGAAGAAGAAGTGAGAGTTTGCGAATTGATTGAAAGAATTTTCACGCACTGAAACTCTCACTTCTTCAATCGCTTGTGGGGTTCGAACAGAGCACGGGCGACCTGGATTGCGAATTTTTACAGTCGAACCGGTATTCTCAAACATTCGAATCTATTTTCTGATCTTACACCTCTTGATATTTTCTTATGAGGATACCTTAAAGAGAAAGTGTATGTAAACAAACCACGAACTTTAGTGCAATTAAAGCACAACATTCGCACTGAAATGGCCGCCGTTTCCAGAGAGATGTGTAGACGCGTGGTGGCTAATTTCCATTTACGGTTAGAGGAGGGCCAGCAGCGTGAGGGTCAACATTTGGAGAACACAATCTTTTGTACTTAATTTTCCAAAACCTTGTCTAAAAATTAACAAAAAAATTAATTTTTTCTGACTTCTAGTTTTTTTTCATTGAATCTACAAATACCCCCTACCCTTTCTGGACACCCTATATAAGTATTTTATTGATCAAAAACCTTATTGAGCCTACAATTAATTCAATAAAGCCTATCTTTTGGGAAAATATAATGCTTATCTCATTACATTCCTTCTCTAAGGAAAACTTTTATGAAGTCCTTTCAGTGTTTTTTCCACATCTGCATTGTGAAGTAGACATACGCATGAGAAAGTTGGGGGTCGAAGGATCAATTTTATCTATATTCCTTATGTAACATGTTTGTTGGGATATTTTTCAAAGAGATTACATAGTTTCGGTTGCCATTGGCTTTTATCATCACAATCAATCATTATCAATAATTTATTTTTTGCTTTAGCCCTTAAAAATAGCAGTTTAATAGAAATATTTGTGATTTAACTTTGTATTAAAGATATTTATTAAAACTTTCAAGTGGCACTCGCAAACTGACTATTGTGCTTAAGTATTTGTAACAGAAGATACAGAGCCTTCATAAGCTTCCATTGGTATGTTGTTTTATATTCCTTTATACTTTATAAATATACTTTATACAGTAGTAATTTTCCTCAAAAAATTACTATTTTAACTACTTTTCCTTCATTATTTGTTTCAGATTTAAATTCGAAACTTTCTTAGCGTCCTCTGGAGTACCTCAAGATTAAAATTTAGGGCCCTTGTTCTTTATCTTATTTATTAATGATTCGTCTCTAATGCTTACATTGCATCTTCTTCTTTTTGCACACGACTTAAAATTATTCTTAAATATTACCTGATTAGATGATCCCTTGAGATTGCAAAAACTCATCGACCTTGCTGCGCCGATCTATAAGAATAGATAAATGTAGTCTGCTCGTATGCCTTAAAGAAGCAACCACTAATATTTATATCCACTATTCCGTTGGTGGTACAGTTTCAACAAGTTCCGAAAATATTAAGCATCTTGGTGTGTACTTTGATGATAAATTATCTTTATTTCGGAACATCAACTATGTGATTTTAATTGCACATGAAACCCTGGATTTCCTGATTAGAAGCACATAATTTAATTACACTTCTACCTTAAAATGTTTATATTTTGTATTAGTTCATATTGTAGCCTTATTTGGTATCTCCGGTATCCAAGTAATATGAATCAACTTGAAAATACTCAACGACGTTTATTATTTTTTCTTAAGTTTAAGAAACGTTTCTCAAAATTCAGTATCATAACATCCAGTCATTGAGATCTAGAGGGAGCCAGTCTCTCATTTTCATTTAAACATTTATTTAGTAGTATACATGCCATACCCACATTACTAAGTATGTTTAGTATACACATACCCACATTAGGCCCTCGAGGGAAAAGTATGTTTTATTGCCAGACTTTTTGTAATGCCAAAAAATTTTAATACAACATCTAGCACTTCTGATGTGCTATTATGAGTACAATTCTTCTGATTTGAATAATTGTACTCATAATGAATTACTGTCTTTATTATTATTATTATTATAATTCTCTCGACTGTCAATCTGCATATCATTTGCGGGTGAAAATCCCAATTGAAAAGTTAATATCTTGATAGCCACGAAAATAACTGCTAGAAAATGTTCTATTCTTGAAATTGCCTGGCCAAGGTTTTGTCCTATATACTGTCAGTGTTTCTTGAAACACCCCAATTGAAAATAAAAATTGACGCGTATGATTATTCTGTTTAAATATCGATAAAAACTGATTTGTTAACTTTATTTCAAACAGCCACGTCTGACGCGTCTTTTTTAGATGTGTATTCCTGTAAAATTACTACTTTCTACGCTAGTCAAATACAGCGTAAGACAATTAACTTGACACATATCAAGATAAGTAATGTATTTTTGTTGAAATTGTTATTGAAAACTGAAAGCGCATTGTAATTTTGTGGTTTAAATAGTATGAAAACATCACGAAAGCTTTGCTCTTTTCCACAACTACTACATCTCCAAATTTGTTTGGATTTTTCGCCGCACTTTCGCTACCTTCTCTAAGTTATCAAACGTAATTCTTTATGTCGTATTATTTCCTCTGATAACGCATACAGTCCCCGAGTTTGCAATAAATTATAAGCTCCGCGTATAAAGCTCCTGAACGGTGCGTATAAAACTCATACGCGCATCACCTTAAAATGAGTTTTTTCGCGGGAAGGCTTACTTTCGTAGGAGACGACTGGGCGTAAATACATTATTTTGACTTCCCTTCCAATTTAGAGGTGGCATTAAGTAGACCTCATCGTGTCCCCAGCCGTGTCGTGTGGGCGAATTTATTGCCTTACCCAGTATAATCCGCGTCGTGATGGTACATAATTCTTTAAGTATATTTGCATGTAGCGAAAATGTCATAAGTGTATACATTAAGTATATTTTGTACTCATAAAATAAGAGAAAATGTTTGCTCTTTCTAACTCGAAATAACATTAAAGCCTCGTTCGGACTATCCTAGTAATTTATTAACTTAATGTAACTGAACGACTAAATTTTAGTCGAGTAGTTTAGTAAGTGATTTAGTCGAGTCGATCCATTTTATTCTATATTTTTGGGAGAGTAGGGCCCCCACCACGCATCAGTGCATCATACTTCATCTACTAAACAAGTGCGAACCTGTTGATTTTAGTCGAGTTCATTATCTGCTGCCAAAATGTAGTTTCGTTGAAGCGAAGATACAAATTTAAAATTTATTACAAAATACACACACCGTCAAAAGTCTTGGACCCCCCCGTATATTACAGATTTCGACTATGTTTATTTTATTTTCGTTGCTAGACAACAAAAGTGAGTTATTTAGCTGTTAAACAAAATCAAATAGATTACTAGATAAAATATTGTTGATTAGTTATAATTTTTTTTTACATATTCGTCAGTTTTATTGCATATTCAGCAAAGCAACTTTGATGCTTTTCTGTCGTTATAATGCCAGGACTTGAGGGTCATACATTTAATAGGGCAAGAATTATTGCTTTGCAGGATACTGGACATTCCAATCATCAGATATCCGAGATATTAGTCATTACTAGATCTTCTGATGTGCGAATAGTGCATAGGTATCAAGAATTAGGGACAGTGGAAAGAAGACCACGTAGTGGTCGGCCTCGAGTGTCAAATGAACGGCAAGATCGGTATTTGGTTCAATATGCACGTAGACACCGAAATGCTTCAGCTCCAGCCCTCAGGGTTCACTTTCAAGGTCCGTTTCGCCATGTTATATCGACCTCTACAATTCGAAGAACACTCCAGCGTACACATTTACGTACAAGAAGGCCTTTAAAGGTACCCACTCTACTTTTACGACATCGAGCTGCCCGCTTTCAGTGGCCACGGGAACGTAGTGATTGACTTTTGCAGCAGTGGCGATGGGTCTTATTCACAGATAAAACCACAATTGGACTAGTGAGTGATGACAATAAGCAAAGGGTCTGGAGAGAGCCAAGTCGTCAAAAGAGACAAAATAAAAAATTTTCTCCGTGAGGTTGCTCCCTACAATGGTGGGACAATAATGTTTTGGAGAGGAATAATATTCAATCTCCGTACGCCATCAATTCCCATAAATCAGAATATGACAAGACAAGTTTATATTGAAAGTATTATCAGGCCCATTATTTATCTCTCACGCGACGAGTTAGGTGATAATTTCATCTTCATGGACGACAACGCCAGGCAACATTGCGCAAGAACGGTTCAAGAGGTACTAGAACAGGGAGATATTACCCCATCAGATTGGCCAGCTAAGTCCCTAGATATGAATACCATTGAGAACATGTGGGATTTTGTTTCTAGAGCAATTCACAAAGGCATGAACCACCCCAAAATGCGGAAGAGTTAGCTGTAGCAGCAATAGAGGAATTTAACAATATTCTTCAAGAAATTATACAGTTTGATTGTTTCAATGCACAGGCGTATCAATATCTTACCGAGAAGCAGAGGAGGCCATACTGACTATTAAGTTGTAGTTTACTTTGTTAAGAAATATGTTTTGTTAATTTTTGTCATAATAAATGTACTAAAAATTGCTAGTTTTTTTCTCATTATATTTTAATTGATTAAATTTTTAAAAATTATTCCTGTATTACAACAAAATACATTTAGGAAAAACATACATTGAAAAACAAATACAAAGTTTAAAAAAAGAATTATTTATTAATACAAAATATTGGGGGTCCAAGACTTTTGACGGTGTGTGTATTTAGTAGATTGGAAAATGTAATGAACATATGTATCTGGATTTGGTGAAAAGGAGATTAATTGAAAATAAAAAATATCAGGTTAGTGTTGATTGTTTTATTCATATAAGCAGTTTACAAGTAAGTATATAAAATATTCTACATTGTTTTCTTCTTATACTTCTTTTTCGACTTCTTTTCAGATGAACCTACACGCAGGAGCTAAAAATTTCTGGCGCCAGGACTGACACAGTTTACATTCCTTCAGTAAAATGGTTCAGTTTATTGGATGGTTCCCTACAAAAGATTTAAACATTTTCAGTCATTCTTAAAGTTCGGCAGTATTCTTTAGGATCTTCCAATGCCTCGAGAAGATAATTAATAGCTCCTAGTTAATCCCTTCTCTGAATCAATTTTTGTATCCATAGCCTTTTTCTTTTATCACACTAAGTCCTTCTTCAACTTCTTCTAAAATAACCATTGCTATAAGCAGCTTTATCAGCTTATTTACTTTGTTGCGTTGCTTGTTCATCTTGCAATACACTACTCACTAACATACTGTACATAACTGTAGTGTGAACGGTTTTTGGTCAGTTCGTAGATGTTTAGTTACTAAATTACTTGCTACTTGACTAAATTACTAGCATAGTCTGAACCAGGCTTAATAATTATTAGTAGTACGCTACCCAATTTGGTACATTGTATCGTCCAATCAATAAATAGTATATTCCAGTGTCGGACGTATATATGTGTAACAACGTAGTATGAAATTAAATTAAAAAATTTCATATTATCGATAAAAACAAGAGGATTATATTTGTATCGATAATAATCAAAAATATTTTCTACGTGCTACACTAGAAGAGATCAGTAACTTAATAGCTACCCGCGGTAACAGAAGAAGGCCAGTAGTTGCACACTTTCACTGTGAGATGTAACAAGTACTCGCTGTCATATACCCTATTGTAAATTAAATTAGTATTATTATTAGATTTATAAATGTCGCGTGAACTTCCCTTGCGTGCTATAGCGGAAAAGTGGTGGGAGTGATACTTATAAAGTGCATTTTGATTAAAATGAATTCAAAATTCTTCTTAAATATCATGTTTGCTTGCTCCTCTGGTTATTACTCATGTGAATATTATGGAAAGGTGGAAACATAATTCCTAGTTCGACTTATATTTAGTTGGTCGCAAAAATAAATTTCCACACTTCACGTGATTAAAATACATTAGAGCAAGTCAAATATAATTCGAAATGTTCTATATCAAGTCACATCTCTAATATTGCCTCTATTCTACTTCTAGTAAACTGAATACTTTCACGAAACTAGCAAAGCCATTTGACATCAAAACAAACGTTCCTTACTCTTCTTCCAGTTTGTTCTTAATGGCGTTATTTTTTTTATGCTATCCAATAGGATGAAGCCTCGTCATAAGCGTATTCATAACGCCATGAATTACTATTTAAGTGTTTCTTTTGTTACAGTGTAATTACTCAAGAATTAAAAAAAATTTTGTCGACTGATTGCGGTAAAGTCAAAGATCAATATCTTTGGAAATGAAATGGAAAGTCGACCGAGAGAATACTTAAAAGATTGCACATGTGATCAAAAAGTAACAGATAACTGTAAATCTAATTGTAAAAATACTTTGCTGGGAGTGCCTCACGTATATGTGCTTTTGTTTTGCTCTCGAGGGAATATTTTCTCTCGAAAATCTTCAAAAAACACCTGGCCTTTGGTGTTCTGTCATTATTTGGCCAGGTAGTGCAGAATTCGCATACGCCTACTCCCCGCTATCCTATCAGTGTAATGCCGAAAAGGAACCGCTCTCGCTTTACTTCTCTTCGGCATATCAATCAGGATATTTATTCATTCCCGACTTCCCTTTCTTCCTTCTCTTTTTCTTTCATGATGGCCGTTACCATCTGCTCCACCTCTGTCCATCTTTCCCTGCTCTCGAGCATGATTGGGATCATGTTATCTACAATGATAGGATGTCCTATCTTTTGCTCCGCAGCTCTCCTTCCTATCCACCTTTTGCAGCTGAACACTGTGTGGCCGGCATCGTCGACCTCTCCACAGGACCAGCACTCTCTGCTCTCGCGTTTGCCTATAGCCAATAGGTAATCCGCGAAATAGCCGTGCCCAGTAAGGACCTGGGTTAAATAATACCCGACATCGCCATGTACCCTTTCGCACCATTGCCTTATGTTCAGGATTAGCACCCTCGTCCAGCTCCCTCGTGGCTCCGCATCCCATCTCTTCTGCCAGTGTTCCCATAGGCTCTCCCTTGCTGCACCTCTGTCAGCTCCTCCGCACACCTCCCGTCTCTCCCTTGCTAGAAGGTCAATGTATTCTTTGTATTGTATTTGTATTTGTGCACATATTTGTGCTAGGACCTTTATTATTTATGTTACAAATGAATAATCTGTCGAACCATATTTATGCTTAAAACTGTCTTCCATGAGCGATACTAGAAGGGGTCAATAATCTAGCAATTATTTGCGGTAATATGAAAACATCTATGTTCGCAGTTACACACTTTTGCTGTGGGTTGTAACGCATGCTCGTTGACGTATACCCTACTATAAATTGAATTAGTATTATTATTAGACTTAAAATCGTGTAAGTTTGCCTCGCATCTATTCGGACACATGTAATGTACATCCATAGTCCTTTTTGCAAGAAATGTACCCTTTTTTCTGCACTATATTTAACGTAGTAAACATTATATATTAAATATTATATATGAAAACTGAATTGCTTGCCCCTACATCCCCTCAAATATTCTCAAATCTACGCTACGGCATCTCCGAGTTATACGAGTGTAAAACTGACGCCGGTGGGATGGGTAATATTGGAAGTCTTCTGAAGTATGGTAGACTAGTACCTACTTCTTCGTTGTGAAATATTAACAAGAGTTGGGTTAGTTCACACTGGTAATAATCAAAGGAGTTATATAGCGTGGATCTTAATAACTCGATCAATTGAAAAATGCATAACCATTGCTTCTACTTTATGAACCACTGTTAAAACCCTATTTAGTTTAAGAATTAACTGTAATTATGTTATTGTAAGGTTTCACACGTCTATCAAATGTATATTTTCGTAACGAAGTTGTGAAATATTTAATGGTTTTTTTATAAGTCTAGGCTGAAAGTAATTTCAATATCACAAAACTAAATCCGACCTTTATTTAGATATAGAAATTTGTGAAAATCGTATCCTTTTAAGGTAATTCCTCCGGAAGCCCTATTTTCGATAGAATTTCATCGAACTTCGGGTACACATAAATACAATAAAGGACATATTCACCATCACAGTTGGAACACTTTTTTCCATGGTTTGAATGTACTAACTGACTAAAAGTTATATATTTTACATCATAACTTGAAAATTTTGTTATACATTTTTTCAAAACCAGCTCATCTATACATCAGCTTATTACAATATTTTATACTAAAGAAATCAGTTATTGCCCGATTTGTTGAAACGATAAACATTTATAAAATATACCAGTTTAAGCTTTGCGTAAGTCAATAACTTGTCAATTAGTATTTGGCAACGCAGCAGCATGTATTTTCAAAGTCGCCACTTATACTGTTACTGCAGTGAAGGAACGTTTTTATATTCATAACATCTCAAACTTTTGCCAAGCTTGCTCAATTAGAAAATACGTTGTTCAATGCTTAGGTTAGTTACTCTGTTTACCTTTTGGAAGATTCTCGCAATACAACTTAAACGTTTCTGTATTACATTCCGTTTTCCAAATTTTCCTTTATTGTCCCGCAACTAATCACGACAAAAATTAATTTTTAATTCTTCTATAAATTTTCTTTCGCGCTCCGAAAAAGTTTACAGTCAGGTTAAGTATAAAGCATACACAATCACAACAGATTAAAATACAACAAAACGCAATGTTGTCATGTCTTTAGTTTCAACTAATAAACATGTAGTTGATTGTATACGTATGCATGCAGTGTCTGAGTATCGAGTACAGTCTCTGAATAAAAATAATGGACACTAGACTACTGATAACTCCATATACTCGTATTTTACGTTTACCCACGCATTTATTGACGGCATTTGAACCAGACGGTACAGAAAAAATACCTTAATATAACCCCGGTGATATAGTGTAACTGTTTTTTAAATATAATATAGCTCAAGATAGAGATATCAACATTTCTGTCGTTCTCTCAAAGAAATATTTTTGTATATCATGGTAGAAGATGAATTTTTCAATAGTTCGGTATGTGAACATCCTCCCAGGGACATTTTCCCGTTAGCATATTTCAAACTCATATTTAGGTCGAACCGAAACTCCTTAACGGAAGCATGGGAGCGAGTGTGGATAAAACTTATAAAATAACAATTTCACCTAGAGGAAGGAGATAAAAGTCTTATTAAGTAGCTTTTTTAGGTCTGAGAGGAGTAACACAAAAAGTTATACGGAAAAGTGTGTTTTCTCACGTAGGTATACATAAGAAGTTAGCTCCTTCCGCGTAGATCAACG
Organism: Rosalia funebris; assembly: GCA_037954035.1. Taxonomy (NCBI): domain Eukaryota; kingdom Metazoa; phylum Arthropoda; class Insecta; order Coleoptera; family Cerambycidae; genus Rosalia; species Rosalia funebris. Next base: position 14,591,128 of record JAZFAV010000034.1, on the reverse strand, counting down.
GGAAAACGTGATGTAAAGTTAGAAGTGAAAATACGTATCGTGATATGTTTTCGATACGCCTACAGAAAGTCTAATTTTATAAGGCGTGAAATTGAAATTATATTGTTTCAAATAGAGAAATATTCCAGTGTTACGTAATACATAAGTAAACTAACAAGGATGATCATATAATATTTATATCTTCTTTGATGAAATGATCTTAAAATTGAATACTGAAAACAAATCCTTTGAAATTTTGAATAATTAATTCCTTTCACCTTGAAACTAGTTAGTTTAAAATTGTCTATAATCGTTTGGCAATAGGGAATAGAAGTTTAATCATCACACAATTTTAAATAATACACAACTTGAATTTGTATGCACTTCCATAAATATTTAAGAAATATATACATAACAGGAAATATTTTTAGTTACATATGCATACTAGTCTCATGACGATAAAGTAGTAACTCATAATATAGCTTGTCCCATCGTGTACTCCATCAAATTTCCTGTCACATTTTCCTATATTCATAAAGAACTATGACATACAGACATCATATCGCTCAAGCGAGAAAGAAGGCATAATTTTGAATAATGACGCGGCGATATACGAACAGAAGGAAATGAAATAGAATAATGTGATAATAGGCATGAAAATTAAATGAAATACGAAGTGATTTACCTGAAATATAAAAGGCTATAAAATATGACCCCAAAGAAGAAAAGGAGAACCCACATGGGATTAAGAATAAGCGATGTTGTGGTATGTTTGGCAAATAGGGTAAAGTTATATTTGTAAACGTATCTTGTAATTTTGTGATAAATGTATTTTGTTAAAAGACTCCAAAGAAAATACGAAAGTAGAAAGGAGAAGAGCTAGAAATTTATTTATTTAATTTCTGTTCTAGGATATACTAAATTTATTCATAATTGTTGTTTATTCAAACTAAAGAGGAGCAGAAGATAATGTCTAATAAAATAACGTTCAATCCGTAATCGAAAAATTAATATATAGGGCGATCCTCCTAAATCAAGAACCATCTTAATATCAATATTATCGCAATAATTTATTTTCACATTGTCTTTTAAATAATTAGGTATCCTTTATTAAAATACTTCTAAATTACAGTGTAATTTTTGTCATTTGTTTAAATACTAGCAATTGGGTACCTTATTTACTTATTTTACAAGATTGATACTTTACTATTCCCTACATAATTCCTTATTACCAAGTTGTACAAGGTCATTAAAGATGCAATTCTAAAAATAATATAATACTTTCAAAATCTATTAATCATTTTATTGTATATAGGAATTTCAACGAGAGTATCTTCATATAAGAATATGGTCATATCGTAATTGAAAATAGCAATAAATAATGACTAAATTTGTTTTCCTCTTCTTCTTCTTCTTCCTTCTTCTAAGTAGGTCTATGACCTGTTCCTCTTCAATGAATATCATTGGTACTATGAGCTATTTATCTGTTTTTACAGAGGGTAGGCAGCTAAGCCTGGCCCTCTAACCCTCCTCTTTCTTGCGGGCTTGGGACCGGCAACAGTACTACTGGGCTACTCAATCCACCCAGAAGCACTGCAGGCAGAAACATTTATTTTTATTTAGATTATATTAATAATATTTGTGTAAACAAATATGTTTAGATATTATTTCAATTACTATATTATTTTAATTATTTTATAAACCAGAAAAAGTGAATTTCCCATTGCAAAAGAACTGAATTCTTTTTCAATTGGAGTGATGTCAAAATTTAGTCTATTCATGTTTGAGTTAATTTTCAGACCTATCTTGAGCTGAACGTGTATATAATTATGTAATCAATTAATATTTATCAACAAAACATTGAAATAAAATCCGTAGTAAGTGTACTTGTACCTCATCTGGCAGAGTTAATTAGACATATCAGTTTTATTTGCCAAAGCTGATTTGAATATTTTGAAACTGTTAGATATCACATGGAGCTACGTGTGTTTCGCTCTAGAGAGGGAGAAAAGGACTGTTAATTAGGAAAATAATATTTTTGTTATCGATTGAAGATATGTAGATAAAAATATTTCATCCGGCATTTCGTATATTTCGTAATAAAAAATAAATGTATTAATTCGTAAGAACAAAAATAAATTATTTCTTCAAATTAAGCTGAATGATCATCTATATTAAACGTAAGCGAAGATGAATCTCCAAATGAAAATCAGTCCTATGGATACAATAAAATGTCTCTGCGACGTAAATTACCATAGAAGGTATTACAAGAAAGACACTTTAACGTTTTAGATAAGAATAAGATAACGTTTAAACAAATTAAGAAGAGAAACTGTATGTAGAAGATGTAGCTGATATTTGGTATGGTACATGGTACTGTACACATATTGTCAATAAAGCATCTAAATATTTACTTATATCTTTAAATATTTATTTCATCTATGTGGCATTCGCATAGCGTAAATATTCCGAGAGATTGTAGTAATACGCGACTGTTTACGCACAATGTGAGAAGGTTTGTATAAAAAATTTCTGATTTAAATTTCATATCGGGTGTGAAATAGTGGTTGATTTATAATCGAATCTTAAAAAGATCTTTACGTATAAAGCATGTCAACAGTGTAACACATAAACAAAAAAAAAACGTGTATTTTATAGACATATATCTGCAATTCAGCAGATGCTTAGTCAAGTCACTTCGAATATTTAATGCCAACTGGGTAAGTATTGCATATTATATAAGTTAATACAACTTATATGTAATTGATTATGTATAATTCTGCTACTAATGAATGGCAAATAAGCAACAGCAACGATTCAATTCATTATTATTCAGATCATTGTCCTTATTTCGAATATCTATGGTGAGCTATAATTTGGGTGAAGTAAACTATAGTTCACTAATAAACTCCTGAACAAAAGTAATGCCTCAGTGAAACTTCACATTATTACTTTTATTGTTTCGAAAATTTTAATCATAGTACCTACGTGATATTATAATTAAATGATTTCAACTAATGTTTAACAAATTAGTATGGTATTATCGTGAAAGAGGTATGAATAAATAACAGAAACGAACAATAATTCCCAAATGCAATGAAAATGGTGTTAATGAAAAACTTTATAAAAAACATTGGAAGTGAAATTAAATCATAAGAATCTAAATTCAGTAGCATATAGATCCTCCTCTAGACCACTTATCACTGCTTCCATTCATCTGGGAGTGGTGAATGGCTTCCTGAGGGATATTCTCCCATTCGCATCCCTAAGGGTCATAGAGGCAAATATGTGGCGTGTAACGGATCATTTTAGTGAATCCCATAGATGCTCTATGGGTTTCTTGCATAAAAATGAAATTGTCCCCGACAAATGGGGCAATTGGCATTACATGTTCTACGATATTTTCTACGTAGAAATGTGCATTTATGAATCTTCCCCGTTGAATCCGCACGACCTTTCTTCTGCCTTCTGCCAGACACGTTGACGTCCATTTGATGAACGCAGTATTACTCTTGTTTCGCCTGAAAAAAAAAATGCTCGCTTCCAGCCATCACTGGTCCAATTTACGTATTTTCTTGTAAAAAGCAGTCTAATAAATCTATGTTTCTGGTGAGCAGTGGTATAATAGCTGGTCTTCTACTATCCAATCTTCCCTATTTGAGCCTTACCTTGACCGTTCGTCAAATTCATACATTTCACGCTGCTGCTAGGGCTCTGCTTAGCCTAAACTGGTAGAGGGCCTGTTTCTTAAGGCGGCTTGCATATTGCTCCTGTGATCTGTAGACTTCCTACGATCTTGTCCTGAGGTTCTACAGTAACTTCGAAGTTCATTGAAACGTTTAACTGTTTGATTAATTGTTGATTGTCTGGATCAGAGAAACTCCTAATGGATTAGTCACATATCGCTGTCTACGTCCTTCGTTAACCAGACTTACCGCTTTCACTGCTTTCTCTTTCACATCTTCTCTTAAGTTGCGTAAATGATTCAGTTCTTCTACTCTTTACTACTTTAAAACACTTTAAACAGGGTTAGATGTATTATAAACAAATAATTACAATATATTCCATTACATTTATCAAATAATTATAATTGTTTATCAGTAGTGATAAAGGATATCCTAGGCCACGTACATAAAATGCTTAAGAATTTAAAATTTCAATAAAATATAAAAAATAGTGAAAATGTTTGTTACAATATGATAGATTGCCATATAATTGACATTCACATGGCAAAAAAGTTCTCCACTTATTGTTGCGTATCTTTTGTCAATTATTTCCTGTTTCTCTATTTATTAGTACGCTGCATACGTATTAGTAAGTTGTTCCTGCTGTGTAACATATACAGTAAAGCCTTAGCACAATTTTACTTCTAATTTTATTAAAAAGTTAGTTAAAAGATTAGATATACAGAAATTGATTAGTTTAGACTAGAACTTCAAGCTGCGAGAAGAAAGTTACATGTGAAGAAGCAGAAGAACGGTGTCATGTTCAGGGAGAAGTATTAGACTCATCGGTAATCAAACGCATTCATACAATGGTAGTTCCTCCCCCTAAATCTATTCTCACCACCATGTTTTCACAAGAGCTTGTGCTTTCCTAGCTTCCGTTTTATGAGCTTTATACTGAAAATTTCACTGACAGGTCACCGTATTCTCTGTAATAACTATAAACATCTTTTATTTTTGGTTTTTATATGTACACCCTTGCATATTGTTGGTGTTAAATGTTGTTTCATTATTATGCATCCTTTTTAGAAAATATGAAGTAATTTAGGGTAGGGAGATATGTCATAATTTACTTCTTTATGTACATTTACAAATAGCGAGAGAGATATTTGGTACTGTTTGTTTCATCAACTACCATACATAAGTTGTATATTACTGTGTAATGCTAGTAGTGATACTAAGTTTCAAAGTTATCTTCAACTGTTTGTTACACCTGAAATGATACATGAAAATATGAGGAAACGAAATGAAGGGTTCGGGTGTAAACAATGGTAACTGACATTTTCTAAGTTTGGAGATAATTATACCTAAATGTTGAACTGAATTAAGATTTCTACTTACATCAATTTTTAATCAATAAAATTTATAGGAAGCTATGATGAAGTCTTTAGAATAAAATATAGGCAAATATATGACGAAAGTATTTTGTTTTCACTTTAATATAATTTTTTTATTCGAAAATCACGTAGATACCATTTTTTACTTTGCTTTATGCTTTTTCAAGGGGAGATACCATGCAAATACCATCGTAATAAGTTGTAGTAAACATCACATAATCAGACAAACTTTTATTACCAAAAATTTTACATATAAGTAGGTATCTCCTCATCCTTCAACAAAATTATTGTAGTATTGATGATATGCTTCTGGTATCTAAGACAGGCATGACTTTACTGCATCCAGTTTACCAGTAAATTTGCATTTTCGTATGTAAATAATGCTGCAGGTACCATTATTTCCAAGCAGGCTGTTTTTAAAGGTTAGAATATATTCCTTACCGTATTTCCTAATAATGCCAGTCGTTGGGAAAGCGACTTTTTTTCTGGATATGAAGGATCAAACGTAGGGTCATTATCTTCATCATCTCGTTCAGTTTCCGACGATAAAACCGAGGAACTTTCAGGAAAACTGAAGTCGAGTCTACGCCGTGCCGCCATGTTGACTGCATATACTATTATTTACTTACTCACACTTACAGTTACCATAATTTGCAATGAGTGCAACAGCGCCTCTATTAGCGTAAAATTAAATTAACCACTATAAAAGAGAGCGGGAACGCACATATCATTGTTTTCACCAAAAAACTCAATATTTCCAAAATTGTCAGTTACCATTGTTTACACCCGAACCCTTCAAATATAAATCAATAAGCCAAATCGTCATTTCGCCTTCGTATTGATTCCCACCAAGACAGACGATTCGGACCCACTTCAGTAATTATTGCTCTGATACAACTTGCGCAACAGATTGAACAAAGGGATAAAACATACTTTACGGCCATAGCCCAGCCAACGACGTTGATTTATATTCAATTATTCCAGATGGGAGTCGATAGTTTATCCAGAACAATGGAAACGTCAAAACTAGTTGGGCCGTGCCTTCCAGCGCCAACTATTTACCGAGTAAATAAACAGTCAACTAAAATATGTCGCTTTCCTGGACGTCGCCAACACTCCGTTCCGAAGCATCATCGACAATAGCATTTAGTTGTTTGATAAGGGTCAGTTTTTGGTCCGTAAACAATGGGGGATCGAGATGAAAGCTAGATGGACATAGTTTTGGCTAAATGAGGCATTTATAAGTAGGATATAGTGCTGTTGTTATTAACTGTCGTTAACAGAAATGTATCAGTTGAAGGAATAGGAACTAAATATCTACATCCTAATGAAATATTTATTAGTGCATTAAGGACTCTGTTATGGTATAAATATCTTTTCTTAAATCTAATGTGAAATAATTGGGTACTATCTATGTCGATAATAATAAACTTCCTAACCGAGAGGCAATATTCTACAATTAGCTTTTTCGAAACAAAGAAATGTACATGTAAAGTAGACTTTTTAATTTTCATTGTACATCCTTGGATCTGATTTATTTACATATGATGTTACTGAAATTCTGATTGTGACCTTACCAACATTTCTTTTGGTAATTATTTATTTTAACATAAAACTTTCAAATCATCCCTCCATTTGATTATCCCTCCATTTATTGGGGTCTTTATAGACAAATCTGTTTTTAGTCTTTGACAATAAGACATATGTAATTTTCCATAAAGTACATTTCAACATTTCTACTTTGTTATTTTCTTATAAATTTTATAGGTACTTCAATACATTGTATTTATATATTTTGTTGAAATATCTGTAAACATTAATTTAATTCAGCTGCCTTTAAATCATTGTTAGTCTGAACAAAGCTAACTAACAAATAATTGCTTTAAATACATTTGTCAGTAATTTCTAGTACTGAGTATGGAAAAATTAAAAACAGGGATTTCCGCCGGTCTACAAATTCGAAAACTGGTAACAGATCAAAATTTTGACAGATATGACCGATTTAGAATCTGACGCATGGTTTAGTTATGCATCAGTAATTCAAAATTTTACATTGTGCTTCTGGCTCCATCAGAAGTGCAGGTGATACCAACATTGTTATTTTAAATGAAACCGTTAAACACTCTATGACTTATTATATTTCAGGAAAGTCCGTAAAATCGCCTGGCCGTAAAAAATCTACTTCTTATAGTATACCGTATACCTAATTATACCTAATATTTGTAGCTTCTGAGATATTCGGCACATTATCAAAAAATTGATAGTTGCTAGCCTTACTGAAAACTTCCATAATTTCTTTGGCGTAATAGAGTTTGATAGGTTTATAAAAAAAAACATAAACGGGGGTATTTGTACAATTAAAATAACTTCAGAACTTCTATACCAAGTGTTTAATTTTTCACGTTACCTTGTAGAAATTTCATATCGCCAAATTTTGTTTTAAAATGGAACATTCATTATTTTTTAAGCAGTTCACTCAAACTTAAATTCAGTTTATTTTAATAAACCTTATATAAGGCTTGTTAGGATTGAAATTACAGTGTTTGGAGATATTTCAATTTATTCGGATTTTGAAGTTTTGCGCCTTGTTTATTAAACGTAGTAAGTTTTGACTTCATGCAAATTTTGTCACACGTATGCAATAACATTTCTGTATTAGTTACTGTTTCTAGTACTACAAGATTTACATTTATATATTTATGGACCATATTCAACTTGTCAGTACCATGTACTATATTTGTGTTAACTTAAAATGAAACTATTTTTTTTTTAATTGAAAAGGGTAGGTAGACTAATGTATTTAAAATATATACAAGAAATATTCATTAACAACTAACAGCAAGTTAGTAATTAATGCTAGTATATTATTTGTATTCTATATTCAGCTATGATAATTTTTTTTCAAATCTGATTCCATGCATACAGAACTTTATATAAGAAAGAAGTATTTATTCAAGTGTAAGGTAAATTAGGCCGAAAATTCCTTACCAATTTATAATTTCTTATTAATTATTGCTAAAATTTAATTTTAAGGTACAGACGTAAATAAGAAATACTAAAACAATTAATAATATTACAAGAAACGAGGATAATGAATCATACCTTAGTGTTACTCCATATTAGTTAAAAACACAAGGCGCAGGTATCCAGAAATGAATATTGCATTTATTTTAAGAAAAACAACTGTAACACGCAATTTCTGATTTAAAATTTGCCAATGAGCAAAGTGAATTCTACGTGAAGTAAACAGGGCAAGTAAATGTAATTAAATCCTAAGAATATCCTATCTAATTTACTCTTTAAATAGAATTTAAATAACAGTTAATGCTGCAACGCTCTAGTGTTAAATGAATGATGTTTAATTTTTAATAACTCTTTTATGACGATTTAACAAGTTCCATGTAGCTTTAATTCAAATTACATTTCCCGGTAATATCTCGTACCGAAAGAACTTTTCCCCGATCTACAACTTTTAATTTAATGTTTTTCTTAATTCAATATTACAAAACTAATTGAATGGGATGCGCGGGTGAAATAGCAGAGGTTGTTCAGGTAAATTTTTACTGGAAAATGTAATGAAGTTAGATGAACTTCTGTAAATGAAATACTTGCGGAAGTTTAAGTACAATTAAGTCTGATGTAGATATCTCTGGAAATTGTTTAATAAAGTTAGACACTTTCATGTAAAAGTTTAGATTACATCAATTTCTGCCGGTTTATCTTCATTAAATATTCCAATAATGAATGAAAGCATATCAGAATATTGTTATATATATTTTCTTGGATTATTCAATTCCATGTTAAATATACGCATATCACTAACTGCGATATTAACAAGTCGAAATTCTTACATGGATAATCTTTAGGGGAGACGATTTTCGTTTAAGCTTATCCAGAATATGATTTATTAACATTTTGGCCTTCGTGGAATAGCAGAGTTTTCTTCAAGACATCACTGTGGCAACCTGTCATAACTTATGCGAATAAATGAATTTAATGCGACCCAAATCGAAATTAACCTCAAGCCTTAATCCTGGACAATGAAATTGAAGTATATGTCAAAGGGAAGGTCAAAGGGAACTCTGTGTATAATGCTTTCGTAAAGTAATGACTGAATTCGTTAAAAATTCAACGAATAACTTTTGGGAAAAACTCTCAGCCTCGTCAAATTTGATTTTTAGTTGTGCATGTTTTAAAATATAATTAATGCATACAGGGTGATTCGCGTAGGAGGTATGATACCTCTCTTTATTACAGAATGTGAAAGGCAACACATTTTTTACATATACTGTGGTAATAATTACATTAGCGTGAATATAGGTTAGATTAAAAAATTAAGAAAAACGGTTTTGTAATTTCAAAATACTTAATTTAATGGCAGACTATTTAAAAAAATCAACTAAACTAAATGTTAAAACTGTGCACCGTTGGCAAATTCGTTCAAAATTCAACGAATAACTTTTGGGAAGAACTCTCAGCTTTGTCAAATTTCATTTTTAGTTGTGCATGTTTTAAAATATAATTAATGCATACAGGGTGATTCGCGTAGGAAGAATTACATCTCTATTTATTACAGAATGTGAAAGGCAAAACATTTTTTACCTATATTGCAGTAATAATTACATTAGCGTGAATATAGGTTAAAAAATTAAGAAACACTGTTTTTCAATTTCAAAATACTAAATTTAATGAATGATTTATTTAAAAAATCAACTAAACTACATGTTCAAACTGTGCACCAATGGCTATTTGGCAGTAACTTTAGCGACCCACAATGTTTTATTGCTACCAGATAAAATCCTATTGAGAGTCCCCGATGATGATGGAGTTTAACACTCAAAATCCCGATAAAGTGAATGTGTAGTGCAGCATAGTCGATGGAAGAATTCTGGGTCCCTATTTCTTTAACATGAACCTAACTAGTACAATATATATGAATTTTTTTCGAAACGACCCTATTTCTACACTAAATAATTCTATATCCAGATGCAGGACCTGATCCTCCGAAAATTACTTCTTCATTCAACAGGATGGTGTACCTGTCCTCGCTTATTTATATGAGGTCTTCCCGAATCGTTGGATAAGGAACCCCACACCACGTTGGATCACCACATTTGACACCCCTAGATTTATTTTTATGGGAACATTTAAAAATCAAAGTATACGTTACTAGGACGGATAATTTGAAAGATTTAAAAGTAAAAATTCGCTACGAAATACAACGTACACATTCTGTAGTTATGGATAATATTAAAAACAATTTACTAATCATCTTGGCTACTGTCAGGTAAAGTACAATTTGAATATTTGCTTTAATTGGTTTTTCAGATAATCATTGCCATTAGATTTTGTATTTTCAAATTGAAAATCGTTTTTCTTAATTTTTTTTATCTAGCCTATACTCAGGCTAATTTAATTATCAGTATAGGCTAGTATAAATAATATGCTCTTTCACATTCTGTAATAAAAGAGGCTGTTGTGAATCATTTGAATTGGACTGAAAATGACTGGAGGAAGGTACTATTTAATGATGAAACCCGGTACAATATTTTCAATTCCGATGGAACGGATCGTAGAAGAAAGTCTGTGAACAAAAAATTTAATTCACTAAACGTGACGCCAACAGTCAAACAGATGGAAACAGCAGACTTTCATTGGGGTGCTTTTCTTTACATATATCTTGTTGATGGTATCATGGATCGGTTTATATATAAAGATATTTTCCAGAATATTGTTATGACTGATGCAGATTAGGAAACGCCGTTGCGATTCATACCCCAATAAGATACTGATCCTAAGCACACCCCAAACCGTGCGAAGAAGTGTTTCTAGAGGAATAATGTGCAAGTTTTGGACTAGCCGGTATAATCTCTTGATCTAAATCCAAGAGAATATTCATAACAAGCGGTAGATAGATGAATAAGAACACGTACGTTTAGAAATAAACATTCTTTGCAGGACAACTAATGTTATAAATATATAAAATAATTAAAGTTGGGAAACATATTACTGAACAAGTTATCCATAAGTTAATTTCATCCATGCCTAGAAAGTGTGTTAAGATTATTGCAAATAATGGTTATGTCGTCAACTACTGATATGAATATTATATATCTATGTCTATTATTATATTCTCTTTGTATTATTATAAAAACGTTGTAAAATGTCTTAAAAATCAAAGAATGAGTCTAATATCCAACTTGTTAGTTTTCATAGATTCTGAATACGCTATACCGTCTTTGAAAGAGTGCCAGTCTGAACGACGATAAAACTTTATTTCCTGTATTCGGAGATCTGTATTCCAAAAAGTGGCGGCGTTCTATTCATTGCGTCAGATATTTCGACGGCTTCTCAAGTATTACCTCGACTTATATGTGAATATCAAGTTTTTGACAGCACGAAATGGATAGCCATAGAAGTCCGCCAATATTTACGGCGCCAACTACGACAGCCCAAAAGTTGAGAGGCGTCAAGTGTACCGTGATCAAAACGCTATCATAAATACTTCTCAAAGTCGGATCTGACAAGCCGATGTGGCGTGTTGGTGCGTGGATAAAGTAAGATAATAAGATTAAACGAAATATTTCGGAGATTTATACAATAGCTTCGGCGCGGGGGCATTATTTAATATTAACTGGAAATAGAAAATACGCGGTCTGTGCCCTAGACTATAGCTTACGGTCGCGAAAAGGGTTATTTCAATTTCAGGTAGAAAATGTTTAGATAGAAACTTACAACAGAACGATTGTCTGTAAATTTTTAATCATCTAAAATGTTGTCATAAAGTCTAGAGCAGGATTTTTATTTTACAGACACACATGTGAATGATATAGGTCGGAGTACTACAAAGGATTACCGCACCCACTGCTTATTGCTACCTTATGAATTGTTAAAGATACTAAATTTAGCTCAAATTTCTATTAGTGAACAGCAAATGAACAGAAATATTGAAGATTGGAAAACACTGAACACAAAGTTTAGTAATATAAATTAATTTTACAATTTGTACAGTTACAATTTGTATCCTTAAAGTCTGGAACAGATGAAATTGTAAATATTGTAAATATTTCGAATCTTCTCCTCAGGTTGTAGACTATTTTTGAGTAGGAGCCTGAAATAGAGAACAAGAAAATAGAGAACAAAGATAAGACGTGTTGACGTCGTATGGTTTATGGATAACAGTCGTTAAATATTCACGCCGTATCTTTGACAGACCATAAATAACGCGCAATTTAAGTCCTACAGTTCCAACTGAGACACTTTATATAACACTTTAAATCATCGTCATACATACAATAATTATAATGCATAAAGCAACCAATCAATCCCGTCAATCAAACCGTCAATATCGTACAGAAACAATGAAAATAAAAGAGAGAGAAAATAAAAGAGAGAAGCTGGGGGACACCAGATGTTATTCTAACAAATGAGTATAAATAATAATAATATAATAATATAATCTATACCTCTCCTACCATTAGGTGTAGAGGCTAAATATACCTTTCTTTAAATAATTAATCTAAATACTACAATTACAGTTACTTAACTAAATACCCTATTTCGTGTTAAACAACTTAAAAGAACTTCTACAATTTAATTCCACCCTATCTTGCTCTGTCCCTATATCTAAACTAACCCCACTCTGTTTGTTGTATCATTTGTCACTTCACTACCACTTCCCTTATGCACCCCTCTTTTCTCCTCTTTCTCATCCCAAACCTGTCAAGTATGATGAACACCTGACTTCCCTTCACTCGCATTTGCTTCTCCACTTTCACGGTTTTCTTCACTATTTTATCATTAATCTCCATCTAACCCTGTCCCTTGCTGTAATTTCAACCTGCTTCCATGTGATTCCTCTTGTCTTCATTATCTTCGCCACTTCTCCGTCCCATGTCATCCTTGGTCTGCCTTTTTTTCTCTTTCCAATGGCTTTTGCTTCCCATATTTTTCTTACTTGTCTTTCTTCGCTCAATCTTTTCATGTGCCCCCACTACCTCAGCCTCTCTATGACCTTCTCGATACTTTCGATATCCAATCTTTTCCTTATTTGTTTATTTCTTATTTTATCCATTATCGTAACATTTGCTACTTTTCTGAGATACTTCATTTCTAATACCTGTACCTTTTTAAGTTGCATCTCTGTCAACACCCATGTTTCGCATCCATACAGTATCGTTGGCAAATATACAGTTTTATAAATTGACATTTTTGTTTTATTGCTAATTTCTGCTTTACTAATGAACCCCCTTTTCATACTATGAAATATCTTTGTCGCTGTTGTTATTCTATTATTTATTTCTTCATCTTTCTTTCCTCCTACCTCTATGGTTACTCCTAGGTACTTTAGGCTTTTTACTTGTTCCACTATCTGATTATTTATTTTTATATTCATTTCTCGCTCATTATAATTGCTTATAACTACTACCTTTGTCTTGCTTACATTTACTTTCATTCCCTGTTTGTCCAACTTTTTCACCCATAGATCCACATTAAATTGTAACTTTGTTTCCCTGTCTGCCACTATTGCAATATCGTCTGCAAACACACATTCACTCACTTCTACTGGCTTCATTTTATAGTATCCTACTGTCACCTTCTTACTTTCTCTGCTTAGAGTATAAATAATTATTATTAATTTTGATCACTTAAATATTGTTATATATTTAAAATATTACTAATGTGTAATCCATCTTAGTAAATTATCGTTAATATCTATATTGTCCAACTTTATTAAATGCACTATTATAGAGTATTATAATGCACTTTATCAAAAGCTTTTGAAAAATCGGTATATGCCGCTCTCACACATTAACTTGCTCACCATTACACATTCCATTATCAATTTTCTGTACAAATGGGACTAAATTATTGACAACAGAAGGGCCCTGAAAAACATAATGATGTTCATTGATTTTTTGTTCTAGAAGATAAATAATCAGATACTACAGCTTCAAATAACGCACCAGGGACTGATAAAATAGATATGTAACGCTGGTTACTTATTAAAAATCTATGTCCAGCTTTCAATATGGAATGACTTTTGCGTTTTTCCAGGCTGTTAGATAAATATCCTAAGGGGGGATTTATTATATATAATGAACAAGGGAAGTGAAATAGTGTTTTTACAGGTTATGAAGAACAATCGCGGTAAGTCCTCGATCCCAGCTCCCTTATTTATATTTAAATTTCAATCTGATTTTTAACCCGAGGTAAAATAAGGTTATACGTATCATGATAAAAATACTTCCCAATAAATCCTTGCAGCTTGCTACACTGGCTTCAAAATCTCTCATTTTGTTGCACATAAATAATATTTAAAAACTAAAAAAAATATATTACACATAAAGTTTGTATAATGAATCTTTACGCACGTGTATCAATCTAGTGACGACGCACGGATCACATGCTACACCAATTATTACTAATATTCCACAATTACCAGCATGTATGTCTAGCGACATATGTTTCAGTCAATTACGTATGGCATAGACAGTTAATAATTTGCCGAACGAAATGCAATTATCAGGTCTTAGATGTATTGTATAATTTGATTCACTGGCATCTCAATATGTCATATGTAAAATTTATTTCACATATTTTGTACATATTTTGATGGAAATATCATGGATCTCTGTACATATTTTAATGGAAATATCATTTCCATTGAGCGTTTTTGTGGAGAACGTTTTCATTACTCTGTCATAGGTTGATGGATTTGTATTGTACTAACTGTTACCCTAAAATGTGTTTTCGGCACGACAATGTTCAAAAAAGTCAATTGATTGATTCATACGATTGTTACCTGTGATGCACACGCAAGGAACCGTTATACAAACTGTACATTGCCCAACTACACTTACATATATAATGCTCGCAGAGTTACTATTCTAATATTGAATTAATATATTTTTAATAAAAATTGAAATTAATAATGAGATTCGACCATCATTTTATTTTCAGATAAAAGTTCTATGTTGGCTAAACTTTAATGCCTTTAAACACTTCACATTATTCATAGTTTTGCTGATTACATCGATGATTATTGTCAATGCCTCATATTCCGGTGTAATTTTGCAAATAAAGAAAATACTAGAATCGATAATTATTATTTTAGTTCTAGATAATAAAACAAACATCACGTAAACGTATGTACTATATAGTTCAATATTCATTTCAACGCTAATATGATCCTATGACACACGTTTATGATATTAACTGATACGTCCTATTACATTATTGTGATCTCATATGCGCATAGACTACTGGTATGCGGAAATTTTATTGGTGCTTATATCCAGATAATTGAAATTGAATATTCATCAACCAATAATATAACTGCGTATTAATATTCCAGTGCCAAATACTCCATACTTAATTACAATATTTGGATCGGATGCTAAATATTTCAGTATATTGTTAATGCCCGCCATATGTGCGTCAGAGTGAAAAGTGCTGTTAATTGTGGTTTTCCTTCATGCAGATTAAGTTTATATCAATTGCCATAATATCACATATCCATTACAATAGTATACAACAATTAATGATGCAGAGATATTTCTAGATGTAAGTTTTCTTTGGAACAAAATTGCAATTTATATACATCTCCCCTTTTTCATTTTTGAAGTCTTCAAGTTGTCGTGAACGGTTTTTTTTACAATTAGTGTTGCTTGTTATGAAACAGTTTTCATTAATTATTGTCATAAATGAGGAAAACACTATTGTATTTTACGTATACCTCATAAGGAAAAACAAAGTGCTTTTAATATTCGTAGGTGTTTGTAGGTAGATCGTGTTTAGGTGCCGTGTTAATCCATCAGTATATAGTGTATATGTTACTGTGAAAATCCGAAATTAGTGAATGTCAACATTCACCGGTGAATATCGACAAATACCAAATGCCTTGGTGAAAGACCGAACGTTTATTAATTTTATTATACATTCGAACTTTCACCGGTGTATGTCGACAAACACAAATGGGCTCCGGTGAATGTCGGAAACGACAGGTCGTAACTTGCTTTTGGGCGTTGGGTTCCTGCATCCTGTTTGTTGGCTTTGGCTTTGTCAGTCTTACGCAAGATCTGATAGCGTGTGTGCAAGCTTGCTAATTTAATTTGTTTTATTAGATATTATAATTTGTGTTCAATAGCTACTGCAGTGGATCGTGATCAGTTTTTTGAAAAGTTACATGCCTTAATTGGAAGTAAACGAGAAGACAATTGTTTTTATTTTTCTCAAGAAAGGTACTCTAAAATCGTTTCTGAAGTGATTTCTGCTAAAAGTAAGTGTAGTACACTACAGACGTTTAAAACGTTTTGACATTTTAAAAGTTAGCGATGAAGAAAAGTTAATTGTGCCACTAAAACCAGGAGAAACGAATATCCAATATTATGTTACAAATGATGAGCTGTTTAATATACTTTCTGAAACTCACATAAGAATAGTCCATGGAGAAAGAACACGAATGCTTAAAGAATTGCAAGTTAGATACAAAAATATTACTTATGAAGTTGTAATGTTGTATTTAAATTTGTGTAAACAATGTCAAATGAAACACAGTGCGCCTAAAAAAGGTATTGTTGTGAAACCAATGGTCAGTTCCGAATTGAACTCTAGATGTCAAGTCGACTTGATAGACTTGCAATCACACAGGGATGACGATTACAAGTTTATAATGGTATATCAAGATCATCTAACCAAGTTTGTCCAGTTGCGACCTTTAAAAAGCAAGAGAGCAGAAGAACTATCATATCACCTTCTTCATATTTCTTTAACATTTGGTGCTCCCGCTATATTGCATTCGGATAATGGTAGAGAATTCAGTAATCGAGTCATATCTGAACTATGCGCTATGTGGAAAGATGTTAAAATAGTACACGGAAAGCCTCGTCACAGTCAAACACAAGGCTCAGTCGAAAGAGCCAATCAGGACATACAGAATATGCTAACTGCATGGATGCAAGATAATGACTCAAATAAATGGTCGGAAGGTTTGCCGTTTGTCCAATTCGCCAAAAACACAACATATCACGAAGGAATACGCCAGAGTCCATATGAAGTCCTGTTTGGCGTTAAACCAAAAAGGGGCATAGCATCGTCATTTCTCCCTCGCGGGAAAATTGCAAAAATTGTAACCGAGGAACAGTTAGAAGCCTATGTTAACACTCTTGAAGAAAATTTGGGTAGTGACCATATTGATGACCATATTTCAGATGGAAGCGACGTAGATAACCAAAATACCATTGAAGTTAATCTGGAATCTAGCACGTCTTCATCTCAAGCATTGACTGATTCGCAACCTAGCACGTCTTCATCTCAAGTACTGGCTGAACAACAAGAGCTAGTTTCTTCAAAAAGAGTAGCCGCAAAAGAGAATCTTCTACTTCAAGCAACAAAAATGTTACGAACGTCAAAAAAAAAGTTTCCTCCGGCTCAAATTGGTGATACCGTAATAATTCAGGTCCCTGATGTCGACCGTGGTCGTACAGGCCCTCGAAATGTATTAGCGGTTGTTGTTGGAATAGAGGATTCAGACTTTTATAAACTAGCAAACAAAAATTGTACCTTGAAACAGCTTGTCAACCGTAATCAGTTTGTAATTTGTAAAGAAAAGTTACTTTCCATGGATGAGGTTTCGATTCAAGAAATCTCGCTAAGAGAAGCAGCTTGTGCTAATTCAAAAAGTGGAAGGCAAGGTTATACACGTTGCAATTGCAAAAGGAAGTGTTCGACGGCTAAATTCAGCTGTAAAATCAAAGGCCTTTTGTGCGATTCGAAGTGTCATGGTAGTTTAAGTTGTTGCAATAAATAAGAATGTTATACATTTTCTTGGTTTTTTATATTTCAGTTTAAAAATTAAAATGTATGTGTATGTTTATTATATTGACATTATTTTAGCTGTTTCGTGATTTGCAAAGTTCTACTGTTTGTCTTAAGTTCAACAATTTCCTTAAGTTTATTGGAAAACTTTTCCCATGTCGTTTTAATAAATAAATATTACTTATACTTTTATTTTTGTTTTCCTTTATTAAAAAAATGTTTTTTTTCAACATACACCATGAGTACATGCTGAATGTTGACATTCACCGGTGTAAGTTAGAAATAATGATATTTGACCGATATTTCGGACATACGCCAAGCAACTTAGAGAATGTTGACATTCACTGGTGTATCTCGACATTCACCGGATTTCGGTGTTTCACAGTAACATATATACAATATATAAATATGTGTGTACTTCACATCCTTTCATGTTGATTTCTGGTATACGGAAGATTTAAGTAAGAAGTTGATTATTTTCTACTGTACAGTCCTCCTCTCTGGACCACAATTCGCATAACATTATTGCAGCCAACTCTATAGGAGAATACGATAGGTCGCTCATCCATGAAGTGGCTGCTGATTTGAGTACTTATCGTATTCTGCCAAAAAGTCCATTGAATATTAAAGAAAATATCAGTATAAAAATATTCTCAAAATTGGTTCCCTACTTGGAACAGTAAATCTGTTGAGTATCATCCAAAGTATAAGATTTTGACAACAACAGAATTCTCTGGTGAACAATTTCTATTAATAAAGGCAATCTACCTTATTTTGTACCTTATTCTGTAAGTACGTAATAGTTTCTCTATGATACATACTCTACAAGATATAGAAGAGAAATGTTATAAGTTAGCATTAAAATTCGTACTTTGAACACTTTATTGAGCATAATATTCAAGTTTCAATTAGAATACTTACGACAGTTTCTGATTCCACAGCTTTGTCAGTATAGAATCTTGAGAATCCATCAAAATTAATTCCTATACTGTAATCGGAACTTGAGAATAAGAGATGGTTTAAAGAGATTACTTTGTCCCACTTCTGGTGAGACAAACCTTCTAGACCCTTCTGAAGGCAAAAACGCTCAAATAATTTTTTAATAAACGCGACAAATTTTCTTAAAGGAAAAAGTACAAGATTGTCAGGGAAGAAGACAAAAATAATTCACGACTTCTACAGTAGGCCTTGCATGAGTCTCTACTAGGACCTTATGAAGGCAAGTCAGCTCAAATAGTTTTTTAATAGACGCGACAAATTTTTTTAAAGAAAAATATTTTCAGGGAAGAAGAAGCTTGATCAATTCAAATATTGGCAACTTCAGTTCACAATTTGTTATAAGATATTTTATAAGTAATAATGATAGTTGATTATGTTCATTTGTAAAATTTATTAGACTGAAATAAATAAATTTTCAAATATAAATAGTCGTACCTATTAGTGAAGAAATGTGTTAAATTAAATTAATTAGTAATCTGTACAAGAACGACTCTTTATGGCAGCTTTCAAGAAATAATTGTTCTATTGAAATCAATAATATTTTTCATAGTTATTTCCTATGAAGTTTATTTTTCGTTAATTTATTCATTACAAGATCTAATAAATTTTTTTCCCAGTACAGTAGAGACATCACAGAGAAAGTCTCGAATAAATAAAAAATCTATTGGAAAATTAACTTCCAGATTGAGAGGTCACTGTTCAATTCTCGCCTTTCCCTCAAGACGCTAACATATTCTTACCCTGAATCAGGAGACAGACAAAAATTGTTTCAGAGAGGATAATTTCAACTTAGTATGGTCTCATAACCTGCAATGTTGCCCATAAATAACAACGAATGTTTTAAAATAGTGGCCCTGGCAGGAGTTCGTTTTTAAATTCGCGAAACTGTTTCTCAATTATGAAGACTTAAAAACGCGTCTAATGGAAATCAGAGGACTTTATGTGCTCTGAGGTTTAAAATAATGGGGAGTCGTGGCTGAGGATCATTAGAGGCAGCAGTGCAACCCAATTATACTGGAGAAGATAGTAAGTGTCTGGAGAAAATTCAACGTTAAAATAGACTCTTATGTAGTGAATGAGTTGATGAGGATGCTATATGGCTTCATAAATCTGTTACAGCTGGTGCTTTTCTACTTAAAAAGATATTATACCAGAATAACTTAAATCATTTGTACTCACAGTTGATAAGAGCTGAGCACACAGGATGTTTCCTAAGTACGTGCAGAAAATTTACTAATACATTCTATTGCTAAAGTTAAGATAATTTAGTTATATAAATATAAGGCTTTAAGTCCATCAGTTTCGAGCTACAAAGTGTCCAGAATTAAAAAAAAAATACATATAATTTTTTTTCTAAACCGCTTGAGATATTTCTAACAAATTTGGTAGGTATACAGTTTCAATATGTAGCTGTAAAATGACAAAATGTTCAGCTTTAAAAAATAATCAGTGGCTGAGTTATGGGTATTAGCATGGCATTTTTTACAAAGAAGTATGCCACCTTACCAATCTACTAAAACCATATACCGCATTTGTTACCTCAGGAGGTCTAAAAATAAAAAAAAAAGTATTTTGAACAGCATGCAGCTTGAAAAAGACAGTTTTAGGACCCTACGATGATATAGTTAAATTACCTTAATTTTGCCCATAAAATACGTCTATGGATCTTACGACTATGCACGTACTTAATAAATACAGTCTGTATATATCTACTCGTATATTAAGAATAGCTATATAACTCATAATTTGTAGTCTATGATTATAATATAATACAGCGATGCTACGGGAGCTTACAAAAATATATAATGACCAACAGAGAAAGAGAGGCATGCTGGGTAAAGGAAAAACCAAAATTGAGTAAAGGAAAGCGACCTATTATTTTGGGTGCAATAATATCGAGACAACAAAAATAGTTCACCACACATAATGTATTCTACAATAATCTCTTTAAATTCATTAATAGTTCAATAATCTCAATAAACATATTATTTTACTTTATGTGCAATGAAATTAAATCATAAATTCAAAGCTTTCAATACTTTAATATATAATCTTATATACACAAAACCAGGAAATTATAAATTTTCCTCGACAACCAAAATGTTCATATTTTTGAATTAGTTCATGTTTTGAGAAAACTATCAATAAGAACACCCTTATTCTTATTGATAATTTTACGTTAAACAGAAATATCATCAGTTCTGATGGAATACGCCAAAAGTTCTGGGTTGAATTCATTACACCGATACTGCTTTACACCAATAAATATGCCGCACATAAACAGCGATATTGGTTTGCAGCTTTGCTTTTCTCGTACATTTTACAATGCCTCCTGGGCTTGCAGATATGTAACTGACGAATTTCAAGTTACTTTAAAATTTCCGGATACATAAATTGAAACTAAATGACAGTAAATCATCTGTGTTTGCTCAGAATCTGGTGTTCTGTAAATTCACTTCTGGACTACAGCACTCAGTCCCGTTGGCCTCAGCATATTCTTGCAAAATAGGTGATGATGCGGTGATGTCGCCTAGGAGAAGTTCTCTTGAATTAGCTACGTTTCACTAATATTCTTCAAACATAAATTCTCTGATTGCTGAAAGGACAAAACGGCCACAAAAATGTTTCTTCATTTGACAGTATATAGTTAGAGCTCTTACACAAGAGGCAAATTCTTCCTCGACATTACCAAGTATTTCGATTGCGGTATTTTAATACTTTTCTAATAAAATGATGACTATCTCTTTCATACCACAGCTTCTTAAACCGATTGTGCATGTTATATTTAATTATAGGCTTTGTTGCTGTGATTGACATTGTAGGTCCAGGATAGAAAGAAGAATAAAAAGGGTAGGTCTAACAGTATTCAGACTAATAGCCTTTCTAGATAATGTATCATCTTTTTGGTGCCTGTCTTATTAAATTGTGTATTTCTTTTGACCTACCACTTAGAAATATTGTTTAAGCAGTGTGATATTTCCATACTGATCTTTAATGTATTATGATTCCTGAGTGCAGTATATAATTTGAGCACTAAACAATATTGTATTATACTATGAGATACGCTTAGAATGGAAAGTAAATAGTAGAAACCTGACAATATTTCATTGTGTTGAAAGTGCAGGAAAACAAAGTTGTAGAATAAAAATGATAATTTAAACATGGAAATTATTACTGATGCGATATAATTGAAGAAATATTGACAAATAAAGATTTATTATGCAAAAATATTAACGTATAAACGGAGAATAAGAATATCAAATAAGGAGAAAATTAAAGAAGTAAACGAATACATTCAAAATAAGGTAATAAAAAATTTACCTAATGAGGCGAACATTAATGGAATATATATTAAGAACAAGGCGAATACTCTCGTGCAGCTCATGAAATAATTATGAAATTCATAAAGATAAAAGACGATAGAAACATCGCTTTAGTACTAAATCTAACTTCAAAGAAAATGAACTCATATTAAGCTCTTAAGAAAAATGTTTTATTGTTAGTGTTTAGCCCATATTCTGGGTTAAATATAAACTTAACTTTAAGTTAGAGATATTTTTAGGGTTGTTTTTATACCTAAACCGGGCAAAGTCGGATACACGTCCCCTAAGGACTTTCGGCCGATTAGCCTTACTTCATTTTTACTAAAGACGGCGGAACGATTAGTTGACAGGTACCTTCGGGAAACTGTCCTAATAGAGAGGCCGCTTCAAGGGAGCCAGCATGCTTATCAAGCTGGTAAATCAACAGAAACAGCTCTGGATAAGGTTGTGTCATCGATACGGTCACAACTGGACTCCGGAGGATACGTTGTCGGCACCTTCCTTGATATTGAAGGAGCCTTCAACTTTACATCCAGGGAAGTGATTAGCAGAGCACTAGGTAGATGCTACACTCCCAGAATAATCGTTGAATGGATAGACCATATGTTGGGAAACAGACAGCTTATTGCCAATAAAGGCAAGACTACCGTCGAGGGCCGGGTCGACTCGGGATGTCCACAGGGAGGGGTATTGTCCCCCCTTCTGTGGTGCCTAGTAGTAGATGAGCTGCTTGAAAGGTTAAAGAACTACCAAGTAATTGGCTATGCCGATGACTTAGTAATAATAACGAAGGGCCCTGTCCTGGAGCCGATTCTCGATATAATGCAGGGAGCTTTAAATAAGGTTGGGAATTGGTACAGGGAGAGGGGACTCTCGGTCAATCCCTCTAAAACTGAGGTGATGGTGTTCACCAAGAAATATAAGTGGGACAAAACATGTCCGCTGAAACTTGGTGACCAAGAACTAAGCTATAATAGCGAAGTGAAATACTTAAGAGTAATCCTGGACGGTAAACTGTCATGGGGAAAACATCTAAGTCACATATGTTCCAAGATCACAGCAACACTTTGGCAACTTAGAAGAGCCATTGGTAGTAGCTGGGGCTTGAAACCGGAAACCATGAAATGGATGTATGAGGCAATTGTCAAACCCAGACTGACGTATGTAGCACTGGTCTGGTGGGAGAGAGCCTGTTTAAACTGGGAAGCCAACCGACTTAACAAGTTAAGAGGATTGATTCTTAGAAGTATAACCGGAGCCCCAAGATCAACATCGATCGAGGCGATGAGGATACTGACGGGGATACCACCTCTTGATGTCATCCTGAAAGCGGAAGCCGCAAAGGCAATGCACAGGGTGGGAAACACGAATAGGATGGTAAGGGACCTGAATAGACTCTCAAGAGAGGTAGCTGAGGAGGGACTCCTATGGATGCCCTTTGACGGTACCGGTGTCCACTTCCTGTTTGACAAGAAATATAAGATCACCCTCACCAGTAAGACCGACTGGATGGAGGGTCGAGCTGGATTGCCGCTCAATGGAGACATCTGGTACACGGATGGAGCCAAGAATGGGAACAGAGCGGGTGCGGGGGTGTATAGGCGACGCGACGGGATAGGTAAAACCTTCCGCTTGGGCAAATACACTACCGCACTCCAGGCCGAGCTAGTTGGAATTACATACGGTGTTCTGGGTGCGGACCAAAATCGGACCCAGGAGAAGGTATGTATCTGCTCGGATAGCAGGGCGGCGTTGGCAGCCCTGAATTCAACAACGACAAAGTCGAAGCTGTTCTATAATTGCTATGAAGCATTGAACCACTTGGCAGGGAAGGGACCGGTGGAACTCTTATGGATACCTGGGCATAATGGCATTAAGGGAAATCTAATTGCAGATGACCTTGTCAGACTAGGGACCAGCAAAAACCTCTATGGACCAGAACCTGCAGTGGAAATAAGTCGGAATCTGATCAGAGACCGCATCAATGGCTGGGCAAGAGACCAGCACAATAAAAGATGGAGAGGAGTAACGGGTTGTCGAATAACCAAACTCTTCATCGAATACTCAGAGATTGAGAAATGGGCCCAAGAATTCATTAAATTGAACAGGCACAAAGCCAGAACTCTGGTGGGAATCATAACGGGCCACCATAGTAGCCTGAATGCATATAAGCACAAGCTGAGGCTGACTGATAGCCCGGCCTGCAGATACTGTAAAGAAGACGAGGAAACCTCGATTCATCTTCTTTACACCTGCCCCGTACTGGAGGAGGAGAGGTATCTTGTATTAGGGACCCCTGTTATCCTAGAGGAGGCGAGGCTTAAGGCGGGGGACGTGCCTAAATTGCTCCTTTTATGGGATAGCATTTTTGGATAATGACCCGGATAAGAGGGGATCGCCAAGGGACTACCCATGCGATCAGTGGCTGATGAGGCCCAAACCTATATAATATAATAATAGAGATATTTTTACTGCATTTGTGTAATTCGTTTATATAATTATTTTTACTACTTACTTGTATTTTACATATGACAATAGAGTGTATAGTTTATTTCATTGTTATTTGTCAAATAAAAAATCTCAAAACATACCGTGGCTTGTTTTTATGGCTAGGCTCAGGTAGACTGTTCCGTTTATCGGCAAGATAAGAGAGTTTCTTATTTGACAAATAGCGATGAAATGAATAGTAAAGAGGTATATAACTGTTTTATGTAAATATGCATAAAACAGTTTTCTGTGACATGTCCTTCTGTTTCTTAAAATTTCGCTAATATTCCTCGGTGTTGAACGGTACTTAGTTACAGATGTGACATACACTCAATTTATAACTGGTAATAGTTTCAGATTACGTGTAGCCACCCTTGATTATTCTCTTTTAAAATACGAAAGCCGCTAACTGATTTAAACCTTAAATAGCCTCTGTTAATTGGCCACAATTTACGGATTAACATGTGGCTTGCAATCAAAATTCGCAATTAATTAATTATCGACTATTTCAACCGCAAATAGTTGAGCAACATACCAATTAGGATAAACTGGAAAATTATTGGAGAAATTCGAAACATTCATATTAGTACGTAGGTGTTAGTAGAATGTTAGATTGGCATTACTTATTTGTTTATTTTCCAATATCTGATGTCACTATACAACCGTACGTATAGATTAAAACTAGGTTGTAAACCATACGTCACCACAAGTCACAAGAGAACTAAAGTAAAACCACTTAGTGCATTGTGTTCGAAATTTTCATAAGAAATACCCTTTGTGTGAATAATATATTAAGACAGCCATTTGAGATCTACGTATATATCTTTTCTATGGACCTATATTTTTACGATTTATCTATCTTTGGTAGCGGTGTATTAACTGTTTCTGTTTTATAATCTGGGACAAGCATATTGAATATATCATACAAAAAACAAAATACCAGGTCTTCATTTTCTCAAAAATATCGAAATTAATGCAGTTGAAAACGTTGATGATTATATATTATTAATTTTTTCACAGTTACATCAGCTATGGTATAATAGCATGGGGAGGTGCATATAAAAGTAACCTGAATTTATTTCAATACTTGCAGAATAGAATTCTAAAAATTATCAATAAAAACACTTTTGTAGCACAAAATTATCCACCAAATCGTAAGCAGTTATTTATTTATAATTCACTATTACACTACTATGGTGAGTAAAAAAACAAATATGTAGAGTCAGACAGCGTAACTAGAAATAAGAATTTACAGATGCAAAAAATAACTAAAACTGTAAGCAATAAAAATTCCGCTCTATTGTGGCATTGAGAACATATAATGTACTACCAAAAGACCTCAAAACTATGTCTAACAATACAAGTACTATTAAGATTAATCTAAAAAATTGGATAAGATATTGTCACTTAACAGAGATAACATAAGTACAAGACACTAACGGAACATTAGAAAGTGCAATAATTTAATTTAATTTAATGATTTTTGAAGTGAATACTTCTTTGGCGGCGTTCTGATATTTGACGAGAATGGAAAGTGAATTGGAAAAAATGTAACGTTTCAAGATTTCGTTACACGAGAGAGAAAAAAGATATAACGTAGAGAGAAGGAGAAAGAGAGCTATACATCATATACATCAGTTTAGGCTATCCGCGTCACACAGGTGCAAATGCACTTGGAAGAGGCGAAGACAAAATCCCTTTGATTCTCGGGGGAGATTTCAATGTAAATTTCGGATCCAATGATTCTTTGACGTTGATTAACTTTCTTCGAGAAACATTTGGTCTGCTTATAAATAACAATCCCAAAGAATCAACAACAAAATCCGGAACAACAATAGATGCAATTTTTACACGTTATCTAGAAAATATCGAATCACGAACATATATTTCATATTTTAGTTATCAGAAACCAATCATATTAGTATTACCAATTGAACCACCAGCCGATGATAGTGTAGATAATGAATAAACCGAATATTTTTTACACACATTTTATATTGTTATATTTCTTTTGAAATTATCCCTCTCCCTTTCTCTCTCTCTCTATTTCAATATCTCACTCTTAATCTCTCTCATTCTCTATTCTAAAGAAGTAGTCACTTCTATCACGTGTACTGTGCTGCACATGATATTTTTTTAAATTATTTCTATTTGTGTCGCATATAATAACAATTAGAGTAATATGATAGGGGAATTTTCATACCTTCATTTTCATGTGTTTGTTGTGACGGACAATGTTATCCCATGATCTGTAGGCAAATCGGGATTATCTTGCCCGCCCCTCGAAAAGCCCCTCGTCCGCCCCTCGATATATTTTTTTTATTGTAATATATTTTTTGTAAGTTAAGTTAGTTATGAGATAGTTGTAAGTAAGCCAGGCCTATGTACAGGTAAATGCATTACCTCTATAGGAATTTATATATGAAAATTTGTAATTTTATACTGGTTAAATAAATACTAATAAATAAATAAATAAATTTTAAATCTTGTACCTTTGTTAAATATTGAAGGGTAAGAAGGTTAAAAAGTGAGTTCTTACATCCATTTTTATAAACAGAAATCATTTGTGAATATTATGCAAACTTTTTTGAAGATATTTGGTCATCTATCCGCTACATGTTATATTAATTGACCTCATCTATTGAGTCCAGTTGAAGCTCCCAACTATGGTACGGGTTAAAATCGTAATTAAAATATGACTACTTTAACTAACATATTCAAAATGTATGACCATAAAGTATTTTGGCGATAGCAAGGATAAAGAATGCTTATGCCTTGACTGGGAATCGAACCCGGCTCTCCCAATTTCCGGTTGGTTGCTCTGACCGCTGAGCTATCGAGGCACACTCATTATCCTTACTAATGCGCCAGTTTAACGCGTCGCTACAGTACTCCCTCCTTAGAGACATGGTTTGTCTCGATACAATTTAACGGAATGTGACAGCGTTCGCCATTCTTACGAACCGTTTTTCGGTAACCCCCGGACTGTAGAGCGATGTATAGGACGGGAATCGAATCCGCGAATTTGAGACGTAAGGGAAGTTCGATGTACTGGAACGAATCACATCACGTCGGGGTCACCACTTTGGCGATAGCAAGGATAAATGTGCTTTTGCATTGACCGGGAATCGAACCCGGCTCTCCCAATTGCTGGTTGGTTGCTCTGACCGCTGAGATATCGAGGCACACTCAATATCCCTGCTAATGCGCCAATTTAACGCGTCGCTACAGTACTCCCCCCCTAGAGACATGGTTTGTCTCGATACAGTTAACGGAATGTGGCCGCGTTCGCCATTCTTACGAACCGTTGTTCAGTAACCCCCGGACAATGGGGCGATGGATAGGACGGGAATCGAATCCGCGAATTTGAGATGTTAAAGGAGGTTCGAGTACTGGAACGAATCACATCACGTCGGGGTCACCACTTTGGCGATAGCAAAGATAAATGTGCATTTGCCTTGACCGGGAATTGAACCCGGCTCTCCCAATTGCCGGTTGGTTGCTCTGACCGCTGAGATATCGAGGCACACTCAATATCCCTGCTAATGCGCCAATTTAACGCGTCGCTACAGTATGATTACACCTGCCTACCATGAGTGTTGCATTAAGTGGTATTCCACTCGGGTAACTCCGTAGCAGCCGAGATGCCATCCAGTAGACTTCACACAAGCAAATTAATTTACCATATATTTGCCATCGTGTTCAACTACCTGTTTTGTTCGTTTTGGTACTATAAATATTTATATTTTTAACTCATTTCTGTGGCTTTCCTACAACGTAAAAATGAAAAGTTTGCAGTAATACGCGACTGTGTGAAAATTTACATGGGAATTTCCTGATTTAAAATATGACGGATGTTAAGAAATATTAATATTATGGTAATATATATGAGCCTTTAAGAATTGTTGTGTGTATAGCAAAAGAGTGACCTTATACCTTTATTAGAGAAAGTTAGATAACATTTCAAGATGCTCACGTGGAAAGAGACTCTGTTTAGTGTAGTTATCCAGAACTCTCAGATGATATAAGAAAATTATGGAATATTTCACTATCCTTATGTGAATTATTGTAAATGGTAGATGACGTGTAAAACGTGCTACACGCTTTTAATAACGAGAAAGATATTTGAGATAGAAAATTTGAAAACGTAATAACAAATAACTTAGATTCTGCCAGATTAACACATATTTATAGTAACAGTGCAGAGATGGTCCATCAAATAAATTCAGATGCCGTTTTACGGAGACAATTATATAAATATTATCTTTAGATGTTGAGCGGTCAATTTATATATACAGGATGAGGTATAAGAACCTGACGATTTTTTAAGTTAAATAGTCTTTCCTCTTCAACTTTTTTTTGGAATCTTGTTGTCATTTTAAGAACACTATTATGTCATTTAATATTTTAAAGAAGGCATTAGCGATATGTATTTAACAGGCCTTGATCTAGTCGATTTCGAAGATTTCTTGTTACTTGCTCGATAATTGCTTAAGAAATTGCCATAACTTCTTCCAAATGTTGTTGTTTCAAGTCTTTAATATTCATGTTTTTACAATCTTTTGCGACTTCTGGTCAAGAACCAGAAGTCGCAAAAATTTAGGGCAGGAGAATAGGCAGGATAAGAAATATCGTTGTTAATAGCGTGGATTTTGATGCAGCTCTAACAGTGTTAATGGTTTCAGAAATTCACACTATACAAACGGCATCCAGTGGCATTTTCTTCAATCCAGAGCCATTCTACTGAAAATTCGAAACCCATATCTTTATGGTGTTATGATTGGGAATTGTACCAAGGTGATGGATTTCAGGATGCATGTGAAATGACCATTGAATTGCAATAACAGATTCATCGATGTTAAAAAATGTTTCAATTATGAATGCCCGACGTTGTCAGGTTTAGTGCTCCATGGTTGATAAAATAGCATCATATCTTCTCCCTTAATTTTCGCAATATTAGCTACACCAGTCGTTAATACACGCCAATCAAAAACCGTCAGGTTCCTATGCCCCATCCTGTATAAAAACATTTTTTAATTGAACTGGACATCACTAGCTGATATTATTTTAGAATCAGTCATTCAAATCGTTAGCTGAGCCAAACCAGGTTCTTTATGACGTATCTGGGTATTTATTACATATTACATAAATCATTACTTTTACGTACATGCCTTTACACAGCACTGCCACTGATGAGACATCCAAGTGGACAGCTCTAAATTACTATAATACCGCATAAAACATCTGCTAACATTATTAAGGGTATTTGTTGGATAATCGCTTGGTATATTCATTATTGACTTGCACTGTTATCAAATTTATATTTTTAAGACTATATTACGAATGTGAGACATAAAGACTACCCTACGTCTAGTGATATCTGATACATCTAATCATCAAGCCATTAAAAGGATCTGCAATGAGCCCTGATCCGTCAACATTTCTGAACGCGTCGTTTCTACGTGCTTCATCTTTTTCCCCTTCACGAATTTAAAAAAATGTGGGCCGATTAACGGGAATAAAGACGCAAACGAAGGGAATATACGAACACGACTTGGCCAATTTACTACGTTCAGGTCATTAAACGTAATCTGCAACCGTTTTTTGTAATATTCAAAACAAATTGTTCGTGCCGAGCTTTTATTGCCGGCGCTCCGACAGGAAAGGAAACAACGTATATTAGCCCTATATTACCTGTTTTGTCAGCTTTGCCTAAAACAAATTACCGTATTCTTGTGAATATTCCAAATTATTTGTGTGGGCACTTGGTCCGATATGGTTTTTGCTAGAGATATATATTCACTGGTGAATGGAGACTTACTGTACTAATAGCAAAATGTGCAACTGATAGTTTCATGCTCCTCAATATCTTGTCTATTTTTATCATAGGCAGTTGCAACAAATTGCAACTTATTATTTGTTATAATGAACGCTTTGGTATTGACTTGAAGGCTTTGACATCCTCAACATCTGTCTTGATTTAACCATAATGCAATGGAAGTGAAAGGGATAGGAAATAATTCCAAGTTTATTGGTACCCGAGAGTAACGTTTATTACGACAACCCAAATTTCATCATCAATGGAAACTAACCAAATGACAAATTCAGAGTCTTCCAATCTTCAAATAGAATATGTCCGTAGAGGTGTATAATGGTAGAATGCAGGATTTTAAAACCACCAATTAATGAGGTAAGCTGTTGAAGGTTATGCCGTAGTCGTCGTTAAATTCGTCATGACGTGTTCCTGTCAGTTGTAGCTGTACATACCTATATCTCATCTCTCCCAGCCGACACACCTTACATATTTGTAGGATCCGGATATGTCCATGACATCTTATAAAGAAGAGTACATGGAATCGATTAGTATGTACTAGAAAAATACGCATTAGTTAATTTCAAGAATATGTTGGCCAAAAACAAAACAAATGACAATCGGCAACATCTTGCCCGAAGAGAAAAAAAATGATATATCGAAAACCAATTATCTTCCGTAAAAATTGTTTTATAATAAAATATATGTTATTTTTTACATAAGATACATGATTGACAAATATTGATTTCTATGAAAATTATTTTAAAGAACACCTGGAATTAGAAACTGTTGGTTTCTGTTGTTGCAGCAGTATATATCTCATCTCTCCACACCGTCACAATTTACATATTTGTAGGATCCGGGTATGTTCATCATATTTTATGGACAACAGTACAAGGAATTGATTGGTATCTACTAGAAAGATGTGCAATAGTTAACTTCAAATCTTTATTCAAGATTCGCATCATATTCTCAAAATCAAGATAAATGAGATTTTACAACATTTGGCCAGCAAAGAAATTGTATCTCGAAAACTAACAATTTTCTGTCAACAATTGTTTTACACTATAATTCTCCATTATATTCTACATAAGATACATGATTTCTAAATACCAATTTCTATGAGAATTATTTTAAATAACACCTGGAAATAGAAACTGTTAGTTTTAGTTGTCCATATCTTGTTTCCCACTTCCGGCGCTGTCTCACTTGTACACATTTGCAAAATCAAGAAACGTCCATGATACTTTAAGGAAAGAAGTAGAAGGAATCAACTGGTGAAAAGTGGAAAGATGGACTTTAGTTAATTCCGAAGATACGTTGGTCAAAGTCAAGACAAATATGAATCTACAACATCTCGCTTGCAAATAATTTATATCTAGAAAACCAACCATTTCTCCATCCAACTATATATTTCAGACAAACTTATCGAGAGTGTCTCATTAGATTCTCTCTCGATGATACATCAAGTAGCATTCTTTAGTTATTTTGTTGTTCTGTTCATTTGGTTTGTAGCTTTATTGTAAGATGAAACATTATTTGTAATTCAAATTCCGATATCTTCTTAGATATACATAGATGAAATGGGAAAAATGTTTCATACTCTACAATCCCCATAAAGTGGAAAGTAAAATATGATTTAATTCAAATAAAATTTGGAAAGCGATGTAAAGTACAAAGAGAATCTTAATGAAAATATTTTACTGCTTTATTTCGACGGTAAGACGATTTTAAACACGAGAACGGATGCAAATGAGAAATTAATTTCTCAATCAGTAATATCACTAAATTTCCCTTTATTTTCTACATAAAGTACATTGTCGATGCATTATTTGTTATTAACAAGGTACTGCAGAATAAAATGTTTCTGTAGGGAGAATCTTTGCTGCCATCATTAAACATTCCATGTTGAAAGGTCGATTATGAAGCGATTATTGTGTCCACCTTTTTACTTTCGTCCAACGGTGAAACCGATGATGGCGATCCATAAATATTTCCTTAGTGAATTATAAAAATTACGTTTATGTAAATTCACTCGGAATTCAGGCAAGTCAATATTGGCGCCGATCCTCCGGCAATCGGATCCAGCTTTGCCCGACAATCTAT
Source organism: Rosalia funebris (assembly GCA_037954035.1). NCBI lineage: Eukaryota > Metazoa > Arthropoda > Insecta > Coleoptera > Cerambycidae > Rosalia > Rosalia funebris. The sequence goes on along the minus strand of JAZFAV010000034.1, from coordinate 14,558,541 downwards.
GACGACTATAAATTTGTTTCAGTAATTATTCCAGGCTCTGGAAATAATCGCCGAGAGTCCCTTTACGAGTTATTTAATTAACTTCGCTACAAACGTGGCTGGAAGCAGCAATATTCAGTCGTAACTTTCATTAACTCCCCCTGACGTATACTGGTGTGGATAAAGCAGCGTGTATGCTGAAAAAAAAGCGGAAATTTTATTTAGAAGCTGTGAAATATTACGGATAGCTTCGAACGCCATAGATTAAGAGGAGACCAGTTTGTACGTGAGAAGCTTGGCTCTGTGGATTTAGATGGACGCTATTTAAAGAGTTTGGTACGGATAGACTGGCATCAGTTCGAATCGTAGCTTTCCTCGTAGAAACAATTTAGGAAACACAAAAACGCACTGAGAAAAATAATCACTGCGAAGTCGATGCAAAGTTAATATCAATTCGTCTTAGAAAAAAAGTAAACAATTCGCTTATTTAATCTTATTAACAATAAGTGAGTTTAATTAAATTTATCTCTGTTTGTCAAAAAATGTTTCTATAGTTATAAAATGTTTCATATGCAAGCAATATACTATTTTGGTGGATTTTAAAGATGGATATATTAGGATAGTTGGTAATTTTGTCGCACCCCTTTGAAGTTCTTCGAGACCATTAATATATTGCCAGCGTTAAGAACACTAAACTGAACCAAAACATTCTAAATGAGGTAAAATATAGGCTGCATGCGTTCCCGAAAAACCTGTGACATCATTTTTGAATTTTTTGCATTAACCTTTTAGGCCTATAGCTGGCTTTCCTTATTACTTTTGTAACTTGCAAACGGGACGCCACATTTTCTGCAACAATAACGCTAAGATCATTTGGAAGTATTTAACATGAGATATTCTGCACACGTTTTGTCCTCTTGAATAATAAAGGGTGGTCCAACCATAATGCACCATGTTAATTGTGAGTCACACCTTAACGTCAAGTTTTTTGCCCAACTTAATTTGACATTTATTTGTTTCAGTGTTTGACAAATTCAACCATAGAGGTACACAATGAGCAGCGCGTTAAAATTGTTGAAGCCTTTTACGAAAATGGGCGTTCAAATCAAAATGCATTTCGTGCACTTCGTGACTTTTTGGTCAGCATAATCGACCAATCGGGAGAATTGTGTGCAAATTTCAGCAAATCGGGTCTGTAGGAAATGTGAAAATACCTGTCCATGCTCGCCCAGTTCGTTCTGTAGAAAACATTGCTGTTGTTCGCGATAGTGTAGCAGAAGAGCCGTCAACCTCGACTCGTCGTCGTGCCCAACAATTGAACATCTCACGAACATCACTGATGCGAATCTTGAATAAAGATTTGAATTTACACGCTTACAATGTTCAATTGACTCAAGAGCTGAAGCCTACTGACCATTTCAAGCGTCGTAAGTACGCCGATTGGTTGGTTGAACAGACAGAAGTGAATGGTGACTTTACAAAGAAAATCATCTTCAGCGACGAGGCACACTTTCACCTCAGTGGATTCGTTAACAAGCAGAATTGCCGCATTTGGGCAAATGAGAATCCACGAGTGATTGTTGAAAAGCCGATGCATCCACAAAGAGTGACTGTTTGGTGCGGTTTATGGGCTGGCGGCGTCATCGGGCCAGGTACTTCTTCGAAAATGAGGTCGGCCGAGCAGTTACCGTGAATGGTGTTCGCTATCGCGAGATGATAACGGACTTCTTGTGGCCAGAAATTGAGGATATGGACCTGGACGATATATGGTTCCAACAGGATGGTGCCACTTGCCACACAGCCAACGAAACAATGGCACTTTTGCGCGAGAAATTTAATGGCCGTGTTATCTCACGTTGTTGCGATGTTAATTGGCCGCCACGATCATGTGATTTGACACCGCTGGACTTCTTTCTTTGGGGATATTTAAAAGAAAAAGTGTACGTCAATAAGTCAAGAACAGTTCAAGAGCTAAAGGATGTGATAATTCGGCACATTAACGACATTGAACCTCAATTATGTCTCAGAGTCATTGAAAATATGGACCATCGGATAGAGGTATGCCACTAAAGCCGTGGCGAGCATTTGGCCGATTTTTGTTTCACACATAATTGTCATAGATCCTTCTATGATAATAAAAAATATTAAGATAATTCTCTGAAAACTTTTTGATTTATTTACAATTAACATCGTGCGTTTTGGTTGGACCACCTTTTATATGACAAAATAATGAAGATTAGTAGTGTTATTAGTCAGGCATCTATTTCGGCGAGCTGAAACCGACGTTGCTGGTGTTCATTTCTATAGCAACGACATTGCTGCAGCATGTTACACAGGAGCCTGTTATCACATCGTTGTTTTTCACTATTTACGCAGCCTTGTGGAGCACGTGCGTGTTTTAAGTTAAGAGTAACCTATTCAGTGTATTATTAACTGCAACCACTGTTAAAATTTGATTGATAACGAGAAAGTGAATAATATCATTTAATCAATAATAAATAATTAATGTGGATATAAATAAAATCGCTCATTAACAAAGTTTCTTTTTTAGTGAGAAATATATATACTACTCGTTCTAGAGCACTATAGTATCTCACCTTTGCCTCATTATTTTCATATCAACTAATAATAAATTTCTAAATTAGATACACTGAAAATTATTGACATGATCCTTTTAGTACTTTGTTAATACGAAACATAAACTGATTTCAATTTCATTTTACGGACAATACTGTAATAAATGCTAAACACATACTACAACATACTACTAAATTAGTAGTATGGTAAAGAGTAAATAAGTAATTAAATTAATTTACTGCTTAAACTAATCTTAAATTATACAAAATATTTAAATAAACATTTTTTTGTATAGGTAATATAAATGCGATATGATAAGCATTAAAATTAACTTTAAGGATTTAATAGTATCAATTAGATCATTTAAATGAAACAATTAAAATTATAAACATAATACAAAATAGTTTCCAAATTGTATATCGATAGTACACATATACTGACAATAAGACTCCATTCCTATAAGATTCTAAGTGGTAGTATATTATTAGCAGTATAGAATCCTATATATACCATACATGAATCAGCTAACTACTGAATCAGTTTAGAGATAAAAATATTTTTAGTATAAGAAAGGTATTATTTATCTAGTTACTGGTATTACATTGATCAGTTAGTTTTGGCCTTGTAAAATGTGATTGATTTCAATACAAGAATATAACATACGTTGTATTTCTTAATTAAAATTGCATGCTAAATATATATAGTTGATTTATCGTTCTATCCTTTGATCATAGTAGGTGTTGAACGAATTGTATCACTGCGTGAACTACTGTTAAGCGATAAGCGTCGAGGTTTTACTGCAGAAAACTTGGAAAGTGCCCCATGATAAACTTTCATTATCGGCTCAGGCTCCTTATGAATCAGGAACCGAAACCGGCTGAGATATGTGTTGATAAACAGGTTTTTTATTTATACATATATTTTCCCTTTTTCAAGTGTCATTAATTTTCATTATTGTATTATGATGTATTTTCTGTGAACTATGGCTGTGTAAAAATAATGCCCTGAGTTCGACTATTGTCGCTCGCCGAAATAGACGTTTTCGTCATCAGCGTAAGATAGTAAGTACAGCTTCTCAAGAATAGGAACAAGTCTCAAAACTGCGATATCGAACCACCCACGAGGTGCGCAGAAAATAAGCCTAGTATTTACTAAGTCGCACTGAGACATTTGAATGAATATCGCTTATATATAAATGTAAACAATTTCGATTTGAGGTCGATTTTGCCACGCGTAAAACGCATCCTTTTCCTTCCGAATACTGTCTCACTCTTTCTTCTATGCATACATAGAGAATCTCACAGTTTTTCCTATTATTGACAAACTATACATTTGAGATATAGTTGACTGAGTAATTTGAATTGTAGACCATAAACAGAATAGGCTTCAATACGTAGCCCTGCGGCACCTCACTTAACACATTGCGAGCGTTCGAAAATACGTATGCACATACGTATGTCATATGGTTCTTCATCTGTAAATATATTCCAGGGAAGGGACTGAATTCGTCGATGCAGCAGCAGCAAAAAATAAAAATCATTTTTCCACAAACACTGAAAGATTACACGTATATCAATGCACGTCTTGCCGATTAGATTGACATCACATGGATATGCTTAAAACTGAGTTCAGTTTTGTCATCTCCCGATTATGGTAATTATGTTGGTGAAACGCAGGCCGAGGAACTGGTAGTCATTCAGTGTAAGTGGAAAGCTGGTCTCCTATTTACGTTTTTGTAAAAATTTTAGCCAATTTATTTCAACATTTACGTGCTTATCGTAAAAAACAATTTTTCTCGTGTTTCGCCATTTGCGCACAAAACTGCCTTCCGCTTCTTCATTTTCCAATATTCCCCATCGCAATTAAAATCTCAAAATAAACGTTATTATTTATGCGCTTCTGCTTATTTATTCCTTTTATGTCGACTACTTTCGGTGGAGTGCCAATCATTCTGTTTATTAACGCTCATGAACATAAAGAATACAATTCGGAACTTTATTGCAGCACAGAACTCCGGAGAAAATTCCTCATTTATTGTGAAATAAAATCGGTTACTCAAACATCGGAGGAAGAAAAATTCCAAAACTTTATCCATTTAAAATAGGTATAGACCCGCGAAAGGAAACAATACGAAATATGCCGTTAAAGTAAACTTGAGGAACTGGATCGTTCGGAACTTCAAAACAGTTTAGCGCCTTGATTGGTATTGGAAAATAGTTTGAGGAAATTGGGGTTATGCGATGCAAACATGCGACATAAATAGTGAATTGTTATTTTTATATGCAAACTCTGTTGTGGATGAAGTTTTGAGTATTTAAAATCGAATTGATTATATGTACAAGTTTTATTCCTCTATATGAGGTTAGTAAAGATTCTGAAAAAGACATATATTGGAAGTAATAATTTTCAGAAGAATTAACAGCATTATCAGTTCTTTTGAAAATTCATTAATTTCTTTGAAAGGGGATTTCAAGGCGAGATTCAAAGAGGGATTTCAAAGTGGAAACAAATATTGATTTGTTTCCGCTGCTATGAAGGGAAAATATCAAGGAACTTCTGAGAAAATTACATATCCCCTTTTTTCAATTGAAACAGTTAATAGTCCATTCTGTAAATTACGTCATAACTGAATTTTATTATTGATATAGAGTAAACAGTACAATTATTGGACAGAACCAGTTATTGGACAGTGCCTAATAAAACCCATTTAATAAGAAACCTGTAGTAAGTTGTATCGCTAGCTGTAAATCAAATCACGTCCATGTCTCCCTAGTTTTACAGGAAAATACTGAGATAATCCAATATATGGCGCTATATTTGAAAACGGTAGTTCAATCTCTGTGCTACCTTAATTCATGTACCCCCTTGTGAAATTCATAAGAAAATTGGTTGACACAAAAGTGCATAACTTGGTAAGTACTCCTTTTATGAGGTTTATATTAAACTATTATTGTCATACAGCATTGTATAGTACTGTTTTATAATGTTTATTAGTCACGCCTAAAATTATTCGGGGCTATGTGAGCGTCCAATAACTATAAAAGCTATACCACGAAATCTAGTTATGGGACACGGTGTCCAATAGCTGTCGAGTTGAATAAAACACTTATTACAGTTATTGTTCGCAGATACACTGTGAAGTATTAAACTATGCTAAGAATAGCCTTAGCGCAGTACAATGAAAAACTCAGTAAAACATATGATTGTTCGGCTGTGGAAGATGCAGTTAGAGAATTACAGCAAAAAAAAGGTGGATTGCTATCCACAGGAAAAAGATATGGCATACCAAAATCTACACTATTATTCAGAATAAAAAATCCAGGACACAAAGAATCCTTTGGGCCTAAACCTATTCTTACAGTAGACGAAGAAAATATTTTAAAAAACTGGATTGTTGACTTGGCAAGAAAAGGATTTCCTAGAAAAAAGGATGATTTACAGGGATTACCCAGACATAATCCTTTCAAAAATAGTCGGCCTGGTGAAGGCTGGGTGAGAGCGTTTTTAAAGCCCCACCCCGATATTGTATCACGTACAAGCGAAGGCGTAACGAATGCGAGTTCATGTGTACCGGAAAAGGACATCAAAAAATGGTTTAAGGAAATACAGGAATATGCTGAATCCAAGCAATTATTAGAGGTACTGAATTGCCCCACGCGAGTCTTTAATGGAGATGAAACTTCATTTCAGATATGTCCATCAACTGGAAAAGTTTTAGCTAAGAAAGGCGAAAAAAATGTATACGTAGAAAAAGGTGGATCCAAGGAAAACTTAACAGTATTGTTTTCATTTTCTGCAAGTGGTAGTATTGCCCCATCGTTGCTGGTTTATGTATACAAAAGAATACCCGAGAAAGTTGCAGCGAGTGTCCCTGAAGGATGGGGAATTGCCAAAAGTGATAATGGACGGATGACAGCAGATATATTCTTTGAATACGTTGCTAATGTATTCCACCCATACATGGTCAAACAGAATATTACTTTTCCTGTAATTTACTTTCTCGACGGCCATAGGACACACTTGATCTACGAGGTGAGTAAACTGTGCAGCGAACTAAAAATTGAAATAATTGCCTTATACCCTAACGCGACGAGGATACTGCAGCCATGTGATGTTGCAGTATTCAAGCCTCTAAAAAATTCCTGGAGAAAGGCAGCAAGAGAATGGTGTAACGAACATATTAACTAAGTTATTACTAAAGTTACTTTTGCACCAATTTTGGAAGGCGTTGTAAAAAATACAATTAAACCTGAAACTTTGATGAATGGTTTTAGAGCTTGCGGCCTTCATCCTTTCAACCCAAATAACATAGATTTTTCTAAATGCCTTGGCAAGCAAAATGAAGCCAATGAAAATGAAATTACTGGAAATAATAATGATGTCGATATGAAAACCATGAATTATTCGGAGTTGAGAACTATTATCGGAAACGAAAAAATAAAACAGTTTGAATCGCTCGCAAAGGGTGAAGCAATGCAAATACCCGAAAACGAAGATTTTCAAATTCTAATGAAAATTTGCAATCACTTTCACACCAGCTACACTGCTAGTAATAGAAATGCAAACGAAAGTGCTGAAAATGACGTTTCATTAGAGAACCTACAGAATAACGTTGAAATGGCATTAGAAATTGTAGACAGCCCTAATAAAATCGAAATTATAATTAAATCGCCAGAGAAATGCATGGAAAATATGATAACTGTACCTGTAAATTCGCCCGTAAAAAGTAGTCCTGCATTTAAAATAATCGGTAACACTTTACTAGGAAACTTTTTGGTATCACCTAAAGCGCCTGAACGTAAAGGCAAGAAAAAAACAGACCGATTCCCATTTGCAATCACATCACACAAGTATAAATCAATGTTTAAAGCCAAGCGAGAACAAAAACAAAAACTGGAAGATGTTAAAATTGACAGAAGAAGGAAGAGGGAAGAAAAAAAAGCAAGTGATAAAGATAATGCATGCATTAAGTTAAAAAGAAGTAGAAATTCAGATTCATCAAGAATTAAGGATATAAAAAGGTACATAGTATTGTCTGAAGGATATAAAGGACAAGCAAGCTCAACAAATTCTTGTCACAAATGTAATTTTCCTGTAACTGGCAAAAATGGCCGAATAGTATGTGAAGAATGCAAGTGTTTATTTCACCGTATATGCATACCAAGAAAACATCTGATACATGTTCCACATGACGATGAAAACTCCTTTTTATGCCATAATTGTTTCCATGAAAGCGAAGAAGATGAGGGGGATACTGAAGAGGAAGATGACGAATCGATGGATACACTGTATATGAAATATGAAGAGTATTACCGTCGTAACTAATAACACCAGGTTTAGATTTGTAGTTTTGTACAGAACAAATATGACAAATAAATATATCTGTAAAAATCTAATAAATCCTGCATGTTTAAATAATTCTTTATCAGTTTTATTAATGTCCCATAATTATAACTTTACGGGACACTAACTGTGATATTTGTCCAGTAACTGTAGAATTTGACCACTCTACATATTTTTGCAAATAAAATTTGATATATCAATTTTATTCTGAAAATGTAATAACAGGTTATACAGTCTTTTAATTTATTAGCCCACCCTGAAGATTTACGATCTTATTGTAGAAAATGTCGGTACCACATCCGTGGATGCTTTGTGAAAACCTTAAGTGTCCAATAACGATATCAGTTAGCCTATACTTGTATGTAGTTGTTTTGCATTTTTTGCATCTCACCTTAATTTCATGTTTATAAGTAATTGTACAACATTATTTCAAGCAAAATGACCGCCAAAATTATCAATTCTTAGGAATATATATATATATATATATATATATATATATATATATATATATATATATATATATATATATATATATATATATATATATATATATATATATATATATATCTTATGGGAAATCTCGAAAAGAATAAAAATTTTCAAAGGCTTATACCACTGTAAGAGATTCATAAAAATCATGCATGGTTCATATTTATAAATTTGTTTGGAACCCTTAGTTTCCAGGTAGTTTCCAGATTATTAACTCACGCTGTACATCTCTGTACATATACCTAGTTTATTTCATCGCTATTTGCCAAATAAAATATTTCAAACTGTTTTTATCTCATACAGTAACTTGATCTTATGGCTAGGCTCAGGTAGATTGTTCCATTTATCGACAAGATAAAAGAGTTTTTTAATTGGCAAATAGCGATGAAATGAATAGTACAACTGTATACGTAATATTTGTTATTAAATGCATTGCTGTCTTTTGACAATGCATAACAATGCAATTACTTTTCGATTAATTATATATTTTTATTTATGATAAACACATTTTGTATTTTACTGAAATAATTTTATTAAATGAGATCAATAACTGATAAATAAGTAATGTTGTACAAACTTAATTTACTACTACATATGTAAGTTAAGTTGCGTTCCCATGGGGTGTGGAACGCTTTCCTGGTATATTGCCCGTGTAAACGTGGGCACGTGAAGTATGATGGGTTTTCTCCTGACGTCACAGACAAGAGTAGGAGCTCACGCTTCATATAAAATATGTTTGATTTTAAATCGTCGGTTTGCCTCTAATGCAAAACAGTAACCACAGAAATTCGAAAACTTAAATTGAAAGACAGTGAACTATATAATTTCTAGAATTGTATGCTGGTGAGCAAGTGCTTTATGATGCAAGTATCGGAGAATCTTGAAACCGAGATATGATAATGGCAGCGGTTGGGAGAATCTCTGATGCGCTCAGGATTTCTGGATTTGGAACGAAAGTAATGATTTCAAAATTAAAGAACTTGATGAGTGCATATCGTCAAGAGCTAAACACGAAATAAATATTCAAAAATGTTGAAAGAGTCTCCTGTGGCTAAATGGCGTAAATTCATTTGAAATTTTACTTTTGCAGTCATTTATTTCCTCATGTTTGCATCTGATTATAAAATCAGCGGTGAACACGTTCAAAGAGGTAGTTAAACTAATTATTAGACATTCCTAGTAAGTTCTCTAAATCACTAGGATAACTAATGTTTAGCTCCATGTCAACCAAATTATGTGCCCCCAAATTCCTTGTATAAAGTATCCAATTTCTAACGCACCAAGGTCTTTTCTTCCCTTTTTATTTCTGTTCGGCAAGCTAACTCATTCCTTCTGTTAGTATACTTCCAAAAAATGAACTCACTACAGTGCAGTTCTCGACGAGGAGAACGTTCATGGTCGACTTTCCGCCTTCAAGTGAACACGGTTGCGTTGACATTTCAGTCCGTGTGAACTGTCCACGACCCACGACAACTAGTGGGATGACTCTAGGACTTACTTACGAGTATTCCTAAAATTCTAATAACTTAATTGCATTAATATTAACGTGTGTACTAGCACTATACTTTGACTTTGTACTAACACAATTAAACTAGCTCGAAAGGTTTTATCTTGAGTTTTCTGGCAACATTTGTGATGTCGAGGAGCTGAATGGCTTCAACATTGCCATGTTTCAGGGATAGCTGTTCGTAACTCTTGGCGAATTTGATAGTGACCTGGTCATCGATGTGCATTTCCAAGTCACTGCGAAGATCACTGTTTCTGTAATACCAAGGCGCGTTAACAATGCTCCTTAGTACCTTGTTTCGGAATCATTGGATTATTTGTCATATGTCCATATGAGCTTGAAAATCTGTTTGTGAAATACTTATTTATAGATTGATAGGGGGAAATCCCACCCAGTAGCCAAAATATTTTTCTGACTTTTATATGTAGTTCCTTTTTCTTTGACATGAGCTCTTTAGCGTAGCTTGGTGTTCAAGGTTATACCCAAATATTTTGGTATATCGCAGCTGTCAAATTAACCACGTTCTATTATTTTGCTCTAGACAGTTGAAATTATTTCGTTATTGCAGTATTCTTTGTTTTCCATTGTTGAGTTGGAAAAATTACCAGCTTTAATTGCGTATGAGTTGCAGAACTCTATTACCTTACAGTCAAAGGTAGATATAGCGATATGCAATACATATGCAAAGGTAGATATAGTTTATATCTGGTGATGATAATTCTTGTCTATTACTGTTGCATATAATTTCCTTATGATCTAGGTATTGATCTGTTCTATTATTAGTATTTAGTCCTATATACATGATGGATTTTTGAACAACTAAAAGGATGATATATTTATTATATTTGTTTAGTTTCTGCCTTTGAGAAATAATTGGATTTATATGGTGAGGCAGCTATGGTAACTTAACATAATTTCATCTATTTCTTGTCAAATCTAATACACAAAATAGTAGAAAAAATACTGGCATGGGACGCTTAAGAAAAACTATACTAAGATGACCTAAATATACTTAAATATAGTTATATCGTTTTACATCTACTTACACCGCAGAAGAGTGGAACCGAAGAAAGAGATCCGTTGAAGATATATTGTCACTGAATACGCTATCCACGAAAAGGTTTCGTGGCTTCTCTACTAGTGGCACTTGGAATTTAATATAGGTGTTCTCATTTCGCTTTATTACACTAACTCAGTTGACATATTTGTAGGAAGAAATAAGTTCAGGTTACTTAGTATTTGATCAATGAATTTTATAGAAGATGTAAGAGATTTAACTTGATAATGTAAAAATAAATAACACAAAGTAAACGTGCTTTTAACTAAAATTTTATTAGACAGCATACGTTTTTTCATCATCATGAGGTCATCAGTCCTAAGACTGGTTGGATGCTAACCTCCAGCTCCTCCTATCTTGTGCTAACCTACGCATTTCGCTAATTGTGCTACAACCTACATCCTTTACTATTTGCGAGCAGTAGTCTAATTCAGGCCTACCTCTGCTTTTCTTCACCCTTATTTCTGCCTCCAAAATATCGCGGACTATTCCCCCATGTCTCAGCAAGTGGCCTACCATTCTATCTCTTCTCTTCTTTATGTTTTTCCACATACTTCTTTTCTCGCCTACTTTCTCCAATACTTCTTCGTTTCTAACCCTATCAGTCCATAGTATTTTCATCATTCCTCGGTAACACCACATCTCAAAAGCTTCTAATTTCTTCCTACTTGCTTCCGCTACCGTCCAGGTTTCGCAACCGTATAGTGCCGTGCTCCATATATATGTTTTCAAAAATCTCTTCCTTGTTTCTTAGTTTATTACCCCCGAGCATAAAAGTGCTTTCTTTTTGTTAAAAGCTACTCGACCCTGCGTTATTCTTGGTTTTATGTTTTTATCGCTTCTTCCATCCCAATTTATTTTACTTCCTAAATAAGTGAAGTCTTTAACTTCCTCCAGTCTTTCATTATTAATTTGTACTTTCGTTTTTGTTCTGCTCTCGCGCCCTCTGAACAGTAACACTTTAGTTTTGTTTTTATTCACCCTCATTCCGTATTCCTCTGTCAACACTGCCTCCATATCGTTCAATGCTAATTCTAATTCCTCCTTACTGGATGCTAATACTGCTATATCATCCGCGAATCTCAGCATTTTTAGTTTCTGTCCCTGTACTTTAATCCCGAAATCCATTCTACCTTTTACCACATTAATCGCCTCTTCGATGTATAGATTAAAATTAGTGGTGATACATCCTTGTCTTACTCCTTTCCTAATACCTACTTCCCTTTTTTCCTCTTCTACTTCTATAACAGCAGTTTGCTCTTTGTATAGATTGTGTACTACTCTTCTATCTCTATACTTCATTTTTTATACGTTTTTTTAGCTCTTACAAAAATCGTGGTCTACAGTCTTCATCTATTGATCGATTATTATACAATCTGTATTTATTGCTGCGCCTACTTCCATAATGCATATTTCCTAATGGATATTCATCCAGTAGGTTCGACAAACTGTACGCCAAATTTTTTGAGACGTGACATTTCTCAAAATCCTTTAGTAAATTTGTTTATTCTAGATGAGGAAGAAGAACAGGAGAGATAAAGATCAGAATAATATTTATTATCGTATATTTTATCTAAAATGTGAATGATAAATATAAAATATATGATATAACCACATATTGATAGCGTAGTGTAGTAACTGTGTTACACAATCTGTTACAAATAGCTATGATGGCGAGGTACATATATCATTTGAATAAAGAAATTTACATGTGCCTACCATATCCCATCATATACTCTATACAACGTTCAAAATTGTATATCTTCAAGAAAATTACAAGGTAAATAGACACGGTATGTTATGAACACTCCACCAAGTCTTTTATACGTAAGCCCTAAGATCGTTATATCGATGCTTTGAGGTAAAACGTATTAATTAAACACTATTCTAAATGATTTTGGGTTAAAGTTAATTGGATTCTATAACGCTAAAGACGGGGTCAGGGCGAGGAAAAACCAACAAAGCCCCAATTTATTTCAAGGCTCCATAGGTTCTTTCAACTATATCCTCGAAGTAGCTACTACTGCTTCATATCCTATCGAATTGAGGGTGACAATTGAGAACATTGCTCATGTTGATAATCAAAGCCTAATTGGTAGTTCAAACGATCAATATGTATTCCCTATAGACGTTAACATGCTTGACGTTTACCAGACATTTTCCCAACTGAAATAAAAATAAAGGACTATTAACAATAAGAAGTATGATAAGCATTACATTTATTACAAAGAAATGCATTCCTCCCTTTGTGTTTTCTTTTGTAGAATAATTATGTTTTATAAACCATTTCCTCAAATACCTAAAATAATAAAGGTGCTAGGAATATACAGAGTATCTGAAAATAAGATCATTAATACCATAGTAATCTATGTTTTAATGAAAAACTGTCGGTTTTCTCGTAAAACCGAGAAAATTTCATCGAACTGCAGATTCAATGTAGCAACTTCAAAATTAATATCTACCTAGAGAATTTCTGGATTTAGAAGAAATCTGAAGACATCGTTGATTTGACTACTTGTCTCACGTTCATTTTCATTTCACAAATGCTCACAAGCACTTTTTTCGATTTTTTTTCAAGAAAACGTTTTTTTTTCCTCAAGGAAACGAAAGAAAATCATGGATGATAGTAAAGGAATTTTGTAGAAAATGCGAGTCTCAAAGTGGTCGCAGATTACATAGAATAAAACATAAGACAACCTCTTGAATATGACAGTAATCTCCATTTTAATGAAAAGCTGTTGATTTTCTCCTAAAACGAAGAAAACTTCTTCGAAATACAGATTCAAAGTAGCAACTTTGAAATTCATATCCAACTAGAGAATCTCTGAATTTAGGAGAAATCTGAATAAACCGTTGAATTTTTCTGCCCTTCTTAAGCCCAAAAGAATTTTTCTGCATTTTTTTTCAAAAAAATTCAGTAAAATTTCTGTTTCTTGTTTTTTTATTTGCAAGAAAATCGATTAAGGGGTGAGAGATTAAATAAGAGAATTTTATAGAAAATACAAAGTACTCAAAATTGACGCAAATTACATAGAACGTAGTAATTTTAATGAAAAACTCGATTTCCTCAAAAAAACGACATCTCATATGTGAGCAGGCATTCGCGTGTTACCCAAATTTACACCATACACAAGCCTTAGAGATGAAATAGTAATATAACTCTTGCATCTTGGCAACAACCAACAAAAAACATAGAATCAAACACAAGACAAAGCTAAACTGAATTACTAGTACCTATATCGGATCAAATATCTCAATTTTACGTGACGCAATCGCGACTACGTCAGAGTTACCTAAATGTAATACTACAGTAGTCATAAGTTAGGCAGCTTTAATTATTACCTACATGTCATACATAATGTTAAAATCGAATATTACTTATATATCATTTATAGTAACTGCTTTTTATAGATCTATAATTTACTTGTATTAAGATGAGTGGATATAATCTACAAAGTGAGATTTTTTGCATGTGCAAGACATTTACTAGTGACACTATAAGAGTAAAAGCAGCCGTAAACGGGTGAGGATAGACGTAGATCAAATCTCCCTTCAGAGACTGATATAGATGACGGGAGTGTGGAGAATTTCGTGAAATACTAAAACCCGCATTTTCAAATAACTTTCCAGTCTTCAATCTGATATACTGTACCTACTTACATTTTCAGGAGAACGGGTAGGTAGAAAGTGATAACTTTCAACGAAATTCTCATACTAACAAGATTTACCTAAGTGGAATATTTTTATCTCGTCTTAAATCATAGGGCTGTATGGTCACACTTTTTGAAGCGTTTAAAAAATATGTCATACTGAATTTACTAAAAGTTATTGCACAAAGTAGCGGTAAATAGTATGAGTAATATCCGTTTAACTTTCTGCAACAAATTCATAAAGTACAAGAATGAGGTGACAATTCTTATGCATTTCGGTTTAACTGCTTTTCTTGAACCACTAAACTTACACTCCATTTGTCCCTGAGCCACGAATATACGTATATCAGGTCTAATTGTTAGTGTAATTATTTGAGGATCTTATGACAGCAATAAAGGACACGTAAATAATGGCACATAACACACATCCATATTTCCAGAATTTAAGTCAGGAAATTCTTATATAAATTTAACATATTACAAATATAAATGCAGTAAAAATTTTAGTATATATATTGCCACAACGAACAAGACAACATCTAAACGGAAATGGAGTTGATTGTATCTACATCAATTCGAATATATTAACCCTACGCGACGGCACCTCAGCTGCCGCAGGGTTACGCAAGTACCACGCCACTGATACAACACTCAAAGTGAATAGCATTACTAATCATATTTATGGTTATAGGCATATCTGTAAGAATGGGATAGCACTATTAATCACATTTATTGTTAAAGGCGTACCTGTGAAAATGTTTGTGATAATAATTTGGAACTCGACGATGTTCAGGACTTGATTTTGCTTATGGGAATGCGCCGTCATCTTCAAAGGCCTAAGCCCGATTCGCTAGACTATATAATTACTATGATTAGTTTATTAGAAAACTATGTAATAAGTTTCATATGAAAATTTACTGATACTGACTGATACTTAATTTCAATGATGTAATATGGAAATGACATAATTTTGTAATTATAATTAATTGTAGTTATAATTATAGATTCTACTATGGTCACTGTCGTGCTTCTAAACTATTTCTTATAATTGATTAAGAAATTATTAATGATCTTAATGATTTTAAAAAATAAAACCCGCCACAGGTAGGATTCGACATTTGTCCCGGATTGGAACCGAACGATATACAGTTGTTTCGAACTTATTAGTTCTCATCAGTGCCGTACACGGTACGCCGATCCAGTACAAATCCCGATTTAAAGTAGTGGGGTATACATATTTATCGATTCGATCTATGTCAGTAACATATAAGTCGGAAATCGAGGAAGGAACTACCAAACCGCCAAGCAGTTATCAAGGTAGTTCCCGAATAGGAAGGTTATTACATAATTGCTATAGAAAACATACATATTGTTTTAATTTTTTCTAGTTTTAAATTTTTTAAAAATACTGTGAAAACATCAAAGACAATTAGAAGGATTTTGCAATATTGTATTGGAAGAATGGACTCTTTGAAATCCACTATGAGGTCAATGTGTGGAAATGTATGTATATTTGGTTGGACAAGTTGTGCAAGGTGGTTGGACATTCTGATTTAGTTGTTCTTGAGTACAAACAGTGAAATATAAAATCAAAAATTATTGTTATAATGATTATAGTGATAATAGTAACCATTTATTTAATTTTTCAACCCCTAAGAAAACCTTCAATCCCCTGCAAAATACTCTCCAGTGACACTAGTAGACTTGTCTAGTCTAATATTTTTCATTGTTTAAAACATGTTTGAAATTCGTCTTCTGTGGTGTCCGATATCGCCTCCGTCGATTTTTCTTCACCTTAGCAACGTCGCTGTTTTTAACACTTCAAGAGTTACAAGCCGAATAGAACCTTCTTGAGTGACGACGCTTGGCTTACTGACTCTGGAATGGTAACTGACTCTATGTGCTCCTAGCGGCAGAACGCGGTACTATGAAAACTCCGCCCACCGCAACATCAGTATGGTTTCTTTTGGTACCCCTACATATATCTCAAACTTTAGCCTACTTTTGCAATATTTTGATTGAAATTTTGAAGAAATATTGGATAAACATCAAAGGTAATTAAGAGGATGTTACAATATGGTATTGGAAGAGAGGACTTTTTGAAATTCACTATTGAGGTCATGTGTGAAGATGATTGTGCATTCAGGTGATTGGAGGTTTTCGTTTAGTTCTTCTTGATTGGTTGATCTCTCCTTGGTAAACAGAGCAATTATTTACAACATCCAATGTTTAAATAAAACAATCTGATTTTCATTAACTTTTAAATTATTTTTAAACATGTTTTAAAATTATCTTAGTACAATTTAAATGTCTCCATTTATTTTCATGTTACAATAGAAACCATGGATTTGTTTCGCA
Organism: Rosalia funebris; assembly: GCA_037954035.1. Lineage (NCBI taxonomy): Eukaryota > Metazoa > Arthropoda > Insecta > Coleoptera > Cerambycidae > Rosalia > Rosalia funebris. The sequence goes on along the minus strand of JAZFAV010000034.1, from coordinate 14,541,581 downwards.
CATAGAGTATAGTTGCATATAACATAATTAAGATAATTATTTCTTTCTTAAACACTCCTATTACTGTTGTGATTGATTGTACTCAACATTTAAATCTCTTGAGGTAAGATGCTATCTTTCACTTGTTTTACTTAGATTTTGTATTTTTGTTTACATGATCTGAAATCTATATAGAAATGTCTAGCTCTAATATCATAGAAATATTACGTTGTCGTGAAAAGGAGATTTTGTCTCAGACTTCGAAGCTTCTTTCCAATCTAAATATGGCTTATGTAAAGATAGTTCCTTTTGCCATTGTGGGTACATGTTGGTGCTCACCGGTAAAAATAAATAAAACTGTTTTCGTACGAAAAGCCACCTCACATAATTAATCGTTGTCACTCGCCGAAGAAACCATTATGTATAGGGCTTAGGACGCGTCTTTAGTCATTAAAGATTAATTTAGATTAAGGTTTGACCTTATTCATTTTGTTTTGATATCTGAACGAGAAAAACGTATTTGATCCATTACGGTAATAAAAAAGAACCTTTATTGCCTTAACTTTTCATTAGTTGATCGTTCGGTGCGGGACGGAGAAGATATTTGGATAAGATGAATACATATCAAGGGATGTTCTAATTTTCTCTTTTTCGAGAATGTGATGAGAGTTTCCGTCGTTTCTCCTGTTATATGCTACCAAACAATCTTTGAATGGAGAAAATGAAAAAAAGATTAATTGAAGGCTATTTTTGTCACTTGCAAATCAATCCAAAACACATTTTAATTATATTCCTATTCATGTAGGATGGTTCCTATGTCTTAGATATGCACGTAATGTTATAGTTTTTGAATATATATATATATATATATATATATATATATATATATATATATATATATATATATATATATATATATATGTATATATATATAAATATATTTGTGAATGCAAATCCACTCTATGAAATTGAGTGGCAATCATCAGCAACATAACATTTCTTGTTCATAGAGAAAAATTTATTGAAAGTATTCCAACTGCTCAAGAAGAAAGATCAGATTACTAAACTGATTAATTATTCTATTACTGTATAAATTGATAAATGCCATCTGAATGTCAAACAACAAATTGTCAGCTAGGAGAAGCCATGCTGTTTCTTATTTCTAAGGCAGATTACGTCATCTAACGCAGGTTTTTACGTAATACTACGTGAATAATTTGACTGATAATAAATATCAATTTCTTTATCAATAATTTAATAAATAGAGTACAAGGCGAAATCAACCTCATACGATCAAATACTCGTACGGCAGTAGAAAGAACATTGGGTTTTGTATATTGAATATTTATATTTATAACATCTGTAAATTGAATATTTATACAGAATTTTAATATATCCAGACAAGGGTACCACTGGACAACCAAAACATTCAAGCTTTCATTGTAAAAACTAACAGTTTTTGGAGAATGCTCCTGTTCGGGTTTCTCTCTAAGAACTTCTTATGATCTTACTTGGTGAATGGAAGATTAGCTGAAGCAAATAGATCTAACTATTGAAAATGTTTTGGTCATATTATGAGAAATAATAAATATAACATGTTAACACTTATTATGCAAGGAAAAATGAATGGCACAAGGGGATCCGGAAGACAACGCATATCATGGCTTAAAATCTTAAGACAATGGACCGGCAAAACTTCAGCCGAATAACTCAGAGCGGCGGTTAATAAGGTCAGATGGACCTTAGTGATAACCTACGTCCAATGAGGATATGGTACTACAAGAAGAAGATTGAAAATATCAGCTCAGAAATTGTTCAATATTCAATATTAAGTATTTATATGTATGCCCGTTAATATAAAATTGTGAAGAGAACATATTATGAATAACTTTTAATATTGTATATTTCCATATCTACCTCAGTTTTAATATATCTGTTAAAAGTAAAGTCGTACTTACTTTATTTATATTTCTCTTAAATACACACTATATCTTATGAAAAGTAAACATAAAATACCAAATATAAAGTACTGTTACTCACAAAACGTTAAGAAACTCATTCATGTTTGTTAAAAGACCAGGTTTACGATTTGATACTATGATGACTATAAGGTCACCACTCACAAAATATGAACAGAAAAGTTTCATGTCAGGTGTTGTCTTTTTGATAACAAAACTGTGATTATTGCGAAACAAATGTTATCACCACGCTGTATAATATTTCAATGGCAGAATGCGACATTGGCGCCACAATTTAAATTTTACCTACTAACATTTTACTTCCAACCGGGTCACTAATCCTCAGCGATGCCTTTGTCAAGATTCCTTAATAAACTATGCACATATTTTCAGTTTGAAAGAGACAGCAACTCCTTTATTATGCATAGCTGTGTAGCATGTAGGTAGGTACTTTGATTTTATTTAGCCAGATACGTTTGTCTCTCGAGGAGTTTACTATTTCTTGTATCACAATGTATAATGATGTACTCTCAATTAATTCTGCATTGTAAGGTATCTGGGTGTCGCATGTACCAAAATCAACTCATTTATAGCATTCACTATTGAAAATTCTTCTGCCTGTTTTTTTTTATAACTTCTCAATGAGTTTTGGTATTCGCGAAATATGCCATGTATGTATGGCAAATCTTATTGAATAGCCAGATCAGCTAAGCTTTGTTGCGTATTAGCAATAGCAATAACATCATTTGGATCCGACTATTGAAATACTGTGGTGATATTTTTAAAGTTGCAGTAATAATGCGAAGCTGAATCGATCCATATTCCCCACGGCGCTATTACAGGCGCTGCAGGTAGTTGTGTGTGGAGAAACATTTCTGTGAATAATGTCACTCTGCGGGCCTTTTCAAAACACTTGTTTGATATTCGCTATTAGGCGATCCACATTCGCATAACGGCCATGGATTGTCCCTGCTACGCGATGAAGACAGTGCTCTAGACACGTTAAATGTAACATATCGTAATTACACGTTCCGTTCAAAAGTCGACAAGCTGCTTTCATGTATGGCAGCATTCATATGGCAACATAAAAAGTAGAGCCATGTTTTTGTTTTGTCTCATCAACTAATTTTGCAACGGTTTCAGCATTTGTCTTTGTCAATATTCTTAATGGTATCACATGTGACTGTGTTGTCCATATATCGTTCACTTCTCCTCTAACTACATTCGCCACCTGCAAGCCGCAGGCATTTGTGGTTTCATTGACAAAAACCCATAAATATTTATCTTCAACTTCTGCATGAACAGTAGATTGGACAGTGGCAGCAACTTGTGGTAGATAATTTTTTCGAATCGTCGATTCTGTGGGTACGTTTACTTTGGCAAATTCCCAATTTAAGCATTTCTCTATAAAGTCTTTAAAACTAGGAAGGATTATCTAGTTGGGTCCACGGAATATTAACCCCAACCATAAATTTTACCAATTTGCTGTAAAATGTCATAACGCCAATGTCTAACAACATCCGATTTGCGGGTGTACGCTATGCATGTATCACAATGGGAACACCGTAATTCACCACCGTCATTTAACACCAACTTCGGAAATTCCGTCGAGTTGTGTACAAATGTACACCACTCTTAAATATCACAGTAACTGATCGGGAGGGAATCACGTCACTGGTCATCCCCGCAGATATTTCTTTTGCCCCGCCCTCGCATACCTTTACCATTAGCATATAGCTCAGTGCACCTCCGACAATACTTTCAATATTTCTAGTGAAACAAATGGAACAGCGGGTAACAGGAGATAAAGGAATAAATTGTATTTAATATAAAGTTGTTTGTTGATGTCCTATTAATTTATACAAGCAGTTAAATTACATTACAAAAAATGAATCAGAGTTCCACAAGCTACTGACATGAGATGTTTTATTGTATAATTTATTATCATCATCATTAGGTCATCAGTCCTAAGACTGGTTGGACGCTAACCTCCAGCTTCTCCTGTCTTGTGCTAACCTACGCATTTCGCTAATTGTGCTACAACCTACATCCCTTACTATTTGCGAGCAGTAGTCTAATCTCGGCCTACCTCTGCCTTTCTTCACTCCTATTTCTGCCTCCAAAATATCGCGGACTATTCCCCCATGTCTCAGCAAGTGGCCTACCATTCTATCTCTTCTCTTCTTTAAGTTTTTCCACATACTTCTTTTCTCGCCGACTTTCTCCAATACTTCTTCGTTTCTAACCCTATCAGTCCATGGTATTTTCATCATTCTTCGGTAACACCACATCTCAAAAGCTTCTAATTTCTTCCTACTTGCTTCCCCTACCGTCCAGGTTTCGCAGCCGTATAGTGCCGTGCTCCATACATATGTTTTCAAAAATCTCTTCCTTGTTTCTAAGTTTATTACCCCCGAGCATAAAAGTGCTTTCTTTTTGTTAAAAGCTACTCGACCCTGCGCTATTCTTTGTTTTATGTCTTTATCGCTTCTTCCATCCCAATTTATTTTACTTCCTAAATAAGTGAAGTCTTTAACTTCCTCCAATCTTTCATTATTAATTTGTACTTTCGTTTTTGCTCTGCTCTCGCGCCCTCTGCACACTAATACTTTAGTTTTGTTTTTATTCACCCTCATTCCGTATTCCTCTGTCAACACTGCCTCCATTTCGTTCAATGCTGATTCTAATTCCTCCTTACTAGATGCTAATACTGCTATATCATCCGCGAATCTCAGCATCTTTAGTTTCTATCCTTGTACTTTAATCCCGAAATCCACTCTATCTCTCTATCTTTTACCACATTAATCACCTCTTCGATGTACAGATTAAAAATTAGTGGTGATAGCGTACATCCTTGTCTTACTCCTTTCCTAATACCTACTTCCCTTTTTCCCCTTCTACTTCTATAACAGCAGTTTGCTCTTTGTATAGATTGTGTACTACTCTCCTATCTCTATACTTCATTCCCGCGCTCTTTAGTATCTCGAACATTTTTTCCCATCTTACGTTATCAAAAGCTTTTTCTAAATCTACAAATCCTATATAAGCGTTCTTTCCTTTTTCTATTGTTTTCTCTAACATTACTCTTAGCGCCAGAATAGCTTCGCGAGTTCCCCTATTTCGCCTAAAGCCGAATTGGTCTTCTCCTAGTATTTCCTCCGCTCTATTTTCCATCCTCTTCTGCACTATTCTAGTTAAGATTTTTGCCGCATGGGAAGTTAGGCTAATCGTTCTAAAGTTCTCGCATTTGTCGGCTCCTCTCTTTTTCGGAATAGTAACGATAATGTTCCTCTTATAATCCTCCGGCATCTCGCCCGTTTCATATATGTATTTTACCAGTTCAAACATCCTATTTACTACTTTCTGTCCCGCACATTTCAAAATTTCCGCCTGTATTTTATCTACACCCGGCGCTCTATTATTCTTTAGCCCCCTTAGTGCTATTTCAAATTCCTCTCTCAATATAGGTTTTCCTACATCTTCCCTATCGATGCTAGATTCTTCCTCTAATATCTCTCCTAATTCCTGACCCTCGTATAAATTTCCTAAGTACTGCTTCCATCTATCCGCTTTCTCCTCTCTTCCGATTAGTATGTCCCCCGATTGACTCCTAACGTTTCTACTTATTGTTCCTATATCCCTGAAGTTCCTCTTAATTATTTTGTAAGCCTCATCGGTCTTTCCTACTTGCAACTTATCTTCTACTTCTTTGCATTTATCCTCTATCCATTGTTCTTTCATTTCATCAATTTATTATAAGATTGTAATATTTCTTTACTGTGCTTGTATTTCTAATAGATATTTAAGAACACGTATAAATCCGACTCTGAAATGTCCATAGTCAAATCTGGGGTTTAGTCATGATGCATTAGATCTGGTAAAAGAGTTGGACATTCTTTCCACTTATACCTTTAAATTACACTTACCATTCTTCCGTGTAGAAAACGTCATTTTGATAATCTTGTATATGCTTGTATTCAATATCTTTTCATCATTTTTTTCTTAAATAAATACAGGCGTTGTATCAATCCTTATTGTTTTAATGAAATCGCTATTTGAGCAAACTGGAGTGACTTATAATACTCAGGTTGTGTTGAATACGGTTGCTTACATACAAACCGAGGAGACGCTAATTTAATATTCTTACTTTAAAACGATTAATCCAAATCCTGAAATAATATTTTCATTATATAATAAAATCATTATGTAATAAAAGTATCATAAGAACCACCCTGGCACGGTGAGGGCAAAACGAGCAAATCTGGAATTATTTATCACGAACACACTGCTTAGGAGGCATTAAAACAAATGGAGACCTACTCCAAAGCTTGCAAGAACCCAACGGCTCCTTTGTATACCCGTACGCCATAAATATACTTTTATAGTTCCGTTTGTCGTCATAAGGTCGCCGACGAGCTTCTAAAACCAAACAACAATACATGACGTGGGTGTATTATGCGAATTGTGTTTGGGATCTAAAAGACATACAAAGTGTTTACAGTGTATCTGGCTGAGCTGATAAATACATATGTGATATAAAAGAAAGTTTATTAATTTACTTTTATATTCAAGAAAATTTATTAGAAAGGGTACAGCCGAACATAAGATGGGAGTACGTCGCCTTCACCCTATTGAGCTTCGTATTCTGGTTCAAGGTTGAATTCAAGATGACATATACTCGTATATCTACAAACATATCTATAAAATATAATCAAAATATTAACAAAATACTGAAGATGCCCCGCCCTAATAGATTTGCTTTGACTAGGATTTACTTATATCGAAGTTCTTATATATCCTATTATTTTACTAATTGTAAGAGAATAAATAAAACTTTGTTTAGTCATATCGAAAATCAGGCATATATATATATATATATATATATATATATATATATATATATATATATATATATATATATATATATATATATATATATATATATATATATATATATATATATATATATGTATATACATAAATGATAAACAATTCGTTCTCTCGGTGTAGGTTGCTTTAATTTTAGCGTTTTTAAAAGAATGTAACCACTTGTTTGAAAACTTAAATAGCTCATCACGAAGAATTTAAGTATATAAGAATATATAATCTACCCAAAAACATAAGTGTAAAAAGGGGGCCAAGTTCGGTACAAACGATATTCGGGGTTATCAGTTTCGCCGATAAAAGAGTTAAGATCTGAACGGGTGCCAAGTTCCATAGGAACAACAGGAACAGGAACAGGAACAGGAACAGGAGCCCTTACCTCAGGAACTTACAATAGGAACGCACAACGGCCTTCAATTGATTTAAAAGGAAATTTGTTACGTTTTTTTATATTGAATTGAGAAAGAACGTAAAACATTTTCTTTTAAATTTATTAAAATGAGGCAGTGTACTCCGTTCATTGTCGGACCTGCGCTATTCGAAGTCAAGCAACGAATAGCCGGCTTGTGAGTTGGATGGGTGACATATGGTCTCTTTCTCATAGTGCCGCGGTGGTGCTGACTTGGTATTTGGTAACAGGGTGGCAACTGGGCCAAATACTGGGCACATTGTCTGCGTGAGTTCGATTCTCACCAGAGGGAACCTGACACTTCCCTCAGGGCTGGGTGTTTGTCAGCGTTTATATGTGTAACTTTCCTCTACTCAAGCCTGCCTGTAGTCTTTTTGGGGAAGGAGTTCTAGCTTCCGTGTCTTCAAACTTAAAAAAAAATTGAAGACTGTTCTACACATATTCCAATACATTTTTATTGTTAAGTTCCTGGCATCCGTTCAGATCTCAACTCTTTTGTCGGTGAAGCTAACAAACCTGAATGTCGTCTGTATAGAACTTGACCTCCTGTTCACATTTATGGTTTCAGTGAGATATCATCAATTTTTTAATAGTTTTATTTAATAAAACGAAATGTGGTTGTTCTGGGTATAATTAATATAAATTGCCTATTTTATTATAATTAGTTACGAATATTTATGTTACTTTTTTGTTTGATATTTGGTAAGAAGAAAATAATTTAACAAATCTCGTAGGGTAATGGCGCCATCTCTTTGTGTTGGATTGATTGATACTTCATGGCTTCATGTATACAGCACCATATGGTCTGTATCCATATGACCATGAGGCTATGGTCATTTCTTAATGGTGCGTTTAATTTTGATGCCAAGTATCACCACATATTCCTGATTAATCAGTTGTTATTATATCTGAAAGTTTGCTTGCATTCGATTAAGACCTTTTACGATAAGGCATTGGTAGATTGTTTTCTTACTCTTAACTTTTTATGTTTATTTTTCTTACCCGCAATTTACTCAGTTATGACCTCACTATGTGCACCACATATCCCTGATACGTTTTATAGCAAAAAATAAATGGATTTCGCCATATCAGCCGAACAATATTGAATTATCTGTAGCACTTATACCGCTCCCGGGGGCAGAATGCCCGTTTTTACGGCCCAATCTCTTATTATCCGAATGAAGTGCGTAGATTGCGGTATTTTATTTGTGAAAGAATGAGCTGATATGTTGAAAACTCTCAACGTTATTGTCTGGCCAATATAGGAGACATTATTTTCGTCGTATAGTCTTCGATATGATTGCAGTAATCGTGAGTGTATCTCCTGTGGCTTCCTGCTAGAGCATTTTAAAGATGTAACGGTTCCGAAGAATGACATGATAAACTTTGTTATCATCTTTTTCTTTTTCTGTTGATTCAACTGAAATGAATACTGCTCCGTCGGCTGAAATGAGACTTACAATAATTGTTTCATGGTCTCTGCCATTTTGTCGCATTCGGGGCATTGGTCTGAGGTTTATCGTGACTTAGTTTTAGCAGAAAATGGTTTAAAAAGAGCGTCTTTTAAAGGTGCAGGGTTTAAGTTCGTCTATGTTACTACAATACAATACACCATATTGGAATTACACAAGGTGTTCATTAAGCGAGCATTTTGACCTAGGTATACATACAATATTCTAATTTAATATATCATTGGCGATGTTTTGTGTAGCTTTTGAGATTTAAAAACATTAAACTAAATATCTGAAAAATTTTTAAGGAATTATGTTGAGGCGCCTGCAATAACGTAACGTGATCTAGAAACCAGACCAATTACTGCCAGGGTCATTATATGCTTGAATTCCCGTCCCTATTGGAAGAATTTTGGCCCATCTCCCTCATCATAGGCGTGTTTTTTCTCGTCGAGACGGCCCCTCAGATATTTAACTTCGTCTAGATTGATATCCATGCGAGGAATCATTTTTGCATCTCCTGTCTTCATGATAACGTGATACTTAATGCCAGGCACTAATCAGATGTGACCGTAATATTATAAAATGCGGTAAGTACTTGATTCAGTACCTGATGTAGAGCTAATGAAAGTCAAACGTTTGCTTTCTCGTCTGGAATATTGATGGATGGATTATCTCATAGAGGAATCGGTCTGTTGTTTTTCGAGAGTATCTGACTGTGTGTCCAGTCGAACCCCAGCATATAATAACGAATAATACGAGTATACTGTCTACTACTGTCGACTAAAATAATGTCATCTTCCAAATAATTTATTAATCTAGATTTTAAAGTCATTTGTGAGTCACTTTTCCTTCCACTAGCCACTTTAGACTTAAATGAAATAAAGCGTCCAGAAGTAACTTCTAAGACCTTCTTAGTAAACCCCTTTTTGCTCATCTTTATCCATTTTTTGTATTGTTCTAATTTCCAGGCTGCCGTATAAAGTCGACAAAATTTGCATTTACTATTTCTTCTGGTATTATTGCAATTCATAACATAGTAACTATAAGGGCCAATTTTTAGATTCGTTTACAAATTTACTTTTGTAAACACACATATGACCTGACAGCTTACTACTGCAATTTGTGTCCACTTCAAGCACTGCTATCGACTTCTTTACCCCCACCCCATACTTTGCACACAGCGAATACGCAAGAAAATTCACTTTATCCACGTAGGGATAGAAGGTAATAAAATGGTAGTAAATATTGTTTGCTTGCAAAGCAGCAAATACCAAAGAAGTTAATGATGTTTCGATTAGAAATAAAGATTGAAAAAACTACGATTGATTTTACAGTTAAACATGAATGGCAATTAGAGTGACCTAGAACGGACTTAATGTTCAAATAATACAACAAACGGATAAAACCTTACCTCGTCCATGGACTAATTCCTATTAACCCGATTAAGGATAGGCCATATGCACCTTATATCTTTGCATCTTCTCAAAGGAGACCATGCATCAATACTTCTTGCGATATGTGATCAAATACCAGGGGCGTAAGAAGAGAATCTAGGGATGTGATAAAAAATTTATAAGGGGGAGAGGTATAGTCAGATGTATGGTAGATCATATGAAAATGGTAAAAATAAAAAGAACACTAACCTAAAATTATTACGCCGAGGTATATATCCTAATTTTTAAAATGAAGAATGATCAATTCTTCGGTTTCTTGCTTTTGAGATATTCGCAGATAAATCTTTATTCTCTTTAATCATGAAAATGATTTTTTCGCGGAACTGCTTGTGACAGGAATAGTCAAAATTAAACGACAATTTTGATGACTCAGGGAAAACAGAAGATAATTGAAGGAACATAATATATTGGTGAAGCTCAAACACAGTGCTCTTTTTCATATCGGTATCACTATAAATCACTGAAAGTTCACTTTTTTTTTAAACGATTTGCGTCAAAGAATGTTCCATATGTATCTACTAAAGAAGAAAGAAGTTCGTCAGTAAAACGTTTCATGAATTAAGTAAATTGTGCGGAATCTAGATTTAATAATTTCAGTCTAGAAATTTCACTAAACCGTTCACTAATGTTCAAAGTAATAACGTCCAAAATTTCATAAAACAATCGTGCGTATGTGCTTTCCTTATCTTCTTCAGGAATTAAATCCAAACGCATTATTTTACTTTGTGGTTGATTTTCTAACACAAATAATTTGTCCATAGGGTCCCAAATGTCACTAAACTCGTTTCTCATTTTTGGATATGTGATTTGAAATCGGCGATCTTTTTATTGCAGTAACTAATATCTGATATTTTTATCTGTAGAATATTAAACAGACTCTCGGAATGTGGTTATATTGCAGAAAACACTGCTAAGAAAAAATTAAAATCAAAGTCGCGCAATAAAGTTAAAAGGCCTCTAGCACAAATAACGGTTTCTTGATCCCATTCCTCATTTTCATTTTCCACAATTACCTGAAACAACGCTTCCAAATCTTCCTTATGTTATGGCGACAGTCGCCAAGATGTGTTCACATAATGGCATAACTGAGTCTGGAAATAACGACAACACCCACTCGAAGTTCCACTGTTGACTGCGTAAGGTTACTGGCCTTTTTACCCATCTAACACGTAGCTTGGATGTAACGTGGACCATCGCATTTCAGCACTGCAGCAAGTAGCACTATCGTGGGAGTCCAATAATTTCGGGCGCCTTCACGGCCCATTTGAAATAAAAAAGTTGATGGTAACGTTTAAAGTAAATAATGTATGTTTGCGGTCGGTTTAAAATAATTGAAAAATTGTAATAATTGAATAAATTGATTGAAATTTTAAATTAAACACTAATTTCTTTAAGGGATACGTCGCTTCACTCGCATTCATGTACGCTACGCTCCTGACAAACACTAACAGTAAGATATATTTTATTAGAATGTATGAATAAGTGTCATCGGAGAAAAACTTTGCACAATAACATACCTAAAGCATTTGAAATGCTGAGATTTCTCAGCAATGAAAATACTTAAACTGAAAAAGTTTAATAAAGACTACCGTCATAGAGTAGTCTAGAGTAAAATAAATAAATAAATAAATAAATACAATTATGTATATTGTATGAAACATTAAACATTCACAAACTGATACTATGATGATCATCAAATTGAATACTATGTACAGAGGCTACATGCATTTGAACTGAATGCATTTGTTTATTATATAGCTATAGCAGTCTAGGGGAGCCTAAAGATGTGACAGCGCCGTCGCCCCAATTCCCACGATGCTCGTGATTAGTATTACTTAACGCAATGAGTAGCACACCTCCAGAGTGGATATCTAGGGGACTAACAGGAGTATCATTTTCCTCCATAAGACGGAGCTGCTGGAAAAACAACATTAATAATTGTAACTATGATGAATTGGGGGGTGTTACGTGAAAAGCGAACATCAGTAAATGTCAGTAACGGGTAACAGTACCTGCATTGTTATTCTAGCAGGACTGGAATGTGTCTTTGCTACTTATTTCGATAAAATTGTTTTGGATATAATTTCTGTAACAGTTAATGCTATCGTATCTATAAAAGGAAAATTCTCATTATGCAGATACTGGCGCTATCTGAAGTACCTGGCGCGAAAACTAAATACCTCTAAGGTTATTTTCATGTACGAATTAAAAGGCGATTAGATGACAGACATTTTAGACATCACGATGAATATCAGGACTTTCTGTTTTTAAAAATATATGTACATTAGACACAAAAATTAAGGGATGTAAAGAGAATCCTATATTTTTAGGTGATCTTCAAGGGGCTGTAACTTGGAGAAAAATAGTCGTAGAACAATTTAAGAAAAAGGAAGTTGAAGATCAAAGTCTCTAGTTTTTAGATCTTGAGCTTCAAATTTGCTATCGTCAGCAGTTTTTGAGTAATCATAATAAAATCATTGGAAGAAAAAATTCAAAATTTTTCCTTGCCTTTCAAAAAAGTCCACGAACTTAAATAAATATTTTCAGTGATTTTATCATAATTTTATCCTGTTTAACTTGAGTAATATACAAGCCTTGTACCACGACTTTTAGCTAAATTATCGTCGTTCAAAGCAAATAGTGCGTTTCTTCTTACAATAATTAACACTTTTTGATAAAAAAAAAGTATGGATTATTGCTAAAAATATATTTTCACCATCAAAAAACGAATAAAAAATGAAAAATCCATCCTTAAATTGATTTTGAGCAAAAACCACAGATTCAATAATTCTGAACACAATGTGTTCTTTAAAATTTTCAGGATTTCTCTGGAATACTTTCAGGTTGAAAAGAGAAAGTCAACATCCTTTATACATTACATCAATACCCATTATTTACAAAGTTATGCCAAATTTTGCAAATAACCCTAAATATGCAATTTTTTACCTCTTCCTCGATCAACATTTCATTTGCCAATCAACAACCAATCATTTAGTTATTATTTTTTTGCCAAAAACTAATAACTAAAACTATTGAAAAATGATTTTCAGTTTTTACAACTCTACTTGAATTTTGTCTATGATCATTATTTCCTGCATAATTAATTACCAAAGTCAAAACTGACGTTTTTGCTTTGAACAACGATAGCTCCACGAAAAATCATCGAACAAGGCTCTTATGCCGCTCAAAGTAAAGAAGATAAAATTATCTAAAAAATATTTATAATTAAATCACTGAAAAAAATTTCTTGAAGTCCGTGGATATTTTGAAAGGAAAGCTAAAATTCATCTTCCTATGGTTTTCTTATGATTACTCAAAACCTGCTAATGGTAACAAAATTTTAATAGAAAATCTAAAAACTATAATCTCGGGTCTTCAGTCTACTTTTTTTTAAATTACTCTGTGACTATTGTTCTTCAAATTGCAACCCCTTGAAAATCACCTGAAAATTTACGATTTTTTGCATCCCTTACTTTTTGTTCCTAATCTATTCTAATAATCTGTAGGAATTATGTATGATAACATTTTGGAAACACCGTTTTTTACTGTAGCTTAATTTAATGATTTATTTAGAATGTTTACCAAAAGCATAATTACCAGCCTTTGCCGTTGTTTATCTAGAAAAATCGTTAGAAATTCTCAGTGACACTAGAGTAATTGAATAATGAACTTTATGAATGGTAAATGAATTGAGGTGGTACTACAGAATGGTACTCGATCCCTTTTGTGCTGTCTTTACTGATACTTTTCTCTAATTCCATCAATTCAAGTCAATGATTTCAAAATTGTTCAGGCTGGACAGTAAAACTAAGATAAAGTTGGCAGTCAATAGCACCATGATGTATGCTACAGCCTTTAAGATATTTATAAAAATCATAAATACATATGGAAAATAATAGAGGACATCCGTTAGGGGTCTATATATACACCCTTAACGGATTCCATAAGTTATGGGCAGGATGTCAGATACATAGAGAGGACGTACGGTTAAATAGCTATAAATAAAAGAAGCATCAGTGGTATTGAAACCAAAGCATTTACGTTTATTTTAAGTTGTCAAAATCCTTGCAATAATCTAGAATGACCAAATATGTCACTAAGTCGTCTTCAGTGGCCTTACGTATATCATCTGAGTAGTAGTAGTATTATATTGTGGTCTAAAGCCTGACGGAAACGAAGGTATAATCTTGTTATTAAAAAACATATCTTTGAAATGATATGTATGAAATTTGGGCTTTAATGACAGTTCTAATACCTAAGAAATAGTTGGAAAAATATTAATAGGATGAAGATGAATAAATTCAGATGGATCACATTTCTTTTTTGGTGAAGCAATAGTGGTAGAATTTTTCCAACCTTTTGGGAAGGTAGAAAATAGATATATCAATAACAAAAGTAATATCTCTTAAAAAATGATGTAGTACTAATTTATGGCATAATAATTATGGCAGAAGTATTTAAAATGTAAAGGAAAAATACCAGTAGCTTATATCTCCATTACTGCTAAAAAGTGGTCCAACGAAAACGCACGATGTTAATTGTAAATAAAATAAAAAGTGTTCAGAAAATTATCTTAATATTTTTTATTATGATAGAAAGATCTATGACAATTATGTGTGAAACAAAATATCGGCCAAATACTCGCCACGGCTTCGGTGGCATACCTCTATCCGATGGTCCATATTTTCAATGACTCTGAGACATAATTGAGGTTCAATGTCGTTAATGTGCCGAATTATCTCATCCTTTAGCTCTTGAATTGTTCTTGGCTTGTTGACGTACACTTTTTCTTTTAAATATCCCCAAAGAAAGAAGTCCAACGGTGCCAAATCACATGATCGTGGCGGCCAATTAACATCGCCACGACGTAAGATAACACGGCCATTGAATTTCTCGCGCAAAAGTGCCATTGTTTCGTTGGCTGTGTGGCAAGTGGCACCATCCTGTTGGAACCACACATCGTCCAGGTCAATATCCTCAATTTCTGGCCACAAGAAGTCCGGTATCATCTCGCGATAGCGAACACCATTCATGGTAACTGCTTGGCCGACCTCATTTTCGAAGAAGTACGGCCCGATGACGCCGCCAGCCCATAAACAGCACCAAACAGTCACTCTTTATGGATGTATCGGCTTTTCAACAATCACTAGTGTATTCTCATTTGCCCAAATGCGGCAATTCTGCTTGTTAACGAATCCACTGAGGTGAAAGTGGGCCTCATCGCTGAAGATGATTTTCTTTGTAAAGTCACCATTCACTTTTGTCTGTTCAACCAACCATTCGGCGTATTGGCGACGCTTGAAATGGTCAGTAGGCTTCAGCTCTTGAGTCAATTGAACCTTGTAAGCGTGTAAATTCAAATCTTTATTCAAAATTCGCATCAGTGATGTTTGTGAGATGTTCAATTGTTGGGCATGACGACCAGTCGAGGTTGACGGCTCTTCTGCTACACTATCGCGAACAACAGCAATGTTTTCCGCAGAACGAACTGGACGAGCATGCACAGGTATTTTCACATTTCCTACAGACCCGGTTTGCTGAAATTTGCGCACAATTCTCCCGATTGTGGACACATTTGGTCGATTATGCTGACCAAAAAAGTCACGAAGTGCACGAAATGCATTTTGATTCGAACGCCCATTTTCGTAAAAGGCTTCAACAATCTTAACGCGCTGCTCAATTGTGTACCTCTCCATGGTTGAATTTGTCAAACACTGAAACAAAGAAATGTCAAATTAAGTTGGGCAAAAAACTTGACGTTAAGGTGTGACTCACATTTAACATCGTGCATTATGGTTGGACCACCCTTTATAAGTGCAAATAATGGAATTTATTTTAGAGAATACTGTAAAATGTACACTATATATATGGACTCATATATGTATATAATATTTTTTATGTAAGCTTTTTTATACACCACACATAAAATACTTTTTATATTCGTTTAACGCGTCTCTGTAGATACAATATTGATTACCCCTGCCAATTCAATTCAATTGAATTACGGAAGACATGAATGCGAATGAGCACTTTTGAAAATTAGAGGCGCCTACTCAAATTCAATTTGGTATATATTTTTATGCGGATGGTGTCGTTTTTTAACATTTAGCTTGCAGGATCTTTAACCACGGAGTGAGCGGTATCAATAATAATTACCCTGTCACAACTAGCACCTTAATGTAGGTATATACATATTCTACTTGAATAAATAATTTACTTTTTTCTCTCATATATTGTGTACTATATTGTTTTGTTTAGATTATTTAAACCTTGTGAGCTTTAGTTCGAGAAGAAACCTGCGAAAATTCATATACACGTAAGAATAATAGATAAATTCAATGGTGTCTTTAGATTTTGTCCAAATGCACAGGTTCTTTCGGTAATTTAGAAGTTATTTCGAATTTTAATTCGAAAAAGTTTTTCGATTGTACAAGAAAACAGGTAGTTTATCATTAAATGAGAGATTGATATCATATTCAGGAGGTCAATTTACGTTATTTTCTATGCAAGTAGTATCGATTTTGAGACCCTCGTATTTTTCACAAAAGTCTCTTACTATAAGTTCATGGACTTTCTTCCACAAAAAAAAATCAATAAAAACCTGAGGAAATTCATATGTATGTAAGAATAATAAACAAATTCAACGGTGCCCTCAGATCTTGTTTAAATCCCGAGGTTCTCTCGGTAAGTATGAATTTAAAAGTTCTTACGATAAGATCTGAATTCGAAAAAGTTTTTGTCAGATTTAAAGGAAAACAGACAATTTCTCATTAAAAAACAGTTGCTGTCGTATTCAGGAGGTCAATTTACATTATATTCTGAGTAATTTGCGCCGATTTGATATCTTCGTATTCTTGACAAAATTTCCTTACGTAGATTTATCGATTTACTCCAATAACTTATAAGTCGGAAATCGAGAAAGAAACCACCAAGCCGCCAAGCGGCTATCAAAGTAGTTCCCGAATAGCAAAGCTATTACATAATCGCTCTAGGAAACAACTACTCCTCGGGCTCAAGCCCCGCCAGGGGTTGAATTATACCCAGAAGCGATCCTCGACCCCTTTCTCGTGTTTCTGCACGATCAGATAAGGTTTCAAAAATAAAAAGATTTACTCCAACAAAGAAAAATGTTTTTCCGATAAAAAATCTAATAAAATTCATATATACGTAAGAACAATAGACAAATTCAATGGCGTCATCAGATTTCTTTTAAATCCAGAGGTTCTCTAGGTAAGTATGAATATAAAAGTTGTTACTTCGAATTTGAATTCGGAAAAGTTGTTTTCAGTTTTACAAGAAAACATACATTTGTAAATTAAAACGGAGATTTTTATCGTGTTCGTATCTCGAAGGAGATTTACGTTACATTCTATGTAATTGGCCTCACTTTTCAGGGGTTCTTACATATATATTGATTCTGTAACATACAGTATACAAGGTTTACCAGTTTCTTGTAGCTTAAAACCCTAGGGTATGATAAAAACCTGGATAGAGTTTTAGTTTATAATGTTTATAATACACCTGATGCTCTAATACCTAAATAGGGTTTTAAATAACTATAATGGTTTGGCATTAATTAATACTCCAGTATTAACTGGTAATTGGACATTAGCCTCTGTTATCTTCAGTCGGCCTGACATGAGGTCACACTTCTGTATATAAAAATGCAACAGCTTCTTTTGCTACAACTAGTCAGGCCTTAATTCGATGTTTACAGATTTTTTTACGGCGTAAAGTTGATATTTTGAATATATTTGTAAAATTTTTATTTTGTTTATGTATTAAAGTTTATTAAATGTGCTTAGTAAGTTAGCGCTGTATTGGTTTTTGTGTTTATGTTAAAGAATGAGTTTTAGAACCACAAACATGAACTAAAATGGGTCTTCCTTGAACTAAATATTTAGGATGCGAGGGAAAAGGTACAGATTCAGACCAGGATAAACACACTTATTCTCAGTGAGACGCGCCAAACTCCCCCTGGCCCCGTTGGGACTCGAACTCAATCATATAATGACACTCTCAATACTGCTGTCAGTCCACTGCGGACTACCGCAGATGGGTTGAACTTTTGTTAGCCCCCATGGAGAAATACACCCGAATGACCACGGTATTTTCAAATGGTAGCTACATTGTAGTAATAAATAACGTAGTATCCGTCAATTTGCATTTTCTCGTTGATTGATGTTTGATGCTTTGTTGCAAAAGTTACAGAAGTCTAAAATAAAAATGAAGGTGAATTTGGAAATCTGCATCGTACCAGAAAAGTACCATATCGATAACAAGTTGCATGTAACATTATGTTAATAGATAAAAGTAGCTCAGTTGTTTATAGTAGGTTATATAGACTTTATTTATAAATACATATATGGTCCCATACACCTTTTCTATGGGACCATATGTGTATTTGTATGGGTTATTTGGTGTATTTTATTTGTGGTGTTAAACATACCATTGTTGCTATACCCAGTTGGAATTCGAAGGAAACTTTGAGGGAGGAAAAGAGTATATTCTGTCTTTAAATTTTAAATACGTCAGTGCCATTAAATCAAGTCAATGTTATTTTCAAGATTTCCACAAAAATATAAACTAAAACCTGTATAAAAGATATATCATATTACACAGACGATTTGTGTATGCCCAAACAAAGTGACACCAGAGAGTGATCAGATCTACAGTTTTTTTTATTAAAGATCGCTTAATTGCCTCATTAGAGCCACTTCTCATTTTAATTAAATCAATTCAATAGCATTATATCTATCCAAATTGTTTCCCGTAATGTTTGAGATCTTAGTTGTTTTCCCTGGGGCACCTGAAGGCTTTAGTTTGGTACTGATTTTCACTATCTTGTTTATTATTGATTTATATTTAACGCTGGAGTTGCTGCATCTTATTTTCGCTGATGACTTAAAACTATTTTTAAATGCAAACTCCTTAGGTGATCATTTACTGTTTCATAGAAAAACTTATAGACCGTCATTAAAAAGGTAATTTTCGATAATAATATATAACACTGCAATGCAGACAAACCATATAAGACTTATTTATATTAGTGATAATACACTAGTGAAATCCTTTGAAACACCCGTCTAGTGTAGCAGCGCGTGATTGACTTATTACTGATTGTATTTGGATATATTCAGTGGTGAAGTGTCCATTGAGGCTATAAGGCGCAGCCTACCCTATATATTTTATATGGTAGACTCCGTTTTTATATTGCCACTTGCCTTTGCCAGAATGGTAAACATTCTCTATTCATATTATGATACCTATTTTCATTTAAACTGAAGCGCCGGGATGCCGGTAACCGGCAGTGCGCAAGCTTTGGCAGGCCTGCGCACTGAGAGCCTGTGCTGACTCTCTATCGCCTTGGATTTAACGGACTTTATAGAGATCCGCGGTGCACGGGGGGAGAGGGGAGTACGCCAGAAATGATATGCAATTTAGCTAGCCTGATCAATCAATCTGCGTAATAGAGTAACTATAATATTCACCTGTCGTTAGTCGTAGTGATTAGTGTTATTTTTAAGGATAAAAGCAGCCCTAAATATTGCCGATTTAGTAGACTTTTTAATTAATAAGAGTGGTTATGTTAATACGAGTAATTTACCTTTCGAAGATAAACTGAAAAACTAAAGCTGCAAAACCTACCAATTTATTTCAAGAACTATAGATGTTCTTGCAGAAAAGAAAACGCGGCGAATGGAATTGACATACAAACGAATATAGGTAAGTTGCTTTGCGATTCAACTATTCAGGATATCCTACCCTCAGCTTAAATCGACGCTTCGTCACTGGATATATTTTCTATTAATTTTCCTTTGAAGTTTATTTAACCTAACTTAAAATTCAAATATGGCCTTTTTTACAAAAAATGATTAGCACATTTTCCCTAAATCCTCACTTTTTGCTCTGAATTCAATTTTACAATATCGACTACTTCGAGTTCAAACTAGAATAATTCTATTGACAATCCTTCAATTGACAGGATAGAAATAGTCACATTTTTAAATCGATAATATAGGACTGGGGATTGGATCATTTATTACCTTTACTTAAAAAAAATTCGTCACATGCATTTATCATTTCAAAACGACTTAAACCAACAAACAATTCGGAGTAGATCTTGCTTCAGTAATTCCAATCAGGTTACAAAGAGAATAGGAGTTTTCGTACCTTTGTTTCTCATCAGTCCGGATTTTCCAACTGCCTATACAATTTCTACAATGAAGAATATAGGACTTAAATTATTTGCCGCATTGTGTGACGTTGTATTACCGTATTGAATACCATACGGTACATAGACGTCTTCGATGCGAATCCAAACAACCGCAGGTGACTGGCGTATTGTTCTGATCTCGAAACTCGAAACGCTTCAGATATCCTAAAGTATTGGCGGTGAATAAATCTAAGCGACTCGGGGGACTCTCGATAGGCGCAGCTAGTTTTCTGGGGGCTGATTTATGGCGTCCCAGTTAAGTTCGCTTGAAATATTATCATTTTGTCTGGGGCATTAGCTGTGATAGCAGCCCAGATGGGGTTTATTAATATATTGTTTCATTCCTGAATATATTTAGGTGTATTGTTTATGCGTAAGATTTAGGTTACTTTACTCACATAAATGACACGTGACTTGACTCTGGTTTTCAGGAATTTATACAATAAAAACAATAGAATTATTGTGATTATTTGATCACAACATGGCAATAGATATGGAAATATGTTTATATTATTTAACACTTAAACCAAATAGGAACTTGGACAAAAAAATTAAAAGTCAAATTAAAATCTGTGCAAAATAACTTTACCCTTAGAAAAGAACAATGTCCCACCTTAAAATTAAATAGTATAAAAATTAGCATATCCACAAGCAGGGGCGGCTGGTGTATAGGTGCTGCAGAGCTGCAGAACTGCCAAAAAAATTAGATATTTGCATATTTTCGCGACATAATAATTACTAAAATTTTTTAATAAAATAATTTGGTTATTTGGTGCAGCTAACCAAATTATTGCGTTAAAGTCGCATTCTGCCCGCCGTCCTCTATTGAGTAGTAGACAAGATGAATTATCTGGGTCTCTACGCGAGCGCGTCGCGGTACATTGAACTGGGCCTCACGAGGTAGTTCCACAACACGGCTCGACACACCCGTCCTCCCCCTCAACTCCCGCGCCAATCCACATTTGGCGCTCGTAAATGCGCGAGTTTACACGGTTAGTGAGCTGTATTTTTTCCAGCTAAGGCAACATCAGTGAATGTTTACTCCTTCCTACTCCTTGAGCGGGAAATCGTACATATTTCGTATTTCGTGTTCATTTGAGATTTTAAATACTGTTTTGTGAATTTGTGTAGTGATTTATTGTACTAATTATTAATATTTATATACTGTGATAGTAGTGACAATGGATTTAGTTTATAATTTAGTTCATGTGAAGCGATTTTTAAATACTCTTATGAAGAAAAAATTCATTTAAAAAACAATGGTAGGCCACTGCCCGATATTGTTATTGAGACTGCAGGTGTTAGCCGCGGAAAAGCATATAAACGTCAATTTAATAGAGACATTTATTCGAAGAACAATTGGATTTGTGGGTGCAACAAAATAAAATGCGTTATATTGTTTTCCTTGTTTACTTTTTGGCGGTGATAAAGCATGGACGGAGGTAGGAGTGACAGATTTGGTGCACTTAACTGAAAAAATAAAAAAGCACGACAACTCCAAAAGCCATCTACATAATACAATAGAATTAGCTTTATTAGGAACAACTAATATTAAAGCGCAGCTAGTTTCAGCTTATTGGATAAATGTGCAAAAGCATAATGATAATGTGACAAAAAAGAGATACGTTTTGTCAAAAATTATAAACTGCATAAAGTTTTCTGGGGCCTTTGAACTGGCGCTGCGAGGACATGACAAAGCTGAAACCTCTCAAAACCCGGGGATATTTCGTGGTTTGATAAATTTTTCTGCTGAGCTTGATGTAACTTTAAGCGAGCATCTACAAAATGCTTCAGTATTTACAGGAACTTCTAAAGAAATACAAAATGATCTTTTAGACTCTATATTAAAAGTATGCCATGAAGAAATAATTAAAGAAATTAACAAACCTTAATTTTTGGCAGTTATGGCAGACGAAATAACTGATGTATCTGAAAAAACTCAGTTAGTGGTAGCTTTAAAATATACTCTCGATGGTGAACCGATTGAACGTTTTTGGACATACCTGAAACCTACAAAATGTGACGCTGAAACTCTTTCGGAAAATATTTTAAGTGTAATATACCTTCTAGTAGAGAATTCACCTTACAAGCCTTTTCTCTTAACCAAAGAATATGACGGCAAACATGAATGTTCTTCAAGAAGGTATTAAATTCCAAAAAAATTTCTTGTGAAAGTCTATATTTTTGTATAAACGGATTTTACATAAGTATAAGGAAAACGCATGACCTTGAAAATTTTAAAAATGTTCGATTGTGGCGCAATTTTTTTGCGGCCCCTACGGCGCCAGTAGTTTGGATACATTTGAAATTTGCACGCGGGCGGCCAATACCCTAGGATCGGCTCTGTGCAGAACACCCGTTTCATTTCATCACGAGCCGCCACTATCCACAAGTACAGAATATTTAGAAGAAAGTCAAAGTTGTCCTTAGAAAATAAGTTGCTGATAACTATACTCACTATACTCAAACCTATATCGACATAAGCTCTAAGTTCTAGCTAAAAGAAAATAGTACAAAATATCACAATAAGCTGGAAAATCACCCAAATGCCCTAATGTCTAATCACTGTTGGAACCACCAGTCCTGAAAAGGTTAAAGAGAAAATGGCCAACTGGCCATTTCAGTGACTCACAAGTCACTAGAGGAGCCATCATCACGTCACAATAGTATACTGTAACTCTTAAGAGAGCAGATTAGCTTTTAGAATACTAGGAACAAAAATTAAGAGATAAAATAATCTGAAATTCTAAAATATAACAATCTAAAAACTAGAAACTTCAAACGAGCTTCAATTTGCTTTTTTTAATATTGCTCTGCGACTATTTTTCTCCAGGTTACAGTCCCTTGAATATCACCTAAATATTTAAAATTTGTCTTACATTCCAAATAATTGTGCCTAGTTTATATTGTAATTTTAATTGCTAGTAAATTCATTGAATAAAAAATTATTACTTGACATTTAGGTAAACATTATCAGTGCTTAGTAGATTCCTCCGGGTCAATATTCGAAGTAGATAAATCCTAGAATGGTCTTTTAATTACTTCCAAACTTTATGCATATTTATATTTGTGTTAAAATCGAAAATTACATATTTTAACTACTAAGAACTTGTTAATGCAATATGTTATCTTGTACAAACATGCAAGCAAAAAAGGATATGTTGTGAAGAGCATCCACGTAACAGATGAAATTATAGACATCACTATAACTATAGTTTCTGGTGCTGAAGTATAGCTCTTTAGCTTTGACTAGAGTCAAAGCTAACGAGATATACTTTATGCGGCTGTTTTAGATACTACAATTTTGAATTTGATTTTCTAATGTGAGGGGTTTTCAGTT
This sequence comes from Rosalia funebris, assembly GCA_037954035.1. Lineage (NCBI taxonomy): Eukaryota > Metazoa > Arthropoda > Insecta > Coleoptera > Cerambycidae > Rosalia > Rosalia funebris. Next base: position 14,517,887 of record JAZFAV010000034.1, on the reverse strand, counting down.
TCTTATTGATGTGGTTCTGTATTTCAGTACAAAATCCTTGACTAAAGAAACATAAATAACGAATAAATAACGTCATGGCAATATCATAAATGTCTGTGTACGATTGTTCTCATTGGTTGACCAAAAATTTGTAAACAACGTTACAAATTTTTGGTCAAACAATGAAAACAATCGTACCACATTTTGTCTGGGAAACAGTTTCAAAAAATAAAACCGGCCACAGGTAGGGTTCGACATTTGTCCCGGATCGGAACCGAACGAAATACAGCTGTTTCGAACTTGTTAGTTCTCATCAGTGCCGCATACGGTACGCCGATTCAGGACAAATGCCGAATGAACTTTATGGCCTATACATCTTTATCGATACGATCTCTGTCAGTAACTTATAATTATATGGGAAACAGTGTTCAGAAAAATCATAGTTAAGTATGCCCTCAAAAAAATTGGTGCTCTTATCAGTGATAATGCTTTGGAATTAAGAAAATCAGATAAACTCCCACTCAATGTTCAATAGATGCCGTTTCATATTGGGAGACCAAATTCAAAGACGAATTAAAGTAATTCTTTCATGTATTGTGCAGGTATATGGACGATGGATTTTTATAGTTCTCGATACCATGAAACAAGATATAGACAACTTTCACTTACAATTAAACATCCATTTCACATAGGTATGTTTATCTTACGGAATTGAAGACAATAAATAACTACCACTTCTTAATGTACTAATCATTAGAATCTACTTCTAATGACGTTCGTTATTGTGATCAACACAAAATTGTTAACTAAAATTTTTTGATCCGTCGCTTGCTAAGCTTTACTTAGTAACGACATATTCAAAGAGAAGTAACTTCAGGAGAGTAATTAAAGATATAGCTTCTATATCTTTAATTACTATAGAGTAATTAAAGATATAGACAAAGATATAGATATAATTAAAGAAATAATGGATCCTTAGATCCTATCAGATAAACTTATCATAAAACGTAGATTTAAAGCAATTCCTCTCCAAAACCCTTTCAAGAAGACGAGAAATTGAAAACTGTCTATTCGGATCAAATTCCAATTTAGCAGAGGAAATTAAAGAGTTTTTAAGGATTCGAGGTGACGTTAGTGCACTCCTCCATTGAGTGTATTAGTGCATGAAGTCATCATCATTAGGTCATCAGTCCTAAGACTGGTTGGACGCTAACCTCCAGCTTCTCCTATCTTGTGCTAACCTACGCATTTCGCTAATTGTGCTACAACCTACATCCCTTACTATTTGCGAGCAGTAGTCTAATCTCGGCCTACCTCTGCCTTTCTTCACTCCTATTTCTGCCTCCAAAATATCGCGGACTATTCCCCCATGTCTCAGCAAGTGGCCTACCATTCTATCTCTTCTCTTCTTTAAGTTTTTCCACATACTTCTTTTCTCGCCGACTTTCTCCAATACTTCTTCGTTTCTAACCCTATCAGTCCATGGTATTTTCATCATTCTTCGGTAACACCACATCTCAAAAGCTTCTAATTTCTTCCTACTTGCTTCCCCTACCGCCCAGGTTTCGCAGCCGTATAGTGCCGTGCTCCATACATAAGTTTTCAAAAATCTCTTCCTTGTTTCTAAGTTTATTACCCCCGAGCATAAAAGTGCTTTCTTTTTGTTAAAAGCTACTCGACCCTGCGCTATTCTTTGTTTTATGTCTTTATCGCTTCTTCCATCCCAATTTATTTTACTTCCTAAATAAGTGAAGTCTTTAACTTCCTCCAACCTTTCATTATTAATTTGTACTTTCGTTTTTGCTCTGCTCTCGCGCCCTCTGCACACTAACACATTAGTTTTGTTTTTATTCACCCTCATTCCGTATTCCTCTGTCAACACTGCCTCCATTTCGTTCAATGCTGATTCTAATTCCTCCTTACTAGATGCTAATACTGCTATATCATCCGCGAATCTCAGCATTTTTAGTTTCTGTCCCTGTACTTTAATCCCGAAATCCACTCTATCTTTTACCACATTAATCGCCTCTTCGATGTACAGATTAAAAATTAGTGGTGATAGCGTACATCCTTGTCTTGCATGAAGTATGTACAATAAATTACTCTGTTAAATCAATAACACTCATCAAAGGGAAAGCTATAGTAAAAACATATATTAGTTCAAATTTTCAATGTTTCAGTGATAACGCTAACAAATAACCCTCTCTGGTTCATCTCTAGTTCATGTCTTGTCCGTGCCTGGTCTGATCTGATCTGGTTTAGTTTTGTCCGTATGTGGTGCATGTCTGGTCTATGTTTCACCCGTGTCAACCAGATATGGACCAGATCAGACCAGACACCGATCTAGACAAGGACTGGACACGGATTGGAGATGGGCCATATCAGACCACACCAGACACGGATCAGACATGGACCAGAGATGGACCAGATATGGATCGGAGACGGACTAGAGATGGACTAAAGACGGACCAGACACTAACAGGACGTTAATCAGACACACATCAAATATGCACCAGACACCTACCAGATATTCATCAGACATGTACCAGACATCGCGATCATAATTTGAACATTTAATTTTAAATAATCATTGACATTAAATTTAATATTTTGGAATTGCATAATCGTTTTTCTTCATTTTGTTAACTAACCTATATTGACCTGTAATAAAAAAGGGTACTGCCATTAAATATATCCATGACGTCATACTTTCTACCTGATTCACCCTGTATGTATAAATACAAAAAATTGCTGGGTAGGAGAGTTTCTCTAAGAAAATACGCTTTGAATTCTTAACTAATTTATTCATTACTTTGCAAGAGCACTATATAAGAAACCAGGATTATACAATAACTCAAAAATTTTAGTTATATAACACGTACACATTGATCAGTTATTCAGTTCTTAGAAGCCTGAATATTCTTATACGATAAAGTATTCCTGAACCAGGGCTTTACCATTTCTCCTTAAGTTCCACATCGTCTATTCGTCGTTAACGATACTACCTGCTTTTAATGTAATTAAAGGTTTATGGTGCTTGTTAACTTCCCTTAAGTTATTAAGTAATAAGAAAGTTTAAACGACATCCCAACAAACCGCTCTCCATATTGAAGGGATATCTTTCGGGGTCGTTTACTTCTGTTAATGGAATTATTGGTATTTTAAAAAATTCAACCCACACAACGCTCCATTACGGTCTGTTATTTCGCGGAAACTTTAATTCCTATATAGCGGAAATTATTTGCCGAGAAAAACGATAAAGCTCGTGGTTATATAACTTGTAACTTGTAGAGTGGATAATGTTGGTCCGGGATTCAGTGGCGGCGACCTAGTTGATCAGACGTTTATCGAATGTACGTAGAGCTAACAAACGACCGTTTGCTGATAGAGTAAACAAATTTATAGGATAATTTATGAATTTAACATACGACAGTACAAATATAATATGTTTATTTTGCGATACACCTTTGATGTGTTGGGACAGAGCGCACTGTAGGAAACGTAAATAGTGCACGACACACATCTAAGAAACTAACGTAATATAAAATACCCAATTTAAGTTTCATGCTGGTTGTTTTTAATATACTATTTTGTGTGTTAGGTAATGAAGTATCTCGTTTATTTTAGACTATTTACATCACTTACCAAGTCGTATAATGTTGTGGAAAGAGATATCATCCGTACGTCAAGTAGTCGAAATCAGATTTAAACTGGAAGTAGGAAATAAGAAACTGTGGTTATGTCTAGATGAGACGACCGATTCTAACAAAATATGTTAATGTTATAAGATGTACACTAATGAAATATGTAGATAATGAACTAATCAGGCGCGTAAAACAATTTACCAGTTTTAAACAATATTCTAACTGAAAAGCTTTGGATAGGTGAAAAGAGTATGTACAATCAAACCTTATTTTACACAGATTTAAATTGGAAGTAGAAAACAAGAAACTGTGGTTATGTCTAGACGAGGCGATCGAGTCTAACAAAATATGTTAATGTAATAAGATGTACACTAATGAAGTATGCAGACAATAAACGAATCAGGCGCGTAAAACAATTTACTAGTTTTAAACAATATTCTAATTGAAAAGATTTGGATAAGTGAAAAGAGTATGTACAATCAAATCTTATTTTACTCGTATTATTACAGCGCTCTCTAAGTAAACATTTGAATGGAAATCGACACGTAAATGAGATTTTCAGCAACAATAAAGTCTAGACGAGCTTAATTTAAGACAATATTGTAGATTGAAATACATGATATAGACAGGGTTTATTTATGTATATATACATCCTTCGCTTATTGGATGTATATACTGCGACTGTATTTATTTTGCTATTCTTAGACTATCCATTACATTTAGAATAATTAAGCAGAAGAAATAATACAGATATAATGTAGAAACTAAACTATAAACCCCTCTAAGGAAGCATTGTTCTTTGGTTGTCTTTGAAAGAATAATGATAGAATAGAAGGCTATAATTAAAGAGCGTTTCTAAAAAGGGGTTTCCTAACCATCTCGCAATTCTAAATACGTTTACGGAATTAAGGGAGATTAAATTTTTGCATTTACAGTTGTTAGTTAATAATACATATATTACACATTAATACATCAATATCCTATGATAAATGTAATAGCTTCTACAGTATAATAAATTACTTTCAAAATTTATTGTGTCATAAAGACTTTGTATCTACTTACACCATATTTTATTAATAACTATATTAATAATATTATACTTACTATGGTTTCTATTCTTACCTGAATATATCTGCAATTACATAAGAACTAAATAGGAATCTACATTACATTACATTGTTCTTTGTCAAAATGCCAAATAATTAAGTGATATTCGACTATCGAGTTGTATCATTGTTTACAAACGTTAACAGAACTATATTAGCATTTTTGACTTTATTCTTCAATTTTAGTGAATTTATTATGATCTACATGCTACTTGAACCTATTAATTCTTGCCCATCTTGTTTGTCTACCGTTCAAGATACGGAATTCTTTTGTCCCATTGCGAATATTAGAAATCATCTTATAACAGGATATATTCAGTATAAAATAATACGAACATTGGTAGTATATTTGTATTCATGCATATATTTCTGCTACTCTTATTAATGAGAGTATTATTTTGTTTTGTTAGGAATATATAGTCTTTGTAGTTATTGTATTTTATGTAACTATTGTAGTAGGCATATTATATATTGTATTAGTTCTTATACTAACTATAATCTTACATATCTAGAATATAAATTTATTGTACTTGTAACATTTCTGTTGTACTCCTACCCTATAATAGGAGATATTCTAATTTCTATGAGGCATATTCTAAATAAATAAATATACTTCTTGACAGTTGGTACAACTGGCTTTCTCAGTACAGCTTTATTTCTCATACAACTTAGTAGTTTAGAATAAGTTGATAACAATCACACATCCTCTCTTTGAGAAAATACAGTTGTAAAACGACTTACTGCTCATCAATGAAAAAAAAGTGTGAGATTTCTCTATATATGTGTAGAAGAAAGAGTAAGGGCCACATACAGCTACTTCCTCGTTAGATCAGGCTATTTACGGGTCGTGGGCGGTCCGATAGAGATTTGTTCCTATTCCTGATTAGCAGTACTGTTCATTATCTTGATTTGTCTTTAAGTGATATCCTGATTTTGTCTGTTCTTTTTGAACAATTTCTATCTCGTAAACATCAGTTGATTCATTAAAAATAATACCTTTCAACATGGTTAGTTTGCAGCGCAATAGAGAAAATCTAATGTATAGAAAAAATATATACCAACCCTTGTTCAGGTGGTAAAATATATCCTTGTGACGTAGATTGTTCAATTGCTGCTAATGTCAATGGGTCTGAACGTTGTATTCGCTGCTGCCGATACTTTGCGGTAGCCAATCCTCTTCAATTAAATTAAGCTTGTAATCCAAACTCATTTGAATGATCAAAGAAGTTTCCTATAATGTAGTCTATAGAAATTCTTAAAAATATAAATAACATATCTGACTTACCTGATCTATATCCAATCCCACCCGGTCCATTTCTTATATAAGTCCATCCTTACCTGAAATTAGTCACCAGTCTTGATTTAGAAATTATCCAGAAGGCCATCAAGAAATTACCTACAATGGTAGACGAGACGTCAATATCAATTTAAGATAGTCTAAAGACGAAGAAGATATAGTATTAACATGTGGCAATTTTCCATTTCCGATAAGATAACTTATATTTTCTTTTAAGAATAGGTTTTTGATTGTTGTTTTAAATTATTTTCTTTTTGAAAAACTAATTTGCTTATAAATTTTATTAATAGAATTTTCTAATGAATTTAGTTCTATATCTTAAGGTGTAAGATATCTCAATGTTGATTTTTATTAATTTTCATATTTTTATATATTTTTATATGCAACAAAAAATATAAAATACTGCCTCTTATCTGCACACTTTATAAGGCAACAATTTGGGCCACTAGACGTTTTCATAATTTTATTTTTGTAAACACTTTCATACATATGCAGAGTTATAGAATAACCTTGCAAAGATGACCTCATCATACCTTCAGGGTTTACAACCCTATTGCTGCAAAGTTAATCGGTTGAAATGGATATGGCCTGTTATTTACAAAATTCTGCTTAGCAACAGCTCGAGTGTATAATAATTTAATAAAAACCCGAGACTGAAGGGATTTTATTTTAAATTATTATCGACCAAAGTGTTTTCTAAATAGCAAAGTTTTGTAAATAATTTAGTCGCGGGCTTTTTAACGTGAAATATTTGAGACAGATGATGTGTATATTATAATTATGTAATTAAATGTAATATGAAGGTAAATGTAGAAGACACTTACTCAAAAATATAATTTCGATTTTACCTTATTGTATATGAAATAAGAATAACTGATATTAAATAGTTGCAAAGTATGTATTAAAATGATAATACGATAGGTAATCAGCTCAATTGTTCTCAAACTTAGCTACAAAAATTCAGCGCTTTACTCCGGTTCTAAAATCTATATAGATGACGTATCGTACTTTCTTATAGAGGTATTTATTAAATTCTGTTCATATATAAATACATCTCAGTTCAGACGTTATGATACAGTGTTATTGTCTGTCTTATGGCATGTAACTATATGTTGGAGGATAGTAGAACTTACTATCTACTCTAACATTTTACTCTAGCTTACCCTAATACTTATTCTAGCATCTAGAACCATTACATTTAAACTAGTTCTTAACTGTATAGTAGCAAACAAATTTACATTTACGTTATTTATACACAAAATTAGTATTTGTGCTAATACAATTTATCATCAATCCAAATGCCAAATAATTAGTTTGTGTTTTCTATAATCAACTATGCTATAAACATCATCTAGTGTTTTTTTACGAATATATATAGTTTTTTCCTTATATAATATTAATATATAGCAATATCAAAAATCTGAAAACCCGGAAAGATAAGAAGCGTATAAATGTAGACATATTGAGGGATCAGAATATGAATGATAAGTTCCAGGAGAAAACAGATCAATTAATAAATAAAGCGAGTAAGGACGAAATCAAGAACGCAGAAACTGAGTGGGAGGGTATCAACAATAGTCTAGATTCCGCGGCTACGGACGTTTTAGGACACGAGACAAGGGAAGCTAGGAAGCCCTGGATAACGGACGAAATCTTAAACTTAATGCAAAAGAGACGAGGCTACAAAAATAGACGAGACGAAGAATGACTGAAGACTTATAAGTCAATAAAGTGGGAAATCATTAGAAAATGTAGAAAAGCGAAAGAACAATGGATAGAGGATAAATGCAAAGAAATAGAAGATAAGTTGCAAGTAGGTAAGACCGATGAGGCTTACAAAATAATTAAGAGGAACTTCAGGGATATAGGAACAATAAGTAGAAACGTTAGGAGTCAATCGGGGGACATACTGATCGAAAGAGAGGAGAAAGCGGATAGATGGAAGCAGTGCCTAGGAAATTTATACGAGGGTCAGGAATTAGGAGAGATATTAGAGGAAGAATCTAGCATCGATAGGAAAGATGTAGGAAAACCTATATTGAGAGAGGAATTTGAAATAGCACTAAGGGGGCTAAAAAAAATAATAGAGCGCCGGGTGTAGATAAAATATAGGCAGAAATTTTGAAATGTGCGGGACAGAAAGTAGTAAATAGGATGTTTGAACTGGTAAAATACATATACGAAACGGGCGATATGTCGGAGGATTATAAGAGGAACATTATCGTTACTATACCGAAAAAGAGAGAAGCCGACAAATGCGAGAACTTTAGAACGATTAGCTTAACTTCCCATGCGTCAAAAATCTTAACCAGAATAGTGCAGAAGAGGATGGAAAATAGAGCGGAGGAAATACTAGAAGACCAATTCGGGTTTAGGCGAGATAGGGGAACTCGCGAAGCTATTCTGGAGCTAAGAGTAATGTTAGAGAAAACAATAGAAAAAGAAAAGAACGCTTATAGGATTTGTATATTTAGATAAAGCTTTTGATAATGTAAGATGGGAAAAAATGTTCGAGATACTAAAGAGCGCGAGAATGAAGTATAGAGATAGGAGAGTAGTACACAATCTATACAAAGAGCAAACTGCTGTTATAGAAGTAGAAGGGGAAAAAAGGAAGTAGGTATCAAGAAAGGAGTAAGACAAGGATGTACGCTATTACCACTAATTTTTAATCTGTATATCGAAGAGGCGATTAATGTGGTAAAAGATAGAGTGGATTTCGGGATTAAAGTACAAGGACAGAAACTAAAAATGCTGAGATTCGCGGATGATACAGCAGTATTAGCATCTAGTAAGGAGAAATTAGAATCAGCATTGAACGAAATGGAGGCAGTGTTGACAGAGGAATACGGAATGAGGGTGAGTAAAAACAAAACTAAAGTGTTAGTGTGCAGAGGGCGCGAGAGCAGAGCAAAAACGAAAGTACAAATTACTAATGAAAGATTGGAGGAAGTGAAAGACTTCACTTATTTAGGAAGTAAAATAAATTGGGATGGAAGAAGCGATAAAGACATAAAACAAAGAATAGCGCAGGGTTGAGTAGCTTTTAACAAAAAGAAAGCACTTTTATGCTCGGGGGTAATAAACTTAGAAACAAGGAAGAGATTCTTGAAAACGTATGTACGGAGTACGGTACTATATGGTTGCGAAACCTGGACGGTAGGGGAAGCACGTAGGAAGAAATTAGAAGCTTTTGAGATGTGGCGTTACCGAAGAATGATGAAAATACCGTGTACTGATAAGGTTAGAAATGAAAAAATATTAGAGAAAGTCGGCGAGAAAAGAAGTATGTGGGAAAACATAAAGAAGAGAAGAGATAGAATGGTAGGCCACTTGCTGAGACATGGGGGAATAGTCTGCGTTATTTTGGAGGCAGAAATAGGAGTGAAGAAGGGCAGAGGTAGGCCTAGATTAGACTACTGCTCGCAAATAGTAAGGGATGTAGGTTGTAACACAATTAGCGAAATGCATATTTCATAAGATAGGAGAAGCTGGAGATTAGCGTCCAACCAGTCTTAGGACTGATGATCTCATGAAGATGATAAAAGTATATTTAATGTCTATTTTCCATATATGTATATCTCCATATAGATTTTTATAAATACCTTAAAAGCTGCATCAATATGCTGACAACTATCAAGTTTAGTTTTACTAATAATGACATAAATCTATCAATGATCAAGTAATTTATACTGCCTTGAATTATCTATCAAATATATCTGCTGCTCATAAAGGGTGTAAAATTTGATCCAAGAAATAGAAGAATTAAGACAACATACAAGATAAAAAATTATTCAGGAGATAATTCTTTAGATATTACTAACAAATACCAAAATTTCGGTTTATGGTTTGACGACGAAATAAGATTCACTAAACATGTCAATGTTTTATGTCAAACATCATACATTACGTTAAAATAACATTATCCACATGCGGACATAATCAGATTAATCTGAGTTCTTTAACTTTTTCAAAATTGTCTTACTTGGATTGCATATATTGACGTACTCTTACAAATGCATATATGTTACGCTTACAGAGAATAAAAAATATTTGTTTAGGTTTACGTATGGTGTGAGGAGATATGCCTGTGGGATTATTGAGTTAATTAATAGTAAAGGTTATCTCAATCTTGAAAATACTCAAATATTACATTTATTATGTATAACGCACAAAATTTTAAAAGATAAAGCTCCCAAATATTTATGTAAAAAATTGAAGGCGTTACATAAAGATACATTCAAATTTAAAGCACGCTATTCCACGCCCCGCCACTGCCTTGTATACTATATGTTTTATTTATCAGGCTTGTAAGGAATATTTCTCTTCCTTCTGAGTTTAAGGATTATACAATCCTAAATTTTAAGAAAAGCTAAAACCACATGTATTACTTATTAGATTAGTTTTATCATCTTTTAGATTTTAATAATATCGTATATATTAGGAGTAGGTCTCCAATCGTACAGTTAGCGTATAGTTTCTTTGTTCATAATATTAGCTGCTATGGTTTTTGTTTACTATAAATATTTAATTATAAGTAATGTTATTCTTGTTTCAAAGTAATTCCACTTTTTGTTTCATGAATATACTTTTATTACGGGGTTAAGTCGAAAAGCAGTTCATATTGACACTTCGCTAATTACCTAATTTATATTATATTTATTTTTTATTTTGTTTTGTACATATATGTATATGAATTTACAGGTAAATAAAAATAAATTAATACCATTTTTATTAAATAATTATTTGCTTTAAAATGAATGACTTTACTTTTAAATTTAATTAAAATTATTTCAGAAAAATTATTTTATAAATAGGTAATATTATTTTAGAGGCCTTAAGAATATTTCTTTTTAATTATATGTTATATAATTTATATATAACTAATAATAATTACCATTAATTCATGTAGCGTCAATTTTGGATATACAAGTATAAATACTGTATAAATAGTTGACGGCATTATCCAATTGAACAAATAGTTCCTATTTGAAATGTTTTTGGGGTATTTTATGAAGTATTTACATTGACTCCTATACTATTATGTAGTATTTGTTTATCATGTCCGACGGATCTAAAGTACCTGTCGAATAAAACTTTTGACAACGAAGAATCCCCGGGAGGTTTTCTCTTGTTTTCACGTTTATTCTATCTGGGAAATGACCGTATGTTGTGCAGGAAATAAAACGTCCCATGGAGATACGCGTCCCATCGCAGACCACATACACCGGCCGCTACGTTGTGTTCATATTTAAAAGTTCCCCGGATCGCACACGGAACTCGGGCTCCGAAGTTATAGGTTTGTTGTTTTTATAAGGGCGCTGGGAGGTCAAGTGACACTTACTTTAATGAAATATTTCGTTGGGTTTTCCATTCCCCAATAAATCTCCGAGTTTTATTGACATGTGGAAGCCGCACGTTTCTTGAAATTTAAGATGTCGTAAACCCTTATTTCCCGTTTTATTGGCCTTTCAGTCGCCAGTTATTTAGATAATTTAATTGACGGCTGCTGTCCCGGGCGCGAATAGCAGAAGACGTACGATGTGATGAATCTATTATGCTGTCATTCTCGCTAATTATTTCCTTAATTTTCGACACGAGGTCTCTATAAAAATAATTATTCATATTTAAGGCGTGCTGGGAGAGTAAATAATATGGTGTAATTGGAAAATCTAAAAAATAGTTTTAAAACAACTTTTGATATAAATAAGTATTATTTTTTTATCATTATATTACTAGATTTCTCCACAGTATTAATATAAGACATTAATATATAACATTGATTGTACATCTTTCAGCAAATTGAGGAAAAATCATGTTTTTTCAATATACTTAGAGTACGACGGCTAGTATATTTTTTATAAATATTATAAAAGTTGTCTGTTACAGTGAACGATTTTAATATCTTATGTTTTGTATGCTTTATCTTAATTAACCCTTAACTCGTCACGTTAAAAAATTTTACTTTATCCGACACTATCTGTTTTTTTGTGGTTGATTTTCTTGATTTTTTTGGGTGGATGTTTTGAGTGGATTTTTTGAGTTGATTTTTTGTGGAGGGTTTATTGGGCCTATTTTTTGGGTGGATATTTTGGGTTGTTTATTTTGTCGATTTTTTTTTGGGACAATCTTCTTCGGTAAATGCTTCGTGTCGATTTTTTTGGGTTTGATTTTTTGGGAGAATTTTTTGGGTCGATTTTTTGGGTGTTTTTTTGCACGATTTTTTGAGTTGATTTTTTGTGTCGGGTTTTTGGGTGGATATTTTGGGATGTATTTTGTGCGGTTGATTATTTTGGGTGGATTTTTACGGTTGACTTTTTGGGTCGATTTTTGGCACAATTTTTTGTGTCGATTTTTCCGGGTCGATATTTGTGGTCGATCTTTTTGATCGTTTTTTGTTCGATTTTTTGGATGAATTTTTTGGTTAGTTCTTTTTTGGTTAATTTTTTGGGTTGATTTATTTGGGTGGATTTTTTCAGGTCGATATTTGGATCGATTTTTTTTGTCGATTTTTTGGGTCGATATTTTGGGAATATTTTTTGGGTGGACTTTTTGGTATTTTTTAAGTCGATTTTTTGGATTATATTTTTGGTTTATTTTTTGGGTTTATTTTTTGGGTTTATTTTTTGGGTTTATTTTCGGTGGCTCCTTTGGAAATGCTTGTTTTGGGTTGGTTATTTGGGGTTGTTTTTTTTTTTGGGTTCATTTTTTGGGGTTGATTTTTTGGGATTGATTTTTTGGGTTGATGTCATTTTCTGTAAAATCTTTAGGTGGGGCGAAGTCCTCTTCGGGTTTGGTGGTTTAGTTAGGGGAAGGGGAGATGTGAGTGGGGAGGAAATGGGAAGGAAGAGGGAAGGGAAGAAAGGAGTGCAGGGGGAGAGAGGATGGCGGATACAAAACTTCTCGTACTTCGGCTGTATACTCAATGAAAACTGGAAGCACTCGCGCGAAATCCGTATTCGTATTGAGAAAGCGAGAAGCGTTTTATACCAAATGAAAAATATCCTTTGTAATCTTCGATTAAACGTACATACTAGATTACGAGTTCTCAAATGCTATATGTTTTCCGTTCCTTTGTATGGCGTTGAAGCATGGACGCTGACGGATAATTCTTCCAAAGAAATAACAGCTGTTATGTGGTGTTATCAGAGAATGATACGAATATCTTGGACATATCGTGTTACAAATGAAGAGGTATTAAATAGAATGAACGACAACCAACAGTACTAAAAGCGGTCAAAGAAAGAAAATTGGAATATTTTGGTCATATTATGAGAAATTGTAAATATAACATGTTAATATTTATTATGCAAGGAAAAATTAACCGCAGAAGGGGACCTAGAAAGCGACGCATATCATGGCTCAAAAACAATGGACCGGCAAAACTTCAACCCAATTATTCAGAGCGGCAGTTAATAAGGTCAGATGGGCCTTAGTGATAACCAACGTCTAATGAAGATATGGTACTACAAGAAGATTAAATTTAGTATTTTTAAATTGCAAAATAGTTTTTATTACTTTTTTTGTCTAACCTATATAGGCTACTACTACGCTGCTACGATATACACTATCTACGTTAATATAATTATTACCGTAGCGGATGAAAAAAATGTAGAATGTCTTTTACATTCCGTAATAAAAAAAAAGAAGATTTCCATTAAAAAATATCGATTACGTCTTACACGAAACACCTTGTATGTATTATTTATGTTTTAAAAAATGCGCAATTGAAAAATATAATTGAACGGATTTTAGGGTTTTTTTCAAAAAGTTATTCCTTGAATTTCTAACCAATTTATACATTGTTTTACGAAAACACTGTATAATATGCGCCCTGTGACATATAAATTTAACTATTTAGATAGGAAACAGTGAGGGGTATTTCATGCAATAGTCGTTTTTCAAGTAATAGGTAACGGGGAAAAATATATTATATTATTAGTTATTATTATTATTCTTATTATATAATTATTTACAAATTTTCGTTGTTAAAATATAGGCAAAATTATTAAGGGCATGTGATTGAAGGCCGCGCTTTAAAAATTTATAATAAATCATAAATTCTCAAACCTAGTTCATAATGCAATTTTAAGCGCTTTTCAAGACGGGCATAGAAGGAACACCGTGCTGTTAATTGTTACAGAAAAATTGCCTATCATGACCAATTTGTAAGTATCAAGGGCATTCCAGTAATCAGCAAAGTCATCCCCAAAAGCAATTTAACACTAACCTAATTAACAACGTAATCCCACCGGCCTGAAACGTTTCTATCGACACTGTATATATTCCCGATCTGAATTCAAACTAAACGCTCTTGACGTTTTATTTCATAAATTAATTACGCGAGCAGCGTTGAACGTGGCCTGTTTTCTAACTAAATCTGGAAAACACTCGGGAACAATGCAGCAGAACCAATTTAATAGATCGTATGTGCACCGTCATCACGAACAATCGCAAATTCGCTTCCAGAGTTATTCCACGGATTGCAAAAAGGGAAATGACAATGGATTTTGATGGCTGGTAAAGGTCTGAGGGAGAACCGTAGAAATTTATTTATACTACCCCGTGATCGAAGACAAAATTATCTGGAGTTATGGGTTAGTTTATTAATAATTTCAGAATCTCTCTGCTTTGTCGTCGAAATAGACAGAGTAGATCTGACATATAGATATGGTCAGAGACTTTGGATAATAATAAAAAAGTCTTAAATCGAATATTTAAATCTGTTACTGTTCCCAAACTGCAGGGTTAACCGTGTTGAATGGTTTAAATTCAAATTATTTGCAGAGTATAAAGGTATCCAGGAAGAGGGTTGAAATTTTCAGTGTGGTCACAAAAACAGGATTTGCGTCGATTTTGTGATTATCACTTTTCCGATAATAGTCCATTACGGAATCCTTCGATTTTTTTCCGCCAAGAAACCATTTCGCTAGAACGAACCTGAAAAAAATCGTATAGACTAAAGAAGGGTATGAAAATTCAATGGCATCTTCAGATTACACATAAATTCAGAGCTTCTCTAGGTATCATGTATATTGGTACTATTAATCTCCAGTTTTAATTTTTTTTTTTAGGTTTACGAGTAAACCAGCAGTTCCTTGTTAAAACGGAGATTGAAATAGTATTTAAATGGTTAAATTACATTACATTCGATCTACTTTACGTCGACTTTGAGACTATCGTTTTTTCAACAAAATTACCTTACAGTCTATCAATTTTTTTCCACAATAACATTTTTTGCTAGAAAAAAATGAAAAAATTCGTATAGACTAAGGAGGGGTTGGAAAATGCAATGGCACTTCCAGATTACTCATAAATTCAGAAGTTCTCTAATTAGCTATGGATTTTGAAGTTGTTACTTTTAATTGCAGTATTAATCTTTCTTTCAGTTTTACTAGAAGATCAGCAGTTTCTTGTTAAAACTAAGACTACTATCGTATTTATAAGGTCGAACTACGTTATTTTAGATGTAATTTGTTTTGATTTTGAGACATTGTTCTTCGGGCAAAATTCCCTTGCTAGTCCATCGATTTCTTTCGACAAAAAACATTTTTGCTAGAAAAAACTTGAAAAAATCCGTATAGACTGAGGAAGGGTAGGAAAACTCAATGACGCCTTCAGATTCCCTATAAATCCAGAGGTTGCCTAGGTAGGTATGGATTTTGAAGTTGTTACTTTTAATATGCAATATTAATTTTTCTTCAGTTTTAAGAGAAAATCGACAGTTTACTGTTGAAGTTAAGATTACTATCGTATTTAGGAGGCCAACCACGTTATTTTCGATGTAACTTGTGTTGATTTATATCGTTTTTGGGACAAAATTCTCTGTCCATCGATTCTCTTCCACAAAAAAACATCTTCGCTGAAAAGAAAACCTGAAAAAATTCATATAGACTAAGGAGGGGTTGGAAAATGCAATGGCACTTCCAGATTACTCATAAATTCAGAAGTTCTCTAATTAGCTATGGATTTTGAAGTTGTTACTTTTAATTGCAGTATTAATCTTTCTTTCAGTTTTACTAGAAGATCAGCAGTTTCTTGTTAAAACTAAGACTACTATCGTATTTATAAGGTCGAACTACGTTATTTTAGATGTAATTTGTCTTGGTTTTGAGACATTGTTCTTCGGGCAAAATTCCCTTGCTAGTCTATCGATTTTTTTCGACAAAAAACATTTTTGCTAGAAAAAACTTGAAAAAATCCGTATAGACTGAGGAAGGGTAGGAAAACTCAATGACGCCTTCAGATTCCCTATAAATCCAGAGGTTGCCTAGGTAGGTATGGATTTTGAAGTAAAAATAGTAACTTAAAATAAAATATGCAATATTTTTGCCTGCGAGTGTATATCACATACTTATACAAATTAGCGTTGTTAAGAAAATGGCGAATGCGACACGTACATATTAGTCATGTATGCAATAAATATTTCTTTACTTTTAATAACTACACCCTACTTCTTTACCTTTAATTTACTATGCGTTGTAGATCACATAGTCCTTAATGGAAAAAGAAGATATAGTGGAAAGAATACCAAAATGTATTTAAACGAGGACTATAAAATATCACTATTTGTTAGAATCTGCGCAAACTATAACGAATTTATGAGAACAACTGCAAACATTCATGGATTTAAAAACGTACTGTACATTGTGAAATTAATTACGGCTGACCTATTTACCGTTGCTTAGCACGAATTAAATTGCGAGTATATAGTATAGGTTTAATGGTAGAATTTCAGCCAATATAACGGATTTTGAGCTTAAACTATTGGAGAAATAATTATTTGAATAAAAAAAAAAATTTAATATACCACAGTTCTAAAACGGACTAAAAAGTATAAAATAATTTCTCTTAGCTCCATACAAATTTCGAACCCTATACAGATAGTCCTGAGAATTTGTGATTGTGAATTTTTAGTCGCTATGAAAATATTCGTAAGATTTAAAATTAAAACGTGGGATGCACGCAATAGATAATTGATGCATGAATAATTCACCTGAGTCAGTAACAATTTTATTGTACTGCAAATGTTATGAAGTGTTGTGTGAGTTTTCTCAACGACAGCTACTCTCTACACTCCTTACTATTATCTTTTGGATGCGCCCCACGTTTTTCTTTCTAAATCTTACAAGTATTTTCATAGCTATTAAAAATTGACAATAACAAATTCTCAGGACTCTCTGTATGGGATTAGGAATCTGTATGGGAATCCGTTTTAAAAATCGGTATATTAAAAATATGTTTCATGCAAATAATTATTTTCTACGCTACTGAAATGGGGATATAATAATAACTATACTCGGCACGATCTTTAAATACCATGTATAATAAGGACTAAACAAATCAGGCCAAAGCAGCTATTCTCCTAGCTATATGCCGACGATGAGTGCTGAATTATATGGTGAAATTTACCGCATTTTGTGATTGTTACTATTTATACTTGTGTCTGTGAAAATTTTGTATATTTTCGAAGGCTAATGACTTGAAAATATATTCCCGAAGTTGCTTAACGAAATTCACAAAAATGGATTAGTTATATCACTGTTCAGGAAGCGTGGCCCGAGCGGCCTCGCGCAAGCACATAAGTACAAACTCGCACAGGTCATAAATTTAGTCGCGTTCGGCTTTCGTGTAGACATTTTGTTTGTGTATAGTGTGCACGACGTTCTTTTTTAAAATTTAAGATGTGTTAAAATGAGTGCAATTTAATATAGGTTAAATTGATTCCAAAACTTTAAACGCGTTTTTCTCGAAACCATCTTTTCAAGGCGGTTCCTAAAATATCTCAATACAGAATAACTCGATGTTCTCTTTGTTCTTGTTATTATAAAGCTTGTCTAAATTCCGCGTTCGAAATTTTTTTTAAATAAAATGCAATGTCAACTTTGAATGTTTGTCATATTGTCACAAATCCGAAATTAAAAAAATGTCCACGTCGAGAGATGGGCATTCTCACATACTTTAGAACGCCGTATCAATTTTTGCTTTCGGATGAACCGTACGTTGTCAATCCTAATAATCATGAGTATGGTCCGATCAGAAACGGCATAAATTACGGAAGCGGTGAGGGGGTGGGTAGGAGAGGGAAATTTTAGCTAAATAAAAATTTTTCTATAAAAAAACAATGCGCAAACTTTTATGCACAATAGACGTATGGTCTATTATTAGTTGCTGAGATAAAAATTCTTAAACTTCATTGAAAAAACGGCGCTGAAAACCGAAGGAGCCCCCCTTAATAAAAACGTGGAAATAATTACTATTCAATCTTAACATTCTACATCAATGCTGGGTTAAGTAGAACTGGGTTTTGTGATATTATATTTTCCTAACGTAATTAATGCTAATGGAACCTACTATTTTATTTAAAATTTCTATAGACTACTGTTTCAGCTATAATAAAAATGTAAATTCTTTGATATATATATTTTTTTAATTCACCTTCGCAACTTCAACGTCATTTAAATACAACAAATTCAGTTCTCATAAATATTTCGTTTCGGAATCATTCAATATTTGCATTACAAAAGGCGTTCCCGCGTTAAAGCTTCTCCCATCTGGATTACCGGGGAAGATAGAATTTAGTAAAAGAATAGCGGACGTTCGTTTATTATAGCTAACGGAAGGGATCAGCGAAATTGGTCTGGAACGTAATGAATTCGTATTAAAATTCTCTATACAAAATTCGATCTATAGGCATGGGCATACTGGGGGGGGGCACGGAGGAGGGATCAAAATTAATAAAGGTTGCATTGCCCCTTGGTATTGCAACCTTAATAAATCAATTCCTGGAGCTAATTACGTTTTTAATCTCAAAATAAACACGGCCTCTATCGATTAAAAGGATAGGTAATTAATTAAAAAATTTATTCAGTAGTGCCTATATTTTAGGGAAATATATCGAAGGCGTCTCATTACTTTATTTGAATGTGATACATATATTATAATGACATTGATACGTACTCTTGAATATGATTTTTGTATTTTGAAAAATATTTACTTTTAATATTATCTCTCTTTTTGAATTACGGTATTGATATTTTTATTTTATTTTACTATATTATTATACATCTTACTGCATGTATTTTATACTGTACATTTTTTGTTTATGTTTTTAAATATTTAGTTAAATGCCCCTTAATAATTTTCCCTCTGGAAATATTTCTGTGGCCACTAATGTCTACAGGGTGTACCAAATACATGATATATTGGTTCTGCGACCCTATCTGTAATTGTATGAAAATATTTCAAGTAAAATGTTTTGCCACATAGAATTACAGTCACATAATTAGACAAAAATAGATAAATAGTCACATATAGAAGTATTATGATTCTTATTAATTAGTTTTCTTTTATTTTAACTTTGTTGCAAACTGATCTAAGAGCTTTCAATATTTTATGTAACATATAAAAGTTACTTGCCTTTTAAGTAAGTGTCAGTTTACTAATAAAGCTGGTATGCATAGTAGTGCCTAGTCTTCCACATTATACTAGACTGTGATAAAAGTTGTGTTTTGTTCCTATACTACTTATTCTTCAGATGTTAGTTTATGGGTATTTCCATGCTATAAAGTGTTCATTAAATACCAGCCAGTTGTTAAACTAGTTAATTAATTACACCGCATTAAAAATACAATCTCAGTATAAGAATGGCCAGGGGATGTTTCAAATCAACGCAAATCTGGGAAAACTGAATATACAGCTCATCAAGAATATGAACAAGTTTCAAAACTGCGATATGGGACTGCCCACAAGGTGCGTAGTAAATAGCCTGGTCTTTACTCAGTCAAACTGAGACGTTAGCAGAGTAAATATAAATGAATATATACAGGGTGAGTCGGGAAGAAGCGACCAAACTCCAGGAGTATATTGTATGCGTGAAAATAATGTAAAATAACTGAAATGTTATCCGATTTTTATTTGTTTTCAAGTTATAGCGTAACTAAATATGTTTATCTAGTATGCCATGTTCGAGGTTCAAAAACATTTGATAACTTTGTTGTTTCGACAATGTGTCAGGGTATTGTGACAGTGATTTAAGGTTTATTTTGGAGTTTGAACAATTAAAGTATTACACAATGCCACACACATACTCAAATTTAGAATATGCAAATATGGTGTTTGTTTATGATTTTTGTAATGGTAATGCTAGAGCTGCTGTTGAAGAATATCGTCAACGGTTTCTACATCACAGACATCCTAATGAAAATGTATTTATCAGAGTTTTCAACAAACTGCACGAGACCGGAAAGCTTCCCAGGGTTAAGGTAACATCTGAACGAGCTACTCGACAAGATTTAGAAGAGCTAGAAGATATTCTGGAAGCAGAAGTGTTGTATCGTGCATACTTTTTACAGGCGAAGCAGCATTTACCCGTGACGGCATTAATAATACTCACAACTGTCATGTATGGTCAGATGAAAATCCCCACGCAACATAAGTTTCCGGTAAACGTGTGGTGTGGTATGGTTGATGGTTATTTAATTATGAAAGGGCCAATTAAGGCCCTTTCATTTTGGAGAATCGTCTGACAGGAGACAACTACTTAATTTTTTTACAAAATGAATTACACGGACTACTATAGGATGTTCCTTTAAACATCAGAATGCAAATGTACTACCAGTACGATGGATCTCCTGCACATTTCGCTCGTCAGGTCAAGGATCATTTCGACGAAAGATTTCCAGGGTGTTGGATTGGTCGCAGTGGTCCTATTAGTTGGCCTCCAAGATGTCCAGACTTCACAGCACTAGATTATTGTTTATGGGGCTCGTTCAAAGATGAAGTATACATATAAAGTAAAAGTGGACATCGGGATACACTATCTCAACGTATTAGAAATGCTGCAGCCGATCTTAAACAAAGACGTGACTCAATCACGAGAGCTACATTCGCCTTTCGTAGAAGAAGCAGAAAATGTTTAGAGGTGAATGGTGATACTTTTGAACATTTTTAACACTATGATTACCAAAACGTTAATGTATGAAATTTTGTATATTTTTAATTACGCTATATCTTGAAAACAAATAAAAATCGGATAACAACATTTTAATTTTTTTACATTATTTTTACGCATACAATACACTCCTGGAGTTTGGTATGTTCCTCCCGACTCACCCTGTATATATATATATATATATATATATATATATATATATATATATATATATATATATATTGAATGTAAATGTACAAAGTTCAATCTGGCTACGAGTAAAGTGCATTCTTTTCTTTCCGAATGTTACCTCACTCTCTCTCTTCTACGCATACCTAGAAAATCTCACACTTTTCCTATTCTTGATGAGCAGTATGTATACAGAAAGTTATGCTGAAAACTATTCCTGAAACCTTATATACAAAATTAAAATAATGTTACCTTTATTTTTTGTACAAACTGTACAATAGCTAATTTATATTCTCTGTCAAAAGGGGTTTTATGAAATAGAATGTGCGCTTTTTTACCGCGCAATAAAGTTTTCCATAACAATTAAATTATAGCATGCACATTGTCCAAAAGTACTTACAAAAATATGTTTGACTAACAATAAAATAAAAAAGCAAATGCGGAAATTTAAAATATTACTTTATGTGATTAAATTTAGTAATTTACGTGATGTTCCTCAACTCTTTTTTAACAAAATAATAGAATATTTAAATTTACACAGTAAAATTAAATAAAAAAATCAGATGTAAGTACAAAGTGAAGATATAATTAAAAAATATTAAAACAGGGAAGAACTGAAGAACAATAAGTAAAACGTACTAAAATAACATCATAATATGTAGTATTCATTTGTAGATATGAGTCAATGGGGAAAAATAACACCCGCTATTTTGTTACAATGTGCTACTATTACTTACACTTGTTAAAAATCCATCGGACAGACAACAAAGCCGAGTTTCAATTGTTCCAATACGGGAATCAACGTTTCACAATAGGTTAATTTATGGGTATTAAATACGCCTTCAGCTGACAGTCCCACCATGAATATTAAAATTAAGCTAAGCTGTGGCCGGCAATAATTTGAAATTTACAGTGCACACAATTTGTCACATTGCAGCGAGAATTATTACCCCATTAACACAGAAAGCATCGGCGCCTTCTGCAGGAGTTTGACGGGACTCTTTAAATTTGAATTTGTTACATATGGACATTACAGCTGCCAAAGACGTACTTAGTAATGCGTTATATTAGACCAAGCCTTTCTGCAGTCGTGGACCACTTTCAAGATTTCTAAAATACCACGGACCCTTTTCGCATAGAAATTGTAGGAAAGAAAACAAGGGAATTTAAAAATACTTTTTATTAGGTAGGACTGGACTCTAAAGGATAACAATGCCTTATGTTACAGTGAGTTAGTTAGTGAGAAAGTTGCCGCTGCTTAAGTTGGATAAGTGAGTTAAATTGAGGAGTTGTCTTTGACAACGCAAGGTGCATGTCGTCTTTCACGACTCGATTTTTCGAAAATCAATTACGATTTTTCGATTGACACTAAAACTGAGAAGTCTGATTCAAAGAGATACGTAGTTGCAAACAAAATTAGGACGAAAATGGCTTGTTTAACAAATCGAGGATAATCCTATTCTAAAGAACATTAAAAGTCGCTAACATTCCTTTCGAGAATTTGAATTCTACATTGAATTGAAAATCTTGGTGCAAAAACAGGCCAAGTCCTAAAATTAAAAGTTGTGGGAAATAAGAAAAAACTTTCCAAATTTGGAAATAAATTTGCAACTGTCCCAAATTTTGGTTTGAATATAGATATTATTGACATTTGTGATATGGAATAGAAAATTATTGATTTTTTTATAAATACCACACCAAAAGTGATTTTTGAAAATCTGGACTTTTCTGACTTTTGCATCAAAATATTGAACACAAAAGCACAAACACGGAAAATCAATATTTATTTCTTCAATATAATCTTAATCTTATTCGAGTACAGAATCACATAAAAGAAGAGTTTGGTTCATAAGCTGCGTCTTCCAAAGGTTCCTCTCAAGCTTCTACCGCCTCCACTCGGGGTTGTGGTTCGGGTTCTTCTTCAACCTTCGCGAATATTCTATTGTAGTAACCTTGGTATACTTTTGCTACATATTTCTTAACTAATAGCTTTACATATTCCACTTTTTTTTTCATTTATTGGCAAAGGACACACCTGGGTCATCCTCGTCGTAGGTAGCGATAAGTTAGTAGCGAAAGAAAATGAATTTTACTGAATTTTTCTTTCTGAAAAGCGGAAGGAAAACGTTAATGCTACATTCAATGAAGTTGGAACTACCTTGATATTTAAATAATCGGAATGTTGAGATAGAAAATTTTGTTTCATTTCTTGGGCTGGCAAACGTTGCTTTAAAAATAGGTTTAAAATGCTCAGTGAAGTTCATTATAATATCCTGAGTTACATCTACGACCCGAAACCTTTTGCTAGTTTTTCTTACTAGTTATTTTCATTCCTCAGGTATGTAAACCAGTTCTCTTCTTCTTTCTCGACTAAGCCAAAGGAACAGTCACAGGACAGGAAACTATGAGCAGGTTCAGGATATTGATGAATAACTTGAGTAATATTTTTAATACCCTGATTAACCAAGGTGAACAAATACTTGGTGATAGTATGATTTTGTTCTGAGCAAACGAGTTGTCGGAAAACAGGTACAATGTTTTTATAGAGTCGGAAGGAAACGCAGTAATATAATGGTGGAGAAAAGTACTGACTTCGTTGCTAATATTTTTTTTATGTAGCCTCATCGTACATGTAAATTGCCACAGCTGTCGCTTGTAAAAAACGTCTCCTGGCAGAATATGCGAGAGAGTAGTAGATCTTGCTTTTCTTTATTAGCTAAGTCATTAAATGCCTGCAAGACTTGGTTTATTTCTTCCGCATTGACCTTCGAAGAAAATTTGCGACGACAACCACAATCCTTGCCTACTTTTCTCTCTGGTATTAATTCTCTACTCTTTACGATAGTGTACACTTCACCTTTTGCCATTTTAACTTTCCTAATATTTCGTTGCCATAATGCCTCATTTCGTATTCCCTTTTTTCCTTTTTTTTTTGTACAAAGATTATTTACATTGACTGGCAGAATAGGCCTGTTTATAACGGGTGTCAAATTCGGATTATTTAAAAGGATACTTTAAATTTTCTTGCATTTTCTCGCTTGTTTTGTGTTTTTTCTGTTTTTAACTACGCTACTACTACGCTGATCGCCATCAGATGGCAAATATTCACTACCTGATGACATAAAAGGGCATTCCTCATCAGATGACTTCGTTTCTGATGTTATCACACTACTATTATATGTAGGTATTAATACAGAGGATAACCAAGAACAGAGCAAGTGCACGTTCACGGTAATGTCCCCCCACTCCACTACTATTAACATTGGTGCGAAACTTTTGGACATGACTGATTTTTGCCCGAAAGCATACGGCCGGCTAGGTTCTTTGAGTATTTCAAACCATTACTAAACTTCCGACTTGTCTGATTTTTGTACCAATCTATCGCTGGTGTTTCAAACTTTATACCTACTGAAAAAACGTAATTTAACCTAAAAGTGGACTTGGATGATTTTTGCACAAAGGTCTTCAATTCAGCTCACAATACTTTTTTGAATCTCAAGTCAATAAAATAATTTTTAACAAGGTCTTCATCGTTGATATTATTAATATCAATCAAAAATGGACTCCCATGTTTCTTGAATAAGGTGTTTTGGGGAAAAAGTAACCCTCAAAAGGGTTCTGCAGTTTTTATAGGTGCTTTAACGTCTCTCTTTATACTTGTTTTGATGAACTTTTCATAGTTCCGTCTTCATCTTGCACAAGCATTCACCCTCCTTTTCTAAAGAGGCAATTTACCTAAAAAACTTTCACTTGCATCTACGATGAAGATTAAAGGACACTAAAGAGACAGATTTATCTAGTTTAAATGGCT
This sequence comes from Rosalia funebris, assembly GCA_037954035.1. Taxonomy (NCBI): domain Eukaryota; kingdom Metazoa; phylum Arthropoda; class Insecta; order Coleoptera; family Cerambycidae; genus Rosalia; species Rosalia funebris. Next base: position 14,492,929 of record JAZFAV010000034.1, on the reverse strand, counting down.
ACAAAATGTTGTCTCTCAAAAAATTAGTACTGTGAGCTTTCTGTCTCCTCCAGAAAAATTGACACTTCTACACGTAATTTAAATAAGCGCTTCAACGCCTGTCCTCTTGATAGTCAGCAACCCTCTGTATAGTAGAGTAACATTTCATGTTCCGATCCCATTTCTTGACAAAGCTTCTCAAAAGGGCGGTGGTTTAAAGCTTTTGCTCTGATGAAGTTAATTCTTTTGACACACACATGACCTCCTTCAGGAAAGTAGGTAAAGCTCATGACGCCAATGCATATCAATGCAAGAAATAGTGAGCGATTGTGACACCAGAAACACCTTTCTTAACAACTGCAGCAAAACCAGATGTGTTCCCAAGCATTGCAGGTACTCCATCTGTACATAGGCTACCAAGCTTATCCTTCCAATCGACTTCCTGTTTCACAAAGAAACTTCTTATTATTTCAAAGACATCTATCGCTTTTGTAGTTCTCAAAAAGGAGTCGCAAAAAAACAATTTTTTCTTTGATTTATTGCATTCCATGATGTACGTAACGGGCCAACCCCAAGAGCTGACTATATTGTGCACATTTATACTTTCATACAGTTGCATGCTGGATAGAAATGGCGAGGAATTAAATTCTTCGGTGACTTGCTTCGAAACACTGGACGATATTTCAACAAATCTAGAATAAATGACATCGTCCGACAATGGAACAGCTTCGACTTCCTTTCTTTGATCCATATCACGCACAAATTCCACAATATCCAGTATACAAAACTTCACTAGTGTTTCTGCAACTGTATCTGACTTTTATTGCTAGAAAATACGATATGCCACCTTGTGTGATGCCTCAAGATATGGCTTTTATGTTAGAGCTTCAGAAATTGTCTTTTTACTGAATCAATCTTAATAATATGAGAGTTATAGTATGAAGATCAAGTACAAGGAGTGCATTCAAGTTTGGATCTAACAACCGATTGTCAAGCATTTTGATGGAATGTACAATAAGTGAACAAAATCAGATCTAATTTAAACAATAAATCCATCGAACTTATAAGCATCGGTAAGTATATTATCTGTACACAATGGAATCATCAGTTCTTCATGAAGAATTACATCAACATCACGATGTATTATGTACAGTTATTATATTGCATTTTGTATATTTAAAGACAGTTTGCTGTCCACACACTAGTATTATTTAAATTGTGGTTCTTTATTACCCCACATATATTTAAGTCATCAGCACATGTCTGTAATATCGTTTATAAACAATATTGAATATCAAAGGTCCAAAAACCGTGCCTTGTGGTACACCCAACCAAGTGTTTTACAGACTTGAATATTATATATTGTAGCCTATTTGATAGGTAAATGAAACGAAAGTAAAATGATGAACATTTATTATCTCAGCATTGGATGACATCCGAATAGCCATCGTATTCTCTGAATAGTAAGATAGTGATGTCTAATTCTTATTATTTCTGATATATATTAGAATAGATTACGATAATTATAGAGAATTGTTGCATTGATATAAACATGAAACGTGTAGTAGTGTTTCATCTGAAATAGTCGAATTAGGTCGATTTAATTTTATCGAAATAAAAAAAATTAAACCTTCAATCTTCCGTACTTTATTCCTCTATTTTATTACATATTACAGTTAAAAAAACTGTTTATGAATATGTTTAAAAAAACATCCAATTTCAATAGGGAGTTTCGAAGTTGTTAAGAAACCATATTTTCTTGTACGTTTATAGTACTGGGTATTCTACTTGTATTGTATGTTTCGTAGTACTGGAATCAGTTGTTTCAAATTACCATTAGTACCATTGCAATATCCTACAGAAATGTCCACAATGTCCAAAAAAATTACATTTCTTTCACAAATTTCAAGAACATTTTTCATGTTTAATAACTTTAGAAAATGGGGTACGATTGCTCTTACTTCTTTGAAATATCTCCGAATCTAACCTAGGCATTTTGAACCCACTCGCTAAGTTGTCACCCTGTGTAAAGAATATTTGTGTATTCACAAATCCGCCTTGTATATGTGTCAAATACTCTAACACAATTTCCAAACTGTTCGTCTCACAAACTATATGAACTCAATTTTTATTTATTTATATTATTTAATTTCATTTTATCTCCACATCTTGAAATACGAATATGAAATTGGCAACCGAGCTACATCCGCATTAAAATTTATTCGCCGTTATTTACGGACGAAACGGGTGCATGTCGGCTTTCCGACATTTTGCCCTAATTTAGAATTACTGCGGTATTACGACAGAATATTCTGAACTTCAAAAAGAAATGCTTGTTTGACTACATGCTTTATTAACCATCCGGGTACGGCAGAGTCTCTTAGAAACTCCTCGCATCTCTAAGTACTACATAAACTTATTTCTTTGTCTGAAGGGCAGAGTTGCGACATATACTTTGCTTTTAAAGGGCACACATTTTTTTATAATGTTTGTGATGGGATGGAGGTTTATGCAATCATAGTCAAATGAGCTCTTTTGATTTTACCCAGAATTCATTTTTTAGTTTTAGAAATATAACATAATTATTAACAGGTCACTAATATTTTCAAATAAAATAAGACAATACATAAACAATTTAAATAAAATTTACATTAGTAATTTTATAAATAAGAAGATACATAATTATTTAACATTATTATAACATTATTATTATTATTATTATTATAACAATTTTATGTATATGGTAAAACCTCAAGGAAGTAATTGAATATTTTAGGAAAATTTAGTAATACTTTAGCAGTACCGTATATTTTATAAGCTGTATTGAATTTTGTGAATACTTTTCAAAATCTTATTGTATGTTATATATTTTCCGGTAGCGATTCCTTCCTATATTATATATTGTGGTAGTATAAAAATAGTTACTTTAAAGAATGTAATTTAGTTTGATGTATGAAAAAGAATTGCTTATATTGGGATTAGAAAAATTTTCTCTAAAATGATTACTGTCTTTTCTCTAAAATATTTACTGTCGTCTTTGGACTGAAACCTTCCCACATCTAATACAATATGGAAAACATTTTTTCAATAGTTTTTTGTAATGAAAAATTTTAAACATGTAAATACCTCATCTCAAGCTGCTCAGTTTCTAATTAAATTTTGAGAAAATAGAGCAGTACACAAACTGAAATATTTTGATATATTTGTGTGATATGTATTCAGTGCTTTTATTACCAAAGTACCCATCTCCATTATTTCCTTAAGCGAGGAAAGTAACTTCTAGACAAAGACTTGTAAATTTATTTATCTTGTAATCCATTCTTTTAGAAGTTTTAAATATTTTAATTCAACTCTGTTTAGAAAACTGAAATTGCTTGATCAGATCTCGTAAAAACAAAAATAAAATAATATAAATAAAATATAAATTAATGGAATAAATTTACTTATTACAACACGAATTAAAACTTAAGTGCTCAAAATACTTACCGCTGTTGGCTAAACAAAAGTACAATTTATTATCGAATTAGTGTCGGTCGTTTGCAAATGTGTCTGTAGTAATTAGCCTGCATGTGTGGGTAATTCTATGTCTTACATAGGTCCTGAAATTCTGAGGTGGAGTTTTATATACAATCACCTTCAAATACCTCCAGAGAGAGAAATCCCGTGGAATAATATCTGGAGATCTTACAGGCCATTCCAGGGTGCGTCTTCTGCTAATCCATTTGTCGGCAAGCCTTTGATCCAGCCAGTCGAGAATACAATGCGTAGTGTGGTTGTACATTAACTTGTTCAATATATAAATATTGTTTATCCAACAGTGGGTTTTATTTTTTATCGATTTAGTTTATGTGTCGCAATTGTACGCTAAAATATAAACAAGCGATGAGTTAAAATAAAGTATTTTATCTCACGGTGGATATCAGCAAACAGAAAGGGATATATGTAAGGAAAATAAAAGGAACATAAAACTTATCGAGGTTATGTCTGCGGCAGCGATTCCAACAAGAAACAATGCTTCCTACTTTCATTGAGCTCATAACATAGTCCTTAGAATATTCTATTAATTTACTTAGTTTTATTTCAATTGTCTTATGTGTGTTTCCATTATGAGGACAGAAAGCAATGTATAATTCAGCATCTTTCTTCATTACAAATAATTTTATTGAGATTAAATTATCTAAAGAGACCACGTCAAATGATGCTGCCTTCTAGTTAAGCTATCTTATAAGAATCACATGAGAATTTGGTGAAAGATAACATCCTATTTATTATTTGAAAGACATACTTATTTTGAATCATTAAAGAGATCAGAGTCAAACTTTAGAACATCACTAATAATTATATCGTTGATGAAGAAAAGCTAAAAAAATTAGTTATGAGTTTATACGAAATAATTTATTGTACCTAAGATGTTAAACACAACTTTGTTAAATAAAACATCAAGAATACAGCTACGTATCTATTCCCTTACTTCAGAGTTGAAGACAACTTTGTTAATTAAAAAACCGTAAACAACTTCCTTACTTCGTAAACATTTACAAATTCACTGCAATTACTAATAATTAAAAGTTTGATATGCTTCTATCGAAACTTTTAACTGTATGCACGATTGGGGGAAACTTCAAAGGATTTCTTGCTAAGCTCAGCCTTGTTTTGAATTTTAATGTTTGAGTTTCCTAGTCTCCGGGTAATTTTGTCTTGTAGCTAATTATTTGTGCGTTAGGGAAATGTAAAGCCCCTGAGTAATAAAGGCAGTAGTATATCTTGAATACGGCTTCTTACAGCTAAACTGTTAAGTAGGCAAGTTTCTTGCACTCAATTTTAACACATTGTGACAAAATGGTAGATTAGTGTTGAATCGAGTTAAAGTTAATTAAAATTATTAAACTCAGAGTGTAAAATAATTTTAGAATCATTATTTATTTATGTAATCTCTTGTGAAAAGTTCTTAATTTTTTCATATAGCTATAGAGCTCAACAAAAATGTGGACGCCCAAATATTGTAGTTAGATGCCTTCATAACTAAAAATCAGTTAGTAAACAAGATAAAGAAGCTTGGAGTCAGCGCAAGTATATTATAATTTATAACTCAATTTTTATTTGTAATTTGTACCGTATACACTTGCGAATAATTAGTCTATTTTCCGTTTTCTTGATTAAAATTATCGCTTCAAATTTGTGTGTTGTTTTTAAAAACGCGAGTACCTAACGCAAGCACATAAATACATTTAAGCTTATAACGTGCATCAAATATGTGTACGAATATTAGACCAGAATAACTGTAAACCTGGATTGATACTTACTTGAAGTTATTTGCGAACATGTGTATTAGATGACTATACTATAATAATGCGTATTATTTTCATGGCCCGCTGGTCAGACGTAAATTAATAAAATGGAAAACTATGGTATCGAATAAAAAATACCTCGATAGCAAGAAAACGGTACCAGATAGGTATAGGGAATCCTAATACAGATTGAAACATAACTTAATTCTCCATCACAGAAAGTAATAAAATACAGGGTATTTCATTTAAGAAAATTGACTTTTGAGCAGTTGAAGATTGTCAGAATGAACTAAATTTTTTGGACACCCTGTAAATAATAAAATATCAAGCTACATATCACCTGAAAGCATAATAGTCCTCCTAATTGCAGCCCAAAATTTGCTACTATAACTTTCGTTTTGAATAAGTGACGAGCATTCCAATGGTATACTACAATACCTAATTTTTTCAAAAAAATTAAAATATCTCAAAAACTGCTGAAGATAGGTATAGGGAATTGTTAAGAAAGTTCACTTAAAATCAGCAGGGTAATTCAAAAATGTAATGATATACTGGGTGTTCTATTTAAAATAAGGAAGTTGATAGCTACTTCCGGTATAATCGGAAGTGTCAGAAAAGCAAAAATAATTTAGTTGAATAGATCGTCCTCGCTAACCCCTGATTCCAAATTTTAAAAAATGAATTCCAATGGGAAGTTCATAAACTTTTAATGAACGGGTTAACTGAATCACCCTGTATATATAGATGCAGGGAACTCTCGGAGTTTGAGCGAGGTACTTTTATAAGTCAACATCTAGAGGTGCTAACAATTAACGAAATTTTACGTTATCTTAGCAAATCATAGAAAACTGTTGCCAATGAGTGCCGCGCTTGACTTGTGGAAGGACGCACCTTTGCAAAACGATGACGTAGACGTCTTCACGTAACCACACAGGGAGGATTTGAAATTTGTACCAACGTCTCTGATTTAGTGTGCCATATCTTTGGGACGACTTGAAGTTGAATAGTCACTCAGAAGATTTGAAGATATGATTGCATGTACTGTGAAGACACGCAACGAGTCCCGCTCAAGCCCAGATACCGTTGTGATAAACAATAATGGTACTTTGTACGGCAGATCTGGGCTAACGAATTACAATGAATTATGTCCCCTAATGAGTTATGGTTCACTCTTGGAGAGGAGGATACTAGAATCCTTGTTTACTGGAAGCGCGGTGAAGGCTTAGTGCTTAGTAGGACGACTCTGGCAAGTCTAGAGTAACATTATTGTATGGGGACTAGTGAGTAGTTTACATGTACTTTATCGTTATGGCAAGTTCTGAAATCCGTAGTAGCATCTTTCATTTACTCGATAAAATCATTTGTCGAGTTTGGGCTGCATATCTTGGGCTTTTCATGAAGTTAATGCCTGGCCTCATACGAGTTGTAAAACCTACTTTCTTCTTTCAACAGTACAGTATTAAAGAGTATATTAGCCAAAGAATTTGTAGATCTATAGCTGATAGAACGTGTCTGGAGTGTGATCGTTCGACAATTTCAACAATATCGGGCTCCTCCACATTCTCTTAAGTAACTCCGGTGTGGAGTCGAGGACGCCTCATTGATCATACCGCAACGTGTATCCAAGGGCTATTAAAGTAAATGACAGGTCATGTTACAGTGACATTGTGTGGGGGATGGATATAGCTGATACTGAGGGTGTAGTGCAGCAATGAAAAAACAGTAAGCTTTTTCATTATTTATTGTATTGTACGTAAGTAAGTGTGTATATAGTAAGTTTCAAACCATTATTTCTCATAACATAACCCCTCTTATATATATGTTTAGCGTACTTTTACATTAAAAATCTTACTCCCAGGGTGGCTGTCTAGTTTAACTGATAGTAATAGTAAAAGAGGCCCTATATTCTGTTAATATATTCACCGTTAATGTGGCTTGTAATATGCATTCAAGACGTCAGAAATGGTATTATAGAGAATCTTGTCTTAGAATAACTACACTCCTCGATAAAAGTAATGCATCAGCAAAACTTTTCATTATTTCTTATAATTCGAAAATCCTTAAACACTTTATGTAGGAAAATTACTGGTAGATACCCAGGACAAAGTAGTATGAAGTCTACAAATGCAAGAGATGGCCGATATTTTATGCAAGAAACAGGCATTCTACCAGTTTAGAGCTAAGCAGCTAAGCTAACTCTTTACCAGCAGTTCGATATGTAGTAACTTTTGGACGAATAGTCAAATAGAAGACCAGCCATTGCATCACTGCTTACCCGAGAACATAGAGTTACTAATCTGCGTTTTGACGACTGGAAGCGAGTTTTGTTTTCAGGCGAAAGAAGAGTCTTAAATCACCAAATGGATATCAACAGGTCTGGCGGAGGCCAGAAGAGAGGTTTGCTGCTTGCAATATCTCTCCAAGGAACCCATTCCTTGGCGGATCAATAATATTCTGAGCGAAATTTTATTTCGATGGTCACACACATGGGAGAGATTCATGAATGTACATTTCTATGTAGAAAACAAGAAGAACACATGATACCATTTGCCCCGTTTGTCGGGGAGAATTTCATTGTTATGCAGGCTAATGCTTGGACCCATGTTGCTAGAGAGGGATTGAACTACCTACGTTAACTTTGTGAATATTCCAACTATGGATTTGTGACCAAGAAGTCCAGATGTAGACCCCCATATGATTCTTAAGCAACTCGAATAAGTCGTTCTTGTCGAATTGGAGAACAATCTTCAGGAAATCAGTCATCATTTGATCAACAACATGCCCAGATGAATGAAAGTAGTGATAAGATCTAGAGGGGAATCCACACGCTACTGAATTCAAATTCTTACTATTTAATTTCACCTCCAACTTTTATTTTAAGTTTTTCATTAGCACTGTTTTCATTGCATTTGATATTATTATCTCTTTCTGTTGTATATTCATGTTTTTCTCGATAACACCATTCTAATTTATTAAACATTAATTGAAATCGTTTAATTAAAATATAAAAGTAGGTTCTATGAAAAAATAAAAGGAATAATGTGAAGTTTTACTGATATACATATTACATTTGCCTTGATCATTTATCGTGACAGAGTTGTTCGAACTTTGAATGTAAACCTGATATTGAATAATACTATCCATCCTTCAGTAAGTTTACTTACTACTTTACTTAATACTACTTTAATGCACTCTCTCGTACTGCCTTAAGATGCACTGTTAACTCATTTCGAGCAACATAATTATTACATTTCGAAAGCTTCCCGGTAATATGCTAGAGCAATGTCAGTACTCCAAGGAATTTCGTCCCAAGTTCAGATACTGTTACCTCCCTGAATATTTATAGGAAGCGAATTCCAAGGAATGCCTTAAGAAGTGCGTCATTCTATTGTCTTTTAAAGTATTAGCATATTTATGTATTATTAAGAGCGTCTGGTGCAAATAATTACAGATCCAGTAGGCTTAAATGCGAATTGATTTTTAGAACGTAGGAGTAAGCTAAGGATAAACAAGTGTTTCAAATTATCCCCGATGAAAATTGGAAATACATATGCCAAATATGTTTTAGATACGATTAAATAGTTAAGTATGTTGAGTTACACTTGGAGAACGAAATTATCGCATGTTCTTTAGCACACCTAAGCTTGACGAGGGTCCATAGAGTATATTATATTATAATTGGACTTCTCAGCCGGTGTAATTATTCCTGGTCATTTGGGATAAAGGTGTCCCTCGTTTATAAATATAAATGACGGATAACTTTGTGATGAAGTGGGTACGAACATATTTTGACAAGAGCCTAGCAGAAGTTATCCCTGTTGGTCAGTACAATAAGGCCAGGCTAATGGGCATAAATCGTCTAGGTCTCAGCTAATGATTAGTTGTAAGTACTATTAATAACAGCCCTTCCTTATTTAGTAAAAATGAATCTAAATCAGTACATATTTACAGCGATCAAGAAACCTTTAGTGAAAATGATGCAAATGAAAGTATTACTTCTAGTTATCTTACTACAATTTTCGTATAATAAATAGAATTCACCAAATAGAACCATTTATTTTGGTAGAAGTTGTTAATGTGAAGATAATCGCAGACAAAAGATTTATTTAACTAAAATTCGACTACTCGTATAATAGAATTCAAATGATGTAATTACGTCTATGCTAAAATTAGTAATGAAATTCAGTCATCACAAATTTAAATATCACTATAAAACAACTGAACAACAGTTGCATAGTAGAGCCACTTAAGTATACACCTAACAATAAGTTATACAAATTGTAGAAACTGTATTTTTTATATAAATATACTGTTTCAATGAGGTTGGTGAAAAACTGACTAATGATGAAAATCATCAGCCGTTATTGCCACACGTAATATTTTAGAAATTTCTTCAGAATACCAGAAACAATTGATGTGAAAATATGATAGCATACTTAAAGTTAAAATAATACAGTTGTATAGGTATTTTATGTAACTCTATTATTATTAAAATTTTTTAAAAGCAACTATGTTTAATTCTACAAATTCTAATTTGTCGAAAAATGAGTAACCTCTGCGAATTCAGAAGAATTATGACATTCTGTAGTGATTTTCATATTTATACCCTCGTTAATGTCGAAGTAGCAAAAACAACTATTTCTCTCTTAAGTTTTCGCAACTCGTCATGAAGTAATTAGAATTTGATTAAAATTTGAGATAAAGCATGAAAGGATTTAATTACTTAATAATTAAAATGTGTTTAGGGATGCCATTCCAGTGACGTATTATTTTACAAGTTTTGATTATAATTTATTAATTATTAATACAATATAAAATTATTTATACAATATGAAGTATAAAAAGACAGTAAAGTAGGATTTTTAAATAACATATATCTATTAACTATTTCAGTATAATAGAGATGCTGGTCTGTAGTTACCAATATAAGGAATATCCCCAGTTTTTTGAATAGGAATGACTAGTACTTTCTTTCACATTTTTTAAGGCTCGTCATTTTTAACATTAATGCTAGTTAAAAATATATAATAGCGGATTTTACCACCAATCTGCATAATTTTTTATGACATACGAAAGAAAGGGAATGTCGCCAGTGCCTGCACTGTTTTTATTTTAAATTTTTAATCGATATTTAATATTTTCCTAGTCTATATTATGCAATGTGATGTGTGATACATTTAGATAAGTATATATTGAGAAATATGTAACACAAAAGATAAAATTAAATAAAGCGCATCCTGGAAACTTTAATTAGCAGAAAGTACAATGAATAATACTAGTAGCATAGGTAAAACATAAAGCGGGCACTTACGCTAACACATATGTTTCTAATTAAACGTTAAAATTGCGACTTTACTTTTTCTCTGACATGTTTCCTCTGAGGCGTATTACAATTATTATTCGCCTCATATCTAGGACCTCTCGTAAAATATTTGCATATATATGAAACGTATCACCTGAACAAAATATAGTTTAAACCAGTATAACCCAGAGAAGAACTAATGGGGATAGCTCGGGTACAAAATGCTCCATGAAAATATTATTAAAGTCTATGAATATGCACGAGTTGCTTGACTGTATTAAATTAAAAAATATATATAAAAAAATGTTTGTGTACCATATGCTCTAGAGAATGTAAATTATTCCCCCTGGCATCCAGTGTCGTCAAATAAATATAATAGAATATACCGTGTTCCAGATTTAAACAAGACAAGATATGAGGCGCACTATTTATATTTTGAGTTTTGGCAACACTAAGTATTGTCAGATGTCATCTGATGTTTCTAATGGAAAGCTTGATATTTTTTACCATAACTTTCTTCAGAAAATGTTGTCATTTAAGCGCGATTTGTGTTGTTTGCAGTGATTTGAAAATTGTATTTTAGTGAAAAAATATTTTTATAAACTGGCGGAGGTGCCAGTATCACTTCAATTGTAGGCCGGCCGGCGGGCATATTCGTAAGTTACAGACACAACTAGCCATTCGGTTTTTCGAACGACTCGGAGTAAGTTACCGACGTATCATGAGTTTACGTCTGCAACATACAACGTGGCAAGTAGTCCATCTAACAGAATGATACAATGGGTCGATGCACATTATACACCTAATATCAATTCGCTTCATTACATGTTTGTTTAAATTATTTCAATATTAAATTATCAAGCACTAAAATGATTTGATCGTCACTGACAGTAGAAAATCTACCCAAAACACACAAATATGTTAGCGAGGGCAATAATGTATTTAAGTCAAACCTAAGTGATAAATTTGATGTCGAGGTATGTTTATTTTCATATTTTTAGGTTAAGATTGTTAGAAAATTCATTTTTCGTCCACTTGCTCTGCAAAATGGTGAGTCACCGTTTTTACAATCGGATGTATCTACTATGTACAGCTAAGTCTAACTTTACTGTCCGCATTTTAAAATTATTTAATGTAATTCGTTTCAATCTCAATTCTTATAACATTACTTGCTTTAGAAATGGATCATTTCTTTACAAGCAATTACGAAGAAAACATGGAGAATTTCGAAAACATTCAAAATTTCTCCAAAATATCCACGCGTTATTTTCAAAAGACTTTATCATTGTCACTTTAATAGTAGGAGAAGAAAAGTCACGAAACATATTATAGAATAAAAGTCGAAAAATATTAACTGCCCTGCAAAATTATTATTTACGATAAATAAAAATAATTTACAAAATTATTTTCCATGTATAATTCAATTTAGGGAAAACCATAATCACAGATTAAATGTATGTGATGCTCTTCGTGAAAGACCAATAGGAGAAGCCAAAAATAATATTTTACAACTCTTTGAAAAGGGCCATAGCGCTTCGTCCGCATATCACACATATTATGTTGCTAAAATGGAAGAGCTTGGAGACCAATATGAGTCTATTGCGTTTGATAGATTTTACTTTCCGACGAAAAACGATGTTAGCAATCTTTGGAAAATAAATTTTAAAAAACATTATGGTGAAAGAAGTGGAGCTGCTATGTTTTTAAAATTACACAATCTGCTCTCGATTCATAAAGAGAATGATGGAACGGTTCTCAAAATTATTAATGATAATGACATTGAATATACAGTTGCATTTTGTTCTCCCATAGTGCAAAGAGCTCAAATATTACCGCAGTCGTCAGAGGTGATGTCCGTAGACGCAAATGGAAACTGTGATACCGACAATCACAAAGTATACTTCTTTTTGATCCAAACTGCGGCAGGAGGAATACCAATAGGTTGCATATTGATCAATACAGGAAAAACATCAAATTTTGATTTGGCAGTTTTTGCTCTTTTTGAAACAATGCCAATAAAGGTCAATCCTTCCGTTATAATGACGGACTTTCTGATCTTTCAGAAAGAAACATTTAAAAAAAATATTCGTCCAATTCAAAATTATTACTATGTACGTTTCACGTACTTAAAGGATGCTGGCGGTGGCTCTGTAATGGAAAAATAACGTACCAAAAGATTTAACTCAAGTCTACTACAAACTGTTTCGTGATATTTTATATGCTAAAACTGATGAGGAACTTGATCATGCTAAAGATATCTTCAAAATAAACTGTGATCACCTGAACTATAAAAAATATTTCAAACGAAAGTTCTGCTTTATTGAAGACTGGTGTATATTATTTAGACGCCAATATACCTTAAGAGGGTCTGACACTAATAATTATAGTGAAACAATGTTCAGATTTTTGAAAGATATACCACTGGAGCGTACTAAGGCTTTTAATTTAACTCAACTGGCGGATCTCATTGTGACAGGTTTTGAAAGTTATTTCAAGCAAAGAATTTTAGATTTATTATACGGCCGTGTTACAAAAAAAATGTTGAAAAGATATAATCCAAAGCATAGCGATAACAGTTTAATAACGGTTAAAGATTTGGGAAACATGGAATTTGAAGTAACCAGTGAAACTAACAAAAACTTATTACATAAAGTAGATATGTTAGTTTTCAAATGCACATATTCTTTTGGATTCAACGGGAAGTTTTGCAAACACAAAGGAATTGTAATTCATCAATTTGATAAGTTAAAAGCAGTTAATACTTTATGTGATTCAACCAAATTTGATTTGTATAAAGTTGCCACTGGAATTCCACCTAGTAGAGAAGTATTTTTACCTCTCCAGTCAGTCGATATTTCGTCAAATTCTGAAACAAATTACAGAATGTGTGACAGAAATCATAATGATAATACCTTGACGGACCACAATGAGGATAATGTGTCAAACTGTAATTATGATTCACCACCTTATGGACCTTCCAATGAGGAAATATCTGATTTACAAAACCAGTGGACTATTTTCAATGATGAAATTTCGAGTAAACTAAAAAAGAACCCTATGACGTTCTACCCAGCTATTAAATCATTTTTAACTAACAAAGAAAAATACGCTAAAACTGAAAATTCATTGATATCCGATTTGTTTACAGCATTCAAATATCAATATTTAAATACAGTGAAGAAACACAGAAATACTAAGTTAAAAGGCAAGAAAATTTCCGTGCAGCCAACTGCAATCGGTAGAAGGAAAACCAAGGTAATAAACGTTGTTTTTGTTTTAAGATAGTCTAACTATAGCCTAATTCACTAGCCTAACATTTATTTCAAATCACTTTATTGGTTATTTATCTATTTGGTTATTTTAAAACTTCCAACACTAAACACTTCCTACTTAAATTTGTATTAACAGAAATCTAAGCAGGTGTAGTCGATCTAAAATAAATATTATGTTACAGATGAGTGGAAAAAGAAGGCTCACTGGTGGAACTTCTAGCGGAAAAGGTACCTCATAATTCAAAATTATGCGTAGAGAAAAATATTGGGCTGGGAGATAATAAAAGAAAAAAGTAGAACATTTCTCTTGAGTTTTGTGTTTATATTTTTATGTATTATTATACCTATATAAACATAAATTATTTGTACCTATAATACTTTTACACATATAATATATACATTTATTTGTAGTAGTAGTCGTATTTTACTCAATTATAATAGCGGTCCTGTATGTTGCAGACGTAAACTCGTAATACGTCGGTAACTTACTCCGAGTCATTCGGAAAACCGAATCGCTAGTCTGTAACTTACGAATATGCGGCCGGCACCGCGCCGAGAAAGAATCTGATGAAACATTGTCGATATATTTCAGTAATTAATTAATTTTTGAAATTCGTGAAAGTCGCCCCATCTATTGATTAGTCAGAACTTAACTCAGGACGAATTATTTAATGCCTATATTTCGGGGGAATACGAGTATATAGAAAGTATCTTTTGCATTATTTCTTGTACATATATTATGGGTTTAATTCTACTGGAGGTACCGGTAAAAATTATTATCTGTCGCAGTTATTAACTCGGAATTAGCTTGCGAGAATTTTCGTGCCATGATTTATTACGACTTTCGACGTGCATTATCAAAACAAGAGTGCATCGATAAAATTACTTCCAGTTTTGGTGGTATAGCCCCATCCTTTGCCACTATGGAATGCTGGCATAATGAGTTTAATTGTGGTCGCCATTTTCTCACCGACGGAAGTCGTGAGGGTCATCTAAAATCAGTTGGTGTGCCAGAGAACATTGATATTGTGCAAAAACTGATAGTGCAAGATCGTCATATGACATACTGTGAGATTGAGGCAACCTTAGGTATTACCTCGACTAGCATATATGAAACATTACATGATCATTTAGCTGTAAAAAAAAGGTCTGTTCTGTTGGATCCCACATAATTTGAAGAGATCTCAAAAATATGCAAAAAATATTTGAACAAATAAAATGTGCAGCCGATTGGTGCAAACAAATGCTCAAGAAATACAATGGCGGTGCTTCAAAAGACGTATATTACATGGTAATAGGTGACGAATCATGGATTTATGCGTATGAGTCGGAAAGTAAACAGCAGTCGACTGTATGGGTGTTTCAAGATGAAGTAAGTCCAACAAAAGTTGTTCACGCTCGAAGCACTTCGAAACAAATGGTCGCCTGTTTATTTCGAAAAACTGGTAATGTGACAACAGTCCCTTTAGAGGACCGTAAAAGAGCCAATTATGAATAATAGTACACAATCATTTGTTTGCGGAAATCTTTGATGAAATAAGGAAAACAAACAAGTACCGTCGGATCATTCTTTATCATGACGATGCGAGCTCCCACACATCTCGTCTAACAACCGAAAGTTTGAATACTTAAAAAAATTGAATTAATGGGTCAACCGCCGTACAGTCCTGATTTGGCAACCAATCACTTATTTTTGTTCCCGAACATCAAAAATAAGTTACGTGCACAATGATTTTCGTCGCCAGAAGAAGCTGTCGATCCGTTCAGAAACCATATTTTTAAAATATCTCAAGTGGAATTGAAAAAATGCTTTGGAAAATGGTTCGAACGCATGCAAATGTGTATAGATCATAAAGAAGAATATTTTGAAAAACGATAAAGTAATTTTCAATGACAAATTAATGCTTTTTTATTATTAGGCTCTAAATATAAACAGTGCCCCTAATACCTATCAATTAGATGTAAAAGTATATATATATGTATAAAAAAACAAAGAGACAATCTCTATATAGATATCATAAAATTATATCATAAAATAAAAAAAAATAAGACACATACATGTAGAAGCATGTAGAAAATTCTCTATAATGATATACAATTTCAGCAAACCATTACTTAGAACAACGATTTAGTGATATATTTCTCACTATTTTATGTTAAACGAGATCCTTTGCCAACCCTAAAATAAGCAATGTCGAATATTATCGACGATTTAATTAATTTTAAGTAGATAGTCCTCAGATAATTTCATGGTTGGGGATTTTGTGCATAACTTATTACTGTATTAATAAAATATCTTTAGTGGATCGATAATCTACGATATCAGTGTTATTTAGTCGTAATAATCCTATTTATAATACGTACCTCCACCATACTTTGTGGTCTTGAATCGACACCTTCGTTGCCTCTTGATTAAAATTTAATTAGATGAAACATTCACGGAATTCGAGAATGGATAATAAAGTAATTCAAGCTCTGAAATAAAGTCTATTTATGTCAAATAATTATTAAATTTATTTAAGTGTCTCCCTTGAATAAGGTAAAGTTAATAAACATGAGAAAATATAATCCGATTTCGTAACAGAAAATACCAATATGTTTGGTCTCTCTTAGTGTTATTTAGTATGACGTATGATAAGTTAATTACAGTAATTGCTCAGATACTCATTTTGGCCATAATACATGAGTAAACTCCTACGGTTGAATCGTCAAATCGTCAAAATGCAGGCAATATAATGGCAGCCTGCTTAATACCATTTATACCATTAAGATACCTTGCGGTACCTCAGCAATATCTAGCCAGAAAGCTGAAAGTATGTGTTATCGAATTTTGTCTTATTACTGCTCTCGTACTCGTGGTATCTACTCGTAGTTTGATTTTATCCAGTCATCATCATGAGGTCATCAGTCCTAAGACTAGCTGGACGCTAACCTCCAGCTTCTCCTATCTTGTCCTAACCTACGCATTTCGCTAATTGTGCTACAACCTACATCCATTACTATTTGCGAGCAGTAGTCTAATCTAGGCCTACCTCTGCGTTTCTTCACTCCTATTTCTGCCTCCAAAATATCGCAGACTATTCCCCCATGTCTCAGCAAGTGGCCTACCATTCTATCCCTTCTCTTCTTTATGTTTTTCCACATACTTCTTTTCTCGCCGACTTCCTCTAATACTTCTTCGTTTCTAACCCTATCAGTCCACGGTATTTTCATCATTTGTCGGTAACACCACATCTCAAAAGCTTCTAATTTCGTCCTACTTGCTTCCCCTACCGTCCAGGTCTCGCAACCGTATAGTGCCGTGCTCCATACATATGTTTTCAAACATATGTATGTCTGTCAACACTGCCTCCATTTCGTTCAACGCTGATTCTAATTCCTACTTACTAGATGCTAATACTGTTATATCATCCGCGAATCTCAGCATTTTTAGTTTCTGTCCCTGTACTTTAATCCCGAAATCCAATCTTTTACCACATTAATCGCTTCTTCGATATACATATAAAAATTGGTGGTGATAGCGTCCTTGTCTTACTCCTTTCCTAATACCTACTTCCCTTCTTTCCCCTTCTACTTCTATAACAGAAGTTTGCTCTTTGTATAGATTGTGTACTACTCTCCTATCTCTATACTTCATTCTCGCGCTCTTTAGTATCTCGAACATTTTTTCCCATCTTACATTATCAAAAGCTTTTTCTAAATCTACAAATCCTATGTATGCGTTCTTTCCTTTTTCTATTGTTTTCTCTAACACTACTCTTAGCGCCAGAATAGCTTCGCGAATTCCCGTATTTCGCCTAAACCCGAATTAGTCTTCTCCAGTATAGAGCATTATCTCGAATACCATATTCATCTATTGCGTCTCAATATTCAATGATAGTGTTATATCAAAAATATAGAACTGTTTGTTCATTGTTAACACAATTATTTAGCATATGATTTTATACTGATAAAACTGTATTGTATGGATATGCCTTTCCTGGAAATAAATTGGATATTTGATAGTAAATTGTATTTATATATAAAATCTGTCAAGTGAAGATAATATGAGTTTTTCTAAGCTTCAAAAAAAAATAGGAAGCATAGTGAATCAACGATAATTGGAGACTAATCATCTGTTGTTACTTTCTTTAGTAAAGAAACGATTTGTGTTTTCTTGACATGTATTTAATCTTTTTTAACCTTTAATAGTGTAAAATAGTTAGCCTACAAGTTGAATTTATTTTACAAATTGCAATATTTACTTCCGAAATCTTTCTACTAGAAGTATTTATGGTTTACAAAGGAATTATATTTCATATTCTTTCTCGGCGAATTCCATGATGAATTGTTCAATATACGACTTTTGAGAATATGTCCGAATTCCGTCTATATATTGCATTCCATATCGAAAACGAATCACCAAGATAAAGGGGTTTTGGTCAGCCCTAAAGACCATTGTACGATTATCTACCGAAATTAATTTTATTACGTAAGCGAAAATATTTTTTCCCTCGATTTTATCACAATTATAAAATAACGTTGTTATTTAATTATAAATGGTATCATTAATCGCAAATGAGCCACAATAGAACAGCAAATAACGGAAACGGTATCAGAGAATCATAGAAGAGTAAGCAAAGTTTGATGCTATATGATATAACATCTAATTGGTTATGTTTGCGACATGACTTCTGTAGCTAAACACCAAATGTAGGTTATGAACAGTCAATTTAGAAAAAAAACTAATATAAGGTACAAAATAAATAAACGCATTGAATATTTTGTGAAAATATAATAAGAAATTTAAATTAATTGTTAATAATTATGAATTTATATATGATTTTCACATATCAATTAAATTCTCACAAAAAATAAAACTACATTTAACTAAAGTTTGTAAATCTTCAACGTATAACTTACTATATTATTTATATTATTGTTTCTCAATATATATTTAATTAAAACCCATAAATTTCAATCATAACTCTAGGGTCGTACAGAGGTAGAATCCTTAAAATGACCTGTGCGTCTCCTCCAGCGACATCTATCCTCAAACAAAACGCCCGCTCTCTACCAAAATTTAAAACCCTCACGGATGAGATCCTCGCTCTTGGAAGACTGACAGACCAGTAGACATCTTGCTCCACGGACGCCAATTCTTGGTTGATCATCACCTCCCTTAGCAGAAGCCGGTCTCCGTTTTCTCTGTGTCTATAAACTAGGTCTCCGTGATTCCCACCGTTGTCCCCAGGAACTCCTCTGCCGGCATGGTCGGCAATTTTTGCTTGTGTTCCTCTATTCTCGGCGGCAATCGCTTTTGAAGATTCTTCAGGCGTCAGAATTTTCATTTTTGTGGAGTATTCGTAATCCCTCGCAGTTACTAATGAAACTAAACACAAAACAATAACGGCGAACTTCATGTTAATAGGACTCACTAAAGCCTTGGTAGTATATTCTTTATGTAAGTTTCCTTATAAAGGTTGCTATATATAGCTATGGCAGTGTTTATACCGCAGTCTTATCTTTATCGCCGTTGATATTAAATTTTAGGTCAATTCACAGCGTTTTTTCTGGTTGTTGTTCTGTTAAGATACAATATCTAGCAACTGGGGTATTTAAATATGTGTTTTATTAGTGCCGTATCATGTAACTATACAAATAAATGTTTTAAAAGTAGGTGGCGTTTTTATCTAAAGAACTATTTATTAATTATATACTATGATTTTTAATTAAACGATGCTTTGCATGCTTTTGAATTGCGAAGTGAACTTTTTTCTTAAAAACAAAATATGTAAGTTAGTTGAAAAATATTTCGGTGGGTAACTCGGTAATTCTACAGCTCAATAATTATACGCTGAAGGTGAAGTGGGAGATCAGGAGACCCATTTAATGTGAAAATATATTTATATATTTCATCAAGCTTGGCCTTATTATGAGATCATCAAAATTGATTAGGCAGTATTTTCTTATCAATAATGACAATTTGGATGGCGACACGCAAGTTGGATATAACATAAGAGTATTCGCAGTTAATATACCGGGTGTAACAGGACCATGGTATGCTCCCCTTTTTTCCTTTAGTTTTGAAGATAATTGATTTAAATTTGAGATATCCTATATACATAACAAGCACCACTTTTTGACATACAATTGATTTTTCTTTCACTTCCGGTTTAGGGGGCTTTTTTTTTCAGAACTTTAGATTTTTAAATGGAATACCCTGTATATTATTGCATTTTTGAATTCTGCATAATTTTATGAATTCAGCCGTACCAAATAAGTGACATTTCAAAAGTCAACATTTTTTATAATCTAATTTTAATTTTCCATTTAAGTGTGCCATGACGGTTCCGATTTATTCTAAATGACCCGTGCAATGCTACAAGAATCGAAATCCCGTCAAAAATACTAAGTCACGTGACTTATGAACAAATAAAGTTCATCAAAATTGTTTTTAGGGCAAAACTCAATTTTTTCAAATGGAACCATATTGGTACCGTGGCACCATTTATTAGTAGGTACTGGTAATAAGAAATTTATTCGTATGTCGTATTAAAATGGGCAATAAATACAAACAAAATTACAGCTAAAAGAAAATAAGAAAACACTAAAATTTTCTTTTAGCTGTAATTTTGTTTGTATTTATTGCACATTTTAATATGATATATGAATACATTTCTTATTAACAGTACTAATAAATGGTACCACGGTACCAACATTGTTCCATTTGAAAAAGTTGAGTTTTGTCCCAAAATCAATTTTGATGAAGTTTATTTGTTCATAAATCACGTGATTTAGTAGTTTTGACGGGATTTCGATTTTTGTAGCATTACACGGGTCATTTAGAATAAATCGGAACCGTCTTGTTCATTTAAATGTAAAATTAAAAGTTAGATTATAAAAAATGTTGACTTCTGAAATGTCACTTATTTGATATCGTTGGATTCAGAAAATTATGTAGAATTCAAAAATGTAATGATATATAGGGTACTCTATTTAAAAATCGAAAGTCAGTGTCACTTCCGGCGAGACCGGAAGTGAAAGAAAAATCAGCTATATGTCAAAGAGTGGCGCTAATTATGTGTATAGGATATCCCAAATTTCAATCAATTATCTTTAAAACTAAAGGAGAAAAGGGGGGAATACCATGATCCTGTTACACCCGGTATATTGGTATATTAATATCTTCTTAAAAATATTTATATTTTTCCTGAATTATGCACTGGAGAACCAATTTGTTAGAGTCATACTTCGTTCATTTATTTGAAAGTATATTTTATATAAATTCACTATATATAACGTAACAATATTTATTACTCGCAAAGCTATTTAAAACTTGACTGCAGTTGCATATGCCTTGAGAAATATCACAAATAAGTTTATTGGTTTTTCTTATTAGTTTTCAGTATTATCAATATCATGTGGGGCATGGGAACCTGACGGTTTTTGAGATGAAATGAAACATTTCCATTTTAGTTTTTTTATTGTTATATCATTTTCAAGTTAGTTGGAAACCTTGCTGTCATAATACATAAATAACACAGGCCACCAAACATTTTGTAATCGGACTTTCTTTGACTTTTCGGCTTAGTTACATACCGTGAACTACAGAAGCACTGTTTTTTGTTTCCATCACGCACTAGTATTTGTAAATGTATGTTGTATAAGAATTTATAGTTTTTAAAACTGAGGTTCTATAAAATTAAACTTTGCCCCAATCTTTGCGGCGCCCCTGTGCTTAATTGGTTTGAAACGTACACACAAGTGTGGGAGATTTACCGAAACAGAGTTGACCGATGGGCATATTCCGGTTTTATACTATTCGGGTATTTACATAGTCGCTGTAGTACGTTCTTAATCTGTGTACGTTTATTCGTGATATCACCTCGTGTGTTTTTATTTTGTTTTAAAATGCGTAGAAGTTGTAAAAATACAACACATATATTTTGTTATGTCTGTGGCTGTTTCAAAATCTGGTTCAAAAAACGTTATTTATACTAATTTGGTTGATCCGCAAAGAATTATTTTGCCGCCACTTTAAAAATGTAAGAGAAACTTCTTTAGGAAATTATAAACATTAAGGAAATTGTCAACAAAATGCTGGATAAGTTTAAGCAACTTGGTTATAATATGAGCATAAGAATTAATTTTCTGCATGCTCGTCTGGATTTACAGAAAATGTTGGTGCTGTTAGTGGGGAGCAAGGTGAAAGGTTCCATCAAGACATACAGGATATGGAAAGGAGGTACCAGCGTCGATGAGATGTGGCGATGATGTCAGATTACTGTTGGATGCTGAAAAGAGAACATCCAATGAATGATTGCACAAGAAAAACTACAAAACGAAGTTTTTTGTTAAAAACGGCGAAATTTCAAAGGAAAAAAGAAGTATTCTCAACTCCAAACTATTTGTGTTGTTGCTTTTTACTACATGTTTAATGTTTATTGAATATAATGTTGACTAAAATGTAATTTTTCCTTTAGTTTTTAATTCATTCTGATTATTCGGAAAACAGAAAATAGATATAAAATCAGCATAAATAACTCACCCATGATCACTTATCAAACCCAAATAAACTTTCAAAATGTTAAAATTTGTAGCATTGTGTTATTGACGGCGATGGATACATGCATATACTGCTACAAAGAAGAAAAATCGCATAAGCTTATATATAACTTAAATTAAGTGCTCTAGAAAATTTACTTAGTCGTCCTACATTATGCGTTAAAGAAATAAATAGTTTTAAAACCTTAAAATGGACTTTTCCGCACGTAGAAGATCTTTATTTCGAAATTGAGTGGCCGAGGAAAATAAACCAACACATAAATGCACAATATATGTTTTATGCGACAATTTTATTTTTTTCAATTTTTCTCAAATAGTCCACCATCGTGTGCTCTCATGACCCATGGACAGGGTGGGGTATGTCCTATCTACCTCAAAGTCAATAGATGTCGTCTGGTAGACGTCCCTAATCAGAATCTGTCGAAACCCGATCGATCCGACAAGATTTAATTGAGTGTTCGTGCTAACAAAAACAATTTCTCAAATAGTCCACCATGGTGCCTTCTCATGACGCATGAACATGGTAGAGTGTATTTTATCCACCTCAAAATTAATAGGTGTCGTCTGGGAGACGTCCCCGATCAAAATCAGCCAAAACCCGATCGATCCGACACGATATAGTTGAGTTATCGTGTTAACATAAAAATTTCTCAAATAATCCACCATCGTGCACTCTCATGACCCACGGACAGGGTAGGGTGTATCCTATCCACTTCCAAATCAATAGATATCATCTGAGAGACATCCTCGATTAGAATCAGTCAAAACCCGATCGATACGACACGATTTAGTTGAGTTATCGTGCTAACAAGAAAAAATTCTCAAATAGTCCACCATAGTGCCTTCTCATGACCCATGGACAGGGTGGGGTACGCTCTATCCACCTCAAAATCTATAGACACCATCCAGGAGACGTCCCCGATCAGAATCAGTCAAAGCCCGATCGATCCGACACGATTTAGTTGAGTTATAGTGCTAACAAAAAATTTCGTTATCGATCGATCATCGTGCTTTCTCATGACTCACGGACAGGTTGGGGTGTGTCCTATCCACCTCAAAATCAATAAATATCATCTGGAGGACGTCGTTGATCAGAATCAGTCAAAATCCGATCGATCCGATACGATTTAGTTGAGTTATCGTGCTAGCAAGAATAAATGCTGACGACAACGACAACGACGACAACGGCAACGAAAACTACACACACACACACACACACACACACACACACACACACACACACACACACACACACGCACAAAATGGTTTTAAAACCTTTTTTTTTTGGTTTTCAGTTCGAAAAACGAAGAATAAACCCTAGAAAAGGATTTTTTTATACGATTACATTACTATTCCGTGTATAGTAGTGTGCGGAAAAGTAAAAACGTACTCGTACGTACGTACTAAACGAAAAGTAAACGTACGAAAAACGTACGAGTCGAAACAACTCAAGTTTAGTGAAACTCTCTCCAGCTTATTGCAACAATTTGATTCATAAGTATCAAACGGTTCAGATAAACCATACGTCCTACATCGTAAATGGCATTCATTGCCTCTATGGAATTCCGTCGGCGTATCGAACGTCTGAGGTAATTCGGTTGACGGCTGTTGGAAACACCCGGAGATATATTCTACCTGTAAACACGTTATTCCATCTTAATTACGAAAGTTCGCAGTGATAGACATCTTAAAATATCCAGCGGTTCACGGAATCCGGCGAAGTATAAATTGAAAAAGTTAGTGCCGAGTTTATCGTGATGTCCTGCGGAAAGAAAACTGCAATTATATTTAATGATTACCGACGAACTTTTTGTGTTGCCCATGTTTGAAACGGGGGGAAACGGCTAAATGGATTATTGAAGCGCTGGTAACGTCAACGGTTAGCGGATGACGGAATAAAATATGGATCCGCTCCAAATGTATTGTCAAGAGAGTAATTAGAAATAATGGAACGTTTTGCGACTAAAAGCAATATGCGTAACATTGTTTTACATTGAATATTTATACAATTTTCAGTGTACAATGGTTCAATCATAATTTAAAATCATATAGTTATTCAGCCTTGTTACGCCCCAAGAAAGGTGTTGTGCCGTAGCAAGAGTTGTACGGGTGGAAGTCTGGAAAAGTAAATCCTGAATTCTCTTTCGTGATTTCTCTCCTTCACTTTGGCTACCCTCTAGCTGCAGTGGAAGTGGGAGTGGATTTCAAGGAGCGCTACCCGTTTTCCAGCCGTGGTCAAGAGAGAGAAACTTTAATTATACAAAAACACGGGAAATGTGCCTATATTAGCAAAGAAACTACAGTACTAACCTTCCTATCCTTACATGCATATACATATCACAGAATAACCTAACTCTGACCTAGTTCTATGTTTCCCAATCACACTGATCCGTCTACTTCTTACACGTGCTACTTTCTGTGTTGCGATCTTCCGTGGTAACCGATTGAAATGGTTGACCTGTGTACGGCTATAGTGGTCGTACTGCCGGGTACGGCTCGGCAAGGTTGATCCTGCTACCTGCTCCCTCGCCTCTAACAGACACTCACATGTACTCTAATCTCAAAATCACGTAACCGGCACAGCAACAGGAACAGATAAAGAACAAAACCCAACAAAAGAAAAAAAGACCTTCGTTGTTAGACGGCCTTCAATGATGATTATTTTTAGAAGAAAATCCACCAAAATGGGTGAATGAACACTGTTTTATACTATAATTGCACAAATATGTATCTTTGCAAAATAATCTAAGGACACTGCTTCTACCAATCAACTGATGTCTGACCTTTTTTCTCCCCTCATGCCCATAAAAACCTATGCCTATTTATTTGAAACTGTAACAGCCTTATGAACGATAAATGAAAGGCTTTATTTTTTTGTTCCTTTGCTACTTTTGTTCCGGTCTCGCAAACGGTTTCTGTATTGATAAGGGTTGGTTTTTAAAGCTCCATGAGAGATAGAAGCGTTATCTACTACACCACTTGACCGAGTCTATGGGTCTACGACAGTTAGATGATTCCTTATTCTGAACAACCTAAACAAATTAATAAAAACACTAATTGTCACCGTGGATGGAAAAGAATATTTTAAGGCAAAGTCCAACGCGTCCGTAGATTGAAGTAGATACATGTTGCTTAAAAAAAGGGATATGAATTTTTGTTAAAAACGATTTAAAAAAAACTAGCGAGAAGATACCACATATGGTGCATAATATATTGTTTTCCAAAACTTCTCAAATAAATATACCAATATACAAGAAAGTCTCCTAAATACTCCATTCCAAATTAAAACTTTTTATAACTTACAGTAGAGTGAGCCATATACATAATTAATAAACCCTTATATTCCAGACAGAAATAAACTTTCTTAGCGTTGCCACTATGCACACCTTTCACATTTTTGCCACAGAACAAGCTCAACTTATGGCACTCGTATTAAAATAGCATGGAATTTGCATTTTATAAATTTCGAAGAACAGTAAATTTACAAGACTACTAGATAGATTAATCTTGGAATATATAATTTAGATTTGAATCACATATCGCGATATGAACTCCCACGAAAATAGTCTAACTTAATATAATTGCTCCCAAATGTCAACCAAACGAAACGTTGTTGGTGTTGATGTCAAATGAAAATATCTACTTGATGACAGAGCGAGATAACATTCATATTATTATTTCTTCTACGTAACATTATCAGCAGGCTATCACTCCGCTTTTTAATCCACTCTAAAATTTCTGATTATATCACCTACATAGAAACATAACTAGAAACTATATGTTTCTATTATGTTTTTATGTAGGCCAACAAGTTTGCTTCTAATACTCTCACAATCTATCTGAAAAGGTTAAATCTCGTACATTAAGATTTGAACATAATCCCAAATTATCAATTTGGATTTTGAATTTTGGAACAAGTACGGCACCATTGAACAAGTTAACATAATTGTCAACGTCATTAATAATGACCTTGAAGAGAAAAGGTATTGTTGTGCAGTTTTCTTGGATGTCAGCCGGACATTTGATAATGAATGGCATGAAGGGCTATCTTATAAAATAACTAAACATCTCCCTTATCAATACTTTGAAATAATGAGATCTTATCTTAGCACTAGGCATTTCCTGGTGAAACAAGGCTGTGCATATACCAGTCTACATCCTATTCTATCTGGTGTGCCTCAAGGAAGTGTGCTGGGATTAACACTCTATTTAATTTATATAATTTTTCTACATCTAGATTAACAACAGTTGCTACATTTGCAGATAACACAGCAACATTACTCTCCCACACAAATCCTATTGAAGCATCCAAGAATCTTCAAATTAGCTCGAATAAAATCTAAGCATAGCTAAAAAATGGCGAATTCATGTCAACGAATCCAGATATGCAAATATTACCTTCACTTTGAATAGATTAACTTGCCCACCTGTAGAGTTGAATGGACAACAACTTATTTAAACCAACAACGTCAAGTATCTCGGTATGCATTTTGATAGGAGGCTGACATGAAATAAACACATCATTACTAAAAGAATTCAACTTTGTTTTAAGCTCAGGTAAACATATTGGTTTCTCGGTAGGAAAGTTCAAGTCTCGTTGGAAAACAAATTACTATACAAGACTACACTCACGCCGATTTGGACATACTGCACCCACTCTGAGGTACAACAGCTAAATCCAACATAGAAATATTACAACGGTTCCAGAGTTAAGTGCTACGTATAATAGCAGACGCACCGCGCAATGTTCCAAACTTGATAATAATACGTGATCTCTCTGTGTTCTCGATCGAAGATGTTATCAAAAGCACAGTGCGAAATATAGTGAAAGACTTGTGAACCATCCCAACATACCTACCATCAAGCTTTTAGTCAGTGTAAGTGAAGTACGCAGGCTAAAAGAATTTATACATGGTGACCTCATTAGAATATTTGATTAGTGTTGGGAATCTTATAAACATTACATGTATAAACCTATACATAAACTCATGTTAGATGGTTAGTTAGTTATAGTTAATTAGCTTAATGATAGATATTGTACACTGGTATAATACTCTTTATGTCGCTCCTTTCTTTTGAAAAGAGTCTTTCAGAAAAGACGCTTTGTGTCCGCCTGGAACAGATTACTGTATTCATAGAGTTATAATAAAAAAAAAAAAAGAGAAATAAGAAATATATTTGAAGAATAAATTTAGAAAATTGTAAAATTTAATAACATAATAAGGATTGTTATTAATGAAACAAGATTTTTTAAAATATCTTTCACTTTTGAGTGTAAAAGTAATCATGGTGGCCACAGCATTATAGTATATACACAACAGATTGTAGTATAAATCGTTTGCCCTTTACGGCATTAGTCACATTCTAGACATCAGATATTTAGATATCTGTCTCTATAATTTAATAATCTGGCATCTAATGAATTTATAATTTTAATTACTTAAAAGTCGATTACAGTACTGCCGTGTCAATAAGTTGTAAATATATTGGGCTCTATAACTACATATATTTTTAACTATGGTTTAATTATTACTTGCACAAGCTTATGCAGGAGTTCAAAAAAAATATTTTGCTCATAATCAGTAATAAGTACATTTATTATGCATGCACAGTTACATCTGGAATAGCTTCTATCGGACAACCAGTGGCTTAAACTATTTTCACAAAGAGCGATGAAATCAAAAAGAAAAAGGAAATGCTTAAACCTGATATAAAACTAGCATAAAGTTGGAGCTTAGCTTCTGGCATAGATTCGCTTAAATGTTTATGAGGTGGTGAAAATGCTTTCGTATACTTAGGGGATGGTAGTTCCTCGTCATTAGAAGTTATTCACCCAAATATTAAAATGTTGTAGGCCCTAAGGGAATTGACTAATCTTAATGATCATTATTTTGCTCAAGAGCTGACGATTATTTATTTATTTATTTATAGTTCTTCATTTATTACTCCAGATAATAAATGAAGAGATCAATCTCATTTTATAACAGGAAAATTCCAATTATGTAAAATTAAATCATGATTTTAAGTAACCCACACAAAAGTATATATATCGAGGGAAAATAAGCCAAATATGATGGTCACTCAGTTGATCTTGATCGATTTGTCAATATAGCAAGAAAAGTATAGACTGTAGATCATGAGCAGAGGCGGTCCACACTAAAGTGAGAAGGACCTCCATATTTATGAAATTAAATTCTTCGGTGGGAAACATCAATCAACCTTATTATTAAGATAAAGAATTGCAGAACTTGAAGTTAAGTCAAAACGTAAAAATTCATGACATTCAACTCATATAATTTGGATTTGTTCTTGTAGGGTTACTTCATTTAACATCGCAAGCTATTTTAATAGGTAAAATCATTTAAAGGACATGAAAATAATACGATGTATCGTTATACTATGAAAACTTTAAGGAAATGATTTTTATCTTTATTTTAACAAGAGGGGGTTGCATAGATAACTGATGATTTCGAATAATGATTAAAAAAATATAGATGACGTAAGAAGTTGAGCACTATTATATATGAATGGAAAAAATAATTGTAACGTCGGTTGATGAATGACTTTTTATATGATAAGTTTTTTTACATTTAATAACAAATTTATGAATATTATACGGAACCTTAACACCACACTATATATAAATCATGTCATGATAAAAGCGCTAAACCGTTATTTTCGCTTGATCTGTTCTCACGGCAATCCAGCAATAGCAGCAAATTCCATTATTTCGAACACAACTTTAGATGGGATTTAAAAATTTAATCATAACGCAACGAGGTTAATAAAAGTTAAGAGGCAATTCCTTGGGTGTGCAATAGCCGTAAAAGTCAATCACTGGATAATCTTGTTGAAGCCATCAAGTTTTAATTTTATCGTTGTCTGTCGCTGACGTAACAGATAATAAATTATTGCTGGTTTAATGTTAATTAACGAGAATTCATCGCTGAGCATGATAGATGCATTATGGACCGATAGAATTAGACAACTTCTAAATGGCGTAACAAAAAATATATTTGCAGCTTTCAATTAATTGAGAGTTGCAATATTTAGAATAAATATTATAATTACTTTGTATTTATAAATATTATACTTATTCCACTGTATCATATAAAAAGACAAAGAAAAACAGTATTTAAATATCTATTACAGAAATGAAGAGGTCGTTGAGCATTTGGTGAAACATTTTTGACTAATAAATGAAAGAAAACACTTTAGTAGGTGGGTTTCACAAATATTGTATACTATATTTCTAACAATTGCTTTGGCTTTTATGCCATTTTCAGAGAATAACAAACTTTTATTATTTTTAGTAAAAGTTTGAGTCTATGATAGTTTGCAATTCTTGTGAAAACTACAAAGGGTTTTCTTTAATTTACTAATATTTTTGTTTATTTTTACTAATGATTTTGTTTGTTCAACAAAATGACGCCATTTTCATAGCAACAGTGGGTCTTTATCTAATTCTCCTTCAGGTTACTGAAATAGTGTTGGTGTTTCATTATTGTTATTATTTTTCTTTATACAAATGGGTTATATTGTGTTTAATGTTCCAATAAGTAAAATAACAATATGCTGATTAAAATTTTAAACAAATGGATAAACTGTTAAATAGTCAACATTATACTTACCTTGACAAACATTAAAATTTAACTTTCATTAACGAATTATTATAAGCATAACTTTTCATTTCGGTACAAATAAATAAAGATTGGTTTTATGAAAATATAATCATGCTGTCCAAAGACTTGTCTAAAATCAATCTACAATAATCCCACTATATATTATCACGGGAATAACATACCATATAATTTTGTCCCTCTTGCTAATTTATCTTATATCCCACCAATTTTATTCCTACTTAACGGTCACAATTTTTGATATAAACTTAGTAAATTAAGCAATCCTCAAGTAACCGTAAATATTATAAGATACTTACAATGTCATCGAAGAAGAGAATGAAAATTAGTGCAGCAAAACTAAAAAAGTCACATAATGTCACACGGTGTTTTATTCCATTATTATTTTTCGTTAGTATTTTTATTTAATGGTTATATATTTATTTCATAGAAACACTTTTTTACATTTTTTTATAAATAGTATTACGGAAACAAAAAGTTCGTTCTTATTATTATAATGTTTTGTGGGTTTGGGCCTCATCAGCCACTGATCGCATGGGTAGTCCCTTGGCGATCCCCTCTTATCCGGGTTATTATCCAAAAATGATATCCCATAAAAGGAGAAACTTGGAGGCACGTCCCTCGCCTTAAGCCTCGCCTCCTCTAGGATAACAGGGGTCCCTAATATAAGATACCTCTTCTCCTCCAGTGCAGGGTAGGTGTAAAGAAGGTGAATCGAGGTTTCCTCGTCTTCTTTATAGTATCTGCAGGCTGGGCTGTCAGTCAGCCTCAGCTTGTGCTTATATGCATTCAGGCTGCTATGGTGGCCCATTATGATTCCCACCAGGGTTCTGGCTTTCTGTCTGTTCATTTTAATGAATTTTTGGGCCCATTTCTCAATCTCTGTTCAAGTTAGTTATTATTCGTAGTCAATTGATCTTTTGAATTTTAGAATTTCTCTAAAATTGAAAAATTCAGTCGAATATCTTGAATATCATAACATAAATTTTCAGGATCACGACAAAACATTTACGAGTACTATATATCAAATAACGTCTGTAAATGCGGATAATGCAAATGTTTATTTACCGTTACTGCGGGTTATGGTATTATTGGTATAAAAATTTCTTGTTTATTCCGGGTTATATTCCAGTCCATTTATAGCACAAAAGCCACTAGTGTATCCCGATATACCATAATAAAATTTTGTAATTTACGCTTCTAGTACATCAATTGAACGAGAGCCTAGGAAAGTTCCTGACATACAGGTAAAATACCTGTCCCTAATTCTAACACATTATCTCAAATTTATGTGGCAACTCCGTTGAAACTAACCAAGGCATGTTCAGATTGTCACCATTACGTTAAAACAAAGTTCGCATTAATTTTAACTAAACCTAAATACAAGCTAAATAATACACAGAGAGAAATGATTTTTTGATCGAATATTTCGTTCGTTCAAACAGTTTCTTTTTTAATGGAGTTAATAAAACATGTGCGCATAACTAACTAATCATATTTCAAATAGTACGTGTATTATCAAACTTTCCAATTAAATATTATGATACTATCTTACCATAACGTGAATGTCCTTCTAGATGTTTTTGAATATTTATTAATAATTCTTCTTATAATGCAGGAATTTTAGTGCTTACTGAAAATAAAAATTATAATTCAAACGGTGTTAATGTAGCAGTAATTTAATCAATAATGTACTCAGTCACTAAATTCATTATCTAATAATTGGGTACATTTTTGACAAAATTAATGACTTATTATTAGTAAATGCACAATAAGAATGGCAAATATAAAATGCGGGTATATGGTAAATACCATATACCCATACTGTCTGTTAAGTGATATTTTACCCCACTGAAATCTTATAGAAGATTTGTCAAAGTTTAACATATTTTTCAGACATCTGATGGCTATTAGTTTTAATAAACTTGGCTATGACAATGAATATGTTTATTTCTTTGGACAGACAATCTATTTGGACATAAGTTGATTGTTCATAAATCAGGAGAGAATTCAGTTCCCACTGAAAATCATAAATTTGATAATATTCTTGGTAAAATGTATGTATCGTTACCTTTAAACAATAAGCAGAGAGTAAATAAGAAATGACAGATACAAAATATGCATTTATATAACCTTGTTTATTTCATAGTGGTCAAACACAAATAGGAAAGGTTTCTAGATGATTTCTAGAAATCATCTAGAAACTCATAAAATGCACATTATTCACTTATATGGACGTTGGTTAATCAGAAATCACAGCCATTTTACGTCAAGATATCTCTGTAATGCTTTAGTAGGTTGGAACCTTTGGTGTGAAGATAACACTAACTTAGTTTTCCATAAAACACCAAAACACTATACACTACATTCGACGCGAGTTTCGTCAACAAAGTTGGCATCATTTGGAAATGATTAAAACTGATTAAAATAGTGTTAATCATCTCCAGATCATGCCAACTTTATTGACGAAACGCGCGTCGAGTATAGTGTGTAGTGTTTTGGTGTTTTCTGGAAAACTAAGTTAGTGTTATATCTCTGTAAGAAGAAGAAAAAATCTGAATATATTTATAAACATTCCATCTTTTTTCATTATCATCCAAAGAAGGACCACCAGACGTATGTAAATAAATTAAAAATGCGGTGGGTATTCAGTTCACTTACCTAAAGCAGAGCTAATAAAGACACCGGGCATTGTTGCGTTCCATAATATGGATGAGGAGATAGAGACACAGCCGTTATAATATCATTCAAACTATGATATTGATTGGACATGGGAGTATTGTACATGAGTGTCATTGCATAAGTCAATTCCCAATGCAGAAAATTTAGTACTTCTTTCTGAACATGTGTGTATTTGTCATCTCAGTGTATCATCTTTAGAGATGTACACAAGATGTACACAACAACAGACTAAATATTAAATGTTTAGGGGAAGGAAGTTTATTTCACTGTATCCAAATTTAAAAAAATAATTCAATAGAATAACACTATTGAACTATTGTTATTAACGTATTATTATATACGTATTAAAAAGGTGATTTTCTTTTGTTAAATGATCTAGTAGAGTGGAATCATACTGCATAAACTTAAATACATTTCAAAAGTAAATATTCCGTTACATCCTAGCTCCGGATCCAGTTTTACAATATCAGAGAGAACCGCTCAGTTTAATGTTTAAAATTTTTATAAGGTTACGCGGAATCACGTACCCGTTTTATTTTTGTTGTGTCTTATTTCGAGGAATATTCGCTGAGCACAGTTCGCTTCCTAATATTAAACGCTTGAACGAAGTACAGGAAACGATGCCAGTTGTGAATAGGTAAAAGTAAAGCATTTCGTATTTTTTTTCAAGTGTACGTTCGTATCGAATCTTGTGATACAATGCCGCCTCTACAGCAAATTTGTAGAAATACAAATTGAGAAGTCGATAACACTTGGCTCATGAGCTGATATTGTGTAGGTATTTCGAATAAAAGTGAGAAAGTAGTTTGATTCGTTCTTTATGTTGACGCTGAGTTTATATTTTTTGTTTAATAATGATATGATTTACAGTGACTGGCTAGGAGCGCTGATTATACAGTGAGTCCCAATATTCATGTATAAATTCGACAAAATTGTTACATTATTTTTGAAAGTCACTCGAATATGTCAAAAAATGTATTTAAAATGTCACTCCCTGCACTAGAGACAATATGGACATTTTGTTTAATGGAAAGCTCCATTTTCGATTGCATCATTTGAAAGAACTCGTTCTTTTACGTACAGTAAAGTCAAATCACTGAAACATTTTGAAAGATGTATTTAAAATGCCACTTTGAGATCTTTTTTTAAAAGAAACATTATGGATGTATTTAATGGATTTTAATGATTTGTTTGAATAATACTCCGGCAAAGCAAACAAAAATTAATGCAATAAAAGTAATTTACACTAAATATTTAAATTGTTTTACATTCACGGCTTGGCAATGTTCGAAATGGTCGTGAATAAATTCATTATTAATAATTTTCGGTGGTATTAGTCCGACTTCTCTTCGGACTATCTCCTTTAAATCTTGCAAAATTTGAGTCAGGTCTGTTATTATTAATAATATTTATGTCTTTATTGTTCAACAGTAAAAATTCATTTGCAAGACAAAATTATGGGATATATATAAATACGTATGTACGAGTAAGTGTTATATTGTTATACTGTATATAACTAAAAAAATAAAAAAGGTAACTCCAAAACAATTTTAATATAAATATACAATAGAATACTTTAGTAACATGTCACTTATACGTACATTATAATTTTGTGACATTACGATTACTGACCATTTTAACAGAACGTTAGTTCTCGCAATCTGGCAATAAAATATAGTTTCCTCTCAAGAACCTAGTCTAGGTTTATGTATACTAAACATGCTTAGTAGTGGCGGTGCATCTATGCTACTATGGAAAAGTTCAATTAAAAATGAGGGGCTAATAAATACTCTGCTAGACTTCAATTCAATCGATTGTCAAATCTTTGTAAAAGCGGACTATGGTCCTAACCGCTTACTAAATAACAATAATCTTTGGGAAATTACAAATACTTTAATAAACGCTCTTGAATATTTTTAATATTTGGTAGTTGATTCATATGACTTAGATGCCGGGGATACCAAACGAGGCTACAGTATTCTAATTGCGAAAGAATTAACACACGATATAAGCATTTTAAGATAGCAGTGTTATTAAATGATGACGTTTTTGTCATTACGAAACCAAGAGTTTCACCCAAAGCGAGATAATTTATCATCAAAATATACACTAAGATACTAAATATTTTCGGAACTTGTTAAAACTGTACCACCAAGAGAACAGTCATATATTAGTGGTTGCGTCTTAAGGTATACAAGCAAACTTCACATTTATCTATGTTTATAAAAAGCTTGATTCTACGAACATCACGATACAACAAGGTCGATGAATTTTCTCAATCTAAAGTGGTCGTTTAAGCAGGTTAAATTTAAAAATAAGTTATCAGCATAAAGAAGATAATGCGACATAAGCATCACAGGCAAATCATTGATAAATAAGATGAAGAACAGCGATTTCAGATTTGAGCATTGAGGTAGTCTAGAGGACGCTAAGAAGGTTTTGAATTTAAAGCGATTATACGAAACATATTATATACATCTGGATAAATACGATTGTATTAAGTGAAGAAAATTATTTCTGAATCTATATAATTTTGAATTTAGTATATTATGATTCACCTTGTTACAGGCCTTCGAACAATCAGTATACATCACATTCACTTTCATTTAGATCTATTATCTATGTGACATTTTTTATATTATCTATGTGATTTGCCATTGTCTGAGCAAATTCTCATAACTACGTAGCGTTTTTAAGATAAATGTGAGTGTATAATGATATTTCGAAAACTTTTACAGGTACTGATAGAATAATAATTGAGCGATCATTTATTATACGAGTATTAGATGGATGGCTACTTTTTAATACGTATATACTCGTAAGATAGATATTTGCTAACCTCAGGAAATGTGTAGGTAGAGAGCATCAGATTATACCGGGTGGTCCAGGTTAAACGTCATTAATTTTAATAGGTGATAGAACAACAATGAAAAAGTAGACTTTCATAAGAAAACTTTGCTCAAAAATGTTTCCTAACAAAGATACGGGGTGTCAAAGTTGTAAAAAAAAACAGGTTTTCTCATCATAACTTCTAAACCACTTGATCGATTTCCATCAAATTTCTCACACAGACTACTGTAGTACATCTCTAAGTAATGATTATAGTCATTTAAAGAAATTCTACGGTGGTGTAGATAATGGGGGGTCGGCAGCCCATTCTCCCCTCCAAGTCTTCGGCGCCACTGAATATTTTACAAGGAAGATTAAATTTTTGGATTCCCTGTTTAACTTATAAAAAAAATTAACTTTGTAAATTTTTGATTTATGGCTTCGTATTTGAGATGCTTATTTTAATTTAAAGTGTTGCAAGTAGGCCAAAACTTATGACTGAACTACCAAGAAAATAAGATGAGATGCCAACATTTTCTTTAAATGTTTTATTACTGACTAGACATAATGTACATCAAAGATACACAAAAAAGCTAATAAACAAATAATTACACTAATAAGTTCTCATTTCAATATCGTATTTTCTTGGTAGGTCAGTCATAAGGTTTGGCCTGCTTGCAACTCTTTAAATTAAAATAAGTATCTCAAAAACGAAGCCATAAGTCAAAAACTTGCAGCGCAATTTTTTTTCTAAATTAAACAGGAAATTCAAAAATATAATCTTCTTAGTAAAATCTCCAGTGGCGCTGAAGATTGGGATGGTAGAAGTGGGTGCCGACCCCCCAGTATCTACGTCACTGGAGAATTTCTTTCGACGATTTTAATCATTATTTAGAGATGTACTACGTTAGTCTGTATGAGAAATTTGATGGAAATCGATCGAGTGGTTTAGAAGTTATTATGGGAAAACCAGTTTTTTTTTACAACTTTGACACCCCGTATCTTTGTTAGGAAACATTTTTGAACAAAGTTTTCTTATGAAAGTCTACTTTCTTCTTGTAGTTCTATCACATCTCAAAATTAATGACGTTTAAGCTGGACCACCCTGTATAAAGTGAGAAGTGGCTCTATTAAGGCCCCTGAGTAATCTTTGATAAGAAAGGGGATCCTGATCATATTCATAGGTTATGTCTTAAGTTATGATAATGTTAATATATAGTAATACTGTTAACATATACTTTATTACTTTTCAAGTAACCTTACAAAATGTAGTATAATTATGTTAGGTTTGGTGAACTAGTAGGCCATGTTATGGATACCTTCCTTTCTATTCAGCGGTTTGATAACATAACATCTAAATATGCTATAGGTCGAGAAAAGTGAAAACAAGCACACTCTTGTTGAAACAAAAATTGATCATCTGGTAGGCGGAGTTCCCGTAGATTAAGAAACAAAATTAATAATTATGGCATCAAATGATATCGAAGGAATTCAAGATATCCCTCCGTGGTCAACATTCAGTCAAAGAAAGGGGGACCTAGTATTCTTCTTTCGACTATCCACACCACACATATAGTTCAGGAGTAGGCACACAGTAGATCAGGATATCTACTATATACTTCCATCATCCAGTCTGGTTTCTCAATGGTCAAATACCAACAATTTTTTATGTTAAGGGTACCATTCAAACAGAATGTAGATCCATCGGAGGTGATAATCTTCTTCACAAAATAATTACTCTGGTCATACAATAATTGTTGCATTGTTTTGCAAAATTCATTACTTCTGTCAAAATTAGATTTATATAATCCATGTACCAGAATAACTAGGTAAAGGTAAATCTGAAATATTACCAAATACTCTAACATTTGCCTACACTCTACTGGCTACTGTTTGCGAAACAGGAGCAAATTCTCGTAAAGGAAATTTCATATATCAAAATATATTTTCAGATACATTATTTTCATGATACCTGATAGTACCTTTAATCTGAGGTATTAATATAGCAGACTGAGAAGTGAACCACTTAACACTGACATCTACTATAATACTTTAATTTGATCTTTCCGAAGGCAACAATAACTGAACGATTTCGAACCGTAGCCGTTACATCTCTCTCAACGCCGAATTTATCCCCTCGGTAATAAAAACATCAATTTTCCTTTCACTACAACACCCCACAGACTGGCCGAAATATTGTCTGCTGCTGAAAGTCATCAGTATAATTCAACCAGCTCGAAACGAGGACATCAGCCGGATCTTTTCCTTAACGACCGTACGATTTAAAATAACGCGAGATTTAAAGTTCAAGAGCTGGGTCTCGGATAGTTTCCCTACTGATAATGCGGGTAACTACGGAGATTTACTGTTTTTAATGAGGAAGAATGCCAAGTACGTTGTCGAATCTTTGTCGTCGGCATACAATCAAAGCTGGATGTCGGAATGGATTTCGTGCATCACCGAAACACAATGCAACTTTAGTTCTTCATTATTTTAGAAAAATATATACCTATTGCTGTCTCCAACTCATGCGGTCATAATAGAATTTGGTATATCAAGCACAAATACGTAAAATAGAAGGTGTCTTGAAATGTTTTCCTTATTTGTTTGTTCAACATAAAAAACATGAAGAGTTTATTAAATATGAGGTTTATGAGGATATATAATATTATGTTTCCTGGAAAAGTGATCTCTAAGCGGGAGGACATTAATTGGCCGGCCAAATGTCGCTTTAACGACGATGGATTCCTTCTTATGGAGTTATCGACATCTACATTACATTATGTTATATGGATTTGGGCCTCATCAGCCACTGATCACATGGGTAGTCTCTTGGCGATCCCCTCTTATCCGAGTCATTATCTAAAAATGTTATCCCATAAAAGGAGCAATTTAGGCACGTCCCCCGCCTTAAGCCTTGCCTCTTCTAGGATAACACGGGTTCCTAATATATGGTACCTCTTCTCCTCCAGTGCGGGGCAGGTGTAAAGAAGATGAATCGAGGTTTCCTCGTCTTCTTTACAGTATCTGTAGGCCGGGCTGTCAGTCAGCCTCAGCTTGTGCTTATACTCGTATGCATTCATATTGACATCTAAGGTGTACATTTTACTGTGGACATACAACTCCTAAGAGTTTGGTTTAGTTAAGAGCCAGAATAAGCAAGGAAATTTATAGAATCGAACCAGTATTATGTAGGCGAGTTATCGTGAATTTTAGGTCGTGCTTTGAGGAGCTACAGTGGCACGAGGGAAGGTACATTGACGATGTTAGTTTTCATATCCAACTTTCCCTACATTGTAAATTCAAATAAAAAATAGTGAATGTAAAATATTTTTAGTAATCGAGTTTTATTCACACAAAGAATAGAAATATATTCCAGGACACTTTTGAAACCAGGATTCCA
Organism: Rosalia funebris; assembly: GCA_037954035.1. Taxonomy (NCBI): domain Eukaryota; kingdom Metazoa; phylum Arthropoda; class Insecta; order Coleoptera; family Cerambycidae; genus Rosalia; species Rosalia funebris. Next base: position 14,453,987 of record JAZFAV010000034.1, on the reverse strand, counting down.
GGACACCTAATTTAAAGGATATATTATTAGGTTCTCCTTTACATTTAAGATTAATAGACGGAGAACAATAAAAAATAATGGACCTAAATAATTAACTTAAATCAATTAAATAGTTTTAATAATTCACAATGTTCTAAAAGGTTTTTACTAAATAAAAGTACAATATATACATTTAAGGTACACAAAAGTAAGTATAGGTATCAATGCTTTGCAAGTTAATCCAAAACCACTACACTAAAATTAACAAAAGGAGTATTGAGATGATTTGTCCTACTTATTGTGCCATACACAACGTGACCTTTCGCAGAACAGTAACATACGTCTATGATGATTCATCATTAAAGCGTTAACTTTTCCTCTGTTTTCAGTAGCATTGTCCTAGGTCTGTGAATATGGCCGCAGTAGAGGTTTGGCAAACTTTTAAGAAATTTGTTCTATCAAATCATAAAGTATTCTTAACGTGAGGCCGGGGATTGAGATTTGATGTGCATACGTCAACGAACCGAAATAAACTAAGAATAGTTTCGTCATTTCCACCTCTTTAACAAACATCAAAGTATATAACTGCTAACTAAATTGAAAATCGTTGATGCTGCATTCAGTAGTCATCAGCGTAGATAAGAACAAAACTTGTAAATGTTTCTATTTATAGCTGTTTATGTAGAGAATGTCTCCGGAGATGAAATATAGAAGCGAATAATATAGGCAACAAAACAAAGAATGCGTTTACTTACAAATTAAGTTGCTGGAACATAGTGAGAAGGTTCTGTTGGACATGACAGTGAGTTATATTTTATTAAAATTGCTCTAAAAGAAGTGGAAATTATATAGAGGACTTGTTTTAAATATTGCCACGGAGTATTCAAAGGTTTTATAAATTATTACTTTTCCGCACTCAACTATGCTAGCGGAAAAGTAATGTAATCGTGTAAAGAAAAATGGAAAAAACAATTTTTTTTCGTTTATTTTTCGTTTTTCGATCTAAAAATAAAAAAAAAGGTTTTAAAAAAATTTTGTCTGTGTGTGTGTCATTGTCGTCGTTGTCGTCGATATTAAAATTACTTGTCAGCACGATAACTCAACTAAAACGTGTCGGATCCATTGGGTTTTGACTGATTCTGATCGGGGACGTCTTCCAGATGACACCTATTGATTTTGAGGTAGATAGGATACACCCCACCCTGTCCATGAGTCATGAGAAAGCACGATGGTGGACTATTGGAAATATTTTGTTAATAGGATAACACTACTAAATCGTGTCGGATCGATCAAGTTTTGACTGATTCTGATCGTGAACGTCTCCCAAATGACACCTATTGATTTTGAAGTGGATAGGACACACCACACCCTGTCCATGGGTCATGAGAAAGCATGACGGTGGACTATTGGAGAATTTTTTTTTAACACGATAACTCCACTAGATCTTGCCGGATCGATCGGGTTTTGACTGATTCTGATCGGGAACATCTCCCAGGCGACACCTATTGATTTTGAAGTGGACAGCACACACTCTACCATGTTCATGGGTCATGAGAAAGCATAATGGTGGACTATTTGAGAAATTTTTTTGTTAGCACGAACACTCAATTAAATCGTGTCGGATCGACCGTGTTTTGACTGATTATGATTAGGGATGTCTATCAGACGACATATATTGATTTTGAGATAGATAGGATACACCCCACCCTGTTCATGGGTCGTGATAAAGCACGATGGTGGACTATTTCAAAAATATAAAACTGTTCTACGTGCGGAAAAGTCCGTTTTAAGGTTTTAAAACTGTTTATTATTTGTATTATTTAAGGACAATAATGGGGAACAGGTTAATTAAATGAACAGAAATAATCATCAAAATTCCTGTAACAACAATAAATTTAGCTTGGGAACACAGTTCAGTGCCCAACATAGAGCTAATAAAAGTCAACCCTTAGGCATTAGCATATTTAGCATAAATGGGAAACCTATCATATTCTTCTAATATGGAGTATACAATAATGCCGTTTGTATTATTATCTGGAGTTGTGGGCTAAGTCAAATGAATTTCCTGGATTCGAGTCCCAATGAGAACATTTTAACCCCCCTTGTTAAGCAAGGATATGTTTGTCATCGTCTCAATGTATAATCTCTCTCTCTCTCTCACTTTGTCTTTCTTAATTCTCATTGACGAGTTAAATTCGAGGTCCTATGAACTATTCTATAGATAAGGGGTTAAATTTATGTCGATTCTATCCATAACACAAATAATAATAAAATGATAAGATCTATGTATGTAACTTACAAGTCGGGAATAGAGAAAGGCGTACCGTGTACGGCACTGATGAGAACTAATAAGTTCGAAACAGCTGTCTATCGTTCGGATTCCATCCGAGACAAATGTCGAATCATACTCGTGGCGGGGTCCCTTTACAAAAAAAAAATTCTTTATATTTATTGTTATTGAAATCATTATTTTTAATATATTCTCACATTATGACCATAATATTCTTTTATCTGCAAAACGTATTACCTAAGGTCGGGTTTATATTTATTGGGGTAAAAATTGTCGTCAGTAGTTACTGATCCGTTTTTCATATAGAAATTTGTTTACTAACAATCCTTGGTCCAGAAAAGATGCACTAATATGAACTATTTAAGCATATTTGATGATGAGGACCTCGCTATAATATCCTAATTAATTGACTAGGAAAGTTGCTTGAAGAAATATACAATAATTCATTCACTCGATACTTGACTGAACAGGTACATAACATGTAAAAGGAAACATGACTAAAGATCTTTAGTTTAATATACGTAAAGGTAATCATGATTATATATTCACCTTACATTCAGTTCAATACAATTTTTTTTGGAAATGTAATATTCCCCATATTTTTATGTATTCAGTAGGGCCTATATCGTGAACCCCGCGGGAACTAAAAAAAGTGGAACGGAATATTTTATGTCTCAGTTGTATCGCGCTTTTATTGAATTTGATCTTACTTAATTCAGAAACGTTCTGGTAAGGAAATTGAACTGTACGCTAGTATTTTATATTCTAGTTCCTTTGGAAGGATTTATATTGGAAATTTTATTAACATAAAAAATATATTCATCATATATTAATATTATAAATTTTATCGTATTGTCAATGTATTTCTTGAACTTATCTATCTTATAACAAAGATAGGTTATTTAAGTGAAATAATTCGTCACAGTAAGATACTATTAGTGAAATATACAGGGTGATTCAGGTAATTGCTTCAGAGAAGTTCAGGATAGTTATTATTATTATATCCAAAAAATAATGGATAACAACCTTAAATACATAAAACATAAATATTATTCAGATGTACAACCTTCATTATCAAGTAGTTTTGGTCATTCCCCTTTCTATAATTTTTCGATATTATATATCGGAGTATGTCTCAGATTGTGTAGGTTTACATATCTTCATTCTCGTTTCAGAAATGCTATTTCATTGGAATATTTTGACATATCTACGTTATGCCTCATGTAAACCATAGTTCACATGAGGGCTAACCTCATGCCAATATTTCACGGGAATGTTTAATGTTAATTTCAACACGGGATATTAGCTACGAAAAGAAAATTTTTCTTTTTTCTTTTCCGAGAAATGAGCTAGCATAACTTCATTCAAAATTAACACTTTTTACCATCAATTCAGCTACCAGCTACCACCAATAGTGATATAAAGTATTTTGTATTTTTGTTACCTGATTTTTAAGTAATACACTTGATATTGCATGGCATTAAACAGACAGAGGAAATCATCGATATTCTCAAAGGAATATCAACATAACCTTTATTTTTTACATAGAAATCGAAAAAATATCAAAAATATACATTGATATTTAAAAGAACAATGTTTGTATTCGTTCAGAAAAAATAAACACGTATAATGTTCATATTTTTTTATATTGTTGAATTTTGTCAAGAAAGTGATTTTCTGAGCTTGGCAGTATATAGAGGTCAATATTAGTCCATTTTAGCACTATACATATAAATCATTATTTTATTTCTTATTTATATTACTTTAATGGGATCTATTGATATTTGAGGGAAAATAATTGTAAAACTAATTTAATTATAGTATGGAGGGCTTGCATAAGATGATTTTTGTTTTGTAAAGGAATCAGTATAGATTTTCATATCTTATATTGTAAGTGCGAGTTTTATATAACGTATTAAATTATCCTTTTTCTTTAGCATAGATTAAACAATTCATATACCAAAAATAAGTCCAATTTTTCTTCCCTGTAATATAAATATTCTATTGAAGTTCAATTGTTGACCTCAAGTTATAATGATATGAGCATGTGAGAAAGAATGATACTAAGTAATTCAGGTGTTTGCATTGTAAATTCTCTTATGAAATGGTATGATATATTTTCTTTAATTGATTGATTTAATTTCGAAATTTCATAAAGCTTGGTCTATTAGTATAGAGACAAAATAGACAGCCATTATCGTCAAACCAGCCCTTGACTAGTTGAACGATATATACTCGTAATTTTGCCATAAAGTAAGCGACATGCTTCGAGTCGATACATATATTGGTATTTTTTAACCGACTTCAAAAACTTTTCTATTCTTTTTATGTATGTTCGGGTATAACTTTTGTGTTTATGAACCGATCTTAATATTTTTTTTTGTTTCGATTCAGTATAGTTCCAAGGTGGTCCATCTTAATTTCATTGGTATTAGACCTTGGACGTTGAAGATACACAATGGAACTCCTTATTCAAATAGCTGTCGTTTTTTCATTCCCAAAGCATCCTTAGTAGGTCTACCCATCACTTAAAATTGTAAAATAATAAGTTTAAAAACAAACCGACTTAAAGAAAGAGTAACTTAACTAAACGGCAAGAAATACATGTTTTTTACAACAATTTAATAGTTGTTTGTTGTTCCGTTTAATGTAATTAAAAAATTACAGTTTATTATGTAATTGTTATTAATTGTTTTATATAATTTTGAAGTCGGCGCCAAGTAAAACATGAAGAAATATATACCTTGCTACTACAAAAACGAGTTTACATTTAAAATTCCCGAGGGCTGGCATTCGCATTATTAATACTGTATGGCACTGACTTCAGAATTATATAACACAATTAATAATAATTACATAATAAACAATCATTTTTTAATTATGTTAAATGGAACAACACATAAGTATTAAATTGTTGTAGAAAATATTTATTTGTTGCTATTTAATTAAGTTACTTTTCTTAAGTCGATTTTTTTTAACTTATTATAATATAATAATGTAGATGCAAGGAAGTTAACAGCCATCAATCCATCTCGATCATCTACTAGAAATACTTCAGAGAAATCTACTTTCGCTATTACTGTTCACGATCATGTTTTTTACCGAAGTCACGAATATATGAAAAGCGCGTATTGCGGGCATACTGACGAACCTTTCACCTGTGTTATTTTCATATAATTTATTCGTTTTCCCTATGATGAATTACTAACGAAGGTCTCTTGTTGCAGGATGCTCGTAGCCTGGCATCTCCTGTCGCCGAGTCTAATATTATTGTGGCTGTGTTCAACTGACGCTTTCTGTCCCACGTCCTGCAACTGTAAACAAACCGACAGGGGCCAGAGAAAGGTGTCCTGTACAAGAGGAGGCATGCGGGACCCTATTCCCACATCAGAGATGGACCCCGGCATGGAGATCCTCGAGATATCCGCCCCCGTCGACAACCACAACAGGTTGTCCATCACCCCGATGCTCCAGCAATTCAAGCACCTGCAGGAAGTCCTCATACGGCGGTCGAATGTACACCAGATCAGCATGCACGCTTTCTGGGGGGTGCCCTCCATCAAGCTGCTCGATTTGTCGTTCAACAGCATAAGTGCCGTGTTCGATCACAATTTTCGCGGCCTAGTGAACCTTCTGGAATTGAACTTAGACGACAATAGAATCGACCGGTTGCAGGTCGGCGCGTTTAAGCACCTCACCGAATTAAGGATATTAACTTTACAGCGGAATCTGTTGGAAGAGTTAGTGCCTCGGATATTTTTAAAGCTCGCCAAACTCCACGTGCTCAAACTTAGTGAGAATAAATTCGAAGAAATTAACCCTGAAGTGTTCAAAGATATCCCAGTAAGTTAGTAATTAGCTGTTTATGCTACTGTAATTTAAACGAGAAAACTGAAGCTCGAGTAATGTTTTCACAAGAGTGACGTCGTCAAAGGGATGTATTTTCCTGGGAGTCAAATCAAAGGGGATTTATTACAATATACAGAGTTTATAATTATATTTAGAGTTCTGCTGTGCTTAAAGATTTGTTGTAAGAGAGACGAAAAAGGTTAAATACGCATATTTTAGAAAGTCGCACAGACCAAGATTAATATTTCATTAAATTATAAATAAGCGGCGACTGGAAGGAGGCAGGCAAGTTTTAGATAGTATGTTTCAACTGGAAGATGCTTTTTCTGTGGTTCTAAAATATAAAAATTATAAACTTTAGATTCTAACTTAGAGCCATATACTCGCACATAGTGAAAACTACTTATGAGAGTAGTTTCCACCATGCTTATTGCTAAAATAATTTTGGATGAAACGATCAGATATGCCATTTTTTAATAAAAAAAAGTACATCTTACAGTACAGAGTAATCTCGTTATCTTTATGAAAACTCTGCTGGTTAAAGTACGTTATGCGCCTAGCTACCGACTATCATGACCGTGGCTCGAATCGAATCGCCGGCACTGGCAAAGTCAGTGAAAATAGATTGTTTAGGTATACTCGATGTGTCTTCTCCGCTTAGTTTTGAGTTTGAGGATTATCTCATTTATATATGTTTTAGATTTTATGTTCTCCTTGGTGTGTGGTACCGGGTTAGTCACCTAAAATTGACTCCCCCTTTATTTCTAATTTCGAGGAATAAGTTTGGCATAAGAGACCATAAATCAGGAGAGCTATGTTTTTGAGATATAACGACACATCTTGTTTTTTAAGAAAAAAAGTATGAAAATTCTTTGATGCGGTAACACATAATAATTATAATAAACAAATAAACCTTTACTAAAGTGACAACAACAAAGTTTAATGTACACAAAACATAAATAACGAAATAATGATAAAAAGAAACAATGCGCAACAATAAATAACATAAAACCAATGAACTTTATTAAAATTAAACATATCTATATGTTCTCCACGTATCCTTGGTTTCTATCAAGGTACAGTTGGCATCTTTTAATAAATTTATTTCTAACGTTTTCAAATAAATGAACATTTTGCGGCAAATTTTCTATTTCTTGACTGATACAGTCCTTCAACTCATCCGAGTTATTATATACCGAGTTTTCGTATATGTTTTGTTTTAGTGTTCCCCACAAAAATAAGTAAAAAGGACTCAAGTCTGGGTTATTAGCAGGCCAATGTATAGGACCGTATCTTCCTATCCAAAATAGATATTTGTCATTTAAATATTCCGTTACGTTCCGTACAGAGTGTGGAGGAGCACCATCCTATTACCAAACAACAGAATTCCTGGTTGCAAGGGGAATATTATCTAAATAGTTCTCTACTTCACCCCGAAGAATATTCAAATACTGAACTGCATTCAAGGGCCCATTAATGAATACGGGACCCACAATTGTATTTTGATGAATACCGCACCACACATTTACTGTTATTATTATTATATCCTTGGGTTTTTATCTTTTTTATAATATGTCGATTTTCGGGCGCCCAATAATGTGCATTTTTCCTATTGAAAAGTCCAGCCGCTGAAAAGCTACTTTCATCGGTCCAAAATAAGTTTTTAAAAAGTTATTGTCGTTTTCTGCTCTCTCAATCATCGCTCTTCTGTCGGCAAAGTTATTTTCAGTTAAAAGCTGAACTGGCAAAATACTATAAGGCTTACGAGTATATTTGTGACGTTTTAATATACGTCTTATACTTGCTTGAGAAATATTAAGTTCTTCTGCAGCAGCGTTAGTAGATTTATTGAAGTGTTCGGTAAAAAAAAGTAAAACGTCCATTTTCATATCTTCTCCTGTTTTGGGCTTCTTTCTTTCTCGTTTCTTATCTTTTAAGGAATCGCTGTCCCCAAACTTGAGATAAATATTAGAAAAAGTGTTCTTGGAGGGAACGCGTCTTTCAGGATATTTTATTGCATATTTTCTTTTAGCATCTTGCATATTTGTTTTTATTGCTGGTTAAGTAAATTTCTAATATTTCTTTCCTTTCGACTAATGAATATCCCATATCAATATATTAGATATATTAACAAGTGTATTAAAACTTAACTTAAAGCGTATTAATAATATAACAATCAAACATAAGTCAAACATAACATAACTGTCAAACGAAGCATTATTGTTTCTTTAAATCATTTCGGTTCATAGCTCTCCTGATTTATGGTCTTATGCTAAACATTCCTGTGATGTGACTATATATTTGTATGAATATCTCAAGAACTATACTTACCAAGATACAACAATTATATATTTTCGTGATCAGAAAACTGTGGGTAACTTTTCTAAGTAAAAAATATAGAGTGTTCCATTAAAAAAAAATAAAAAAATGTTCGCCCCCTTTCAATTTGCAGAATTTTTGAAAATTTGTTTAAATATTCAAAAAATATATAAGAAATCATGTAAAATCTTTTTTTTTTATTTTTCGATTCGATTGAAATTAAGTGAAATAAAGGGGGGGTCAATTTTAGGTGACTAACCCGGTACAATTAAGAGATGCTCTTTATTTAAATATAAGATATGTATATTTTTAACTACTGAATTTTCTTTGATGAGTTGCTTTCATCAAACTATGGTACCTATCATCTAATTAGTATATTAGAAAATTCCACAGAAATGAACAGACTCAATCTTTAAAAAAAATCAATATCTAGTTAGTACGTAACCTTTGAAAGAGAACTCGTTAAATAATTAGTAAGAATATACTAATGGAACATTGATATATAAAAACTATTGTCGAATAAAATAACTTCCCTTGAGAACAGTATGTCTCCACAAAGATCAGTAAAGAGCTAATAATAATAACACGTGAGGGTGATCTGAAAATGTTAAAAATATGCATTTACATTATGTTGTTGCACCTCCGACAATTTTTGTATGTTTGTGAGCTGATAGGTGCTTCATTCTGGAACAAAATGAAAGCAACTGAAAAATAAGAAAAAAAGTAGAACAAATTGAAAAGGGTTACCCACAAATTCATCCTTTATATATATATATATATATATATATATATATATATATATATATATATATATATATATATATATACCTTTCTATATAATGAAAATATAAACAACTTACTAAAACATTTTAATTGTAAATCAATATTCTATCTCGATGTGTTAATATATTATCGATTTAGGTGTTACCAAAAATCATTTAAGTATAGTTCACGCTAGCATTTATCTTTATGTGGTTTTTAGTGTTCTTTTTCTGAAACATTGTACTATTTTGATTAAAAAAATTGCAGCCCTGGTAAAAAGTATCGTCAAAGTTTTATTATAAGTGTCACTTAGTAGAGACCCTAGGAGTTGCTTACTGTAAATACCGAGATTGGGAAAAGCCTACTGAGGGTGCGTTGAATTTTTTTAAATGTTTTCCCAAATAAGCTTGTACATTCTTCATTAAAAAAGTCGTAACGCTTATAAAAAATAATAGAGCAATATTATCATAAGGCTGAGTGCTAGAGCCGTAAGAGTTGGTTATTGTGAATATTGAGATTGCAAAGGCCTACTGAGAGTATAGTGATTTTTTTGTGATTGTCTTCTTTAAAATTCATGTACGTTTTTCTTAAAAAAGTCATGGCATCTGTAAAAAATGCTAGTGTGGTTTTATTTTTAGGGTAGCTTAGTAAAGGCTATAATGGTATTTTTTTGTGAATATGGGAAAGTTTACTGGAGGTGTGGTAATTTTTTTTTTGTAATTTTTTTCGCTAAAACTCTTACTACTTTCATAAAAAGTTCATAACGCCTGTAAAAAATATTATAAATTCCCGAAGCAGGTCAAATCTTGTTTTAAGTGGAGACACATAGGTATGGCAAATTCAGATATAATTGAAAACTAAGTACATGTACCTAATATTATATAAAATATAAGTATATATTTTAAGTATATAATGAAGTAGGTACCTAGGTATATAAATACAAATACACTATGACATACAACTAATTAATTATAATATCTGATGAAACGGTTACATACTTGTTACCGCGATAAAGTTGGGACTTCTGTATTTGAAATGGTTTTACACACAATTAAATTTGTTTTCTTAACGGAAGTAAGGCAAATTTGTATGGAAAATATGTATGGCAAATCACCATGGAAGGTTATAACGCTCGAGAAACATTCGTTCGTGTTTCGTTCGAGAAACCTTCCCCGCATTACGCGATTTTTATCCTCGCCACAACCGTCCCGCCGAGTCGACTATTCGACATTCGGTGGTCAAATTCGGGTCAACCGGTTTGATAAATAACACCAGGCAACAAATTTTCACTTTTTTTGTGTGCATAAGTTCTTTTTACGCGTGACTGGTTCCTTTTAGATTGAAATGAAGGAAAACCATTGGTATAATCACCTGGAATTGTATTTGCAGTCACTGAATTGTCTTTCCTATATTTCAAATTTTAACCGAATTTTCGCCTTAACTTTGCTCTGGGCGCCAACCCAAAGGTCTTTTCGATTTAGGAGGCTCAAGTGAGTTCCCATACACTGCGAAAGAGTAGTAGAGCAAAACCAGTAGTACCAGGCCACCCTCGGATTTGTCCGCGGACATTTGATGCGGATGGCATGTGGTCATTGTTGATCTGAAGAACTCTTGGCGCAGGTATAAAACAGGTCTGTACAGGTATAAAACAGGTGTGTATCGGTTTAAAACAGGTATGGTGGTATTAGGAAAAAAACATGACGTCATTAAACAGGTTACCATTAGTAATTTTTTCGTAAAAAAATTACAAAATAGGCGAAATGACGCTTTCCTTTTGGGGTAAAAAGTTACAAGTGCCTTTTTCCTCTCCCTTTGAGCCTCCTAGACCAAAACGAACTTTGGGTTGGCATTTAGAGCAGAGTTAAGGAGAAAATTCGGCAAAAAGTTCGAATCGAAAAAACCATTCAGTGACCGCAGAAACAAATCTAGGTCATATGCAAATGATTTTCCTTTAATTTTAACCTAAATGGAACCAGTCACACATAAAAAGAACCCATGCACAAAATCGTGTTTACCAGTATAATCATCCATCATGGTACGTCACTGAAACGCAAGGTATGATGAAAACATGGTTGCTGTGCGTGAGATTCTACAGGAATATTCGAGGCAGTTAATTTCTCGTCGTTCACAAGAACATGGCCTTTATGCGATGTTAACTTGGCGAATTTTGTGTTATAACTTGGGTCCACACCCTTAGAGAATTTAACTGACTCAGGAACTTAAGGGAAACGACCATAAACAACGCCGTGTGTTCGCTAATTGGGCTCTAGAACAGTTGGAAGTTAAACCAAATTTCGCCAAAAAAATCATCTTTAACGACGAGGCACATTTTTGTATGAATGGATAAATATATGAGCAAGCAAAATTGTCAGATTTGAGACGACACCAATCCACACGAGATAAATCGTCACCAAGTGCATCTCGAGAAAGTCAGTGTTTAGTGCGGATTTTGGTCGGGCGGAATCATCGGTCCGTACTTCTTCCAAAACGAAACTGGCATTGCCATAACCGTTAACGCCGAGCGCTAAAATCGATGATAAGCAACTTAAACTGGATACGGACGACATGTGGTTCCAACAGGACGGAGCTACGTGCCACACAGCGCATGTCACGATGGACATTCTGCACGAGCGATTTGAGGGCATGGTTATCTCGTGCAGCGGCAACGTGAGCTGGCCACCGAGATCGTGCGATTTAACGCTTTTACACTTCTTCCTTTTGGGCCATCTTAAATCGCAGGCCTATACGGATAAACCCTCAAAGTCAACATGACCAACGCCGTTCAGCAAATTCAGCCAGATTTATGCGACAAAGTTGTCGAACATTGAACCTGCCGAATACGTGCCACCAAGGCAAGTCGCGGCGGACATTTGCACGACGTTATATTCCATACTTAATGCCACAAACTATTCCTTCAAACAAAAAAGTATTGGGTGGATATCTCACAAACAACTTGTTTTATTTACGTTTAAAAATCGAGCGTCCTTATTAAAAGCCCCTTTACTTTCTCATTTTTAGTCTTAACCAGTCTCAGTCTTCAGACGTGTTAAATAATATTGGTGACGTCATACAAATTATCGTAAAACTGATATACTTATTATAGTATTTCATGTGAGCGATTTGCTACTTTATTTCGCGGGATCATTAAGGGACAGAATAATATATTTTAATGACAATACCTGTATTTGAACGTTCGATACAATAAAGATGAGATAAATGACGACATACGGACGTATGACGTTGATGTATCACCTTCGCATATTGGTATATCTCATCAATCTACACCTCAACGTCAATTTTGATAGAATGACCTTTCGAAATATGCGTTTGGATCGGGACGCTAGATGAAGGATGTTATTAAGCGTATCTCTGACCTCCATATATTGTCCAGGGGATTTAATTAAAGTAAGTACTACGTAAAAATGTATCACCGGAATAATATCTTCAACAAATCCTTTTATTACCCGGAGTTAAAGTGCAGTATACGTTTTGGTTCTAAATAACGGTTATGTTGATTGGGTTTTATTTTAGCGGAACGAGACAGAAAATGGAGGACGGCGACATAAATTTTTATAACGTTATAAAAATCACAGTAGCCTGCTAAAAACGAAGCTATTTTAAATAAAATATACTATTATCTGTCCACATTAATGTATGGGAATACAATTTAACGCCTCATTTATGTGTTTATACGACTACTAAACCCAAAACGTCGGCGTCATTGGCAAAAATATTGCATATTCAAATCTTATGAGGTTTATGAGAACGACATTCTCAGAGTTTTATGAGTGGTCAGTAATGCAATAACGCCTATGAAAATATTAATAGGGCAGTTTTATCTTTAGCTTGACTTAGCCGAGATACTAAGAGTTAACTTTGTTGAATATCGAGGTTGGAGACGGCCTACTGAGGGTGTGGTAAATTTTTCTGTAATTTTCTTCCCTACAAATTTTATACTTCTTTCATTAAAAAATTCACAACCCGTGTAAAACAATTAATATGGTTTTAATTTTAGGGAATGCTTAATACAGGATCTAAGGGTTGTCTGTACTGAATATCGAGGTTGGGAAAATAGGTAGAGGGTGTAATAATTGTTTTGAAATTTTCTTCTCTAAAAATCGTATACTTTTCTTTATTAAAAAATCGTAGCGCTTGTAAAAACTAGTATTGCGGTTTTCTTAGATCCTCTAAGGGTTATCTGTGCTGAATATTGAGATGGGGAAAAGTCCCCCTTGTAGGATCATTTTTTTTGTAATTTCTGTACCTAATTTTGCTTGTATTTTATTTCAAACTTTATTCCTTAAAAACTTAATATTGTTTCCTGTAAGCAAATATTAGGACGAATTCTTAGGTTACGCGTAACAGTAAGCTTTATCCTGGTTTTCAGAAGACCTATATTTATTATGGTTTATAAATATTTCAACAACTTTTATCTTTCACTTTTACGAATATGTACATAAATATATATTGTAACAAAACGATTCTTGTACAAAATAGTATTTTTAAACATTATTCAAAAATCAGAACACAAAGTAGATATAGTTAGAATAAATGAATTGATAGTGCACCACAGGGAACAATACTTGGACCCGTCTTCTTTAATGTTTATATAACATTGATCGCGAGTTCGATCGGGAAATAAACTACTTATCAATCAGTCATTTGTAAACATAACTGTCTGAAACTATAATCAACTTGCCTTTTCCGCACCATAAAAGGAGGAGGAGGGATTTTATATGGGTACTACATATATGTTACTATTTGAATATACATTTCATTTTCAAGTGACTAAAGTATAATGTCAATCTATTAATATTACTGTGGGATTATTTAAGTTCTTGCATTGCATACACAAGAGGTTGGTTTTTAAGCAAATCTCTGACACAATAGTTTTAATTACAATCTCAGAACGTTGACATAAAATAAAATTCATAGAAGTGCAATTAGTTTTTAATTGCAAATTGCAAATAAACGGCTGCAGTACTCTAGAACTATTTCCGACCTGTGCACTCATTATTCTCCAAGCAGCTGAAGTGCAGTGGCTGGAGTTAAAACTTGTAAAATAAATACAATAACGATAATAATGGCTCTTCGTTGTTTTTCTCTCTACTAAAAATTATTCATTTGCATAGTTCTGCGCGACGACCTACCAGCTGTAAGTAATGATTCAGTACATTAACGAAATTGTTTTCGTCGGAAGTTGTTATCCGAGCAAGTAGAAATGAGTTTTATCAGATCTTCAGGATGACACTGCTTTGTGCAGAAGGGAAAACTGGTTATATTTTTTCAGTAAGATGGGATTTATAAAATTGGTTGGAAAAGTGGAATAAGATATTAGCAAGTGAGTATATTGTAACAGTAGTGCAACATGTTAAAAATAAATAGATACGTTGGAATAACAGTAACACCTCCATCACATTTGAAATAGTAACGAAATGTGATTGATTTCAAGTGAGTATTATATATGAAGGCAGTATATTTCAAAATACATCGAAAAATTGTACATCTGTTGAAACTGGTGGATACTTCGGATTATAGTTTAGTCAACAAGTACACTTTTTACGAATTTCAGTTCGCCTTCTCCGAAAATTATGGTTGAGGTGTCAATCAATTCTGAATGGCATCTAGAAACTCTGAAAAAATTTAAGTGGCGCTCAAAAATATTGCAAAAGCTATAAACAATTTAGTAAAGGAAATGATTTCGTTTTTCGAATATCTTCAAATTCCAAATTTTTTCAAGGTCAATTTATTCAAAGGCCAATTTTTTTCAAGGCAAGTTTAGTTTTCCTTAAAAAGTTATATATGGTTGTTTTGTAGTATCTAAAATAGTACGAATACTCATTTGTTTATAATAAATTGTTATTATTAAATACATTAAAAAATATATTTTGAATTTTCTTGAAGAGCACTAGAAATAATGATTAAAAAAAAATGGTTCTTTCATATTAATTTTTAGCAACAAAAATAACTGTTAATTAAGAATGCGTTTTTAAACAATGGGATTTTTTTTAAGAAACGATTAAAAATATCAAAAACAAATTTTTGATAATGTAGTAAATAATGCATTTAAAAAATTAACAAAAATATTTTTAAAAAAGTTTTCATTGATGACAAAATGAAACAACTGAACAACTTTACTGCTCAGTTCTTTATAGCTCTATTGATTTTAACATTTTTTCTTCCCTTAAATTGTTAATAACACATTGAAGAACAATAAAAATTTAAAAATTTTATAAACGGCAATCCCTTGAAGACTGGATTCCAGAAGTGAAAAAAATTTCCAGTTTTTAGTTTGAAAATTACAGGGGTATCTAAGTTGATTTATGAATTGTAAAAATTACTTAATTAACAAAAACAATTAAGTAATTGAAAAATTACGGAAAACATTTTTTTGACGGATTATTGTTCATTCATGTATCTAAATGGTACCTCAATTTTTTCGTTCCTTAATATTCATATCTAATAGGTTAAATATTTGTTTTTTTGTAAATATGAGGGAATGGTGCCAAGCACACTGTAATGACATCACCCATTTTGAGTACTATTTTCACCTCTAAATTAAAATTGTAAATATTGCTGGTAGAGTTCCGGGACTCTCTTGGAAGTTAGGACTTTCTTTTAGGACGTTTCCTGCTCTGTAAGAATCTATTTTTGAAATTTGCGATATCTGCAATAGTTTCTGAGATACTCGCGAAAAAATAAATCTTTTCTCTTTTTTAAATACATTGTTTATAACTTTTGCAATTTTTTTGAGCGCCACTTGAATTTTTTCAAAAAGTTTCTAGATGCCATTAAAATCGAATGACAGACATCTCAATCATAATATTCGGAGAAGGCGAACTGGAATTCGCAAAATGTGTACTTGTTGACTCTAGACTGATTACATATGCGTTTAAACTTAAATCCTTGGGTTAGCCATATAAGCTTTGTGGTGAAAAATTATCCATACAGTGTTTCTATAATATTTTGTTTCATCAATTTAGATTTAAAACCAAATTTTCAGCTAGAGGTGCACCTGTTTTTTTAAACACCGTCTTTAAGATGATAATAGAAAAAAAGTTTATCGGGTTAAGATGAAGGGAATAAGGTGGCCAATGTACATCATTACCGATAAAGTTAAGGTAATGTAACGTCGTTGAGGAATACCAAAATAGTACTCTAGTAGTTCAAAAATGGAATCTTTACTATCAGTTCAGTTCTGTATAAATATAGCGCATATTATATAGCAAGTTTCTTCTGAATTAAGTATTTAGAAGAAGCGAAACTTGCTATATGAAATGTGCTATATTTTCACGTAGAATTAGCTAATTTTGCTGTATTCTTTCAGTGAAACTATGTATTTTTGTATATATACATAACGGTTTATAACGTCCTTCGCCGTCTTCCGATTCCTAATCTCCATTCCTCTCTGTTTTTCTACATGTCCTCGTTCAGACCTCTCTCCCGAACTTCATTATCAATGCCCTCTCTCCAGATTTTTCTGGTCTTCCCCGTCTTCTTCTTCCTTGTGGTTTTCAGTTTAGGAATTTTTTTGGGTATTCTGTCATTTGACATTCGCTGAACATGCCCGTACCATACGAGTTGTTTGGTTCTTATATCATCTACAATGTCATGTGTCATTCCCTTCATCTTTCTTATTCTCTCATTTGTTATCTTTTCTTTCTTTGATTTTCCAACTGACTTCCTCGAGAAGTCCATTTCTGTGGTTCTCATCATTCCTTCTGTTCTTTCTTTTATTGGCCATACTTTACAAATGTTTAATAAATGTATTAATTTGTACTTTCGTTTTTGCTCTGCTCTCGCGCCCTCTGCACACTAACACTTTAGTTTTGTTCTTATTCACCCTCATTCCGTATTCCTCTGTCAACACTGCCTCCATCTCGTTCAATGCTGATTCTAATTCCTCCTTACTAGATGCTAATACTGCTATATTATCCGCGAACCTCAGCATTTTTAGTTTCTGTCCCTGTACCTTAATCCCGAAATCCACTCTATCTTTTACCACATTAATCGCCTCTTCGATGTACAGATTAAAAATTAGTGGTGATAGCGTACATCCTTGTCTTACACCTTTCCTAATACCTACTTCCCTTTTTCCCCTTCTACTTCTATAACAGCAGTTTGCTCTTTGTATATATTGTGCACTACTCTCCTATCTCTATACTTCTTCCCGCGCTCTTTAGTTCTCGAACATTTTCTCCCATCTTACGTTATCAAAAGCTTTTTCTAAATCTACAAATCCTATATAAGCGTTCTTTCCTTTTTCTATTGTTTTCTCTAACATTACTCTTAGCGCCAGAATAGCTTCGCGAGTTCCCCTATTTCGCCTAAACCCGAATTGGTCTTCTCCTCGTATTTCCTCCGCTCTATTTTCCATCCTCTTCTGCACTATTCTGAAGTTAAGATTTTTGACGCATGGGAAGTTAGGCTAATCGTTCTAAAGTTCTCGAATTTGTCGACTCCTCTCTTTTTCGGTATAGTAACGATAATGTTCCTCTTATAATCCTCCGGCATCTCGCCCGTTTCGTATATGTATTTTACCAGTTCAAACATCCTATTTACTACTTTTTGTCCTGCACATTTCAAAATTTCCGCCTGTATTTTATCTACACCCGGCGCTCTATTATTCTTTAGCCCCCTTAGTGCTATTTCAAATTCCTCTCTTAATATAGGTTCTCCTACATCTTCCCTATCGATGCTAGATTCTTCCTCTAATATCTCTCCTAATTCCTGACCCTCGTATAAATTTCCTAAGTACTGCTTCCATCTATCCGCTTTCTCCTCTCTTCCTATCAGTATGTCCCCCGATTGACTCCTAACGTTTTTACTTATTGTTCCTATATCCCTGAAGTTCCTCTTAATTATTTTGTAAGCCTCATCGGTCTTACCTACTTGCAACTTATCTTCTACTTCTTTGCATTTATCCTCTATCCATTGTTCTTTCGCTTTTCTACATTTTCTAATGATTTCTTTCGTCCGTTATCCAGGGCTTCCTAGCTTCCCTTTTATCGTGTCCTAAAACGTCCGTAGCCGCGGAAGCTAGACTATTCTTAATACCCTCCCACTCAGTTTCTGCTGATCCCTCAATATGTCTACATTTATACGTTTCTTATCCTTCCGGGTTTTCAGATTTTTGAACTTTAATCTAGCTTTCATGACTACCAAGTTGTGGTCGCTGTCTACATCTGCTCCTGGATAACTCTTACAGTCTTTTACTTGATTTCTAAATCTCTTCCTAACCAGAATGTAGTCTATTTGATACCTGTCTATCCCTCCTGGCATTTTCCATGTGTACCGCCTCCTAACGTGATTCTTGAACAATGTGTTCGCGACTACCATCTTGTGCTTCTCACAGAATTCTATCAGTCTGCTACCTCTCTCGTTTCTGTTTCCTAATCCATAAGGAACCACAAATTCTCCTTCTTTCCCCTCACCTACGACTGCGTTAAAATCTCCTACTATTATTAAATTTTCATGACCCTTCACAAATTCTATTACCTGCTCTATGTCCAAATAAACGGCTTCTAACTCTTCCTCACTGTGGCTATAAGTAGGCATGTATACTTGCACTATTACTGTTTCCATTGGCTTCTAATCTAACCTAACCATCATTACTCTCTCGCTGTATTGTAGGTACGTGCACACTGTCCTGCGTTCTTCCGCATAACGATCCCTACTTCCGCATTTCCATTTACCCATCCTGTGTGTATTACCCTATAGTCACCGCTCCAAAAATCTCCTACTTCCGGCCAGCGCATCTCACTTATACCTACTATATCTAATCCTAACCTATCCATTTCTATCTTCAGATTCTCTAACTTCCCTGCCTGTCTCATGCTTCTGACATTCCACGCTCCGACTCGTGAAATGCTGCACTTCTTACTATTATTACACTCGATCACATCTCCCGGAACAGTCCTCACCCGGAGATCCGAACGGAGGACTATTTTACCTCCGGTGTTATTTCCAAGCTTAAGATTTTCGAAATAATAATCCAATGAATCGTAACTTGTAATGTAAATTTGTAAAGTTCTATATAGAACTGGAGCAGATACATTTTATATAACTTGGCACAACATAAAAAACCATAAAATATGATTTGCTATTTGTTTTGTGTAAAATAGTTTTCCGTTCAAACGTGAATGTTATATTTCTGTATAATTACATTCGACAAATTTGAATAGTAGGAAATGCACTTTACGTCAGACAATTTATGAGGACGTGTTATTTATAATTACATATAAATCGAATTGTATGATCATCCACACATTTTGAATAGAAAGTACTGTCGTCACACTGGAAAATATTGAATTGCAGGTCAGCTAAGGTTCGTTTGACTGATGATAGCTGTTTGAACTTAAAGCTCGTCCACCTATTAAACGTTGGAAACCAATATAGCAGGGACAATTTTCTTCAAGTATTTATTGATGGCTACTAAATTCTAATCAGTAAATATGTTTTCAGGGATTAGATTCATTTATTTATGTTAACATATTTGTCTAGCAATTTGTGTAATGGTGACTTATCCATAACACTGAATGGAATTCGGTTGTGTTATCTATAAATACATTTTGTTTATTTAAGTTTAAGCAATTTATTGATTCTTGTGGGCAATGCACTTGCAGCTCATTTTCTTAACCGCGTCCACTCCGCTTTGTTCAAAACTGTTTTAATTCGGCATTGTTCAGAATCATTAACTAAAAATATTATCCACCGAATAATCTCCTTTTTAATTTCAGTCTCAATTTTTCATTAACAAAATAAAAGAAGCGCGCTTCAGTTAAGCTCCCCAGGATCTAGAGCGTTTCCTAATTCCGCGTTTTTAATTACGTTTTAAATTTGTTACAGTAGTCATTACTACGGGTGGCTGCTGTCAAAAGCACACACATGCACGTATAACTTGATTGTTTTCACTTTTCAGACTTTCAGGTTAATTCTGTCGCTTACACACTGGTAATGTTTTATTCAAATGTGAGTTGTATTTATTCTCATTCACTGTAGGAGTAAAAATACACTGTTGGTTTTGTTTTATTGCCTAATGCACATAAAATACGATGAACACTCAGGCCAGTTGTTGGACGATATATTTTAAAAGTTCAGCACGCCACTTTAAGGCCACTACACGGATAGGCGAGCTATCGTATTCTCCTATAGAGGTGATTCCGTTAATGTCATTCATACTGTTGTTTGGGGTGGTGGACATGGTCCAGTATTGGAGTGTCACTGTATGCTTGGGTTAGAGTATCAGTAAAGGACGTGGTACCCTTCCCTGGGCGTGGTTGTGTTTGTCCTTGTATTTATGTGTAGCTTCCTCCTCTATGGCCTGAGCTTTAGAGGAAGGAAGTCGGTTTCTGTGTGTCCAAACTTTTAAAACATTTTTAATGCCTCTTCCTCCTTATTCTAAAAAAAACAATTTTTTAAATGTAATTCCTTATTCAAACACTCTTGCAATGTATACAAAGTTTTTTTGTGATGGAATTTTGTTTGAAAGTTTGTGATGAAACAACACTTAATTCAGTTTTACTAGTGGTAGTTACTTAGAGAATATTATCCTAGAAGTAATTGAACTACCTATACTATAATAAAAATAAACGTAAGAATATCTACTACTACCTGGTAAAGGGGCTACAAAGTTAAAATAAATAAAACAGGGGGTAAAAAATATTCGAATGGTAAAGTTCTTTGAATGGGGAAGATAGAAGTTCCATTAAGTTAACCAGTGAACATAATTTCGGGTAGTAAGATCTCATACCTATCTGTGGATATATCCAGGAAGTAACCTCAGGTAGCTTAATTTTAACTTCTCTTAAAATCGAATAAGACAATTTTAATTACCGTCAATGGCCAGACAATAAATTACAGAATATAAGTAACTATATTGTTATATTGAATAGAGCTGAAATTTAAAAATACATAAGAATAATAATTTCCTTCATACCAATGAAACTAACGATACTGTCTTGAAATTATCTCTATTTAAACATATAGTTTGTATCAAGAGATCAAGATCATCTTGGTATAATCACCATCATAAGATCATTTGTGGTCTTATTGGCGAAGCCAAGCTTAACACATAAAACTGTAAACTCTAAAATGAATTTAATAAAATGTGGTGGTTACAGAATTTGTAGGTACTGAAATATACTAAATAATATCAAACAAGGTTGAGATATGGACATATTCAGTGCTTACTCCAATCTAGGTGTTGAAGAAATTAGTTTCAAGTTTAGAGGACTCTGAAATGGATTCAATCAAGTGCAGACCTCCGGATGGATGTCAAGCCTGCCGTGTAATACCCAGATATTTCGCCGAGTTTCGACATAAGGGATTTGGGCATTATTTATGGTGTTTGGAATTTGTTTCTGGCTTCTATTTATGCAGTTTATGTGGACTGATTTGGTTTCATTCAGTTTAATACACCATCTTTTGGTCCAGTTATTGATTAGGTTAAGTGATATTTGTAGTTCATTTGCAGCATCTTCATGGTTTTTCTCTATCGATACCCATAATGGTGCCTTAACCCGTAATTGATTCTATAATTAACAAAAACATGTTTCCAATGTTGTACAAGCTGTTATATATATATATTTGAAAAATGCTATTCTGATTTTTCGGTTGTCAAATATTACTAATGTATAAATTACAGATTCTGAATAGATTTGAGTATGAGGTTAGAATAAGCATAAGAGAAGTGTCTTGACCCTTTACCAAAGATTTTAAATGGAAAAAGATTCGTAATATTTGCTCCTTTGGATTCCAGTTTACGGATGACCTAATTCTGTTGACAATACTCTATTATATTCAGGAAATATATACAGAAACAATGAATATTAAGAATTAACAGAGAGTTTGTTGTTATTTTGAAACAAAAATATTCTTTACATACTATCAGAAATAGCAAAAATGAAAGTTACTCTTTCTCTACTTGCACCAAATTAAATAATTTCTGATCCGATTACGTAATGTACGCATATTTACAGCTGTTAAATTTATTTCAATAAATAATGAGTCTCCAATAAATAACCGGTAACAGCAGGAAACTGGCTTACGTTAGACAATACCAAAAAACTTTATAATAATCTAGAAATGCATTAAATATTGCATGTTATACTTCATAACCTAGAGACGTGTTATATGTTTTATATAGAATATATTTTTTAAAAGCAGAATAACAAAAAAAATTACCTTGGAATGGTAGATAAACCCTTTTAGATAAAGAAAAATCACTAACTCATTTATTTAAGGTATCGAAGGAATTTAATTGATATTATATTATCTAAAATAATCACAATAATAACGAAGTTTTATGTCCATTGACATTTTTAGTTCACCATTTTAATTTCCGCTTTCTCTCGTTCCAGGACCTTCACGTGCTCGAGCTTCGAGGTTGCGGCCTCAAACGAATAAACACTCAACTCTACCACTTGCTGCCTTATCTTTCTCATCTAGATCTAGGAAATAATCAAATCCAATTCTTGGCCGAGGACGAGTTCCGAGATCTACATCGATTACACAGTCTGAAGTTGGACGGAAATCTACTTCCGGTCGTGCTGGAAAGGACGTTCGTCAACCAACAGCAGATGAAGTACCTCTGTTTGGCGAGGAATCGTCTGGCCAAGATCACGGACACTGCCTTCTTGAACCTCACTAGCTTGGTAGAACTGGATATTAGTTACAATAAATTGAGCAAGATCGAAAGCTTTGCTTTGACGCATGTCGCCGATACTCTCCAGAAACTTATTATAAGCGGGAATACGTTTCCCTTAAGCTTAATAAAAACGATCCTGCAAACTCTTTACAGGGTTTGGTATCTGGAAGCTGCTCATATGAAGATTAAAAGTGTCCCCGAGAGATTTTTTCCAGACAGGATTAAAAAACTGAATATTTCATTTAATAACTTAACGGGTGTGAGTGTTCAGACTGTTCCGAGACAAGTTCAAGAGCTCGACATTTCTCATAATCAATTAAAAGGCCTAAACGATAGTTTAATCATAAAACTAGAGACGCTAAAGTTTGTGAATCTGTCGGGTAACCCTTGGTCTTGTAGTTTGTGCCACATCACTTCGATGCTGTTCCGTGTAAATAAAACAGATCTATTTAAAAATTTAACATGTGCCTCGCCTACAATTTTAAAAGGCAAAAAGTTAACCTCACTTCGTTTGGAAGATATAACCACGTGTGATCCCGCGCACAATGGCAACAGCAATTCTTCCGGTGATAATAAGCTGAGTTTATTCATAGGTTTAGGTTGTATAGTGACTCTCGCGATACTGTCGATAATCTTCGTGGTTTGTTCGTGTGTGAGAAGACACTCGCGTAACATCGCAAGGCAGCAGAAGCGATTGGCAGAGCGCGCGGAAAACAGTCTGGAGAGCGCGACAGCGATTTTCTGCAAGGGCGAAATCAGCTTCAAGTTTCCCTTGGACCTAACGGAACGGAAAATGTCCGTATCGACCATCGACGAGATCAAGAGAGACTCCCAGCAGAGTTTGCCGAACGGGACCGGTACGGGAATTTGAAATTTGCTTAAATTTTTTCTGTAAATCTTTTGTAATATAAAAGAGTTTAGAATTACGCAAGCGAAAATAGCACAGAATAACGTAACGAACCTACTTCGATGTTATTTTCGCATGGAACATATCGACGCTTCCCGGATTTACGATCCCGGGGAATATTCGGAATTAACGAGGAACTGGAAAGGTCAGTCCGAGTTATATAAGACAAACAGAATGTTTATGGGCTACAAATATAGAAATAGATTTGTTTACGTCTTGGTTTATGACTTTTTTTAGTGTCCTGTAGATAAGTCTGGCAAAGGAAATTTCTTTTTAAGGGAATTGCGTCCCAAAAAAGTTGTGTAAATGTTTGTAGTTTCAAGTCGTTAACAGTAATATCGACGGAGTGGGTTCTGTGGGGTTGAAAACTTGAGGACACTTCAAGAGGTTCGAAGGTCTGATTTACTTTTATTTGGATAAATTGAAAGAGAGTAAATTCGTTTAGAATGGTATTGCCATTCGGTGTAAGCATTTCGGAATTTGATTAAGTTTATTTTGGAAAGTTTCGTTAGTTAACTTTACAATTACATTTTTGTATGCTATACTTTTAACAATGAAAGGAAATTATAATCAGTCAGTATTTGTAACTTATACCAATTTACTTATTATTGATAAATGCGATGATCAGGATGCTTATTTTTGAAAATTTCAGATGTATCTGTCTTTATTTTATCACCACATACTAAAATACACTTTAGAGTTCGACATTAATATAGTATATAAGAAATGCTTATTGTTAAAAGAATAATGGATCATAAACTTGGCAATACATGACGAACAACTAGAATCATAACATAACTTCCCGCAGTGTAGCAAACCAAAAGAAAATTATCTTTTAAATATTATACAAAACAATGTAATTTTTATAGAGAATGTTTAAGTACATATGACAGTAACCTTAATAGAGTAGAGTTTCAGATATTTGGTAAAGAAGTAAAAATATTTCATATATAAACGCAGTTCCACAATGTAAAATTTAGTCTATGGACTCGAACATCTGCTGAAGCCACTGTGTTGGCGAAACAATTGTTATGTTTAACAAATAAAAAGTGAAAATCTAACCAGCAAAGCTTTTAATTTTCTATAAATATGGATTTTCATCAAGTAACGGACCAATCAATTCAGAAGCAAAAAGATTTTAGGGTGCTTTAGTTCCAG
The DNA here is from genome assembly GCA_037954035.1 of Rosalia funebris. Lineage (NCBI taxonomy): Eukaryota > Metazoa > Arthropoda > Insecta > Coleoptera > Cerambycidae > Rosalia > Rosalia funebris. Next base: position 14,429,075 of record JAZFAV010000034.1, on the reverse strand, counting down.
AACATACTCATTCTGGCTGATTATTCATATATAAATTAATTTTCAAATTTTCAAACCGAATTTCCTAGAGGGTAAACAAAATTAAAATGTAAACCAATATTAGCTATATTTAGTTAGTTATTCATTTATTCATCGTGGGCTATATACAGTATATGGTGCATACAGTGAACAAAAATGTGGATTAAGTTCAGTTTCTCATAAAACCGTTTTATCAAAATACTCATATACTGAACTGTAATTTGATTGTTCGTCGTGGGTTTTGATTTTCTTATATACAATATAATCCTTGTTCAGTTTATATTACCTTTAACATTTTTCTTGCTTTTCAGAACTTTTTTAAGACAAACGCCATTAAAAATCAAAGAATCATCTGTGAATAGGATAAAAACGCAAAAAAATTACAAACTACTGAAATAGTGAGATTATAGTCCACCTCATCTGCAAATGGCTTATACAATAAGGACTAAATAAATTAGGTAAAAACGGCTATTTTCCTGGCTACATGCCAAACGCCGAGCGCTGAATTAAATGACAAAATTTGCCGTATTTTGTCTAACAGGGTTAGCACTAAAATACAGTGATTCAAATTGTTCCAAAACCACAAGTAAGATGCAAAGTGTCATCTATCTCAGGATATCACTAACTGCCGACCGGTTTCAACTTTATCTTGGGTCTCGTCAGTGCAGTGTAAACGAGTATACCTTTGATCGATGAGGCTCATATCTAATAGACGTTACTACGTTCCACCGCAGTAGAACGTACCAAACACTATCTCTTGGTAGTTTCGAGAACAATCTAAATCGGAGTAAAGACTTCAATTAATATAATCAATCGTCAATCAATATAATGCAAAGTTTTACCCTCTGAGAAGTAAAACTTTGTATTATTAAAAAATTACTGTTATTGTTCACAGAATCCACTAGAAACTAAGTTCTCGTAATATTTATCATTACTTCTTAACAATACAGGGTGATAATAGGAAGTAGGTACATTCTGTATCTTTTTTGTTATTACAGATAAACATATACTCGTATACTGGGTTAGTTCTAAATTTCAAGTTACTTTTAGTCTGATGGGAACTGACCATAAGTTTTTGATTTTTAAATAATTCACTATATCATTTTGCACATATTTTTATATTAACGGATCATTTTACGTATGATAGGACCGTCTTCGAATTTTTATTATTGGACATAAGTATAGTCATAATTAGTTTCTATAATAATTCCCAAATTAGTTTGTGCAACCATTTGGAAGTGGTAAAAAATATCCCAAAATACTGTCTCATATATGTCCAGATTTAAAATTTCTTGTTGAAGTAATAAAGAGAGAGTGTATCCATTTCCTGCTATATTAAATATTTTAATTGATTTAGGTATATTAACATATGCTCATAGAACAAAATTAAGTATAGTCAAATCAGGAGAATGAGCAGGCCATTTTATAATACATCCTTGAACAATCCCGAATAGGCCTAGTAAAATGTGGTCAAGCTTCATAATGTTGATTCTATAAAATATTGTTAGAGATTTATCATCTATATTTCACAGAACAATGGCCAAGGCATAATTTATTTCATAAAAGTTCTAAATTCAATAGCCTGACTAAAAAACTCTTAAAAGAATATTATTACAAAAGTCTATACCAAACAATTCTTGCCAAAATCTTCACTTATTGAGGACAATGTATTTTATTTTTATTTTTGATCCAGTATCGACTTCCTGGATTTATAACTAGTTTTTTGTTCATCTCCAAAAGTATTCTATTCAAGGGATCGCATATATTAAAATTGTTGTGAAACACTTTTACATACCCAAAAAAATGAATTCATTCCACAATGTGTCGTTCACTGTATACATTCTAGTATATACACATATACCATATCCGTCTACTTTTAGCTCCGATCATATGAGCAATAATTTCCCCTTCAAAGCCTATTCAATGGAGCCATATAATCGGACTTAGGAATTTGAAATTGACATGAGTTTGCTTTTGAATTAACGCTCATTAGAGTATGTTCAGTCAAAACAACTCACACAGAAAACATGGTCATTTTATTTTACTTGATACGCAGAACTTTGTCTCTGCCTGAAATTAAATTGTTTATGAAAACTTGCGAGAATTGCGAGTAAACAAGTAGATTCATCTCTAAATTGAGTCTTTTGAAAGTGTGAATATAAAATAACTATCTATCAATTATTTGTTAATAATGGAACTTTTCTTGATTGAGGAAAACTTTGCAGACTGTTTTAAAATTAGACAGACAATATACCTTCATTATATAATAAAGCGTCAACATCTACGGAAAGTGTATTAATACAGGGACTGTATAATAAAATCGAATAAGACAGATAATGTTTGATCTATTACTGCTTATGTTAGTTTCTAGTTGTAACTATGAAGTTGCATTATTCCAATGTTTGTAAGAGCATGTTTTCTACACACAGAAGTATCTTGTGCAGTTGTTCAATTTTGCAGTATTTCAAGAAATGAATTCATAGATTTCAAAGAACAAGTTGTCCTAATATTCATAAATTCTTGGCAAAAGTAACCTAGGAAAATAAAAAAGAATGTGTCGCTTGCACATCATTATATAGCGAATGCATCCATGTTCCAAATTATAAATAAATATTACTCTCCACTTAAAAATTTTAAATTAAATTGACATAAATAAATCGGCTCTTGATTTGAATCATATTTGACTAAATGAATATTTGAATGAATTAAATGAATTTGAATATTTTCTAAAGCATTTCATATAAGAGTAAGATGATTATTCTATAACTAGAGAAGCAATTAAACCTCTATTACACGAAGTGTTCTCAACAAAGTGACTTCGAATTTTCATATCAACTTCATGTACTTATAGCTGGAAATTATTATAAACGTATCTGTCTATAGAAAAAACATCTAGACTTTTTGAATAACTTTTTTGGGCGTAACGAGGAGTACAAAAATATGAGGTATCGCAGCAATTATTTTAATTAAATAATTATTTAATTAAATTATATAACTATTATTATTAATCAAAATGTAAATCAAACTATTCTATTGTATAAGTCTAAACAATTTGCGAAAATAAGGTTCAAAACAGCAAAAATTGAGGTTCTATATTTTGTACTACCAAACTTAAGATTTAAATTCAATGCCTCGATTATTAATTATGTAATTATTTTTGATACTCTAATAGAATTCAATTCTTTAGCGATGTTATTTTTGTTCACAATTTTTGTCTATGAAATATTTATTATATCGTTATTTATATTTAAAAAAATTGGAATTAATTATATGAAAATGAAACCTATGATCCATAACTGTATGTTAATTAACTATACGCAGAAAAATACATATGATTAATTACCGACACTGCACAGAGAGACGTGGCAGAGCTATAAAACAACTATATATACTAAGAAAAAGAAGAGAACCACTTTTTTACCAAGTATTATATTATTAAAGATTTACCAAGTAGTATATCATTGAGGATTTTGCTTGTTACGATTATAATTATTTTGTTACATTGTCTATTGATTATATCTTTTAAATCAGAGTGTCTCCTGTCAGACAGTAGTATTTTGAATGTATTCTATTTGTTGATGTTAATATGTGTTTGCAACATATTTACATGCGACTAAATGTATCCGTTTTGAGATGCAAGCATTCCCGTATTAGATTGCAACGACAACTAACATAGACCCTCATCCATATTATATATGATGCAGTGTTCATTTTGTTTAACTTCCGCGAAACTTCTTCCAAGTAATTTCCAACAATGTTTTTGTTTGGTTTCTGAGCCCGTGTTGAATTCATATGTAATGCTTTCAGTTCATTCCGGATGTTGTCTTAAATACAATCCAAACCACTGTACTGAGTTTCAAGTTTAGATTTTCATCGAACTAACATAGTGTTGTTCTAGTTTAATTTCAATAGGTAGATGAATTTGTTGCTTTAACATTTTTCAAGTTAGGGATATACAGCTTTGATGATACGTTCATTACTTTTATTTTTAGTGAGGTTACGAAAACCGTGCTTTGCAATTTTAAATTATTAGGGATCCTAATTTTGTGTTAAATGGAATAATCATTGAGGAATTTTGTGTAGCACTAACATCCTTCTACCTAGCTGCTAAATATGGAGACAATGATTAAATCCCATATGACAAAGATGATATAGAGTTCTGAAGTTGCAGAACTATCATAATACACAAAAACGGTGGAATATTGGAAAGGCAGATAGAGAGAAAGGCTTTATTTACATAATGTTGAGTGTATTGCAAAACTATTTTAGGCGGACTAAGGTCAATAGCAATATCACAATCACTCGTATGTATCTATCGCGAAGAGTTATTAAATCTTCCCAGAATGTACTCAATAAGTCTTCAACATTTCAAGCCGAATACAAATACCAGAATTTGAGTTGTCACTATGCTGTCTTCAGTGCTTTAAGAATAATCATATTTACGCATCTCGTGAAATGATTAGATTTACACAAAGATTTATATAATTTTGATTTCTAAATGAAAGAGCAAATCATTCTACACCACTCGTTCAAAATGCAGTGTCTGAATATGGGTTGATACAACATGGTTCAAAGAGGATGCTATTAAGAAATCACTGCAGACGATACAGTCGAAACCTACCCATCTTCTACCACTGCCCCTGCCCCTACTGAAAAATCTCCTCTACTACTCATTTGTTTATATATACGAGGTATATATCATAAATTTAGTAAGAATTAGATTGATTAGCTTGAGTAAAGGGGTTGGTGGAGAGTGATTATTTATAATTCGAGTCTAAAGTTCCTTCCACTGTTTAACTTTGGACCTGAGAGACCTAAAAGACAAAAATTGGAATGCATACATTAAAGTATAAAAGTAATTTCTCAGTTAATAAATGGTAATATAATCAGCAAAGATGGCATTGGCCAGTATTGCTAAAAATGGTGCCATTTTGAAAATTATTTTTAAATAGCAAAACTACGCGAGTAATATCTCATTTTAAAGCTATTCAAACTTTGTTTTTATATAGACATCTCTCTTTTGATTTACAAAATTTTGCATACCATTAATTTATTCACAAATAATAAATTGATAAAATTGAAAAGTAGTATCAGATGCCTTTAAACAATTTTATAATCAATGTTTAAAATATGGATCTCCCTCTTGATGACAGTACAACACCTTGTTATAAAGCCTAGTTCCCTCATTTATTCAAATGTTTCCACCAAAAATTAATATACATTATTTAGTGAGTTTCTACTTCAAAACCTCGATTTTAGAGTGTTGCCAAGAGTATATCTTGGATTTTAAGTAACTATACAAAAATTAATTTAATGGCATTAGATCTGGAGACCAGACAGGCCACTTTTTGTACCCTGGCGTTCACTCCACTTAATGGGATACTGTTTATTGAGATAAACCCATACTGCATTATAATAGTGTGGAGAATAACCATTCTATTAAAAAAATATTTCCAAATCTAGTAATATATTTCCAATAATAGTAGTAATACAAAGCCGTTTTCAACGCACAGGGATTTCCCCCTAAGTTGGTACTAAAAAGTCACTAAAAAGTCACTAGATTTGGGTTGGTACACCTGTGTAATGGTTCGAATTAGGAACGTGGTTATACTTATAATCAGAACCTATACGACCTATGTACTGTATGCACGACCTATTTAAACAGGTCGTACAGCCCCATTTAAACAGATCATACAGCTTGTACAACCCTGTTTAAAATAGGCTCAGTTTAAAACAGACTTTTGACTTTTGATTATAAGTGTAACCACGTTCCTAATTCGTACCATCGCACAGGTGTACCAACCCAAATCTAGGGACTTTTTTAATTACTTTTTAGTACCAACCTAGGGGAAAAATCATGAAAAAAATTCACTTAACTGCCGAGACACAAATATTCGCAAATAACTTTATACCTGACTATATAATCACCCTGTGTGTTAAATGAACAAAGTATAAATTTATTAGAATTTATTACATCTTAGTAATTCTAATTATTTATTGAAAATATTGTCATTCTTAAATTGACAATGTTAACACTCAAAATAGATAATTGAAATATGAACATGTCATATTTTTTAATTTGAGCCTTTTAAGGAATAATACATTTACTTTTAAGAACTAATACTTTTAAGAAATAATACGTTTGCTCAGCAAAATGTTAATTCACATTTCCTCCAACAGTGATTTATATAAAGTACATTTGTACATCTATGTGCGCGAATATTACATTATATTTCTAGTTAGAACACAAAATATATAGTTTTTATAAAATTTATGTGAAATATTGCAATACAATCTACCATATTGGGACTTTCTTTTATTTATTCAAAGCCTACAAAAATGTTCAAAAGCCATGTTCAAAAACAAACCGAAACCGCTGTATATACATTTAGGGGCTCATGTCCTGTTGCAATTAATTCACCTGAGCTACACATCAAAGAGGCAATTCTTTGATGATTGTTTGACATTTGTTCGCTTTGAGTAGAAAACCATTGTTTTGATAGTAGACTGAGACCCACAAATAGCTTATTTAAATACGCTGACACGTTCTAATAGCTATCAAACTACTTGTAGCAGCAAGAGTTCTAAGCTATTATAAGGTAAATGGAGATAAATATGTGGGAATATTTTATTATACACACCGCGATATGTAACATGATATAAGGTAAATGTTAATTTCTAATCACAAAATTTGTGATTAGTTCGATTATACGTTAATACTTTGTGATGAAACGTATTATTAACGTTAATCTAATGCTAATAATGGAACTCATAAATTTCTGAAATAAGAAATACATACCTAAATTTTGGAGTAAGTTTATTATACCTAAGGTGATTTAGTTTTAGACATATTTGGTCAAACACACGCTTTGGCCTTTTATGGTAGATTCTTGTATACCGTAATTTCTAGGCTAAATAAAAATGTACAATTTTGATATCTTGTTCCTTCAATTTCATTTCGAAAAAATTTAAAAACTGTTAGATAATTTTTATTTGACATTCTTCAGAATAAATTCCATAAAATTTATTTCAGAGAGGTTTTCATTTTGATTCGGCCTGTATTTATAGTGCGGTCAATTTATCTAAAAGTATAAGATATTTAGTGGACAAAATATAAAATAATCGCTACTACTACAGTGGGTCTTGCGCTATATAAATATTCTATACAAATATCTCCTAGAGCCTCTGCTAAAACCTTTTGTTGGATCTAATTTTTTTTAATAGGCTCTACGAATTCATTTAAGGAACAAGAATCTTTAGGAAAAAAAATATAAAAATTCGCCACTTCTACAGTAGGCCTTGCGCTACTCTGATACATAGCACAGACATTTCTTAGAGCCTCTACTGCTCAAATATTTGGTAATATTACCTAGTATTACCTATAAGGTACGGTTGCTCAAATATTTTGTTAGTAGACACTAGTAATTTTTTTTGAAGTACAAGATTTGTAGTGAAGAAAATTCATATATCCACAGTGGGTTCTGCGCCAGATTAATATCTGGCATAAATATCCTCTGGAATCCCTACTAGGACTTCGTGGAAACAAAATCGCTCAAATAATTATTTGATAGACCCTACGAATTTTTCTAAGGAAATAAGTTTTTTAGTGAAGAAAATAAAATAAAATCGCTACTTGCACAGTAGGAATTGCAACACTTACAATATTCTGCACAAATATCCCCTAGAGTCTGTTTAACACAGACTTTTTAAATGCAAAAATAATATTTTAGTGGAAGTTACTGATTTTTTAAAGAACAAGTACAAGATTTTTAGTGACGAAGATACAAAAAAATCTCGTTACTTCCACGGTGAGTATTGTACTACATCAATATTCTGCACAAACATGCCATAGAGACTCTGCTAAGACTTTTTGAAGGTAAAACTGCTCAAATCATTTTTTAATAGAAATTACGAACTTTTTAAAGAAAATATACAAGATTTTTACCAAAGATAATTTGAAAAAAGTCTCCACTTCCACGGTAGTGATTTTTGATCACTTTGATATATATTAACTTCTTTAAAGTCACTCATATGAACCTAATTTTCTTTCTTCTTTTTATTCATAGTCCATTTTTGAATAACGCTATCAAGAATAAAGCTACCAAGACCACAACAACGTATCAAAAATTCATGCATATTATGTTTCTATCATGCAATATTTTTCTGAATAATTTCGAGATAATATAAATTATAATAATAAACAAAATTAAAAAAACTTTGGAAATTGTTTATTAGTTAGTACATACCATTAGCTTTAAAATAAAAAAGTTACGGCAGATAAAAGTGTCCAATCATTCAGAAAATTGGATGGTTATTGAAATTGCATATTTTTAAGTTCAGCACGTTAAGGTATATAAGAATCCATTGAAAATACAGGGGTGTAAAAAATGTCCGATGGCATCATGACTGAAAAATGAATGAACATTGCAATACTACTATAGAGAGAAGTGTATTTCTAGAAAACCTAGTTTAATGAAACTTAATCATCGTAGAAATAATGACTTTATCCAAAATTTATCGTGCTCACTGTATAATGTAATTGTCACCCTTGGAATTAAGTATATTGGTAAATAAAAATTCCTTTCAAGATATTAAACGTAACTAACAATAAGTACATATGTCTCATATAGTGTTCTCGACGGGTTTTACGAATACCGTAATAAAATGGGTCATAGGTTTCATTTCCATAAAATAGTATGGTAATATCTTCGCCTCTGTATGTAAATATAAACACTGTAAATATGTCATTACTACTATCACTACTTAAATGTAAATTTTTGTTAAGTTTTAATACTCTGATATGTTTTATGTACTCTTGTATATATGTATCTGTCAAGATTACGTCTTATGTGAACGAAGAGGCATATCATTGCAAATACTGAATTAATATAGTGAATCATAGTGCCTATATTTTGATAAATTGTATGCTGTGTAATGTTTGTGTTTTATTTATTACAGGAATGTGTTTAAGGGTACTTGAATAATATAACTGCAATGGTAAATAGTAATTATTTGTTATATCCAACGCAAATATATTCGTATCGCCATGTAATATCAAGTCCTGTAAGGGCATTTGTAGGTCGTGACATATGTCATAATATCATTGCAATATTTAAATTTGATTTTACGACAACATATTTTAATACAAAATTAAATTTAAATCGTTATTTAGTGCTCCTAAACTAGGGATATCAAGAGGTTACATATAAATTTTAACGCAATATATATTTACAACGAAAGATAAGTTTTCATTTATTTGACAAAAATTTTATATTTATACATATTTGTAATATCATGTAATACAGTGTAATTTCAATAGCGCTGAAATTTATTTGGATATATTTCTATTTTTTGTCTTCTACTTTACAATATCTAGCTTGGTCTGAATAATACATTACCAAAGTAGTCAGTAACATATAAGTCGGAAATCGAGAAAGAAACTACCAAAACCACCAAGCGGGTTTTATTTTTTGAAACCTTGCCTGATCGTGCAGAAACACGAGAAAGGGTTCGAGACTCGTTTCTAGGTATAATTCAATGCCTGGCGGGGCTTTAGCCCGAGGAGTAGTTGTTTCTTATAGCGATTATGTAATAGCTTTGCTATTCGGGGACTACTTCATAACTGCTTGGCGGTTTTGGTAGTTCCTTTCTCGATTTCCGACTTATATGTTACTGACATAGATCGTATCGATATAGATGTATACCGCGTGGGTTTTAGTCGGCATTTGTCCTGGATCAACGTACCGTGCATGGCATTGATGAGAACTAATAAGTTCGAAACAGCTGTATGTCGTTCGGTTCCCATCCGGGACAAATGTCGAATCTTACCCGTGGCGGGTTTTATTCTTTGATACCAAAGTAGTGGTCATATGAGTACTTGATTGTCATCTGTGAGAGATTGCTTTTCTATTGTTACTAGGTATTTTCGTATCGCTGACACATTTCTCTTCGGATTCCATAATAATAATTGAACAAACAAAAAATATAAAAAAATATTAACTTAGCACCTACGAGTACAATACACAGATTGCTATGGAAATTAAAATTAAAAAGTGAAAAGATACACTGTCTTAATATTAAAATAAAATAAAGAAAACATAATTAATTGTCCTGAATCCTCACTAATTTCACGATGTTTCATGTGTTAAGGTGTAATTTCATGGCATGTTCAATTTTCTGATAGCAAAAATTAGCTATAATCTCTCACCATCGCAATGTCAGCGATTAACAACGTCCTTTGTCTTCTTGATATTTTTATTTCTTCAACATTTTGGGAAGGTACAAATTTTTGCTACAATTTTTACAAAAATGGATTTTATTCACTGTTTAAAAAACGGTAGCTTTTTGTCAATTCACATTACTTAGCTACTGGAGTTACCATAACAACAAAGCAAAGTCACTATGTAATGTATTGATATTTATTTTTCGAAGAGTACCAATACCATAGCTGTTAAAGTTTTGGCCTTCCAGTTATTTTGCTTCAAAATCTTGTTTTTGATATCAACTTAATGCATAAAATTTAAAAAAACTGACTTTTATTAGCTATATATTTATTAGAGAGAGATGTGAACCTTTTGGTTATTATTTGATATACATTGAGCGTTATTGTGTGAACTATTATTGAACTGTGGAATACAAGCAAAACAGTGTGTCAATCTGAATCCCTGGGGAGTACCAACATTGATGACCAATTAGTTCTCTTGTATGAAATCAGTATTTGTAAAAAATACGAGTTTTACTTTTTTGGGAACATTTTTTCATAATTTTTTTTCTTATAATAATTAACATTTTTTGATAACAAAAATGACAAATTCAAAATACAGAACATAATGAAAAAAATCGCAGCGCTTTGAAATCTTCAGGGTTTCTTTCGGATACCCTGAAAAACAGTCAAGAAAAAAACATAAAAACATTTGTGTTATATAAAAAAAGAAAGCAGTTGAAAAGAAACAGTCAATATCTTTAGTTCATCCATTATTTGCAAAGTTATGCCAAGCTAAGCGAATATCCCTAAATACGCATTAATTTACCTCTTCTTCAATTAATATTCTCTCACCGATTTTTTATTTTTGTTAAAAGCCAATAACTAAGATTTGTAAAGAATACTTTGAAGTTATTAAAACCCTACTTAAATTTTCTATAGGATCATTATTTCCTGAGTAATTTATTACCAAAATCAAAACTGACATTTTTGCTACGAACGACGGTAACTTAGCAAAAAATCATCGTACAAGACTTTTATATCGCTCACATTAAAGAGGACAAGATTATCTGAAATAGATTTATGATAACATTACTGAAAAAAAAATGTTGAACACAAAAACTGAAAATTATTGATTTGAGAACTTTAATTTGCTTTCTTAAAAATTGCTCTGCGACTATTTTTCCCTACAGCCCTTTGAAAATTACCCAAAAATTTAAATCTTTTTTTTAATCCCTTAATTTTTGTGCTTAGTGTAATTTTCATTGATATATACTTAAACAGGATCCAACATTTATCTTAGAACAAGAGAGTTCTAAGGTTCTCACATAATGAATTCTTTTTAATTCAGGTAATCAGTAACTGAAAAATAGCAAAATAACACAATGAAAGAGAATAACCAACCCACAATTCGCTTTCGATTTCACGGGGCATGAACTTCCTTAGGGGTAGAAACACACTAGAGCGTTATCGTCGATTTAATCATCCCTATTACATTAAATAGTAATCGAAGGCCTCATGCTGCTCTATCCTGTGTGAAAATTAATTATGGGCCGATTGCGCTCAATGCTCACCATGTACTACTACGCGGGCTCCTTTGTGAGTATCCCGTTGTGTCGTCAAGAGATGAAAACCGACAGAATCTAGTTCTGGATTGTATCTGTTTTAGCTATGTGGACGCATGTACTCATGTATACCGGCCACAGACTTACTAAATAGTGCCTTAGTGGATAAAACTACACTGCATTATAAAGTACGATCTTTTAAAAACAATTCATTGGCGCTATCAGATTCTAAAAGGAAAGGATTATTTTGTTAAACTTGTTTTCCCCGAACACTCGAAAGGTTACACGTTTTTTGTCGCGTGTTTCGCCAACCAAGTTGGCACCATCGGAAGGTGATTGAAACTAATTTTAAAATACCTCTAATTTCTACTTAAATCAAAATTTTGTTCAAGTTCAGTAAACCATTACGAATGATTTCTGGCGTTATACACTGTCCACTAATAAACTCAATCAATTCGATTATTTTCTTTGTGGTTTGTGAACGATGAAAGAATAATTTGTTTCGGTCTACTGCGTCACTTATTCTAATACCTAATCTCTTATAACTAATTCCATTCACGATTACTGAACGCAACGAGGTAATCATTCGGTTCATTGATCCATTAATATCGTCGTTCACCATATCAATCAAAACAGCGAACTGATAGCTATAGGGTTATTGTCTTTGTTCATGCTGTTATCACATTTAGCTATCTAAATACTTTCCACGACATCCAACATGCTTTTGTTGCTTACACTTTTTATTAACTGTAAGTTACTAGATTTTTAGATCTTCTCCAGATTTTTCTAATCCTTCGTGTTTTAAATGGTCCATATGATCTTTAATCCTAGTTACAATTGCCGTTTTTGTCTACCCAATGTATTTTGATTACAATGTTAGCAACTAATTTCATAAATCCTGAATCTTTCGTTATTTTCACTATTATAATTTGTCAGTAACATATAAGTCGGAAATCGAGAAAGGAACCACCAAGCCGCCAAGCGGTTATCAAAGTAGTTCCCAAATAGCAAAGCTATTACATAATCGCTCTAGGAAACGACTACTCCTCGGGCTAAAGCCCCGCCAGGCATTGATTTATACCCAGAAACGTTCCTCGACCCCTTTCTCATGTTTCTGCACGATCAGATAAGGTTTCAAAAAATAAAACCCGCCACAGGTAGGATTCATATAGGCATGGGTATAATTCAATACCTGGCGGGGCTTTAGCCCGACGAGTTGTTGTTTCCTAGAGCGATTATGTAATAGCTTTGCTATTCGGGAACTACTTTGATAACCGCTTGGTGGCTTGGTGGTTCCTTTCTCGATTTCCGACTTATATGTTACTGACAGAGATCGTATCGATAAAGATGTATACACCATAAAGTTCATTCGGCATTTGTCCTGAATCGATGTACCGTGTACGGCACTGATGAGAACTAACAAGTTCGAAACAGCTGTATGTCGTTCGGTTCCGATCCGGGACAAATGTCGAATCCTACCTGTGGCGGGTTTTATTTTTTGAAAATTATAATTTGTCTTTCCTAAAATTGGTTGTAATATGTTTCCAAATGAGTGCACTAAAGTCATTCTCAAATCTTTGAAAACTCTATTAAGGCCTTTGGTAAAATCTAGTTGATTTAGTTTTGACACAATTTTACGATCTTTGAAATCGTTTCGAAAAGTGAAGTTCAGAAGAATTGCCCCAAATCTGCGTTTTCTAATTAATCTATCTACCATGTGAGAAGGATTCTATCCACATAAGAACCAATCATTACTAAACCGAAAACTTAGAATTTTAGATTGATAATGATGGAAATCATTAAGAATGTATCTAAGAGTACTTATACACATAAAATTCGAATTTATTTTCCCTATTTCTTATTATTAATATGCCAAGAAAATGTTATTTGTTCCTTATTTAAAACATTAAAACATTCACTGGTTATATTTTCACTTTTTATAAAAAGTAAAATTATAATCAGTGAATGTTTTAATTTTGTATTATGGATTTTCATAAAGTAACGGCCCAATCAATTGAGAACTTTATTTTTAATTTCATATAGAATATTTATCGATACGTAACGTTTGCTTAATTCTGAAAAAAAAACTATCCATTTTTATAGCAAATATCATCGACATTATCTGAACCATACTCTAGAGAAATTTTCAAATTCTTCTTTTGATTCCATCTCAAACCTACTCATAAAATAATTTGCAATGAAAGGGTATAGGAAGTTACCTATTACATTACCTTCATTGTGTTCAAAATATTCATCATTATGATTATGAAACAATTTTGACTTATGCAAATATTAGTTCGATCAATGTGTTCTTCGATCATTTCTTGAGTGAAGCCATTTAGTTCGAGTAGTTGCCTGAAACAGTTCAAAGTTTGTGGAATAGAAACACTGGAAAATAATAAACTTGTATCAAAGAATTTTCTTATCTTATATCAAAGAAGAACTTATATCAAAGAAAGACCAAATTTTCACCTTATTGTAATCGAATGTATGTATTTGATCTTATTAATGAAATCGATGGTATTCACAACTGCTAAATTGGGCTGAGCAATAGATAAATTTTTGAACTCCTTTGGTAAACAACATAATCTAGATATAAAGGGGTCCTAATAGTTCGTTTTTTTTAATTCATAGAGGTAGGTTAAAATTAGTTTTAATTACCTCCCGATGATGCTAATTTGGTCAGTGAAACGCGCGTCAAGGAATGCGTAAACGTTCGGTGTTCTTGGAAATCTGGTTTCCTATCCTGTATCAAGACTTCCAGCCCCTTTCCAAGATTGTGATCTTTTACTTGAAATTATTTGCCTGAAGCTTACGATTTTCTATATGAATCACTAAATAGTTTGACGGATTCTCTAATAGTGTCCCTTAAAAGAGCCTAATATTTGATCATTTTCTTTATTAAATATGTTTTGATTCTAAGAAAATGCTTGTGGGGGTGTCTGTGGAGTTTGAGAGCAAAAGCCGCGATTTGTATTATTTGATAGCTTATAATAAAATGTATTTAAATACAATGTAGGCCAACAATTTATGTGTACCGAAAGGGGTTATTAAAATTTTTTTTAAATATTCAAATCGAATACTTACTAAAATTTAGTAAGTAAATTTTAACACACAAATTATCGAAAAGTTTACAGCCCGTGCTACAAAAACTGTTCAATTAAAGAAAGTGCATTGACAATTTTGGCGATTTAAAAGTTTGAACGTCCATATCTTACTTTTAAAATTTTAAAATAATTCAATTTACCTCATTACTACAAGACGATTGGAGCATACGAAACTCGTAAAATAATGTCCGTAATTTATGCTCTATAGGATTCTTCTTTTCGATAAAAAAGCGTCGGAGAAAACCTTGTTATACAAGAAAACAAGGAAAATAGAGTTTAGATGTTTGTTTTATATTAATATTCATAAATTAGCTAAAAGAGAACGTTGGCTAATTTACGGCTCTCACGAGAAAACAAAAAATGCTGGGGTAGCAAAAAAGTTTAGTAATTTTTTACAATGCTTCGAATTCAGACACGAAGAGAATATCAGCAGATATACTGATAGGTTACTATAGCACTTTGTTTAGAAAATAATAAATATTAGTGTTACTCGAAATAGTTAACAATAAGTTGTAAATCTTTGGTAAGATTTAGAAGTTTTTGGAAGATGTGATGAAAGAAAGTGATGATTCTGACCTTCAGAAAGCGCTGTATACAGAATATTCTACAATTACGCTAAACAATTCAAAAAAATGGCACGGAAAAGCAGTCGAATACTATAGAGCCTGATGCACCTTACGATAATACTATAGACTAGTAATGTTAGCGTATTTTGTTACAGGAAATAAAATAATTAAATCATCAAGCAATTTCTGGAATTAAGTTTATTTCATTCTAAAGGTTACGATACTTTTAAATAACGCTGTCGATATTTCATATCTGAAAAACGCTATCGAAGTTTGCAACTCTAATTGATATTCGTAAGAGAAGGAACAGTTGGACATCAGCCAAAAAAATCCAAAGTTTTCTAGAAGAGCAGAATGTACAAGGTTTTAAAGGAATTTCCTGACGTTTCCCGAAGTTTATTGGAACGTAAAAGTAGCTATGATATAATGTATTTTAGAAGCGAGGTTAATTTAATTCTGTAACATCCTAGTGTTACATTCAGTTTTGTAAGATTCTGAACGCAAAATACGTGGTATTTTGCTTCTTGGATGTATTGAGATTTGCAGCAGTTTCTAATATATTGACGATAATTGTGTGTATGTTATCTGAATAATAAGCATAGACTTTATTTGTATTTTGATACAGGATTAATAAGACACGTGTAAGCAAATCGCAATAATATTGCGCCGCTCCCTTTCTCATATCTAAGGCACCACCGAAGCATGCCTCGGGTTTATCTTTTGCCAGTGCAGACCATGCCTTGTCTTTTGTTTTTAGATCCGAAGCCTGCTGAAGGGTTAATTTACTATATTGATTTTGTCAAAATGCCGAAATTCGTACAAAAAGCATTTCGTACATCGACCTAAAAATTTCGTGACACACACACGAAAACAGCCGTTTAGTAAATATAGATACGTAATACTTAGAATTCTTACTGTTACATATCTTTTTAACATATACATGTGATAACTATGTATCATACGTTTTTATGTTGTTGCGTTCCTACAAAGTGTCCTAACCCTTCTAGAGGGTGGAATATTATCTAAACATATTACTAGACAAACGTCAACTATTAACTCTAATTTACCTCAAGTGAGGGGTTTATCTCTAGAATAACATAACGCCGCATACGTTTTATATAATAATACGAGGGTATTAGGATAAGAAGGGTCGGTAATAGTATCGTTTAACGCCTCGTGTTTACTGTAAAAACACAACTCCGCCAAAGTTCGACGTGACAGAAGGGCCCAAGTCATCAATTGTCCCTTTTAATGTACTATCAAATCCCTTGAATGTTCCAGTATTATATATCGATGTATGTTATAACAGCGTTTAAAAATTAAACACATTTACAGCGCAGTATCTTCAATATTTCATGCTAATTAATTTATCCCACAACAATCAAGGACAGAAAAGTTGAAAGCTTTATCACAAAAATTAAAAAAACTTTAAATTAAATTAAAAATGTCATGAATTAATACTAAAAATATGGTCCTATTCTGATTCCATACGTAAGAGATTTATACAGAGAGATTTGAAAGCCCTGCATAGGACTTACTGCATATGCAGTAATCAATTATGATTCATATTTTCTTTTTTGTTTAAGAGCCTATCAACAAAAATAAGAAATCAAAAATATTCCATTATGTTCGTAGCTATAAAGACATATACAAGGTGGTGGAAAAGGATCATATAATATTTAGAATTTTATTGCTAAATGATTATTTAATAACTTTGAAATATGTCAGCCTATTTTTTTACGCATTAACTGAGATAAGATTTTGTGTTTGGACCGTGACGTTATCATATACGTTTCTTAAATTAGAATCCAATCCTTTTAAATATAATGTAATTTTTTAAGGTTCTTAGAGTAAAACGGTACTGCATATTAGGGGTTTCATATTTTTTGTATAAAAGATAATGGCTGTTCCTTGAGAAAAATGCAAATAAATGAAATACGGCTTTATTCTTGGCAGAAATTTAAATATTGTTAAAAATATTCTCCATTGACAATCTGATATTGGCATAACTTCGTGTAAACACTTTGTATTGAATGTGCTATAAGTTCTGAGTTAACATTGGGTTTGGCTTTCGATTGTATTAGTTGCTTCAATTCCCCTAAATTATTTAGTCTATTAAAATAAACTTTCGATTGTAGATAACTCCTCAATAAAAAATTAAAAGGGTTTAAATCAGGTGAGAATGGTGGACATTCAGTTAGTTCTCGTGATATTGGCTATCTGCCAGGAAAAGTATATTCAATAAATCACCAGACATTAATACCAAAGCCTCATGTTATTGAAACCAAATACTTTAATATTCTCATTGTTTGGATAAAGATGAAATACAGAAATTCAAAATCTAGCAGAATTCAAATTTTCTTTAAAAGAGACAATATTCTATATTCCAATATTTCAATTACAGTCTTACAATTACGCAGTTACGATATATTTTTCCATTCAAAGGAAAAATATAATATATATCAGATATTCCGTACGAGATGCATCTGTAGTTGCAAAAGCATTAATATGAGATCAGGTTGTACTGAATACTTTAAGCAATCCATTTCTGTTTAAAAAGAGGGGGTTACATTTGAAAAACCACTATAATAACATCAGAATTCAAATACGAAATCTGTAAAAAATAAAATTGTTACGTTAGTCAATGTCTAAAATTAGTTAAAAAATAGGGATGGTGTGTTTTAGAGATTTTGAAGATATCATTAATTAACAAAGTTATGAATAATGCGGAAAACATTATCACCACTCTGTAAATATAGGCGTTCTATAGAACTATTTGTAAGACTATTTACCTAAGTGCATATTGAAACTGCAAATAAATTTGTTGATCACTGACTATGTTCCTAACCTCAAACTCAATTCGTGCTTACAACTCATGTATGTATTACGGCCTTGTTACGTATTAGGGCATTGTCAAGTGTCAAATCTGGCGATATGGCAGGTCATTTAATAATTGTAATTATTCACCTATTCACTTGTTAGCAAGAGAATCATCTAGGAGGGGTTAAGACAAAGCAATTGAAGTAGGTGTATAATTTAAATATTGGCTAATAGATATATTGATAGACTACCATAATAAGTGGAAACTTATCTGAACTATGTGCTATAGTAACGAAGAACATTATCTGTAGTTAATTCTGTATAATCGTTGACGTTTTACTTAAAATATACGCGTGAACTCTCAAAATATGTGACAATTCCTTTAAATAAAATATTTTCTTGCTTCTTATCTTATAAGTGTGTACAGATTAGTGTGAAATTGTATATTGCAATGACTGTTGACAAAACTATTACAAGACTAATTTTAAGTTAATTAACTTCCTCGTAAACCTCGCAAAACTGCTTTAATAAAAACAAGCATGCAGTGAGCATTAAAACAAAGAATTTCTCGTATATCCTGAGTGGAAAACCATTTCCGCACGAGACAATATTTTTCTTTCATTAATGTACTTAAAGAATCATAGCCATCCGCCGGTTTCCATTCACTTCCGTATTAAAAATGATCCGCCTTTTATTTTCCCATGTGCGAGTATTATTCAAGTATCCGTAAGTTTTTTTATTTAATTAACTATCGTAATACGATTTGGATTCTAAAACAGTTATGGAAAGCGCACAACTTTCAGTAGCTTATGGAGATTTAATTTATTTTAAAGTATGCGGACGATTCTGTTCAAAACAGAGGGCCGTTTTAGTGTTTATTTAAAAGGGACCATACGATGTATTTAATTTGTAAATGTTGAATTTCCATTGTGATGTTATGTTTTGTACAGAATTTGTATAATATTGTATATATAATTATTGTTATAAATTTTAATAAAGATTTAATATGATAATAAGGCTTGTTTACATTCCCTAATTTTGAAATGTTCCGTGTTGGTTCTGTTCAACTCAGTGCCAATTTGATGTACTGCTGTTTCATTTATGAGTTCAACAGTATTCCCAATTAACGTTTGTTAGTGAATTATCTTAATGGTTCGTTAAAACTTTATTAAAAACAGCTTTGTAACAAACAGAAGCTCATTTTGGATATGAAGAAATAAATATAAAATTCTATGAAATAAATAATAATTTAGGTTATATTGAACTGAAATATGTTCAGTCTATTTATGCGTACGTATTATGCGTGGTATGCAAACCATATGTACCATACATATGGTTTGTATAATGATTCTTTGAGTGTGCGTCACAGGTAACAATAGTATGAATCAATCAACTGATATTTTTGAACAGGGTCGTGCCGAAAACACATTTTAGGGTAACAGTTAGTACAATACAAATCCCTCAACCTATGACAGAGTAATGAAAAGGTTCTCCACAAAAATATTCAATGGAAGTGATATTTCCTTCAAAATAAATGAAATAAATTCAACAAAAATCAAAATAAATGAAACAAAATTTAGTAAATTTTACAGAAATATTGAGACGCCAATGAATCAAACTTTACAGTAAAGCTAAGACGTGACTTCATAATTGCATTTTGTTTGGTTTTGGTCTATGCCGTACGTATGTAGTTGATTGAAACATATGTCGCTAGACATATGTGCTGGTAATTGTGGCATATTAGTAACAATTGCGAGTGGTGTAGCATGTAATCCGTGCGTCGTCACTAAAACACACGCGCAGAAATCCATTATATAAATTGTATATAATATTCTCATGTGCTAGGCAAGGAACAAATTTGTTTTGTGAAATAAGTTTCTAGTTAATATTTCTAAGTAGTGATGAATAAATAACTTTATATTTGTGAAAAGATGCAATATCTTTTAACATATACAGTATAATGTTTTTAAAACATTTTTCGAAAAAGGAATTTTTTTTTATTTGAATAAATGGGCTGATACTTTCAGAGGTAATATTATTTGAAATAACTTATATAATACATGGAATTGTTAAGTTTGTTACGGTTTTGAAAAGGCGCTAATGAGCACCCTCGTATAAACGTTGTGTTTACTTTCTTTATTCTATGGAATTTCGCTTCATACGGCCTTGCTTTCCCGCAACAATACAAAAAAATATATGTTAACTTGAAAGTAATCACTTAAGCTGTACATTAAAAAACTTTTAACGCTTTAAAACGTTTATGTCTTGCGTTATTTCGCTCGAAATTAGAATATTATAGGCTTATTTTGTATACCCGGTATCTAAGTCTCATGAATCAATTTGAAAATATTCAACGCCGTCTCTTAAAGTATTTATTATTCCGCATTAATTATTAAAGTAATTATTATCAAGTAAGGGGATATGGTCATGCTCTGCTTTCACAAAGATTTGACATCCAGTCATTGAACTCTAGAAGGGTACTTCTCGCCTCTCATTCTATTTAAACTGTTCCATAATAGTATAGGTGCACCCGTATTACTAAGTACGTTTAGTATACGCATACTTAAACTAAATTCGAGAAGAAAGTATATTTTATTGCCAAATTGCAAGAACTAACGTGCTGTTAAAATCGCCACTGTTTGTAATATCACAAAATTTTAATGTAATCTAGCATTTGTGATTTAAACAATTGTACTCATGACGAGTTACTATCTTTTGGGAATCAACGACGTTTTACTGTTATGTTGAGTTATATATTAAAGAAGTATTCTATAGTTTATTTATGGTAAAGCTATCAAGAAGTTACTTTTTTAATTTATTATTTAGTTAAAATATTGTACACATATGTAAGGATTTATTTGTGTTCCATATTTTTGTCCTACAAATAGATTTCTTCCACAGGACAATAAAGGAATTATTATTATTATCCTTATTATGCAGTTACGGTTCCATTCTATTTATGCTTATGTACAAGAAGAAGAAAAAGTCAGACATTCTTGTACCTTTTTCCAGGCAATTTTGATTACTTTGAGTATTGCTTAAATTGTGTACCTCCTGTTTATGTAACAGTACATACTTTTCTTGTTTCTGTGGATGTTGATATTGAAATTAATCATATCTTTCACCGATGGTTATTATAGCGAGTGAACTTAACCACTACAGGCCACACGAAATCACAGGTATGCTATTTTATACCATGTGTCAATAATAATATTTAAAATATCACCAATAGTGTTATCAGACTAAAACTAGTCTCTTGTCTTTATACCTTGTGTTATTTTATTTATTATTTCGTTAAAGTTTATTTCTTTGCAAAGGCTGGAACAGTTGGCAATCCATTGGCACTCACTTTCACCTGCACTGTTACCCAAAGTGAAGGAGCGAAATCACGTCACTTCAGAAGAGAAATTTCAGAACTTCCACCTTGCTATGGCAACACCCCTGGAGCGTAGCAAGTATTTTAACATAGCTAGATGTTAAATAATCCCACAAGAATATCTATTAACTCACTTTATTAAAAATCTCTAAATTTAATTTTCATTTTGCAGCTCATCGAGATATTCCATTATTTTAATATTCTAGAATGTCGAGAATTCTAGAATATTAAAAGGCAAATTTCGTTTTCTGCGTTATTTCTGTAGCCAAAGTTTAAGTCTAATATAATAATATTTATTAATTCTCCATCTTTCGTATACTTTTCCTATTCTTCTCATTAATTGGTAATTGTATGTAAAAAAGTGGTTTATTATTCCTGTAGTCAGCAATAATTAGTATACAATATTTCATTAAATCATTTTATTTAAATTTTATAAATGTGTATAATACATAAATTTTTCATTGGCTATTTTCATGTTGATATCGTCTAAATCATTGCAGTTAAATAAAAATAAAATACTATAATTTTTTCATCCAATCTCTAGCCAATATTTTATGTGCTATCTGATGTCAGTAGACGGCAGACCATATAGTGACGAGTTTTAGCTACAAATCAGTAACGAAAATACACAACGACAATATATCTTTTAGATATCTCTCCGTGCCCGAGACTCAGGAACTTTCTGTATCGTATCTCCTCGAGTTTGTTGAAATAAAAAAAATATCCTTCGAGCTCATTAAGTAAATTTGCCTTTGAAATAAGTTTCGTACAGTACATTATTTAATGTGTTATCCTGTATCCCTATTCCTAAACCATGTCGCCTTAAAGACGACATGGTTTATTGGAAAAATATCGAGAAATATATTTTTTTTATAACAAATAAAATTATTTACACCATTAGCGAGATATTGGCGAATGCGCCGGTAAGAGGAGACAATGCGATTAGCAATTCTTTGACTTGCAATAGAGCCTGAACTTTTAATGAGACTTATCTTTACATAATTAGGGTGACTTAAATTGAATTTTAATGTAGAAAGGCATTTAATAACCAGGCGCGTCTTAGGAGAAAATTAAAATTATATAAATTCAGGTAGATGATGGTTTTGTTTACAGGACAACGTGTCACAACGTAATGTCACATCACTGATCGTCTGGGTAATGTAATACAAATATTGTTAGAATTTTATTATCAGTTTGCCGTTATCGATTTCAGTGGTCTGCGATGTGCAATTTAATTCTGTCGAAAATTCTTGGTTTATCCATTATTGGTGCATATTTGTATGCACCAAGTATAAAGATATGTTGTAAATATATCCAGTGTCATACGTCACACTTTATAAATATATTATTCTAGTAATAATAATAATAGTAATAATAATAACGTTTACTATAAAACATAAATAAATTTTCCAGTGGGAGAAGGCATTGCGAAGCATTTTTCAGCCTATCCCATACATTTAACTTTAAACTTAAAACTATATTCGAAACTATATCTGCAAACAACAGACTTATGGATTCAATTTAAGAGTTCAAAATAACATTTACTTTTATTTATTGATAAATAAATAAGGAGTTTTATGGGTAACAATTTTATAAACCAGTGATGCAAATAGTAGTAGAAAACGATCGTAAAGTTTAATAGTATTGTGTGCATTATAGTAGGTTGTAACATGATAATGTTTTTATTTTGTTCTGGAACCCTTAACTTAAATGAAGGTGGTACATACTACTACAACAATCGAAATTACTGATTATTATAGTATTTACTAAATTTCATTTTATTTCCCTTGGCAATATATTTTTCAGGAAAAGAAAACCCCCACTGGTAGGATTCGACATCTATCCCGGATGAAAACCGAACGACAGACAGCTGTTTCGAACTTATCACTTCTCATCAGTGTCATATACGGTACGCCGATCCAGGACAAATGCCTAATCAGATCCGTGGGGTATTCATCTAAATCGATACAATCTATGACAGCAACTTATAAGTCGGAAATCGAGAAAAGAACCACCAAACCGCAAAGCGGTTATCAAGAATAGTTCCCCAATAGCAAGGCTATAACGTAATCGCTATATGTAACATCTACTCCTCGGGCTAAAGCCTCGCCAGGAATTGAATTATACGTAACAGCGATCCTCGATCCCTCTCTCGTATTTCTGCACGATCAGACAGATTTCAAAAAAAGAAAACCCCCACGGATAGGATTCGACATCTGTCCCGGATAGAAATTGAACGATAGACAGCTGTTTCGAATTTATTAGTTCTCATCAATGCCGTACAGGTACGCCGATCCTGGACAAATGCGTAATTAAATTCGTGGGATATTCATATAAATCGATACGATCTATGACAGCAACTTATAAGTCGGAAATCGAGAAAGAAACTACCAAACCACAAAGCGGTTATCAAAAGTAGTTCCCGAATAGCAAGGCTATTCTGTTCTATTAGTTTTTTTCTCGATTTCCGAGTTATAAGTTGCTGTCATAGATAGTATCGATTTAGATGAATACTCGACGTATTTGATTCGGTATTCGTCCTGAATTGGCGTACAGTGTGCAGCACTGATGAGAACTAATAACGTCGAAACAGCTGTCTGTCGTTCGAGTTTCATCCGGGAAAAATGTCGAGTCTTACCCGTGGGGATTTGATTTTTCTGAAACCTGTGTAATCGTGCAGAAACACGAGATAGGGATCGAGGATCGATGTTACGTGTATTTCAATGCCTCGCGGGACTTTAGCCCGAGGAGTAGTTGTTATCTATAGCTATTACGTTATAGCCTTGCTATCTGGGAACTACTTTTGATAACCGCTTTGCGTTTTGGTGGTTATTTTCTCTATTTCTGAC
Organism: Rosalia funebris; assembly: GCA_037954035.1. NCBI lineage: Eukaryota > Metazoa > Arthropoda > Insecta > Coleoptera > Cerambycidae > Rosalia > Rosalia funebris. Next base: position 14,404,573 of record JAZFAV010000034.1, on the reverse strand, counting down.
TTATAAGTTGTTGGCAATATATATTTAAATTTATATAATTATCAAAATTTCGCATATTGACACTCAGCTATAATATTAAATTTTCATTAAATGTAAGACTAAAACTCTTGGCACTGGACTAGAAAGCGATCATACTCCCATTCAGCACAATTTCACAATGCAAATTCCATTTTACTTTTGTACAAAGAGCACTGTTATTTACCTTGAAATGAATTTCGGTATTAAAATCTCAATATGTTTATACGTTTTCTTACTTTTATTTTGTCGATGAACGAATGTCAATATATAAAAAGTAAACATATAGTGACCAACCCTCTGATTACACACGGTTTTTTTTTTATTTCCCCAGGTATACGACATAATAAATGATTAACAAACGCCTGGCTGACAGCTTGACAGTTACAACTAATTGATTAACGCTGACCAAAGATCCTACGCATTACGTTCGATTTCTATTGTATATAAATAGACATTAATTTATATTTAAATGTCAGTGATTTTCCTACCCCATTTTCTTTAATAAAAGATTTGATACCCCCGTAAGTGTGCATTAAATTTTGATAGAAACTAGTGTTATTTTGCTGTAAAATATGTTTCGGTACATTTCACGTATCTTTTTGGCATTGTACATGCTTTGGGCGATGCGAATTGTTTTGTTGGGAGACATTTATCTGAAAAGACCACTTCTGTGAGCAATCTCTGCCAGGAACTTTCGTCAGCATCAGCTTACTTAAAGGTAAGTCAATTGTTACCTTATAGAATTCTAGAAATGCTGCTACATGAACAAATGGACTCGTATATGAAAAATAAAATCAATTAAAACCTACATGGTTTCTATAAAGGATAATCTACATCTTAATATCTTACTAATTTATTGTGCTTAACTGAATATTTATCAGGCACTATTGATGATAAGCAAGATTTAATGTAAGAAAGATCTAAGGTGTAACCTACATAGACACATAAAAAGCGTTGGACAGATTATACTATAATATACTTTTATAATAATTAGATACTTTCGAATTTTCTACCGACTCAATACAATTATTTATCCTATTATCTTTAAAATGTAGTATCCTGTCGTAACAAATCTGTTGAAGTCTCACCGGCATCAGGTGTACCACAGGGATCTAATTTAGGACCGCTTTTATATAATATTTATATTAATGATATCGTGGCTGAATTTACTGTAATTTGTCTTATGTATATATTTCTTTCTTTTTTACTAATGATATTTAATTTGTCTTTATTTTCATTTGTATTGTGTATTTTTTTGATTAATAATCTGTAATTGGGTCTTAGGACTTGTAGAATACCGTAGTAAATAAATAAAGAAAAAATAAAGATTGTAATTCAACTTTCCATTATCTACCTTTACACAGAATATATTGTATTTATATGCACTATATGCACACACTGTATATTAAGAAAATAATACCATAAAGTTGTTAGTATGTTTATAATGTAATTATTATATTTAAGAATATAAAAAAATTCAGTGTTGCACTAACGCTATTGCAAATCTTTAAACCCCTCCGCATTTCAATAAACGAATATGTGGAGCTGCCCCGTTCCACATAAACGGAGGAAAAGTAATAAAAATCATTTACCATCGATCGAGCCATACGTTACACTCGGTAAATTCGTTGGGATAATCTGTCGTTATTAGGTATATTGTCGTATACGTCTACAAACACCACTTCCACAAATGTTTTTTTTTTGCTTTCCGGATATAATTCGTTATCGAGTTGTGGCCCCAAGATAATCTAGATATAAACACATCTCCTGAGACAACTTTCATTTACAATAAATCAAGGAAATGGAAGCGGAGAACGCTCGGTCTACACAAAAAGGCATAAAAGTGAGAAATGTAACGGATGTTGTAATTAGTACCGTATTGCTTTTCTTCTGCGAGAAATTCTAGACATTTATTGATACGGATTTATCAAAACAGTTATACTTCGTCTGGTATTTAATCTAATTAATAAATTGTATTACATTAGCAATCAGACGTGTTATCAATTATCATCTCACAACAGTTCATTTTCAAAACCCATCAATCTTATGATTTTTAAAAGTAAATGTCATCAATAGAGATCGCGTATTACATCCGATTTCAGGTTTTGATTTTTGGACAACTCTGCTACATTTAATGAAATAAGAATAAATATTTCAAATTAAAATGGCATACAATGTTTTTAGAAAATAATTAACAACCTGTATTAAGTGGAATCGATTTCGTTGTGTTCTTTTACGAACTACATATCATCATTCTATTTTGAGACTAAGAGTAGATTATTTAACTACGAGTACATTAAGCGTAATAGAATGTTATGTTTAATTAAAAAAATTCTCCCCTGTTGTGCCGTGGTAGTCGCCGAATCCATCTTAGAATTTCGCTGATCATGCTATCATCTTATTCAGACAGAACAAAGGGATATATAAGCAATACTTTATCCATAAAAGTAATGTGGGTTTATAGAAATCGATCTAGTGAAGATGCATTGTCCAATATGTCATCTAAAATGACAAAATATGTGAACAATTCATGTACATCTCTTTGTATATTATTTGTCGATCTAGCAAAAGCGTTCGACACAGTATTTTACATAAGATTTTTGAATATTTTCGAAAATACTTTGTGTGAAGGAGTAGCATATGAACTAATGAGAAACTATTTAATAAAAAGGAAACAATTTGTAAAAATAAATAATGTTGTGAGTGATGTAGGAAATGCAAATTATGGATTTTCAGAAGGATCAGTTCTGGGTTTGGTACTTTACAACATTACGTAAATGACCTGTTTAAATTGGATACAGTAGGGGACGTGATGAGCTTCAACAATGATACTGTTGTCGTTTATGAAGAAAATAATTGGTAACGATGGTAATTGCTGAAAATTATTTTACAAAAACTATGCAGTGGTTCAATAATCGATTTTTTACAAGTAATTTTAATAAAAATGATTTTGTCTCCTTCACACCATAAAGTTCACACTTACCTACATATAACATTCTTACTATTAAACATGACAGTAACATATAACTGCACCTTCCAATATTAAATGTCTAGCAATTTATCTTGATTATCATCTAAAATGGGATATACATTAACTATATGACGAGTAAATAAAGATATATGTTTCATGAAATTTAATATTCTCTACATATACTTATTACAAATTAAATTCAGATTCTGTATTATGTTCTAGTTCAAAATTATCTCAGTTATGGAATTCGTCATATACATATCTAAGTTGGAAGTAATAGAAAAGTGAACTTTAAAAATTATTTTTCAAAAACCCGAACAAAATTAATTTGTTTTATGATAATAATATATTGGATATTCGCCAACTATCTTTTGTGTCAGCATCAACAAAATGATCATCATGAGGTCATCAGTCCTAAGACTGGTTGGACGCTAATCTCCAGCTTCTCCTATCTTGTGCTAACCTACGCAATTTCGCTAATTGTGCTACAACCTACATCCCTTACTATTTGTGAGCAGTAGTCTAATCTGGGCCTACCTCTGCCTTTCTTCACTCCTATTTCTACCTCTAAAATATCGCGGACAATTCCCCCATGTCTCAGCAACTGGCCCACCATTCTATCTCTTCTCTTCTTTATGTTTCTCCACATACTTCTTTTCTCGCCGACTTTCTCTAATACTTGTTCGTTTCTAACCCTATCAGTCCACGGTATTTTTATCATTCTTCGGTTTCGCAACCATATAGTGCCGTGCTCCATACATACGTTTTCAAAAATCCCTTCCTTGTTTCTAAGTTTATTACTCCCGAGCATAAAAGTGCTTTCATTTTGTTAAAAGCTACTCGACCCTGTGCTATTCTCTGTTTTATATCTTTATCGCTTCTTCCATCCCAATTTATATTACTTCCTAAATAAGTGAAGTCTTTCATTATTAATTTGTACTTTCGTTTTTGCTCTGCTCTCGCGCCCTCTGCACACTAACACTTTAGTTTTGTTTTTATTCACCCTCATTCCGTATTCCTCTGTCAAAACTGCCTCCATTTCGTTCAACGCTGATTCCCATTCCTCTTTATTAGATGCTAATACTGCTATATCATCCGCGAATCTCTGCATTTTTAGTTTCTGTTCCTGTACTTTAATCCCGAAATCCACTCTATCTTTTACCACACTAATCGCCTCTTCGATATACAGATTAAAGATTAGTGGTGATAGCGTACATCCTTGTGTTACTCCTTTCCTAATACTTACTTCCCCTTATTTCCCCTTCTACTTCTATAACAGCAGGTTGCTTTTTGTATAGATTGTGTACTACTCTCCTATCTCTATACTTCATTCCCGCGCTCTTTAGTATCTCGAACATTTTTTCCCATCTTACATTATCAAAAGCTTTTTCTAAATCTACAAATCCCATATAAGCGTTCTTTCCTTTTTCTATTGTTTTCTCTAACATTACTCTTAGCGCCAGAATAGCTTCGTGAGTTCCCATATTTCGCCTAAACCCGAATTGATCTTCTCCTAGTATTTCCTCCGCTCTATTTTCCATCCTCTTCTGCACTACTCTGGTTAAAATTTTTGACGCGTGGGAAGTTAGGCTAATCGTTCTAAAGTTGTCGCATTTGTCGGCTCCTCTCTTTTTCGGTATAGTAACGATAATGTTCCTCTTAACAACAAAATAAGGAAACAAAATTGATGTCTTCATTAATTCATCAATTATTATTATTATTAATCTATAATTAAAATCTAAATTCTTCGTTTCACATAACAATGATTTCCTTTTTTTATATATTCCTCATTTTTTTTTTTCATGTTGTGTAAAATGATTGGTCTGTTCTTATAGTCTCCTGCATATAACATATATATATATATATATATATATATATATTATATATATATATATATATATATATATATATATATAAAGTGTGAGCCATATTTTATGTTGGTATGTAAACATTGAATAACTTTGAAAAAAAACCATTTTCAAATATGAGGTATTTTTATTTCATTTGGTCCGTTACAATTTATTTAGACTAATTTTTTAATACATCAATCAAGTGTCCGACTTTATTGGACACAGTAAAATATGCCCTTTTTGCTGCGTTTTCCGTCACTTTTTCGAGCATCTCGGGCGGTACAGCGATGATTTCGGCACGAATATTTGCCTTGAGCTCGTCAATGGTCTGAGGCTTGCTGCCGTAAACTATTGTTTTCAAATAACCCCACAAAAGAAGTCCGAAGGCGTCAAATTTGGAGATCAAGTTCAGTGTCAACAATTCGAGCAACTTTTTGGCCGTATTCCAAGCGACGTGGACGGTCTGTCGGCAAAATTCTTTGAGTTAATTGCACTTTATATGGAAACAAATGCAAATCATCCTTTAAAATGCGCCGCATAGTGGTTCCACTTACGTCAAAGTGTTGAGCGCTGTGGCGACACGACACATTTGGGTTCTGGGCAACACTCTCTCTTACCGCTTCATCCAGTTCTTTGTCGTTGATGAACGACATGTGGACGATCTCCCACTGTTGCGTGCTCAACAAAATTTGACACCAAGCGACGAATAGTGTTGTCAAACGGTGTCTGTTTGCCACGATATTTTCGATGATATGCACGTTGAGTTAACACAACTGAACGTCTATTTTCAATGTAAAGCGTCATTATTTCAGCGCATTGTACATGGTTAAAATTGTACTGAATTGATGTTTTTAAAACTTGTCTACTCAAGTCAATCGGTTGACAAATGTCAAAGTTATTCAATGTTTACATACCAACATAAAAGATGGCGCACCCTGTATAAAATATGAAATACCTGCGATATATAAAAATTGTATTGTGAAAACGGCTGAACAGAAAATAACTGATTGATAATTTTATTAGAGGAAATTCAAGGACTGATATTTCGGTATTCTATTATGTTATTTCACATTATACTTTGTAGCTCTGCTGCGCTTCTAAATGTTGAACAAATAAATCATTAATTAATTAATTAATTAATTAATTTAATATAGTTATGTTATTTCACATTATACTTTGTAGCTCTGCTGCGCTTCTAAATGTTGAACAAATAAATCATTAATTAATTAATTAATTAATTAATTTAATATAGTTGTATTAATTTATGAAAACTTGTCGATTATGGTTGTGTTACGAAGAATATTGTACCACCATTAATATCATATGATTAAAACTAGGTATCCCCGATACTGTTCAGGTCATCTTTAAATTCTTGCATACAAGTTGATATTAGTCTATCTCTACGTCTCTTGCCTGCTGGTTCCCATTGCAACATTACACTTATCAGATCTTCTCAGTTCACTCTCAATACATATTCTAGCCGTCTTCATTTTTGCTCCTTAATTATTTCTCTTATATTCTCTCCTTTTGATTCTTCTTCTATTTCAAAATTGGTTTTGATTCTGTATTCTGCATCTGCAGTTCGCATTGGAACTAATATTATTCTCACGTGTTTCCTTTAAGAAATTTTCGGTCTTTGATTTTCTATTTTTGTCATGGTTATTGTATCTGCTGCATAGGTAATTATGGGTCTTAGTAAAATTTTATCTCATCTTAGTTTTTCGGGTTAATGTCTTATTCCTCTGCAGCTTCCTGTTTGCTTGCAGAGCTTTACTGGCAGATATAATTTTTTACTTAATTTTAGTTGATCTATCTTCATTACGGGACCGCATGACCTTCAGATATCTGAATACTTGGCTCACTGCCCAGTTCCATTCCCATACTCATTAATTTCTTTTTTCTCTTATTTATTTTCAGTCAATCTTCTTATACACGGTGTTTCATTTGAATAAATAAATTACTATTTTCACAACTTTTCAAAATATAACATTTTATTACTATTTAAAAAATGATTTGGATCACAACTTCCGATATGATTGGAAGTTACACCATGCAGTAATTTTCTTGTGAATATATTTCAATTATAAAGTGCAGTATTTATTTTACATTATTTTGCGACAATATTGTTATTGCGACGCTTATAAATCCCACTTAATTGCTAATTCACGTCGATTACACGTTATTTATTAACTTTGCGCTAACTTTGGACAACTCCGGATTTTAATGCCCCCATAACAGAGTATTAAAAATTCGCCATAACTTCGCAAAGCAGAGTCTATGGCTTCATTATCATGAGTAATGGCGAGCTATAAAGGCGTGTTTTGTGATGCCGGGACATTTTTAAACGTGAAATATGGCCGCTTGACGGCGCGGAACTATACAAAACTGTATCACCGAAGAACTATTAAAAAGTTTTAATTGCGTAATTAACACCGTAATATATTCATGTTAATTTATGAAAAGCTTGCCGAAGAAAATAGAAAGGGCCGGGCTGCGGAACCGCGCTGCGCTTTGGGACGAAATAACTCGTTACTATGTAAATCAGCTAATAATTGTTAACGTTTAAGCCCTCAAACTTCATGACAGTGAATAGTCCTTTGTATTTGGAATTGTGGCTGCGTGACGGAAATTTCTAACAAAATTTGTCAGGTAATAGACGCTCATGTAATGTAAAACTTCATGCTCAACTTTATGCTTAAGACATGGCAAGTTGTGGGAACATAGAGCAGGACTAGCTTTAGAAACAGGTACCCGAGTTTAGTGAAATAACTGCTAACTAGTTGAATATTATGATTAAGCAAAATGAGGTTGAAAATAGGTGATTAGTGAAACTCAAGTATAAATAATACTGTTCCTCAACGGAATATAATAGTCACAAGTTTACCGAGATTGGTATATAAATAGGTAACACTGGAGAACAAAAATTATGTTGCATTTATTATAGCACATGTTCTTATCTAATTTGAAGACGCCGAGTTCAAATCTGTAGATAGTTTTGCTCTGTAAGCACTAGACATTTTGCAATTCGACATTTTCGTATAATGACATTCTTTTAAACACCCCTTACGAGACATACGAGTATACTCATATAACAATCTGATTGGTGAGTCGATCAATGAGTAATTTGGTTCTAACTACTCACTAGTGTTCCTTAATTTCTTGTAAGTTAACTACACTAATATTAACGTGTACCATAACCGTACAATACTCTGCTTTTCACTAACTGATAATAAATTAGCTAACTCAAAAGGCGCTATTCTCTTGAGTTTTCTTATAATATTGGAGTTATCGAAAAGCTGGATAGCCTCGACGTTCTCGTGTTGATAGAGTCGCTGTTCATGATTCCATCCAAATTTGGTAATTGTTTGGTCTACAGTATCCTGAAGGTTACGATGGAGGTCACTGTTTCTGACATACCAAGGCGCATTGACGATGTTCGTCAGAACTTTATTCTAGAACTCTGGATTATTAAGATATTACTCTTGCTGGCATAATCTCATAGTTATTATATGCCATAAGTTGATACTGGTTTGAGGACTTGTTTATACAGAAGTATTTTGTTGAATGTTGATAGGCCGGAATGCCTACCAAGTAAGCCTTACATTTTCTTTAATCTTATATCCGGCTCATTCTTCTTCGTTTTAACATGAACCTTCCAGCGAAATCTTGCATCTAGTGTAATATCCAGATATTTTACCGAGCTGGCATAAGATATATGGGCATTATTTGTGCTGATTATAATTTGTTGCTCGCTTTTATTTGTGAAGTTTATGTGGACTGATTTGGTTTCTTTCAATTTAATATGCCATCTTTTGGTTCAATTATTGATTTGGTTATTACAAACTTATGTTTGTAGTTTATTTGCAACTTCTTCATGGTTTTTATCTACAGCTAAAATGGCAATATGATCTACAAAGGTAGTTATGGTATCTTGTTCCAGCTGTGGTATATCAATTTGTGTAAATGAAGTACAATATGGGTTCTAGAACGCTTCCCTGTGGGACTTCTGCTTTAATTTCTTTTAATTCGGAGTATGTTTCATCTTGTTTAACTTGAATCCTCCAGAGATGTACAATTACACGATGAAAAAAAATCAATTGCGCGAAATAAGATACATATATTCAAATATGGGTATGTACAAACGATCAGCTGCGTTATATACGTTAATTAACTTTAAATTAACGTATACATATTTTAACATATCAAGATAAATGCGATAATTAGTAGGTGATTTGTAACAATTGATATGGATGTCTAGATACTCTTATTCGGGAAAAAATTTACACTTTTAGCAGTTGTGCCTGTTCTTGCCTCTACAAGATTCTAAAAGGAAAGGGTTGGGCCGGGTTGAATGGTTATAATATTTATTCCACTTTCAAATGTAACCATTTTCTTCCACCGAAATCCAACCCCCTCGTTTTAGAATCTGATAGAGCCAAGAATTTTGCATTCACAGAGCAAACTCATTTGATGCTCCAGCAGTATTCTTATCCATCATATGCTTGTTCCAATGTCTTTGGTAACGTTCTTCCATCGCCAGGAGGTCTTGATGGAAATGCTCCCCCTGTTCGCCATTGCCAGAGCTAAAGTTCTCGGGAACTGATCGAGGTGGCTATACTAGAAATGGAGCTTATCACTCATATTTTAACCAAGATTTCAGACAGCCAACGGCATTTTAGCTACCATAACTGCATAGTTATACATTTTTCTGTTGCCAATGAAGTTTTGTATAACTGCCATGAAAGATGGCCACCCTGCTTTCTCCTTGTCATTCATCTTCCTGACAGAGTCCTGCACATGCAGGTCTATACTATCTAATAACATACATACACTTTGGAACACGTAAGAGATATATTATGAAAATTAATCAATAATGCTTTACAACAGTGGATGACAAAAAAAATTTCCTCAGTGTAAGTAGTATCTCAAAAAAAGGAACAAAATTGATATCTACCTTACTTACATGTTCACAATCTCATTACGAATATTTTTCGACTTCATATACTATTTACTTATAAACTTACTCAACTTCCAAGACTACAACAGGAGTGATAAAGTTGTTATGTTTTTAGTGATTTCTTTACTTCTGAAATCATGTTTGGGAAAGGGTTTCTGGGTAATTCAGAAGGGTAGTTTTTGATTAAGTCGGTGCAGCTGTTTTCCGTAAATATTTAATAGTATCTTCTGAAGTAGTGCTAGGAGAAGCTAGCTCAAAATGTTACCCACTTAGGAGATTAAGTTCTTCATTAACTAACGTTCGTGAAGAACAATTATCAACAATATTTAACCTCCTATAAAATTTAACAATTTTTCTTATAAATCACCAAACATAAAACTTGTTTTGTATTTCTGTTATAAAGTAACAACAGTTGAACAATTTTGTTGAGAGCAATTGAGTAAAACAACTATTAAGTTTTATAACACTATATTTTCACAAAAATCGTGACTGCAGTTTCAACAATTTATGTCATTTTCAAAACGATGATTCAACTATTTAATTTTCTTAGTGTAAGATCTAGAATTTTAGACTTAGACTTAGACTTAGACTTAGAAGAAAGATTTAGTCTTAGAACTAAGAATCAATTTTCTTAGTACAATCATTGTTCTGAAAATGACATAAAGTGTTGAAACTACAGTCATGATTTTTGTGCAAATATAGTGGTATAAAGCGTAGTAGTTGTTTTACTCAATTGCGTTGGAATTATGAACTACCACAGAGTAACGACTTCCTCAATCAAATTTTGTTGAGGTTTAAAGCTCAGTTTATGATCATGAGAGAATAATAGTAGTATTAATTTCAATACATACCATGGTATGTCAATAATGCAAGCTTACAATCACTGTCTTTGTTTTTGGTTTTTCTCCATTACCGACGAAATCATCACAGAAGGACGTAAACGAGCTCGGATTCTAGAACTTATAATGGAATCTCGTCCGAAGTGAAATGAGCATTGAAATGAAAATTGCAGTTGTAGTGTGCAAGCCAAAAGTTTTCGAACCTCATGAATATGTATTAAAACTACCAGACATGATAGCATAACACGTAATTTGTATAGAGGATCTTGTCAAATTTTCTCAGTGCTATATCAAAATTGACCGAAATACAATTAACGACTTTTACTCACTTTACTAACGACTGTTACTCACAGTTGGAAGTTAAACTAGGACGTAGACCACAAAGCAAATTCTGCTGTAAACTCTTCGTGAAGAGATACGTGCTACTTTCATAGAGGACCTTGTTTAATTTTATCATAATTATAACATACAGTTACGCAAATATGGAAGTAGCTTGTTAATAATCAAGCGAGTTATCTACTGGTTGCAAACGAATAATGCAATACAAGTTTTAATTTAAATAATTTCATACATATTTACAAGAAAATCGTTTTAAAAAAGTATTTACGTTAATGTAATATGTTTATCTATAAACTTGCATTATTTTAACAAATCTGAAGGTGTACGAACTAATTCCTATCAAATTAGAGACACTTCTTCACAAATTTAAATATCTTTTAAACATACCTGATATTTGTCTGTGTAATATAGAAAACTCTTTTAATTATTTTATTGAATTATTTTCAATTCTCCTTGATATATCTCACCCTGTAGTAAATAAAAAAAGGAAATAAAAATCTAGGAAACTACAATGGTTATCAGAAGAAAAATATTCATGACCCTTTATTATAAATAGTAGTTATAGCAAGGAATATATATATATATATATATATATATATATATATATATATATATATATATATATATATATATATATATATATATATATATATATATATATATATATATATATATATATATTTATCATCAAATTCTAAAAAATACCAAACGACAGGAAATATTTCTAATGAACAAAATAAGACAAAAGAAATATGGACTCTCATTAATTCAACTTGTTGTGTGTCAATAATTATATACATATTAATATTGATAATGTAATAATCTCTGAAAAGAAGCAGATTGCCTGATTGCTTTACCTATTACTTGTCTACAGTAGCAATTAATAAAATTAATCAGTATTTCTAAGGTAAGACAACCCCAATGTGTACTATTTTCCATAATATAACAGACACATCTTTTATGTTACCTATAACGTCATACCTATATATGATATAGTAACTACCATTTATAATCTCAAATCAACAAATTCCTCAGGAGTTTATAGCCCCACTCACAATAATTAAACCCATTGGTGATGTAATAGTAGATTCCTTAACAACATATTTATCTTGTAAATTTATATATTAATTTTGGTCTGCCAATTAAGATTAGCAAAATTTCCAGACCCCAAATATGCTTAATATTATTATTATTTAGACCTGAAATGCTCGGTGTCAATATATAATTTATATCTTGTTTTGCATTAATTAATCATTTCAGCATATTATATTATTTATATTCACACCCATTTGAAAAATATATTTACTATTTACTATTATGCTTTATGGGTTTGGGCCTCATCAACCACTGATCGCAGGGGTAGTCCCTTCACGATCCCTTCTTATACGGGTCATTATCCAATAATGCTATTCTATAAAATTTAATTTAGGCACGTCCCTCGCCTTAAGCCTCACCTCTTCTAGAATAACAGGGGTCCCTAATATAAGGTACCTCTTCTCCTCCAGTACAGGGCAGGTGTACAGAAGATGAACAGAGGTTTCCTCGTTTTCTTTAGAGTATTTGCAAGTCAGGCTGTCAGTCAGCCTCAGTTTGTGCTTATATGCATTCAGGCTACTATCGTGGCCCGTTATGATTCCCACAAGGGTTCTGGCTTTGTGCCTGTTCAATTTGATGAATTCTTGGGCCCATTTCTGAGTACTTTGCCGTTGCTGAATTTAAGGCTGCCAACGCCGCCCTGCTATCCGAGCAGATACATACCTTCTCCTGAGTCCGATTTGGGTCGGCCCCCAGAACACCGTATATAATTGCAACTAGCTCGGCCTGGAGTGCGGTAGTCTATTTGCCCAGGGGGAAGGTGTTACCTATCCTATCGCGTCGCCTACACACCCCCTCACCCAATGTGGTCCACTCTTGGCTCCACCATATCAGATGTCTCCATTGAGCGGTAATCCAGCTCGACCCTCCAGTCAGTCGGTCTTACTGGCGAGGGTGATGTTATATTCCTTGTCAAACAGGAAGTGGACACCCGTACTGTCAGAGGACATCCATAGGAGTCCTTCCTCAGTTATCTGTCTTGAGAGTCGATTCAAGTCCCTTACCTTCTTATTCACGTTTCCCACCCTGTGCATTACCTTTGCGGCTTCCGCTTTCAAGGTGACATTAGGAGGTGGTATTCCCGTCAGTATCCCCATCGCCTTGATCGGTGTTGATCTTGGGGCTCCGGTTATGCTTCTTAGAATCAATCATCTTAGCTTGTTAAGGCGGTTGGCTTCCAACTTTAAACAGGCTCTCTCCCAGCTGCATAGGTCAGTCTGGGCTTGAAAATTGCCTCATACATTTCATGGTCTCCAATTTGAAGCCCCAGCTATTACCAATGGCCCTTCTCAGTTGCCAAAGTGTTGCTGTGATTTTGGAACATATGTGACTTAGATGTTTTTCCCATGTCAGTTTCTCGTCCAGGATTACTCCTAAGTATTTCACTTCGCTATTATAGCTTAGTTCTTGGCCACCAAGATTCAGTGGACATGTTCTGTTTCACTTATATTTCTTGGTGAACACTATGACCTCAATCTTAGAGGGATTGACCGAGAATCCCCTATCGCTGCACCAATTCCCAACCTTGATTAATGCTCCCTGTGGAAAATATATAATTTATTACCCAAAAGTATGAAATAATGTATACAAATTGCACTGGAAAGTATTCAATCCAATTCTAGAGTTATAGCTTGACAAGAATAGAAAAATTCGTTATATTCTTTGTGTATGCGTTGAAGACAGAGCGAGGCAGCATTCGGAGGGAAAAGGGTGCACTTTACGCGCGGCCAAAATGAACTCTGTGTACATTTTCATACGCTCCATATTTACTCTATAAGGGTCTTAATGTGAGTGAGTAAAGACTAGGCTATTTACTGCGCACCTGGTGGGCGGTTCGATATCGCAGTTTTGAGACTTGCTCCTGTTCTTAACGAGCATGTATATATATATATATATATATATATATATATATATATATATATATATATATATATATATATATATATATATATATATAGTATAAATGTATATAGTTATAAATCGTTCACACTTCTGTCTCAAGAATTTGACAATATATGAGATTGATCCATACAACTTGATTGATAAATACAACTAATAGTCTTCTCATCATTGGGGTATTAGTAACAAATGACCTTCACGTGATTCTGTGTACATTTACTGAACCTCGGATTCGAATCGATTATAGGCAGTGTTAAGAAACAGGAGGATTTTAATAGAACTAGCACTGTTCTTAACGACCGACCCAGGAATACGAGACTTACTAACTAATGCAAACCAGACCCCCGGATGTCGACTAATTATTTCAAAGTGCCCGTATACTAACGCACGGACACAAAGTCGGTCGGGCACTAGCCGGAAGTCTAGTTTCAGCCGTTAAACACCGGTCGACAATGTCATTAGAATCGCGGAAAGCCGCCGTCTATGCAATTCGCATACTAATTACAAAGAGGCAGACCTACGGACCTTTTCAAACTTTATTGCTGCGGATAATCGCAACTGTTAAAGTTATTACGGACGTAGCCTCTGCTAAGAGGTCAACGGTTAAAATAATTTTCCGAGCCTCGATAATCCTCGACCATAATATTTAGTGGATAAGTAGTGGACTAGTTAGGTACTGAAAATTTGTCGAGATCCATTAAAGGGATTAAAATTAAATTACATTGCCATTTGTAAATATTTGTAAATACTTTGTTAGTTGAAAATTATTTCAACTAATATTTAACAAATTAGAATTGTATCATCGGGAAAAACATGAATAAATAACAGAAATGAACCATAATGTTACATGCAATGAAAATAGTGTCAACGAAAAACTTTGGAAAAAATACTGGTTCTTTAATTAAATCGTAAGAATTTTAATTCAATAGTATGTATATTCTCTTCTAGCTATTACCACTACTTCTATTCATCTGGGCATACTATTGACCAAGTGGTGAATGGTTTTCTGAGGATTATTCTTCCATTCGACAAGAACGACTTATTCCAGTTCCCCAAGAATCATAGGGGCGGGTTTGTGGCGTTTAACTGACCGTTTTAGTACATCCCAGAGATCAGAGGCGGCGGGGCGGCTGGTGTATAGGTGCTGTAGAGCTGCAGAACTGCCAAAAAAATTAGATATTTGTATATTTTCGCGACATAATAATTACTAAAATTTATTAATAAAATAATTTGGTTAGTTGGTGCAGCTAACCAAATTATTGCATTAAAGTCGCATTCTTCCCGCCGCCCTCTATTGAGTAGTAGACCAGATTAATTATCTGGGTCTCTAGCCTCGCGGTATATTGAACTGGGCCCCACGAGGTAGTTCTCAGCACGGCTCGGCACACCCGTCCTCCCCCTCAATTCTCGCGATAATCCACACTTGACGCTCCTAAATGCGCGAATTTACACGGTCAGTGAGCTGTATTTTTTGCAGCTAAGGCAACATCAGTGAATGTTTACTCCTTCCTACTCGGGCGGGCGTAAATCGTACCTATTTCATATTTCGTGTTAATTTGAGATTTTAAATACTGTTTTGTGAATTCGTGTAGTGATTTATTGTACTAATTATTAATATTTATATACTGTGATAGTGACAATGGATTTAGTTTATAATTTAGTTCATGTGAAGCGATTTTTTAAATACTCTTATGAAGAAAAAATTGATTTAAAAAACAATGGTAGGCCATTGCCCGATGTTGTTATTGAGACTGCAGGTGTTAGCCGCGGAAAAGCATATAAACGTCAATTTAATAGAGACATTTATTCGAAAAACAATTGGATTTGTGGGTGCAACAAAAAAAATGCGTTATTTTGTTTTCCTTGTTTACTTTTTGGCGGTGATAAAGCATGGACGGAGGTAGGGGTGACAGATTTGGTGCACTTAACTGAAAAAATAAAAAAGCACGATAACTCCAAAAGCCATCTACATAATACAATGGAATTAGCTTTATTAGGAACAACTAATATTAAAGCGCAGCTAGATTCAGATTATTGGATAAATGTGCAAAAGCATAATGATAATGTGACAAAAAAGAGATACGTTTTGTCAAAAATTATAAACTGCATAAAGTTTTGTGGGACCTTTGAACTGGCGCTGCGAGGACATGACGGAGCTGAAGCCTCTCAAAACTCGGGGATATTTCGTGGTTTGATAGATTTTTCTGTTGAGCTTAATGTAACTGTAAGCGAGCATCTACAAAATGCTTCAGTATTTAAAGGAACCTCTAAAGAAATACAAAATGATCTATTAGACTATATATTAAAAGTATGTCATGAAGAAATAATTAAAGAAATTGACAAACCTTCATTTTTGGCAGTTATGACAGACGAAACAACTGATGTATCTGCAAGAACTCAGTTAGTGGTAGTTTTAAGATATATTCTCGATGGTGAACCGGTTGAACGTTTTTGGACATACCTGAAACCTACAAAATGTGACGTTGAAACTCTTTCGGAAAATATTTTAAGTGTTTTAGACCCTCTAGTAGAAAATTCACCTTTTCGCTTAACCAAGGAATATGACGACAAACATGAATGTTCTTCAAAAAGGTATTAAATTCCAAAAATTTTTCTTGTGAAAGTCTACATTTTTGTATAAGCGGATTTTTCATAAAAATTCTGAAGTATCAGGAAAACGCGTAACCTTGAAAATTTTCAAAATTTTCGCTTGCGATGCATTTTTTTGCGGCCCCTACGGCGCCAGTAGTTTGGATACGTTTGAAATTTGCACGCGGGCGGCCAATACCCTATGATCGGCCCTGTGCAGAACACCCGCTTCATTTCATCACGAGCCACCACTGCCAGAGATGCTTTATGGAATTCATATCCCAGGGTTTTTGGTAGCCAGTCCATAATTGGAATCACAAATCGAAGGTAGTTCCTAGTACCTTTCTAGCAACGCGAGGCCGATCGTTATCCTGTACACAAATGACATTACCTCCGACAGATGGGACAAATGGCATCACGTATTCTTCTACTGTATTTTATTCATAGAAATGTGCATTCATGAATTTCCCCCATATAGGAACCAAGTCCGTGCGACCATCGAAACAAATTCCTCCTCGGAATATTATTGATCCACCAAAAAATGGAATCCTCGGAGAGATATTTCAGACAGCAAACCTTGCTCCTGGTCTCCGCCAGACTTGTTTACGTTCATCTTCTGAATTAAGACGTACTTTCGTTTCATTTAAAAACAAGACTTACTTTCATTCGTCAGTGGTCCACACTTTATGTGTTCTCTTGCAAAGAGCAGTCTGTAACTCTATGTCCTCTGGGGAGCAGTAGTGAAATGGCTTGTCTTCTACTGTCCAGTTCTCCTTCATTAGACGCCTGGTTATGCAGTGCTAGCTAGCATGAGAGCTGGCCTAGTCAGTTACGCACCGTATGACCGTATGTTACGAATTACTGTCATGTGCGAGTCAGTCAGTATCTTGCATCGGAGTTACTTCAACATTTCTTGTTTTTACTCACCCATTGCTTTCCCCCACCACTCACAAGCCAGCAGCTCGCATGCGACTCGGACGTCAACTCGCACGATTTTGCGAAATTTCAGTAGCTCGTATACTCGGTACACTTGCACACAACGAAGTTTACACTTGACTGCAGTCTCTCGGACAATACCTGCTTACCTATGTTATAGCAGCTACTCTCATCGTATGACCGTTCGAGGCCAGTCAGGCTACTGTCATGCGAGTATACAGTGGCAGTAGCTGTCTACTGTCACGTCAGCAGCTAGTACTGGGTAACCAGACCTTAAGCCTTCTCCTGACCGTCCGCCCAGAAATTGTTACATTTCGAGCTGCTGCTAGAAGTATTAGCTCTAAACTGGTAGAATGCCTCTTTCTTAAGGCGACTTGAATAAGATATCACTCATCCCTTACATCTACAGACTCCTTACGACATTGTCCTGGAGTTCTATAGTAACTTCCAAGTTTGCATATCTTCCAAGGGTGTCTAATAATAATTTATCTAGGTAATAATGTAATAATAATAATTGATCCACATTCTTAACTACCTACTCTAATATACTAATATCACCATCATATACATATACTAACATCATAAAAAGACTACAGTGCTTTAAACTAAAAATTATAACATAGAGAACACTCAACTCAAGTAGGTTATGAAAATATTTGATAATATTCCGCTTAACGCTAAACTAGCCGTTGGGACAAAATTATTCTATAATAGCATAACTTTAATGATTTTCATCGATATGATTTACTATTAGATATAGTTATATTTGCATTGGATATAATTTATATTTATTAATAGAGAATATTAAATTGTTGTATCTAAACTAAATGAAAGAAGTCCTAGAAATGATCCTTGCAGTACACCACACTTAATGTATTTTATTTATAAACTAATATACCAAGATATACATAAAATTGTATATATATAATAATAAATTATTTCAGTTAGTATAAAATCTCACAGAAATAACAGTGTTGTTTTCCTTGAAAGTGCTGTTTTATATACATGCTGTTAAATCCAAATAAACTACTAGTTTAATGAACTGTTCACTGTATTATATTAAATCACACAAACGCACAAAGTTATACGTTTACCAGCTTCATTGAATAATGGTATACGGGGACGGTTGGTCTTATCGATTTATTGTCAGGAAATCACGCAAGAACTTTATTAGAGCGAAATCGACTGCCTCCTTGTAATAACTCAATCTGTTTTGGGGTTAATTTCATGTAAAATTGGATCAACTCTATATATTAATTCCGATAATTATGAGGCTTCTGCTCTTTCATGCGATTTAATTGTTTCGTTATAAAAAGACTCCGATGCAACAGATATGCAATGCTGTGTTCCACGTTGATTTATGGGAAAAGAAAAATCCTCATTTTTCACATAAAAGTAATTTGTTTTCGTGTAAATGTAGGTTCTCTATGCAAATTCCATTCGAAGATTGACGCCAGACGAATCATTAACTGTAAATTGATGGGATTGTTTCAATTTGTGTCTAACAAATAATTACCTAAACGAAAACAAACCAAATCGAATCTATTAAATAAAGTCTAAAATATATAGCGGACGTATCATCGATATTAATACTCAAGTAATGACTGTAGCGTCCATCACTTGGATGGGTGGTAAATCGGTTCGCAGACGCTATGCAATCCTATATATAGCTCAAGTCGAAAATACACCATTTTCAGGTGGGATTATCTATTATGTTTTGAAAAAATAAACATTTTCATTACAGAAGTAGAGATTCGATAAAGTTTCCATGTCAGCGACTCAGACGTATGATGATAACTCATCTAATGACGTCTGTAGTAGACCTTGATAATGGAGATAGCTGGGCTTGGGTGTATAACCTATAAATGCTTCCACGTATATAGTTCTTAAAAAATTGCTTGAAAAAGGAGATTGAACCTATGCAGATTTTATTTCAAATAAATATCATACTTCAAATGGAATATACGTCATTTTGTTATTTTGATTACTTAACTCTAATAGTTATGCTTTTGCTTTTTAGTTATGCAGTGTTTTGTAGTACGAGCTTTGTTTTAATATGATGTCAAATTTACAATTATAGGTGTATTATACTTATTTCTCACATTTATTTTATACACTTATTAAATATAGTATGTATTTCCAAGGGAGTGACATTAACAAGTAACAGTGTTATCAATAATTCAGCAATATTACTTAATATTACTTATATTGTTGTTGTTATCTTTAAACACAAATATTATGACTTTGTTTTTCAGATTATTCTCCAGTCGTGACCGCATCCTTGATTTTTCAACGAATTTTTCATCTTTCATTGAAATTCGTTATTAATTTACTAAATAATTAATTCACTTATTAAAACAATATATTGACAAATGATAACTTCATTATTATTCATAATAAAATGCAAACATTTTCACATAAGACAGTATATGCATAACTAATAGCCATACCTTGGAGAAATATTAGATTTTATTTAAAAATTGTAGAAGTGTCTCCTAAAATGCATTTATAAACAAGAACATCATCTCATCGAACATAATTAAACGCCCTTACTGCTCGACTACCAACTTGCTCAACGCAAAACGCGATATGCAAATAATCAAAAGACTACGGTAGCCTGATGAAGAATCTAACGTATTTATAATTGATATCATAAAAATCCTTTATAATACGTATATAAAGGTTAAATAAAATTTATATATAAAATATTATTATATTTTTAAAATACTATAACAGTACTTTATTATGTTTAAAATACTATAATAATACTATAAAATTTATCATTACTGTATTACAAAATGTGTGTATAAAAAGTGGGAACATGCCATTTTGCATCGTATTGCTATCAGCCTCTGCTTTTGAAACCTATAATAGCCTATTTTTTAAGTAATATACAAAGATACAAAGCCAGTACTTATTTACCTTAACAAGGTTTTTAAAATTTTAAGCAAACTTTTCTCTTGGTGTAGATTATTTATCTAGACTAACAGACAAAACAACAAACTAGACTAATTAACCAAGATTAATAAAAGTGATTACCTTCAAGGGTATTATGTGTACAGAACTTTTTTTAAATAATTGTGTTAATTTTTTAAAATTAAATCTTGTAAATTAAATGTACTATCATATACCAATTATGCGGTAATTTAATACTTATTAGAAATAAGTTATTTGTACTAATATTAAGTATTTGTATTTCAATTGTAAGACGAAAATTTGCATAACTTAAGATTTTCCTTCCGGATTTACGCCTTCCCAAATTCATCCTCTATTATTTTTCAAGAATGCAGCGAGCTAAAGGGATTAATTTAAAACCATACTTCCGTAAGTTGAATAGCTTACAGCGTATTTTTCAGCAAATAGGTACGATTTGACTCAGATAATCCGTTTGCTTTTGTCTTTCGGAATCTCCGCTACGGTTTTATTAAATGGAATTCATCAAAATGTATGGAAAATGTTACATTAATTCTACAATAGTAAGGCCTTCCTACGGCGCTAATTAAACAATATTAAATGGAAGTTTTCTTTGTCTCGGAAAGAAATTATTATCAAGTCGTTTCTTCCCAAACAATGAGAAAAGTAAAATTGGACAGGCGTACTGTAAAGGACGAAGTAAGGAACTTTTCACGAAAGTTCGGAATTTTCAAATATAATTATTCATCAAATTTATAAGCAATTTGAATATGTCGCGCTATTTCGACTACTGAAAGGTGCAGTTTTAGATGAATATCCGTGTTCGAACAACGTATATTTTGGTATCATCGTTATCGTATCAAAAAAATAGACAATAATGTTATAAAAATCGTAATTAGGACCTTAAAGAGAAGATATAGACATAAATATTTGTTATGTGAAACATCCTTTATTTTACAAATATGCCATGGTGGTAAATATTTACATTTTGTGATAAACGGTCTGTAAAGTATTATTGGTGTGTTATATCTTGAATGAACAATTTCGGTACACTCAGGTAACTTTTTGGCGACCGAGATGAAAGTATGAGGCATTTGATATATTCGAATCGTTATAGGTACAATTCAGTTTAGCTTTTACATCCCATTGACTACATGTTGTTTTTTGTTTCATTGTGGACTGTAAATATGTAGATATATTTCCATATCGGACCATAGGGACAAACCCTAAATATTTCATTAAAATAAAAAAAAGACGTTCAAATAATATATTAACCCTAAGTCTTTGAGGCTGCTTAATAAGTAGTCCAGATTCTTAACTCTCTGGGAGATAGGAGACACATTTTAATGATAAAAAACTTATTTTTTTGTGCAGAAACAATAAAAAATATAGTTGTCAAGTTCAATAGAATCCGGCATAAAGTCGAGAAGAAATCACATCTCCAAAGAGAAAACTTTAATGGTGAGTCTTGATCATGAGCCTCAGAAACGTGAAGTACAGTTCAATTATAATAAAATGTTCGACCAAAATTACCAATAAGTTGAAATTGACAAGTCACTTAAATAAGCCGTTCCAACATATAATAAAAATGGTTAGATTAATTAGGGCAAAAGAAAACCTTGAATAGAAACTTACAAAGCTAGAATAAAAACATACAATATTCAAGGAATTAGACTTGAAGAAAAACTAAATAGAAAACTAACGCATGTGATTTATTAAGAAAACGTAATAATTTATGAACCGTGATGTATCTATAGCAGATCATAATTCACAAGTTCTTCGAGCATTCGTTTGTCGACAATAATTCTCAACGAAATCTATAGTGATTAGAATATCTCGTAGGAATACAAAATACTTGTAAATATAACAGATATCCTATTAATGTTATAAAATTCAAAAGAATTTATATGTGTATTAAGTACAAAATCTACACAGCTTCACGTACTTGTACACAAAATATTAATGTATATCAAAATTCACAGGAATTTTTATGTACATTAACTACAAAATCCTCGTAACTCTATATGCTTATTCTCCAAAGGTCCAACTAGGTTTATTCCTCGGAAGTACGACCCAAGGATAAATTGAGCTGAAACTTATAATAGATCTTAGGTGCTTACAGTCAGGCAATACATTTATTTAAATATTAAGTTATTCAAATAAGTTTCTATACCGCATTTCCTTAAGACTTTTGTAACAACAATATATTGTTCTGAAAAGAAATTTGCATATCTTAGAATATTCTCTCGCGCTACTTCTACTAAGATAATGCCTACAAACATGTGTAGCATTCATGCATAATCAATCTGAATGCATTTCCTTTAGAATGGAGCACAGAATACACGAAGCATGTGCATCTCCACCAAACGTAGTCCATCGTTTATAAGCAAATCATTCATTTTTAAATTGGTTGCTGCAGGTAGGGATTGTTGTTTTCTTTTTATGGATATGCAAACTTACCGCTTGAAATTCAATTAGGTTTGCGCTTAATTAAAACAGCGGGTAACACTCCGTCGGAGTACTGGCGGAGCAATTGTAAACTGGAAAATCCGGGTTACGTTTGGTCTGCTCCATAACTGGATTTTTTACCTTGTATTGATATAACAGTACAAAAGAGTATTATAGTTTTCCATTTTTAAATACGCAAGGCATTGAAAGGGGATCGAGGTAATTATTGTAATGTGATTAACGCCTACCTTAACCCTTAACTGTCTGAATTCTGATATTTTTCCGTTTCCTAGAGTTAGCCGACCGCGGCCTAACACTATAAACGGTACAAAAAGTACAACATCAGTTTTCCATGATACCGAAAAATTATATTTTTATTGTTATTTTACGCGTTTCGCCAACTAAGTTGGCATCATTGGGAGATAACTAGAATTTAATTTTAATCATTAAAAAATCAAGATTAAAATTTAATTTTAATCATTACAGTTTTAAACATCTCCCGATGATGCCAATTTGACAGGCGGTTCGTGCACTGAGAAACGTGTGATCTTTAGATGTTCGTGGAAAACTATTCTCTCCTCATTGCTGCTGTATCTAAGGTTGCACTCTCTTCCTACGATTATAAATCTGGGCTAGTTGGTATGATAAATTTGTAAAGAAATATGGTAAATTGAAATTTGATGTGCTAGGAAATGATTATTAAAAATAACTTCACTTTTGTACGTATCTTCGAAAATGACGCAATAAACATTATAATTAAATGCTTATGTTGTCCTTATATCATCTTCAAATGCGTATGTATAGATAGCATGTCAAGTGGGGGGTAACTATCTCCTGAAACTTATTTTTTGGTCTATTCTAATGTTATCCGAGAATACTCTTTAGGAACTACATTAAAAAAAAGTTAATTTGAATATTTAAAGTTTATTCGTGTCATATAATGGCTTTAAATCCGAAATTTTCGTAGCGTCGTCTGGAGTGCCTCAAGGCTTAAATATGGGACCATTATTCTTTATATTATTTATTAACGATTTGTCTTTAACGCTCGTATTGCATCATATTCTCTTTGCAGATAACCTAAATATTTTTAAACATAACTTGCTTAGATGATCACTTGAGATTGCAAGAACTCATCGGCCTTGTTGTATCGTGGTGTTTGCAGAATTAATTGTCAATAAACATAGATAAATGTAAAGTTTTCTCATATATCTTTAGAAAGCAGCCACTAATTTATCATTATTTCCTTGATGGTATAGTTTTAATATGTGTTTAAATATCAAGGATATTGGCGTGTACTTTGATGATACTTTTTTTGAACTATTATTCTCTAGGCATATTAATCACGTAAATCTTAATGCTTATAAAACTCTGGGTTTTGTGATCATTTAATATTGTTATCGTAAAATGTTTGTTTTGCGTTAGTTCGTTCGAAATTAGAATATTGTAGCCTTATATGGTATCCCTGGCATATAAGTCATATGAATCAACTTAAAAATACCCAGCGGCGTCTCTTAAGGTATCTGCCATTTCACATAGATAACTATTATCCAGTAAGGGAATGTGAACATACTCTGCTTCTACAAAGATTTGATTTCTAGTCACGGAACACTAGAAGGGTGCTTACCAGACTCTCATTTTTATTTAAACTGTTCCATAATAGTATAGATGCACCCGGATTACTAAGCATGTTTACTATACACATTCCTAGACTAGGCTCTTGTGAAGAAAGTATGTTTTATTGCCAGCCTGCAAGGACTAACGTACTGTTAAAATCGCCAGTGTTAGTAATGTCAGATAATTTTAATGTAATCTAGCATTTGTGACTTGAACAATTGTACTTATAACTAGTTTACTATCTTTAGGGAAACAACAACTTCTTATTGTCCTGTAAGTTATATGTTAATGTAGTATTCCGTTATTTATTTATGTTAAAGTCATTTAGAGGTACTTGTTCCAGTTATACATATGCATTTTGTTTATTTTTATAAACATATTTATATTTATTTATTTATTTTTTAGTTATAAATATATATGTATTCCATATTTTGTACTATAAATGGATTTTTTCTGTTGGACAGTAAAGGCATTATTATTATTAATATTGTTATTGAAAACAGAAACAGTCAAAGATTCAAATGGGCATTTCCTCTTTAAAATTATTTTTAATGGCACAAACATACATCGTCCAGTTTTGTCATTGAGATCTATCTCTGAGCTATCAGCAAACGCTCATTAGTTTTTTACATCCTAGCGATCTGTGCAGTATGAGGCCCCGCATAGTACCAAAAATTACCTTGCACAATGTTCTCGCCTCTGACGTTTCATTACCTGATATTCGTATCAAATTACAAAGCTCATATTGGACAGATGTCGATTCCTATGATTGCTCGTTTTTTGCGCATTGCATTGAAAGCACCTGAATGAAACCGGTGATTCGTTCACTAAAGACACATTTACTGTTGTGAACTTTTAATCAAACCGATTGCATAAACATGCAAGCCTGCGTGCACATTCGCTTCGAACCCCTACAAAGGCAACAAACTGCAAAAATATTAATTTCACAAAAGCATCGCAGAACAAAACCTATCGGTGTATTTGTACCGCGCACGAGACCGCCCAAAACATCGTTCTCGTTATGAAAATTAAAGGAAAATGGATATGATATCCAGCGAATAATACGCGATAAGATAGTGATTTTCTAAAAAAAAATATTGGCTGTCATTAAACGGTATCCAGATGAATTATTGACGCTCATAAAAGCGACAGCTTGATTTAGGCATAAACACAAAAAGATCTCATCGTAAACTACTGTAGTCGTTTATTCTGGTTTTTGTCGGAGTTGGGAACGGGGAATATTTCATTAGTAGTTAATAACCATCAGAAGCAGATGTCATTAGCATTTGATTTATATTCAGCGTAAGCAGAAAAAAGTCAATAGGGCACGACATTTTTTAATTAAAACTTCCGAGAACAATATTCTACAGGATGGGTTCGTATAATTATTCTAGAATCATTTGAATTAAACGAAAAATGTAATTTCATGACGTGGGCTATGTAAATCAATGAGTTGTGCAGTTGCCAATCATTCAATATATGTCTTTACTAACTTAATATTCAAACTATACAAAACTATGTACAGTCATTAAATACCATTCAAAGCGGCACTTGTAACATGTAACACATTTTAGAGTTCCGAAAATAGATTAAGCAAGAGACCAGTTCACCACTAACACTGAAAGATTGTATGTTGCTCAATTCGCATTTCATCAATCAAACTGGCATCATGGCGAATTCATTTAAACTACTGTTAACTTATCTCTAATATTTATTTACATCAGAATTTTCAGTTCAAGTTCAGTAAATCGTTACAAATATTTTCCAGCTTCATGCACTGTTTATTAATGAATTCACTCAAATTGACTACTTTTCTTCGTGGTCAGTAATCTAATAGTTATTTCCATTCATGGTTAATGAACGACTCATTGGTCCATTAATATCGTCATTCACCGTATCAACTAAAACAAGGGACTGCTAGGTGTAGGGCCTACCTTGAGTATAGAGTCTGTCTTTGTTCATGGTATTATCAGATTTATTTATTTTAATACTCGTCACGGCATCTATTATCTTGTATGATGGTTTTCGATAGTACGTTGGGCGACGGAAAATTGTTCGTATCTTAAATAGATAATGTGCTTCTTAAACCTAATTACAATTTCTCGCTTTGTCTGTCCAATATACTTTTGACTTTTTTATTTTAGTCTCGTCGTTATTTTATATTTTATTTTTGGGATTTCCTAAAAGTTGTTGCAATTTGCTTATTGCCCGTACCTTGTCTCCGTTATAAATGTTAGTCTCAATATTTATGTTATGTCGTAAGTCGTTGTAGAATTCGTCTTGGTATTTTCCTGATTACCCTATTACAAAAACCTCAAAAGACTATCAATCTTTGACATAAATCAATTTTCGGATAGAATATTACAGAAGAATTTACTGCTAATATAAACTTGAATCCTTTTAGAAATATACAGCAAATACCTTCACAGGCGTGCTGCTTTAAAGATATGTACCGTTAAATCAAGTACAGTGTACAAAATCAGTGTGGTCGTATAATACTATAAATTCTATATTTAAGAGTATTCCATACCATAATTTAAGCAAATATTTAATAAACCATAATTCTGGAAATTGAAGTTTCTAGTTGCTTATTTATTAATTTATGTACCTATATATGAAGTTTTCGTTAAATATGGATAAATAATATGGATTTTCATCAAATAACGGCCCAATCAATTCAGAGTTTTCGTTATTGGTAAGTAATATAATGCAAAATAGAACTTCTTTCGATAATGCCTGTTGGTTTAAGATATTAAATATAAATAGGGTTGTTGTGAATATTTGTCATGAACAAAATTATTATTATTGACAGTCTGAACTAATTGAAATGTAAGAACTGACTTGTTTCTGAATATATAGAAAACTAATTAATTCGCGATGAAAACTGAATAGTTTTTTTTTTGTTGAAGGTGAATTGTTTGAAAATGTATTTCTTATTACATTAAATTGGAAACCCACTTGGGTTAAAACTCGTAGAACTTAATTGGAATATTGTTCTGCATCATTTTTGCAATAGAACTGAAAAATCTAAGCCTAGTAATATCGAAATTGAATATTATATAAAACACATATTGATATACCTCGCAAAACTCCAACTCAATAACTTTATTTCATCCCGGCTAAGCTTCCCCATTGAAAATAAATTCCATATCGGAAATAAGAACGTGCAACTGCACACAATTAATTTCCTGCAAGGATTGCCGGGGAAATTGAACAATAGCGGTAAAATTTGGGCTGGACATTTTTTACGTATTTTTATTGAATAGAGTACAGAAAAATAGTATTTCAGAGGCAATTTCTGCCTTTAGAAATGAAATATAATGGAGTGGTCATCCTGAATAGATACAAAGAGGGGCAGACGGAAGTGCTTGGAAATGGAATTATTGAAGCAATATTGAGTTTCTCGCCCCAGGAGCTGACTGGGTTGTCGGGACAGACAACGCTCGCATGGCGGCACCTCGAACCGTCACAAACACCAGAGATGACGGAAGGAAATCGACGAATGCGCTGCGTGCCCGCTGTGCGAAAGATTTTGTGTTATTTTAGAAATGAAGTTTTGTCATTCTATAATTTATTAGAGGACAAAGTGGATTTTACGGGTAGCTTGAGACGAATTGGAAAATAATGAAGTTGACCAATAAAAAGCATTCATATATCTATACTTTAAATCTTCTTGAAGCTATAATTAAGATTATTATATTCTAATATGTTACATTATAATCTCAAACAATATGCAATGATAAATTGTATCAAAGAATTATTTGGCAATGGCTTTCTAATAATCCTGAAATATATCGATCACTATTTTATAATATACATTTATTGCCCCATCGGCTGAAGTTATAAAGTCGTCTGTATCGGTGTAACTGCCTTAAAGTTAAATCTCTGAAATTAAATTAATCCCCTTGCACATCCTTCCCTCTATATTTTCACATTGACCGTGGGTCAACCCATTATTGAAAAATAGATGGCGGCGTTATCGTCTATGAGATATTCCCATATGTCGTTCATGCTTGCCAACATTCTCCAAATATTTATTTGTTGATGACCGAAAGAGCAGAATAGTCAAATAGTATGTGTTGTACAGTCTATCCTCTTGTTTATATCTTCTACAAAGAGAGTTACCAGTCAAATTCATATTATGAAGATGTTTGTTCATCTGAAAATGTTCAATGAGAACAAGTCACATCGTTCAATTATAGCAAGTCCTTTTTAGACATTATCAAAATGAGTGCTGCACTTCAGTTGGGGTATCCTACCTTGGGGTATTTTATATTATTTCTTTATTATTTGTACATTATATTTAATTATTTGCTTTATTACCGTAATCTGTAGTATAGTCAACAGGGTAGGTTCAAGAATATCCAGTCTTCTAAGCCAAGACTAGCAGTCTCCTAAGCCAATCTACCAGGTACCTTGTTGTCTCCTGACTATATATGATCCTTAGACCTACTACAGAGAAATGCTGTTTGCGTAGGCAACTGTGTCAGTGCATGATGATATTCTAGTGCCGATTCTATTTTTGTTTTATGATTTTGCAGGGCTTGATATGATTCCCTAGTGGCTATATAGATTTTAATTGTTTTGCTTGTTATTTTCTTGTGAGCTATCTCATTCATGGCTATGTCTGTCAACATTTCCTTTGTACTGCGATTGCTCGACTGTATTAAGGCAATTTATGCTCCTTGTTCCTTAGTACCGTCTAAAAGACAGTAATTATTACTTCATTGACACCCTTTCATTTTCGCTCGTTGTATATATTACATAGGATCTATTAAAAACAATTTGTGGTGGGAGGACCTTAGGGCACACCAGGAAAGATATCGCATTAATAACCTTACTCCACTGGTGATTTCCAGAGTTCTTGTAGCCCTTGCTTGATTTTATACCAAGATACTGGGACATACCGCAGTAGTTACAGCCATCTAATTTAAATAAACATCCAGTGGTGGCAAATAATATTACCTCCATTGGTCCTCTTGATATCGCTCACATAACTCCAACCAGCTTTAGCAAGTAGCTAGGAGGTGATTACACTGAGTTTCCATTTTATCATTGCTAGTTGACTTTCATCTACCAGTTAATGGTTTTCTAGGTAGAAACTAGATACTCGCAAATGTACCATGATTTTTCTGATTTTGTCTATTTTATATTTTATATAGATTAAACTTTATATTTGAAGTTTTTTTCTTATTCTTTATGTAATATTTTTCATGATTTCAAATGAATAGGGACGAAAATGAGGAACACAAGCCATTCTTACATTTCTAAACACAATTTTTGTTTACGTTTCACTAATGCCTTTCTTTACTGAGGGCCTCTGCATGGTTTCACTGTAGACTATTATGTTTACAGGTATGTTTGGTAATTTTTACTGACTTCATTATAAAGGAATGTAATAAACACAGTAATGTTATTGGTAAATCTGGTCTTGTGTTTTGATTATTTACGTTGAGTATTGATGTATTTAAAATAGAGCTTATTTTAGTTAATATTTTTTTGAAAACTTCCTTTATTTTCAATCTATCCTATAGTAATAAGCTATTGATCTGATAGCAAATGACTTGAGTAGATTGATTCTACTGAACCCATACACATAATACTAATATTACAATTTTATGGCTAAATCAGTACCTAATTAAATTAAGCTAAGTACATTACACTTTACAACACAAGATCGGAAGTTGTGATTCTCTTCAGTCGTCTCATTTTCTCTTTTGGTTTCATATATTCTTGGCTAGCATACTGTCATGCTGTAACAGTCTGTCATGGTATGTGCAGCAATATTGAGCTATGACATATTTAACAGAGACAATGGAGATATCTCATTGAATAATGCAATTGTGTACATGCCTTGGAGCATCGAGTATGGCACGTATTACCTAATTTTGGGATCTCTGAAACTTATTAGCTAATGATTGAATTTTATTTTTGCATATAAACAAAACTTTAACTTATTCTCGATTTATTTTTATATATAACACAGTAGTATGACAATATATTACAGAGACTAATGAATTTGACAACAGAATTAATTGCGAACATGTATACAACACATTTTCCGTTCTTCCATTATCTTTAATCTGTCATTTAACATGAGACCTCCTATATGGAACGTCGCGTGTTCCACCTCCATAAAGCTGTCGCTGTGAGCGTTTTTAGTCCTGATTACTGCATATTGTAGATGTGACAATGTTATATGAATTATTAAATAGCGTTAGGGATGATCTCTAATTTCGTTATAAACTTAAAAGCCGAGGAAAGTAATCAGCAAGTGTAGTAACACAGGAGACGTTAACAGTTTTGGTTGTAAAATTTCCTCTTAACTATGTACGAGAGATTCCATTAATTGAGATGATTGAAGCAAAATTCAATTAACGAGATTTTGTGAAAATTTGGAATCAGTCGTATATAATATATTTCCGGTCTTAAGCCGGGTCCAGACGTGCGTAACGTATAATGTAGTGTAACGTGAAATGTAACGCGAGTTCTGTGTGTGGACGGTACAACGAGCATAACATGAAACGCTCGCGTCGGAGCTCGCGCTGATCCATCTGCTGTCGGTTTTTAGCGCGAACACAAAGGCGCTCGCAGTGCTCGTTTGGACGGAGTTCGTGACGGTTGTGTCGTGTGGACGTTCATGATGTGGAGTGATGAACAATCGCTTAAACTTATCAGTTTATATCAACAAAAATCTGTTATCTGGAATCCAAAAAACCCGGAGTACTTTAAAAGAAATCTGAAAAACGATGCTTGGAGTGATATTGCTCTTTCGCTGGGACGATATGTAGAAAAATGCAAGAACAAAATGATTAGTTTGCTTTGTATAGTTTGCTTTACATTATAGTATCTTGTCTTGATATTTTAGATGCAATCATTGTTAATAAATGTTCAAAATCAGTAGGCGACATCCGGGTAAAGTTTTTTACCCGCATATATTAGCCACTTATTTGCTGAGATTTTAGTTCCACATGTAATGAAGATCTTCCTTTATACAACTTTGTTTTCCACCATCGACGCACCGAACGTTTCCTCGTGTCTTCAGTTAATAAATACATACAAATAAAAGCAGCACTATCTATCACGACCCTCCGATTCGGCACGTTCGTAGCAGAGTGGAATAGACTTTGAACAAGATTCGCGTTACATGATTCGCGCTGAGATCGTGTGCCGTCCACACTATTCGCGTTACATTTCACGTAACATTACATTACACCTTACACACGTCTGGACCCGGCTTTAGATATCACACAATTTTTATCTATTCGAGACGGCCAATAGCTAGACTTTGAAACGGAAATAGACTCTGTTAAAAGAATTTATAAATATGTTCAAAAATATATTTTTTGTATATACACAGTTATTTCATATATCTTAGAGGAATATGTGTTAGCAATACATTATTTTTCTCAAAATTTCTCACTAAAAGATACAACATTAGTTATATGCTTCATTATGATTAGGACAATTCAAAAAGCCATTGAAATAAAAAATTCAGTAATGATGATATTATACAGGATCCGGAAAAGATTTATGACGTTCTTGAAATGAGTATAACAGTTCAATGGGGGAGGCTAGTGTTTTCGGAATATTTGGTATGTGAAAGTCAAGAGATGCCATTTCAGTCTCCATGACGCCGTGGACACTCGTGTATCGTGTTTTTTTTTCTTTTTTTTTTGACGACACGTTCATAGAGACCAGTCGTTCTGTTGTCGCTACGCAACGCAGGTTCCGAAGGATTTTATGTACCCTTGCCGAACATTCTGCTGCAATAATAAGGAAAATTGAAGTTCTACAAGATGTCGTAAGGAGGCTTATACTCCAATCCATCCGTAGGTCCTTAAAAATTGAGGATTAAACAAATTAATCCGCCACAACAGGTATTCCCCCGGTTATATACCATCGACGGGCGCTGAATTACGTGGCGAAATTTGCCGTATTTTATTCTAACATAGAACTAAAATATTGTGATTTGGATTGCTAGGAAATCACAAGGAAGATGCAAAGCGTCCTCTATTTCAGGATACCGCTAACTGTAGACCGGTTTCGACCTTATTTTAGGTATCATCAGTACAGTGTAAGCGAGTATGCCTTTGACAAACGAAGCTTCACATTACGTTCTACAGTAGTAGACTGTAAAACGTAACCAAGCGCCATTTCTCGGTAGTTTCGGAAACAATCCAAATCAAAAATATGAATAGATGAAAATTGAAGTTATTCAAGCCGACCTAGTACAGTGATGCATGGATAGTTTTTTTACTCGTTTACCGGAGTGCCTTTCAAAAAAATGGTCGCCACTTAGATCACGTTATTTTTCGCTCCTTATTCTTGTTTTTTAATGTTTTCTATATGATAACAAAATAGCATATTGTAACGAATGTTTTGAAAAAAATAAAGAATTACTTTCATTTGAAAATAACAGACTTATTGATTTTTGAAAATCTTCATACATCTGTGCTGGACCCTGTAGTTTATGTTAAATTCGTGGGTAATTCTAAATATGAAATGAACTGCATGAGACATATATGTACATATGTAGCTGTTTTATCGATTGTATCCATTTTCTAACACTCCGGAAGTAAAGCAACGCTAACAAATAAACTCTACTAAGTAAAATTTGAGTTTTCTAAACATACACAAAAAAGCACAGAAAGTATAATCTAACTGTGTTTAGAGTATTAGTCGCAACTTTATAGTCTTTATAGATATTGATTTTTAGTAACATTCGCCATGTTATGTTGGCATTTTATGGATATTGAAAATTCTGTTCTTGGATATGCATCGTGAGACATTTTTTCAAAAACGTACCTACACACAAGGAAATATTTTGTTGTAAGTTTTCCCATATGTCAGTTATTTTTTACTTACCTGTGAAAATATCTTAAATGTCAAATAGCAGAGGAAATATTTCACAAGAACGCTACAGTAAAGGCAAAATAAAACACAAAATATGCTACATAACTTAGACACATCCCCAGAATCTAAAGCAGAAGCTATCTGGGTAGGGAATACATATTGAAAAAAAAAAAACGTAAAAATGTTGGAAATCTTCTAATACATACAATAAGTTATATAGATAAAACGGGAGACCAGTTTTCTACAACCACTGAGAGATTATATAGGGTGTCTCAGTTGGAAATATAGGATTTCAATTTCTCACCATTTATGTCCAGTCAAAGATAAGGCGCCAATATTTAATGACTGTCATCTATAAACCGTACTAGAAAGAATAGGTATAGATAGAAATAGAGAATAGGAAATTTTTGTGCCCCTTGTTAATTTAAAAAAAAATAAAACCCGCCACAGGTAGGATTTGACATTTGTCCCGGATTGGAACCGAACGACATACAGCTGTTTCGAACTTATTAGTTCTCATCAGTGCCGTACACGGTACGCCGATCCAGGACAAATGCCGAATGAAAGTTGTGGGGTATACATCTTTATCGATTCGATCTATGTTAGTAACATATAAGTCGGAAATCAAGGAAGGAACTACCAAACCGCCAAGCAGTTATCAAAGTATTTCCCGAATAGCAAGGCTATTACATAATCGCTATATGAAACAACTACTCCCGGGGCTAAAGCCCTGTCAGGCATTGAATTATACCTAAAACCGATCATTGAACACGAGGAAGGGGTCGAGAATCGCTTTTAGGTATAATTCAATGCTTGGCGGGGCTTTAGCCCGAGGAGTAGTTGTTTCCTATAGCGATTATGTAATAGCCTTGCTATTCGGGAAACTACTTGACGGTTTGGTAGTTCTTTCCTCGATTTCCGACTTATATGTTACTGACATAGATCGAATCGATAAAGATGTATACCCTACAACTTTCATTCGATATTTGTCCTGGATCGGCGTACCGTGTACGGCACTGATGAGAACTAATAAGTTCGAAGCAGCTCTATGTCGTTCGGTTCCAATCCGGGACAAATGTTGAATCCTACCGGTGGCTAGTTTTATTTTTTTAAACCTTATCTGATCGTGCAGAAATACGAGAAAGGGGCCGAGGGATCGCTGTTAGGTATAATTCAATGCCTGGCGGGGCTTTAGCCCGAGGAGTAGTTGTTTTCTATAGCGATTATGTAATAGCCTTGCTGGTCGGGAAATACTTTGATAACTGCTTGGCGGTTTGGTAGTTCCTTCCTCGATTTCCGACTTATATGTTACTCCTTGTTAATAGTAAAAACCAGTATTAAGGATTATTCTTAATAGTATTAACAATATTAGGTGATTAATTCAAGATCCAGTTATAATAAGCAAGACTTATAACCAATATCTAGTTTTATTATTGGCATGTGGTTGGACAAGTTTTACGGACAAGGACAAAATTATGTCTTTTACACTATTGAGATTGAGGAACTTGTACCTCATGTCATCTACTTCCTGCAGCTTGTATTAAGGAAGTTAAAAAATTACTTTAGTATCTTTCATAAATAGTGTACTATTTAAATTATTATTGTGAAATATAACACTGCGATCTTTAGACTCCTAAACTTTGTGGTTATCTCATTTACTTTAAACTACAAATTTAAGCCTCCTAGAGTGTTTTTGTTTAAATATGCGTAGTTAGGGTCAATAAGTTATAAATTAAATGTCTTATTATATTAAGTGGAAGCTGAAAGGGAATGAGAAATTATTCAGTGAAGGTCTGCGTGGAAGAATTTGGAAAGCAATTTCGGATATCGCAACAAATTAATCTCCGGACGATTTATGTGCTTGCACTTGAAGTTTAGCTAATTCAGTTAGAACAAAAGGAAGAATAGAAAGATAAAGAGGTCTGTGGAGTGGAGAAAAAATATGTAAATCAGATAAAAAGTTCACAAAGTCAGTAAATTATTGTGTTTCGGTACATTTAAGAAACTTAGACGTTACAGTACTTCAGTAGTGTTTGAAACAATTTATAAAATAAACTTCTAAAATGTTTTAAATATAGAAAGCAAGAGAAGAATTTCTTATATATATATATATATATATATATATATATATATATATATATATATATATATATATATATATATATATATATATATATATATATATATATATATATATTAAAACTGGAGTGAAATACCACAAAATATATTAGTTGCATAATTGGAAAAGGTTATTAATAAATATTTGAATCTGCATATTAAAAATTTAAAGAAACAATATTATATGTAATCTATTTTTAAATTATCAAGTTACAGCTGGTCAAGAATAGGAACAAGTCTCAAAACGGCGACATCGGACCTCCCACGAGATACAAGTAAATAGCCTGATCTTTAGTCAATCTCATTGAGACTTTTGCAGAGTGAATATCGATGAACATATACTGAACGTGAATGTACACAAAGTTCGATCTGGCGGCATGTAAAGTACATCCTTTTCTCTTCGAATGCTGCCTTACCATTTCTTCTTTGCATATCTAGATAATTCATATTTTGTCCTGTTCTTGATGAGCAATAAATCTATTAACATTCAACAACATTAATTGATGAATCTGAATTCCTTTCGCAAATCCAGTCAATAAAATGCACGTAATGAAATGAATCTGATACGTGAATATTAAGTTCAAAACACTACCGGTAGAGGACCCCACCAGAAATGATAATTTCGTGGAATTGGTACCAAATGATTTGATTTGGAGATACTTCTGAAAACAGGCGGTGAAATACTAAAAAAATATATTTGAGTTTGATTTTATTTTACATTTGTAGTTCTGGTTTTTAATTCTTCGTTCCCTTTGTTAAGAAAATTCTTGTACATTATCTACATACATTAAATTTTATTATTTCCGGCTTACTACCACAATAGTTTTGAACATGAATTATGGCCTTACTAAGCTAACTGGTGATACGGTTTAACTGCTTCCTCATAACCCTGGGAAGGAGCTGGGACTTTGAATGCAACAACAATAACAGGAGACCAGTTTTCTATGAACGCCAAAAGATTACACGTTACTTAACGAAGGTGGAATAATCAGATGATTAAAACTGAGCTTTAATAATGTTCTTATTAAAACTCTAATTTTAACCTAATACAAATCTGTATTAGATTTAAGTTTCCTGAGTATCTCTTGGTGTTCGTGGAAAATTGGTCTTGATTATAATATCGGTTGCATTCTTACTGATAACTACTGTTGATTCATATGTTATGATACTCAAATAATATATAAATACAAGTATACTTAGGTAGATCTAATATATTATAGTGTGATAGTAAAATAATTAACAGATATTAGTAGACAGTGAATAGTGACACTGTAAATAGTGTCACCATTTAATTCAAAATTTACAGTATCTTAAGCACTTATGGAACAAGGGGAAGAATTTGTGGTATAAAGTTTTACAATCACAAGTTTTACAATTTATCACATCTGGAACGGTCTTCATCTATTTAATTTATGGTAGTAGATATTGAAACGAAACTGCCAGCCGGTGTTTGGTGATCTGGTAAATATGTACTGTTTGATGGAAAATCTTCATGCATAGTCACTGGAACATTCTACGATATGTCAATTGAGTTTAAAAATCATGAGTTACTGTCTATTTTTACCTTTTGCACTGTACCCAGATCTTTCTTTTTTTAATAAATAATTTTAATATCATCACTATCGTTTCAAAAACCTTATGTACCAAATTCGTTTCTTCTGATACGTGTTAAACAGAACTGAGGGCGACAATCTGGTAGTCATCATCAAAGTGCACTCAAGAAGAAAGCCTCGTATGGTATAGAAACCAATCAACAGAATAATAGTAAAAAGGTTACAAGGCCAAGAATTCTACGCTGGTTAATGAACTTATAATAGCTCCCAGAATATAATGTTATACCCAATAATCCGTGAATTCAAAGTGCTCCATGTGTAGTAATAGAGAGGCTCAGTGAGAGCTCTCAGTGATTACGAGCAAGTGAAATATTCAGAAAGATCCGATTGGAGAAGCAACAGGCTCAATTAGCTACAATACAATTAATATTCAGAGTAAACTATGATAATCAGACGTTTCATATAAACGAGAATGATGTAGTGCTATACAGTAAACTAGACATAGGCAGTGGAGGTTCAGTATATGAATAGATTAATTATTTAACTATTTCAGATCTATTAATTATATCGCAACACTATCCACACCAGTGTCGAGAGTAACTTAAAAATGAGGTCAATTTTATACACTCGAATGTTGAAAATGATCTGTTATATAATTTATGCACGACTCCCCTTTAAGCACGACTCTGCTCAGAGTAAGCTGAATCTTCTAAACTGCCGGATTTGCGCTTGTAAATGTAACCTTTCGAAAAATTATCCGACGTTTCACGGTACAAGTAGCAACCGACGATCTGGATGCGCCAAGATAAACAGCCAACTTCGAATGTATATTTCTCTTTCAAGCTGCGGAGAACGAGGACACACTTTTGGCTAGGCAGCCCCTTCTGATGCGCGGCCATCCTTTTAAATTAACTAGACAGCCAGTTATCTAAACATTACACTTGAAATGAATGTTGAATAGAGCTTCGCTTTGACTGATTACGAAAAAATAAAATGTAAAAATCTAATTTTATTCCTTGCTCACCTAAACGTTTCCTGAATTCAGATGTCGAGATTTGGAGTTACGCTTATGTAGTGCTATTTTCGAAAAATATGCACGCTGATAATAGTTTATCATAAAATGTAAACATACTGACATATCAAATACTATATTGGTCAAAGGTGCTCATGAAATGAAAAACATCCATCTTAGCTTATATCATGCTTTTGGAAAATTTTGTTAAAGTTCCAAAAAATACTTTACAAAAAAAAAGCTACAAGGGTTCTGTATTGTACATGTTGTTGTTGAATAAGACAACACAAAACAAGGAAATTTGACCTGCAAACTTATCAGCCGCTTATCTAGAAACTCACGCTTTTACGTCATCTTACTGAAAATAGTAATGCTGAAGTTGATTATCGAATAGATATTGATGACGAAATAAAAAATGAGTTATGATCCATTTCCAAATTCAACTCATCTCTAGGATTTACTCTAGATTCGTTTAAGGAGTTTTCCGCTTTGCTGCTTTCTTGTCACTTGTTGAATATTGCCACTGTCTTAATTATTGTTTATCTTACAAAAGATTGGTAATAATGCAGAGACTTTTCTTGCATCTATAAATAGCGCACTTTATTGTTTGATATAGTTACCTTCCAACTTCGATCTATCACGTTAAAATAATGAATCGCGATCATCGCGATAATGAATAATTACAAATAATTCTTACTTACAAATACAATATTACTTATTAGATTTAATAGTCTATCTATATCTGCAATCTCTGGGTAAACTAGTTATGTTAGCCTTAAATTTTCTTCTTTATCCTTGTATGTGATTTGTGGTTCAATAAGATTGATGTCCTACAAGTAACTTGTAGGACATCAATCAATTGCAAAAATTGTTATACGCATATAGGAGATGCATATAATGATGAGCTCTTCAGTGCAGAGCTAATTATCCCTTCTTTTTTGTTATAGACTGTGGATAAGCAAGGTTGTGTTGAAAATTAATTGAATTCCTTTGAGGAATATCTAATGCCTATTTCAATTCTTGCGCACTTTGTCACGTGGTGATAAGTTTTAAGGACGGGTAAGAATAATACAATTTTGCTACATATTGATGATTTTCTATAATATGAGAGAGAAAGAGAGAGAAGTACATCCTGAATTTGCAAGCACCCAACCTTTTATTTTTATATCCAGTACTGATTTTATTACATATCGTGTTCCATTTGAATCAAGTTAGAATATTGGAACAAATTACAGGACCAAATTACTGGTCAATTCTGGTATCAACGGCAACGGTTTGACCAGTTTTCAGGTAAACTACTTGATCAATTCATGAACAAAATGGCGGATCAACTACTGGATGAATTTGTGGACCCGTAGCAGAGCAGACTTCCGACACACTTTCCACTTCAAAAGGTAGAAGAAAAGTGTATCGTGTTACATATTGTAGTATTTTTATGATAATGTTAATATATTTTTAACAATTTTAGTTATATAAGAGGAGCCGGGAACGTGACGGAATCTTGTGGCACTACAAGAAAACTTAACTATAAGTACATGTCACAATTTTACAATCAAAAACAGCTACGACAATTATTTCAATACATTGAATATTAAGACAAATATTAATTATACCAGTATGACAGATCGATTGTTTACTTGTTGTAATGTTGGTGTCGAATACAGAGAACAGATCCATTTAATAAGAATAATTAACAATTACATAATTATTTGTGGGTTATGGTGACTGCAATCTAAAAACAAATTCGTCGATTGAGCGATGAAGTCGTAGAATTGGTCGAGTTTTCTTCACAAAACTTCGGGTTCGAATCGACTTAGAGGTATGGCCAGATCTCTTGAGAATAAATTGTTTATTAATCACTTTGTAGAAGGTCTCCAAGTTCCGTGACTTGATCCGGGGTAATTATGCCAATTTCTTACAGTTGGACTAGATTGCCGGATCAAAGTAATCCGGGCGTGGGTTCGATTCCCACGTCGGTCGGCTGAGTGTGTTTCTGTGTATCCATGTGACTCTCCGGGGGTTAGGCAGGAGAGCAAGTCCGAGTTAAAACATCGCCCTTGTAGAAATAAAAGTGATTAAAGAAAGTTATTTCGACGAGGACTTAAAACTACTGAAGTAAACAGTAGTAGTAGCAATACATCCTCATAAAAAATTGTAACTAATATTAAAAACAATGTAACCTTAGCAAAATAATTGTAATATAATTATTTCAATTAGCTCTCATAAGTTCTGTAGTAGTTCAAGTTTTTGCAATGACAGCTATAAGTTTTATTTAACTATTTATTAATGAATTATTAGCAATATACTTTAAAACACTAATTAATCTCCGTGTAGTAATTTCATTGAGCAATGGAACAGCTAAAATTGGTCAAATGAATTAAT
The DNA here is from genome assembly GCA_037954035.1 of Rosalia funebris. Taxonomy (NCBI): domain Eukaryota; kingdom Metazoa; phylum Arthropoda; class Insecta; order Coleoptera; family Cerambycidae; genus Rosalia; species Rosalia funebris. Next base: position 14,364,184 of record JAZFAV010000034.1, on the reverse strand, counting down.
AAATTGGATGAATTAAACCCAACTATTTGTTTGTGTTTTAGGTGGGCACTTTACATAAACCATTTCTTCATTAAATTTTATAAAAATCTATGTGATAAAGTTTACAATCATCGTTTTAATTTCGGTATAAGGATATGTAAATAAGTATTCACGTGCCCTACTAGCGTCAAAGCAACGAAGGCATTTTCTCAAATTATGATTTATCCGAAAAGTTTATACTAAAAGGCCAGCTGAATATGGCAACTATGAGGGCTTGCGCTATTTAACATTAAATCGTAATTTACTTCACAGTTAGTTGTTATTAAAAATATATAGTTATTCAGTATTTTTAAGCATAAAATAAATTTTAAAATAACACTTTTACTTCAGACCTATCCAATAATTTTAGTTTCAGTTGCTAATTTCTTTAAATGGAATTATCCATACCAGGTGATTCGTCTAGAAGGTGTAATGTCACTAATATGTTTTAACGGCAATTTCATTGTTTATTCATCTAACCTATATCAGTATAGGTTAGATGAAAAGAACACCAAGAAAAACGATTGTGTAAACTCAAAACACTAAATTTAATGCAATGATTATTTAATAAATTAACTAAGTTAAATAGGTATTCAAATTGTGTCTGACAGTAGCCAAGACGATTCAGTCCAATCAAGCGCTGTGCAAAAAGTTTGACATTCAATTCCGGATTTAATATGAAAATAAGCATTAAACTTAAATTGGATTAGAATAAGTTTTTGCCTGCCTGGGGGGACGTCACAATATTTCTCTGTTCTCTTGGCTGAAAACTAGGAAAATAAATTCATTTATTTTAGTTTTCTAATTTAACTGTTTAAACTTTTCACAGAGAGGAGAGTAGGCATGCGTTTCGAGTTTGTTCCCTAGCGAGAATAGTAAAATTAGATGAGGCTAATGGGATGCAGCTGTTCTCTAATGAAACAGTATTTTATCGGATTCCTTAATAAGAGCCACTGGTTAGAAGATTTCTCGGAGGATCTTTAAAGGACCCTTATGTAGATAGTTTTCCAGGAAGCTTGTTTGAACTCTACTGGAAATCGAATTGGAGTAAATTGGTGCAGGCAGAGTGATCCTAATTATAATCTCAAATTAATTACTTTATATTAAATTTATAAAGCTTTTTGTACGGAATTGTTATTAAATGGGATAGAGTATGAGAACATGTTATTACTTTCATACCAAGAGCATTTAAATTGTCTATGATTAATAGATATGTAGATAAAAATAATTGTATTTCATATGGCCAACGAAGTCACGTACAAAATAGTTCATCGGAAACAATCTTTACTTTGCTTGATTGGCTTGGAGAAACTATAGTGCGTGTAAAGAAGTTTAATAGTTATTTACATTATTATTGGGATAGGGGCATCATTACATCACGAGTGGGAATATAATCACACGAGTGATGTAATATGCTCTAGCCCACGTGTGGTGTACAACATTTTATCTACGACCGCTTGGATAAGAAAAACCGATTTTTTACAAAAAAATTCAGATTTGACATTTAAATAATTATGACATCCGTTAAAAGTCACTTAAACATTTTCATACCAAATCAAAGTAACATGCATGAAATTTGTTAAAACCGTAGTAACAATCCAGTTGTTTTAAATAACACTTAGCTTTGTGATTTTCTCGTCGCGTTACGCGTTATCTACGTCGAAAATCTTACTAAAATCTGGCGAAAATAATATTAATATTTATAATAATAAATAATTATTGTATTGTTTCTAGTTTCAATAAATTTTTACCTCTTCGTTTATAATTTTTGAAAATAAAAATGAGTTATGTAATGAGTTAATTACATAACAGTGATGTAATGGAGTTAATTGCATAACGGTGATGTAATAGAGCGCATTACATAACTCAAAATAGTTAAGTGAACCCCAATTAGAGCAAGGTCGTAGATAAAATATTTTATTCATAAGTTATGGGTATTTTCTGACATTGTGAAGTATATTATTTCACTGGTATAAATGGAGAGTAATTTTATTGACACGTCAATATCGACCATGTTATAAATTTATTGTCTTTCGATATATATTATATGCTTTATATAACAAAATAGAAAATGCCATTTTCTACTATCTTAAATGAACTTTGCAAGGGTAAAATCTTAAAAATTTCAACGTGTTTTACCATGATTTTTATCATGATAAATTTTTGCCAAAATTTATCTAGAATTGCTTTATCTAAACATTCAATAGCAACATACGCTATGCCCTGTAAATTTGAATTATATTTTGAATTGTATTTAAATGACGTTTGTATTTTATTTTAAGTTTCTTTAAGGAATTATTTTTTATAAATCTATTTTCTACACTAGATGAATTAATTTTTGGTTTGTTACGTGCTCTGTTCAGTGAAAAACTACAAAACAAGCATCCATATGGCTTCATTTAAATAATTATGTTGTAAATCCAATGTATTAGAGCAGAAGCATAAATTACTGTCTGTTTGATAGTCTGTTTAATTCTTAATTTCATGGTACGTTAAAATAAAACTGACACCTCCACCAGTTATTTAAATATTTTCTTGGATTTGGCATTTTGTTCAATATAATGAATGACATAAAATGTTTTTTTCTATAAAATGAGAGACATTATGAAAATGTATACGAAAGAAACTATGAAAAACATAAATGTAAAATTTGCTCGTATATCTTAAAAAAGCAACCACTAATATATGTTTATTCTCTTAGAAGTATATTAATTATGCGGTCAACCCCTTGGTTTCGTGATTAGAAATATGACATCATTTAATAGCACTGCTAGCTTAAAATGTCTATATTTTGCGTTAGTTCGTTCGAAATTAGAATATTGTCGCTTTAATTGTTATCCCCGGTATCTATGTTATCTAAATCAATTTGAAAATATTTAGCGACGTTTCTTGAAGCACTTGTCATTTCGCATAGATAATTATTATCCAATAAGAGGTTGTCATCATACTCTGCTTTGTAACTGTATGCATTTTTATTTAAAATCTTCCATAATAGTATAGGTGCACTTGCATTATTGAGCATGTTTAATATGGGCATATCTAGGCTAGGTTCTCAAGAGGAAAGTACTTTTTATGGCCAGACTGCAAAAACTAACGTGATCTTAAATCGCATGTGTTTGTAATGTCACAAAGTCTTTATGTAATATCTTGTGCTTCGAATAATTGTATTCATAACGAGTTACTATCTTGAGAGAAACACATAACTAACAGCTAATCACTAACAAAGCTTATTATTATAGTTTAAAATATATGTTAATGAAGTATTTTAACCAGGCGCGTAACGTGAGAAAAGAATCTAGGGATGTGATAAAAAATTTATAGTGGGAAGAGGTATAGTCAGATGTATGGTAGGCCATATAAAAATGGTGAATATTAAGGAAGGCACTAACCTGAAATGATTATGCCGATTTATATATCCCAATTTTTAAAATGAAGATGAATTCTTCAGTTTCTGTTTGTCCAGCGAAAACGTCTGTTCCACTGTTTCTTCAAATGTTGGAGACGATCTTGTATCTTCTAACAAGGAATTTTCAATATTTATTAATGATTTCCGCGAAACTGCTTGTGGCAGAAATAGTCCAAATTAAATGATACAACATTGATGACTCCGGGAAAACAGAGTATAATTGAAGAGACATAATATATAGGCGAAGCTCAAACACAGTGCTCTTTTTCATATCGGGATCACTATAAATCACTGAAAGTTAACTTTTTAAACGATTTGCGTTAAATAATGTTCCATGTGCATCTACTAAAGGAGAAAATAGTTCGCCAGGAAAACGTTTCACGAAAGAACTATATTGTGTGGAAGCTAGATTTAAGAATTTCAGTTTAGAAATTTTACTAAACCGTTTACTCATGTTCAAAGTAATAACGTCCAATATTTCATGAAACAATTGTACGTAGGTGCTTTTCTTATCTTCTTCACGAATTAAATCCAAAAACATTCTTTTACTTGGTGGTTGATTTTCTAACACAAATATGTCCATACGGTCCCAAATGTTACTAAATTCGTTTCTCATTTTTTAAACATGTGATTTGAAATCGACGATCTTCTCATTGCAGTAACTAATATCTGATATTTTTTTCTGTAAAATGTTACGCAGACTCTCGAAATGTGGGAATATTGCAGAAAACACTGCTAAGAAAAATCTAAAATCAAAGTCGCGCAATAGAGATAAAAGACCCCTAGCACAAATAACGGTTTCTCGATCACATTCCTCGTTTTCCACAATTACCTGAAACGGTGCTTCCAAATCTTCCTTATAATATGGAGACAGTCGCCAAGATGCGTTCACATAATCGCATAACTGAGTCCGGAAATAACGACAACACCCACTCGAGGTTTCACTGTTGATTGCCTAAGATCACTGACCTTTTCGCCCATCTAACGCGTAGCTTAAATGTAATGTGGACCATCGCATTTCAGCACTGCAGCAAATAAGGAGGGAGTCCAATAATTTCGGGCGTCTTCACGGCCGATTTTAAATTAAAAAAAATTGATGGTAGCGTTTAAAGTAAATAATGTATGTTTGCGGTCGGTTTAAAATAATTAAAAAAAATTGTAATAATTGAAAAATCGATTGAACTTTTAAATAACACTAATTTGCCAATTTTTTAAGGGATGCGACGCATCACTCGCATCCATGCACGCTACGCCCCTGCATTATAATTAATATTCTAACGATTTTATATGATTATCCAGACTAGGGACCAGGGAAAACCTCTATGGACCAGAACCTGCAGTGGGAATAAGTCGGAATCTGATCAGAGACCGCATCAATGGCTGGGCAAGCGACCAGCACAATAAAAGATGGAGAGGAGTAACGGGTTGTCGAATAACCAAACTCTTCATCGAATACTCAGAGATTGAGAAATGGGCCCAAGAATTCATTAAATTGAACAGGCACAAAGCCAGAACTCTGGTGGGAATCATAATGGGCCACCATAGTAGCCTGAATGCATATAAGCACAAGCTGAGGCTGACTGATAGCCCGGCCAGCAGATACTGTAAAGAAGACGAGGAAACCTCGATTCATCTTCTTTACACCTGCCCCGCGCTGGAGGAGAAGAGTTATCTTATATTAGGGACCCCTGTTATCCTAGAGGAGGCGAGGCTTAAGGCGGGGGACGTGCCTAAATTGCTCCTTTTATGGGATAGCATTTTTGGATAATGACCCGGATAAGAGGGGATCGCCAAGGGACTACCCATGCGATCAGTGGCTGATGAGGCCCAAACCTATATAATAAAATAATAATATATGATTATCAAATCGCAAAGTAGGAAATAATCATATTCCCCAAACAAATTTGATATATTTAACGTTTGATACTATCATTCATATACCCTATGAACTAACAGCAATGGAATTACACTATCAAAAACTAAAATAATTTTAAATACAAGTCCGCCGCAGCAATCGGTAGAAACAATAAAATCTAAGTTAATCGCTGCGTCAACAGCCACGACGAACTTCCCGAATCTAATTAAACTAAACAAGCTCGCAACTAGTTATAAATGCTTATTGTAATAAAGCAATTAAAACACCATGTATATAACCCTAATGGCCTTTATTAAATCCGTAAGACGCACACGAGATATCTGTTGGGGCTGCCCTAACCGGATTCAGGAATCACTGGATTAACATTTTCGCCAGATATTAGCATAGTTTGTCTAAAGATAACAAGATTTACTTGTCTCCTTATAATGTGTACACCGACCTAAGGCCCGAAAACTAAATATCATTAAAACTATTTACTAGAGGCTTAGTTGGTACAGAAGTACAGTTGAAACCAAAAAAATGTTTGCGTGACAAAATACTCACTGTACTATTAGTTTGTTTTATCTTACATGTCGATATAAATACAACATGTTATTATTTAGATAATGTAAATATATTGTGGAAACTTTATCATGGTCAATAATTGTTACTTTTTAAAATTTTACTTTTGAAAATGATATTATTGTGTTTTGACTCTTCTACAATATTTTAATGAAATCCTTATGCCTCTTTTATACTGGCAACGCAGTTTTTTATAAATATTTATGTAGACATGATGCAGAATCTTAAATAATAACGTGTGGCGACTATATAGTTCTTATATACATTTATTATGTTCCGCTTAATTAAAACTGATATTTTGATGCACTTGTATACTCAATTTCGATACCAATAATATTGTCTATTTGAGTATATAGTAGAAACTGATAATTTGCTACCGAATACAAGAATAGAGAGATTTAGTTTGAAATAATGTGGTCCCACTCATTCACCAGGTACAATTTAAGTAGTAAAATTTCGTATCTTTGACTCTTCTAAATTATCTTGATGGAATTCTGGTAATGTCTGGCTTTAAGAAGATTTAATAAAACTAAAACATTTTAAAATATTTCTTGAGAGAAATGCCTCAATAAAAATAATTTTACAGCATCCGTATAGCTTATGTTAAATAATATATTAGATCTATATATCTGTTTATACAAGGTGGACCACGGGAGCGGAAAGTTTTGAAAATGTTGTTATTTCGTAATTATGCGTAGGTTGCTGTGGATTTGCTTGTCACCTCATCTGTCATTTTATGCCATTTAGTAATCATGGAACAGTGGTCCGATGAACAACGTTCGTGTGTGACTAAATCGTACTACAGAAATCATGACTGTGTGAACGAAGCGCAGCGTCAATTTCGAATTTATTTCTCTATTCCTCGTCAAGGAACAGTTCCATCTACCCATGACATATGACATAAAGGAATGGATTCGTAAATTTGAAGAAACTGGATCAGCTAAAGATGTCAAACATAAGGGACCAAACAGAAGCGTCAGAAACCTTGATAACATTTATCGCGTTAGAGTAGCTATAGAGCGCCATCCAAAACATTCAAGTCGAAAACAAAGACAGGCTTTGGGTTTATCTAGAACCACTTTTCTTCGAATTTTGCACAAGGATCTCCATTTCCATCCTTACAAAATCCAGATTGTCCAAGCACTGAAACCAACAGATCCCCCGTTCGCCTGCATTTTGCTGAAACGATGTTAGAGCAAGAATTTGATGTTCACAATTTATGGATATCTGATGGCGTACATTTCCATTTATCCGGCTATACCAACAAACAAAACTGCCGTTATTGGGCTTTGTAAAATCCACAGGAACTTCACCAACAGCCGTTACACAGCCTGAAGATAACAGTATGGTGTGAAATGTCTTCAATGGGAATTATCGGTCCTTACTTTTTTGAAAATCAGAATGTAAATTCTTTGACAGTCAATTCTGCGCGCTACACTAAAATGATTAATCAGTTTTTGATACAGCAATTGAGCATATTTCCAAACAGTTGCTTCCAGCAAGATGGCGCTACTTCTCATACCGCAAGAACATCAATGGATGCTCTGCGAATATTGTTTCCAGGTCGCGTTGTTTCCAAACGCGGGGACATTCAGTGGCCCCCAAGATCGCCAGATCTCACGGCATGCGCCTACTTTTTGTGGGGTTACCAAAAAAGTAAGGTTTTTATTGATATACCACGAGATATTCGGGAGCTCAAAATGAAAATTAGTGAAGATATTGCTAACATACCACTGAATATGTTGCGTTGCGTTATGCAGAATTTCAATGTTCGACTTCAAGAGTCTGTAGAGAGAACAGGACGCCATTTGCCCGGCATAATATTTAAGAAATAAAAACGGCACACAATTATCTGTTTATAGTTATACTTTGTTTTAATTAAATACAGTTACTTTCTGGATTACATTGTCTTCAAATCTTCCTGCTCCCGTGGTCCACCTTGTACATAATAATTACTAGTTTATTAAAATTGGTTTCAAAAAATAAAACCAGCCATAGGTAGGATTCGACATTTGTCCCGGATCGGAACCGAACGACATACAGCTGTTTCGAACTTGTTAGTTCTCATCAGTGCCGCATACGGTATGCCGATTCAGGACAAATGCCGAATGAACTTTATGGCCTATACATCTTTATCGATACGATCTCTGTCAGTAACTTATAAGTCGGAAATCGAGAAAGGAACCACCAAGCCGCTAAGCGGCTATCAAAGTAGTTCCCGAATAGCAAAGCTATTACATAATCGCTCTCGGAAACAACTACTCCTCGGGCTAAAGCCCCGGCAGGCATTGAATTATACCCAGAAGCGATCCTCGACCCTTTTCTCGTGTTTCTGCACGATCAGATAAGGTTTCAAAAAATAAAACCAGCCACAGGTAGGATTCGACATTTGTCCCGGATCAGAACCGAACGACATAAAGCTGTTTCGAACTTGTTAGTTCTCATCAGTGCCGCATACGGTACGCCGATTCAGGACAAATGCCGAATGAACTTTATGGCCTATACATCTTTATCGATACGATCTCTGTCAGTAACTTATAAGTCGGAAATCGAGAAAGGAACCACCAAGCCGCCAAGCGGCTAGAGCGATTATGTAATAGCTTTAATTTAATTTTCTTACACCTACCTCTCTTCAAATATAATACATAGTATTTTTCGTAAAACTTTATGGGTATTTAATTTATTAAATAACAGGATAGCCCTGTATCCCATATATCTATTTTTCTGTTATTATAATAGACGTATATAGAAAAATTTTAAGTAAAATGAATGTTGCTAAAAATTATCATAATTTGTGAAAAAAAAATTTTGTGGAACTTTACGTTAAATGTTTGTTAAATTTTTAAATTACGTTTTTTAATCTTCAGGAACTTACTCATAACATACAAACATACTAAATTATATCATGTAAAAATACTAAAAAACAATCTTTAAAACATTTTTGGATTTTCAGTAAAATAAACTATTGGAGTATCTACAGATCCGCCTTTGTCTTAAAAATTTTAAAGATTTCTGCATTTCCATCCAGTTTTCTTTATTTTAATTACAACGATGGTTCATTGATAAGTTTTAACAACAACTAGTTATATTGCAGATACCTCGATAGGAAATCGAACTAGATCATCTTTGTTGAAGACGCCAAGTAAAGTGCTGCATCCCCTTTATTAGCTCCGCTTCGAGCAACTAACCCGCATTCCAAAATTACAATTCTTACAGTTGGTCAACTTTGTGTAAACATATTTCATTTGAAAGAATTGTGTTTTTCATATTACTTACTTAATATCATTCCTGTACTAGATCCAGTTATTGTAAACTCATTTAATTGAAATATATGTATAATAAACAATAAGTTTAAATAAATAAGAATAATTGATGGTGATGGTTAAACTTTCGCATAAATTATTGTCATTCCATAATATGACTGGTTCAACTGAAAATCACCACGGACATTGTTATTTTGACTTAAGCAAATCAAAATATGGTACCAAAATCCTCGATATCAACGTTATTGGCTATTTTTCAGAAAAATAATATTTCTCAGAATTTTTGACATACATAATACCTTAGAAATAAACAGTCTTGTTTTTAAACGTGTATTTATTAACTTATTTATTTTATCAGAGAGTTAACATAATTAGTATGCGAGCTAATCTATAAAGCAGGAAGACAAATGGTGGCCACGTACCCTTAAGCCATCACTTCGAGCTTATATTACTACTTGAATCAGAGTCACCATTTTTGGACGATATTGACCTCACCTCTGCCATTTTGCCACATAGATGTATTGAAAATGATACTTGGTAGTTGACGTATGCCGGTTCTTTTCAACTAATAATAGTTTATAAAAGAAGCTAAACTAAATAATTATTGCAAATATATATTTAAGGTTTTAAAATGTGTGTCCAGTATTACGCATATAATAAGGAAAATAGAATTCTCAGTCATATTTAATAGCAGTTCATATATTTTTTTATTATTTCAGCAGTTTTAGTTAAGAAGAAAACTAAAATAAAAAGACTATGGTATATCTGATTAAAAAAATTAAGAGACTGCTAAAATTAAAATATTAATCTAAAAAAAAATACTAGTTTTCGAGTTAGTATGTTGTACCTTATATATGAACTGTATATAAATATTCACAGTATTTATATTATATACAAATACTGTGAATATTTCAAAATATTGTGAATTAATAATGGATTGCAAAAATATTGTAACGAACTTACTAACGAAACTATTTACTAAGAACTATTTAAAATTTATTAAGAACGAAAATTCTTTATTTCGAACACTTATTTACAACTCAACTATTTACAAGTCTAAATAACTAACTAACTAACTTTCTTTCTACTTTAACTTTATAAACTAACTTTCGCACTGTATTACCCAATGTCACTTTCTTCGCACCGTATCGCTCACTATTGCGGTCCAGATTCAACTGACTGATGGCTGGACGACACAATTTTTATATAAGCAGTAGGACGTCTCTCCAGACGTTTCTAGATAAAGAACTTTGGCGAACCTTCTAGTATAGAACGCACTGGAAGTCAACTCCACACGCTCTTGATGGTTTCGAATATTCTCAAGGTTCGGGATCGCTCGAGGCGTTCGTGACAATATGTATAGTCGACTTTTAATTATATAGTGAACTAACTAACGTAATATTTTACGTAATTACGACATTTAAACATTTTTGCAATCCTAGATATTCGAAGCCTGTTTTTAGATACATGAGTAGTAAATCAGTGATTGTAGTTTTCTACACATTCCCTTACGTAATATCACTGTAATGAAATCATTTAAAAATGAATTAAAAATTATTTTATAAACATGACCAATGCTTAAAGACTTTTATTAACATATCATTATAAAACTTCTTGGAAAATGAACGCATCAAAAGAATCACTAGAATTAGTAACTACTAATTTTGCAACTGACGCATGCGAACGTTCGGTGGCAATTTTTTGTATTTTTGTATTTATGCCCTAAAACCCAATAGTATTATCATTAAAAGAACTGGTAGATGTGTGTACGAAAAATTCTAGATACAGTCGTCTGGAACATATTTATTTCTAAAAAATACACAAAGGGCTCTCGTACTGTTCTTTGGTGATGGTAGACGTTAAAAGGACTTAATAGGCATCGAGGTTATACTACAGAAAACAGAACAGTACCTGATGATAAATTTTCATTCGACACCAGTCTCCATACTAGTTAGAAACCGAAATGGACTGAGACATACGTTTATAAATTTTTTTTATTTATACATTTCTTTTCCCATTTTTCCCTTTACTTTGGTATTCATTAATATTCAATATTGTATTATTTTTTTAATAAAATATCCTAATAGAGCATTTACTGAAATGACACTCTGATCGTTCACTATGAATAAACAATTTTAATTTAACTTAATTGACGATTTATAATCTTAAAACTATTTATGACAGTAGTTCTTTAGAGTCCAATACAAATAAACAATAACACTATTTTGTAAATACCACACTCTTCTCTACTATACACTGAGATCCAGTGAACTAACTCATAAGACATTGTTCTCTTGAATTTTTTTGTTTGGTTGGTGTTGTGTTGTCCAGTAGCTGGATGGCCTTAACGTTCACCTGATTTAAAAGTTGTTCTTCATGACACTTGGTGATTGTCTAATACTGCCCATATCCAGGTGCCGTAAAGGTCACTGTTTTGAAAGTACCTAGGGGAACTGACTATGCTTCTCAGCAGTTTCTTCTGAAATCATTGTACGCTATTGTACTATATTTATCATAAAATACTATTAATGGTACATTTAAGAAGTACTACTTCTTAAATTTCTATTAACCTCTGTCTTCTACGTCTACTGATGCAGAAGACATAGGTTAATAGAAAAAATTTATTCTATATCGTCTATAAAATTGAAAATTATGAAAACTCATTTCATGTTACTAGTCCGTCAGATATAAAAAAATCACTGCATAATTGGGCACATTCTTCATATACAGGGAATATAATTAACGTTAAGAACACGATTAAACTTTTACTAAATTGCTAAATGAAGTTATAGTTAATTTTAAGTGAAGCGTTTGGCAAGCTACCCAGAGTTATTAATCGAGTAGATGAAAACTTTATAACCAAATTGGTATTTTCAAAAGGAAACATTTCTCCCGCCCTGGCTGTACATTCAGTTTGCATACCTGGGCCCTAAAGTAGCGTAATGTTGTAATTAAATGAGGGTGAAGTGTAAGCAAATGGAAAAGTAGATCTAGCGGGTCGTCCCCAGTAAATATTGGGTCGGGAGATGAGGGAAAAGCAAACACTTCTTCAGGAGGAAAATGGGAGTATTTGATTTACATCGTTTTCCTAGCAGATGCGTTTCTACCATAACGTAACTTTGCCATTTACTGATGCAATAGGGTAACAAAAGCGAATTTGAAAAATTATCATTGAGAGTGTCATTAAAATATTACTTTTAAAAATGTTTCACATTCATTATTTGCTAAAATCGGTCCATATGCGGTCCAATTTTGATATGATCTACGAATGTTTTAACTAGATCTAGAAATATACAAAGTGTTAGCTTACTGAAACTTTTTGTATATTTAAATAAGCATGTATGACAAATAAGCGTCGGTGAGTTATGTAGATCTGATCTTCGGAAGAGCAACTTGTTCGTCATTAAATGTACCTATCATATTTAATTTGAAGAATTTTGTTAATCTAATATGTATATATAATTGTCGCTACAATTCTTGAAATAGATGAAATCAGAGATAGTCTATAATTTGGGCAGCAAACTTGGTATTCTGATCTATATAGTGGTTTAATATTTGTAATTTTTAGTTTACTTAGGAAATGGTCTAATTCCATAATAATTGTATTGATTAAAAAATAGATTGGCTTAATGATAAAGCCAGACATTTATTTAAGTATGTTGTATATTATTCCATCTAACCCGGGATCTATTATTTCTTAGCGATGTTATTATATTTTTAGTTTTAGTCTCATTAGATCCAGTGAGAGAATTTCCTAAGAAGGTACTGTTTCCACTAATAACATTAATACTGTTGTCAATAGATGACAGTAAAGTTATTTAAGATAATTGGTTAAGAATTTCCCAACATTACCGTGTTGCTGGTTTGCTACGTATTTTGAAATTGCTTATTTTTCTCCATATTCTTCATTAATTTTATCTTTGCTTTCTCTTTCTATTACATCAAATCATGATTCTTCTAATACCTTCTACAAATACTGCTATAATATTTATCAACTTGTTAATTATAATATAAATATGCTCGCTTCTTTGTTAGGATCATTTGAATTTAAAGTATTTAATTCAAAGATGTAAGTAACGTAACATTTTTGAATAAATTTAAAATATATAGATATATAACTTGTGTATCCTTAAAATTTATTCAAAAGTTTAACTTTAACTTTAATTTTTCTCAAATTTTAATTGAGTTTGTTATCTCCCCTGTAATTTGCCTCTGTGCTTTAATCATTATCTATACAATTTGTTTGCTGAATTTCTCAGGTTTCGTCTTAACACTTTCTATGGTATCTAGCAGTCCGTTGTTCGTTATACTTTTTATTAACTTTAAGTTACTAGAGTGTATTTTATGATTGTCTTAGAAAGCATTCTGGGCAACGGAAGACTTTTCTAATATTCCATGTTTTAAATAGGCCATATGCTCTTTAAACTCAGTTAAGATTGCTTTTTTTATTTGCCCAATACATTTTTGACTACAATCTTGATAACTTATTGCCTAAATACTTTACCAACTTTAAAATATTTTATTGTACTTTTTGTCGTTTTTTCAATTGTTAATCTTAATCTAAGTGCTAATATATAATGATATAAGTATAGGAATATTCAATCGAAATATTTAAAAAGCTTCGTCTTCTTGACAGGCGTCTTTTAAACATACACAGAATGCCTTATGGCGCCCGGTCGATGGAATGATCATTTAGACCTTTTGATTTTTTAAATTGGCTGTTATTATGCAGCTGCTTTTGATCTGCTATTATCTTTCTCGTAATGCATTCCTTTTGTCAATTAGTGATGCTTTTATATTTTATGATTAGTATTGTAGGAAAAAATTATTAAAAACCTACATTAAATAGTTTGGTTTATGATACTATGTTACTTCCTTATTTATTTGTATTGTTTACGCTTTCTTGTCGATCGTCTGTATGATATTCGCGCTTGACTCTGAACGCAAAATGGTATATTGGTGTTTTGTTTAATGTTTTCATCTGTTTACGTATGGCGGCGATGTCATCTGTGTCATTCGTTTAGGTTTTCATGGAGGTACTCGAGATAATCACTCATAAATACCGGACCATTCGTTAGTTTCAATCTTATTTTTGAGATTTCCTAGGTTGTTCCAATTTGTTTCCAGAGGAGTGCATTAATGTTATGCTCATATTTTCAAAAAATCGTTTGAGGCCTCTAGTAAATTGTGGTTTATATGGAATTGACACAATCTTACAATTTTTGGAGTCGTCCTAAAATGTTGTGGAGTTAATAAGAGTTGCCCTAAATCTACGTTCTCTAATTAATTTACCTACTATGTGAAAAGGGTACCCATTACTTCTAGCTATATCCTTAATGATATTATTTTCCTTTTCGAAAAATTTTACTATGTACATTACTAATTTACAAACTTAGCTAACTATATGTCAGAAAACTTAAATTTGCTATTTCATGTTGATAATAATAGTAGCAGTCATTAGGCATACATCTACGAGTTCTAATTTCTAGCTTGCATATATAAAATTTTAAAGCGTTTCATTATTTCTAATTATCATAAATTGCTTAATAAATATGATAGATATAGACTAAACAGTATAGTATAAATAAACAGTTTTAAAGCCTTACAATGGACTTTTCTGCATGTAGAACATCTCTATCTCGAAATTGGTGAATTGAGTGGAAAAAATAAACCAACAGATAAATGCAGAATATGTGTTTTATGTGACAGCTTTTTCAATTTTTCTCAAATAGTCCACTATCGTGTTTTCTCATGACCCATTGACAGGGTGGGGTGTGTCCTATCCACCTCGAAGTCAATAGATGTCGTCTGGTAGACGTCTCTAATTAGATTCAGTCGAAACCCGATCGATCTGACACGATTTCATTGAGTGATCGTGCTAACAAAAACGAAATTTTGAAATAGTCCACCATTGTGCTTTCTCATTACCCATGAACATGGTAGAGTGTGTCCTATCCACCTCAAAGTGAATAGATGTCATCTGGGGGACGTCCCCGATCTGAATCAGTCAAAACACGATCGATCTGATACGATATAGTTGAGTTATCATCCTAACAAGATTTTTAAATGCCGACGACAACGACGACAATGACAACAATACACATACAACAGAATATTTTAAAAACCATTTTTGTTTATTTTTAGGCTGAAAAGCTAAAAATAAATCAGAAAAAAAATTTCTTAGTAACAATTACATTAGTTTTCCAAGGTGCGGAAAAGTAAAAGGAGATAATATAGTTGCCCAACGATTAGGTGTTAAGTAATTCTTTGAAGATATAAGATTAAAAAATAATGGTAACATGAAAAAGAGTATATTATAATTTTTATTTACTTTTTTTCAGGCAGAACAATTTATATGTTTCAGTTTCATTCCACACCAATCGCAGTTGGGGTTTATTAACAATCTTGCGACATAATATACCATATCTATGCGTAGTTGTTCTGAAGCGACAGAGCATTAAATTGAATACAATTCCCGAGGATATATGGGATAAATTTTAACTGTTCGGCGCTCAAAGGCTCTGAAATATTAAAACGATCATGGCCTGGACGAAAACAAAAAATGCGTTCTTTGATGTAAGCAATATGTGGAAGTAGCATTAAAAGTAAATAAAAAGAGAGTATATACAACGAAACTGAAAATTCGTATTCAGAAGGCATTATGCTTTTTCATAAGTTTCAGCCGCGGCGGGGTTCCGCTTTTCAGCTGTTTCATATTCAGGCTACGTCATGCGGTAACAAATAAAATTATTCTTAACTCCGCCGTTTTCTAAATCCTGCACTTCAGGGCGGTGCGAATTGTGACGGGACTATTAGTTTTCTAATTTCGTTATTTAAAGCCGTGATTTATGATTTATACGTTGCACCGTGCACCGACACCGTACAAAACATATCACGAAACGGGAACGAACTTATTTCATGATATATTTTGATAAATTTATACTTTATTTCAATTCTTATTACACCCTGGCAATTTATCATTTTTTGAAGATATATTATTTTCACTTTAAAGTTATATTCTACTATTTCATAGTACATATTTACGAGACCAAGCTCACAATAGTTCTGCCAGGCATAATTTTACAACTAATATATTTAAAAAAAAGTAATAACACTATTTAAATTATTCTGTTAAAGAAAAATATTGGCAACAAAAACAAAGGATAAACTTTTAACTTAAATACTTAGTTTCTTAATAAAAAACGTTAAGATTCGTAGTTCAGAATAGTTTGGTTGCTTCATCAAAACTGTGTTACATCACCTTTATTAACAATAGCAGCTTTAATTCTGACAGAAACTACATCTACTAGCTTAGTGTACACTTCAGGAGGCATGCTATCTAAAATTTCTTAAAATTTGGTGCGTAAATCGTTAACTGAATGGGTTAGATGTTTGCGCAGCCATTTTTTCACTTTATGCCACAATGCTTCTATTAATAGGGACATGATGCTCTGCAAACCAAGCTTTGACAGTTTGTGCTGTGTGATATACTGCCGTGCTAAAACGAAAGGTCCTATCTGCAAAAAATCTCGATTTTGAGCTTAATGTTTTAATACATAAAGACCAACCAACTTCTTTCTGTACACTAAGTCATTTAGTCCTATCTGAAGCGAAAAGCCTCCTAAAATACATAATTTATTTGTCCTATGTGCATAAATGTACTACAATACTATATTAAATTGTCCTATGTGAAAATACTAAGTTAATATGTCCTATTTACATGAATTGTGTAGATAGGACAATTTAGCTGAGTATAGTTTGTCATGAGTATCACATGATTTATCAGTTATGTAGATAGGATAAGAAATATTTAATTTTAGGTGATTATGTTGCCTCGATTAGATACCTTCAAGGAAATTGTATTTACGCCTCGAATAGTAGCTTTTAATGAGAGTTTTGTTCCATTGGGTAAAGGCTATAAAAACAAAGCGGCATATCCGTTTGCTGTTCTTTGGCATGAAGCTATCGCAGGCCGTACACAACATGATATAATTTCGACATATTTCTTGGAAAATAGAGATGTCAAGTCTATACAATTTGGCTAGACAATTGTTCTAGCCAGAATAAAAATTGGTGTTTCATTAGCATTTTAATATATATTATAAACTCTTCAGAAGTGGCTACTCAGGAAATTACCATCAAATATTTTGAACCAGGTCACACATTCATGTCAGCAGATGCATTCCATCATCAGGTTTGTTTGTAAATATATCTTCATAATATTTTCATTTTAACTAAGTAATGTTTTTAGGTTGAAATGTCATTAAATCGTGAAAAAAATATACGATTTTGATGATTTCTGCCGCGCTGTAGAAAAATCTATCTCAGGTCGAGTTACTGTACTAAAAATGCAACTTAATAAATTCCACACATTCACAGATTACACGTCCAAGTACAAATTAAAGAAACTTGATACCAGGATATACTTGAAAGATATAGTCCAAATGGTATTTCAAAGAGGAAAACCATGGTTTTCTTATAAGTTAAAGTTTTCTGATAATTTGGAAACATTTCCAGATGTTTTTACCCAAAAATATAAAACTACTTTTTCCAAATCAAAAATTAAGACTGAACTTCGTGGAGTATCTTTAGAACGTAAAACAACACTAATTACAAAACTGCAATCCAATATTCCAGAGAACCATTTAATTTTTTGGAAAGAATTGTCAGTAAGTTGTGGTACAGAAGAACATCTTGACAGCGAGTAAAATACTGGTTGTTGTTTATGTATTTTTGTTTTTATTTCTATAAATTAGTTGAAAAATGTACGCCTTTGTATTCTTTGGATTAAATATTAATATATATATATATATATATATATATATATATATATATATATATATATATATATATATATAAGTTTCAGAAATTTTATTTATTTCAGATTATTCCAACCACTGTCTGCAAATTATTGCTAGAATATCTAGAAAATACATTCAAAATGAAAAATTCAGCAAGGTAAAAACATAAAATATAACATTATTCAAAACTTCAAAATTTCAGATAGGACCTTTTGTTTTAGCACGGCAGTATACAGCACCATACTTCTAGAAAACGTACTGCGCGCCAGTGCCATGACATATTTGTATTGACGGCAATAAACTATCTGTCAAAATTTGTTTATATCTTTTGCTGTCACAGTACCATCTACGAAATGCAATTTTCCTACGCCCATACCACTCATGCACCCCCATATCATACGAGACAGGGCACTTCAGTTTCCTAATCAAATAGTCAGGATGATAAGTTTCCATTCTATTTAAATAAATAGTTTCCATTAAAGTTTATATCGTTCACGAAACTGAGTGAAACACAAAGTTTTAAAAGCTCTTGCCATTAGTGATTTTAATGCAGTTTTCATATTTAACTTTTCGACTGTGGTTTCATGTTATATTTTATCAAATACGTTTTATTAAATTATTGTATTTGTAACTGACATATTTTAATTATAATTAGAATAAAGTAAAATTACTGTTATTTACAAAAATACGTTTCTACACTATATGAAGGAAATGAATAAAATGAATTTTATATATCAAAACTAAAAATATAAAACTAAAAAATTGTTATAACAATAAATATAGAAAATAGTTTATAATAGTTCTGTACGCCACTCTTCAAAGTATAATAAATGGTTTTCACATTATTTAAATAGTGGTTATATGCCAAATGCAGTTGGTGCCACCACACTTTCTCTAAATAGTAGCAATAATACTGAAGTAGGTTGGAACCTTTGCTGTGAATTTGACACTAACTTAGTTTTCCACAAAACACCCAAAACACTATACACTACACTCTCATAATATACAGTATAGAGTGTAGTGTAGGTATAGTGTTTTGGTGTTTTATGGAAAACTAAGTTAATGTTAGTAGCATTATAAATGTAGTATTATAAACTAATATAAATTAGTACATATAAATGTTATGTATCAATATCAATGGAATATAGTTCTCTAACAGAAAAAGGTGTCCAAATATCTATAAAAAAAATTAAAGTGATAAAATAACCTTATATCGGCATTTCTAGTCCGAGACTACTCTGATGCCTTCATTAATCCCCCTAGTTGCTATATTTATTCTATCACTACGTACAGCAAAGTTTCCAGATTTCTGAAAATTATCCACAGTACATCATATAATAAAGTGTGAATTTATATGAATTTTAAACAATTTTTCAAAGACTTCTTACATATTTTATCTATCTACTAATTAAAACTTCACTACCTTCTAATCAAAGTGGCTTCATGGGAAACAATTTGACGAATAACTAATTTGTCTCAATTCGATCAGAATTTCATTGAAACAATAGAGTAAGTGAAGCAAGTACATGTGGTACACATCGATTTGTCTAAAGATTTTGACTCTATAGATCATATCACCACTTTTTCAAATCAAAAATCATATCAAAATTGTCAGATTTCCTTATTTTCCTGTCAATAATAGGCCTGATTTTGTTGATTACAACGGTTTTATGTCAAATAAGTATATAATGGTACCGGGAGTCCCTCAAGGGTATCATCTTAGATCACTCTTATTTTTATTATTAATTGATGATTATTGCAGTTATCAACATACTACAGTTATTGAATGTACAAACTTCTAATTGTAGATAATATGAAAATATTTGTTAAAAAAAATCTTTAGATAATTATTTAGAGAATGATATTTAGACACTGGTGTTCCACTTATACACTGAACTTAAATATCTAAGTGCAATAATTAGTTATTCCCGTAAACAAGAACCAATTATTTCTTATGATTCATTGACTAATACTTCCTTAAGTAGGTATGATTCCACAAAAGATTTAGGTGTACTATTTGACTCTATTCCCCCTGGGCAAATACACTACTGCACTCCAGGCCGAGCTAGTTGCAATTACACATGGTGTTCTGAGGGCCGACCAAAATCGAAGCCAGGAGAAGGTATGTATCTGCTCGGATTGCAGGGCGGCGTTAGCAGCCATGAATTCAGCAACGACAATGTCGAAGCTGGTCTATAATTGCTATGAAGCATTGAACCACTTGGCAAGTAAGCTATGAAGCATTGAACCACTTGGGATTGAACCACTTGGCAAATCTAATTGCAGATGACCTTACCAGACTAGGAACCAGGGAAAACCTCTATGGACCAGAACCTGTGGTGGGAATAAGTTGGAATCTGATCATAGACCACATCAGTAGCTGGGCAAGAGACAAGCACAATAAAAGATGGAGAGGAGTAACGGGTTGTCGAATAACCAAGCTTTTTATGGAATACTCAGAGATTGAGAAATGGGTCCAAGAATTCATTAAATTGAACAGTCACAAAGCCAGAATCCTGGTGGGAATCATAAGGGGCCACCATAGTAGCCTGAATGCATATAAGCACAAGCTGAGACTGACTGACAATCCGGCCTGCAGATACTGTAAAAAAGACGAGGAAACCTCGTTCATCTTCTTTACACCTGCCCCGCACTGGAGGAGAAGAGGTACCTTATATTAAGGACCCCTATTATCCAAGAGGAGGCGAGGTTTAAGGCGAGGGACGTGTCTAAATTGCTCCTAACAAAAGATTCTGATTATCTACAAAAGATTTCCTTATACGGAACTATAAATAATCATTAACATCATGAGACATTCCTAAATTAAAAGCTTTTATGTAACACTGTATATCATGATATTTAACCTAACCTAACCTTTTCAGTGGTATCTTTGTCGTGGTGAATATTATATCGTAAAATCGTTCTTCTATTGTTCAATATTTCTTATTCTATGGTTTCAAACATCTTAAGAACTAGAAAAAATATAGCCAAACTGCTTTGCGTATGTAAATAGCAGCCTCGTTTTTGCTTACCAACTGCAGACATTATTTTTCTTTCTTTTCCGTATTACTCCACAAAGCGAAAGCATCTAGAATAGAAATCTCCGGATTATTTGCTTATTTCCAAGTTTTATTTACCAAGTTACTTATGGACAAACAGTATGCCCGCTCTCCCTTGGGTATTATAAATGTTCAGCAAAGATAAGTTACGTAAAATTAAAAATTTTGTCTGTGTCACATCTATTTTCCTTTGATGTACCTGAGACACATCAAAGAGATGCTTTTATTTTTATTGGCCTCTTCGCAGAATAAATAATATTATAGAAGAAAATTACACGAAATGTAAATTGCACGTTGGCTGGGGATGAAACTATTTATTATTTTGATCTCTGAATGTAATGCAACTTTCAACTCGAAATATGATGTTATCATAACATAAAAGATCATATTATGAGAATAAAATATTAAGTGTGTGTGTATATCACCGTGTCTGTCGCGAAATGTGCTATGTTAACATGATAATAACATAGCAAAAAATATCACAAATATGAACCGAGACTTCTTTTATGACACGGTGATCATTTTATGTAAATTTTAGATAGAATTTATAATGGAATAGAGTACATTTAGGAACGTGCAATAAAACGTTAGGACTGTCGAAAGAAAATTGTTTCGTTTAACTACAGCGAGAGAAATATGGGTATTATGCTGTGAAGAAAATATGTACTGCTCATCAAAAATAGGAGCAAGTCTCTCTCGGACCGCCCACGTGAAGCGCAGTAAATAGCCGTCTTATCACCCTGGTCTAAGTAAATACCGAATGCTGCAGGCTCTTTCTTCTACGTATACATAGAGAAATCTTACACTTCTTCCTATTATTATGAGCAGTAACACTTAACTAATACTCTATCCACTATAAGTATATCGCCGATTTTTTATGTAATTTTTGATTTTGAATGACATTCAGAAAACGTCTATTTTTAATTCCAACATGATATTGTGTTATTTACGATTTATTTCAAACCTTTTGGGGTAACATATACCCCTTAAAACTGCAATAGAACGAAGGAATGTGATCACTTGAAAGGATTTTTATGTTCGGTCAAGAAAGAAGTAATTTAGAATAACCTGCGAAATAAAAAAAATTATATTTCGATATATATATATACATATATATATATATATATATATATATATATATATATATATATATATATATATATATATATATATATATATATATATATATATATGTATATACGTAAAGAAAAATTGAAAAAAAAATTCGTTTATTTTTTGCTTTTCGGCATAAAAACCAAAAATAAACGGTTTTTAAAAAATGCTGTCTGTGTGTTTCATTGTCGTTGTCGTCGTCCACATTAAAATTCCTTGTTAGCACGATACCTCAACTAAATC
This sequence comes from Rosalia funebris, assembly GCA_037954035.1. NCBI lineage: Eukaryota > Metazoa > Arthropoda > Insecta > Coleoptera > Cerambycidae > Rosalia > Rosalia funebris. Next base: position 14,341,844 of record JAZFAV010000034.1, on the reverse strand, counting down.
GTGTCGCATCCATCGGGATTTGACTGATTCTGATCGGGTACGTCTCCCAGATGACACCCATTGAGTTTGAGATGGATAGGATACATCCCATCCTGTCCATGGGTCATGAGAAAGCACGACGGTGGACTATTTGAGAAATTATTTTGTTAGCGCGATAACTCAACTAAATCGTGTCGGATCGATCGGGGACACTTTCCAGACTACACCTATTGATTTTGAGGAGGATGGGACATACCCACCCTGTCCACGGGTCATGATAAATCACGATGGTGGACTATTTGAGATATATTCTTGTTAGCATAATAACTCAACTAAATCATGCCGGATCGATCTGGTTTTTACCAATTCTGATCGGGAACGTCTTCCAAACGACATCTATTGGTTTTGAGGTGGATAGGACACACCAGAATGGGTCATGAGAGAGCACGGCGGTGGATTATTTGAAATTTTTATTTGTTAACACGATAACCCAACTAAATCATGTCGGATCGATCGGATTTTGACTGATTCTGATCGAAGACGTCTCCCAGACGACACCTATTGATTTTGAGGTGGATAGGACATACCTCACCTTGTACATGGGTCATGAAAAAGCACGATGGTGGACTATTTGGGAAAAGTAAAACTGTGGCATAAAACACATATTCTGCATTTTTGTGTTGGTTTATTTTTTCTCGGCCACACAATATCGAGATATAAATGTTCTATGTGCGGAAAAGTCCGTTTTAAGGTTATAAAACTGTTTATTTATTTAAATATATTTTACAATTATAATAGTTAAGAAAATATATAAGGTTTGAGACTCAATATACGTACATACATATATTATAACAATATTTTCGAAGTAATATGGGATAATAAAATTATAAAGAGATGATTGCTATCATTAGTTATCATACGCAATTGTACTGTATTGCAAAATTTCAACCATCACGTGATGTGGATTGAAATTAATTCCTTATAAATTATAATATACTTTTATGGTAGTTAAACATTTTAAAAGTAAAATTTCATATATAGACGATAATGTAAAAGGTAAATATTATGTCAAACTTAATTTTTTCAATGGTTATCCTTTTTTATTTAATTTTTTAATTATACGTGAAACTTTAATTGTACTACGAGTATATTTTTGAAAGAATCATAGCTTAATTGCAGAAATAATAACATTAATTTACTCTTAGAATTATTGCTAATTGCAAAATTGTCCAAAAATGTTCAAATGTCAAAAAGTATTGGAATTAACTTCCACGAACACCATCACAATTCTTCAGACAATTTTCAATTTGTTATAGAACACTGTAAATAATTTGAAGTTCTATTAATCTAGTGTTGCCTTATTTGGGTATTGAAGTCATCAGTGTTATTCAGAATACTAACGCAGACTAAATTTTGAGGGAGCACTACAGGAAATAAGCAAGCAGGATCAAATCAGAGGACTTAGTTGGCCATTACATTGGATGTTGGCTATCAAATGATTACCAAGGAAAAACTTTATTTAGATGTTCGTGGAAAGGATGTGTATAATAGACTTGTGGTCCATTTCGTTGATATCACGTAAATATTTTGTATTTTACTTTATTTTGGTTATTAAGTACGTGTATTTCGGTATTCGAGCATGATAACCAAAATAAAAGAAATACAACTTATCTAACGTTTTTTTCGAGAAACAAACGAAAACAACTACTAGAATACTAAGCAAATCTATTTGCTTACTGACTGTATAATAAAAGTTATATATCCAACAAACATATAATGAAACTAATGGTACTTCAAACGCACAAGATGATTGTGCATGCGAGAGAATATATATATATATATATATATATATATATATATATATATATATATATATATATATATATAGCTTAGTTACTACATTTATCATATGAAATTGAATTAAAACCAATATCGTCATATTATTATAGTGTGCGTTACAATATAATGATATTAATCTTAAGATTATGTACCATTTAAATTGATAAAGTGATATGAACGTAAATAAGATACGATAACTGGAAGATTGTTATTCTAATATTAGTAAAATCGATGTTAATAATAAATAGCATAATAATAAATAGAAATTAATAACAAATATAACAGTGTTAATAATAAAGACTTATTCGGATACGGTAGCAATTCAGATCAGGTATCCGACGTGGATCTAATAAAAATGCAATAGTGTATTTACATTCACAATATGGATGGGTAACACAGCATTATCCTCTAGGGACATATACCATGTTGTTGAGGGGAATTTGACCCCTCTCCTACCCTTGTGTTTGTATTTGTCTTTTCGCGTAATTTTCCCCTTCTCTCCTGAATATTTAGGGGAAGGAAGCCAGCGTTCATATGTTCAAATTTAAAAACATGCAGAAAAATTATACTTTAAGCAATTATATCATTATTATTATTGTGTTCTGTGGGTTTGGGCCTCATCAGCCACTGATCGCATGGGTAGTCCTTTGGCGATCCCCTCTTATCCGGGTCATTGTCCAAAAATGCTATCCCATAAAAGGAGCAATTTGGGCACGCCCTCGCTTTAAGCCTCCCCTCCTCTAGGATAACAGGGGTCCCTAATATAAGGCATCTCCTATCCTCCACTGCGGGGCAGGTGTTAAGAAGATGAATCGAGGTCTCCTCGTCTTCTCTACAGTATCTGCATGCCGGGCTGTCAGTCAGCCTCAGATTGTGCTTATATGCATTCAGGCTACTATTGTGGCCCATTATGATTCCCACCAGGGTTCTGGCTTTGTGCCTGTTTAATTTAATGAATTCTTGGGCCCATTTCTCAATCTCTGAGTATTTGATATGAAGAGTTTGGTTATTCGACAACCCGTTATTCCTCTCCGCCTTCTCTGTGTGGTCTCTTGACCAGTCATTGATGCGGTCTCTGATCAGATTCCGACTTATTCCCACTGCAGGTTCTGGTCCATAGAGGTTTTCCCTGGTCCCTAGTCTGGCAAGGTCATCTGCAATTAGATTTCTCTTAATGCCATTATGCCCAGGTATCCATAAAAGTTCCACCGGTCCCTTCTCTGCCAAGTGGTTCAATGCTTCATAGCAATTAAAGACCAGCTTCGACTGGATCGTTGCTGAATTCAGGTCTGTCAACGCCGCCCTGTTATCCGAGCAGATACATACCTTCTCCTGGGTCCGATTTCGGTCGGCCCCCAGAACACCGTATGTAATTGCAACTAACTCGGCCTGGAATGCGGTAGTGTGTTTACCCAGGGGGAAGGTTTTACCTATCCCATCGCGTCGCCTATATACCCCAGCGCCCTCTCTGTTGGCACTCTTGGCTCCATCCGTGTACCAAATGTCTCCAGTGAGCGGTAATCCAGCTCGAGCCTCTATCCAGTCGGTCTTACTAGTGAGGGTGATCTTATATTTCTTGTCAAACAGGAAGTGGATACTCGTACTGCCAGAGGGCATTCATAGGAGCCCCTCCTCAGCTAGCTCTCTTGAGAGTCTATTCAGGTCCCCTACCTTTCTGTTCATGTTTGCCACCCTGTGCATTGTCTTTGCAGCTTTCCGCTTTCAGGGTAACATCAAGAGGTGGTATTCCCAAGCAATTATATGTCATCATAAAAATATTCAATTCAATTCAATTTTAGGGGGTTTAATTAACTTTTATTATTACTCTTTAGTTAGTATACATCGGTCGGATGTAGATATATTTTTATGTTTATTAATAATGTCAAATATTTGAATATCTACATGAAGTTCATGTAATTATTTTTAATTACTAAATCGGTGTCATTAGTTTGCATGGAACAATTGCATACATTGTTTAATTACATTTTAAAATTTCGGAACCGATATTGCACCTCAGCTTAAATATAATGTTTAAATATAATCGAGTTTTGGATAACATATCATTTGTATTGATAAAATATTGGGTAATATATTTTAAATGCACGGTTTTATTTAAAATGGACATAAAATTGTATCGATGCAAAATGTATTACGAAGAGAAGCAGTATAATATTACTGAAACGTATTATAAACGGAAATGCATAGAGTGCGAAATAATTAATACCATGAAGAAGAGAAAACTTCAATACCTAGACCACATAATGAGAGGCCCTAGACACACACTTCTCTAGGGGCAAGAAGAATATTGGTAGACACCGTGTCTCCTGGTTGAAAAACATAAGGGATTGGCTTGGTTGTAACAACTGTCAACTACTCGAGCTACCGTCAATAAATTCCAGATAGTTGTGGTGATAGCGGACCTTCAATAGGACATTTAATATAAAAAGAATATAGACGCCGACATACTATTAGGCGAACTACTTCATCAAGGGGAATTAACCAGTGAACTCCTAAGATATCGGAGTTACTAAACAGAAATTACAAATAGAAGGTTCACTCTAAGCTCCGCTCGCTAAGTTTCCCTCCTTACTCCGTCTCGTCGTCCAGCGAGAATTAGCTAACTAGCACGTGGAGCATATATGGTATCGTATAAATTATCCTCCATATACTCAGCAGCTGCATGGCGGTATGCCCTTCGTAAGCGCAAGATAAAAGTACCGCTGGAGAGTGAACGTTCTAGTTGTAATTTCTGTTTGGTATCGGAGTGGAACTTATATCAATCGCCGTAATTCAGCAAGGGACACAAGGTGCAATGGTGGAAACATAGATAGTCATGCTGGTCATTCGATGGAGATGAGTAAAGCAAAACATTTTATTCCGCCTCGAAAGGAGGAGTGAAGTATAACTTTATAAGTGTACATCAAATATAATGCGTCCTTAATAGTAAAAAATAGATATTTGCAAGGTGGCCGAAAAGTGTAATTGTAATGCAGGCCTTCCCATTATCTGATAATAATCTATCGTATTATTAAAAATTTTTAAAAACACGCGTTTCCCATACTAGAATATACAGAGTTGAATATTCAACTTTGGATTTAATAGGTGGATAATGCAGCCTTAAATAATAATGACCATATTTCTATTTCTGTCGTGGATACATTTTCATTTTTAAGGGAAAATGTGTCGGAAAGTACGCCAAAAGATATATGAAATAGGGGTGCATGAATAAAGAGATGAGAAACTATTACAGCAATGCACAGTTCTATTTGTAATGAGTTAATCAAAATTGTAGCCCTTATCTCTTGAAGTTTCTTTCTCCAGATCTCCTCGATATTGATCACCATTGGTGAAATTTCCACCCGAAGGGAACGATACACGTTGTTTACTGCAAATAAAATAATTGAAATGCTTCCCATTGAACATGCGGTTCACGTACGCCCCACGGCGTAGTTGTATCATCGACAAGAGCTCTCAGCTATACGAGTGCTCAACTCGATCGCGAATTCTAGGTAGTATTATAATAGAATTATATTAAACCTCTAGGAATTTCTTATATTAGAGATCGATGCACATGCTAGAAGCACCTACGACCCGAAGTAATAAACGTAATATCCAGATAAAACGTACTCTCGATTAGCGTGGAAATGAAAGCCCTACCACTTGGAGTACGGTCATAATAGTTAAATTAATTCCTATTATTTTCGGTTGGCCTTTATGGCATTCGAGAGCACATATAAAAAGACGTACATAGAAAACAAATTGTGAATTAGAAAGTCATATTCCAAACATGAACTTAATACACAATATATTAAATAAACACAGAAATAGTCAATGCTATAGATCAAAGTGCTATTCGCGAAAAACGAGACCAACAATCCAATAGTGTTTTGCTACAAAACTCCAATGCGAAAGATATTAAGTTTATGTTCATTTTAAACAAAACGGCAAACTGGAAAACAATAGAAGACCAAGTTTACACAACAACAAAAGATTACACAGGCCAACAAAAACTTTGTAATGGGACTTCTTTTGGATTTTGGCATAGTTACACATACCATGAATTACAGAAACACTGTTTCTTTATTTCCATCACGCATCACTGTTTGTAAATGTACATACAATAATTTGTGGTTTTTAAAACTGAGGTTGTATAAAATTAAATTTTGCTTCAATCTTTGCGGTACCCCTGTGTTTAATCGGATTGAAACGTACACACAAGTGTGGGGGATTTGCCGAAACAGAGGTGGCCGGTGGGGATATCCCGGTTTTATACTATTCGGTTAGTTACATAGTCGCTGTAGTACGTATTTAATGTGTGTATGTTTACTGGTGACATCGCGACGTTTATTTTCATTTTGCTTTAAAAATACCTAGAAGTTATAAAAATACACCAAATATATTTTGTCATGTCCGTAGCTGTTTCAAAACCTGGTTCAAAAAACGTAATTTATGCAAATTTGGTTGATACGCAAACAAATTTTTTGCCATCACTTCACATTAAATTAGGATTATTGAAGCAATACGTAAAAGCTATAGATAAAAATGGGAATCGTTTTAAGTATTTTAAGTATTTTAAGTGGAAAATTTTCTACTTTTTCTGAAGTAAAATTACAGGAAGGCCTTGTTGTAGGACCACAAATAAGAAAATTAATGCAGACAAACTTAATGAAACTGAACTGGTCTTACGTTTGCATGGATCTGCTTGCAGTTTCTTCCTGGTTGCATTGCGGGCATCTTGGGCAGGTTTAAATACTAAGCTCTTAAATGGACCAATTATAATCCTATAGTCATTATAGTACTTTTCTTGGTAAAATTTGCACTAAATGTTCCACATAATTATTACTGTTGATTCTTTGAATTCTGTCCCATTTTTCATCCTCATATTGACCGCCCAATATTTCAGTATCAATGCCAGTTCTTCTACACTTCTATGCTCATTTAATTCATATTTCCGTTCATGGCAAAACTCCATAAATATTCCCCATGTGTATTTGTGACTTTTTGTGGCATTTATTGGAATTTTTTGTTTGATTAGCGCGTATATAGATTGAGAATTGGCATTGCCAAAATGTGAAATTTTGAAATTTATTTGACAGTTCTTATGAAGTCAAAATTAAATAATTTTGTTGTCATAGTAATTGAAAATTTCCTTGGATCGTGTTATCAGTGTAATGTTAAAATGGTTGAGTGATTTATGTCACATGACAAGAAATAACGAAATTTAATTGGTTGTTAGAACTGTAAAAAAATTTCAATAAAACACTGGATAAATTTAAGTAACTTGGTTGTAATATGAGCATAAAAATTCGTTTTCTGCATGCCCATCTGCACTACTTTCCAGAAAATCTTGGTGATAATGAGGAGCAAGGTGAAAGGTTCCATAAAGACATAAAAAAGATGGAAGGAGGTACCAGAATCAATGGGATGTGGCGATGATGGCAGATTACTGCTGGATGCTAAAAGAGAACATCCAACAAATTATTACACAAGAAAAACTACAAAATTAAGTCTTTTGTTAAAAAGGGAGAGACTTTCAAAGAAAAAAAGAAATTATAAACTCAAAACTATTTGTGTTGTTGCTTGTTTCTTAATGTTTCTATGTTTCTTAATACTTATTAAATATAATGTTTATTAAAATGTGATTATTCCTTTAGTTTTTAATTTCTTCTGATTATTCAGTTGATTAAGTACCTTATGTGAGGGGCAAAAGTGGAAGATAGATATGAAATCAGCGTAAATAACTCACGTAAAATAGTCACTTTTCAAAGCCTAATTAACTTTCAAAATTTCAACATTTGTAGGTCTATGTTATCAACGGACATATTTCCAATTAAGTTGACATCATCAGGAGATGACTAAAACTGAATGAGCTTTTATCATATCCTGGTGATGCCAGCTTGGTTGTCGAAATGTATAATATGTTGGTATTTACGAAGAGCTCGTCTCATGATGGAAAAATATAATATAAATGGCATCCTGTCATACTTTATTTTTAAATATTATGCAGCCTACAACTTAGAGGTTATGAATAATTTTCTTTTGTAATGAATTGTGTAATTTTCAGGAGACTTATGCCCCACTGCTGTTATTTCTGACAGATCTGGATTCGGATACATCAACACTAAACTGGATCACGACTGTGTCATCTTTGTTGCCAAACTATATCAGAATTTATTACGTGTAGTCTCGCGACATTCTCAAATAACATCCTGTACACTGTAAAACCGATGAAAAAAAAAACAATAATTTAGATTATAATATGCTACTGGATATGTTAACTCTGGTAAAAGGTGCTTTCTTAGATGAAGCTAACGTATATAAATGAACACTTTCTACAATTATAAGAACTGCAGAATTGTATGCTATATTGTAATCTTACGCTAAGGTGCTGAGATTCTGTTAGTGATATTTAGTCTTTATCTAATGTTTTTATAAGTGGTCCATTAATGCAAGCAATCCTTGTATATATTCTTAATTTAGGGACTTGGATTTGAAAGTTCATTTCATTTGGACACTTAGTCATATTGACATTCGTGGAAGCGAATTAAAGCAGCTAAAGATGCAGCAGCAGATAGCCCACTGAATCTCCTAGTACATGCGAAAGATATAAAAATAAACTCACATGACGTAGGAGAAATAAAATATCGGTATGGTAAAACTTAACATAAAATCACTTATACAAGAATGGAAGCCTTGCATGCTTAGTAGAAGGGAATAAAGTATAATATCAAGACTAGGAATTGGTTATACACATCTAATGTGAAGTGATTTATTAACAAAAATAAATAAAATGCGACCAATGCAATGTAACATTGACAGTCAAGCAAATACTCTTAGCCTGTCAGCTATTCGAAGAGCAAAGAAAACCTCAATATTACCTGACCAACTCCATTTATATTTGGACGAGTCATTAGAGTGTTTAAGGACCACACTGATTATCTAAAAGCTGTTAACTTGTATAATAAAACTTGGAATATATAACTAAACATAGCTAATAACCATTGCAGGTGATACCACTATAATATAGAAAATATATGATTACTTAGATATTATTTAGGTAACTAGAATGTTTATTTGTTATAGGTTGCTTAATTATCTAATTATGGGCCCAATTATACTCTAGTGGGTAAAAGTAACACTACAGTATTTAACATTTAATGATATGATACTGAAAACACACAAAAATCTTAACGAAAAGTGTTTATAAATGATCTATCTTATTAATTATTCGAGGAATATGGTAGGCGTTTAGGTCAGTTAGCCAATGCGAAACTAATAAAAGTGCAGCACTTTGCTCTACATATACAACATGGATGAGTGACCTGTCGTAGTCAAGTGTAGAGGCGGCTGTAACAATATCAATCGTTATAGTCTGGGGTAGTGGACTGAGTACAATAACGGGATTGTATTGGAGGTTTATATGCTTTAGTTCGACTTCTAACGGTGGGAATTTGACACCTTCCTTTGTCATGGATGCATTTTTCCTCATTTATGTTTGTAATCTTTCCTGCCGTAGCTTGATTCTTTAGAGAAAATAAGATCTGTATCTGGGTTTTTTAAACTTTTATGTACTAGAAATATACCTAAAAATTAACAGTAAGATGGCCATAAAATAAATTGAGATAACTGTGGGGCTATTTATGTTAGTCATTGTTAAAGCAATCTGTCATCTCTCATTTTATAGATATTAGTAGGTAGTAGATGAATGTGATGCAAAAAATATTTATTTAAGCGTTGATTTTAAATTGTATTTATTTAATGAAATATTTTTGTAAATATAAGTTATCAGCGAAAAGAAATGATAGGAATGAAAAATACCTAAAATTGAACGATTTATTAACATTCAAAAATAATTCCCATAAATCAATCAAAACATTCATGAAATTTCGTTCGTAACATTCATAGTTCGTTTAAAACATTCACCACATTATTTGTCTTGAATTTACCCCGTAAAATAACATTTTTATTTATTTATCCCCAACAAAGTACCTTACTGCAAGAGTGAGCATTCGGACTTTGCTGTTTCGTCCTCTGTCTTAGTCTGAACAGTCATAAAACCCCGTTTTATGTTTTGATAGAATTCCGCTTGACACAATTTTGTATGAAACTCTGTTACGCCTCTCACGCTGCTCTGTCAGAATCCCAACGAACTTTATTCTCTATGAGAATTTTTATCTTCTGTCTTCTAAAAACGTGATTGATGAAGCTTCTTTCAAGATATCGACGTTCCGCATGCGGCCGATCATCTGACTAAACCGTTCAGATAATCTCGTTTAAGTTAAAATGTTGATAAATATCGCGTAGACGATATTGACGTTTGCAAATCCCATAAAACTTTGTGGATCCTGAGTTCCAAATCTGGAGATTGTGTAGACAATAGAAATATCAGTCTCTGGATAACTCCGAATGATTGATTAATCAGGGGAGATAATGGGGTTTAAAATGGTCCTTAAAGGAGTTAACAGGCAATCGATATTTGAGCGTCGTAGGGCGGTAGGATTACGGAGACTTTTAAGCGTTTAAAACTCACTAAAACTTTTAAGACAAACCTGCAGCTTATTTGTGGTCTATAGACAACGTCTACGTTCATTAAGTCTACGATGGAAGTCTCATGCTTGCGGAATAATACATATTAATTGTACCATTGAAACTTCGTTATAATTAAATTAAAGGAAATCGGAAAAACAAAACTGAATCTGGTAGAAAACTCAATTATTATATACAGTTTTTCAATTTTAAAATGTTATTCTATTTCTTTAATATTAATCTTGCATTAGTGGTGCCTTATATTTAACACGTATGCTGGCGCAGAGCCTCACAGACCCGTTAAATAAAAATATTAAAATTATGCATTCTTTTTTTTTTATGTCTTTATATTTTTAATACTCATTCATATTGTTTATAAAATTACTTGACCTTAAAAAAATCTTACATTTGAGATAGTATACTTGCTATAGTTACTACTACAGAAACGAGACTATAGTATAGATCCTAGTTTCGTGGATACCGGATTTTAAGACAAAATAATAATATTCCACCAAAAATGTATTCTACCAAAAGGGAACGGTTGAAATACAATTAAGGCATAAAGTAGATATATGAAATACCCTATTGCTCTTATATACTTGTTGCAGATGATACTACTTTACTATCACGAATAAATGAGGAGATGAGCAGGAAAAGTTTAGCTTCAGCAAACACCTAGTGCTCAGTTAATAATTTAAAAGTTAACATGGGTAAAACAAAAACCATAACATTCACGTTCAATAAAAATAGACCAAGGTCAGAAGCGGTAAAACTGCTAGGGATCATACTTACCCTAGTTTAAATTTATCTGCCCATATCGACGGCCTGTGTTCGAAATTAAGCACACAAGTATTTGTCATGAGACAGCTGCGGCCATCTGTAAATAATAACGTTCATCATCATTAGGTCATCAGTCCTAAGACTGGTTGGACGGTAACCTCCAGCTTCTCCTATCTTGTGCTAACCTACGCATTTCGCTAATTGTGCTACAACCTACATCCCTTACTATTTGCGAGCAGTAGTCTAATCTAGGCCTACCTCTACCTTTCTTCACTCCTATTTCTGCCTCCAAAATATCGCGGACTATTCCCCCATGTCTCAGCAAGTAGCCTACCATTCTATCTCTTCTCTTCTTTAAGTTTTTCCACATACTCCTTTTCTCGCCGACTTTCTCCAATACTTCTTCGTTTCTAACCCTATCAGTCCATGGTATTTTCATCATTCTTCGGTAACACCACATCTCAAAAGCTTCTAATTTCTTCCTACTTGCTTCCCCTACCGTCCAGGTTTCGCAGCCGTAAAGTGCCGTTCTCCATACATATGTTTTCAAAAATCTCTTCCTTGTTTCTAAGTTTATTACCCCCGAGCATAAAAGTGCTTTCTTTTTGTTAAAAGCTACTCGACCCTGCGCTATTCTTTGTTTTATATCTTTATCGCTTCTTCCATCCCAATTTATTTTACTTCCTAAATAAGTGAAGTCTTTAACTTCCTCCAATCTTTCATTATTAATTTGTACTTTCGTTTTTGCTCTGCTCTCGCGCCCTCTGCACACTAACACTTTAGTTTTGTTTTTATTCACCCTCATTCCGTATTCCTCTGTCAACACTGCCTCCATTTCGTTCAATGCTGATTCAAGTTCCTCCTTACTAGATGCTAATACTGCTATATCATCCGCGAATCTCAGCATTTTTAGTTTCTGTCCCTGTACTTTAATCCCGAAATCTACTCTATCTTTTACCACATTAATCGCCTCTTCGATGTACAGAATAAAAATTAGTGGTGATAGCGTACATCCTTGTCTTACTCCTTTCCTAATACCTACTTCCCTTTCTTCCCCTTCTACTTCTATAACAGCAGTTTGCTCTATGTATAGATTGTGTACTACTCTCCTATCTCTATACTTCATTCCCGCGCTCTTTAGTATCTCGAACATTTTTTCCCATCTTACGTTATCAAAAGCTTTTTCTAAATCTACAAATCCTATATAAGCGTTCTTTCCTTTTTCTATTGTTTTCTCTAACATTACTCTTAGCGCCAGAATAGCATCGCGAGTTCCCCTATTTCGCCTAAACCCGAATTGGTCTTCTCCTAGTATTTCCTCCGCTCTATTTTCCATCCTCTTCTGCACTATTCTAGTTAAGATTTTTGACGCATGGGAAGTTAGGCTAATCGTTCTAAAGTTCTCGCATTTGTCGGCTCCTCTCTTTTTCGGTATAGTAACGATAATGTTCCTCTTATAATCCTCCGGCATCTCGCCCTTTTCGTATATGTATTTTACCAGTTCAAACATCCTATTTACTACTTTCTGTCCCGCACATTTCAAAATTTCCGCCTGTATTTTATCTACACCCGGCGCTCTATTATTCTTTAGCCCCCTTAGTGCTATTTCAAATTCCTCTCTCAATATAGGTTTTCCTACATCTTCCCTATCGATGCTAGATTCTTCCTCTAATATCTCTCCTAATTCCTGACCCTCGTATAAATTTCCTAAGTACTGCTTCCATCTATCCGCTTTCTCCTCTCTTCCTATCAGTATGTCCCCCGATTGACTCCTAACATTTCTACTTATTGTTCCTACATCCCTGAAGTTCCTCTTAATTATTTTGTAAGCCTCATCGGTCTTACCTACTTGCAACTTATCTTCTACTTCTTTGCATTTCTCCTCTATCCATTGTTCTTTCGCTTTTCTACATTTTCTAATGATTTCCCACTTTATTGCCTTATACGTTTTGAGTCCTTCTTCGTCTCGTCTGTTTTTGTAGCCTCGTCTCTTTTGCATTAAGTTTAAGATTTCGTCCGTTATCCAGGGCTTCCTAGCTTCCCTTTTATCGTGTCCTAAAACGTCCGTAGCCGCGGAAGCTAGACTATTCTTGATACCCTCCCACTCAGTTTCTGCGTTCTTGATTTCGTCCTTACTCGTTTTATTTATTAATTGATCTGTTTTCTCCTGGAACTTATCTTTCATATTCTGATCCCTCAATATGTCTACATTTATACGTTTCTTATCCTTCCGGGTTTTCAGATTTTTGAACTTTAATCTAGCTTTCATGACTACCAAGTTGTGATCGCTGTCTACATCTGCTCCTGGATAACTCTTACAGTCTTTTACTTGATTTCTAAATCTCTTCCTAACCAGAATGTAGTCTATCTGATACCTGTCTATCCCTCCTGGCATTTTCCATGTGTACCGCCTCCTAACGTGATTCTTGAACAATGTGTTCGCGACTACCATCTTGTGCTTCTCACAGAATTCTATCAGTCTGCTACCTCTCTCGTTTCTGTTTCCTAATCCATAAGGCCCTACAAATTCTCCTTCTTTCCCCTCACCTACGACTGCGTTAAAATCTCCTACTATTATTAAATTTTCATGACCCTTCACAAATCCTATTACCTGCTCTATGTCCGAATAAACGGCTTCTAACTCTTCCTCGCTGTGGTTAGAAGTAGTCATGTATACTTGCACTATTACTGTTTCCACTGGCTTCGAATCTAACCTAACCATCATTACTCTCTCGCTGTATTGTAGGTAGCTATCTACACACTGTCCTGCGTTCTTCCGCATAACGAGCCCTACTCCCGCGTTTCCATTTACCGATCCTGTGTGTATTACCCTATAGTCACTGCTCCAAAAATCTCCTACTTCCGGCCAGCGCATCTCACTTATACCTACTATATCTAATCCTAACCTATCCATTTCTATCTTCAGATTTTCTAGCTTCCCTGCCTGTCTCATGCTTCTGACATTCCACGCTCCGACTCGTGAAATGCTACACTTCTTATTATGATTGCACTCGATCACGTCTCCCGGAACAGTCCTCACCCGGAGATCCGAACGGAGGACTATTTTACCTCCGGAGTTTTTTGTCCCAGGAGACGCCATCATTAATTTAGGATAAGCTTTCTGCTAGCTGTTCTGAGGATTATAATGTGGTGGTTTCCTCTTGCCTTCCACATCGCAGTCGTGTGTGTCATAGCACCATACCAACCCCCACGGTTTCTGCCACTATGACTACTGAAAGAGCTGCTGCCCTCCTTCAGGGACTTGTCTTAGTCTGGTTTTTCAATAAGGACCCCCCCACTATGGTTAAACCTATGGTACGGCTCCTTAAACCATTAAAACGCGCAAGCCGACCCACCCGTTCCAGTTTGCACTAGAACTTCGTCAAGGTTCAAGTCCTATCGGATCGGAATAATAACGTTATGAGAACAATTTATTTTGACTTATTTCAAAGTCGTTTGGCATATGGAGTATGGGGAAACTGTAGCATAGCTGAAATGGCGTTTATTTTGCAGAAGTCTGCGGTTCATCTCATTGAGGTTCTATCCCTGATGCTTTTATTTGCTGGAGTTACTTCTTTTAGTACACAAGAACTTACACAACCTGCTAACAAATGCAAACGTGCACCAGTATAATACAAGACATGCTGGTGATTTAAAAGGACAGCTATCGAGAACTCACATTACCAAACAAAATAGTCTAGATGTACGGCTTTATAATCAATTTTATTGATTCAGCAAATGTGATAATATTGGGAATATGTTTTGTAAAGTTTTCCACTTATACTTAAAGAAACGTTTACTAGCCAATGGCTTCTACAATATTGACGAATTTTTATACAATATATGTTTGGTTTGATGTTTTTATTTCTTTGACCATTCTTGTTTGTGATTTTTTATACTGTGATTATGTGATATTATACTTCCTTTGTGTTTTTTAGATATACATATATTGTGACTACAAATGTACCTATGTATATGATGGTCAATAAATTCCTTCTATTATATTTTATTCTATTCTATTAAACATGGTTTTGAATTTCATTCACGCAATTCCCCCGGATAATTTTGGCATTGAATACAATAGTATCTTGTCTTAGTTTCTTTTCAACATTTTATGCATCTGTTTATGGTCCCATGCGGAACTGTTTGTGGTTCAATTTGATCAGCAGAAGTCTCAGCAGATATTTCTTGTTGACTTTGACGTATTTCAATTGGCAGGTTTTTTACCAAAGAATGGTGTTTCAGTTGTTATCCATCAATGATAAAGCAATGCTCTTCGAGGATTTGCATCTCACTAATTTGGAATATCAATTATTGACAGTATAGTAAGCCAAAATATTTTTATTTTCAGATATCTACATAGTTTAGATGACCATGTTTCAAACCTACCATGTTCGATAGCCCAGGAAAAGTTATTATATCAGTATTATCTGTAGGACAATACGATCTTTCCCGAGCGACATTGGTCGCTATAATCTGAATAAATTTGTTAGTATCTTCCACTATGATATCCAGTATACCTAATAAATAATCAGAAAAAGAGAGTTCCCAACATTGGAGAGAACTTTTATCTAACTTAGCATGAGGTCTTACTCTTGGAAGATGAAGCACGTTATTCCTTGCTTGTGATTATATGGTCTATATTTGAAAATATGTCTTCCAGACAATTACACTATTTCTACCAGTAAAAGTAGGTTTTCTCATGAGCCTCACACTAACTAATTCTTCTTCAGTGTCCACTCCACTTTATTCGGTATCACTGTTTTCTTCCCTCGTCTCAATCATGTCTTGTTCGTGATCTGACTTATCGACACTTGTCCTCGTCAGAACAAACTACTTCTACCAAACGGTGGAGTCTTGCCTGCTCCTTTTGATAAGAATTTTCCATGCTGATTATTTTGCGCTGAAATAACGAACGTGATATAGAGTTCACATTCACGCCTGAATTCCATTGAAAGTACTTACAATTGGTAAAATGAAGCAGAAAAGTAGGACAAACAAATGTTTTTGTTTGTCCTACTTTTAATAAGGAACAAAACTGCTAGGTCTTCATACTCTGGATATTATATTTAGTAAATACTACTAAACTACACTAATCCACTAATACTATGAGGATTTGTGACAAATATTAAGGGAAATAAAAAACACCCCAACTCTTTCTACGGCTCCAAAATAAGAGTTTCTTGTAAGAAAGAACATAAAAGAAGACACAAAACTAAGAATGAACTACTTAACTTTGATACAAATATCATTTTCTATTAAGCTCATACAGTTCAAGATAAAATTATTGTTTGGAATATAATTAATTAATGTAATTTTCTATGTAACTGAAAATGCATAATTAAAAAAACATATTTACCTTTTGGTTAAGAATATGTCCAAAAACTATTGAATTTATTACTTCACCTTGATTATCATTTTGCTGTAATTGTGTTGCAAAATGAAAACATTTTCACATTTTATATTACTCCTTTTCAGCTTTGCACACAACACGAATATTCCACCATGAGGAAATTCATTTCGTCTCGCTAATAAAACATTACACGCCGTTTTTAAAACTCGGATATATTTTATCAGCATTCCTCTAGGACAGTTAAATATACTTCACGTTAGAAAAATAAATGCAGAATGAAAAGAACAAGTACAGGTCAGAGATATCCGCTACGTTTTCCAGCCTTTATGGCGTTCTAGCAAGAATGCAGCTGCACAAAATTGTTTGCGGAAAGACTGCAAATGTCAAAAGATTCTTAATATTGGCGCAATTTATAGTAACATGGATGGTAAATGTACTATTACTAGAGTTTTAGTATTTATCTATAGAATGAAAAAAGACTGCAGTATTAATATTTGTAGGAAAATATATTTTCTTTTCGAAAAATGATTTAATAGACGTCAATACGCCGCGACTAACAATGCAACAACGGATAGTTTATGTACAACTGTTTTAGGAAAGTGAGCGATCTTTTACAGTTGCATTAAGAAATTAGGATAAAATAAAGCGCTTACAGAGTTAACAGTTCATAACATAATCAGGAAATTTGAAGAATTCTGGGTTCTGTTGTTGATAAGGCAACACCAGTACGTTCTCGTCGTGGTCGGTTACATGAAGATATATTACTACAGTGAGAAAAAGTGTACAAAAGTTTTCAAATATATCAATTCGACGTCATGCACAACGATTGATTATGTCAAGAGCCACCACGCATTAGATTTTAAAGAAAAATATGTATCTGTCAGCACATAATATTTAATTTATACAACAACTAAAAGTTACAGACCATTTATAACGTCGAACATTTGTTAATTAGCTGTTAGAAGAGAAAGAAAGTGATGCTGATTTTTGCAACAACTAGAATAGTTATTAGAAAATGAAGCTGGTAATCGCATCCTAAAGTTCCAAATGAAACACACAGATATGTTGATGTCATATGACTAGTAGATGATAGTCGTTAAATTTTGACACCCTATTTTTGACAGCACACAAATGGCGCGCAATTTAAATCTTATAGTTCACACAGAGTCTATATTTACGCAGAATTGTATAACCTTCCCTTTAGTTTAGAGTGGTAGGTATCTCTTTACAATTTGAAATGGAGTGATATGAAAATTATACAATGTGTTTCCAAGATTTGGGCTGTGGCTGTAGGTATTGGGATGTAATTTACGACAGGAGAAACAATGTCAGATATATAGAGTAAAGTTTACAGTTTTGAAACTTGGATTCGGTTTACAAAATCTCTCTCCTACTCTAATCTATTTCGATTTTGCACAAAATTGTGAAAACCCCGTTCAATATTTGTTATTAACATTTTAATTTCATTGAACTTATACCACATGATTTTCCGCATGGGGTATTGTATTATAATTTGCAGTATAAGACATTCAGAATTCTGGTCTTTCGTATTTAAAGTAAATAAATATCTTGTTTCTGGCTGCTGCTTTCGTATTTAAAGTAAACAAATATCTTGTTTCTAAACGGGACACCTACACTTCAAAAGTACGTTGTTAAGGAGAACGCCCATCGCGTCTAGGGCTTCTGAATTAAGTAATTAACGCAAAGGGCTGTACTACAAGGAGTTAAAATTCCCTGAAGGTAGGGTTTTAATGTCAGGTGAAGGGATAGCGGCATTTTAAATAGTTCGGATAAAGGTTGCTTACTCGTTGAGGACGTGCCGACATGGCATGCTAAGGTGAGGCATAGGGTAGAATACTTACAAGAAAAGTAGAGAACAGTAATCCGGCAATTATATCTAAATTATAATAAAGGGTGGGTTCAGATGAGGCGTTTATATAGATGGATAATATATTATTATATAGCTTGTGAGCTTCATGTATCAAGATCAAATTCTAAAAACGTTTTATAATTAAATAAAATTTCAATATGATAGTAAATAAAAATATTTTCATTAACTTTCTAATTGTTATGATTGATTTCGGGCTTTAACCACATGTTCAGTCTGATATGATTTGAAATTCTCAGTCAAACAGAATTAAGTACATACTGAGACTAATGGACACAGATAAATAAATATATGAAATAACGAGCACGGAATTATTTTGTTATATATCACTTTATTTCTTTGCGACTGCAAAGCTCATTCCAAAAAATACCACTCTCAAAAGAAAACTTATTTATATAACGGAGAAACATCATAAAATAAGTAGCAACTGATAACGGTTATTTTGATAGAGATAATAAATAAATTGATAAGACACAAGCATAGGCACTTTACAGTTCGTAAAATCTATCCGCATATTAAAGAACAAGTCAAAAAAATTTGCAGCTTTAAAATATTTTGGGCCTCTGTCAAAAAAAAAAACTCATACGTAATATGAAAACATAACCTACAAATAATCTTGAAACTTAGCCAAAAAATATCAAATATTATCATATATGGGGCAATAAATCTGTTATCTTACCAATATCAGGTGTGCCACAAGGGTCTAATTTAGGACCGTAATTATTTCATATTTTTAAAACTGTCATCGTGATTTGCATCAGTGTAAATTTTCTTTTATATAAGACTGTATAATTGTACAACAACATTTAAGTAGAATTCATTATTGGTACAAGAATAATAGATAATCTCTTAATACCACCAAATGAAATATATTATCTATAACAACCAAAAGAACACGATAGTTTATAATTATAGATGTGAAATAATATATTTTCTATGATCGATCGGAAGCATTAACTGATTTAGGTGTATTATTTATCGTGCTAACAAGAAATTTTATTAATGCCGACGACAACGATAGCGATAACGACACACACACACACACACACACACACACACACACACACACACACATACACACACATACACACACACACACACACACACCACACACACACACACACACACACACACGCACGCACGCGCCCACACACACACACACACACGCACGCACCCACACACACACACACACACACCACACACACACACACACACACGCACGCACGCGCCCACACACACACACACACACACACACACGCACGCACATTAAATTATTTCTCACATCCTAATTTTAAGGTACTCTATAATTCGATAGTGCCATCGTTAGAAGATTGGTAATGTACTATCCTCAATATCAGTTACCTACACCTACGACAAATGTAAAATAAATCTCCACTTTATATTACTCGTTTTATATTATGTCTATTTACTCTTAGCGCCAGAATAGCTTCGCGAGTTCCCCTATTTCGCCTAAACCCGAATTGGTCTTCTCCTAGTATTTCCTCCGCTCTATTTTCCATCCTTTTCTGCACTATTCTAGTTAAGATTTTTGACGCATGGGAAGTTAGGCTAATCGTTCTAAAGTTCTCGCATTTGTCGGCTCCTCTCTTTTTCGGTATAGTAACGATAATGTTCCTCTTATAATCCTCCGCACGCGCCCACACACACACACACACACACACACACACACACGCACGCACATTAAATTATTTCTCACATCCTAATTTTAAGGTACTCTATAATTCGATAGTGCCATCGTTAGAAGATTGGTAATGTACTATCCTCAATATCAGTTACCTACACCTACGACAAATGTAAAATAAATCTCCACTTTATATTACTCGTTTTATATTATGTCTATTTATAACGAATTCCATAATCTCATAGATATTTTAAATCGTAGACTCACATCCAGAAAATCGTGTACTTTGTAATTATTTTTAATTGATTTATGCTTTTGTAATAAATATATAAGTAATATGTATGTTATATAAAATATATTGTATTGCATTCATTATTCAAAGTACTTCTCATACTCCTATAACTTTATTATCAGGTAACATAAAACCTTCAGTATGTTATCTGAAAGCCAGACGTAACTTAATACTGCTACGTGTCTTATCATATAACTATATACATTGTAACCAACGTTTATGATGATTTGCTGAAACCTTATAATGTTCTTTCTTTAAATTAATCTTTTGCCAATTATATTTTAACTTTACTTTCAACAATGTCAGCATAACGAAACTTATAAAGTCGCAGCAAACCCGTTGCATGAGCAGTATAATTTTAATATAGCTTTAGTATAATTTTAGTATTGATATTATTGTTATACTCACACATCTAAATTCTTGTTCGTCCGTTAAATAAAATAAATTGTTTTAAAAAAGTTTAAATCCAAACTAGTGATTTAACAAATTTGGCGCAGTCGTTGTAGGATTTCACGCGTTATTAGAACACGGATTTGCCTCACTAGTAACGTGGAATTCCAATTCCGAAGTGAAATCAAGAACAAGCTCAAGAAGAAAGAAACACGAAACAAGAATACTTCAAAGAAGCAACTTCGAAACACGAAGACTTCAACAAAAGAAACAAGAAACAAATCTACAAAGAAACAAAGAAAACAACAGGGAAATCGCAGATAGAACACGGACCTGCCCTCACTGTTTGTGATTCTCCTCTGCAAGCCATCCTTCCCGAAGACACCCCGCTTCCAGAACACGGAATTGCCTCACTGGTTGTGGACTCTGGCCGGAAGACGAATGGACAAAATTTGGTAAGTCAAAGAATTGACACGTTACCTTTGAAACATTTATTTATAATTTTAAGAAATATTATACAGGATATAGACCAAAAACTATTATCCTTCCCATCTGCAAATTTGTTTTTATTTAATTGTATTTAATTAAATAACTTTACAATATCTAATTTAAACATAATAATTAATTAACTTATAAAAATGGCAAACGAAGCTATCTTAGAACCTTACAAACTATCAGAAATTTTCTCAATTGTTCCGGAGTATGACGGAAATCAAATTTTCCTACAAACATTCTTAAATGCTATTAAATGCGCTTTCGACATGGCGGTCGATAATCAAAAAATACTTTTAACTCTCCATGTTAAAAATAAATTACGTGGAAAAGCCGCTGAACTAGTAAATTCTAGGAACCCGTCAACTTGGGAAGAAATCAAATATCTATTAGAGACTCACTTTGGAGACTCTAGGGACCTTACGTCTCTAATTCAGGACTTGCAAAGAATTAATCAACAATCAAACGAATCCGCTTTAAATTTTGTATCCCGCTTGCAAACGCATAATGCGAAAATGCATGCAGCGATTCAGAAACAGCATTTAACCTCTGATCAAAAAACCGCACAATCAAATTTAATCGAGACAATGACTCTTAACACTTTATTGACAGGGCTGGATCCAAAATTAGGATCTATAATAAGAGCAAGTAATCCTATGGATATGCTTCAAGCAATATCCAGGATTAAACGAGAACTTCAATTGTCATACTTTGAATCTCAGAAATTTCAAAAAGCGAACAAACCATTACCACCTAATTCACTAAATGCTAAGAAGATATGTACATTTTGTAAACGTAATGGTCACACAATAAATGAGTGCCGAACAAAGCAACAAAATTCTTCAGCACCTTTCCAAAACTTTTCTAGGCCTAATTTTCAACAAAATTTTAATCAGGCCCAATCATCCAACTTAAATCAAAATTATCAGCGACCTCAATTTAATCCAAATGGAAATAATAGACCGACGAATTCAAATTTCCAACAAAATAATTACCAGCAAAACAGTTTTCAACAAAACAGGCCTTCAGCTATTAAACCGAATCCCAACTATACAAACCAATCAAGACCACCAATAATTCGGCCAAATCCGAATTATAATCAACAAAGAGCTCATCATATGAACGCTCAAATGAACCAAAATTTTGATGATACGGCTCATCAATACGATTCACAGTACACTGATGATACTGCTCATCAGTACAGCTCACATGCACAATATGCTGATGATACCGCTCATCAATATAACTACAATTGCGATCAAAATTATGAACAATATCAAGATTCATATTCAGACGAACCAACATATCAACAAAATTATTATTTTTCAACAGACCAATTTAATTATTCTGATACTGATCAGGATTTTCGGCAAACTACTCAAGCTCAAGATCATCCACCGGATCAACAGCTATGCGAAATAACGGAATTAGAAAACCAAATTCAAATAATGAATTTAAACACCAACCAACAGCAAGACAAACAAATATTCCTATAAATAGAGGAATATCAAGTGCCCTTTTAACAGTAAATCCCAAAAACTTATATTACATTGAAGATGCTACAAAAAAATTTAAAATATTAATAGATACAGGTGCCGGACTATCCATATTTAAGCCAAAAACTTGTGAAAAATATTCTAAACGTTTTCCCGAAAACGTTTTAATACAGGGAATTACCGATCAAAAAATTCTAATTAATGAATCTACACTCGTTCCGTTTACTCTCAACGATCCTCACAAAGTTTACATTCATAATATTGATATTGAATTCGACGGATTACTAGGATCCGATTTTCTAGAACATTACAACTGCATTATTGACATAAAAAATAAACAATTAATTACCAATTTCAAAACTGTACCTTTATTCAGAGCCACAGAAAATTCCACTAATGTACAAAATAATAAAAAACAAAATGTTCAAAATAATCAATTTCTCAACAAAATTTCTATTAACCCTCGTACAGAACAAATTTCAAAATTTCGATGTAATCTTGTAAATACAGAAGCCATATTAACAGCTATGGAAATAGATAAAGTACGACTTCCTAATGCACTAGTCAAAATTAACAATAAAGGAGAATTTCTTGCCTCCGTATTAAACGCAAACGCAGTCCCAAAAATAATAGATTTTTCCGAAATTAAACTAGAACCAATTCAAAATTTTTCATTAAATAATTTAAACGAATATAATTCTGAAAATTATACAGATAGACGCGAAGAAATAAGGCAACAACTTCGTCTTGATCACTTAAATGAGGAAGAAAGAGAAATAATTACTCAACTTTGCCTAGACTTTTCAGATATCTTCTATCTCGAAGGAGATATTCTAACATTTACTAATGAGATCAAACACACAATAGACACCAACAATGCTAAACCTACTTTTACAAAGTCGTATCGCTACCCTCAAATTCACAAAGAGGAAGTGAAAAAACAAGTATCGAAAATGCTAGAACAAGGTATTATCAAACATTCAAATTCCCCTTGGTCTTCACCGATTTGGGTTGTCCCCAAAAAGCTTGATGCGTCAGGTAAACAAAAATGGCGTGTCGTAGTTGACTACAGAAAACTCAATGAGTTAACTGTAGGAGATAAATACCCTTTACCAAACATTTCTGATCTTTTAGACCAACTTGGCAAATGTCAATATTTCACCACCCTCGATTTGGCCTCCGGTTTCCACCAAATTGAGATCGAACCCAGTGACATTCCAAAAACTGCTTTCACAGTCGAAAACGGTCATTTTGAATTTAATAGGCTTCCATTCGGTTTGAAAAATGCCCCATCAACCTTCCAAAGGGTAATGGATAACATTTTAATAGGAATCCAAAACGAGAGATGCCTCGTATATATGGACGACATAAGTGTCTATTCCCCAACAATCCAAGACCATGTTTCACGGCTTACCGAAGTCTTCAAACGTCTTCAAAAAGCTAATTTAAAAATTCAACCGGACAAGTGCGAATTCCTTCGTAAGGAAGTTGCATATTTAGGTCACCTCGTCACCAAAGAAGGTGTAAAACCAAATCCAATTAAGATCGAATGCATCAAAAATTTTCCCCAACCAACTAACCAGAGAGAGATTAAATCATTTCTTGGCCTCGCCGGATATTACCGACGATTCATTGATAATTTCGCCAAAATTTCCAAACCTCTCACTAAATTACTGCAAAAAGACACCTCTTTCAATTTCGATTCAGAATGTTTAAAATCTTTCGAAGATTTAAAACAAACCCTTACTTCAAGCCCCATACTATCGTATCCAAATTTTGACGAGCCATTCCTACTCACAACAGATGCGAGCGCTTTTGCGATTGGCGCTGTACTTTCGCAAGGTCCAATAGGTAAAGATCTACCCATAGCTTTCGCCTCCAGAACTCTCTGTAGTGCGGAAACAAAGTACTCAACAATAGAACGAGAGCTCCTCGCTATTGTTTGGGCCGTAAAACATTTTCGCCCATATATTTTTGGTAGAAAGTTCAAACTGATAACAGATCACAGACCTCTTACCTGGCTTTTCTCTATTAAAGACCCCGGTAGTCGCCTAGCACGCTGGCGCTTAAAACTTGAAGAGTACGACTACCAGATTGAATATAAACCTGGCAAAATTAATAAAAATGCGGATGCCTTATCCCGTATCAAAATTAACCATTTTCAAAAATGTGTGGATTTCAAAAACAAAATTTTAACATCAAATACAGACGACGAATCGATTAGTTCAGAAAATACCGAAATTTCACCAGAATCAATTTTACAAGAATTAAATACATTTGTTCACCTATATAAAACCCAGTCACTAATAGACTATTCAAAAATTAAAATTACGAACAATCAATTATTGGACAAAGGACATAAAGACATAATAACGTTTTTCCAAAAAGAAAAACTCGAAGACTTACATTACAAAATAATTGAAGATATTTTCGAGGAAAAACCAAATTTTATTCACAATAAAATTAATATAGTCACGAGTAAAACGGTGAAAAACCGAAAATATTATATTGTTTTGTTACCCTTCGACATCGAAGAGATAATCGAAACAATGTTTATTACTCTTTACAAAGACAAAGACATTTTCGAATCTTCAAAAACATATTTCATTGAAAACAATTTAGAATTGCCAATACTCGAAATGTTGTCATTTATTTTCACTGAAAAAGATTTAAACCTAGTTAGTTGCCAAAACATAACTAAGACGCCTGACGAAGATCAAATTCCGATAATATTAGACCAAAACCATACAGGAAAAGCAAATTTACACCGCGGAATAAACGAAACCATTCGAAGAATAAGGAATAAATATAACTGGCCCGGTTTAACTAAAGACGTAACTAAATTCATTCAAAATTGCGAAATATGCCAGAAAACAAAGACCTTACGGAAAAACTTAAGCAATCCACTGGTGATAACTGAAACACCAAGAACACCATTTGAAAGAATAAATATCGATATATTAGAAATTCCAAAAAGAAATTATGTCTTAACTATTAGGGATGAACTAACCAAATTTACTCAAGCGTACCCATTAGAGGATAAATCCGCTAAATCAACAGTAAATACATTACTCCTTTATTTTCAGCATTTTGGTACTCCGCTTCGTATACATTCGGATTACGGTAAAGAATTCGACAATGTATTACTTAAAGACCTATGTACCTTATACGACATAAAATTAACATTTTCTAGCGTTAGCCACCCTCAATCAAACGGATCTGTGGAAAGATTTCACTCCACACTTTTAGAGATGATTCGTACTAATCAGGCTGAAAACCCTAATGAACATCCATTAAACGTAATTCCTTACGCTGTTATTTGTTATAATAACTCGACGAATAAAACACACGGTTTCTCTCCATACGAGCTAGTATTTGGACATACGTCCAGTCGCCCACCTGAAACTTTGTATAACCAAAAAGAGTTGATATCAAAATATATACGAGACCTAAATAATAGAATTTCATACTATTATAAAATTGCACGCACAAAAACTGAGCTTCAAAAAGAAAAGGCTAAATTAAGATTCGATAGAAACGTTCCAGAACATCCTACACAATTTAAAATAGGCGATAAAGTCTATGTTAAGGAATCTCAAATTAAAGATAAATTACATAATAAATTTAACGGTCCTTTCGAAATAATAAAAATCTTTCAAAATTCTGCAATTTTATTAAATCTCGAAACGTCACAAACGACAAAAGTGAATTTCGACAGGATGAAACCATATTTTGAGAATTAAATTATTTTCAGGTTTCTTCTGCTGATTGGAGCAGCAGTATCCCAATACACCATTACTCCAATAAACAACACCATTGGAATATATTATCATCGAGACAGCGAAATCGTTGTAACAAATAAACAATGGACTCTTCTGGTTCACAAAAACATTTCATCAATAAAGAACACTTTTGAACATAACGAGAAAATGCTTGAAATTCTCTTACACGCTATTAACCCCACATTTGAAAACATGAACCTTTTTCGAGGTGAAGTAAAAACACACATCAGCTTATTAACCCAAATTTCAAATTCAATTCAAGAAAAATTAAGCGAAATTTATTTTGATACTAAACGTTACAAACGTGGAATTCTCAATGGCATTGGTACAATATTTAAGTCAATTACAGGAAATTTAGATTCCGAAGATGGCGAATACTACATGAATTGCATCAATAAATTAACTAATGACGAGCATCAATTAGAAAATTTAATGAAAAATCAAATCTCAGTAACAACATCCGTCATAAAGAATTTTAACGCTACCATACAAAAGCTGCAAATTGATGAAGCCACCTTCAATAGAGATATAAAAATAATATCAGACACAATTTATAGGACAGCAGATAAAATTAAAGTAATTGAAGCAAAATTAAGATTTTTAGAAAAATGTGAACTTCTCATGGAAAGTTACCTGTATATCGAGAATCAATTAAATGATATTCTAAATTCAATAACTTTCGCGCGATTAAAAATTATTCATACGTCGATAATCAATCCTGAAAATTTGATAACCTCGCTTCAGGAAATTTCACAAAATTTACACCAAAACAATTTACCACTCATTATAAAATCTTCCAATATTGCCAAATATTTGGATATTATGGAATTAGAAGCATACCAAACTGATTCAGACTTGGTATTTGTATTAAAAATCCCTCTAATAGACCAACAAAGATACACCCTTTTTAGATTATATCCAATCCCTATCCTAAATAATAGAACTGGTCTATATCATGTTTTATCTTCATCACAAAAATACTTAGCGCGTGACGTCGATTCTTTGATGTACATACCCATCAAAAATCTGAAAGACTGTAAACCACTTTTCTTTGGCACAAAGATATGTTCCAATCTATTTGCATACCCCATCGACGACAATGCTATATGTGAAGCCCAAATCCTGAAACACTTAAAAACTTTACCTGAGAGCTGCCAAACTTCAATAATATTTGCAAAAGGCTACAATGTCCAACAACTAACAGACTCATCATGGCTAACAATTACTTCAGAACCACTTCAAATTACTGTAAATTGCAAACAAATAAACACCAAGACAGAGATCATTTATAAAAATTCCATTCTTAAATTGCAACCTGGATGTAGTGCTTTCATAGGAGTGACAAAAATACAAACTGACCCTAAGAACTTTTCGCAAACCAGTGTTAGTGATCACCCCATTTTAATTCCCTTTAATTGTTGTCAAGGAATCCCCGATGACATCCAAATCCCAAAATTAGAACCATTAAAATTGAATAACTTAAATGTGGAAGACCTCGAGATTGCCAAACACAAATTGGACGAGTATTCTCGAACGTTAGACGATTTGATCAATGAACCATTTGTCACCAAACACATCTCTTGGTTCACTTATTTTATCATTACACTAATAGTAACTCTCATTTTGTTATATATTTTATGTAAATGCCGAAAGAGAAACAGATTAGCAATCGCCCTCACAACAAATTCACCACCACCTCCACCTGGACCTTCTAAACGCTTAAGAGAATCCTTCAGGAGCATCCTGCCCAGAAGAAGACCATCGATCAGATCCAAAGATGAAACCCCAGAGGAAGAAATCGAACTGAACTAATGTTTCTCAGTTATAAATCGGTTTCAAAGACTCTATATATTTTAATTTTGTAAATTTTATATTTAAAAAAATATTAATTGTATAATTTAAACTTAACTTAAGGCTTCATATTCTCAATTAACTTTATTATTATATAACTTCAATAATCGTTAAATTCATAATTATTAATTTCAATTTTACTTATTTTTGAAAAGTTGCTGCATAACACCAACTTTTTGTTAAAAAGGGGAGTTGTTATATAAAATATATTGTATTGCATTCATTATTCAAAGTACTTCTCATACTCCTATAACTTTATTATCAGGTAACATAAAACCTTCAGTATGTTATCTGAAAGCCAGACGTAACTTAATACTGCTACGTGTCTTATCATATAACTATATACATTGTAACCAACGTTTATGATGATTTGCTGAAACCTTATAATGTTCTTTCTTTAAATTAATCTTTTGCCAATTATATTTTAACTTTACTTTCAACAATGTCAGCATAACGAAACTTATAAAGTCGCAGCAAACCCGTTGCATGAGCAGTATAATTTTAATATAGCTTTAGTATAATTTTAGTATTGATATTATTGTTATACTCACACATCTAAATTCTTGTTCGTCCGTTAAATAAAATAAATTGTTTTAAAAAAGTTTAAATCCAAACTAGTGATTTAACATGTATTTATATATGTATTTATTTCTTCTTTTTTTTTCTACATGAATGTTATTTGTTTATGTTAGGCCTAACAGAATTGCGTAACAAATACATAATTAAATAAATATTTACTTATTTATTTTTATTACACTATATTTATATATTTAAATTATATACTTAATATAAAAGCATACTCCGAACTATCATAAATTATTCTCAAATTTGGATGCAATCCGTGCATCTTGCCGGTTTGAATAAACAAACAAGTTGGTGCAATGTCTCAGATCTCGAGGAAAAAGCGTTATTGAGTAAAAGCCAATGGAATTCTGTGAGACGTACCGACGCCGATGCCGTCGAAATGTATGAAATAAGCAAGTGCCATTAGGGACGGGATTACGGATAGATAAAGTTACAACAGAATATACAGAATAAAACTATGTAATTTTAAATGAAGTAACAGTATTTTTGCTGAGAATAAAAATGCAAACTAAAAGTTGATTAATTTGTCTACCTTATTTTGTATAATTACAAAGAAACAATTAGTCAAATGTAAAATAGTATTCTTAGAGTATAAATAATTAGTGAAAAATTTTGTGAAATATTAATAAGCATGATGAACATTTTCCATTAAAATTGATTTTATCGCCAAGTCTCTACATAACTTCCAAATATTCTTTGAGAATTATTTTAAAGAACACTTGGAAATAGAAAATGTTTTAATTGTAGCTCTACATATCTTGTCTCTTCCTGACGTCATACCTTACATATTTGTAGAATCCGGATATGTCCATGATATTTTATGGAGAAGAATACAATAAATTGACTGGTGAAAACTATAAAAGTGAACTTTAGTTAATTTCAAAGATACTTTGATCAAAATTAAGAAAAGTGCGAATCTGCAACTTCTTGCCCGCAGAAAAATTATATATCGAAAACCAACCATTTCCAGTCAAAAATAATTAAGTCATAAAATTTTCTGTTATTTTATACATTAGAAACAATATTTACAGATACACATTTCCATGAGAATTATTTTAAGAAACACCTGGAAATACAAACTATTAGTTGTAGTTGTACATATCTTGCCTCTCCCCGCCGTCACACCTTTGTAGGATCCAGATATGTGCCACATATTTGTAGGATCAAGATATGTTCATGATATATTAGAGAGAAGAGTACAAGGAATCAACTCATGAAAACTATAAAAGTATACTTTATTTAATTTCAAATATACTTTGGTCAAACTTATGAAAAATGAGAAAATGCAACATCTTGTCCGCAAAAAAATACCTCGAGAACCATCCATTCCCAGTCCAAAATGTTTTTTTTTCATAAAATTTATTATTTTCTATATAAGAAACAAAAACTTATTAACACCCATTTCTATGAGAATTATTTTAAAGGATACCTGGAAATAAAAACTGTTAGTTGTAGCTGTACTTATCTCGTCTCTCCACGCCGTCACACCTTACACATTTGTAATATCCAGATTTATCCATGATATTCTGCAGAAAATAGTAGAGGGAATCAACTTGAAAAAACTGGAAAAGTGTCCTTTAGTTAATTTCTAAAATATTTTGGGCAAAGTCAAGGCAAACGAGAACCTGCAAAAAATAGCCAATAAAGAATAATGTTAAACTGTAAATCTACTATCTATACAATTAATAATAATTCCATTCAATAATATTAAACGACTTCACTACATCAGAATAATATATACATATATATTTATTTTCAAGAGGAGTATAGCTAAAAGTGCTTCATGATTATCCTCCGACGTTAAAAACAAAATAAACCCAAAGACGCCCAATCAAAATTCCAGAAGTTGTTTCCGTTGCCGAAACGTTACAGTTTAACAAAGTTAAGGAGGGTATTAAAGTGAACAACACCTTTCCAAGGTAATCCTTTGTAAGTACACTTGCGGAAGTGACGTGACGTTTAAAATTCCCCAGGGTCTCGTAGCCCTTTCCACAACTTTTTATTTATTTTTAATAAAACGCCACCGAAGTATCCTTACTGCGAAATCCAGAGACCATTTTTTTGGATTCCCACACCCCAGCGAAGTTTTATCAGTCTATTGTCTATCGTTTGTTGCTTTCCAAAGTTCTTTTATTAAGGTTCGTTTTATATTGATTTACGGTGAAGTTGTGAGAAAAGGGAGATAAGCAGCAATAAATTCGAAACGATGTGAGACGAACATTTTTTAATATAATTTTGCTCATTATTCTCTGATATTGTTAAGTTAAATAGTATTGTTATAATCTGTCGTGAACGCTTTCGTTTGTCGTAAAGGAAATACAGACATTAAATTGAAAGTGGAATACAAATTCATATAAAATTGTACTTGAAGAAAATGCAAATAATATTTATGTGGAAATATCTGGCACTGATAGATTTTACTGGCCATCCCAGTAGCCGGATTTTAATCCCATCGAAAATTTTTGAGCATATACATAGCATTTATTGCATTAAAAGTCTGCAATAAATCTGTTATATCTAAAGCGCTTGCTATTATAGTTTGGTGTTATTAAACTACTAAAATATAATTAAATTTATTCAAGTATTTTAGGTTATTCTTAAGTATTTAGGTCATCCTTTTCAAGTTATTCACAAAAAAATAGTCAATGAAAACATTATTGCTTGTCATGCATATAATCCTTTCTCTCTTTGGGCATTAAAAATGTTTTTAAATACACAGTATGAATATAAACCATGGAATAGTTATAATAAAAATTTAAAGACTTTTCTTCAACATATGTATGGTAATCTTTTTGATGAAGGATTTCATTTTTCTATTCATCGATTAAATAAGAAACAAAAAATTTGAATAATTAAATAAGAACACACAACACTCAAATAATGAGAATTCGTTAAAAATATTGTAAAATACATGTTTCAAAAATCGTTCGATAATTTAAAAAACAATTTTTTCAAATGTCAGAATTCGACAAAGATTACATAATTTAACAAAGATGTTCTTATTATAACGAGATAAATATCAAGGTAAGTTGAAAAATCCTTTAATAAAAGGTTTATTATGTAATCTGAAAATTGATAATTATTACAATTATAAATCTCTGAAATGCACATACATTTCAGATGAGAGGAGAAAAAGCTCTTGGGATTGTTACAAATACAACACATTTATTTTATTATATTCCTGTTAACATACTTATATTCATCTTAATGTACGTGTATACTAGCCCTGTATATTCTCCCTGCATTTCGGAAATCCTAGTAGCCGAGTTGGTTAGAAAGCATTATGTAGCAAATATTACTATCTACAACTGTCATGAACTTTAAATGACAGCGTCATTTCAGCTTGGTTAAATTCCAAGCGTCAACACTGGCAATGGTCATAGAAATGAGTGGTGTTTGGGTTTTTTCAATGTGCGTCCCCGACCCAAAGATCTTCGGCTTTGGATCTGGAAGGTTGTCTAATGTATGTGGTATTTTTTATATTTTGATGTATATAGCGGTTGAAATCCTGTTGTGATCAGCAGAATACGTTGTTTTTTGTTCGAATACTAACTGGAAATTGATATTGTCATTTTTACTCCTATACATTCCGATCTTTACATACTTTTGTCAGCACCTTTTTGTGACGTCCCAGGTATATTAATTGTTATTCTTGCTTACCAGCGCCACTGGTTACATAGGTGTCATAAAATATTTCTTGTCTTTGAGATCTACGTTAAAGGGTCCTGTTTATATCTACATCTATACAACCAAGCAGATATTAACGTAAATATTGACATAAAATAGTTTATGCTATCCCTATGTCCTCACAAAATGCCTAAAAATATACAGCTTGTCCAGAATAGGAACAAGACTTAAGACTGCAGTTAATTTCGTGTATAAAATGATAACTAACTTCAACAATTTATTGTAAAACTTCGATTTACTATAATTTCTAGCCAAATATATGTGTAGATCTATGGAATATATTAAATCTCTTATCATACATATATCATTTATTTTGCATAGTTCTACCATCTATATTGGTCAATATTTCCTTCTTTGAATGCATAATTCCTTTTATTATATAAACAGATCTATTTGATAATAATTTGGCGGTACTGATTCCATACTATGTATTAAAATGTGAAGTAAAAATAAAAGAATAAAATAGATCGTCTATTTCGATCTCTCATTCTTTAGTGCATTAAATTCTGGAATTACGAATTTTAGCTTAATTATGGGACATTTTGATATAATTTCCTTGAGAGGAGGCCAATTTTTAAGGGCTTACAATATATTTCCATACTTGTAAATGTTATTGTCAATACAGTTAAGCAATTTTTCTGACATTACTTTGAAATTACTTTACAATATCAATAACTATAGGGTGTCTCAGTTGGAACCATAGGGTTTGAATTGCGCACCACTTCTGTTCTGTCAAAGATAGGGCATCGATATTTAATACATAAACAACAATACATAAACAACTGACACATCCTATTTCATAGGACTATAAAAACAAAGTCCATTAGTTCTATCTGTCAAATAACATTTATTCAAACTAGACTACCATCTGAAACTAGTAGGGAATATTCCAGATACATTTCGGCAAGTGGAGCCTCATATATTCTGTTTAATTTTGCTGGTGTATTCGAAACAACCCTAAATTAACAAGAAGAAAACGCCTGAACTTTAAATAAACAAAATCCAGTGTACACGCCCCCAACAAAATCCTAGTCCTAGAGGGGCTTTCAATATTCCCGCTTCATTGAACAGCTAAACCGCCCCTTTACCGCAAGGCTTCGGAGCTTAGACGATTAATTATTAAATTCTCACCACTACAGATCTCATAGAATATTTGATTTAAATACTCAATTTCAAAGCACAGCTTCCATACGCACAACCAGTACCTACCCTCTGTTAAAAGCTAAAATTACCGAGATATTATATTACCTCTATTTACGTTAATATGGTGGGGTTGCTGGTGTGGAGATGTACTCCCGGGCAACCAGAGGTGGAAATAATCGGACACTCATCAATGGTGACCTAGTTTTTTTTTTATTTCATAGTTAAGTAGTACTAACTTCAATGCCAGATGGGTAAAGTTATAGTGTTGGAAATATATTAAGAATATTTTTAAATATATTAAAATATTTTGGAAACCAAATATTTAACAAAATAATGAAAGTAATGCAGTGTTAATACATAATGCATTACGTATAGTAATTATAATACATATTAATAGACAAAACTATGTACGGAGTGTTGCAGTTGGAACTGTAGGATTTGAATTACGCGCCATTTATGTTCTGTCAAAGATAGATCGTCAACATTTAACGACTGTCATCTATAAATCATGCGACGTCAACATACCGCGATTAAGAGTTCAACAAGGAATTGTTTGTGAACAACTGTTTTATTAAAGTGAGCGACAGTTGCTTTAGGAAATGAAGCGCCTACAGAGTTAACGTAATCAAGATATTTGAAGAGACGTGTTCTGTTATTGATAAGACAACACCAATACATCCTCGTTGTGGTCGGTCAGATGAAAATATTGTTGCAGTGAGAGGGAGAGAGAGAGAGTATGTACGGGAGTATCTAAACACATTAATTCGACGTCGTGCACAATTGAATCTGTCAAGAGAAACTACGCATCTGATTTTAAAGAAGGATCTGCATCTGTCAGCATACAAAATACAGTTGACACAACAATTAAAAGTTACAGACAATTTACAACGTCGTGCCTTGGTAATTATGTATTAGAAAATAAAGAAGGTGTTAAAATATATAAATAAGTAAGAGTTAGTACGAGAAGGGGTAATCCCAATATATGTAGAATCTTGGGAAACACCCAGCTTGATTATTGTTTATACTTCTTGATTAAAAACTGGTATTAGATATATACAACTCTATATTACTGGTAAGACTGAAATAATAGTAAGACATTGTTAGAAAGACCGAAAAAGTTCAATTAAGGTATTAATATAAAATCATCTAGCTTGTTAAAGGTTTTAGAAAAGTTCATATAAATGATATTCCCTTGCTTTCTGTGGTCCAAATTTTCAGATATAAATTATTGTGTAATATAAAGCAAATTTGTGAAAGTTAATTATGTTGCATGAAACTGTGCTACTTAATAGATATCATATCTGACACAAAAACTAATAATGATATGATAAGTCTGATAGCAGGATGTTTCTGAAACTTTTATTATTAAGAATTATTTTATTATCTATCGTTAGAGCGTGGTGATAAAACGGGAATACAGAAGGAGCTCTGCGAAATCATCAGTAGAAGGGAGTAAGATATCCAATATATAATTAAAAACTTTTTCAGGTAAGGTATTACACTCAGCCTTATTGCAATTAAAAAAAGTAACCGTCACTCCAAGGAAAGAATGAAAGAGCCATGTTTTCACCAAAACCATGTTTTGGTATTTTTTTCAATATTAAATTACATAGAAAATCAACATGTTACTTATGAACACCAATGTATAATAAAATACTTCATCTACGACCGTGCTGTAATGTGGGGTTCATTGGACTATTTTGAGTTATGTACTCAGCTCTATTACATCACCGTTATGCAATTAACTCATGACATCACTGTTATGTAATGAACTAATTACATAACTCATTTTGATTTTCAAACATTATAAACGAAGAATTAAAAATTTATTGCAACTAAAAACAATACAATAATTATCTGTTATTATAAATATTAATATTATTTTCGCCAGATTTTAGTAAGAATTTGGACGTAGATAACGCACAACGCGACGAGAAAATCACAAAGCTAAGTGTTATTTAAAACAATTGGATTGTTACTATGGTTTTGACAAATTTCGTGCATCATGTTACTTTGATTTGGTATGAAAATATTTAAGTGACTTTTAACGGATATCATAATTATTTAAATGCCAAATCTGAATGTTTTGTAAAAAAATCGGTTTTGAAATTCTTTTTCTTATCCAAGCGGTCGTAGATAAAATGTTGTACATCATACGTGGGCTACAGCACATTACATCATGAGTGGGAATATTGCCATGACGAGGTAATCACACGAGAATGCCCCTACCCCACTAATAATGTAAATAACTATTACCACATAGCTTACTGAAATTGATGGAATTATTTCTTATCGCGACTGTTTTTTACAAATCATTTTCCAAACGCTAATAAAAGTCCAATGAAAAAACATACATATATAGAGGTCTAATAGATTTCGAAATCATTTCATTTTCATTCATGATGTACAATTTATGTTATTGACTTGTTCTAAAAGTATATGAGCGAATTCTTTTTTATATAAGCCGTCTTCTATATAAACTCCCTAAGCCTTCTTTTCAATAGTCAATTAACATTTCATCTGTGGGGCATTTCGAAATGATGTCGCTAGCCCGAGGGAGGTAATTCAATTTAAACTTTTCACGAGATATCTGCTGGCCGTAACAGTGTCGGAAATTTATATTAAGGAAACCTAATAACCGTGTAATCGATAGTGCAAACTGTAACCTTTGAGACGGGGCAATGGGGACTAAGTGATCCTGTGGCCGTTTGATTCGTTTATCCACAGAGGTTTCCTGACGTTGTTGCTTCAGCGAACTTGTAGATACGGTATGGTATAAAGCCACAATGTAGAAAATATTTCATTAATAACATTGGTTAATAAGATTTTTGTCGCCAGTACGAAAATACCAGATTCCCATATATTTTTGCTTGTTGAAATAAATTATGTCATAAATATATATATAAATTATATAATGTCAGCATAATGGTCAGACATTGTATTGAGTTGTTTCTAGGAAAACCAGTAAATTTTAAGGTTTATATTACAACGCATTTTTCAAAACCAATCGCTATCAGAAATGCCATCAATATAAAAACGAATGATGTCTACATATTTTTTTATAGAAGGTGATGTAGAAGAAAGGGCTAATGGAAAGGTAATATGTTCTATATGGTCCGATTTTAAATATTAAAAATAGAATAACGTCACTGACAACATACTATAATCTGATAGAGCACACTACTTATAATAGACCTCAAATTAGTTTAGAGTGATCTTAAATTTAATGGCAATATGTAGGTATACTTTTTCGCTCATTATTGTCCAGATTTATTTTCTTGAATGCAAATATACGAGTATATTGCAGGATCATATTTATATATCCTTAAATTATAAGTAAGAAAAAGGCTGTTATCGTTGTGAATTCTTATATTTTACATATATATTTATCAAAAAAATGAATAATAATAAACTTGCTGGCATTTTACAATTATTTTATATTTTGAAAATTAAAAAACAGACTTACAAACATAAATAGAAACAAAATAAACAAACAGGCTGCTATAGGACAACGTTACTAATGAGTACTTATCAGGAAAGCCTTCCTATAGAAGTTTCAAGTCATCACAGATTAGGTAAAGTTAAATCAAAATTAAAACTCATACGGATCGTTTAGGAAATCGAAAAGTTGATTCAGGATGAAAATCTAAATTTCCTGGTATGTGTTAAAAACTCCAAGACTTATATTAGCCTTAGCGGTTTTTATGCATTATCCTGTATACAGTTATTCGATTAATATTATCATCGTATATATTATCATCACACCTCATAATTTAAATTGATTATAAGAAATAAAACACCCAATATCAGTATTGGATCCTAGTGATATTTGATGGTTATACTAAAATCAATTTTAAATACGAGTACCTTAATATTCTAATAGAATGGACACGCAAATTTATTAACACCATATATTTCGGAACACAGTGTAATGGCCATCCTCAAGTAAAAATTTGATATACACAAATGTATTAAATCCTACATCATATATTGTGATTTTAATTAAATAATATTAAATGAATTATTCTATAACCAAGCTTTACAAAATAAATAATTTATCTGATATATTGCCGTTTAGTCAACAGTAAATGATAAAATCATTTACGTACTAAGAAAACATGGTTACTTAATTTATAATTATATTATAGTTATTTACATTATTAGTGGGATAATGGCATCATTACATCACGAGTGGGAATATTGCCAACATTACGAGGTCGTAGACCGAGTCATGGTAATCACACGAGTGATGTAATGTGCTCTAGCCCATGTGTGATGTACAATGTTTTATCTACGACCGCTTGGATAAGAAAAAGAGATTAAAAACCGATTTTTAATAATTTTTACAAAAAATGAGATTTGACATTTAAATAATTATGACATCCGTTAAAAGTCACTTAAATATTTTCATACCAAATCAAAGTAACATGATGCATCAACTTTGTTAAAACCATAGTAACAACTCAGTTGTTTTAAATAACGCTTAGTTTTGTGATTTTCACGTCGCGTTGTGCGTTATCTACGTCGAAAATCTTACTAAAATCTGGCGAAAATAATGTTAATATTTATAATAACCAATAATTATTGTTTTTAGTTTCAATAAATTTTTACTTCTTCGTTTATAATTTTTGAAAATCAAAACGAGTTATGTAATGAGTTCATTACATAACGGTGATGTAATAGAGCTCATTACATAACTCAAAATAGTTCAATGAACCCCATATTACAGCACGGTCGTAGATAAAATACATTACAGTCTCATATGTAGTAACTTTAGTATATGTAAATAGAATACAGGGCGGGGCAGAGCAACTTGATTATTTAGAAATTTAATTAAGAAAAAGTAATGCAGATATATATTTAGTTCTTTGAACAGCATCAAGTACAACATTTGAGTTTTATATTTACATAGTTTTAAAGATGATATCAGACAGGTGGCGTCCATTATTCTCAATACATTGCGTTAATCGAACTCGAAAGTTTCGTTCAACTCCGTCCAGCATATCGACGGGTACATTGGCGACAGTTTGACGAATGTTGTTCTTCAGGTGAGCCGAGGTCCTAGGACGATCGGTATAAACAAGTAATTTTAGATAGCTCCATAAAAACCGTAGCCCCATAAACAGTCGCAAAGGATTAAAATAAGAAGCGCCTCACATGCATTTTCTCGATCACTGAAATCACGTGGATTAAGTTCCAATGCCACAGCCAATTTGTAAAGATGAAATTTTAGTTCTTCATGAAGGATTCGCTTTACAGAGCGAGTAGACAATCCAACAGCAGCTGCATATTTGCAGCGGACAGTGCGCTGAGGGGATAGCAAAATAGAAAGCCTTACCATGGCAATGTTTTGAGGTGACCTTGCTATTTGTGGAAGCCCAGTTTTTTCTTTAGATCACTAGTTTCCCTGAAGTTGTTTACCCAGGAAACAACCGACTGCCGTCCAGGAACACGACTACGGTGCACAATATTGAAGTGGGTATAGATTGCAC
Source organism: Rosalia funebris (assembly GCA_037954035.1). Classification (NCBI taxonomy): domain Eukaryota; kingdom Metazoa; phylum Arthropoda; class Insecta; order Coleoptera; family Cerambycidae; genus Rosalia; species Rosalia funebris. The sequence continues at coordinate 14,302,627 of JAZFAV010000034.1, read as the reverse complement.
TTTGCGTGGCGATGATTGAGCGACCGTTCGAAAAATATGCTTCAACAGCAAACGCCCCCACCTCCGTCCACTCCATGATGTTGACTAAACCAAGGGGAGCTACAACTTTACGCCCCGCCCTCTTGAATGTGGCTACCTCCACTCTCCTAGAAGCAATCATCGCTTCAGGGTACTAAATTCAAATGAGCAAGTTGCTCTGCCCCACATTTTATAATATTTGTAATAATTTACTGTTCAAAATAATGTTCCAAAATAGTAATCAAGGGTATTTTAGTGACAAAATTAGTAATCAACAATAAAATTATAATATTATATTAAAAGGTATATTTACATATAAGTTACGTCATCCCACTGCACCGCAGCATATAAGAATAAGATGATAATATATTGCTGACTATTAAATTTCATTATACTTTTGTTCTAGTTCCGTAGGTTACACAGTCAGTCTGTATTATACTCTCTTGCAATTAACATAAAATATATATTGTATAATTAATCCAGAAATAAAGTTCGTTCTGTTCGTTTTAAATCAAATTGTAAAAGTTTTTAAAAACCGTTCGGTTGTTACACGAAACGTAACTGGCGCAGCCGGTAGGATTTCCAAAAAGACATCCATACCGGATAACTTGTGAAGTGTCATCTTCTTAATTGGAAAGAACACAGCATTCCATCGAGGAATTGGTCCATCGAGGATCTGGCGAAAAAGACGAACTTCAGAACCATCACACAGAGAGCAGTATCCACCAGAAGAGAGAAAGGAATGAAGAAAGTACTGTAAGTCACTTGCTTTCCTTTTTAATTTCCTTGTATGACAGACTCACAAAGAAATCAGGAACTGCCAAACTCTAGTGTCGATATTGATTCGGAAATAATCGAATTAACAGATAAAATATTTAAACTCTTTTTAACGACAGAAAAGTCACAAAAATCTAATAAATCAATATTACCTATTAGTAATATTCAAAGTAATTTAATAAATATTAATTCAAGTAATTTAAATATCACAATGGCAAGGCCAAGAATCGAGGTAAAACCATTAGAGTTAGTACCTGAATTTGACGGGTCGCCATGTCGCTTATTTAGATTTATATCAATGGCATCAGATGTATTAAATACATATTGGGATTCCACACCAGAAAATGAAAATTGTCCACAAAATCGTTTTATTTTTAATAGTATTATATCAAAATTAAAAGGACGTGCTGAAGAGGTTATCTCTATCAGTGGCGCACAAAATTGGGAGGAAATTAAAAATACTCTGATCACTAATTTTGGGGATCAACGTGATGAAAATAGTCTTTTGGCAGATTTAATTGGCTTAAGACAAAAACCAAACGAAGATTGTGTACAATTTTATTATCGAATTATTGCAAATTTAAACACATTGCATAATTATATCAGCTTACATGAGATTGACGAAAATATTCGTAAAAGTAAATTACTTACTTATAATAACCAGGCTTTGAGAACTTTATTTGTCGGCTTGCGAGAACCTCAACAATCAATGATACGGTCATTGAAACCAACAAACTTGGCAGAAGCTTTAAAATATATGATAGAAGATAATAATATTAGATATATGTCCCGCCAGCAAAATTTCCAAAAACCATCGACAAATAAACTTAATCATAATAATAATATTAGACCAAATTTTCAGCAACAAAATTTTAATCAAAATGTAAGATTACCATTTAATTCACACATGGGTTCAAATATTAACATACCAACACACTCTCAATTTCCAAGAGGGCCGATTCAAATTCAGCCTAGACAAAATTTGCCCCCTCAAAGATTCTTAACAAATCGACAAGTTTTCGGAAAACAAAATAATAATGTTTGGAAACCAGGTCAAAATAATAATAACGCTCAGTACAAACCAATCCCTATGAGTACAACTACTCGTATTAGTACTCCTAATCGTCAACAAAATTTTAGATCAAATAATTTTCAATCAGCTGGTCCTTCTAATTTTGTTTCGGAAGAATTATTTAATGTCGATCAAGAAGAAAATTACGATGAAAATTCTTTTTATGAAGTACCAACTTGTGACGAAAATAATTACTCTGACGAAAATACAGATGTGTATGAAAATGATATCGAAAATTTTCAAAATTTTCATATGACCCAGGAAACCGAACAAGGACACGTAGTAGAATTGCATGTTGTTTCAGATAAGAGAGAATTGCCATATATTGAAATTAAAAACCCGCCTCTAAAATTACTCATCGACACGGGCGCAACAAAATCTTTACTTAATCCTAATATAGCACAAAAATATTTTTCTAACGAAATTTATACTGAACATTTTTCTCTTAGTACAGTTTTCAAAAAATATAATTGTAAATCTTGCGCAAATATTCCATATTTTCCAGAATTCAAAGAACAAGGATATATCAAATTTCATTTGTTTAGATTTCACGATTATTTTGATGGATTGATTGGATTTGATACAATGAAAAATTTAGGTGCACGAATTGATATTGCCAATCGTTGTATTATAACACCAAATTCAATAATTAAACTTAAATATAGAGAGACACCAAGAATTCTTACATCATGTCACGAAATTAATTCTCATGAAATTGCGAGAATAAAAATTCCTGTTAGTATCGAAATTCATACTAAAGATATTTCAGAAAACCCAAATTTAAATAAGAATTTAGGCAAAACTCCCTTTGAAGAATTCATGGATAGTTTTAACAAAATGTTATCAACTGGTGACAATCAATCAATCGATATTAATAATACACCTGAAACTAACGATAATCTTAATGATGATCAATTACCTGACAATGACAATTTATCAATGATAGCAAACATTAGCGAACCACCAAATCAAAACAATGGTGAAAGTACTGAAACAACTTTAGATGAAAGTACTGAAACAGCTCACAGTAGTACTGAAAATCCTGTACAACTTATTGAAATTTCAGAAAAACCTTTAAACTATTATCAAAATCAAATTATAATAAAAACAGTGAATATGCCTGTGGGAGAACCTATTATACAAAAACTATTTTCTCAAACAAAAACCAGAACCATTGTAAATTTTGTTAAAAATCAAATTGAAACCAATACAATTAATTTCTTTAAAAATTATATTGAACCGAACAAAACTTACGCAATTTTTATTGAAAATGAAAATATCATACCAGACCTTTGTAACGTAATTAAAAATACATTTAAAAATTTCACCTTTAAATTAGTACGATGTACCTGTCTTTTGGAAGATATTCAGGACTCAGAACGACAAAAAGAGTTAGTACAATATATACATGATGGCAAAAGAAACCACAGAGGTATAACCGAAACCGAACTACAGATTCGCAGAAAATATTACTGGCCGAATATAAAAATTGATGTTCAAAATCATATCAATAACTGTGACATTTGTCAAACAACAAAATATGAAAGATATCCTCATCGTATTATTTTACAACTTACACCTACAGCAAACAAACCATTTGAAGTCGTACATTTAGACACACTTCAAATTAAAAATCAAAAAGTTTTAACAATCGTGGATTCATTTTCTAAATATGGTCAAGCTTATCCAATGACAAGTGCTAACATGATACATACTATACAATGTATTGTAAAATATATGTCTCACCACGGATTACCAATAAGTTTCGTATCTGATAATGGTACTGAATTTAAAAATAAAGTTATGAATGATTTTATTAAATTACATAAAATCAATATTCATTACATTACGCCACAGAATCCTAATAGTAATGGTGTAATCGAACGTTTTCATTCGACTATTTTGGAACATTTAAGAGTTTTAAACATAAAAATGTCAAATTCCAATATTATAGATTTAATGCCATATGCAATTTGGGGATATAATCATTCAATACATTCTGGTACAAAATTAAAACCAATTGAAATTATTAATGGTCACTTAGATACCAATGATCCTTTTGATATTGATCTTAATAAGGCACTTATCACAAATTATATAGAATTACACAAAGAAAAAGTACGCTTAATGTATGATCACATACATAATATCTCGCAAACACGCAAAGAGAATATAATAAGTAAACAAAACGAAAAGCGCATTGAACCTCCTACGTATACTTTGGAGAAACCTGCTTACAAAATTTTACCAAATCGTGATAAAATTGAACTTAGATATAAAAAAGAGATAGCTACAGGACAAGATGGTATTAAATTAACAACAAAAAAGCGAACATTGCATAAGCAAGTATTTAAAAAGCCTCGATTACAACGAAAAACATTGTTACAGGCTCATCACTCTAGGGACCCTCGTCCTGGCCCAAGTACCGAAAATGGAAATAACTAACCTAAATAAAAATCCAGGTATACTCCGTTCAAATTAGGGTATGCAAGAGTCAAAATTGCCACCCACACCCTCCTTCATTATTTTGATTTAATTCCTATATCAAATCAAATTAATATAATAAAACGACAATATGTTAATGTTACAAAAACTATAGAACAAGAACTAAGTTCACCATATTCATTTGCGTTGCAAAACTTTAATCAAGGTATACAATTCCAATTAGAATCGGTAGAAAATAAATTTGATTCTATATATCCTTTTTTCGATAATAATCGTCTAAAAAGGGGTTTAATAAATGGATTGGGATCAATAATAAAATCAATTTCTGGAAATCTAGATCAAGAAGATGCAGTAAAATATGGTAAAGCTATTGAAAATTTGCAGGACAAGCAAAGGCAAATAATATCTCAAGTCAATAAACAGATTTCTTTAACAACTAAAATTTTAGACAATTATAATAAAACACTTTCATTAGTATTACATAACCAAGATGTAATTACTAATGGTATAGACAGAATTCAAAATAATTTGAACAAATTTGTATTCAAGTTTTCACGTTACATGAGGATTCGCGATGTACTCGATCAATTAAGTATTAATCTAAGTATGGTTATGCAATTATTAACAAATATTGAAAATAGTATATCTTTCGCGAAATTGGGAACTTTACATCATAGCATTTTAAAATTAGACGAGATGGAGGCCATTGTCAAAAAACTTGTGGAATTTCATTCACAAAAACAATTGATGTATTTTAACACAAATGACTTATATAAGTATTATGATATAGTTCAGGTAAAAGCATTTTATTCAGGGAAACGGTTAATATTCGCACTAGAGTTTCCTCTTGTACATCCTGATAAATTTTTCCATTACCACCTGTATTCCATACCTACCTCAATGTCTACCACTATTATACCTGAAAATACTTACCTTACCATGGGCAGTGACTCTTGTCAGTACCAGCCGCTGCCATGCCGAAATATGGACCCTGTATATTTTTGTGAGGACAATAACCTAATTAATGGAATTCGGGAAGAAGACTGTGTATTCTCGTTACTACAACTATCTGGCAACAATACTAAATGCGAGCAAACACCTATATCAATTAACAGCCACCTTGTTGAACAAATTACTAATGGCTATTATATCGCTATATTCCCAGACCCTCTAAAGGTCCAAATTCAGTGTGAAAAAATGGACTTTACAACATTACAAGGCAATTATCTCATTACATTACCACCAAAGTGTATTTTTCAAACTACAGCATACAGGTACATTAATGAAGAAGAAGTTCTAGAAGGTCAACCATTATTATTACCTGAGATAAAAATATCGAAAATAAAAAAATAACGATTCCACTATCAAAGTAAACATTAAGAATATCCCTTGATCAATTACATATGCTTCAGCAAGAGCAACAGCAGATAAAACTGATTAATCCTGATGACAACCCCTTAATCAGACCTAATCTATGGACAATCCCTTTATATGCTATAATGGTAGTTATTTTTATAGCATTTATTGTTCATAAAATTTGGAGATGGAGATCGAGAAAGCCCTCTATCCAGCCTGACGAAGAAGAACCCCAAAACTCCGGATCACGTGGAAAATCCAATGTGAAAGTTTTATTTGTTCCCGATAAAACTTCCCTCTAAGGGTGGAGGAGTTACGTCATCCCACTGCACCGCAGCATATAAGAATAAGATGATAATATATTGCTGACTATTAAATTTCATTATACTTTTGTTCTAGTTCCGTAGGTTACACAGTCAGTCTGTATTATACTCTCTTGCAATTAACATAAAATATATATTGTATAATTAATCCAGAAATAAAGTTCGTTCTGTTCGTTTTAAATCAAATTGTAAAAGTTTTTAAAAACCGTTCGGTTGTTACACGAAACGTAACTTATATCAAAAGTTATTTTATAGGTTATGTTGATTTTTATTTTTTTTAGTTTACAGTTTTAGTTTATAGTTAGTTTAGAATTTAGTTGTAAATCATAACTTTGTCCTATAAATATTTTTTTTCTCTTGAGCAACAAAGGCATTATTACTATTATTATTATACATGTATGTATAGCATCATTTACAATATCATCATTGTAATTTTAACGTAACACCGAATAGTCTAAAACGATTTGTTATGTACCAATTAGGTGTGTGGCATTCTCATTTGCAAACAAGCATTGCCCGGTTTCCATTTTTCATACTCAACGTCACATCTCATCGTTCCTTTAATGGGCGTATTATAATCAAGCATAGTACCAGTCAGTGCCCTTTTCATCTCTACTGTCATTCGCATTTTTATTTTGGCTCTGGCATGAAATTAACCTATTTTTTTTTATTCGATATATCGATAAGGAACGTCAGGCCAATAGATGGGACGAAGATGAAAAAGTGCTAATAAAAAACGCCACATGCCATATATTTTATGTTTTCTTTTATTTGTACGGCTTCTGATCTACGCCAACGCAGTAAAACCTTTAGATGGCACGCTTTGCAACTTAATGGGGTTTTAATCCTTGGAACATGGATATATGAAATTATAAGTACGTGATATACTCTATTGCAGATTTTCTTGCTGGTGTTCTAATACTGACTGCTTTTGAGGAAATCCGTAAAAGCTTTAAAAAACAATTAAACTATCCTATTTCATACAAATATAGTCGGAAGATAAAATATAGAGTTTGTATGATCTCCTTGAAATTTTTATATTGATAATTTATATTATTACACTGGAGAACAAAATATATTATTTTGTAGCTTTGAGTGAGCTTTGTAGTACCTACTTTTTACACTTATGTTTTCTGCTTCTAAAAAAGTTCTGTTTTCAGAACTGTTTTATCATGCAGAATTTAAAAGTGACAATGTAATTAAACTTTGGGAAGTTATATATTATTCATCAATAAATGACATTATGCAAAGTTATAAATTTACTTCAGAAACATAAAGATTTTCGACTGTAATTCGAGTGTAGTATTTTAGACTGCGGCATCAGAAACATCTCTCTTTCAACATAGCGGGGCTCCATTTGCTTTGGTATTATTTTTCCATGTCTAAAATATCCTGATGAAATACTTCGCAGTGTTCATCACTGACAATTCTTTAGGAAAAAATCTAAGGAGTGTAAAAATGTATTTTTGAACTCCTATATGAGGCCAATAGATTGTTTAGAATCCTTTTGTAATTTTCTGCTTTGCAATTTCCATTGCAAGTCCCATTAAAAGACAACCATGTTGATTTTTATCCATCTGATATTTATTTATGCTGATTTTTATCCATCTGACGAAATTTTTTATCAACTCAAACTTGATGTGCAATGGCAGAAAATAAATTTTCTAATTTTCGTTTTTAAACTGAGGCATGACATTATTACTCCCTGGGGTAAGTGATTTTCGCTATGGACACTTTTCCTTTAGGCCGTAGATGTAACAGAAAGGTGGTATACACAGTTTATTGACATTTTTACGGGTGAATCGATGTTCGGGATTTAATTACAACTATAAATGCAATATAGCACAACACTTTTGAAAATGTTCATAGAGACTGTGTTTGATATGTTCATACATTGAGCTTTAGCCGGCAACAGAGATAGAATTGCTAATTGAGAATAGAGATTGCTTGCAGGTTTCAATATGTTAAGATGTGATCTGCAGGATAGTGGGAGCTCATTTTAATAAATGCGTGCTTCCAGAAACCCTGTTGCACTACACAAATAATAAAATAACAATGTTTCGCACAGGTTTATATTTGTAATACAAAGTCAGACATCTCAGCAGAATAATAAAGAAACATACATGCCACTTCAAAAATAGTCACTACAGAATCAGCTGTGGCATGATACCAAATGGATATGGAATATGCGACAGGATTGTGCAAGACCAAGATCCTCAATGGAGAAAATATTTTATAGAGAAACAATAGATAAATACAAGAATTATAAAAATTACAATCGAAGGGATCTCAGCTCCACAGAACAACGACTCTAATAGGGTAAATGTCGTCCTAAAAGCATAATTTCCAGTTTTAAGGAGCCTTTTGAAGGAGAAAATGATATTGCTCTCGACACGTCACACTATTGCCAGTTCTGGAGGTGGCAACTAACTAGCGGTACTTCTAAATAGGTAATTTTTATCTACGTACTATATTTGCATTTTCTATGTCTCATTTAAATGAGGATACCCATTTGATCTATGGCGCAACTGTAGTCCTATATGCATGAGTCCTATATCTTAAACTTAAGTAGAAAACTGAGACAGAGGCCAAATGGGTCCGTTCCTGATATTTTGCTTCGCTTTAAAGATACCGAAAAAAGTTATTACAAGAAGTTGTTCAGAATCTAAGTCTGAGCCCCAGAACCAATTCATTTTTAGTTTTTTCAATATTTTCACGTGTCCACACACAGTTATAATTTTGGTCTTCAATTTAATAGGATTTCATGTAAATGAAAAAAAAAATGAACAAATTTGACAAAAAATATATTTTAAGAGAAAATAAAACAAACAATTAAATTTTGGTAATTGAAATAAATCTAAAAACAACAGTTTAAAGTAACAGTCAGTTTTTGAGATAATTGCTCATTACACATAAATAAAACTTTTAATTAATTATTCGATGTAGCCTCCCTCAACTAGTTCTCCTTCAATTTGAATACATTTATCTATTCTAATATGATTATGATTGGCTACTCTTCTCAACTCTGGAATGTTGACTTTGCAACCGGATCGTTTTATTTTAACATAACTTTTAACTAGTTCTTCCCTTCTCGATTTCTTCTGGGTCTTGTTTTTTAAACTTATTCTTCCCTGTTCCCCAGAAATAAAAATCTAATGGTGTAATATTGGGGAACCTAGAAGCCCGGAGTTCAAAAGAACTATTTTTTCCATTGAACACTCTCTGCATTGTAATATGTTCGTTCAACAACTGATGAACAATTCTGGAATTATGTATTAACGCACCATCTAGCAGTAAAAACATCTCCTGTCGCACATTCTTAGAGTTACTAAACTTTCTCTGAATACTGGTCTTTACAATTACATATTAATAACTCAATGGGGATTTTTTGTAGCCCAATATCTACAGTTTTGGAAGATACCACCCTATTGGTAGTAAATATAGTCGCATCAGTAAACAAAATTTGATGTAGAACAGTCCGGTCGTTTAAAAAAATTCCCTGGGCTCAATAGCAATATTCTAACCTTTCACTTTCACCACCTTGATTCATAGTATAGAGAAATTTTGATTTTATGACGAGTAAATCATCTTCTGATTTTCTCCTTGTCTATACTCAGTTGATTTGTTGCTAAGATTACATTATCTTGAGGAAGTGGTTGCATTCGACGAGGTCGATCATACTGAGATTTTTTAACCCTGTCTGTATGAGTGCCGTATTTATACACTTGTCCGAATGAATACAGGCGACGTGTAACTTGAAAAATGATTTGCTCTGTCTACGATTGCCGTACGTATACGGCTCTAGCTTTATTCGATTCTAGAAAAGTTGAAACGCCTATATTTTTTTGGTGGGGGTCAAACGCAAGTCGTAACCTGCATATCACACGTGCTAACGAACTGCTTATATCACGTTATAAATAGTTGCAGTATTTCGTTATCTTATTAATAATGGCCAGTAATAAGAGACCCCCTTAGCGAAAAGGAACTGCAATTAATCGCAAATAAAATGTTTTCTGGAAGTGATACAGAGGATGAGGTATTCTCAAGTGGGGAAAGTGTAGGGGACGATTATAGTGAAGGTGAACACTCCGAATTAGACGACATACAAACCCATAACAATGAAGAAGAGGATATAGAAGAGGTTATAGAAGAAGAGATTATAGAAGAAGAGGCTATAGAAAATGATATACCTGACTTTGTTTGGAATTTCGATCCTAATTGTTAACCTAATGTAACAGAATTTGATGGAGAAGGCTGTAAGGTAGAGGAGCTCAATGGTAAGTTGATTTTTGTAATTTTTGTTCTGTGACATTTTACACGAAAAAATGTTTTAGAAACATCTGCGGAACTTCATTTCTTTGAAGTGTTCTTTACAGAAGAATTTATCCAAAAAATTACTGCTGAATGTAACAGACAACTGATTTACATAAGGGAAAGTGATCGTAATTTCGTGAAAAAATATAGAAATCTTCCGGATATTACAACTGCAGAAATGTATACGTTTTTGGGTTTATCCTTGCTGATGACTAGATGTAAAAAGCTTAGGATGCATGAATATTGGTCGGTAGATCCGCTATTGTCCACACCAATTTTTACTGAGATTATGAAAAGGGACAGGTTTTTTGTTATACTAAGAATATTACATTTTTGTGATAATCAGCAGCCGACAAATAATGATAAGCTTTTCAAGATCAGATATCCTCTTGATTATTTGAGAAATAGGTATAAATCATGTTATGAAAAAATATGTATTGATGAGAGCCTCATTTTGTTCAAAGGAAGACTTTCCTTTAGACAATATATTCCGTTTAAACGTCATAGATTTGGCGTAAAGATGTTTATGATGTGTGACTCCCAAACTAAGTATTGTTTGGACTTTATAATCTACACTGGGGCGAATACCGATCTAGATGTGATACCAGAAACATATAAAGAAATAGGAAAATCTGGTCAAATAGTCATTACTCTAATCGGACCATACATGGATAAGAATCATGCATTATACTTGGATAACAGGTACAACAGCCCATTACTTGCAGTTTTTTTATATAATAGCGGAACTTATGTTTGCGGTACTATAAAATAGACAAGGAAATATATGAGAAATTTTGAAAAGCCCCTAAAAAAAGGAGGAATGACATTCAGAAGTTGTGGTCCTATTTTAGTCCTAAAGTGGATATGATAACAACCATGCATGGTTACAGCATGGCTTCCACTAATAAAAAAAATCGTCAAACGGGCCACACTATTATCAAGCCTGTTTGTATAATTGATTATAATCGTAACATGGGTGGTGTTGATCAGACTGACATGATTATAAGTTCCATAGATACCACTCGCAAGTCAGTTAAATGGTATAAAAAACTTTTTTCAATTTTTTGGACCTTACCATAACAAATTCTCATGCACTCTATATAAATATCACTAAAAAAAAGTACCTATCGCTGATTTCCAACTTTCGGTAATAAGGCAAATATTCGAAAAATATGGAACTAGAGATGTTCCAGCTACCCTGCCTCATAACAGAATTGGCGAGCATCCATTACGTCTTCTTGGTAGGCATTTTATTAGGAAGATTCCCAAACCAACTGAAGGCTCAAGACAGCCCGTTCGACGATGTACTGTATGTTCTAGGAAGAATAAAAGAACCGATAGTACATATCAGTGTGACATATGCAACGTTGGCCTCTGTATTATCCCTTGTTTTGAACTATATCATACCAAAAAGAGATTTGTCTGATATATTCAATAAAATATTTAAATTCAGTGTTACATTGTTTAAATTTTTAATTAACTAAAAAAAATTGGCTTATATACGAGTGCCGTATGGATGCAACTTTTAAAAAAATACGTTGTAGACGACTGTCGTATATTTACAAATGTTTGCATTTTTGCGTATATGGGTATTACAATCGAAACCGACGTGCGTATAGAAAGGGTTAATAATACTGCCAGTTTCATTCAAAAAAGCATTTATGACAGTTGCAGTTCCACGAATAATAGCGAAAATGTAATATTTACGAAATTCTCGTAAAGAATGTCTTCGGTTAAATTCTGCAACTACTTCTCTGTTACTATGAGACCTGTCACCAAATAAACTTATTATTTAGATTCTTTCCCTTAAAAGTTGGCACATTTTACGATTATAAACTTTACACAATATAACTCACAGTTTTGTCAAATTAGCATTTAATGTAATCATAGTTTTTGTTTTCTTGGCATCCTAGTAAATTGAAAATCAAAATTGTAAGTGTGTGTAGCTTTGCGAATTTCGTAATGAAATTTGGTGTTTAGGCTCAAACTTAGATTCTAAACAACTTTTTCTAATAGTTTATTTTCATAATCTTCAGCGCGAGGCAAAATAAAGGGAATGGGCCCCATATGAGGGGTTGTTGTCTCAGGTCGTTACTTAAATTTAAGTTGGTTACTTCGAAATGTACGTCACATATAAGACTACAACTTTGCCAAAGCTCAATTCTAGATTTCAAAAAGTGACGAAAATATCCGGGTGTCTTCATTTTAAATAAGACACATGGTCTATATGTTACGGTAAAAGTACGAACACGGTGAATGTGTACATTGTCCGGTCAAAGTGAACATCATCCAAATCGACAAGGCAGGCAAACGTGTACATTTTCCGGCGAATGTGTACATTTGCCGTTAGACGTACTCTTACCGTAACATATACGTACATATAGAGTATATACGTAAATTGCATATTGGTTTATTTTCACCAATCACCAAAATTCGCGAAACGAGACTAAAACAAATACTAATTAGTTTTGTATGCCTGCGTTCGACATAACGTCCTACGAAAAATACATAGAAAATGATAAGAACGCCCTTTAGGCTTCCTAGGGATTTTGTTGTCGCCGTAATTTGTGAGGGGAGTCCGTTATTTCATTTGCTCAGTATTGTTGCCGCATAGGGACGTAATTCGGGGTACATTTTTAAGCTAATAAGTATAAATATGATGTAATAAGGGGAGCGAGGATCCGCAGTAATAAACTCAGATAATAAAATGTAATTTGGCCCCATGTAAAATATTACGAACTGCCATTAGATTAATAACCACTTCTGAATGTATTTTTTTAATTTGTTGACATTATGATTTATACTTAATAGGAAATTAACCTGCATATACAGCGTGTCAACGGAATAATTGGACAAGTTATATTATACAGGACGTTTTAGCAGAGTTTAGCGGAATATTCGTCTAAATGTGGAAAAGCCTTTATAAGGCAAATATAAAATTTAAACAATTTATGAATTATGAATTATTGGAGAGAGAAAATTATTTTTTTTTACCTACTTTAAAAAAAGAGGGGTTTCTCAATTCCTCCTACCTTTTTGCCTTGGGTTCAGTATACCTCCAAGGTGGTCCCGTCTTAATTTCATTGGTATTGGACTTTGGGCTTCGAAGATCCACAACGGAACTACATATTCAAGTAGCCATCATTCTCTCATTCGCAAAACATCCTTAGTAGGTCTACCCATTACTTAAAATTGTAAAATAATAATACTGGAGTAGGTTGGAACTTTTGGTATGAAGATAATACTGACTGACTATACACTACACTCGATGCGCGTTTCGTCAATAAAGTTAGCATCATCTGGAGATAATTTAAACTGAGTTGAGATCATGAGTCATCTCCAGATTATGCTAACTTTGTTGTCGAAATGTGCGTCGAATGTAGTGCAGTGTTTTGGTATTTTGTGGAGAACTAGGTTAGTGTTTTGTAAAATATTCAGTTTAAAAATACTGACTTAAAAAAAGTAATTAATCTAAAAAGTAAGAAATAAATGTTTTCTATAACAATTTAATACTTATTTGTTGTTCCATTTAATGTATCTAAGAATTTATTGTTTATTAAGTAATTATTATTAATTGTTTTATATAATTTTGAAGTCGGTGCCAAGTAAAACATAAAAAATATATACCTTGCTACTATAACAACGAGTTTACATTTAAAATTGTCGAGGCCCGGCATTCGCATTACAAATATTGTATGGCACCGACTTCAAAGTTATATAAAACTATTAATAATAATTACATAATACAATAATTTTTTAATTACATTAAACGGAACAACAAATAAGTATTACATTATTGTAGAAAACATTTATTTCTTACATTTTAGTTAAGTTACTTCTTTTTAAAGTCGATTTTTCTTTTAAACTTATTATATTAAACAAAAGCTTTAGTATGTATTAATCTTGTAGCGTTAAAAATTCTGCAGTTAGTTACTTATTTTCGACAGGAAAGCTCACTTTAAATAAGCATTTTTAGATTGCTATTTGAATTTTTATCTAAGGATAAACATTTATATAACCCGAGGACTCTGAATACGTTTTTCCTAATATATGTCGTTACTATTATAAGATCAGAGGTGGCTCTTCGAAGGAGACAAGAGGAACTAAGCCTCCTGAATTTTCATGAACGTATTATTTCATCGTATCCACTTTTTCTCAAGTAAACATTTTATTATTAAAATTCCGATAATTTCAAATAAAAATGTTTATAGATATGAAAGATCTAAAATATTTCAGGACGTAGGGGCAACATAGTGGATACAATTCAAATTATCTGAACTCTTAATTAAACTACGTCTATGACAATGTTACTTATGTCACCATTGGAGGCTAAATTCAATCGAGATTGAAAAAGAGCACCGCCTGTTAACAGTGAACAACCGGAAGAAATATGTTACTTACAAAATATGTTTAATTTGTGATATATTATTATATTCTTTCCAAAATACGTTTAATTTATGATATCTACATCTAATATTTGTGCCAATAGTTTCATTGTTTGTTATAGTAACGCTAAACTTACTATGAATTTGATTTTATGTATTTGTATTATTTGTATTATCATAATCCATCTTATTTAGTTAGAGAATTTATAACTGTAAAATTACTTGATTGTTATTTTCTTTTCTTCCTTTTATTCAAAGCTGAGACACTCGTCTTGTCTTATTTTAATTGAAATGCAAAGTTTACAGTAATATTTTATTTTATTATCATTATTTAATAACTTGAATATTGTATAGAAATAATATTTAATGAAAAAACTTGTATCTCTTATAAAATATCTAAATAAAGCAGGAATACGATTTGGACTACATTTTATTTTATTTGCGCCATTCTATAAAATTAAATATTTTATTTACAACTTAATTCTATACTTACCTACTGGTGAAGCTATTATAATACACACAATTTATACAAGTTTGTATTGATATATAACTAACTCGTCTGAGTTGTGTTATAAAAAAAAAAATTGCGTAAGCATTATATACATTACAATAATTGACAATTATTGGTAAATAACTTAGAAGTAGCTAAACCTAGCATTCACAGCACCACAAGAACTACATTTTAAGTTCCATCACAAGACTTCATGACCACGTAGATACTAAAAACACTTAGCGCTGATGAACGTAGAATCCGAACACTTTCTGTCCATGACATATTCATTGATGATAAAATATTCTAAAATTAACATGGATATCCTCAAAAGAATAACTGCGGAAACAATGATCTTTCAGGTGATGGGGAACATTTATTCGAAGCAACTGACCTACTGGGAGATCTGATTTCTATGATTATTTATCTGATTGTGAGTCTGTCCTGATTCCTTTATAGCAATGTAAATCTATAATAAATAGAACAGTCACTTAAAAACAATTTAAATAACAAATAAAACAATATAAGAAAATCAATATATTTTTGTATACCTCTTTGAGCTTGTATGATGTAATTTACTTGGATTATGCTACACTTAACAAAAATCCCGATAACTATTAAAGTCGATACATGTTGGGGATGATGCATTAAAAAACTGATAACAATATCCATTGTATATATATATATATATATATATATATATATATATATATATATATATATATATATACAAAAGTATTAATTTTAATGAAAATATCGTACCAATGACCTTAATTTGACCTGTTAACGAAATCTTAGAACGAGGTAAACTGAACGAATGCTCTTGAGGGTACTTGTATTTATAGGTATAAAGAACTGTCCAGGTAACTAATAAGATGGACTAAAATATAAATACCCTACATGCACTGAAGGTTGACTTCCTTTGCCATTAGGGATTGCTCGGACGGATTTATTTCCGCATGGCATGGCAACGGTTATAATTTTTTAGTTAATTAACAAATAAATGTGACAGATGTAGTTTTAAAGCATATTAAGTAACAAGTTGTCGTCGATTGCATAGGTTGTTGTCTTTATCCCTGTATCGGTGCAAATAAGCTTTTCCACACTGAGAAAAATATAACTCTATACTGGTACATCTCATTAGGTTTTCATCATGCCTTTACGAGATAACATGATGATGACCTGCTTTATGAAAATATAATAGATAATTTTTTTTGTTAAAAACAATCTGACGCTTCATTTATATCAGAAGTTGAAATAATTTAGTTCAAGTTAATCGTTAAGGTGGTTAACGTTTATGAATAAATAGTTAATAAACTTGTTAGAAATATATTTTGTTGCATTCTAGAACTACTGATTTATCCTATTTTATCTGTCATCTCAATGTTATGTTTTCACGCGCCAACTCTGACAAGATGTTCCTCCCTTCATGATTCTTATTAACTGGTATATTATATTGTTATTTGTGGTGAATATAAATAGGTATTACTTATGTGTCACGTGTACAAGAAAGTACATATAACTCACTAAAACACATATATCAGCATGCATGTCATTTATTGAAATTTTAAAATGTTTCTATTAATATGTACACTTTTTACAAAACTATTTTTGGTAGTAAAATTTTATTTAAAATTTTAAAAGTATATATTAATTATATAATCTTTTCATATTTCATATCACGGCATAAGAAATTTGTAAAAATTACGATTGTCACAATATTTCCATTGTATAATGTATTGTTTTTCAAACATTAAAAAATGTATTAAAAATAATTAAAAATAACGTTACAATATGTACTTCACAAATTGTTATTTTTTTTTATAATTTGTGATTTATAAGCACTTTTTTATTATTCACTAAATACTATATGCTGCGCAGCAATTCACTATGCACGTTATCATTTTGATAAATTTTCACTATGTAACTCAAGTCCCCTTCTGCATCACAAAACGGTTTGACCATATCAAAACTGGTAACAAAACATTTTCCATCCATGAAACCTTGGCTGTCGTCGTTAATTGGAAAGCAGGGCCCTTTTAAAGAAACAATTTCAAAAGCAGTGTTCCGAAACAAAATGGATATTTCAAAGGAGAATTTGGTGTAATTAACAGGCCTCTCTAAACAGTACACAGCGTATCGCATTTGGCCGGTATGTTTGTCCAAATCCCAAGAGCAGCGAAATATCGTATTGAACACGTTGAAAATTATGAAGTAGTTTCGGTCCATGATTTCCTTGAATCCTTTTGCTACCAGTTTTTGCCTATCACTAAAGTATATATTCTGCGGATGCTTATATCTACAGTGAAAAATCAGTTTTGATATATCTCCACTCCATTCACACCTGTTGAATCTCAGGGGGCACAAAATATTTGCGAACATGCAGAAATCTTCGTGGGACTTTATTGCTTCCCATTGTCCGGTATATTTGCAACCTTCTATTTGATATTTACAAGGGAATTTCAGGAATGAGTGTATCTTTTCGAGGACCAAGCAGCGATTCTCCGATTTTGGAGATTTACAAAGAGAGCAACTGTCCACGTTGTTAAAACAGGAACTGCAAAAACAATGTCCAGATATGCACTGGCGAATTGGTGGATATATGTACATCCTGCAAACGGGACACTCAAACTCAGATAGGAAAACATCTGGGGAGCATATAATAGGTGTTGCTGTCGTCTTCTGCATGATGATCTAAAAAATGAAAGTAATTAATTTAGTTGGAACAAAAACATTTCTGAGTATATATTTTGGTTTTCAAGTACCGTGATTTAATTGGGTACTGATAAATATAGAATAATAGAATGAATTAATAAACGTAAAGTAAACTTAAGTAATGACATAGTCTGATGTAGTCACAAATGTGAAATAAAAATGATTCCTTACACAGTAACATATAAATATATTTCATAAAAACCATACATTGGTTGTATCTACTCTAGTTTCTGCTATTTAGTTATATACTTAGTAAATTATTCGCAAAACAATGCATATATGTTATTTTTGGCAAACATCTTCTAAACTGTAAAAATTCTTCAAAATAGCGAAATGTGTAGAACCAATCATTGATACTTAAATGAAATATTATATACAAGTACAGCTCGCATTTATTCTGTTACTGGAATTTTGTTTCGCTTTTCCATGTCTATAACATTGTACTTATGCACATATTATACATGTGTATAATGTGAGTGAGAGAAATGTAAGCCAATTTTAAATATTATTATTAAATTTAGACACATATATTTTAGATAATTTCGTATTAGGATAGTTCGGATAATTTCTGTCTTGAAATCTGGCTGTCAAATATGGGCATGAGCAAATCTACATTTTCTATAGTTAGTAAACCAAATTTAGCGGCATTGTGTTGAAGAATATAATTTTAATTTTTCTTTATCAGAGGCATAGAATTGTAAATGTGACATGTAAGTTCTGATCGGTTTTCTCACGAATAGAAAAATCTTTAAAAACACCAAATTGTTCTAACAACATATCGGTTCGGGGGGCTTGATTATTTAAGATTATTAACCATATAAAATTTAATATCTTATTATAAAATACCATAACTTTTTTGTAAGGAATTAAATCTGTTGTAACTGTAAATGAAAATATAATTAACCAAATTAAATCGCGTTAGCTATTAATGAAGTTTTACAACAAACTACAAATTAGTTTTGTTTGTACAAGAGGAATAATGAATAGCTAAAAGCTGAATCAATTTTGTGAAATTTAAATAAAACATACGACATAAATAGCTCACGATTCTATATATAAATTATAAAAATACATAATTAAAAAGAATATTAATTTAACTTCAATTGACCGTACTATGACTTTATTTTAATTTGTACCTAAATTTATACACTAATGCACTGTACTAAAATGAGAACCGAAAGAAATGAAATAAAAATTCAACAAAAATCAATATATTTTATAGTTATCTTACTGTTTTAAAATGGGTAAATATTACTATATTTTTTTGATAACATAATTTATCAAGAGATATAATAATATCTAACAATTTATCAAATGTAATAAATAAAAATAAATTAAAAGGGAATCGAAATGGAAATTAGAGGTTAATATTTAGAAATGAATCTACTATTTAATGACTTGCTACTATTAGTATCAATTACGATAAAAAGAGCATTTTTGATGCTAGAGACTAAAAAAATAAATGCAAGCTAACTGCATAGAAAAAATAACGATTAAGTTCATTATGACTTACCACTGCAATGTCGCACTAACTGCGAGTTCACTATACTGGGCAGCAATAAAACGAAAATTATCCTTGTCACGAAAAATACAAATATAACGTGCACGAGTTTTCTAAAGGTCCAATTGTTTCCTCGCGAAATTGTCGATTACAGTCCTCAATCACGCGGAAAGAACAAGAACAAAAAAAACTTACACAAAAAGTAGCAAAAAAAGCGATAAAGAAATATACAATTTTATCAATAAATAAGTCTAAATTATATTTCTCTATATAAAGCCTATTTCTCTATATATAGAGTGTTGCCGATGCAATGTAACGTTTTATAGTTAACAGTCTTTATTTGAAGCAACTTAACTTGAAAAATGGTAATAAGGCTCTTTTCGAGTGTTACTAAATCGAAGTTGTAGTGTAAATCAATAGATTGTATACTGAAAGGTGTATCGTCCACATTTGGATATATGTACTGAAATAAATTCTTGTTCGTCCATGTAAATTAACCGCCATAAATACAATCTTCAAATACGGCGTTCAAGGTAAAGTATTAGGACCAATAATGTTTCAATTTATATAAATTATTTATCTTACTCAACAAGCAAAGAATGTATTACTAATTTTACTGATGATATGGCAATTTTTATAAGTTTGAGACATGGAAAAGCTTAGGGAATACTGTACAAAATAATTTAACATTCAAATAATGGTTTGATAGTTAATATTTTACTTACCATCAATTTAGATAAAACCAATTACCCATTATATACCTGGCATAGGTCCATTAGTCTTTTTGAAACAATATTTTTCGATATACAGATAAATATTCATATTTATCTTACAGGTTTATATTTTTTAAAGCAAAATAATGAAATATTTAGTAAAAGTTCAATCAATAAGTAAATCGTCAGCTCACCTAAGCTAAGGAAAGGTTTTAGATACAGAACGATTATAATTTATTAATAAAAAACTTTATTTGCTATAAAGAGATACATCTTATAACATTGAGGAAATATTGATGCATAAGTTGCTAGTTAAATGAATATCTTTCGAAAGTCACTTTTTAAAAACAATAAACGACTTTATTCAACGAACTACAAATTGAACGTAGATTGCCTGCAATCTCGTTCTTACAATAGTATTTTTACATAAAAATGCTGAATTGATAAAATGCGATATACAAAATAATAATAATTGTTATCGAATCTTCCACGAGTTCCACGTGGATATAATATATTCTTTGTGTACATAATTCCTCCTTTCTTAAGAGATGATTTCGGGGTTGAACAGCACTGAAGATGGTTTTTCTTGGTTACCTCCCTCTTCCATTGTGACTTTGAACTTTTTGATATTTTTTCTTTTCCATATTGTAAGTAAACTAAAACAAATTAATGAAATAATGATCATAATTAACAAGAGCCAGAATAGCCAATTTGTTGATATGTTGTTTTCCAAATCTTCTATTGTTAGGGGCTTAATGGCTTGGACTTGTTCCTGAAGTTTTTCTATGCGGCTAAGGGATACATTTTCCATTTTCAGGGGTTGGTACTTTCATGTTGCGAAGTTCCCTTGAATATTTAGTAGGATGAATGGATGTCCTTGGACTGGGGATTCTTCATTAAATATTTCGAGATTATCGGAGTTTAATTTGCAATTTTTGGGAAGGAAAATTAGTTTATTTCCTTTTAACGTAATAAATTGTGATTCTTGACATTTTATTTCAATGTGTCTTTCTTTACTGGATACAAATAGGATGTAATTAGTGTTGATTTTGGTAACCATAAAATTCATAGGTTTTGTAGACACTATTTGGCATACAGGGTGTTTGCCTTGTATTAATTTGGTTACGCAGTCAACTCCATTTAAATATAAATTTTCCTGTGTACACAAATAACTTTCTTCTATATGTAAACATTATTTCTCCATGTACTGATAAGAGTTTTCTTCTAGAGCCACATAGGGTTTGGTAGGTATAATTAAGGTATTATTGAAAGTTGGTACAGGGTAATTGGAAAGTCTATTGCAAGAAAAATTGATTTATCAGTAAAATAACAATTAACATGTAAAATTGAATACCAAGTTCTAAATTTCAAATTTAAAATTTCTAGAGGGTCATATAAATTTTTGAAACTATCTAACAATTTTTTAAGGTCTTTGACTGTTAATATATCTGGATGTATTGTATGTAATTTAGCGAATGTTATAGAATTTTCAAGATTATCTAGGAAGGTAATTAATATTGTAGAATCAATTATAATTTGATCAATAAGATTTAGAAATTTTCCAAAATATTCACTTGTTCCACATCTTTTATTGAATTATTAACATGGTTTTGAATTTGTTCTTGATTGGAAGTTATAGTTTTGATTGTAGATAGATATTTTTCGTTTAATTCTTTAGCCAATGATAAATGTTGATTTACGGCTGACAAATTTATTTTGATTCTTTGATAATGTGTTTATTGGGCGATCATACCGTTCATCATCTGATGCATCTAGGACGCCAGTCAGCCATTTGTTAGCTGAGCCAATAAAATTAAAAAAGTCCTCTTTTTTCTCGTTTGTTTGCTATAAAAGACTATATATTTTAAGTTTTTATTTGAATTTCTTCTATAAGAATTTTTAGGTGATAGTAATTTTGATTAAAATCAGATTTGTGTAAATCGATAGCTCTTTGATGATTTTTATATGTATGATTCATTCAATAAAAGGTGTTTGTTAGTTTATTAACTTCTATGTCTATACTATCTAAATTTATTTTATATAGACATGTATGACGGGATGTTGCCGTCGTCAAGTGAGCCTTCCCTAATCTAAATGGTAAAATTCCAGGGGAATCATTTAGATCGATAATTTTTGCTATTTCCTGAGCGTTGATCTAAATCAGGGTCAATGTCAGGAGGATCCTCATCTTCATCATTTGACCTGAAACAACAGGAGGCTGTTTTAGTTCTTTTATATATATAATTTCAGATTTTTTATTTTTTTGAATTTTTACTTTATTGTCTGGTAATTTTTCAGTGATTATATAAGGACCTACGAATTTCTTTTTTTTTCTTACTTCTATCATATGGATTTTTCTTATAAACCATTTGATTAATTTTAAACTGAGTTTGTTCGTTACCTTGAGTATTGCGTTTAATTAACACAGTTACGTTTTGCAAATAAACGAGAGACTTTTTAAAAACTTTTATTGACCGCACTGGAAGATTAATACAGCAAGACTAACTAGATTATTACTAAAGCCTATAGTTACAATGTTAGCTTATCTACTACAGTGGTTGGGGATAAATGCTGACTTAGGTATTCGCTTATGTAAAGCTGGAACGTAACTCCTCCAACCCTAGATGGAATCATCCCCGATGATTCTGTTATATAATAATTTTTGGACTTTCTGGATTCCTTTTTGTCTTCTTCGCTAAATACTTATTTCTAATAATTTTATAACTAAAGTACACTATTACACAAATAACAATAATATATAAAATTATGGTCCAAAAGCTAATATTGGTTATAATAATTGACGTGTCTAACTTATTTAATTTATTTTGTTGGTTGTTTAATTCTTTTTGGTTTTGTAATAATTTGTGCATGTTTACTGCATTTAAACTCAATCGCCCTGGGTTATAGTTAATCTGGTAACTTTTTGACAATGTTAAATTCAATCTAGGTAAATCGAATTTTCGTACTAGTGATTTGGTATTATGGGTTTTAAGAATGTGATTATCTATTGATAATTCACAATATTTTTCAAGGTTTATAATATATGTCCCTATCAATTGAAATTTCCTAATTAGTTTATTACAGGTTTCAGTTATTATATTTTTAGAAGGGATTACTAATATCCATTTATTTGATGTGATTTTTTGAATTTGAATTTCTTTAATATCAATAGTGATAGGAAAACAGTCGTCATGATTTTTCTTAAATGATATAAGGCTTATTTCGCATGGTAGATTTTGATGCATGTGTACCGTATTAACGTGATTACATAAGTATTCGTTTTCAGTAACTAGTATACAGGGTTCATCCATTAATATATACCTTTCATGGTTTATTGCTGTGACTTTTGATTTGGGTAAAATAATTTGAAATTTATTATCTATTTTGATTGGTAGCGAATATAATTGGAAATATTGATACATTTGTGGTTCTACCAGAGGAATTTCTAATAGGAAGACAATTTTAAAATCCGTCGAATATCCTTTTATGTTTACAATATTTTCAAATTTTAAAATATTCTTAATTTCAGGTTCAAATGGTAATTTAGTTTCTGTCAGGTAATTTTCAGTACTTTTTATTTCCTGCAGTAATTGAATTGGGTCGACAATAGCATTATGTAGAGTATTTAATTTAGCGAATGTGATAGCTATTCCTATCTTTTCCAAGACATTATAAATCGTTTGGTACGTCAATGTTATTTGATTCAAAATTGTGTGGGTTAAGAAATATTGATAGATATAGTTTTTGGCAAGGGTAATATTTCGTATTATTGTTTCTATTTGTATTATTCTAGAATCAAGTATTAATTGATTATGACTTATATTTTTTACGATTTCGTTGAAATTATTAATTGATGAGTTTAGCAAGGTGATTTGATCTTTTAATATTGATTTGAATTTATATTGATTTTCTTGTAAATGATTGATTTGTTTGTTAATGTTTTCCGCGTCTTCACTATCTAAATTTCCTGTGATCACTTTAATAATGGACCCTAAGACATTTATTAGTCCTCTCGTACGTCTAGGTTGATTCTTGTATGTTGGGTTAATTTGCGTTATTTGTTCGATTATTTTATTTTCCCAATTAGTTATTAGGTTATATGAATTGTAATATTCTTTTTTATAATAATCTTTAGATTCTAATGAGTTTCGTAAATTGTGATATTTTGATTTAATTTTGGCAAATTCATGTATAATAGGTTCTACGTTAAAAATTTGTGCATAAGTCCAGTAGTCATTGCTAATTTGGGTCTGTCCAAGTTGTAAGGGTAGTAGTCCAGGGTTGTTATCAATTTTAATGATTTCTGTTATCATAAGGGTTATTCCGGATGCCCATCTGAAATATGAGGTTTCTTTAGTTCTTTAACGTGTACTGTTTCGGTTTTATTATTTTGAGAATTTTTTATTTTTACTTTATTATTTTTAACATTTCTGTAATCACATAAGGGCCTAAAAATTTATTTTTACTTTTGGCGGACCTTTCTGGTGCTTTTTTATATACTTGTTGATTTACGTGAAATTCATTTTGTTCCGGGCCTTGTTTATTACGTTTGTCTATAATTTTTTGCTTTTCGTCTTTATTTTTTATTTCGACTTCCCGGTATAGTGCTTTTACTTTATCTTGGTGTGCTGAAATATAATCTGAGTAAAATGTTGCGCTTACTAGATCTAATGGGTCTCGGGATTTGGTATGACCGAAGGTCAATTCGTGAGGTGTAAAGTGAGTAGATGAATGAATGCTACTATTATACGCTAAGATCGCATATGGCATCAGGTTTATTACTGACATTGCAGGGTCTATATTCTTTAGAATTCTCAAATGTTCTATAAGTGTCGAATGAAATCTTTCTACAGGGGAATTTGATTCGTGATGCCTAGGCGTGGTAAAATGGACTTGAATCTTGAGATTTTAAAAGTTCATTTAAAACATGATTCTTAAATTCGGCTCCGTTATCAGCGATAATAGTTTCGGGTGCGCCATAAAATGAAAAGTAATTTATTAGTTTTTCTTGTATAGTGATTGCATTTCTTGGACAGGGTACGCTTGACCTAATTTTGAGAATTTATCAATGATCGTTAGAAAGCTCTGGTTTTCAAACATAAACATGTCGATATGCAAAATTTGGAATGGTTTCGAGGGTGTTTCGGTTAAGACCAGTGGTACATATGGGACGATTCTTGAATATTTGGCTTTTTGACAAATTGCACAATTATTGATATAATTGGTTACATCAATTTTCATTGATTTCCAATAATAGTTATCTTTTAGTTTGTCTAGTGTTTCTGTAATTCCCCGATGATTGGTTTTACTCTTATGTTGATGTTTGATCATCAATATTCGATCTTCCTTACTAATAACATTATTAACTATTTTGGTGCACATTATAATTTTTAAGTTTTCGAAGTTTTGAGTGTATGTATGAACGAATATAGGTATGAGTTCTTTGTCTTTAAAAAATACGAAAATTGTTTTGCTAGGATTCGTGTGATCTCTTAGAAGTTCTATTATGGAGTTTGGGTTATGTTTTGAAATTTTTACATTTTTGATAATATTTCCGTCTATCGTTATTTGTGATATATCTAAAGTGGGGTGTACATTCTTTTCGATTATTAATTGGAATGATTTATTATTGATAATTTCGTCTAGAATTGGTATGCCTATGTTTTCGGTGTTTTCTGTTGTATGTGCTGTTTCTACAAGCTGGTCTGGTCTATTTTCATTAATGTCAAGTCTTACGTCTTGTATTACGTTTATACGAGGTGGATCATTTGATATATTAGGCGGGTCATTTATACAAGGTTGTTCGTTATTTTGTATCTTATTTGATTGATCATTTGATTCCGAATTCTGTATGGGGTTTTCTGCCATGTTACGCAGGTAGTCTAAAATTTCTTGGTTTATTTCACCGGGTTCATTCACGATTGATTGTGTTTCATTAGCATTTAAGCGGATACGACTTAAAGCGTCAGCATTAGTATTTTGTTTACCATTTTTATATATAATTTCATAGTTGTATTCTTCTAGTTTGAGTCTCCATCTTATTAATTTAGAATTTGGTTCTTTTATGTTAAATAGCCAAACAAGGGGTCGGTGGTCTGTATAGATTAAGAACTTTCTTCCGAATAAATATGGTCTAAATATTTTACATGCCCAAACAATAGAAAGTAATTCCTTTTCTATCGTTGAGTAATTTTGTTCATGTGTATTTAAAGTTCGTGATATATAAGAAAGTGGTTTGTCGTTAGGGGGTGTTCCTTGTGAAAGAACAGCTCCAAGGGCGTAATTCGAAGCATCTGTGGTAAGGACAAAGGGTTTCGAAAAATCAGAGTATTGTAGTACGGGTGCATTGATTAAACAATTTTTTAAATGGTTAAAGGACTCAATAAATTCTTTTGAATGAATTACGGTAATTCCCTTTTTTAAACATACGGTTAACGGTTTTGCTATTTTGGCAAAATCTTTAATAAATTTTCTATAGTATCCAGCTAAACCTAAAAATGATTTTATTTCTTTCTGGTTTCTGGGAATTGGAAAGTTTTTGACAGCTGAAATTTTATCCGGGTTTGGTTTAATACCATTCGGGGTTATTACATGACCAAAATAGTTTATATTCTGTTTTAGAAATTCAGACTTGTCTAATTGTACCTTCATGTTACTATCACGTAGTCTTTGGAAAACTTTTTCTAAATTGGATATATGTTCTTCTAGGCTTGTCGAAAATATAATTATATCATCAAGATACACCGCGCAAATTTCATTTTGTAGTCCGCGTAAAATATTATTCATTAACCGTTGAAAAGTACTGGGGGCATTTTTGAGCCCAAAAGGCATTCGTTTAAATTCGTAATGTTCTGTGTCTGTTGAGAAGGCTGTCTTTTGTATATCTTCTGTACGCATTTCTATTTGGTGATAACCACTAGCTAAGTCCAAGGTAGAGAAATAGTTACATTTACCTAGTTTGTCTAAAATGTCATTGATGTTAGGTATCGGAAATCGATCGTCGATCGTCTGTTCATTCAACTTTCGATAATCTATCACTAATCTATACTTCGCTTTTCCCGAGGCATCTAGCTTCTTTGGAACAATCCAAATTGGGCTATTGTATGGGGAATTTGAATTTCGAATAATATTTGATTTTAACATTTGATTAATTTGGGAATTTACTTCTTGTTTATGAATTTGGGGATATCTATATGATTTGACAAAGATTGGTCTATCGTTTGTTAAGTTTATTTCATGTTTGACTTGATTTGTGAAGCTCAAAGGGACATTTTCTGAATGAAATATATCTCGATATTTGTAGCAAAGCTTTCTAATTAAATTATACTCTTCTTGGTTACAATGTTTTAGTCTTAAGTTTTTTAAATTTTCTTTATAAATGTTATCTATACTTTTATTAATTCTAGGAGATTTTTCATTTTCGATTTCCATAAAATTTAGTTCGTCAGAGTCTACTGTTTCAGTATCCAAAGGCTCTAATAAAGTGAAAGTAATTTCTCTGTCAGTTTCATTTGTTAGAGTTGTTAAAAAGAAATTATCAATTACATTTACTAATGCTTCAGGCATTTCTAACTCGTTAAATTTCGTATAAGGAACAATAGCGTGTCCTGACTGTTGATAAGTAAGTAAAGCTACTATTTGTTCAGTTTTAGGTGGTATTGTTACTGAATATGGTTGTTCTGACGTGACATTGATGTTAACATTTTTGGGAGAAATTTCTATTGTATTTTCTAAGTGAATTGGAATTTTAACCGTAGGGAGTACTAAGTGTTTTGTTTTAAGGTTGATAATTGCTTCAAATTCCTGTATAAAATCTAGACAAATAAGTCCATCAAAATGTTCTGAAAAATTAAATAAGTAAAAGGTGTGACATTGCTCTATTTTAAAATCGATTAGTAATAAAATTCTTAAAATTTCATCGTGAATCGATGAACCGTGAGCTGTCTTAACTTCAAAAGTTTTTGTTTCGATTAAATCTGAAAAATAATGATATGCTAATTTTGGATTAATGAAACTTCTGGTACTACCTGTATCTATAAGAAATTTTGCGTTTAAGGACGGTATGATAATGTATGGTAATAAATGGTTATAGTTGTGTAATTGTGCTACGTCGGTGGTTGCTGGAATGAGATTTCCTGAAAATTTCCATGTGATAAACATTGGGTAAAATTATTGTTTCGCGCGCTTGCATTATGTTCGTCTGCATTGGAACATGTGTGGATTAAATGAACGGTCGTGTCATCGTACCCGTATGAAGTACTATCTGGATGCATATATTTAGTTTCATCATAATCTATGTCTATGTTATTATATATTTCATTATAAGATACCTCATTATATCCGTTATCATTATAATTTATATCTGGCTGTGAGATTTCGTTCGTAGAATCTCGGACGTTTGAATAATTCTCGTTTAACTGTTGATTATGCAGTTTAGAGATATTTTTGGAGAATATATGCGTATTATTTGATGTGGTATCCATTGGCGTGGGTTTTGTCATAAATTTATTTGTATGGGATTGTGGTTTAAATACATTCGTCGGTTGTTTTTGGAATGCCGAATTATGGGCATTATTATTTTGAAAAGTATTCGGATTCTGCCTGTATTGGTTTTGTGAAAAATTATTGTTATTTTGATATTGTAAGGGTCTAAATTGGGGTTCGTAATTGAAATTTTGTGGGGGTCTTTGCATTGGATTATTCCGTTGGTATTGAGATTGGTAATTTGAAAAGTTATTATTATTGAATGGTCTTTGAGGGAAATTGTTTGTCGGGGTCAGTCTAGTTGGTGTCGGCCTATTATTATTTATGGTTGGATTGGCATTTTGGTTTCTATTTTTAAATTGGATAAAATTTTGTTCTTCCACGATATAGCTTATTGCTTGTTCTAAGTTTGTTGGATTTCTTAGTCTTACAACTAATTGCATGTGATACGGTAAATTACTTATGTACGTTTTTAAGGCAAGCGAATTATAATTTTCAATTTTTATTAACCTTACTTCTTGTGGTTCATCCACTTGATTTAATTTTGCAAATAATAAACTCCTAACATCTTGCATTCTACTGCCATAATCAATTAGTGATTCGTTTTTACTTGGCTTTAAAGTTAATAGATCCTGAACTAGACAATCAATATTTCTTTGATCGGCAAATGTACTAACTAGTGTACTTTTTACTAACTCCCAAGAATTAAGTTCTTGTCTGGGGCAGATTAGATCAGCTGCTCTACCGCTTAATTTAGAAAATATTGTATCAATAAACAAATGTTTATTGGTGCATTTGCATTAGTACTATCCTGAAATGCTCTGATTAAGTTTTCTGATGCAGTAATAAATCTTTGCAATAATTTTGGGTTTCCATCAAACTTTGGAATATTGTCAGCTTGGTAACGTAAAAGTGAATAATTTGTTTCTGGCATAGTGTTCAGATTTAAATTTGAATTTGTTGGAGAAAGTAAATTTTCTGTGTCTGAATTTGAATCTATGCTCAGATTTGAAAGTGTACTGAGAATTTCCTCCAGCTTCCAATAAATTTCTTAATATTAGTGTTTTAAATAGTTCTGTAACTTAGTTTTAAATAGTAAATTTTAAATGAATTTATGTTTATAACAATTACATATGTTTGTAAATAGTTAAGAGAAATTATGAAATTAATATTTGTTACAGTAATATTTAGTTAAAATACGAGTAAATACAATCTTAATTCTAACACATATGAGTATATAATTGTAAAATTCAAATAACGAGAAATAGCAAATTCTTTTAAATTAAAATGACTTACATTAGTAGAAAAATCAAGTTCATCCCTCTGTTCTGTTGCGGACTTCGTCGCTTTGTTTCTTATAACCTATGCCTATAACCAGGAGGCTGCTGGGAGTCTCGTGTCTTGCTTTTCCGTCGGCCAATGAAGAATCGCAGGATAAATCTGGTCCGATCCTCGATGGACAATTCTTCGGTTCTCCGGAATCCTCGCTGGAAACTGCAGGGTAAATCTGCTCCAAACCACGATGGCCAGAATCCAACGATGTCTTCCGCAAGCTACTCAATTCACCTGAAATCGTGTGTTTTGTAGGCTACTCAATTCACCCACCGTGTTCGTTTTTCCGATTAAGGATTAAAATCACAAGTATAAATCTCAAAATGAAAACTTTACACTTCGGAAAATCCTACCGGCTGCGCCAGTTACGTTTTGCAAATAAACGAGAGACTTTTTAAAAACTTTTATTGACCGCACTGGAAGATTAATACAGCAAGACTAACTAGATTATTACTAAAGCCTATAGTTACAATGCTAGCTTATCTACTACAGTGGTTGGGGATAAATGCTGACTTAGGTATTCGCTTATGTAAAGCTGGAACGTAACTACACTTGCGTTTTTTTTTTTCTATATTGTCTTTTACAGTTCGGTATTTGGTTTCCAAATTCTTTCGATGTTCATCTACATATTCCGAGTATTGTACTTCAGGATCTTGTTTTATCAAGGGGTCATTACTTTCAGTATGTCCAATATTTCAAATGGGGTTAATTATGTTACCGAATGAATTGAACTGTTATAGGCTATTATAGCGTAAAGCATTAGTTCATTAATACTTTCACGGGGGTAACTTTCTGTTAATAATCTAATTTGTTCGATAAGTGTTGAATGTTGAATTTCAACGATTCCATTTGATTCATGGTGGTTTTTTGTGATAATATGGGTATTAATGTTGTTATATTTTAGTATATCTTGAATTACATTATTTTTTAATTCTGATCCATTATCGACTATTATATTTTTGGGTGTACTAAACTGCCAAAAATATTGAATAAGGCTTTTAGCTGTTAGTATGCTTGCTCGACCTGTTATAGGCATTGCTTGGACGAACTTTGAGAAACTGTCAATAAGGGTAAGATATGAACGTTTGTTATAGTAAAATATATCCATGTGGATAGCCTCGAACGGTTTATCTGCAGTTGGGGTATTAATTAATGGTACATGAGGATTATGTCTAGCATATTTACATTTTTGACACATAACGCAGTCATTAATAAATTCTGAAATTGATTCCTTCATGTTTTTCCACAAATAATTTATTTTCAATTGGTTAAGGATTTCATCTATACCGCAATGGCTGGCTTTACCTTTATGATGATTACGTATCAGGGTTAATATTTTTTCTTCATCATTCATAGAATTTTCTAAAATAGTACAGTGATTTAATTTAGGACCTTGACCTGTAAAGAACTTTGAATACGTTTGATTAAATATGGCTACGAATGTTTGATCATTATAATATATATAGTAAGTAGTTTTTGGTTTTAAATATTCTTTTAAGAATTGTTTTATGTATGGTACGCTATTTTCTTGTGGTATTTTTACCTTATAAATTTTCTGACTTCCATAGGTGTCAATCTGAACGGCTCATTTCTTATCATTATATTTGAAAACACGAATTTGATTAAATTTATTATTCATAATTTCTGGTAAAACGGGAACTCCGTTATTAGCTGTTTCCACGGATACTGAATGAAGTGTTTCATCTGATTGTTTTTCTTGATCTGGAGGTCTCAGTATAATGTCCGAATGTATTTTAATTTTTTCTCTACTTTTTTCAACGATTTCTAGTTTTCTTTATGCTGATGAATCAGGAAGGTTTTCTATTGTTGGCCCTTTTATAGAATTATCTTTGGGCTTCTCGAGTGGTGGTATCATCTCTGCCAGTTCTTGTAACATCTTTAATGTTTCTTGAATGTCACCTGCGTTACAAGTATTGTTCATTGCTCCTGTTTCATGGAAGTTAAGTGGGGTCCTTGAAAGGGCGTCTGCATTGGAGTTTAATTTACCTTTCTTGTATATATTCTTATAGTCATACTCTTCCAATTTCAATCTCCAGTGTACCAATTTTGATTTAGGTTCTTTGAAATTAAATAACCATGTTAGGGTTGGATGATCCGTGATAATTGTAAATTGTCTACCACATAGGTAAGGGCGAAAGTGTTTAGCCCATACGACAGCCAATAGTTATTTTTTAACTGTTGAGTATTTTCGTTCCGTGTCATTTAGGGTGCGCGACGCGAATGCCACTGGTTTATCGGTACCAATAGTTCTTTGCGGTAGCACAGCACCTAGGGCTACATTAGATGCATCTGTAGTTAAGATGAATTCTTTTTCAAAATTTGGATATTATAATATTGGGCCATGGCACAAAATATTTTTACAAGTATTAATGCTATCTATGAAACTGATATCATTACAATTGACTTTAGAATTCTTTTTCAGACATATGGTGATAGGTTTTGTTAATTTTGCAAAATCTTTAAGAAAGCGTCTATAATATCCAATTAATCCTAGAAACGATTTTACTTATTTCTGCGTTTTGGGGATAGGATATTGTAGAATTGCGCGATTTTTTTCCGGATTTGGTTTTACTCCTTCGGGTGTGATAACATAACCTAAATATGCAACTGATTTTTGTAAAAAGTGAGATTTGTCTAATTGAACCTTAAGATTTGACATTCTTAATCTATCGAAAATATTTCTTAACCGGGTTATATGTTCCTGTAAAGATGAACTGAAAATTACAATGTCATCAAGATATACTAAACAAATTTCGTTGTTTAGTAGTGTTTTCGTTAGTTTAGTTAGTTTGTAAAACTTAATGGCAAATTTTCGCAATAGAATATATTTCTATACTCAAAATATAATTTACGGATTGCTTCATTCTCTTCTTTATTACAATGTTTTAGATTAATGTTTTCTAATTTTTCTTATGTTCTTTGTTTAACATATAATCACTAGGTATATTATCTATAAAATTGATTTCTTTGATATTTAATAATTCGATTTTGATAGGATTTGTTATATTAAGTTTATATGGTTTCAAATTAGGATTTATAATTGTAGTTGTTACGAAAAAATTATTTATTGTTACTACTGCTTTTGGTGATTCTAGGTTATGACCAAAATTTATTTAATCTATAATTCCTATACCATTCCGATAATGTTCGTGCTTAAATAATTATCTTATGATTACATTCGACATTTTTATTATTAATTTGTGGAATTCGTTAATCAATTATAAATGGAATTTTTACAAAAGGTGTAATTACCAAATTTAGATTCATATAAATTATTGCCTCTAGTTTGTGCCAATAAATCTAATCCAATTATACCATCAATTTTTTGACTAAAATTAAATAAATAAAATTTATGCCAGCATTCTGTCTTTAAAATTTCAAAAATTGTAATTATCATTACTTCTTTATGATAACATATGTTATGAGAGGTTTGTATATTAAAATATTCCTTAAAAATGTGGTCTTTATAAAATATATATGCTAAATGTGGATTCATTAAATTACGAGAGCTACCAGTGTCTATTAAAAATTTTGCATTTAATTCCTTTATAAAAAGGTGTTGTAATTCGTTTGATACATTGTTAATTTGATTTATTTCGGTTGACTCTGATGTGGGGCCTGGATGAAATTTACATCATGTGTATTTTCGGGGTAATATTCATTTTCGGCATAGTAATCATTTTCAGCGTAATAATTTTCGGTGTTATCAGAAATCTGTTGATTTTCAGTACTATTGGAATATTCTACATCAGAATAATTTTGAAAGTTTTCAAAAGAATGTTGAAAACTAATTTCTTCAGGATTGTTAGCAATATAACAATCTTCGGGAATTTCGTGCATGTGATGCAACTCCTGTGATACGAAATTACGTGGTGCAGTTGATTTAAATTGATTTTGTGTTTCTTGTACTGTTGCATTTCTATAGGTTGTCGACATTGGTTCATACTGCCTAGAAGGTATATTTCCTGTAGGTTTAAAAACATTTTTTGGGGGACCGAATACTTGTTTGATTGTCAAAAATCTTTGAGAAGGTAAATTTTTAGATTGAATTTCGATAGGTTGCGATGGAAATTGACCTCTTTGCTGATTGTAATGTTGGTAAAAACTATTTGGTCTTATAGAATATTGTGACGTATTTTGTTGTGTAGGCCTGTACATATTTTGTTGTTTATTTTGAACAGGGGTTTATTATATATTGTATTCGATATTGGTTGAAAATTATTTTTGTGATAAAGTGCAAAATTTTCCTCTTCTAAAACGAGTGATATAGCTAATTCTAAACTATCTGGATTTCTTAATCTAATAATATCCTGTATTATACCATTTAAACCTCTGATAAATGTTTTAGAGATAATTCGTCATAATTTCTTATTTTAAAATCACGTTCGTCTATTGGTAAATTTGGAGATATTAATTTAGATGCTGTTCAACTCCTAAGTTTTTGTATTCTTTGACCAAATTGCAAATTAGTTTCATTTCGAAATAGCACCAAAGAATATATTATATCCACGTGGAACTCGTGGAAGATTCGATAACAATTATTATTATTTTGTATTTCGCATTTTATCAATTCAGCATTTTTATGTAATAATACTATTTGTATTGTTGTAAGAACGAGATTGCAAGCAGTCCACGTTCAATCTACGTTCAAATTTTAATTTGTTTAAGAAAGTCGTTTGTTGTTTTTAAAAAGTGACTTTCGAAAGAAATTCATTTAACTGGCGCAGTCAATCGGTAGGATTGGTCGAAAACGTTACATCGCGTATTCGTTTGTGAGTTTCAACTCTTAACGGACAGAAATCCAGAAGAAGAAAGTTCCATTTTCGAGTGTTGCATTTAGCAAAATCTTGAGATACGTTTTAAAATTAACCAGCTTAATTTAAAAACAGAATTAAGAAAATAAAAAGACAAATCAAAGAATTTTCAAAGGAATCCAATTTTGTTCCACAATTATTGTAAAAAAATGTCTTTAAATAAATTGCTCTGGTGTTGATGGTAGATAGTTTAATAAATAGTTTTACTAGATTAGATTTACATATGACGGAAAGACAAATTAATTACCAATTAATTAGACTATATGTAGATTCAATTCCACATTTTAACGGAGAGCCTGGTACTTTAAAAGTATTTTTTGAACATTGTGCTTATTTAATAAATACTTATTATAAAAATAATGAAAATGAAAATGACCCAATCAATGGTTATTTAATTCGCGCAGTTATTGGCAAACTTACAGGAAATGCCTTATATTTAATAGGTAGCCGCCCTGATATTAGAAATTAGGATGGTGTAAGAGATTTATTACGTTTAAATTTTGGCGATCAAAGAAATATAGATTATTTTGTTCAGGAAATGTTAATGGCTAGTTAATGGTTCAATAGCATCCAAATGGAGAAAGTCGGCGAGAAAAGGAGTATGTGGAAAAACTTAAAGAAGAGAAGAGATAGAATGGTAGGCCACTTGCTGAGACATGGGGGAATAGTCCGCGATATTTTGGAGCCAGAAATAGGAGTGAAGAAAGGCAGAGGTAGGCCTAGATTAGACTACTGCTCGCAAATAGTAAGGGATGTAGGTTGTAGCACAATTAGCGAAATGCGTAGGTTAGCACAAGATAGGAGAAGCTGGAGGTTAGCGTCCAACCAGTCTTAGGACTGATGACCTAATGATGATGAGCATCCAAATTGATATCTCCTTTATAAATAAATTTACCAATAGATGAACGTGATTTTAAAATAAGAAATTATGACGAATTATCTTTAAAACCATTTATCAGAGGTTTAAATACAGCATATGAATAGATTAAGAAATCCAGCACGCAATGCCTTTCGTATATCTTGACGATATTGTAATTTTCAGTTCATCTTTACAGGAACATATAACTCGGTTAAAAAATGATTTCGATAGATTAAGAATGTCAAATTTTGAGGTTCAATTAGACAAATCTCACTTTTTACAAAAATCAGTTGCATATTTAGGTCGCATTATCACAGCCTAAGGAGTAAAACCTAATCCGGAAAAAATTCGCGCAATTCAACAATACCCTATCCCAAAAACACAGAAATAAATAAAATCGTTTCTAGGATTAATCGGATATTATAGACGCTTTATTATAAACTTCGAAAAATTAACAAAACCTATGACCATATGTTTGAAAAAGGATTCTAAAGTAAACTATAATGATACGAGTTTTATAGATAGCTTTAATACTTGTAAACAAATTTTGTGCGATGACAAAATATTCATCTTAATTACAGATGCATCTAATGTAGCCCTATATAGGTGCTGTCCTATCGCAAGGAACTATTGGCACAGATAAACCAGTGGCAATCGCGTCGCGCACCCAACATGAAATGGAACTAAAATACTCAACAATTGAAAAAGGCTATCGTATGGGCTTGTAAACACTTTCGCCCTTATCTACATATATGGTAGACAATTTAAAATTGTCACGCATCATCGACTCCTAACATGGTTATATAATTCAAAAGAACCTAACTCAAAACTGGTACGTTGGAGATTGAAATTGGAAGAGTATGACTATAAGGTTATATATAAAAAAAAGTAAATTAAACTTCAATGCAGACGCCCTTTTAAGGACCCCACTTAACATCCATGAAACAGAATTAATGGACAATAACCCAGGTGACATTTAAGAAACATTAAAAATGTTACAAGAACTGGCAGAGATGATACCACCACTCGAGAAGTCCAATGATAATCCTATAAAAGGACCAGCAACAGAAAACCTTCCTGGAACATCAGCAGAAAGAAGACTAGAAAATGTTGAAAGAAGTAAAGGAAAAGTAAAATACATTCGGACATCATACTGAGACCTCCAGAACAAGAAAAACGTATGAGGTATCAGACGAGATACCTCAATCGCTTTTCGTGGAAACAACTAATAACGGAACTCCTATTTTACCAGAAATTATCAATAATAAAATTAATCTAGTTTTCTAAAATAGTGATCTATTTTAGAAAACTTGATCTAGAAATCAGCCGTTCAAATTGAAACTCATCAACATCAGAAAATTTATATAGTAAAAATACCACAATAAAATAGCGTAACATACATAAAACAATTCTTAAAAGAATATTTGAAACGAAAACTACTTACTATATATAATATAATTATCAAGAATTCGTAGCCGTATTTAATCAAACGTATTTAAAATTCTTTATGGGGCAAGGTCCTAAATTAATTCAGTGTACTATTTTAGTAAATTCCATATATGATGAGGAAGAAATATTAACCCTAATACGTAACCATCATGAAGGTAAAACCAACCATCGCAGTATAGATGAAACCCTTAACCAATTGAAAATAAATTATTGGTGGAAAAACATGAAGGAATCAATTTCAAAATTTATTAATGATTGCCTTATTTGTCAAAAATGTAAATATGCGAGACATGATCCTCATGTACTATTAATTCATACCCCCAACCGCAGATAAAATCTTACCCTTGTTGACAGTTTCTCAAAATTCGTCCAAGCAATACCTATAACAGGTCAAGCAAGCATACCAATAGCTAAAAGCCTTATTCATAATTTTTCCCAGTTTAGTACACCCAAATATATAATAGCCGATAATGGATCAGAATTCAAGAATAATGTAATTCAAGATATATTAAAACATCACAAAATTAATACCCATTTTATCACAAGAAACCACCATGAATCAATTGGAATCGTCGAAAGACTACATTCAACACTTATCGAACAAATTAGATTATTAACAGAAAGTTATCCCCGTGAAATCATTAATGAACTAATGCCTTACGCTACAATAGCCTATAACAGCTCAATTCATTCAGTAATAAAATTAACCCCATTTGAAATTATTCTTGGGCATACTGAAAGCAACGAACCCTTGATAAAACAAGATCCCTAAATACAATACTCGGAATATGTAGATGAACATCGAAAGAAATTGAAAACCATATTTCGAACTGTAAAGGAAAATATAAAAAAAAACGCAAGTGTTAAATAAACGCAATACTCAAGGTAACAAACAAACTCAGTTCAAAATTAATCAAAAGGTTTACATATAAGAAAAATCTATATGATAGAAGTAAGAAATAAAATAAATTTGTAGGTTCTTATGTAATCACTGAAATGTTACCAAACAACAAAGTAAAAATTCAAAAAAACAAAAAATCCGAACTTATACATAAAAAAATCTGAAACCACCTCCTGTTGTTTCAGATCAAAATGATGAAGATAAAGATCCTCCTGACATTGACCTTGATTCAGATCAACACTCAGGAAATACCGAAAACAATCGATCTAAATGATTCCCCCGGAATTTTACTATTTAGATTAGGGAAAGCTTACTTGACGACATCCCGTCATACATTTCTATATAAAATAAATTTAGATAGTATATAATTAGAAGTTAATAAACTAATAAACGCCTACATTTTATTGAATGAATCATTACATATAGAAAATCATCAAAGACCTAGTGATCTACACAAATCTGATTTTAATCAAAATTACCATCACCTAAAAATTCTTATAGAAAAAATTCAAATAAAAACTCAAAATATATTGTCTTCTAACGCACACAAAAAAGAAAAAAGAAGACTTTTTAATTTTATTGTAACAAACAGCCGACTGGCGTCCGAGATGCATCAGATGGTGAACGATATGATCACGCAATAAATACATTCTCAAAGAATCAAAATAAAATTGTATCAGCCGTAAATCAACAATTATCATTCGCTAAAGAATTATACGAAAAATATTTATCTGAAATCAAAACTATAACCTCCAATCAAGAACAAATTCAAAACCATATTAATAATGTAATAAAATATGTGGAACAAGTGAATATTCTTGGACAATTTCTAAATCTTATTGATCAAATTATAATTGATTCTGCAATACTAATTACCTTCCTAGATAATCTAGAGAATTTTATAACATTCGCTAAATTACATACAATACATCCAGATATATCAACAGTCAAAGAATTTAAAAAATTGTTAGATAATTTAAACAATTTATATGACCCTCTAGAAGTTTAAAAATTTAAAATTATGACTTGGTATTCAATTTTACATAAGTAGTAAGGCTATGTCACTCCTGGCTCACCCTCGGATTTGTCCGCGGACATTTCATGCGGATGGCATGTGGTCATTGTTGATCTGAAGAACTCTTGGCGCAGGTATAAAACAGGTGTGTACAGGTATAAAACAGGTCTGTACCGGTTTAAAACAGGTATGGTGGTATTAGGAAAAAACATGACGTCATTAAACAGTTTACCATACCTGTTTTAAACCGGTACAGACCTGATTTATACTTGTACACACCTGTTTTATACCTGCGCCAAGAGTTCTTCAGATCAACAATGACCACATGCCATCCGCATCAAATGTCCGCGGACAAATCCGAGGGTGAGCCAGGAGTGACATAGCTATACTACTTACATGTTATTTTACATTGTTATTTTACAGATAAATCAATTGTTTTTGCAATAGACTTTCCAATTATCAAACCCATACAATCACTATGAATACTATCACTTACATCCTGTACCAACTTCCAATAATACCTTAATTATACCTATCAAACCCTATGTGGCTCTAGAAAAAAATTCTTATCAGTATATGGAGAAAAAATTTTTACATATAGAAGAAAGCTATTTGTGTAGACAGGAAAATTTACATTTAAATGGAGATGACTGCGTATTCAAATTAATACAAAGCAAACACCCTGTATGCCAAATAGTGTCTACAAAACCTATAAATTTTATGGTCACCAAAATTAACACTAATTACATCCTATTTGTATCCAGTAAAGAAAGACACATTGAAATAATATGTCAAGAATCACAATTTATTACGTTAAAAGGAAATAAACTAATTTTCCTTCCAAAAAAATTGCAAATTCAATTGTGTTAAACTTGAAATATTTAATGTAGAATCCCCAGTTTAAGAACATCCATTCATCCTACCAAATATTCAAGGAAACTTCGCAACATGGAAGTACCAACCTCTGCAAATAGAAAATGTATCCCTTAGCCGCACAGAAAAACTTAAGGAACAAGCCCAAGCCATTAGGCCCCTAACAACAGAAGATTTGGATAACAACACATCAACAAATTCGCTATTTTGGCTCTTGTTAATTATAAGCATTATTTTATTAATTTGTTTCAGTTTATTTACAACATCCAAAAGAACAATTATCAAAAAGTTCAGTCACTAACAAAATGGAGGAGGGTAACCAAATTTTTATGTAACAAAACTGTTATAAGAACGAGATTGCAGTCAGTCTACATTCAATATACGTTCAAAATATAATTCGTTGAATAAAGTCGTTTGTTGTTTTTTAAAAAGTGACTTTCGAAAGAAATTCATTTAACTACCTACACATTACAAGAAATTAATTATTGGGTACGAAAACTATATCTAAAACATGAGTATGCATAAGACATAAGTGAGGAGCTTTTACAAAATTTATTTTGTCAACAAGATTCACAGTAACCTTAAAAAGGTTAAAATATTAATATATAACTTTATATAAAACTAAAATAATAATTTAAATATTACTACAAAATAATATATCACTATTACTGATTATTTGTATATTTAATAATAATTTGTATATTTTTAACTTCTAATTTAAATCGAATGATTATACAAGTGTGTCAATGATCTTAAGAAGGTAATCAATCTGTTACAACTTGGCATAATTCTGGATTTCCACAAATCGAGAACTTATATCAGACTGATTATGTATCAGATGTGGATAATGGTAGACGTTAATCAACAGAAAAGAAACCTAGTTCATCTGTAGTACAAAACGCAATAATTCGCGATACGTCCCAATGCCTTGATTTTTCTTCACTAGAATCAAAGGCTTAATGCTACACATGTAGTCTCATAGAATTAAAATAATTATTAATTAATTATTAACTATTAAACTAAATTATTTCTGTTGATTTTGTAGATCATGTTTCAATTACATACGAGGATGCGAAAATTTATATGCCAAACATCAAAATCAGACTTCTTTTTTCTAAACCTTCCCCACATAGAAGAAGGTTGCACTTTAGAAGTAAACATTATGCAATTAAAACCTGTCGGGCATTCTGCCTGACGGGTTCACAGAGTGCCAATGATATTTTATTATTGCCTATGAGAATGACTTTGAATTGATCGTCACTATGGGATGGGCCATCAATTCATTACTAATATATTTTTAATCCTATACAGAAGTTAAGCAAGGTTGATTTCACCGTGCTTAGACAGGAACTGCATTAATCTTTGTAATGACTTTAACAGAGCTTTCGACATAACTGACATTTTAAGGAAAACACTGATTTCCTGCATTATGCCATATATTACATAGAGAAACTGGATGCTTACAAGAAATTTACATTTGAACTGTTAATTTTATTAAGACGTACCAATATTGGAAGTTTTTACGTAAGAACACATTTTATTTTGATGAATGACGACAAGAACTATTCAGTTATTTGCTTTGATACTATCAAAATCATTTGTAATGACAATACATAATTTTAAAAATTATGTTATGATAATTTATAAAAATGAGAGATATTTAGTGGTTTCGTTACTTGTTAAATTAAATGATATTAAATTATATTCTTCTATCTATACATGGTTTCGTAAGCTTCATGAAATAAAAACATGTTTTAATAAATAATATCCTTTCAAAATATTGTTTTTAATGCCTTTCAAAATAATTATAGATACAGATATTTAAATTAAATGAAACCGAGTTAAAATTCGGCGACACGAATTCCTTCGTACCCTTATAACATTAAACACCTGAGAGGTAGGCCATTTATTGTAACAACAAACCCATTAAGGTCATTTTTGAAAAAAATTAGCATCCTCTTGTGATCTTCCAGTAAAAATATAAGAGATATTTATGTTAGTATTAAATAGATTCCAATGTTTATTAAAATTATTTTACGCAACGAAAAAACTATAATTAATACAAGAGAAATGAAAAAGCAGAATATTTATTAACAATTGAAAATCAACTACGTTGCGAAAATTCACACGAACATTATTTGAGCATTTGTGGTACTGTACACGATACTGTATCAATCGTCATAAATTAGAAAATAAACTAATATTATCTCCTTATAGTCTTTTAACGATGGCTGAAGCCTTAGATAAGTCACTGGTGGAAGGAAAATTCTATGTTGATAGTATAATTTTTATATAGCTCCCCCATACGCCAGTGTGATATGTGGCACGGAATGTGTGTTCCCTAATTTAGCAAGATAGGGGTTGGTCCAACGTTTTGATCACCCAGGGGCCAACGAAGGTCTTTTGAGTTGGAGAGCATCCAGTTCAAACTACATATACCTTCTAGGTATCTCGTATTAGGCTGTGAGTTTATCTCACTGGTAGGACTTATCAATACCAATAAAACTTATTGTGAATTGGCCACGAAAAGGTGTCCCTTTAGTATTGACCATTACTGCCAAATGAAGAATACCATGAATAATTTTAGAAATCATGTGCTTAACATTGCAGCACAAATTTTTCCTTCAAGACAGCGTTTCGTTTCTGAGAAATTTAGAAATATTACGAGCCACCATTATAGATATGTTCAATCTACGCTCACAAACGAATTGATTGTCATGGGACGAAATCACAGGTAATGATTACCAACAAAATTGTTTACACGGATTTGTAAGATTGCACAATTGAGATGAATGTATTTCCTCCCTTGATTTTGACTAGGATCCGATATTTTTTCTAGCTTCAATGTTGTTCTACTGAAAAGAATATTTTATTATCTGCATAAGTAATGCACCCGGAGCACGGCGCGCTCCTGTCACAAAATTCTCGTGACTATGTATCCTAACTTCGTAGAAGGGGTTATGTAAGGACTACGATTCAGCTGGCGAATGAGATGGTTGAGAGACCACCGCAGGAGCCCGCAGCGAATGCAGGCCATGTAGCTCCTTGAACATCGGAAGGTCTCAGTACCAGAAGAGGGTTACACAAAATAAAACCCCCTATGCCACAAGACCTGGCCAGTGTGGGTGCTGAAATTCGTGAACCGCTACCATAAGAAGCTGGCATCTGGCACATTAACTGTGCCATGTATGCAGCTGCTCAACGTTTCGCTCAATGCAGCGACTTAGGTGGAGAGGCGAAATAATGAAACTTCCCCTAGAAGAGAGCGAAGCAGCGCATGCGAAATATCGAAGCCAAAATCCGGTCGGCGAGACAACACGCCTCTTATATCCAGGGTGTAATGGAATATTTTGTAGCCAATAGGCCCTTTACAAAAAGTGCGTTGAATTGCTCTCAACTTACGACGCAACTATAACACACTTAATTCGGCAGTACTGCAAACTACCAAACACGAAGCAGCGTTGATATTATACGTATGCCAGTGGCCTGTAAAAAGTCAATGGCGAGGCGGGCAAGAAGACCGCTGGAGAACAAACTCTTCCACGAAAAGCCCTCTCGCCCTTTTGAGCCACCTCAGCGTATTGTTGATCCGCTGGCTGTAGAGCAGCAGAATCTTTGGAGAGCTCTATGTGAACAGAAAACTCCAGTCAACAGAGATACTCTAGCCCTGACACACTTTCAATCATTCTAACAAGAGATTCAACAATCAGAAGAAATG
Organism: Rosalia funebris; assembly: GCA_037954035.1. Taxonomy (NCBI): domain Eukaryota; kingdom Metazoa; phylum Arthropoda; class Insecta; order Coleoptera; family Cerambycidae; genus Rosalia; species Rosalia funebris. The sequence continues at coordinate 14,259,052 of JAZFAV010000034.1, read as the reverse complement.
TACCAACCGATAACCACGGAAGAGTACTTGAAGGCTATAAGTACTTTAGTGCTCCTGGTCCAGATGGAATAAATAATTACTGGTGGAAGAACTTCCCCAGTGAACATTAATATTTGGCCAGAATTTTTAATTCATGCCTAAATGGAGAGCAGAAAATTCCTCTCTGGGCCATCGAGAGGCAGACAGTACTAATCCCGAAGAACAGAGATTTATTTAGCCAAAAAAACTACTGTCCAGTAACCTGTTTGAATGCATCTTGCAAGATGTGTACACGTATTTTGTACCTGTGAGTGTACAAAATATATAACATAGCTATACGCAGCTCGCTTAGCTCCACATAGCTAAGCGAGCTGCGAGCAACTGAAAATATTGATGATATGATTACCAATCCTTGTACAGAGTGTGAGAAAAGAAAGAACAACGAGAAAACGAGATATTATGTAAAAGCATTCCAAGAACATTGCAGTTTTATTAAAACTTGTATCTGGCTACAGACCTTGGAACTAGCTACCGACGTGGGAACATATTCTTTTTGTTTGCTAGTGAAGAACATGGCTTTGTTATATTTAACTAACCAAAATTGGGAACAATTTTTACTCAGCTGTTACGTTATGGCAACTATCCCATAACAAAGGTGTTTACTGGGTTTTTGTGGAATCATATTAGGCCGCTACTTTTAAAATAATTTAAAATTATAATTATTTGCACATATCGGTACCTCTGTCCCGTTAAGACGACTTTGCGGAGATACTATTTTTAGTAATAATATATGCTACATTGTTACATGTAACCGTTAAACTTTAGACACTCTCTATGTTGATAGATATATAAAAATTTAAACAATTATAGTTGTTTCTGTGAAATATGGTGTGATATATTATGAGATAACAACCTGACTTCTAAAATCTATTTTACTTATATAAACTGGTTAAATTATAGATAAATTATGTAACTCCATAGTTAAATCGATATAAATTAACTATACAAATGGCGAAATTCAACATCTCAAATAAACCTTAATTAAACTAGTGCTTAGGTTAGTAGATCAATATTAATGAATATTACTGATCTATTGGGCAATATTTACTAATACTGATCTACTATAATTATTCTATACAATTATCAATTCTATCGTATACAGGGCTTAACACTGTTACTTGAGCGCAGCAACAAAAAATAACTCATTAGTGTTTAATCAGGATGGAAATCATTGCAGCCCCTAAAATGTTATGAGGTAATACGTGAGAAGCAGAAAAATATAAAACAAAACCGAATATATATGTCTGGTTAGACTCGAGTGTGCTCCTTACCACCACTTGTCACCTAGTCTGTTGTCTAGTCGCCTAATACAGCAGCTTTTATGGGGGTATAATTCCTAGTTCACAGGATACACGCGAGTCCTTGAGGTAGGTGTGGTCTAGATCATCGATGGGGGGTACCAAATAGAATAGGACAAGCTAGGTTCCTCGCTCCAACGAAGAATGAGTAGCTTCCAACAAAAATGGGGAACGATTGCCTCCACGGAGAATCCTTAAAATAAAACAATAATTTGCACATATATGTTTATTTTTGCTGTATTATCGAATAAAAGAAATTATAAGGAAAATATTTGTGCCCATTATCAACAACACAGCCATTTTAGTAATAACGATGACAGCATTACATTTCGCAGCTTACCTTTTAAGATGCTCTACGTGGCAACATTGCAAAGTGGGAAGCCGTGAGCATATCGGCACAAAAAAGGCTATTAAAGTAAAAGGTAACACATTGAATATACTATAATAATATAAGTTAAATATATATGAACTGATGCTTACCCTTTTATAGAAAAAGGGCCTTGATTAAGTTTTTCTATAAAATCACCACCAACGGAAAACTTGGCTTGGAAAACATATGCATAACTGTGACCTTATAGCACCTGTCAATAAGAAAAGTACAGTTTGAGATTTAGTTTACTTAGACCGTAGCCGAATTTATAATATTCACAACCACATTAGATACATATATGATACGAAAATTATTAGAACATACCTCGAATTATTAGGATTCGACACTCACAGTTACAACGTGAGCGTGACATGTCTTCTCGTGAAGATAGAGTTTCGAAATTTGTACTAAATACAATATATGTATGTGCAATAGAAACTGCTACAAACTACTGTACATTAGGACGTGTTGCCCTAATGTATTCTACATCGATCGTGACAAGGATAAGAGTCCCCAAAAAAAGAAGAAAAAAACAAAAAAATAAAGAATGTCCAACAAGAACGACTGTATTGTGATTGATCAACAACGTTGTCATCCCAACCAATCAAAGAGTGAGGTCAAAAAGAACATATCAAACCAGTATTGTTTTATTCCATTTAAAGTAAGTATACGGATAAATATAACTACAGAAATAAGTTCATATAAATATGTGTTCATATAAATATGTTATACGAATACATCCATATCACAGAACTCCTGAGCCAATTCAATTCATCGGAAATTCGGCAATAATGTTTACACACAAGTATTCCATGGTGCTGTTGCATACAGGATGAGTCGGGAGGAACGCACCAAACTCCAGGAGTGTATTATACGCATGAAACTAATGTAAAAAACTCAAATGTTGTTCTTTTCCGATTTTTATTTGTTTTCAAGTTATGGCGTAACTAAAAATGTTGATATAGTATGGTTCCAGGTTCAAAAACATTTGATAACTTTGTTGTTTTTATAATGTGTCAGTGTAGTAAGGTTTATTTTGGATTTGAATGATTAAAGTATTACAAAATGCCATACACCTATTCAAATTTAGAATATGCAAATATGGTGTTTGTTTATAGTTTTTGTAATGAGAATGCTAGAGCTGCTGCTGAAGAATATCGTCAACAGTTTACATATCACAGACATCCTAACAAAAATGTATTTTTCAGAGTTTTCAACAAACTGCGCGAGAACGGAAAGCTTCCCAGGGTTAAGGTAACATCTGAACGAGCTACTCGACAAGATTTAGAAGAGCTAGAAGATATTCTGGATGTAGTAACAGAAGATGCAACTACCGGCTCATGAAGAATTCGTATTCAATTGGGCATTCCACAAACAAGAGTAATAAACACAGACCACCAGCAAGGTTTACATTCATACCATGTACAGAGAGTAGAGAGTACAGCACCTACAACCGGAAGATTATCCTTAACGTATGGAATTTTGTCGGTGGATAAATGATAATCCTTTTGTTGTATCGCGCATACATTTTACAGGTGAAGGAACATGTATTCGTGACAGAATTAATAATACTCACAGCTGTCATATATGGTCAGATGAAAATCCCCACGCAACAGTCGAAAGTAACTTTCAACATAAGTTTTCGGTAAACATGTGGTGTGGTATGGTCGATGGTTATTTAATTGGCCCGTTCATTTTGGAGAATCGCCTCACAGTAGACAACTATTTAATTTTGTTACAAAATGAATTACACGAACTACTAGAGGATATTACTTTAAACATCAGAATGCAAATGTACTACGAGCACGATGGAGCTCCTGTACATTTCACTCGTCAAATCAGGCAACATTTGGACGAAAGGTTGATCGTGGTGGTCCTATCAGTTTGTCTCCAAGACCTCCATACCTCACAGCACTAGATTATTGTTTATGGAGCTGGTTGAAAGGTGAAGTATATAAAATAAAAGTGGACACTCGGGATGCACTAATTAAACGTATTAGAAATGCTGCAGCCAATCTTAAACAAAAACATGAGTCAATCAGGAGAGCTACAGGCGCCCTTCGTAGAAGAAGCAGAAAATGTTTAGATGTGAATGGCGGTATTTTTGAACATTTATAATGCTATGATTATCAAAGCTTTAATGTATGAAATTTTGTTTATTTTTAATTACGCTATAACTTAAAAACAAATAAAAATTGCATAACAACATTTAAGTTTTTTTACATTATTTTCACGCATACAATACACTCCTGGAGTTTGGTCCGTTCCTCCCGACTCACCCTGTATAATTACTAAAGCGTCTATACTGGCGAGCCGAAACAGAGTCGCACTCAGATCACTATCATTATACAGCGATAGTTCACAGAAAATCGTGAACACGTACAAATTTTTAAAATACATTTTACTACTTATTTCGCGACAAAATTACTATTCATAGTCTCTAATTATATCAAAAAACGGTAACTAAATGTTATCTCTTAGTCAAAGCTTTGTTTATTTCTTACAAAGTATTTACCTATTGTCGTTAAAATTATGTCGACATCAAAGTCCCAAATCTTAGATATATCTTTGCGGGCTTTCAGTACATTTTCTTTGCCACAAAGTTGCAACCAGCCTGTGTATTTTTAGAGACGGTATAAGACATTAAGGTAGGACATAAACATTAACTGTAAACATGTTTATTATTATTATAACTATTGTCATTTTTAATCAAACTTTACATTTAGCTACATAAATGAATTTCAAAGCTATAAATTTTCTTGATTTCTCCATGTACTGTTATAGAATATCATACGAGTATACCATACATATATCACTTATATTGTATTCTCGTCGGGCATCTTTATAGTTATAGTGAAACCAAGAAGTCCAAAGAGTGGAACTGAATCTGGAACAGAGGTGTAGATGTTTTTATTTTTTGGCGGGATTAGTAACATGTACTGTTACAATTATTGATATGACTGATTTTATCGAGAATCTTCACAGTGCATTTGCATCTATTTAATGTAGACTAATGCGCGGTCTGTTTTTGAATTTAAGCGATTTTCTTAATTTGCGTTGTTTTCATCATTTTTAGACTCTTAAACATCAATGACTTAAAAACGAACTTTGCCTGTTATATAGTGATGAAAGTTACATAAATATACCGCTGCATGAACTGCCCAAAAAACTGAATGAATATTTGCAAAGACATTTTTACAAAAGGTTACAAACTATTTTGTATAATTTTAGCTATTCTATCAACAAGTCCGTAAGTGGAAAAAAGCTTTTCGTGTCTTAAACATATAAAGGCTTATTCAAGAAATAAGCCATTTCCCAAGAAAGACTTTCATCTTTATCAACTATTTCTATCGAGAAAGAACTGTTGCTAAAACTAAAGAAGAATCCAGCCATTTTATGAAGATATATACGAGTAGGTAACTGCGCTTCACTAAAAGATCAAAGAATTGATTTGGTGTACATAAATTATATAGCTATAAGCTCGACTATAGGTAAACCTTAAGAAAAGTCAATCTACTTTTTTCTGTTTACACATTTACACTCTTAACCTATATTCTAACCCGCGAGCCGCCACTGTCGTCAAATTGCCGTCAGCTCTTAATGGCGTGCGCATCTAAAACAGTGTAAATGAGTGAAATAAATAATATTTTTCAAATGAGAGAAACAAAAGAGACGACAACACCTGTAAATATTGGAGTAACGACGTTGCCATTTTTTGCAGAATATCTTCGTAATGAGGACTTAATATATAATTAAATATGACAATAGCGCCTATCACCTTTTTAGGTCATTGCACTCTTTGGACTCTTTGGATATGGTATTCAGTTAAGATATAACAACAATTAATCTGGCATTACATGTTTCGCAGACAGGTTGTAATTCTCCGGCTAGCATGTAGGATGAGGTAAATTGAGTATGTCCTATTCTCAAACGTGTGATGACTATGTACCTGTTCGTATCTTGGCGAATATCGTTTTAACTTTATCCTTTAATATCGTTTGACATAACTGGAATGGGATCTATATTATGCATCAGGAACTCTACATGAATAACATTCACTTTCTTTTGCAACGAAGTTATTTTAATAGCGCCATAGTCCTCTGGATTAAGGAACTGTCCTTGTATATATTATATATTGCTATAAATGAGCTTAGCGAATATGAGAAAATCGTTATTTGATTAACTTTCTTCTATAGAGTGCATCAGTTGGAACTATAGGATTTGAATTGACCGCCATTTATGTTCTGTCAAAGAGAGGGTATCAATATTCAATGACTGTGATCTATAAACCATACGACATTAACGTGCCGCTGTTAACAGTTTAATTACATATAGTTTATGTACAACTGTTTTATGAAAGTGGGCGATCACGTACAGTTGCATTAAGAAACATTCGTACAAAATTAGCAGAACATGAAGTGCCTACAGAGTTAACAGTTCTTAATTTAATAATGAAGTTCGAGGAGATGGATTCTATTATTGATAAGGCAATACCAATACGTCCTCGACGTGGTCGATCAGATTAAAATATTTCCGCAGCGAGGGAAAATGTACGCGAGCATTCAAACACATCAATTCGACGTTGTGCACAACGATTTAATCTGTCAAGAGCTACCATGCACCGGATTTTAAAGAAAGATCTGCATCTGTCAACATACAAAACGGAAACATTCAGTTGACATAGCAATTAAGTTATAGATCATTTAAAATATTGTATACATTTGTTAATTGAGTGGTAGAAGAGAAAGAACGTGATACTGATTTTTACAACAGAATTTTGTTCAAGGATGAAACACATTTTCATTTTGATGGATATATCAACAAAGTTGTCGAAATTTAGAGTGCTGAAAATCCATATGTTGTTGACAAAGAAGAAATACCTATACATCGACAGAGATGCACAGTTTGGTGGGTATTTTGGAATGGTGGAGTAATTGGACCATATTTATTTGAAAATGAAACTGATAATTCTATCACAATAAATGGGGAACATTATCATGACATGTTAAATAACTTTTTTTTTTAAACCAAATTGATGATTTTGATATGAACAACATGTGATTTCAGCAAGACGGTGCAACGTCATATGGCACGTGCAACCATAACTCTGTTTTATACCAAATTTCCTGATCATATTGCCTCATGGAATCCTGATATCAATTGGCCTGCAAGATTATATGATTTAACACCACTGGACTTTTTTCAATGAGGATATATCAAGGGAAAAGTATACGTTATACAGCCAGCAACAATCAATGGCCTCAAAGTTAACATTCAATGTGTTATTCGGGAAATAGAGTCAGTTTTATGTACCCGTGTTATGGACAATTTTATTGAACGAGTGATATCATGCCAGATGAGTCGAGGCGGCCATACGAATGGTATTCTCTTCCATTTGCAGCCGTCTCCATATTATGCCGAGGAATAAAAAAATCTCAGTTTGTTAAATATTATTAGTTTTATTGATAAATCACATCCTATAGCTTCAAATGAGACACAATATATAAACCTAATAGCTTCGAAGTTATGCGCCAGATGGCGTGTAACTTCGTCGTATATACTGATGCTAAGAGTTTGAGCACTGAATTTGCACCATCAGTAAGATATATACTGATAATACAAAGTCTATGACATAGGAGGCTCTTTTACTACTTCATGATATTGATTAAAGATCATTTGAGACTCATATCTAAAAAACATTGTGTTGATTTCTCTTGTTAATTATTATTATTAAAGTTAATTGGTAAACTATTATTATTATTATTATTATTATTAAAACAGCCAGTTCACATGACATTGTCGTTTTTCCGAATGGAATTATTTGCTGTGTTTTGTAGTGGTGTATACATCTGCAGTCTGTATGTTGAATTTACGGTGAAAATTCGTATACAGTAAAACATCCTATCTGGATGCTTTTGATATTCGGTATTGTGACCACTTTCGAACACAGTAAACCAGTGGCGGCTGATCATACATGTCGAAAACATACTTATCTATATAAGATAGGTCAAAATATTTTTATTCGATTTTAAAATTATTTTCAGGTTATTTTAAAAAATAAATAAATATTTTAAGGAGTGTTAATTAGCGTTATTTTTTTTTAATATAATTAACTTTTTTGTATAATTTAGTTAATAATTATTATGATAATAATTTAATAACTGTTTATTTCATATTTGATTAATTTAAATATGCGCCTAGTTTGCCAAGTTATGTATTTCTACGTCTCATGTTACGTATCTTACCACCCGCTCATCGACAGGAGGCTAAACCGCTGCAAGCCTCCAGTTAAATCTATTTCCATACGTGACGAATGACCTTGAGCTAATACCGAGTAGTATTTATTCCTAAATCGCCACTAATTCACTGACAGCTAGCTGCCAGCTCTCCCACTCCCATCTGGAATGCTTGCTACAAAATAAGTCTTTCTCCCTTGCACCTATCTCAGTTCGACGCGGTGGGGGACACCTGTTTACCTACAAAGAATACGTATTTTATTTTCCTTTATTTATTATTTTTCTCTGCGTTTTCCTCGTACTATTTTAATTTATTTTGCAGAAGTGTTATTTAGTTTGTGGGACAATATGGCTACCGGCCAACAACCCACAACAAAAAAAAGTAACGCTCTGTAGCACTACCTCAAGGGTGGTGAGAAAATGTGTTAATTGTGCTGAAAGTGACAATTTGTTTTAAATTTTAGGTATTGATCGTAAATTTCACAAACTAATTTTTGGTTTATAAACAATATTTAACTTCAATAAAACATATTTTGTTTATTCCCTTAGTAGCTGTAATTCGTAAGTAAATATGTAAATAAATAAAATTATAATTATTTCGAAAGGTAGCAAATTCCAAAAATTATTCTCGCGAAAGTCTATATTTTTGTATAAATGGATTTTTTATTAGAATTCTAAAGGTTCAAGAAAACGCGTGACCTTGAAAATTCTAAAAATTTTCGCTTGCGGCGTCATTAAGGGATGTCACCGGTAGATATACATATTCTGCCTCCCCTAAAATAAAAGTCACGATCCGCCACTGCAGTAAACAGTAGGATATCCAAACTGATAGCTAGCGGCAGATACATTCCTTATTATACAGTTCAGACCAATGCGTGTATCTATTGTATAAAACCGCTACATAGAAAATCACGAATTGGCAAGAAAACTAATGAAATAGCATCTAGTTCATACTGATTTAAAAAAATATCAACTCGGGACTAGAAAATAGAAAATATGTAAGTTAGCCATAAGTCATATCTTCTTAACCAACACCATATTCTATATAATCTACTACAGTTGTGATATAGAAAAACGAAAACGCCCCCTATAAGAAGTTTATTATAATTCACGGTTGACAGGAGAATTTATATCTTCTTGTCTCTTATTGGAACGTGCAGCAGATATTTTAGGCACAATAGAACAAAAGCGAAGAATTCACTTCATTGTCAAAACAATCCCATATACTATTTAATCTAGCCGATTCTGATGTACGACCCACTGATGATTTCGATCTAACGTCTATTCTCCGATAGGCTCGTAAAAAATGAGACCGCTATTCTGCCGCCTGCCTATCCATTATATTTTGACGTTGACTTCTTATTCCCGCGCGTGTCGTGCTACAGGGAACCTTAATTTTCCATGTTTTCTTTCTTTTACATTTATATATTGCTCAATGAATCCGTTGTAGAAACGGCATTTTAATAACACATGTCTCTGCTTGACGCCAATTAGCTGTGCTCTTAACTACCTCGTTTTTCTAGCGCCTGTCAGTTCTTGTATAGGGTGTCTGAGTTGAAATTGTAGGATTTAAATTGCAGGGCCATTTGTGCCTGTCAAAGGTAAAGCGTCAATATTTAACGACTGTCGTCTACATACCATACGATGTCAACATGTCGCGATTAACAGTTCCACAACGAATAGTTTGTGTACAACTGTTTTATGAGGGATCATTACAGTTGTGATAAGAAGAATTCGCAAGAAATAGGACAAACTGGCGTTTACAGAGTTAATAGTTCGTAACTTAATGGGTAAATTTGAAGTGAGACGGGTTCAGTTGTTAATAAAGCAACACCAATACGTCCTCGTCATGATTAGTCAGCCGAAAATATTACTGCAGTGAGAGAGATTGTACTTGAGTATCCAAACACATCAATCGACGTCGTGCACAATAATTGAATCTGTGAAGATCCACCACGCATCGTATTTTAAAGAAATATCTGCATCTGTAAACATGGGAAATTCAGTTGACACAACGATATTCTTTTCCATTTGTAGCCATATCGTATCCATTTTATGTTGAAGAATAAAAAACTTTTTGTCAAATATTATTAGTTTTATTCATAAATCACATACTATAGTTTTAAATGAGACACCCTATATTTATATTTTTATATCATTTCCATGAATTTCGTATAGCGTAAATATGTCGAGAGTTTACATTAATACGCGATACTTTATACATACTGTGAGGTTTGTTAGGAAATTCCCTAGTTTAAAATCTCATTCTTTTAGAGAAGTAGGTAATAAAATTTAGTTCCAGAACTAAAGATCAGTTTGTAAGAAATATTAATTTTATCAAATACTTTTTTCTATGCCTTACTTCTGTGTTTATAAATGTTATGAAAATACCATATTTCATTTGATAATTAAGTTAGAAAGAGGTATGAGTTAAAGATATCTCTAAATCTGGAGTATCATAATATACAACGGTGCGCTATTAGTTAATTTGAGAGCTAATCCAGGCATTACACTTGTAATTGATTATAGAGTAATTGTTGGCAATTCTAGTTTTGTAAATGCGAATATGAATTAGTCGTTAATATGACACTTCGATGGATTACTTTTGTTACAGTTATTATCGTACAGATTGATGTATATATAGGGTGGTCTGATAAAAGGAACGATGGAAAATTACTTTGCTCCATAAACATTGTTCTAAAATGCCCCGTTTTTGAGTTACAGGGTGTTGAAATTTTTATTCCTTAAACCTTTGTCGGGCGCAACCGATCTGTGAGATCCGGCAGTCACTTTTTTCTTTGCCCTTTCGTGTGTATTACGAATATTAACTCGAATTCCCTGATAGCTTCCTATCTCCAAACCACTCTTCTCGACATGGTGTCAATTTTTTAGTGCATTCCCTGGCCTTGTATGGGCCGCCCCGATCTGCCAGATACATTGCACCTTATTACGTCATTATTTTCACTTTTAAATTTTGTTAGTTTTCTATTATTATGTAATTTGGTAATATATTTTGGGATATCTACACTTATTTTACCTTTTTATGGTGTTATTATTCAAAATTAGCACATTTTGATGTCAAATTATTGGTTTACACTAAATATCATTACCAAAGATGTGGTTTATTTTTGTTTGGAATATGCTAAAATGATGAAGAGGGTTTATAATTCTTTACACATAAAATAGGCAGTTACTAATAACTTTTCTTTGTAATTCACGTGAATACTAATTTATGTTTGTATTTTGGCTTTAGAACAGAAGAAACTTGTCAATAGCTGGTTAGAGAAAAGGGAGAGACAGAGAGAGAGAGAGAGGGGAAGAAAAAATAAATTAGAGACTCAAAACTATTTGTGTTGTTGCCTTTTACTATGTTTTTTAATGTTTATTAAATATAATGTTTATTATAATGTAATTTTTCCTTTAGTTTTTAATTCATTCTGATCATTCAGTTGATCAAAAACCTTACGTGAAGGGTAAAAACGGAAGGTAGATATGAAGTCAGTGAAAATAAATCACTTATAATCACTTATGAAACCCAAATCAAATTTCAAAATATCAAAATTGACAGGCTTGTGTAATTATGAATTTAAAGATTACAGTATGAAAAACTATTGCAAAAAACTTTGTTATTTTATTTACATAAGAGTTATTCAATAACGTTGAAATTCGTTCTCAATTATTCGCTTTTATTTCTTCGAGCGCCAACGGAAACAGCTTTCAATAAAATTGCGTAGGGAATTAAGAAGATACATAGGGGGATATCGAAAGGGGGAGCGTCGGAATTAAAGTAACCCTTGCTATGTTAGCGATGACGTCATGTAGAGATTTGCTCCAATTGGCATGCGATTTTCCTAATCCTCCTGAAACAACACAGATCACCTTAAACAATACGGGTGAAGGGTGGATAATTTTGCGTGGACACGTGAAAGGGCTTAAGGTATTTGAAAAGATTAAGGTGTTTGAAGGGTTGACGGTGGTTGTGAGGCAAAAACCTTTCAAATCAGCAAAACGTGTTTTATCCAAACTAAACCATTATTAACAATTTGTAATTTAGATCAGTCGCCGTTCGTTCGATTAAATTGAAGCAATAGGTTCGATAATCCCACAACAACTAGACTAATCTCACGTAAATGTATTTCACGAACACCTAATAATTCTATCAATAGTTCGGGCAATGTTACTTCTTCTGCATATGAAGGAATAGACGATTTCAGGAAATACTATCAACAAAATAATAAAAACACGTCAGATGTTTCCCCGTCTCCTAAGACGACCTCGGCAATGTATCCGACTAACAACTTTTCAAAGGCAAAAGTCGTACCGACAATAACAGTGCTGTGAAATTATTGCCAGAGGAACTGCCAATTTTTTAAAATCCCAAAGCAGAATTTATATAAGGGTGTAGATACAGGTGAACAAGTTGTTGCTGTTAATAAAGAAGACGTGTCTCATATGAAACCCCAGATCCATGGAATCAAGACCGTAAATGACGTAAGTGTTTCTAGTAGTACTAGGAACTGATCCGTTTTGTCGGAAGGAATAACGATAGTTACATTGTTTTTTAAATTTTGTGAAAATATTGTTATGTTGTACTGTGTAAATATTATTATACTATACTAGATATTTTTCCATTGTATTTTCCACTGACGATGTGCAGGCGACAAACACAAGCTCTGGCAATAACTCAATCTGTGTCAGTACAGGAAAATTTACAGAAACATATTCCATCAAGCAGTCAAAAAATAAACAAAACGACCTATGAGGTCAGATCAGACCCTAAGATTTCTTGCCAAAGATTGCTCAGAGGCTTTAGGAGAGCCACTTCTCATTTTATTTAATCCGATACTCTCTATCCATACGTTTCCTGAGATTTAGAAATTAGCAAGGATTTCCCCTCTATAAAAAATGGCAATCTATCTGACATAAAAAATTATTGCCCAATCACAGTTCTTACAAATCTTGTAAGGGTTTTTGAAATATAATTATATACCCACATTTATCTTGGTGTTCAATCCTTGGCATCTAATAATCAACTCCCAAACAGGAGCTATTTAAAACTATCATCATCATGAGGTCATCAGTCCTAAGACTGATTGGACGCTAACTTCCAGCTTCTCCTATCTTGTGCTAACCTAAGCATTTCGCTAATTGTGCTACAACCGAGATCGTTTACTCTTTGCGAGCAGTAGTCTAATCTAGGCCTACCTCTGTCTTTCTTCACTCCTATTTCTGCCTCCAAAATATCACGGACTATTCCCCCATGTCTCAGCAAGTGGCCTACCATTCTATCTCTTCTCTTTTTTATATTTTTCAACATACTTCTTTCCTCGCCGACTTTCTCTAATACTTCTTTGTTTCTAACCCTATCAGTGCACGGTATTTTCATCATTCTTCGGTAACACCACATCTCAAAAGCTTCTAATTTCTTCCTACTTGCTTCCCCTACCGCCCAGGTTTCGCAACCGTATAGTGCCGTGCTCCATGCATATGTTTTCAAAAATATCTTCCTTGTTTCTAAGTTAATAACCCCCGAGCATAAAAGTGCTTTCTTTTTGTTAAAAGCTACTCGACCCTGCGCTATTCTTTGTTTTATATCTTTATCGCATTTTCCATCCCAATTTATTTTACTTCCTAAATAAGTGAAGTCTTTAACTTCCTCTAATCTTTCATTATTAATTTGTACTTTCGTTTTTGCTCTGCTCTCGCGCCCTTTGCACACTAACACTTTAGTTTTGTTTTTATTCACCCCCAATCCACATTCCTCTGTCAACACTGTCTCCATTTCGTTCAACGCTGATTCTAATTCGTCCTTACTAGATGCTAATATTGCTATATCATCCGCGAATCTCAGCATTTTTAGTTTCTGTCCCTGTACTTTAATTCCGAAATTCACTCTATCTTTTACCACACTAATCGCCGATGTACAGATTAAAAATTAGTGGTGATAGCGTACATCCTTGTCTTACTCCTTTCTTAATACCTACTTCCCTTCTTTCCCCTTCTACTTCTATAACAGCAGTTTGCTCTTTGTATATATAAAACTATGTAGATTTAAAACTATATGAATAATAAAAACAAAATCCTTGTATGTTTATTACAATTATTTTATTATTTAATAAAAAACTAAATTACTATTTAGTTTTTATTATTAACTAATTATTTTCTTATTAACTAATAGAATTTTAATAGGTATAATATTTTTGATAGTATCTACGCTTTCATTCGTAACCAAATGTTGATGTTGGTCGAATCGTCTATAGATCATAACCATAGTCTATTAAACCATAGTCTATAACACCAAAATCCGCAAACACTCTGTTATGATTATCATAGTTATGACCCGTATGATATGGGATATGACAAATCTGTAATACAAGTCTCCATAGAATAAACAATAAGAAGTGAGCATACTTTTGTAAACATGAAAACAATTATATGCCACAAATTTCATGTTGCCATTTTCGATGATAGGTATCGATGTGCAGCATGCTTCTAGATCTATAGTGAGAAGGACTTTGACTGGTAGATCGATCGCTTCTCGAAGATATTGTATTTTGTAGATGTACCTCCTGGCGTTATTTGGGGAATCCATGTAGTATATAGCCCATCTATTCATACCTATACAAGAGAAGAAAACTAACTTTAGTTTGATTAATATACTAACTTATTGCTATAAACTGTGTAAACATTACATAGTTTGATTGACTGTTTCAGGACTACTCATTATATTTTAAGAATATTAAGAGAAATATTCTAAACAAAAAAAATTAAAAAATTATATACAGCTATACAATTTTTTCATTTTTTTTATCTATATATTTTAAATATTACTAAAAGATAATGGTCTAGATGGATCACGTGGTGTAGAGATGAAGCACTTATTCTATAAATTCAAGAAACTACTGTTATTGAATCATTACGTGAATTTGATAAAAGTTACTCAGAAAATCAAAAGCTATTAAAAACCAATCAATTCTATCATGATGACTAATCCAGTGATAGGTTTTTAAATATTATTATTATATACCAAATGCAGAGTGTACAATACCTTACTAATTCCCAGAATTCGTCTTTCCATAATGTCTTCGAATATATTTCTGTTATTTTTACGAAAATAGAAATAGATCAGACCAAATTTTAAAACATTTATACGTTATATCACATTAGATGAAGTATAGAAGGGAAAAATACACTACTATATATTTTAGATGAGTAAATATACACACGATTACGAGTACGTTAAATGAATGAGCTTGCAGGGAATGTAAGTGCCTTTTTAAAATCTAATTCTGATGAATTTGGAGTGGTCGGACGTGTAATGTTGTTTTTTCTTTCGCCACATTCTGTACTGAGGTTATGACATCAATATTTTCAGTTGTAGTATTATTGAGTATCAAGATAATTATAATTTGTTGTTTAATATTTTGATGTATTGTACATATTAAGAACTCTTATCTGTTAAGTCACTACTTATTACATAAGTAGTTACTTCACTGATATTTCAGCCCACCCATATTCTTATAGTATTTAATTCTTGTTAATTAATATAAAACTAAAGGTGTTTCATTATTACTGTTAATATTATTGTTATTAGTATTTATTATATACGCAATGAGGAGAAAAAGATTGATTAAAATAAAAAAATTGTCGTTTCGGTAGAACAACATTAGAACTAAGGAATATATCTGATCCTATTCAAAATTAAGGAAGGAAATACATTTATCTCAATTATGCAATCTTACAAACTCACGTATGCCATTCTGTTGGTAAAATTTACCTGTGATTTCGTCTATGCCCCATGATAACCTAAAAATTCATTGTGAGGGTAGACAACATATCTATAATGGTAGTTCGTGATATTTCTATAGCCTTATGAAAATTGTAACCATTGCAAATCTCCATTAAATTAGTACCACTAGTCACTCGTTTCTTGCTTCAGCCCTTTTTTTCTTCTTTTTTGCATTTCCTCTCCTTTTTTGCTCGGTGCTATTGACAATTTGGGCTGGATACCTACCTCTACATATCTCCTATTTGAAGCGAAAGATCAGGCAATAGTATCAACCCTGCAGGGCCGTACCCAGGAATGTAGCCAGTATAGTCGTATGCAAATATAAACCCTACCGGCTGCTACTTCTCGTCAATAATAGGAAAAAGTGTGATATTTCCAGGTGTGCGTAAAAGAAAGAGTGAGGCAGCATTTGGACGGAAAAAAATACCTTTTATACAAAGGTCTAAATGCGACTGGGTAAAAACCAGGCTGTTTACTGCGCACCTCGTGGGCGGTTCGATATCTCAGTTTTGAGACGTGTTCCTATTCTTCGCGAGCTGTAATTTTGTTGTTGTCAACTGTGTGATTTGTACTTAAGTTAACCGTTGCAATCGGTGACCATAGAAGTTGGCAACACAGAACAGCGAGTACTCATAGAGGCACAGATTAGTGTAATTGGGAATAATAGAAAGGTTAGTATTGTAGTTTTATTACTAATATAAGCACATTTCTCGTTTTTGTATAATTAAAGATTCTCTATCTTGACCACGGCTGGAAAACGGGTGGCGCTCCTTTGACATCCACTCCCACCTCCACTGCAGCTAGCTGGCAACCAATGTGAAGGAGAGAAATCACAACAGAATATTCAGGGCTTACTTTTCTAGACTTCCACACCCGTAAGACTATTTAAAGTATCTGCAACAATTTTTACCAAATCAGATTTGTTTTATTTTTAATATTTAACCATTATGTCATTGTAATATGGTAAAAATTGAACCAGATATTTTAAATAGTCTTCAGAATAATAACAAATTATTCGACGAATCATAGAGAATTTTAAATTCGACAGCTTCGATGATAAAATCGTAGTACATATGCCACAGGATAGTTACGTACTTAATTCTTAGCATAACCATTTTCTACTGCCGAAATAATACTTCTTTAAGCAACTGCGTATGGGAGTTAGTTAGTTTTATAACTAATTTTATTGAACATATTTTTTTTCACTGTAGATATATATTTTTTGAGCTGGTGGAATCGAGAGAAATTACACTGACAATTTCAACCAGCCCGTTATAATTTGCAATTTGTCAACGGTATTTTGTTTTAGTAACGTCAAATTTCCACCCCTCAAGACTACCTCAAAACAATATTTTACTTTTAATGCATCTATGCAACACTGTACTACAGTGATTAACTGACCGTGGTGGAACTACAATGCGTCCCTAATTATGATGCTGGCCATTTTTTTGAAAATAAAAATTTAATTGACAATGAATCTGACGAAAATCTACCAGTGGCGACTATTCAGGTGAAGTAGGTCAAGTGTATCTTCATCAAAGAAATTGATATTTCTTTTTTTATATTTTTGGGACGTATAATCATATAAAGACATGATTATACGTCAACATCAAATAAATTTTGTTATGAAAAACCTATTACATTTTTATGAAAAGCATAATATGCCGCTATGTTACTCAAACACTGTGTTTAGATTGGAAACTCCTTTAAAATCTTCAATAGTCCATGCGCGGGTTATCAATATAAATAACTCGCAGGTGCAGAGATAAAAATCAAGGGCCTCAAATATGCACTGCTATAGCGAGTTGCCATGGTAACGTAACGTCACGCAATAGCCTACGTCCGTTTAGTCCGTCTTCTCCCTCCACCTAGGTGAAGGGTTTCCCGAGATTTTATAGGGTATTTGCATAGTAGATTTGTATCTATTTAATGTACTGAAGCGCGCTCTGTTTTTGAATTTGAGCGATTTATTGAATTTGAGTTGTTTTCATCATTTTCAGACTTCCTTTTCTGATTTTAATGTGTCGATTGACCAACTGAGTGATCGTATAATTAGTGATTTTTCAACTTTGATAGTGACAATATTAAATGAAACAACAATTTACCTTATTTATAATGAATCCAGTTAACGATATTATTTGTAATTTGTTGGAAACGCCGTTCTGTTGCTGGAAAGACGAAGATAAAAGAGATGTTTTACTGGAACGAAGATCTATGACCGTTTTATCAATATTCGCCAAAAACAAGATTGAAACCTGGGAAATTTTATAACGTAAATTTCAAATTTGCTTGGTTCACAAATTATAAATGGTTATGTAGCAGCCTAATGTTAAGAAACCATATTGCTGGCCCTGTTTACTATTTTATAATAAACAATTAGTTTGGAAAAGGAATGGATTTGTAGATATTTTAAATATTACGAGGGCATTATACATACATATGAATATACATTATACATATGAACGTACCGA
Organism: Rosalia funebris; assembly: GCA_037954035.1. Classification (NCBI taxonomy): domain Eukaryota; kingdom Metazoa; phylum Arthropoda; class Insecta; order Coleoptera; family Cerambycidae; genus Rosalia; species Rosalia funebris. The sequence continues at coordinate 14,240,849 of JAZFAV010000034.1, read as the reverse complement.
TTCTGCCCAGATATTCTATATGATATACTACAAAAAGAAGCATTAGATATTAATTTTTCCGTGTATCAAATAAAACATACACAGAAGACATTTTAAGAGAAGCTTATAAACTGTTTTATAGAATTTTATCAATTTCATCAACAAGTGCGTCAGTGGAAAGGGGCTTTTCGTGTCTGAACCGTATAAAGACGTATTCAAGAAATACCATTTCCCAAGAAGAAATCTTTAGCAACTTTTTCTATCGAGAATGAATTGTTGCTAGAACTAAAGAAGGATCGGCCATTTTATGAAGTTATAATAGATAACTACGCCTCACTAAAAGATCGAAGAATTGATTTGGTGTACAACAATATGTAGCTATAAGCTTGGCTATAAGTAAATCTTAAGAAAAGTTAATCTATTTTTTTCTAACTGTTTACACATCCTAACTCTTCACCTATTTTCTAACCCGCGAGCCGCCACTGAAATCTACAACCTTTGATCAAGATAACATTCGTAATCTCGGTATAAGCAAACGTGTGACCCAATCTTTAGTCGAAATAAAAATTAGTTATACTATTTTATAACATAAAAGGTAATATAGTAAATATGTAACATGTAATCTTTAAATAAGCAACCAGTAATATTATTTATTTACTTATATTTATTTTACAATTGAAATTACAAATACTACATTAATTTAGAATATTTTTTACACAGACATTATTGGACATAAATAACTACTATAAGAATGAAAGTTTTATAAATATGTTTTGTTTTACATTTTTCATAAAGAGAAATGACATTACTATAAAATAAAAAAGAGACCCAGGAGCCATTTATAAACTATATGAATTATAAAAACTAATGACTGACCGAAGTTTTCGTTTCGGTCAAAAATTGGCCAAAATTTCGGCTCGCCGAAACTAGCATTCGTGTCGGGTAATGTTCGGGACTTCTCCCTATATATAGTTGGTGTATTTCAGTTTTATTTTTATTATTAGTTTTGTTTTTTGCGTTATTTAATTTTTTTTTCTTTCGAAGATATTATCGCCATTCTGAGGCTGTCAGTACAAAGGCACCAAATGCAAAATCTCCTTAATTTAATTTGTAAAATTAAGACTTATTGTAGAATTAAGAAATATTATTTTAAGAGAATAGCATACATTATAAAAGAACCAGTTTGAAAGAACAAATACTTTTTGAAAAGACTATTTTTTATAAAGATATTTTAAAAACTATTTGAAAAGACTACTTGATCGTGATAGATAACGAAGGACTTAAAAATTGATATAAGTTGCAGTTTTATGGGTTTCTTTCTAAATAGCTCTGTACTTACAATACATTCCAAAAATAAATGAAGTGATTTCCTAATAAATTGAAGTATTTTTTAATCCAATCGAATAATCTGTTACAAATCTAAGAAAAACACTATATTTCAGGATATAATGAAATTTTAACTAAAGTTTAACTCAATCACATCAGTTCCCATTTCGGCCAAAACTAGAGAGCCGCATTCGGTTACGGTTTCGGTTTCGGCTGAAAATCGTGTTTCGGTCGGACACTAATAAAAGCAAATTCACTATGTTTATTACAATGTTTTTATGGCCTATTAAAAAACTATATCGCTATTTCGTTCTTGTTATTAAATTATTTTGTTATTAACTTTTACACAATTTTACTAAGTATAACATTTGTGACAGTACCTACTAAACTTTCATTCCTGACCAAATGTGTATGTTGATGTTGGTAGAATCGAAAGTTACTAAAACAATAAATATAACGCATATCCTAACAATTATAAACCATAACCTACAGCAGCACTAACATCCGCAAACAATCTTTCCTCGCTACCACATTTATTCTCATGTAAGTTGCTACGGGATATGGTAATTTTGTAGTTCAGGTTTCCGATAAAGTCACAATAAGTATCGAGCGTACTTCTGTGAATGTACAAGCAACAGTGTTCCACAAATTTCACAGTGTCGTCTTCAGGCATTGATGCGCAAGGTGATTTCCAAATGAGAGAGGAGAAAATATCATTGGAACTCGATTCTCTAGGAAATTCAATTTTGTATGTGTACCTCTTGGCCTTATCCGGGGAACCCATGTAATATATAGCCCATCTAGTCATGCCTACAAACAAAAAAAGAAAACTAACTTTAGCTTGATTACTATATTAACGTATTGCTATGTTGCTCTCTACGTGCTATTTGAGGACTGTTCATTATATTTCAAGAATAAGAGGAATATTCGAAACAAACAAAAATAAATAAAAAAATTGTGTAGTTGCATCTATATTTTTTAAATATTAATAAAAGATAATAGCCTATATATCATAGATCACGTGGTGTAAGAATTAAACACTTGTTTTAGAAATTCAAGAAACTAGTTTTAAAGAATCATTATATGAATTTGATAAAAGTTCTTCACAAATTCTAAAGATATTAAAAATCTATAATTGTACATTATTACCGGTATGGAAATTGAAACTAATAGGCAATATTAAATATTCAGGAGGTCTGAACATACTTTAAACTTTCGTCAGTCTGACTCAAACATATTCAGGCGCAATGCATCTGAGAGATCCCATATCAAGTCTTATACAATTAAAATTTTAATGATGTGGAGACTCAATTAAACGCATATTTTAATTAACAATAAATATTTCACATTATTTTTTAATCTCAATAATATAATTTATATATAGGAACTCATTTCATATTGTAAAACAATAAATTTGGTTTCAAGATAAGGTTTCAAAAAATAAAACCCGCCACAGGTATTTTTTGAAAACATTATATGATCGTGCAGAAATACGAGAAAGGGGTCGAGGATCGCTTTTAGGTATAATTCAATGCCTGGCGGGGCTTTAGTCCGAGGAATAGTTGTCTCCTATAGCGATTATGTAATAGCCTTGCTATTCGGGAACTACTTTGATAACCGCTTGGCGGTTGGTGGTTCTTTTCTCGATTTTCGACTTATATGTTACTGACAGAGATCGTATCGATAAAGATGTATAGACACCCCATATATTTCATTAGGCATTCGTCCTGGATCGGCGTACCGTGTACGGCACTGGTGAGAACTAATAAGTTCAAAACAGCTGTATGCCGTTCGGTTCCAATCCGGGACAGATATCGAATCCTACCTGTGGCGGGTTTTATTTTTTGAAACATATATCCTAGCTAAAAATATTTTTAGTTCTGTGTTTTATTGTTATTATTATATATTATGACATAGGAGGAAGAAGCGATTGTGTAAAAAAAAATGTTTTTTCATTATAATAACATGGAACTATGGGACATATCTAATTCTACTCAAAATTAAGAAAGGAAATATATTCATCTCAATTATGCAATCTTGCAAACTCACGTGTGCGATTTTGATGCTAATAATTACCTGTGATTTCATTTATGTCCCATGTCAGTCTGAAAAATTCCTTATGAGCGTAGATTACAACATAAATGTAGTGGTAACCAATGATATTTCGAAATCTCTGCGCCAAGAATCTCTGTTTCTCCTTAACGAAAAAATTGGTGGAATGCTTCTTAAAGAGGTGATTCTTCAATTTGTTAACGGTATTTTTCCACTGGCAATTATCGTAAACGCTAAAGGGACACGTTCTCGCCGCCAGGTTACAAAATGTTTCATGGGCCTTGATGTGCCCTCCTAGTGAGACGAACTCACAGCCTAATGTGGAATACCTGCAAGGGATATGGAGTTTCGAGTGTATACTTTCTAAACCAAACGATCTTGCTTTGCTCTTTGGTGATCGGCACTTTGGGCAAACTTCCACCCTGAGAAAACACTGATCGCATATGCTGTGACCTTTTTGACATTGACGGATGGGGGGAGCCATATAGTAGTTACATACGGGACAAAGAAGGTCTTCCAGTAATTCTTTTTCTAAAGCTTCGGCCATGTCGGAAGACTGTAAGGAAATAATAACGTGAATTAAAAGTCAAACAATTCTTACGCAGTAATTTAAAATATTGGTGTATTTTCTAATTTATGGCGATTAATCGTGCAAAAGTTCTTTACAATAGAAACAGTTCAATAGAACTTAATATTTTAAGCAGAGTATTAATAAGAGTATCATTTATACAAGCGCGGATGTCAGATTTCAGTTTTTAATCCCCCTCAGCTCGAAAATTAAAGGGATAGAAACTGATGTAGAAGTTAACAATGAAAATAATTTACTACTCGTATACTACTGTTACTATATGTATTAAATACTGATCTTTATTATATATAATGGATTAAAATAAGAGAGTTCCTACTATACCTTACCATTTAAAATTTTATCATACGAAGGACACTATTTATATTTTGAGCCTAATAAAAAAAACATTAATTTGTAATTAAAAATTACTTTATTGTTTTTCAAAATATTATTCGTCATGATCTATATACTTTTACATGCGTTTGTACCACACGTCAAAGCATATTTTCCATTCCGCTTGAGATATCTCCAAAACATGGTTTTTGAATGCATCAACGGCTTCTTCTGCCGACGAAAATCGTTATCCACGCAATTTACTTTTAACGTTCGGGAACAAAAATAAATCAGGACTCCATAGCGGATGACCCAATAATTTTTGAATGTTCAAATATTTGGTTGTTAGACGAGATGTGTTAAAGCATTGTCATGATGAAAAATAATTTTGCTTGTTTGTCCTCCTTATTTCACCGAAGACTTACGTTTCGTTTAAGTTTTGAGAAGACTTAAGTTTTACGTTTCTCTAAAGGCACTGTTGCCATATGATCAGTTTTCTGAAAAAAAAAGGCGCCCATTTGTTTCGAAGTTCTTCGAGCGCGAACAACTTTTGTTGGATTTGGTTCATCTTGAAACACCCATACAGTCGACTGCTGTTCACTTTCCGGCTCATATGCATAAATCTATGATTCGTCACCTATTACAATGTTTTAAATTTTGAAGTACCGCCATTTTTTTTCTTGAGCATCTGTTTACACCAATCGACACGAGTATCTTTTTGAGAGTTTTTCAAATTACGTGGAATCCAACGAGAACAAACCTTCTTTACAGCTAAATGATAATGCAATATTAATGAATGCTAAATGAACATGCTAGTTGAACTAATGACTAAGGTTGCCTCAATCTCTCAGTATGTCAGACAACGATCGTGCGTTATCAGTTTTTGCACAGCATCAATGATTATTGGCAGAACAACTGATTTTGAACGATCCTTCACGACCTTGCAGTCACGATTAAAATCGTTATTCTAGCGTTTCCTATTGGCAATGGATGGGGCTTTATCCCCAAAAGTGGAAGTAAATTGATCGATGCACTCCTGTCTTGATTATCCACGTCGATAGTTGTAATAAATCATTGCACGAAAATTTTCAATTAAATTCTCTCGCTGAGATACAATATTAAAATAACTGTAAACAACACAAATCGCGCTTAAATGATAAAATGTTCGGAAGAAAGTTATGGTCAAGAATGTTAAATTTTCTATGGAAGACGTCCAGATGGCGTCTGACAACACTTACAACTAGTGTTGCCAATACTCTAAATATAAATAGTGCCCCTCATATAAGTTGCCAGCATGATTATAATTATTGTTGATCAATTTGACAGGTAATAGATTAGCCAGTAATATACCCAAAGTATACCCAGTATAGCCAAAATGGGTAATTACATAGAAGTGATAAAGTCTTGAAAATGCCTACCAACTTTTTCCTACCTCCCTATTTTCGATAGTGCTGAACACGAATCTGGTTTCAGTTACATCCGCTTGGACACAGTTTTCGAGAAAATGGATTTTCCACTCTTCCGCATATACATGCCACTTTCCTTATCAAATAATTTTCACTTCACACTACGTAGATAGCTCATATTAATACCAGTAGATGCTACAACACTTCCTTTATACATATCATATATCAAACCGTCATAAAACCTATTATTCGTTACGATTTTCTTAGTTTCCTTCAAATGTTTGCAATTCCGATACAATTGTCGTCCATTGTGATATTTTTAATCGTGCGCCCTCTATATGAAACCACATGTACTGATTAGTATACGGGGAGCTCCAAATGTTAATTATGAATATTAACAACTAAATACGCTGTTATTTTGAAGGAACCTAACCTAACCTAGCCTAACCTAACTGTCTACTTATTATGGTTACGTTAGGTTGGGTTGGGTTAGGTTCCTTCAAAACAACAGCGTATTTAGTTGTTAATATTCATAGTTAACTTTTGAAGTGCCCTGTATACTAATCAGTACATGTGATTTCATATAGAGGGCGCATGATTAAAAATATTACAATGGACGACAATTGTATCGGAATTATAAATATTTGAAGGAAATTAAGAAAATCGTAATGAATAAGAGGTTTTACGACGGTTTAATATATGATGTGTATAAAGGAAGTGTTGTAGCATCTACTGGTATTAATATGAGCTATCTATGTAGCGTGAAGTGAAAATTATTCGATAAGGAAAGTAACATGTATTGCGGAAAATTGGAAAATCCATTTTCTCGAAAACTGTGTCCGAACGAAGGAAACCCTCGCAAAATCGATAATAGGGGGGTGGGGGGGTAGGAAAAATTTGGTAAGCATTTTCACTTTATCACTTCTGTATAATTACCTCAAAATATTTTAGTTTTATGAAAATTTTCATTTTATATCAATTTATTCAAATAATTATAATATGATGGAAGGAAAATAGTAAACAGACAAATAGACGTAGCTAGAAATAAGATATATAATAAGGCATATAATAATATAAGGTATAGATTCGATTGACGGTATACCTATAAATAAAATCAGCTCCTCTTACTATACATATATATATATTTTTTATTACCTTCCTTAGTTCCGGAAATAATTTTAGCGCCAACATGTTAACCCTTGGAGGTTATATGGGTTGCACAACACGTGGCTTGGCAGCAAAATAGAAGAAATAATTACAATACGTTATAAGAAATTATTATAAAAACACAATTATTTATGACACTATTAAAAATGTCTTATATTGGTAATTGAATTACTTATAAAAACACTTACTTGCATGGCAAATTGAGGATTATACAAGTCAATTATTCTCTAAAGTAATATTTTATTTCTCTTATAAAATACCACGCTTTGAATTATCAGATAATTATTACTTTACTTACTCATTATTATTTAAGTTTTACTTTATTATTAACTTGAAATACCATTATTTGAATTGTTAGTATTACTTTGTATACACCATATAATATACATACAATATTTATCTAAAAACTCACCTCTCGGTAGATCAGAAGAAGAGTGTTATGCTTTTGACTCTAACCTTAAAATTCACTGTTAGTTTGCTAGCAATATCAATGAAACTTATATGTATTGTAATTGAGAGAATTCTTCAAAAACTTTCCTTCAAAATGAAGCTTACAATAATAATTAATATTTAAATCACGAAAATATTTGCCACAGCCACAGAACATACTCTAACAATGTGAAAACTGAAACTGAATTTAAGCTAACGTTTCTTGCAAAGTTTTATAACCTTAATGGCAAATAGTATCCGTACTTCAAACATACCCCTCTAAATAGTAAATCGGAGGTAGAAGGAACTGGTTTCAACCCCTCATCAGGTAAAGAAATTTCCATCCATACCGTCATTTACGTCGGCTCAATTTGCATTTATTTAATTCAATTATAAATGACGTTATTCATTTACCAAGCTATCTTATTTGTTGTGTCTGTAAGTGTATTTGATTTATAGGGATTATTACATACTTTCCTATTTGTATATTTTCTTGTTTAGATGACTCACCATTATAAATAGGTAACTATAATTAATATACTAGTCTTGATATATTATTAAAACTGAATAAAAGTATTGTCATATTTTCTATCCGAGGCAAAAATAAAAAAGTAACTAACTGCTTTCTTACAAGAAGTTGTTGCAGTCTAACAATAAAATAACGCATTCTATTTTTTATATAATTCAACGTCTTAATGTATTAGTGAGTTATCGTCATGACTTGTTCTCTCAGTAATTTTTATCTCACGGTACGAACGACGTTCGGGGTTGTCGACTTCACCGATAAAAGAGTTCGGATCTGAACGGGTGCCAAGTTCCATACTTCCATAGGAACTTACAACGGTCCACGGGGGTACAACGCATGTACAATTGATTTAAAAGAAAAATTGTTACGTTTCTTGATACTGAAATTATAACTTGGCAAGTTTTATTACTCAATACAATACGTACAAAGTGATAATATTTAATACAAGTTTAAAATTTAACTTTGCTACTTGTTCTATTTTATACTACAAACAATTTAGTTGGATATAAAATATACCAAGTTATAAATTCAATATCAAAGAACGTAGCAAATTTTCTTTTATGTCAATAGAAGGCCATTGTACATTCGTATTTGTAAGTTTCTGTTGTAAGTTCCTACGGAACTTTGTTCCATAGGAAAAAATACTTCCAAATATTTATTCCATAAAAACAATATAAGAACACCAATAACTTTGTTGGCACAGAATATTGATAATTTGTGGTTTTGGATTTTTTTCTTTTGTATACACCTAGTGATCTACCTTGATGCCAAATTTAAAGTTTCTAAGTCACCTAGAAGTGATCTAGAGTTTTGATAAGTGAGTGAGTCAGGCAGTGATAAAAATAGCACTTCTCAGAAAGCAGCAGAATAACTCGACAACTATAATACACTGCCCTGTGTCTAGATTAAAAGTTAATGTAACTAAAATTCATATAAAAATGAAAATAGTGGTCATCATTATATCAGTTGATAATAGAACTACAATGATGGTATTGGTAAAGAGTCACTTAATTTATTTAAAAAATTTTAAAATTAAAATTAAACACTTATACACTATTTTACAAAACTGTTAAAAATGTTCTCTACCCTTATTTAAATCATAAATTTACCAACTGAAAATTAATATTTAAACCCAAAACACATCCTCATGCTCTTAAAAACATTTTCAAAATTTCTAGTGATATAGTTGTATATTCTGCAACAACTGTTTTAGGTCTTGCCGATTAACTACAGAAATTCTGAACCTTACTTCTGTAGTAAGAGTAACACAAAATAAAGTAGTATATAAGGGCCAATCAGGGAGAAGTTTTACTCGTGTATGCAAACTCATCAGTAGGCTACCAAAAAACACGGGGAGAAATAAATATAGTTATGTTTATGTTGCAACATTTTGATAAGCCATTAATTAGATTAACCATTAATAGGATGTTGAAAAAATAGCTATTTTGAAATTATCATCGTGCAGTTATTGTCAAACAACAATATTGACAAATTCAGTCAAAATATCGTTTTTAGTCAAACATTTGTTGTTAAAATATATTAAGTCTGCAGATCGTCATTCATAAAATTAGTATCAAACCACGACCAGTATCCTTAGCGTCTGATGTAGATTTCTCGCCAGAAGATTTGCTATGGATGCATGTTGAAATTGTTCTTTACCATCTTTCGAATATTTTTATTTTATAAAAGAATCCAATTTATTAAGGCATATTTCAAATGTTTTATGTGTCCTTGTTTGATTGGTCTTCCGGCATCTTTTGTTATGTTAAGAATGTTTCGAATATTCAAGGTTCTTTGGAAAAATCAGCAAAGCGAGAGCCGTATAGTTTCAATACGAATGAGATTAAATCACGTCGAATTAAAAGTTCCCTGTGTTTGACCAGTGGCCGTAATTCGTAATGACACGAAGGGTATAACACTGGGATGGAAGTTTAAAATTAAAATTATGAAACAACCCTTTGGAACGAAATCATCTGAGAACCCAATATAGCGTCAATCCCTCTTGATGACAGTCATTTGTAATGCCTTGTTGCATGAATAGAACGTTTCGAATACATTAGTCAAATAATTTGGTCACTGTTTGATAGCCGCTCAAATAAAACGTTGAGTTTAATTAGTCTCTCAAGAACTTCACAAATAATTATAGTTACCAAAAATAATTAGGAATTTAAAACCGACGATTAGTTTTCAATTTCGAGTTAAATAATAACCTAGAAATAAACTAAAATATCGAAAAGTTCTTTTCCATGTAGATTGACGATTGTTTACATTCAATCGATTTAGGTGATCTAGTGATAGCAGAAGTTGGAGGAAAAATAGTCGCTTCTGGAATTGAAGAAGCTAGGTAAGCTGTATATTTTCCTTGATCATATTTTGTAGTATTTGATTCCAACTTTACACTATTGGCACTAGAAACTCCAGTGACCCCTTAGTATGGAAGCCCAATTATATAAAATTCTTTCAAAAAATTCTGAAAATATAATCTAAGATTCGATGTTGAGGATCAGCAGTTATATAGATTGGAAGTATCTTTGTTGTGAAGACATATAAACTAACGTGTGAAAAAGCACACAAGCGATTTGAAAATTCCAACATCAAGAAGGATTAATATGCATTATTATTAATTATAATTATGATTAATGCTGCATCAATAAAACATATAGAATACATATTATGAAACCGACATAAATATGTATACGCCACTGCGTATACATATTATGAAACTCAGAGTCAGCATATGTGGAGCTCATCTATACACGTCAGTGTCTTTTTCCTGACTGTAAAAACTTTCGGTTACCCTACTCATACTGTCTCAAAGACGACATGCCCTGTATATCGACAATTAACCTCTTTTGAACCTAACCGTATATGAAATCCTTAAATGCGTCTTCTGTGGTATCATGCAAGAGGTCATTGGAAATCAGAATGAAAGTCTATGCTATTTCTCGAGTTGTTTTTCCTTGATATTAGTGTAGTGAGGCATTAAACTGGCGCATTAGCAGGGATAATGAGTGTGCCTCGATAGCTCAGCGGTCAGAGCAACTAACCGGAAAATGGGAGAGCCGGGTTCGATTCCCGGTCGAGGCAAAATGCACTTTTATCCGTGCTAACGCCAAAGTGGTGACCCCGAAGTGATGTGATTCCTTGCTATCGCCAAATTAGTAATGGACGTATAGAGGTCAAGAAGGGGTCCGATGGTCTTCTCTCGTAATACTGCATTTATCGTTACCATGTCGTACTAAGCTATTGTGGCATAAGCAGGAATGTTATATGATATTAGGACCTCCCTGTTGGTTATTCAAGACAACGTGATAGTGAATATTTACATTAGAATAGTGATTGAATCTATTGCACTACCAATCATGAACAATATTAAGAGGGGACTGCTTCACATGATAATACTGGTCTCCCTACACCAGTTGCCACTCGACATGTGCTTCGAAATATTGGTGTACTACCCTGGAACAAGATCCTCTAATCTTTCGATTGTAAATCATGGTTAGGATATGATTGGACTTCTCTAGGCTCACTTACAACCAGCAATTGCCTACCGATAATTTTCAAGCCAACCTCACAAATCCAGTAGAAGTGGGACAGCTTACTAGAGAATGACATTTAACATATCTATGACTGAGTTCATGCGCATGCTGAAATCGGCGTTTAATGTTATGTCTACGAGATACTAAGGAGGGTGACTATCGATAGCGTTGTATAAATACATTGTAAGTTGTCAAGATGTTGCATCAATGTAATACATCATGTAGATAAATATTATATTTAACTTTTATTCTCATCATAACGTAACTCTTCTTGGTGTTGATATTTTTATTTCCGTTAGCATAAATTTTAACGTCGACATTATCTAGCGGCAAGGCCATAAAAAGTCACAAACGGCACTCACCCCCCAACAATATGTCATGAGGATAACGTTTTAATGCATTATCAGACATCGATGTTACCATTTTGATATTTTAGCTGTATGTTTATAAAATTGTTAATTTTCATAATATTGTAGTCTTGATAAAGAGACTATTTTTTTAACCAGTTCATCATCACACTTTTCTCTACTTTTTATAATATGCATATTTTGAAGTGAATACTTCTTTGGCGGCGTTCTGATATTTGACGAGAATGGAGAGTGAATTGGAAAAAACGTAACGTTTCCAGATTTCGTTACACGAAAGAGAAAAAAGATAAAACGTAGAGAGAAGGAGAAAGAGAGCTATACATTTGGTATATCTAAAACACAGGCTTCGTTACAAGACAGAGTACACAGATATATAACATAGAGGGAAAGAGAAAGAGAGCTATATCTCAGTTTAGGCTATCCGCGTCTCCCTATTGTCGCGCATGCGCGCGTAATAGATGTACGCGTCCAGACGCTATATATTAACAGCTGAAGCAGCACGCATGTGTACCGAATATTTATCATTGTGTTTTGTAATTATTTACGTTATTTACATCTGTGTTCTGTGATTATTTGATAATATCCTTGAACCGTTTAACTTGTTAAAATTTAGAAGGTATAATATATTTCATTCACCGCTCCCTACTGATTTACAGACACACAGGTGCAAATGCACTTGGAAAAGGCGAAGACAAAATCCCTTTGATTCTCGGGGGAGATTTCAATGTAAATTTCCGATCCAATGATTCTTTGACGTTGATTAACTTTCTTCGAGAAACATTTGGTCTGCTTATAAATAACAATCCCAAAGAATCAACAACAAAATCCGGAACAACAATAGATGCAATTTTTACACGTTATCTAGAAAATATCGAATCACGAACATATATTTCATATTTTAGTTATCACAAACCAATCATATCAGTATTACCAATTGAACCACCAGCCGATGACAATGTAGATAATGAATAAACCGAATATTTTTTACACAAATTTTATATTGTTATATTTCTTTTGAAATTATCCCTCTCCCTTTCTCTCTCTCTTTCAATCTCTCACTCTTAATCTTTCTCATTCTCTATTCTAAAGAAGTATTCACTTCTTTCATGTGTACTGTGCTGCACATGACATTTTTTTTAGTAGTAGTTGTAAATAATATCAGAATATGTAACACATCTTACTGATTGAATTGTATGGGGTGGACACCATTTATGTCAAGCTGATTTTAACGATTTGTAACACTTGTGGTCTATTTCTTTACTCTATAAGGAAACTATCTCGTCAAATCAAGCATGACAATTATATATCTCTATATGGTCCTCATTGAAAACTATCAGTGCAGGGTATATGAAAACTATCAGTGCACGACGTTCTGAAAAAAATTTTCAATGAGTGATATTTATGATATTTATTTTGCGCGAGTTGTTTTGCCATTAGCAAGATTTTGCATGCATACATCCATAATACTATCCTATGTAACTGACTATCAGTTAATTGTATGCATTAAACTGTAAAATTGTTGAAAAACAGAGTGATTCTTTAAAAAAAAAGTGGAACTAACCATTTTATTTCTCTCCGGTTTGTCCATTACATTACTACATTTTAAATATTTAATTTAACATATTTTACTTTCATTATATTTTATTTTTAATATGCTTTAGATCCCCGATCCGATAGGACTTGAACCTTGACGAAGTTCTAGTGCAAACTAGAACGGGTGGGTCGGCTTGCGCGTTTTAATGATTTAAGGAGCCGTACCATAGGTTTAACCATAGTGGGAGGGTCCTTATTGAAAAACCAGACTAAGACAAGTCCCTGAAGAAGGGCAGCAGCTCTTTCAGTAGTCATAGTGGCAGAAACCGTGGGGGTTGGTATGGTGCTATGACACACACGACTGCGATGTGGAAGGCAAGAGGAAACCACCACATTATAATCCTCAGAACAGCTAGCAGAAAGCTTATCCCAAATTAATGATGGCGTCTCCTGGGGCAAAAAACTCCGGAGGTAAAATAGTCCTCCGTTCGGATCTCCGGGTAAGGACTGTTCCGGGAAACGTGATCAAGTGCAATAATAATAAGAAGTGTAGCATTTCACGAGTCGGAGCGTGGAATGTCAGAAGCATGAGACAGGCAGGGAAGCTAGAAAATCTGAAGATAGAAATGGATAGATTAAGATTAGATATAGTACGTATAAGTGAGATGCGCTAGCCGGAAGTAGGAGATTTTTGGAGCGGTGACTATAGGGTAACACACACAGGATCGGTAAATGGAAACGCGGGACTAGGGATCGTTATGCGGAAGAACGCAGGACGGTGTGTAGATAGCTACCTACAATACAGCGAGAGAGTAATGATGGTTAGGTTAGATTCGAAGCCAGTGGAAACAGTAATAGTGCAAGTATACATGCCTACTTCTATCCACAGTGAGGAAGAGTTAGAAGCCGTTTATTCGGACATAGAGCAGGTAATAGGATTTATGAAGGGTCATGAAAATTTAATAATAGTAGGAGATTTTAACGCAGTCGTAGGTGAGGGGAAAGAAGGAGAATTTGTAGGTCCTTATGGATTAGGAAACAGAAACGAGAGAGGTAGCAGACTGATAGAATTCTGTGAGAAGCACAAGATGGTAGTCGCGAACACATTGTTCAAGAATCACGTTAGGAGGCGGTACACATGGAAAATGCCAGGAGGGATAGACAGGTATCAGATAGACTACATTCTGGTTAGGAAGAGATTTAGAAATCAAGTAAAAGACTGTAAGAGTTATCCAGGAGCAGATGTAGACAGCGATCACAACTTGGTAGTCATGAAAGCTAGATTAAAGTTCAAAAATCTGAAAACCCGGAAGGATAAGAAACGTATAAATGTAGACATATTGAGGGATCAGCAGAAACTGAGTGGGAGGGTATTAAGAATAGTCTAGCTTCCGCGGCTACGGACGTTTTAGGACACGATAAAAGGGAAGCTAGGAAGCCCTGGATAACGGACGAAAGAAATCATTAGAAAATGTAGAAAAGCGAAAGAACAATGGATAGAGGATAAATGCAAAGAAGTAGAAGATAAGTTGCAAGTAGGTAAGACCGATGAGGCTTACAAAATAATTAAGAGGAACTTCAGGGATATAGGAACAATAAGTAAAAACGTTAGGAGTCAATCGGGGGACATACTGATAGGAAGAGAGGAGAAAGCGGATAGATGGAAGCAGTACTTAGGAAATTTATACGAGGGTCAGGAATTAGGAGAGATATTAGAGGAAGAATCTAGCATCGATAGGGAAGATGTAGGAAAACCTATATTAAGAGAGGAATTTGAAATAGCACTAAGGGGGCTAAAGAATAATAGAGCGCCGGGTGTAGATAAAATACAGGCGGAAATTTTGAAATGTGCAGGACAAAAAGTAGTAAATAGGATGTTTGAACTGGTAAAATACATATACGAAACGGGCGAGATGCCGGAGGATTATAAAAGGAACATTATCGTTACTATACCGAAAATGAGAAGAGCCGACAAATGTGAGAACTTTAGAACGATTAGCCTAACTTCCCATGCGTCAAAAATCTTAACTAGAATAGAGCAGAAGAGGATGGAAAATAGAGCGGAGGAAATACAAGGAGAAGACCAATTCGGGTTTAGGCGAAATAGGGGAACTCTCGAAGCTATTCTGGCGCTAAGAGTAATGTTAGAGAAAACAATAGAAAAAGGAAAGAACGCTTATATAGGATTTGTAGATTTAGAAAAAGCTTTTGATAACCTAAGATGGGAAAAAATGTTCGAGATACTAAAGAGCGCGGGAATGAAGTATAGAGATAGGAGAGTAGTACACAATTTATACATAGAGAAAACTGCTGTTATAGAAGTAGAAGGGGAAAAAAGGGAAGTAGGTATTAGGAAAGGAGTAAGACAAGGATGTACGCTATCACCACTAATTTTTAGTCTGTACATCGAAGAGGCGATTAATGTGGTAAAATATAGAGTGGATTTCGGGATTAAAGTACAAGGACAGAAACTAAAAATGCTGAGATTCGCGGATGATATAGCAGTATTAGCATCTAGTAAGGAGGAACTAGAATCAGCATTGAACGAAATGGAGGCAATGGACAGAGGAATACGGAATGAGGGTGAATAAAAACAAAACTAAAGTGTTAGTGTGCAGAGGGCGCGAGAGCAGAACAATAACGAAAGTACAAATTAATAATGAAAGATTGGAGGAAGTTAAAGACTTCACTTATTTAGGAAGTAAAATAAATTGGGATGGAAGAAGCGATAAAGACATAAAACAAAGAATAGCGCACGGTCGAGTAGCTTTTAACAAAAAGAAAGCACTTTTATGCTCGGGGGTAATAAACTTAGAAACAAGGAAGAGATTTTTGAAAACATATGTATGGAGCACGGCACTATACGGCTGCGAAACCTGGACGGTAGGGGAAGCAAGTAGGAAGAAATTAGAAGCTTTTGAGATGTGGTGTAACCGAAGAATGATGAAAATACCATGGACTGATAGTGTTAGAAACGAAGAAGTATTGGAGAAAGTCGGCGAGAAAAGAAGTATGTGGAAAGACTTAAAGAAGAGAAGAGATAGAATGGTAGGCCACTTGCTGAGACATGGGGGAGTAGTCCGCGATATTTTGGAGGCAGAAATAGGAGTGAAGAAAGGCAGAGGTAGGCCTAGATTAGACTACTGCTCGCGAATAGTAAGGGATGTAGGTTGTAGCACAATTAGCGAAATGCGTAAGTTAGCACAAGATAGGAGAAGCTGGAGGTTAGCGTCCAACCAGTCTTAGGACTGATGACCTAATGATGATGATGTTTTAAAATCATAATACATTTGTTGTTTTAACCTCTTAACTTTTATTCTAACTTTTTAATTTCATTTTTATTTTGTTATTTAAGATTATTTTCTCTAGGCCAAGTTATCGTGAAATGGGCGTTGGATTACCTTGAGTATCTAACAAATATACAAATATATATTTTCATTTCTCTTTGTACGAAATAGGGTTCGTTTTAGACAGTTTAACATGTCCAAATAACCCAAGCTCTACTGAAAACGGTTCTTTGTACAGTATTGTGCAAACCAGGATACGTGTCTTAGAAAGTGCTTAGTCATATCAGTTACTTAGACATTCTAAATCACCGAAGTTATACCAATTACCCTTTGTATGATGATACATTGATTATTTATAAGTAATGGAAAATGTCGAAAAAAAAATAATTAGTAATTATTGAACCCAATGTGGATCAATATTCAACCTACAATTTAATTAGGAACTTTATGTTCCTAGTGAAAAGTATTAAATATATAAACAATGTAATAATAATATTCAAATTCATGAATTACAAAATTTATGAATGAGTGAATGATTACTGGATGAATAATAAAAAAATTATTTCTCTCGGTGCTCAAAAAATATACTCGGGTCTGCTTTCTGTAAGTTTACGTCTTGTAGTCTAGTTTCTTCTTTTATGTTTGGACAACTAGTGAGGTAGAATTCTTGCGACTTCCCTCTAAGAAATTTCTATTCAGTCCTAGAGCGTTTCGGAAAAATAGTATACTTCAAGCCCTAATTAAATTTAAAAATCTTAAAACAAGCATATTGAGTAACCCATAAAAATATTATATTTTCGAAAAGTAAAATTTCAAGCCTAATTGAAGCCCAACTGAAGTACAACTAGAGGAAAATGTCCAAAATGTCCTTACTAGTCATCAAACGTAATTAATATTTCTTATTTTTTTTTAATTTAAATATAAAAGTTATTTTAAATTTACAACTTATTATGAATCGCTAAACAGTGAAAGAGAAACAAATTAAATAATTTGGAAATTAATGTTTCCGTTTACGTAGTTTAATAATTTTAATCGATAAATACATTGACAAATTTTGAAAAACTTTCGTTATATTGATATCAAACATTTGATGAACTGTTAGTTTAGATGCATCATTTATATCTTGCACATACAACATCTTGCAAGTCCTAGAATGTACCTAATAACCTAGGAATACCTAAACATGCATGCACGACAACTGTCTTAATCTAAAATTAAAATCTACGTATTAAGATTAACTTGCATAATATGCCTCTCTGTCAGGATCTTGCTATGTATTGTATGAAGAGGGTAAATGAGTACTGACGAAATAAATAGGACAGTTAGTTTTGTGAGTGAATTAACACATGATATTCTGTTTAACAACTAATTTGAGTCATTCCATGTACACTTATAGATATACAGTTCCTAATAAAGTAATTAACTCAATTACCTCATCAACATTAACGATAATAAATGTTGTTCCTTATTAAACTATTTCCCTTTTAGTCTTTCAGTTTCGTTCTCTGTTTCTCTTAAATTAGTCTACCCTTCACTGATTGACACTAGCTAATTTTTATTTGTATCACTATTATTAGACATCTGTTAATTATCTTAATACTTACATTAATACTAGTTTATAGTTACCTTAATAATAATTTAATACAAACTGGAATGAACTTATAACTGGGTTTGGTAATAACAAAATAATAGGGTAGTGATAGTATAACGATTTCTAACTAGTCATTATTGTATTATTTTACATCTTGGCTCGTAGATAATGGCCAATCAGTATAGTATTAATTTCAGAATACACGAGAATGATGTTAGACGAATTGATTTATGATGAAGGTTAAGCCTAAAGAGAGAGCTGATACGAATATTTGGTTTTAACATTTTTCTGTTACAGTGTCTATGATAATATATCACTTCTATACAAGTATGATTTAAACTGGAGAAACTTGTTTATGCAAATTAGGATAGAAACAGTTGTGGATACTTTATTTGTAAGAGATCATTCTCAATAAATAACGTGTTTACGATAATGAGGTTTCATATGAAAGTAGTTTCTTTTAGGAATTTAAAGAATATTTTTTAATATCAATGTATTATCTATCATTGTATCCTTACCTTGTTTCTTATGTGATTTTATACTCCATACTCCAAACATCAATTTTACAAATTTTATTTTTGGAAAAACCAAGGTATCTTTCCAATACTAATTCTAAGCAATCTTTAAGTAAATTTAAAGAGGTTGGTCAGGGATCAAAATAACCAAAGCAGATAGTCCGAAACTGCAGTGCTTACATTGAGTCCCGGTTTAAAACAAAAAGTTGAAAAACAAAAATAGTTTTAATAATTTTCTGATGATACCGAAATATGCATCCAGCGTATATAATCTTTGTGTATTTAGAGCAAATTTGTTTTCGGTTTTTGTTGCTGTATATAAGTTTTCCATCCTCGTCAAACATTAACAATTTACTTTTAAATAAATGTTACCCTCGTATATGCTTGTTTTATAAACTTTTGTATATAGGGTGACAATAGAAAATATGTACACCCTGTATCTTTTACATCAGATAAACAATCTGATGTAAATAAGTCAGATAAACAAATTTGTAGGGCTTATACTAAATGACTTCTTATTATTTAGGGCTTAGGGCTTATTATTTTAATAACATTTTTCGTGATAGTTCTTTCGGTTACACTGGAAGTGAACCGAACTTTCAATTTTTAAACTACAGAACGTACCAAACGTGGAGTAAAACTCTGCGGAGTAAAACTTTGCATTATACTGATAATCTCAAGTTTTTACACCGATTTAGATTGTTCTCGAAACTACCAAGAGATGGCGCTTGGTACGTTCTACTGTGGCGGAACGTAGCAACGTCTACTAGATGTGAGCTTCATCTGTCGAAGGTATACTCGTTCACACTACACTGACGAGACCCAAGATAGAAAGGTCTAAACCGGTCTGCAGTTAACGATATTCTAAGATAGGTGACACTTTGCATCTTCCTTGGGGTTTTGAAACAATCACTGTATTTTAGTGCTAAAACTGTTAGACAAAATACGGCAAATTTTGTCATGTAATTCAGCGCTCGGCGTTTGGCATATAGGCAGGAGAATAGCTGTTTTGACCTAATTTGTTTAGTCCTTATTATATAAGGCATTTGCAGATGTGTTGGAGTATAGTCTCCTTATTTCTATAGTTTGAATATTACCCTCTACGGGGTAAAACTTTGCAATATTTTAATTTTTAAATAAAACATCTTATATCATTTGAAATTTGTGGAGTCAGTAAATTACTTTACGGATGATTGGAGCCTTTCTTTTAAACAAGTATTTTTTATTTAATATTTTAAAACAATACTAAATAGCTTTGACTTATATAGTGGTATCATACGCAATATGATCCGCTGACTCCAAAAATGTAAAAAATACAGGGTGTACGGTTTAAAAGGCAAAGGCTAGAGTCACTTTTACGCAAGCAGAAAGTAATGAAATTCAAAATTATGGAAGAAGAAATTTTGATATCTAATTAAGTGCTCCAAATTAAAAAAAAACCATGTCTGACAAGTAAAAAAAGTTACAGAGTATACCACTTCCTATTGTCACCTTATATCCCCAATGCATATTCAGAGATCCGTGTTACACATTAACAAGTGTATCTCCTTAGAATAACTGTGAAACTGTAATAACTTAAATTATTTTATAAAACGTCATCATTTGTTGTCGCTTTAGATGGACTGGGACCCATCTAAAGTTTTCAACGTCCTGGTGCAGCTCTATACTTAAATTTTATTTTTATTAGATTACTTTGGGGTCCCATACAGCTGCCGACTACAACATGAGTAGGTTTATGTTTCTAAGAGACTTTTCTCCACGTGGCAATTTCCGACTACTTCAGTATTTTAAAATATTCTTTAGGGATTTTTTGTCAACAGAAATGGTTTTATGCTTTCCTTATTCCTTTTGATATTGCTTCGTATAATATTCCTGTGCGGATCATTTTGTAGTACTGTAAATACTTCAGGATGCTCTCAAGTTTATTAGATGTTACTGGGTATCTGACAAATTACTACAAATATAACGTTGTTTCAAAGTATCAAATACGTTTAGAGCTTTTGTTATTAGAAGAACATTGTTAATACTGAAAATCTAAAAGAGTATAATTGTCACCAACTTATCTTTATAAATGGGCATTAAATGTTGTTTTAATTCTGTTAATATAATTTTTTAATTACTGAGATAGTTAACAGTACTACTTGTAGTCATAGTATACAATAGCAAATCGAAATAAGTTTACAATAGTTTGAAAGAGTAAACTTATCTCAGCCAAACAATGTTTTCGGTGTTGTCGTTAACAAATTTGTTATATTTTACGTAACATTATAGTTTTATTAGTATCGTTCAGTTATACTTCACTTGTATACTAACCTCACTAACTAAATAACTAACCTTATTTGATTGGCTATAGAAATCGTGTCGCGAATGCAATGAATTAGATATTATATTAACTAAATATAGAAATAATATTAATAATGCATCATAAAAATTTACTTATATTGCGTACCCAACATTGTTTATTGGTCCCCTAGTACCATGATTTAAGCTTTTCCGTAGGTCATTTATTTACTTTTATGTTGTTGCTTATTTTCGATTAGCGGTTCTGTTCAGAGCTAAATAATTTACATTATTCTCTATTTATGATCGGAATACAGGTAAGATACTTCGCTTAAGTAATAAAATTAATTTCTATTTATACAATAGTTTTACACTTTACAAGATGCCTTTATTTTAGTGGTTCATTTTCGATATGGAATGCAAAATATAGATGGAACATGGACATATTCTCTACATTCATATATAAAACAATTCATGATGGAACTCTCTGTGGAAGTATTGAATATAATAATTCCTTTGTACATCATAAATGGTTCTCGGAAAATTACTTTGAAACTAAATATTATATTTGTAAAATACGTTCAACGTGTAAACCAACTGTTTTACATCAACTAACGTTTACAAAAATTGATAGATATGTCATTTGCAGAGGATTTTATTTTCTCGTCAGTTTAATACTGAGGAGAAATCATCCGTTGGATAGAAGACACAAATTATTCTTTTACTAAAAAAAAAAAAAACACAATAGATGATCGGTATCCAATTATCGAGGAATCGCTATGCTTTTTGTTTTTCCTAAAAAATAGAAAAACTTACTTCATCTTCTATTGCAGATTTTGTATACAAGCTAAATTTGCCATCAAATAACCAATTTTGTTTTACAAAACACATATCCATAGAACAGGTCGTTTTATCCCTATGAAATCATGTGCTAAATAATTTTGATAACGAAATGATAGCTAATACCTTTTATCTAACACGTACCATAATTTACTATATGATTATGAAATTACATAATTACATACATATCCAAGATAACTAATGAGTTTAACTGTGTGTGAAAACAATCTTAATATCACAAATACAAAGGATACTAGTACAACAAAATTTGATAACGATATTAAATAGTCCCAACAGTATTGGATAGTATTCTTACACATATATGCTGAGAATTGAACCCTGGGAAGATTAAATTGGAGATACAGTGAAATACCATGACCGAACTTCGTGAAAATAAAAGCAAATACAGAAATTAACTCAATTCAAATTTTTTTTTAATCAGCTCTGGCATAATTGTAATATTACTAAAACAAAAATAAATTTTAGTTCTATAAAACAGAATCTTTAATATCCTGTTTATTCTGATATACATATTTAAACTTTAGGGTCACTAGAATTTACAGTTTTAATCATAATTGTGTACATACGTATCTAATATTCAGCTTTCATTCATTACAAAAAAAAATAAGTTACATATTGACACGATATTTCTGTATAAATCTGTAGGTACTTGTTTTAGATTGATTTTCTTGCTTTTGTATTTAATTTTTCCTTAAATGGAATGCATAGAACATAATTTGCACATATCCCAGACAGCTTCATTTCATTTAACTTTTGAATCAATTAAAACTATGACAAATTACTTTAGATATATTTTCCTTTGTGAATTATTCATATTTATTATAATTTCTATACGTGACCAGGTTAGATTCAGAGAAAGTCATTCTACGATAGATCAGGTATACATAATTGTTAATATAATAGAAAAGATACTAAAAAAGAGAAGAATTTGTTCTCCAATCTTCCTAGATGTAGGACAGGCGTTTGACAAAGTATGGCATCACGCCAAGTCATGTAAATATGACTAAAGCACGAAATGAGATGAGAGTCACTTGCCTAAATAATACTTACAACTCCTATATGTCAAAAATAGTCTTCAGAATAAAGCAAGAAGAAGCATATTTCGAATTAACGGAAATCAAAACGGAAGTGCCACAGGGCAGTGTGTTAGGACCAGTCCTTTACCTATTACACACTAGTGACATCCCAACCTTAGATCATAAAAGTATAGCCACCTTTGCCGATGGCACGGTTATCCTAACCGCTGGTAAATCCTATGAAGAAGCTGCAACCAAACTGAAAAATATTGTTGGCCAGATCAACACCTGGACTAGAATATGGAGAATTAAGCTGAATGAAGCAAAATCAGTTCACATAAATTTCACCAACAGGAGATACTCAATTCTGCCTATTAGACTAAATAATGCTCAGATACCTTATACCAAAAAAGCAATGTATTTGGGTGTTACACTGGACACAAAGGTTGGCTGCTCTGAAAGTCGCACGCCAGGAAAAAACGATAAGAGCTGGAAACCAAATCCAACAAAATATATGAGAGACTATGATATAATTCAACTCCACATACAATAAATTGAAGTTATATAAGCAAATCTCGAAACCAGTATGAACCTATGGTATTTAGCTGTGCGGATGTGCCAGAGAGAACAACATCCAGATCATAAACGCTTTCAAAACAAAGCACTGAGAAGCATAATTAATGCCTCTTGGTACTTTGGAAATAGAAACCTCCATGTGGACCTAAAAATGATACTGTTAGACAGAAAATCACAAGTTTCCCAAGAGCCATAAACAGCAACTCTTAGATCGCGTGAGGGTTGAGGTCATCCAGCTCCTCAACAACACCAACCAGGAAGGAAGAGTCAAAGGAATAAGCCCTATGAGTTAGTTAACTCAGTGCTAGTATAAGGTAAAGTAATGCGCTGTATTTACACAATAGTGTTAGTGTTTACTTCTATTAGAATCTAAGGAACTACTAATGAGTAAGACCTTTTTAAGAAAGTTTTAAGATTGCAAATAGTAAATTAAGTTAAATTAAAATTGCTTATTGATCATAAACGATAATATTGTAATCGTAGCACGTAAATGCTCTATTAGGGTAGTTTATTAAATATATATATATATATATATATATATATATATATATATATATATATATATATATATATACATATATATATATATATATATATATATATATATATATATATATATATATATATATATATGTGTGTATATATAATTTCCGTTGTCTTTTAATTTGGTCCATTAATTGAATTCATTTTACATAAACAAATAAATAAATAAATGAATTGGTATCGGATTGAGACTGTAAAATCTCCTTTAGAATGGAATTATAAAATGTTAAGTAGGAATATAATATTGTTTATAAAAAACTACCGAAGCAAGTTCAAATCGAACAACGTCTCCAAAACTGAAGAAAAAATGGCTACATGAGTGAACATTCGTTCCAAACAGATTTGTTAGCTATACGCTTTGATATCGTCCGTGCCAATACGGAGACGCAAGGATTGATTGAACCCCATTTGCTTTTGTTTTTTCTTATAAGGTGAATTTATTAAATCCTATATCCACAGTCCGTCAATGTCGCTCGGAACGGTATGCATTTCCCTTCTTATTGTTTGCGATTTTTTCTCTTATCTCTGCTATGTCACGTCGCCATGGTACATTCCCTAAATAAACTTTATTTAAAACGTACCCATATTGGTTTTGTGCGAGCTGTAGATCGACGTTTGTTAGGGAGAATTGCTTCGCCAGTTATTTAACGTCTTGAATGGACTTCAAGATTTGTGGAATTGAGACGTGATTCCGACAAAAGGAAATACAAAATTATCTAGTGTTTATTTTCTCTGTATTACATTGGAATTGAATCGATTTATATGTAATTCCAGCTTCCAACAAATTGATGTACGAGTACATATAGCTAAGTGAAAAGTACATATTATCTTATTTTATTGAACGATGCTTAGATATAAATAAAATTTTTATTTGCATAATAAAATGTTATGTTAGATATAAGTAAAATTTTCATTTACATAATAAAATGTTGTGCGAGATTATCTTTATAATGTAAAATATTAATAAAATACAGAAGGATCATAGAGAAAATTGTAGTGATTTATTAGTAGTTATAAGTTCAAGAAACTTCAAAAATATATAAGGAGGAACAATAAATACCCTCTACAGAAAAAAACCTAATTAGATATATACAGATGGGACATTGTTGTAGGCAGTTCATATATAACCAAGAGAGAGGCATGTTCTAGAAATCCTCTTTGTAACTTTAGTATTTTCACTGTCGATCTATACGGTAATTGCCAAGCCTTGAGATACGCGGGGCACAACTGTAATATGGAAATTTTAATTACAGCGGACTCCCTATTCTATGTCCTATTTTGAAAACCCTTACTGTAAAGATCCTCTGCTTCAACAAATACTAGATTTAACGATTTGGCTTAGTAGTATACACAAAATAATTTACCTTAAATGACACCCAAGCCATATAGGAATAGTAGGTGAAGAATGGTAGATGTTGGTGTTCACGAAGCAACAAATACCCAAGTTCATGACGTTCCGATTAGAAATCATGTTAAAACAATGATTGGTTTTAAAATTAAATATGAATAGCAATTAGAGTGATCCAGAATGGACGGAGTTATCCGGTTTGGCCCACCATATCCATCTGAAGGTCACGATGGGGGTCACTGTTTCTGATATACCAAGGGAATTTATGATACTCGTCAGCACTTTACTTTGGGACCTCAGAATTATTAAGATGTTACTTTTGCTGACACAACTCCATAGTTGTATGCCATACTGATCCAAGTCCATACTGGTTTGAGGACTCGTTTAGACAGAAGTGTCTTGTTGATAGGCTGGAGTGCCTACTAAGTAATCAATATATTTTATTGAATATTATATCTAGCTCATCTTTTCTTTTAACATGAACCTTCCAGCGAAGTCTTGCATCTAGTGTAATAGATCGATATTTGGCCGAGTTGGCATAAGGCACCTGGGCATTATCTATGTTAACTGGAATCTATTTTCAAAAAATAAAACCAGCCACAGGTAGGATTCGAAATTTGTCCCGGATCGGAACCGAACGACATACAGCTGTTTCGAACTTGTTAGTTCTCATCAGTGCCGCATACGGTACGCCGATTCAGGACAAATGCCGAATGAACTTTATGGCCTATACATCTTTATCGATACGATCTCTGTCAGTAACTTATAAGTCGGAAATCGAGAAAGGAACCACCAAGCCGCCAAGCTGCTATCAAAGTAGTTTCCGAATAGCAAAGCGATTATGTAATAGCTTTGCTATTCGGGAACTACTTTGATAGCCGCTTGGCGGCTTAGTGGTTCCTTTCTCGATTTCCGACTTATAAGTTACTGGAATCTATTGCTCACTTATTTGTGAAGTTTATGCGGACTGATTTGTTTTCATTCAGTTTAATACAACTTTTGGTCCAGTTAATGATTTGGTTAACTGATGTTTTTAGTTTGTTTGCAGCTTCGTCATGAGTTTTACCTACCGCTAAAAAGGCAGTATCATCTGCAAAGGTAGCTATGGTATCTTGTTCCAGCTGTGGTTTTATAAATCAAATTCCATGGTTTTATAAATAAAAAAAAAGTGACGATTTCCATCATTTTTATAAATCAAATACAAAATGGATCCTAGAAGGCTTCCCTGTAAGAATCCTACTTTGACTTCTTTCAAAGTAGTCTGGATTTCGGAGTATGCTTCATCTTGTTTGGCTCTGAAGAATCTTTCAGAGGAGCATGACTCCAGCAGGAGAGAACTACTCCTGCTGGACTCATGCTCCTCTGAAAGATTCTTCAGAGCCAAACAAGATGAAGCATACTCCGAAGTATTGCTGTAGGAGTAAAATATTCAGTTTACTATTTAAATCATCACGCCATAGTTTATCAAAAGCCTGTGCAACATCTAGGAAGACAGTTGAGCAGACTTTTTTATTTTCTAGCCATTCCTCGATGTTGTCAAGAATTCCGTGAACCTGGTCTATAGTTCGATGGCCTTCTCTAAAGTGAAACTGATGATATGGAATTAATTCCCTTTTTTTCATTGATGGGTTTCGACCTTTTTAGAAGTACAATATTTTTTCGATAGATTTGATAAAGTAGGCAGTAGGCAAATTAGCGTACATGATGAAATATCAATGGGGGCTTTGCCTGATTTTTGAATTATAATGACTTCTGCAACCTTCGACATCTCGGGAACATACCTTAATCTAAATGAGATTATTAATAGGATGTGAGAGTTTGATTATTGCTTTCTTCGGAAGTTATTTTAGCACTTCTCCAGTTATTAAATCAAAGACGGGAGCTCTCTTAGGATCAATATTTGTTTTTATTTCATTAACAATTTATTTAGGAAATATTCGTCTAATGTTTATATTTTCTCTGTCATAGACTTCCCAGTTCAAAGGGGTTCTGCGAATAAATTAGCTTTCTACATATCATTTATGGCCCAGCTGCCATCTGCATTTCTTATTAGAGGGCTTTATATGATTGGCCTGTTTAATCTTTTAGTGGCTTTCCAGAGTGAGTAGTCGGTGTTCTTATCATTTGTCAGTTCACTTAGGTACTCACTAATGGCTTCATTTTTAATTCTTTCTATCTCTCTTTTTAGCTATTGTGTGACATTATCAAGGTTAGTTTTATCTGCTGGAGCTCCGGACTTTTTTCTGATATCAAGTTTCTTAGGATAACTGTTTCCCTTTGCTCAAAAAGGGACAATAAATACATGTGTAGCTACATATATATCCACAAATAATGAAACATTTTCAACCTGTGAATCATATTTTAATTCCCCACGACCACTCCCATGTTACGTCTATGTCTGGCACTTAAGCAACGTATTATACGTGCCGTTAGGCTTGGCGATATTCCAGTCACGACTGCAAGTTGATGGGGTCGTTCGGTAGAGCGACCAGACTTGAGATGACACTGAGTTCCTGCAGTGGTCTTAATACAGGTAACTAGGCCCAAACTACCCGTAAAAAGGACGATTCCAGGCTCCCTCAGTCGGCGACGGTAAAAATTTTATACCAGATGACCCCCGTTGCTCGGACGTGCCCTTGAATATTGCATGATCGATGCTATGAAGAGTGGCGAATAAAAATAATTTTATTAGGCGCAACACTTTTAAATAACCGTATCAAAATGTACGGTAGGTGTTTATGCGCTAGAGCGAGAAGATAACAGTATTAGGGAATATTATATACTGGGCACGTAAAGGCTGGAATCAATTCTTGAACAAGTTTACAGAGTGAAAAGGAAAAAAATAAATACAGGTTGTTGTCTGGATCTTTCTCCGTGAATCAAATTATTGACAATAAGACATAGAATCTACAATCGGCTATAAGGGCAATTATAATATACGAGTTGTGGCTAAAAAATAACGAGGCCGATACTACTACAGACGAACTACGCATGCACCAAAATCGTACAACAGACAGCTGTGTAGCGTGAAGCCTTCTCTTTCAATTGTTATCCCTCTCGTGTCTGTAGACATATTGGTCTGGCCATGGCCTTCGTTTACAGATCGAGTTGTTTGATCGTCGGTTGATCTTTTGTTTTTTGTTTTGTCGGAAAGATGATAAATGTTTTAATAGAGTAACGAGTTGTCGTAAAACTTCATATTAAACTTTGAAAAACCGCTACTGAAACTTACCTTTTATTAAAAGAAGTATATGGTAATAAATGTTTATCACGAACACGGGTTTTTCAGTGGTATAAGCGTTTCCAAGATGGCCGAGAAGATGTTGAAGATAGCGCATCCCAGGACGCCCTCCCACGTCAAAAGCGCATAAAAATATTGAAAAAAATCGGTAATTTGATCCTATCTGACCGTTGAACTATTCATGTGATTGCTGAAACTATAGGAATTGACAAAGAATAACGTAGGGCAAATATTACAAAATAGTTTTAACATGCAAAAAATATGTGCGAAAATGGCGAAAAAAATCTATACTGACACTTTCAATGCCTGACTGGTATCTGACCTGGCACAATGTAACTTTTATCTGTTCCTCAAGGTCAAATCTGCATTAAAAGGAATAATATTTCAAACCGTTGAAGCTGTGAAGGGAAAAGCGGCATGCGTCATGGACGAACTTACAGAAGAAGACATCCAGCACCGTTTTGTATAATGGAAAATGCGTATAGAGCGATGTGGGGATAGAGAAGAGGTGTATATTGAAGGGGATAATAATTAAATATGTACAAACTTAAAATAAAAAGTTTTATAACATCAGTCTCGTTATCAGTTTCTAGCCACTCCTCGTATATTGTCGGTTTGTAAGAAGATTATTGCATCTCAAAAAAGTACAAGTTTCAGGAAAGTGATTTGAAATTTTTAAAGAATTCAACTTTTTCAATGATGAATGGCAACGCAGGAGTCTGAGTTTTCTCCTCATAATCATCTTGGATATCTATAATAACACTTCCCCCCATTATTTTCTTCTACTGATTAATAATGCCCTCTACCATACAAGTTTCCTCCTCTCATCTTGAGTTTTCCAGAAATGTATTCAATACTTGTCAGATTTAAGATTTTGATGTAAAGGAAGAAAAATAATTTTATCGCGATAGTTACCTGATTTTTTTTTTGCAAGATATAGTGGGAAAAAGTGAAGTTTGAAAACTTAAATATCACAACTATAAAGAGGTATCTGTGATTCAAAAGAAGGTATATCATTCTTCGAAACTAAGATAAACCTTTTTTCCCGTTATCTTTAGTAGTTTAAATAACATTAAATTGTAATAGTCTGACTAATTATAATAATATTGCTCAAACTAGTCGACCCTTTCACTTGAAGAATCTGAAGATAACTGAAATGGCATGGACTTCTTCGAAAGGTGCATTAGGAAAAGATGATGTAATACTGTTAATAGAGCTCTCTTAGCGCAGTCAGTTGAACTACGATTGTGAAAGTTCTTGAACCACCTTTGAGTTATTTAATGGAAAAAACTGAAAAACTAGGTTTTTTGAGATCAGTTTTCATTCAAACCGACGATATGTCTACTAAAGTTAAAAACTAGCATACACGGAAAAAATCGGTATGAGGGAAGCGCATCTTCTTGAGAAACAAATGGTAGGCGACACAAAGGAGACCTACGTCTACGTCGCCTACGAACATTCACATTCTGCGATGCGCTCTGAATGAAGAAGGCTTCTGTTACATTACACAATATGAGATCACTCATATGATGGCGACAGTCTTCTCAGTCAGTTTGAATAATGCACTATTGTGGAATAGTATATTCCTGTTTTCTTTAAACTTCTATTTGCCAATTGAGTTTAACAAAGATAAGTTAATTACGGCAGTACAAACGCAGCTCTTTTGTGGAATCAAACCCGTTCCGAATATTCTGAATGAAACTGGTATCATCCGAAAGTAATTAAAAAGTTATTTGTAAATAACCGAAAAAGTACCTTCTTCATTTCGTTTATAGTTTATATAGTATACCTTCCCATTTACTTCTCTTTTCTTTCTCTAACAAATCAAATAGTATGCTGTCATTTCCTCATACATATTCGTAGGCGATGTTGTTAAAAATTGAGTGCAAATATGATAAGATGAGAACCTGGTAAAGGGATCATAATCTCCGATTTTCATAGAGCTATCCATGGTCTAAATATGATTAACAAACCATCACTTGTTATTACAATTAATTCAACAATATATGGCAAATGTTTAGCCAGCCAGAGGTTTTACTATGAAATTACTTAAATACTTTATTGATGAAATGTATTGAAAATATATTGATGAAAATTTAATTTATTGAAAGGATCCTATAGGTCCTTTAATTTCTGTTAAAGCCCTTTAGCACGTAAACTCAGAAGATATATTCTATACTACACTCTATATCACATTCTATACTATATGGAACTCATATTTATAATTGTTCAGATCTCTGAAAAAGCAGGAGGAAAAAAAATGTATCTATTCTAACTAAAAAGTTAACATTATTAGTATAATAATATAGGTATAAAATTGTGTTAAAATTAGGATGTAAATTGAGAAAATTTTCCTCATGCTATATACTTTAAAATAAATCGGATAGATAAGGGAAACCAGAAATATCAAAGTTTTGTCTATGACACCAATATAGAATGCGTGAACCAAATATGGTATTCACTAGTTTTCTTTTAATATCAAGGACAATTAGTTTAACTTTGCATATCTTAAATACGAGTAGTTATGAAAATGTATCACGAAAATATTGAAATTTAGGGTCCCCTATACGTATAAACAATGCTTTTGTTGTATTTTTACATTATCACACAACAAAATCATTCTCACAATGATTCCCAATACGTAGATTTCGGCAGACGAAATCATAAATCAATAAATTGGATATGAGTGATGAAAAATTAATTGAATACAATTTTTCCGGGGATAAATTTCAATATATGTAATGCCTGTAATTACTCTGATGTACCATATAATGTGCGAATTTTTTAGTTCATGTAGTTAATTGAGGATGAACGTTATTTCATAAATTTGAAATATTTGAACAAATTTATCATTTGTGCACGAAATGTGTTTTTAAAATGTTATTATCGTTCATAGAACTTGATTTCTGTAGACCAATATCGATAGAAACACTATATAATTTTAAAGATATAATTATTAATGATGTAATTAATAATCAGGATACTCAGCTTTCGATGTATATGAATGACATAAACATTTTTGCACAAATGAGATAGTTTGAAGACTGCTTGACGCTTGAGGTACTAGCAGACATCAGTGAGTGGTATTCTGTAAACAATTTATCTTTAAACATAATGAAGTACAATGTCATGTCATATATCAGGAGAAACGAAACCCTTATGTGTAATTTCAGATTGAAATAGTATAAATTCTAAACAGATTTGAAATAGATCTAAACCGAAGCTCGGCACTTATTTTAAATCAGACTTAAATTTTGTAAAATATATAGAAGCAAATGTTTCCCCTATAATCTCTAGTTTAAGTTTTGTTATTATAAATTCTAAATAATTTAATATCCAACATAGTCTTCATTTATTATGTCATTTTCATTAGATCTAATGCTTAGATTAGATCTAAAACTTGAATGTCGTCTCTTGTTATTGCACGTATTGTGCACACTAAAAGATTTCATGGTGACTTTATTTCTATTAAATATATATCTTTTCTGTTTTTATTTTCACTTTTCGCATATGATATACTAAATGGTTTTATTAATAAAAGTTAATAACCAAGTACGTAGGTACGTTATGTATAATTTTATTAACCTTTAGCATATTTATATATTTATAAAATTCTATCGTAAAGGCTGTAAAAATAAACCTTATTTTCCTGAGAAGTAGAAACGTGTTATACCAGCAGATTTAAAGCGTTGCTTGTTGAACTTGCTGTTTAAAATTCATCGCGGAAATTGTTATTCACGGAAATATTTAAATCTTGCCTCCATCAATTTAAAACTGCAGTTGCTTTTCTGGCGTAAGGTAACGTTTGAACTTGACGTTCAATAAAATTGCGGAACGGGAATTGCACTTACAACTTCAACTAAAACGTAATAAATCTTTTCTCGCGGATATATCCCGATAGTTTGGAAACGAAAACTGGAAACCATGTTCGTCGTGTAATGCTGAATGAATAAAAAGTAAAACAAAGCGGCTATTTATCCGTATTTTGTATGGAATGCATTACGTCGAAGTCGATAAATTATTATCTGACCAATAAACTATGGATTAAATCTCATTTGCTGTCCAGAAACATTTATTTACTTGTTCCGCTAGACGCCATATTAAATATGATTAATAACCATTTTAATTAACCACTCCCAAGTTATCATAGAATCTTTAGAATCTTGAAGAAAAATGTGGATAAAAATAATAAAAGCATATAATGGAACAAATAGAAATGAAAAATAAGTTAAACTAATACTAGAACAAGGTTTTTCATTAAATTAGGTTTATATCTTGGCTTTCATTGCAAATTTTAAATCCAAATTAAGTGAAGTTATAAATTCAAAATGATTCTCTCATGTCTACAGGTACTATTCATTTAATCGCTATTTGCCAAATAAGAAACTTCCTTGTCTGGCCGACAAACGGAACAGTCTACCTGAGCCTAACCATAAAAAAAAGCCACGGTATATTTTGAGATTTTTTATTTGAGAAATAGCGATGAAATAAATTATATGTTGTATCATGTTTTGCAAGTGTTTTAAATCTAAAAATAAAAAGATACATATACTAGATCTGAATGTCAAGTACTGACATTTAATTAGGTATTTAAATATAGCATAAAGTAGTTTAATTGTATAATATAACAGTCAATAGTCTTGCAGTAAAGAACAATTTTACATTTTGACAAATATTTGATAAAAATTTGCGACCAGAATCAAGTATTTTTCTAGTCAATTACAATAGTATGACTATGCTTATATACGACATTAGGAGAAGGCATAACATATATCGATTCATAAGCCAGTCATAAATAATTTAAAAATAGGAGTTAAGAAGACCTTCTGTAACCAAGTAACTGATTATTTTTAATAACCTTTAATATTAATTGATTGAGATTTTAAATCCTAGGGAAACTGAAATCAGTATAGTTTTACATCAAATAAGTAGCCACTGAAATATAAATCCATTGTACAGCAGTCTTAAAAATAAGATGTTATTAAAACTAAGAAAGAAAGGAGAAGAAAGAAGGGAAATGTAGAAGAATCAAGGAAAAAAAGAGAAATAAGACAAATAGTGTGGGAGGGATAGGACATGAAAGGAAATGTATGGAAAGGTTGGGATGGATAGGAAATGAGAGGAAAAGAAGAGGTAAACATGTTAACATATCCCAGTATACTGGCTGCAAATGACATTAGAAGCAACGATATTAGTAGGTTACCTTTACAATTTCATGGTTTTTTAAGAATTAACTTAACAGGCTTTGAAAACTGCAGTAATAAGTAAATTTTAATTAATACACATTAAATAGATTATTAACACTTCCAAAAATATACAGGCTATTTCATTTAAAATACATAAATTATAACTATATCCCGTAAAATCCAAAATACCAGAATAATATTTTTGATGTGCAGTGATTGGTATTGGACTTACTATTGTAATTCCTAATTTGGAAATGATATATTATAAACATAACAAAGTTATGGGGGCGATTTTCTTATCGTTAACACCCGCTATACTCTGAATTAACCATACAAATATGGAGGAAATAAACAAAAACATCACCTGGGCATAAAACTTCACTCAAACATTATTTGAGAAAGGGTTCCATTAAAAAATATAGCAAAATTTAAACACAAGAAACAGAAAATAATGAAAAATTTATTTTATCAGAATCAACCATAAACTCATAAGAGTTAAGATTAATATTGGGTTCTCTCGTATTCTAGAGATCAAAATGAAAATTTCAGTTGAAGTTTATCTAACTTTAGAGTACTAAAGTCAGTAGATTGTGGTGTATATTTCTAGAAGATGATAGTTCTTATGGAATAGATGGAATAAGATAATGCACAAATACAAGAGAATATTGTGTGAGATTCATAAACTTCGAATTATCAAATATTTAATAAACGTTTCCAATATAATTATTAATAATATAATTTGATTTATGTGCAGATATATTCAATTACATATATCATGATAATTATTATATAGTGCCGTCATTAATCTTAATATTATGCTATTCGTATTAATCAATTAGAAATTTACTCAGGTTTAGTGCAATCCCAGTTGCAGGGAAATAAAATGTATTATTATAATTTCAAAGTAGTCTTCATGTAAAAGTTCCTAAACTAAACACGATATCCAATTGTAACCCAATGCAAAAATATTTAAAAATAACAAAATAACTAATCAAAAGCAATTAATAAGTCACGTGTCATGTGAACATTAATGAAGACATTGCAGAAGAGAATAGTACTATTTAACGTTTAGTGTCATAAGCATAAAACTAATATTCTTTCAGTATTAACATAACAATTATATAAAAGAAACTGTAAATTATAGCTGATTATGAGTTATGCTATAATAAATATGAGTACGGTGGGCATTGAGATCATTATCCGACATAGAACTAACGAAAAGTAATTAGTTGTTGTGGAATTTAAAGTTGAATTTTTCATTTCAAGAATTTCAAGTTGAACCCTCCACTTATTGAGGCTTTAAGAAGAAGGAAATTTATTTCGATGTGAGTTAATTTCCGTAAAATTAACGCCACGTTACTATATTAAACATTAGTTTGAGAATATGGAGAGCAAACGATAAAACATTTTATTGTCTAAGTAGTCCACATTTTAAATATTCTTGCTATAGGTCACCAGGCATTCAATCATTGTGCTATGCAAATCAGTTCAAGGTGTATATCAACTAGCGACCAACTAACCGAAATGTAAGAAAATATTATTGTCACACTTGGTCACGAACTGATCCAAGTTTGACCGTTGCAATGCCTGTCTTAATTTAAATCATTATTTTTAAATAATTTACTGAACTATTAATGTTTCCATTTAAATTCCAAACCCTCCAAAAACGCACACATTTTATATTAACTCTGAAGATAAAATAATAATGAACTGCAAGATTGAATAAGTGAAATACAAGTTAATAACATTTTTATTAATAAAAAAAACCCAAATTAATTAATAGTTGGAAATGTAATTCGAACAAAATCGAGTTTTCTCGATTCTTTCGAACAAAAAAATGTTAAATACTTTATTGCATTGTATTTTACAGCATTTCCAGTATTATTGTTGCACTTTATTCAATAATTATTTGGTCAAATTCCTGCAAATTAACCGCAGGATTAAAAAAAATCGTGTTTTTAGTGCACACAATACAAGTTTTAGTGAACACAAAATACCTATGGATGATAAAACGAAGAGGCTTTAGTGGAAGATCTGCCTGTGTTTGAATAAATTCCACAGTATTCCATGTCATGTGTTATATTATCTTCATTTTATAAAATAACCATGACGGCAAAAGTTCATTGTCGTGCAAATGTTGAAAAAATTCAGTTAAAATATTTCTTCCTAACAATGAAGATGGAGAAATTGAATAAACGGGGTTCTATGAGAAACCGCCATCCAAAACACCACTGACCATTTTGTGAGGAAGTAATGGAAGTTTCACAAAGATATTTAAATTATCACTTCTTTGAGATATGACGTATTCTGAAGAACTCACTCTTTATTGCAAAAGTTTTGTTAAAAAAAGTAAATTTTAATGGATCGCCCGCCATTCATTAAATTGTTAACAAATCATCAATGATACGTCTGGAGTGGTCCAGAAAAAAATAAATATCATTACATCTTATATATTAGGACTTCACTGCATATTATGTATGCCCAACTTACTTAGAATCTTTTAGAATATTCTCAAAAGAAATCCATTTTATTAATTCTGACCTAGCAAAGAATTTGTAAGTGCTTGTTCCACATGTGGAAGAACTTTATTGACAACTTCTCCTCTACGAATAGTTAATCTACCACTACCTGTTTGTAAACCACTCACAATAGATCCAGTTTGAAAAGAACATATCAA
Organism: Rosalia funebris; assembly: GCA_037954035.1. Lineage (NCBI taxonomy): Eukaryota > Metazoa > Arthropoda > Insecta > Coleoptera > Cerambycidae > Rosalia > Rosalia funebris. The sequence continues at coordinate 14,204,502 of JAZFAV010000034.1, read as the reverse complement.
GCTAATCTTAAGCTATATATAAAAATTCATTGGTATTATTGTTAAGTTTAGGAAATACTTTCGAACACATCTTAACTATCACAATTGCTGAAAAATAACCTTCCATCATGTAAATATTCTACTTTACTATAATGAAAATCATAATTCAAAAGCAGCTTCAGGTTACACTAGGAAGAAAACTTTATCAGAACTGCTTGATAAATTTCGAAAATAAAAAAAATTGACATAAATGAAAGAAATTAATCGAGGAAGCCGTTACTCTGTGGTAGTTCATAATTCACAACGGAAATGAGTAAAACAGCTACTACGTTTTTATAAAACTATTCATTTTTTTTATAGTGGTATAAAATATAGTGGTATAAAAACGTAGTAGTTGTTTTACTCATTTCCGTTGTGGATAAATGAAAGATACTAAACTATTCTAACGACGACAGTTTTAAAATCGACAGTCACCTTTGATCAATTTTAGATATCTCAGCATGTTTTATTTCCTATTGACTTGCTATATCCAATTGCCTGCCGTGAAGTGATAAATGAGAAAGCACTTTCCATTGTTTTATTCCTAATGCTCATAAGTAAGTGTACCACTCTAAGTCCTTATAAATTGACACTCTAAGCAATCTGGAAGCTTCCATTAATTCCGTTAATTAAATTCGCGCGGACTAAGTCAGCTACTCGGAAAGCAAAACGAGCAACATACTTATAGCTCGATGCAAATTAACTAATCGGCATCCTTTTACTCAACAGTCGATAGAGGCGTACTTCCGTCAACCGAACTGAATGCTGCCGCGGAAAGTGTTCAATTTTTCGTCGACAGTACGGCGAATAACCTGCTAATTCTAAAGATATAGTTAGGGGATACATTCTGTAATAAAATTAATAAAACAATTTTTGTCAATACTTAAATGAAATGCTTTGGATGTGGCAAAACAGTTTTATTTTCAATTTGGAGAGCTTCAAGAAATATCGGCAGCAAACAGGACGTCTAAATTTCATGTATATCTTTCATGTCATTGTGTCTTTGTAAATATGCCATCTCGTAATTTTTTATGTTTTAAGAAGCCTTTGACAAACAATTGCAATAATAGCACTAACTTAGTTTTCCATAAAACACCAAAACACTACACACTGCACTCGAAGATGATTAAAACTCTAGTCTTAGGAGTTTTAATCATCTCTAGATGATGCAAACTTTGTTAGCGAAACGTGAGTCGAGTGTAGTGTATAGTGTTTTGGTGTTTTGTGGAAAACTAAGTTAGTGTTATCGTCACACCAAAGGTTCCAGCTTACTCCAGTAATTTCAATAATACAACATCTACAACAATTAGTTTGACAGTGTTCTATTATTTATACTCATCTCGATGAGGTTTCTTCAACTGTTAAATAATATAAAATGAAAAATAATAATAAATATCAATTTACGAGGGGGTACCCAACAGAAATAGAACTGATATTGTGGTGGGCGGAGTTTTTGTACAGTCAAAGTCGGGTTTAGAAGCCATACTTTGTTGGAAACACCGTATTTTTTTTTTTAATAAAAAAACACGCTTGTGAAGGATCTGTGCACTCACATAATTAACTGGTTCACAAGTTGAATTTGACAGTGTCAGTTAATTGCGCCAATTCAATGTTTTACTCACAACTTTTTAACTGAAAAGAAAATATAGAAATATAGATAAACCTTGGTTGATGATGAACATCGATCCCATAATATAAATATCCCAAAAAATGTATTACACAAGGAACGGGGAGAAATAGACCCACCATTATATATATACATATATATATATATATATATATATATATATATATATATATATATATATATATATATATATATATATATATTATAGACTCGCTAAAGTACCATCATGATCAAAGATCCATGCCATAATTAGTATACCAGAAAATACACAATGAATAACTTAAACATTGGCTGAGGACCGTGATATAAGTCAAAGGTAAGAATTTTGAGAAGAGGAAAGTGACATCAGCATAAAATAACATTAATTAATTAATTAAGATGATCCAAGTGACCCATTAACGATTATCTGGATCAGACAGATATGCAATAGGAACTGTATTTTCCTCTCCATGTTATTGGTTTCAGGTGCGGTCGCATTTCTTTTTTTAAATGGATATATCAACAGACGCAGTGTACGATATTGGACAACAAATAATCTCCTCCAGATATATGAGTATCACATCCAATGTTCATAAAATTTAAATGTGCAGCCGGGGATAGTGGAGGACAACGTTTTAGGGATCTATTTTTTAATGGCATTAATAGGACCTGTATCTGAAAATAGTATCTGTAATAGAAAATAGGAAATGTATCTGAAACATTTCTTGAGTAGCATTCTCTTTTCGGGACTTTTCAAACCAAGCTTCCCAATTGATTCAGTTGTATCCAGACAAATAAGATACATATTTACCATCTGCCTCATTCTGACTCTAATGGGATGGAGTATAACCACATCATGTACAACAAATGATAGACTTTATTTATTAAATATATTTAATTATGCCAAGACCCCTGAGTTGGACGAAAAGTACCTATAGAATGGCCGACTTTTTTCCGACTTCAACCCATGTGATTATTTTGTATGGGGCTATTTTTACAAGGGTAATGTATACATCGGAAAATCACTTAATGTTGACAGCTTTGAAACGACATCATAAATGAAATTCGGGGATTCACATAAGTAATTTGAAATATTCTAAATAAATTCGAATACAGATAGATTGTAGGTCAAGGCATTTTTGGAGCCTATATCAAATATCGAATATTTGATTTACCGTTTTATATTAATTTTATATTTCTTTTATTTACCTGTTATTCAATATTTAGTTGGGTGTACACACTTACCTGTTATTTATTTATTTATTTATTTTTAATTATGTATTTATTTTCCATACAATGCTGTTTATCTTAGTTATGTAAATAAGTTTCAAAATACAGGTGAATACAGGTGAAGTTTTCTAATTTCGAAACTGTCTATAACAGGCCTCTTTGGCAAACATCATAGGCCTCAATTCGGACGCCTTGTATACTGTCAATATTTCTCGAAATGCTCTAAATTGAAAATAAAAAATGACATTAAGGATCATTTCGTTAAAGTACCTATGGATAAAAACTGATTTATCAATTGTATTATAAACTTTAGCACCTCACTGTATGAGTGCGTTCAAATAGACAAAAGTGTACTGATTTCCTCTGGAGGCTGGTCAAGCTAACTCCCTTATAATCCAGAACTCGTTCGATCAAATCAGATTAGCGTGTGTGTAGTTCAAACGTTACCCATCATGATTTATTGTCTGTGTTAACTCGTGTAGGTCGGGGTTTGAGCTCCGATTAGATAAGGTGTTATGCACCAGCAAGCGTTCACAATTCTACATCTGGGGCTAAGTACCCTTTAACTTTCGTCAATAACTATTTATATTTAATACATATGTCCCCTTTATGTTTAATACCTATAATATCCAAGCTAGTATTAACTAATAGATATTGGAGATTCAGTTTCCAGGATTCAGTTTTCTTAATCTCAATAGTAGTCTTGATACATTACATTATGTTATATGGGTTTGGGCCTCATCAGCCACTGATCGCATGGGTAGTCTCTTGGCTGATAAGGCCAATGATGGTAGTCCCTCTTATCCGGGTCATTATCATTTTTTGATCAAGGAGCAATTTAGGTACGTCCCCCGCCGTAAGCCTCGGCTCTTCTAGGATAACAGGGGTCCCTAATATAAGGTACCTCTTCTCCTCCAGTGCGGGACAGGTGTAAAGAAGATGAATGGAGGTTTCCTCGTCTTCTTTACAGTATATGCAGGCCGGGCTGTCAGTTAGCCTCAACTTGTGCTTATATGCACTCAGACTACTATGGTGGCCCATTATGATCCCCACCAGGATTCTGGCTTTATGCCTGTTCAATTTAATGAATTCTTGGGCCCATTTCTCAATCTCAGTATTCGATGAAAAGTTTGGTTATTCGACAATCGTTTACTCCTCTCCATCTTTTATTGTGCTGGTCTCTTGCCCAGCCATTGATGCGGCCTCTGATCAGATTTCGACTTATTCCCACTCTGGTCCATAGATGTTTTCCTTGATCCCTAGTCTGCCAAGGTCATCTGCAATTAGATTTCCCTTAATGCCATTATGCTCAGGTATCCATAATAGTTCCACCGGTCCCTTCCCTGCCATCATAACTTGCAGCATCTGCCACCGATTCCATCTTACCAGTCTTGATACTAGTTAACCCAGTTCTTTCTTTAATAAAAGTTATAATAGTTCCATGGTTAGTTTTGTCAAGTACGCCAAATGTCAGGAAATGATTATCACAATTATAAACGTAGCTACAGAACATCCCCATGCATACAGAACATTAGTAATTTTGTTTACAATATAATATAAAAAATATATTCCTGGATAGCTCTAAAAATCTCTTGCATGACATCATAATAAACCTGATCCATTCTTGGCCCATATATTTTTCAAAGGGGCCTGATAGAATGAGGTTTTTTTTTTAAATTCATAATGCAATTTAGGAAACAAGAAATAAGATAATATCTTCATCATGTCTATTCTCATTTCTGAGATCATAATTGAAAATAGAATCTCAGCATTAGATAACGAACTAACCTGCTTTCTTACATTACGTGGCATTGGTGAATTTATCCTGTAATCTTTTATCTCTTTATATGTATCTCTCATATATCTTCTATCTAATACAAACCTTTCAGAGAGATTACAGAAGAAGTGACTCTCTTACTTGAGATATATATGTATATTTACACAACTCGGATTTACGTTCCATCCGTGTTGGAAGTAAATCCTGTTAAAATTTTCTTTTTCAGATGGCTAGGAGATCTAATGATGTTTTTATGAAGGAAACAGATTAAAGTAAATGTTATAAGTTTTGCTCCTTTCTGGTTACAAATTCTTCCACCATTCTTTTTAGAACAAGTATTACAATTATATTTTATTACTACAAGTATTACAACAATTTTTATTACAATCATTTTATTGAATATTAAAATTGGTAGATGAAATTGTATCTACTTCATCCATAAGAATGTATTTCGTACTCTCAGAGAGTAGTTTAAGTTACTTGAAAGTATATAAATGCAATAACGTATCATACATATTTATCGCATGCGATAAATTTGATTAATTGTTCAAGAATGCTAACATTTTTATGCATATTACTTATGAAATGAAAAATGTATTCAACTCTATTATGTAGATTGTGTATCATATGTCACTGTTTCACTCACACAAAGAAGATATCATCTTAATAGCGATTATTTCCATCACAAACATAGATAAACCATATTATATGCGTTAATATTTCAAGTGGGCCTGACGAACTTAACAATATATGTGTATAAAATACCGGAGGAAATGTGTCGTATCTTCTTGAAAAGCAGACCGTAACCAGGGTTCTTATTTATGACAGGTCGCGAGATGCATTATTTAGCATAATGGAATATAACGGGATCGTGCTTTCTCCGATCATATAGTTTTCAACTTGGAACCCCTGAGCGATAACTCATCTTAGTCCTTTATACTACCGCTTCCAATGCATCGAATTAAAATCTTTTTGGTCATATACACAAAATAAAAGGGATAATACGAAAATGACAATTCTATTGATATATGAAGATGTATAGCACTCATGTATGACACTCCAAATGCTATAGTCAATGATTTTAATGACATTTTAGAAGTGTATATTTTTACGGTGATGAACAAAATGTGGATGATTTAATAAAATTGATAGTAGTGCAGATAGTAGTAGATTACTACCTAAATATCTATAATTTGTATTAAGAAGATATTATAGTAACCTCTAGGAAATTAAAATACAAAATGCCATCAGGGCACGAAAAAGTTATATCCTCTTTGAATATAGATATGTTCTAGCTAAACCGCTTCGTTATATACTCATATGCAATCCGCCCGTAAAAGCTCTGCTTTACTCTGACTGTTGAAACTTTGACTGTTCGAACGGTTTTGATCATTCATCAAAGCTATTAGCAGCAATATTATCTCCTCATTTTTATTAATGAATAGGAACGATTAGAAGAGACACTAAAAACCAAAGGTAATTGTATGCACAAATCTACTATTTATTCACACAATTACTTCTGTCTAAATACATATTAACAAAACGCAAAAAAATATTCGCTGATAACCAATTACCAATGTTGACAATGTTGATAAAACAATTTTTATTAACAGGTTTGATCCAAAAGACTTTAATATGTACAAATTTAAGAGACTTTTAAAGTTTCATATATAAAAATTCTTATTGTAGAAATTGAGAGGTCGCTGGGCACTTGGTGAAATATTTTTGACTAGTAAATGGAGGGATACACTTGGTAAGTTTCACAAAAATTTTTTTGAATACCTACCAAGTGGTTTCTTTCATTTATTAGTTAAACATTCTTAAATTATTGGTCATGAGCAAAGCCATTGAATCTAAAGAAATATTTGTCAATAATAAATGATTAAATAATCATGGACATTAAATTTATTATTGCGAAATTGTTTTTCTTTATTTGTTTTATCTAACCAACTTTTTTATATAAATTTTTTATCTAACTAAAAATAAAATTCGACTAGTCGAATTTTATTTTTAGTTATTGGAGGGTTTTTCTCAAAAATGATTCCTTGAATTCTTAACGACATTATTCATTACCTTACGAAAGCACTATATAATGAAGTTAATGCTTGTCACAAGAATGAAGCCATAGAATAAATCAGTTTTAGTATGATCTTCCAGAAAGTTAGTGAAATCATCTTTTGAACTGCTTGCAGTTTACAAATTTAAATTATTATTACGAGATCGACTGATGATGAGACTTTTTATGTATTAGCCACATATCTTATGCAAAGAACAAAATTATTTTTCTATCTATCGTATCTTGTTTCAATTCACGTTTAGCCATAATAGCAAGTATCAGCCCGGAACTGTACCTTGATAATTTTTTATAGTCGTTACTTTTCAGATGAACTTAATAGCAGATTTCAGCTTGAAAACAACACTAGGTGAATACTTTCTAGATGACTCTATACTCTAAAAAATAAAATAGGCGATCGAAATAAAGACTGGGAAATAACCTACACCCTTACCAACAAACTTAGGGTATTACGGTAGAGACCGCTGTTGCGCGGTCACCAACATCCCTCTCTGGTCTAAAAACTGAACCTGAAAGATGAAATAGAGACACCTTGTATAAACCACAATGCCTTGAAATATTGCTTTTTCTGAAAAACATGTAGAGTTTCTACATCAAAAAGGTGGAATACATTCTTCGTCATTGATGATGTGTCTCATAAAAGATAAGTATTATAAAGCAGCCCAATATTACCAACGACATATAGTCATATAGTTTCGACATATCGCTAGGGTTAGCCTTCTCTACCAAGATCCTCTTTACAATTAACAGCTTCTAGAATCTTAAATATGATGAAGAAATATGATGTAAGTTTGTGCACTGTTTCTCTGTCACGTTGTATCTTCAGTCGATTTTACTAATAATGAAGTTTTAATTCATTTTACAAACAGTTTCCTGTTATGATCTATATTTTCAACTAAGTCAAAACTAAGTCTCGCAATTTGTTTTCATTAATTATGTAATGAAATGATCTCATCTCATTACATAATTAATAAAAACAAATTGCAAGAAAGTCAATTTTAGGCGAGCGATATACGTTTTCTGATTGTCCTGTAAAGTTGCCAAAAGTGAGTTAGCACATGTGACATCTTAAGCGACGATCTACACTATATGTGTACACAATAAATGTGAGAAGTGACCTTTTGACTAGTAAAATTTTTATTTCGATAAATAAACACGAACTATTCCGAATTATAAGCCGAAAGATAATTTTGCATTATGATGTTACAGTTTATATTTAAATCACATACAAAGCTGCCCAATTATCTGTAGAAATAATAAATAGTAATTTTGCAGGTTTTCAATGGAACGCCACGAACGAGGTCCGTAATTAAATGGGCTCATTAAACGCGGCATCAAATATCAATTACGGTATAATGGAAATTACTTTCAGTGGAGGAAATAACAATTTAATGCAATTACCTTAGTAAATTTTCTAAACGAAAAGTTTGAATTGTACTTATTTGCAGAAAACGAGGGCAGCATTAAATAACGTTAAAGACTGAATAAAAGCTATAGTCTGGCTTAATGAGATTGCATGGCATGTCGATTGTATTGGGTATTCCTGTGATTCCAGAGAGACCATTTGTAACAGAAATGCAAATCGTTATCAGTGAATAATGAAATCTTTTTCAACTTACATCTACATATTGCCAAGAAAAAAATGGATAGGGGGCAGAAATTAAATTGTCATAACTTAAGAGGGTCATATAAATGTCATAGCCATGTTATTTCTCTTACTTCAATTCTAATAAACTAAACAAAATGCTAATAAATCTTCCTGCTCCATAAACTGTTTTTATTTTTCGTTATTTATGAACACTTCTCTATAGGATAATACCTACTATGGGCGGGCGCAGAGAACTGCACTTTTATTGGCTAGGTCCCGAATGATTGCCCTGAATGCCCACCGTATGTTCTGTGATTAAAACTCGACTTTAATTATCAAATGCGTAATTTCATTTGTTGGACCAAAAGGATATTTTAATGGTAAGTTCAAGTTTAAAAAAATATATTCCTAAATAATTTTTGTAAAGCCTTTTCATTATTTTCCAGCATTCTACTTTAATTTTTTTTTAAAATACATAAAAGTGTCTTCAAAAACAGGAGGTCATGAACTAGTAACTGGATGTTTATAATAGGTTCAGCAAGTAAATATATCTACAGGGTCTAAGTGTAATATACAAAGTGTTTATCAAAAGTTGGGAGATTTCAAAAGTAGAGATACTAATGATCAAAATATTTCCTCCTTGAGCAAAATATGCCTGGTATATTCATGGTTTGAGAGATAAAGGGTGTTCAATGTTAAAATTCTGTTTTGAAATAATTTTGAAAGTGCTCATAGTATAAACATAATTTGGCAGCTTTACGTTTTTTTACATGAAAAATAAAAAATATTTTCGCATGATGGAATTTTCTTCTATTAAATTTTTAATGATCATTAACATACAAAGAAATCCTCCTGCAGCAATCATCAAATCAGCTCTGTAGATTAATTTAGAGATTTAAGATTACATAAATATAAAATGTATGGAAACTTTTATTAGCAAATGTTTCGAAAACGGATAGAAAAACGGAAATTAAACAAGAGCCGCTTCTTATGCAAAGAAGGACACTGTTTCATAATTTCATTTCACCTTGACCACGATTCTAAAGAAAACATATCAGCAATTTAGGAAAGAAATAAAGTATAACTCGCCTTCTATGAGAAATGTTAAAATTAATTGAAAAGATTTTTCAAAAAATTTTTGTTACAGAAAACGTAAAACTGCTAAATTTCATGCTCATACTATGAAAACTTCAAAATTATTGAGAGATCTCAAAATAAGATTTAATTGCACATTGATGAGGAATCTGCGTTTCTGAAATCGGCAACATTTGCACAAGGCATATTTAACTGAATCGCTATACTTTCATCAATATCTTCAGTTTAGAGGTTTTCCAATCTTTTGCAGACACCCTCTATACATAAAAAACGTATTCCAACTTCGTACTCCAAAAAAAAATTAGACGGATATCCTGGGTCTTAATGATATATACTGCTTATACGAGTATTATATTTTATATTTTTAAGACATTTTAAGTTAAAGCAGTCTCTCAGTCTTCTTCCAATCTGTAAAGCTAAAGTAGTCACAGCAATCACAAGCTCAGTTTTTCACACGAAGTGCTCCTCAAATCGCAGAGCCAATACGTGATATAAGTCAATGCAAGAAGATTACCCTATCCAGATAATAAATTAGTATTAGTACAGATGCAGGCATCGGTCGCGATAAGGGGATCAAACTGTTACATTGCAATTCACAGCCTCACTGCATCAGCATTATCAGTGGCTCATTCGACCGTTTAGAGAAGTCATCTTCTATTCATTTCTCGTATCGTCCTCTACCGTGAGATATGGATGGGATCCATTATTTGTTAGTATTAATGGTCGTACATAATCGAACGGAATGTAACGAATTGACGGCGGAGCGTGCTTGAATTAGCATAGATTAATGTAGAGATTAATTTAATGTTTATCTTATCATTTCAATGGTTCTTTTTGTAAACTAAAGTTGAGTAGAATTACCAGAACGAGGATCGAATTAATTGGCATATGATAACTGCCCAAAACGTTTTATATATCTTTCTGTGGATAATCAAAATATTAATTTAATGCTTGATGGTTTGTAAGCTGTCTAGTTGGTAGGATAATCATAAAAATTAACAATTTTTTATACGCTTACATACGTTGGGTCATGGATTATAAAATCAGGAATAAAAATTAGCCCTCGTCTATATTTTTCGAATTATCTGGTCGCAAATTTTTCTCAGCAAGATCAGTTCACTTTTCTTAGCCAATATGGAGAAACATCATACTATATTACTAATACTGAGATAGGAAGAAAATAGCATTTTAGTGCTATTTTTTTCTATTGTATTTTTTTCAGTTTCTGAGTTATGGATAGTTGTGGCCTGTTTTCAAATTGGTGTGTTTAGTTATCGAATTTGGGAATACATCAGTGTTGTCTATGTTCGAACAATTTATTTTGATGACACTTCTTAAAATTATTAACAGTAATACTAAAGGATTCCTATCTTTGTCCTAAATATTGGCGGGGTTTCACAAAACTGGTCCTGTAGCTCATGAAAAAAAGTGCTAGTAGATCAACCATTCCTGAAGAAGTGGATATTCATCAAAATATGGAATTAGCCTAAAAAATCTTTCAACTGCTTATCTCTAGAAATTAGACTTTGTTACAAACGGTTGTAAAAAGAACTCGGATATACATTCATGTATCGTAAGATGAATAAAAGTTGGATATGAATATTTTAAACTCTTTTGCTAAAAAAAAGCTCTCCGGATGTCTTACATACTGCCAGTAATATGTTAAATATGGGTATTTTCTTATAAGAAAAATGTTAGTTTTTAATTTTCATTTACAAAACCTATAGTTCATTATTATTTTGTCTCTAGAGTTAATAATACATTTACATGTTACTCGTGTTGTCAGTGACGCGCGTAAGCTTTTATGTTAAGGGTTCAAGTCAAGAAACACAAATATATTAAGTCAGAATACCTGAATATTTTATAGTTCAAAGAAACGTGCACATAGTGCTACAAAAGTATTCTATGTATGTAGTAGAATCTAGAAAAATTAAATAAATAATATTCTTTTTATTAAATGTGTTTTGATGAACTATGTTACTTTAATTTTTTTAGACTATGTCTTTATTGTGCCTTAATTGTATCTTCACTGTGTCTTTAATTGTTGTTGCCGTTGAATAATATTGTGAAATATATGGTCAACTTTTTAAAGATAAATAACATTTTGTTAACTCATTTAAGCCCAATGATTTAGACAATTATCGTCAACAAAACGACACTTGTGCGAGTGTTGTACCTCAAGTTGTATATAGTCTTAGATGACCTTTAGAGTCTGAACTTCATACGGCGATAAGGTTGAAAGTTGTGCGGCAGTGTTTAGGGCCGTCATTATCCTTAAAAATAACACTAATCACTACGACTAACGGCAGGTCTGTTGAATTGTTACTTTTACTTACGCTTTATTTTTACTTGTTTCTTAAGTGAAACACTTGAATGCAGACTAAACAAAATAACTACTACTATCGAATGAAATCACAGAACATACACACTGATACATGGCCCCATAGATCATAGACTTAAAGAACTGAACTTAACTGAACTGAGCCAAGCAGAGATTACTTCTTCTAGCAAGGTCAATATTATAGCCACTGTATTACGCAAACTCATCGATCAGGCTAGCTAAATTACATATAGTTTTTCGGGTAATAATGACTCCCCCCCCCTCCCCGTGCACCGCGGATCTTTATAAATCCAAGGCGGTAGAGAGTTAGCCCAGATTCTCAGTGCGCAGGCCTGCCAAGGCTTGCGCACTGCCGGTTGCCGGCATACTGGCGCTTTAATTTAAATGGAAATAGGTATGATAATTTCTCCACTGACTTTATATTATTATCACAATTTGAATTAAATTTTATTTGTTAAATTAGCATTAAAATATTCCTTTTATATCAAGACCATCTTTGTGAAGTGTAATTCGTCTTTGGGGAGTTGCATTCCCCTACCTTTAGTGTTATAAAGGGTGGTGAAATATTAAAATATCAAGTTTTGTATTTATAGTGTATTTCAGGAAAATTATTTTTTAATATACCTTTTAGAACACCCCGTATGATGAACGTTACTATCTTGTGAGGAACATCGATAGTTCAAGTAAGATGTATAGTACTGAAACCCATAAATGAAATTCAATATAAAATTGTGGCTATTTGTAAACACACATTAGTCGATATGGTAATGCATTTTTTCTCTCAATTACAACCAACGTTACATGTTTTTCTATATTGCGATATGCACTGTATTATATTAGACCATATTATTTCATATATTATGTAATTATGTATTTCACCGCCAGATTAGCGATTATATTGTAAGCCTTAGGACAACCGATAACAGTTTATTAAAATCTCCCGCCATTCCTTTTTTATATAAGGTACGAAAAATATATCACCTTATCTTATTTTATATATGCAAAAAAACTGACCGTTAAGATTTGTCGGGTGTTTTATTGAATAATTATTAAAATGAAGTGAAGCTTCATGGCTTGGTGAAGGTGAGAGTGGAATGCGGTAGTGATTTTCCTTTGTTCAATTCGAGTGAAGTATGTTCAGTGTAAATATATAGTGTGTGTGCATAAACAATTTTTTGGACATAATTTGTGATTTGTGTGTGATGGAAACTGGTCTAGACGACTGGCATTAGGGCAGGAGTTAAATAGGTAAATTAAGTATTTAAGTACGTTAACTTTTAATTAAAATACAAAATAGTTTGAAGAAAAAAGTAGCAGCCGAACGGGGTTATTCGTTTTCAAATTGGGGCTCCTACATATATCTATACATATATTGCGTATACAATTTCATGAAGCATAAATATAATGACTTTTGATGTGCATAAAGAAATCATGACCGACTTTATTGTAAGTAAAAAAATATTTAGTTAGATATAATACCAACATATGAATGGAAAAAAGCGAGCAATCAAGACAATAAATTGTATTAGTGGCATTATATTGTCTGTGAAATAATTGCAAACAGATTTCCAATTTTTAATTAAGTAAAAATATATGTCTATTTGCAGGTAGGTTCCGAACGAGCTGGACACCGTTTTTCATACAAGGTAAGATTTTTTCCTATAATAGATAGTGTAACAGCATATAATAAAGAATTGCGTAGAAAAACTACTACAGCTATAGTAACTACTACAGCAATGTACATTTTGTAAATTAAGATAGTATCTGCATGGTATGAATATGAAAAATACAGCTTATATTTCTTAATTACCACAAACGTAATATGTGGGTAATTTTCACAGTTTCCTATACTACGTTAAAACGTCATTCAACGACTCAACGATAACTTTATTTGAAAATATATAGATAAATATGAAAAACACAAGAAAAATATTTATATAAGTGCTAACAATAGTCACCAATGGGTGTATCGGGTTGGATAGTATCACTTTGCAGTCTTTAAAACGATAATCTTGAATATTTATTAACAATAATAGTATTAATGGTGCCCTATTTTAAAGTACAACTTTTGTTAAATATTCATTAAATAGTGAGAAATCTTTGTATATAAGTACCATAAAGAATATATTTCTTCACTATGTAATCGATTGGCAATCCCTACAATATTAGCAGTATTTAATTTCTTCTTGCTCCATTATAATGTAGTTGTTTTTAAGTTTACTAATGAACAGCTTCTGAAGTTGAAATAAGTTACGGACCTTATGAAAATTTTCGTATGAAAAACAACACTTGATTTGCGAGTTTATGTAATAAGACAAAACAACGACATAACAATGTAAGCTTGATACTGCTTTTAATTATGAAGAACAAAATCCCTTGAAAATGATTAACTGAGTTGAACTGGAACTTAAAATTATTGGAGCTCAATTTAGAACTTTACTGTAGAAACACTTGGTGTAACGAAATAAAAATTCGTTGAACTTTGGCGTAGCGATTAAAGAAAAGTTTTAATTAACGTCGTGTACTCTATTATAGACTCTGCCATGCTGACTGCATTATTAGCTTTACGTATAGATCGACATTTAGATTCTTTGATTTTTAGATTAAATAAGTTATATATCTGTTACGTTTTGTTGCGGAAAAAAAATAGAATTAGGTCTTAACACGAATACTGCATAATTAGATAAGCCAATGGTGCTGATCTATGATATCGTATAATAACTGCGTATACACATTTATTATACAAGTGTATTTATTTTATAAAAAGGTGAACTTTAAATAAAGCATCGTATTTATATACGTATTACATCTTTATACCATGTGTCTCATTGAAAACGAAGTCACCCAGATACTTTCGTAATTTTTTTAAATCCAGATTTGAGCTTGCACAATTGTAATCCCATATAAAACGTATATTTCGAGGCAACCAACATAAATTTAAGTAACGAACTGAGACAATCACCTCCCAAATGAGGCACATTTGGTGGATTTGGACAACGATATTTTGCTTCACGTTGAAGATATCGAAAAAAGTTATCAACAAAAGTTGTTCAGAATCTAAATTTGACAAATTTTATTAGGAAATTAGGAAATTTCATTACGTAATTAGCATTTTCAGTCTACACACGGTTACAATTTTGATTTTCAATTTAATAGGATGCTATGGAAATAGAAAAACAATATTGAATAAAAGCGTCGATTTAACAAAAAATACATTTTAAGACAAACGAAAACTAACACTTAAACTTTGGTATTTGATATATGTAAGTAAAAAACAACAGTTTAAGGTAAGAATCAGGTTTTTAAATAATTACTCATTACACATAAATGTAAATTTTAATTGATTATCAGATGTATCCTTTCTTAACTAATCCTTTTCAATTTGAATACATTTCTCAATTCATTATAATTGTGATTAGCTATTTTTGTCACCTCTGGAATTCTGATATCGCGACAGGCTCCTCTTATATTAACACAGAGTTCTTCTCGATTTCTAGGCCTTGCTTTGTAAATATTATTCTTCACTGTTTCCCAGCAATAAAAACCGAATGGTGTAATATCGGGGGACCTAAGAGGTCTTAGTTCAAAAGGACTATTTCCTCCTATCTAGCGCATTGCAAAATTTTCGTTCAACTACTGACGAACAATTCTGGAAATATAGATTGACGCACCATCTTGCTGGAAAAACATTTACTGTTGTACATCAAGAGGAATATTTTCAATTGCACTTCATAATTATATATCGAAAAAATTAACTAAACGCTTAACATTTAACGGGTTATTGATAACGGACCAATGATTCTGTCTCCTAAAATTCCACACACACGTTAACTTTATCTAAATATTGGTCTTTATAATAAATAACCCAATCAAGATTTTCTTTAGCCCAGTATCCACAGCGCTGAGAAGAAATGTAGTCCCATCAGTAAGCAAAATTTGATGTAAAAAACTTCGGACGTCTAAAAATTTTCCCTGTGCCCAATAATAGTATTCTAACCTTTTATTTCCATCGCCTTCTTTCAAAGTATGTAGAAATTTTTATTTCTAAAGCTTGATTTTATGTCTACTGAAATATCTTCTAATTTTCTCCTTATCGATATTCAGTTGAGACGCTAAATCTCGTACTCTCGCTCTTGGATTTGCTTCATTCGCTACTAAGATTGCGTTATCTTCAGAATGCGGATATATTCGACGAAGTTGATCACTCTGATATCTTTTAATAACTGCCAGTTTCATTGAAATAAACTCAGCATTTATAGAGGCTGCAGTTCCATGACTAATAGCGACTGGGAAAGGATGTCTTCGGTTAACTTCTGTGGTTACTTTTCTGCTACCACGAGCCGCACGACCAAATAACCTTATTATTTCGATTTTTTCCTTAAATGCATTCGCATTTTACGATATTAAACTAAAACTTTACACAATATAAATAAAAGATTTGTCAGATCGACATTTAATTTAATCATAGCTCTTGTTTTCATGGCATCTTAAAATGATTGCATTAAATCTTGCACTCAATCTTGCATTAAGTTGAAAACCTAAATTGTAATCGTGTTTGGACTTCTTGTATTGAAATTTGGTGTTGGGCTCAAATTTAGATTTCTGTATAAATAACAAGTGCTTTGTGGAAGTTTTGAAATACCTGGTTCTGAATATTGTTTATGAAATCCTCGAGTGCATTTGGGATATTTGAGAATAAACAGTTGTAATATTGAATTTAATGTCCCTACATCTAAATAGTATTTTTGACTTATTTCTGCTGTAAAATGTAGGGTACGCAGTATATATGTAATAAATATGTTTTAACTTGGGACAAACATTTTTGGAGAGTCTAGTCTATGGAAAGCATATTACTGTATATTTTCTGCATATCTGTGTTATACGAAAGACACAAAGACGATGTAGAAATATAAATATTTACGCTGCTATAAGGAATAAAGCAACCGATCAACAAACACTATGATAAACTGAATTATTTATATCTATATCGATTCAAATATCTCAAGTATATGCGACGGCATCTCAGCTGCCGTGGAGTTACTCAAGTGTAATACATTAATGCAGAACTCATAACTTTGTTCATTAGTATAGCTAATATAATATGATTCATTATTCACAGCCGTCATTTGTTCTGCATTAGTGGTATTATAACCCAACCTTAAGCTACCTTACAGTTGTTAAAGGGTATCTGTAAAAGTCAGAAACGGCTCTGATTCCAACATAAATAATACAAACAGGCTTCCAAACCCCAATTGTGCAATCGTTTACACATTACATACATCAGTTTTGATAAAACGTTACGGGAACACCGTGTTTGTCAAAAAAACGAATATGCTAACTGTAATGCAAGTCTAGCGAAATTCTAAATGAGACTTTACATTGATTTAGCGTTCTATTTCAGATGCATATGATTCCTATTAAAATCCGCATTGGTTATCCACTGGCATGCAATTAATCGTCTCGGAAGCCTTGCAGGTTCTTGTTTCTCATGCATATTTATGGGCGTATTATTTGGCCAGCATAGAGGGCTAGGTAACTTCATGTTGCAATTAACTGCAGACAATTTATGTTGCCCATTATTAAGTAAGACGATATCGATGAATGTTTGCTATAACTTAATGTGGGTATGAAACATCCAATAATTCTGAATTATAGGGCGTCCAATTATGTTTACATGTTAAGGTCGATCCACACTGTAGTTAAGGTCACGCTCTGCTCACACTCCACTCAAGGCGCGATAAAATATTGTGACATGTTATTTAAATGGAAATATTCATATTTCGCGCTTCGCTCACGATCTTTGACCGCGGTTTTTCTCCTCGCGGATATTTTAAACGAGCTGTGAGCGAACCGTTGCGTCAGTGTGTTGTATTTTATCCACAATGTATTGAAATGCATGTTTTGCCATGCGAAAATGTTGGAAACATTTTGTTTCATCATCTACAAGACCTTTATATGGACCGAAAAACTCTCCAAATGTCATGAACCCATATCTTTCTGCGTTTTTTGTATTGTTGCTCTTCATCATCCAAACATATGGCAATTGCAGCCAAATCACTTATAGAATATTTATTGATCTTCCTACAGGAATGTGTCGTCATGTTTCATACTGATTAAAAATGAGCTCCAATTGAATGTAAAATGTCAATACTACCCTAAATATTTGACTGTAAGCGGATCGTGAGCGTAGTGTGACCTGAGCGCCTAGTATGAATCGGCCTTTAGAATTCGCCAGGAATTTCTTAATATCTGTAATGGAAAATACCTGAGCATTTTATATTTTTGATGAAAATACGATATTTTTGAAAGATTCCTTATACATCTTTTACTTAAAACAGACACATTAAGGTTTTGTGACGATAGAAGTGCAAATTTCTGTACAAAATATAAATC
Organism: Rosalia funebris; assembly: GCA_037954035.1. Classification (NCBI taxonomy): domain Eukaryota; kingdom Metazoa; phylum Arthropoda; class Insecta; order Coleoptera; family Cerambycidae; genus Rosalia; species Rosalia funebris. The sequence continues at coordinate 14,186,380 of JAZFAV010000034.1, read as the reverse complement.
TATGATAGACTCGCGTCGTTTTTCTGTGCGAATTTCTTAAAAATGTATGTATAAATAAACAAAATACTATTTTTCAACACAAACTATAAACTGACATAATTATGTGATAAGATAAAGATACCTCTGAAAAATGTGAATTCACATTTTGGTAAAATAAATTGTTGTTGAATATCCAAATTCTGACGCTACTTTTTCTGATATAATTTCACAGAATTGAAGTCTACTATTGGGATCATCTTCTACGAGACTTCAAATTTTTTGTAATATGTAGGGGTGACAATTTTTCATGTAAAACTCTGCATGGTTTTTGTACATATTCCACGAAGAGCCGAGATGTAAATTGTGTGGGATTCACAACTGTTTCACCCACAATGTCTGTTTGATGTTCTTGGTACAGTTCTCTTTTCTTCCCGACTACTACCTGGTTTTTGAATCTTCTGCAATATTTACTCTAAGTATACTCCAGGGACAGGGCGATCAGGATATCCCACATTGAAAATTCCTTCAGCTACATAACAAAATAAAAAGAATTAGCTGCAAAATAGAACTCGAACTTATATAAACTTCTAAGTGACATTTTGCACGATTTCTCTCATAAAATCCTAGCCCTTAACTATTTATAAATTTACATAAAGAAAAGTTTTTATTAGTAACTGTATTGGAAAGGTCTTAGATCTTTCTATGGAACAATTATCAGTCTTATTCGGATGTTTATACTGATTAATCTTAAGTTATAATGTAATTTTTTATTATCTTCAATTTATGTTCTGTCTATATCTCTAGCATAATAATAAACCATTTCTATTACATATTGGAATAAATTGGTTGTAGGAGGCTTTCATCATGAATTGTACTTAAAAGACTTAAACATTTATATTTTAAATAAGACACTGTATTTATAACATACATATGTTGAAATAAGATTTCATTCCCTTTTTAAGAATGTAATTTTAATTTTTGATATAGAAAAGGAAGTGGAAGATCTGTTTGTTATACATAAAATTTCTTTTATATTACATTATTGTTAAATCCAATTTCCCTTATTTTCAATTTAAGGATAAATTTCCCCATTAAATTAGATTGTTCACCGACAAGAATTCTCCCCCATGTTTTTTTTACAACCGGTAAATAAATTAGTTTTAATCTAAAGCCATAAGCAGAGAATATCAATATCGGATGGTCTTGTTCTGAATGACCTATATTGATTGATATACATTTCATCAACAAGAGATAACAACAGGGAAACTTTTCAAGTTTCTTTGTAAATACTTTTTATGAACCCAAAATATATTCTGAATAAAGTGACAGGGAATCGAATCAAATCTTCCAGTTACAAGCTGCCTTAAAGGGCTGTCCAGTCTTTGCTTCTTTAAGTCTGCAACATTTTATGTGTTATTTTGCAAGTATATATATAGAAGCTAAATCGTACGCCTTCGAAATTTTCTAATATCTGAAATTTATTTAGTAGAACGCATAATCAATAGAAAACCAAGTTTTGCCAAGTTTCCATGATATATTCCATTATGTTCAAGTATTTGCAAGAGTAAGTATGGGTAAAATGTAACCATATTCTTCGATTAGCTCATATGCACTCGTCGTTTGAATTATGTTATCCCATTTCGAAGTCATTTTACTACATGACATTATAAAAAAACTAATTTCCTTTATCAGTCTTGACTTTTACCGAATGTCTCCTCCCCTTTCTTTCATTAAGTGCCTTCAAGGCTTAAAATAATCTGATTAACTTTTCATTTATTGCAATTTTTATTTAAACTTGCATTTTTTTACGTTGATATGGACTAAGTTTTAGTGAAATATTACTAGTTTAGAGCCTAATTGAAAAATGAATATTCAAAGCCATATAAGGAACTGTGAGCAAACACTGACATGCATTTCCAGAAGAAGACGGAACATTATACAACGGTCATAAGTCAGCTCATTTAAACATAAATTCACATTCTCAGGCTTTATAGAAATTTTCACATTATCAATTTCACTTCGATTATTTCTGTGTATTTCCACTAAGCTAACATCTCATTGTTAAGATTTTTAATGTTAATAAAAAAAAAATACAAACTTTATCTCTTAAGCTAAAGCTTCAATAAACTGTTTAATCTTTTCTCACTATTTTCATAAATTTACTTGTATATTAATTATTATTTTAATTATGCATAACTTCTCAGACAGTAGAAATTATCAACAACGAACTAATAACTAAATTAAAAACATATTATCTAAAGCTATTTTCTATTATTTTCTTTTACACTATATACTGTATAGTAATTCGATGTGGGGAAAAATTAATATCGCAACTACTTCATTATATTTGCCTCAGTAACAAAGAACCGTACATACTTCACAGCTTTAATATTGAGTTATTAAATATTGGAGAGCTTTTTCTGCTCTTTATTTTCATTATACACAAGGAATATTATTGTTTTGATTCACTATTGTCTTATTAAAAGTATCTGTTCATCTTAACAATGTTTGTAGTGTCATAAAAAAATGTAATTTTTCCATTTTATGTACATAATTAGTTAAATATTTTATATTGGTTTATATTTGTGGGGGACGTACACAGAACTTGAAAACAAGTAGAACTCAATAAAAAATATTATTCAGAATTACTTTAATAATAAACATAATATAACAATATATATTTCAAGGAATTTTATTAAATTTCTATTTATTACAAAACTTGATAATTATATGAAACCATCTCAGTAAAACATAATAATGAAAGTCATTATTAGTGTTATCTGTATAAAAGCCCTTAATTATTCATCGAAAAGTGTAGTAGTAATATTTAACTTGTCTAAGAACTGGGCTAATCTCAGACTTTAAACTTTAACAATCTTAAAATTTAACTTTACCGAACACTGGAATACTGCCGAAGAAATTATATAATTATGCCCAGTAGAACTCCATTGAGATAAGTATTTCTCTGTGAGTAACAAGATAAATGACATCGAATAAAATTATTTATGTATCTAGTTTATTCAATTAAATAATTATTTGTTGTTAATAAGGAATTTTTGTTAAGAAGAACTCTAAATAGTTAATTCTATGGAAATAAATAATTTCCGAAGGTGGACAAAATATTACATTTTATAACTAAATATAGAGGGTGATTCAGCTAACACGTTCATTAAAAGTTTATGAACTTCCCATTGGAATTCATTTTCTAAAATTTGAAATCAGGGGTTAGCGAGGACGACCTATTCAACTAAAGTATTTTTGCTTTTCTGACACTTCCGATTATACCGGAAGTAGCTATCAACTTCCTTATTTTAAATAGAATACCCAGTATATTATTACATTTTTGAATTACCCTGCTGATTTTAAGTGAACTTTTTTAACAATTCCCTATACCTATCTTCAGCAGTTTTTGAGATATTTTAATTTTTTTGAAAAAATTAGGTTTTGTAGTATCCCATTGGAATGCTCGTCACTTATTCAAAACAAAAGTTATAGTAGCAGATTTTAGGCTGTAATTAGGCGAACTATTAAACTTTCAGAAGTATGTAGTTTGATATTTTATTATTTACAGGGTGTCCAAAAAATTTAGTTCATTCTGACAAACTTCAACTGCTCAAAAGTCAATTTTCTTAAATGAAACACCCTGTATTTTATTGCTCTCTGTGATGGAGAATTAAGTTATATTTCAATCTGTATTAGGATTCCCTATACCTATCTGCTACCGTTTTCTTGCTATCGAGGTATTTTTTATTCGATACCATAGTTTTCCATTTTATTAATTTACTTCTGACCAGCGGGCCATGAAAATTAAGGTAAGATTTATATTAATTTTTTATCATAAACAATGCTGCAAAATTATTGAACAAAAAAAATCATCATGAATAAAAAGCATATTTTAAACGATTTGGAACTTACATTAGCCTAAACAATAAAACATAATAACAATAATAACTAAATGTTAACAATTGGGTCTTATTGGTGTAACAACTGTTCTATGTGCCGTCCGTTGTGTTCTAAGCACAATAAAACTCGTTTATTAATCTCAACGGTCGTAGATTTCAATGCCATTCTTTCATCTAGTTCGGTGAAGGCAGTTCTAAGTCGATGTAATAAGTCATCTCTGGTATTGATGGGCGTTGAGTAGACTTTACTCTTGATATGACCCCATAATAAAATCAAGGGGTGTTAGATCGGGTGATCTGGGAGGCCATAGAGCCGGACCATTACGCCCAAACCAGCGATCTTCAAACATATTTGTTAACTCATGGTAAACTTCATGGGTTGAGTGGGCTGGAGCCATCCATTTGGTACCAACACGTATTTAGAATATTTAGTGGCAAATTTTCCAAAACATTTGAAACCACCGTTCTAAGAATTTCTAGGTATTTACGAGAATTTAAATTTTCATCATACACTTCAAAACACACGCGATTATCCATCATCAAACAAAAAACATTAAAACTAAATGTATTTTGTAGTTTCACAACTAGCTAAACAAGGAACCCTTGTTTAGCTAGTTCTCGAAACGAGGGCATCTGTTTCTTAAGGGTAAAAATGCGATCACTCCAGATCAGGCTATCAGCTTTTGCGATAAATTCAAGACAGTCTATTCCCACATCTCGTCCCGAAACATCAGTCCTCGTTCGATATTAGTTTGTTCGCTGTTTAATTTATTCAAAATAAACATAGCTATAGTAATACCATGTACTAGTATCATTTCACCACACATAGCACCCCGAAGGCCGCCATAGAACAAATAGGTGCGGATTTATGGTCCATATCAATCTTCTATGTTTTAGATAAATGTGTTTTAGATAAATTAAAGAGAATGAGGAAGCGTACTCCGTTCATTGTCGGACCTGCGCTGTTCGAAGTCAAGCAACGAATTGCACGGTTGCGACTTGGATGGGTGACGCATGGTCTTATTCTCATGGTGTCGCGGTGGTGCTGACTTGGTATTTGGTAACAGGGTGACAATTGGGACAAATACTGGGCACATTGTCTGTGTGAGTTCGATTCTCACCAGAGGGAACTTGGCACTTCCCTCAGGGCTGGGTGTTTGTCCGCGTTTATATGTGTAACCTTTCCCATACACAAAGCCTGCATGTAGGCTTTCTGGGGAAGGATTTTTAATTTCCGTGTGTCCAAACTGTTCGTTTTGTTAGGAAATGAACATTAGTCCGACCAACCTAATACGTTTCTTACACTATTACACACAAATAAAAATCGATTAACCCCAGAATATATTCTGTTAATAGGCTTCAAGTAGGCTATTAAACATTTAATGTTATTAAACATGTTAAAAATGATTTTCCTGAGATGCTTTACTAAACGTTAAAACAAAGTTTTGAAGTTATTATGAAGTTACCTTCACGCACTATTCGTGGATTTTGTTCTGCCCAAACATGCCAATTCCTCCTATTTATTATCCCTTCTCTGTTAAATTTTGACTCATCGGTGTAAATAATTTTGTTCAAAAAATGTGGGTCTTCTTGCGTTATTAATAGAATGCTTTCGCAGAATGCCACACGTCGTACCTCGTCACCTTGGTGGAGAGCTTGCAGTTTTAAAATGGAAAAAGCATGCATTTTATGTTTTTCCAGAATTCTCTGTATTGACGAGTAAGATAGTCCCAAATCTTGTGACGCAGCTCTAATCGACGTATGTGAATTTGCATTGAAATATGCCAAGACATTTACTTGGTTGCCTTCATCACCAGTAACATCTTTGGGGCGCGTTCTAGTAACTTCAGTTCCAAATCGTTTAAAATTTGCTTCTATTCTCTTGAAGGCAGTTTTGTTTAAACAACGTTAAACAAACGAAGTCATTTCAATAATTTTTTTACATTCTCCATGAATGAAAAATAAATTTAATATGTCTTCATTTGAATATTCCTGTTGGATTTTCATAATACACGTTATAATTTATAATACTATGTAAGATTTATCACTTTGACATCTACTCTGATGTTTACATTGACAATTAAGACAATGCGTATTATTTTCATGACCCGCTGGTCAGAAGAAAATTAATAAAATGGAAAACTATGGTATCGAATAAAAAATACCTCGATAGCAAGAAAACGGTAGCAGATAGGTATAGGAAATCCTAATACAGATTGAAATATAACTTAATTCTTCATCACAAAAATCAATAAAATACAGGGTGTTCCATTTAAGAAAATTGACTTTTGAGCAGTTGAAGTTTGTCAGAATGAACTCAATTCTTTGGATACCCTGTAAATAATAAAAAATCAAACTACATATCACCTGAAAGCTTAATAGTCCGCCTAATTACAGCCCAAAATTTGCTACTATAACTTTTGTTTTCAATAAGTGACGAGCATTCCAATGGGATACTACAAAACCTAATTTCTTCAAAAAAATTAAAATATCTCAAAAACTGCTGAAGATAGGTATAGGGAATTGTTAAGAAAGTTCACTTAAAATCAGTAGTGTAATACAAAAATGTAATAATAGACTGGGTGTTCTATTTAAAATAAGGAAATTGATAGCTACTTCCGGTATAACCGGAAGTGTCAAAAAATCAAAGATGCTTTAGTTGAATGGATCGTCCTCGCTAACCCTTGATTCCAAATTTCAAAAAATGAATTCCAATGGCAAGTTCATAAACTTTTAATGAACGGGTTAACTGAATCACCCTGTATATATTTTTTGTAAATTATAAATTTAGGCAATACGCACATGTTAATATTTTCTTTGCTGGAAGAAATGCAGTAGCAAAAATAGGAAACTTGAATTTTTGTAAACATATCAATGTTATATTGATGTAAAATTAATAATGATAGAAAAGTAATTATATTCAAAACTGGCTGTACCCGGCCACGCGTTGCTGTAGCTCAGTCTGGTTAAATTGAAAAGAAAGAAAAGAGAAAGCGCACGTTTCTAATGTTTAATTTCACAATGCTTGTAGGTATACAACATTTTTTATTGGTCTATATAATATCTATGTATCTATCTATATAACGGTCTATCTATATCTATACAATAGTAGGTATATAAAAACGCGCGTATTCGAGTACAACGTTGCCTCAAAATCTCAAAGCAATTAGTGAAGAACTTTCGGAAATTTAAGATTTTGAACATTTTTATTTTTATTTATATATATTTGTAATTAAAAGTAGCCTGCAACTATAAATAATACTTTATTTTGTATTGAAACGTTTTTTATGACTTATGTATACACCTTAGTTCATAAAACCAGTAATGCAAGAAACTAAGCAGTTACTGCTCATCAATAATAGGAAAAAGTGTGAGATTTCTTTATGTATACGTAGAACAACGAGTAAGGGCAACATTCGGCTATTTACTTAGACAAGGCTATTTACTGCGCACCTAGTGGGCGGTCCGATACAGACTTGTTCCTATTCTTGATGAGCAGTACCTCGGAATTTACATTACATCTACTGTCAAGAAATCTCGAGGAATCTGCAAATTGTCGCAATTAGACTTATCTTTCCCGTGAATATTTTCTGTAGCCATAGATGATCATGAAGTCCAACTTTTGAAACAGCTTATTTTCTTTAAATTCACCAAGAATTTCTCTGTTCACTTCTGCAAATTGAAGTCTCATTTTTTTACCCCTCTATTTCTTAGCGTCTACTCTATTCTAATGTACGTTTTTATTATTTTTTTAATTAGAATGCCTCGAATACTACAGAGCAATCTAAAATGCGCCTTGTGAGCCCATTAATTTGCAATGAAATAGAAATAATGCATGTAGATACTAGTCTTAATTCGCTTCGGCTCGATTACGGCTTTGCCCGGATTACAAACTGGTAACGAACGGCTTTAATTCCGGACGTGCACTTAGGCAAACTAATTGACAGCTGAAAAGTGCCCTTAATTCTGAAAAATTGGGTGTGAATTTCAAACTGTCACAAATCTAAATTCCACTAATTCTTTTATTGATGCCATTCGCGTTCCATTCGGGGAGATCGCGCTGCGGTATTGTCGTAAATAAGGCGTTTTAGGTGTTTAATTGTTCTTTTGGATAGCGTGATCCTTTCGAGATCCTTTTTCAACGCCCAATAGCCTCGCATTTTGCAGCGATGAGAAACGCCGGCAAACCATTAAAACTGTAATTCCGTAAATACCTCTAAAAGGGAAGAGTTTCGGTGGCTATAATGTCGATAATATATTATAAAGTGTTCAGTTCCTTGCATGATGAACATATTTGATGAAAGAAATCTACTTGCATATACAGAAAACTTAGAAGGAATATAAATAATCATCCTAATCCGAAAAAAATCATAACCTGTCCTGATTTTTCGCCCGTATGCAACTGTATTATAGCCCCCCCCCCCTCCTCCACTATAAAACTTTTACAATGCAATTAAAGATTTTATTTATAATATAAAATAATATAATATAAAAAACAGTATATACTCAGCATAAACAAACGAAAAAAACATTAAATGGGAAAAGTTAAACAAGTAGGTATAATAGTTATTTATGATCAAGTGCTAAAAATGATATTTTATTTTGTGAGTGGGAAAGTTTGTGAAACGAGCGTAAAAGAGTTGAGCAACTCCATAAATAAAAAATAAGAACAAATATTTTGTAAATAAAACACTTGCATCATAAATAAATATTATATACGTTTTCTTGATTTATTACTTGCGAAACTATTTATAATATCAGTAAAATCTAGCGCACTAGTTAAGTCATGATTTATTGATAATTAAAGTACAGATAAATTATTAAGTCCTTCTTGATTAACAGCATTTCGTAAATGTGTTTTTGTCCTTTTCAAAGTAGAAAATGATATTTCTCCTGACACATTTGTTATTGATAGAGTAAGAAAAATTCTTAATGCAATTTTCACATTTGGAAACATGGTTATAATATGTTTTTCGCGGATAAATGTGTCTCTAATATTAACTATATTTTCTGTTTCCAATAAAATATTAGAATTCATTACATTCCTCAGCACAACATTCATTCAAATCGTTTGAATGTTCAGCTTGCAAAATATTTGAATCATTTCTTATGTAGTTATCATTCACAATCTTATGTTTATTTAAAAACCCAAACTTTTTTCTATTTCTACGTAAGCCGTCAATCGTTTCTTTTATTTCTGATCTAGCCTATCAATAATAGCAAGAGAACCATTAATTTTAATATTACTTTTGACCGATTACAGCTTTCTCTTCTGTATTCTTTTTTTATCTATATTATATTCCATAATTTTGGATAGTTGTTTGCCCCTTTCCTCATATTTATCAAACGGGTCTCGGTCTCGTAATGATTTAAAGTAGTCAATCAATGATTCGAAAATTGCTATCATTGTTGATAAATCAATATCAACGGTTTGTGAAGTGTTACTGGCTTTCTCATATTTCTCCAAAACAACGGCCAAATCACATAGTCGACCCGCATCTGTAACGAAATCTACCCGACAGAAAAGAAATGGCAATATTTTTTACAAATTTTTTATTTTTCTTTGATAATTTTCAAATATGAAAATTTGTTGGTTTGTCTAGGTAACTGCCTATATTTCCTTAGGATAATCCGGGGATGTATCACATTAAAACTGAGAAGTTTACCCATATTTTTTCAAAATTAAAATATATTTCTAATGACATTTATACAGGTTAGGTTGCAAATAGCCATGGTTGCTTTTTTTTCTAAAATGTAAGTTATAGAAAACGATGCTTTAAATAAAAAAATCAGGACATTAAATAACTCAATCTGAAAATTTTGTTCTACTTATGAGGTGACACATTTCCTTACATTACACATACATTTTATGAAAAAAATGTATACAAATATGTACAGAAGGTGTAAAATGAAAAGCAATATAAAACCGATAAATGGTGTTGATCTAATTGTAAAATGATCTAAATAGTTAATGTTATTTATATATAATGTCCATTATACAGGGTTATTTACAGTATACAGGCTTAGTATAAATGGAACACGGCCGCTTTATTTTTCAAAATATGACTTATGACTTACAAAATGACATTTCAAACAAAAGTTTTAGTGATTTAAAAATGTCATCCGTTAAACACTGATCCAAGATACGAGGTATTTATAGTAAGATTTACTTACGGAGTAAACTTACGTTTTTATAAACATACCACCCTATATATTTGTACATATTCGCATTGGTGTTTAAATCTGGAATATTACTGTGCCTTGTGTTTGAATCTTCGTCATAGTTTTGCTAAATAGTTAATTTTATTTTCAAATAACAAATTTGTAAAACAATATTCTAATATTGAATGGATGATCAGTATCTGATTTAATATACTATGATCTTATATTGAATTAAATATTGTTATTATACTCTTTCGATAATTATGTTTATCTCCTATTCTTGTGTTATATATCAACCCAATAATAAATGATTGACGAACACATCTAAACTAAATATTTAGAACTACGTACCTCTACATTTTTTCATTTCATTTTAAAACTCTTAATTATTTATGACTATAGTTCCTATAATGTCAATTAGATATAGGATTTATAGGATTTAAGCCAGATTCTATGCCTACAAACATATATATATATATATATATATATATATATATATATATATATATATATATATATATATACATATATATATATATATATATATATATATATATATATATATATATATATATATATATATATATATATAGACCCTTTCTCCCTGGAACAAATAAGGAGGTAACAGGGCTGCCCATGTCGATGTTGTCACCACCCTCAATTGACATGTCTTTATTATTTCTTTTTTAATCCTTGGTCCTATTATATAGGTTTATTATTGCTGTTAAGGTTTCGTTATTTTACGGGTTATTGCTATTGATATTTTATAAAGATTTATTTTATGTTTATGTGCGGGAAAACGCCTATAAACGCGCTTCAGACATACTTCTAGAGCTTGTTTCTAATACTTGCATATATGGGGGTCTTATTTATGGGCCTAGTATTTTACATGACTTCAAAAGAAAAGGTTCATGGGGTTTAAGCATGGAGATATTTATGGCCATTAATAGGTCCTTATCGTCCAATACAGTGGCCGGTATAAATATCTAATATATATAATGGCGAACATTAATTTCGCAACGCAGTACAGCAACATTTTATTGGAAAAATACATTGTTATTTGGCCTGGTGGATCATCACCGGGAAATGAATTCACAATGTCAGATCCAACATGGCCATGCACAAAGATTTAGGTAAATACTTGCGTTACAATTTCCTTGTATGAAACATAATTTATTGACAATCCCACATATTCAATTCTGTGTACGATAAACGGCACTTCATGGGCAAATTAATATAGAACATAATTACATCTACAATTACGATTCACAATTATTTTTAAGCCATATTTTACAACGTTGAAATGATACACAGTCTACTATAATGCGAAATACTCTCACTACTGCTCACACCAGGTAGGTTTCAATACATGTTTAAAACCAAACATAAATTCCGTGATCTTATTTTCATTATACACTTCTGTATTTGGCAGTCCTTTTTAATTATCGATGCTACAATTAACACGATTTGGTTCACAAATTGTTTGATTATCTATTGATGGCACCGTTAATTTTTTTATGCAAATTTTAATATTCAGTACCGCCTACAAAAAAAATCAGTCGGGCTTCAATTCGATTTAATATTCGTTTAATTGAAAACATGCCCGGTGGTATCGTTTGGCAAGCGAAATCGAATAATCCGAACAGAGTTTTGAATGGCAGGACATCATGACGATGAATTTTGTATCTCTATTCGACATAATTCAAGAGACTATTGAAACGTCAACAGAAATATAATATAAAATATATTTTTAGATATTTAATCTGAGTTTAATTCTTCAGTGCCTGAGGTATTATTGAATACTGAATTTACTTTAATATTACATTTAGTTAACTTAAAATACATCTTTTTAATTACATCAACTTCATATCACATTTTAGAAAAAAGAGACAGTTAGGTAACAACAAAAATCAAGTAACAAAACGGTTAAGTAAAGTGATAACTCTATGTTAATCAATTAAAAACCTATGTCCGTATTACGTAACTTTACTAATGTGTTGGAGATAGCTCTATATCATTATATTTACCCTTAAAAAATGTATCTCTGATGGCAACACAGCTTTAAGGAAAGCCTTTCAATAGTTACTAATTTAGCAATCTTTTCTCGATATGTGTCAAGAGCAATTGATTTTGTGTAAACTGCAATACCTTGGCTTTAGTGCGTCCCTTTTAAGATTATTAATTTCGTATCTTTATAAAAAGTCGAAGTATGTATCGTATAATGGCAAAATCGTATAATGTCTAATATCTGAAGTCCCACAATGATCGAATCTAGGACCACTATTATTTTTGTTACTCATTAATTATATTTTTAATGTTATAGACTACTTTATTTCCTGACGATCTAAAAATATATTATGCTATCAATTCTACTCATAATTGTATATTTATTATATGTAATAATAAACTAAAAATTAAATTGGGTGTAGAACTAATCGACTTGAACTACTTGAATTTGAATATAAAATAAATAGCATAACATTAATTCGCTGTGAGGTCGTGATAGATTTAGGTGTAACTTTAAAATAGTGACACTGAACTATCATTTAATCTACATATAAATGAAACTGTACCATAATCACTAAAAATGTTGGAATTTGGTTAGTTAGGAAATGTCGATACTTTCGGAATACTGAAACAAATATAAATAACAACACAAACTGATATTATCAAAAAGACTTTTAGCTTATACCTATGAACATTAGAATATTAGTTAAGGGGAATAAGAGCTAACATAACAAATTAGAAAATGGTACAAGTCGGGAATATCAGCAACATCGATCTGGCAGATACATTAAGTACCCTCTTGCGTAATGCATCATTGCTTCATACATTTCAAACATCATATTTATATATTGGACGTGTCTCATATAGTATCAATTTTCTCGTCCAATTAACTAATCATAAAATAGATTGAGCTAGTCTGCTGAATGAATTATATGTGTATATAGACAAGTGTATATTTTCAATATACCAATGGCTAGAACTAATATACGTTTACGATAACCTTTATAAAAAGTGTGCAGTAACGTGAATAAGATTAGTCTGTTTGGTGCACTTATTTTATTGTCTATATTTTAATTTTTAAATTTATTTTTTATATTATAAGTAAAATATAAAACAAAGTATGTTTTAAAAAAATCAATTCTTATCTGTAGATAATCTAGGACTGAATTTTTGTTTTGTTTAGTATTTCGTTATTAATTTCATTATTTCGTTATTATTTTATAAATATTTGTATTGATGTTTTTTGTTAAATCGTCATGTAATTGGATTGCTGTAATCTGTTGCGCAATTAACTGCATTTTAATTTCATTAATTTTGTTGGAGTGTACATTTTCATATGATTGAAGAGGCATGTATATATAATTACAAAATTACCTTTTTCTTTATATTTCAAAAAGACGATCATGATCAATTATATCTTGGCATTTGCATAGTACACATCTATACAGTACACATCTCAAATATTTACCTCCATTAATATATGATTCATATGGTCTAGAAGAATTATAAAGATGAAATATACTTTGAAAAATCGACAACATGGAATCTTTTAATATTATGTGGAATATGCTATATCATTTTCGTTTCATATATTTTATAAGTACATAACTTTAAGAGTAACCATGAAGTTTTTAAAACTTCGTTAAACAGCAATTATATTTTGTCGGACATAAAAGGTTTTATCGACGGTCTGCCTCCCAGGCATTAATCATCCCCTGAACTAGGTTAGACAGTAAAGATCTTGTAAATTTCTTCCGCTCCATTTAAATTTCCTGCCATGTTTTCAACAAAAGATATTTCTTTCTGATTTCGGACACTTATATGTTTCCTGGAGCGTTCCTGTTAATATTTCATTCGGGTAGTATACCACCTCCCAGTTATTTATTTTGTAAATCGCCATCAATTTAGAAGGTTGTTATCGGGGGCGGGCAGCTGTTAAATTGGAAGAATTAGGACGAACAGACGGAGCAATTCCCGTCGGGACGACGCATGGTCGAGATGGCTTGACGACTGCTAACATATTTGCATCTGAAGTGTCGCACTAAAAAGCGCGGACTGATGTGTCTACTTGACGAGCATGCCTATCGCCTGCTGTAAAATCGAAAAATCATATATCGAATCGATGCATGAGCCAAGCAAATTGCGTATTTAAAGGATTTAGAGGATCTAAAAAATCAAGAGGCTCATTGGGATCAAAAAATGTAAAAAAATCGAAAGAGTCAAAAGGATCAAGAGGATAAAAGCTATCAGAAGGAACGAAAGTCTCAAAAAGGACAATAGGATCAAGTGGATAACGAGAATCAAAAGGACCAAAGAGATCAAAAATATCAAAAGGATCAATAATATCAAAAGTATCGGATCGGAGGATGAGGCAGCGTACTTCGTTCATTGTCGGACCTGGGCTGTTCGAAGTCAAGCAACGGATTGCTCGATTGCGACTTGGATGGGTGACGCATGGTCTTATTCCCATGGTGCCGCGGTGGTGCTGACTTGGTATTTGGTAACAGGGTGGCAACTGGGCCAAATCTGAGCACATTGTCTGCGTGAGTCAGATTCTCACCAGAGAGAACTTGGCACTTCCCTCAGGGCTGGGTGTTTGTCCGCGTTTATATGTGTAACCTTCCCCTACACAAAACCTGCCTATAGGACTTCTGGGAAGGATGTTCTAATTTCTGTGTGTCCAAAAGGATCAAAGGGATCAATAGGTTCAAACGGATCAAATGGAACAAAAGGATCCAAATAATGTAAAAAAAACCAAATATTTGTGTATGTTTGATTGTAGATGTTATGTCGTACTTTGTACATTAGTATGGCGTATAATCGATAATAGTTTATCAGACTCCATGGAAAGTATTAAGATATCAAAGTGACAATTTTTCAGTTTCGTAACTGAAAATTAACTTTGCAAAAATATTTTAAAACGTTCTGCATTTAAACTCTTGTTAAAGAAACATGGTCCAATTATATGTTTATACCAAATACCGCACCACAGATTCACATTTTCTCAATACTGACAGTTTAAAACCAATTTTGTAAGATTAACTAACCTACAGAATGTTTCGAGATTTATCTATGTCATTAGTTGTGAATACTTCTTGATTTCAGAAGGAAATATTTATTAAAACTTAGGGTTGTTCAAAAACTTATCCCTCCTTCTTCTAATATATATATATATATATATATATATATATATATATATATATATATATATATATATATATTAGAAGAGAGCAGACTCGATTTCAAAGGAATTACCACCAAATTGTACCCTTGGGTATATTTAAAATTGTGGACATTCTCCTTAGGTTATACCTTGGATTTTCTCTCACAAACTGAAAAACTTTTCAATCTCTCATACGATCCCTTGCATGTTGTTATTGTTTGTTTAACATTATTAATTTGCAAAACTTTTACATGGTCTACTGGTGGCCGATCTGGATGTCGACTATTAGATTCTGTAACAGTTTCTCTCGCTGTACGATAATTATCGTCAACTAATATAACGAGGTAAATTGTTATATTAGTTTTTTAGCAGTTATAAGCATTTTAATTGAAATAAAATATGCTGGAATCGAAAAAACAGAAGGAGTGCGCAGATATACATGGCAACTAATCTTACATTTCGAAGCAGTCTTTACACAAGAAAAATGTAACCATGTAATTTATTATAAACCGCCATCAACATTAACAGTGACTATTGGAAATTTCTTTTGCCTTCTTGTAAACTTGTGCGCTAATCATGCACAGTGGTGTCAGTGCTATCAAAAGTATTTGCAAAATTTCTAAACTTATTTTTTTATATTCTTCGATAATTCTTTATTTCAGTTTGAGTAAATTAGCCAAATTTTTGAAAATCATATTTTTTAAGTAAGGTATCACAAAATAACCATAATGGTCAAATAATCTGGGGGTTATTATTATTATGTTATGTGGGTTTGGGCCCCATCAGCAACTGATCGCATGCGTAGCCTCTTGGCGATCCCCTCTTATACGGGTCATTACCCGAAAATGCTATCCCATAAAAAGAGCAACTCAGGCGCGTCCGCTGCCATAATCCTCACCTACACCTGGATAATAGGGGTACCTAATATAAGGTACCTCTTCTCCTCCAGTGCGGGGCAGGTGTAAAGAAGATGAATGGAGGTTTCCTCGCGGAGGTTTCTTTACGGTACCTGCAGGCTGGGCTCAGCCTGTCAGCCGGGCTCAGTCGATTAGTCAGCCTCAGCTTGTGCTTATATGCATTCGGGCTACTATGGTGGCCCGTAATGATCCACACCAGAATTATGGCTTTATGTCTGTTCAATTTAATGAACTATTGGGCCCACTTCTCAATATTTGAGTATTCAATGAATAGTTTGGTTATTCCACAACCCGTCACTCCTCTCCATCTTTTATTGTGCTGATCTCTTGCCCAGCCATTTATGCGGTCTCCGATCAAATTCAGACTTATTACCACTGCTGGTTCTGGTCCATACGGGATTTCCCTGATCCCTAGTCTGGCAAGGCCCTCTGCAATTAGATTTTCCTTAATTCCATTATGCCCAGGTGTCCATACGAGTTACACCGTATGTGAATGGTGTCTGGGGGCTAGGTAAAAGAATGCTAAACCTCGCCTCCATAAAAGCAAAGGCGACAAAAAATAAGGAGACCTCGGGGAAAACTTGCTCAGCTTGTATCTGCAAACTTATTAGTCGTCCATGAAAGAGCCATTGTGATGTTGCACCATCTTGTTGAAAATAGTCCTAATAATTTGAAAATATAATAAAAATGTTATTTATGTAACGTTCTGTATCGACAGCGAATTAAAAAAAAAACTAGCTTAATTATTTTTCTGTAAAAAATTAAGGGGAACTATGAGGATGTTGTAGAGATGTAATGGATATTCAAGAAAAATATACGAATTATTAATGCAACCGACAGTACACAAAACGCCCGAGGTTTGACGGGAAACACAAGGGCTTGACGTGGGCGAACATTATATAGATGCAAGTTCATCTTCTTTACAGTCGTTCGGCTTATTCCATGGGCAAGAGGGCAAGTCCAATATCATTAACAACTTGCTCAATGCGACTGGTTAATCTACCGGCTCGATTTTTCAAAACTTGCTTATCAAAGCGAGAAATTTGGGACTGCAATTTTTTGATCAAAACATTATTTTCTTAGAATCTAAGTAAACTTCAGGTTAAGGGTTTTGGGATGATTTCGAAGAAGTTTTCTTAACACAATATTTTTATTAGAAATTCTTACTGTAGCTTTTATTTTATTCACATGATTTAACATCGTAGATGGCCTTGTATTTCAAGATGGAAAGTGGTCTTAAATACACTTTGAAGAATTCTCTCTTTTGAGTTCAATTTAAATCGGACATAAAATAAAAGAATTATTACGCTGTTATCCTCTTAAGTGAGACACCCAATGTAACAAAAGACTTCGAGAATTATGACATTTCTAGTACTTCGTTCGGCGAATGGTTTCAGTGCGTGTACGGATCTTAATATTTACGAACGTTATTCACGTTCATCATTTTACGAATGGTATCTAGTACACAGCCATTAAAAATTTGATATCCGTATAGACTGTAAATAGGAAGTGGGAATTTTATAGGCCCTATCGCATCATCATTAATTTTTATCATGGCATTCTAGTCAGCGAGGTATTGAGCCGTCAGCCACATCAGAAAATAGGTTATTCGACATACACCATCGGGATGTCGTACACGAGGTCGCAAAAACATAAATTTGCTCCGCGGGATATTTCCAATAATCCAGTGGATAATTAACAAGCGTTTAGTTTATGCCATAAACTTTAGTATAGTACGTTTGCCTTACAAAGGATGACCGACCTCTGTTGGCAAAAACTTTTCGAGTTATCCCGGCATCCCGTCATGTTTAGATTATCTTTTAATGCATGCCCAGTTCAGCGAGTAAGTCGGTTTAAAAGCTTTCGGATTACGAATCTAATCAGGATGTATATAAACATACCCTTAATTAAATTCAGCCTTCGATATAACATTAATGACTGCAGCCACCAATATTTGCTGTTCTGAATAGTAATTATCAGTTCCTGGTAAAATTCAAGATCATCTTTTTCCGTGCTACATGAAATTATTTGGTATTATATCAAATAGTAAAGATGGATTTTTTTAGTGGAATGTAATAACAGGTAGTTTCAACTTAGACAATAACAAAACCATAGTAACCAACCATAAAAGGCAACCAAAGAGGTGTCCTTAATTTTAGGGTTATATGAAGTATAATTAGCTTATTTTAAGGCCATACAGATATATACTGTATAGTGGCTCTTTGCGCGTGCATCAATTCAGTGACGATGCACGGATCACATGCTACACTACTCCCAATTGTTATTAATATGCCACAATTGTCTAGCGACATATGTTTTAATCAACTACGTATGGCATAGACAGTTAATAATTTGCCGAACAAAATGCAATTATGAAGTCACTTAGCTTTATTGCATAATTTGATTCAATGGCTTCTCAATACTTCTGTAAAATTTATTTCATTTTTATTTCATTTATTTTGATGGAAATATCACTTCCATTGAATGTTTTTGTGGAGAACATTTTCATTACTCTGTCGTAGGTTGACGGATGTTCGCACTGTTGACGGCATGACACTGTTGAAGAATGTCAGTTGATTGATTTATACGATTGTTACCTGTGACGCACACGCAAAGGATCATTATACAAACCATAGATAGATAGACCTTTATTTCCTATAGATGTATATCCAATTACAGTAAATGCATATTACATAAAACTAGTGTATAATAGTACTATAATGATAAATCAAGAAATAGAAAGAAGGAAATAAAAGATACTCACGTACATATAAGTATATATACTATGTGGAAATTCAACAGAACAAATGTCTATAATGAAGATCGATGAAGGAACAAAAACAGGAGACCAGTTTTCTACGAACAGGTTTCTCGACGCGTGTTTTGCCAACCAAGTTCGAATCATCGAGAGATGATTAAAACCAACAATCAGTTGAGCTCCATTAACATAATTATTAATCAATTTTTGAGTATTGAGTTTCTGAGGAGTATCTTTGACTTAAAATTGAAATTAATTCTTTCTTCTATTCTAAACAGTTTATATTATAATGTAGTAGATTATATGAAAAGGACAAAAAATAAAAACAAATGTCTCCTAGTAATTAACGATGTAAATTTATGTTGATTTAGAATTAAAAATTTATCTACACGTATTTCTGGATACCTGCCTGTTAGTCTGAAGGATAAATATTTTAAACATTTTTGTTTAAAATATATTTTGTTCTCATACATCAGATTTCTAAGGACTTTTAAAGGGGACAGTTAATTTTGTATGGATATTGAATAGTTTATTTTCTCCTAGGAAATGATGCCACACAACATTTACTTGTATTCAGAAGTGATTATTGTTGCAGCAGTTAATTATTAATGTCCATTGTTTTTCCTCAGTAATAGATAGTTCAATCACCAGCATAGAAAAATTTTGGGTATGAATTACATTCGCTAGATGACATAAATATTAAGTATAATAGGCGTCCCACATTAGAGTCTTGAGGAATGCCAGATGTCGGGTTAACATCGAAGGAAAAGATCCTTGATTTGCGAATTGATTTGTTACTAATACTAAATATTACTGTGGCTTGCAAACCATCTACCCCGACGGCATTTAATTAACCCCCTACTCTATCAGTGGCATAAAAAAGTAACAGAATAAGAACATCGAATTCTCTACAATTGACCAGGCATCAAATTTGACTACGGCACATCCTTGGCTAATTCTAACTTATTTTAAACTTTAATAACTATCTTTCTTATATGTGCAGATAATTAAACCAATGAAATAAAACTTACGCGTATTGTGTGCTCGTCTGGTTTGCTCAGAAGCGTTATAATCTTAAAGAAATATATATTGAAGTAAAATAATTTTAAATCAAGAGCAGTAAATTTCGCAATAATTTTAATATACATTACTATTATTTATTACTCGTTTTGTGTTAGCGTCCATTTATATATTAACTAATATATAAATAAACAGTTTTAAAACCTTAAAATAAACTTTTCCGCACGCAGAACATCTCTATGTCGAAATTGAGTGGCCGAGAAAAAATAAACCAACACATAAATGCAGAATATGTGTTTTATGCGACAGTTTTACTTTTTTCAAATAGTCCACAATCGTGCCTTCTCATGACCCATAAACAGGGTGGGGTGTGTCCTATCCACCTCAAAATCAATAGATGTCGTCTGGTAGACGTCCCTAATCAGAATCAGTCAAAACCCGATAGATTCGACACGATTTAATTGAGTGATCGTGCTCACAAAAAGAATATCTCAAATAATCCCCCATTGTGCTTTCTCATGATCCATGAACATGGTAGAGTGTGTTCAATCCACCTCAAAATCGATAGGTGTCATGTGGGACACGTCCCCGATCAGAATCAGTCAAAACTCGATCGATCCGACATGATTTAGTTGAGTTATCGTGTTAAAAAGAATTTCCTCAAATAGTCCACCGTCGTGCTATCTCATAACCCATGGACAGGGTGGGGTGTGTCATATCCACCTCAAAATCAATAGGTGTCGTCTGGGAGACGCTCCCGATCAGAATCAGTCAAAGCTCGATCGAGCCTACACGATTTAGTTGAGTTATCGTATTAAAAAAAAATTCTCAAATAGTCCACCATCGTGCTTTCTCATGACTCATGGACAGGATGGGGTGTGTCCTATCCACCTCAAAATAAATAGGTGTCGTCTGGAAGACGTCCCAGATCAGAATTAGTCAAGACCCGATCGATCCGACACGATTGAATTGAGTTATCGTGCTAACAAAAGAATTTAAGAATTTCTTAAATAGACCCATGGACAGGGTGGGGTGTGTCCTATCCACCTCAAAATCAGTAGGTGTCATCTGGGAGACGTCCCCGATCAGAATCAGTCAGAACTCGATCGATCCGACACGACTTAGGTGAGTTATCGTGCTAACAAGATTTTAATGCCGACGACAACGACAACGACAACGACGACACACACACAGACAAAATTTTTTAAAAACCATTTTTTTTGTTTTTAGGCCAAAAAACGAGAAATAAACGAAAAAAAAATTTTTTACACTTTCCTTTACACGATTACATTACTTCTTCGCTGGTATAGTTGGGTGCGGAAAAATAATAAATACACATGTACGAATATATCATATTAATTCTCATATTAATGATTAATGCTCATTATTAATTAATAATTAATGCTCATATTAATTCGTACCATTAAAAATAATGTAAAATTGCGAATTTAGTAGCCTGTAATTTCTAAAAAGTTACCGATCGCAGAATTCTAAAAGCTTAATAATACTATTTTTCTAATACCACGTGCATCTCTTCTAATAACAATATTTTCTAGAAGTTAATTTCTTTCTCATTCAAAGGAATTTAGATCAAAATTCCGTCTCATTTAAAAGCAATTAGATAACCAAATACATGAAAAACTAAATAACTAAATACATAAATAGTAAAAACACCATATACTTCTAAAACTACAATTTATTAAACTTGAGAGATACTCTTCAAAAAGTAATATTTGACGATATACTACATTTATACAAACCTCCGTTCGCACACTTTAAGTGAAATAAAACAGAATGAAAGCCACCAGCTTGTATTCCCTGTGAGGAAACTCCACTCGTCCATACATGCTAGAGACACAATCGAAAGCTCTGGAAGCGCTATCGAAAGCTCACGGGTAAAATTATTTTATCTTAATTCGGTTGCTTTGGAAGCAGCCAACCGAGAGAGTACAGAAAATGTACTTTTTGTGCTTGTCGCATTTTGTTTGAAACTTCTCACAGAGGTCTTTGTTTTCCGTTTAATTGACTTTTTGTAGTTTAAAATCCATTTACTTTTCTAAAAGTTGCCTCATCAGATTAAACAAAGAGTAAATAGACATAGTTGGATGAGAGGTGTGGTTTAGTTACTTTGATTTTTTTTATAATACATACCTTCACTTGTTTTATTCCCTATTGTGTAAAAGTGAAACTTTATTGCCTAAGTCATTTAAATAGGATCTCGAAACACTAAAGGAATACATTATATTTATTACGAGTCCTCATGGAAGAAAACATAAAGTCCCTACACCTCTAAGTAGAGATCACACAATACTTTTTTAATTTATCAGCCTTATTACGACTAAAAATTTCATGTGTTGCTATTAAAGCATACATACATATTATTTTTTCTTCCCCATCTGAATATTTGTGTTATTGTTCATATACATAACCACTTACTACCTACTTCTGCGAACAAGAGAATATACCACTAATTACAGAATTTTATACTACTTTATATTAAATTATGATAAATATTGAATTTACTGCGCTTGCTTGTCGTTAGTAATGTTATGACATTAGGTCATTCAGAAGACTATTATGATGTTAAGTTGGCATTGTCTATGGTATTCATTGACCCTGTATATCTACAATATTATATGATTAATGTTAAATTAGCTCCTATTCAATAGTTAAAGGAAGTAATTCTTTGAGGAATGAGATTTATTCGAAGATATAAACAAGGAAAGTTCATGTCGTCTCTTGAATTAATTAACATAATTATCATGAATTAATTAAATGAAAAAAGTTTGTTCATTATATATATATATATATATATATATATATATATATATATATATATATATATATATATATATATGTATATATATATATATATATATATATATATATATATATATATATATATATATTATATTTTAAAATATTTTTATATACAATGATGTCATATTTTACAAATACATATAAGCTGTATATATCCATAACCCATTCTACCGCAGGGCAGTGTGTTTTAGGAATACTTGTAACTAGATTAAATGTATCTAACAGTTATTTCTTAATATGTAAACGTAGCTGTTCAATAGATAAGCTTCTAGAGTCACACATGATATGATAGACATACACTTAGTTCTAGGCAATTTCGCTGTCACTACATTAATTCGAATGCTTTTAGTCTCTTTAGCTGTCCAATAAGTCCGTTGTTATCGAGTAGTGATATTGCTTTAGTTTTCCCATTTTTTCTGATGTTTACCTGCAAACATCTTGATCTCATCTTTAGTCATTATAGGCCTCTTCAAGTCGCGATGAATGTCTTAATTGCGAATGTACCATGGTATATCTACGATGCTGCGAAGTACTTTGTTTTGAAGAAAAGTCTGAATGGCTTTCGTGTTAGATTTCTTCATCTATTTCCAAAGTTGGATACCATAAGTCCACATGGGCTCCAGGATTTGTTTGTAAAGTAGCAGTTTGTTATGTATTGATAGCTCAGAATTATGTTCGAGGAGCCAGTATTTGTCTGACTATCAGATTCTGTTACACATGTTTCTCCTTCACATGTGTTTTCCATTGTAATTTTCCATCTAAACTCACGTGTAGATACTTTGTTTCGTTGGTATACCGGATTATTTACCGGTTGACTATCAGTGGTGTATAATCATATATCTTGTCGTTGAAATTGATGTGAATCAACTCCGTTTCATTTAATTTGATGCACCATTTCTTTGCCGAGCTGGTGACATTGTTGACTACCGCTTGAAGGTTTTTTTTGCAGCTGATTGGATCTCTAGGTGGATACTTCGGTACCACCGGTACCATCGACGTATGTTGTCGTGAATACTCCACCGTTTTGTGAGATGTCGTTCTGATACATCGGCTATAGAATAGGCCCTAGGACTCTGCCCTGAGGTACTCCAGCACAAATTTTCTTGAGGCCAGAGTAGTCTTCGCCGTGTTTGACTCTGAAGTGACGTTCAGTAATGTATGAGTAAATTAATTGGCTCATTTGTTGTGGCGAACATTTTTCAAATTTGTATTCCAGGCTCTAATGCCATACTCTGTCAAATGTTTGGGCCGCATCTAAGAAAATCATGGTGCAAACTTCTTTCTCTTCTAATGCTCTCTCAATTGCATCGGTGACCATCCAAAATAAGTCTCACTAAAATAATTATGTAGTTATATTTATCATAAAATCGTTACTGTTGTACGACAAATCTTGCATTAAGACATGCAATATCTTCTCTTACATGCAATAGCATACAAGGTCTTTTGACACAATTTAAAATTGTTTACGGTTGATCCTTCCATGTTTTTAAATAACAGAGATATTGACTCATTTTGTGTTTTATAATATACTAGTGTGTATTATTTTTCTAGTCTGGCAACTAACGACCCTTAATTTACTGTTTCGCTAAATCGCGACACACCAACTACATGCTTCCTGAACTCGCGACAGAAAATAAACATTGCGGTTCTTTCTCGCAGTTCCCCCCCAAAAAAAAACTACCTTTTGTTGCAGTTATGACACATTCCCTGGTAGTGCTCATAATAGATATACGTTTTCGGGGCCCAGCAGTGAGCATGTAACCGAATAAGCGCTATTTGTCTACCGTCTGTGGATGTGTATATTCTTCGAGAGAGGATAACAACGGAGCGGAGGTAATAAATCTTTTGTGGGAGGCACTGCGCCCTGACACATCCATACTTACCAGAATTACGTGTCAACGCTGATTTCAAACCAAAGAGGAGGCTTGATACATTGTTAAAATACGCGCACGAACGGGAAGAGAATAGGTCGGAAAAATGTGCGGTTTTTTGCTTCAATCGGTACACAAAAACATCGTTTGTGAGTATGTCTTATTCGGTTTGGTTTTATTCGTATTAGTGGATTATCTTGGCCTACTGACGAGGAGATTGATATATCTGATAATATATATATATATATATATATATATATATATATATATATATATATATATATATATATATATATATATATATATATATATATATATATATATACATTGAAAATATTTCAACAAATTTTTTCACACATAGTGTAGTGTTTCTCACTACACTTTTCACACATTCTAATTTACTATGAAAATAAATGGGTAAAGAAATATATAATAGTATCCTAACAAACCGAGTAATTATACTAAGCCACCCAAAACTAGCTTTTCAGCTTGCACACACAAAAATTGACCTCATTACTCTAGAGCCTCAGGCAGTTACACATACAGATGAGGACAAACAGACTCATGTTCAGAGAGAACTACCAACCCCTCTTTGCTCATATTTAAACCTAAACATATAATAATACCTCAAATGCTAAGCTCAGGCTGCCACCCGGAACTACAATATGTCCGAAGATTTTCTTGGTATTAAAAATTAAAAATTACTCATTAACGTCATTATGTTTCAAGTTTATCTCAATAGAACGGATTTTTAACGCATTATATATAATTAATTTCATCTCTATTTGCCAAATAAAAAACTCTCTTATCTTACTGATAAATGGAAGCGTCTACCTGAGCCTAACCATAAAAACAAGCCAAAGGTTATGTTTTGACATCCTTTATTTGACAAATAGCGATGAAATTAACTATACATTCTTTGTCTTGTATACTTAATAAGCTATTGTATAATCGTATTAAGCAAAAAACAATTTTTCCGTACATAAGAAATAAAAAGAAAAGAAAATTTTTGCCATTAACTTCATTACTAATTTTTTTCCAAAAGAAACAATCGACTATACGTTTTTTCCTTTTTCATTTTTTATAACTTATATTTATATGAGTTATTTTATAATAACAAGCAAAGAAAAAAACTAGTTTCCGTATACTATAGACCGAGATGTAAATATACACATTGCTTTAATACAAATTTATCATTTCTATAGTATAGGTGTACCATACACATACGTATATTCACACAATTTAAAATAAAATATCACCGTACCGTTATTTAAAAGTTTCAAATGAATTTTCATAAATCACAAAGAATATTCCGGAGATCTTGCTCCGGCATCGCACTACATATATAAAGTTGAGTTTAAACATTTGTGGAAATTCGTTCATAGCAGAATACACAGAAATAAGAAAAAAGGACAAGTAATATACGGGTCAGCGATTCTTTTTAAACAATTCTTATGTACCAGAAAATTAATTAAAACTAACTTATACTAACGAATATTTATAGATGATTAATTGCACAGAATAAGAATACAAACGTTTCTGAAAGTTGAAAGAAAGTTAATAAAAAGAGAAAATTTAGTTTAGATTTAGACGAGTTAAAATGTATGTAAAATATTTACCTTCTTAACATTATTTTTATTATCATAACCAGTTACTTAAATATATAGTATTCAAGCAGATAAATCGATTTTATTTTTATTTTCAAGGAAAAAATATCTACAACGATATTTGGACTAGGATTCATATTATAGCG
Source organism: Rosalia funebris (assembly GCA_037954035.1). NCBI lineage: Eukaryota > Metazoa > Arthropoda > Insecta > Coleoptera > Cerambycidae > Rosalia > Rosalia funebris. Next base: position 14,160,028 of record JAZFAV010000034.1, on the reverse strand, counting down.
GTTCAGTATCTTTGACAACACTTTTCTAATAAAATGGCCTCCTATGAGGTTCTATAACTTTTCGAAGTTGCTTTCGGTAACTCCTTACATATAGAAATCCAGTACAGTTTTCGTTCTATTTTATTATTGTATATTATTTTTTCCTCCTTTTGCATTTACTTTTACAGTTTATTTATTCTTAAAATACTGTAAGCGCTTTAATACTTTAATATTTTAACAAATTGGAAACTCTGTATGGAACTTTTTATCTTAGTTTCACGCAATTCAAGATATTTCCATCTCAGGTGGCGTTAAATGCAATGTTGCCAGATTTTGACATCATTTTGATCATCAATAAAAAATCTGAATCGGGATCATGTGATACCATCTGGATTCACTGCCTCACCCTATAGGTATATGACCAAAACTAAAATTTGGATAAGGAATTCTTATCCAAATTTCCCGTGCATTGAAACTCCGAAACAGATACTTAATTATAGAAAACAAATTGTTAATTAAAGTTAAATAACTCCATTACTTTCACTTTAAAATCGTTGGAGCCCACAGCTAAATGGAGAAAAGAATTTCGTGGTACATATTATTTTTAACGAACAACACATATTTACATACTCATTTCTGTTTCGTGATCTCCCCTGCTCGCAATTCTATTTATATTGCGCCCTTTACGATTATCAGCCCACCAACAAAAAGGATTGAACTTCGGAAATTCGATTTAGCTGGTTACAGTTTCCAGTACCACCTGTGTTGGTAAATGTGCAAATGTTTCTCTTCTCACGTTTCAAGTAACACGTTAATGTGAGTTAAACAAACGCGTGAGGTCGACTGTTATAATGTCCGTTACATATTCAATGGAAAACAAAATACGTTAAAAATGTATCTATCTGCATTTTATATAAATTATATGGTTGATAATATAAATTGTAAATATATTCATATGAATTGTATCCAATACCAAGCATTTGACACACAAAACTAATTATAATAAATAATTCTAAATGTGACTAAAATGCAATATCATATTATATACAGGGTGATTTTAAAAGTACTGCTTATGGACTACCACACAAATTCAGCTATGGATTTGTTGATCTTCACTGTGTGTTATTAAATCAAGAATTTCAAGTAATCTTTACATCAAAACCAACTTTCCATTTAAACGAAAATCTTACCTATTTTCTTTCTGAATTATATGGCTGTAAATCTCAGAAGATAATATCCTAACTTGACTTAGGGGTTATTCCTCTGAAATATAATTCTAGACATGAGATAAGAAAGGTGCAACAAATATTTGATGTAAATAAGGTGTAAGTACAGTTCGAAAATATCAGTATATAAGAGCTCATTGAGAGTTCATAGGAGATTGGTCGTAAGATTATCAATATTTTAAGCGATCAAGAGCCTCTAGCATCGAATTCATAAACGAAGTTAAAGCATATGAGGAAATAGATGTAGCAGAAAGAGCTGAAAGAAGAGCAGGATAGAAGAAATACTATCTTTTACGATTTCTCACAGTTAGCAACTCTTCCTGTAGCATATGTGGTACAGATACTTGAAGAGAAAACTATCATCTTATTTCACAAAATATAAAATACCAAGAGGAAAAAAATTACCTGTGTACAGCATGAGACACATGCAAGTTGACAAAAATACATAATATTTTAAATGTATATTTATTACCATTACCATTACCGAAATTATAGAATTTGGGAATTAGGTATTACGATTAATATGAAATGCATAAAATAGAGTTTATGACAATCAATAATATATATTATAAAATAGAGTTCTGATTAATTAATGTTATGACTAATTAACTAAAATTACACAAATGAACAATTACTGTCTCAAAAAAATATAGATTGATAGCCGCTTGGCGGCTTGGTGGTTCCTTTCTCGATTTCCGACTTATAAGTTACTGACAGAGATCGTATCGATAAAGATGTATAGGCCATAAAGTTCATTCGGCATTTGTCCTGAATCGGCGTACCGTATGCGGCACTGATGAGAACTAACAAGTTCGAAACAGCTGTATGTCGTTCGGTTCCGATCCGGGACAAATGTCGAATCCTACCTGTGGCTGGTTTTATTTTTTGAAACCTTATCTGATCGTGCAGAAACACGAGAAAGGGGTCGAGGATCGCTTCTGGGTACAGTTCAATGCCTGCCGGGGCTTTAGCCCGAGGAGTAGTTGTTTCCTAGAGCGATTATGTAATAGCTTTGCTATTCGGGAACTACTTTGATAGCCGCTTGGCGGCTTGGTGGTTCCTTTCTCGATTTCCGACTTATAAGTTAATTACTGTCTGTCGTCAATCCTGCTTGAATCGAAGACGGACCGATACGCTTATAATTTTTGGAAAAATATAGCATATATTTGTATCACTGGACTTATAGCATCTAAACAAACAGGCAAATTTGCGTAGAAGTTCGATATTCTACATGACTGGGAGCTCTACTAAAAGATTGAGAGTTTGTGAAGTCAAATTTTCAATATTGTAGTAGTTTGTTTCCTGGTTTTGACAATAGGCTTTAGTAATGCAAATTAGCATGACATTTATTATACAGTTAGTTAACGTTTATAACTGTATAAGAAATACTTCATTTAATAAAAGTTTTAAGGTGTTTATAAAGAAGTTCTGTTACACGGAAATAATTTTATCTGCAAGAAATATTGACGAAAATTGTAATATAGTATTTCAAATACATTAAGACAAATTTTATTTTATATTAGAGTATTGGAAACAGTAAATTTGATATATGTATATTAATAATATGAAATCATTTTATTTGCTATTATAGAAATTGTTAGTTACTTGAGTCATGAATTAGTATGATACTACTCATATCAAAGATGTAAGAGGTATAATTTCCGTTATTATAATAGCTGATAGTTTCAACCTAAACAAATAAAAAGGTACAATATTATACAACGTGGTTTAACTCCACTATTTACGAGAAAAAACTGCGTAATTCACCTAATTATTGGTATAATATATACATTATGGGACAAAAGTAAAATTAAAATACACCGTTTTCCTTAGTACAACTTGCTGTTCTATAATGGTATGCACATGAATAGATATGCAAATGAATATATATGTATACACTGTTGAAAATCTGTCGTGGTAGAATTTTACCACTTTTACTGTTGAAAAGGGTGTAAAATTTCAATATTTCTGATATAAAACTCAACACAAGCGTAATTAGCAGAATTTTACACGACTATAATTGTAAACTTGTATACATTTTAAGTACAAACATTTCATGAGTCGCTGGATGAATTTGCCGGAGAGATATTATGTATACATAATATTATTTTACATACTATGTATTGCATTGTATATTCTTTACTACGTTACTACTACAGTAACATTGTTTACATTATAATTTTTATTTTTCATAACTCCCTTCATTATGAGAAGAATCATTGGGTATTACTAAAAGTATCCAAGGGCATCTGAAAATTACATTTATTACGTATTAACCCAGAAGAACAATCGAATTAAGATAAGATAATAATACTTAATTGGATAGCGCTAAAATACAAGGACTGTTTTAAATATTATAGTTAAGAATTTGATTGCGTTATTCACGAATACATAAATATTTTCTGGCCTTGCAATAGCACATAATGTTCATTTAATTGCTATTTGCCAAAATAAAAACCCTCTTATCTTGCCGATAATCGAAACAGTTTACCTGAGCCTAGCCATAAAAACAAGCCACGGTATGTTTTGAGATTTTTTATTTGGCGATGAAATAAATTATACATATAGTATACAACAGTATTTCTTTAATGCAATAAACAAATATAGTTTGCAAATAAAATGTTTAAACTGTATTTTATTTCAACGGCATTTTATTGGCGTATCATTGCAGAATATGGATTATAAAAGGTGAAAAATTGAAATAAACCATACATTAAAAGGTCATGAAGTTTACACCAGATCGTTTGTTAATTTTATTCCATTGTTGGTATGAAAATTCACATCAGCGAATGGTAAAATTCTTCCAATGGTAAACGTCTTGTGGTGGTCATTTCACACCAAGGTGGTATATGCCCATATACACCCCATTTTGTGTCGAACTGGTGTCAAATTTTACACCACATTTCAGACAGCATAATATTAATTTCATGTTAGTATTGAATAGTGTTAAGAATACCCTTGTGTCTTTCTCTCTATAAAAATCACTCACTCAATTTTCATTATTCGAGTTATTACAATTTGTAATAAGTCCATAAAAGCATCTATCCACTTTTAGTAACACTGTTATTTCCTATAATTGTCATTAATTTTTAAGACAAGTCCTGAATATTTTTAAGGATTTTCGTGAACCCTTGATTTTAACTCCGAAATTTTAATCCTAAATTCGTCATAACTGTTCGTAAAATCCTACGATAATACTATATGATATAAATCGATCATCATTTTATAGTATCTCAGCAATATATATTTCAATTTAGTACACGTATCGACCACATAAACTTGCAGAATGGAAATTTCAATATTCTATAACGTTTCCAAAGATTTATCACTTGAAAATTACAAAGATTCTATCTTTCGGTAGCACCGGAAGTAAGGAATCCGAGTTATTTATACTGTTATTCACAAAATTTACATTCAGGTTGGAATTGGGTAATTTTTCTATGCAATGAGCACTGAATCGGTAACAACTAGTTTGATTACAGATATATTTTATTCAAGAAGGATTATTCCTGTGCAATGTAATCTATACTTTCTCGATTTAATGAAATACGTTCTCGTAGCATAAATTTCGTATTTATTTGTTAGGATATATTTGTAAATTCAAGACGCAAATTTTAAGGAGTTATTCTAGTCTGAAATTTTGAAATAATCAACTTTTTTGCATATTCTTAACGTTTGAATCTTTATGAATATGTTCTCCAAAGGAAATTTGAAAATTAAAAATATTTACGGAGTTATAGCTACACTAGGCACACAAATTAAGGAACGTAAAATGATCTTATATTTCGAGATGATTTTCAAAGGGCCTTTGAAACTTGGAGAAAAATAGTCTTATAGCAATTTTAGAAAAAACAATTTGAATCTCTCTTTGAAGTTTTTAATTTTCAGATATCGAGTTCAAAATTTTTGACCGTTAGCAGTTTTTGAGTAATAATAAGAAAATCATCGGAAAAGGATCCAAATTTTTGCTTGCTTTTCAAAAGATCCAAGGACTTCAATATATTTTTTTCAGTGATTTCATCATACAAATTTTTTAGACAATTTTATCCTCTTAGTCACAGAGAGATAATCCTGCGACTTTTCTTATAAGTGTTAAGTATTTCCTAAAAATGTCATTTGCTTACAAAACATATTGTAGTGTACCGTTTTTTTAAATATAAATTAATTTTCCTTACACTAACGTTTTTGATTTTACGATACAAATTTCTAAGAGTTTGATACAATTATGATACTTAAACTGTTAGCTTTTTACTTATTATGCTACTATCGATTACATAAGTGCATTTGCATGACAAATTTTTACATAGATTGTGCGAAATCTGAAGGTTTATTTACATCATTAACCTTCACCTTTAAATAATATGTAAATGCCTTCTTAACTGTCGGGAATTTGGCCTGCAAGCGGCATCGGCAGGTAGATTCGCCTCGACTTCTACAAAATGGATATTATTATAAATATTCGTAGGCTTGTAACTATTTAATTTAAGTCAAGGCGGATAAAATGAAAATCTGTTGGGTACGAAAATCTATGTTCCTAGCGCCTCCGCCAAACATTAAATAAAATAGACAATTTTTAATGTAATTTTAATTTCCAATGTATACTAAATAATTGAATTCAATATAACTCTTATAAAATGCTCATAACTATAAATATCAATATAGACTTTGTTTGGTGCTTGAAATATGTGACAATTATTTTAATAAAAGAGAGTGGTTCTTGAAAGAAACTTCAAATATAAAAAGCAAAAGTATATTGTATAAAACTTTTTACCTGAACCACATAGTCTTAGAAAATCTACATTGAGTAATATATATATATATATATATATATATATATATATATATATATATATATATACATATATATATATATATATATATATATATATATATATATATATATATATATATATATATATAATTAACTAGTAGGTAATATGCCTAAAATCCAATATATAGTATCGTTTAAAAACAGTTACTGATCCCTATTAATTTGATAAAACACTAGGTGATGCATATACTTATATATACATATATTTTTAATGCTTATATATACATGGCTGTTCTTGAAATTTTTTTAGAACGAAAATAAAATAAATAATATGTCCGGAAATTGTTTATAACAATTTTTTATTTAATAAATAGTTAAATTAACAATAAAACATTTTTAATACTTCGGTAGATAATAGAAAATAATGAACATAATTAGACAGTCTGAAAATAAAAAATTATTTATAAACACATGAGAAAAATTATTATTTTTTTAAATCCTAATATGTAAAAAAAATTCTTAAATATGCATATACTCCATTGATTTATAAAAGTTCTTTAAACAAATAACGCTGAAAATTAAAGATTATGTTAATAACAACTAATATGGAAAAAGAATTGTAATCTTTGTATTTGTAAATACTGTATTCTTTTTAATAATTTAATTTTTGTTAGCTTAAAATATTTATATATAATATAATTTAATAATTTTAAATGTTGTAATACGATAATATTGTTATGAATAGATGTAAACATATCTCCACAAAGCACAATTATTTTGGTAAGTTCATTTAAACAATTAGGCGGTTTTGAATAAAATATACAGCTCCGATAAATTATCTTAATTAACAATATCCTCAATTATTTGAAAAATTGAAAAAAAAGTGTTTTTACGCGGGATTATATTCATTCAAGTATCTAGAGAATACCATAGTTTTTATGAAATTTTTAAATTAATATTTGATACCATAAAAACCTGTTTTGTTACATCGTCAGAAGAAGGCACTTCAGCACGGTCACGCTCGTGCCGCGGATCTCTATATTCAACATTAAATTACAGGTATTAATAATTAACCCTTAGTTAGTGAGCCTGTTTTTAGCAACATACCTAGTGAACCAGGGTCAAAATGACCCTGTCATTTAAAATGCGAATTTGACAAGATGTGATAACTTTTAAGTAAATAGCGCAATTAAACGGCTAAGTAGTATATTTTAAAATAAAAATAATCAAATGACATTATAAGAAAATAAACACAGCTTCTGATACAAAAAGAAATATAAATTATTGATTAATTTTGACACATTTGTTTAATTAGTGTTTTACAATAACAAATTAATTATTAATTGACCTGAAAATTTTAATAATAACAATAAAGACGTAATTCTAAGAAAATATAAACATATGAACGAAATTTATTTCTACAAAAAAACGTGCAACTCTAACGTAAGGTAAAACATAATGTGGATAATGCATTCTTAATTATTGACATTTTTTGCAAACGTGCTCGCTGCAGTCATTACAAATTGGTTTTTTGCATAATAAGCATAACAACGAAGTTTTTTTTATAGAAAACGACTTGGACCGGGATGTTTCTTATTTGATTCATCTAAGTTAGATGCTGATTGCAAACTCTCAGAATTGTGTTCGCTTTCAATGACATTCTCATCCTCTGCATGCTCACATAACTATTTGCATCACCATCTTTGGACAACCATTTTAATAAAGTAGTTTCAAATTTAGAATCGCCAAAATGTTTACTATTAGCCATAATTTTAGTTTTATCCTGAAGAATTGACCCACGATGTACTCACAGAATTATAACGCATTTAGTGAACCATGGTCAATTTCACCCTACGATACTTACCACTGATATAAGCCATGGCAGAAAACAAGCGATGGACACACTTCAAAATGCAGTCTCAATTAACTTTAAGGTACCGAGACCGCTGGTGCGCTATAGCGTTACCAATTAAAATGTTTCCCGGGTCAGTTTGACCCTGATACATGAACTAAGGGTTAAGTTAGAGTTCCGGGAGTTGGGAAGTTTCCTATCAGTAATTCTCTCTACTTTAAGAACTATTTTCAAATTTACGATATCGTCAATATTTCTGAGGTTATCAGGGAAACACTAGGCTCCTGTTTTTAAATCTTAATTTGTTTATAACTTTTGCAATTGTTTAACGGCGGTATAATTTTTTTCGCACAATTTTCTAGACGTCATTTTTCTCGTCTAGATCACGAATTTTTACGTTTTTCAAGATGTTGACTAGCCTATATCGTCATATGACGTGTCTTACCAAAACAATCGAAACTAAATGTTTTCTAAAAGTTAAGTGATGAACCATTATTTCTGACGTGACGTAATCTTGGGTTTCTTAGTTTTGCTATAACCTCCAAAAATGAATAATTAGTGATATCTGTTGGTTTAAAACAGTAAACATATTACTAAATAGGCTGTTATTTTATTGGTGAGCATTTTTTTAATCTCTTTAATGGCTCGCCCTATAGGTGAATCGGTAGAGACGATGAAGTTTCATTGGTGAGCATTTTTTTTAATCTCTCGCATAGCTCGTTTGATAGGTGAATCAGTAGAGATGCTGAAGTTGAAACATAATTAAAAAATGTGTCTATTGTTCGCGGTGAATGAAATACCAGTAAAAGTCATTTGTGAATATTCGCAATCATCTAAATCATGTTCATACAACTCATTACGCTTTAATTTGAGGGTATACTCATGTATACTAGAAGGTAGTAAAATTACGAATTCGGCTGGAAAATACGTATATCGGAAAAATTCATAAATGCCACTGAAATTTTACAGCGTCGTAAACTGAAATAACGACTCGGTACAGGTAAATTTTGCCGTAATAAAATTTCCCACGAGAGGAAAGAATATGTATTAAATGAATTCTATCGCTTTGAAATAAATTGTTAATACCAACAGCAAATTTTATGTAAGTAGCTAATATAAAATATAATAGTTCATGAGAATTACAAAATTATGTATACATAGCGCTGTATGATAGCAAATAAAGATAAATAGAGCTAGATAATTGTTTAAACAAAATTTTAATTGACTTTCAATATCACTTTGAGCAATTAAGTGTGAACTTTCATCAGGCATCAAAAAATAAAACCCGCCACAGGTAGGATTCGATATCTGTCTCGGATTGGAACCGAACGACATACAGCTGTTTCGAACTTATTAGTTCTCATCAGTGCCGTACACGGTACGCTGATCCAGGACAAATGCCGAATGAAATTTGTGGGGTATACATATTTATCGATACGATCTATATCAGTAACATATAAGTCGGAAATCGAGAAAGGAACTACCAAACCGCCAAGCGGTTATCAAAGTAGTTCCCGAATAGCAAGGACATAATTGCTATAGGAAACAACTACTCCTCGGACTAAAGCCTCGCCAGGCATTGAATTATACCTAAAAGTGATCCTCGCACCGTGTACGGTGCCGTACACGGTATTGTGTACGGCACTGATGATAACTAATAAGTTCGAAACAGCTGTATGTCGTTCGGTTCCAACCCGGGACAAATGTCGAATCCTACCTGTGGCCGGTTTTATTTTTTGAAACCTTATCTGATCGTGCAGAAATACGAGAAAAGGTACGAGGCTCGCTCTTCGGTATAATTCAATGTCTGGCGGGGCTTTAGCCCGAGGAGTAGTTGTTTCCTATAGCGATTATATAATATACTTGCTATTCGGGAACTACTTTGATAACCGCTTGGCGGTTTGGTAGTTCTTTTCTCGATTTCCGACTTATATGTTACTTTCATCAGGCAATAAGGAATTTCTTCACTTCATGTGAATACTTGGTAATTATTCGCTTTAGAGTAAAAGTCTCAAATTCTCACAAAATTATGGCATCCGCCCATTTTCAGGGGTGCTGAAAACGAATTTGGTTTTAGTTTTTAGCGATCGGACACAGTTTTTGAGGAAATTGAATTTTCAACTTTTTAGAACGTAACACCACTTTATTCTCAAATAACTTTCACGTCACATTACGTAAATACCTAATATTAATGTATGTAGATGCTACAATACTTCTTTTATCTATACCATGCAATAAAATCGTCATAAAACTTACTTTTCATTACGATTTTCTAATTTATTTGCGATGTTTACTATTTTCATAATCGTCCATTTGCTATTTTAGCGCCCTCTATAACCCGAAATGCTTGGAAAACCTTTTAGAGGTTTTTTATGTTTTCGTACGTTTCATCACATTGTGCGATGTAAAGCCATCGTATTGATTATTATCAAGACTACCTTATATCTTTGTAAAAAAATAATGACAACCGCAGTTTAATATTACCAAAATCTTGCCATTCAGTGTCATTATTTGAATTTTCCACACTACACCTAAATATATCACAAAACGAGACCTTAGAGCAGTCTTTAAAATATATTTTTTTATAATTGATTTATTAGCAATCAGAACTACAAAAATATTTTATAAGCTAATTCGCTGACTTAAGAACCAGGTGGTTCTTCATTGACGTGGTGAGGTCTTCTCCAGTGACAAGCCCTCCTTAATCTTCCTTCAGATCACTTGGTCATTTTCTTTTGAGTCTTCTTACATTTTGAAGTTCCAGAAGAGAGTGTTTTAGAGTGTATTGGGATGGCTTTTTTGCCTACTATGTTGTTTAACACTTTTTGAAGTGAATACTTCTTTGGCGGAGTCTGATATTTGACGAGAATGGAGAGTGAATTGGAAAAAACGTAATGTTTCGAGATTTCGTTACACGAGAGAGAAAAAAGATATAACGTAGCAAGAAGGAGAAAAAGAGCTATACATTATATATATATATATATATATATATATATATATATATATATATATATATATATATATATATATATATATATATCAGTTTAGGCTATCCGCGTCTCCCTTTTGTGCGGTCCTTCGTCTTTAATGCCCACTCATACGCTAAATCCAAGGTCTAAGTTGCTTGAAGAGGGAATAGTTTAGGAAGCATCGTACGAGCAAGAGAGAGAGACACGTATTCATTGAGTACTAGGCAATAGAAGAAAATATAGTATGACGCGCATGCGCGCGAGTACGTACAACTCTGACGCCACACGGGAGTGGAGCAAGAGAGAGCGATATAAATTCAGTACTAAGCGATGAAAAAATATCGTCATCGCAGCCATCTATATCTCACCGAACCAAAATTTAGAAGATATAATATATTTCATTCACCGCCCCTACTGGTTTACAGCCACACAGGTGCAAATGCACTAGGAAGAGGCGAAGACAAAATCCCTTTGATTCTCGGGGGAGATTTCAATGTAAATTTCGGATCCAATGATTCTTTGACGTTGATTAACTTTATTCGAGAAACATTTGGTCTGATTATAAATAACAATTCCAAAGAATCAACAACAAAATCCGGAACAACAATAGATGCAATTTTTACACGTTATCTAGAAAATATCGAATCACGAACAATATTTCATATTTTAGTTATCACAAACCAATCATATCAGTATTACCAATTGAACCACCAGCCGATGATAGTATAGATAATGAATAAACCGAATATTTTTTACACAAATTTTATATTGGTATATTTATTTTGAAATTATCCCTCTCCCTTTCTCTCTCTCTCTCTCTTTCAATCTCTCACTCTTAATCTCTCTCATTCTCTATTCTAAAGAAGTATTCACTTCTATCACGTGTACTGTGCTGCACATGATATTTTTTTCTTTTATGACATCCTTGATGCACTGGTGATCATTGGAAATATTCTGGATTCACTTCTCTGTATTATTGTCGTGTTCTATTTGCTGGTAGATCCTCAGAGTTCCAGATACCATATACCCTTATTGGTTTGAGGATGGGTTTGTATATTAAGAGCCTATTTTCAAGCTGTAATTTAGACTTCCCACAAATTAACCACTGTATTTCTTTAACTTTTTAGTTTATCTGTTTGCGTTTTTTGATTATAGGCTGTAAGCCTGTTATCCAAGTCCTGTAAGTCTGTTATCCAAGTCCATCCCTAAGTATTGTATACAAGAGGATAGCGTTATTTGTATGCTGCTTAAATAAGCAGGAGGACATGGATACACCTTTTCTTAGTGTGAAATTTACTTGCACAGATTTTCCTTCATTGATCTTGATTTATTTTGTGGGTCAACGTTTCTTCTTCGTTCCGATGATTTTGTATTTGAAGTGGTGGTGCTAGTTGTGGATATTCGTTGGTAGAAAGGATTACAGATCATCAGCTAAGGTACCCAGTTTAGCATTTTCGTTGACTGGTAAACCTGCTGAGACAGTACATATAGTAAGGGACTCAGGACGCTACCCTATAGTATTCCAGATTTGATCGGTTTCATGTCAGATACCTCTTCGTTGACTTTTGTTCTAAATTTACTGTCACATAAGCAAGATTTAATAAGATAATAGTAAGTTAAGGTGAAAGATACTTTGATCTTGGAAATAATCAAGAGTGCCACACTTTATCAAGTGCTCGACTTACGTCTAAAAAGACCGATAAAACATAGTTAAATATAAATTCGACAAATTGTAAACTGATTACATTGGAGAGTTTAAAATTAAAGTGGAAGTAATTTCAGAGTATAGTATATTAACTTTTTTGTCGTTACTAATGTATTTTAATGGGTTAGTACTGCTAATTTAATGCCACATCATACACCACTAGGCATGAAAATGCATAGAATGTATCAGAATATCAATTAGTATATCAAAACTTTAGGGAAAAATCTAATTAATAATTTATGAGTTCGGAAGTGAGAAACGTTTTGTTATTCTAGAAACAACTGACACCTATGACAAATAGCCTCCGGCCTACTTAATGGCTACAAAAAATCGTACGCAAATGAGGGCCCGGTACTCCCCCGTCCCCTACGCGTAATGTGCTCCTAAGTCGACCATAAATCATTCTTAATTTAGCGGAGTGCACAATCGAAGTCCAACCTTTTAATAGTTACCTAAGGGGTTACAATTAATCAGCTGTCTTTGACGGTCACGGGAGCGGCCAAAGTTATATATCGGTCAGAGATAGCATGGAGATTTGTGTTCGTAGAGCAAGATCTGTAATTTGTCATTAGGATAATTAATTTGTCTTATGAAATGAATGAACTATATGGAAACGTATTAGGAGTATAGCGGTCGAAAAGTAGCTTTGTACAAATTGGTGTAAACAATTCTTTGTGGAACGTAAATTTTCTAATTAATAAGCAAAGTTACCTGTGAATGAATAAGCAATGTAAGATCTCAATAATATATAGGTAATTATACATATATGGTATATTATGTATATGTATACTTTGATGATGTAGGATAACAAATCATTACTTAATAAATAATAAACTGGGGTACAGTTTTTTGTTTATGTGAATATTGTTTCTTATTCTTCTTCCTTCTTCTATAGCAGGATTACGACCTATTCCTTTTCGATGAATATGGGTACTTTGAGCTGGTTATCTGTTTTTACATAGGCTAGGCAGCTAATCTACACACACACACACACACACACACACACACACACACACACACACACACACACACACACACACACACACACACACACATACACACACACACACACACACACACACACACACACACACACACACACACACACACACACACACACAAACACACACACAGACAAACACACACACACACACACACACACACACACACACTAGGGCTTCTGAATTAAGTAATTAACGCAAAAGGCTGTACTACAAGGAGTTAAAATTCCCTGAAGGTAGGGTTTTAATGTCAGGTGAAGGGATAGCGGCATTTTAAATAGTTCGGATAAAGGTTGCTTACTCGTTGAGGACGTGCTGACATGGCATGCTAAGGTGAGGCATAGGGTAGAATACTTACAAGAAAAGTAGAGAACAGTAATCCGGCAATTATTTCTAAATTATAATAAAGGGTGGGTTCAGATGAGGCGTTTATATAGATGGATAATATATTATTATATAGCTTGTGAGCTTCATGTATCAAGATCAAATTCTAAAAACGTTTTATAATTAAATAAAATTTCAATATGATAGTAAATAAAAATATTTTCATTAACTTTCTAATTGTTATGATTGATTTCGGGCTTTAACCACATGTTCAGTCTGATATGCTTTGAAATTCTCTGTCAAACAGAATTAAGTACATACTGAGACTAATGGACACAGATAAATAAATATATGAAATAACGAGCACGGAATTATTTTGTTATATATCACTTTATTTCTTTGCGACGGCAAAGCTCATTCCAAAAAATACCACTCTCAAAAGAAAACTTATTTATATAACGGAGAAACATCATAAAATAAGTAGCAACTGATAACGGTTATTTTGATAGAGATAATAAATAAATTAATAAGACACAAGCATAGGCACTTTACAGTTTGTAAAATTTATCCGCATATTAAAGAAAAAGTCAAAAAAATTTGCAGCTTTAAAATATTTTGGGCCTCTGTCAAAAAAAAAACTCATACGTAATATGAAAACATAACCTATAAATAATCTTGAAACTTAGCCAAAAAATAACAAATATTATCATATATGGGGCAATAAATCTGTTATCTTGCCAATATCAGGTGTGCCACAAGGGTCTAATTTAGGACCGTAATTATTTAATATTTTTAAAAATGTCATCGTGATTTGCATCAGTGTAAATTTTCTTTTATATAAGACTGTATAATTGTACAACAACATTTAAGTAGAATTCATTATTGGTACAAGAATAATAGATAATCTCTTAATACCACCAAATGAAATATATTATCCATAACAACCAAAAGAACACGATAGCTTATAATTATAGATGTGAAATAATATATTTTCTATGATCGATCGGAAGCATTAACTGATTTAGGTGTATTATTTATCGTGCTAACAAGAAATTTTATTAATGCCGACGACAACGACAACGACAACGACAACGACACACACACACACACACACACACACACACACACACACACACACACACACACACACACACACACACACACACACACACACACACATACACAAGAAGAGAGAGACGGATGGCAAAAAGAAAGATGGAGGGGTTGTTTGAAGATGAAGAATCATAAGCGGGTGGGCCTGCATACGCTGCAGGCGAATATTAACTTTTCGTGTAACATCTAATTATTTATAAACTTATAAATATGTATAATAGTTCTCATGAAATGGAAGCATTAATTAGATACACAAAAAACATAATACTTATATAATACTTGTAATGTAATAATAACAAAAAAATGAAGTAACGTAGGATCATAGTAGGCATTGCCGAGGAATGAAAACTAGTCTCAAAATATTAAATTCAAAAAAATATTTAATAAACTTCAAGTTCTCTGATTCACCTAAAATTCATTATCTACCTAGAATCTTATCTAGAATTCAAAAACGATTAAAATAAGGAATTTTTTTAACCCAAAATGGTTCAACTCCCCCTAATGAAAATAGAGATAATAATGTTGTCCCGTAGAATTCCAGCACACGCATTAATTTTTCAAAGTTCTAGGTCCATAACGATAAACTCAAATACTTGTTTTCCCTTGACCATATACGAGGGGGTACCCAAAATAAACTGAACTGATGTTATGGTGGGCGGAGTTATTGTGGTATCGCGTTCTGCCGCTAGGAGTATATAGAGTTACCATTCCCGAGTCAGTAAGTCAAGCGTCGTCGCTAGATAGGGTCCGTTCGGCTTGTGTGAATTTTTTAGCGAGAACTGTTTTGTGTGCTCGTCGTTTTTTGATTCTCGTGACTAGCGTACGATAGTAAAGTTTTGCTTCTTGCTCGGAAAAACTGGTACAGAAACTCTTGAAATATTATAAATGATCTACAAGGATGATGCTATTGGGAGAACTACTCAAGTGTTTAAGTGGCTTTCCCGTTTCAAAAGAGATCAAATGTCAATTGATTATAAAACTTGCTCTAGTCGTCCTTCCATGGCTCAAATCGATTAAAATGTTCAGAATATTCGCGAAGTCATCATGGAAAATCAACGACGGACCATTAACAATGTTGTGGAAATATTTGGTCAAAAATTGACAGAGAGGGTTCTGTGAGGAGGGCCGTTATTGTTTTGGAAAAACCACTCGCACGACTGCCACAAACCAGCAGCCTCTTCCGCCCCAAACTGTTCGGCAATCTTTTCAGAACTTCCAGACAGAAAGCCCGGTCTGATTATGTGAAATAAACTCTGCATGGACAACTCCTCTCACATACAAAAAAAAAACGACGAGCATATACAAGAACTCTCACTAAAATATACAGACAAGGCGAACGGCACCTTCTTTAGCAACGACGCTTGACTTATTGACGTAGGAATTGTAGCTCTATACGCTTCTGGCGGTAAAACACGGTACTACAAGAACTCAGCCCACTAAAACATTAGTTCGGTTTATTTTGGGTACCCCCTCGTACAGTTAAAGATGAATTATGGTAACCATACAACGAAAATGAACTTTTGAAAATATACTGTGAGAAGCATCACTGTTACCTACGTCCTAGTCAATTGTGTATGTTCACGTCAAATTCATCCGGCCTTAACTAACACACATAGAATATCAACTCGCCATACATCGAAATAAGCACATTGATTTCGGGTAATCCGGTTTTACTAGGCCATGTCATAAAATCCGCTCAGAGTCGTCATTTGTTAGTTCGATGTTGCTGCCAAATTTTATAGCGGACGAAAATGAAACTCGTTTAAAGTGTTATTGTATCTGCGTAAAGGGTCAGGATTTGATCCCGAACTCTCAATGAAAATAAATCGAGACCATATCTTATCGAGGAAGGGGGGAAAATGAAATTTTCCGCGTTTGCCCCTTCGGATTTTTTCCATAATTGATCAATAACAATTATAAAATCCTCATTAAAATGAATAAAAATAAACCTGTGGTTGTTATTATAGTGATTTCATAAAGTAATCAATAGATTCGGTAAAAATTCAAGCAATAACTTTTGGAAAAAACCCTCAGACCTGTCAAATTTTATTTTGAGTTGCGCATTTTTTAAAATATAAATAATATATACAGGATGATTCTTATAGAGTATATGCTGTAATCAACAGCATTTATTAATGACAACCCTATTTTTTGTTATGAAATGTGATAGAGCACACTCTTTCATACACTGCGGTAATAAGTACATTAACATGAATATAGGCTAGATAAAAAGCAATTAATAAAAACGATTATATAATTTTAAAATACTAAATTAATGGCAATAAATATATAAAAATGAATTAAAATAAATATTCAGATTATACACTGTTGGATGCCTGACAGTCATGAAGACGAATAATAAATTATTTTGGAACATTGTCAATAACTTCGTTGTATTTCTTGATTAATTCTTGCTTTTATATTTTCTAAATTTTTCAGCCCAGTAATTTATACTTTGCTTTTTAACTATCCTCACAAAAAGTAATCTGGGGGTATTAACTCTCATTATACTTTATTTCATCGCTACTTGCCAAAATGAAAAATTTCGAAACATACAAGGGCTGTTTCTTATGGCTAGCCTCAAGTAGACTGTTTCGTTCATCAGCAAAATAAGAGAGTTTATTATTTGGCAAATAGCGATGAAATGAATAGTAACAAAGTTACTATTCAATAAACACCTCAAATACATTGTTTTGGACAGACAATTGATAAGAAACGTATTCTGTAAATAAACAACACCAAAAAAACTATTATCTAAGTACGATTCCAAGTTTCTATTTAACAGCAATGAAAAACATTATCGGTGACTATCAGGCAGCCAACGGTGCACAAAATAAACATTCAGTTTAGTTGATTTTTTAAGTAATCAGTGCCATTAAATTTTCTATTTTCAAATTTAATGATCGTTTTTCTTCAATCTTTATATCTAATTTATATTCATTTTTGTAATTATTTCCATAGCATATGTAAAAATCTTTGGTTTTACATATTCTGTAATAAAAAAGGTTGTCATTAAAAATATATGTATGACGTCATACCTTCTACACGAAAAACCTAGTGTGTTTAATTATATTTTGAAAAATACGCAACTAAAGATATAATTTAACGGGTCCGAAGGTTTCTCTCAAAAGATATTTCTTGAATTCTTAACAAGTTTATTCATTACTTTATACTTAAAACTTTATATACTAAGTGGCTTTAATTGATGCTCAATGACACTGTATTAAAAGAACTGCATTATAAGAAAAATATTTCTTAAATGTTGATGAATAGTATACTAGCATAGTAAATATTTTATTGCGCCTAATATCTATATTATATACCTGACCTCTAGTGCTAATTTTGTTTTTAGGTATCCAGGTGTTAGTGTTAAAAATATACGGTGCATAAAAGCAAGCAAATGAAATTTAAAGCGGTTTTCCGTATTTAACCAGCTTAACTGACAAAAGTTTTCAGATATGTACTAAAATATACTTCTGTATGTGCCTTGTTTCCATGAAAATATCCGCCTTTTGACATAATTCGTTTTTAATCTTTCACGTTACCGTATTGTTTTAAAATAAAATAAAAAATTGTGATCAAGTCATTTCTTCAGTATTAGTAAAAAATATATAAATTTTATTACTTACATGAAGATATGTCTCGCGTTTAGTCGAATCTTGTCGATCATGTTTTATGATATACCGCAAGGTTGTAATACACAGAACAACAGAACTAATAATGATCGTATATTCTCCTTAGAGCTCCGAAATTAAGTTGCCTGGGGACGAACCCATAGAACATATTCCGAGGAAATAAAATAAAATAAAAATTTGGGATGAATTCATTTCTTCAGTTATTGGTGAAAAATGTATGATTTATTTTTGTACATTTATTATTTCAGATATTCATATAGAAAATTTCTACTTTTGCGTTTTGTATAAATTTAACCTTTTTGTATTTAGATATTCAATTAGAAATGTACCTCTTACTAACCTTTTCCAATTTCTTTTATAAATTTCTAAAATAATCCCAAAACAATTTTATTCTTATTGGTACACTACCGGTATTTATTATAGAAATTTCGTTACTTCACATGAGGACATATCTCGAGTTTATTCGAAAGTTGTCGACCACGTTTTGTGCAGTAAATGATATTATACCGCAAGGCTGCAATTCACAAAGCAAAAGAACTGCTAATGGTCGTATAATTTCTTTAGAGCTCCTAAATTAATTTGTCTAGAGACGAACCTATAGAGCATATCCGAAGAAAGTAAAATATAACAAGAATTGGGTGTTAAAATTAAAATTTTCGTTGAAAATAAATGTACCATCGAGTTTTTTGGAATGTTTTTCATAAATTTCTGAAATAACATCAAAACTATTTTATTGCGAGGAGAAAGTAACTTCGTTACTTCACATGAGAAGTTGTCTCGAGTTTAATCCAAAATTGTGCAGTAAATAATATTATACCGCAAGGTTGCAATGCACAAAGCAGAAGAACTAATAATGGTCGTATAATCTCATTAGAGCTCCGAAATTAATTTGTCTCGAGACGAACCCATAGAGCATATCCGGAGAAAATTCATAATTGTGGAAGACAAAGCCCTCTCGAAAGTGCAAGTACTCGAGCACAACAATACATTAGTGATAAAACGTCGGAAACTCGTCGCTGGTAACAGTTGCTCTAGTTTCATTAGTGCCTGTTTAAGTTTTAAGTTTTAACACAAACAAGAGACTCCGCTGTCGGAATTACTGCGAAGTCGACTTTCGGCTTCAGCCATTCATCATCGGCCTGTCGTCATCGCGTACTCTACCCGTTTCAGCGCCCGCTTTATCGCCACGTTACAATAAATACAATATTAAAGCCAAATATTTTAAATCAACACGTTATGGATAGCGTATACGACGCGGATTGATTTCAGAAGAGCGACCTGTCTCCTCCTTCGTTAAAACGTATTCTGCGCTATGATGGATAGATTTTTGTTCTGATGAAATTTTTGGCCGCCCTCTCTTGGTTCCTAACTTTCGATGAAGAAAGTACATTAGGCGTTTAATACTTCCAGAACAGTCGTTTTTTATTCAGTATGATCGATTGTTGAACTAAATTTCGTAATGACTTCATGCTCTTCGTCACTCTCTCTTGTACTCACGCTATGTGAGATTAAACATCTGTTACTTATACAGGGTCTTTCAATAGGGATGCTTGAAATTTGACAAGTTATAGCGGCTATGTTGTTAAAGCAATGTCCGTCAAATTTATTGTCAATTATTTAGTAGTATATGGCAAATAACTTTGGAAGGTTACGGCGTTCAAAAACGTGTGCAGATAGTCAATTTTATTTTGAAAATCAGTGCTCCGTTCGAGTAACGTTCGGTGCATTACGTGATTTTTATCCTCGCCACAACCGTCCAGCCGAGTCGACTATTCGACATTTGGCGGCCAAATTCGAGTCAACCGGTTTGATAAATAATCAGTCAATACCCGTACGTCACCGAAACATACGGTCTGCTGAAAACATCATTACTGTGCGTGAGAGTGCACGGAAGAACCCGAGGCAGCCAATTTCTCGTCGTTCACAAGAACTTGGCTTTTCTGTGACTTCAATTTGGCTAGTATTTCGTCGAGACTTGGGTCTGCACCCATATAATAAGCAACTGACCCAGGAACTTAAGGAACGACCATAGAGAATGTGTTCGCTGATTGGGCTCTGGAGTATTTAGAAGTTGACCCAAATTTCATGAAGAATATCATCTTTAGTGACGAGGCCCATTTTTGGATGAATGAATATGTGAACAAGCAAAATTGTCGGATTTGGGACGATACCAATCCACACGAGATACACTGGCATTACCATAAACGTCAACGGCGAGCGCTACAGATCCATGATAAGCAACTTCTTGTGGCCTAAAATGGATGATATGGATACCGACAATAAGTGCTTTCAACAGGCCGGCGCTACGTGCCAGGGCATGCCAGGATGTACATCCTTCACGAGCAATTTGAGAGCATGGTTATCTCGCGCACCGGCGACGTGAACTGACTACCATATCGTGCGATTTAATGCCTTTAGACAAAGTTAACATAGCGAACGCCATCCAGCAAGTTCAGGCAAATTTATACGACAAAGTCATCGAAAATTAGACCTCCCGAATACGTGTCTCCAAGAAAAGCCGGGACAGACATCTGGACGACTTATTCCATACTTAATGTCATAAAATATTATTTCAAATAAAAAAAATGGGCTGAAATCTCAAACATAACTTGTTTTATTTACGTTTAAAAATTGAGCGTGCTTATAAAAAGACCCTGTAGCTTACAGAACTTCTAAATAATCATTTCGGTCTATCACTGGACTCGAATTTGATTTGATTTTCCTATAAATAATCTTGGCAGTTTCAATAGATTTTCTCTGTCATATTTCCCTATGCATGCGCCTTATTGTATTTGTATCTAGAACACCAGCTCTGCTTGCTGCCTATTATCCTTATCTACTATCTAAAATATACCACAATGCCCCTTTAGAAGAAAACATTAGATTAAGTAGATCTTCATTCACTAAATCATTAATACACCATTGGCAACACGTAGGATATCTAGGGTCTATTGATTGTCGAAAATGTGTGATGAAGTTCCTCTTAAATCTTCATTTCAGTTATAAAGAATGCTCAAAATATACGTCTTTTGGCATTAGTAATTATTGTCTTTAATCTTACTCTATTGTCTAATAAAACATACATTATTTGATATAAAACAGAGTTAATTTCTTCAGTTGGGTATTCTTGATGTATTTGTCCACATATGGTATTTAAAATATGCACATAGAAAAATTTTACGGTATCATATCAGTAGCGGTAACAAGAGTCTTTGAATTGGTCCTTTCTATTCAATTCAGCATGTAATATATATTTTATTTAAATAGCCTCGATATGATATAAATGAAGATTTGAATATATTATTTTCTAAAACGATTATTATTATTGGTATCATTGTATGTGTAATATTGTATTTGTATCTAGACCTCCAGCTTGGCATCTAATTTGTTGAAGAAATATGTAACAATTGCGAAGTTTGTAAAGTGGTGGGTGTTGTACTAAATTATGTAATATATTAATCAAAACGTCCCTCAGTGTATTATTATTACTATTACCATTATTCTAAAGATTACTTAAAATACACCAGACACAAAAGGGATGTAAAGAAAAGCAAAATTTTTAGGATTTCAAATGGAGATTTGTAGCTTAGAGGAAAACAATCACAGAGCAATTTTTTAAAACAAGCAAATTGAAGCTCTAAGTTTCTAATTTTCAGGTATTGAGTTAAAATTTTTAATCAATATCAGTTTTTGGGTAATCATAAAAAAATCGTCGGAAAAAATGTTTTCCAAATTTTCGCTTCCTTTTCAATAGGTCCACGGACTTTTTTTCAGTAATTTCATAATTAAAACTTTTTTAGATAATGTTTAGTGTCTTCAATATGAGTGGTTCAAAAGCCTTATACGATGACTTTTCACTGAGTTATAGTCGTTTAAAGCTAAAAAAAATTATTGAAAAAATCTTTTTGTTAATTTTCTTTTCTTACAATAATAAACATTTTTTCATAACAAAATATGGACTATTGGTACAAAAACATTTTTAACCTCAAAAACTGAATAAAAAATGAAAAATTCATCATTAAATTAACTTTTAGTAAAAATGCCAAATTTAATGATTCCTAACGCAATGAAAAAAATCGCAGCGCTTTGAAATCTTCAGAGTTTCTTCTAGATACTTTGAGGTTAAAAAAAATTGTCAATATACTTAGTCTATCAATTATTTGCAAAGTTATGCGAAACTAAGCGAATAAAGCATACGAATAAATTTATGCACCTGATCAAACTGTCAGTGGAGGACTTATAAAATTCCAGCAATGATAACTTTTTCTTTAAAAATATCAGTACACAAGGATTTCTATATTGACGTTAAAAGAATTTTAGAAAATCTTGATATATTTTGCAAGAGATCAAAATCAAAGCCAATTATATAAAGCACCCAAAACCTCAATTATGAAATATACCGGAAGTGGAGTATCAGTTTGCTAACTGAATGTTTAGCATATATTAAAATGCGTGAAACATTTATTGTTCAATTGAGATTGAAACAAAAAAATTTTTGTCGAAAAAACTTAATATGTATATATAAATCAGGTAAGAGCTGGTTTTCTCCTTGCAGTTGTAAATTAAGGGCATTCATATCTTTAGTCTGTATAAAACGATAACATCTATGACCAGTCATTGTTTTGTAACTCAGCTAGACAACAGAGTCGTTAAGAGTTAAAAAATGTCCATTGAAGAAAATTTCTATATGCTCTATTCTAGCCATAATAAACTAAATACACAATTGTTTACCTGTTCTTCAATTTAAAATTTTTACCCTGAAAAATCACCATCTTATCAAAACGGTAAATAACTTTTAATGTATCTACACAGCACTGGACATCTTGGTATAAACAAAAGGGTTGAGCCAACCTTCATTTAAAATATAGTTAATTTCAGTTAACTACTTTGTAACATGAAAGATAATATCAAGTATATGTAGCATGTAATATTTAAATAATCAACAAGAAATTTATTTACTCATATTTATTTTTCGATTGAAATTACAAATACTATTTTGTAGTATTTTTTACAGACATTGCATATAACTGCTATAACAATGCACGTTTTATAAGTTCTATTTTACCCCTTTTATAAGAGGAATGACTACTGCAAAATAAATATGAGAACACAACCAGGGGTTATCGAAATGTTATCGTAACAATGATAAACCATAATCTATAGCAGCAAATCCGCAAACGGCATTTCATCAGTACTACAGCCATTAACGTAAGTAGCTGGGGTATATGGTAAATATGTATTTCAGGTCTCCGTTGAACAAGCAATAGGTATTGAGTTTACTTCTATTAATACAAAAGTAATTGTCTTCCACAAATTTTATGGCATCGTCTTCAGGTATCGATGCGCAAGATGATTTCCAAACGAGCGTGGGTGTACCATCGAAAATCACATCTCCAGGAAATTCGATTTTGTAGGTGAACGTCTTGGCCACACCTGGGGAGCCCATAAAGTATATTGCCCATCTAGTCATACCTACGGAAAAGAAGAAGACTAACTTTAGTTTAATTACTACATATATTAACGTATTGCTGTGATGCTGTATTATATGCTATGCTGTGATGTCTCAGTATTACACCGGCATAAGAGAGATAGTCCAAAAAAGATAAATAAAAAAATTCTATAGAAGCATCTATATTTTCTAAATATTACTAAAAAGGTAGTAACTCATATAGGCTACGGGGTGTAGAAATGAAACATTTGTTCTAGAAATTCAAGAAACAGTTTTAAATACTAATTACGTGAATTTAATAAATGCTATTCACGAATATAATGTGAAGTTCTACTATGTAGAGGATAATATTCAAACTACAGAAATAAGGAGTTTATACTCCAACCCATCTGCAACGCTGCGCGTTATTTTTTTGAAAATAAAAACAGAGCTGACCAAATTATAAAATCCTTAAGACGTATCACATTATAGAAAATAGAGAGGAGAAAAACAACACTGACACTTCATCCTACACATACGCTATATAATATTTTTAATTACTGTGAGTGTTAATTAGTAATAATTACCTGTGATTTCGTTTAGATCCCATGTCAATCTAAACCATTCCTTATGAGCGTATATCATTATATAACTATAACTGTAGCTCGTGATATTCCTAAAGTTTCGTGCTAACAAACTCAGTTTCTCCTCGAAGTAAAACTTGTTGGGATGCTTGCTAACCAGATGACTTCCCAGTTCCTTTACAGTGTTCCTCCATCGGCAATTCTGGTACGTTCTAAAGGGACATGTTTTCATGCGCATGGGACAATACTCTTGATGCCGCTCGGTAAATTCTGCCAGATCGAGGAAGTTACAACCTAGTGCCGAGTATCTACAAGGTATATGCAGCTGGTAGTAGATATCTTCTAAAGCAAATGACCTCGTTTGGGTTCGAGCCGATCGGCACTTCGGGCAAAACCTCACCCAGAGGGAACAGTGACCGCATATGCTATGCCCCTTTTGGCATTGGTAGATAGGGGAAACCATGTAATAGTTACACACGGGACACTGCAAGTCTTTCAGCAGTGATTTTTCTAACTCAGCCATCGTTGAAAGACTGCAAGGAGATAACGGCATGAATAAAAAATTAAACAAGAATTACGTAAGAATTTACATTAGTGACTTACTTTCTAATATGTCTATGGCGATTGACATATTATCGTATAAAATTTCATTACAATAGAATGGGAAACAGAGACAGAAAAACACTAATCTTTAAATGCCGGTTTTTTGTTTACAGACCTTTTAGTTCCAGAATTAGACGGTCACAAGTAGATGTAGAAGCTACCAAAGAAAATACTTTACTTAATTTAATATACCTTATCTGATCGTGCAGAAACACGAGAAAGGGGTCGAGGATCGCTTCTGGGTATAATTCAATGCCTGGCGGGGCTTTAGCCCTAGGAGTAGTTGTTTCCTAGAGTGATTATGTAATAGCTTTGCTATTCGGGAACTACTTTGATAACCGCTTGGCGGCTTGGTGGTTCCTTTCTCGATTCCCGACTTATATGTAACTTTACTTAAATTACAAAATGTCATGAGGCCTTTTTAAACCATTGTAAAACAGATTCCTTCTCAATTTTATAAATAATCTGTCATAGGAGGTGTCTCTACATTTATATATGTCAGTTATATATCAACTAAATACTCTAACAAAATATTTGTTAAAGTAATCCTTTATATAAGCGTCTACAAATTATAGAATTTTTTGATTACATAACATAACCTTAGTGACACTTAACTTTGTTGTTGCCTATAATAATTTTAATAAAAACTGGAATCTATTATCAATGTAGATATCTCTTCCAATTCCCTTGAAGACAAGTCAGGCCTAATGTTTTAAGATTAAATTAATAAAAATGGTATTAAGAGATTTACGTCCAATCAATGAACCTATTGGTTGCATAGATAATATTATGGTTAATTATCTGATGTGTAATTGGTGATATACATATATAGGCTCCACCACAGTGGATGATTTTAATGACATTCAAAACTAGAAACGAATATAGGCTAAGCTAACTAAAGTTATTATCAATAAATGTATGTTGGTCTACTTACAAGGAGAGTATGCGATAACATATATTATTATATTCCATGATTGTTTAGCGAAAGTTGCCAATATTTGAAGCTGATTATTATATTACTTTCTAATTGTCTTAATCCAAACCCTATTTTTTTATTTGTCTGTATTAAGTGAAGGTGAATCAAACTCGTTATTTGTAACGTAACAAAACTATCACCCACCTCAAACTGCTTAGAGAATATTTTAATTATATACTTGTAGATAAATTATTTATACATTTTATTATATAGCTTGCTATACCCCAGGCAAGTTGTTGAGCAGTAGCAAGGGTTGTGCGGGTGAAAGACTAGAAAAACAAGCTCTGAATTGTCTTTCGTAATTCCTCTTCTTTACTTTGGCTGGCCGCTAGTTGACGCTGGAAGTAGGCGTGAATGTCATAGAAACAAGATAGGAGAATGAAAACTATTCCATATCAACAATGCACAGTCTATATATGTTCAAAACAGTTTTCATCAAAATACATTGCCTCTACTAAAGAACTAATATGACTGACTTTTTTGTACCTTTATGCCCATAAAAACCCTTAAACTCGCGGCAGTTTTTGTTACTTTTGGTGCTTTGACTCAAATGTCAAGACACATATACAGGTTGTAACATAAATTTTGGGAATAAATTAAACGCTGGATTTTTCAGTAAAAAATTTTTTTCATATGAAGTTATGTTCTAGGGGTTTTCCCCTATTTTCGAAAAAAAATAGTTTTTCTCTAATAACTTTCGAACATTAGAAGATAATGGAACGAAATTTTAGCTGTAGCTTAATTTGATAATTCCCTAATAACAGGGAAAAGATTGACTTCCTTAGTTACTCAGTGACATGGTACGCATTGTACCGTAGGGTTTTACGAAGAAAATTGTGATACGCACTGATAAAAACATATTTTTAATATTTATTCAAGATCCACTTTTTATATTAAACAAAATTACCGTCTTTCATTTTATTTGTATCTGTTGTCATTTTTCCGTAATTAAAACTTTTGTAATCACCATTTCTTCCCACTGCTAACATAGGAAAATGAAAGTAACAAAAACATTATCAAGAATATGGTGTCCTGTTACTAGGGCATTATCAAATTAAGCTATGGCTAAACTTTCGTTCCATTACCTTCTAATGATCGAAAGTTTAGAGAAAAACTAAATTTTTCCAAAATTTTTAGCGCCCTGTAGCTTGGAAGCGAAAACCCGTAGAGCAATGAAAAATCATATATATGAAAAAATCATTTTTTTTTACTGAAAAGCCCACCGTTTAATTTATTCCCAACCTTTATGTTATACCCTGTATATGCAGTCAAGCATCTATGAAGTAAATAGTACAGGGCCGCAACCACTTCAACAGATAATGAGTATTGCACGCGGCCTAT
The DNA here is from genome assembly GCA_037954035.1 of Rosalia funebris. Lineage (NCBI taxonomy): Eukaryota > Metazoa > Arthropoda > Insecta > Coleoptera > Cerambycidae > Rosalia > Rosalia funebris. Next base: position 14,132,521 of record JAZFAV010000034.1, on the reverse strand, counting down.
TTATTTAAAACAATAACAAGCTTTCCTCGAATTACTCTTTGTTATGTCTATAATAAATAAAAAAATTCCACTATTCCCTATGATTTAAAATGTTGTCATATGAATTTCCAGCATGATTAATATAATTGTTTTAGGTATTTATCAACTTAAAGGCCGATTAAAAGTCTGTTCAGTATTGCAAAAATGTTTTAGTTTTATGAAAATATTCGTTTTACATCAATGTATTGAAATATGTAAGTCCCCATAATTACAATATGGTGGAAGGAAAATAGTAAACAGACAAATAAATGCAGCAATAAATAGAATAAACAATTCGTTTGCCAGTGTATAAATGAAATCAAGTCCCCTCAGATGTATTTCTATGACATTGCAGAGTTTCTGGAATGATTTTGCCACCGACATGTAAATTTTAGGGGGTTGTTCGGGCTGTTAGCAAAACGTGGCTTGTCAACAAAGAACATGTTTAAATAGTTTCGCCAATATGCCATTAAATAATAAATATAATTTAAAAAAAATATTATAAAAGCGCAAATAATGACATTATTAAATATTGTATATTTTATTACCAACTGAATTATTACAATTCGTAAATTAAAAACTATTCTTAACTTAATTAAAATTATTATTAAATTACTATCAAATTTAATAATGATTTAATTATTTATTTAAAAGTATTAAGGAATATCTAAAATCTTAAGAAAATTTAAAACTTTTACTTGTATTGCAAGTCAAGGATTATACAATTCAATTATTTTTTAAAGTAATATTTTATATCCATTATAAAGTACCATGCTTTGAATTATCAGATAACTTTGCCTTTAATCTAAACTTTATTATTAACTTGAAGTAGCATTATTTGAATTATCGACATTTATTTTCACACACCATGAATGAAGTGTTTAATACTTATTTAAAATCTCACCCCTTGGTAGATCAGCAAAAATGCTGTGCTATTTTAAATTAACCATTAAAATCCACTGTTAGTTTAACACGTTTCCTAGCAGTATTAATGAAACCTACATTATTGTATTTGTGAAAAATAAAACTTACCTCCAAAATGAAGTTTAGGATAAAAATTAATATTCAATTGACGAAGATATCTATCACAGTCCCAGAAGATCCACTAATGATGTTACAACTAAAACTGAATCTAAATCAACGTTTTTCGCAAAATTTTATAAACAGTAAATCGGAAGTAGAAGGGTTTCTAACCCTACCATTAGGAACATCAGGTATTATCAGAAAAAAGGAGGAGGTGGAAGAAGAGGCCCCTCCAGTTACTTCCCTAATGGTAGGGTTGGAACTTCTCCTAGATTCAAATGTAAGAGAGTTACAACTCATTAGCAGGCAAAGAAATTTGTATCCGTACCGTAATTTATGTCAGGTAAATTAGCATTTCTTTAATTCAGGTATAAATGGTGTTGTTTATTTACTTTGATGACTCACTATTATGAATCATTCTAATTAATGGAATATAATGAGACTAGTAAGTCTTGATATACAATTAGAAATGAATAAAAGCTTTGTCATATTTTATATCCGAGGGAAAAATAAAAAATATATAATTGCGTTCTTACAAAAAGTAGTTACAGTTAACAATAAGCTAATGCATACTATTTTTTATATAATTAAAAGTCTTAATGTGTTACTAAGTCATTGTTATAACTCATTTCGTCATAACTTTTTATTATAATTTACATTAAGTAAAACATGTACAAAATTAAAAATGAAAATAATCTTCATTATTACATTAGTTGATAACAGGATGTAAACTGTCAACCAATGATTACATTTGTCGCATTTTGACCTTGAAGAAGCACAAAGACATATCTTGAATATTAACATAAATATCTACACAGTTATATCATTATATCTAGTACTAGATAGTATAACTAATAGTCTAAACACATTTTTATAATATACGATAATATAATAATATAATAATTAAAGCTTCTATGCCGGACAGCAGCAACAGAGTCGGACTCACTTCTTTCACATTGGAACTATTACTACATAAGGATCTTTCACACAAAATACATCATTATACAATGAATGAAGAACATTAACGAATACTTCAATAAGCAGAAAGGAGTGTGTATAGATCAGAAAAACTCAATAACACATGTTTTAATCAGTCTCGGATGCTGACTAGATGGATTGAATGGACTTCCAATTTATGGCTCTGAAGTTAACAAAAGATAAATAAAAATAACATCAATAACATGACTGTTATTTTAATATTTTAACGCTATGTGAAGTATGAAATGATACTGGTATCTTTGAATAGCCAGCATCATATAAGATCCGCCATCAGTGCTTAATGTAATGGAAATCTCTAAAATAAAGACCCTTCAGGCATCGACATTCTGAAGATTATGGCTATTTATTTTAAATTTCTATAAAAGCGTTAATACCACCAGCTACAATAAAATGTTAACCAATTTTACAAACAATAACAAGACGTAGTTGATCAGCATTTTTTGGTCACCGACTGGCATGTTTTCGAAATACTTTAATCAAATTTATACCATCGAGTTGTCTTTACTAATTGAAAATTATTTTTCCCTTGTCACAATTTTATCATGAGTGTCGCAGTTACTCTTCACACAAGTTGTATAAAGAAATATACAGTAATTAATAAAAATTAATAAAATTGTGTGTAATACTAGCAACGCAATCGTTTTGAGGTTATTTCAAGATTATTTTTTTAACAATTTTTTTTGTGTAAGTATTTTCTACATTGTAATTTCAACGAAAAATTTATATTGAAATAACATACAGTCATTTACAAGAACACTCTATCAACTTGGAGAACCCTGTTAAGTGTATTGATGAATCTTGATGTTTTTTATTAACCAACTTTCACTCACACATCATAACGTATTAATACTTCATCGTGTTTAAGTTAAAAGTTTATACTCTCTTTCTGTTTTCAACATTTTTCTTTAATAAAATAATATTGAGAGTGTTATTACTTCTATTTAAGTATATTTGTTGTGAAATTATGACTGGACGAACTATTATTATGTGCCTGGGCTCGTATATTGCGTACCTCCCTCAGTAATCGTGGTTAGGGTTAAGTTAATAATAAATACATAAAATCAAAAATGCAACTGTCTGCAGCAAATTTATTTTTTTAACTCGGAGCCAAAAGAAAAAGAACCTTGAACATCTAACCTAAAATTTAGAGTTAGGAGTCTCGCCACTACTAATAAAATTCCAATTTTCTACAGGCTCGTAAAAGAATAAGCTTGTAAAATGTATTTATTTGTGTGCAAATAAAAATGATTTTATTTGCATTTGTCCTAAAAATAACGTTCGATCGTTCGGTGCCATACATTTATACGTATTTTTCGCTCTTTGTTTACGAATATTATTAATTAAAAATTGTATATATAGCATTTGCGTTTTATTAAATGACATATGCTTACCACAACAGTTGAAATAACATGCAAAATGAAATAAAAAACGAAATCGGTTCAGAATAGCTGAAAGTTTTATATAAAGCGTTTTATATTTTCATGTATTATTAACGTAAATTAAAATGTTTGCATATGGGCATTAAGTCCTTTCTATACACAATGTATGTGTAAAACTGTTCTATGCTTGTCTATATTTAATTATACATGAATGATAAGTATAATTACATTGCATTATAACAACAAAGAAAACGTTACTGAGCATTAGATATTGGCGAAGAAAACAAGTCTGCACATATTTTGTTATTATTCAGATAACTTTCCGTTTTCAATTTCTTTGAAAACTATTCAAATAAAACAATTTCAAATATTGTTTATTTGGAATATATTTTTAGGGTGATCAAATTTCAAATTCGTATTATCACATACGTCATACAATGAAAAATTTGTGAAATTTACACGTACACATAAATATTTATGGGTTCTTATTTATTTATACTTATAGCTTTCTATTTTAATATGTGTATTAAAATAGTATCATAGCACTTTTTAAAATTCTAAATAATTTAAGAATTATTAATGTCGTAGCTTCTAATGTTTAAAGTCTGTATTTTTTATTTTCGAAATATAAGCATGAGATGACTTATTAACCCCTTCTTTGTCTTAATATTGTTGATCAACAATTTAATGGCGCACTTTATTGTTAATTAAAATAACTAAACCATTGTTATAACAAATTTGTTCTAAGCAAAAATAAAAACTTATCTCGTTTGTTTTTACATTACAGCGATCAGTTTCAATAGTTACTATCCACTTTTAACGAAGTTTAAATAATGTATGGTGCTCTTTAAATTTTTTATTGACTCTTCCAAATACGAATGGAGCTGACCAGATAACTTTGAGGATTTTCTATTAAAATAAACTTGCGGGCAACTTAAGAGTATATGTTTGACGGTTAGTACCACATCGTGTTGATCCCATCTTAGTTGCTTTTGTTAATAAATAACACCACGTTAGATATGTATGACCAATTCTTAGTTTTGATATTATACTTTGTTTCTTTTTACTAAAAAAACATTACATCTTTATGTATGTGGTTTTATCAAAATATTTAAGCTTTTGACAATATGATGTAAAAGGCTTTAGGTTTAGATAATTCTTTCTAATTCAAATAAAATCCAGAATTTGGTTGCTATTTCGAGTTTCAGTTAAACTTGTATAAATTTATATAAGTAGATACTAGTCTACTTGCGTATTCATGTAGACAGTAATATGGAACATAGTTAATCATGTTATATGTACCAGTTTTTTCTATTTACTTCAAACCATATTTCATAATATTTAAATTTACCCAGCAAAAATTAATTTACAATTAACTTTGCATTATATATTTTCAAACAGCGTATTTGGAAACATGAAACTCATTTGAAAAATAAACCTCTCCGTACATCAGTAGATTGTCTAGTATAGTAACCTAGATCTTAATTTGCTTCATTCGGTATTTCTATCTTCATTTAATTTTTAAATTATTTCCAAGTTCCTCCCAGAAAAGCTTAGTATCTCAAATAAATAAAAATGACTGTAATACTTTTATCAATACATACACTAGATGTGGAATGAAATTACATTCTTATGGTGCGTGAGATTCATTTTCATACATATCCGAGGTCGAAAAATATGGTGAATAATTTTATATTAATAATTTAATGTTATAATAATTTATGAGCAAAGTAATAAGCTTACTTCAAATTTAATCTAATCTCCTTCAAGGTAATATCCTCGTATAGGGATGAAAATATCCCAACGCTGTTTCCATGATTGGAAGCATTTCTAGAGAGCTTCTTTCGGGGGGGTCTGCAGCTGCTTCGTCGTGGCCCTCTCAAAGCCGGCAGTGGTGTCAAAACGTTTTTATTTAGCATGGCCTTGATTTTTGGAAAGAGGCAGAAGTCACAGGTGCCAACTCCGGAGAGTAAGGTGGATGTGGGCAGACAGGAATCTTTTTTTCGGCCAAAAAAGATTCCAACGCGCAATATTGTACGGATCGTTGTAATGAAGGAGAAAGGTATTAACTCCTATTTCTGATCTCCTTCTCCGTATCTCGTTCTCTCGATCTTTCAAATATTTAATCGCCTGTTTTAGCGAATAATTTTTTTCACTTTTGCAATGTTTTCGTCTGTTTTTGATGTCGAAGAAAGTCCCGACCGTTGCTAGTCTTCAACTGACTCATTTCCATTTTTAAATCGCTCGTACCACTTGTAAACAGTCTTTATAGTCACTATTTTATCACTATATACTATTAACATTTCGTGAGATTATTTGGTACTTTTTTGCAACTTAAAATAAAACTTAATGTTAGTGCGTTGTTTGAAATCTATGAAGCGCTACAGACACGGTAAACACGTCCTCACTCTTACGGCTCTGAAATTCTATTAACAAATCACAACTTGTTCAAACTTGACACATACTATCTCAACTGATCGGGCTATCGGACGCATTATTTTGCACAGATGTAGTGTATGCAGTTTCTGCCATAAAAATTCGTTAACCGTATTTTTTTTATCAGACCTCGTATACATACGAAAACAGGACATCAAATGGAGCATGATTATCCGAGACAAGCTTTGTTATCCGTAATATGTATGACTCATACAAATACTTCATTTGAATAATTTTAAATGTGCGATCAGAATGACACAATATTACTCTAATTTTGACTTACCTAAGATTAACATGGATATATATATATATATATATATATATATATATATATATATATATATATATATGTATATATATATATATATATATATATATATATATATATTATATATATATATATATATATATATATATATATATATATATATATATATATATATATATATATATATATATATATATATATATATATATATATATATATTATATATATATATATATATATATATATATATATATATATATATATATATATATATATATATACATATATCAAAAATAATGTGGTTTTGAATAATTTGGGCACGATATAAGAGAACTTATTTTAAATAGAGCAGGTTAGAAATGTCCCTGTTTTATTATTTAATATCCAGTTGTTTATGTAGGTATTACCTATTTTATACATATAATTCTTCCTAATAGTTCTGGATGGTGCGATTGCAGTTATGCGCACGTGCTTCTTTCGACAATTTATGGTTTTTATTAGTTTACAAATATTATAAATATTCATAACTCTTGCGTAAGTTAATGTAAATCCAACTAAAAAAATAGTAGTGTATGCCAAGCTAAACATCTTTTGTGTCTGTTCATTATGAAAACAGTATGCCTTTTCCAGTTTTACAAAAATAGCTGTGGATATATTCATATAATTAGGAATGAAGTGAAATTAGGTCTATATATCTTGTGCTCTCCTGTACGGAACATCTTCTACCATATATACTCGTTTTTAAGACGATCTCATCCAAATATTGACGAATTACATACATATACATATACATACATACATATATTACATACTGAAGCGCTGCTTCGTCTTGGTGATATATTTTGTCGAATAAGTTAAATATCCTTAATATGATATGTTGCCTTATTAAGATCATCTTTGTTGAATATTGACCTCAGTACTCGAACTTTTGCTACTTACGCATTTATGATGTATTAACACCATGGTCATCTTAATATATTACCATTGTGCTACTGTTCTTAACTGTTTGTATATTTTAATTCCAATGTTTAAATAATTGAAGAGCATCTTCTGAATTCAATATTTTAGGCAATCAATTATTGACTCGGCGCAATACTTTAAGTTTAACAATATCAAGAGGAATATGGTCTATTATATTTTTCTGCATTTCATTTCAACGTTTCAACTCAAATTAAATATGTTAGGTAAAATCATAATATATGGTAATATATACTTTTTAGTTTATTGAAAAAATATGATTCTTCGTAACTTTCCAGTTGTATGACTTTAGTTCCTATGACTCCTTATCCTATATATGTACTGGCATTATCCTGTTGGTATCATATTGTAGGATGATGTAAGTAAATAAATTATCAAAAATCAATTTTAATCAAGAATTTTATTTCTGGAGTTTACCCTTTTAGTAGACACATTAATATGAAATTTTATATTACGAACGCTTAATCCTTGTTAGGAGACCTGTAAAATTGAAGGCATATTGCGTAAAATGGGTTATCCTCACTATCTCCATAAACTTATATCTAAGACCCGGCTCTGTAGCATACCATAAACTCTCATCTACGTCGTTGCAGGTTATGTTTTATGTCATGTTTCAGAGTAAACATGAGAATTATTACGTCTCTTGAATTTTTTTGCGTAACTCAAATAACGTTATAAATGAATGCGACGAAGAAGCCGGTTAAATTGCTTAAAGAAGGGAAACGGAGAACGTTGTGTATTTATTGACTGTGAACGTCTGAGTTATATTATGTGTGGTATGAGATTCTTATACCATAAATTCTAAATACGAGTATTGTCTCCACGGCCTACCACATCCTATTACAATTTTATTATTTTTATTGAATATTCAATATTACCAATATTTAAATAATATGTCTGTTTTTCTATTCAGCTATGAATATTTATGAAAGGTTGCAGTATTGCTACTGCTCTTTTAAATATGTGTAGTCAAATTTTCTGAAGGTAGAGGATGATAAAGAGTATTAATATTTATAGATTTCTCAAAGGCATCTAATACTATCAGTCATGAATTTTAACTTTTAATGTAAAATAAATTATTGGAGTTTAAATAAAAGGTAATTATAGTTATTCCTACCGCATTATATGAAGTGAAAGACGCCATTTTTCGCGCAACTTCCTCTATTTGCCATTTTTATCGATGTTTTCGTCATATTCTCCAAGGACAGTGTAAGGAAGTTTCTAGTTTCTCCACCGAAGGTTGTATCGGTATATTCGATACAGAGAAAAGGTTTATGATTTCATCGAACAGTTAAAATATCCTATTCAATATAACAAAACAATATATTCAATATAACAAAACAATATCAATATAACAATCTAAATATCCGTAACATCCCAAAATGTTAGGGATATTTAGAATGTTTCAACTTTTGACGCTTGAGAGCGTTCTTTTCTTTTCAGGATGATAGTGATGAGATTTGGTACATGAAGTAACTGTTAGGGTTTCCTTTTGAAGGAAATAAACCTTATATGTGGCAATCTGTAGCATGCTAAATGATGAATATAACTCATATTTCTTCGTATATCTTTTTTATTTTTAAAAATCCGATTCTCGAGTTTTGAAAAAGATACTCTTCTTAGGAATCTTTGTATTACTACTTCTATATTCCTCATACTATGGGAGTTCTAGTTAATACAATTTTTTTTAGAATTACGACTGCTTAAAATAAACTGAATTAAACTAAAAGTAAACAGTTTTAAAACCTTAAAGCGGACTTTTCCGCGCGTAGAACATCTGTATCTCGAAATTGAGTCGCCGAGAAAGAATAAACCAACACATAAATGCAGAATATGTGTCTTATGCAACAGTTTTACATTTTTCAAATAGTCCACCATCGTGATTTCTCATAACCCATGGATAGGGTGGAGTGTGTCCTATTCACCTCAAATTCAATAGATGTCGTCTGGTAGACGTTTTTAATCAGAATCAGTCGAAACCCGATCGATTCTAATTTTAATTTAAAAGTTTTCTAATTCTGTCTCTTTTCTAATTCTATGTAAAATTTATCAGGTGACATGCTTTAATCGTCAAATTCTTATTTTAATAACATTTATCACAGCTCATCAAGAAATCGCACTATCTCAAAGTCGAAGAAAGAAATCTAAATAGGGTAGCTGATAATCAGTAATAGAAGGTTTACTATAGAGATATTATAACAGTTCTGTATGGAGTATCTCATAACACATAGCATCTGAAGAGTAACAAACTCCTAAGAAAAAAAAATAAAAGAATGTCTTTCCTTAGGTTTGAACAATATTTTATTTTCTGATAAAACAAGATTTACTCGAAGAAGAATTATTAATTGTTAGTATACCTATATGTGGACGAGGGAACATCTAGAAAAATGTTTAAAGAAAAGTTTCAGGACGATTTTCAATACATGTCCTTGGTGTCAATTAAATTGCCAATATGTGTTAACCACATTTAAAATATATGCTTACGAATTTCCTTTCTTGTTCTATTGTGGTTTCTAAGACCTAATATATTCCTACAGTCAATAATTCCGTATATCTGGAGCGCCAACCTTTGTAACGGTAATAATTTAAAAGGGAGGTAATATTTTATTTATAAAAAGCACCAAAGCAAACCGGAAACCTGCCTAAGCTCCACTCTCGCTCCCTCTACGCAAACACAGCCACTTTTAAATAAGAGCATATCTTTCTTATACAACATAAAGTTTTCCATTTTTTACACAAACATAAAATAGAATTACATCCTTTAGAAGAATTCTGTTTCGGTTAATAAAATTCTTTCGGGAAGATAATATTACCCGTCGCAGGAGAACCCACTTTTCCTGCGGTGTATAAACATTTTAAAAGTTTTACCAAACGAAATTTAAGATTCTCGCGCGACACAGCATGGCTGGAATAAATACGTCCTGATAGCATTTTATATATACATCTAAGGGGTGTAATAATATATAGATCATATTTTACAAGTTTGCTAATTTTTTACATTTTTTACTGTGAAGCGCATACTACATAGCATACTGATCGAAAAACTTTAATAAAATAAATTAAAAAAATAAACACTTTCATCAAATGAAAACAAAAAATTTCGACATTTTTATGGCACACTAATTATTAAATTAATACGTAGGACATACAATGAACCAAGCAAATAAATGTCAGAAATATTTATATATTTTACTTGTCTTGAACTTCCTGCGAATTCCAGTTTCAAAACTATTACATTGAATTGCTTTTTATATTCACTCAATACTATCCCTAGTTGATGTAGATTTTCAATATACACTGTATGCAAGATAAAAATATCTCTTAGTGGACCAATATGTGCATCTTAGAAATGACAGGAGATACGAATTTTATTAAATAAGGAAAATGTTCAAATATAGAAAGTTAAAATCAATAAAAAGCATAATTAGGATACTATTCAAGTAGTTTTAAACAAACACAAGAATTAATTTAGAATTATTTCGAAAAAATCGTATTACGACGTTTCGTGTTCCTCGAACTATCATCAACTTAATTTTTTTAAATATAGACGTGGATTTGTTTTCGCGGATTCTTATTGACATTTTTGATTCAAAATTGACCTATGTATTAGACATACAACTTAAACTAACTAATATTCTATTTTCTATAGTTATAGCCGTTACTATAATTTATGTAATAAATTGTAAATTTTATTTGAGGACCGGATACAAATACAACTTATTAGGTACGTACTCCTCTAGCCAGCACGTAAAGATGAATCTAGCTGGTAGCATATAAATAAACAAAACCAATTACTGAATAGCGAATAATAAAGAATCAATTACATAATTAACGTATTAACCTAATTGACTAAACATTAACTTTTGAGAAAAACTCTCGGACCCAAAAACTTGAGTTATTTTTAGTTGTGCATTTTTAAAAATACAATTCATGCAGAGTGACTTTTATATATTCTTATACATAAAGGCCACAGAGTGATCCTGTGTGTCCTGTGACGTCATTCATTTATTTTTTAATGGCAACTTCCTCTTTTATTACGGAATGTGAAAAAGCACGATTATTTACATATATTACGGTAATATTTACATTAGCATCATTATAGGTTAGGTAAAAAGAAACGAAGAAAAATTATTTTGCAATTTCTGAATTTAATGGTAACGATTATTTAAGAAATCAACTAAATAATCAAAATTTCTAATAACCATAACACCGAAATTATCTTAAAAGGGCAATTAACTCAAACAAAAATTAAACCTTGCAGGATAGCACCGAAATACTGTGATTTGGATTGCTCGATATCGACCAGGAAGATGCAAAGCTTCCTCTATCTTAGGATACCGTTAACTGCAGCCCAATTTCGACATTATTTTGGGTCTCGTCAGTGCAGTTGTAAGAGAGTATGCATTTGACAAACGAGGCTGGTATCTTGTAGACGCCGTTATGTTCTACCGTAGTAGAATGTTCCCAGCGCCATCTCTCGGTAGTTTCGAAAACAATACAAATAGAAACAAAACTTAATTATCAATGCAAAGTTTTCAGATTTTGATTTAATTTTAGAAACTATTGATATGAGAAGGTTCTTAATACTCCACACCATCTGCAAGTGCCTTGTAACATAAGGACTAAAGCAAATTGAGCCAAAACAGTTATTCTCCTGGCTACATGCCGACGATGAGCTCTGAATTGCATGGCGAAATTTGTCATATTTTATCTAGCCAACCTACAGGTTATATTAAATATTAAAGAACGTTATTGCATGGGTATTATTAAATATATTATATATATGCTGACGTTCAATTGATTCTGAACATTATCTAGGAAAATTAAAAAGAGTTAAAAAGGAATGAGATATGCAAGAATACGTTCAAAGTCTTTGCACTTATTTCTTGCCAAACTCTTACATTGCATTTTTTTAAATTGTTCTCTGCTTTCAAAAATACGGAAACTTGGGAAAGGAAATTTATAGCTGACCACCCTGTACAATGATATTATTTTACCTGCATATCCCCCCTTTATCGTTCGTTTCAAAACTGCAACAATAAACAAATAGCTCCCATCAGCTGGAGTAGTAAGACACGACAATAATACCTCCCAGGAAATAGCTAGTTTAATGATTCCACATTCCCTGCACTTACGCCACCTTTTATCACCCATCTTTCTTCGGAAGTAGGTTTACTGCCAGCGTTTTATTATCTGCGGAAGTGGAATTTATATACGGTGGACACACATTTAATTTATTATGGATTTGTTTTGCCTTCGCAGGTATTTTTATTGCTATTTACCCGGCCCTCGTTTTTGGCGGACAGTATTTTTGTGGAGGTAATAAAGCCATTTAATGCCCTCGAGGGGCGCTATTTTTTTATTGTGCGATTTCGACCAGATTATAATAGGCCCTAATAGGCGTTATAAATACGTTCACTCATTTATTATTTTTGAGACCGTAAATACGGCTTTAAAAAGGTTACTCCTGGTAACAGATGCATAAATGTTAGGAGAATTTGAATACTGGCATACTTTGATCCAGATTAATTTTAATAGAAAATATTTATGATAAAAGAGATAAAAACACCGAAAGATTACACGTGCCTCAACATCTATTTCACTAAGTTGGTATCAGCGCGATATGATTAAAACTATATTTATGTTTTCTATCTAGATTTATGTTTATTCGATTATTACCTTCTGAAGCATATTACCCAATGGAATGGTTTTTCTAATCTTTAAATCCATATTTTAAATGGACAATGTGCTCCCAAAATACAATTACAATAACTCTCTTTGTCTACACAATGTACTTTTACCCACAATCTCCGCAAGATGTTTCATAAATCTTAACCATCATATTAAATTCAAAATAATGAATGGTAAGTAATAAAGATAAGAAATTTTACTTACCATTCCATTACCATGGAATTTCATAAAATTTCCAATGTCTTTCAATTTCCAAATATTTGAAAACCCTTTTGAGGCGTATCCTTTTTGGATAGAAAATGTACGATGGTTATTTATTTATTTATTTAAAAATAACTACTCTACAGGAAAACCCATTTACAGGGCAGTAAAGTACAGTGAGTGTTCATATACTAATTACATTCATAAATTTCACAAACATAACAATCAATTTTAATACAAATACGTATATACACATTTAATACCTAGGTATATGAAACAATATATGAAAAATTAGAAAAATAAAGATACAGATCAAGCATAACAAAGTTTAATAAACAGAAGAGTGCAGTTAAATATATCGAATTTATCACAGTTGTTGTTATATTTAGTACACAGTAAAAACAGGGTGGGAATTTTAGAATATTAGTATGCGGAATAGAGAGGTAAAAGCTTTTTGATATTCGAGCATGCAATTGAGGTACATGAAAATTCAGCTTGCCTAATAGGTTTTGATAGTCAATTATATTGTGTATAAGCTTATATAGAAATATTTGAGAATAACATTCCCGCCTCGCGTCAAGTGCTGTCAATGCAAATCTTGCCAAAAGACCATTTTTAGAGAAACCAATAGGTGGATTCACAGTGTCTGATATTAGTTTTAGAAACCTTCTTTGAACCATTTCCAAGCTGTTAATATTGCATTAATAATAAAGATTCCATACTAGAGATCCGTACTTAAGTTTAGATCGGACAAAAGCAAAGTATATAATTTTCAATGTATCAGCGTTTGAAAAATCCCTGCTAGTCCTTATTAAGAAACCCAGTGTGTGCAATGCTTCAGACATTATTTAGTTACGTGAGCGGTAAAAGACAGACTTTTTTCAAAAATTATGCCGAGGTCTCTGAATGTGCCAGGTATTTGAAGAATAGAGCCGCCTAACCTATATTCGTATATTATTGGAGATAATTTAGTGGAATAGGACATAACATTGCACTTATATACGTTTAGATGTAGTTTGTCTAGAAAATACCAATTATGAAGATTAGATAAATTGTTCTGCAGAAGAGCACAATCATCCAGGGAAGTAATAACGATAAATAAGTCAGCATATAACAGACAATTGACAGATATCACAGTGACAATGTCATCAATAAAGATATTAAACAGCAAGGGATCGAGAATAGAACCTTCAGGCACACGTGACGTGGCGCCATACTCAAGGGATCTGAAACCATTGATTTCAACGTAGTTTTCTGTTAGAAAGATAGGACTTTAGAAGGCTTAATAAATTTGTTGAAAAACCAAATCTTGTAAGTTTATTCAGTAGTATATTATAATCGAGCCTATCAAAAACTTTGGTGAAGTCGGTGTAAATGACGGTATATTTGCTTGCATTGGTCAAAAACTGGACAAACTTTAGGGTATTTCAAAGTTGCAGATATAAAAGATGTTTTTATCCATACATTAAACAAAATCGACAATGGATAGCCAAGAATTGGCGCACAGTCCTTAATCAGGAATGAGGGAACGCCATCAGGTTAGTTTGGATTGAAGTTTCTTTAATGCTGTTTGAACTTCCCATTCACTCAAGGTATATCGAAGAGATCAGGGAAATATTCATCAGATGGGAGTGAAAACGATTTACTAAAAAAATCAGCAAATATGTTGACAACATCCAAAGGGTTGTCCAGAGTTTGATTGTTATAATGCATTTGAGATGGTATGTTTCCAGATGCTCTTTTACTGTTTACAAAAGCCCAAAATTTTTGGTTCCCTGGATATATTGACTTCTACATTTTTAACATAATTGGATTAAGCAACATCGATATCATTCTTTACCAGATTCCGAAGCCCTTTAAAATTATTATCAGCCTCTTCGTCATTGTGGTTTTTATATCTACGGTAGTATCTAGCACTTGGATAGAAAATTTAAGCGAGTTATCTTATGTTGATAATACTGATAGGATTCAGATAATTAAAAGTTTGTAAAATAGGAATATTTGTAAATAATGAACATGCATCAAGGGAGACCAAAATTTTACATTGTTGCAATTGAAAGTCTTTAATTTTCTGTGACATATTTTAGATATGGAAGTCGAACTGTATATAAGGGAAATGCCGGTTGTTTAAAATAGAACTAACATAACCCCAAACTCGAATAATTATTTAGCATCAGCAAGCAATCGCGAACAAAAATGAAATGCACAACAAACAAAAACTGCGCAGCATTGATTGTAACTTCAGACAAATATTTAGACAATTGTTTCAGTAATATATATCCCCCTCAATGTATAGACAATTTAAGTATCCTTAAATTGGTTACCTTTTATAATTCTATTTTAGATTTCTTCTAAAGTTATATTATAATTCAATGCTTGTCATCGACATATTGACAGAGATGTAGTTGTTTTATATTTTACACATTGTCTTGAGAATTTTGGACACTAAATATGAGCAGTTAACCAAAAATAGCGAATAAAACGAATTTTTTATAGCGTAATATAAATATCACCTTTATGAAACAGTAAAACAATAGGCCTAAATATATTTTAAAGTATATCAAACCAATCTACATTTTAGAGTTTACATTAACAATTAGGCCTTTTAGTAGATTAAAAACGTAAACAACGCGAGTCCCATTACGTCGGATACGTATTAAATTTTATCGTAGATATCTCGTTCATATGTGCATCTCTAGCGTGGAAGTTTATACTTGCAACGATGTTATAAACTATTTTAGCGATAATAAAACGTGAGCGCGGCTATATTATTGTTTCGGTATAAACCGTAAAGTACCCTCTGGAGAGCAATATATAATGTTTAAATAAAATCACAGCACCCCGAGGTGAACTGCGAAATAAACGGAGAAAACGGTAAAGATTCGTTTATTTTGTAGTTTATCGAAGCGTTTCAAGCTACTGGATGAATTATTTTGATGCATAGGATGCCGTTTATTTTATAATACAATACTTATTGCTTTTAATAAGTACAAATGCTTTGAGAATTTATCCACAGAGATTAATTTTGATTGACAATAAATAAGAAACATGAATCTCATATATTTTATACTGATTTTGGTATCATACCAATATACAGGGTACTGATTTTATTATTGCCAAAAACATCTTCAAGGTAGCATTTTTGTGGGTGACTAGATACTAAGTACCGCCGTTAAAACTTGAAATTTTTTTTATAATTATAGTCTAAGATCCGGCAGCTGAATCCTTCAGGTATCTGTTTTTTTTTAATGAAACTTATTTCAAATAGCCAGACTAGGGACCAGGGAAAACCTCTATGGACCAGAACCTGAAATGGCAAGATATCAGCACAATTAAAGATGGAGATGAGTAACCAGGGGTCACCATAGTAGCCTGAATGCATATAAGCACAAGCTGAGGCTGACTGATAGCCCGGCCTGCAGATACTGTAAAGAAGACGAGAAAACCTCGATTCATCTTCATTACACCTGCCCTGCATTGGAGGAGAAGAGGTATCTTATATTAGGGACCCCTGTTATCGAGGCGAGTCTTAACGCGGGGGACGTGCCTAAATTTCTCCTTTTATGGGATAGTATTTTTCGATAATGACCCGGATAAGAGGGGATCGCCAAGGGACTACCCATGCGATCAGTGGCTGATGAGGCCCAAACCCATGTAACATAATAATAATAATAATATTTTAAATAAATAAATAATGACAATCTAATATATTGCTGCTGGGTAGCCTACTAAAAATTAGCCACGATTACCTTTAATTAATTATATTTAATTTATTTTAATGAATTCCAACTACATAGTTTTTAAGTGAATTAAACGTTATTTGAAAGATGATGTGAAGAATTGAAAAAAAATCGTTACCAACTCTCACTCAGCCGCAACCTCTAGGTTGCTAGATGTAAATGTTTACAGTATTGTTAATTATTTATAATACTACATAAATATTTTTTAAAGCCAATTCATTATTTGGTAAAAAATATGATTTCTTTTTCTCAATAAAACAAAAATTACTAAAATCCTAATAATTTTTTAATGTTATTATTATGAAATACATATTTCATTGCCCTGATTGATCGATATTTATAAATTGTTTTTTTCTATCGTTGCAACTGAGATACGATAAGTTTTGATAACATTTTATATAGAAAAATTAGTCTAACTACACTACTACTTTTAAATCGCTTAAACAATTCTTTAATTTATGTACCACTCATGGATTCATCACCATATACTATACGAATCATGTGGATAGTTTCTGAACACGACATGCCAAGTATTTGACAAAATTTAATGCACACTCTCTTTTCGATGTGTTCAGTTATCATGAAATGCGATGCGCACAAAATTCAATGGTTACTAAATTGTGGTTATGGTTACGTACCGCTGTCGGCTGAAGACTCGAAGGGCCGTGATACCGGGCATTGGTACTCTTAAAGGTCCCCTCTAAATGATGAATAGTTACTATTCATTTCATCGCCATTTGCCAAATAAAAACCTCTCTTCTCCTGTTCCGATAAATGGAACAGTCTACCTGAGTCTAGCCATAAAAACAAGCCACGGTATGTTTTGACATTTCTTATTTGGCAAATATCGTTGAAATAAGCTGTACTATTAGCAATCGCAGACCCAGGTACAAGGTTACAGCATATTGTTGGATACTTTCCGGACAGACCTCGTATATATCGAAAGTGTGTGCATAAAAAGTTTAAATAAAGCATGTTTGCGCTAA
Source organism: Rosalia funebris (assembly GCA_037954035.1). NCBI lineage: Eukaryota > Metazoa > Arthropoda > Insecta > Coleoptera > Cerambycidae > Rosalia > Rosalia funebris. The sequence continues at coordinate 14,114,802 of JAZFAV010000034.1, read as the reverse complement.
TAGCCTTAAGCCTCAAGTTCCAAGCTCAAAAGGCAATTAGGTCTCCTTTTTTGACCTCTGGTTTACATACTGTGCTCTTAAACTTTTCGTTTACATAAAAAACACAGTGTATTGGAAATTTACCGTATATAAATAAATATCCTCCATTTTAACATATAAATGTAGATCTTCTAATGCTGCCTTCTTATACAGAATATTTAATGTATGAGATGTTAATGTACTAGATGATTATTACATAAGATTTAAACCCAATTTAAGCATTGGCGCATTCGCCATTTTATAGAAAATATTGCGATTGTAATCTTAAAATATTTAGAAACACATTTTCCTAAATTATATTTAAATATGGTAAGTCAGCGATCCTAAGAAGTCAATTCTTATGATTGTCTTAAAATATCTTTTGTATGCTTCTCAGACGAGGCGCATTTTATGGGAAATGGAGATCACAAATCGTCACAACTGTTGATATTGATCTGACGAAAGCTCGGAAAAGGCTTTCTCATTGTCGAATTAGATACTAGCATACACTTGAAAAAATAGATATCCTTGAGAATTATATCGTTTAAAACACACAACCTCATGTTTAAATTCAACTCAGTCTGATAGTCGACATAAAAGAATTTCCTTCCCTCATATTTCCCGTACCTGGTCCACCCTGGGAACTAGTAATTCACCACGCTTGATTATTACTGTTATTCCACAGAGCGCGAACTTTTCGCGTTCGGCGAAACATGAATGTATGCAAAATACCAACCCCAGTTTCTCATCTGTGTCAGCGACTTGTCTCATAACTAGGCCGAAACAATGGTTTTGTTAGGCACGGGGGCTGCAAAGATAGAATCTCATTGTGAATTCAAACGCGTCGGAGAGTCTCATAAATCTGAAACGTATAGAGGTACATTCTCTCGGTAAGTAGGTAATGAGCATTTTAGATTAGTTTTACGCGACGTATTTTGTAATGAAACATTGCAGTGTTGAAAAAATAATAGCACATTTACCATTCTGACCGTTGTATACGACTAGAGCTATGAAGTTATATTATATAGAGTAGATAAAAAGCCTAGAAGCAGCTGATTCTGACAATAAATACATTCAAATTTCTCAAGTACAAAAAAATATGAAACACAATAGTATCACGGTTGTTAGAAATTTAAGAGATAGATTTCTTAGTTTATTAGAAGGGCAAAATTTTGACTCCGTGTAACTCCAAGGTCAACTTCTTTTTTGTAAATACAATTGTGTGTTTCGTTGACCAGTGGCTTTTTCAGCGAATATAGTAAGATGGTACTATCCTATAATAGACAGTTAAATATATTTTACCAAGTAAATTAATTAAATTCATTAAATGTTCTAAGTGACGTCACTACAAAATTTAACAGACGTTTAACATTTACCATAAAATGCGCCCGGTCTAAGAAAGGTATGAAAATTTGAAAATTAAAATTTTAAGGCAGCTATGAAGTTATCATTACTGATTTCAACACATCATATAAATTACGCAGAAATCACAAATACTATGGTTCACTCACAAAGGGCACAAAATGATGATTATATAGATTCATATCGACGTATCTTTAAAATTAGCTATTTTACAATGCTAGACATATCAAACATTTGTTATTCACATTTAAAATTTCGAATTGACGAACCCGAGACCTCTTTGTGTATAAATTAATTCACAACATAATATATTTTAATTAGAGATTCTTGAAAATCTTAAATATCTCCTTAACTGTTCATTTCAGAATGTAATTATTGAATAGTTTAGGATGAAAAATTTACTAGTTTTTCAATTTCCTAAATTAAGAATACACCATTCCATTAACAACAACAAAAGAACAGTATCAGAACTGTTAGTACTTTACTGTTATTCCGAATTGAAATATATTTATTTTATGAATTGCAATATTTTAAATTGTTTAAAAATACCCAAATACGCTTCTTGTTTGGTGCAAGTATTAATATAGTTCTCAGGAAGGATTAGAACCTTCGATAAAAATTTTATTTATTAAAGCATATTAAAAAAACCTAAAGGTCCATAATCAAATATTTAGAGTTATTTTGAGTTATAAGCTAACATTAATGAATAATCACGCTTACTAATTAATTAAGCGTGAACATCATCTGACAGTAATTTTTCAAACTGGACTTCATTTGCCCCCTAAGATGATTATTTTAAAAACTTTTAGTGTAAAGAACTATTGATAGATATATTTGCCATATATGGTCCATATTGATAATATATTAACTAGAAAATATATAAATACAAATAGAAAAAATAACAAATAAGGCAAAACGTGTTTTTCTAAAAACGATAAAAATTATATTGATCAATACAGTTTTCAGACATTATTCTCCTTCACTGTTTTCAGTTTAATTCTCTACTTAATTAAGTTCTTTACTGGTATCACTTATTTATATCAACAAAAACTGAGATGAAACTATGTAAATACAAAGAACAGTTCTATTTTATTATGCGAAACAGAAATGCGTCACAAATAAGTTTCCTTGAGCAATATTTTTGACAGTAACAATTTTTTTTATTCAAATACTAATAAAAATATTTTAAACGTTCGGAACAGGTCTAAGATGTTTATTTGTTGAAATTCGAAGAAGTCTTTATATTTATTATGATTTCTACTTTAAAAATCTCTGTTATATTATGTCCAGCTTTTTTAATTTGTTTAAAAATCTCAAGACTATAGTCCTTTTTGGTACCCACCTTTGTTGTATGTGGTTAATAGTGACATTTTGTAAAAATGTTATTTAATGTTAATAATACTGTCATTAGTTTTTTGTACCATATTTGTGAATTACCTGGTTTAATACGTTACAAAGTTAAGAATAAATAAATAAATATGAGAAACAAGATATTTTTAAATATCTTTTATCTATAATAATAATTATCATAAATTGTGAAGTAAACTCTTCCGAGTTATGCCGTGGTCCTATTAAAACAGTCCTGACGTTTCTCTGATTATCCTATTAGTTTCTTCATAAGAAACCCAAATAATAATGATCCCATGAGGAACTGGAAAATATTGTATTTGCATTTTTTCCGAAGAAGCTGATAGATTCACCAAACAAGTGCCAAGCGATCAATATATCACGAATATTTTTTCTCTAATTAATAAATATATTTCAAAAAATAAAACCCGCCACAGGTAGGATTCTACATTTGTCCCGGATCGGAATCGAACGACATACAGCTGTTTCGAACTTATTAGTTCTCATCGGTGCCGTACACGGTACGCCGATTCAGGACAAATGCCGAATGAACTTTATGGCATATACATCTTCATCGATACGATCTCTGTCAGTAACATATAAGTCGGAAATCGAGAAAGGAACCACCAAACCGCCAAGCGGTTATCAAAGTAGTTCCCGAATAGCAAAGCTATTATATAATCGCTCTAGGAAACAATTACTCCTTGGGCTAAAGCCCCGCCAGGCATTGAATTATACCCAGAAGCGATCCCTTCTGCATCTATCTGATCGTGCAGAAACACGAGAAAAGGGTTGAGGATCGCTTCTGGGTATAATTCAATGCCTGGCGGAGCTTTAGCCCGAGGAGTAGTTGTTTCCTAGAGCGATTATCTAATAGCTTTACTATTCGGGAACTACTTTGATAACCGCTTGGCGGTTTGGTGGTTCCTTTCTCGATTTCCGACTTATATGTTACTAATAAATATATGTTAATATATTTTACTGAACAATATCTTACATCCAACTCAGTACAATATTCCTTGAAAATGGCCACTTTACTGCAGACTGACACTCCGCCGTTAATTACCTTCATTATTATTTTAATAATGTAACCGTATTATAGTAATAAAATCTATAGTTGAATCTTCTACGGGCATACATTACTCGGGTCGTAATAATAAACGCAGCCTTCTAAATATGCAAGCACCGGCTTGTGCTTTTACATCAACATACCATTAGTCTCGAAACGCTTTAGGGCCTGCCAAGCAGATTATATCAAAAAACATTAACACAGGTTACTTTACGGCAACGTTAAAGAGCTTAAAATCTTGTTAGGAAGTGCTGTGTCGTTTTTGAAAAAAAAAAACTAAATGCATAAGGACGATGTAATTTGTGCTAAGCCGGTTTTATGAAAATTTACTGCAATAATGGGCTACAGTTAGGGGAGGGATTAAGGACGCTTAACAATCTAAATTATTATTAAAATAGTACATAACGAAGCTCTTATATACCAGGTATGTAGAAATTAAGCAGGACATTTTTGTATAGAAAATACACGTTTATTGTATGAAAATGATAACAAATATTTTATTCGAAGTATTGCCGACTACAAGCTAATCATTTTTCCCGTTTCTTTGATAATTTGTGGAGTCGAGGCCAAAAAAATTCTTACTTTTTTTATGCAAACCAGTCATCGAGCCATTTTCGTACATTTTCGTAAAAAGTGAAGCCCTGCTCAGCAAATGCGTGTCCTATCGATGCAAATAAGTAATAATCAGATGGAGCCAAGTCTGATAAGCAAGCCGCATGCGAAAGTATTTCTTAACTAAACGCCTCAATCGCTTCCTTGACCGGTTTTGCTGTGGGTGATAGCGTATTATTATGAAGCAAAATCACTTTGTGTTGCTTTTCTCGATATTCTGATCATATTCACGCAAATCTTGATTTAAATCGATCATAATCGATCAATGTTGTCTGTGATCTTTCCCATGGCTTTCAAACGTATAGACGGCTTCTCGTATCGCGTTTAATTGATCCGCGGGTTCTTGTTGCGCTTGAGCGTCATTCTGAACCAACAATGCTATTCGTTATTTCTTATAATATAATATATAAAAAGTTATAACTTTTATATATTATATTCGTTATAACTTTCTCGGTGGTCTTTCACGTTCTTCGTTTCTCACGTCAAAATTGACACTTTTGAATTTCTTAAACCACTCAAAGCACTGAGATTTACCAAGAGCATGCTCACCGTAGGCTTTGACAATCATTCGATGTGATTCTGTAGCAGTTTTCTTCAAATGGTAATAGAAAATCAATGCTGTCCGCAAATCATAATTTCCAGGTATAAAACATCGACATGTTTAACGCTATTAAGAACGATGCTGTTGTATGAAACTTGTATTGTTGTGAGACCTTTATTTGTAAGTATATAGCCATTAGTAGCAAGATGAAGAACTATATTAGGTACCAATTTCACGAAACTCAACAGGTATTGAAGATAAGTATATTCAGTTCAGTCTACTAATCAACGTTTGCACATATCAAATCATTATTTTCAAATATGTCTCTTCTTAAATATATTGCGATGTAGGAGAAAACCGACACTTTGCTCTGCATATTAGTGAAGCAATTTTGACTTAACAGTTCCTTATTCAAAGAATGATGCCATACAATAATCAAAATTATCTTATATTATAGCCTGTAAATGATGGTTTTTAAATAACATAGTTGATAGTACAAATGTTGGTAGATTATTACTTAAATTTTAATCATAACAAATTATAATGTAGTATAAAAAAATATAAGTTAAAGGTTGAAAAGTAAAGTTAAAACACAGCTAACATATTTAGTCACTTCACCAATTAAGTATTATTAGAAGACAGTGTCTCAAAGTCTTTTAAAACAGTAATGTATTTATAGAAGAAGATAGAAGGAGGTCGTATAGTAAACGGTACGCAAATATAGGGGATACCAATTAAGCGTAGTTGTATTCTATAAAGGGGAGGGTAAATAGATTCCACATACACTCATATCGGGCCCATTGTGCTGCGTCCTTGAGAGCTGCCGATTTGTTGCCAAACACCGGACTCACTCCTTCAGCCATCCCACTATGTAAATGTACTAGAGAAGCTCTACTATATAGCGTATACATACTCTACTCGTCTTGTTAAGCAAAAGTGTGCGATACTTCTTTTGAATGTTTCACGGTCTCATCTTCCAAATTGTATCCTTTACACGGGGGAATTAAAGTTAAAAAGTATTTTTACTTATCTAAAAGGTGGTCCAACCAAAGCGCACAATGTTAGTTGTAAATAAAACAAAAAGTTTTCAGAGAATTATCTTAATATCTTTTATTATGATAGAAGGATCTATGACAATTATGTGTGAAACAAAACATCGGTCAAATGCTCGCCACGGCTTCGGTGGCATACCTCTATCCGATGGTCCATATTTTCAATGACTCTGAGACATAATTGAGGTTCAATGTCGTTAATGTGCCGAATTATCTCATCCTTTAGCTCTTCAATTATTCTTGGCTTATTGACGTACACTTTTTTTTTAAATATCCCCAAAGAAAGATGTCCAACGGTGTCAAATCACATGATCGTGGCGGCTAATTAACATCGCCACGACGTGATAACACGGCCATTGAATTTCTCGCACAAAAGTGCCATTGTTTCGTTGGATGTGTGGCAAGTGGTACCATCCTGTTGGAACCTCATATCGTTCAGGTCCATATCCTCAATTTCTGGCCACAAGAAGTCCGTTATCATCTCGCGATAGCGAACACCATTCACGGTAACTGCTTGGCCGACCTCATTTTCGAAGAAGTACGGCCCGATGACGCCGCCAGCCCATAAACCGCACTAAGCAGTCCTTTGGGGATGCATCGACTTTTCAACAATCACTCGTGGATTCTCATTTACCCAAATGCGGCAATTCTGCTTGTTAACGAATCCACTGAGGTGAAAGTGTGCCTCGTCGCTGAAGATGATTTTCTTTGTAAAGTCACCATTCACTTCTGTCTGTTCAACCAACAATTCCGCGTATTGACGACGCTTGAAATGGTCAGTAGGTTTCAGCTCTTGAGTCAGTTGAACCTTGTAAGCGTGTAAATTCAAATCTTTATTCAATATTCGCATCAGTGATGTTCGTGAGATGTTCAATTGTTGGGCACGACGACGAGTCGAAGTTGACGGCTTTTCTGCTACACTATCGCGAACAACAGCAATGTTTTCCGCAGAACGAATGGGGCGAGCATGCACAGGTGTTTTCACATTTTCTACAGACCCGGTTTGCTGAAATTTGCGCACAATTCTCCCGATTGTGGACACATTTGGTCGATTATGCTGACCAAAAAAGTCACGAAGTGCACGAAATGCATTTTGATTTGAACGCCCATTTTCGTAAAAGGCTTCAACAATCTTAACGCGCTGCTCAATTGTGTACCTCTTCATGGTTGAATTTGTCAAACACTGAAACAAAGAAATGTCAAATTAAGTTAGGCAAGAAACTTGACGTTAAGGTGTGACTCACAATTAACATCGTGCATTATGGTTGGACCACCCTATATAACTGCTAGTTTTGGCCTATGTTTCTGTGGCGCTTCAAGGTATAGTTTTTTATTATGTAATTTCGAGTGACTTCGCTGAGAGCTATTTCTGATTAATATCCTAACAAAAAGTCCCTAGAATTTCGGCGTGATAATTTAACCGGCTCCTCGTTTGTAGAATTTATATTGTGGGACTAGTTTATAGTAGTTATAGGTTGTAGTACTATTTTACATTATAGTCTATCCACGTGGCCTTACTGTCAATGGACAAGCCGATGGTTTTACTACTAATCTCCTGAGTAGTCATTTCTATGGTCATCCGTGGTACCTCCATAACCTCAGCTTGGAATACTATGAGCACTCAGTGGCTCACTGATTTGGAGGGTTATGCCTTGAGAGAAACACCCATGTTCAGGTCTCAAAGAATTTTTGAATCAGTGTATACCGAATTGTCCTGTTTAAGGCCGTCATCAATTCAATCCTATGGTTCTCTTTAAATAGAAAAATGGGGGAGACCCGATCCACGTTTGCCTCTAGAAGAGGGGGTTTATTACTTACCTTCTTCAGGGCGTGCGCCTGTCTCGGAGACCATCCACTCATCTTCCATAGACCTTCCACAAGTAGTCCCAGAGCCATCCTCAAGACATTTTCCTTTATATGTAAATCAAGAGGTGTCAATCCCCAGGCAACTTCCAAGACACCTACGTGTGCTCCTTATCATACTACTGATATTTAAACAAGCTTTTGATCATGATATATCCTTAATGCCCTTATTGTTTGCCTGACTTTGGGCCACCAGGCAATTACTCCATATAATAGCATTGGCCTCTCAATAACAGTGTAATATACATGCAAGAGGTAGTTCTGGGATTTAATTATTATGTAATTTACATAATTTAAATTAACATGTGTGCATAGTGTCTCATATTGCAAAATCCGACAGTCGAGATTTGAATCATTTCTAGTATGGTCTAGCAAGTATCCAACGCATTGTACTTGCCCTAAAAAAAGTGAACCTATAGGAAAGTAATTTTTGCCCTACCTTACATGTTTGTTCTTTTCGCCCTATTATTAGCGTTTTTTTGGAGAAACTCCTCAAGCCCGTTGATTTTTATTTTAAATACACCAGTAGGGATTGTTTTTAAGTCCTCGCCAATAAATTTCTAAATCTTACTAACCCTATCTTTAAATGTTCAAATATGATTTAAATCGAAGGGAAAATTAGCTCGGCAAAACAAGACGTTTTCAAACTAACAATTCATCGTTATGTAAAGAGATGAAAATGGTTCTAATTTAAAGTACATGTAGTTTAGCTGTTCCCACCTGATGATGCTAACAGAAGGAGTTTTGCACAGTGTCGACAATACTAACTGATAATCCTCATTGGATACAAGAAACCCATTCGCAAAAACGACTAAATGTTAATTTTTAGGCGGAGATAATTGAGGATACAATTCTGGGATCATATTTCCTCGGGATAAATATAGATGGAGATGCATATTTGCTTTTGTTTTTCAGATCCTATTGTCGCTTTAGTTTTGTTATTCCGACATAATGATGAACCCGATAAGATTTATAGACGTATTTGATTTAGACAACAACACTAGAATGTCCTCCAAGGTCTTCCAACATAAACCTTTTAGATTTTTATTTATGATATTATCTGAAAAGTAGGGATTATGTGAATGGCATTGAAGAACAGAAGATTAGAATAAGGGAAGTGTTAGTAGAATTCCACCGGCTTGATTAGTTTTTGAGAGTTCTTAACATTCCATAACATAATAAGTCATTGTCATGTTCAGAATAGTGTTCACTTTGAAAAATTATTGTCTTGTTCGGTTTCATTGTTTATAATAGTAAAATAAAAGATATGGATCCATTTTGTTGAATATTTCAATAAGTAACGACTTATTGAAAAATATTCGTTCTTCATTACATTTGGCACAATAAATGCTTTAAAACGAAACATCACATGGGGTGCCTTCATATTTTCCATTATAAAGGAAAGGATTGTTAGGACTTTGGGTTTTGATGATGAGGAATTAAAAACACCCTTCGCAAGTTTTATTTCGAAAATAAAAATCGTTCTATCCATTTAGTTTATCCAAAAAACATTTATTAAGTCAGATTAATATAATTTCAAACTTTGGGGACATACTGTATACGAAATCTGTACGTTGTTTCCATATATCCATACATGATCAACAAGCGACAACTCACCCCACTCGTCACTCGCGACGCGTCACTGACAGTATTGAATGAAACTTTCAAATATAATTGCCGGGATTAACCCTCGTCTTCTCGTCACTAAAAAGTAAGTCCATTTCCCTCGAACACAACCAACATGTTATACGTCTTGTTTTCGAGTTTGGGGACCAAGACGGGGGAGCGAGAGCGTATGCTCGCCCTCATAAGCCCTCGGGGATTTACCGTGCTTCAGTGGCGCTTTATCACAAGTGACGAGACGTACTACTAACTAAGCAATAATCTTTACATCCTCTTTGCTTACTCCGATGTGTGTTTTTGGGTGACACGCGGAGCTGAATTGGCGCTTCTCACTTTATCAGAATTCGTGGCAGGAAGTTATACAGTGGGAAGGATGATAAGCCCTTTAATCAATTTGGGTGTCCTGGCACTACGGCGTCAATCAGCGTAGGTTATGATCTATCAGGAGGAGACGAAGAAAGTGGTTGATATTTGTTTCATTAGCACTTTCTAGATGAAATAGAAAATGAACATATTTAATTTTGTCTACGCTGAAATATTATCTTTATTAAACTCCCTTTATTTATATGGCCGAAAGACGCTAAACATCATTAGATTTTTGCCATTAATTTGCCAAAAAATCGAACGTTCAATTTTGTATACCTGGTGACAATTAATTCGTTATATTAGACGCCATTTAATAGTCCTTTAAGATATATATTTTAAATTTATACTGATGGCCCCTTGCTGTAAGTCTTAGCTTACCAAGGCTCATATTTTTCACTAAAAAAATAAATGAATATCACTTTCAGTTTTTCTGAAGTAGATTTCCGAAAGTAGGCATTCCCGATGTCAAACATTTAAAATAGAACCCTATTTATTTTTTTGACAGTCAGATAACGGTTAAAATTTATTTTTGTTTAAAATGTCAACTTTTTCTTAAATGTTCTTGAAAACTTTAAATAGACATTGATGCTTATTAAAGGACATGCCCATCATTATGTACTCTGACTTTTCCCTTTGATTTTAAGGAATATTTTTTTATTTCAAATAGTAGTATTAGTTTAACCCTAGAATACGGGACTGTTTTGCCAAACATAATCGTAAATTTTACTAAATAAAAGATGGTTTCATTTATTTCAAACTTTTATTTTTAAAAACTACAAGAAAAATATAATCAGAACCGACTTACTCTGAAAATATCTCCTCGATGTTCTCCGCAAATCAGCTTTTTGCACTCCTTATAATAATTGGTTGTCATACGCCTTTTTTTTACTTGGAGAGTAGAAGCAAGTGTTTCTTTTCTTTTCTTGGGGTGTTTTGACAACTTCCTCATTTGATAAACCCAATACGTCCGCTATATCTTGACGGATATTTCGACGTAGACGTAAGGCTGTTATATCTATGCAGCATCCATGATTTCGCAAGGCAAAGACTTGAACTAATCATATATTGTTACCTTGAAATAGGTTTTTTGGATTTCTTTAACGCATAAATAATATAAATAACGTAAGAGTTTATGCTTGCCATATTTCTCATACCATAGAACATACATAGTGGCCATCTACCAGCTGTTCTTTTGGATTTTTTAGGCAATTTCGTTGACCATTTGTGACCATTCTTTTCTGTTTGTTAAATTAGCACAGAATTGTATCCAAAGAACTTCTCTTTCAGAATTTTAAACAGCAAATATCGCATCTATTAGTGTGACTTATATAGGTAACAAGTATTGATAGTTGCGATAGTATTAAAAATATCCGATAAAATTATGGACGAATTTATTTCGAAAAAGAAAATATTCGACAAAACTTGTAGGTGTTCACTGTATATTGTACATTGCTTTAATGGCCTTATAATATATAACTCAAAGTGATAAAGAAATACAAAAAGCCTCTTTTTATAATAATGCTATGGCAGACAAACAATGACACGTACAGTGTATTGCTTTTACTTACATTTCAAGGTTCTTTCAAATATTTAAGGATTTGCAATAATTTATTATTTCATACATGTGAGGTGATCCTTCTGTAATAAATTCTTTATGTGAGTACTTGGACTTATAGAACATAAACTTACTTATAAAATATAAATATAGTATATTTATAGAATATAAAACAAACACCATTCGCCAAAAACTAATTTTATTATAAGAAGCTAATCATGCGAACCCAATAACAAAATAATATTTAATTGAAACACATACATATTTTGTATCATTAACTATAATTCCTTAAGTAATTGTAAATTAAACTAAAACTGTGGGTGCTTTAGAACGTTGAAACATTTGAAAATTGACCTCAATCTAAATAGTAACTAACCTATGAAAACACCTACCAATTCATACACATAGTATCCCCTTTTTGTTTGTAGTACTGCGTTATACATTTTCCTTAATTGAACACTAAACACGACTAATGAAGATAAGTCCTATTATCTGTGAATTATGCACCCCGATGTAGGTATAGCGACAACCATTAGCACGACCATTAATTAGGTTTTCAATTAAGATTTCAACGCTTATGAAATGGTAGGATTAAACTGGCATCACGAGATTTATAGAAGCAAATAGTAAATGCAAGGATCTCATTGATGAGTATTATATAGTGTGCCCAATATTACATCAAAGTTTTTATCCTAAAATAATGGTTTTTAATTAAATATCTTGAGGAATATTATATCAGCGATAAACAATTATCAATGTTATATCAACAAAAAGTTATTCCGACTATCCTTTTAAGGTAATAAATAGCGAAACCATGGAATTAGCCACGACACCTTAACTAATCAATTGTTTCTGTGTAAGATACTTATATGAATATAAATTAAATGAGAGTATTTGTTATGGAAATGACAGAGGTTAGTCCAAGGTCCTTGGACTAGTTTGGAAGTAACATTGTAAGAATATTCCAGTTGAAAATATTTCTAAAACATATGTATGATTCGAAACACATAAGTAAAGTATCAAGAAAATAATAAAGATCTACATACTCTCAGAAATCCAGAAAGCATTTAAGACTTTTAGGTCCTGTATACTTACAATTGTCTGGAACTATAGACATTCTCTAAGTGCGAGAAGAGGCTAGAAGACTAAACCGTGGTAAAGAAATAGGAACATAATTCTATATTACCTTGCAAAATCTAGTAAGCACTTTTTAAGACTTAAAAAATTCTGTTGGGTATATAAGGCAAGGCATATATAAGACAGCACTAAATGGATGTGTTGGTTATACCAATTTTTACTAAATAACACTCGTTAAAAATCATTTGCAAAGGCTAATATATTAATATTTGTAATTACAGTTTTTCTTTGTATAATTCTTAAAATTTTGGCACATAATAGGTCCTAGATGTGATCCTTGGGGTACATCTGTTGTCACATCTCAGTATTTAAATTTATTTATATCCTAGTATTACTGTTTGGATACTCAAGCTTATTGTTAGATATACATATAACTAGCATCTAACTAAAACCATTAAAAAGTTCTTATAATTTGGCTTAAAGTGATTTTCCTTAAATATACGATTGACAGAAATTTATGTTATCTAATAAATCTCTATAAGGACACAGTGACTTACTATATAACTTTATTTGCTTAATATTTTGGGTTTTCAACAAAAAAAAAAGAAATTAAAAAAAAGGGAGGCGAGTTTTCGACGTATACCAAAAGATTACATGTGTTTCAATGCGATTTTCGCCAACCAAGTTAGAATCATCGGGAGATGAATAAAACTAACTAAAATGATTTTAATCATCTCTTGGGTCTCGTCAGTGCAGTATAAACGAGTATACCTTCGACAGATAAAGCTCACATCTAGTAGACCACTGACGAGACCCAAGATAGAAAGGTCGAAACCGGTCTGCAGTTAACGATATCCCGAGATAGGTGACACTTTGCATCTTTCTTGGTGGTTTTAGAACAATCACTGTATTTTTAGTGCTAACTCTGTTAGACAAAAATACGACAAATTTTGTTATGTACTTCAGTGCTCGGCGTTTGGCATATATCCAGGAGAATAACTGTTTTGACCTAATTTGTTTAGTCCTTATTATAATATAAGGCATTTGCAGATGGGCTAGAGTATAAACTCCTTATTTCTGTAGTTTGAATGTTACCCTCTGATAGTAAAACTTTGCATTATATTAATATAGTTAGATATTCCACCTTAGATTTGAGAAAAAAATATCGATATTCAACAGCTCTATTTGGGAATGGCCTGCACTGAATGCCACCTATTCTTTATAGTTGAATTGAATTAACGAAAAAAAAAAAACGAAGCTAGAGAATTCATATAATATCTTTCACAGTTCCTCCAATACCTGAAGCTTTAACTCAATGATATACAGATTTAGTTTCAGTAATAATAATTAAAACCTTAACGTGTTAATGGTAGAAAAATCATCCTTATATAAATATTTATATTCTGCCTTAACCACACTCATTCTACAGACACCCAGTATAATAAGAAATTCGTCCCTTGACGGTAAAAAGCGACAACCTGATGCTCGCCACCTAAAGAACATCTACCTCGAAGAGAGATTATCGTAGGACCCAACGAGACCGCGATAATTCCACGCCATGCGCCATCCAGGAGTAAATACTGCCAACAAAAACTGCCACGGAACACACCACTGCGAAGAATCACGATCATTTTGAATGACAGTAAAATAGCACTTGATTTCTATACACAAAAAGCTTCGCCACATAACAGATTGTTATGTGACGTTGTCCTCGTCGCCTCAAAGGGCGCTTAACCGTTTGGAACCCACAACCGGAATTGTCTTGGGATGCTCTGAGCAGGCTCATATTGAAGTATATGAACAAAGCCTATTTCACGTTCTTTTAAGTGAAAAGCATCGCATAAAATGGTGGATTATGAACGTTTCTTTATTAGCGTGTTCTCGTGCGTTTTCGAGGAATTTTATCCAGGGCAGTAAAAATGTAAAGGGGAACAAAAGATCATCAAGTAAAGTAACCTTAGACACACATACTTTCTTTACAATATAAGTCAAAAACTAGTCGTTATAGTCATCTTAAGTAATGCATTAAGTCTCTTTAAAAAATCTTTGCTGTAAAGAATATTTTTTATATAAACATAGCCTCAAGCGTTTATCAACAATCATAACATTCTTTTTATTTACGCTTTTTTTCCTTTCATATAATATTTTAATAGTAATTAAAAGAAGCAAAGGTCTTTAAGTCAAACCAATATAAATAAATCGAGTATGTTTCTTGAAGATGAATAGAAGGGTAACAAGAATCAAGTAGATATTAACACGCATACTTTCTCTTTATAATATTAGATAATTTAAAAAATTACTTTAATATGAGTGGAGAGAGACTAAGGAGATGTTAAGTCCATTTAAAGTATTTTTCAATGCTTATTCAAATATATTTTCTACAAATACAATGTCTGTTATTTTCAGCGATTTATAAATAATACTTAATGTTTTTTTTTGTTTTTAAAGAAGCAAAATAGAAGAAACAAATAGAAGTAATCCTGAGAAGAGGCTAAGACCTTTGAGACAGGAACAAAAAGAGGAAGCCATTGCTTTGCAAACACCGCAAGATAACACATTAGCTGACGAGCGTTTCGCCAACTAAGTTGGCATCATCAGCGAATTATTAAAACCCAGTTTTAATCTGTTTATTTTTTTTTCATATAGAAATAAATCTAGAGTGTTCATTAAAATTTTGAGATAAGTATATTGAAAATATTTTTATGAATTTCCAGTAGCAAAAGCATAAACAAAGCAGACATTTTTACCATTTTTAACATTTGAAATTGAAGTTATAATTTATAACATATAAGGCGATTAGTAATTTGTGTACTAAATTTATAACAATATAAATAAAAATACAGAAATTTTAATATATTTTATTTAAATAATAAAATTATTTAAATGGGACAGTAATAATCTAAAAATATTTCTGTTGTGTGTACAATGACAACAATAAATAATTGCAACATAAAAACATGTTTTTTTTGAGAGCATAAGAATGTGCATAATTCATTCATTATATGTTATTTAATAAATTTAATAAGATAAATTAGTAATTATAGGATAAATATGAAACCTGTATTTGTCTTATATTTGCCAATATATAACGAAAATAAAAATGTCAGATGGTATGTGAACTCATTATTTGCAAAAATATCTTGGTTTATAAAATTAACTTTAAAAAATGGAATACCGCTTTAATATGTGGTAAATTTAAGGTGATTAATAAATAATTGCGAGTCATATTTTCTGATATACAAACATTTTGGGTAAATAAATATTTTTTTCACTTAGTCACTATATCGAATTTCAAAAAATAAAACCCGCCACAGGTAGGACTCGACATTTGTCCCGGATCGGAACTGAACGACATACAGCTGTTTCGAACTTATTAGTTCTCATCAGTGCCGTACACGGTACGTCGATTCAGGACAAATGCCGAATGAACTTTATGGTGTATATATCTTTATCGATGCGATCTCTGTCAATAACATATAAGTCGGAAATTGAGAAATAAACCACCAAACCGCCAAGCGGTTATCGAAGTAGTTCCCGAATAGCAAAGCAATTACATAATCTCGATTTCCGACTTATATGTTACTGACAGAGATCGTATATCCTACCTGTGGCGGGTTTTATTTTTTGAAACCTTATCTGATCGTGCAGAAACACGAGAAAGGGGTCGAGGATCGCTTCTGGGTATAATTCAATGGCTGGCGGGGCTTTAGCCCGAGGAGTAGTTGTTTCCTAGAGCGATTATGTAATAGCTTTGCTATTCGGGAACTACTTTGATAACCGCTTGGCGGCTTGGTGGTTCCTTTCTCGATTTCCGACTTATATGTTACTCACTATATCGAAATTTATTCCATTAAGTGTTATATAAATTGTATAATATCCTTGTTCTTCTGGCAATATTGTAAAAATTATATATTTATTTATGTACTTATTTTTTTTTAATCTTAATAATAACGGCTTATATTCTTTGATGCATGTCGCAGTCTCTCGAAAAATTTGATATTTTCATTTCACATTAAATTACTCGAAAAATATACTGTAATAGATATATACATTTTTGCTATATAATTCACATTTATTCTAAATTAATACAAAGAGAAAACCAAAAATAGTATAACACTTATTTACAAAAATAGGAGAGACAAGGTCTTAAGTAGACGTACATACTATTTTATTTTAAACGGTTTTCAATATACCTATTGAAATACAGTTTGAGGATGTTTCTAAATATTTCATATGAATGACAAACGATTTATGAAAGAGGAAGAAAGAGCACGAGACCCGAAATTCCTTCATCTTTTTGAAAATTACCTACATCGGGAAGACTGACCCAAGCAATATATAGAAAATTCACATATCGAAATTCCAATTCAAATCACTAACCAACAAGAAATAAAGAGTCGCAAAGATGTAGTATATAAACGAGTAAGCAAATCGCAATAGTACTGAGCCGCCCCCTGGCTCATACCGAAGACACCTCCGGATCATGCCTCTAGAGGCTTCGGATCAAAAACAAATGTTACCACGTTGTTCGCAAGGGTTGATTTACTACATTAATTTTGTAAAAATCCCGATTTTCGAACGAAAATCATTTCGTACATCGACCTAAAGATTTCGTCACACACGAATTCAGCCGATTAGTAAGTAGAGATAAAGCAAAGGTCATATTAGATGAAGAACAACGAGTTATCAATTCAAGATATTAGTGGAGTGAAAATAACAACCACCACACGAAGGCATTCTAGAGGTGTGTCTTCTACACATTCACAATTTCACTGAACGAACTATTTGACTATTGAGCTATAAACGTTGGAGCTAATCTCTACCTCTGTATATTTCCCAAGAGACGATTCGTATTCAGTATGTTTCATTTTCAAGGTGTTGGATGTTCATGACTTAAAATAACTTATACAAATATGAGTGGGAACTACACACAGAATTTTAAATATACTGTTATTTTCGAAACAAACAAATAAACACCTGCTTCTGCTGATAGGCTAAATCCAACTTAATGCTCCATATACATTGACTAATCCGCGAGTAAATACGAACTATACTATATTATCACATTAAGTCAAAAGATGAAATAAATCCAAAGGTAAATATTGTTTATTAAATAAAAGGCTAACTAAAATGAGTTTTTTGGTTTCCTAACAAATGTTTTGAGACAAGATACAAAGTGAAAGCAGAATTTGGAGAAACCTAATTCATTTCTGACTTACGAGGGTAAATTAGTTTGTTGTTAGGGTATAGAAATGTATTCATATGATGGCATTTAGTTCAAATCTACACAGGATACACAGGAGGTTCTATGAGATGGCATGATTTACTGTTCAACAGTACATGCCCTATTCGTGAGTAAAGACTATACAGGGTGTTCTAATAACTTCACGTATATTAGTTGCGATCGTAATCGTGAAAACGGTTCTGCCTTCAATTGTACAATTTCGGACTTACTCAAAATTATACTTTGTTTCAAGGTAAATAGTAAATATGTAGCACTATTCATTTTATCGCTATTTGCCAAATAAAAAACTCTCTTATCTTGCCGATAAACGGAATAGTCTACCTGAGCCTAGCCATAAAAATAAGCCACGGTATGTTTTGAGATTTTTTATTTGGCATATAGCGATGAAATAAGCTATACGATTTCTTATAAATAACATACATATTTTGTACATACAATATAACATAACTTCAAACCGCAGGGTGGGTTCCCTAAATATTATATTAAAGATGATATATATTCATGCCTAAGAAATTAATTTATTTTATCATAATGTTCGTCAAAGTATTAGCATAACTTAAATCTACAAGCAAAAAAATTTGCAAGGCACCTAATCCAACCTAACCTAAGCTAACCTAATCTAATCTAATCTGATTTAACCTAAACTAATCTGACTAGAAAATAATTTAATGAGATATGTACCTAATAGTACAGCCAAAAATGTTAAATCGCGAAAATTAAAAATTGCCTATTGCAAGTTCTAAGAAAATTTTAAAAAATTTCGAAAGATGAAAACATCATTAAATACTCATATAAATACAGTGATCATAGAATATATAATACAATTGTTTCTATAAACGAATTAAGGCGAACTATCATCAGTCTTATACAAAAGTATGAATCACACAATTAAAGAAAGAAATTCTCCATAGAGGTAGGCAAAAACAATCACTGAAAAAGCCACTGACGCGGTAATAACAATACATAGGAACAAAGGAAAGTAAAAATAAAATTACCTTAAACAAAGTTACAGAAGAACAAACGGAAATTCTTTTGGATATGTTTGCACTTATAAAACTCAGGATCACTTATGAAGTTTATCTTCCTGAGAAAACTCAGATTGCTCATTGTGGAAAACTTCTACAAAAAACTTTTATAAACTCAGATTAAAATATCGAAAAATTCGCAAAGCATGTGTACATGCAAGTATTGGAAACATTTTCTACAGAAAATGCCACTGGAAAAACATTGAAATATATCTCTAAGCTTCTTTCTAAGTAGATATTTCCCATAAAAGGCTCAAAACTAAAGTTTGCATACACATTAATTAATCACATCAGACTGCGAAGGAGACGATTACACGTAAACACAAGAACAAACACACCCATGCTTAAGAACTCTCCCCATCGGAACTCGAACCAATACATACAACGAAACATCCTCACATACTGGGCACACAATTCGCTACTCTAGACCATAATAGTAATGATATTGTTGCAGCCATCTCTACAGAAGTACATGATAGGTCACCCATGCATGTAGTGGCCACGAATGAAAATGCAACACTGTGATAGATGTGTACTACATTGCTCTGCATTGGACAACTGACGTGAATACTATCGTATTCTCTACTCTTTCTTCTTTACTTATTATTATAGTTTAAAGTGCATCACCATATCTTTAATATTTTATCTTCTGTCAAAACAAGTCATTCGAGAAATTCATGAAACTGCGCTTCAACACGCTTTTATTGTATAAAATGCAGCTGTTAATAGAACGAACAGCGATCTATAACTGGATTTATGCTCGATATGGCATCAAATTACGCCAACCGTCAACTTTATTATGCACTTAAACATAAATGGAGTAAAATCTGAAGCGATAGCCAAAATATATTTGCCGCAATCTTAAAATCTCCATCGACCCTAAAACTTTTCCACTCCGAAACTATAAACAGCTTCAGTTCGCTTATACAAACTACAATATTGCTTGCTCAAGAGGGCCTTATGGATTGCAGTGTTTGCCGACGATTTCGTTTAAGCCCTGCATGCACAAGGGACGATCTTCAAGCTTTAAGGTATTTGCATCACCTGTGGTAACTGTATAGGAAGGGTTCTTTCACCGTTCTTCTAATAATTAATTTGGAGAGAAAGAAATTACGTTTATACACATATTTTTAGTTATATTTTTCTTTCACTTTCTCAATTATTATTTTATTTTTTAGAGATGGTGAAGGTGTCATTATAATTTTAATATATTTAGATCTGTTGTTGCAATCAAATTTATTTTGTGCGTTAATGTTCTTTAGTGCGGCTGTATTGTTACTTTCTAACATCTAATCACGATTATCATGTATAATTATTATGAGCCAGTGAGAGGTTACAAAGAAAGAACATATTTAGAATAGCAGTTTAGAGATGAAAAACCCTAAACAGATTTACATCAACATCAAAATATGTTCACACATATGTATTAAAATGACAGTAGCGCATTCGCCATTTTATTGAAAATTTATGGCTATTGAGCTTTAGTAAATATAATATGCAGAAGCAGATGATACGTGTATGAATCAATCTTACATACATATTATGACATCAAAGCCATGGTATATGTCTGAGGAACAAATACACTGTTGTTTAAAGTACTCTGAAAGTATTTAAATAAAACACAAGAACCAAACAAGATACGGTATTTCAAAAGACGAAATTTAAACAGAGCAGTGAAAAATCAAAAATGCGAAAGTCTAAAAATAAAAAAATCTAAAATGCATACATAAATTCCGAAACTCTAAAAATCCAAACATGAAAAATTAAAAAATGGAAAAGTACAAAAATTAAGAAATCCAAAAATAAAAGATTTCAAAATCGCAAAGCAAAAATTGAAGATCTTAAAGTCTAAAATCCAAAAATCAGATTTCCAAAAATCAAAAATTCAAATATGAAACTCCAAAAATCTATTTGTAGTCATAAATTTGTAACCATAAATTATAAACGTAGCTTTTTTTTGTAAATGTCCTAAACTTGCATTTAGTTTAGAAACGTTTAGAGAGAATGCATTTTCAGTACACCAAAAATTTAACCTATTCAAGGCTCCTCAAAGATATACATAGTCTGTTTCAGATATAATCTTACAAAACAATTTTCACTCGTGGGCATATTACAAATATTTTAGCAGACTGCAAAATACAATCTCATTCGTGAATATGATAATCAACAAATGATAACAGTACGCTTATGATTGAGCCTTGTGGCATCCCCGATTTCTGCAAAGAACTTGACGAGCTATAACTATGCTTCTATACAAATTGGTATCTATTTGTAAGATCTTGACAAATAATCCAGATCTATCTAATTTATTTAATAGAAACGTAATGAAAACAGTCAAGTACCCTCGAGAAGTCAATACGTATTACATCAAGTTAAGTTGGTTGGTCTAGTTCAACTAGTCTAAACTAGATATACGATTGTAAGAGTTTATAGTAATTTTACACAAATGCATATTATTCTCTAACATGGATATCAATATGGTATTATATTAGAGAGTTCATAAAAAAACATATAAATCATATCATAAGTCTGTCAAGTATATATAGATAGTTTATTTAAGTAGTTCCTTAATGCGGCTGTATTGTTACTTTCTAACTTCCAATCACGATATTTCTAATCACCATACCTAAATATTATAATATAATAATATAATAATAATAATGTCACTGTCTCATATTATGAGGCAGTGACAGGTTAGATAGAAAGAACATATTTAGAACAGCAGCTCGGAGTAGAAGGAACATACAAAGCACATTTAAATCGACAGTAGAACGAACATGTTCACTCATATTAAATTACTAGTGGCGCATTCGCCATTTATTTAAAAATTTCTAACTAGTCAATTCGAGGTTCAGTAAATATACACAGAAGTAGGTGAATGGCATTTGTTACCAGGGTGGCAATGAGGAGAGATTAAATTCAGTACATATATCAATCAATCTTATGTATTATCAAATCAAAGCTTTGGTATATACCTGAGTAACAAAACATATAAATGATGTCAAGTGTTTCAAATATATACAAAAAAGAAACAGGATACATAAAATCCGAAAACCTAAAAATCCAAAAATCACAAATTGAGAAATACAAAACACAAAAATCAAAAGTTAAGAAATCCAAAAATCGCAAACGAAAAATTAAAAATCCAAAAATTGAAAATCGAAAAATCTTAAAAATTATTTGTAGTCACAAATTTATAATCATAAATTATAAATATGGCTTTTTCTTGTAAATGCCATAAAATTGCATTTAGATGTTTAGAGACAATGCATTTTCAGTATACCAAACATTTTTAAACTGTTCAAGGCTCCTTAAAGATGTACACAGTCTGTTTGAGACATACTCTTCCAAAACAATTTTCACTCGTGGGAATGTTACGCATATTTGAGCAGACTGCAGAATATAATCTCATTTATGAATACGATAATCATCAAGTGATAACAGGGGGCTTAAGATTAAATCTTAACAACTTTTATTATTATACTGTACAAAATTGTATCTATTTGTAAGATCTTAACAGACAGTCCAAACCTATTTAATTTATTTAATATAAATGTAATCAAACCGGTCAAAACATTCGAGAAGTCAGTACGTATTACATCAAGTAAAGTTGGTTGGTCTATTTCAGATAGTCTAGATTAGTATTAATCTTCGTCGTTCGCATGATATAATACCAGATATACGATTATAAGAATTTATAGCAATTTTACATAATATCAGTATGGTATTATATTGAGGAGATCATAAAAAACATGTAAATCATGTCATAAGTCTGACAAGTATAAATATATATATATATATATATATATATATATATATATATATATATATATATATATATATATATATATATATATATATATATATATATATATAGAAAGTTTATTTAAGCAGTTCTTTAATGTGCTGTATTGTTATTTTCTAACGTCTAATCCCGGTTATAATGTATAATTATTATAATATAATAGTGTAATAATAATCACTGTCTCATATTATGAAGCAGTAACAGGCTAGACAGAAAGCTGTTCTAAAAACATATTTAGAACAGCAGGTTGAAGTAGAGAGAACATACAAAACACATTTAAATCAACAGTAGAACATGTTTACACATATTAAATTAATAGTGGCGCATTCGCCATTTCTTTAAAAGGTTCTAACCAGCCAATTCGAGGTTCAGTAAGTGTACTCGGAAGTCGGTGGATGTCATTTGTTATCAGGGTGGCACTGAGCAGAGATTAAATTCAATACATGTATTAATCAATCTCTTGTATTACTAAATCAAAGCTTTGGTATATACCTCAGGAATAAACACACTGTTGTTTAAAGTACTCTGAAAGTATTTAAATAAAGCACAACAATCAAACAACAAAATAGATACACAAATATAGATACACAACCAACAAAAACACAAACAATAAAAAGAAAGACTACACGTTTCTCGATGCGCGTTTCTCTAACCCAGTTCGCATAATTAGGAGATGATTAAAACTGTTTTAATTGTTTTCCGATTATGTCAGCTGGTCTTCTGTGAAAAACTGGTATCCTGTTTTATTGCTGCCACAAAGGTTCCAGAAGTATATATAGATATAAAAATAGACGCCATTATTTAAGCATTAATGAGATTTCCTATCTCTTTTCGACAACAAAGTGGACAAAAAATTGTGAGTTTTACTTCCCCCTTTAGCTTCTTCCTGAGACCTGAAACACACTGTGTAAATATAACAAAAAAAATATTTCGCTTATATTTTTTGTGTTACAAAGTTTCTTTATTTTAAAGCTTTTATCTTGTATTTTAAACCTGATTATTAAGCAGTCCAAAATGTTGTGCTCTACCAAATCAGCGGAGATGAAAACGCATAGATCTAAAGTCTACTCCTTGGGATCCTTTTTAAGATCTCATAACTGAAGGCGCCCGAGCCAATATCCCCTTTTTACGGAGCGAAGAGAAAAAACAACAAAAGCGAGCCGGGAAAGGTTGGGCCGTCCGACTTCAAATTTGCATGATGAGATAAAAAGTAATTTAATCATTCGATTTCGAATGGTGGCACAGATATAAGAACTCTATCCAATTACATTTTCATTTCAATATTCCATGGATTTTTCACCGTTATACCGCGCTGTTTATTCGAATTCTGACAGATGTTCGCGTGATTGTACCACATATAGATTTGTTATGTTTTAGGGTTATTTTGTTGAAAGACTCATTGGTGGTTTATGCGTTGCGTTCCCTTTATCGATTATGTATAAATTTTAATATCGGGTCTCCTAATTTGAAAAGATTTATTTTTTGGCGCTGCTACAAGTTCATATTGAAATAAATCTGAATTACTTTATTATGTTTGCACGAAAATCAAGTGTCCATAACATATAAGTCGGAAATCGAGAAAGGAACCACCAAACCGCTAAGCGGTTATCAAAGTAGTTCCCGAATATCAAGGCTATTACGGCCAAGGCTATGTCCATAATACAAAGAAATAGTTTTGTTGATTTCACTTATTTATTTCTGAGGATTCTTCAACAACTTGATATAAACTGGGAACAAAAATTAAGGGAGGTAAAAAAAAAATTCTAAATTTTTATCTGATTTTCAAAGAGTAACTTGGAGAAAAAAAGTCGTAGAACAATTTCAAAAAGCATATTGAATCTCCAAGTTTCTCGATTTCAGATATTCAGCTAAAAATTTTTTACAATTAGCAGGTTTTGAGTAATCATCAGAAAACCACATGAGAAAAAATTCAATTTTTGCTTGCCTTTTAAAATGTCCACGGCCTTTAATAATTTGGTTTAATGATTTTGTGATAACGTTATTTGAGATAACTTTATTGTTTTTAATTGGAGTAGTCTAAAAGCCTTGTTTGATGAATTTCCAAGTGATCGCAGTTCAAAGCAAAAACGTTTGTTAAAACGTCTATAATAAATAATACTCCGTTTTCAAAGCCTGTAGATTGTATCGGTATACAGCTTTTTAACTGATATAACCTATCCTTAGTTGTTCGCGAAATCAGTAACTTTAAAAGATACAATAGAGAAACAATTCCTACTAATAGTCAATAATTAAATAGTTTTCTGTTTTAGTTCCCATAATATATAATTATATCTGCGTATATGTTCTCGTGTATAGGTTTCCTTACATTTTCAAATACTGGTTCCTCTATCTTATTTTGTTCTGTGGTTTGTGAAATATGATTTATCTTTTTTTTTATAAATATGTTTGTTTAATTTATTATTAGTTTATTACCTCCGAGAAATCAAGACTATTATTATATATTTATTTATCTGTTTATATACATATTTATTTATTTATTGTCCAACAGATGAAATCCAATTACAGAATAAAAATAAATAATTAAATATATAAAACTCTAGTATGTCTGAATACAATAAAAAAAGAACAAAAAATTATTAGTATAAAAAGCACAATATAATAAATTTAATAATAATTGATTAAGTGAAAATGGATACATAAATGTATCAATAGATGAAAAAATGATAATAATAGTAACAATGAAAATGAAGGTACAGATTTAATTATTATTAGCTATCACGATTAAGTTAGAAGTAAGAATAATTTCAGAGAATCTACTGCAGTTTATATCACAAATATCTGAGATATTTTGAAATTATTTCACAAAACATGTATTGGCGATTTAAGAAAAACGTTAGTCCTAGACAATTTACTATAAAAGTTATGAGTTTGACGTGAGGTTATTCGAGGAACTTGAATAGAAAACATTCCTAAAAGCAGCAAACTATCTACTTTGTTATGGAATATTTTAAATAATATTTTTAGACTAGTTATTATGCGTCACGATTTCAATAAAATAAAATAGAATCTACTAAGTGACAGGGCGAGTTAGTGGCCTCTTTCTGGATAAAAACTATGATTCTTAAGTATAGAAATTTAAGAAATCTGCGTTGTATGTTTTCGATTGCGATTTTATGACAGGTATAGTGCGCGTACCAGACTATCGAGCAATGTTCTAGATTGGATCGTACATACGAATAGTATAGTGTTTTTTAAAGCAATCTCATTAGAAAACGAGCGACAGTTCTTAACAATAAAATCTAACATTTTTAAATCAGATGATGTTACATGTATAATATGATCAGAGGAAGTAAGTGTATGATCAAATATTACCCCCTAAGTCATTTATTGCTTCAGGACGTCCAAGTAATTGCGAATTTAGAGAACAATCGTATACAACTGGAATAAATTTTCTTGTATATGTAACTACTTTACATTTGCTGCGTTAAAATGAAGACTATTCTTATTACACCACTTTTCTCCGATTTCTAGTTGCTCTAGTACCTCCTAGCAATCTTCAACGCTACTTATTTCTGCAAAGATTTTCGTGTCATCGACAAACAATATCTTATCAAATTTTACAGTGTTTGTGAGGTCATTTATAGATAACAGAAAAAATAACGGCCCGAGATTGAAACCTTGAGGTACACCTGAAGTTGCTGTAAATTGTTCGGGTTCATACCCATAGTACATTACGTATTGTTTTATGTTAATTAAGTATGATCTTAAAAATGATATTAGATACAGCTAAATTTGAACATATTTAGTTTCTCTGGTTCTCTAGCAGTAGTTTATGATCAACTCGATATAACATATCCAACAGGTACAATCATAGTTAAAGAATACGGGATATAATATACAACAATATGTCTTAAGTAAACAATACTAACAAGTAGCATACAGTATGTATAAAAAAAGTTACAACTGTCACAATGAATTTTTAAATAATTAATAATAAAAAACAACATACAAAATATAAGAGAATCGCTATGAGTAGCTATATAACTGTATCTCTTTTAAAACTTCTGTACTGTTATGAACATAACAGTACAGACGTAAATATCAACCCTGTTCCCTATTTATACTACTCTCTAATCATTTTATATAAGGAAGACACTATAAAAATGTTATTACGTAGTATAGAAAGATTTAGAATGTTATTATTTCGCGCAGATATTCTCGGAACCCTTACATGAATTTTCCTAAAATATCCCCATCCAAGATGTACATTATCTTGATACATTGACCTCCATTTTGCGAGCCCTGTCTATTAAATATACAGCAAATTTTATAAACTGTCGTTGTATTTTTTATAAAGTAGCAACATGAGTTATGTAAATTGGATACCACATAGCTGATGCTATTTTAATTTCGACAAGACAAGAGATAGATAAATTAGTCGGTGAGGTCAGTCATAAGTTGACTTATTGAGTTTTTATTTGCCGATGATATTTTGGTTACTATCTGATGCAAGAAAATTAACATCGAATAATAGAGATCGAACATTTTTATATACGTAGGCCTGCAAAGTATTGTGTAAGTTAATTTGTATGTAAAATTAACGTTAAATAATTTTTCCTACTAAAAATCATGATGTTACGATAAATTATTTTCCATACATTAGTGACTTACACAAACGAGAGCATTTTGTAATGAATGACATTCCGCTGTGGTATTTATTTCATATATCCTCATGATCGACTACATGAATCGAATAATTCACGTTTTTGTCTGGTGAAAAATTACTTATAAACATGATAAAGAGCACAGGCTTAAATACCGAACCTTGTGATATGTCAGACCTGTAATCACTGGATTGAGCAAATTGATGTAATGCAAATAAGAGTCGATGTGCTCAAGTAAAGAAAGCGAGAGGCTCAATGTGTCTATTAAGCAATATGCCGTAGTCTAGGGCCTGCCAAATGGCCTCGTGAAGACTCAATTTCGTCCATACTTTCACTAATAAATTGAACATTCGCCATTGTTGACCTTCCCCTCATAAAGTCATGCTGTTTTCATTACTACATTATGCTCTCAATACATGGTGTTGCAGATGTGCAATAATGTTCCCTTATCTTAGATTTTACAATTAGAGAAAATGCAAATATTGGCGATAGGTTTATTATTGGTTACTTCATCGTTTTTAGGATTTTTGTGAACTGATCATACCCGTACATACTTACCATGGGTCGGGATAATGTGCTATTTTTGATATTGAATTTAAAATACTAGTTTGAATTAATCAGAATAAATGGACAATATCTAATAAAAAAGTTCGACATTAAATCGGGCCTCATATTCATGCAAAAACATGTTAAAAGATATTGTAGTAGTGAAGAAATGTAAAGCATTGTAAATTGTACCGAATTGGAGAAACCTCACTATATCGCAAGTATGAAAAGTATCATATCAATAATCAAAACAGTAAAAAGTAAGTTATAATCACGATGTTCAAGATTTCAAGGCAATGGAATATTTAGCTACTATAATTAAATACGTTTATTTATATATGTAAAGTTATACTAATTGATAAAATTTGTTGAACATATTGGCAATTAGATAATTAAAATATTTCTTGGATACTCATGGATATTAAATCACTATAACTGTATCTGTAACTTACAAGTAGGGAATCGAGAAAGGAACCACCAAACCACAAAGTGGTTATCAAGTGGTTCCCGAATAGCAAGGCTACTACATAATCGCTGTAGGAAACAACTACTTTTCGGACTAAAGCGACGCCAGGCATTGAATTATACCTAACAGCGATCGTCGACCCCTTTATCGTGTTTCTGCACGACCAGAGTTTTTTTAAAAAGGTATAATTCAATGCCTGGCGGGGCTTTAGTACGAGGAGTAGTTGTTTCCTACAGTGATTATGTAATAGCCTTGATATTCGGGAACCACCTGATAACCACTTTGCGATTTGGTGGTTCCTTTCTCGATTACCGACTTATAAGTTACAGACATAGATCTTATCGATTTAGATGAAAACCCCACGGATTCGTTTCGGCATTTAACTACTAACACACTAATATTTTCGAAATAGCTGTCTTTCGTTCGGATTCCATCCGGGACAAATGTCGAATTCTACCCTCTAAATTCTATTGTCTCTTTTCGAAAAAGCTATCTATAACTGTAGATCATTTTCTTGAAATTGTTATTCACTTCAGCAAAGTGTGGAGAAAAAATATATCATTAGCATGAAGTATATTTTCTTACTCAAGTTAGCGTTGAGATTCGTATTCATTCCTATTCAAATTTTTACAACCAATCTTAATTTAAAAAAACCAAAAAAAAAAATTAAAATAACCTTTCATAAACGTTTCACTAAAATTATTTTCAGACGATATCGACGATAGATTGCGGGTCTGCGTGATAATGATAAATTTATTTTGGAGACAGCGCAGTGTACAAATTTATATAGTTTTTTTTAGACAAAGTCACATTCTATTTAAATGGTAAACTAGGTCGATACATTTCGAAAGATAATGAAGGGCAATTTATTAAGGACTAACTGCAAACATGTATGCCTAATGTCATATTTGAAAGAGATAACTAACAGTTTGACAGTGAAACTGACGTTAAAATTCACTATGACTGCTAAGTTGTAGTATGTGCAAAATAAAGATATAAATATAAGCTAACCAAAAATTGTTCTAGCTTGCTTACTGATCCACAAACACAAACTGTTTTAAGAATAGTGACCAACTTATTATTTTATCTACGACCACTATATTAGGAATGTTTAATACGTCTGTTTTCCGTGGGTGCCTTCTAGTACACTAGTGGATTAAAATTCATAATATCACACTTCATTTTATAGTATTTATTTAGAATTATTAATATTAATATTTATCTCAGGAACGATCTTGTCATTTTGACCGGGATTATTCAAATTCACTTATATAAGGAGTTTCTGAAGGACTGGAAAAGGGTTCAATGTAAAAAGCTCAATGTATAAATTAAAATATTGCCGTCGTGTGTTTCCTACCTTAACTTGTAAATACTCCTCATCCGGTGCTTTTTTCAAGAATTCTTCGATTTGGTTTCTATCCAGTATCTTTACCTTCTTTGCTTTATAATTTCTTCGAAATGTCAATACCTTTGTGCATTTTCAACATTGATTTTAGCATCGAATACTTTGTCCACATTGAAGAGACAGCAAACCGCTTCTCCACATTGAAAAGGTAGGATAGTAGTACCTCTTCTGTAATTGCTCCTTCTCCTATACCCCTTTTGTTTCGCCAGTTGTCGAATTCCACCAATTCGTTCTCGTATACACTTTTGCTTTCTGCTGGTAACAGACGTACTATTGCTTCTTCAGCTTCTTGCTGGATTTCAGTCGGAATGAAGAAATTCTCAGCATTGTCACTAAACTTTTGTGTCGATATTGCAAATAATGTCGATCTTCTTGACAAATAAACAAACACATGTCCTAGAAACGACTCCAAGACTTTCTAGTTTTCAGATCAGTATCAATATTCTTTATCAAAATAAATCTGTTATATCTGACGCTTTTCAAAACCATTATTTTCACCTCCTAATTGACCGGTTTTACCGTGGTCGTGGATAAAACGTTGAATTGCATTCGAGAATTAAGAGTCTTTAATCTTCTCGAAAAAATGGGTGCTCTCGGCTACGCCTCGAGTCCCCATTTTTTCTCATGCATTAAAAGCTTTGTTAATTCCCTAATATAATCCCTAATATAATAACTATTATCTAACGTTACAAAACAAGTACCTAAAACAAGACAAATCTTAAATTCATCTTTAAGAGAGCCAGTATAATAGGTACAATAAATGTACAAAAATATGTGTGATGTCATAATTCTGTCAAATATGATGAAAAACTTCATGCGTCATAATTTTTGCTTCTTAGTCCACCTGTTTTAGTTTTTCTTTAAACTAGTAGGAAATGAAATATAAAGTATACGGTTTACTTTTTGAACGCACTCTATGAAGACCTTAATCAACAAAAATAAATGTCCCTTAATATTCTAGTATTAATATTCTAATTACCTACAACTAGTAGCAACATACTCTTCAAAATGAAATATATTACTCAACTTGATGCAGTAAAAATATGTATATCTACAACGTTTCCTTGCATATTATATACGTAACTTGTATTTATAGTAAACATTGGTGCTATATAATTGTCACGCTCGAAGCGCTGCTTTGACAGAAACAGGAAGCAAGTACCATGCGGTGCCAAGTGGTGGTCATAAAAGCTCCCAAAGAAAGTGGATTATTTTTAGCCGATTGCTCAAAGGGTTGGCTCGTGCACGAAGTGCTACATAAGTACTTAAAACCTTTCGACTATTTATGGAGACACTTGAATGCTATTTTAAGACGACTTTGAAATAACTCTTACAGCCTTTGCCTTTATGTGGTGAATTTGGCAGTATATAACTGGATGGTTGTTTAAAAAAATATTTGTGTTTATGTGGGTATATACAAATATTATGACTATTCCATCCGAGTTTTATAAACAACGAATATAAAAACAATACTGTTTAAGTTTTGAATTATTGAAATATCATTCTAATATTCTACGAGAATAACTCTTGAAGTTATATAGTTGCTTTGAGTTATCAGAATATTCTATAAACCAAGAAGGGCATGAATTATGTACATAACATTCTAATGGAAAATTTTTGCGGAAAAGAAGAGAAAAGAACATTTTAATAATGAAACAAAACATAGTATGAACTGAAATTTGTTTACACTAGGGAAATGCTTTTGGCGATAACAAGGATAAAGAGTGCTTATGCCTTGACCGGGAATCGAACCCGGCTCTCCCAATTTCCGGTTGGTTGCTCTGACCGCTGAGCTATCGAGGCACACTCATTATCCCTGCTAATGCGTCAATTTTTAACGCGTCACTACAGTACTCCCTCCCTAGA
Source organism: Rosalia funebris (assembly GCA_037954035.1). Classification (NCBI taxonomy): domain Eukaryota; kingdom Metazoa; phylum Arthropoda; class Insecta; order Coleoptera; family Cerambycidae; genus Rosalia; species Rosalia funebris. Next base: position 14,083,334 of record JAZFAV010000034.1, on the reverse strand, counting down.
GACATGGTTTGTCTCGATACAATTAACGGAATGTGATCGCGTTAGCCATTCTTACGAACCATTGTTCGGTAACCCCCGGACTGTAGGGCGATGGATAGGACGGGAATCGAATCCGTGAATTTGAGATATAAGGGAGGTTAGATGTACTGGAACGAATCACATCACGTCGGGGTCACGACTTTGACGATAGCAAGGATAAAAGTGCATTTTGCCTCGACCGGGAATCGAACCCGGCTCTCCCAATTTCCGGTTAGTTGCTCTGACCTCTGAGCTATCGAGGCACACTCATTATCCTTGCTAATGCGCCAGTTTAATGCGTCACTACAGTACTCCCTCCCTAGAGACATGGTTTGTCTCGATACAATTTAACGGAATGTGACCGCGTTCGCCATTCTTACGAACCGTTGTTCGGTAACCCTGAGACTATAGGGCGATGGATAGGACACGAATCGAATCCGCGAATTTGATATGTTAAGGGAGGTTCGAGTACTAGAACGAATCACGTCACGTCGGGGTCACCACTTTGGCGATAGCAAGGATAAACAGTGCATTATGCCTTGACCGGGAATTGAACCCGGCTCTCCCAATTTCCGGTTGGTTGCTCTGACCGGTGAGCTATCGAGGCACACTCATTATCCCTACTATCGCCAAAGTGGTGACCCCGACGTGACGTGATTCGTTCCAGTACTCGAACTGAAACGAATCACATCACGTCGGGGTCACCACTTTGGCGTTAGCAAGGATAGAGGTGCATATGACTTGACCGGGAATCGAACCCGGCTCTCCCAATTTCCTGTTGGTTGCTCTGACCGCTGAGCTATCGAGGCACACTCATTATTCTTGCTAATGCCAATTTAAAGCGTCGCTATAGTACTCCCCTCCTAGAGACATGGTTTGTCTCGATACAATTAACGGAATGGTACCACGTTCGCCATTCTTACGAACCGTTGTTCGGTAACCCCCGGACTATAGGGCGATGGATAGGACGGGAATCGAATCCGCGAATTTGAGATGTTAGGGAGGCTCGATGTACTGGAGCGAATCACATCACATCGGGGTCACCACTTTGGCGATAGCAAGGATAAATGGTGCTTATGCCTTGACCGGGAATCGAACCCGGCTCTCCCAATTTCCGGTTGGTTGCTCTCACCGCTGAGCTATCGAGGCACACTCATTATCCCTGCTAATGCACTAATTTTTAACGCGTCGCTACATGCTTTTAGAACATTTTGTTGTAGAAGAAGAAGGTGTGAAGGTGATGGAAAAATTACACATTTTGTGTTACGTACTAGTGACTATTGAAAACTTGTTAAGAATATTTTTAAGTTAAGACAAATATTACTAAGACCAAGCCTAGCACATACGGTGTGACACTTTGATTTTGGATTTTTGATACAGTTGATTTTTGCTATGTCGAATTCAGATTCAGATAGGGAAGACATCATTCATTATTATCTTGCTCGTATTTTGCTGTTATCTTCCTACCTCTTGCCATGTTTTCTCTGTCACGTCTTTCCTTGAGTACCTAGGAAGTTTATAATTGTACAGATTTACATATTTCTCCACCTCCGAAGAATTTTAAGTTCTCGATTGCCCATATTGAAATAAATAAAATGTCACGTGGGGAACACCTTGTGATTCAGTGCAATTTGGCACCGCAATGCAACTGAGACCGCGAGAAACAGTCACTTACAATCGGTTTGTACGTAAGTACAACGTCTGATGTAAACTTCACTAGCAGTAGTAGAGGCTGTAGTATTACTGTCGATATTATACAATGAAAGGAACATAGATCGCCTTTGAAATAAAATATACTTTATTATATTATTCTCTATAATACCTACAAGAAGTTAATATCTTTATTTCACTAATTAAATGTTGGAGTATGGTGTACTGAAAGTCTAAATTTTCTATCATATTTGAAATAGTGCTTTGTGTTATCGATCTTTCCAATTAAATATTATTCTATCCTCACATGATTTTTCCTCTTGTTTAGTTGATATCCAGATGACCATGGATATTTACTAATAATTCTTCTCAACGGAAATGAGTAAAAACAACTACTAAGTTTCTATACCACTATATTTTCATAGAAACGTGACTGCAGTTTCGATAATTTTTATATCATTTTTAACGATGATTGAACTAAGAATAAAATACAAATATTATGTTCCTATAATATATACTATCCAACTACAGAGACTAAGAGTTATGGCAATAAACAGGTAGTTAAGGTTTACAAGAAAACGTGTTTCATAAATGGTGCAATCCCGACCATTAAATTGTAGGAATTTCCCTGAATATTATTAAGAACTATTATACAGGGGGTTAATTAATTTGGGTAACAGTAAAATGAGAATATAGTATATCTACTTGATCATTTAACAAGCTAAAATTATCACTATGGTTGTATTTATAGATTTCTATTGCTTCTAACCAATTAAGTTTTAAACATTTGCTGGCATAGTGTAGGATTTTCATATTATTAATATCTGGGAAATTATGTCCACTTTCTAAGATATGATTAGTTAAAGTAGAATTTGGTTTTTGTAACCTGAAGGACCTATTGTGATAAAAGTACCTAGTTCTAAATTTACGTCCCGTTTGTCCTATATATGTGCTATTGCACTCCGAGGAATTTAAGAATTTAACCTATAAACTCCCGATTTTTCATATTTATTAGTTATATCGTTATAAACTAAATTTGATGACTATTGTTGGGGTTTCAATGCTACTTTGATATTATGTTTTTTGAGGATATTTGATATTCTTATTGACAATGTATCTTCTTATAATAAGGGGACTTACTGAAAATAAAAAATTATAATTTAAATAGTGGTAATGTAGTAGCAATGTAATGTAGTAATGTAGTAGTAATGCAATGTAGCCATTAATGTAGAATAAATTAGATTTGGCTTTTTGTAGATTCTATATCAGCCAGAAAAATGGGAAAACTGGATGAAGAATTTATAATATTAAATTCACTATCTAATAATAGGATATATTCTTGATAAGATTATTATGTTATTAATAAGTGAAGGATAGGAATGACAAATATAATATATTTACATTACTTACCCAATGAAATCTTTGTGCAAATTTGTCAAATTTTAACATATCTTTCAGATACCTAATATATATTAATTTTATTAAGCTTGGCTATTTTTTATTAATACCCCTCATCCAATGAGGATTCCAATCTCATCTCAATATGTTATTCACACTTGATTTGCTTATGCCCGTTTGTTGGGCAACCATTCTAACAGACGTATGGACGTTTTCAGAAACGCTTACACAAACTTCCAAACTCTTATCATCGTTCGTGGCACCGTTTAGTAAAACTCTTAGTACAACATTTTTAATCATCTCGTGATGGTGCCAACTTTGTTGGCGAAACACGCATTGAGTGTAGTGTATAATGTTTTGGTGTCTTGTGTAAAACTAAGTCAGTGTTAATAAAGAATGAGTGTTTCCATTTAGCATTTGAAAAATGCTTTCCACTTTCCCTCCTCCAACGGTGGTGGGAGGATATTAAATTTAACACCATTGAATGGCTGTTTTTAAATAAGCGAACTCGTACTTTATTATTTTTCATTCTTCCGTAGAAATTACGAAAGAAAATATTTTTGCGATTACAGCACCATCTTTCACGAATCGAAAAAAATACTTCACACAAACCTTACTTAATATTTGCCGTAGAATCCGAATCTGTAATAAAAAATTGGGTACCCATTTAATATTTTAAAGTCTTCTCCAGTTCCATCACAAGGGGAGGGGGCGGGGAGTTGCATTTGGTGTCATTGGATAGCGCTTCTAACATTATTAAGGCAGTGTTATTTCTTTCTTGGAGCCAATGTGTATTTTTCGAGATATTTGACCGTTTCCAGACTTTTTAGACACCCGGTATATTATTATTATATAATAAGCAGACAATAAATGACAAGTGAGAGGCATAAAATGTGCATTTATATTACCTTGTTCATCATCATCATCGTGAAACAAATAACTAACATATCCATAATATCTCTGCGGTGAAAGCATCTAGCGACTCCAATAACCTTTAACCTAACTTACCGCTTAATTATACCTAACGTTTAATCTGCTCCCTTAATGCGTTTGTACGTCGATAAATAATGTCTTCTCATATATTGTCTTATTCACATTCAGGTTTAATTTTTTCAAGGTGACACCTACAGTATATCCCTTTCAGCGAGAAATAAACAATTCTAATAGTTCCATATTAATTATATATAATTAGTTAACTCAACAGTAAGTACGCAAACACGAATGTCTGCAAATTTAATTAAACCGGATAAATTCTACCCGCAAGTAGCACAAAGTGTTCACGAAATTAAACCGTGAATTTTTTCTGGGGCTCGCGTGCTTCTACCCAGGAGCTAATATATCTTTGTGCTTAATTGGTAGCCCTTGTTAATTGTATCTAACACTTCCACCTACTTTCGGATACGGCGCATCAAAAAGATTTATTATTTTTGTCTTTGTGATCGCCCCATTCGCTGTGTGAACCCTTTACAGGGCCCGTCTCTCGACTCTCCTGCATTCAATTCGAATTGAATTAAAGTTCTCGCGGAATGCTTTACTAATTATTTAGATTTATTCGGGCCCGTCTTGTTCACTTTGATGGACATTTCCAGATTGCCACCGGATGAATGGCACTCGGGGGGAACGGATTCTTTCAGTTATGACGACCGGTCTAATTGGGATATTCTTATACTATGAAAGGCAATCTGCTTTTTATATTGTATTAAATGAGATTTAACCGTCTCATTTTCAAATATCGGAATTTATTTCAGTGTTGAGGAATCACTCACTGAAAAGAAGAGCCAGCTCGAATGACGCAGTCAAATTAATAATGGGATATTGTAACAAAAGTAGGTATGAATAATGGGCCTATTTCACAGAATCAAAGAGTATGAAATTGGCTGAATAATAACGTTAACAGATTTGAAAATTATAACATAATAGCTTTGTTGTAAGAGAACTGAAATGTGGTGTAAAATTTGACAACAATTTAATACTGAGAGGAGTACATACAGAGATACACCAGTTTGGTATAAAATGACCACTTCAAGGCCATTGTAGATGTTCACTATTCGCTGGTGTGAATTTTCATATCAGTAATTGTGCAAGTAAAATCAACACGACGACGCACGGTGGGGTCAGTGACGTTAAAGCCTGGCCGAAATACGGAAAATTAAAGTCCAAATATCGTATATGAATTAAAAAACACAGGTTTGTGTTTATGCATCTGAACTAACAAGAATCTGATATTTCCTGACGCTAAATCTTGTTTGTTAATGTGTTCAAAGGTCATTTCAGATTAGACCAGGAACCAAGTGCCTTTTGTTGTGGTCAGTTTATTTTCACTTAGGCCCAGATGGGAGGTCAAATCCAGATTAATATATAATATATAATAGGAGGTCCCAGATTAATATCTGTGACCTCTAATTACTTACAGAACGATGGCGATGGACGTTTTACCTCAAGGTAAGTGTAATGAAATACAAATATCCGGTTATCGGGATTAGCACGGTCCATCCCTCGACAACCTAAGAAGAAATTTTCTGCTCCCCATTTAGCCAGGTGGTAAAAATTCTGGCTAAATGGTGGTGGGTACTAGATAATTTTTTCCACCAGAAATTATTTATCCCATCGGGACTTGGAGCAGCAAAGTAATTAGAGCCCGCAAGAGTTCTTCGAACCTCTTCAGGGGTTATACTTGTTCTGGTCGCTGAAGACATTCGCAAAAGACTGCAAAGTGTGCCAAGGCTGGAGTGTCTCTTTGGACTCGGGGCTTCTGCTCGTACAGCGCCTTCTAAAAGTTTTCCACCTGATTTACAGTCGGCGGATTTTCGACAACAGGTTGAGGCGGTTCGAATAGGCGCGAGGGTTTTTGGCGGAACAAATTATTTTCCGCCAGCCTTCGCGCCCGCCTCACTAGTGACTTTTTGCACGTCACTAGCATCCGTATCTCATTAAGGCAGTGCCGTTTGGTAGTACACAGCACTACCTCATTAAGTGTGTAATGGATGCGTCTTCAATTGGCGGCGATTCGCCGTAATTTTTGCGTAAAAGGCCTATTGGCCGCCATATAGTCCATGACACATTGGATATGGAATACCTGTTGTCTTGCCGACTGGATCTTGGCCTCCATCTTCCGTACACGCCGCTCCGCTCTCTCTCTTTCGCGGAGAGGAAGAATTGTTCGCCTTGAGAGAAGCTTTCGGCGGCAGTGTACACGGCATAATTTATGTGCCAGATGTCGGCCTCATCTGGAAGCGATTCTTGAACTTCAGCATCCACTCTGGCCAGGTCTTGTGGCCTAGGGGGTCTTATGCGATGTAACCCCCTTCTGGTACTGAGGCTCTCTACTATTGGTGGAGCGGTGAAGACCGCATCCTCAACTGGTTCATTAGGCAGCCTTTCAGATGCCTCACTAGCCAACCGGAGCGCAATCCTCACCTAGCGCTTTCTACGAAGATAGGATACATAATCACGCAGATTCTGCGGCATGAAGGCATCATGCTCTGGGTGTAAATCACACTACAGGGTATGCATACGTGCCATGTAGCCCCTCCGTATTTGCTCACTGCTTTCGTAGCATTGCAGCAGGTCGTCCCTCAGTTCGTCAGTCAAAGCGTTCATGTGTTTGGCGTACGTCGCCTCCAGACAATCTATCCATTTGGGCCCCACCATTTTGCCCGCGACCCCTATCCGAACGTAGTCGATCGTGGGGGCCTCTTCTTCTGTTTATTAGAACCAGAAGCACGGGCTTACCAGGGAGTTAGCCCAGTACGCCCACGGCCGACACCAGAGGGGAATCTATTATCCCCTTCCGGGTGCGCTGATGTTGCCAGTCCGGTATTTTCACCCCAGCTGGAGTAAGTGGTATTGCTACTCACCAAAGGCCAGATGGATGTTGTGCGGCCCCTCTTGCTTATTTATTATTATTATTATTGTTTTTATATAAAGTTGTTTTGTCTAAACATGATGTTTTCATCACGTATTCACAAGCTAATTTCAAAACTTATGGGCCAGACTTGCCTAAATAGATGAACGAGAATTGATTGTAACTTCGTGATATTCTGCCCAGTAATATTTTTCTACGCCACATTCCGTGTCACGAACTGCCACACTAAACTCTGCCTCCATTAATCTATGACGCTCGCGTAAAACAGGGCATTGATTAAAACTGATACATCCTGGTAATATTTTGCAGTAAAACGTGCAACCGTACGTAGAGCTGTGCACGTCACAAATCGGCAAAACTTAGCACAATGCATTACTCGGTGGAATATTGCGAATTTGCCTGAGGTGATACAGCAGCCGCCCTAATTACAGGATCAATTAATCTCGCAAGACACTACCCTGGGATCTACGGTTTAAATTGCTCTCTAACGTATCATGTCTGGCTCTTTAATGTTGCTCGGGTATTAATTTATGTTGCAAGTCGTAATCTGTGTGTCATGTTGCTATGATTGTGTGGTAATTTAATCACTAGAAGTAGATAATTAATGTTGTATTGCATCTTGAATATTCTGGAACATAATCTACGATGTCTCAATATTTACATGCGATTAAAACGAGTAGGTCTAGCAAAATTACTTTGAAAATCCTTGCTGCAATTAAAGTGTTGTGTCTTATTAATATGCCAATAAGTTATTATAGACTGATAACTTATAATTCAGTTTTCTAAGTAAATAATAATCGGCGCCAATTCGAGGCGTCATTAAATTAATTTTAAACATATTATATTATATCATAACAGATTATATATCATACATATTATAAAATATCAAGTGTCCTGCACTGTTTCCTCTTTTCAAATGAATAAAACTTGGTTGTTAAAAAACACATTTTAACTAAAACAAAATCCTAGGAGCATGAGTGTATGCATCAGATTCAAATGACACTTTAAATCCACCTTAACATCTTATATATTAAATTTGGACATCTTGGCGGCCAATTAATGTCTCCCCGCTTAGAGATTACTTTTACAGGGAGGGGAATCCCTGGAATGGCCTCTATTCATGAACTTGTAGCTTCATCTTACTGAAACAATTTGTGTCCTCATTGAGTCCAGGAAAATGTTTAAGTTCTAGTGCCAAAGAGTTATATAGCATATTTGCATACTAAAGTGAAGTAATGGAGAGTGCAACACCGCTTGTACTTTCATAAAAGCAAAGATAAATTATGCCGCATTGCTGCCCATACTAAGGGTATGGGCAGCAACTTGCGAGAATGTTAGGGATTTTGGTGTATCTATAGACATTTTGCTATAGACCAGTAACGTAAATTTTGTTTATTTACATATTCATATAAATGGAAATATGTCTTGTCGGTAAATAGAATACTATCAAAATTTTCAAAATTTTCGAATAATTTTTGCTCAAAAGCAGTTCAGATTAGATAGTCTTCAACGTTCAAATCCTTTACCAGGATGTCGTGAACAGTGGTTTTGAAGGGATTTAAGGTGGCTGAATATCTTGATACAGAATGGTGCTGTCTTCACGATCACACTCGACTTTTCAACACCTCCTGCTCTTCTTGGTCGATCCGTTGTTTTTTTATTAATATAAGTAGTACATTCTATTTCAAACGTAGTGACTCACGATCAGATTAATGTTTCTGCAGGAGTTTAATTAATGTCGTGAAGGAGGTAGTCGCTGGAAACACGCGATGAACTATTATGAGAGAGTGATAGTTCTTGTAAAAGCTTCTGATGCACATGGCATGTTGCTCACTTGTAACACGATCTCCTGCAACTACGACTTTCTGAGATACTCAACAAATAAATGAGGAAAATATTTGACGATCCTTTTATAAAACCTGTATATCGGATATACGTCAATTAGGAAATTTTCCGTTTGGTAGAAAATCCACTTTACACAATGACTAAATATTTAACATATGGTATATATTGAACAAAATGCAATTAAATCTAGAATAACAAGTTGCCATGGATAACAAAATTACTAACCCGTCAATATTCTGCGTTCCAAAAAGAAACAACTATCACCCACATAAAATTGATTTGGTTCAAAAACTTAACAACAATGATCGTAATCACCGATTGTAATTCTTCGATATTGTCTAAGAGGATTTATTATAAAAAATATATATTATTATGATAAAGCGACGTTTGTCTTGAATGGAACAGTCAACAGATAGATTTATACTCATTAAGGAATATCCATATTGGATGGAGCTTCCCAGATTTCTTAAAGAAAGAGCGTTTGAACTGATTTGAGCAATGAAAAAAGTTTTGAATAATTATTTTTAATTAATAATAGTACTGAAAATCTTTAAACGTGATTTGAAGTCTCCTGTGCTTACAATAGTATTTAATGAATAAATTATGAATCCCTTAAATATCCCTAAATAATTATCTAGCAATAAGGAGTTTAATTTATTCAGAAGAACAATGAATGATTTTACTAAAATGTCTCTGCATTAACGGACATAATTATTCTATTTTTATGACATTTTATTAAGCAGATATAATAGTAATAATAAATTTATTTATATATAAATATGAATAGTTTAAATATACAACTATTAGTAAAGAAAGAAGCATATTTTACAGAAGTTAACTTGTTTGTGAGTAAATTTACATTTACGTACATAGAAAGTTTCGACATAGTTTCTGGCACAACTTTAGCAGGATAGACACTCTACTGCCAGAGAAAATTGTAATTTTAAAATTGGCAATCTAATAAGAAATAAAAAAAAACCTGATGCCTCCTACGAGAGAATGCCACAGGGTCCCATCAATAAATTTTTAGGTTCAAGACGAATATAGCTAGCACAGTTGATGTTAATATTCCGTGTCCTATCGGCTGCTGATATAAACTACTCTCTCTCTCTCTCTCTCTTTCACTAATAGCGGCAGCTTCTTTTTTTGGCCCGTGGGAAGTAAAATTAGTTAAGTTCAACTCATATTTGCTTACGCTTTTCTCCCCAATAAGGTGTTATATTTTTCTGGATACGAATCATTTCTGATCCTCAACAAAGTGTAGCGAAGTCAGGGCTCTGACAAATAATGTGATCAGAGTCGTTTCTAATACTGTACCTTGTAGCATCCCATAGTCAATTACCCGTGTTGCTAACTTAAAACACTTTTTTTATAATACGTTGCAATATTCTAATCATATAACTCGAATATTTTCAATGAATACTACTCATTTCATCGCTATTTGTCAAATAAAAACTCTCTTATCTAGACTATAAACGGAAGAGTCTACCTGAGGCTAACCATAAAAATAAGCCGCGGTATGTTTTGAGATTTTTTATTTGGAAAATAACGATGAAATCAACTAAATATCTTTTTTTTTGCATATATAAATATTTGTAGAAAATGTTTGAAGGATGTTTGAATCTTGTAGACCTTACTGAAACCTATAAAATTAACTGTAATTGAACACGCTACCCTATAATGAAAACGACCGTAATGAAAGATCACACATTCGAAGGCGCTCTCCAGTCACGTCCATTAGGTTGCAGTCTCACGTTTTATATGAGATGCTAAACATTTCGTAATCCTGTTCAGATTTTAAAGTGAAATGTGCAGGACGGAAATTGGACCGGCGCAGACTTACTTACGCAATAATGGGAGATAAGTTTAGAGAAAAATTCAATTAAAAAATGAGAACTTGGATAGCGGGCCTCGTATCTAAATCCTTGAATTTATGATAATTAAAAGTGTACGAAAAACAGCTCACCGGAGAATAAAACGCTGGTGGAAAACGAGGATCCCACCATTGTACGCTTTTTACTTTATGTAGGGTATTGTAAAAAACGTTGCTTTGAGACTTAGCTTAAATACAGTCCAATTTAGCACAGCTTTATAATATTTCATAATACACACAGAATGTAACAGATAAATGAAACGTTCGGTAAATGGTCTATAAGATCACGCGGTATTTTTCAATGTTCCGTAACATTGTTAAAGTAATTTGGCTAATAAATTTTTACCTAAATTATTTCTAATTTCATTTAATAGTGAGTCAAAATAATTAGGCGCGTTCTAAATTAATTTTCAGAGAGAAATTCGAGTTTTAAAATGTTCAATATCAAATTTTAAAATAATAACATAGACAATTGACAGCCGCAAAGAATGTGGAACATAAACAAAGCGAGCGACGCATTTTTTTCGATAAGGAATTACCGCCCTGTCTGTTAAGGTCTTTTATGGAAATAGAATCGAGGAAACTTGACCCAAAATTTATAAATATTATAAATAACTTCGAATTATCAAGATCGTGTAGGCCGGTTCACCGGGTGCTAGTTATTTCCATCGCACCGAGGAAATTAGGAATTCCCTGATGTAAGAGGACAGTCTTAACCCAATCCGAGAAGAAGCAGTTCGAAGTTAGTTCGAAAAAATGCAGCCAAGAAGATTTGAAGACTAGAAGAACCTAAAATTAGAAGAACCGAGGATCAGAAGAACAGAAAACAAGAAGATCCGAAAACCAGAAGATAGAAGCTCCGAACATTAGCAGTTCATGCCTACGATTTTGCCATCTCGGGAGGCTCTTTTCCGTCTCTCGACCACACTGTGCATTCGAAAATTATGAGGCCGGACTTTCGGATACACCGGACGACAATCCAGTTATCCGTCGAGTCATCTGGGGTCCTTCATCATGAACGTTACCGAAATCTGGTGCTAACCTTGGGAAGTCTCCAACCGCAACTCTTAAAATTATGTTAGCAGTTACTACAGCTGAACCTCGTTTGGTGGTTTTATACCATCGGTGACATGTATCTGTTGCTTAAGATGATAATAATATTTAGTGCTTATCGTCTTAGGGTGCGTACTTAGTCTACCACAGAAAGGTAAAACTTCGCATTGGGCTTGTTGTCTCTACCTGGGTATCTCAGAGCGGGTAAGTACATGACACAAAACATGACTTACTAGAAACAGTGTCTCACATCTAATATCTTTACTGAAGTGAATTGTATTACAACCTACGGCAACAAGCCGTTTTATAGCTGCGAGTGCGTGGTTGGGTTTAGGTTTTTAATGTCTCCCCAGTGGAGAAACTCTTTGAGGAGACATTTTAATGCCTCTTCAGTGGGGAGTGTTTGACGGGAGTAGTTCCTCTTGGCATATTGCAGAGTTCTGCGCATGCCAGCCATTATTTAAACAGAAGTTTTCGTTACAAATAACATAATTATGTTGTTTGTTAAGAATATTATCTTCATCTATCCAAGTTTGGATAATAAATGTAAATTAAAGCGAATTATGAGTTCCCTCTTTATTTCCCTTCTAGTACTAAATCAGATAAAATAAATTAGACTTCATCTGTACAGACTGTATCATGTTCTGCAGGTGTGATATCAATATAACACATGAAAGTGGAACCTTCTTAAATCAGGATGTTTTCACCAGGGGTCAACATAAAATAAAATAAGAGAGAGTGTGGGTATGGGGTGATTCAGTATCATATGTAGTGACCCAATTCTGGTGATCCAATGAATCAATTTTATTCAGACGGTATAAAATTAAATTTCAAGATATGAAAATGATGTATAGTGCATATCTAAAGTACAGTGCGCATACATTTAATCCACAAATAACAATATGATAAAAGTCAAAAGTAATGTCTTCTTCAAAAGACTCAAAAGAGATTAAAAAAATAAAAAAGAATTAAAACAAATATTCAAAATGTTCACCTCTCTCTTGCTGACAGTATGCTATTCCAACTCCTGTCATCTCTCACCCGTTCAAGCATATCTGTGGAAATTAACCTACATTATTCAGTAATTCTCTGCTTGAAAATCTCAACGTTAGCAGATTACGGAGCGTACACATTAGAGATTAATCCATTAAATATAAGTCTAAAGGAGTTAGATCTGGAGATCGAACAGGCTACTCTATTGTACCCTAGTGCCCAATCCACTTATTGATATAGTGTTGATTGAGACAAACTATTACTGCTCCATAATAGGCTGGAGGAGCACCATCCTGTTGAAAACTTATTTCCATGTCTCGAAATTAATTACGATTTTCCATATACATAATATTTATTTGGTAAAATCATGCAGCAACTCATAAAATACAGCACATTATTCAGTTATCTTCACTTTTGCTTCTTGAGACACATAACAGCATTTTGGCATAATTTGGTTAAGTAATAAAAAATCACGAATAGCCATATTTCCTCATGTTTCAACAGTATTACCCCACATGTACTAAATGTATTTATTATATTGTGGTGTATTTATATTAGTTTTATACCTCAAATGTATGTTTTTAATTCTAGTAGTGTAAAATGTTACCAATTACAATAGTGTTCTTTTGTAGCAATAATACTGAAAATTTACACCCTTTTTACGTCATTAAATCTGGTAAAGTTTTTCAATAGTATCATAAATAACATTAATATATTAGCAAAATATTAATGTTTAATATACTGTCAAAATATTTTTATAGGCTATAAATTAACAATTACATTGTTTAATTTAACTTAACCCTACTGTTACTTTTATTTACGATGCAAAAGTGTTTGAGTCCAGGACGTCTCTATTAATTTAAAATATAACGAACGCTACAATGTGTTTTATAAATGTTGATGTTCCTCCAAATGAAGCAGAAGTTTTCAGTTTGTTAATTTATGTTTACGAATTTTAATGAAGTACTTCCACAGAGTGAGATAAACTTGGATACATGCATGAAAATTTAAGTTTAAGGAGTGAACTTGAACGCAAAAACGAAAGTAGAACGTAAATTATAAGAAATGTGAAATATAGTAATGGTTAGAAGAAGCACTGCAATCAAAAATGCAAATTTAGAATAAATTATGTTATTCTTCTTCTTAAGTGGTTAAAGTATAAGATACTAAAAAAATATATATATAAAATACTAATAAAAACTTTTATTAACTTCGTCCTGGTTTCCTGGAATTTCAGTCAGTTAAATAAATAAAAAAATTTAATATTAATAGAAGCCCTTTCTAGAACTACTCACAAAAAGCCGCAAATAATCAGATAAATTTTAGGAGTCTCCATTATTTTAAAAAATGTAGTCGAAATGAAGGCATTCAATGAAATTAGGGCCCTCGATTACTCAAAAACAGATCTTAAATTTGTGGCAACATAATTTTTTTTCTTAGTATAATCCATCTATATTTTGTTAAGTTATCCGCTTAGGAACGATAGATTTAAAAAATAAAAAAGGGCAATTAACGATGTAGTTACAAGTAAATAATGTTCTACTCAAATAATACATGCATTCATTAGAAATCATATATTTACGTAAACTCTTTGTAACTCCAAGACCTCTTGAAAAGATTCTAAGAATTGTTTGCGTCCATGGCGTGCAAACTACGATTTATCAGAGGACTGAAATGAGTCTTCGTAACGATTTAGGAATGACACTAGTGCAACAAATTGCAAGAACTCGTTTGATGTAACTACATCCTCTCTCGTGTGTAAACACACATTCTCTAGGAACGCATCCGCTGTAAGATTAATTGCTTGTTGTTGCACTGGAAAATTTGGAACGCATTCGAGGGTGGAAACATAAAACTGCCGAATTCATACGCGATGTAGTGTTGTTTTAACGTAAACAATACACTAAAATGGCAGATTTATTTTTCTCATGTCGCATTGGTGTGGAATGCGAAGGGGAAGGTGAATAATTACAGTCACGTTCAGAGACTAGTACCTTGTTCGGGGAGCGATCAACTAGCACATTTAACTAATGCTCTCTTAAATGTTAATGACTCATTTCGGTAGATATATTGAGACTCCAATGGAGACGGTCCGGCCAGCGCTTTTCTGCTCATGGCTGTTTAATGCTAATTCGGGGACGGAGCTGGCTTAATGTACGGAGAGAAGTGGCTGATTCTAATCGAAGTAAAGTGATTTTAATAAAGGATTGCAGAAAATAACGAAGAAAAACATTTTATCGTTAGTTCCTCCTTGAGAGATATCTAATAGTCCTTTAGAATTAAGTTTTATAGTTGCATTTAAGGGTACCGTAATATATTGCTTCTCTTATCACTAATGTGAGTTGTGTTATGTTTAAAGTCAACTGAATGTTTTATTGATTGTTGTGTAGTGGGTAGAGAATGTCCAGAAGTAGAGAAGCGTAATCGATTATGTTTATTAAAATAAATTTTTTAATGTAATTCTCATTAAGATCGACCTTTTATTTCATATATAGAATGTTTCATTCGAACCGAACCATCCGGAATAACTGTTGAATAACCCTTTTTATGGGAAAATTCCATAGTACTGTGAGTTTTCATAGTTAAGAGGACATATAATATTTGGCATTTATTTCATTACTGTCACTAAGACTTCCTACCGAAAATAACTGTCTTTTCATTTCTAATAAAGGCGGTGGTTTATCGTTGCGCTCATTAACGAATCCATAATCGGGGGCTCTTGATAAGAATGGTTCTGGATATGTATTTGTTCCATATAAGCCTACAAGGAACAAACGACGATAATTATTTACCTTAGAGTAAAACTCTCAAATCCTCATCAAGTTTTTTCAACACTCCCCTATTTTCGGGGGCGTTGAAAACAAATCTAGTTTTAAAGTTTTTGGCGGTCTGACACGATTTTCGAGAAAACGAATTTTCAACTTTCCGCACGTCACCACTTTTCCTTATCATATAACTTTAACTTTACATTACATGGATACCTAATATTAATGTAAATAGATGCTACAATACTAATTTTATACATCTTATATGCTATTTCAGCTTATAAGTTTTTAAAAAACAATTTTTATTATTAGACACTGTTTTATTTGTTTTATATAATTTTGTAATGAGTCGTAGACCACGAAATGAAGTTACAATCTAGACTAACTTAGTGCTGGTTTAGATGTAATTTATAAGTTTGCAGTGCTGACACTAACGCTTGCAAAGCGTTGTTTTCCGGGAAGGCCTTGGCAATACTTCAAGCCATCACATTTAGTGATAAATAAAATATACAATGCACAATCAAATGTTTCTGTAATAAGCGTCTTTATTATTGCATACAGTTGACATTTCTTCAAAACCGAAACCATGACGACTTCTCTTGATCACTTGAATTTTTTATCTTTAAGGAAAATTTCTATAAGCACATAGCACTACAAAACTTGGATTTCATAATATACTAACTTTATATGGTGAAGAAACAGTTATAACCATATAATTTTGATAGAGCACAAATTTACGCTGAAAACGGATCTTAACGTTATTCTTGTCGTTCAAGTTTTTATTTTTTACACGATCGGTACAAGTACCGTGTGGAACCTGCTACCACCAACTGTTTGGCCTGTGATGACAACTGCCTTAAAAATAGGATGTGTAGAATTATTCGTTTAGTCAATATCTTCGTGGTATCGAAGCCAGCGAAGGCGCGCTGCTTTGCAGAGAGAAACTAACAAAAAAGGAAAGAAACGAAGCAGAAATCCGTTACATAGAACATTTGAAGACAAACGTAATATAAGAATAGCACCATCATATAGAACAAAAATTGCTAGATTAAAATGTTTATCGGTTTTTCTTAGAACATTGTTCAATAATACTAATTCTGACTTTAGATTCATGTTCAGCGATAAAAAATATAAGAAATGAGTATAGTTTATTGCTTAGCAAATACAACTTTAATTTATTTCTGGGCCTGTATAATTATACAACATATTTATTGTAACAAAATTTCACTTATTTACACAGTCGGACGTATAACTTGAAGCGATACATCAGCACATTAAACCTCTGTAAGCTTCATGTATAAATGTATATTAAAGCGATGAACTGTTTGAAGTGACGTGCATCGTATTATGATATTTAGATATACTATATGCATTACCAGATGATCCCCTGATACAACTATTACAATTCCAACTTGACACCGTGCAATTATCAAGTTGCTCAAGTGCTGCTAAGCTGCTAAGTACGTTGCCGACATGGGGGCTATCAAAACTAGACTAACGTTGAATTAAACAGTTTACAGCGGACAAAAGGAGCATCAAAGTTATTTACTTACATGTAATTAATGTGGAACTCCGGCCGAAATTAGATTGGCGAGTAAAACTTCATTAGGCGGCTTCTTAGATTTCCCCACCACTATAATTAATAGTGCCTGCAAAAACTTACCCAACTTCTGTCTAAGTTCTAATTCAATATACTGGAATAGTGATATATTATTTAAATATGAAGGTTTCTAGCAAACGTATTTCCGCAGTGTGAAATATGGATTTGATATTCATGTTTCATGCGATTTAGTTTATATTACGCCTTTTGAACGTCATTCAACAAGTGTAACAGAGATTCAACAGATTTTATGCACTTTTACACGCTATTGCATCTATGATTGTTTCAAAAGATTATTACAGAAGTGGTACGTTAATTTTTTATGGAGTAGAGTAAAGTTTATGGAATAGTTCTGTGATTATCTTAGGGGGTTGAGAAATGAATATAAAAATTTATTGTTTTCTTCTAAGAATATTAGGAAATTTATTATATAGGGTGTCTCAGTTGAAACTATAAGATTTGAGTTGCGCGCCATTTGTGTTCTGTCAAAGATAAGGTGTCAATATTTAACGACTGTCATCTACTAACCAAACGATGTCAACATTAATAGTTCGACAACGAATAGTTTGTATACAACTATTTTATGAAGTGAGCGATCACTTACAGTTGCATCAAGAAAAATTCGCAGAAAATTGGGACAAAACGAAGCAGCTACAGAGTTAACAGTTCGCAATTTAATCAAGAAATATTGCTGCAGTGAGAGAAAGTGTACGAGAGTATCCAAACGCATCAATTCGACGTCGTGCACAACAATTGTATCTGTCAAGAGCCACCACTCATCGGATTTTAAAGAAAGATCTGTATCTTTCATCATATAAAATTCAGTTGACACAACAATTAAAAGTTATAAACCATTTACAACGTCGTATATTTGTTAATTGGGAGTTATAGAAGAAAGAAGGTGGTGCTGATTTTTGCAACAAATTTTTGTTCAGCGATGAAGCACATTTTCATCTTCTGACATCTGACGGATACGTCAACAAACGAAATTGTCGAATTTGGGGTACTACAAACTCACATGTTATTTATAAAAAAGAAATACAGCTAGAGATGCACGATTTGATGCGCACTTTCAAGTGGTGAAGTAATTGTACATATTTCTTTGTAAATAAAGCTCATAAACATTTTTTTCCATATTGTCGTCGCCAAGCATATTGATGTGATGTGGCTTGTAGATGACAGTCGTTAAATATTAACGCCCTATCTTTGACAGAACATAAATAGCATTCAATTCAAATCCATAGTTCCAACTGAGACACCCTATATAGAGAATACTAAAAACGGAAATAGACTTTTCATAGCCTGTATGTATGTAGCAAAGACTGTAGTCATGGAAAAGATACGAAGTAATGTAACTACGCGTAGAAGCACCTACTGTGTAGGTTTTATTTTGGGTATTTCAAAATACCCACTATATTAATATAATGCAAAGTTTCACTACCAGTGGGTAACATTCAAACTACAGAAATAAGGGGTTTATACTCCAACCCATCTGCAAATGCCTTATATAATAAGGACTAAACAAATTAGGTCAAAACGGCTATTCTCCTGGCTATATGCCAAACGCCAGGCGCTGAATTACATGACAAAATTTGTCGTATTTTTGTCTAACAGAGTTAGCACTAAAAATAGAGTGATTATTCCAAAACCACCAAGAAAGATGCAAAGTGTCACTTATCTCAGGATATCGTTAACTGCAGACCGGTTTCGACTTTTCTATCTTGGGTCTCGTCAGTGCAGTGTAAACGAGTATACCTTCGACAGATAAAGCTCACATCTAGTAGACGTTGCTACGTTCCACCGCAGTAGAACGTACCAAACGTCATCTCTTGGTAGTTTGGAACAATCTAAATCGAAGTAAAAACTTGAAATCATCAATATAATGCTAATAGTTTTGGAACAATTACTGTATTTTTAGTACTAACTCTGTTAGACAAACATACGACAAATTTTGTCATGTAATTCAGCGCTCGGCGTTTGACCTAATTTGTTTAGTCCTTATTATATAAGGCATTTGCAGATGGGTTGGATAAACTCCTTATTTCTGTAGTTACACACTATATAATTTTCAGTAATAGTATCTCTAATCTGAAATGTTATAGAAAACCCTTCAATTATACCTACTTTATTGATGTACAAAAATTAAAATTATTACCAAAGTTTTTCTTAAATATGATGAAAACAGAATATATTTATATTCTATACACATATTTTACAACGCGATTATGATGTTTTGCACAAAAATAAATGATTTTCTTGAAAAACTCTGAAATACTTCAATATTATATTTTAAAATGACACTGACCAACGTACAAACTCAGCTATTCCGAGATTTAATATTTGAGGTGTGTAAAAATTTTAAAAATATCATCTTTTGTTAAAAAAATTATTTCTTGAAATTTTCTCAGTACAACGATACCCCACAGTGTCCCAAGTAATAAACGATCCATAGATAAGTAATACTGCCATTGTTAGAAACTCACATAAAATTATACAGTGCTTTCATTTCAAAACTACGCACGCCCATTATTTCTTTTGGCAGGGAAAATAACCTTTATGTAAAGACACGTAAATCACATGGGAAGTTTAAAAGTTGTGACCATTGCAGGTTAGGATTCACCCTCAGCTACCCTACTTAAACATTTTTAGTTGCATCTTTAAATTCCTTTTCATTATAATATCAACATACTTATTTGTTTATGTGGTAAAAAGTAGATTACGCTTGGTTGTATTCTTATGGATCTGAATGACATATTTAACTCTCAGTTAAGACATTCCAAGATGACGTTAGATAAAGGCAATATGTTGGTATAACAACTGAGCTATTAAAACAAAAAGTAAAATAAATGCATAACATGATTATTTGCTGAAAAGTTAAATAAAAGACTTCGAGTATCGTGCTCTCCATTGTACACACAACTGTAAATTGATAGGCTTATAATGTTTCTAACGATTGAAGCCTAACAGCTTATTGTATACAACATTTCAAAATCACGGCATGTACCACAAGAACCGTTTGCACTTTATAGTCGATTTCCGGCAATTCAAACCCAAATCTCAATAACACTGAGAGCCTCGAACTTGAAACTGGATAGGGCGTAACAGACTCCACCTAACCAAATACAATCGTATGTTATTTCTTGATTAATGTGTGCTATACACTTGTGTGCTTGATGTCCCAAAATTGTGTTTACGCCACCTGGTTTGACAGTGGTATCGAATACTTAAAATGGAAGATTTTAAAGTAAAAATTTTTAAACAGGAGAAACTGTGAAAATAAAAAGTGAACTATTAACAATAAATTAAACAATATATCAAATATATATTTCCCGTCGATATTTATTTGAATATTCAGGCACATTTTAAATGTACAGGATGTTCAAATACTTGTCGATTAATTTTAAACAGAAAATGTATCTGAGGCACTTGAGAATGAATGTAAAAATTTTAGAATAAAGATTATTTCCTTCGATGAATGATGTAAAATAAAGAAATGTTGAAATATGCCCTTAATAAATTAAATATTAAAATATAGGGTTTAAATATAATTGCTGACATAACTTTAACAGGGTAGTGTAAATAAAACTGCAACATAATCCAGTAAAAAATAAAACTCATTATGTCCCTTAAGACAGAACGCGACTAGGTAGAATCAATAAATTGTTAGGTTCAGGTCGACACAGCTAGCGCAGTTGACGTTGGTATTCCGTGTGTTCTCGACAATTTCTTTATAGTAATTTCTTCCTTCGACTAATCGGAACTGATTTTTCTTGGCATGTGGAAAGTGGAATTTTAAATTAGTGTCTTATTTTGATAGTACTTACTCATTAATTTACGCATTAATTTTCTTGTGAACAGAAAAATTATTTCCATTTACATGTAAAAATAAAGGCTTGAGATTTTTAGCTTCAAATTGCTGACATTTTTTGATTTGGTGAGTAAGGTCTGCCATTTTTAATAGTGTTAAGTACGAGTCTTTATGACAACGCATGTGACTAGACAGATGGAATTTGCTAGACAAATTGAAGTGGTTTGTTTTTGGAAATTCCGGATCGATACGATACTATACGACCTCACATGACATAAGCAATATATTGTTTAATATATTGTTGCTGTTGACATAAGCAACACCTACAAGGGATGTTCTCAACTGCTCACCATCAACACTGTAACAATAAGTTATCTAAGCCTCTCTAACAACACTAACCTAATATTTCAAATATGATGAAGATACACTGTGTGATTCTCCATTTTAAGGCATTCCTTTTGCCAAACTAAACAAAAAGAAATAATAAATTTTAGGATAACTTTAGGAAATGTTCAATAAAAACGATCCATGATTAATTCTCTATTACAAACAAAGAAACTGAATAAAACAAAAACTTGTACAGCAGTTACTCAGTGACCTCTTAACTTAACAGTAACAGTTTAGACAACATTTACAAAAGGACTGATGGTACTAATTTCTTATCCTCAGTTCATCAGTGCTTCCTGACTGATTCGAATAATTAATATGGTTACATCTTATAAATATGTATGTCCAAGCTCTTCTTTACAATCGTTAGAATAAATCCAAGTAAATCTTCACAATCGTTAGGTATGTTCCACAGGAAAATTAAACTTATAGAGATAATAAGTTGAACTTATGGAGATGAGTTGGCTTCAAAAGTTTTTGAAACTTTTGTAGTAATGCACCTGTTTTATGAGTCACAGAACCAGTTCATTGAAACACAATTTTTAAAACACCTATAAATGTCTTGTTACATTAGCAAATAATTCATATTTTATCTTATAAAAAAAAGATAAATACCACCTACATAAAATTTATTTTAATAAAAAATTAAATATAAAGTGAAGAAATTATGTCATTTTTGGATAATAGTATCATGTATGTAAAGTAATTATTTGTGGTAATAAAGAACATGCCTTTGATTTCTCTTGTTTTTGTTTCTTTAACGTTTGGCATTTTGTTGATAATCCTAAAGACAGAGTGCAGTTGCTGTCTTTAGGACTTTCAGCATTAACAATAACATTTGGTTAGCCATTACGGTTTTAGTTATTTTTTTATTTTGTCAATATTTTGTTAGAGTATACCCTAATTCTGACTTTAGATTCGTGTTCAGCGGGAAAAAATACAAAATATAAGTATAGTTTAGTCCTTAGCATATACAACTTTAATTATTTTGTGTTTTGTGGGCCTGTGTTACCTTTCGCAGTATTCGATGATCTTTTCATATATAAAACCAATTGAAACAATCGTATATTGTAGCGTCTACGAATAAATCAGCAGCTGCTTGTCCTCTCTGTGAATCAACCGCCGATAAGTAAAATATTTATTTTGAGGAATAGCTTCCAACAACTCTGACTGAACGGTCCGATAGAAAGTTGAGGACAAATAGGCGCAAAAACCCGAACCGACCCAGCCGTGTGTGAGATGTAAACTGCAACTTCCACAGCTGTAGGCAATTCGTCGACTGAAATAAAATTCGCTTGGATTTAAAGCCCGAGTTGCCTCTAGCGAGATTCCTTTTTATTTTGTGGTAACACTAATGGTACTTTTTTGATGTCATATTCTCTTACTTTGATGGATGTTAGGAAGGAATTATGTTTTGAATCAGAGTATATAAGAAATGCAGTTGCCTTTGTGATTGTCCTGCATAAAATATGGTAGACTGAAATCTTCATATATGTGGTAAGTGCTGTAAAATAGTATTTTACCAGTTAATATTACCAGCAGGTAATGGAAATCCCTTCAAAATCTTGTCGAAAATCTTCTTGATATTTAATATCAGATAACAGTTGTTTGCGCTAGAAAAGATGTCACGTAATCTGTGACTTCTCATGGCATTCCCACTTTCAGGTAATAGAATAAAATTCATTTCATTCAGTTAAACGCACTCAAATATTATTGTAAAATATCCGGAAATAGAAGAAATTCTATGGTTCTAAAGATGAAGGGCCTTTATCTATTACATATATCCTTTTTTTATTGTTTAATAATGGGTGATCCAAATTGAACTTTAGGATTTGAATTATGCGCCATTTGCGTTGTCTGAACGTTGGGAGTTTGCATTTTTACAATTGGTATAGAAACACATGGCAAATTCTTTATGGCGCCATACACTGTGCACCAACGCGTAAATATCATACAAATTTATTATGAAAACAGGCCATCAGTTACGATTACATTAAGAAAACTTCGACCACTTTTTGGACGCAATAATGTGCCAAGTGAGCGTGTAATTTGTGATCTAGTGCAAAAGTTTGAAACAAGTGGTATGCTTATTGACAAACCGAGGGTCCCGGCATCAACGCAGAGGTCGGTCAGATGAAACTATTGCTCGCGTAAGTAATAGTGTGCGTGAACCAACCACGTCAATTCGTCGCCGTTCACAGGAATATTTTTCATATGGCACTATGCAACGAATTTTAACAAAAGATCTGTGTTTAAAGGCGTATAAAATTCAATTGACACGAGTAAAGAAACGGACCACCAGAAACACCGTACATTTATGAACTGGGTTCTAGGGAACACAGAAATCGATGCCGATTTTTGTAAAAAAATCAAATCATATTGTCCGATGAAGCCCATTTTCATTTAAATGGCTTTGTGAATCGCCAAAATCGTCAATCCATATTATTCAAGAGAAACCAATGCATCCACAAAAATGCACTACCTGGTGTGCACTATGGACTGGAGGAATCATTGGCCCATACTTTTTTTTGAGGACGAAGGTGGCAACTGTCAATGGTGTACGCTATCGGGAGATGGTAAACGGCTATTTTTTCAATAAAACCAACGATTTGAACTTGAATGACATATGGTTTCAACAGAATTGAGCCACATGTCACACAGCACGTGAAACAGTCACTTTACTTCAAACCAAA
Source organism: Rosalia funebris (assembly GCA_037954035.1). Taxonomy (NCBI): domain Eukaryota; kingdom Metazoa; phylum Arthropoda; class Insecta; order Coleoptera; family Cerambycidae; genus Rosalia; species Rosalia funebris. Next base: position 14,059,386 of record JAZFAV010000034.1, on the reverse strand, counting down.
TATCCTGGTCGTGTTATCTCTCAGAGGGGTGACATCGATTGGCTACCGAGGTCTTGCGATCTAACCCCATTAGACTTTTTTCTGTAGGGGTATTTGAATGAAAGGGTTTATGTTAATAAACCTGCTATGATTCTAGAGCTAAATAAGAACATCAGACGTGCAGTTGCTGAAATAGAGCCGCATTTATGCGATAGCGTTATTGAAAACTTCGCTAAAAGAATGGTATCATGTCAGCGGAGCCGTGGAGGGCATTTGGCTGACATATTTCATATATAACTTCTAAGTTTATACTTTATACTCATAGCAATAAAATTCGGGTTTCTCCAATATTTTGATTTTTATTCAGAAAGCAAATCCTAAAGTTCAATTTGGATCACCCGTTAGATATACTATAATCTATATGATTATTAATTTAGACCAGGATTAATAAGAGCGATTACTTTAGCAGAGGATTTTCAAGTGCTCCTAACTTACTTAGTGGATTGCGTTCTGCGAATTCATGAATGTTTGTCACAAGATATAAACTGTTCGTTAGAAAAATTAGTTTTTTATGCATGGTGAAGTCTTTTCTGAACCTAAAGCATTGTCATACTTCTAAACGAAAATCCATCTCGCCTTACTTAAGTAGGACACCGCCTAAACTAATATAATATGTCACTTATTCTTTGCTTTAGTTTACATAAAAAGATGATAAACGAAAATAAAACCTAGTAGAACTAAAACTGATATAAATGATTTCACATTCATATAAACACATGAATATTCACAAGCACGCCACTGGAGTACAATTTTGTATAACCTTTTATTAATTCCGTTGTTAAAACGTTTTACATCAATCAACTAATTGTTAATGCCCTATTTTCCTAATCGAATTAGTGTTTTGTATTAATTGGAATATACTATAGTGAATATATAATTGTGTTACTTAACTAACTAATTAGTTAGTTAACGAATTCATTTCACCAAATTACTATATCGACACAATTTAAAATATTGCACGTCATTATCAAGGATTGTTTATATATTAAAAGGGCTCTTTGATACACTTACTAAGCAAATATTTCAACAGCAATAATAGCAATAATTTAATGGTAATTAGTAATAATTGACAGTTTATTAACTACCCTTAGTTTTTCCAAAAATAATACATAAATGTATATATTTAATGAAAAAAATATAAACATGCATGGTATTATTCTATCTTTGGCGCTCTGTATCAGTAAAGCATATTTTCAGAGCAAGAATTAATTATAAAAAAAATTAAAAGTTGATTTTTTAATTTATTGCTTAACCAAAAGTTATATACAACAAAATATGCTTTAACTTTTAACCTCCTACGAAGGCATTTATATCTCGTTGTAAAACAATTTTTCTCAAGTGTTGCTTAACGAACCTTCTCTGGGGTATTTTTTCTCATAAAGATCATAACGAGAAACAAATTACTTAGCTCAATGGTTCTTAAAAAATACTTTCATTTGCAAAACTGATGATGGAATTTCAAAGGAGCAAAATGTAGATATTTTTACTATCAATTGTTTCTAAAGAAGACGACTAAGAATATTACAAAACATTAATCTTTATTTTAACAATTTACATGATTTTGTACAATAATTAATTTGTATAATTTATAAATATCTCGAATACTTTCCTAAAATTAATAAGAGAATTGTATAAAGCTTATTTAAAAATATAGACCTTAATCATTAAATCACACAGTAATAGCTTACATTAGTGCCTTATTCTTAAGTACTCCTAGTAACCTAGTACCCATTACACATACGAGGGCTATGCAAATTATATACAAATATACGAGGGCTAAGGGAAATGCTACAAAATTAAAATATTTGAAAATAAATATTCAATATTAATATTTTATACGTCAATATGATAAGTTTTTGTGTTATGTAATTGATTGAAAGGTAATTTAATAGTTACAATATAAAATATAGGAAAGAATAATAAATTGCATACGTATGTAGTTAGGAGCTGACTAATAAGATACAATAGAGAAAATAAAGTGAATTTGAAGTCATTCCTATATTCTGTGGAAAGAGTATACTTAATAAAACATTAAATAAGGTCGAATTTAATTAAAGGAATTGTATATAATTTTTTATGATTGGCTATGATAAGTTCCAAACAATTGCAGTCAAGTATTATTGTTTTTCCTTATTAATTATTTATTAACGCTCACCGAAATTTGGGTGAGGCTTATTTGTAGAAACACTCATGGAATTTTATATGATAACAACATTTTATTTATTTTTTTATTGTAAATAAATATTACTGTTCAGCTTTGGAATCTTCAGTTTACTCTTTTCAGAAGAATTATTCATGAAGAATGAGTAGAGGTAGATGTTGGTATATATAATAGCAAAAATTAAATTTTTGGCAATTTTCTTGAAAGTGTCGATTATTATTAACAATACAAAATTATTAATTTGGAAAGAGGCCGATTATGATTAAATTGAGGAAGCCGATGATGTTAATATTTAACTTAAAGGAACTGACCATCATGAATACAAAACCAACGACAGTCTACTTTCACCGACTTCTTCTACAGAAAGTTCTGACCCTAATTTCGTCCATATAGGACAAACTAGTCACTTTCTTGACACTATGTATAAACAATATTTTTGCTCATTTAACACTAGTTTATTTTTTTATATTTCTAGATGCCCAGACCATATCAAAATTTAACAAAAATTAAATTTGTGATAATCCATACAGGCTATATAGATTATACAGTAACTAAGGCTTAACTCTAAAATTTAATAAAAAGGGTAATTGAAATACCTTATCGGATTTAAACTTTTAGAATTAGATTGAAACGAGTAAAAGAACATACATAAGGGAACCAGATACTATTCCGTTTCACCATGTAGCATATAACACGATACACAATACAAATAGTCTCTTAAATTGTTTGAATATATCCCTGATTGGAAAATACAAAAAGTGGGGAAGAATATAAACAAATTTTACAAAAATTACAGAAACATTTTTGGTGAACATTTTATAGAATCTTCAAAGACCAATTCTGAAAGGAAACTGTTTTAGGTGATAGCAAAAGTGATTCCTGTGCTTCATATTTTGTAGTTACTGTATTCAAACTCAAGCAAAATTATGATCTTCAGTAGCATCTGCATTGCAATATTCTTGTGAGTTTTTTGTCTTGTATTAGAATTACACAAAGACTTATTATATGAATTCTATAACATTGTATATCTGACCTGACATTGTATATATATATATATATATATATATATATATATATATATATATATATATATATATATATATATATATATGCGTCCCAACAAATACCATTTCAGTTTATTTTATTTGTAGATACAGTAGATTTAGAAACATTCTTCTTGCATTTTAAGATAATCGTATAGACAATTATGTTAAGATGCAGGAAGACCGTATAGAAAAAAGACATGACTACACTTTCGCTATCACCCTCTATTGAATGTTGTGCAGTGAATGAATACATAAATATTTGATAAGTAAATAAATGTCTTATTCAGGAGCTAGAAACTGAAATTATATTTCGTTACGTAATAGTCCTGATTACATGTCAGCGTATAGTTTTTGAAACAGTATATGTCCATAAAAATATTAATATCTAACATAATAGCAAATAATCCTACCAAACGCATACTTTCCTGAGAAAGTGTGACAGAGAGAAGCATATGGCCGCGATAATCAGCTACTACAACTATTGAACACTTACTATTAATACTCTAAAATTTTACCCATCAAAAATATCATGTCAGACAATTTTTTTTTCTTTCACAGCACCTTCAGTTTATACTATCTAGTTTGGCTTTCGCGTCGGATATTAAAAGATTCAAAAGAGACTCTGTTAATCGAAACGAATCTGTTCAGCGTCATTAACGTGCGCAACTGCGACGTTTGATACGAAGTCGAAACTGAAAAACGTTTGATCCCAGGGCGGTTTAATTAAAATTTTATTGCTAATCAATTTCAACTCATCATCCGGGATTAGCGCTGTAAAAATATGAACGGAGATATTTTTCCAATTATTTTGAATATTTGCTGTGATTCGGGCTGTTTTGCCTAAATGATTACACGGTGAAAAGGGCTCGTTAAAAATATGAATTTTACCAATCTAGGAAGACTACATTTACATCTGAAAACATGTACATATTCATATATTACGTAAGGCTATTTTTAATATTTAATTACATCCATTTGTTGTGGCAAATTTACAATACTTGTCACCTTTTCCTACTACCACGGTAATAGAGAATAAATGATCAAAATCGTATATGAATTAAAATCTTGATCCAGTTTGTCAGAAACCGGTCAGAAATAATGCATTTCGTTATCACAACACCAATTCGTTGATTGGAGATATTCCAAAAATTATTTTAATATAAATATTTTCATCTGTTGGTTAATTGACAACATGGAGTTTTATTGACAGAATTTATAAAATGCGAATTGACTGGGCCGTTGCTTAATGAAAATCCATATTTATACAAAATCAAACCTTTTGCTGGTTACATTTTCACTTTTTATTTGTTAAACATAACAATTATTTCGCCAACATAGTGGCTTCTTCAGATGTTGAGTACAAGTCTGTGTACTCAAAATTTTAAGAAGCCACTGTGTTGGCGAAACAATTGTTATGTTTAACAAATAAGAAGTGAAAATATAACCAGCAAAGGTTTTAATTTTGTATATTTATGAAATGCTTTCTTTAAGTTTGTCGATATCTTATTATAAGTATTGCTCGAGCAATACTTATCATAAGATTATGAGCTGAAACTGCGTTAACTGACTTAATATTGGAAAGTACAAATACTTACTGAGGACTCGCTAATTCTTTGCACTATAAACTTGTCTATATATAATACTAAAGATTCACTGCAGAACTTTATGCAATATGGAGAGCATTGAACTTCGATGAATATGTCGATATACATACATTTTGACATCTATGGATTCCCTAAATACTATTAAAACCATAAGAAATAGGTCTACCTTTAACTCACCGGTTCAAAATATCCTTATCTTAACCGGGAGGCTACAGTAATTGTATAAAAAGTGTATCTGTGTTGGATATCCAGCCATATAGGAAAAACCGTTGATGAGATTGAATTGATGAGATTGAGATCATATAAATATTCCTTCAAGTGACATAAAGACATCTACTAGAAACCAACTCATTGATATATCGCTAACTAAATGGAATAGAATAGAGTCCAGACTAAAAACCATTAAACCCTACTTTAATGGTTCAATGGTTGACTTTTTCGACTTCTTTCTTGCAAGGTATTTTGAAAACAGAAAATGGCGGTTTCGTGTCTTAGATTAAGATATATTTCATAACCGCACACATTTCCACCTACTACAAGGAATAGAACAACCAGAATGTGTGAGGTATCAAGCTATATTAATTGTAAATCATATATTATCACGACGTAGGAAATATGAAAAGGCTCTATACAAACGAGCTGCCAAACACATTAACGGACTGCGTAATAGACAATAGGAATATGTTAAAAGTAATATAGTGTCTTAGAGATATGGAATGTCAATAAAATATTCCTCAAGAAAATAGTGGTCTATGATTCTAGATGTTGACGCCACTATATAACAAAATACTATTTTTTCAATACTGTAAAAGTGTGTTGCTATATAGTGCACGCGTAAAAAGTACTAGCTATAACTTTATATATAATAGTATTTATACTATAAGTACTTATAGTATAATACTATATATACTTATGATAGTAGTACTTATACTGTAATACTATAATTTATAACTTTGAAACTAGACAAAGTACCGATGTCTGCCACAACCCAGGTTGAATGGCATTATTTATACTAATATCTGACATAAACTAAAGTACCATCTATTATCGTTATCATAGATGGCGCTTAGAGTACTATCAATTAAGAAAATAAAATAGAAAGATACTTAATTGACGGTAATGTGATAGTCAATTCACAGTTTAATCCTCTATTTCAGCCGTCATGATTGATTCTAAGAATGAGTTAAGTAGTGGATAAATATTTTAATTAGATGCTAAAAATATATCAATAGTTTTTTTCTCACAAATGATTTCAAACTTATGTTCTTTATTCCTTACTTCAACTGATCGCTTTATTTTTATAATCTATTTTTATGTCATCACAAACATGCTGTAAAAATTAAAATCTCAATAAATTAATTAAATTAGGTATTATTCAATTGACAGTTGTCAATGAATAGGCCCTGAAATTTCTCTACTTCTTGCTATTAATTTAACTAAATTTTTGTGGCTAATGATTTTTTTGCAGCCGAGTGGAATAAAAAAAAACGAAGGCCATTCTCATTTATACCAAAGCAGGGACTAAATTTATATCAGGATGAAATAATTTATAGAAAATATTTTTGGGAATTAATTAAAACATTCCAATACACTTGAAATTTGAAAAGGGTAAAAGGAGGCGGAAGAAAACTATGTGAGAAGATAAATATGTATATAGAAATCTTTATATCCATGATGAATAACCCACAGCAATAAATGACCAGAGATACAGATCACTATAAGTTTTGATAAAAAATTATGAAACAGTTGTTTGACAAACAATTTGAATTATTAGGTGCAAGAATATATTAGGCATTTGTTAAAATAACTACGTAGTTCTTTTGCAAGATATTTGTAAAGTAATTTCTCTTTTGTCGATTCTTATCTCTGAAATTAAAGTAAGTTAAAATTACAATTTTAATGATACCAACTTTAATAGCTCCTAGGTCCATAAATTGATGTATATAATTCAACAGATGTATAAAAATTAAAAATCAAATAGCATTTGGATCGAAAATTGTAATGCCCTTCAATCGAGATGAATTACGTGACCCCTATTCCTGCTTGAATATTCTTGTCCTAAGGAACATCTATAGTACATTTTATTTTTATATGAAATGGTAGCATCGACTCGTATGGTAAGTATTTATGTAATTTAGTCTCGTATAATACCAGGTGAAAACATATTATCTTGTTTAAAAGTTATTAGAGGCGACGATCCATTTCTTTTCCATGGATGAATCAAAAGCAGAATACCTATTTGTTCGTGATTTATCAGTATTTAGTCGCAGGTATGAGGTATTCCAGTATTAGAGCAATTAAATAATCTAAGCATGGTCAAGCGAATTTATCAAAATTACAGAAATAACGACTGGAGGAAAACAAAAAGTAGGATTTCACACAACGCCTAACACATAGCACCCTGTGTGTTAGGTGCTGTGTGAAATCCTCCATCCATCCATCGATAAAAAATATAGGGTACTACTTTTTTTCAAATTAAAGCGAATTGTAAATAAAGCCTTATGTTTTTCAACAATTTCTTATGTATTTAACAACAATACTAGTTAATTTCATGAAAAAATACAGGACTGGTTAGAAATTGACTGTTCCTACATATTTCGAAAATCGCGACAATTAACTAGCCTAAATAAATTCTACTTTGCATATGATTCTAACTTAATAATGACTGGATATTAGTCACTATGTGGTTTTTAAAAAAGACAGAAGAGTCTTCCACAGATTACAGATTGAGGAACTACAGTGTATTCAGTACTAATTTTGATAAATGATGATTACTCCCTCTCATCATTTTTTGAAGACAACTTGACAAACCTTGAAAGTGACCGACTAGCTACGTTTTCTCATTTTTTAAACAAAAATGCAAATATTTTGTTAAGTTTCACGAAATATTTAAAACATTTTATTTTTGACACCCTGTATGTGTAAGTCGAGTTATATAAAATAAAAAAGAGAAAACATGAAGAAGTACATTTTCATTAGCAATCACGGAAGCTGGAAGGAAATGTAGAAAATTAAATGGGCGTGTTAAATATTATATTTGAGACATACATTTCCAAACTCTGATTCTGCCAATGAAGTTCTCTCGAAAATTACTCTGAATTGCTGCTCGAATTTTTGAACTATCTCCATATACTGTAGGAAGTGAAGCATCTATATTCAATATATATCAAGATATCAATAAGTATCACATTTTGTAAGCAGCAATAAGTATGATGCAAAGTTTTACTACCCAGAGGGTAAAATTCAAACTACAGAAATAAGGAGATTATACTCCCACCCATCTGCAAGTGCCTTATATAATAAGAACTAAACAAATTAGGTCAAAACAGCTAATCTCCTTGCTATATGCTAAACGCCGAGCACTGAATTACATGACAAAATTTGCCGTATTTTGTCTAACAGAGATAGTAAACAATAGTTTGTCTAACAGAGATAGTAAAACTTTGCATTATACTGATGATCTCAAGTTTTTACTCCGATTTAGATTGTTCTCGAAACTACCAAGAGATGGCGTTTGGTATGTTCTAATGTGGGAAACGTAGCAACGTCTACTAGATGTGAGCTTCATCTGTTAAAGGTATACTCGTTTACATTGCACTGACGAGACCCAAGATAAGGTCGAAACCGCTCTGCAGTTAACGATATCCTGGGATAGGTGACACTTTGCATCTTCTTTGTAGTTTTAGAACAACCTGAATCACTGTATTTTAGTGCTAACTCTGTTAGACAAAATACGGCAAATTTTGTCAGATAATTCAGCGCTCAGCGTTTGGCATATAGCCAGGAGAATAGCTGTTTTGACCTAATTTGTTTAGTCCTTATATATAAGGCATTTATAGATGGGTGAGAGTATAATCTCCTTATTTCTGTAGTTTAAGTAGTAATAACATTCTAAAACTATAAAATGACTAACATATGTCTCCACAAATTCTAAGACAACTACTATTTGCCTTCGGAGTCTTTCGGATATTTTCCAAGCAAATACAGTGTCCTTCTGGAATTTCCTCTATACTGGAATTTGCCGTTTTGATGACTAAATAGCTTCTTCACATACATCATTAGATATGTTTTGCAAAAGTTACCAGATTTACTAATAAAACAACAAGTCAAATTCGAGAATGAGATGAAAATAAAGCAGAAACTATTGTACGTATTGCAAATTTTAAAGATGATGTTGTGGTTTATAAGTATGATTTGCATTTCATGGACTATTACATTATAATATAAAAGACTCTTGATTAAATGACAATCTTCTAGTTTTCGAAATATTGTAAATTTGCCAACTTAATGGATTTATCTTAATACACCATGTGGAATAACCAAAAACACTAATAAAAAAAGGAATGTGCCGTGGTCCCAAGAACAATCAGGAAATATTGTATTACTCCATCTTGAACTGTTGAGCGTAACAATTACTTACGCTGAACAGCCAGACCTACTCCGCTTGATGCGCAAACGCCCCAAGGGACGAAATTACATCCCCCCTCCCTCTTTCGTCCCAAACCAAGACCCAACTAAAGTCTTTCAAGGAATAAACCGATTGATATCTTCGGAAAGTTCCCAACACTCACTGTCAAACTCACCCTCCGTCGATTCCGGGCCATCTCAAGTCCCGTTCGTGATTGCATGCTCTTTTTTTATCTCGTCAATGGTGGCGATGGCGATTTTCTTCTCGCCCCCGTCCAGCGGGAACTTGAAACTTAGCTCGCCGTCGCAAAACAGAGGGCTGTGATTATTATCGAATATCGATTCGCCTTCCATGGCCAATTTATCCTCGTGGGTGTAGTATTTCGCCGCGTGGCGTCTCGAGTAGCACAGGGCTCCTATTATGACGAATACTGTGAGGAGCAGGAGACAGACCGATGTGCCGGCCGCGATTATCCCGACCCTTCCATCCTCCCCGATCAGAAAGAAATTCGCGTCGCTGGCCGTGTAGCTGGGGGTAGTGCACCAGGTCAGCTCGTTCTTGCGGATGAGCTCCAGCTTCTTGCCTCTGACTGTGAAGGGGGCCGCGCAGGAGATCTCCTTGAACGTGAGGCTTTTGTTGGCTCTCTCCAGCAATGGAACGATGTGGCACAAATCGCAAGACCACGGGTTGTTCTCCAGTTTCAAATTTTCAATATTATCCAGTACCGTTAATAAGTCTTCATTTAGACCACGAAAACGGTTCTTGGATATATCCAATTCCCCTAAATTCATAGGCAACAACTCCCTAGATATGGCTGATAAGTGATTACTTCCCAAGTCTAGGACATACAACGTTTGTGGAAACATTTCGCAAGATATCTCTACTATCCCACATCCCGCCAGCCTCAATACCCTTAAATTTTCTAATTGCAGTAGCTCTTTAAACGCTTGTGGTTTCAGGTGGTTTCCACTCAGAGTTAAAACCTCTAAAGTGTCTGATATGGAATCGAAGAATACGAGTCTTTTTAACTTATTGTAACCTAAGTCTAATTCAGTCAAGTTGTCTAGGTTGGCGAATGCTTCGCTGGCGATTTTCTCTATTTGGTTGCGAGCCAAATTGAGCTTCTTAAGTAGGGGCTGGTGTACAAAAGTCGATTCTTGAACACTGGTAATTTTATTGCCGTCCAACTTAAAGATTTTCAGGCGAGTTAAATCCACTAATTCTTCTACGGGAATTTGGGTGATTTCGTTGTTTCCCAAGTCCAGGTGCGATAAGTGAGGTAATAAGTGATATATTTCGTTGTTCAGTCGGGTGAGGGCGCAACCTCTGCATTCGAGTGATCTTAGCTCCTGAAACAAAGAAAAAGTGTTGATTATAGAAAGCTTCGATTTATGTATCAGGTTTTGATCAAGAGGAACAAAAAGAATGTATAATTACGATCGACTAACTTTATACCAGCGACTTTTTTATCTTTTAGAAAAAAAATTACAAATGCTAGTTCGTTGATACTATAGTTCGGTGCCGAAACAATTTCAAGTGATTTATAGGTAATGTTAGGCCAGTCATTATGCAGCGTTTTAAGTATTTTTAACGGGTTACGTAATTCTATGTGTACAAATTTTATGTGCCATTTTGTAATAAATGAATATCAAAAAAATGCAGGTAAAAAGCCTCTGCGAAAGCAATTCGAGTGCGAAACGCGGATGTTGTTATATGTAATGTTATACAGTGCTATTCAAAAGTCCCCTCCCCCCCTCTTATCTTTGGAATGATTATACATAAACTAGTGAAATTTGATAATTGAATATTAAGGGTTGTAAACTTCTCTACTAGTGATGATAGATGACGTATGAGTCAAAGATGACGTCACAAGGTCATTGTGACCAATAATTTTAAATGGAACCCTATGGCAAGCGACACCTCTTTTAAAAGGTATCGAAAAAACCTATTCAATGATACTAATATTGTGTCTGTTTACGGCAGTTTTGACAACAGGCTTTCAAAAACCGCAAAGCTGTGATGAATTAAATCAGTTAATAATAAAATTTTAAATTCAAGCTCCGCCGCTGGATAGTTGGATAGTAAATAATCTGACGTTTTTGCAAGTCTCCCCAGTTTGATGTTTTTTTAGTTGTCAAAGTTTTTATACATTTAATAATTTGTGTATTGTTGATCGAACGTTTAACTGTTTTAGTACCTTGTGGTAATTTTAAAATATTTGTACATTCAATAACTTGTTAAACTGTTGTAAGCTGAACATTTAAGTGCTTCAAGAAGAGAAATGGTACGTGTTTTAGGTGATAAAGTAGCAGCGATCCTAATACTTGGTGAAACTGGAGAAAACATTCATGCAGCAGAACGCATTTTTAATGAAAGGTTTCACGATCGCCCAGTTTCGAGGACTTATTTGAGAGAGCTTCTTCGTAAGTTTAAAGCAACGGGTAGTATTAATGATGCAAAACGATCTGGCAGACCACAAATTTCTGATGAGAAAAAAATTGATATACTGGTAGAAGTAATAGTAAATCCTACTTCTTCAACAACTCAAGTTGCATCAACCTGTGAAGTCAGTCAAAGTACAGTGCACAGGGTGTTGAAAAAAAAACAAATCATACAAATTAAAAATGGTTCATCAACTCTCAGATGACGATCCAGACCGAAGACTGCAATTTTGTGAAAATATGAAGACTAAAATTAACCAACAGCCAGACTATGTCAAGACAATTTATTTTAGTGACGAAAGTACTTTCTATCTAAATGGAAATGTAAATACACAAAACATGAGATATTGGAGTGACGCAAATCCTCACATGTTTCGTGAAACACATACTCAGTATCCCGAGAAGGTCAATGTTTGGGCAGGTATACTGGGAAACCACATCGTTGGGCCTGTTTTTTTAAATACCAACTTAACCGGTGAGATGTATCTGCAGATGTTGCAAAATGCAATAGAACCGTTAATCCTTGAAATTTTGGAAGATAATCAAGATGAATTCGACATTTTGGAAATAACATTCCAACAGGATGGTGCTCCTCCACACTATTACGGTGCAGTAAGACGGTATTTGGATGAAGAATATCCTGGTAGATGGATTGGACGACGAGGTTCAATGGAATGGCCGCCTCGATTACCGGACCTCACACCTTTACCTTTTTACACCTTTATATTTTTTTCTGTGGGGGTATCTTAAATCGAAGGTTTACGCCACTCAGCCTGACAATATTGATGTTTTAAAACAACGTATTGTTACAGAATGTAGAGCTATTTCCGCAGACACATTTGAAAAAGTACGAGAAGAGTTTCGCAATGGGATGTTTTACTGTCAGGAAGTAGATGGAGCTCACTTCGAACAATTACTATAAGTAGGTACTGATTCTTGAATCTGTAATTAAAATTATTATCCAAGTTTACTGATTACTGATTTAATCCATCAAAACTACCATAAATACAAACAATATTAGTATCATTGAATACGTTTTTTCGATACCTTTTAAAAGAGGTGTCGCTTGCCATAGGGTTCCATTTAAAATTATTGGTCACAATGACCTTGTGACGTCATCTTTGACGCATACGTCATCTATCATCACTAGTAGGGAAGTTTACAACCTTTAATATTCAGTTACCAAATTTCACTAGTTTATGAATAATCGTTAAAAAGATAAGAGGAGGGGAGGGGACTTTTGAATAGCACTGTATGTAAAATACGTAGCACATTAACAAGATTTATGTAACTAATATACTGTGGAAAACAAGTCTGAACCACCTGAGAAATTTTGAAAAATATTTTTCTTGCAAAAACGCTCCAAGGGGTCAAAAGATAGTTTAAAGTTGCCGTCTTTTGAAATACTTTAGTTTCATGTACAGTGGAGTACGTTTTCAGTGTCTAAGGGAGCGCACTTTTTTAATGGTAACCCCCATTTTTTATATTTAATGAAAAAGCATATTTTAAAGTATTGCAGTAAAAATGTTATTAAGTTACATCGAGACAACTACAAAGTCTTAAGTATAATCTTATGATATAGTATATAGGGCCCTTACATGCACCGTCACCTATTTAATTCATGCACATAATTCTAATGAGTTTATTATTTTGACTGTGCCATAACAAAATATTTTGCAATAGTCCATGACTTTAGATTTTCAACAATATTCCATATTGCTTATATAAATACATATTTTAATATTTGTGGTATAAATTACCATTAAACAACAATGAATGTATCCGGTATATTTAATATACAATGAATGTGGGATTATAAATTAATTAAATGAAACAACAATTAATGTATTCGGAAATTTTTTATACACGTCTCTGTCTAGCTATCTTCAAGATCAGCCCTACAGATTCTATATTGTGGAAACGTGACGACAATAAGGTAGAATTTAGCGCGTAATCTATTAAGAATCAAAAAAGAAATTTTAACATGTTGATACATAATAAATATATTACTTAACCTGAATTATACTTCTGTCTGATTATCTTAGCTCTCAGCTGTAGTAAGGCTCTTAACTGTTAAGACTTAACCAATAAATTATCTTAAATTTAATTAAACAATTCCTCACCTGCACATCTTTGAACACTTCTGGATTGAGCTCCCTTAGATTGTTCCCGTTTAGTTTCAAGACCTTCAACTTGCTTATTTCCAGAAAAATTCGCGGTGTCAATTCTTTTATCATATTTCTCTGGACAGACAAAACTTTTAGTTCGGGCAAGTATCGAAAAGTACCGCTAGGTAGCGATATAATTCTATTATCGTCTAAATAAAGTTCCTTCAACTTTGATAAGCCACGAAAATTATGATCCAGGGGTTGAGTTATGTTATTCTGCGATAAGTTCAGGACGTCTAACTTCGTCAGTCCCCAGAAGAAATGTTTACCGAGTTGAGGGATGTTAGATTTCGTTACATGGATCTCTTGTAGATTCTTGTAATTTTGAAATACTGGGCTCATCGTCAGCGAATTCAAGTTGTCATCGGGGGCGGTTATCTTGATGACCTCAGTATCTAGGCTGACGCCTTCTAGGTCTAAGTGCCCTATTATTCCGCCTTCTTTACAGGCCACGGAGATGCGCTCTTTCTGGTCCAGGTAACAGCTGCACTTCCCTGGACACGACGCCCAAACTTGACATGTCAGCCACACAAAGATGAATACAAATTTTAGATTCATCCTGAAACAATAGAAAACCTAGTTTAGATATAATAAAAAATGTACTTATAAGAATACCTACGCATAGCGTGTCACAAGCTTAAAGTCTCAAGTTAGATTCAAAATTAAGTTAATCTTATTAGTACTTCTTGTTAATGTACTTCTTAATCTACTCGTATATAAGTAGTTTTAGTAATATTTTAGTATTATCTCATACCATATCTCAAAACTCTATATAAACTCGATATACTAAATGATCTAGAAGTAACTCATATTTATTGATAAAACTTTGTACAACTACCAACTTACAAATAAGCATAATCACAATTTTGAAGGCAGCCGTAATAATAGTTTCTGTTTACTATGGCTTGTTTTTTAACCATACAACAGTGTTGCCACAAGTCATTACTGTTAGTGGTTTAGTGTGCTATATTCAGAAAAATTACTTAATAATCAATGTCCACCGATAAGCTTCAATTAGAGAATCAGAATTATTCTTAGCCCTTTACAAGTATCTCCTCAATATTATATCTAACCCTGTATTTCAGTACGATAATACACGACTACATATGACAACAATTAGACTTATTTGAAACTTTTCAAGTCAATCTTCTTCCATGGTCATTACCTCCCTTCTGTATATATGGGATACTGTATGGAATACTATGAGAAATAAACTCCTGCGCCCACTCCACCTTCTACACACTTTAGAGCTCTTCGGCATGAATTTCAAATTTCAGATACTTCAGAAAAGCATCAGCCATGTCATTTGGTTGAAGCTTCGACAAGTTGCCAAGTTTATACAAGTAGTACAACTCATGAAGAAATTTTATTTCTTGATTCTAATGTTTCTTTTATCCCAGATTATCATCGTCATCATATAGTTAATGTTAGTATAGCAAAATATTAATAACGCCGACCATATTAACCCGTGTCTAGCGTGTTTTCCATTTCACTTATAATTATAAATATAAATAAGATGGCGAGGAAAAATTTAACTTCAAAAAATTCTAAAAATTCTAGGAAAAATATTCATCAAAATTTAAAAAAACAAACTAGAAACTGATTCCTGACTTACTTAAGAAACTAAGTACTACTTATGTAAAATGTTCTTAAATAATGATCCAATGTTTCTAACAACGATTATATAATAATCTTATCTATAACGAGTAAATATCGATGGTATAAACTTCCTCTGTACCAATGATTAATATGTTTCTATATTGTATACATTTGTGAACATACCACAACACCATCGTTTTTGTTAATATTGGTTAGTTATAATGAATATCATAACCACAACGGCTACATAAATCTCAATAAGCAATTTTAAAGGTTTCAGTAAAAGCTACTATATCAATTTGAGTTATCTGTTTGAGATATATTTTAAATTGTTAAAGAAAGGCAGATTATCCCCAGATTTATCACAGCCACTAACAGAACTATGTTGAAATATAGCGTAATTAAATACACGTCATACAGTCAAATTTATCGAACAATCACAAGCACGAAACACGTACCCTTCTATACCACACAGCGATCTGTCTATTGCATACATTAAAAACAAAAACTGTTTAAAGGCTCATGCCTGATTATTTTGAGGCAAATACGAAACTTCTGCAAGATTTTTCAAATATTGTTATTAAAATTCGCAATCATCTATTCATTAAAGTTGATGCTATGTGCTACAAGTATAAAACGTGGTGCAATATTGTAATGCATACCACTGAATCGTTGATCATTCTCTCATATCAAGTTAATATTTTGTTGAAAATATATTACGATATTAAATAAGGAATAGTAATTGTTAATATTAGAAGCGTGGTTATACGTAAATGAAACTAGATATTAATAAAAACAGTCAATAGTTTCTTACTGTCTGTGTTGTTACTGGTAAGGCAGTACCTCATCTGCCTACCCTGATGAACCCTGACTGACATAAGCCGTCTGCAAATTTAATATTCCATGACACGAATCTACGTTCCGAAATTGGATTAATTTTGGAATGTTAATTTACTATTTAGAGTAAAGATCTAAAGGTTGAGGCAGAGCAACTTGCTTATTTAGAAATTCAATTAAAAAAAAGTAACGCAGAGATATATTTAGTGCTTTGAACAGCATCAAGTACAACATTTAAATTTTATGTTTGCACAATTTTAAAGATGATATCAGGTATGTGGCCATTACGTCCATTATTTTCAATACACTGCGTTAATCGAACTAGGAAGGTTCGTTCAATTCTTTCCAGCATGTCGACGGATATGGTGGCGACAGCTTGATGAATGGTGTTTTTGAGGTGAGCTAGGGTCCTAGGACGATCGTTGTAAACAAGTGATTTTAGATAGTCCCGTAAAAAATAGTCGCATGGGGTTAAATATTGAAATGGGTACGGGCGCAATATTGAAATGGATATGGAATGCACGTTGCGTGGCAGTGATTGAGCGACCGTTAGAGAAGTATGCCTCAACAGCAAACGTGCGCTCCATCTTCGTCCACTCCATGATGCTAACTAAACCAAGCGGAGCTACAATTTTACGCCCCGCCCTCTCGAATGTACCTACCCCTACTCTCCTAGGATCAATCATCGCTTCAGGGCGCCAAATTCAAATAAGCAAGTTGTTCTGTCCCACCTTGTATTTTGTGCCTTCAAGTGTTAATAGTAATACTGCGCAAATCTATCACTATCTCAGTAATGATTTTTGGGTAACAAATTTACTTCATTTCTTGGAACTTGGGAGAAATGTAAGTAATTTGTCTCTGTACTGTAGATACCGTGAAGACTCCTTTATTCCTTCTTTAACTTTTTAAGTGCCCCTGAAAAAAGGGTACTCTCAAAAAAGTTAGATAAGGCCACGTATTATAAGTTTTAAGATATCACCCATACTAACTGGAACTCGATAACTTTAGATCAATTCTATAACAAAACTAATTCCTTTATCATGGTAGTTTCCATTAGAATCCAAATTAATTTATGAGTAGTTCCGAATTTATGTTAGAAACAATTTACAAATATCTGGTGTATAACACTCGTAGCCCTCCACATATCCTCAATGTAATAGTACCACCCTCATCGCGTCATCTAAACGTCATCTCCATTTTCTAAATTTTCCTCACAACAAAATATATTTGGCAACATAGCCTATTCCAGTGGAAATCATTCCCGTAAAAGTAACCGATACCCCGTTAATATTCATTAATCCACCTAAAACGCTTAATTATTCTGAGTAAACATTCCGCCCGCAGTTTCACCGCGTCTTCGAAAGAAATGTAATAATTTTAATTCTGTTCAAATATTTGCGCAAGCCACTAAGAGTTACGGACTGCTTAATCGCAAATTTCAAATAAATAATTACGTTTTATGGATTAGAGACATTTATGAGTGGAAAAAATAAAACGTGAAGCACGCAAAGGCAGAGATATTTCACAAATATTTGCTATTATCTTTTAATGTTACTTTTGTTTTATGGGAACCAAGTTTATAGTTAACGAGATCGGTGTAAAGAAATACCAACTATTTTAAGGTATACAATGTTGAAAATCTTCTGCATTAAAGGTTTACAAAACTCTATTATTATTAAAATATCGTAAAACTCCACTATTTCTGATATAAAACTAAAAACCTGTATAGAACATAAAATTGTATACCATGATAATTGTAAATTTTTATTAAGTTTGCATATACAACTAATAAAAATACAGTACAGTGTAACATATTTTATACCACCATACGAAATTATTCTACAGTATGCATACACGTAGCCTTCGCATTAATAGCTGCTAAACTATGAGGTAATACGACTGATCGTAATTTCTGATTAATTAACTTAGCTGCAAATAGTGTCTCTGCCCTAAGAAGCAAATGTTGAGCGTAATTGAGAACTTCTTTGAATTGGTATGTACCTATTTACATTTCACAAAAATTAAGTAACATGAGAAAATTCAACAGTGAAGTCTTTTGAATATGTATATGAATATTAGTGCATATATACATGAATGTAGTATATTTTGTTTTTGGGGAATTTTCAGAATATTCAAAATTACACCATATCGCATAATCATTAAGTTTTGTTGAAAAATACTAATGACTGACTGAAACTAGGGTATGATTATAGTTTCTGGCGACTACGTTGCCACTTTTACGGGGTTATTTATCATGTCGGATGTCAGGCCTTGTAAGTTTTATGTGTTTTCAACACAAATAATTTCATAAATAAAAATGCGTGGCATAGATTTATTGATTCTAAAGGGTGGTCCAACCATAATGCACGATGTTAATTGTGAGTCACACCTTAACGTCAAGTTTTTTGCCCAACTTAATTTGACATTTCTTTGTTTCAGTGTTTGACAAATTCAACCATGGAGAGGTACACAATTGAGCAGCGCGTTAAGATTGTTGAAGCCTTTTACGAAAATGGGCATTCAAATTAAAATGCATTTCGTGCACTTCGTGACTTTTTTGGTCAGCATAATCGACCAAATGTGTCCACAATCGGGAGAATTGTGCGCAAATCTCAGCAAACCGGGTCTGTAGGAAATGTGAAAACATCTGAGCATGCTCACTCAGTTCGTTCTGCGGAAAACATTGCTGTTTTCGTCGTGCCTAACAATTGAACATCTCACGAACATCACTGATGCGAATTTTGAATAAAGATTTAAATTTACACGCTTACAAGGTTCAATTGACTCAAGAGCTAAGGCCTACTGACCATTTCAAGCATCGTCAATACGCCGAATGGTTGGTTGAACAGACAGAAGTGAATGGTGACTTTACAAAGAAAATCATCTTCAGCGACGAGGCACACTTTCACCTCAGTGGATTCGTTAACAAGCAGAATTGCCGCATTTGGGCAAATGAGAATCCACGAGTGATTGTTGAAAAGCCGATGCATCCACAAAGAGTGACTGTTTGGCGCGGTTTATGGGCTGGCGGCGTCATCGGGCCGTACTTCTTCGAAAATGAGGTCGGCCAAGCAGTTACCGTGAATGGTGTTCGCTATCGCTAGATGATAACGGACTTCTTCTAGCCAGAAATTGAGGATATGGACCTGGACGATATGTGGTTCCAACAGGATGGTGCCACTTGCCACACAGCCAACGAAACAATGACACTTTTGCGCGAGAAATTCAATGGCCGTGTTATCTCACGTCGTGGCGATGTTAATTGGCCCCCACGATCATGTGATTTAACACCGTTGGACTTCTTTCTTTGGGGATATTTAAAAGAAAAAGTGTACGTCAATAAGCCAAGAACAATTCAAGAGCTAAGGGATGAGATAATTCGCACATTAACGACATTGAACCTCAATTATGTCTCAGAGTCATTGAAAATATGGACCATCGGATAGAGGTATGCCACCGAAGCCATGGCCGGCATTTGGCCGATATTTTGTTTCACATATAATTGTCATAGATCCTTCCATCATAATAAAAAATATTAAGATAATTCTCTGAAAACTTTTTGTATTATTTACAATTAATATCGTGCGCTCTAGTTGGACCACCTTTTATTTATAGACTTATTGATTCTATCAAATGTATTACCTGAAAACTTAAATAATCTTAAAAATTTAAATTGAGCCACATAGCTTAAAATATATTTAATGATTGAGAATAACAGAAAATCCTGAGCTTTTTATTTTCACCAAATGAGGGGACTTCGCGCCAACCTCTGCGTAACTGTAATAAACTTCCCTGTTATATAAAAATAAATTCCCAATATTACTAGTATTATTTCACGTCATCCTCTACAAAATTGCAATTCTTCAGCATATTTCACAGCATTTTCTCCATGCATACTAGTCTGTATACTCTCCACAAAGCAACTACGTAGAAGCAAATATTTCCATATCCTTTATGTCGTGACAGGTTAATAATGTCACCGTCATTGCCGTATTCTCCATACAGTCTCATGATTGATATCTTTCGATTAAATTCCAAGGACAGGTGTGGTTTTTATTTTTAAAAGATACCACGTCGAATTATAATGTTCTATATGACGGCAATTTCGACGGCGAGAAAGCCGAGGGAAAATAATAAGGAAAATGTTACTTAATTGAAGTTTGGTAAAGCAAAACTCATAAGCATTCAACCAAAATGTAAGTGTTCTTTTCACATATCAGATTTATAATTTCTGAATACCATAACCTGAAATCATGTTTATTAAATATTAATTCGGTTAAACATAATTTTAAAAATGTAGCACTGAACAAACAGGGAGAGAGCTTCTGAATGTCACTAGCATTATTTACATATGTATGTTAAATCATTTTTTGTGAAATTAACTTTAAAAAAAATTAATTTTAATTTTTGACGAACAAGTTTTTATTTAAATTGAAGTATAATAATAATATAATACTAATACTGTACTAATACTAATGGTAATACTATACTACACTAAATGCTAGATACTTCTGTTACGACTTTATAAGCCCTGCTGTGTTAACAGGTAGACTGCAGACGATTAATTTGGAAATAACAACATAAAATTTCACCAAAACGTCATAAACGTAATTTTAGTTACGAGTTGATTTTATGATAGGGCACATAGTTATCTCAGGTTACAATTAGCCTTTAGATACTACATTAAGAGTTTATGTTACCTGGGAATAAAAAGTTATACAATGTACAAAAGGATTACTAGTGTTAAATGCAACACAATAGATGTTTATATAATATGTATGTATATTATTTCTTATCTATAATTGTCTATACTTAAATTTTAATTTAATATCGTTCTCTAATATTTTTTTTAAATATTTTTTACTATACTAATTCATTACTGATAGAGTGTAATAATCATCTTTGCATTTCACCTAATTGTCATTACTGATACGGTGATTAACATTCAACACGATTTTTTTTTACTTACTAAATAAGCTTTACAATGAATTCTTGATTAAAATTGTAGCTATTAAGCTATTACATTTGTTTATGTAAACTGCGATTTTTTTCTGTTTTATTAAACCTTTAGCGGATAATATCTTATAAACTATCAAAGATACAGCTATCGAGTTTCAAGACGCATTTTTAAAGCTATAAATTATCTAACGAATCTATATCCAACCTAAAAGATAGACATGATTTTTTAAACCAAATTGAAAAAAAATATATTATTTAAATAAATTTTAAATTTAAATCTAAATATTTAAATAGCTGTAATAGTTTAAAAGATATGGTTTGATTAACAAACAAAATAATTCAGTTAATTTGCATTTTTTTCAAAAGATGAAAAACAAATAAAAAATAGACACAATTTTTCTTCATCCTTATATATACACGGCTGTTTTTGTTATTTTTTTAGAACAAAAATAAAATAAGAAACATATCCTGAAAATGTTTATAATAAATTGTTTATTTAATATACAATTGAATGAACAATAAAAATATTTGTTTAATACTTCGGTAGATAATATAAAATGATTTAGAAAAATGTATAATATATTATTTAAAAGTCTAAAAGTAAAAAAATTATGTATAAATAATTAAAAAATAAAAAAAATCTTTTTTTTGAATCATTATTTATCCGAACTAGTAGTATGCAAAAATATTTTCTTAAATATGCATATACTCCATTTGCTTATAAAAATTATTTAAATAAATGACCCTAAAAATTATAAATTATCTTTTTCTAGTGTATTTATCTTTAAAGAAAACATTCTTAATAATTAAAATGGAAAAAAAAAATTGAAAATATTTTTTTAATAATTTCATTGTTAACTTAAATTATTTATAACTAATAGAATTTAACAGTTTCAAATATTGCAATATGATAATCTTGTTATGTATAGATATAAAAATATTTCCACGAAGCATAATAATTTTGGAAACTTTATTTATACAATTAAACGGTTTTGAATAAATTATACAGATCTGCAAAATTATCTTAATTAACAATATCATTGTCAGTAACTTATAAGTCGGAAATCGAGAAAGGAACCACCAAGCCGCCAAGCGGCTATCAAAGTAGTTCCCGAATAGCAAAGCTATTACATAATCGCTTTAGGAAACAACTACTCCTCGGGCTAAAGCCCCGGCAGGCATTGAATTATACCCAGAAGCGATCCTCGACCCCTTTCTCGTGTTTCTGCACGATCAGATAAGGTTTCAAAAAATAAAACCAGCCACAGGTAGGATTCGACATTTGTCCCGGATCGGAACCGAACGACATACAGCTGTTTCGAACTTGTTAGTTCTCATCAGTGCCGCATACGGTACGCCGAATCCTATCTGTGGATTGTTTTATTTTTTGAAACCTTATCTGATCGTGCAGAAACACGAGAAAGGGGTCGAGGATCGCTTCTGGGTATAATTCAATGCCTGCCGGGGCTTTAGCCCGAGCAGTAGTTGTTTCCTAAAGCGACTATGTAATAGCTTTGCTATTCGGGAACTACTTTGATAGCCGCTTGGCGGCTTGGTGGTTCCTTTCTCGATTTCCGACTTATAAGTTACTGACAGAGATCGTATCGATAAAGATGTATAGGCCATAAAGTTCATTCGGCATTTGTCCTGAATCGGCGTACCGGATGCGGCACTGATGAGAACTAACAAGTTCGAAACAGCTGTATGTCGTTCGGTTCCGATTCGGGACAAATGTCGAATCCTACCTGTGGCTGGTTTTATTTTTTGAAAAAATATCATTGACTGTTTAAAAATTGATATAAATTTTTTTCAAGCCGGATTGTATTCGTTCAATTATCTGAATGATACCACATTTTATTTTAATTTTTAAATTAATATTTGGTACCACAGAAATTTTTTTTACATCGTCAGAATGACGGCACTTCAGCACCAACGCTCGCATGGCGGAGAGTTATTTTCAACATTAAATTACAGGTATTAATAATTAAGTTAGAGTTCCGAGAGTTTCTTATCAAAAATTTTCTCTACTTTAAGAATCTCTTTCAGTTTTACGATATCGTTAATATTTCAGAAGTTATCAGAGAAAAACTGAGGCCCTTTTTTTAAATATTAATTTGTTTATAACTTTTGCAATTATTTATAGGCGAATGTGAATATTTACATAATTTTCTAGACGTCATACCTAATCGAATGGGGCATCGCTAATATTTTTATTCACAGTATCACAAATTTCCACGTTTTTCAAGAAGTTGACCAGACTATAATAAAAGCCCGTAATCTTATATTATTTATTAATATGATAATGTTAATATTAGTTAATAATATCTATAATTATTATCGAATAAGGATTGTGTTGACTTTAAATATATATAAAGAGTACTTACTTAACCTGGCAGAGGGCAAACTTACTACTGTCACGGGCGCCTCCGCCCTTTACTCGACTAATATTTACCCCCAAAAACCGTGTTTACTTTTAATATGTCTTATCAGTGTTTTAATGCACTGAATATATCAAAATAAAATCAACGGTAACAGTATTATCTTCTCTGGTAACACAAGATGGGGCAATATGTTAGAATGTGGCGAAACATTAGAAAATATGCGGAAAATGAACATACACCGGGATTTCTCTCCTTAACAATGATGAACGTTTTCGTAACTTTTTCAGAGCGTTATAAAACCCTGTAAGGAAGAATGTAAAAGGCGCAATTGCTCCACTGTTTTGAGTGATAAAATGAAAATAAAAACTCGTGTAAGTCGTAAAGTTTCAAAGTTGCGTGAAGTTCTGTAAAAAGATTAATATCGAAACAAGTAACGTTTCTTTTCGACGACGATATAACACACTTTTGTCTGAGGAATTTGCAGGAAAATTCTTATTTCATTGGACGATCCTTTCTCATGCTTCGTTTCGGATGTAGTGCTTTGTGTAAACACTTTGTTGCATGTAAAATGTTTTACTTATTACTTTAGAATCTGTATTATTTTATCTATGAACAATCTATCTTCTGTTTAGACTACAAATAATACGTAATGTTTTTTTAATTATGAAAAAATAAAAGAATGGTAAGAAGAGGTAAATAATTAGTGAATACTAATACAAAATGTCTTAAATTAGGATATGAAAGTTAATTACGTTCATAAATATAACAACAATTTTAATCAGTCTAGATCAGTCATTTCCAAAGTAGTCTACATCTACCCCCAGAGGTCGACTTAGAATTTCAGGGGGTCCATGTTAATGAAAGAAAAATTGGGAATGCATGAGATGTAAATGAGGATCCACGAGATGGATCCCACTTAGGCAGGCCGTCACCAAAATTTTGATTTCCTATAAATGTATTAATCGACCTAACGTAGATAGTACCTATGTAGGTACTTACGTAATACTTACGCAATACTTTCTTGTAATAGATATATAAGTTTCCTAATTATTATATGTATATTTCATAAAATTATATAAGCAGGCTATTCGCTTTTTGGTCGCAGTATGTGTAACTTGTAAAAACTTGCACATCTGATACTAGTACCAACGCGTTGCGCCCATACGCTCAATAGCAAATCTTGTCCAAACTTGTACCTGAGGTTTGCAAGCATGGCGTAGACTTGAACCAATTTTGCTTGCATGGACTTGTTTAATTTTTCATTTGTAAATACGAGTGTCAGAGACAAACATTGTTCATTTGTTTCCCGAATTTTGAGAAGAAATGTCTTAAGAAAATATTTTCAAAAATATAAATAGTTAACTTATGTTTCGTAACCATATATATGATAAGATAGCTAGTTTTGAAATATAAAATCTCTATTTACTAAACGGCTGTGTTCGTGTGTGTGTGTCACGAAATTTTTAGGTCGATATAAGAAATGCTTCTCGTTCGAGTTTCGACATTTTGACAAAATCAATATAGGAAATCGACCCTTGCGAACAACGTGGTAACTTTTGGTTTTTGGTCCGAAGCCTCTAGAGGCATACTCTGGAGGTGCCTTCGATATGAGCGAGAGGGCGGTGCAATATTATTGCGATTTACTTACTCGTTTCATATTAAGATGTCAAAAATTATCAAACATTATAATAATAAGGAGACCATTGATACTTTAATATAATTATTTATTTAAATTATAAATTTTCCAACTAGGAAAGATATTCGAAATCCGACTAATAAGCGGATTGGTCACTAGCCGAGGAAATTTAAAGTTGAACCTGACTAAATTGAAGCCAAACATTGAAACTGTGATATTAAAGCATCAGGCTCATCTCTCATTAAAATAATTGCTTTTTTTTCTGTATTTAATATAACGTTACTTGATTTACATTTTGTGTTTTACTTAATAAATGTTTAACTATAAAACAATATATATATATATATATATATATATATATATATATATATATATATATATATATATATATATATATATATATATATATATATATATATATATATATATATATATATATATATATATATATATATTTCTGTTTTAAAATTTTCCACTCTCAAGTAAACTCTAGGAATGTGTCAGCTCTATGTTAGGCTTCAAAAACACATTTAAGTTCATGAATTTATAAAAAATCAATATTGGGGAAGCAGGTGGTCTACCCAAAACAGAAAGACGCGGCATGTGGTCTACAAGACAAAAAATTTTGGGGACCTTTGTCTGGGAAAAAGACACTATATATCATTAAGTTGGTAGAAACTTTTCATTTGGGCTTCAATGTACTAAAAATCCAAAAACCTTCTATGTCAGCTTCTTGGTGTTTTTCATGTTACATGGGTCCTATTAAATCTTGTCTCAAATCGTCACCCAAATTGTTTTAGTAATACAGGAGCCGGTATTAAAAAATTCGGTAATCGCCATATTTTTGGTTTACGTAATTTGATCATGTGCCACAAGAAACAAAATGATGTTAAATGATTAAACGTGGTAAATAGATTATTTCACTTGAATACATTTGTTCACAAATTATTAAACACTAATGGTGATCGTTCTTTGACTGAAAATCTAGTTCAGAGATTCCATGTACATAAATTTAATACAAACAATTATTTACTTACGCTTTCTCATTATTCAACTGCTTTATTTCAAGAAATTTTCACATACAATATAAACAATTCATGTAATAATATTTTCACAACCATAAAAGTTTTAAATAAATCCCGATTGTAAATATGATTTGAAATTTAATTTACTGTTAACGTAATAATTATGATATGATATGTTTATATTTGTGAAAGATTATTTCTATGTAGATGTTCTATGTATAATTATTTATTGGAGAAAAATAAAGACAATTATTATTATATCAAATACCTTAAAAGCCATCGATATTTTGGTAATAGTTTAATAATAATAATCATAATATTTATTTTCCATAAGACATACAAATGATTATATAAGAATCGTCACAATAAGTTAAAAACTGAATATACATATAAAGAGCAATTAAGACTAATCATAAAAATATTTATTAACAACAAACAACTTTAATTATATATATTTAAATAACTTTAAATAGTAGTAGTTCTACCGTTAATTTTCACGTAGAAATAAAAAAAATATATAATAAGAAAAGGGAAAATGAAACACCTTGTATAATGAGTATTATTTTTATATTGTAGGGCTTCAAGAAGTGTGCAATAAGTATTGAAAAAACAATACACTTATCTGTATTTTTAACGCAGATGAATTTACACACACTAGGTAGTATAGTTATTAATTTTTGCAATTATTTTAATCTGACCAAATTTGTTACTTTTAACTGCAATATACTAGAACCAAGTTAAGTTCAATTATGCGGACAGATTTTCACTGTTAATCTAATAATGTTAAATATGATACCAGTTTACTTAAATATAAACTATACTATTTATTTATTCTGTCAAGCTTTCATTAAATTTGAAGATTAATAGTCTCTATCTCCTTCCTTTGTCCACCGTTAAATTTTACAGATACGAATTTACTGCCGTAATGAGTATATTACTGTGTTCTCTTTAATTTAGTTTTTACAAATGCGTTGGTAGAAGGAAATCATGGTTTATTAAAACAAATTACAAGTTATATACTATGGTTCTAATAGAAATCCGCACACTGTATAATGTTTTTTAATTTCCTCATCCCGTTTCTTTGCTTTCGTTCGCTGGATTCCTTTTCCTTCGGCATTTATATTCCTTGCGAACCGCCAAGGAACAAAACGCATTCAACATTGATGGACCTAACCGAATCGAACAAGGGCCAAAGCGGTAAATAACATAATATGTCTGAGGCCGAAGCGATGGGAAAACCGAAATTTTTATTTAGGTAAGAATATTTGATTTGTAAACAAATAATTTATGTACGTCTGAGGAAGCAAAGAGGGGCGTTATGGATAATTGGTCTCAAAACGTTTTCATTTTTAAATACCGACGTAGATCAGCACTCACTACTTTGGCGTGCTGTTAAATAGGTCAGAAAAGAAGATCATCTATAAATTTACTATTCATTTAATCGCTATTTGCCAAATAAAAAACTCTTATCTTGCCGATAAATGCGAGAGTCTACCTAAGCCTAGCCATGAGAATAAGTCAAGGTTATGCTTTGAGATTTTTTATTTGGCAAATAGCGATGAAATAAACTATAAACAGTTATACTAGACTGTGATTATACTACATCCAGGGGCGCCTCGTGGTGAGCAGTTTCGGTGAGGTATAATTTTACAAGCGATTTCTCTTACTTAAAAACGTAAGTAAAACGTATAAAATTAGTGGAACAAAATTTTAATGTGTCCAGTAAAAAAATAAATCATTTAAATAATTTTTTAAACCAAAATGTAGACCATCTTATAGAAATATTGTCAACATTCCGAGATACTATTTATAATATAATTAACTACATCAAGTAATTCTGTGAGACCTAGACCTAGACAAAAAAATCCATAAAGTAAAATTCTAGCGAGAATGTGCGATAGTAGGTAGGCAATCGATTTTCACAAACTTTATCTAATACTAGCTGTACCCGGTCACGCGTTGTTGTGGCTTAACTATTAAAGGTGTGACATCTATATAATAGTAGGCATATCTTTCGACGGGTTGCGTCCCTTCCCATGATACCAACGGTCGCGCGTTGCACGAAGTGCAACGCCAAGAAAAATGTGATTATTTAGTGAATTTTTTGTATCTCTCGGATTAATGTAACCAACAAATTAAATGATAAATGGGGAAAACACGAGAGAGAGAGAGAGAGAAACAATCACGATCTCTCCCGTAATTTGTTTTCTTTGTTTGGATGTACCTCTTCGTAAAATATACAATTTGATCAATAATGTTGTGGTCAAAAAATATGGAAAAAGCATCGAGCGGTGTAGATACATTACGAGCATCTTTTTCTGGCCCTGGAAAAATTCTTATTATGTTGTTGGATCTGGTTTAATCTTTTTTCCTTGGCAACTCGTCCCATTTAGCATTTTTTTTCCTTTTCGACATAAAAAAAACAAGGATTCTTATGTTCGACGATTTCATCAAGTTGAATTTATTCATTTTCACTTAGGTAAATTTCATTATCAATTGCACTACGTTCTTCGTCTGATAACTCTTGAAGAATTGCAGGGATATCGTCTAAATTAATTGTTTCCCCACTGGCCATCACAAAAGCACAATAAAAAACGAAAAATAGTAGAAATCAAAAATAAAACTCACATAGGTGGTCGCGGGTAGCACAAAATAGAATAAACTCTCGAAGTCACAAGAACTTCCGCGAGTGGTCTACGATGCTAACCGCGTCTCAACCAAATTGCGACCAACGCGATGGGGAAAAAGTCGGCCGGAAAACGTTACTTGTTTCAGGAAGGGTTGACTAACAAATACCTCAATTGTATGGGAAAATCCATCACCGAGCTAAAAATAGAACGGCGAAAGCGAAAATTGTGGCACTGAGTGCAACAACGCGACAGGCCGAAGGATATAAAAAAACGGGCGTAAGTATTCAAATGCATTGTTGTGTTAAAAAGCAATCGGTGAAAGATTTTGCACAAACGATCACTTACATTTTTATTTGTATAGATATATGTTCACTTCGTTGACTTTTAACTGAAAAAAGAAAACTGACAAATTAAAAAAAATGTTTACACCTGTGCTTTATTCATTTATTTTAATTCCTACTGGTCGAGTTATGGTAGATCTACGTTAATAACGAGGATAAAACTCTTCGTAGAAAATAAAGTTGCAATTTGGATTAGTTAGTTGTGCCGAAATTGTTGCCTCATATGAGTTTAGAAACTGTTGATGGCGATATTTTAGAGGCGGAGTGTCCGACTCATAACATAAAGATGATAGTGGGGCTTCTATGAAATACCCAATTAATTCATTTTAGAATCGATTTTATCCTCGGATAATAGAGAATATTACTATTTTGACGTGACAAGTATAATTAATTTGTTATTATTTTAGAGGAAATTATCGCAGACATTTTACTTACTATATTTTATTTCAAACAATAATACATATTACCGCAAAGCGGTTCTCATTTACTAAATATTATTGGTAGACAATACTTGGACTAGTAGAGCAGTATTGGTTGACTAACAGTTTTAAATATAGTCTCAGTTGGAACTATAGGATTTGAATTGCGCGCCATTTATGTTCTGTCAAATTTAGGGCGTCAATATTTAAAGACTATCATCTATAAACTATATGAAGCCAACATGCCGCGATAAACAGTTCAACAATGAATAGTTCGCGTACAACTGTTTTATGAAAGTGGGCGATCACTAAAGTTGCATTGACAATAATTCGCACAAAATTAGGAGAAAGTGAAGAGCCTATAGAATTAACATCTCGACAGCAATACGTCCTCGTCGTGATCGGTCAGATGAAAATAGTGCTGCAGTAAAAGAAAGAACGGAAATTTCCTGATCAAGTTTCCTCGCGGAATGCTGATATTAATTGGCCTACAAGACCATGTGATTAACACTATTGGGCATTTTTCTGTGGGGTAATGTTAAGGAAAATGTGTATGCTACCCGGCCAGCAACAAACAATAATATCAAAGTGACCGTTCAACGTGTTATTCAGGAAATAGAGCCAATCTTATGTGCCTGTGTTAAGGACAATTTTGTTAAACGAATGATATCATGCCAGATGAATCGAAGCGGCCATATGAAAGATATTCTTTTCTATTTGTAGCCGTATCGATTCACAGTCTAGGAGATATTCTATAGTTCAAATGTGGACACCCTATAGAATTTTATATAACAAGGCTTTTCATCTGTATTAAGTTATTGTATTGCGATGCGGATTAAATTCATAACTTTTTATGCATATATAAATAATTTATAAAATAAGCTCATTCATTTGCGGCTGGTTACTACATTTTATTTTGTTATTCTTTCAAGAGCACTGTGTCCTCTTGAGGTGACTTGAAAGAACGATCATAAGATGGTGTGGTAACATAAGAACTTCGACGATTTTTAATAGTGCACTGCAATCTCGATAATATGAACACGCGTTAATATGAACATCTCAATAACGTAAACATGAAATTTAATATAATTGGACGCCGTATACTAAGAACAACATACATCACCGATAATGTGAACTGAACGCATATGCGCAGTTCGTGCATATTCTTATCTCGCTATTATACACATATGTACTACGTAATCAGTTTGCATCAGTCTATTTATCTGTTTAGAGCATTCATCTGCTCAAAAGCTCAAAACTGCAAATGGCAAGATTCTCGTAATATTTCTTTCACCTAATGTACCTCCTTTAATACAGCCAATGGATCAGAATATCCTGAGACTCACAAAATTATACTACAGGAATATCTTTCTAAGTTGCGTCGCTGCAAGTGAGGAATCAATAGGAACTGCACTAAAAAAAATTACATTAAGAGATGCGATTCTTCATTTGTCATCCGCTTGGGAAAAATTAACGCCAGAAACCATTAAGAATAGCTGGAATAATGTAATGCCTACAGCTGATAGAACTAATAAGGAGAAGATGGACAATGCAGGTAATGATGTACTTCTAAATATTTTGCGAGACAGATGGAGGAATTAAATCGAAAAAAAAAAAAATTCTGATAGTATTGATAGTATCATAAGGGATATAATTTCGCTGCTAGAAGAAGTAGCGCCCGTAAGTTTAATTTTTATTATAACCATAATTTATAAAATAAATTATGGTTATAATAATAATTAAATTGATTATAGGCTGCGTACGAAGCTTCAGATGTGGGAAGGTGGAATGAAGATGTAAACGAAGGACACACGATAGAATTAGACGTTAGTGAGAATGAAGAAAACGAACTACCAATCATCATAACAACGCATTCTACAGCTATAAGGGCATGATATACTGCTATAGAATGGTCCAAGCAAAATGAAATCCCTATTAGTAATATAATCACCTTCCAGTGAATCCACAAAAGAGCTGTGATAGCAAAGATAACACAAAAAAGAGAACAAACAAAAATAACTACTTTTTCAGAAAAATAAATGAGTAAATTTTCTTGATTTACATTAAAATTTTATGAAACATGTATGAGTGATGAGATGTGTTCCTTCATTTTTAAAAATAAAGTACATACACTGCATACTACAGACTTTTAATTTGCTATCAACGCCCTCTTTATTATCAACACTCTCGATATCGTGAACGGCCTGCGGGATTTTTATGCTTACATTATCGAGATTACACTGTAGTTAACTAATACGATTTATCTTATATAGTTGTATACCTATTAATAAAACTTTCATACAAGTCAATCAGTTATATCACTGCATATTTCAATTGAATATGGAATCAAGAAATTCATTCACTGGAAGTTTTTTTGCCCATCGATAACGACCCCCCCGACATACTGTGCATTTCTCATTCCCGCCTTCCCGAATCGAGTGATAAAGATCGATGACAGACCGTTCTCCTCTTTATCAAATGATCTACAACGCCTCATAACACACCCAGAGGAAAATGACGCAATGACAGATGATGTACGACTATTCCAAATGAAGTTTTTTGTTGCGCCATTCTCGCGCATTGTACATACACCGACTTCGGCAAAAAGAACTCCTACAGCTCCCGTCTCGCCGAGGAAGACCCGAAAACACATCAGACAATTTCAGATAATGCGGCGCTCGGTAAATAAATGGATATTTCTGTAACATTAATCAAATCTCTAATAAAGATATATGGTGAACGGATGATAAATGAAAACCTGTTTGATCCCCTTGCAGGTTGGATTGCCAAAGAGTTGGCGAAAGATAAAATTCTATCCGGGGATGGTTCTCTGCGCGAATCGGCTGCGAAGCTGCTCTGGCATTGAATTGAGTGGACGATCTGAGCTGCCCGGATCCCGGCAAATCATTAATTGGGATTTTACAGACACTTTGGCTACGGCATCTCCGGCGTAATTACTTCAGGGCCGACATAATCGATGTATGCGCCCATTTAATAGCATTACACTTCGAAGGCAGCTTAGCGTTTCTTGGTTTTTACTTGGTGGAATGTTGTAAAGGCATTCCCGACTCTCGAAATAAATCCAGTGAGCGGAATAACGTCATTACTTGAAGTCTTAGGAGTCAAATTATGTTAATTGACTACTGTGTGCTTTAAGAACTTCTCTAAGTTTCTTTATAGATGTATTTTTCTTTGTATAATGTTCTTCACTGGACATAATCAACTCAATTATATTCGATAACTACATATGCATTAAAATATATTTTTGGAAGTTAATAATCAATGTCCACTGAAGCGACGCTTTAAACTGGCAACATTAGCAAGGATAATCAGTGTCCCTTGATAGCTCAACGGTCAGGCAACCAACCGCCAATCGGGAGATCCTGGTTCGATTCCCCGTCAAGGCACGCACTTTTATCCTTGCTATCGCCAAAGTGGTGACCCCGACGTGATTCGCTCCAGTACATCGAACCTCCCTTACATCTCAAATTCGCGGATTCTCCCGTCCTATCCATCGCCCTATAGTCCGGGGGTTACCAAACAACGGTTCGTAAAAATGGTAAACGCGGTCATATTCCGTTAATTGTATCAAGACAAACCTATCTAGGGGGGGGGGGGGGGAATACTGAGGCGACGCTTTAAACTGGCAACATTAGCAAGGATAATCAGTGTCCCTTGATAGCTCAGCGGTCAGAGCAACCAACCGCAGCAATTGGTAGATCCGGGTTCGATATCGCCAAACCCACTAAATAATGCCTGGAAATCCTGGCATATATGCGTTATCTGTAATAACAAATATTACCAATATTTAGAGAAATAGTTCATGAGCGACAGCAACTGATGGATTGCTGTAATTGCAAAAATCCTATATGGAAAAGAAGTAATATTGTCAAATCATTACTACTTAGTGGTTGAGTTAACTTTAAGGTGAAATTTAACAATAATTTCAAAGTTAACTTAAATTTATTACGTAGGAACTCCATTATTGATATTAGAAATAATAAAATAAATAATTTGGTGTTGGAATACGTAATAATGTAGATGAATCAATGTAACTCCCAAGAGTCATTGAAAAGTCAAACATTTTTCTAATTGAATACTGTGGATACTGTGGACTTAACTTTAGTTTGTCAAATTATATAATAAAGAAATTGATTTAATAAAATTAAAAAGACTTTTAAAGTAAAAAAATATACATGCAAAAATAATTTGTTAGTGAAGTGATAAAAGATAAAAAAGTAAGTTATCTTTTAAAAGCTTAAGACATAGTATAGAGGACGTATATAAGACCTATATAGAAAGCGGTATTCAAGATAATAATGTAAATTATAAATAATAAAAATACTAATATGATAGCTGCCATTTATGTCGCCTTTACAGTAAATAGACTTTTATTTGTCTATGAAAATTATTTAGTTTACAATATTTTAATTGCTCATTTATGTTGTTACAAGTAGTATCAGTATTACAGAAAAACGATCATCTAAACAAAGTTGAATGATGTGTAGGTATCATCAAATTATCCATATATCTAATATTCGTATTATTTATTTATTTATTACAACTACTCTACAGGAAAACCCATCTACAGAGCAGGAAAGTACAGTGAGTTTTCAGATTGAAATTAGATTAGTAAATTACACAAACAAACAAATTTAGTACAAATACGTATATATACATTTAATACATAGGTATATGAAATAGCATATGAAAAATAGAAAAACAAAGATGCGTGATCAAGCATAACAATGTTTAATAAACAGAAGTGTACAGTTAAATATATCGAATTTACCACAGTTGTTGTTGTATTAAGTGCAAATTAAAAACAGGGGTGAGAATTTAAGAATATTAGTACGCGGAATAAGGAGATAAAAGCTTTTGGATGTTCGAGCATGCAATTGTGATATATAAAACTTCAGCTTGCCTAATAGGTTTTAACAGTCAATCATATTGTGTATAAGCTTATACAGAAGTATTTGAGAATAACATTCCCGCCTCGCATCAAGTGCTGTCATCGCAAATATTGCCAAAAGATCATTCTGAGGGAAGCCAATAGGTGGATACACAGTGTCAGATTTGAACCGTAGTTGTATTAGAAATCTTCTTTGAACCATTTCCAAGGCATTAATATTTCATTGATAATAAAGATTCCATACTAACGATCCGTATGTTTCAATTTTAGATCGGACAAAAGCAAAGTATAGAATTTTCAATGTATCGATGTTTGAGAAATCTGCTAGTCCTTATTAAGAAACCCAGTGTATGCGACGCTTCAGACACTACTTTAGTTACGTGAGTGTCAAAAGACAGATTTTGATCGAAAATCATACCGAGGTCTCTGAATGTACCAGATCTTTGAAGAATAGCGCCACCCAATCTATAATAGTAAATTATTGAAGATAATTTAGTGGAGTAGGACATAAAATTGCACTTAGATACATTTAGATGTAGTTTGTTATTAGTACACCAATTATGAAGATTAGACAAATTGTTCTTCAGAAGAGCACAATCATCCAGGGAAGGAATAACCTTAAATAATCCAAGGTCATCAGCATATAACAGACAATTGACAGATATTATAGTGACAATGTCATCAATAAATATATTAAATAGCAAGGGGCGAAGAATAGAGCCTTGAGGCACACCTGACATGGCACCATACTCAAGGGACCTGAAACCATTGATTTCAACGTACTGTTTTCTGTTAGAGAGATAAGACTTTAGAAGGCTTAATAAGTTTATTGAAAACCCAAATCTTGCAAGTTTACGCAGTCGTATATTATGATCGAGCCTGTCAAAAGCTTTGGTGAAGTCGGTGTAAATGATGTCCGTTTGCTTACGTTGGTCAAGAGTTTCAGCTATGCTTTAGGTAATAAAAATTAAGTATGAAAATTATCCTGAACTTTGATATTGAATGTACGTATGCAGACGAGTATGTGCAAGATTGTTAAATAAACTTGCAAAATTCTAAAATCGATACAAAATAGTGACTGCATCCTTAATAGAATCCTTAACATAACACACATAAATAGAATAGCCGAAATGGATTTGTTTTACTCTAGCTGTGTTGTAACAAATCCATCGCGTTTTTATAATATTTCAGCGGGTATCAAACGCCATGTTTTCCGGGCCTGTGTCGTTTGTCTACGAGAATACCAATGTAAATACATACATTTCCCTCTCATGATGGAGGC
The DNA here is from genome assembly GCA_037954035.1 of Rosalia funebris. NCBI lineage: Eukaryota > Metazoa > Arthropoda > Insecta > Coleoptera > Cerambycidae > Rosalia > Rosalia funebris. The sequence goes on along the minus strand of JAZFAV010000034.1, from coordinate 14,023,498 downwards.
TTTTACCTAACATCGTGTACGGCATGTGTTTCCAAATGATGTATATGTATATACATATATTGCATAAATTGCTAGTTTGAACTCAGGAGCCCTGATTCGAGGAGTTTTAAATTCCCATTTGCATATACATTTGCATTAGTGATATAATAATGTAAAGTCAGATAATAGTAATTGTACTCATTAATATTTCAGTTATAGTTTGCTGTTTTAGTAGTATTGATTAGGAACAAATATGGCCAAATTATATTCGTAGGTACATCAAAAAAGTATAGAGAGAAACAATAACTACCTTGCATAATTTAGGAAATTACAGGTTTGACAATAAATATTTTTAACATCTGAACATGATAAAAAAAATAACAGAATAAAATAGTATCAGAAATAATAGATTTAAGATTTCCTTTGATTATTTAATTTATTTTAATTAAGACATACAGAAAATGGAATAAGAAGAAGAAATGCGTTATGAGATCAACATTGCATATGTAACATCAGATCAACATCATGCATAAAATTATAATAGCATTACATTACATTACACTGTTTCAGGATAGCTTCTGGTATAACTTTACCGGGGTAGTGACCCCACTAGCAGAGATCTAAGACTTAAATTGTAAATCGATCTGATAATATATGAAAAACCTCATGCTTCCTATGACCGAATGCCACTGGGTTAAGTCAATATGTTGTTAGACTCACGACGAATTCAGCTAACGCAGTTGACGTTGATATTCCGTATCATATCGACTATTGCTTTATATTAATCTCTGTCTTTTACTCCCCGCGACAGCTTTTCTGAAACACAGGCTTGAGACTGTCAGCTTCAAATTGCTGGTATGTTTAAAATTGGTTAAGGGCTTGTATTTTTGACCTCGCTGAACTGTTTTAATCTGAGAGTAAAATAATGTATGTGTGAAAAACTGTGTTACTATTCTGACGACATAAATGAATAACAACACAAACACCGATCAAATTAACCTAAGATTAAAACTAGCCCTGGAAATTTTATTGCATACACTATTCCTACAACGTTTTCATTGTATAACCCATAAGTTATACCAATATCTTGGTATTTTTAATATTGCTAAGATTGACTCATTGTGATGTGTGCGGGTGGGCAGATGTAATTTGCTAGACAAACTAAACCCGACTTATTTTTAGAATATTAAAATTAAAAGTCATCGCGTAAGTTACTGCAGAGAAATTATAAAAATTCGAAAATCACAAACTATTTTCATCCATCCAAAAATGATTCCTCCAATCATAAAATTGTAATGGTAGGTTTTCAAGTGTATTAATATGAATAAATTACTGCCGCCTCAAAAGATAATATTTTACCCACTTTCTTCGTGATTAAAGCCTTTGAATTAACTTATATTGTTCTCTAACGTATTTGTTTTGGATTAAGCAAACACGCACTACTGCTAATAAATTGATTTCATCCATATTAGACCAGAGAAAACTGACGTAGAAGTAGTAGCTCTATCTATAGATAATATAAAATTGTTCCTGTTTGATGGAACTTCATACAACAGACGACTAGTTCCGTAAACTATATTTGTATACTAAGAGACTTTGATAGACTATTTAAAGATATATATTATATTAAAGAGCAAAAAAAAACACCACGCTGAAAGGGTAATAATTTCACGTTAAAGTTTCCTGATTCCTGGGGATTATTTTTTTTTTATATTTTTTGCGTAATATATTTTCTAAATTTTTTCGTATAGTGACAGATTCCCTCGGCATCTTATAAACTAAATGAACGGCTTCTATGCTAAAACGTAGAGGCCTTTGAACATTAACTAGCTAAGCAAGGAGAACAGTCTGAACATTTAATAGAACGAATTTTTAAGAGAGAGTGTTTCTTGGCATTTTTCGTTTCAACTCATAACCTGTCTTGGGAATATTATTTTCTATACTGTTTCTCTATATAGAAATTCCGATGTCACTGGGGATATAGTACTTGAATTTATTACTTAAATTGTTGTTGAGTAACAATTACGAATTAATCTCAGGCCTACAAGTTTTGGCATTTTCAAAGTTAATTTGGGTTTGATAAGTAACTGAGTTATTTACGCTGATTTCATATCTACCTCCCGTTTATGCCATTCGTGTAAGGTTTTTGATCAACCGAATAATCAGAATAAATTAAAAACTAAAGGAAAAATTAAATTTTAATATAATATTTAATAAACATTAAAAAATGTAGTATAAAACAACAACACAAATAGTTTTGAGTTCCTAGTTTCTTTGAAAATATCTCCCTTTTTAACAACAAACTTCGTTTTGAAGTTATTCTTGTGTAATCATTCGTTGGATTCATTCTCTTCTCAGCATCCTGCAGTAATCTGCCATCATCGCCACATCCCATCGACCCTGGTACCTTCTCTTCATCTCCTTTATGCCTTGATAAAACTATTCACCTTGCTCCTCATGGTGAGCACGCAGAAAATTAATTTTTATGTTCATATTACAACCAAGTTATTTAAACTTATCCAACATTTTGTTGACAATTTCCTCATACGTTTATAATTTCTTAAAAGGTTTTCTATTAAATGTTTAAAGTATATCCAAGGTTATTTTTCAATATATGTCATTCTTTCTTCAAACTGTTGGTCCTGCATTAATTTTCTTATTTGTAGTCCTAAGAAAATGCCTTTCTTTAATTTTGCTTTAGAAAGAGTTGGAAATTTGCCACATAAGTATTTAAAACAATTCCCATTTTTATCTATAGATTTTACATATTGCTTCATTAATCCTAATTTAATATGATGTGGCGGCAAAAGAATTTTTTGCGGATCAACCAAATTTGAATAAATAACTGTCGCGAGATGGAGTTTTGTTTATACTCCAATCCATCTGTAAATTCATTAAACATTAAGGATAAAACAAATTAAGCCAAAACAGCTACTCCTCCGGCTATATGCCGTCGACGGGCACTGAATCCGTCTAGCTCCATCTCGCGACAGTTTATAAAACTACTATCTGGAAACTATTATAAATTAAATAAATAACGTTTTTTGAACCAGGTGTTAAGCTTATAACAAAATATTATCAAAAAACAAATATTATTTAAATTAAAATTATTCAAATATGTAATTATTTTATTTAGTTAAATTAATATAAAAAGAAAATTTAATTTTAATATTAGAACATTGAACTTTGCTTGCTAATCTAAATTATAAGGAAATTTAAAATAAGTTGAGGGAACCCAATTAAGGTCAGGCATTTTAGCAATACTGCAAATAATGCAGTTTTGAAGAAAAGTGAGGAAATGGGTAGAGGGACACTAGATGGAGAAGGTGCGAGTGCTCGAGACAAGGGCAGTTAGTTAGCATCAGAGTGGTTAAAAGGAGATGTCTCTCTAGCCAAGAAAGAAAAAGTTCAGTTGTTAATTATGTAAGTATAATTTATTTGTTTGTAGTTTTAGGAAGCTGGGAATCTTTCTTTTTAAATCCGTTGTTCACATTTTAATATCTTTTTATGAACAATTTATTTTAATAAATGTTATATTTTTTAACTTGTCTTTTGACTACCCTTTGCTACACACCTAGCATGCGTATACGATCTGGTAGAAAGGCTGTATACGTAACATATATTGGTGTATTTTTACAACTTCTAGGTATTTTTAAAACAAAGTAAAAACACACTACGTAATGTCAAGAGTAAACGTACGCACATTAAAAACGTACTACAGACACTATGTAAATATCCGAATAATATTAAACCGGAATATACCCACCGATCAACTCTGTTTCGGTACATCCCCCATACTTGTATGTACGTTTCAAACCGATTAAGCACAGTGGCGCCGCAAAGATTGAGGCAAAATTTAATTTTAAAAAATTTCGGTTTTAAAAACTACAAATTATTGTACAATATACATTTACAAATACTGGTGCGTGATGGAAACAAAAAAATAGTGTTTCAGTAGTTCATGTATGTAACAAAGCCAAAAAATAAAAAAAATCAAAAAAATCCGATCACAAAATCTTTGCTGGCCTGTGTAATATGTACATGACCTTCCGATGTCTAATAAAAATATGTTCTACACGATATACTTAATAATTAAAATTAAGCCAGCGAGTGTCTCGGAGAACGACATCCTCTTGCGACGGTAGATCCCAAGACAAACACGAAATATTAATTACATGCGGGTTCCATCCAGTAATAATATCGCTTAATGCCACCCATAGACGGAATAAACATGGCGGAAGTTGTCTAACGTGAATTCGCGTCAGATCCGAAATAACAAGTGCCCAGTACGGATACGCTATAATAATATGCGCGGATAATATTAGATGTGTTGTCGTGTATAACGCACATGCATGGTCGGGTATGAGAAGAGTCAAGAGGGCCGAATTTTCAAAATTTATAACAATACTTTTATAACATATTATATTTTTGTCTTGTACTGTACCTGTACAAGATACAGTGTAAGATCTGTGCTTTTATTTCAATATTCTTTTTCAAAAATTCTCACAAAATGAAAGATAACACAAAAGTCAAGTTAAATGCCTAGTCCAGAAGTTTAAAAAACCTCTGGACCTCCACTCAATCATGTATGGGAAGAGACAATTAAGAGTATTCTTACAGAAATTATATAATGTTTCACTTACGACAATTACAATATTAATATAAATATATAATTGAACTTAATGCACGTATCAAATACCTTCTCGCAACCAATTTTACGCAATAAGGGTGAAGCATTATCCATTTGTGGTATCTTACATTTACTGATTTATCTTTAGTAAGTTATCAGCTTAATGTATGTTTTGTGGAGAGAGGAATCACCCCGAGCACACATTGCTTAGGTGCCCGAGGTGGTCGGGCGAAAGGGAAGAATGTATGGCTATTTTGGGTTGGCCGGAGAGTGTAAAAGACCTGGTGTGTGGGATGATTGAATGTGAGAGGAAGTGGATGTATGGGGAGAAAATGATTAGTGGGATTATGAAGAAAAAGGAAGAAAAGGAACGTGAGATTGGCCCGAACCCCTAATCGCGTGAGCGGAAGGGGGACGTAGAGTGAAAAGGAAATTTTTAACATCCAATGAGGAGATTGAACCCTACCTCGATGATAAGCGAGAGCGGTGCCGAAGTAGGTGGGACACTGATCTGGGGGGCACTTGTCCGGCTAGCGCAAGCACCGGCTACGTCCGGCGTCACCCACAAAAAAAAGTTATCAGCTTAAAACTATAATTCTGCTACATATGGTTATAATTTCATAAAACAGCCAGACCTAAAGCTGCTAGTTTTATATTTTCAAATTATAATAGTAAACTCGCATAATAACGTCCAGCCATGTTTATAAAATGTTTATTTTTTATATATTATTATTATATTTTTATATCAAGCCAGTCAATCTCTTTGATCCTCAAAGGCACCACATTATATGTATGAGCATATAGCTATTTTGTATTTGTTAAAAATATTCGTTTGTATGCTGCAACACACAGAGACTAGGACAAACATAATTATGATTAGAGAAAGATGAAAAGTTCCCCCGCTCACCATCGGTATTTGAATGCAATGTTGCTGTTGCAGGCACCTTTATGGAAAAATACGATAAGTTGCCATGACGCAATACGTCATTCCTGTTGTAGACACATTGTTAAGACCACGATGGATAATCAACATGAATGCCCACCGTATATAATATCCCTATTGATTACACTACATTTCTACATCATATATAAGACGCAAAAGATCATAAATAAGATACACACAGCTATTTTATGTTCGTTGCAAATATTTGGCCTGGTGTAAAACTAATACACTCATGCTCATCAATAGAGAAAAGGGCCAAAGGAGACCCTCTGTTTATATATTGTGTCCAAGCTACTGTTGTTTTAGAACTTTTTCTAATAATAAACAGCTGAGACGACAAACTCAAACAACAAATAGAAGTTTTTAGAATTATTTATACACTATAATACATCAGCATCTTGCTGAATATAACTTGACCGAGTACATGTGCTCCAACAACTTCTTCCTTATATTCACTTAAGACAGTAGCACCGGAGCAGTTTATTATTCAGGTTAGAGTAAAATATTAAAATAGTTACCATATCACTATGCATACATAAATCTTGTTTATCCATTCAAAATATTGAAATTTCAAATTTACATGATTTTGACAGTATCCTACAGAATAATAAACTACCCTGTAATAATAAACTTCTATGCTGCCACTGGAAACCCATAGGAACCTGCTTCTGTATGAGCATGTATAATAAATGAACATTATCGTAATAAACAGCTAGACTGTGTCTATTACTAACGGTAATTTTGAATTTATTATTGTATTAAGCATATACTGAACGTTTAATACACTAATAACATTTTGAAAATAAATGGCACGAACTTCATCTCCCATAATATACGAGTGAATATTGCCCATAAAACTATGTCTCTGTTATTACCGGTGGCTTAGTATTTAGTGCTATTTAATTACTTAAATAAACAAAAACCTATTAGTTTTAAATTATGCTTCCATTTACGTATCGCATAAAAGAAAATAACTTAAATGAATTAAAATGCTCTAAAATGCGTAACCAAAATTTTAAAATTTAATGTATTACCTAACTTCAACAACTTTAGCAATATAGCCTTTCAAATTACTCTTAAGTTAAATTCCAATCTTTTGAAAACACTAGAAGTGTTTTCAAAGTGAAACCAACAATCTATTGTTGGTAATATTGATTCAGATAGTACCTTCTATTCATTCGTTTATATATCTATTAGACAATCTTCTTACTCATCATCATTAGGTCATCAGTCCTAAGACTGGTTGGACGCTAACCTCCAGCTTCTCCTATCTTGCGCTAACCTACGCATTTCGCTAATTGTGCTACAACCTACATCCCTTACTATTTGCGAGCAGTAGTCTAATCTAGGCCTACCTCTGCCTTTCTTCACTCCTATTTCTGCCTCCAAAATATCGCGGACTATTCCCCCATGTCTCAGCAAGTGGCCTACCATTCTATCTCTTCTCTTCTTTAAGTTTTTCCACATACTCCTTTTCTCGCCGACTTTCTCCAATACTTCTTCGTTTCTAACCCTATCAGTCCATGGTATTTTCATCATTCTTCGGTAACACCACATCTCAAAAGCTTCTAATTTCTTCCTACTTGCTTCCCCTACCGTCCAGGTTTCGCAGCCGTAAAGTGCCGTGCTCCATACATATGTTTTCAAAAATCTCTTCCTTGTTTCTAAGTTTATTACCCCCGAGCATAAAAGTGCTTTCTTTTTGTTAAAAGCTACTCGACCCTGCGCTATTCTTTGTTTTATGTCTTTATCGCTTCTTCCATCCCAATTTATTTTACTTCCTAAATAAGTGAAGTCTTTAACTTCCTCCAATCTTTCATTATTAATTTGTACTTTCGTTTTTGCTCTGCTCTCGCGCCCTCTGCACACTAACACTTTAGTTTTGTTTTTATTCACCCTCATTCCGTATTCCTCTGTCAACACTGCCTCCATTTCGTTTAATGCTGATTCTAGTTCCTCCTTACTAGATGCTAATACTGCTATATCATCCGCGAATCTCAGCATTTTTAGTTTCTGTCCCTGTACTTTAATCCCGAAATCTACTCTATCTTTTACCACATTAATCGCCTCTTCGATGTACAGATTAAAAATTAGTGGTGATAGCGTACATCCTTGTCTTACTCCTTTCCTAATACCTACTTCCCTTTCTTCCCCTTCTACTTCTATAACAGCAGTTTGCTCTATGTATAGATTGTGTACTACTCTCCTATCTCTATACTTCATTCCCGCGCTCTTTAGTATCTCGAACATCTTCTTACTATGAGATAAAATTAATATACGTTTTATTTTGATAACAAAACGTATTGATCCAATTTTGTATAAGGCCGAGATTGTTGCGAAAACATAAATGTGGATGAAGTCCATCAACATTCCATATAGGTGTATTAAAGATATAGGGTCTTTCAATAGGGACGCTCGAAATTTACTAGGTTATATCGGCCACGTTCTTAAAGCAATATTTGTCAAATTTATTGTGAATTGTTCACTGGTATTCCTCGCTAAAAAATCATCTTGATGAAAATCTATCATCATATGGATACCGACGACATGTGGTCCCAACAGGATGGCGCTACGTGCTACACAGGGCATGGCACGATGGAGCGATTTGAGGACATCGTTATCTCGCGAAGCGGCGACGTGAATTGGCCACCGAGATCGTGCGATTTAACGCCTTTAAGCTTCTTCCTTTGAGGCTATCTTAAATCGCAGGTCTATGTGAATAAACTACAAACAATTGATGCCCTCAAAGTCAACATAATGAATGCCATCCAGCAAATTCAGCCAGATTTATGCGACGGAGTCATCGAAATTGGACGTTCCGAATACGTGCCATCAAGCAAAGCCGCGGTGGACATTTGAAGGACGTTCTATTCAATTCTTAATGTCATAAAATACTCGAGCGTCCTTACCGACAGACGCTTTAGAACAGATGTTAAAATAAAATTCCCTAAAAATATCTTCCTGAAACTTGATGTAACTACAAGAAGTAATACCTTTAATAGTAAGCCTTAAAATATGTCTTTTTAATTTTATAATAACAATTGCATATATTATATATAACCCAAACAAAAAATGGTCAATCCATCTTGGAGAAGATGCTTTTCCCAAACGTCTTTCTTTCTTATAATAAGAATTCATGTGTATTATCTGCAACGTTTCTAAGCAAAATAATCTTCTTCGTTGGAATTTTTTATGTATTTAGCCTTGTATAGATGATACACCCATCCTCGCCTGATTCTTGTATTACTTTAGTTTTGTACGGATAATACTTGTTGATCTTCAGAATTTTGTGAACTGAAAAATTATATATATATATATATATATATATATATATATATATATATATATATATATATATATATATATATATACATATATCCCTTGAAATATCTTTAAGAGTACTATGCTCTCCAAAGTTCATCTCACTGAAGATATCACTGAAGATAGACTTTATTGGAATTCTTCGTATTATACATACAGCAAACTTCGGTGTATGTTCAAGTTTGATCACCGCATACTATGATACTTAGTATTTATATTCGTTATTTATCAGTCAGCCTCTTTGTTTATTCTAATGACTGATAATATATTTGATCCGACGGCCATAGTATTTACTGTCTACTGTCCCTTAGTATTTTGTTCCATGTGAGCCACAGCCCATGTTGATATTTCTATTTTTAATGTTTGTTTTTATTAATATTTTGTAGATTTTTAATTGCATTAAGTTGTTTGAGAATAATATTTTTGGTCTTGTAATTATGCTTTTTAATGTAGCAGTATTTTTAACATTTCTAGTATAACTATAATATTTTCATAATTTATCACTTTTGTTAGCCTTTATTTAGAGCTCAGCCGTATGATTTGATTGGAAAAATATATTATTCTATTTAAAAAATCGTATACCTCGATTACAAACAGTATCATATACTTTATTTGCAAGTCATGATGCGTATTACAAAAAATAAAATCAACTATTCCGATAATATTGCTCAATAATGAATAGAATTCAAATTATTGATTTTTTCCAGACTTTTCTAACGCACTATATCTCTCTAAATATACGATTTAATTTATTTATTATAATTTTATTTTATATTTCCATCGACGGACAAATTTGTTGCAACAAATCTCCTTAACTCGGCTTCCAAGAGCATGTGCTGCATTAGACTTAAACTACTTTGGAACATCTATCACTGCCAGACAAACTCATTTTTAAATATTTAATGAGCATATAATAACAACACATTTGTTCGGTTTCTCCTGCCTGAAAAATCTATCCGTAGCTCTCCTCTCTTTGAGTCCCTACTTTAAAATTTATTGTTTTTCTCCCAGCGGAAAATATGTGACGAAACTTGGAATCTTTACAATCTAGCGTCCTCTGCTTACATCCTTCAAATATCTATATGCCACCCAATCCGAGCAATTTTTCATTCTCGGCCAACAATCGTTCTGCATCTCAAAATATTCACATCAAATATTTCCCAGAATTCTTTATGTATCTATTTAGGCATACACATAGAGTATATATATATATATATATATATTGAACGTTATCTTTTTAATGAGAATAAAACACGTCGCTACTAGGAGAAAAAAGTATTCTATTTTTGTCTCTGACTAATATTTTATATCAAAAATATTAAACCTTATGACTGCGTTAAAACTAAACATAGATACTTGTTAGACATATTACTACAAATTTTATACGTTCCGTAATATACCTACACCATAGTAAACGATAGATGAAATTAAGTGGAACAATTTTGTTCTCAGTAGAATAGGTATTTTTTAAGCAATTTGTCATATCGGATATTTTATTGTGGTACCATTTATGATTTTTGTTAAGTAGATCGAAGACTTGTACAAAATAATTTTATGGAAAATAATGTGTTTTGCCTCAAAAAGTGGTACTAAATACATCATACTCACCAATTTAAGTTACATCTTTATCTTTAAAATGTGCATATGCAACTCACAAAAGCCTTATGTGACTTACAGATGTACCAATATCAAGAAAGTTAATAGAGAAATAGTTTCTATTAGGAAGAATTTGGAAACTTAATTCCACTGTTCCACCTGCCTTGAGGTAACAAATTAATATCACAAAATGCTCTAATTAATACATATACTATATACTATAATATAATTAGCTATGCATCAATAGATCATAGTTCTAAATAGTAGATTAGTAGTAAAATTAAAAGTATGAAGGATGTAAATAATATATCAAAAATAAACATTAATAAATGCAATTAAAGAAAAAAGTAATAAGTGATGAATCATGTAGACTTAATTTTACGTAAAAAATTATATAATGTATAAAATCCATAAAAAAATAAAATAAACTTGTAGCAAACTTGATACCATGAGAATGGGGAAAGCAAAAAAAACTGTTGTAATAATAAATGTAATAATTAATATTTGCAAAAAGAAATACTTACAATAAGTCAAATTTCAGAATAACTTAAAACATTTGTTCCTTAACTATTTTATTAAATTGCGAAGAAAAAAGGTTTCTTAAGGAGAAAGGCGATTTTGCTGTAGTAATAGGGAGCAATATATGAAAATTAACTCTGATACGTCAAAGTTCTGTGAAGAGGAATAGTCAGATAATATTTATTTCTGATATTTTTATTGTGAATGTGAGACCTATAGGAAATTTTGTTATGTAAATATCACAGCATTTTCTTCTGTTATTTTGTGCAAGATCAACAACAGATATGCATGCATATCTTCTTTGTTTTACACCAAGCCATTTTAGAGTCGAAAATTTGGTCGAGATAAGTTAAAATTTTCACAGTTCAAGTATTAAGCGTATTCATGCATTTTGATTCTTCACTGAATTCACTGATTTTCATATTTACTCAAGAATGAATCACATAAAATTAAATTGAATTACAAGAGCACAGAAGATTCACAAAATAAAATTCTATTTGTAGTGAAGAGAACATTCCTATTGCTATATATCGATTTTATTTTTCAAAGACATTTTTCTGTTATATAATTGATATCATTACATTATTAAAAAATAAATTACTGTTATCGATAAAATTATATCTGTCTGAATTTGGAAAAAAAATTATAACACACTTTATCGACTTTGTGTATTACTTTTACTACTCAGTGGATATTCTAGCAACATGCAGTAGGATATGAGGCGTCCGTTCTAAATCAGCGAATAGATAAATTGGGACTGATGAATAAAAAATAGCGACTCGGGTTGTGATTCGGGATCTAGTCATGTTGACGGAAACCCCGATTTAATATATCCAAGCAATATTCAAAGCCTACCGCTGCTGATTCATATGGGTTACAAAATCCGTAGTTTAATCAATCCGGTGACAATTGTGTTAACCAAGGGAATTTCCATCGTGTACAATAGGGATTGGTAATAATTTTCGACTGGCTACAATCATTATTACTTTGAAACCAACTATCTATGAACTACTTCGTACATAATGCACGAAATATGGAGATATTAAAAATTATTTTCACCAAAGGCGGGCATGAAAAGGAAAGTATTCGTCTTAAGGCGCGTATACATCTGAGCACGAACGGAGACGAGGCAAGGCGAGACGAGGGGAATGCTTCGTTTGGGTTTCTTGGCAATCATACGAGGCAGCGATCCATCATTCGTTCGTACGTTCCGGTGAAAAAATAGCGGAAGATATAGTAGTGGCGAGTGCAGCATCGTCGGGCACAAACTGCCTCGTACGACGCACACAAAAAACCGTCTACACTGCACCGAATGGTCCTTTGAAGTATCGACTCGAAACGGATAGCCTCCGAACAGCCTCGTGGTGAGGTCGAGGCGTATTGCCGCGCCTCGTATGCAAGTATACACTTGCATGCTCGTTCGGCCTCGCCTTACCTCGTTCCTGTTCGTGCTCAGATGTATACGCGCCTTTAGATTACATAGCCTATTTCTAACAATTCAGTGTCAATGTAATGTCACAGATTGTCAAGTGGCATACAAATATGGAACGATTGGATATCAGATATTACTGAAGCTATAGATTCCTCAGTACTATTTAGAGTTGTTACCGATTATATAAATAAATATGATTATTTCAAGAATATTTTATTGATGTAATGTGTGAGTGCAGTTCCTAATAAATAATTTTTCATCTTTTTCATTTCTAATTTTGTTTCGATGATGAATTATTATGTAAATGAATTATTATGTAAATATAAAATGTGTTAATTTTTGTAAGAGCGCTAGATGTTAATTTTAAATAAATATATAAATAAATATTTCAATACTTTACTACAGAAAACCGTAGTAAAGTATTGAAATATTTGTTGATTTGTAATGCAGATATTTGGGAATTGTGTATGGAACAATACGCCCGATAAATGGCTGTCACGCTTTTGATGGCACATGAGTACTCTTCTGGTGAAATTTTCAATAACGGTTTTGTATAAATGTGGTGATATATCGTTGATATAGCGTTCACCTTCAATGCTTCAGTGGTCGTAGGCTTGTTGACATAAACCTGAGACTTCAAAAAACCCAGCAGAAAAAGTCCATAGGTATTAAATCCAAGTACTCAAGTTTGTGACTATTGGTGTCTCAACCATCCGTTCTTTAGACCGTTCTGTGAAACAAGAATATGATAGATATAGCTTCTTACTTATTATTCTCGTCAATAATGGGAAATGGTGTGAGAGTTCTCTATGTACGCGTAGAAGAAAGAGTGAGGACAGCATTCGGCTATTTATTTAGACCAGGGTATTTACTGCGCATCTCGTGGACGGTTCGATAGAGACTTATTTCTATTCTTGGAGAGCATGAATTAATTAATATCTTATAAAGATTTGGCGATAGCAAGGATAAAAGTGCCTTTTGCCTCGACCGGGAATCGAACCCGGCTCTCCCAATTTCCGGTTGAGTGCTCTGACCGCTGAGCTATCGAGGCACACTCATTATCCCTGCTAATGCGCTAGTTTAATGCGTCACTACACAGAAGTATTACAAAGGGACTAATAGAGACAATAGAAAAATTTCAAAATCCGATCTTGTCGTTAAAGGTGTCACTGCAAATAGTGCATGCTGTACACACACAGATATATGGTTTAAGGAAGGCATAAAATAATAGTGTTATAACTAACCACTGTTTTAAAGAAATGAAACTATGATTTTGCCAGATGAAAACATATGAAGAGTACAGGAGAAAAACGATCAGAGTCCATTTTTCATCAGAATTTGTATAGTAGCGCCATCGCTTAGCTCTACCACTAAACTGTCTCTGAGTATATTCGTCCCTAAAGACAAGCTAAAAAGAAGCACAGTCACATTAGATGAATTAAAATTTAAAAGCTCTACAATGCAAAACCGATCATAGTCCAAGCGCTTCCGGCATAAGAACTGTCAGAGTCCACTTCATCGAGTCTATAAAACGGTCCGTACGCGAGAGTGGTCAACTGTCACTGTTATCAGTGATTGTCAGTTTTGCTTATCCAGTACATTGAGTGTTTGCTTTGGCGTGTTAAAAGTAAAAGAGTAGGACATCTATTCGAAAATGGAATGTAGCGAAGATAATGATACTGAGTTCGTATCGACAAGGAAGATATCAACTAAAAAACGACCAATAACTGGCCGTGTAACAGACGTTTCTAAAAAAGTAAGAGTAAAGGGATATACTATAGGCAGCAGCTGTCAATGTTTGAATTTGAAGTGCTTCGAAAATATTACTCAGGAAGAAAGAGATGTGCTGGACACTTTACTTGGTTCACCTAATGCCAGGTCTGAAGATCCTGATGAGCTTACTCCCTATAGTAGAACTTCAACAGGCTTTTAAGCAGACAGAGGAAGATGACAGTGGTGGTTCTCTTCCACTATTTAAACTTGCAGAGAAGAGGAGAAAGGTGTCTGTTTAATTATATATATATATATATATATATATATATATATATATATATATATATATATATATTATTTAATTATATATACTTTTGTTTTTGTATCCCCATATTTAGTTTTGAAATTTGTTAAATGACATTCCGTTATATTTTATCTTTCTTTCTTACAATAAAATATGAGAAATCTACTTTATTATTTCTCCTGTTAAAATAATATTATCTAAGCAGATCCGCTACATAATTAAAATGATTATTTTAGTTATGCCAATACTACATCACTAGAAGTGATATTGATATCATTAAAATAATTATGTCAATATTATATCTAGTAATATTGGCATAATTATTGCTATAATTTTAGAATGAAGAAAAATGTCTCATCATCATCATTAGGTCATCAGTCCTAAGACTGGTTGGACGCTAACCTCCAGCTTCTCCTATCTTGTGCCAACCTACGCATTTCGCTAATTGTGCTACAACCCACATCCCTTACTATTTGCGAGCAGTAGTCTAATCTAGGCCTACCTCTGCCTTTCTTCACTCCTATTTCTGCCTCCAAAATATCGCGGACTACTCCCCCATGTCTCAGCAAGTGGCCTACCATTCCATCTCTTCTCCTCTTTAAGTTTTTCCACATACTTCTTTTCTCGCCGACTTTCTCCAATACTTCTTCGTTTCTAACCCTATCAGTCCATGGTATTTTCATCATTCTTCGATAATACCACATTTCAAAAGCTTCTAATTTCTTCCTACTTGCTTCCCCTACCGTCCAGGTTTCGCAGCCGTATAGTGCCGTGCTCCATACATATGTTTTCAAAAATATCTTCCTTGTTTCTAAGTTTATTACCCCCGAGCATAAAAGTGCTTTCTTCTTGTCAAAAGCTACTCGACCCTGCGCTATTCTTTGTTTTATGTCTTTATCGCTTCTTCCATCCCAATTTATTTTACTTCCTAAATAAGTGAAGTCTTTAACTTCCTCCAATCTTTCATTATTAATTTGTACTTTCGTTTTTGCTCTGCTCTCGCGCCCTCTGCACACTAACACTTTAGTTTTGTTTTTATTCACCCTCATTCCGTATTCCTCTGTCAACACTGCCTCCATTTCGTTCGACGCTGATTCTAATTCCTCTTTACTAGATGCTAATACTGCTATATCATCCGCGAATCTCAGCATTTTTAGTTTCTGTCCCTGTACTTTAATCCCGAAATCCACTCTATCTTTTACCACATTAATCGCCTCTTCGATGTACAGATTAAAAATTAGTGGTGATAGCGTACATCCTTGTCTTACTCCTTTCCTAATACCTACTTCCCTTTTTTCCCCTTCTACTTCTATAACAGCAGTTTGCTCTTTGTATAGATTGTGTACTACTCTCCTATCTCTATACTTCATTCCCGCGCTCTTTAGTATCTCGAACATTTTTTCCCATCTTACGTTATCAAAAGCTTTTTCTAAATCTACAAATCCTATATAAGTGTTCTTTCTTTTTCTATTGTTTTCTCTAACATTACTCTTAGCGCCAGAATAGCTTCGCGAGTTCCCCTATTTCGCCTAAACCCGAATTGGTCTTCTCCTAGTATTTCCTCCGCTGTATTTTCCATCCTCTTCTGCACTATTCTAGTTAAGATTTTTGACGCATAGGAAGTTAGGCTAATCGTTCTAAAGTTCTCGCATTTGGCGGCTCCTCTCTTTTTCGGTATAGTAACGATAATGTTCCTCTTATAATCCTCCGGCATCTCGCCCGTTTCATATATGTATTTTACCAGTTCAAACATCCTATTTACTACTTTCTGTCCCGCACATTTCAAAATTTCCGCCTGTATTTTATCTACACCCGGCGCTCTATTATTCTTTAGCCCCCTTAGTACTATTTCAAATTCCTCTCTCAATATAGGTTTTCCTACATCTTCTCTATCGATGCTAGACTCTTCCTCTAATATCTCTCCTAATTCCTGACCCTCGTATAAATTTCCTAAGTACTGCTTCCATCTATCCGCTTTCTCCTCTCTTCCGATCAGTATGTCCCCCGATTGAGTCCTAACGTTTCTACTTATTGTTCCTATATCCCTGAAGTTGCTCTTAATTATTTTGTAAGCCTCATCGGTCTTACCTACTTGCAACTTATCTTCTACTTCTTTGCATTTATCCTCTATCCATTGTTCTTTCGCTTTTCTACATTTTCTAATGATTTCCCACTAGAAAAATGTCTATTATAAAAAAAATTTACTCAAATAAAAAATCTTACTAAGGTAACGATTAGTTTAGGGTATAATAACATTTTCCACAGTTTAGCATATTCACGTCGAATAAATGGAGTTCAAGGGAATGCGTTTTATTAATAACAAAGTGTTCTCTCAGTGTGGAATGCCTTCGTCGATCAATCTCTTATACGAGTTCGCATACATCACTCAAAAATCCTGAACATTATTATTGATTGTGAATATCAATTCGGCGAACGATGGAAATTATGTTATTAACTTTTCTAATAAACTTTGGAATGCTCGCCTCAACCCTTTCCGATAACAGCCGTTGGATCGGTTATCTAAAGATGCGTTCGACTCGTCTAACTTTCACCCCAAATCTATGATTACGTCAACAAGAGGATATTTATCGGGGCCGAAGATATCTTTAGGTTAGAGGGAAATTATTAAAATATACTTTCTACAAGTTTATGGATAAAGTTGCACGCTCCCCAGCCACGATGAAAGCGACCATTATTAAAGGGCTCTTTAACTAGCTGTTCGTGTTTAGGATAATTTCCTCGGCGAACCTGAAAAGAAAATTAATATAATTTCGTTTTTTTTTTCATTGCCCCGTTTCATGTCCGTGAAGAAATACCGGAACACGAAATATAAGTTCGGTGGGGCTTTTGTATGTTTTATTAGCGAAATTGTTTTTTCTTAAGCATCTTACGAGCTTTGTAAAGCAGAAACGTTAATTTGAAGTAACTACGCAGAATTCAATTTCGCAGTTTAAAAAAAATATTTATTACGTGGATATTTCCAAAAGAATAATTTTTATTTTTAATGTGGTTATTCATTTATTTATCTCATTTATGAATATAACCTTAAACAGCCAAGGCCTATTATAGAATGACAGAACTTAACAGAAAACATATAAAGTCAAATAATAGCAAAATCTAAAATAAAATTTTTGAAACATTGAACATTAAATATTATACAATAAAGCATTACGTTTGTTTGTACGACTAGAATTGCAAATATCTACTCGATTTTGTATTGTTTGGAAATCTATACAAATTTTATATATCGGTGAAAATAAACGTAGGTACATTAGTTTTATGAGCTGTATGATAAAAGAAACATTTATGTTACGTACAGCCACTCTAGGAAGGTGGATATGTGATATCAAGTGTGGACAGTCAATACACTTATTCAATAATTTACACAAAAACACAACATCTAAATACTTTCTTCGAGTTTATAAGAATTGAACTTTAAATCTATTCAATAAGCTTTCATGCTGAAGAGATCTTGTTTGGCAGAATATTACATCATATAGCATAATTTAGAAGATTTTTCTAAAATTACATAGTATCGTAATAGGTCTATAGTTTTCAGTTTTGCATCTGTCGCTTTTCTTCAATACAGGACAAATCTTAGCTTTATTCCAGACTTCGGGAAAACATCGTGTATTAAGAGCCAAGTGGGACAATATTGTTAAAGGTTTAGCAAAGATGGACGCATAGTCTTTCAAAGTATTGTAAATGATGGAATTCCATTTGGACTAGTTGTCATTTGGATTTGCGTTTTTTAGTTCTTTGATAACTTCTTCCCCTTTCATATTACGATGTAATAAGATAGGTATGTTAACATTTTCTGTAGATTCCGAGGAACTTTTTTTTACATACAATAAAGCAGAATCAGGGATGGTTATGTAAAATTTTGTTTCAAATGAAAGTGACGCATGATAACACACGCCTGTCTCTCTCTCTAATGGAGCTCGGTCTTAACAACCTCTTATTTTGACCCTCATTTTTGTTAAATAATTGCGCACGACATAACGATCCTGATCAATAGTTCCAGCAATTTGTAAAATATTCCATCCCTTATCACTTAAATAATTTATTACCGTTTTGAACTTTTCCATCATACCAATTTACATCTTATTTCCAAAAATGCAATGTTTTTAAATGCATATATTTCAGCTTGTTCTGAAATTTATTCTTTCATCTCATTAAGTATAAACCACTTAAAATGACATATCATTCAGTAGAAAATAAATTGAGTAAGATAATGTATTAGCTACAACTAAACCTGCACACATATACGATATTACAGCATCCTTAGTAGACAAACTGTACAATGATACTAATCTATGCCATCTATCTGCTAAGCAGCAATGCAACTCTCCTTGTGCGAGATGTCAAAGACGCCACTTATCGAAGTTTCTGCAAAGCGCAGATGCGTACTCATTAGGAATAGCCAGTGTGGCGTAGGTGTCTTGTATGTCGGATATATTGAACCACCAATATTCATTGGCAGGCGTAATGGCCTTGATGGGTTTGCAGCAAGTGGAGCGAGATTACCGCTCTTTACTCGTCCATCGTATAGACCGGGATCGTCGTACGAAGGTAGGCTGAGCTTTGCTTCCACTTTCGCGGATCTCTACGCGAGCGGCAAGTGCCGCCCGCAAACGAGACACGCGTTACTGGCAGCGGTAAATATATTGAAAAAGTTAGACGAAGAGTGTACCAGCTCTAAAGTGAATATACATACGGGATGGCACTATGGCCATCTATCGACTAAGTCCCAAAGCAACTCATCTTGTGCGAGATGTCCAAGATATCACTCACTGAAAACTTGCGTACTTGCGATCGCTATATATTCTATACGGTGAGTGGTGTCTTGAATATTTTGCGTGGAATGTTAAATCTATTACACCAATCCATCAAGTATATTAGCAAGAAAATATTTAAACTATAGAAGAAAAATAAAATTTTAAGGGTATTCTAAGAAAGTAAAAATATTACATATATTTAGTTTAAGTTGCATGAAAATTATGTGATGGTTATTGCTGCATATATTATTTTCAAGTACTGAAAACTAAAGATGCAATAGAAACAATCACAATATGTGAATATCATTATATTGAATTGAACGTTCAACTGGCCACTCAAATACATAATTAAAGAACGAGAATCGAAACTGCGGATGGTAATAATCCAGAGTGAATACAGCAGGCAACAATTCATTACATTAAGTAGGTACATATTAAACCAAAATTCCTTTTGCATAAAATAAACGAGCGAACCAAATCACCGAGCCATCCCATTAATTAATAACGAAATACATTCACATAAAGTCGGAATTGATCATTATTGTGCTCGTCGAGCTTATGTATGTATTTAATTTATTTCATCTTCGCGAAAGCCATTTGTCAAAACAACAGCTTGCCGACATTAACGCCTTCAAATTAAATATAAATTATACATGGGATGTTGACAACTATGCTGCCATTCATTTCTGCAAATTATAAACATGTAATTTATTGAGGCGTGGGTCGGGATTTTCGAAGGAATTATTCCAGTAAGTCACGATACAAGGTGGACCTTTTAATGGCCGGATTATTTTGTTTATAGTATTGAATACATTTAATTGAATTGTATTTCATTCATTGACATGGTCTATTGATATAATTTATTGATTTTAGCTTATTTTCAAAGGAAATATTTTATTTCCGCTTAAATTTTTTGTAATTATTTTATACCATAAGAATTATTCCGTCAAATCTTCGCTTCCACAACATAAAGAGATTTTAGAATACGCGCCTACATATGATTTCGATAAATAAGAACTGTAGTGTAAAGTGCATAAGTATAGCGCAACGAGTGCAGTGCAGTGAACGAGATGCCAAATACGCAAACTCGAGTTAGAAATATATGTCGAAAAGTCAGCCATTGTGATTTAGACTTGTTCTAGAGATCAATGCAATGGTGTTCTCGCTGAAAGCTTGTAAAAGTAATTGTTCAGGAAGTTTTTCACGACGTTATTCAGAATATCCTGCGAGCACAAGTGTTCACGTTGATTCAGAGCAGATCAGCGACAAACTAGACCAAATAAACCCAGACCCAGAGACAGACGGTAGACGGATCAGAGCAGACTGGAGACGAACCGAACTCGGATCAGAGACGGGCCGAAGGAGAACTAGAGACATACTGGAGATGGGCCCGAGACGGACCACAGATGGACCCAAGATGGACAAGAGACGGATCAGAGATGGACTGGAGACGAGATAACGCCTGATTTACATATTTGGATATATAAATCTGACTATAATCATAAATAATTCTCAATTCTTGGTGTCTAAGGAATTAGTTGGCTAGTAAATTTAATAAAGGAAACTTTTATCACTTTAATGATCGAAATACTTTTCAAAAATATATCTTCATTTTTTCATATTATCAACACCTTACTTTAACTACTAATTAGTTTACAAAATATGAGTTTAATTTAATACTACTTTTAGCTTTGTTCCTAATGCCATGTGTTGCATTTAAATTGTACACCTGGATATTTTCGTTATATTTTTAAGTCCAAATTTGAGTTTTGGCATAATTATAGTCCTATATAAGACTTATATTTGGGGTAACCAACTTAGATTCAAGTAACAAACTGAGACAACGGCAGCTCCCCAAATAGAACCCATTCCCTATATAACCGGAAAAATATTAACTAATTTCATGGTTACAATTTTTGTTTACAATTTAATAGGATGCCATGAAAAGAAAAACTATGATTAAATTAAACATAACCTGGCCAAATTTTTAGTTATATTGTGTAAAGTTCTAGTTTATAATCGTAAAATGCGTCTACATTTAAGGGAAAAAATGAAAATGATAAGGCTTATTAGGTGATGGGGCTCGTAGTAGCAGAAAAGTAGCCGCAGAATGTCCGAAGCCGCAGAACCGAAGATGTTCTTTGCACGTCGCTATTAGTCAGGGAACTGCAGCCGACATAAATGCTTTTTTTTCGATGAAACTATCAGTGTTATTACAAAATCTCAGAACGATCACTCTCCTAGAATTGTTTTTACTTATGTCATTACCAAAAGTTAATTATATGTTTTCTATTCTCTTAAAATATATTTTTTGTTCAACTGACACTTCTGTTCAATAATTTTGTTTCCATTTCCATAGCATCTTATTAAATTGAAACGGTATGTGGACTTAATGAAAAAACTAAAAGTACGAATTACGTAATGAAATTACAAAATGATATTGGTAATGATTGGAGCCCGGTGCCTTCATTTTAAATGAGGCACATTGTAATATCCATTAATATTTTGCAATTCACAATTTACATTTTCTTATCACAGCTTTTCCTTCCTTTTTACTTCCCTACTATTTTGTAAAGTATGACTATTCTATGAAGTCTGTTTGTATGGGTAATAAAATAATGGATAACAGATATGGTAAAAAGATAGAACAGTTGAAATTGACATTTACATGTAGCGCTAAATGAAAGTAGTAATTACTAAAAACAACATCTTAACAACTATTTTTTGTCATAATCCACAATTTTCAGCAAATGAATAACCGAAAATAAATCAATTTTCAAATTTGAGCACAAAAAAAGTACATATATCCCGAATATCATTCAAGATGCTCTCAGCCCCCACCAAATTGAAATAATTTCTCTTCTAGAAGATCTCAAAATATTGTAATTATCTAAACTGGACTCTCCAGTACTTTTTATTGTTTTTCTCGTTTAGATTACCTACCAATTACGTAAAACCATCACTTTAATCAGATACCAACGATAACCATTTACCCAAGTCATAACAGAATACTTTCAATTGTTCCAAATTAGGAAACAAAAAGATCAGAGCGATATTTGCAGTAGACCTGAATCAACAAATTAGGAGACAAAAAGAATAACGCCACTGCAGTATTCAGAGTAGGCGTTTTGATTTCCTATTGTTTTCATGTTATCATAACGATCAAATTTTACGTACGTATGTAGAGACAAGTCGAAGCCGGAAGCATTAGGCGTCAATAAACTATGTCTAATATTGTAACAGTATTGTCAACTAATGTGGAGGAATATTTGTTATATAATACATATTAATTAGTAATGATTTGATAAAAATCGCAGATCCAAAGAACCGTTCTGCATGAATAATTTATACAAAGCATGACAAAGAAATTGGTATGCTGTGTCTGTAAATTATTGTAATAATTATTTAAGCTATTTACATACCTATGTCATATTTTTGTCACACAATTAATAACCCCTTCATGCATATTGAAACTGTATATACTAACATCAATGAAAGGTTAAAAGACTAAAATGTATTCAATAGATATTACCCAATTAATCATAATAATCTATTTGATTACTTTAGAAAAAGAGTAGACAACACAATACACACAACCAATCCCTGAGACTGCCTTAATCAATCGGTGTCAATTGCCTCAGTTAGAAATCGAAAAAGTTACTTGGAAAGTTAAAATTACTAATGAATTGTAGAATATGCATAGTCAGATTTATAACTAGCTTGGTAGTCCTGTTCGTAGTCCTATCCTATATATAAAAATCATAACAATAAATCCTAATCATATTCGTATAGCACTGACTTAGTTTAAAAAAAAAACACCAAAACACTATACACGACGCGCGTTTCGCCAACAAAGTTCGCATCATCTGGGGATGAGTAAAACAGTTTTAATCATCTGAACTCACGTTGAGTGTAGTGTATAGTGTTTTGGTGTTTTGTGGAAAACTAAGTCAGTGTTATCTTCATATCAAAGGTTCTGACTTACTCCCGTACTATTCGTACAGATAGTCCTATCCTATAGATAAGTTTTATATT
Organism: Rosalia funebris; assembly: GCA_037954035.1. Classification (NCBI taxonomy): domain Eukaryota; kingdom Metazoa; phylum Arthropoda; class Insecta; order Coleoptera; family Cerambycidae; genus Rosalia; species Rosalia funebris. The sequence continues at coordinate 14,000,248 of JAZFAV010000034.1, read as the reverse complement.
CTTTGGGATTTTAGATATTCTTTAGAAAATCATCTATGCTTTATAATTTTGAGGAAATGGTGAGAAAGAAAGAATTTGAACACAGAAATCGACTTCCATCCCCTAAAGCCTTAGACTGCGCAGGGGAATGTCGCACAAAGACAAAATCATACTGTGATCAGGGAGAGGGTTTAAACTCCCCCCGCTGGAACTAGAATCCAAGCATGCAATGACACCTCATCTGGTCCAGTCCGCCACTCCAGACTACAGTACGAATCCAACTGAATACGGTAGGCATTCCATTTTTATTATAGAGGTATCTGCAACAATGTCATTTGCACTATAGTGTGGTGGACTGTGTCCTGTATTGAGGATATCATTGGAGGCTTGGATTCGAGTCCCAATGGGTGGAGTTCGGAATCTATCTTTAAGCATATTTTTATTTGTCTCTTTATGCGTAACTCTATGACAGTCTAAGGCTTTAGGAGAAGCAGATCGATCTCTGTCTGGCTAAGATTTTCCAAGTCTTCAAGTATATTTTAGCACATCATATTAGCACTATGCACAATCATATCGGAGAGTGTTCAGAAGATAGTCACATTTAAATCATCTATAATATTTTATTAAACAATTCTAAAATTGTAAATCACACAACCATTTTTTTCACACAAAAAAGCACATAAAATGACAATATATATATATATATATATATATATATATATATATATATATATATATATATATATATATATATATTAATTATTCGTTAGTTGGATTAATTTAACCAGAAATGTACTATTAAAATTAGAATAAGGTATTGGCTGTGAATGTCAGGGCCGTATTTAGGTCCTTATGTTTCTTTGCAGTTCATTCAAAGGGTAATACTAGAGTCATCAATAGTCTTGAAGTATATGTTTGATTTAATTGGAATATATTTCAATGCATAACAACATTATATGTAGAAAATGCACACCCTGCAACCTTCTAAAATGTAAAATGTCCATGGCAATAAAACTATTGTCGATATTAGTTAACTCTAACAAACCCGAAAGGCAGGAGTAGGTATGCCGAAAGGCATAATTATTTTCCTAGTTTACAACGAAGAGAACAGAGAAATATTGTGACGTTCCCCCAGGCAGGCAAAAACATATTCTAATTCAATTTAAGTTTAATGCTTATTTTCATATTAAATCCGGAATTGAATGTCAAACTTTTTGCACAACGCTTGATTGGACTGAATCGTCTTGGCTACTGTCAGACACAATTGGAATAAATATTTAATTTAATTAATTTATTATTGCATTATTAAATAATTATTGCATTAAATTTAGTATTTTGAATTTACCCAATCGTTTTTCTTGGTGTTTCTTTCATCTAACCTATACTGACGTTAATGTAATTATAACCGTATCGTATGCAAAAAAATATTCTTCGAATTAGGTAATAAAAAATGGGATTGCCGTTAAAAACATATCAGTGACATTACAACTACACGAATCACCTAGTCACCTAATCACTTAGTTGTCACCTTATGGAAACTAAATTAGTAAAGTAACTGTATAACTTATAGTAATAAGAAAACGACGATTTTTAAATACAGCCAATGCATTTCATATGTTTCTTATAACCTCTCGAGTCATATAATGAAATATATTTTTTATAGAATATATAATGGGATATATTTTCTAAACCAGCAGTTACATAGAACGCTACCATATTTGTTGTAATCGGTCTACTACTGTTACTACATCCTGCTGCTATTTTCAACACTTAATATTGAGCACGACGGCAGCTCGAAATATTTGACCGCTGTTATAACCAAACCAGTCCTGTAGATTTTTGAACTAGGACACACGGCATTTACCAATATTCCTCTTTCCCCTAATATTTTCTTGATGGTAATTCAAGGAATTGATAGTGATGTGTATATGGCGTCTCTCATGATATGGTCTAGGTATCCAAGCTTCCTCTTCTTGATGGGCATTAATTATTTAGCACTCCTTTTTCATTTTGTTTAGGGCTTTGGTATTAGTGGTCCTATGTATCCAGGGTATACATCACCTTCTATGGTAGCACCACATTTCGAATTGCAGTTTGTCCATCTTATTCTTTTTGAGAGTCCATGCTTCAAGTGCAAAGAAATACATGGAAAAGACGTAATAACGCAGAATCTTCATCCTAAGTCTTATATTAACATCCCGACACGTTTTTCTTTTTTCATTTTAATAAATATTGATCTGGCTGCTTTTATCTCGCTCTTATCTCCTTTGCCTGATTCCCGATCTTCCTATCCAGTTCCATAGATACTGTCAGATTTATCTTGTTCTGATTCTATGGATTTTGTAATAACCGTTAGCTTAGTAGTACTAAATATTATTTTGTAATAATTTTCTATATTTAATTCCCTATCGTCAAATTTCTCCCATCGTTCCATGTACTAATAAATTTCATATACCTACAGTTTTCTGCGGGATGAATTATATTTTTGTTAGAATAATTCAAGTCTGCAGACCTATCTATTTGATTTAAATTGAATACTGAACCTCGAGGGTAAAAGATTGTTGCCATATCCACGCTGTATCTCTGTTAATTTTGCCCGTAGTAGATTTAAGTTTAATCCATAAATTTGCCTAATAACTTATTGTGGCCATAAATAGATTATTGGCTTAATTAATGTACCATGATATAATTAAATTATATTTATAGTGTAAAATAATCCTCACTAATGAGGTTAATGGTATCAAATATGTGTGTGGTATGCATTCTCAGTTATAATTGCGATTCTATAAAATTAATTCGAAAGTTGAGCGTTAGTAAATAATAGAATGTATTTAATATAACAATAACTTTTCATAAATGGGGGATATACATATCAACACACAAAATAAATTAGAATAAATTGATCTTATTAACCAACGAATAATGTAATTCTTCCAATTTTTTACGTTTGTTGACATTTTCCTTTGACCCTCAATCAAAATCAGTTACCATACATTAGTAGTTATCTTGCTATAACATTTCATCATTTCTATGTCTGACAATCAAAAAAGAAAAGGAGGTATAATAGCAATGAAAAAAAATTAATGGTAGAAGTATTTTTTTCTGTACCAGAATACTTTTGAAAAACTGGGTTGTGGTATTTATATATTCTCTAGCTATACTATCAATATCACTATTCCAGAACTGAAATTATTGTAGAGATCATTCGAATTCTTATTTTGGAAGTACTCTTAGGTTTAGGTAAGTACTTAGGTTTATTCAAAAATTAGAGTCCTTAAAATAGAAAATAGCCTACATAATACACTACCACATATAATAATTTGTCAGAGTTGGATGTTCGATCACCTTGAACATATTTTCATTCACTCTACGTAAGATTATATTGCATAACCTGATAATTCTAGGAAGAGTTAATCAACGGCGCTATTGATACTCCTAACTAACAGTTTATTTCAATAATACCGCTTGTTTCGACAATTAGTAAGTAGATGGCGTTGTTCTACATCACCGATGTGACTAATACTAGATTCGATTAGATATTCAATTATTCTACCGATCGAGAAGGATATGGTATGAAGTCTTTGGTGCTAAAGTTTAAAGTTAAATATGTAGTTTTCTTAAATTAGTCCTCATCATTATTAGTACTACAACTCTAGGATGACTTTGATTTGATTCAAGATTTTCCTCCTTGAATTGTCCCTTGAGGAGAATTGATCTTCCCATGTGAAATTTGATCTTCTGTCTTCCTGGTTCCACTTGGTATGACAGCAGAATTTTTTTGTGGATGGTTTTCTTTGAATCTGATGATATGATTGCCCATCGTAGACGTCCAATTTTAATAGACGTACATATATCCCGATAAATCCTTACATCTTGCATATAACTCAAGCCTATGTCCATGTTCCCAGACCCCATTCTCGCACTATTACACAATATGATTCGTTTAGAATGAATCTTTAATCTGTTGTCGACCACCCTAGCCTAATATCTCCTGGCGATATTTGGCAGGTTATAAAAGATGTCTTTTTTTGGAGATGATTATATGTCAGTACGTAAATTCTTATAGTTTGACATTATCATTACCTATTATATTTTCTACATCCTTAGTTTGATTAAATACGTCTTGGTTTACGTTTCCTTTCAGGACGTATCTTACTTATTTGCAAACATGGGCGCCGGCAGGATTACTTTTGGGGAGGTGCATTTGCATCTACACATTATACTATTAACTAATAAGATGTACTGCACTGGTCTGGTGGGAGAGAGCCTCTTTAAAGTCGGAAGCCAACCGACTTAACAAGTTAAGAGGATTGATTCTTAGAAGTATAACCGGAGCCCCAAGATCAACACCGATCGAGGCGATGGGGATACTGACGGGAATACCACCTCTTGATGTCATCCTGAAAGCGGAAGCCACAAAGGCAATGCACAGGGTGGGAAACATGAATAGGAAGGTAAGGGACCTGAACAGACTCTCAAGAGAGCTAGCTGAGGAGGGACTCCTATGGATGCCCTCTGACAGTACGGGTGTCCACTTCCTGTTTGACAAGAAATATAAGATCACCCTCACCAGTAAGACCGACTGGATGGAGGGTTGAGCTGGATTGCCGCTCAATGGAGACATCTCGTACACGGATGGAGCCAAGAGTGGGAACAGAACGGGTGCGGGGGTGTATAGGCGACGCGACGGGATAGGTAAAATCTTCCCCTTGGGCAAATACACTACCGCACTCCAGGCCGAGCTAGTTGGAATTACATACGGTGTTCTGGGGGCGGACTAAAATCGGACCCAAGAGAAGGTATGTATCTGCTCGGATAGCAGGGCGGCGTTGGCAGCCCTGAATTCAGCAACGACAAAGTCGAAGCTGGTCTATAATTGCTATGAAGCATTGAATCACTTGGCAGGGAAGGGACCGGTGGAACTCTTATGGATACCTGGGCATAATGGCATTAAGGGAAATCTAATTGCAGATGACCTTGCCAGACTAGGGACCAGGGAAAACCTCTATGGACCAGAACCTGCAGTGGGAATAAGTCGGAATCTGATCAGAGACCGCATCAATGGCTGGGCAAGAGACCAGCACAATAAAAGATGGAGAGGAGTAACGGGTTGTCGAATAACCAAACTCTTCATCGAATACTCAGAGATTGAGAAATGGGCCCAAGAATTCATTAAATTGAACAGGCACAAAGCCAGAACTCTGGTGGGAATCATAACGGGCCACCATAGTAGTCTGAATGCATATAAGCAAGTTGAGGCTGACTGATAGCCCGGCCTGCAGATACTGTAAAGAAAACGAGGAAACCTCGATTCATTTTCTTCACACCTGCCCCGCACTGGAGGAGAAGAGGTATCTTATATTAGGGACCCCTGTTATCCTAGAGGAGGCGAGGCTTAAGGCGGGGGACGTGCCTAAATTGCTCCTTTTATGGGATAGCATTTTTGGATAATGACCCGGATAAGAGGGGATCGCCAAGGGACTACCCATGCGATCAGTGGCTGATGAGGCGCAAACCTATATAATATAATAATAATAAGATGTAATTTATAACAGTGCATCCTTATAATTATAGGTAGGTATATAAAACTGGATAGACGCCTTAAGTTTTTCTTCAAAAAGTAATAAAAAGATTAATTCTTAATCTTTTTCTGTGTATTTTCTTTCATAGCAGAGGGGTGCAAGTGCACCCCTTGCGCTCATGTTTGCAAATGCCTTATATGCATGTCTGTTGCATAAACTGATATTTTACTTCTTCTAGCGCGCTCCTTTCATAAAATAAAAGTACAGAATCCTAATCCTAGAATAAAACGATGCATTTTATCAGCCTCATTTACTTTTCTGGAACAGAGCGGCCGGAGGATCGAACGGAATATTACAAAAACGCTCAAACGACTATACGACTAAAAGCTCGCTACAATGAACATGGCTGAACATCTTTATCCTCAATGAATATGCGAGAGAATGACTGCTCTATCTGCGAAAATTCAAACGGAGCAACAGCGCCTTACAAGAAACACAACGGGACGTGGCGAGTCTTTTCATCATGGGTCGCGTTGTCAAAGGAGCCGGTTTTTTATTATGCCATTTCGACGTGCCTTTAGCTTTTAAGCGGCGAACCAATTTCTGATGTAATCTTATTTTGTCTGTGTTCATTTGAATGCGTTATTAAATAGTGGAGAAAAATTAATAGCAAAAGAAAAAATAGTGGGAATTTACTGGGGCAGCATTGCTTTCTGTAATAAATTTGAATGTATGTTGCGTTTGATATTTTTTTTGTAATACAAACACAATACAATGCAAGTTGTAATTGCAATGTATGAGATAATGAATATAGATAGTTAATTCTTTGATCGTTAGTCAGGGTATACAGTTTTTTTAGGAAGATATAAAAATCTTGTTAAAAATACACCAAAGAGATACAATTCCGGGTATGAGAGATGAGAAAAATTGACTCGCAAATTGAATAGAGCTTTGAATTTTTCATTGTTCCAAATTACAACTACTGTAGTATAACAAAACGCGAAGGTGAAACACTCGATAATTAAAAAAATTGTCATGTTCTAGAGAATTAGTTTCGATGACGACTTCGTAAAATTTTTAAGATAATAACATTGTAATATTGATCATGAAAAGGAGGAAAAAAATTGACAATTACACCAAAATGGAGGACAAATGGAGGCCAGTATAACAAATCCTAAAAAATAATTACAGTGAAAGTACGTGAGAAACTTCAATAAATTTCATGCACCTCATGTATTATCTGAATATTGATTCTTATAATATTTGCACCTTTAAAGTTTCAGAAGAATTGATGTTCATTATATTTAGGAATCTTAAGGATCATACTTTGAAACCGTTTTTCATTGCTTAAAAAATATATACATACATTAATCTAAATACTCATCATTTGAGTTCTAAATACGAACGTCAATGAAGAAGATGAAACTAGTGTAAAAAAATTTAATCAAATAGTATTGAAAACATCCAAGCATGAAGACACCCGTGAACGAAAAAAAAAATATATAAAAAAAAAGATATTTATGTCAATCAACAATTATATTTTAATTAATATTTGAATTGAAAGAATGCTCAATTTGAAAATCATCCTGATAAAGTGGATTTGATCAACAACTGTAAAACCAGAAAAATTTCTGGGAACAATAATATAAAAACAAATATAATAATTAATGTGTATAGAATTGTTTATTATACGAAAAAGTGTATTCTATTGTTTTACATTTACATTACATGCATATTCTTTTAAAGTCCATGAAAGATACTATTTTAGTAATCGTAGTACAAATAAATACTTTCTGATTTTTATGATAGTTAAAATGACTTAATCATTACCTTCATAATCTTTTATAAGTTGAATTAAGAACTTTTAGTAAATTACGTAATGCACGTGTAAAAGAGCAAATTGCAAACCTGAGAAACTGCAGTCCATATCTACTAAATTTCTAAAATAATGCTGAACGTGTTTTGCTATGATGTTTTCTTTCGCTGTTTGGTTGCTTTGGTTCCTCATTATTTCTAATTGTGGACACTAATGTCAGAAATTGAAAAAAATAATTTTGTTTATTACCTTTTATTAAACTTTCGTCTTTTCCGCTATTAACTTTAAAATAATGCCCACACCTCTCTCTAATCTAAAAGTGGTTTTTATTTATTTTTTTTTTAAATAAATCGCAGCTAGCGCTGGTTGCTTTCATATGTACTTTGTCCTGTAATAAGGACTTTAAGTTTGGGAAATAAAAATCAATGCTTATGATAGGAGAATTAAATAGTTTTATTATTAAGTTTTTGACTACAATCTAATATTATCCTGAGTTATGGGAAGGGTTATCGAAATCTTCAGTGTCTTCTAGCCTCTGTTCTGTTTCAAGCATAAAAATTGTGTAATATGTAGCGTCTTTCAAAATAGATGAGGCAAATTCTTTACAGAAGAAAAGGGCGTACTGGTTTCATCCCTTTCCCGATAACTCTACTCACATAAGCAAGCCTTATATTAATTCATAAACTCTATTGGTTTTTCCTTCGATCTTCTTCTTAATTGTAGGACAATTCATCATAGTTGCTCTGTGCAGTCAATTTAGACAGAGAACTAACTACCACTGCCAAACCAAATCTCCTTCCAATGAATAAACTCAGACCTCTGTTACATTTGCAGTATTTTAGTAAAGGAGTCAAAAAGTCACCTAGAGTATTTCGATTTAGTAAATCATAGACCGAATTGCCTTCAAAATTATCGTATTTATCAAGCATTCCAAGTCTAGCTCCGAACGAGGATAACGAAGAGCACTTTGAAGAATTTCAGAAACCCGATGGTGTAGGTGTCCTTTCCATTTCCCCTACATTAGAAAGTTGAACTCTTGCAGATTGTTCAGGCGTTGAACTCCTCTATTATTGTTTTGCACAAACAAATATACTTTTTCGAATGACGAGGTATGATTTTAACTTTTAAGAGAAACACACAAATGATTGAAAACAACCATAAAAATAGAAAGGTTTATAACTTGATAGGTTTGAGGGTTTATAAACCCAGTGTTACCAACGAAAGCAATAAATCGATCATGAAATATAATTGACCAGAGAAATGATTTTCCTGAAGGCTGCCAATTGTTCGTTAGAAAAGTCTTCCCGTGAGAAGTTAGGTTTTGTCACTTTAGGAACACGAAACTCATTAATTCCTCGGATTTAATAGCTGAAAATTGAAGACCTATTCTTACATAGTGTAGAAAAGCCCTAATAAAGTTGTTTTAAAGAATATTGATTATCACTTAAAATAAGAATTGGAAGAGATCTGAAATTTTGTGTTAATTTTACGACTTAATAAAATGGTCAAATATAGTAAAAAGAAATAGGAAAACTCAGGGCATTACTACTCTTGTGCAGCTCGTCAGGATATTATTACGCTTGTGATAAGTAACTAGTTTAAAGTTTCAAGCAAGCATATGAAAGCCTTTACAATTTATGAGTTCCTAAATTCAGACATATTTCCATATGGATAAAGTCTGGTACAGGGCCCCCATAAGAATTTTAAATAATTATTGTAAGATGTATATGTATGTAGATGTGTATGTACATGTAGCCTTACTCGTTTGATAAAAATTACATGAGGACTATTACGCTATTTATTAACGTTATAAAAGAACAGAAAAAATATGGGGTTAAATATGACACAATGCACAAAAGCCAGCGAACCAATTTATCCATTTGCAAACACAAAATGTAAAACGATCATCTTCATCTTAACCGCAAACTCACGGTTAAAATGGATTAACCTAAACAGAACTTCCTAAGGTTAAACACAGAACATTGCGAACTTTAAACTGCAAATAAAATAAACTTGGGAACGATCAGAGCTGTTAAGTTGCTGTAAACATATGTTGTTGTACGTAATTTATGACATATTTGGCCACAAAGTTGCCGAGTTTAGGAGTTTTTACCCGACGACTCAAAACAGCACGTCGCAAACAAGAAACGCTTGTAAATCCTCGAGGAACTTCCAACTTTTCAAGGACGCGGAAAAACAACGATTCAGGTTAAATTAGTTACGCGAAACTGCGAGGGTCTTGACATTTCACAGATAAATGCATTAACGAGGCATCACTAACAATTAAGTTAGGCATAAAATAGATAAAATTAGAATTAGAATTCTTAATTCCAAAGTTAACGGTTAAGTTGTAGATTTTTCACGTTGGAGTACATTTCTACCATTATTAAAATACAGAAAAAACATCCATTCAAAGACAGAAATAAAATAAAAAAACTTAAATTTGAGTACAAAATACTAATAGAATAGGTACTGCAATGATCGTTCCTAACGGGCGGACAAATTAAACCAAAATACTGCAAATAAGGTATTTTATTTGTTTGGATCTCTTGATATGTTTGAAAATTGTGCTCGCTGGTCCTGTTGATAATAGTTATGTCACGAAGAAAATTCCCAGTGTCTGAGCTGAAACACAATATGAACGAAAAGTAGATATCTCAGTTGCAAATTTTGAATATAAGCCTCACCTTGAATTTATAAAGCATTAATCTGACATTAGTCATGCTTGCCACTAATAAAATACGTCACAGTACCTATTTCAAAATATATCTTATTCTTTTAATTCAAGAAACACTGAGGAAATGTTTTCATGAACATCAAACTTGGAACACATCTTTGACATGCCGTAAAATGTCAAAACATGACGTAAAATTAAGGATTAGAGGAGACGTAGTCAGTAGTGGTATACCACGAGAGTATACGATGGACACAAGGTGGAATAATCCAGGAATCTAAAACATATAACATGATGCCTATCTGGAGAACTTATGCTCCAGTAATAATCATCCAACAATTTTCCGTGGAATTTGTTGAAGCTAAATTTTGATAAATATTCACTTTAAATAGTATAAAATAGTACCAGCGTTTTGTCAAAGATAACACTGCCTTTTGATATTATACACATACCTCAATATCTACCCTATAATAAACGAAAGGAATAATTATTTTTTCTCATATTCACTATGTTCTTGTATTTTTCCTCTTTCCTCTTCATTTTTTATTTCTTCTTCTAGCGTTATAACCCTGCATATCCTTTATCATGTTATTTGGCCACTGTTATCTTGGCCTATCATTTAATTTCCTCTCATTGTTGATGTCTAATCCGCACTCTTTTTGTCCTTGAACTACTCAATATGTCCAAGCCTTACCAGCTTTTTTTTTATTAATTTCACAATGTCAAATGCTTGTATAAGTTAATAGATCCAATGGCTTCTCCTAGTCCTCCAAATGACTATTATTTTACATTGGGTCATATATTTTCTATTAATTCTCAACTGATGTTCATCTATGTTGTGCATTGTATTAGTCTCATTCATATTGTCACTTCTAGTTTTATTATCATCATGCAAAATTTCGGCTTAATCTTTACTTATTGAGCTTGACTTTAGTAAATTTTTATATCCATAGAAATATGAGTTACCACTTAATATTTTTAACTGCATTTTACTGGATATAGGGTATACTGGATATCTACTGGATGTTGCGTTGACCTTCGAACAAAGTTCCAAAACGCTCAAAGTGCAGTTAAAATATGCTGTAGGTTCTTGAGACATTGATAAACTTGTATCTCTTATTTTCATTAACCTATAGTCCCCTAAATTATGATCCAACCTTCATTATAGAGTCTATTCGTGATCCTTTGCTACAGTGTTTATTAATGACTTTATTTTCACCTAAGACTACTCACAATTATGTCACCTGCATATGCGTATAATTGTGTTGCTATTATAACTATATAGCGAGATTTCCAGTGTTTTAATTGAGACTCAAAATTTGATTATGGATTTGGATTACGCGAAGGACTCTAACAGTGTTTTAAAAAAGCAAGGAATGAAATTAAATTGTTTTTATTTTTCTTTCTAAAATATGCCAGACACTCACTCGATTATAAACATCGCTAAATTAATTAGAGACGGACAATCATAGGGGCAAACACATCCAGACTCTTGACGTGGGAATAGAACCCACGCTTTAATTACACCATGTGTGCAATTTCAACTAACTTTAAGCAGTTGGCATCATTACTCCGGATTTATTTACGTAATTACCTCCACACATGTTTCCAGGAAACTCAATAAGCAGAAGAAAGTATTATATATCCTTTATGCTTGAAATAAACTGTATAATAAAATTGGTTCCTATTTGCGTTGGGAATGTAATTCATCACACAAAAACTGCTTAATTTTGTAAATAGGAGTAAGTCAAGTGATTTTTCAATCCTGTCAGCTATTTCATATTATATTAAGTGAATATATTTCAAAATATTACACATAGAAATGGTCCATTTCTCACCCAAATAATAAGCAACCCCGTATGGATTGTCGTCTGTTAAAAATAATTCGTGTCTTCGTCGCTTCTTACCTGCAAAAAAATACGCCCCCTCCCATAACAGCCTTCTAATAGAATAACCCGAATTCAGCCGTCTGTGAGAAGTATCAGATAGCTTTTCGGTCCTCTCGGATTTTCGGTAAGCCTAATAGTTCATTTTTACACCTGATGCCATTCGGAGTATTGACCCTTTTCACACGATTATTTACCAGATAGAGCCGGGAGTGACAATTCGAATTCTTATTCTATTACTGTGCCCTGGTTTATTTGAAATGTCCACAGAAATTGATCACTTGGCTCCATTGTAGCGCTGGATGAATGGAATTGGTCCTAAATACCTGTCACTGCGAACCCATTTTCCTATTCGTCTTTTGCGTTTTGTCGGATCGATTATTTTTTACCTAGATCGAGAGAAACGCCTTTAAAATTGTAACCTTGTAGCTGGCATCTATAGATAAAGTGTCACCGATGTCCTTACAAAGAGATTGAAGGTTCAATTTCTGCAACCTTGTTCCTGTGAACGAGCATTAATTCTTTATATATAAGTTTCGTATTTTATTATTGAATATCATAATACAAAGTCATATATTATAATGGGTTCGTTATAAAGATTGTAAAAGTATGCAGAAGGTACAAACATTACACTTTTGAGGGTATTTGAGGGTATATAAAGAGAAGGAGGGACACTGACATGCCTTATACCAATTTGTCACCCCGTTAATAACTGTTCTTGAGAACAAAGATGACCAACTAGATTGGAGTTACAATGTGAACGTTTTCCACATATATGCATCCCAGACTAATATTATACATACCCCTATTGTAAGTCAATAAATAAATCAACTTAGAGATGTACAAGGCTATACAATCATTAGAGAATTATGTAATATAATTATAACTGTAGCTACTATGCATATTTAACTTCACAAATAGTCATAATTCTAGGGTAATTATTTCATAAATTGTGTTAGCAATGCACAAGTAATGTTGTGTACTGTTAAAATCCTTTTCGTGTAATTTCTAAGCAAATATTACCAAAGTAAGAGGTTCCAACCAGTTCTGTTTTCAAACTATTGCATAGTTCGCTAGAAATATCATTCCAATCTCTTGTATATTCTAATTTAAAAAGGCATTATCGCCATCTAATTGATTCTCAGTTAAGGGTACCAGGTCGTCCCTGAACTGCATATCGCGATTTCATCCTTATTAGAAATCATCAGTGCAATATACCGACTATATCTGACGTCCTTAGAATATTAGATAGATCTTATACTAATTGTAAGCCGGAATAAGCATACATGTAGAAATTGACAAACGCCATCTACTTGCTAAGCGACAAAGTGCAACTACGGGAAGTTATACTGCTTCTCATTTCTGATGTAGTTACTTAGTGTATCGCAGGTTTTCACGCAACACCACGTAAGGAGGGTAATAATTTAAAAGGAATTATTGGCATCTAATTGATTTTTAGTTAAGAGTACCAGGCCGTCCCGAAACTGCACCTGCAGTTGGTGCAGTTCTTTACTGAAAATCAATTAGATGGCAATGATTCCTTTTAAATTATTACCCCTCACATGGTGTTACGTGAAACCCTACGTGTGGATGAAGTACTCTATATCGGAGATGTAGCATAGCTTTCAGTAGGTTACATTTTGTCGTCTAGCACGGAGATGGCCTTTGCCAATTGATACATCCTGTGCATAATTGCATAATGTAAAACATACTAGATATAATTGAAATAATGATACTGCAACTTCACAAGAACATTTTGGGAAACTACTTATGTTCTTTTTTCCTGTTTTATTCTAGTTTTTGCCTGTTGTATCTCTTTCTAGAACCGAAAATTAACACAACATAATGAATTGCCTATCTTAGTACCTAAAGAAGTTGTCTGAAACGACTGATAGTTATTTTTTCTTGCTCTTGAAAATAATAAATTATAGGCTAATGACTTTAGAGCTTGAGTTTTTATGAATGGCCCAACTTTCCTGTTTACTGTAAACTTCCTCAAACTACGATTAGCTAGATAATATTACTTGAGGGTTGTTAGTGCTCGCTCCAGTAGGAATGTCATTGTATAGAACTCACGAAGAGAAGTATATTTTCTGATTTGTTAGTATTAATTATAGAAGTTTTTGTTAGTGTGGCGCAAATTTAAAATATATATGATTTATTTTAAAATTAATCCTTTGTATTGTTATGTGCACGATATTGCAGTGAACTCAGAAAAAATAACTTTCATGAAAAAATCGATAAAACGTTGAAAAATAATATATAGGTACGCTAAAGGAGAATGGTATTTAGCAGCGCCCTTTGAAGAACACGCAAAGTTTAATACTCTTCGTATAACCATAAAAATATTGTCACTATTATTCCAGGATAATTAAATATTCTCCAAATTTCCTGGATTAGTTACTGTGAGCTAGTTTGGGTCACCTCCTGGAAACAATGAGTTTCGAAATCATGATTTTGTTCAGTTGATAAGTGGAAGAGCGACTTGTAGCCAAATCAGAACTTGACTGGATTTGAAATGTGACTAATACATAAGACATCCCTCTAACCTAATCGAATATTATCATAATTACGCTTTTATTGCAAAGCAATCAAAATATAAATGCAAAGAATTATAAAGAATGGTAAAACTAAATTAATTTTCACCAAACAGATAAAATGTTAATAGAGCCTTAATAATAATATAATAAAAGATCTTAAGTTTCTTCTTCCTCTAAGATTGTCAAAGCAAGTTGCAGGACCTACGATATATCATATCGGCTACATCTGTTAGACCAGCATCTAAATTAAGTCGACAATATTTGATTGGGTGTAATGTAGAACTTTTAAATATTTCTCTAAATTCTCTACTGCAATGAATAGTAAAGTCATATGCCTTATCCACAACCGCATTAATATAAGAAATTAATAATAATTGATAGTTAAATATCGCCTACAAATACAAGTTTTTGGCCAAGAAAGTGATGTATTAGAAATGATTGTGTTTAAAAAAATATTGGATTAGACTTAAGTCAAAACCTCAAGAATATTGCACTCGAGATTATTGCATTTGCTGGAGTTCAGACTTAATTTGTTAAATTCACACCGGTTTTCACATCAGAGCTTCACAATACTTAAAATTCCCGAGAAACCGGTCACAATCACACATATCAGGTAAACCTTAATATAACTTGGAATCATTAGTATTCAGTCACAGATTCACCGCAGTAATATTTTCAATGTCATTCATGAAGATGTTTTACAGTAATCGTTTCATATTGAAACTTTAACTTACACTAAAGGTGAAAAAAATTTCGACAGATTTTATCCGTTGCATGAAATAATATGCTTCCTTCCATCAAGATAATACTTATTGATATATCGAGAGAATATGACAGGCCAACTTCTAATATAATATATATATATATATATATATATATATATATATATATATATATATATATATATATAATAACTTCTAATGTTTGTAGTAGCTGTACAATTGAATTTATAAACATAAGTTTCTGAAATACACTAAACAACCAATAAAATAAAATCTTGTTATATTTTATGATAATACTATAATGTAAAATAAAGTATTATCATTAATTATACTTACTTACTTTCTACAGTCATATGAATGAGTCCAAAAATGAAGGAATTGCTGGGTTGTTACAATACAATTTTCAGCTTATTTGAAAATTTTTAACTCATATCCTGGCTAGATTCGAAAGTTCAAATTTTCAGGGCTTTTTAAGAATATAATTAATCAATTTTTGTGAAAGTTTCAAGTAATTCAAAACTCAAAGAAAAAAGTTGATACTAATTGAAAATCGCAATTTGTTGAAAATCGAATCGAAAATTAAATTTCGAAAGTCAGGACGCTTCATAATATGACAAAAGTCATATTATGAAGAGTCATATTATCATTAGATACTTCAATGTTTACTAATTTTGAAACTATAAATCAAGCCAAACAATATGAGCCCATACATAATTTTTAATTTTAAAAATTGTACAAATAGCAGCATTAGAAAAAGGGTCAAATTTTATGAAATTAACGGATCAGTTAAAATCTTCTCCGAAAGCCTGCATACGATCTAAGCTTTAATATAATTTTTGTCGGTGAATAGAGAGTTTACCGAAAAAAATGCGATGAGGTTGAGATCAATCGGTTAAATAGACTAAGAGAAATAAATTTTTGAAAATTGCTAGATTTAAAATTTAAAAAAATTCTCTTGAAGCCAAATTTGCCTTGATTGAGCTGAGACCTTGAAAAACCCCATATATTAGGACCTACTTTCATATAAAAAATTATGGGACAAGTCGCTGATCTAAGTGCGCAAAGTTTTGTCGAAAAGTAATGGATGTGCCCATTTGAAAAAGCTATATATTATCACCCATATCATCTGTATATGTATATGGGAATATGATGTGCATTCAGGTTGAATGCCCGACGTGGAGCTAATAAAAATGAAACACTTTTCTTTGCGTTCACATCCTAAATGGGTGACCTATCGTATTCTATTATAGAGGATTAAGACAGTATCACTCGTATCATGGTCTGGAATGGAGGGCTGGACACTGTATTGGGGATGTCATTGTATACCTGAGTTCAAACCCAAACGAGAGGATTTTAGGACCACTCCGTGTGCATAGGTGCGTTTGTCCTGATCTTTATGTGTAACCATCCTCACAGTCTGAGGCTGTAGGGTAAAGAGATAGATTTGTGTGTCAGTACAACTTTAACATCTATTCGAATATAATGGGCAATATTTTTAGTTATATACTGGATAACAGTGACTAAGTTGGTGACTAATTTATGTTAACTTGTACTGACATATTACTGACATGATCTATTTTTCTATAGGAGTGGTTGCGACAATGTCATTCGCACTGGGGTTAGGCGTGATGGGTTAGGCCTAATATTATTGAATTCATTGTATGCTCGAGCTCAAATCCCAGGGAGGGAAGATTAGGACCTCTCTCTGAACATAAGCATGTTTGTCCTCATCTCTAAGTGTAGTTTTCCCCTCCATATCCTGAGGCTATAGGGGAAAGAAGTCAATTTTGGTGTATCAACTTTAACATCTATTTGAATGTTACCAAACAAATCAATACTTTTAATTATACACCGAGTAACAATAACTAAGTTAGTGACCGTAGATAGTCCTCTTATGAAATTGTGTTAATTTGTAGATAACATCTTAGTGGCATGAAAATAAATATTCTTTTGAGACACACATTTTGTGACAAAGCACCTATTTGCCTGTGATCTTGAGTGTTTTAAAATGACATTCGCTGATCGTGTAAAAAATATTTAATGTTTTGGCAATGACAACACTACAATTCCTTTAGAATATTTTTTTTTGGGTGCAAAATTTTTGAAAATTTTTGTAATTCTTCGATAGAACTACACTTCCGTAGAAAGATTGTCACTAAGTTTCAGTAAAATATTTTATCGAAAATATCCAATTTTCTAGGCGTTGCTACTGGAAATGATGCCCTTCTCCGTAATACTTTAGTCATACATAATGCAATAGCATGCGGTCCAGAATTTTTGCATATTATGCAGCCAAAACCGCATTTGCTTTAATAAGCTTGTAGTTTATGACGTGCATTCAAATTCAATAAACTCTGGCGAGGGAAATGTTCGATGTAATGGTGGATGTAATACCGTCTGTGAAATTGAGCCAGAATTTAGGTTACGCTGAGTATTAAATTCTGTACGTAAGATATATTTCTACTAGGACTTCTTAAATGGATATTTAATTGGCTGTGTGCTTAGTACTACGGTAACATTTTTCTAAAGCCCTTTACTGAACGTTGAGCATTACGTTCTGTCTACATCGCTACAGCTCAAGCGGAGAATTCAACGAGAATAAGATAAAAATATCCGACATACGAACAGGTTTGTTGGGGAAACAATTTGTTGCTTGCCGATCGTAGTAATCCCTAAGGACTCTGATACACCTTTTAAGCAAAGTGTCCGCAACTTGTTCGTTTACCAGCACAAGTAGGCACCAGAGACTAACGCATAGAGCTCAAAGTATGTCATAATTATGTACGTCATTATTAGAAATCTCAGGACAATTTGCATATTACCATTGGAAAAAACGTCATATTATAATAAGTGTCTAAAAAGGGAATCCTTGCGGAAATATTTTATCATGGCATTTTCGTCGAGTTGTGATTTTCTCGTATAGTTTTGAAGCGGATTAAGTACCAGAAAGCGCCAATAGGAAATGAAGTCTCGATTTGAGAAATATGATCCCTTAATAATAACCATTTTAAACGAAGCGTACTTAATCTAGACGAATTGCAGTTAAGACGGTCACATAATGTGGATTCTATGGATAATGTTACTGTCATACAAAAACAGTTGAACAATATAGGCGAATTACATGGGTAAGGGAAAGAGATCATTATTACTACAGTAACAGTATTGGATCGAATTATAAAGAATTATTTAATAAAACGTCAATATACACAACGTGTTGCAAGGTGTAAAAAATGGTTTCTTCCATTACTTCTGACGAAATGACATACCAAAGAAGTCACAGAACAAAGTTTGGATTTTGAAAAACGAAGAGCAACCAGCTTAGTCTAAAAACTCAAGATCTGTGTGGAAGTAAATTATTGTCACATTCTTTGGTAAGCGTCGTCTGATAAATACTATAATAGGGGAACAATATGAGATGTACTTCTAAATAGTATGTATAATTTTTCTTGCATCGCCTATCGCTCTCGCAAAATACTTGCAACCTATCGTTCAAGGTCATATATGCACATCCAGCGTAAGCATCCAGCATGAAGATCTTATATATCCCCTACTACTATCCCTACCCCTAGGACCACTACTATAGAAGCATATTTGGAAACTGAAAATTCTGGATCACTCTCCTTATTTCTGGATTTTGCCCTATGTATCTTCGCTCTATGCCCATACGTTTAGTATCAATGAAAGAATAATATCTTAAATTTGAGATAAAACATTGATGAATTATGAATACCTCATCACCTCATCTTACTGATAAGCCTATATTTAAACGAAATTAGGAACCACTGATGTATGCTTAATGGTGGTTCAATGACCGTGTTACAAATCATATTGTTCCGACTGCCTTCTTCTAAAAGAATTTCCACAAATCGCAAGAATAGTAACTGTTATTTTAACAAAAACAAAATGTTAGATTGTAAATAAAATATAAATATATCTCAAGGTTGTTACAATAAGAGAGCAAGATTTGAATTGCGCGCCATATTCACTGTCATGATTCGAGAGGTAAATAATTATGACACGTCTATAGCAGACAGATAGGAGTTAATAAATATGGAGTGTTACACGATACAATAAAGCGTTTTTATTGTTATACATTACTATCAAAATGGTGAAAGCTTGGTTACTACGATTCGTAAAGTGCGTCCAATTTTCGGTAGAAATAATATTCCAAATTTATCAACCGTGAAAGTAATAATCAAAACATTTCAAAGTACAGATTCAGTTGTTACTGTAAAACATGAACGATTTCGTGTCTTTCAGAACAAAACATCACGACAGTTAGCGAGAGTCTGGCCCACAGTCCAGGGACCTCGATTCGTCATAGTGCATAAGAATTGGACATTTGAACAACCACCCTTCATCGTATCCTCACTAAACATTTGCATCTTCATGCTTACAAAGTCTAATCAATTGTTTGTGCCTCAATTGGAAGATATTGCTCATGAAAACATGTCACTTGCCATACTACCCGCGAAATATTGGCGGCCTTGCACAAGTCTTTTCCTGCACGTATCTTCTCCCGTTGTGGTAACCACAATAACACCTATGGACTTTTTTTGTGGCGTTTTCTGAAGACTCAGGTTTACACCAACCAGCCCAGGACCACCCAAGGCATTGCAGTTGAAATTGAACGCTGTAACAATGAATCATTGTTATATTTATGCAATGCCGTTATTTAAAACTTTTCCAGAAGAGTACTCGTGTACTACCAAAGTCGTGGTGGCCATTTTCCGGATGTGTTGTTCCATACATAATTTCTAAATATTCTACATCATAATCAATAACTATTTCAATACTTTGCTCCAGAGAACCATGGTTTATTTAAAGTTCACATCTTGCCCTCTTATTGTAACACCATTTAATTTTATTAGGACTCGTGAGAGCTCTATTTTATAATACGAAGTTTAAATCATGATGTCTCGCTTTAATATTTGCAGTGAACTGATTTTCATCTCTTAATACGGTTTTATAATCCAATCTCTGTTATTAATACTCTTGCTTTGACATTTCTAACAGTTAAGTATTCTACAATACATGCTACCATATGGACATAATCTTTATGGGAACATCGAATTCACAAACATGAAATGGTGTACATTTTGGCAACAACAATATTGTGCGTTGTTAAAATCTAACAATAAAATATTGCTTTAAGTGGTTCTCTCCGTGGTGAATTTTTATTTTACACTAAATAGTTATGTAACATAAATTAATTTAATAGAATGGGTGAGTAATAATTATACTAAAAATTACACATATTGAAACTGAGAATTAAATTGAGAAAACACGTCTTACATATTTTTTTTTCATCAATTTCTTAATTTTCTGACGACTCTGAAGAATTATACATGTACGATGGGTACTTGTCTATATGGGTTATATAAATCAAAGATCAAAGAATAAATATAGAAATATAGAAATTCGAAATGAAGAATGTAATTTACAATACATCTTACCCACCATTTAAATACTACGTCGAGTTAAACAAGTTTGATCAGAATGGCTACTGCATTATGGGGAATATTTTTCAAAATTTCTCATAGTTTAGTTTCGCCATCTATGCAATTTTAGTTTAAAGAGAACAAGTGAAATGAACGCCCTTTTATACATAATAAATGAGGTACATAAATAAGGTAAAATTACCATATTTTTTATGACCTATGGAGTACATTATAATAAACAAATATACTTGTTTTCATAATGCTAAAATGATAATTTGCATTTATATATTAATTAAGGAAACAAATTTTATATGTATAATCACATCCCGGAAGAATGATGTAAATATGGCTAAACCATTCCTACTAGATTGACATTTCTCCGTGCAAATAATATACGTAATAAACAACCTCACGTTCCGTGTATTTACTCAAAATTTATACTCAATTCCGTAGCTCTATTTACCTGTTCAACGTATTAATAATTATTCAAATATTTCGGACGTATATTGTAATCAAATATTGTGTATGCAAATTGACGAACGCCCACCTAATACTACACCCTGAGTTATTATTTCAAATTATTAATTTTAAATTTATTTGAAAAACGTGTTGATAGGCCGAGTAGAAAATTTACAGTAATTTAGTATCATATAATTTTGTGGTAGACATCCAACAATGGCAACAGTAGCAACAAGCTTTTGAAGTACCGAGTACAATACCTAAGTGTATAATAATTCAGCTATACATTATCATGGGAACAATATACCAAGTAATATTTTGGGTACTTCTAAAATTAATTCGGGACTGTAATAACTATTATAAGCTCAGTTGTTTCTGTTACAATCAGGTACCGTTGGGAAAAAGGGGGAGATATTATAAAATGTAAGTAATTTTGTTTCTGATCCCATGATGACAGGAAATTTTAAATAATTTGCAACAGACAATGATATCTATTTTTTCTAAAAACTATCTTGTTTTCATACTAATCATTAGAGCTGTCCATTTAGATGCTTCGTCACTAGCCGCGCAGTACTGAAACAACTATGTGTAATCTATAATAAATTGTGTGATATGTAGGTTGTTAAAGGTAGGTTGTATATGTAGGTTGCAATATTATTACTTGTAGACATTATATTGAAAGTAATTTAATTCCGTATCATGCCGAACGTACATGAACGTTCCAGAAGATCAAAAAGGAGATCAGTTTTCTGCAAACACTGAAAAATTATACATCATTCGATGCGTATTTTGCCCACCAAGTTGGCATAGTCAGGAGGCTATTAAAACTGTTTAAGTTTATAGTTGAAGAGATGATTAAAACTGACGAGTCTCAATCATCCATTGATTATATCAACTTGAATAGCGTAAAGCGCGTCAAGTCTTGTATAATCTTTCGGTGTTTGTGAAAAGTTGATATTCTTTCTTTGCCACCATCTATCTCAGATTCCAAATCTTTGTCTTGCTTTAAGAGTTTATTTATTATCAGTTGTGCGGGTTTTCTAATTCACAAAGTGTCAAGGAGGTGGTACGGAATAGTGAAAAGGGTGTTAGAGGAGGCCGCTTATAATTGATTGAAACAAATGACTTTATACAAACTGTCGTCATTTTAGATATTTTCGCGACTTTCTATTTTTTAACTTTCTTAGAGGTATAGTAATTAAAAAATAAGTTTAAAAATAATAGCTACAAATTGACAAAAATTAAAATCTTGAAATTCTGGTGATTTCATTGTTTTTATTCTTTTTTTGTGTTAAAACTTGCTATTATCAATGAATAGGGCACATAATAGGCGAGCTTTTAATATAATTTGAATATGATTAGGACATTTTTGTTTGTCTATATTAGAACTTACATGGTGGTAGGCATGCTTCTCGTTCTTCACCTTCAGTTCCTGGAAGACAAAAAGAATTAGTTAAAAATAGTTTTAAAAGTTCAAGTTCTTAGGTTTATGTGACGTATCTGTAATATATTTTTAATTCATATTTCTAAGTACAAAATACGTAAATAAATTTCTATTTAACAAGTACAAATATATACTAAGATTATTCTTTGAAGAATTAGGGCTCTCTGGTCGTGCTATGGACAAAAATTGATCTACTGATAGATATTAATATTAATACGATAATTTGAGAAATATTCGAATATTCATTATGTGACAATTAAAAAAAAAATAACGAAAGAATCTGATTTCTTCTTTGTAACTAATTATTGTCAGCACATAATATTATAGACAACAACATATATGTATTATGTATACAATTATGTATACTTATGTATAAGGTGGCCCAAGTTAACATCGTATTGATTATATTTTAAGTAACTTTTGAGATTTGGTTAAACAATAAAAATTAGTGGCGAACATTTTATAGAAAATTAGATACGACCTCTATATTATTATATAAAGTGTTAAAAGTATATTTAAAACTCCTTAATATAAGAGAATTATATTTTACACAAATTTAATGTGGTATACTACTATTTCAACTATACAGAAAGCTTTAAAAAGATGTCTGTTGATAAATTATGTCGAAGGAAATATTCTGATATGCTGGACTCATTCTGTACATATTTTTTTATTCTTGTCATTTACATTATACAGTACATGGTACATATTAAGCTACAAGTTATTTTATAGTTACGAGCATCTTTACTAATAACGAATATTAAGGAAATCACAAATAAATGTGAAAAAAACAGGTTTAACAGGTTAGCTGCGAAGCATATTTCACATTAACTCCAAATCTTGTTTATGTCGGTCCATTTGGGTTCACACAGAAACTTGAATGTTCGGAATTGTCCACCTAAATAGATAGACAAGAAAGACTTTTATTTTTAGATTGTACAGTCATCTCTAGGTAACAAAACAGGCCTATACTTTGTCTACCAAACTGCGTGTACAGAAAGCTTGAATAGAATCTCAACTGCACATCGATAATACAGGTTCTTTTTCCACTGTTTGTCTACCCAATTGGATATACAGTGACAGTCCCAATGCCATGTGTATGTTATATATCAAGACACATTATTTGGTTAGGTATTGTAAGCATAAATTTAATGAATGTAACTAATTTAGATATCCTATTGTCTTTAGGAAATATTTTAATTTTTTAAGAAATGGAAACTAGTGTAAGTGTAAGGTGAAGTGAAAAGACACTAAAACAATGCCGAGCCGGGAAACTAGAAAATGTAAGGTATCTATTGTGAATTGTAAAGACCTCGGTGAAGAGTCTAAAAGAGCATTACCTCAAAAAATATTAGAAGAATTATCCAGAAACTGGGGTATTTCAAGAAGTGAAGACGAGCCTGAGCCATTTGAAAATTCAGGCAGTGAATATGTAGTTAGCACTGAATCGGAAGAAAATAGTTCTACAGACATTGAAGATGATTACGATGTCTTGGACGAAGATGCTGATTTAGATAATGAAGTTGATACTAGTGAGTTAGATGATAATAATAGCAATGAGGTATGTGTTTGAAACGAATGCTCTTATCAAAATCAACCTCAATTTTCATTCACCAATGAAGAAAAAATCAATATATCATTTGAACTAGCTGGTTCAAAACCAATAAATTACTATAAGCTTTATATATCTAACAACTTGATGGAGTTGATGGTCAGAGAAACTAACGAAAATGCTTAAACCTACTTATCAAATAATCGAGTAAAAAGGAGTAGTAGGTACAAGAGCGTAGATGCTAAAGAGATGAAAATCTTTTTAGGTCTCAGAATGTGGACTCTGGTCAAATAAAAAATTATTCAAAAACGAAATATCCTCTTTTATAACTAGAAATCGTTTTCATCTTTTGTTAAGGTTTTGGCATTTTGGTGAAATGTTCAAGGGATGATGCAAAGTGAGACCTCTGCTAGATTTAATTCAAAATAACTACTAAAAAGTAAAAATTCCAGGTCAAGATCTAGTTATTGATGAGTCAATGGTGCCTTTCACAGGCAGGCTTAACTTAAAACAATATATTCCTGGAGAAGCCCATCAATATGGCATACTGTTGTTCAAACTTTGTGACCAGGGTAGTTATACATATAAAATTATCCCATATTGTGGCAAGAAAAATGAAAACGACCCAGGTCATGGAAGTATTGCTACAAATGTTGTTATGACATTAGTGAATTCATACTTAGGTCAAGGGCGCATTTTATGCACTGATAACTTTTACACCAGTGTGCTTTGAATCTGTTCACAATATCAATAAATGAGTTCCAACATCATTTTATTTGTATTTTTCCTGTCTACCCACTTGGGTGGACGATGCCCTCAAATGCACCTAGTAAAACGATCAGTAACATATAAGTCGGAAATCGAGAAAGGAGCCACCAAACCGCCAAGCGGTTATCAAAGTAGTTCCCGAATAGCAAAGCTATTACATAATCGCTCTAGGAAACAACTACTCCTCGGGCTAAAACCCCGCCAGGCATTGAATTATATCCCAGAAGCGATCCTCGACCCCTTCCTCGTGTTTCTGCACGATCAGATAAGATTTCAAAAAATAAAACCCGCCACAGGTAGGATTCGACATTTGTCACGGATCGGAACCGAACGACATACAGCTGTTTCGAACTTATTAGTTCTCATTAGTGCCGTACACGGTACGCCGATTCAGGACAAATGCCGAATGAACTCTATGGCGTATACATTTTTATCGATACGATCTCTGTCAGTAACATATAAGTCGGAAATCGAGAAAGAGGTCGAGTAAGGGGTCGAGAATCGCTTCTGGGTATAATTCAATGCCTGGCGGGGCTTTAGCCCGAGGAGTAGTTGTTTCCTAGAGCGATTATGTAATAGCTTTGCTATTCGGGAACTACTTTGATAACCGCTTGGCGGTTTGGTGGCTCCTTTCTCGATTTCCGACTTATATGTTACTGACAGAGATCGTATCGATAAAGATGTATACGCCATAGAGTTCATTCGGCATTTGTCCTGAATCGGCGTACCGTGTACGGCACTGATGAGAACTAATAAGTTCGAAACAGCTGTATGTCGTTCGGTTCCGATCCGAGACAAATGTCGAATCCGACCTGTGGCGGGTTTTATTTTTTGAAAAGTAAAACGATGTTGTATACCCAATTAGGTAGACATATTTTATTGCATTAAAATTTTCCTTTTCATGCAAGGAACATATATGTATATGAGAAATTGTTCTGTGATTCTTAGCACGAAAGTTACAGCTCTGGCAAATATGGACAAATCACATTATATCACTCTGGCATTATAGTCAAGTACAGCTGTCCATTCACTTAGGTAGACATGGCAGCCAACCTGTTAAAATTGTTTTATTATTGTGCACTTTATTCAGTAAAGGATTTGGTTCTTCACTTTTCACAGATGATTATCTGAATAATAATAATTTTGAATAAATTCGTTACGGTTGGAATTGTTTAGAGTTCATAGTAGTACATCCTGGACACTTTATGAAACTATATTAGCATCCTGTATCGATCTTTAAGAATATCTCCCATTAGAAAGTTATTACAAGATTAGTATTTCTCTGTTTGTTTTAATAAGAACAGTCTTTTTGAATCGATACGTAATTACTTAGCAAACAATATCCAATACAGAGTAAGAAATACTTACAAGTAACCTTGTCAAATGCACTCTAATCAAAAATTTGCCAACACATTATAGAAGGCGCTTAAATATGATCTATATTCATGCCACCTACTAAAGCTCGCAACTCGATATTTTAAAAAGAAATTTAAAATTCTATAGGAGCACAGTAGTAGAGCAAGGGGGCTACCAGCTCACCCTCGGATTTGTCCGCGGACATTTGATGCGGATGGCATGTGTCCATCGGGAGTGACCAAAGATGTGGGTGGGGTCGCGAAGAGTTCTTGTGGATGATCAACAATGACCAGAGGGTGTAGAAAAAAGCGGCGGAGGGGGGCGAGGGGAAAAAAGCATGGTTAAGAAAAAAAGGGGCGTGGCTGCGTTAAGAAAAAAAAAACATGGCTGTATTAAGAAAAAAGAGGCGTGGATGCGAAAAAAGAGGGTGGGGGGAAAAACATGTCTGCATTAAGAAAAAAAATGTGGTTAGAAAAAAGGGGGCGTGGCTGCGAAAAAAGAGGGTGGGGGTAAGAAAAAACGGTGTCTGCATTAAGAAAAAAACATAGCTGTATTAAAAAAGGGGGGCGTGGCTGTTTAAGAAAAAATAGGGTGGGAAAAAACATGTGTGCATTAAGAAAAAAGGGGCGTGGCTGCTTAAGAAAAAAAGGGGGTGGAGAAAAAAGGGGCCGTGGCTGCGAAAAACATGACGTCTTATGATTGGCGAATAACAGAAAAAATGTCTGACGTCTAATATAGGATGAGATAGCACAGAAAGAGCTTAGTAAAAAAAGTGTGACGTCAGAGCCTAAGATAGCACGCAGAAAGAATGTAGACGTCTATGATTGGCGAATAACGGAAAAATTTGTGATGTCATAGTCTTAGAGTATAAGTGTTGGCTGTTAAGACAAAAAACAGAGAAAAATGAATGTCGAAAAGGCCTTATTTCACTACATTTACGGTGATCAGTCATCAGGATAGCAGAAATATTCAAGACGTATGCACATATATTTAAATGAAATAATATTTAGTCCCAGATTCGACAAGTCTAAACTATTCAGATAAATAAAGTCGTAAATTTTGTTTGTTATTATAATAAAATATCCGATATCCGATAACGAATGGTGTTGGTATACGGGATAGAGTTTCCATATAAGGTTTTATTATTTAACACATTCAATTCAAGATTCATATGTATACAGGGAAATTTGAAATAATTATCTTCAGGCTAATTAAAAGTAATATACGAGGGGTATCGGAAAATAATAAAAAGACATAAATGTTTATAAAATCATATTTATTAACATATAAAAATACAATACTAATTAAAACTATGTAATAAAAAATATAAGAGCATAATATATAATTATAATACAGTATGTTTATTAATAGCAGTATAAAAGCACATTTTTTTATTTATAATAGGATTCAAAATTTTCGCTGCAGCTTCTATCCTGCGTTGAAATCGGTATCGGTCCAAGACAAAAAATTCCCAATATCTTAATCTTGATGTTCTATATGCATAGGCCCACGTGAACATTATATACGTTTGATTACGACTCTCATCGAACGTAACTCGCTTTATCTTCTTTTCATTACTCATTGTGGTAGTTTGTACGTGGACATCTGACGCAATCAAAAGGGCCTTATCTTAAACTTTATCCGATTTCAATCGAATAAAGACTAAAATTCATTAAAAATTATTGCAAGAGAGAATACTTTAAATAGGTTAATAAATAAGAAAGTTATAGACAAAGAAACTGTATTTATAGTAAAAACAGAGGTTTTATTTGTTCTAAGTTGGTACTAAAAAGCCACTATATTTGGGTTGGTACACCTGTATGATGGTACGACTTGAAAACGTAACTAAAATGTTTGCTGTGCTATTGTAGACTAAATAAGCTGGTGAATAAACAAAAATTATCTGCAAAATGCTGAGTCATTTTTTTCTTTTAACCTACTTGTCGCTTATTACATAGAATGCAAATTCAACGTTAAAAACAAGTCTTGACTTGTTGAACAAAGTGTCGCCAGCTGGGTTAAGGAACGTGACTTAAATGTAAACAAACTGGTGTTTTGCCACTATTGTAGACTATGATTAAAGCCGACTAACATCTGAATTGAGATCAAGGTCATAAATCCAAATCGTATTAAATAACATCTGTCTTTTGAAAAAAAAACACGTTACGTAAACAAGTCTGTCTAGTTAGGAGCTGTAATTTATATATTTTAAAAATGAAAACTGTACACACAAGTGTGCAAAATAAAAACAACAATTATTTTAGTAAAATATTTAATCAACTACATCTTCACTATAAAGATTATATTTTACAATATATTCAAAAGGTATAGTTTTTCTAATTGAGTATAATAATTTGAAGAAACCAGCTTCCAGTATTCCTACGCAAAATTCGTCTAGATTGATGGATCCCAGTAAAATTTGATTACATAAATTTTCAACACGACCATATGTTTCTAATGTATATTCAGTGTGATTATAGTGAACTACGGTATCAGTCTGACAGTCTTTAATATGATACATAACGTTGGAAGGCTCACTGATACTGAGTTCCTTGAATTTTTCTTGTGAAATATCTTCGTAGAGTCTTATGATGGCACCTCTTAATTCAGCATCAACCATTTTTTGCTAATATTTCTAATAAGACACTTCAGAATTAAAATCGAAGAACAGAGTGTAATGTAGTACAGTAGAATTGTAAGTGATTGTTGACTATTATAATCATTGAATATATCGACAGGGGTCACGCATGCGCCTTTAAAAATGTTCCAATCTAAATCTCCACTTGTACCATTTTGAAATTTTACTCTTATTTTATATCTTTTAGCATCATTTGGTATTGAAGAAAAAAACGTTGAAATATGATTATTTAGAATATAAGGTGTCATATTTTTCCAGTTGTTCTTTGTATCAAAGTAGACAAACATTTCTTTCGCATCATATGGACGATGCACATAAAGAACATTTTGATATATAGCATATAATAGAATAAACTGATGACCTAACGGCATCATGATTAATTATATACTATGCATGTACACATAGGCTATACTTATTTATTAACATTTTCCCTCTATATTTTTGTTGAAGGAATTTTTTCATGCTGTGGCGTAATATTCAAATTGGTAAAACTAATGAACATACGCTTTTTTTGTTCATAAAAGCTGATAGTTATTTTCAACTGCTCTAACTTTCTGTAATGTTCATTCAATAATAACTTGTATTTATCTGAAGGATGCATCTTACTGCTCAGACGTCTAGTAAACAACTAAAAAAATTATGGTAATACACACAAGGAGATAAATAAAAAAATTTTAGAGACCAATAGTTTTTTTTGTATTTATTTTGGTAAATTTGAATACAACCAATCATATAGTTTTACACTATTTCTTATACTACACATACATTTAAAATTATTATAATGATGAATACATTGTGGAAAGTCTTTTAAAAAATTTGGTACACTGGTGATATGTTCGACATTAACTACAATAGGTGACGTTGTTGAAGTTTCCGCTAGTTCATGTAGCTTTCGTTCAAGAAATTCCTTCTTTTGATGTCCCTTTACGTAAACTATGTCGACGTCAGCCCCATTCAATAGGTGATCGCTTAGAATGTCATTTAATATGTCGTAATTTACATAACCGCTGCTATATTTTAGACCATGATGAAAACGTTCCAAATAGTTTACTTGTTTCTTTACTTCAGAACTTAACGTACTGTATGCCATTGGAGGTTTCAATAAATAATGAGCCCTTTGCATGCCACTTACAAAAGATATTTCTTTGGCATGAAATTCAGGAAGGCTGAACCCTTGCACATCGACGACAATCAACTTCATGATGTTCTCAGATACAATACTTTTAAAAGACTGAATTACTTTATTTGATACAAGTTTATTTTATGCTGCATTTCTTACGATTCCACTTAGGGGTAAATATTCGATTACGCGATCATGAATAATTATACAGTATGCCTTGGTATTCTGGGGAAATGATTTTCTGCTTTCAATTTCCAGTTTAACATCTACAGTGGAAGATTTTATAGAATCATTTCTTTTCGAACAGTCTATGACAAATATTGCCCGACCGCTGAAAGCATCAAAGTCAAGTATCGGTTTATTATTTGAGGCGAACATTTTAGAGAACTGCGTATACATATAATAGGCTTCAGCATATTTTTTACAGCTAAAATCTAATTTCATATCTTCATAGGGATAATATTCAGAGTTCAATGTTAATTTAATATTTGATATATCGATATTATCCAAGTAAGTAACATCTTGCATGCTTTTATCTTTTTTATTTGTTTGAAATGCAACAATAACGTATCTGGGGCTCTCCACATTAGTACACGTTTTAACGGACCATATTTCTTTCGTAGTGCTAGTGGTCAAAGCTGGTAATTCATGGAATTCCCATTGTCTATATGGAAGTAGAAGTGGCTTATCGCTATTTATTTGAGAGAGCAAATTTAATTTCAAAACATCATTCAGAAACACATGCTTGACTTTTAGCTCTATGCTGGTTATTGTTAGTTCGCCAATAGTATCGTCATTCGACACTTTAAAACAATTATTATCATTTCGAGCTCTAATTAGACGTAAAACTTGTTTACCGAAAATTACTCTCTTATAATCATGAAAAAATCCAAGCAAATGCCACAACGGTATTCTCAAAGAGAATGTTGTTTTTGTAGCATCATATGTTACCAGCTGTCCTTCAGGGTAATTCCAACCAGCAATACTAAGAGAAGTATCATCTTTTTCATAACATAAATAGCTTTTTAATAGGCTCACAGTTCCCGGATCTCGTACTTTATCTAATTCCTTTCCATTTAGTTCATAACTAATTGAATCAAATAAATATGCTCCTGCATTATTAGTGAATTCAACGGTGCCAGTACCCTCAACGTTCTTCTTTAAAGTTCCCTCAATCGATAGGGCGGCTTCGCTCATCAATAATAATGCATCCTGTTGATAAATAGCAATTTCTATTTCATCGTTGTTTCCAAATGATTTTACAAAAGGGTGATACGTTCGAATTTCATCTCTGACGATGGACTCATCGTAACTGGGGTCTTGAAATAACTGTAGCTGTTCTAACATTATAGCCCAGAGATTTTAAATAAAGAATATTAGCAAGAGTTAACGCTGAGGTCTTCTTATTACTCCTCTTCAAACACCCTCCACTGACTGAATGCCACAGATTAGAATAACTATCGTTTATATAGTTCTTTTGTTCAAATAGTAACCTCATAGTCCCTTTCTTAATTCTAATCGTACTATAATTTCTTCTCCTCGAAAATTAACTGGCTCAGAATTTTGATCAAGTATTTTCAATGTGATATTATGTATATCTGTTTTATTGTTTATTGGTAGAAAAATTAGGTTATAGGGTTCAATGTCTATTGCGTATCCGGGATCGACTTTCAATCCAAATTCAAAAATGGTGTGTGATGGTTTATTATTGTAAAATGCTCCTGTTGTAAGGTTGCAGTCCACGTGGATTGTTACCACCTTAACTATCTTAACAGGTAAATCTGACTGATATGGAATATCAGGTTTTAGAACTTGAGAACTATAACCTAATAAGGAGGCTAAACTGTCTTTGCGAGTAAAGTCGATTTCGAGCTTACTTTTAATTTCACACTTAAGCGTATTATTATTAGGCTTTAGAGAGAAATAGTCTTCAGTCTGTGCTACACCACTGGGTATTATTCGGGTCTGCAGATATGATTCAATATCACTTATTTCATATGAGCCTGTCGGTATGTGTATAACTTTTTCTTCTTCACCACCAAGTTGTCGGTAATAAAACTTATTATTTATCCCCTCTTCAATGTTTGGTATACTATTGTACGTGTGAAGTCCTATTAATGCTAACGAATAGTCGTACTGAGGATCAAGAATTATTGGATTATAAAAGTCCACGGAGAGAGTAGAACTTCGACTTCTTAACGTGAATATTTGAGACATAATGAATGAAAATCACACATGTTTATTATTTTTATAGAGAAATTCTAAACACAAATGTCCACAATTAATCGTATTGTATGTCTGATAAGCATCAGAATTATATTTAATTTTACATTTCGAGCCAAGGTACTTGACTAGTTCGATAGGTGGTTTTAAAGATCCAAAACTATCGAAATATAAAACAGAATTGTTCATTTTTTTGTAAGCTACCCAATGTGTTCCAGAGCCTTTTACGCTGTCTAAATTAATAATGGCACTTTCGTATTTTGTAGGTGGTGTAGTAGGTAAGGCGTCACGCATAAAGACACCTCTGAAATATGGAATTTTTAATTTTTTAACATATTTTACTAAATCAATGTCGGAAAGAGCTCTATTGGGTAGCTTCAATGGGAGTTTTTTTGTTTTTTCAAATATAAGCCATATCCTTTTTTATACGGTTTCATGTAGAGTCCGGATCCTCTTTTCCCTAACGCTACTGCCTCCAAAACTCTATTGTGTCTCTCGTCTTCTTCCAATTTTTTCTTAGAATTTTTAGCATCTATTACGGTCTTCGCCACTGCAGCAGCTCCTCCCGACAGAGCTCCTAATGCACTTAAGCCAGCAAATATCGGTATCAAAGGTAAAATACCACCAGTCTTCGGTAATGGTAGAATACGAGGGGTATTTATTTTTCTCTTACCGCCTGCATTCTTGACTGCAATTCGAGCTGCCTTTAACGTCATTGCAGCATCTTTTTTTAAATTGTTACTTGCATGTCTTTTCAGTACTTTAGATATATTTGTCAGGACAGCCTTTTGGAATGCGACTTTTCTACGTCCCCCTACACCCATACCTAGTTTACGTTTAACCTTCATTGCGTTGGTGACAGCCCAAGCGGTGGCTTTCTCACCTAATTTAGCGTCCTTTGCTTTAACACGCTCCCAAGCACGTTGTTCGAGTTGGTAATCTGCCTTGTGTCTATCTTCTAAATTTTTGTTTTTACTATATGCAATATCGTGCTCTCTGCAAGCTTTATCGAGAGGGTTTATACCTGCATCCCCTCGAGCGAGTCTTTTATGTAACTTCGTACCAGGCCCGCAAAATTGGTATCCCGGAACATGCAATTCAAAGGGTAACTTATTAATTAGATTATTGACTACTCCACGTCCTACTACGTGTTTACGTGATGCCATATGGATTATGAATGATGATATCTGACATTAATCATATATATATATATATAAAGTATTACAGTCAGTAAAATAGTTCAGATGTTACTATGCGTGTTCAAAGACAACAGGTGTCCCTACCCGTTGAAAATTTAGATCTGTTGACAGACCATTGTGTGAGAGGAGAAGAAAAACATGGAAAGTTATTTCCTAGTACTCTAAGAGCTATTATATGCGGACCCAGTGGGGCAGGCAAAACCAATTTGCTTCTAAGCTTATTATTCAATTCTAATGGACTGTGGTTTGAAAACATATACGTTTACTCTAAATCACTTTTTCAACCGAAATACAAACTATTGGAGCGGGTATTGCAGAACGTAAATGGAGTTGGATATTTTCCGTATGCAAGTAGTGAGAGTATTATCGATCCATCTGAGGCTAAATCTAATTCAATATTCATTTTCGACGATGTGGCATGTGACAAACAAGACAAAATAAGAGCATATTTCAGTATGGGTAGACATAAACTTGTAGACTGTTTCTATCTCTGTCAAACATATACGAGGATACCTAAACATCTCATTCGTGATAATTGTAACTTCATCATTTTATTTAAACAAGATAAAATCAATTTACGACATGTGTATGATGATCACGTGGCTCCAGATATGACATTCGAACAATTTGAAGACATGTGTAGAGAATGTTGGAATGATAAGCATGGAGTAATGGTCATCGTAAAAGATTTTGATTTACATGGTGGTCGGTATCGAAAAGGTTTTGATCAGTATATAAGCGTGTAACGTAAACTGTGTCTGTTATTATTAGTTAGACAATCGAACTGAAGAGATAACCTCTGCTTAAAAACAGGTCATACCGATCATACAGCCCCATTTAAACAGCTCATACAGCCCCATTTAAACAAGTCATACAGCTAATAGGCTCAGTTTAAAACAGATTGCTGCTAAGGTTGTAACAATGAAGTCTAATAAAATAACTTTTGAAAAGTATAGAGTATCTAAGGTTAAACCATTGGATCTATCAAAGAAAAAATTGCTTAAAGATAAAATTAATAAGGCATCAAAGGCTATCAGAAAAAAGTATCTAGCATTAAAACTAGGAAAATCCGACGAAGACGAAACTCTTAATAGACTCTTGAAGCCCATTATCGATCCATTAAAAGAACTCAAATCTGTAAATATATTACAGAAAACAGACACGAAGCGTGTAGATTCATCGCAACAAAAAAAGCGTGACTCTAGTTCAGCAGAGTATACATCAAATGCAGATATTAAGGATGACATATTGTCTCTGGATCCTCAGTATGAAGTAGGAGATGCTAACTTTCAGGATGGCAAAACGAAGAAAACTGCTCTTAATGAATATTTTGAACAGTATCCATCTTTAGCTAGACACTATATAGAGGGGTTTTTTACTAAACGCAAAGACTATGATAAAACCTATGGCATTAGATTGGATTTACAAATGAATAAACTGTATATTGGTAATATAGAATTAAAAATTGGTCGTGCCTCTGAAATAATTATTAATGATAAAGTATATGATGGCAAAGTGGGGTTATACAATCTACTTTTTATGAAGGATCCCACAGATTATGATAGAAATGATTTAACTGAATATAAGGAAATTTTGCAAATTACCAATGTACATAGAAGAAATTACGAACCGACTGGACAAATTAATGGAACTAGATCTTTCAAGTATATTAAAATAATAAGACCATTATTGGATAGTAAAAAGAAGAAAAAAACACAGTCAACTAGTGGATTCGGTCTGAATATGGTTTACAATCAAAAGCCAATCGAATATGTTTATTGGGATGACATCAATGAGCTTGTTGATAGACTGAAACTTTTGAATGCGTCAAAGATTGCAGGAAATACTGATTCACATGACAATGAAATATCAGCTATCATTAGTGAACTACGTGAGGCTGGAGTTATCTATTAAATATTTGATGTACATACAATTTGAGTCATTATCAGGATGAGTCTTGATAAGTTTGGAAGGTCTTCGCGACGTAGTAGTGAAATTAATGATTCATATCTCAGCCAACCACAACGTGGATTTGTATTTACCGAAGATGGAAACATCAACATTGAAAATTTAAAGCTGTGTAATGTTCTATCACCTACTGACGAGGGTGATGCCGTTAATAAGAAATATGTAGATGATCATATAAATTCTATTCTATCAAACAATATTGATGTGCTATTTGAACGTTTAAATAAGTTTAAGGATAGTATAAAACATGTGACATCAGATTTATATCAACAGAAAACATATCTAACAGATATAGGAAGGACTATTGAAAAATTAAATCAAAAAGGTTTAGATAGTGTTGGTGGAAAAGACATTGAATCAAATGCAATCAATGAAACAATTTACAGCCAACCCGATGAAGAAATCTAGAGAAAAAATTCAATTGGTTAATGAGCTTCATAAGCCTGCACGCAAAAATTTCAATCGTAGACGTATTATAATAAAAGGAATAGACGATTTGTGGCAAGCAGATTTAGCCGAAATGTGTAATTATGCTAAAGACAATCACAGTTTTAGATACATTCTCATAGTGATTGACTGTTTTTCAAAATTTGTGTGGGCTAAACCCCTAAAAAATAAGAGTGCACTAGAAGTTACACAAGCAATGAGTGGTATTTTTAAGGATAGCAAGAGGAAATGTAAAAATTTAAATACGGACCAGGGTACTGAATTTTATAATGCTCACTTTAAAAACTTGATGAAAAACTATAAGATAAACCATTACAGTACATTTACAGTAAAGAAGGCAGCTATAGTTGAAAGAGTTATTAGAACGTTAAAGGAGAAATTATATAAATATTTTAGTTTAAATGGCTCATACAGATGGATAGATATACTCCCTGATATTGTCAAAGAGTACAACAACAGTCATCACAGAACAATAGGAATGAAACCGTTAGATGTAACTAAACAGAATGAGAAACAAATACTTAATTCAGTTTATAACAATATTAAGTTGGTAGCATCGCGACACTACAAAGTTGGAGATATTGTACGAATCAGTAAGAATAAGCATGTCTTTAAAAAAGGATATACACCTAATTGGACAACTGAACTATTTAAAATTATTAAAGTACAACTCACCAACCCCACCACCTATTTGCTCGAGGATATGCATGGTATTCGAATAAGCGGAGGTTTCTACGAAGAAGAACTACAGAAAACGAAAACTCCCGATGTGTATCTCGTTGAAAAGGTATTACGTAGACGAGGTAAACAAGTTTACGTAAAATGGTTAGGTTTCGACGCATCTCACAATAGCTGGATTGATTCAGATAACATACTTTAATCAAATATGCATTGATTCTTATGGAAAACACGAACATTTTTACGATTGCAGAGGGGCCTTTTTTTTTTAACAATTAATTTAAATATGTATAAAAAGGGGTTGAAACCATAATCATTCATTAGTCTACAGCAATTATGACATCAGTAACATCTAGTCTAGCCGATTCTGACTATTGGCATGAAGTGGATAGAATTAGTGCACAATATGAAGAAGCTGCGCAAAATGAGGGTCGATATCTTTTAGAATATAATACTGACATAAAAAATTCTGTATATAAAATAACTACAGGATTTAGTGTTGCAAGAGGTTATGTTCCTGCCGTAAGAATTTTACTGAATGTGAATCCAGACTTCACCACATTAGACAACATCTCATTTAACAGAGAAGATTGGGATGATTTTATTACTTACCTTCAACAATTTGTTGTGGATTACTTTGATGTGATGACAGAAGAACAACCCGAAGAAATAGAAATGAAGTTTTCACATTATGCTTTAATATCATCGCAAATTATTGGAATCAAATTGTTGAAAATGAGTAACGGCTTCTGCACATTTCATTTATCTGACAAAGTTGTTCGTGAGCTCATCTACACCAATAAAATTGTATCATCTCATATGGACTTACTAAATAGTTTAAGTTTTGAACAGTTCTATAATAACTTTTTAAATGTAGCTAATAATATCTTAAGTGAATCTAATTATGAATTGTCACCATATACTGTTATGTTAAATTTATGTGACTTATATCCGTGTAATATTCAATCATACTGTATACGTGAATGTTTATTTTATAATAAAGATAATATTCTTAATGATTTAGATAGAAAAATGTATGTACTGAAAACAAGTGCTTAAATAAAAAGAAATTTATATAATGTGAGTTTTCTTTTTTTAGGTTAGGGGAAATAAAAAAATCATGATAATTTAAATACATATAATGAAATAATAAAGAAAAAATACATATAATAAAGAAAAAATACATATAATAAAAATGTGATTACATAATAATAAATTAAAAAATACATAAAATTGGTTACATAATAATAATAATAAAATACATAAAAATATTAAAATATAACAACAGACTTGAGAGATTTTTAAATTTGATGTAAAGCAAAAAAAAGAATATCAGCAATGAAATTACGACATGTCCATTATGGAGTAGTGCCCCCAGGGGAGAGTATCATGAACTTCAGGAAGGGTGTACCTCTTATCGTCGAAGGGATTAAGAGCAATTTTTGTTTGTTCGACGCTGTATACTTCATGTAATTTTGCTTGTATACAGCGTTGAGTTTTATTTAGTAAACACTCTTCGTAAGGCTTTTTGTTTACAAATTTCTCCAGACAGTTGAGATAATCCTCAAAAGTAATTTTATTTGCCACAACATTAGACTTTACACCTTTTGCTTTCTTAACTACTTTGTTTGATTCGACTTTATAGGTGTACTGCTTAGAACGTAGCCCTATGAAATGAGTCATTATTTTCCCATTATTTTCATCCTTCATTAAACCAGGGATTTTTTTATTTACTAGAGGAATATTCCAACGATTATCTTGGGGATAATCACTAGTATCAAATTTATTAATGTCTTTTTTGATAACATCTTCATATACATCATTACACTGAATTTCGTATAAGAGACTGTCTGTATCTGTGTACAAAAGTTTACATTTTTCCACGGGGAATTTTGTTAACATGTATTTATAGTGAAAATCATATACGCAAATTTTAGAAATATCTAAAATAGACATTCCAATATACAAGGGCTTATTGAATATAATG
Source organism: Rosalia funebris (assembly GCA_037954035.1). Taxonomy (NCBI): domain Eukaryota; kingdom Metazoa; phylum Arthropoda; class Insecta; order Coleoptera; family Cerambycidae; genus Rosalia; species Rosalia funebris. The sequence goes on along the minus strand of JAZFAV010000034.1, from coordinate 13,961,829 downwards.
CGAGATTTTTTCATTTCAATGGCCATAAGATTATCGCCGAAAATGGATCTGCTTTGGAAATCAGGACTAGCAATCAAATTTTTAGCTCCGTACCTCCCTTCCCATTTGTTTACTAGCTTAACGATTCGATGTTTTCGAACATTCTCCATTGTTTTACCAAACGTAGCGTTATTCATTAGTTTATAATTGTTTTTTTCAAAGTTTGACTTTGCTTGAGTTCTCAGTGATGTGTTTAAGTCAATGTAGGACTTCAACCATGGAGACTGTTTGAACTGTAGAACTCTGTGGATATGTGTTAATTTTATTCCATGCTGTAGAGCTTGTTTAAGATTTCTATAGTGAATAACGTACTTTTGCTTACTATAACAGGTAGTCATTAATTTAGAAAATTTTGAATTTGGTGGAGTTCTGTGTTCCGGACAGAATGGCAAATCTTTATGTAAATCATGTAGATCTTCTGGGTATTCGAGATCGACCTCTAAAATATAACCAATTTCAGAGTCATCAGGCACACTGGTGATGTCTATGTTGCAATCTGTCCACTGGAATTCTCCGTATGGAAGGAATTCTCTCATACTCCAGCCATATAAATTGTTTATATCGAAATAAACAATGTATGTGGATGGCTTGCTGACATCATAAGTATCTAAATACTTGTTGTTAGCCTGTGAAAATCGATTGCAACATTGACTCACCCCACCTCGAATACCACGCTCAATAAACATTAAAATATCTACATCTTGAATAGTTTCTAGCCTACACCCTGTATATTTCAGCATGCAATCAAACGTATAACCTGGTATCGAAAAATAGTGGCTTGGGTCGAGGTTGTACGTCTTGTAACAAGTACTACGAAAAGTTTCAAAAACGCAAGTTAATAGCATGATATCTGTTTTCATATAGAGATCGCTGTAATCGCCTAGAGTACTCATACCGAATTTATCCCAAACAATTTGCGCATGTTCATAATCAGTCTCCTCTATGTTCTTGTCGTTTAGTTTATTGTAAAAGTATTTTATGTCAGGTAATTGCGTTTCATCTAGTTTTTCTATGTTATCCAAATAGTCATAAAAGAATACACCTTTTCGTGTTAATAACTGAAATTTTTCATCGTCCAAGTCCAAAAATTCACGTTTAAGATTTTCAAAGTTTTCGTTGTTCAATGTGGAAGCTAGTTCTTCTAGAGAACAACCCATGAATCTGAAGGAGTCTATAAATCTAAATTTCAATTTGGTTTCATTATCGTGAACTGTGAAACTAATATATTTTTCCTTATTCTCAGGCAATAAAGTAATATGATTTCGTTCAGCTAAGAACTTTATTATAAAGTGAGCATCGTAACCTCCGAGGTTATGGAACACCACGGGAATAACAAAAGAATTTTTATAATTTAAATTACATTTATTGTGAGCAAAACCTCTGAAGTTTCCGGTGAGGTGACAGTGATCTCTAACAATTTTATCTGTTTCGGTAAATTCTCCTTCGCAAATGTGACAAGTTTTACTGGCATCCCGTAAACTAACTTCAGTATTCATGGGCTCCACATGTTTTAATTTCGAGGAGACAAATTGTGCAACATTACGTAACTCTTCTGCAAACCAAGACATCGATTCTATTCCTCGAGCACTTTTATAATACGACCAGTCATTGTTATAACCGCATTTGAAATAATATCCAGCACTGTAGGCTATGTGTTTCTGATACCTGCTCGTTTTGCAATGACTATCATCACCATTAAATTGTTCAAGCAAGGATTCGAAATCTGCATATATAATAAACGGAATCATTTCTCTGTATGCAAAATTTTTAAATTGAATGTACCGTTCTCGAGAAAATTCAATTTTACAATCGTTAAGTTTTTCGCAATCTACAACATGATTATTTAGCTTATTCTGAGATGTAAAATAATTCAGACATCTATCGCAAAAATATTTTTTAATTTTTTTTTTAGAGAGCTGCCTACATAAAAGTCTAGATAAGTCTTTAATATAACAATAATGATATTTAATTTTTAGCTCTTCATTATCTGACATCGGTGGCGGCGGTTCAAATTCATTTATTTTTGGAAAATATTTATTCTGAACTAATAATAAATTTACATGTTTGTCTAGTTTTCGCTTGGTTATACGGTGGGGCACAACAGAAAAATTTGATTTTGAATCCATTTCCAAACCAAATACATTAACAGAGATTGCATTATTTTTCTCAAATTTGGAAATTTGCGGTAACGTCATAGGAAATTCAATATCTTTTACGTTTAATACTGTTTTATAATGAGGATATGATGATGTTCTATCAGCGTTTTTTTCAACGGGATGGAGAGCACTGACAACGGCCCATGCGAAGCAAGCGTCATCGTTGTTCTTAACATTAATGCAAGCCTGCTTTTTTGCAATTTTTTCCGGTAGTTTAATGTAGGATGAACCGTTCCCAACTTCATATTTATTTATATTAATTTCTAAGCTAATTATTTCATTTAAAGCCCACCCACTGCCAGATTCAGAAAATTCAGATAAAGCATTAAAAATATCATCCCTTACATTAGATTCAAACCATTGACGTAAATCCCTCCCTGCATCAATTACCTTATTTTTTGTATTAAAATATTTTTTTTCAATAATTTCTATGTCTTGTGACTTTCTTATAAATTCAGCGCAGAAAGTAGTATTAACTTTAAGCGCTGGTACTTTTTTCGTGGCATTCATTATTCTAGTTTTGAAAAGGTGAAAAGCATCATTGAAAAATTCGTTCAAATATTTATGTTTTAAATTAATGATTACTCCAGTACGAACTCTACTATTAAAAACCGATATTAAATCTTCCCATTTGACCCGATTACTACGTTTTTCTTTTACCAATACCGCCCCTCCAATATAATTTATTTTTTCAATGATACTTTTAAACCTTTTCAAATGTCCTAAATTAGTCTGAAGGTTACGCAGTACACCTACTGATAAATTAGATCCCTTGATAGCTCTAGTTAAAAGTCTAATGTGCGATTTTACCTTTTTTATCCATAGCACTCTCTCCTGCGGGGTACAACAACCATTTCCTAAAAGTGTTTCCACTTCTTTGAACTTTTTAATAATATCATTGCTGATATGCTTAATTTCTTCAGAGTCCATAGCTGTGTCTGCGTGTATTCACTTGAAGGGTTCTAAAAGTAAATGATGATATCTCTGTCTGCGTGTATATTTTATATAGAACTATCTGGGCTCACTCTTTGTTTTCAGCTAAAAAAATTACAAATAAAAACTTAATATTTAAAAATTGTGTGTGTGTGTGTTTACTTACTTTTGATAAACTTGAACTGCACTCCCATAGAAGGCTTATTTACATCCTTCAAACCTTCATAAATTATGCTGTACTTCCTTTCACATTGAAATTCATCCAAATTTTCTCTTATTTCATGCAGCACTCTTCTTGGTAAGAATATATTGGTCTCTTGTAATTCAAGTAATATAGTCTCACCGTACCGAGTTTTCACTATTCTAGCCCCATAAATTGGCTGTGGAATATTTTGTTCCAAGTCTGATATCTTAAGAACTTGTTTAGTTTCTAGAAGTGAAACCTTGTTTAATTTTTCTAAATCCATCTAAAATTAATAGAATATTTTCTTGTTAATTTTATTGAAATTTAATAAAAACAATTTTTTACTCACGTTTGTTTCCCGTAGATAAAGCACACAAATAAAGATTTTATAATACGTCACGTATAGCGTATAAGTATAAACACATATGATGAATTATGCCGGCTGTAAACCTTTTATATCATCTGTGACGTCAATTTTTCATACGTCACCATCAGCACGTGTGAAAAATAATGTTGAGTTGACAGTTTTTATTTCGTGGGATTCATATTTTGTATATGTTATAATTGATAGGTTTAAGTCATAAATTAATTTTTATTGATTTCTCCACAGATTAGAAATAAAATGTTTTGTCTATCAGGCTGAAATTTTGCTATTTGTTTACATTTAAGTTACGTTCCTTAAACCAGCCGGCGACGTTTTTGTTTTGTTGAGTTAGCAGTTTTTTTATTTCGCAGAATTTATATTTCGTATATGTTATAATTGACAGTTTTAAGTCATAAATTAATTTTTATTGATTGACCCACAGATTAGAAATAAAGCGATCTGGCATTTTTGCAGTTTGTTTACATTTAAATCACGTTCCATGTAGAAATAATTCGAACGCCAACGTTTTTGTTTATAATAAATCATTTTGATAACCCAAATATATACGCAACGCAATCTAATCTGAAGACGTTGATATTATTGTTGGATTGCTTACTCTTATTTTTTATAATCACATAGACGTTGTTTGTGTTTCTCATATTACCAAAAATTTTCATACGTGACTTCTTTATTGCATTTACGATATTTTTATTGAAGTTATAAATTAATTTTTAATGGTTCATTTAATCACTTTAGCATATTTCAATAGACGTTGTTGAATTTTCTCATATTACTGCGACTATTTATACTTACGCTTTGATGATTATAAAGTGTTTAGGTTAAACAAAATCTGCAATTCGATATAAATACTGAAGTCTAACGGAATCCTTTTTATTTAAATATCAAATCTAGTTCACGAAAGATGTCGTCATCTGAGTGTTTGAATATTTTGCAAGAGAACTTTGAAGATATGTAAGTTATTTTTTTTTCCATTATTCAACTTATTTTACATTATACTTACTTTTTTTAGTGAATTTAATGCTTGGGTTCGTATGGTTCAATTAACGAACCGATATACGCCACCGGTAAATCCTGAAGTTTACTTCAGAGAAAAGTAAGTAATTTTTTACATAGTTAATTCATTTTTTCAATTATAATTATTTTTACAGCAATTTGGATCCCCCTCCTTACTGGGACCTACCACCATACATTGATGATGACCTGCCTCCACCTTACAGAGATCTACCACCTCCTCTGATTCCAATACGAGATCTACCACCTGGATTTCTATTTCCTCCAAGTTATTCTCCTACGTCTCCACCTTACTTGGAGGAAAAGTAAGTTATTCTTTTATTTTGTATTCTTTTTTTCAATTATATTTCTTTCAGTGATCGTGATATCGACTTCATTGTCGTGGACGACGACGACACCGACGATGAGACGGTGATTGTCATCTCCGATGATGAAGACGAAGTCGTCGAGATTAGCGACGTGGAGGAGGATGAGGTTCGACCGACTGTAATATGTTGGGCAGGTCATCAATAATGTTTTTTTTTTTCAAAATTATTTTTTTATTAAATTGTTTTTTCTCAAAAATTATTTTTTAATAAAAATTACATTTGTATTGAAATTAGAGATTTGATTAATTTTTTTACATTAATATTTTAAGTTTTTTTATAATACTACAATATTGTATCTTAATAATTTTCTTTAAAGTTATTCTATTATGTTTAATATTGAATCTAAATGTAATGCTAAATATATGTACTATTTTTTTACCATAAATATATTTTCTTTGTCTATAACTTTTTTATTTATTAACTTATTAAAAATATTCTTTCTTGTGATTATGTTCAATTAATTTTTTAATGAATTTTAGTCTTTATTCGATTGTAATCGGATAAAGTTTAAGATAAGGCCCTTTTGACTGCGTCAGCCACTGACCTTGCGTCCCCACCCCTTTGCCACCATGTTTTTTTCTTAACGCAGCCACGCCCCCCTTTTCCCCCCACCCTCTTTTTTTCTTAAGCAGCCACGCCCCCCTTTTTTAATACAGCTATGTTTTTTTCTTAATGCAGACACCGTTTTTTCTTACCCCCACCCTCTTTTTTCGCAGCCACGCCCCCTTTTTTCTAACCACATTTTTTTTCTTAATGCAGACATGTTTTTCCCCCCACCCTCTTTTTTCGCATCCACGCCTCTTTTTTCTTAATACAGCCATGTTTTTTTTTTCTTAACGCAGCCACGCCCCTTTTTTTCTTAACCATGCTTTTTTCCCCTCGCCCCCCTCCGCCGCTTTTTTCTACACCCTCTGGTCATTGTTGATCATCCACAAGAACTCTTCGCGACCCCACCCACATCTTTGGTCACTCCCGATGGACACATGCCATCCGCATCAAATGTCCGCGGACAAATCCGAGGGTGAGCTGGTAGCCCCCTTGCTCTACTACTACTATGAATGAAGATCGATTGTCTGCGTTAGCCATGCTATTAATAGAAAAAAAATTGTCGCAAGAGATTCCCGACTTTAATAACTTAGTTATCAATAAATTCGCAGAACTCAAAGAAATGAGAATGAGCTTTCTATTTAAACATTGTGTTTAATTTGTGTTTGTTCTATAAAACTAACATATTGGTTATTATCAAGTTAATAGGTATCAACTATACTGCGGCTTCAAAATAGTGGGCAGTAAGGTATATAACACTATTTTTATGAGCTGGTAATACGATTCAACATGTCTCGTGTCTGTTTTACGTGCAAATTGTAAAGACCACTCCCTGCACTCTGTGATCTCTGCTCTCTTTAGTGTCGTGCGAGGCAAGGCACGCGCCTTGTCTATTTGCGTTGTCTGGACCACATGTCGCGAATTACTTACTGCCTACAATTTTGGAACCGAGGTATAGGTACTTTATTATACTCTGCACCCGTGTTTTTGTTAGATTTACATGTAAGAAATATCCTGCAAAATGGTAAGTAAATATTACCGACAAAAACAAAATCAAGTATATTTATTATCATTTTAAAATATGAATATTTTGTACTTGTATGTAACACAAGTAAAAAAAAACTTTGTGAACCCCCCAAAGTTTTCGTCACGAGCGCCACTGCTTGCTAATATTTTTATATCAAAGTAACGTTGTAAGTTCTTCTTTAATGGAAATACTAATCATTAATTCATAGACGTCTCCATTTTTTCAATCACATTGCACCATAAACAGCCAAACTTTCTCACAACATAGAATTTTAAGATAAAATCTTTCGCATTTCTATTTTTATTCCCTCATATACATTCCAATTAAAACTATTTAACCCTGTTAAAAGACTAGAAGGTTCTAACTAAGAAATTTACGCTTTCAATGGGATACTGTTAATGGTTTGATTGAGTCGAATGATAGACCTGTTAATCCACCTACATCTTTGGAAATATGTTATTTGCGTATTACTGAATGTTGTTTTATATATTGTTACATAAACATAAAAAACAAAAAGATAACATACAATACTGAAATCAAATGATATTACTAATAATATTTATTATTAATAACACTGGGAAACAATTTTTTTGCATTTATTACAACACTTGTTCTTGCCTAACTTGAAGGCGTCGAGTCAAAAAATTTTTTAGCTCTCTATTTGCCAAATGAAAAATCCCAAACGGCTCCTATCTCATACCGTGGCTTGTTTCTATGGCTAGGCTCAGGTGGACCGTTCAATTTACCGCAAGATAAGAGAGTTTTATATTTGGCAAATAGCGATGAAATGAATAGTAGATAAATTTGTTCTGTAAATTCTACATTTTTTTGCAATTCGACATTTTCATTTTCATGAAATTTAATGGTTAGTATCATGACATGATGGCAAAAAAAATCAGTTGCGCAGTATAAAATACATATATTCAAATATGTGAGGTAGAAATGATTTTTACTTTAAATTAAGGTATACCTATTTGAATATTTCAACATATGTGCGATAGTTAGTAGGTATTCGTAACAACTAATATGGATGAAAATTTAGATACTCCTACTCGGGCAAAAACGTAGGTATACTTGTAGCTCTTGCGCTTATAGACCATCTCAGGGCAATCTCGATTGATGCTCCAGCAGTATTCTGCCATCATATGCTTATTCTAACTTCCTTGGTAGCGTCCTTCCATCATATGGTCAAGAGGCCTTGATGGAAACGTTCCCCCTTTTCGTCACTTACCGATATTTCAAAAAGCATTTAATTCCAAATCCCTTAATATTTACAAATATTAGGGGCTTTTACCTTACCAAGGAAGTTTGGTATAACTGCCACTGGTATAACTGAAAGATAACCACGCTGATTTCTCGTTGCCATTCACCTTTCTGACAGTCCTGTGTATTCAGGTCGATACTGTTTACATACTTACACTTTAAAACATGTAAGGACAAACTACTTACCCACAAACAGACAGAAACCAATACAGTTTTTTAATAAAACTATTTCACATTTAAGGCTGTTAGTACAAAAAGTATTATAATAAATAAACGAAACATACCTACTTAATTAGAATACGGTGTACATTCAACATCAAATTGCATATACACCAGACCATGTGGCAAGAAAGTAATTTCAGATTTTAAATCAACGTCATTCTCTTGCAACAAAATATGACAACAACTTTTCCCCAGTGTAATTATTTACAGTACCATATCACAAACGTTAGGCATGATGAAGGAAAATGAAGATCTCATTTTCTTCCGGATTGCCTGGATGTTGAATTAACGAGGTTTCATTAATTCAACATCATGTTCTTCATCTAGTTCTCAGTTACACTCTGAGTACACTCAGTTCTCATTTACACCATTGTCTGGTAGTTTTATAATTGCAAACAATGAAGTATATTGACTCTATATTTTGTTTGAACCATAATTTGTTGCCCATTCTTGATCCACGTCATTTACACGTAAAATCATCGAAACAGTTCATCTCATTGAAGGGAGTAACATATAAGTCGGAAATCGAGAAAGAGACCAGGGACATCAATCATTGAAAGGAGACTTTTCCTCTGCGTAATAAATAATATCTGCTACGAAAACATATATATTCGTTAGAAAACTATCTTGTTACAGTCTAGTAATCTCACAAATGGCTTCCAAATTTATCTTGATTGATAGCGGTCATCTACCATCCAAGAACTTATTTGAATTGGATGATGTATTTCTGTATCTTAACGCTGTCAAATTTGCAAATGAAAAAAACACAAAATACATAGTTAGTATTTTCAATCATTTATTATTTTTTGTATTGTAATTGTAGACCACTTTTGTCTCTACTTTAGTAGAGACAAAAATTTCAAAATTCTGAAATAAGCAACAAAGCAACATAGAGTGACGGACTTATAATCGTATATTATAACTTCCTCTCACTTGATGTTTTAGTAAATTAAGCTCTACAAATGTGGTATGTCTGGATAAAGAAAACTTGTTTTATGATAAACCATCGATATGTTTTTATTTAATGATATTATCTGTATTAATGGGAATTTTTGGTTTTTTAATTGTAATCATCCCCATGTAGTATTTCATAAATATTCACTCAAAACTCTAACGAAAATTCAAATGTTCAGTAAAATGGGAATTCTTTATCGCCTCGTCCACGTTATTACACATTTTTTATAACAAGTTATTTTTTACCTATATGCAATATAAAATATGTTAAATGTTAAATTTATTACGTTTCTCAAAAAAACAATGTAGGAAAAAACAGAATTCCTTATCCAACAAATTTGTATCACCAAATATGCGTCCTTGGTACAGAAAAACATATGATTACAAAATACAAAATATGATAACTGATGTTGCCCACTTTACACGGATTTTATTATTCTTTTAAAATACTATTTTTTTCAGCTATCACATTTTCAAAGTGCAACCCATCACGACATAAAGTACAAAGTATTATCTTATAGTTTGAATAAATTTTATATTGCAATAGCTGCGAGATACCGGATATCAAAAAATAGATAACCAATCGAAGGTTAAAAAATGCCAATAACCGGAATAGTATTTATTAAAACTGGATTTCAATCAAATGAGATGAATAGGGTTCCTTTTTATCTATAAAGATACAACTTTACTCTATAGCAATCGTATTTCATGTATCTAACTCTATTTTATCCAACAATTGAAAGTTGATGACATCAACAACATCTTCCAAGTGACCTAAAAGTACTAAAGGATTTACCAAAATGTACATGTAATAGATCTAGACAATTTATATTTTGAAGTAGATTCAGTTTTAAAGAAATGCAAGTATTTTTATTTGCTATTCCTATAATTTGGCGGAGATCCATCGTGCAGAATCTAAATTTCAGTTGTTAATACTTCTGGAATCGTATAATTTCAAAGAAGATTAAATACACAACAACTTGCAATTCCTACTATCTAACAGATCCAACTCGCAATTCGGCAGAAGTTGTTAAAATTGTTTTTAGTTCACTAAAGATCTTTTCCATTTGAAAGAAATTGTAGGTGCTAATCAGCATACCTAACCGTATTAATAGAAACTGTACTAATCTACATATCTTATTAAACGTATTAAACATAAATCTAGTTAATATAGTTTTTATATAGAAGAAAACTAACTGTTTGTCGTGTTTTTCACATTTAAATGGACAAATAAAAATAATAAAAAACTGATTTTTCATTGTAAATGGAAATTTCAGCAATTTTCATTTGAATCTTGAGTGGGAGTTTACTTTATGACATGACCTATATCTCAAGATATCATCAATGTTATGTACCTCCATTAATAAACAAGGACAATGTACTTCTTTTTTATATATCTACTAGTTGTGACTTATTAGGTACTGGGTTGGGGATAATATTAAGGCAATAAAAGAGATGGAGAAAGTTTTGCCTATACATGGTCTTTCAATAGGGACGCTCGAAATTTGATAGGTTATACTGGCCACATTGTTAAAGCAACGTCTATCAAATCTATTGTAAATTGTTCAGTAGTATATGGCAAATCACCGTGGAGTGAGTATTTAAAATCTTGTGCAAATTATCAAATTTTATTTTCAAAATCAGTGCTCCGTTCGAGAAACGTTCCGCCCATTACGCTATTTTTATCTTCACCACGGGTCCCGCCGAGTCAACTATTCGACATTTGGTGGCCAAATTCACGTCAACTGATTTGATAAATAATCAGCCAACACCCGTATGTCACCGAAACGCAAGGTCTGCTGAAAACATCGCTGCTGTGCGTGAAAGTGTACAGGAAAACCCGAAGCAGTCAATTTTTTGTCGTTCACAAAAACTTGGCCTTTTTGCGACTTCAACTGGCGAATTTTGCATCGGGACTTGGGTCTGCACCCGTATAAAATCCAACTCACCCAGAAACTTAAAGTAAATGACAATAGACAACGCCGTGTGTTCGCTGATTGCGTTCTGGAGCAGTTGGAAGTTGACCCAAAAAATTTCGCTAAAAGAATCATCTTTAGCGACGAAGCCAATTTTTGGATGAATGGATATGTGAAAAAGCAAAATTGTCGGATTTGAAGTGATACCAATCCACACGAGATGCACCAGCACCAAATTCATCCCGAGAAAGTCGATCCGTACTTCTTCTAAAAGGAAACTGGCATTGCCAGACCCGTCAACGGCGAGTGCTACATATCGATGATAAGCAACTTCTTGTGGCCTAAACTGGATGACCAACGACATGTGATTCCAAGAAGACGGTGCTACGTGCCACACAGCGCATGCCACGATTGATATTCTGCACCATTTTTAAAAAGACGAAACTTAAATTAGATATTAGCTTGTTCGTATCCGAATTACTCTATTTCAATATACCGAGTAACTAAAAACCACAGCAGCTTAGGTGTTTATAGCTATAGTCATATTCTGTGCATTAAACGATATATTCAGCAGCTTTATCAGACGGTCGACTAAGAGCAACTAAGAGTTATATGGGTTCCAGATCTCTTTGAACGTTTTCCAAAACGATTTTATTTCATTCTCATCTCCTCATTGTTGAGTACTTACTTCTCCCATCTTTTAGTAACGTTGTTATTAATGTTATCAAATGATTCATTATTATTACCAGATTAACTTCAGCTTAATTCAAGTTGTAGTTAAACAAAAGTCTATCAAAAGGGTTGCACAAATTTACATTGAAAGGTGTCACGCAAATTAATCTTAAGTGTTACTGATAATATTATTACGTGGACTCTTACGTGAAATTATCGCAAGAAAAGAAACTCGTATCACCATCCACGTGCATCTCATCATCTGCGTTGTTTATTTTTGGTTCAATATCGCAACTAAATACTCACTTAAAATGTATTATTTATATTAAGGGATATTGTCACCAGCTCTTTCTAGTCAATTTAAACCAAAACTGTCTCACGAGGGCACTATTTATAAGTATTCGCTCACCGACGAAAGTCGGGAATGTCGTCCAAAATCAGTTGTTGTGCGAGAAAACATTGATGCTGGGCAAAAACTGATAATGCAAGATCGTGATGTGAGATTGAAGCAACCTTAGGTATTAACTCGACTAGCATATATAAAGTATTGCTTGATGATTTAGCTGTAAAAAAGGTTTGTTCTCGTTGGATCCCAAATAATTTGAAAAATTTTCAAAAAGAATTTTTTGTCGATTGGTGCAAATAAATGATCAAGAAATACAATGGCGGTGCTTGAAAAGACGTGTATAACATTGTAACAGGTGATGAATCATGGATCTATGCGTATGAGCCGGAAAGTAAACAGCAGTCTACTGTATGGGTGTTTCAAGATGAACAAAATCCAACAAAAATTGTTCGAGCTCGAAGCACTCCGAAACAAATGTTCGCCCATTTTTTCGGAAAAACTGATCATGTGGCAACAGTGCCTTTAGAGGAACGTAAAACTGTCAATTATGAATGCTGCACAACCATTTGTTTGCCGAAAGTTTTCGGTGAAATAAGGAAAACAAACAAGCGCCCTCGGATCATCCTTCATCATGACAATGCGAGAAATCACACATCTCGTCTAACAACCGAATGTTTGAACACCCAAAGAATCGAATTAATGGGTCATCCGCCGTATAGTCATAATTTAGCACCCAATGACTTCTTTTTGTTCCCGAACATTAAAAATAAATTGCGTGGACAACGATTTTCGTCGACAGAAGAAGCCGTTGATGCGTTCAAAAACCATGTTTTGGAGATATCTCAAGCGGAATAGGAGAAATGCTTTGACAAATGGTTCAAACGCATGCAAAAGTATATAGATCGTAAAGGAGAATATTTCGAAAAAGGATAAAGTAATTTTCAATGACGAATTAATGTATTTTATCATTAAGCTCAAAATATAAGTAGTGCCCCGTGCTAATTGTCAAAAAGGTCACTTTAAATAGAAAACTTAATACCGCTCATATCATCACTTTTGCAGAAGGGGTAGGTTTGCCTTCCAAATTTATTAACCAAATAGAATTTTAGCTAGTAAATTTTAAATTATACGGAATTAACCTCAAATTCACAATATATTTTATTAACTATAAATCAGCTACACATAGTTTTCTTATAATTCACACTGTATAATTAACCTACCATGGGCATCAATAAATACCAACTATAAATAATTATTACTCAGATAAGATAAACATGTAGATACTGTGTAAATATACCACAGCAAGTTCAAGGGTAATGGATCGATTCTCGATCGAAAATAAAACCGTTATCGGTGCCTTTGATGTGCAAATATCAGATTCTTATATAAGAAACAGACGTTGTTGTTACAAATGACATGAGTCTCACGAGTTGCCTAATGGGAATGCATTAAGATAAAGAGAAAATAAGATAACAGAACCATACCACTTCGAGTAAAAATGTCTGCTATTTTGGCATGTATTTGTTTTGGTATTCTTTGTAATAGTAACGGAAAATTATCAGAAATACTTTGGCGATGTCATCATAAATAGTGTTATTATTAACGTTCTATTAAGTGTTCTAGAAAATGTGTTTACTATTGTTGTTTCAAGAAATTTTACTGGAGTAAAAAAGTAATCAGGTTTACCACCACCACCATATATCTAAATGTCAACTCCTCTGGGATTTGAAATATTAGATTATCTTCACTTCTGTTTGGTCCTCTTTATTGTTAAGGAAGCAGATGGGTTTTAAGAATCACACAACACGACAGCGGTAATTAAAGATCGTTGTTATTTCTTATCATTAATACCATTTATTCAAGAAGAAATACTAAGCATGGGATATATCATTTAAATAAATAGAAACAATCGGACTATCTTAGAAAGTAATGTGGTTTTTGGTCATAAGAATAGGATTTTGAACACTGTTTGACAGGCACTAATAATACTGGGGAAGGAATGGTCAAACACGAGTGTAAATATGAAAGAGTAAATATAGACACCATATACAGTTGAAGCTAAAATAGTATGAATACACGAAGAATGTTGATATGTGACCAAAGATGACGGTAATGGTATTTACCATTAAAATGAGAGGGAAACCCGGGGAAGATAGTGTCTCTTTTCGATAGGCAATTATCGCCCTTATATGTTAATGCCTTACATGGAATTAGAGCCCAGGAAACCCGATTAGAGATTTTATAAACATTCAGATGACGTCGAATTTTTGACATCGGGCACGCTGTTTCACGGCATGCTAGTTATTTCCGTCGCACTAGGGATTTCGGGAATTTGTTATCTCTCTCGTAGGGAACCACAATTTTGCTTAAATACCGAGGGTCCGAGGGAAAAGGGACAGTTTTTAATCAACGCAAGAAGAGGCTGGAAGTAATCCGGGAAGAGGACGCCGAAGAAGACTAAAAGTCGAGAAGATCCGAAGACTTCCAACCCAGAAGAGGCCGCTGGCGCTGGAGGGAATCCGAGAAGAGGACGCTAGAAGGAATCCGGGAAGAGGACGCCAAAGAAGATCAGAAGAACCGAAGACTGGGAGCCGGGAACACCGCAGATTCGAAAACGGAAAAGTCCAGAAGACCAGCAGAATAATACCCGAAATAAACATTCACGTCTACTACCTCGCCGCCTCGGGAGGGTCCCGTCGCTCGAACCACGCTGTCCACTAGGAAACTACGAGACAGCAGATTCGTAGATTCCGCACGGCAATCTAGTCGCCCGTACGTCGTCCAGGGTCCTAGTCATGGGCGTCACCGGAAGTTGGGGTTGTGAACCTGGGGGAGAAGTCTCCGACGCCGAGCCTATCGGCTCCTTGCTAGGTGAGGGTTATTTAATTATTCGTATTTTCGGTAATAGGCAAATTAGCACAACACGCATTATCGGTAAACCGGGGGTTTATTTAATTAATGACTCTATATTTACGCCGTTGTTTCACTGTGGTACTTAAAAATAATTAAATACATTTAGATGATTTCTTTGGCAATAATAATTCACTGTTTAATTTCAGAGCAGACTAGCCACTTCATATCCTTGTTTTTCATTCATTTTAATTATTTCTGTTATATTCAATTATTATTTAGTATTATTTTGTTAAATTGTGTCAACTAGCTATCGCCAGGGCTGTCATTCATTTTTCCGTTATATTGTTCACTTATAACTTTTCACTTTTAATATTACTCGATTACTATTTTATTCTCACTTATATTTAGTTTACGGTTATATTTTATATTTTTCTTGTGGAACGTACGTCCCTGTATTGATCTAATTTGTACCAATGTAAATAATCCCGTCCGGAAAGTTCTTGACCGACTAACACCCTCTGTTCATAATTTATTGCATTCTGTACAAGTACAATATCTGTTAGCGTCTCCATACGGGGGCATTGACATGTCTAGGGTCAACCACAATTCTTAAAATTATTATATTAGCAGTTGCTACGGGTGCACTTGTTCGGTGATTTTATACTATCGGGGAAGTTACCTGTGGTTTAAAATGATAATTATAATTAGTGCTTAGCGCTCTAGAGTGTGTACTTTGTCATCACAGAAGGTTAAATCGTCGCATCGGCTAGTGTCTCTACTCGGGTAACTCAAAGCGAGGAGATATGTGACGCGAAGCCATTACAGAGACAGTGTCTCACCTATACAAAGTGTTGGCGAGAGGAGTTCCTATCGGTATATTGCAGAGTACTGCGTATGCCCGCCATTGCTTAAATCATACCTTTACTGAGGTGACTTTGTACACAAACTATGGCAACAAGCCATTTGCTAACTGCGAGTTCGTGGTTGGACTTAGATTTGTACATGTCTCCCCAGTGGGGAAACTCACAGAGTGTTTGGCAAGAGGAGTTCCTCTTGACGTACTGCAGAGTTCTGTGTACCCTGCCCACTGTTTAAGTTGAACGGTAGTTTCCATTAAAAATAACAGATTTCTGTTGTTTGTCAAGAACATTATTTCCACCTATCCAAGTTTGGATAATAAATGTAAATTGAAGTGGATTCTGAGTTTCCTTTTTATTGCCTTCTTCTAATATCGAATCAAATAAAGTAAATCAAATATAAATTCAAATAAATAAAATCCTAAATTAAATTCGTTAAACCCTAAATTAAATTAACCAGAGCAGATTATAAATAAGAAACTAAAACAAGTAATACCAAACTTTATATGAAGAATCTGGAGAGTAAGAATTAAAGCACAACGTAGCAAGATTCCTACCACTAGACAAACGATCAGGTCAAATCTTCGAACTTGTACGTCCACTCTCTGGGGTAGGGTCAATAAGCGTAGAAGGGGCTGGTTGGTGTCACATTCTGTAGGTGTGATATCAATATAACTTCTGAGGGTGGAACGTTCTCGCAAGAGGACGTTTCTGGTTTGGGGCGTCATAAAAATAAAGTGAGAGAGTGAGAGGATGGGTTTCACTGGTGCAGTGACCAGGATTTTTATGGTTGGGATTTCATTTAAAAAAGTATAAGATACGAGACCGAGAGAGAGAGAGAGAGAGAGAGAGAGCGGGGGTATTTTAAAAGTATAAAATTTCACGAGGGGAGGGGGTAGGGAGTGTTTCACTGGTGTCGTGACCAGGATTTTTATTTTAATAGGTTAAAAATTTAACGAGAGGAGGGAGAGGAGAAGCTTCAGTATAGTATCTATAGTATCTACAGAGACCATGGCTAAACATGACCAGTAACCATGGCTAAGTCTAGTATCTACAGAGCTTCAGGTGTGGAGTTCTTCTAAGGCTAAGGCTAAAGTTTCTAATTTTTTGAGGTACTGCTTTAAAAATATTTATCACATACAGAAGACGAAGGGTTATCCAACAATAGCAAAGATATTCAGGGGTAGCAAACTATTAAACATCCAACCAACTTGCCTTGGTTAAAGAATAGGGTTGACTGAGTTTACAAGCGTTGATCTCATGTGTATTAATATAATGAAATCATATACCACCGCAAAAATACAAGCGATACAATGGGGTGTAGTACAGAACTCTTCATTATAACTTCAGCGTGTACGAGTATGTCCGTAGACTACTGATCGTCAAGAATAGGAAGAAGTGTGAAATTATATGGGTATGCGTAGAAGAAAGAGTGAGGCAGGATTCGGAGGGAAAAAGATGCACTTTACGTGCAGTCAGACTGAACTCTCTGTACATTCACATTCAATGCATATTCATCTCATTGACTCTGCAAAGGTCTCAATTCGACTGAGTAAAGACCGGGCTACTGACTGCGCACCTCGTGGACGGTCAAATATCGCAGTATTGAGATTTGTTCCTATTCTTGATGAGCTGTGTATACATAGATCTCCAATCGGAGGCAATCATCTAGTTGAATAACAATTTCACTTATTATATGAACATCCGATATATAATGAAATTTTAGTTAAAAAATAAAATTTTATTAAAGCACGTTAACAATATCATGATAGTACTTAACGTGTTTGGAATTTTATGTGTGTAAATATCTACCTAACACCACGTACTTCATATGTATGTTGCATATATATCATAAATCTTTAATATTTCCAAAAAACTCATTTTCTTAAGGTTACTTTGTGTTACGTGTAGTGTTATTTAATTTCCTGTCTGAAATTTACTCTAAAAATATTCACGATAGAATTTTTTTATCGAATTTTAAGGGTCTTAAATCTTACATTTGACTATAATTTTTGTACTCATCATCGACATCATTCGACAGATAAGCCTTTTATCTTTGCCTTACTTAAATTTTGTCAGTGAATATAATTATTTAATTACAAGTCTCAATGTTTAAACATATTTGAAACGTGTATATTTATTGCACGTGTTTCAAAATATTACTATAGATTATACAGGGAGTTGTGTACACTATGAATAAGGAATATATTGCATTAAAATTGTTAATAGCATATTAGAATATTAAAAGTTATTAGAGCTTTCGGTAAAACTAAAAGTTATTGTCTCAAACTATATTTTCAATTTCAATTCATTGCTTTAATTCGTGATTACCACTTATTATGATGAACTAAGTTCATTGGACATTAAGATACATGTCAAGTTTAACACTAAGGCCATCTATCTGATGAATCGTAAAGCAACTTCTCTTGCACGAGGTGTCTAAGACAGCTCACCGCGTAGCCTCTGCTGAGAGCAGGCATATAACGTAAGCACAAAAACCTCTTGAAAAGAACTACAGCGTACTCTCTGAACACCATACTCATCTGAAATATATTAATTATAATAACCAGACAATCTTCTTGTAGAATTTCTAGCATTGTATTACTTCTAACACCTTTAATGCCGTTACACAATCTGTGAAAAATTTATAATGTTTATTATTTTTGAGAAACAGTAACAATGTCATCTTTTTTCAGATATTTATAGCCTTCACGTAATATAATCATCGTTCAAATTCGAAATTCCTTACCATGAATTTCCAATTCAATTAGCCCTCTGTATTCAAAATATTGCTAATTTATCTATTTTAATCACCCGTCCATTAATGTATCTATTTTAATAATCCATTTAGTTAATTTAAACCATCATTTGTTACAATCAAGACTATTACTATGTTCTTATTGACGTAATATTTGAAAAAAACATTATCACAAATATTTCAAGACAAAAGAATATCACCATAAAATATGTAAATCAAAATTTTAAAAAGGAAAGTGGACATACACTTATATAACTTATATAACCATATGCGAATAAAGGAGTATATAAAAATATATATAATTTCGACATCAAGAGTTATCATGACTAAACAGTTTCATTACTGTTGTGAAATTATTACTAATTTATTGTAGCCTACCACTTTACAAATTTTATATAAATAAAAATATAAATTAACCTGTATAGCAAGTTATATTAACATGTTTTTATTTACAAATACTTTTAAAAAGTTATCCACTTATGATTATCACACCAGACATCGACAGTTTACTCCATAAAATTCTACATAAATAATCTTATCTTTCTACGCAATCTTCAATAAAAGTAGAGAGGTAAGGTATCTAAAAGACCTTACACGGTCATCGTCCATGATCAACACAACAAGGCCCAAGAAGAATAATTAGAACACAAGGACAATTTTATTTATAAACAGATACGTAAAAACATAAAACAGCTAAAAAGGGTTAATTCACAACTACAAAATGGTACCCGTTTGAGTATTAAGAATATTATTTTACAAAATTTAAGTTGTCATGGAGATTTATCTTGCATAAGTATTAAAATAATAAAAATTAAGAGAAACGTTTTCAACATGAGAAAATTCATACCAATTTCTGAGAATAGTTATCATCATTAAAATATTTCTAAATCTAATGTTAATTTATGTGCTATAGAAAGGTTTGGATTAAATAATAAAGAAGCTTCATGCCATATTTTGCATTTCGAAATAAATTACAGAAGTAGTTACCCAATTTAGATAATCATGCCTTCTTACCATGGACTGTCATACAAAACTTTGTAAAATGTCTGAATGCTAAATCTGAAGCATCTGTATTTATTCCTAAATGTAATATGCTATGTCCATGTGCTATTGATCCTATTTGGAGGATGCAATCTGTAGACATAGACGGTTGAATTCAAATATCTGTGGAGAGGGGGAAGGGGGTTAAAGTATGACGGCCTTGAGCTTCAGATACTAATTCTGCCAATTAAGATACTGGTTCAAGTAATATCGAACCTAATGAGCTAAACTCGACTTCCAAGCAAAGTCTTTTTGAAACTACATGCACATGGTTTGGCAAATCAGGTTCATTTTTGTCCGAAATAAATTTTTAGGATAGTAAAATGAGTTTTCTATGAGGGTACCGTAGTAAGACTGAATAGGTGTCAATGGGCTTTCTGAAATAACCTAGCCACTTATACTTTCTTCTTTGATTTTTGAATTCTTGTTCACCATTATTCGATTTCTCTCCAGCCACCATATTCCCAGTATATTTCTGAGATATATATTTATGAATATCTGGAGTTTTATTTTAATTTACAGTAATGAACTACATTTCAAGGTCATAAGGTGGCATGGACTGAATCGTTATATTGTATACCTTTATCTTGGTGGACACGTTTAAACGTTTTATTTAAAGTTTTCCTCATTATTACAAATATTTTTCTACCACAACTAATCTTTTCGATTATCTGTTATTATTCCTCCGTCACTTGAGATAGTACTATCAAAATAAGTTCTTCTACTATATCTATCGACGTATCCTCTATGGTCGTAATTGTTGTATCTTCTATGTTTAATGCCAGCAGTTTTTTTTTGTTAATGCTAGGGTCATTTTTTATTCCTTACTAAATCATGTACTTTTTACTTTATTTTGTATATTTTAAATATTTGTGGAGAACAAACACATAACCAGCATGATCAATATCCTCTAATACTTCTGTAAAGTTCCAGAAGGTTCTATTTCATAATTTATCACATATTGTTGAAAGTATACTGCCTTATTTGACTCCAGTATCCATTTTATAAAGTTTCGCCAATTATTCTTACGTGATATCTTAATGACCCGATACTGATATTGTGTATACATATCCTTGATTAATCGAATTATACTGAAGAATAGTCAATTTGTTGCCAGTAATTTAAGAGTCAATTCTGAGTATATTTTTGCCCCTGATTCTGAAATTGGCAGTACATTTTCTTGATTGGCTCTAGTTTCTGAAATAGATATACATGATAAATATGAATGCAAAGTAATAAAAACAAAATAAAATATTTTGTTTTTATTACTTAAAAAAGCAATTTCTCTTGTTTTGATTTTTTATATATGAAATCTAACAAGAAATTAAGGAATAATTGATGCAGAGAATATTAAAAATTATAATTTTTTTTTGTACGACTTTCCTTAATAGTTTTGCTGTGAACAATCCCTCTGGTGACTTCAGCTGCATCGGCCATTATGTGTCGACCTTGCCTGCCTTAATATATTTCTTCCATTATTCGAATATCCGAATTCACCTTGTTTCTCACCTTCTGATCTCCTAAGTTAGAAAGAAATTTGGCTCATATTGGCTCCAAATTTTTCAAAACATTTTGCCATCTTATATACTAGTTCTTGGTAGTTATTTACCTTGTAAATGTTCAAAAAAATTTTGAGTTACAGATACATAGCTAAACCATTCATCAGATTCTATAACTGTTCTATATTCTATAACTGTTCTAATTCTATATCTGTTAAAATTTTGATCTTTTACCAGTTTTTGAATTTGTGGTTCATCAAAAATCCCTGCTTTTATTTTTTCCATACTCATTACTAGAAATGCTTGGTAAATGTATTAAAACAATAGCTTAACTTATCCATCGCAAAGCGGTTATCAAATGGTTCCCGAATAGCAAGGCTATTACATAATCGCTGTAGGAAACAACTACTCCTCGGGCTAAAGCCCCGCCAGGCATTGAATTATACCTAACAGCGATCCTCGACCCCTTTCTCGTGTTTCTGCAACCGCTTTGCGGTTTGGTGGTTCCCTCCTCGATTCCCGACTTATAAGTTACAGACATAGATCTTATCGATTTAGATGAAAACCCCACGAATTTGTTTCAGCATTTGTCCTGGATCGGTGTACCGTGTACGGCACTGATGAGAACTAACAAGTTTGAAACAGCTGTCTGTCGTTCGGATTCCATCTGGGACAAATGTCAAATCCTACCCGTGGCGGGTCCCTTTTCAAAAATTCTTTGGTTAATGTCTTTTAAAAGTAAGGTATCTCGTTATGCTCTAGCTTCGTGAAAATTGACGAACCTTTTTAAATCATTCTTTGCTATTAATCTTCACCTTTTCAATGTGCTGTGACCTGTGAACTACTTGTTAGCTATGCTATACGTGTATATGTTTTTTTATGCTTCATTTCGCTGCTTTATTGCTCTTTGTATATTCTTTTTGTATTTCTCTCCTCTTACCTCTGACTTCGGTACGTACAGGCTTCTTTTAAATATATCTCTTTATCCACAACTTGCTAGTCATTCATTCAGCAGTACTATTTCCCATATTGGTTCATGTTTATGTGAAATTTTCTGTATAGGTAAGTATATTTGATCTTCTACCATAATTCCTCTATATGTACATTATACTTCATTTTCTCTAACTATCGTTTCAGATTCTATATAAATTCTTTCTAAGATCTATAAGAAATTAATATGTATATTTAACAGCATTACGCAATAAAATAAACAGTTTTAAAACCTTAAAACGGACTTTTCTGTAAGTAGAACATCTCTATCTCGAAAGTGAGTGGCCAAGAAAAAATAAACCAACACATAAATGCAGAATATGTGTTTAATACGGCAGATTTACTTTTTTCAATTCTTCTCAAATAGTTCACCATTGTGCTTTCTCATGACCCATGGACAGAGTGGGGTGTGCCCTATCCACCTCAAAATCAATAGATGTCGTCTGACAGACGTGCTTAATCAGGATCAATCGAAACTCAATCGATCCGACACGATTTAATTGAGTGATAGTGCTAATAAACATAATTTCTCAAATAGTCCACCATTGTGCTTTCTCATGACCCATGAACATGGTAAAGTGTGTTCTATCCACCTCAAAATCAATAGGTGTCGTCTGGGGAAACGTTCCCGATCAGGATCACTCAAAACCCGATCGATCCGACACGATTTAGTTGAGTTATCGTGTTAATAAAAAAAATTTCTCAAATAGCCCACCATCGTGCTTTCTCATGAACCATGGACAGGATGGGGTGTATCATATCTACGTCAAAATCAATAGGTGTCGTCTGGGAGACGTACCCGATCAGAATCAGTTAAAACCCGATCGATACGACACGATTTAGTTGAGTTACCATGCTAACAAGATTAAATACCGACGACAACGACGACAATGACGACAACGACGACAATGACGACAACGACGACAACGACGACAACGACGACAACGACGACAACGACGACAACGACGACAACGACGACAACGACGACAACGACGACAACGACGACAACGACGACAACGACGACAACGCACACACACACACACACACACACACACACACACACACACACACACACACACACACACACACACACACACACACACACACACACACACACACACACACACACACACACACACACACACACACACACACACACACACACACACACACACACACACACACACACACACACACACACACACACACACACACACACACACACACACACACACAAAACCATTTTTTTTGTTTTTAGGCCGAAGAACGAAAAATAAGCCCTAAATAAAAAAATTACATGATTACATTACTTTTCCACGTATAGTGGAGTGCGGAAAAGTAATAAACAAATAATTTAAGACAAAAACAGAATTAGGAGTTCGTTAGAGAATAGAGCCCTATTCTTCTCTTAAACGTAGAACACGATGACTATAACTTAATAATATTGCATTTCAAGGTTATTGTATATCAGTTAATCGCGATTTTTCATTATCTAAGTAAATTCAATATCATGTATCAAAGATGTTAATTTAAAAGTGTGGTATGCAAAGTCATACTAATATCTAATCTTTTCATGTACTAGTAGCACTACGTAATAATAAAAAATACTTTTTCTTCTTAAAACAATTATTACCTACTCAAATTTACACCATTGATTTCACATTTTTTCCCAAATTATCATTTTTCTTATCCGTTACTGCATATGTTTGTTTACATGGTTTTTCTGAAAATCACGGAAACACTCATTTATCTTTATTTGTTTTTCTCCATATAGCTGTCGCTGATCTTATCTAGATATCAACCAGATATAGAATAAATCTTTATCTTATTATTCTAAAGCGATCAACTGGTAATCTGCAATTAGAAAATGTACGGACGCACAATATATATGGTAGTAAAATCTGTTTACGTTACGCTTAAAATATATCTACTCGTACTTTCATCCATCGATATTTAATATTATCCAAAATATAAGAAATATTTAAAAGATGTAACACTATTCAAGACGAACTTCTCTTAGGGATATCTTACATCAAAGATATAATAAATAATTATTGTTTATTGCATAATGGGGTTTTCCATAAAAAGAGATAAGAAAAACAATAATTATTAGAATAATCAAATAGTTAGATAAGTTGAACACTCAAAGTAAGTGTCCTTTATTAATTCTTCTAGCTTTTTTTTTAGTTTTTAAAGTGTTTATCTGGAGTGCTATGTTCATTAGATCTTCACCTACAATTTATGTATAAATTAGTAACTTTAGGGTTTTGTAGTACCCCATAATTATTATTAATAATACTAAGTAACTACTTTATTGTTTTAATCAAAGATATATCCTGATAAGAGAAGTCGATTGCAAAAAAATCGCCTTGGCAAAAATTACTAGAAATGTTAGAGAATAAAAAATATTTTTAATCATATGCATGAATTGAGATGCCAAATTTCTTTGATAATTATAAAAATAGGATGTGACCATCTGCAATTATGGGCCACAAAATTTAATATGCGAAACGGTGTACAGTTATTTAAACTACGGTATTGTCAAAAAATCTTAAATAGTGTGGGGTGCAAGTACTGACGACAGGTTACACAATTATATAAAATAGTATTCGTATTCGTCAAGGAAAATAACAGAGACTTTATAGGCGGAATACCACCCAGATCGGTCCATCTTTACTTTTCCGCACACAACTATACTATCGGAAAAGTAATGTAATCGTGTACATAAAAATGGAAAACAACAATTTTTTTCATTTATATTTCGTTTTTCGGCCTAAAAACCAAAAAAATTGTTTTTAAAAAATGTTGTCTGTGTGTGTCGTCGTTGTCGGCATTAAAATTTCTTGTTAGTACGATAACTCAACTAAATCGTGTCGGATGAATCGGGTTTTGACTAATTCTGATCGGGGACGTCTCCCAGACGACAAATATTGATTTTGAGGTAGATAGGACACACCCCACCCTGTCCATGGGCATGGACAGGATGGTGAATTATTTGCGAAATTTGTTTTGTTAATACGATAACTCAACTAAATCGTGTCGGATCGATCGAGTTTTGACTGATTTTGATCGGGAACGTCTCTCAGACGACACCTATTGATTTTGAGGTGGATAGGATACACCCCACCCTGTCCATGGGTCATGAGAAAGCACGACGGTGGACTATTTGATAATTTTTTTTGTTAACACGATAACTCAACTAAATCATGTCGGATCGATCGGATTTTGACTGATTCTGATCGGGAACGTCTCCCAGATGACATTATGGTTTTGAGATGGATGGAACACACTCTACCATGTTCATGGGTCATGAGAAAGCACAATGGTGGATTATTTGAAAATTTTTTTTGTTAGCACGATCACTCAACTAAATCGTGTCGGATACATCGGGTTTCGACTGATTCTGATTAAGGACGTCTACCAGGCGATATCTATTGATTTTGAGGTGGATAGGACACCCTGTTCATGGGTCATTAGATGGCACGAGGGTGGACTATGGCACGAGGGTGAAAAAAATAAATCTGTCTCATAAAACACATATTCTGCATTTATGTGTTGGTTTATTTTTTCTCTGCCACTCAATTTCGAGATAGAAATGTTCTACGTGCGGAAAAGTCCGTTCTAAGGTTTTAAAACTGTTTATTTGCCATCACATCGGGATCAAAATTCAAAATAAGAATTGATCATGAAAAGTGATAAATAGTCCCACAGATACTCAGGTGTTGCCTCTAGAAGGGTAGAATGTAGGACCAACCCTCATTACTTCCCCTCTCCCACGCAATATTTTTCCGGAACATACTTACCCCCTATCTTAGTTTACTAGAGTAATTCTAGCCAAACCTCAAGAGTACAAAATCGAAGAATTACTACTAAAAATAACTTAAGATATCCTTTTAACGTCTTACGCATTAGTTTTTCTTATGATATCATCAAGTAACCTTAGATTGATTCCGGTTTTAAGTTCTGAAGTCGCGTTGCCTCAATTATAAGGGGTCTTTCAATAAGGACCCTCGATTTTTAAACGTAAATAATGTGTAAGATATCCACTCAATTTTTTTTTTATTTGAAAGAATATTTTATATTATTAAGTATTGAATAAGTCTAAAGGCGTTAAATTCCACGACCTCGGTGGTAAGCTCATGTCGCTCCTGCGCGAAATAACCATGCCCTCAAGTCGCTCATGCAGAATGTCCATTGTGGTATATAGCGCCGCACCGTCTTGTTGGAACCACATATCGTCAGTATCCGTATCATCCAGTTTAGGCCACAAAAAGTTGCTTATTATCGATATGTGGCGCTCATCGTTGACGGTCATGGAAATGCCAGTTTCGTTTTGGAAGAAGTACGGACCGATGATTCCGCCAGACCAAAATCCGCACCAAAGTGACTTTCTCCTGATACATTTGGTGCTGGTGTATCTCGTATGGATCTTCCCAAATCCGACAATTTGGCTTGTTCCCATATCCATTCATCCAAAAATGGGCCTCGTTGGATTCTATACGGGTACGAACCCAAGTCCCTACGCAAAATTCGCCAAGTTGAAGTCACAGATAAGCCATGGTCTTGTGAACGACGAGAAAGTGGCTGCTTCGGGTTTTCCCGTACACTCTCATGCACGATGATTTCAGAATACCTTATGTTTCGGTGACGTACGGATGTTGGCTGATTATCTATCAAATCGGTTAACTCGAATTTGGCCACCAAACGTCGAATAGTCGACTCGGCGGGACGGTTTCATTATTTGAATACGTTGGTAAACACTGTAGCCTTCCATGGTAATTTTCCATACACTACTGAATAATTCGCAATAAATTAAATAGATATTGCTTTAGCAATATGGCCGCTATGATTTAACAAATTTCGAGAGTCCCTATTGAAAGATACTATATAAAATGTCTCATTTAAAATGAAAGTAACGTAAGATGTTCCCTTTACAATATATTTAGTTATTTTAATTGTGACGTTGTCAAGATATCTTAGGTGGCATCGAGGGCATGATAAATAGAACCAGTTGTCATAATTATAAATATATTAATAATATATCCAGCTAAATATTAAAGGTACAATAAATCAAACTGAAAACAACTTAAGATGTACTTTTATTCACTTATTTTATAATGATATTCTCGAAATGCCTTAGAATACGTTGAGTTCAAATAAACGAAAGTCAGGTTGCTACAATTGCTTATCCAAAATTAAAAAATTTCTGCTGAACTTCAATAACATAAAATGGACATATTTAAACTTGAAATAACATAAGATATTATAACAAAACTAAAGACGCAATTTATCAATTTACGTGACTACAATTATACTAAATAGAGATAAAAATAATAACTTAAAACCACAAAATTAAATAAACCAAATTGAAAACAACGTAACACATCATTCTATTAATTTATTTTGTGGTAACACCCACAAGAAATCCTAGCGTTGGACTCCATAAGTTAGATTTTCAGATTGCCAACGAACGTAATACATTGGACAACTCAAAGCACTTGTTGCAGAGAATAACAGAGAATTACAACCCACAATACACAAAGCTATTTAGATGAAAATCTACTTACAATGGAAATTAAACTGTTTTGCAGATTAATATACCATTACCTGAAAAGGTTAATAATCTTAAAGAAGAACTAAATTACTGGTTAAAAATATGTTAGCCACTAGGTTAAATATGTTAGTTGACACTTTATTCCATTCCTGTGTTAATACCATGTGTATTATACTACACATATTTAGATATATTCGTATTCATATATTAACACTTTCACCAGCTCTTCGAGATGTGGTTGTTATTAATTCAAAATTTCTAACTGAAACTAACTATTCATATATAAGTCTTTATTTTGCTTTATTTGTTTAACTAAACCAATTTTTATCAGACAATATAGAATTAGATTAATATTTTTTAAGCACTGTACGGTTCCCAAACGTGACAACTTCTGTGGTTGTGGTTGTGGTTGTGGTTGTCTTGTATTTCATTTAATAGCTGTATATTTCTTATATTTAAAATTTTGTAACACTTTAGAAAGAGGTTTCCTCTTCTTAGTAGTACTTAAAAGTAGCAGGTGGATTACGTAATATCTCCTGCGATTATAGACCTAAAAATGCCTAGGGGCACACCGATTATAATAATTCCTGTATCTCTAACTGTGGTGCTAGTCCGAAAGATCAAGTAGAACCTGATACTAGATATATGCCCAATGGCAATAAATTTTATAAGTATTCTTTAGTTTAAAGTAGTCGCATAGAAGAGGAGGCTATTATAAAATACATTTAGATGCCAATAGATGCAAAGTGGATGTTCGTTAGTGCTTTCAATTTTCTAAAAAGTTACTGCACGGTGGGGATAATGTACCGTTTGTTGTTGATATCTGTACATTCCTCTGTTCGAATTATCCAGTAAGGAAAAATGGTGTGCACAATCGCCAAAAGTACCAATTCAAACATTTTATTCTTTAATTTTCGGGGGCAGATATATTTATGTTTTATTTACTAATTAATCCTATCTAGTATATTCGTTGATCCAAAAATTTAAAATGCAATTATTTCTGTAATTGCCTAAGACAAAAAATCGTTGTGCAATTTGATGTTTCTTTTCTGTGTAAAAACAACTAAATGTACATAGAGAAAACTTAAAGGCATCAAACAAGAAATGAGATGTATTCTATCGAACCTTAAATCATTACTATATAAGGAGTAGCTTTTTTAAAACAATTCATCCACTACTAAAAATTAGCCAGTAGACGATGTTATCTTGGTAACAGTATATTACATATGTTACACATATTTTAAATACTTAACACGTCATCACATCAGGTGATTATCACATGATAAGCACATTTTCTCAAATCCAATTATTTAGGAAGTATTTTTGAAATCTTTAATCTAGTTATAAAATTAATTCAACTCAACTCACGACATTATTAAAATTTTACTTAGAATATTTTCTGAGTATCATACACTGGGTCATGTCAAGGTTGGCTTAGGAAAGATGTACAGTTTTTCCGTTAAATGTTTATAATAATGGTACATCTATTGTACTAATTAATAATTAATATTAAATCGGGGAATTACTAATTAGTGTTAATCAATTAATAGCATTAGTGAATATATTACGTTTTATTCTTTGAAATGGGTTGAAGTCCGCATATTTCTCAGCTCAGCTATAAATTGTTTCAAATTCTTCATTTTTTAGTATTCATTAATTGTATTAATAGTCGTAGTAATTGTGGTTGTAGTAATATATTAATAGCATTGCATTCATTGGATTAACTCATATCGGTATAATATTCATTTATGTCACTTTTGTATCATGTATCTTACCGTCCCTTAACACTTGTTTCACGTTATAGAAAGAATAACACCATACGCTATGTTCAATTATATTTATTCTTATCATAATTATGTCAGTCTTACTAAAGGCTGTCCACAATATTAAATATCGTCGTGTGGTATTCGGGAGTGGAGGCAAGGGATACCGACCGAGCAGGACTATTGCCCATTTTCCATTATGGGTTACTATGGCTATAGCTCATTACCCATTTTAGGCTATCATTTAGCTTCGGTAAGACGCCGTAGCCCACCTGAAACTGTTTAATAATAAAATTATTTTAATCAACTGTGTATAACATAGCAACAACTCCTGTATATTCATATTTCATTATAATAATTGATATATTTAGATTCGCGCAAAATTTTTATTACTATTTCATTTACCATTCGCAGTGATTATCTCAAGAGAAAGAATTAAATTTATTTGTTGTATAAAATAAATATCAACAATTATTTGATTGATTTCATCAAAAATGGTGTATATCAACATATTTTTAATGATATGCAAATACGTGTGTATACAATGGTGTTTAATAGTCAATAAAAATTATATTTGTTATAATTATATCAGCTCATTTTAGAAATCAAGTGCAGGGGCGGAGCTATATAATGTGCGCAGAACTGCATTTTGATTTCTATTTAATGGTAATCAATCTTTGACGTAAATTGTCTTATTGAGAGCAAATATAAGTTCCACGATTTTATTGTTTAGTACTACTGATTGGATTTGTGCTCTTTGAAATACTTTAGTATTTTATATATTTTATAGTCCTTATAAATTTATTTTTCAACGTGCAAATTTCCACCATTAATAGATTTAATTAGATAAACCTGTTAGAGGCACTATTGAAGCTTTTAACGATAAACTTTAAAATTTTCATATCACATCTTCATGGCTCCGCCCAAGCACTGCTGATTACAAATAAGCTCCACATATTCATTCTTATTGTACGCCCAAAAATATCCTATTGCCGACAATAGCGTAGCGAACAAATCGATGAGCGAGGATCATTGATTATATAATTGGGTCCGATTTTTGAATTCCATTTTTGATGGAGGTAATTTCGCACTTGTCTCAGGGATTGTTTGTATGTCTCAGGGATTGTTTGTATGTCCAGCGTTATTTTCATATGTAACTTTTTCTCCTAAGCGATCAAATCAATTGTTAGAAGGAAACTGTATATTTCTGTTCTTTCTTTACCCGTAGTGGTATCGCTTTCAATAATGATTAGCTACAACATCCAGCAATGGTTTTCCTCTAGGACAATTACTTTCTTATATAAGCAATAAAAAAATTCGTAGCAACTATTAACGATGAATTACAATCCACACCATTAGAAATCATATATTAATAAGTAATGTTATATTTCTGTGGAAAAGATTTACGTTCCTCAAATGCCTTAACGTCGTTCTTAGTTCGATGTTCTCCGATGATTCACCCAGACATAGACCAAGCTGGTTAGGAATCCTCAGTATTCTGCGGTAGTGGTCACATGTCTTGGTCAGTCTAGTAATATGCGTTTACTGTTAGAATTCCATTGTTTCTTTTACCAACTTTAGGCTTGGTTTCTTTTAATTTGGATTTATTATTTATCCACTCGTTTTGCCATGACCTTTTATTTTAGATGTGCTTTCATATCGTCTTTACGGATGGGGATAGATCGCCCATTGCTGCTCGTTTTGCTCCTTTCTCCACTACTTCATTTTCTTAAATACCAATGTCACTTGGCGTCCAAACAATCACAATTGTTTTTCGTAGTGTTCTCTACCAATGACAAAGTGCAAGTGTAGATTGTGCCATAGATTCGCTTGTAAATACATTCAATATGTGTTATATTGTATCATCATCATATCGGTTTATAACGTCCTTCGCCGTCTTCCGATTCCTAATCTCTATTCCTCTCTATTTCTCCACATGTCCTCGTCCAGACCTCTCTTCCGAATTTCATTATCAATGCCCTCTCTCCAGCTTTTTCGTGGTCTTCCTCGCCTTCTTCTTCCTTGTGGTTTCTAGTTTAGAATTTTTTTGGGTATTCTGTCATTTGGTATTCGCTGAATATGCCCGTACCATACGAGTTGTTTGGTTCTTATATCATCTACAATGTCATGTGTTATTCCCATCATATTTCTTATTCTCTCATTTGTTACCCTTTCTCTCTTTGATTTTCCAACTGACCTCCTCCAAAAGTCCATTTCTGTGGTTCTTATCATTCTTTCTGTTCTTTCTTTTATTGGCCACACTTCACAACTATAGGTTACTATACCTTTAATTATTGAATTATATATTCTTCTTTTATTTTCTTTTGTTATTTGTTTATCCCATAGAATGCTATTCAACATTGTAATTGCTCTCCTTCCTTGAGTGTTTCTTTCCGAAATCTCTTCATCAAGTGTCCCGTCGTTTGATATTTTCATGCCTAGATACTTATATTCATTGCAGTGTTTGATGTTTTGCCCAGTTAACAGAAGTAGATCTTGTTGTTGTCCTCCAATACACATGTATTCCGTTTTCTTCACATTAACTTCTAAACCCCATTTTTCATACTCTTCGATAAGTTTGCGTATCATATATTCCATATCATTAATATCTTGCGCAATAACAACTTGGTCATCCGCAAAGGATAATGTGTATAGTGTTGATGTATCATCTATTGGTATGCCCATAGTGTGACATTTTCTTTTCCAAGTCATCAATGCGCGTTCTAGATATATCTTAAATAGTGTAGGAGATAGGCAGCATCCTTGTTTAAGTCCCTTAGTTACTATAAATCCCGTTGTTATATTGTGTCCTATTTTTATTCTAGATCTGGTATTATCATACAGATACTTTACAGCCTTCATTAATTCTACATTTATATTAGTGTTTTGTGTAAAATTTCCCAGAGTTTTACCAGAGGAATGCTATCATATGCTTTTTTAAATCCACATATAGTAGATGTACTTCTTGGTTAAATGCTATGTTCTTCTCCAAGATTTGTGTGACTGTATATAAGTCATCGATTGTGGATCTTCCTGCTATGAAACCAGCCTGTTATTCTGCCTCCATTTCACAATATTCGTTCTCCATACGGTTTTTTAATATATTCCCATATATTCTGCTGATGGAATTTGTAACAGATATTCCTCAGTAATTGTCATACTCACTTTTATCCCCTTTCTTATGAATTGTGGATATATATGATACCTTCCACTCTTCTGGTACTTTTGATCTACTCGTACATCTTTGGAAAAGGTCTCTCAGTGAATGGTATAGTTTGTCTGTTCCATATTTTATAAGTTCTCCAGGAATATTTCCTGGTCCTGGGGTTCTGCCATTCTTTAGTGATCTACATACTTCCTTAACTTCTGATATACTAATTCTTATCGGAGATCCTTCAGTAACTATATTGTGACTAACGTTTTCTATGTTTTTATATTTTTTTCTATCTTCTGATAACATTTTTTCAAAATATTGATTCCATGTTTGCGCTGGTATTGGTGAGATGATATCTTTCTTCCGCTCCTGTCTCTTTTTCCTGAGTAGTCTCCAGCTTTTCGTACTTTTCCTACCTCCTATATATGTGTTAAGTCTAGAACATGTCGCCTCCCAATTTTTATTCTTTTTTGTACCTATCATTTTACGCACTCTTGCTTGGGTTTCTTTATATGTCAGTTTGTCATTCATATTTTTTGAGCTTAAGTATGCATGATATTTTTTTCGTTTTTCCTCTATTTCAACCTCAATTTCGTCATCCCACCAATATGGTTTCCGCTATTTTCCTCCTTTTTCATAGCGCCCTAATGCCTCTGATGCTACCGACTGTATACACGTTTTTATATACTCATACTCCTCTTCTATATTGTCAAATTCTGTTCGTTGTAATTTGTTGTCTAATCGGGTTTTGTATAGTCTTCTCGTACTTTCTTGTTCCAGGCTACTTAAATTATATCTTATCTCTGTCTCTTTCTCTTCCTTCTCATCCCCATGCATATTTTCTTTTTGATCTCTTGTTCTTATGGGAGCAACTATCTTTGCTTTAAGGAAGTAGTGGTCACTACCACAAGAAGTTCCTCTATTTACTCTCACATCTATGAATTTTAAGCGGGATTTTTGTTTTGTTATTACATAATCGATAACAGTTTTTAGGTTTCTTGTTGTCTGTATCCACGTGTACTTATGGATCTCTCGAAGTTGGAAATACCCATTTAGAATTTTCAGCTGGTATTGTTCGCATATTTTTATTAACCTTCTTCCGTTATCATTTACTACTTCCTCTCCAAACTTTCCAACCATGGTGTCATTGTTTTTCCTTCCCACTCTTCCATTAAAATCTCCTAAAAGTATTATTTCTCTCGAGGTTCCAATTTTTTCTTATTTCCTGGTTAACTTGTTCAAAGAATATGTCTTTATTATGTACTAGTTCGTCTTCATTTATAGCGTATATTCCTAGTATGGTCGTCTTATATCCGTATATTGAGAGGTTGATCTTTATAATCCTTTCATTTATCGGTTCCCATGTTTTTATAAATTTTCTGAATCTTCTATGTATAACAATTGATACTCCCTGTTTGGCTCTGTTTTCTTTGGAGACTCCACTATAAAAGTGATCATACTTTCCCCACTTTCCGATCCTTTACCTTTCTTCTTCGTTTCAGTCAAGACTGCTATATCTATTTTCAGATGTTTGAGTTCATTTACGATTTCATTTATTTTTCGAGAGAGACTCTGAACATCCCATGTGCTACAAATCGTTGTCCTTTTTCTTAGCTTGGTTCGTCTTCTTGAGTTTTCCGTCCTATTCCGAGGCTCCTAATTAGGTTTTTTAGCAAATGAATTTTTACGTAGGGCAGGGAGCTGGCCTGCCGCTACAACCCTCCTCCTTTACCCGGGCTTGGGACCGGCAGTGACAACTGCTGAGCTACTCAATCCACCCCGCAGCTGTCCCAAACAGAATTTGTGTGTGTTATATTGAATGTATCTTATACATACAGTGTGGAAGAAGTGTGGACTACCCCTAATAATTTGGTAGCTTTTCCAGTTTCCCACACTCTGTTAGAATATATTTGTTTTTTTATTTACGTCTGTCATGGGCAATCATGGCCCGCTGGTCAGAAGTAAATTAATAAAATGGAAAACTATGGTACCGAATAAAAAATACCTCGATAGCAAGAAAACGGTAGCAGATAGGTATAGGGAATTCTAATACAGATTGAAATATCACTTAATTCTCCATCACAATAAAATACAGGGTGTTCCATTTAAGAAAATTGACTTTTGAGCAGTTGAAGTTTGTCAGGATAAGCTCAATTTTTTAGACACCCTGTAAATAATAGAAAATCAAGCTACATATCACCTGAAAGCTCAATAGTCCGCCTAATTACAGCCCAAAATTTGCTACTATAACTTTTGTTTTGAATAAGTGACGAGCATTCCAATGGGATACTACAGAACCTAATTTTTTCAAAAAAAATAAAATATCTTAAAAACTGCTGAAGATAGGTATAGGGAATTGTTAAGAAGGTTCACTTAAAATCAGCAGTGTAATACAAAAATGTAATAATGTACTGGGTATTCTATTTAAAATAAGGAAGTTGATAGCTACTTCCGGTATAACCGGAAGTATCAAAAAAGCAAAAATACTTTAGTTGTATAGATCGTCCTCGCTAACCCCTGATTCCAAATTTTAAAAAATGAATTCCAATGGGAAGTTCATTAACTTCTAATGAACGGGTTACCTGAAACACCCTGTATATTGTGTATTGCGGCATAACAGATCAAAAATTGTTGATGACGATATTTTAAAAGTGGTATAGGAATTTGTACAAAAAGTACCTGAATCTAAACTTAGATGGAATGTTGATTTTCGATAGTATTAAAGTGTTATATAATCTAAACAATATACCCATCGAAGGCCTGTCGTATATTTCTGTTATGTGAACTACTAAAATTTAAATACATCTTCCATAAATTATTCAAAAATTCTAATTTTACTGTATATTCACTGAAAATCTCTTGGATCAATATTAGTTGGTGGTTGGCTGGAACAAGTGTTAATAATTGTGATTATTTTCGTCAAACAATAGATACAGTGTATTTAAATAACAATTAATAGGCAACGTTTATTTAAAAACGAAATCATAGATAATCGTGACAAGAAGAATGTTATTATTTTTATATCGTTCATAACCACAATTTTTCCTGAATAATACCCTATTCAGGGTATTAGTAGTAGAAGTATATCACATATGTAACTCCTATGTTGCAAGTCGTCACAGTTTTCAATTACTTGTTGTAATCTCGATGTAAGCATTTGTTCTTTTTAACATTACACTCCTCGTTGCAGCTTAATGTCATACAAAATTAGCAACACGTCAATGACTGTGGCTAATGACTGGACAATGGCTGTCTATTAATAAACCAGACTGTCTGCGTCTGTCCAGAGAATGGACAGTGTTCCGACATATTTATGATAAAAACAGCATGGCTGTTTTAACTATCATAACGTCTAGTTTAACTGTCTAGTTTAACTGTTAATAGTTTAACTGTTAATAGTTTAACTGTCACTAGTATAACGTGCATTTATACTCATTTCTATGACAACTAATGCTGCGGTATTATCAAAATAAAAACACATCCGAAACGGTGAACGTTCATTAAAAAACATTATTTTTTATTTTTTGTAATAAAGTTTTTCGATAAAAAAAAACAACAAAAAAACACAGGTAAAAAATATTTAAAGGTATAACAAAAGTATAAATAGTTAAAAAAGTAATCCATTCATTCTCAAGACATTATATTCTTTAAGTCGCCAACATGAGTTCAATTATAATCAAACAATTGCTATATCAGAACAGGAGCGGAATGTCTCTTGTGGGCCACAGCCTTCGGCGAATGTTCCGTCCTCGCATTGTCCCCAACTATTACCTGAAATAAAAGCCATTATTTTATGTATTTCAATAAATTAAGAATTGCTATCGATTCTTACATCATGTAATAGCATGTCAATGTTTCGGTCGTTTATTAAGTGAATGCCATTTTACTTAGTAAGCTAGTAGAAAAATATAGGATGTACGAGGGTGAATCAAATATAAACGGGACTTTTGGTCCTGGGCATGCAATAGTAACGCGTGAGGGTTCACGCTTCGTGGGGTGTTGGGTAGGGATATCAGGAGGGGGGAGAGCAGGTGGGCGACCTCGCTCGTTCCTTTCAGCACCCGTTGTGACGATGTCTGAGTAGGAGGTGCCTTCGTCAATTGCGCAGCGTGTTATCAAATTTCTCGCCACAGAAGGTGTGAAACCAGCTGAAATCTTGACGAGATTGACTGCGCAGTTCAAGGAAGAGCCACTGTTCCGAACTAGAGTGTTTGCATGGCATAAACAGTTTGTGGAGGGTCGTGAGAAAGTTCAAAATGAGAGCCATGACCGCCGACCTCGCACCAGCATCATCAGCGATAACATCGTCCGCGTTCAACAACTTCTTGAGGGTGACAGGCATCTGACTACCACTTAGATTGTATCTAAGGTTGGAATAAGTTATGGAAGCACTTTTTCGATCATCACAGAGGAGCTAGGGTTTCGTAAGGTGTGCGCAAGGTGGGTCCCTCGCCTTCTGACAACTGAGCAGAAATTTCATCGTTTTCAGCTGCGTAAGCGTCTCCTAGCGGAATTTCGGAAAGAAGGAGACTCGTTCCTCACGTTATCACCTGCGATGAAACGTGAGTGCACTACTATACCCCTGAGTCGAAACAAGCAAGCAAGGAATGGAGACGTCAAGGGGATGTTGGGCCAGTGAAAGCCTAGTCAAGGCTGTCAACAGACAAGGTTTTGGCTACAGTTTTTTTTTGACCAGCGTGGCTTGTTGCACCTCGATTTTTTGCATGATCGCAGGACCATTAATGCGACGTACTACTGCGACATTTTAAGCGAGGGTAGACTTGCATATCGCCACAAACGACGTAACCTACCGATGAGAGAAGTGAAACTTCTCCTTGACAGTGCTCGTCCCCATACAGCAGCCCTGACCAGAGAAAAATTGGAGGAATTGGGCTAGGATACACTTGAACACCCTCCCTATAGCCCTGACCTATCGCCTGTGACTTTTACCTCTTTGGTCCTCTCAAGAAAGCCATGGGAGGGAAAGATTCGACAACGATGAGGAGGTGAGACCTACGTGCGCAATTGACTGGAGACACAACCAACGTCATTCTACGAGCAAGGCATGACAAAATTACCTACACGCTAGGGAAAATCTGTTTCCAGATCAGGAGATTATGTAGAAAAATGAGTTGTTATTCTTTTTTTTTTTTTCAAATTCAAATAATGAGAATTAAAAAAAAGGCTCGTTTATATTTGATTCACCCTCGTACATATATATATACATACATATAAACCACGGAACATGATAACAAATATTATAATAAAAGGTGTTACAATAAGAGCGCAGGATGTGATTTTTAAATAAAACATGGTTTTCTGTAACAAAGTATTGAAATATTCATTAATTTATAATGTAGATATTTGGGAATGCTGTATGGAATAAAGCATCCGGTAAATGGCCGCAACGGCTTTAGTGGGACACGAGTTCTCATCTGACGAAATTGTCAATAACAGTTTTGTATGAGTGTGGCGGTATTTCGTTGATACAGCGTTAAATTTCATCTTTCAATGCTTTGGTAGTCGTGAGCATGTTGGCGTAAACCTGAGACCAGAAACCCCCACAAGAGAAAGTCCATAGGTGTTAAATCGTAAGATCGTAGCGGCCAATTCTTCCATCGAAGTCACCAAAACAAGAGATGACACGACCAGGAAGAAACTCGCGCAAAACCGTCAATGTTTGACGAGTGATATGGAAAGTGGTACGGTCCTGCTTAAATTACGTGTATTCAAGGACAATCCAATGAAGGTACAAAGAACTGGGTTACCATGTCACTATAACATTCGCCATTCACCGTCTTATTTAAAAAAAATGGTCCAATGATTCGTTCAGACCACATGCACGCCAAACAATGACACGTTGGGGATGTATTTGTTTCTCAATATCCTGGAGTTTCTGAGCCCCAAATGCAGCAATTTTACAGCCTATTAGCGAAATTAGCAAGGTGAAAATAGGCCTCGTCGCTGAAAATGATTTTGTCCACAAAATTAGTATTCACTTCTTGTTCTTCAATCCAATTGGTGAACTCTCTTCGCTGTGCATAACCTGTTGGCAGAAGTTGTTGAGTCAACTGCACTTTGTAAGCATGGAGATGCAAATCTTTAGTGAGAATACGGTGATGAGCGGCTGTTGAAATGACCAATTATTATGCACGATGTGGATTCGAGGTCCCTGGATTCTCAGCTACACTCTTGCGAACTACCGTGATGTTTTGTTCCGAACGACCACTACGAGATCGTGTAGTAAGTTTCACATCAATAACTGAACCAGTACTTTAAAATTTTTCGATTATTCTTGTCATCATCATCATTAGGTCATCAGTCCTAAGACTGGTTGGACGCTAACATCCAGCTTCTCCTAACTTGTGTTAACCTACGCATTTCGCTAATTGTGCTACAACCTACATCTGTCACACTTGATAAATTTGGAACATTGTTTTGGAACTGAAAATTGGACACACTTTACGAATTGTAGCAACCTCATCATTTTAATAGTTATAACAATAAAGATGCGTTGTTTTCATGTAGCGCTCCATGTTTACTAACCCCTATCTGTCTCCTATCGACCTGTATAGTAACAATAATTGACCTATCGAATGCATGACAGCCAAAATGATAATGCTCTTTATTGTAACACCTTTGGGTAATCTGTTTAAAAAGAAAACTTCGTCAAGTTGGTTTGAATTTTCGACAATGATAATTGTTTC
Source organism: Rosalia funebris (assembly GCA_037954035.1). Classification (NCBI taxonomy): domain Eukaryota; kingdom Metazoa; phylum Arthropoda; class Insecta; order Coleoptera; family Cerambycidae; genus Rosalia; species Rosalia funebris. The sequence goes on along the minus strand of JAZFAV010000034.1, from coordinate 13,922,631 downwards.
ACTAATATATCTTTTACCATGATATCTTTATGGAGCAGAACGTTGCAAAAAATTTGTCCCTTCTCTCTAGCAGACCTGTACAATGTAGAACATTAATTCATTGCATCCAATTCTCATGTTTGTTACCTTCAAGATTAGACTTTTTCTGAATAATTCCTTTGATTACCTTAAAGTAATTGAAAATGAAGTAATATCTAGGCAAAACCACATACACATACTCCAAGCAGGATAATTCCTGCTCCGAATGATCCTAGTAATTTCTGCAAAATTTTCATTTTTTCATTTATAACCTTTCTTACAGACTATTGATAATCGCAAAAAGTATTCAATTAGATGCATTACTTTCATCGCCAATCAAAAAAAACCCTTTGAAAAAATAGGGCTGATTAGAAGAAATAGTACCGATGACATAATCATAAAAAATGATTCTGCATACAAAACTACATTAAAAAAATACATTTTAATAAATAAATTATGCTTTGCAGCATATTCTCTGCAAAAATCTTACTTTACGTATCCCAGTAAATATTCCAAGAAATTTCTGACAAAATGTATACTTTTTTCTTTTATTTATTACTTTATTATTATTTATTTATTTTACTTTTCCGCACTCCACTACACGCGGAAAACTAATGTAATCGTCTAAAGAAAAACTGAAAAAAACTAATTTTTTTGGGTTTATTTCTCGTTTTTCGGCCTAAAATAAAAAAAAATGGTTTTTAAAAAAGTTTCGCTGTATGTCTGTCGTTGTCATTGTCGTTGTCGTTGTCGTCAACTAAATTGTTCGGATCGATCGGATTTTGACTGATTCTGATTGGGGACGTCTCCCAGGCGACACCTATTGATTTTGAGGAAGATAAAACACACTATACCATGTACATGGGTCATGAAAAAGTACAATGGTGGACTATTTCAGAAACTTGTTTTGTTAACACGATCACTCAATTAAATCGTGTCGGATCGATCGCGTTTCGATTGATTCTGATTAGGGACGTTTACCAGACGATATCTATTGATTTTGAGGTGGATAGGACCCACCCTGTTCATGGATCATGAGAAAGCAGGATGGTGGACTATTTCAAATAAGTAAAACTGTCGCATAATACACATATTCTGTATTCATGTGTTGGTTTATTTCTTCTCGGTCACTCAATTTCGAGGTAGAGATGTTCTACGTGCGGAAAAGTCCTTTGTAAGGTTTTAAAACTGTTTATTTCTATTTATTTTCAGTAATTATTGCAAAAATTTTAACTACCTTCAGGTTTTTCGATTTTTGATTGTTTTACTAATATTTTAGTAATATCATAATGAAACCTAAATATTGTCAATAATTAATGTAGTGGATAATAAATTCACCTAGTTTTATGACCTAAGTTAAGAAAGTTATTTTGCATTGTTCACATACAATGCTACATTCAAAATCAAAAAAGCCTTGATAATATTGTTTAAATTAATATAAATAATACAACACATTCATTATTTTCTCCTTAACCATGATCAATATTTTCACTCGCCTCTGTATGCATATTTTGATAGAATTCTATTCCAGGCATATTTTAAATAGTTTTGCAAACAAAAACATTTCATAAACTTATGTTTGTCTATAATATGTGCACTAAATGAGCCTGTTTATATACGTTAAACATATTATGTAGGGTAAGGGGAGTATAATAAAAGTATTATATTTATGAAAACTCTAGATACATTGTCCAGTGCGGTATTTTTTTTAGTGCTTTCTATGAACAGGAATAATAATTAATCATTATTATTTTTTAGCCTCCACTTAAATAAACGGAATTCAATTTAACCAATGTATATATAAAATATTAAACTAAAAGAATAATACCTGCGGTGTAATGCCAACGAAGTACGCATCGGTCACACGTAATATCAGGAAGCAACACTTTATTTTTTATATCGAATTGCTCTGCCAAAATAGGAAATTTGGTAGACCCGTCTTCTAGAATGAGAGGTCGGAAACAGTCTTCTCCCGGTTCCGGTTCATTGGGATCTTCGAGTTGGCAAACGCTGTAAATAGAATCACATCAATACATTTTCTAATCTAAAGTTTGTTTTTTTTTTCTTCGTTTCTATATTTGTACTTAAAAGTGTATTCTGGTCTAGAATTTTCAAAAAATCGATTTTTCTTGCACATTTTTAAAGTTTAGATCTTTAAGAATACATAATCCAAAGAAATATTCAAAATTCCAATTATTTACGGAGTTATAGCTACTTTAGTGACGCGGCAACTAAATCGGTCCTGCCGGAGCGAATCGAACAATAGACGGTAGACATTTCCCGTCTACCTGAGGATGGGTCCCCCCATAAAACCCCCTTTATACTCCATATACACTTCTATATATGGAATATTATTGTGAAAAAGTAATTGATAATGTACTGGGCTAGTCACCTAAAATTGACCCCCCTTTATCTCTCTTAATTTCAATCGAATCGAAAAATTCAAACAAGGATTTTACATGATTTTTTATAAATTCTTTGAATATTTAAACAAATTTTCAAAAACTCTGCAAATTGAAAGAGGGCGAACAATTTTTTATTTCTTTTAAATGGAACACCCAGTATTTTTTACTTAAAAAAGTTACCCACAATTTTCTGATCACAAAAATATATAATTGTTGTATCTTGGTAAGTATAGTTCTTGAGATATTCATACAAATATATAGTCACATCACAGGAATAAGTTTGGCATAAGACCATAAATCAGGAGAGCTATGTTTCTGAGATATAACGACACATCTTGTTTTTTTTTTTTGAGAAAAAAAGTATGAAAATTCTTTGATGCGGCAACACATAATAATTATAATAAACAAATAAACCTTTATTAAAATGACAACAACAAAGTTTAATGAACACAAAACATAAATAATGAAATAATGATAAAAAAACAATGCGCAACAATAAATAACATAAAACCAATGAACTTTATTAAAATTAAATATATCTATATGTTATCCACGTATCCTCCGTTTCTATCAAGTCACAGTTGGCATTTTTTAATAAATTCATTTCTAACGTTTTCAAATAAATGAACATTTTGCCGCAAATTTTCTATTTCTTGACTGATACAGTCTTTCAACTCATCCGAGCTATTATATACCGAATTTTCGTATATGTTTTGTTTTAGTGTTCCCCACAAAAAGAAGTCCAAAGGACTCAAGTCTGGGCTATTAGCAGGCCAATGTATAGGACCGTATCTTCCTATTCAAAATAGATATTTGTTATTTAAATATTCTGTTACGTTCCGTACAGAGTGTGGAAGATCACCATCCTGTTGTCAAATAACAAAATTCCTGGTTGCAAGGGGAATATTATCTAAATAGTTCTCTATTTCACCCCGAACAATATTCAAATACTGAACTGCATTCAAGGACCCATTAATGAATACGGGACCCACAATTGTATTTTGATGAATACCGCACCACACATTAACTGTATTTTATCCTTGGGTTTTTATCTTTTTTATAATATGTAGATTTGCCCCCTTTTAGCTATATATTTGTTTTTATTGCTGGTTAAGTAAATTTCTAATATTTCTTTCCTTTCGACTAATGAATATCCCATATCAATATATTAGATATATTAACAAGTGTATTAAAACTTAACTTAAAGCGTATTAATAATATAACAATCAAACATAAGTCAAACATAACATAACTGTCAAACGGAACATTATTGTTTCTTTAAATCATTTCGGTTCATAGCTCTCCTGATTTATGGTCTTATGCTGAACTTATTCCTGTGATGTGACTATATATTTGTATGAATATCTCAAGAACTATACTTACCAAGATACAACAATTATATATTTTTGTGATCAGAAAACTGTGTGTAACTTTTTTAAGTAAAAAAATACAGGGTGTTCGTTTAAGAAAAATAAAAAAATGTTCGCCCCCTTTCAATTTGCAGAGTTTCTGAAAATTTGCTTAAATATTCAGAAAATCTATAAAGAATCTTGTAAAATCCTTTTTTGAATTTTTCGATTCGATTGAAATTAAGAGAAATAAGGGGGGGGGGGGTATTGTAAATGATCTTTCAATAAAAATGCTCGATTTTTAAACTTAAATAAAATAAGTTATGTGTAAGATCCACTAAATATCTTTTCATTTGAAAGAATATTTTATGGCATTAAGTATGGAATATAAAGGCCTTCAAATGTCCGCCACGGCTTTGCTTGATCTGGCTGAATTTGCTGGATGACGTTCATTATAGTGACTTCAAGGGCATCAATTGTTTGCGGTTTATTCACATAGACTATAGACCTGCGATTTAAGATAGCCCCAAAGGAAGAAATCTAAAGGCGTTAAATCGTACGATCTCGGTAGCCAGTTAACTTCACCGCTGCGCGAGATAACCATGCCCTCAAATCTCTCGTGAAGGATGGCCATCGTGGCATACACTATGTAGCACGTAGCATCGTCCTATTGAAACCGCATATCGCCGGTATCCATATTATCCAGTTTAGGCCACAAGAAATTGCTTATCATCAATCTGTAGCGCTCACCGTTGCCGGTCATTGCAATGCCAGTTTCGTTTTGGAATAAGTACGGATCGATGATTCCGCCAGACCAAAATCCGCACCAAACAGTCACATTCTCGGGATCCATTTGATGCTAGTTCATCTCGTGTGGATTGGTATCGTCCCAAATCCGATAATTTAGCATGTTCACATATCTATTCATCCAAAAATGGGCCTCGTCCCAAAAATTATTTTTTGGCGAAATTTGGGTCAACTACTCTAGAGCCCAATCAGCGAACACACGGCGTTGTCTATGGTCGTTCACCTTAAGTTCCTGGGTCAATTGGATTTTATACGGGTGCAGACCTAAGTTCCGACGCAAGATTCGCCAAGTTAAAGTCACAAAAAGACCAAGTTCTTGTTGAACGACAAAATATTGATGCCTCGGGTTTTCTCGTACACTCTCACGCACAGCAGTGATGTTTTCAGCGGACCTTGCGTTTCGGTGACGTACGGTTGTTGGCTGATTATTTATCAAACCGGTTGACTCAAATTTGGCCACCAAACGTCGAGTAGTCAACTTGGCGGAACAGTTATGGCGAGGATAAAAATCACGTAATGCGTGAAACGTTTCTTGAACGGAGTACTGATTTTTAAAATAACATTTGATAATTTTCACACATTGTTGAACACTATAATCTTCTATGGTGATTTGTCATACATTACTGAACAATTCACAACAAATTTGACAGATGTTGCTTTAACAACATGGCCGCTATAACCTAACAAATTTTGAGCATCCCTATTAAAAGATCTTGTATTATAAAACTACCGAACAATCGAATACAACTGAATACAATAACATTGTGCAAACCTTTAAAAAACATTTTGTTAAGCAGAAAAATACTTCGGCTGTACATGGCCATATTTAAATATGCATTAACCTACTACAATAACATTTTTGACTTGCTAGACCTAACCTACTGTACATACCTGTACTCAAAATGGCCAAGATGGTTAGCTGTAAGCTTGATTGTGGTATCAATCATATTTCCAGACTTGTAAGTTGCGACGACTACTCCTTGTCCGAATTTTCCGGTGTTCTCATGAGCCTGCGGGTGTGGGTCAGAGTATGCGTCGCCACATACTCCACATTTTCCTCCATTTACGCTATATTGAGTCTATATGATAAAACATAATATTACATTTATAACAATCGTTAGTAAGTATGCAGTAAGAGTTGGCATTTGATAGTTTTTCTTTTTATTATTATTCTGATTCTACGAGTATAAGTACGGTAACCCACCTTTAACTTTATTTGATGAAACCCTAAAAAGGCCAAACCATAACAAGAGCATATATGATATCTACTTATTTATTTTAGAGTAAAACTTTCAAATCGTCAAATTTTAGCTACCCTCCTACTTTCGGAGGTATTGAAAACGAATATGGCTTCAGTTTTTGACGGTCGAACACAGTTTTCGAGAACGAATTTTCAACTTTTCGCACGTGACCAATTTTCCTTATCAAATAACTTTCACTTTACATTATATGGATAGGTATCTAATATTAATGCAAATAGATGCTAAAGTACTTCCTTTATACATATCATACACTAAAACCGTCATAAAACTTATTCATTACGATTTTCTAATTTACTTGCAATATTTACAATTTCCATGCAACCGTCCATTTGCTATTTAAGCGTTTCAGGTTACAGAGGGCATTAGGATAGAAAATGGACGACTTCATGAAAATTGTAAACATTGCAAATACATTAGAAAATCGTAATGAATAATAAGTTTTATGACGATTTTAATACATGATATGTATAAAGTAAGTATTGGAGCATCTACTTATCTTAATGTCATATTAGGTATATACGTAATGTAAGGTGAAAGTTACTTGAGAAGAGTATGGTGACGTGCGGAAAAGTTGAAAATTCATTTTCTCGAAAACTGTGTCCGATCGCCAAGAACTGAAGCCAGATTCGTTCTCAGCGCCTCCGAAAATGGGTAGTTATCAAAATTTGGTGAGGCTGTGAGAGATTTACTTTAAAGTAAATAATTACCGCATCTATAAACACAGTGTATCGCAGTATCACAAGAAAATGTTTTCCTTAGCGATTATTTTTTTAAAATTCCGTAATAAATCGTCTACAAATTCAGTTTGCTGTATTAACTTCCTAGATATCAACTGTTTATTAAATTGATACATTAAATATTAATTGTCAATAGACTATCCACATTTTACTCCACAGATTTTTCAGCGAGGAATACTAAATTAAATCTTTTAGGGTTTTAAATAACACTACATAGTTTCTAAATATTGTACATGAAATTAGAGTGTCACTAGTTTATCTATTCTACTTCACTAATTATTTTTTTGATGAAAACACATGCAATGGTTCAGTTACAAACAATGCTATTGTGCGTACTTTGGGTTGCAGATAATAATGACAGTTTATAAGAATTATTGTGTTAATTTGTATCTTTATATAGTTCTTGTCTAGTATTATCAAGAACTACTATTGATATAACATTATTAAGAATTACTGATTAATAGAGCTTTAATCAGGAATAATGAAAAAGTTTTTAATTGACCCGATTTATTATATCTTCCAGTATGTACAAGTGAAATACTGATCCAAGCAGTATCAAGGAAGATCAATGAGGGGGACGAAGATGTGGAAGGCCTTTGAAATCATAAGAGGATATTGGATTGTATTTGTTGATTTAGCAATATAAATAGATTTCTGTGTTACCAACGCAGAATATCAATTTTCAGAAGGAAAGTTTCTCGAGAAAATATAATCTCATCCCTCTGCGCTTTGGAGAAAGAGAAGAACTGTCTCAAATATTTCAATTGACGATATGTTACTTCGTACTACATTAAAATATATTCATGGTATTCAAAAATTATTAGCACTTCCAAAAATGGTGACAAAAATGGTGAATACATTATCTAGCATCTATGGAAAAAAGGATAGCATGATTTCTGAGAGTCCAGGAGCATCACTTGAATGTCAATAAAACGTGAAAAATGGGACTACAGGTAATAGATCAGTTTACGAAAAAATAATGTAATTTTTGAAAGTAAAAATGAGAAATAAGAACTGCACACTTAAAGCTATTCTATATTCACAGAAACTGTACGGTGCATAAAGTTTATTAGGATTAACGAAAAATGGACTTATGGAGTTTATACATTTACTCCATTGAGATTGTTTTATTATAAATCTCAAGGAAAAATTATAATGAGACAACCTACATGTAATATTCGAGCTGCGGAAGAATATTCTGATAACTTGATGTAAGTATTTTTTCCGCGTATTAAATAGAAAGCCAAACATGTAATGATGTTGTGTCAATTATGTATTGATCTTTTGTATTTATTTTGTAGCTAGTAAGATTATTTAATAAAATGTATGAGTACAGTAGGTATTAAAGTCATTGGAAACTCTGACGATATTTTTCTTTTTAAGTTCCACTACATTTTTCTCTTATTTCCATTGCATTTGTATTTATTAACATTCCTCTGGATATACATATGCATGCTTGAGCCATGAGAAGAATGTAAAGAGCTGAGAATAAAATTGCCAGACCCAAGACAATTTTTTATTCATATATCCATTTGCGATAAACATAAATCTATATGTATATTCTAGAAATTCAGAGATTCTGATAAACATATCAGAATTATGAAAGACAAAGCTCCCGTACGTTTTAGTTAAAATTTTTAATTTCCATTGAAAGCATTATAAACAAAATCTAAATATCCTAGTTTACATGTTATTGTATATAAACATATATTAAATATATTTTATCATTTTACGTCCCAGTTTTATTATCCAATAAAGTTCCCTAATATTTAATAAGTTATCTTACAATTTTTTTAAATATTCCGTCATTTCAGATTAATTCCATTTTCATGTTATTGAGACGATCAAAATAAGTGATTAGATATGTAACAAGTTAGGAAACGTGATGTTTTCTATAATAAGCGTAGGAGTTTAAATCAAACGAATTGTTGAAAAGTTAGTCTTTCTACGAATTGCGCTCATGATTTTTTCTGTTGGCGTTTACGAAACAGATTAATATCAGATATTTTATTGGTATCAATAAACACTTTTTCACATTCACAAATTATGAATTGAATCCAGAATAGCTACTTGGTTATCGTTTTTTTAAAGTTAACAATGCTAAGCCAATTTAGAAATACATTTACAAAAAAAAGGAACCAAGAGAATGGTGTAGTATCAATATGGTCATTGAGTGGGTAATTGTCGTTATGGATTTGTAGATTTTAACGAAATCTGAAAATAGATTTTTTTTTATATATTTAATTTATTGTAATTTTCTAAAGTTGGAACAGTGTAACTAGAGTTTAAAAAATCGACCAGGTCGACCTATATCGAAGGCATTACAATCCAGACATGTTAACTTATAGCCTCTTATTTTTTTTTCTAATTTGCAGTCTTATATTATTATAAATGCATATACAAAATCTTCGGCTATAATTGAAATTCATAATCAAACTATAATGACACAAAATGCTGGTATTATTATAAACTTTCAGAAACTTATTGACAGAATATTTTAATGATATATATTTACTGTCACTAAGTTCTTTAATACATGGGTTAATACATAAATAAAACTATAAAACATATTTATGTTTCCTACTCGTAGTCCCCCCCCACCTTTTACTACTACCAAAAATGTGTTCACTTCTAAATTTTGTGAAAAATATTAGTAAGTAGTTTGTGGATCGTATGCCAATGTTAATTTACCATAGATATTAACAATGATGCGGTGACTACTGATAATACAGCTTATAGTTGAGTGCAAAAAGACGTTTTTCTTTCTTTCTTAGTCTCTATTATACAGTTAAAGGTAGGGTGAAGATTATTAATGAAATTATAAGAATTATTTGTCGATGCATTCCTGCATCGATGCATGACTAACGTCATCATACCTGTACCAACATTTTATTTGACTTGTTGAAAATATATTATTTCCTCGTCTATATACGATATAAATATGTTAGTGAGAAGGGGAAGATGCTCCGGTGGTGTAACGAATGTTAAGGGAAAATTGGGGCTGAAAAAGTTTTATGAGTGTAATCGAATAAACATCCAGAGTGTCCCCAACAGTATATGAGAAAAACAGTATTATCAATAAAAATAATTTTATCACTTAATTATAGTTGATATAACATTTACACTTTTTAATAGTTTAAGGGGCTACATCCACCTAAAATCTTCAAAATTTTCGATAATCTTTTATATATTATTATAGTATGAAGGCTTAAGAATGTATTCTAAAAGTTTCAAGTCGACATCTTTAAAATTTACAGAGATATAAATAAAGCTTTCAGTCACGAGGTAGAGGGTGGCTAATGCTGCCACCTGTGCCCCTCAATCAGCGCCCTCGTCGAGTGCGGAACAATGATAGATTTAATTACTCAGCGACAAATTTGAGGAATCATTGTTTCATGCATTTTTTTCCTACTGTATTGTAATAATGTATACGCACAAAATTTCTCGCGCTAAGAAAGATGAAACACGCACTTGAATTCATCATCCTAAAGAAATCGCAACGTCCTTTGAATCCGAAACTGTGACCGTCATATCTCGAGAACCGATTGATAGATTCGTTTAAAATTTGGTACAGTCACGCTTTAAGCAATTATTAATAGCACGACGATTTTTCAAAAATAACCAAAATTATTTAAACAAATTACGATAATAACTGAGTTCTGTCCCATGTGCCCATTTTTTAAGAACAATTTTGGGAAACGGCGATCGTCTATATGTTTTGTATGCACTTAACTTCATGATAGCTTGCTATCTTTGATTTCAGATAATCAGTTTTAGTCCAATCAATCTGTCTGAGCCTCTATGTTAAATGATCACTAATTAATTGTAAACAGCAAAAAAAAATTTTGAGCATATAGAAAATAAAATTTCAAGAAACTTGCAGTTTTTTGCTCTCAAAATGGCGGCCGCTAACATAACCTGAAAAATTCGCAAAAGTCAAAAAAACGGTTTTTCGCGAGTAAAAAAGAAAGTTGTACTCGGATTAGAAAAAGTTAAATAAAAAAGTTGTAGATAATGAATAAATCCTTCGATTCAATTTTTGTGAGCTCGAATCGATTCATTACTTTTCGAGATATGTCGAAAAAACCGTTGAAAATTGCGTTTTCTTTATTTTGCTCTAAAAATAACAATATTTGATGAAAACATTTAATAATATCAGAAAATGTAGTCCTAGGTGAGGTGAAAACAATCGTTTTTGTACAATTCCAAAATATTTTTTTACAAAGTTATAGCTGTTTTCGTAAAACGGCTTTTCCATCGAAACAGATGGTCCTACAGACTTGTTCGAGGGCTTGTTTTCTTCGTTAGCAGTTGTACTACAAATATATTTATTACAATAATTTATTGCCAAAAAACCGATGTACGAAAATTACGTCATTTTCAAACGCGATTTTTTATATAAAAAAACTAAAAATACCTATTGTTGCTGAAAATACATTTGTAGTACAGCTCCTAACGAAGAAAATAAGCCCTAGAACTAGTCTGTAGGACCATCCTTTTCGATGAAAAATCCGTTTTACGAAAACACCTTTTTTACGAAAACAGCTATACCTAACTTTGAAAAAAAAAATTTTGAAATTGCGCAAAAATGATTGTGTTCGTTTTACTTAGGACTACATTTTCTGAGATTATTAAATGTTTTCAACAAATATTGTTATTTTTAGAGCAAAATCAAAAAAACGCAACTTTCAACGGCTTTTTCGATATATCTCGAAAAGTAATAAATCGATTCGAGCTCACAAAAATTTAATCGAAAGATTTTTTTATTACCTACAACTTTCTCATTTAACTTTTTCCAATGCGAACACAACTTTCTTTTGTATTTTTAACATTTGCGAACTCTTTAGGTTATGTTAGCGGCCGCCATTTTGAGAGCAAAAAACTGTAAGTTTAGAATTTTATTTTCTGTATGTTCAATTTTTTTTTGCCGTTTACAATTAGTGACCGGGTCATTCCCTATTGATTGGACTATTTTAGCAGGAGAAGGGTCACCGCAAACCGAGTCGTGAAATAGACGCTCCACTTCCGGCGGGCATATCTCTTCCGATTTTAAATATTCTTAAATTGTGTTCACTTCACAATGTTTACAATAAATTTATTTTCCATTAAAAAAAATGTTTACTTATCATTAATAGTTACCAAGAAAATTCATCCCGAAGATCGACTATTTTTTCATGTTTCTAAGTGGATATAGCCACTTAAATATTTCAAACGGGGGTGATAACTTTTATTTATTACAACAATCGAATAAGAATCCACAGAATTTACAAAACGTTTGGTCAATACTGAATGCAATATTATCTATAGGAGTCAATTTAATATTTATAAAATTAATTTCAATGAAATACAATGTCGTTTTCATATTAATAGAAATTTGAAATTGAAGTTTTATTTATATGTTTCAACTGGCAGCACACACAAAAGAAGTCTGTAGTAATCAAAATTAGTAATCTGGAACATATCGTGCTATTTATTTCCAGATATTTCTGTGTGAAAGTCTATTATTGTTTCACAAATCCGTAAACGTTAATGTTAAAGTCATACATTCAGATAAAAAAAATATAAACATTATTTAACAACTGTCATGTTGCATAAATATTTACGAAATACATTACAGTAACGTTACATAATGCGCATAACATTGAATTTTCAGGAAGTCCAACGCAATGCAGAGTTTTCGTGAAAAAGAAATAATACAGATGTCTTGGACGATCTTCAGAACGAATTCTTGACAAATATTTGAAAACCTTTTATGTAATTATTGTAAGATTTGTAATTGCAAGTTGTAACACCGAAAAAATACTTTAAATAACGTTATCGTATCTGTTTCCTAACGCACTTGCAAAACACGGTAAACAAGTATATTTGCAAATCAAAGATTACTTACGCCTGCACCGCCACAATAGCTCTGGTTGTCGTCGTAATCCGCAGGAGCACTGGCGTTGAATCTCCACCGCGACGCCCTGTTTGGAGGGTCCAACATCATGCCGTGACCGAGCGCCTCTTTGACAAACAGCGCCACAAAAACAAAAAGGAAATTTGAATTCATGACTACTGCCAGTGTTCTTCTTGAAGGCTTTGTGCAAATTGTTTTAGCAGGCGATAAGTCCTTACCTTTTTATATTTTTAATAGATGATAAGAGTGTCACAATTTGCATCTTGGTTGTTATTTTATCAACGATCAGATAACACTAGAATTGTGGCGAATATCTATAGGTATTTATGTGATTTCTACGACTTGTGGAATTGGAGTTCGTAAAATTTCACATACACTGAGAGAATTTTCTATTTTGTCGTTTCACCTCTTTGCCGGTTTTCCACTTGTCGAAACTGATTCTCTAACATATTGGACCGAATACGGTGGTGCCAACCGTTTTACTACCATAAATAAATTAATCTTACTACCGTTCTTCATAATCGTCCGATTCAAAATACGCCAAATAGTAGGAGACTGGTGCTCTACAAGCTGTAAATGATTAAGAAATATATGAGTTACCACAGCTGTACAAAAAATAGTTTTACTTGCATGATCTTAATTAGATATTTTATAATATCGCTATAAATATCCTAAGCAATGAGTATCTTCGTTCAGTCACACGAGCGTTTATAATTTCTTAGCCTTACTGCCTGGCCTTTTACATACTTCACTAGTATTAAATAGTTTAGTCATAAATACTAACTATAAGGCACTGAGCCAAATATTTATACAACAGGAGCCTCAATTCCACTGCTTACAAATTATATATGTATGTCTGCTTAATATATCAGTCATTATTAGCTATCTGAAAATCATTAGATTCTTAGACAGATCTAGGAAGAAGAAAAACTTAATTGATGAAAACTGAGAAAATACACCTAAAAATAACGTACATCTGTTTACGCAGAAATTTTTAAATGAAAACAATAACCTAGGTATTTTTGAAATGCAGAGGAATCTAGGTATATAGACGTATTAATCACCTGATTTGAGGCTTACTATTTTTTACCGTACATAATCGGAATAGAAATTCATATATAAATCAAATATTTCTAAGAATCATGGTTCATTTATTGGTTGGTTTTTGTATAACCAACAAATTTTTGAATATTTTTACCACATCTTGTGTCTATATCGATTATCATATTTTATTAATAGAATTATTGCATGAGTAATTATGTGTACATATTTGTCTTGCTTGTAAGCTCGCCATCTGGTGGTGGTACAATTATCTAAACCGTGAGTTAACTAGAAAGAAGATCTTAAGATTTAGCTTAAATGTATATTTTAGCTAAATAAAATTTTCAGGCATTCAAAACTGATTCATAACTTGTGTAAAAACTATTTTCATTTTCTTTTAGTCGATCTTTAGAACATATTCAACTTATTAGATGTAGAACAACTTTAATTTAAAAACAGTTAAAAAGAACATATTCACGTTTCCCTCCTAGTCCATTTTTTAAATTAAAACTAACATTTTCGTATTTCGTGATCATTTCTTATTTTTTGTTTATCATTACTAGGAGTTCCAAACAGCTATACCGTCACAAAATAATTTCTAGGTTAAAATCAGGAACGTATTAAGATCAGGGAAAGCAAACTGATTTTCAAATTAAATGAAATTATCAGGTATTAAGAAAGTGGGTTACATTTAGAACAATTTTAATTTAGAATAATGAATTTAGAACACGTTTGACTTGCTTTGCCATTAGTTGTTTTTTTTTAAATAATAGTTTTATATTTCGTATCCCTTTTTAATTTTTTGTTTATTTCTTTAATAATACATGAGTTAAAGCTCCAGATATACAGTAAATCAAACATTGTTACAAAATAATTTCTATGTTACATTAGCACTATATTTGTCATCTTATTTTGTAATTACATTGATGTTAAAGTACCTACTTTGTTATAACATCTTCAAAAGTATTGTCAAAATTTTATATCTAGATTTTTTTTTTCAATTTCTTTACCACTACGACTCATAGGTGTGGCCCAATTATGTACGTCATATATGACAATTTGATACTTGATCTATTGAGCGTCTGTACGTAGGCATATTTTCTCTTACATGACAATAAATCACAAAAAATTGCATCTTACTGACGACTTTGTCTACTAGAAATTCCAATAATTTTTGATAATCGTTATTACAATTTTTAATAAAAGTTCAATTGATATAATTTGTATAGAAACAGTTCGTCTCTCAATATTTTTTTCGAGAACTTGGTTGATTTTTCGATCTGAAAATGTAATTTTTTTAATAAAACTAATAACTAATTATTATATATCTTAAATGGGGGCTAATATTATCTAAGAAGTGGAATGATGTCATACAAAATAGCTTATTTTTTGAACACCAAAAGGCGATGTTAGAGCACAGCTACAGAAAGTATAATAAACTAAGTTATATTGAAAATATATTCCCTCTTGTTGTTTAAATTGCAAATTTGACATTTACGAGGACTTACAGCTAACATTACTTACATCTCATTAAACAATTGGAATTAGTACTGAATTAAACATTTATTTTTTAATTCATATTTGAAAAAAATGCGTTGAACGACGCAATTCCGATTATATTGTGTATTAATAACAGTTGTACATCGTGGTACAAAGAAGACCAAATAGCAACTGACAACTTACTTACCACGAACAGTTTTTGCACCATTATCAACATCACAGTTTTCTCAGTGTATCACGCAAACGATTACCCTTCGAATATACCCGCCCGAAAACCAAATAACACAATACGAGACACAAACGCAACAGTCGGATTGCGTTTAGATATTGCGCTATCACAATCATTTGCTGCAGTTTATTTGGATGATGTCAATGTACAAAAAATATTTTTTTTTCTTCGGCAAAACTGTAAAAGCCGTTACTTGAAATAATTAACGATGATGTAAAACAAAACAGTTCGGTTTGCTTTTTATTGGTAATTTATTGTAAGTAAACGTTACCGCAATTTCTACACCTCTATGTCCGGTGTCACCGACCGAATGTAATCCATGGAGATCGTTCAGTATCAGTGAAACGATCTTTCTAGATTCGTATTACGCAGTCACAGCCGCACGACCAAAAATGTACATCATCTGCAGGTAATAACGTTTTTTATGTAACATTCAAGAATGTATTATTATTAAATAAAGTAATTAAGATGGTCTACTATACAGGGTGGACACGAATTGGAATAAAATTATTTTCTTGGACAGGTGCCTACAATGACAATTCTCAAAACTATTCGTACATTCGGCGATAATACCCATGGCGCTGTCTGTTCTTTTCTGCTTCGCCCGTGCATTGTAGTATACACTTGTTGTTACTTCCATATTAGGAGAATCCACATGCAAAAAATTGGGGACAATAAAGACACTATTGGAAAGTTGTCTTTCATTTATTTAAAAGATATGTGTATATATAAGTCAGAAAACTATTCGTACGAATACTAAATACAGCAGAAATGTTTTCCCTAAATCCCTATTTGGTTTGCCCACCCCTTGCTGCAATGACAACCTGTCGGCGCCTTGACAAGCTGCTAACCAAATTCTGAGTAACATTTTCATCAATGCTGTTACAAACTTCCTCAAGTTTCACTTTTAGGGTTTCTTTGCTCGATACCTTACATTTTCTTACTCGTGTTTCAATTTCAAACCACATATTCTCAATTGGATTGAGTTCGGGTCTTTGAGGGGATGTTTTGAGCCGACGAGGTACATTGTATCACAGCTAATGTCTTACAATATACGCCGTATGTTTAGGGTCATTATCATGTTGGAAATAGTATCCGTTTAACCCTAATTTTCTCGCGCTCGAAACAATATTTTCTCGTAAAATGTTCAGATATTTAAATGTATCCATGATTTCATTCATAACTACCAAATTACCAACAACACAGATACTCATGCATTCCCAGACCATCACAGATCCCCCACAGTATTTCACTGTCGGTTTTAAATGTTGTAATTTCAATTCCGTGTTGGCATTTCTCCACATAAATTTTCGTTCATGAGAGCCTAAACAATTGAACTTACTTTCATCGGTAAATATAACAGGTCTCCAAAACTCATGGTCCATATAATATACTTTTTTGCAAATGTCAACCTCTTTCGTGTATTGATATTGTTAATAAATGGTTTATTTCGTGCTACTCTACAGTGAAATTCAATCCTTCTCAATACTCTATGGCAGCGGTTCTCAAACTTTTTTGGCGCCGGAGCCCTACAATAATCAAAAACTGGTTTATATGTATTATTTATTAATAATCATGTTACATACTCAAATACCTAATTGGAGGTATGAAACTGTTTTTGTTTTGATCAATTGTTTGATATCAGGCTTGATAGAAGAGAGTTGAAGTCTCATATCAGGTTCAGCATTGCGGTATTTTGTTTTTGTGGCTGCAGATGTAGAGAATCCTGTTTCGCACAAGTAAGTTGTGGGGAACGGGAGAAGAATGGTCAGGGCCTTTGTGGCAAAAATGGATATTCATCACGGATCCTGCACCAAATATCATTCAGAGGCATAGTTTTGAACCGTGACTCCATACTGGTATCTGATGTTATTTCTAAAAATAATTAATAAATCTCGTTTGACATACTTTCAGGCTATTGCAAGTTGGGTACAAAAGTGTTTTGAATCCATGAATTTATTTTAATTTGTGTACTCTGTTCTTCGATAAATTACGTCTCAAAATATTTGCGCACAGCATTGAGATATTGGACCAATTCTTGAAACATATCATCTTGAAACATTTTTGAGTCGTTAACGAACTCACTGAGCGATAAAAAGTTTTCTATTTATTTCTTATCAACACAAATAATCCAAAAATCTAATTTTCTTTTGAAAGCGGTTATTTTGTTACTAGCGTTGAACACATTAAATGACAAATTTAATTCGTTCAGTTTTTGAAACATATCTGCCATAAAAGATAGTCTGAACAGCCAAGTTCTATCATGCAAGTGGTCTTTCAAATCAAAAGAAATATCTGTACAAAAAGTTTGTAACTCCGCTCTAAGTTCAAATAGCCTTTTTAAAGTTTTACCCCGAGATAACCATCTCACTTCTGTATGGAGCAGTAGTGTTTTATGTTTGCTGCCATAATCTTCACACAATGTTGAAAACAATCGGGATTGCAGTGGACGTGATTTGATGAAATTAATTATTTTTATCGCTTCATCCATAACCAATTTTAGATTTGGCGGCATTTGCTTAATCGCGAGTGCCTCTCTATGCAGGATACAATGGCTGGGCTGGAACTACAATTAGGCGCTTTACTTTTTATTCGTGATATGGCGCCTGCTGTTTTCTTGTCATTGCATTGGCCCTATCTGTACAAATGTCGATGCAATCATTCCAACTGAGATGATTTTCTTCAAAGTTCCAAAAATATATTTATTTTATTAAAAATTTCTTATTCGGTAGTGTTAGTGGGCAGCGATAAGCACATAAGCATGTCTTTTTCAAAAGAATATTTATATGGATATCGCACAATAACTAGCAAGATGGCCAGGCCAGCAATATCAGTCGACTCATCCATTTGCAAGACTAATTGTTTTTTTTTTTTTTTTTGTAGACGTGCATCTAGTTCTTGTTTGACGTAGCTTGTCGGATCATGATTTCGGCGCGTAACAGTATCGTTTGGAAGCGGCACTGTAAAAAGATGCTTTGCAGATTTTTCGAGAATGAAGAATTTTATGTACGTAAAAAAGAACAATCTCTTAGTTAATTTTTTAACTTTATGTTGGAATATTTAGATAAATTTTATTTTCCTCTGCAACCTTATAGTACCCCTTTAGTATTTTTTTCATTATGACCAGTATTTTCGCGGAGCCCCCAGAGAGGCTTTGCGGAGCCCTAGGGCTCCGCGGAGCAGTTTGAGTATGACTGCTCTACGGCATGTTTTGTCTTTGCGGTTATGCCAAGGGAAAAGTGCACGCAACCCAGCCAGCAAAGATCAACGACCACAAAGCAAACATTCAACATGTTATTCGGAAAATAGAGCCAGATTATGTGCCCGTGTTATGGACAATTTTACTAAACGAATGACATAATTCCACATGAGTTGAGGCGGCTATATAAATGATATTCTTTTCCATATGTCTCCATTTTATGTTGAAAAATAAAAAACCTGTTTATCAAATATTATTAGTTTTATTCACAAATCACATTCTATAGTTCCAAATGACACACTCTATGTAAGATACACGATTATTGACAAAATCTAGAATTACTACTACTACTAATTTAGTAGAAGAGATTTGATATAGCAGAAAATCTGGCTTTCTGCTCACCCTGTTTTCTGTTCACACACTGAACATAAACACCTTTTTTTATATTCATCAACCTTTTACTTATATATCTGTGAAACAAGATCATTCCTGGGTATACTGACGAGGATAATACAAATTTATACGTATTATAGTATTTCTAAAATTGTATTTGTTAAAAACTCATCGAAATAATGTTACGAAAGTAAGTCTAAAATCTCTTGAAAAGAAGAAACGTCTACTTTACCCCTTTCGAGTAGTTTCCTTCTTAAAACATAAATAAGCAATTTTCGTAAATCCTGTAACTTTAAATATTCCCACATATTAGCCAATTCCAATTAAATTAAGAAATCGTTTGGCAGATCGGTTAAAGGATTTCACCTTTACAAAATCGGTATTCGAAATAGGAGTTTATTTTAATTTATGACCATTTTTACTTTTTCGCACTCCACTATAAGCAGAAAAGTAATTAATCGTGTAAAGAAAGAATGAAAAAAGAAAATTTTTTTGGGTTTATTTTTCGTTTTTCGGCCTAAAAACAAAAAAAAAAATGGTTTTTAAAAATGTTTTGCTGTGTGTATGTCGTCGTTGTCGTCGACATTTATTATTAGCACTATAACTCAACTAAATCGTGTCGGATCGATAGGGTTTTGACTAATTCTAATCGGGGACGTCCCCCAGACGACACCTATTGATTTTGAGGTGGATAGCACACACCACACCCTCCCTTGGGTCTATTTGAGATTAGCACGATAACTCACCTAAATCGTGTCGGATCGATCATGTTTTGACTAATTTTGATTGGGGACGTCTCCCCAGACGACACCTGTTGATTTTGAGGTGGATAGGACACACCCCACCCTGTCTATGGATCATGAGAAAGCACGATGATGGACTATTTGAGAAATTTGTTTTGTTAATACAATAATTCAACTAAATCGTGTCGGATCGATCGGGTTTTAACTGATTCTGATCGAGAATATCTCCTAGACGACACCTATTGAATTTGAGGTGAATATGGCATACCCCACCCTGCCCATGGGTCATGAGGAAGCACGACGGTGGACAATTTGAGAAATTTTTTTTGTTAACACGATAATTCAACTAAGTTATGTCAGATCGATTGGGTTTTGACTGATTCAGATCGGCGACACTCTCCCAGACGACACTTATATTAATTTTGAGGTGAATTAAACACACTCTACCATGTTCATGGGTCATGAGAAAGCACAATGGTAGATTATTTGAGAAATTTTTTTGTTAGCACGATCACTCAATTATATCATGCCGGATGGATTGGGTTTCTACTGATTCTGATTAGGGACATCTACCAGATGACATCAATTGATTTTGAGGTGGATATGACACACCCCACCCTGTTCATGGGTCACGAGAATGCACGAGGGTGAACTATTTGAAAAAAGTAAAACTGTCGCATAAAACACATATTCTGTATTTATGTGTTGGTTTATTTTTTCTTGACCACTCAATTTCGAGAAAGAGATGTTCTACGTGCGGAAAAGTCCGTTTTAAGGTTTTAAAACTGTTTATTTAAATTATATTTCATGTCGAGTCGTAAAACATTAAAGATCACTAAATAAAACTTTCAAAGGATGTTCTTAGTCTACATAATGTATGCGGGTAATTTACTACTATGTAAAAGAATAAAATATTTTCTTTGCAAATAGAGTACTATATACGTTGTTGAACTGCTGAAGTTTTTCTTCATATACACAAATTATAAATTACAATTTTTTGAGAAAAATGTTCAAACAGGATCACAGATTCACAAATTCATTGTAGTAGAATCTATTACGCTTCTTTCGAACATTTTTCCGCCAATTTTCCTCCAAGATATTACTTGTAATGCCTGATTTTTATAAAGAACTGCTCTTCATAGTCTTTTCAAGAAGATTTTCTTATTTTTATATGTACAATAATGTTGTACATGTAATTTAAGTATATTATTTACATATTATTATATGGACTTAACGCGTTCATAGACTCTCATTTCTAAAATTCTAAAACCACTGAATTTGAATAAATGATAATAATATAAAAAATGAATGGAATATTTACATACAATTTTGTTGTCCGGTATAAAACGTTAATATTAAATTTATATTGTTATAGTTTTAATCTTAAATTTATATGGTAGTCATATTGTTTATTGTAATTACATACGGTGTTCTGGGGGCCGACCAAAATCGGACCCAGGAGAAGGTATGTATCTGCTCGGATAGCAGGGCGGCGTTGGCAGCCCTGAATTCAGCAACGACAAAGTCGAAGCTGGTCTATAATTGCTATGAAGCATTGAACCACTTAGCAGAGAAGGGACCGGTGGAACTCTTATGGATACCTGGGCATAAAGGTATTAAGGGAAATCTAATTGCAGATAACCTTGCCAGACTAGGGACCAGGGAAAACCTCTATGGACCAGAACCTGCAGTGGGAATAAGTCAGAATCTGATCAGAGACCGCATCAATGGCTGGGCAAGCGACCAGCACAATAAAAGATGGAGAGCAGTAACGGGTTATCGAATAACCTAACTCTTCATCGAATACTCAGAGATTGAGAAATGGGCTCAAGAATTCATTAAATTGAACAGCCACAAAGCCAGAGCCCTGGTGGGAATCATAACGGGCCACCATAGTACTCTGAATGCATATAAGCACAAGCTGAGGCTGACTGACAGCCCGGCCTGCAGATACTGTAAAGAGGACGAGGAAACCTCGATTCATCTTCTTTACACCTGCCCCGCACTGGAGGAAAATAGGTACCTTATATTAGGGACCCCTGTTATCCTAGAGGAGACGAGGCTTAAGGCGGGGGATGTGCCTAAATTGCTCCTTTTATGGTATAGCATTTTTGAATATGACCCGGTTAAGAGGGGATCGCCAAGGGACTACCCATGTAATCAGTTGCTGATGAAACCCAAACCCATATACCGTAATAATGTAATGTATATTGTTTATGCATTTTTTATAGTTGTAGGCCAAAAAGAGAAATTAAATGAATCAGACTGAAACCTCATCTAGCAGTTAATGCTTTTAAACTTCCACAATTTTCATATAATTGAAGGTGATTTCCTTAAACTATGTTTTCATTGGAAATTCCTAAATGTCGATAGTTTTCACAACAATATCATCTGTAATAAGAAAATAGGGAATTTTGTTTAACGATTGTGAAAATATAAATATATAAACACAATAGAATCTATTATCTTGATCACGGTACGGTAACAGCAACACTTAGAATGTATTAAAATTTTATCTCTAATTTGATTGGATATATAATACGTAAATATATGAGGCTTAATACAATTTAATACTCTAAAGGTCCACAGTAGCACAAAATACGAATAGCAATTTTACTATCCTTTTTAAACTAACTACTGGTGTAAAAGAACCTTGTAGATCAACAATGTAGATGAAAACAAATACGAAAGTCCTTCAAAATTATGAAATAATTTGCCTTACAATACAATAAGGGGATACCAGCAACCAAGTAAAAGGAGGTGTTATATAACCATTTCCAGAAAGACACGAAACTTTCCAAATATGTATAAACACAAAACATCTTCCTTATCTTAATCTTTTAAACGAGAATTCATTACTATCTATCTGATTTGTAAAACCAATGCTTCCATTGGAAATACATATTGAAAATTATTTAGATACAAATGAATTGACGTCATTGTCAGCCAGACTGATGCTTCGGAGAGGAATGTTACACATAGAGACGAGGAATAACATATTCTTGCTCCAGAAGAGTTGATAAACCTCCCCGTTGGGATTCGAATCAAGACATACACAGGCACCCCCGATACTGATTTTAAAGCACCATCCCCGACAGTACGAATTACTTTATCGTAAAAGATATTATATAACTATATTTCATACATACAATCCATTTGCGTAAAGTGTAAATTCAATAGATATTATATAACTGGTTGCTTAAACAGCTCAATTAACAACCAAAACTTTCAGTATTATGCAATGGAAAATACACATTGGATGACTCAGATACACCATCAATATCCTCAAAAAATATTATCGTTGATGGGATACTTTTACAATGATATATGAAATCGGTTCCATTAGCTTAATATCAAAATTCAGAGATATTAAAAAAAAATTAATTCTTAGTTATGTGATCCTTCTTCACATTACCACAGTCTCGACGATCTTATAGTTTATTTCATCACTATTTGCCAAATAAAAAATCCCAAATGGCTCTTATCTCATACCATGGTTTGCTTTTATGGCTAGGCTCAGGTAGACTGTTCCGTTTATCGGCAAGATAAGACAGTTTTTTATTTGGCAAATAGAGATGAAATGAATAGTACTTAGATATGTATAAGTCGTAGAATACTAGGTAAGTCGAGAAATACTAACAGAATGGCTTACTAGATCACCTTACATCTCCATTACTGAAACAGATGAATACCAATAAAATGACTTACTGGATCACCTTAGATCTATATGATTTAGATTCTTGAGAGACCTTATATATCCATTATAAGAACAGATAAATACCGATAACAAATAAATACAGAACAGAATGAATTACTGGATTACCATTGGATCTCCATTATTTATAGTCTTGTAAGACTTAAGAAATAAAGTATGACGCAAGTTCTTAAAGCAGTAGTTCCATAAATAATGGAAGATTCGTTGCATATATTAAAAAATAATATCGTCTGTCGCTTTCTATGCTATCTATGTTTACCTAAAATGGAATTTGGTATTGGTGTGTAAGAATATCTTCCAATAATATGTATATGCATAATTTTAGTCGGCGAATTATTAACATTAACAATAAGAGAATTATTATTATTAATATTGGAGAAAAACATTTCAGTTTTTTCCAGACGTCTTTCGTAAATTTGTTAACAAATTGACCTAAAATATTCAACTCTATTTGAGTTGAATATTTAGTTGAATATTGAGTTGAATACTTGTAACCTTATGAACTTAATAGTACTTACGTATAATTACTTATATATAGTTTGATGCTTAAAAGTTAAAAACTCCAATCCAATTCAATCCAATGTACTTAATTCGTGAAATAAGTATGCCCAAAGCTCAGACTAGATTTTTATCATTTTGTATTTCCTAATATTAGTCATCGTCAACAACAAATCAGGTTATTATTGGTTTTGTGGAATTTACTGATTGATTGATTAATCTCATATTAATCCCTGTGCAATGTATCTAATCTATTAATGTGAATTTTGGTGGAGGTTGCTACGATGTAGGTTTTTTTTTTAGTTATTATAAGAGATATTCTCTCAAATTACATCAGTTATCAAAATATAATTTGTGTCAGTAAATAACAAACAATTGGGTAAATTCAACAAACATAATTACTTTCCTGGAAGAGAGGAAGAAATACATAACAGATAATCTGATTTTGCATTTGTTCGATAGGACCCACAAATAACACATTTCTTTATATGTATGAAATTGATTGATGACTTAACGATAATTTTTAAGAGCAAATAGCAAACAATTTATGGAGTTGGTACCTTTGTTAGTAAAAGTGGACAACACTTGTTTCATTTATATGAGACATTGAATCATTCTGATTGTCAACTCTTGTTTGTTTCTAATTATAAATTTACATAACAATAGCTGGAAGTATAACACTTGAAGAAGGCATGTATTTCGAGTAGTGTGAGGGATGAGTACAAACAAAGAAGATATATCCTCCAGTCTACCATCGAATAACTGCAGTGAAGTGAAGTGTCACGAAGCATCGAGAACTTATACCGAGGTCGGTCGTCGGGATTCATTCCCAACAAGACCCCAATATGTTGAATCAGTTGTCTAAGAATATCACCAGGCAGGGCATAATGAATTCGACTTTGAATTATTTAAGGTTAGGGCTAAAAGGGCTGCTAAGAATGTTTAAAATAATCAACTAACACTATATTTACCAATATTACTATACATACTCATCTAGAATTCGATTAACGCTAAAAAAAATAAAGAACATTATCAGAATTATTTTTAATCAATGGTTAATGCCTTCTCGAAATAGTGAATCTATATGGACTGTACAAAACTAGACTAGGATGTCATTATTAATAACCTGAAGAAGTCTTTCAAGATGTTAATATTCAGTTAGTTAAATGGATAGTTAACAGACAACACAACAGACAACAATATAATCTTATAAAAATAATATAGGAGTCAGAACTTACAATAGAAATAAAACAATTTAAAAACTGAGAGACTAGTATATATTCTTTAGAAAAGATCATGAAATGTTATTGATATTGAATCCAGACGGCTTTACCTTGATTACAATTGTCATACTTAGGAATAATTTCCAATCATGACCCCAAAACAAATCATCGTTATTAATATGTTACATTGTTTATAAAGGGTGGTCCAACCATAATGCACGATGTTAATTGTGAGTCACACGTTAACGTCAAGTTTTTTGCCCAACTTAATTTGACATTTCTTTGTTTCAGTGTTTGACAAATTCAACCATGGAGAGGTACACAATTGAACAGCGCGTTAAGATTGTTGAAGCCTTTTACGAAAATGGGCGTTCAAATCAAAATGCATTTCGTGCACTTCGTGACTTTTTTGGTCAGCATAATCGACCAAATGTGTCCACAATCGGGAGAACTGTGCGCAAATTTCAGCAAACCGGGTCTGTAGGAAATGTGAAAACACCTGTGCATGCTCGCCCAGTTCGTTCTGCGGAAAACATTGCTGTTGTTCGCGATAGTGTAGCAGAAGAGCCGTCAACCTCGACTCGCCGTCGTGCCCAATAATTGAATATCTCACGAACATCACTGATGCGAATTTTGAATAAAGATTTGAATTTACACGCTTACAAGGTTCAATTGACTCAAGAGCTGAAGCCTACTGACCATTTCAAGCGTCGTCAATACGCCGAATAGTTGGTTGAACAGACAGAAGTGAATGGTGACTTTACAAAGAAAATCATCTTCAGCGACGAGGCATACTTTCACCTCAGTGGATTCGTTAACAAGCAGAATTGCCGCATTTGGGCAAATAAGAATCCACGAGTGATTGTTGAAAAGCCGATGCATCCACAAAGAGTGACTGTTTAGTGCGGTTTATGGGCTAGCGGCGTCATCGGGCCGTACTTCTTCGAAAATGAGGTCGGCCAAGCAGTTACCGTGAATGGTGTTCGCTATCGCGAGATGATGACGGACTTCTTGTGGCCAGAAATTGAGGATATGGACCTGGACAATATGTGGTTCCAACAGGATGGTGCCACTTGCCACACAGCCAATGAAACAGTGGCACTTTTGCGCAAGAAATTCAATGGCCGTGTTATCTCACGTCGTGGCGATGTTAATTGGCCGTCACGATAATGTGATTTGACACCGTTGGACTTCTTTCTTTGGGGATATTTAAAAGAAAAAGTGTACGTCAATAAGCCAAGAACAATTCAAGAGCTAAAAGATGAGATAATTCGGCACATTAACGACATTGAACCTCAATTATGTCTCAGTCATTGAAAATATGGACCATCGGATAGAGGTATGCCACCGAAGCCGTGGCGAGCATTTGGCCGATATTTTGTTTCACACATAATTTTCATAGATCCTTCTATCATAATAAAAAATATTAAGATAATTCTCTGAAAACTTTTTGTTTTATTTACAATTAACATCGTGCGCTTTGGTTGGACCACCTTTTAGTAACAACAGTTGTTGATTGTGTGATACAAATCTCTATTAATCGCACTTGAAATATTTTCTATTTTGTTAGCACGTTTTAGTCTAAAAATAAACGATTAGCGAATAACTGATTTATTTGGAAACGTAATTTATAGTATGTACGTAATTTAATAACCTTAAACTAGATTAGATTAGATTTGAGTCGCAGATAACGTCTATAATGACCTTTCTAATTCTAGAACTATCCAATGTATTCTGTAGGCAACTACATCCTTTCATCATTATCATGCTGCTTTTGGATATGTGAATTCAAGAATAAAAGAATAACGGATATTTACATTAATTCATATATTACGACCCAATTAAGATTAGAATATTTTCCAACAGAGTTGAGTAATTGAAAATTTGAATTATACGTACAAACATAAATAGGTACGCACAAAATTAGCGTACATATATTTATCTCATACATTTGACAAAAACTCCCGCAAATGACATTTCTCAAATACCAATTGTCCTGTTTAAACTAGGACTAATTAATTTATTCAGTTTAGACATACAGGAATTGACTTCCTTTCCGTAGAGCCTCAGGTAGAGGAGAAGGAGATTACACATAAAGACAGAGGCAAGGACACCCATGCTCAGGAAAAGGTGGCAAACTCCCTCCATTAGGTAAGTTGACCAATCATTAAAGTTTCGTTGGTAGTTTTAAAAGGTAACGGGTGAAAAAATCTGCAGCAAAAATGTTGAGAGTTTTGAGAATGTTGAGTCTCAGTTTTTAAAGCTTTTTCATTGTCAAAAATAAACAAGTTTAATTGAGTCCTCAAATCATAAGAGTTTCTGGTAAAAGGAAAACGTTGGTATTTAGCTAAAGACGCAAAAATGTAAATACTTCATTGATAATTTTAAAATTACAATTAATCAGTGGGCGAAGTTCACCTGTTTAACCAAACAGTAAATAATTAGAGGGGATCTGTTCAAGGAATAAGTGGTCGTGGCCTCTTTTTAATAACTAAGTAATCTAGCAAAAAAAGATATGCCCACGACTTTCCTGAATATCTTTTTCCCGAATTAAAGAAGTCACAAGCAATCACTAAAAGCGTTAATAATACCCCACATGTCGATTCACAATTATTTTATTTGTAAAACAACTTATGAAATAACAGCTATTAAATATAGCTTTACACCATATACTCATATCTTCTATTCCTATATTCCATATCTAACTCTGAACATCTTAGTGATGTGCAAGATTCATATGAATATAAACACGGAAAAAAGAAATACATCCATTTTCTCAATCTACGTCTGCTTCCCTCCGAGTCTCTTTCCGTCAGCTGAATTGACTGGTTTGATTTGGTATTCGAAACGTATAGTTCCTCTACTTCATAATTTCTGTTACGGATATAATTACGACGCCCTTCTTCTTCCGCTACTCTGAAAACTTCGGTTTCGGTTACCACATCGTAGCTATTCAAATTGGTAGGGAATGACTTCGAACTCTTGGCGAGGTTCTCGAGAACCTTTTGATGCCTCAAGTATTTCTGCAGCAACCTCATACGCTGCTTGTCGGTTTTCAGGGTCAGGTCGATGCCGCAGCCTTCTTGAAAATCACGAGGCATATTGAATAGTGAATAAATCGTTGCTAATTTATTGGTTTGCGCGCAAACACAAGGAACCTCAGAAGCTGCTGATGACTGACAAGTTTTAAATATAATTCTACCAATAACTTCGTAGCTTCCTGATCTGTCTTCAGCATTATTCCGTTTTGGATTATTCAGCTTTTTCAACCTAAAAATTGAATACAATATTGTATATAATTTTGTGATAATGATCTTAATGTTTTAGGATTTATTATCTATTAACCAATGCAATATTTGACTATTGAATTAAATGAGGAGGAACCAGTGGCGGCTCGTCGGGGTAGGCAAGGTAGGCGCCGCCTACCTTTAAAATTTTATGTCATTTCTCATAACAGTGCAATTACAATGAACTGTTAACGTCCCTGATAATACAGAAATATTTGATATAATTAATAAGAACTACTTTATACTAATTAAATTATCTATCGCCGTCGGCGGCGCTGGTGCCGTAAACACCCTTTATATATACCACCGCACGCGCCGCGCCACACCGAATTAAATCATTTTATTCCTAAACAGAACAACCAGACCAGGCTCGGTTCTCCATCCCACAGCCTGAAAATCGATAGCTACACGTTAACCAGATGTCGGTAAGACGACAAACAGCGTTATTGTAATGGCAAAATAATCGCACCTCAGACGTCTGCAGCGAGTTATATTCTTTAAATAAAGCAGTTGGAAGCGGATGCATTCGGCGCCTGAAATAGATCGGCGTTCTTCGGCAGATCCGAAGACGCCTTCGCATTGAATAAGCCGTGACATTACTGGGGATATTGGGTTATATATTGTGATGATCAATTTGAAACATTAAATATCGAGTCAATGTTGAAATATTTTGTGGAATATGAATTTCGAGAAATATTTCCAGAGGTTTCTAAACTTATTGTTTTAATTGCTACAATTCCAGCAACAAGTACATCGATTGAAAGACATATTTCTTGTTTAAAAGGTATTAAAACGCATAGTCGGAACTCTATGAAGAATGAACGTTTATCGTCGCTTGCACTTATTTCAATTGAAAAGGAATTATTTAGTACACTTCAGAAATCTGATGACTTCACGGAAAATATAATTAACAAATTTTCATTAATTAAAGATAGGCGCATTAATTTAAATTATAAAAAGTAGTAGGTATCCACTTTGTAATTGTCAGTCAATAATGGCGATGGTTAGGGAAGGCTGTGAGGGGAGGAGGAGGCCTATACCCTAAAGCGCCCTAAAATAATGTATTATTGCCAACCCAATTTACATAATATAGGTATAATACTCAATAAATATATTTCGTTTATTCCAATTTATTTATACCCACAATAACTATTATTCACGAATAACAAAGAGGTATCAAGTTCAAAAAATTCTTGTGAAAGTCTATATTTTTGTATAAATGAAATTCAATCATTTAAATTTTGAAGTACCAGGAAAACGCGTGACTTTGAAAATTTTAAAAATTTTCGTCTGCGGCGCTATTTTTAAGGGTTGATGAAGCTCATACGCCGCTATCGCCTACCCTAATATGGATACCACGAGCCGCCACTGGGAGGAACTCGTATTAATTCTTCAGTTTCAACAACATAACCTACAATTTTGGTAACAGTTGGCCAAATGTTCTTGATATGGATTGCATCAAATATGATGACGTATTCTATGATTTACTTTATATTGACGTTATATGTTATTCGAAAACCCAAAGAATTGTAATGTTAATATTATTACGATTTGGTGATTGAAAGTGAATAAAAAAGAAGGTATGTGAAATATTCACGTACCTCCTATCTTCAATTCTTCAATAATAATTATCATGCTTATCGCAGCCTACAGTTAGTTGAAGAATAGCTTGAAAGTTTTGTCAATTTGGAATTGTCAGATATAGTCTTAAATGTAATAGGAAACCGATTTTAGACTATGAGAAGGAAATAGATATGTTGATATATATTGAAAAGAATCCACATGAATATACAGAACAAGTAAAACATCCATATTTTATCAAAAAGAAAAGGGGAAAAATAAAATAACGACCATATGACCTTAATTTGATTCAAAATACTACCAACAATGATTCTGATAACAGTGATAACCAATTGGAATTTTTTGAAATTATAGTACATAAATGTCAAGATTTATTGTTTAAGAATATATTATTTAAAATCATATTTAAATACCAAATTGACGACATTTTGAAAACTGGTAACAGTGTTCAAGTAACATCTCATTTGGAATCTGCCTCAAATATCTATTCAAATGTTATTTTTCTTTTCACATCTGTCTTATGATTGACTTGTGATCTGTAATATTGATGTAATGGGATTTAATATTGGCATAGCATCAAACTCTTTAGGCATTATCTCCCTATAAGAGTTTTAGGTTTCAAAATCACGCAAAAATGGTTTTAAATAAACAAAAGCTCTATGTAAAAGATTTTAAATAAACAACAATGCCCCTCCTACAAATGATAAATGGTTCACCAGCTCACAGAAAATGATTCCAAACTTCAATTTTGTGAAATGATATAAAAAATTGCCCACGAACATGAATATTCAAAAACTATTTGTTTCGTCGATGAATCTATTTTTTTAAATGATAATGTGAATAGCCAGAATGTATTGGAGTGATATGAACCCTCATATCATTCATGAGAGCCATGCACAATTTTCAGATAAAGTCAACATCCGTAGCAATCTTAGGTAACCACATAGTTACACATGTGTTTTTAAATTGAAATTTGGTCTAATGGATTTCTATATCTGGAAATAAATTTTCAAGAGGATGATGCTCCTCCGCACTATTATGGTGCAGTAAGAGTTTATACCAATGAACAGTATCCTAATAACTGTATTGGATGCCGAAATAAAATAAAGTGGCCTGGTTGGTCCCCAGATCTGGCGACATTAACTTTTTTTATAGAGCTACATAAAATCTAAACGTAACGTACTAAGACCGAGGTTTTGAAGCATAGAATTACTGAATAATGTAGATTTCCTCTGAAACACTTAAACGAATGAGAAAAACGTTTTATTATAGGAGTTAGACTTTCAGCAGGAGGAAAGTGCGTATTTTGAACATTTATTTTAAAATCATTTAAAAATATGTGGTACTACTTTTTAATTTAATCATTTTATTATTTATTAATTAAGTTTATTGTTTTTTATTAACCTAGAATGTTTTAGATGAGCCTGTTTTATGAATCCTAAGTCTATATTATATTATCAGAATCACTCAGAATCAGTGTATATTTTCAGAATAAT
This sequence comes from Rosalia funebris, assembly GCA_037954035.1. Taxonomy (NCBI): domain Eukaryota; kingdom Metazoa; phylum Arthropoda; class Insecta; order Coleoptera; family Cerambycidae; genus Rosalia; species Rosalia funebris. The sequence goes on along the minus strand of JAZFAV010000034.1, from coordinate 13,891,252 downwards.
TGAATCATTTAAATGCATATTGAATAAGCGCAATATTTTTTTTTACTTTTCCGCACTCCACTATATGCGGAAAAGTAATGTAATTATGTGTAATGTAATTGTGTGTAATCTAAAGAAAAAGTGAAAAAACAACAATTTTTTTTGGTTTATTTTTCATTTTTCGGCCTACAAACAAAAAAAAATGGTTTTTAAAAATGTTTTGCTGTGTGTGTGTTATCGCTGTAATCGCTGTCGTCGGCATTTATTCTTGTTAGCACGATAACTCAACTAAATCGTGTCGGATCGATCGGATTCTGACTGATTCTGATTGGGGACGTCTCCCAGACGACACCTATTGATTTTGAGGTGTATAGGACACACTCTACCATGTGCATGGGTCATAAGGAAGGACAATGGTGAACTATTTGAGAAATTTGTTTTGTTAGCACGATCACTCAATTAAATCGTGTCGAATCGATCAGGTTTCGACTGATTCTGATTAGGGATGTCTACCAAACGACATCTATTGATTTTGAGGTAGATAGGACACACCCCACCCTGTCCATAGGTCATGAGAAAGCACGATGGTGGACTATTTGAAAAAAGTAAAACTGTCGCATAAAACATATATTCTGCAGTTATGTGTTGGTTTATTTTTTCTCGGCCACTCAATTTCGAGATAAAGATGTTCTAAGTGCGGAAAAGTCCGTTTTAAGGTTTTAAAACTGTTTGTTTGAGCGACGTGGGAAAAAGAAAGAAATGCTAGGTAATTAATGTTACATTGCATTTGTCCCATTGGATGTTCTTCTAAAAATAACATCCAATTCATATTCATATATGAATTCATCATATGTGATATATTCTTCAATTTTCATATGATTTTTACACAATACATTCGTAATACCAAAATTCATATGTTTGTTTCACTTTTTCATTATTTGCTATTTTGTTTAATGTTCTATTAGTTCATTGTAATTTTTCGAATATCAGTTTTAGCTTTTTGAATTCCACCAGAATCCTAATATACCTTAAATACACTTTGTTCGAACTCAGCTATTTTAATCATTGTTTAAATCCTAGCATATCATTAGACTTATTATTTCTAGAAATAAATATTAACTTCCATCATTTTCGAGTTCTTATAATGACTAACATCACGTGAAGCGTGACATATAGTCTCAATGATAAAAATCGGGCGACAAACTCAATGATTACGTATAAAATACCACCAGTATCAAACGACATATCTATATGTATGTATACTTTACTGACAGGTTAAAGTGTGCCTTATTATATTTTCGATTTTATAATGCCTCAATTTGTTTATCTGATAGACTGAAGTGGTAATATTTCGCAAGGATATAAGTAAATATGAAGCACGATATTCGCCATTATCAATCATCGGATTTGTCTAGAAACAAATATATTATATCATTATTATATCTAAAACGTTACAGTCTACGGTGATTTACGAAATATAATGAAAAGAAAAAACGTGAGAGGAAAATTTACATTAATTTTTTAAACATAGAAACGCAGTTTTGAAATGTTCTAACTTATAGAATTCGCAGTGGGTGGGGACAAATATTTCGCTATTAATTGGTTAATTAATTGGAAAATCGAATATACCCAATGCAGTCCAGGCTTAAGTATAACAAAATATATTTTAGAACTATCAGAATGGCTTTCATATAGTAATTAACCCAATAATATGTAATTAGCTAAATTTAGTAAATTAAATGTATTATCAATAATAAAATATACAATGAAATGTGGTGTATAAATTAGTTAAAATTGGTACCAGTTTTTTTAAACCACTTGGACATGCTAAGAGATATGTTTGAGATGCCTCTTCATTTTTTTTTTCAAGGCGTATTTTAAAAGTCATCGATATTTTTTAATTGACAGCGCCATTTTTTATTGCGGCATTTGAAAGGAAAATACTTTTTTTTACGTACAATAAAATAAAATGAGGGATTGAAGACATATGAATTTGTTTAAGTAATAGTTCGACAAAGAACTAAATGTAATGAGCTAAAAGAAAATGTAATGATTATTGAAATTTAAAACAAGAACATTCGTTTACACTAAATATTCAAAATTTACTCCATTCACAGATTGCGTATGTTCAAGACGGTAAGTAAATTGCGAAGTGGAAATTTATTATAAAAACTGTAATAGAAATATAGTGAAGTATTTGAATATATAATTATAATTAAAAATCACGATATAATTCATTTTCAGCATTTTTTCAGTTCTTACCTCAGTGAAATTTAGATATTGAATTTTTATATTGTTGTTTTTATATTCTATATAAATATCTACTTACTCCCAATAGTAATTTTGTTCTATTGTGAAGTCCTATTTTTTGTACTGTTCTAGTGGATAACCTAAAACCTATCTGAAAATCTAACAAAAAAGTTGTACCAACCGCATAAAAAACACCCACGGACACCCAGTACATTTTTAGAGGATGGGTGGACATTCCAATTAGGTTTTGTAATAAATTTTGCGGCAAGTAAGTATTGTATACTATCTAGGTATAACATATCCAATTATAAATAATTACAATTTGTTATTAAAATAATTTTTCCACATATTGTGTTTCAATATCTTCAATAATTTAACATCATCTACAAAGTACATGTTAAGAATCATACGCAAAATCTGATGCATAAAGAAGTACCGTTAAAATGCTGATTATTTAAAAAATATATATTTTTACAGTAGGTTGTATGGGCCACAAAATATGAAATCAAATAGCGTACATTTTTCTTCCATATATGTATCTCAAAAATACTTGTTATGCCTCCATTTCTGTCTGAGCAAGATATCGTATAAGTCGCAGTATTATTTTAGGAGAATTATGTTACAAGGATCTATCTACATTGTGAATCGAGAAAAAATTAAAAATTTTAAAAGAACTTTAAAAAAATTAAAAATTGTGGGATGCAAAACATCCAAAAAGCTATGATAATAATGATATTTATTTACAAGGTCTTATTTACAATGTATTCCAAGGTCCTTTTCATTACTCAGCTAATGGATATCTCTGATGAAACTAATATATTCGTAGTGTTTATAACAATTATAGCGATAACTTTTATCAGATTCGTTTTATCAGTAGCATATCTTACAGCATGCACAATATCAACGTTATATCAAGAAATCCTAACAAACTAGTCATGAAAATACTTATGGCACAATTGTCACTTTAGACGGTGATTAATAGGGAATGATGTGATTATGTGTGTCAATCATTTCTCATGCCTGCAAAATAGTAGATTTTGGTTATTAAGAAAATTCTCAGTTTGAAAAAGAACTCAGTAAAAGACGAAACTTTTAGGTGGCCACACATATTTTACGGGATGAAACGAAATAAATTAATATCCAAATATATTCCTATATTGTAGACTTAGTCCTAATCTTAAAAAAGTGAGTTAAAAGCAAGTGATTCTGATTAATTTACTATTTATATTGATTATCATGAAGGTCCGAGGAAAGAATGAAAGAGACTCATAATGAAATGAAAGAAAATAACTTAAATGAGTGTGATTATCAAATAGAGAAAAATCAGACTACAATTTTTAAGGAATTACAAGACGATACCCTATGGATAAAAGGAAAATTTAGTCTTACCTGTTTCGGTAATTGCAATTAAAACTAAATGTAGAAAAACTAATCTCTGTTAAGAGATGTGCGATGAGGATTATTAAAATAAATATAACTGAAAACTGAAACTGAAATATTACGAATATGTCAACTACATCAATACTATTGAATAAAGAACACTACACAAAGATGCAAAAACAGAAAAAACTACCTTCAGTAATGTTTTATAAAGAATATACGATATTATAGATGTATTTTTCTTACAGCCATACAACGAATATACTTTTATTCATTATTAAAATCAAATTAAAAAAAAATAATAAAGTGTCAAGTTAAATTTTTGTTAAAAGTTCACTGTTCTTATCTCTTAAATGATGCTGATTAAGCTCTTTTATAATGACTTTGTGAATATTGAATACTTTCCCTATATGATTTGTTTCAATTCATTCAATAAGAAATTCTATTTTAACCTCTTGGTCCATAGCGCTGACTTAGTTTTCCACAAAACATTACACACTACACTCGATGCGTGTTTCGCCAACAAAGTTGGCATCATCTGGAGATGATTAAAACTGACGTGTTTTGTATTTTAAAGAAAGTTCTTCTAACAGCCTAATTTTGAAAGATGTAATGTTTCTGTTGGCGAATTATTAGCGCAATGTAACAATTGATTAAATTCTAAAACGTTGACGGGAAGTAGTTTTCTATTCAGACAGCGATGTGTCCGTGACATAGACTCAGATTATGATTGCTGCGAAGTAATTCCATTTTATCTATTTAAAGAAAGGGTTGGACGTTCTAGTGAAGATTGAAGGAAAATTGCTGAAATTGGCAATGCTCTGCGGAATATTAAAACTGATGAATTGATCTCATAAATTTTTAAAGGAAAGAGGCAGTAGCAAGGATTAAACTAAAGGAGAAACAACGAAACCAGGTAATTCTTTATTTCAGTACATGCATACAATAGCATGAGAAGGGCATTGAATTAACTGTTTGGATTATACTATGAATGTTATGATAATGAACAATGAAATTTGAACACAGTAGCATGTTTTTAATAACTTACATGAATATTCGTTTTTCAGTTTTGTAGTATAGTGTTAAGAATTGTGTAGCAATTCTTAACACTATACTCGTTCTAGATATTACCAATTATTTGGATTTTTCATCCAGTTTACCGCATATTTACTGTACGAATTTATCGTATCTTTTACTAAGAACAAGAATCTTAATAACCTTAAATAATTAAATTGCATTTTATTGATGGGTTTGTAAAAAAAATTCAATTTTTTTTATATTGCTCTAAATCGTAGTGGGCTATGAAAGCAATACATTTGCATAATATACAGTTGAATGGGAAACGCTTTTTTTATTTCAAAAATTTTATTAACACACAAATTTCAATATGTTTCCATTTACTATATTCATTTTTAATTACATGCATTAATATTTTATTTACAACGATTACGATTTCACTGTAACTATTTGAACTAATACTAAGATTGTCATTAATTATATCGATTAATGTTATCTTCAACCAAAATTATATCTGAATACTCGATAGTCCACACGTTAGAGTGGGTTTTACCACAGTTTATCAAACATGCGTAAATTGTTTTTTTCTATTATAATCATATCGATACAAAGGCAATAGATCCATGATATTGATAAATATACAGAATCGCGTAATAAATCAGTAGATAGTTTTTTTAAATATCAGTATATACGAGTAGCACTCAACTTCGTCGGTAAGGGTTTTTCGATAAGGACGCTCGACTTTAAAATGTAAATCAAACAAGTTGTGTATGAGATATCAACTCATCCATTTTTATTTGAAAAAATATTTTGTAGCATTAAGTATGGAATGTAATGTTGTTCAAATATCCGTTGCGGCTATGCTTTACGTTGACACGTATTCGGGAGGTCCAATTTTCGATGATTTTGTCGCATAAATCTGGCTGAATTTGCTGGATGGTGTTCGTTATGTTGGCCCTGAGGGTATCAACCGTTTATTAACATAGACCTGGGATTTAAGACAACCCCAGTGAAAGGAGTCTAAGGGCGTTAAATTGCACGATCTCGGTGGCCAGCTCACGTCGCCGCTGCCTGAAATAACCATTCCCTCAAATCGCTCGTGCAGAATATCCACCGTGGCACTGTGGCACGTAGCGCCGCATCTAGTTTGGGCCACAAGAAGTTGCTTATCATCGATCTGTAGTACTCGCCGTTGACGGTGATGGCAATGCCAGTTTCGTTTTGGAAGGCGTACGGACAGGCAATTCCGCTAGAGCAAAATTCGCACCAAACAGTGACTTTCTCGGGATGCATTTGGTGCTGGTGTATCTCGTGTGGATTGGTATCGTCCCAAATTCGACAATTTTGCTTGTTCACATATCCATTCATCCAAAAATGGGCCTCGTCGCTCATCATCATGAAGTCGTCAGTCCTAAGACTGGTTGGACGCTAACCTCCAGCTTCTCCTATCTTGTGCTAACCTACGCATTTCGCTAATTGTGCTACAACCTACATCCCTTACTATTTGCGAGCAGTAGTCTAATCTAGGCCTACCTCTGCCTTTCTTCACTCCTATTTCTGCCTCCAAAATATCGCAGACTATTCCCTCATGTCTCAGCAAGTGACCTACCATTCTATCTCTTTTCTGCTTTATGTATTTCCACATACTTCTTTTCTCGCTGACTTCCTCTAATATTTCTTCGTTTTTAACCCTATTAGTCCACGGTATTTTCATCATTCTTCGGTAACACCACATCTCAAAAGCTTTTAATTTCTTCCTACTTGCTTCCCCTACCGTCCAGATTTCGTAACCATATAGTGCCGTGCTCCATACGTACGTTTTCAAAAATCTCTTTCTTGTTTCTAAATTTATTACCCCCGAGCATAAAAGTGCTTTCTTTTTGTTAAAAGCTACTCGACCCTGCGCTATTCTTTGTTTTATATCTTTATCGCTTCTTCCATCCCAATTTATTTTACTTCCTAAATAAGTGAAGTCTTTAACTTCCTCCAATCTTTCATTATTAATTTGTACTTCCGTTTTTGCTCTGCTCTCGCGCCCTCTGCACACTAACACTTTAGTTTTGTTTTTATTCGCCGTCATTCAGTATTCCTCTATCAACACTGCCTCCATTTCGTTCAATGCTGATTCTAATTCCTCCTTACTAGATGCTAATACTGCTATATCATCCGCGAATCTCAGCATTTTTAGTTTCTGTCCCTGTACTTTAATCCCGAAATCCACTCTATCTTTTACCACATTAATCGCCTCTTCGATGTACAGATTAAAAATTAGTGGTGATAGCGTACATCCTTGTCTTACTCCTTTCCTAATACCTACTTCCCTTCTTTCCCCTTCTACTTCTATAACAGCAGTTTGCTCTTTGTATAGATTGTGTACTACTCTCCTATCTCTATACTTCATTCCCGCCCTCTTTAGTATCTCGAACATTTTTTCCCATCTTACATTATCAAAAGCTTTTTCTAAATCTACAAATCCTATATAAGCGTTCTTTCCTTTTTCTGTTGTTTTCTCTAACATTACTCTTAACGCCAGAATAGCTTCGCGAGTTCCCCTATTTCGCCTAAACCCGAATTGGTCTTCTCCCAGTATTTCCTCCGCTCTGTTTTCCATCCTCTTCTGCGCTATTCTGATTAAGATTTTTGACGCGTGGGAAGTTAGGCTAATCGTTCTAAAGTTCTCGCATTTGTCGGCTCCTCTCTTTTTCGGTATAGTAACGATAATGTTCCTCTTATAATCCTCCGGCATCTCGCCCGTTTCGTATATGTATTTTACCAGTTCAAACATCCTATTTACTACTTTCTGTCCCGCACATTTCAAAATTTCCGCCTGAATTTTATCTACACGCGGCGCTCTATTGTTCTTTAGCCCCCTTAGTGCTATTTCAAATTCCTCTCTCAATATAGGTTTTCCTACATCTTCCCTATCGATGCTAGATTCTTCCTCTAATATCTCTCCTAATTCCTGACCCTCGTATGCTTACGGAGTACTATCATCATTTTTTTTTAATCTTCGACTTCTCTAGTGCACTATATTTAAATTCCAGAACTATAGGAATGTAAGTAAGTTAATGATAGGTACAAATAATCTTCCATTGCTGAGATTTGCGTTGAGAAAAAATATTTTTACAATTATAAGAGAAACGTTTTATGTAAACCTTGATTATTTTCTCACCGATTAAAACAATGTTATCACTTAATATACTATTTTCAAAATATAAATAAATCAAAAAGTGACATGAAATAGAAAAATCTTTATGTCGGCTAAATCGTTTGTTGTTCACCTCTATTGTATAGTCTATTTCATCGCTATTTGCCAAATAAAATATCTCAAAACATACCTTGGCTTGTCTTTATGGCTAGGCTCAGGCTAGGCTGTTCCGCTTATCGGCAAGATAAGAGAATTTTACTTTTCCGCACTCCACTATACTATCGGAAAAGTAATGTAATCGTGTAAAGAAAAAGTGAAAAAACAAAATATTTTTTGGGTTTATTTTTCGTTTTTCGGCCTAAAAACAAAAAAAATGGTTTTTAAAAATGTTTGCTGTGTGTGTGTTATCATTGTCGTCGGCATTAAAATTTCTTGTTAGCACGATAACTCAACTAAATCGTGTCGGATCGATCGGGTTTTGACTGATCCTGATCGGGGACGACTCCCAGATGACACCTGTTGATTTTGAGGTGGATAGCACACACCACCCCCTCCCTTGAGTCTATTTGAGAATTTTTTTTTAGCACGATAACAACTAAATCGTGTCGGATCGATCGGGTTTTGACTAATTCTGATCGGGTACGTCTTCCAGACGACACTTATTGAATTTGAGGTGGATAGGAAACACCCCACCCTGTCCATGGGTTATGAGAAAGCACGATGGCGGACTATTTGAGAAATTTGTTTTGTTAATACGATAACTCAACTAAATCTGTCGGATCGGTCGGGTTTTGACTGATTCTGATCGGGAACGTCTTCCAGACGACACCTATTGATTTTGAGGTGGATAGGACAGACCCCACCCTATTCAGTGGTCATGAGAAAGCACGAGGGTCGACTATTTGAAAAAAGTGAAACTGTCGCATAAAACAGATATTCTGCATTTATGTGTTGGTTTATTTTTTCTCGGTCACTCGATTTCGAGATAGAGATGTTTTATGTGCGGAAAAATCCGTTTTATGGTTTTAAAACTGTTTATTTTATTTGGCAGATAGCGATGAAATGAATAGTACACCTCTATCGATTACATTGTATACCGTTAGATGTCACTCACTATACAACCGCTGTTCAGCGCTTTTTGATGCAATATTCCTCAGTAAGTAGATCGGAAGGAAGAGCTGTTGAAATGCCAGCTAGGCTACCGGATCTGATCCGTTTAGATTTTGTTTTATATTTAACATAATTTTAGAGAAATTTTTACACTTAGTTTAATAAAAGTATCTCGTAATTTTTTTTTGTAAATCATTACAAAAACTATTCATAATAGAAATATTCTATGGGATTTATTGAAAACGCTTTTTATCATCTGAAAAAATTACAAATCGACATATCCCAAACCGAAGTTGTAGGTTACTAAAATATTATAAAAGTGACGAATTAAACATTCGGAGAAAAAGTTGTACCAATGCTTAAGATTCAGTTCCTAAATATTTGGCATATTATTTTACGCTCTTTTTATTTAAAAGGTATACCATGTCGCTATTGATATTATCCTGATGCGTATACATTATGAAATATTATTTCATGTTTGATTTCTTTAATACGAGTATTCTTTTTAATCTTTACAAGTTGAGAAGTAGCCCTAAATTTTTATATCTAATGGATTCCTTTCGTTGAAAACGCGTTGTACAAAACAAAACGTTATTTATTTTAAACTAAATATTTCATTAATAGTTATCTATATTTAGTATTAATTAACCGTATTTATGCAAATATTTGCTTCCACTATATAAACCATTTACCTAACACGACTACATATTTGTCAATTTATAATACCTTCTATCCTTTAATGCATTAAAGTATTAAATAGAATATGACTGTATTCACCGACCTACAATTTTTATCATGTTTCTCCAAAACATCCACTTCCATGGCGCATCCAGGCCCATGATACCTTGGTGTTAGTATTGGCAATTTCACTTGAGCTTCGGACGGACAATTAAGAGATTTATCTTTTGTCGTTGGTGTATCCTCTTTTTCTGTCGTAGCTTTGTCGCCCTTACAACATAAATCGCAAGCTGATGATGACGTTTTGCCTTTCGCTTTCGTGTCCTCTTTCGATTCTTTCCCTTTCTTCCCTTTCTTTTCTTTTTTCTCTTTCTTGTCTTTCTTTTCCTTCTTATCCTTTTTATCTTTCTTCTCTGTTTTATCTTTCTTCTCTTTTTTGTCTTTTTTCTCTTTTTTATCTTTCTTCTCTTTTTTATCTTTCTTCTCCTTTTTATCTTTTTTATCTTTCTTCTCTTTTTTACCTTTCTTCTCTTTCTTATCTGTCTTCTCTTTCTTTCCTTTTTTCTCCTTTTTCTTATTACCCTTATTTTGGTCTTTGTGTTTACACATACAACACGTACTGCTGACACAGTCAGATTCTCTAGCAAAAGCGGATTCCCTAGCAGGTTCTCCACGTCCTTTGGGTCCAGGGTCCGGAAAGTCTTCTTCCGAGCTGTACTTCAAATTGTCGATGGTGTCGCTGTCCGTTTGTCTAGTATGTGAAGATTTCTTACTACTTTTGAGTATGCTTAGTGATGAACAGGTATCGGAGCCGAATTTTCCTTTGTCGTTCTGTTTCTCATTTCGTCTTTCGCTTGATTTCGATTTGTTTGCTGCCGACTTAGTTTCGTGATGGCCATGCCTGTTTTTGCATGTGGTTATTGTGATTACCAGGGGTTTTTCTTTTCCATGATCAGCACCACAAATACATACTTTTTTTGACATATTCACTGAAAATTTTGACAATACGATACACAGAATATGACGTTAGAAAAGAATATACCTGATTAGAGGATTATTCACAGCTGACAGCATGTTTGTTACTAAGGTATAGATTGAAGACATGTTCGTTAAATACAGAGTCGAACTATTAACAAAACTTGGTGGATGATAATAATAATATTTCGGTTCCCCGACTGTGTGCAACCAACACGTATCATGTCGTAACACATCTCATGTCATGATTTTGGAACTCAATAATGGATTTTTTCTCAGTTGACTGTCGCTTATTGTATTATGCATATAAGATCGTCGCATACATTTTATTTCACATACCTTTTTTCTGAAAATGTAACCGAGTTTGTGTAAAATATCGTATGTTACTCATTATATACAGTCCATTAATTATGGTATGAAATAATAAATATTATATGCTATATTTTTATTTATTGCTACAATGGATCAGCATCTTCTCTTCGATCAGAGAAAATTGTACGAAGTTTACTGGATGTACACACCTCAGCAGCAATTATACGAGTAGACGTTGCTGCGTACCAACTATTGCCATCGAAACTTGAAAGTATTTGCTCCGGCATATATGCATGACGATTTTCAAAAATCAATAACTGTGTTATGTTTCAACGAAAGTAATTTTTTATTTTTTCAAAATATTCGTTACAAGATCTCATTTTGTTATCTTATGAAAAACATTAGAAAACAAAAATAGGAGCGAAAAATAACGTCATTTAATTACCTTCCCCTTTCAATTGTTACAGGGTTCGGCAGAGACGTATGATGTTTTTGAAATAAGTAATTTCAAAAACGTCATACGTCCTTGTAGGGACATGTAAATGACACGGTTCTATTACGGATACAAGACTAAAATGGGGAATAATGTTTACTTGTAGTATAGTAGTTATAAATTTGGACACACGTCACTAATATGTCAAACAATTAACGATACTTCTAAAGTCTGTTATAATAATCTGATTAAAATGATAGATACTCTATTAGTTAGTGTATTCAAAAATTAATGAACGCTTTGTATCTCAGAAATGGAAAGAAATAGAGGGGTTTGCAGCATTGCCTTTTTCTTAAGAATTAGACCCAGACACTGTACATCGGTTTTCTGTATTCTTTATAGTTTTCGTGAGAAAATCAAATCCCGTCAAATTTGGGCCGCCCTGTACTACGCTATAATGCGCATTGTAGAAGCACGTGTAAAATAGGATATACATGAATTACTGTGGATAAAACAATTAAATACATGAAGAATGCCGTAGGGGAACAAATAAACCATCCGTCACATGATTCGTTTAACTTACTTGGTCTCGGAATCATTTTTTAAAGTTTATCTTGAGATCCATTTACTTTTGCTGTTATACTTTTTTTATTAATTTAACGAGATTTAAGTACGGTCCTGGCATACACGGAAATCGCCTCACTCTAAGGCCACGCGTACACGCTGGCTATTCGATTGGATAATTTCTCAAATTGAACACGCGCCGTAGTGAAGCAAACCAAGGCTGTATGAGGATGCAGATGTAGACAGTACATCGAGGCGCATCAAACAGCATTAGCCTATTCAGCGGATAGCCTCGATTTCAGCCGAGGTCCGTGAGGACCTGTTCGATCCGGATGGTATTCTACACCGACGCTATTCTTTCTGTACACCGCGAATAACTGGAGCGATGCCGAATAGATGAATTTTTAAATTTTGCTCCGTTAGGTAGTTATTGCAACCTCGGCTTGCCTCATCGCATAAATCTGCAAGTCTGTACCCACCTTTATATAGTTTTTTTTAATGTGACATACGAATCTCGTTAGTTTTGATTTTACCACACAGAATATTTTCGGAAACAAGTTACTTTTAAAGAGAATAAGTACTATTAACATGAAATAAAATAATAATAAAGGTATAATTGAATTCAATTTGCCGATGCATGTCTTATCTTTTCGAATTCCGAATAAATAATAATTCCTATTTCCTTAGACAAGCTTTGCTTTAAAATGTTGTCTTTGTAGCAATCCAAAGACTTGTGTCATTGGTCGTTGTCTTTAATTGTGATCTTATTCAACACTACTGAGTATGCCGCTGTACCGCATCTGTTTATATTGCTCGGAGGACTATGAAATAAATATTGCTCTTTACTTCAACAAGTATGTTTATTAAAACTGAAGAACAAACACTACAAGTCGAATATGTTTACTGCTAAAAAAGTTATGCAGAACTCTTAATGTTAATCTGGATGAATAATAATGTGCAGTCAGAAATATATTATCCAGCAATGCCTCATTAGCTATTGGCTGCCCCTTTTATAACCTTTCCCTAGCCTCTGCTAATGTTAATGATGTTATGCCCCTTTTTCTAATAATTTCCTGACCATTGGACCAGCTGGAACGGGCAATTAAAAATACACAGTTGAAGTAGTAACAATGTTCTAGAGAACTTGCCCCCAATAATGTGCAATTATGGGAATCCAAAACGTTTATTATAAACCCTAATATTATAAATAATATTGCCGTAAACCAATATACCTACTTGAACCTTAACGCTCCTTTTTCAATAACAGATAAAATACTTCGAAGCCAATGGGAAATTTCTTCACGTATTCCACTGAAATTTTCCCACATAAGATATTTTCCTGTATAAGCTCCTTGTGAACAGAAAATTATATTGCCATTGCTCTATTCGATAAAACCTCGTATGCGATATACCGGGAAAATATCGTCGTTGTTTACGTGATCTAAGAACTCACAGAACGGTTGACCCAACACGGTTATTATTTAGAAATTTTATGAGGTTTCTAGAAACCAAAAATAAAACATACATAGATAATTTTTTATTAAGACAATATAATGGCATTTATGCTACTTTTAGATAATCCAGGTCGAACTTGTTTTCATTTTATCAAAATAAAAACGAAACAATTTACCAAAACGGCAAGAGATATGTCGCCGTTATCTTGCAATATATGTACCTACCTACACAGCAATAAAAGTCCTTAAATCATTTAAGATTTTTTTTGATTCTTACAAATGTGTAAAAGATGTTAAAATTTCAAATCATTATATCGTCAAACGGCTTAAGTCATCTATTTATCAAGTTTATTCTTCACAATACAATAGGTACCTATATAGTTAATTGTTTAAACCCACAGAAATCATACACAGACATCACCCACAGACTTCCTTCTACAAAAGCCTCAAATCTTAGCTATGAAAAAGTTTATTGGTTTTCTGTTAAAAATGAATTGCTGCCAATAACGCCATATTGTCAAAGTACGGAGGTAGAAGGTAGAATATGGAAGGTATGTTGATTTATTATTCAGTATAAATTAGATTAGAAATTACAAAATATGAACGAATGCCATTTATATGATTATGTAGAAGTTTGATAAAGATGACGATTCGGCAACGTTGGCGTGATTTGGTGCTCTAGATCAAAAGGGGAAGTCTAAAGACTTACTGAAAAAGTATGAAGTTGCAAAAAAGATGTACTCACATATAAGCTTTACATGTGGCTACATTTAATGCGTTTATATATCTTGAAGATAACTTATAAATGACAAATTTACAATTCGGAGATGTAATGAAATAATTTGTTACCAGATTCAATATCAATATTATTCTTTCAAAAGCAATACTGTATTAACCCTGTTGAAATATTTAAATGTAATAAATAAAATAAATATGTTGACAACACATATCATTGGCAAATTGTTTTTGATATAATTGTATTTATCGAATCAATCAATTAGAATAGATTTTATCGGCTATATTGTTATGATAATAATTGTCATGCAGAATCTGTGTCTATTTCTGTTGTATTGGAATATGAAAATTTATTCATATTATCCCGTAATGTTATTCTTATTTAGTATTAGAGCATTGTTTTAGTATGATAAATCACGTCTAATGTACTTATTAGGATTTATAGACAAAATTAATTGTTTTAATTAATTTTGTTCCTCAAATAATCATAAATAACTTTAGGAAGTTCTAAATATATTTTGCAATTAATCCCTAAGTATTGTACACATAAGTCTATGCCATAAGAATGCTTTTAAGATATTTTAGAAATAAATTGATACATCCGTTAGAGATAAATTCTAGTAATTCATAACTACTTTATTATTAGTTACACTTTTTGTAACCATAGATACGTATTTCTATATCAGCAAGATAGAATACCATACAACATGCATTTTTTCTCAATTTATAGTACATTTTTTCATATACACAAGATTTTTAAATACTTTTGTAAGACATAAAAAAAGTAAAAATTGAGATGTTATTCTGAATAATATTGCAAAGTTAAATCCACTCTACATATTTTTATTCAAAAATGAAGCAAGCAAATTTTATTAACTCCGTCCTTGGTATTATTTACCTTATACATATTGTTTTCACTGGAAAGAAAAAGGCTGGTCTGTTGTATCATTTTATTTTTGTAGTGTAGGGAATTTCTGAAGTAACTGCAAATATATATCTTATAAATATAAAAACATATCAGATTATAAAAAAACAATGGGTTACCCTAAGAAACCCATAACAACCTCATTAAAGCATATATTAAGGGATTAGATATTCCAAAGTTTTGGGAAAATCGAGCTTTATTTTTTTTTTTTACTTTAAAAAGTGCTTATGGATCTTAAAATTTATATACCAAAATACTATTGGCAGTCAAAATCTCTAAGTACCCCAATTTCGAATTCTGCTGCAACACCTCTTAGTCTGCTCCGAGCGTCTTTTAGCCTTTAGCGTTCTTTACCCACAGGTACAGATCAGCCTCTCAAAAAGGAAACAGAGGAGCAAGACATCAATGTGGAAGACCAATTATATGGTGCAGGCATCACAGATTTGAGATATATAAGAATTTTCTGATTCTATAACATTGACAACTTTAAATGCATTTTCTCAAAACCACATTTTTATAACTGTACAGAAATAATAAACTTTCGCCGGTCGATTTGAAAATTTGACTATACATTTCAAACTAGATTCTCTACAGAAGTAAAGTAGGATTTTTGTGTTATATTGCATAGTTTCTTTGTCATAAACAATTATCAGATTTTTTCCAAAAATGTTTAACCTTTTTTAATAAAATGCACCATTCTTGCAAAAACCAATATATAAAAAAAATCCCACAGTTCTATAGCTGTTCTACAGAATTTCGATTTATTTCGTTAAAACAAAATCCCAAAATATGTCTATTATTTTTGCTCTAGAGTGGCCTAACTGCTTCCTAATTCCATGTTACATATGACCATATCGACAAGTCATGTATAACTGTATTGTAAGGAAAACTCAGTTTTCCTGTAGAAATGCAGACGACAAGAATGGGACTAAATACATATTATGACCGAAAATTATTTACTTTTTTAACGATAATTCGTTACGAACATGAACAGTCAGCATGATCGATAAGAAATTACTAGAATTATGTTTGGAATATTACCAAAATCAAAATTATCCATTTGGGAATTAGGAAGCGCCTTCAGAAGAAAACATCTCTTCGATGTATCTTATAATACATGCCTGATGAATTTTATTTTCAAGAATTAAAAAATAGAAATAAAAAAACTAAAATCACAACACCAAAATATTCTTATATATATTTCCTTTTATAACAGTTATTTGCTTTAGAATGCCAATTAAAAAAACGTTAGACATACTACCAATACCTAAAGGAGATATTAATTGATTCAACCAGGAATTGAAGGTAAGAATTAGGGCCTAATTGAACAATTGATGACCCTCACGTTTTATAACTTGGACTATTTGTGTAGCTAATGAGTGTACGGGGGGACCCAAAAAAAAACGGGAATTGCGCTGTGGTGGGGAGGGAGAGTGGGAAAACCCATTGTTCGATCCGGTGTCCGTTAGGGACACGTCTCCTGAGTTAGTGTGCGAAGTTCTGTCGCTGTGAGTGTATCAGTTCGTCTGCAGGAATTTTTTTAGTGAAACAACTTTTTCCATTTCGCCGAAAATGTGATGGCCGATTGTCGAGAGCAACGCGCGGCTGTGAAATTTTGTTTCCTGTTGGGGAGATCGGCCGCGGAAACTATTGCAATACTTAAGACTGCTTATGGGGATGCTGCCCTAAGTAAAATCAGAGTTTTAAAAATGGAGAAATGTCAATTAAAGACCAACCCCGTTCAGGACGCCCCTCAACGTCAAGAAGTGACGAAAACGTCGACAAAATCAATGCTCTCGTTCGTGAAGGCCGTTGCCGAACCATTGATCAACTCTGTGAGATGTCTGGAATATCATGGAGTTCAATTCAGAGGATTTTACCCGAAGATTTGCACATGAGAAGAGTTGCAGCCAAATTTGTCCCTCGTCTTCTCACAGGCGAGCAAAGGGAGCGTCGACTTCAGGCATGTTTTGAGTTTTAAAATCAGCTCAAAGAGGATCCTGAATTTTTTTCCAAGGTGATTACTGGTGATGAATTGTGGTATTATGGATACGACCCCAAAACAAAGCAGCAATCAAGCCAGTGGAAGACACCTAGCTCTTCTCGTCCCAAAAAAGCTCACCAAGTGAAGTCAAACATCAAGACAATGCTCATTTGTTTCTTCGATTGCAGAGGTGTTATACACGCAGAGTTCGTTCCCCCGGGTCAAACTGTTAACCAGAACTTCTACCTGGAGGTTTTGAAAAGATTGAGGGAGAGTATCCGGAAGAAAAGGGCAGATCTTTGGTGCACAAGCGACTGGTTCTTCCATCATGACAACGCGCCGGCGCACACCGCTCTCTCCATAAAGCTGTTTTTGACCAAAACGGCATTACACCAATTGTCCACCCCCCCCCCCTACTCACCGGATCTAGCCCCCTGTGATTTTTTTGTTCTCCAGATTCAAAAAGGACATGAGAGGAAAGCGTTTTGCCACTGTGGAGGAGGTAAAACAAAAATCGCTGAAAGGGTTAAAGAACATCCCAATAAGTGAATTTCAAAAATATTTGAACAATGGAAGGATCATTTGCAGAGGTGCGTTGTGGTCAAGGGAGAATACTTTGAAGGTGATCAAAATTTGGTGTAAAAATATTAAGAAATAAAGAAGTTCCCCAAAGAAGAAGACGAAATTCCCGTTTTTTTTTGGGTCCCCCCTTTTATATTGGATAAAAAAAAGTTTTGAGGACGTGGACCAGATTAAATAAATTGAGATAAAACAGATGATGTTATTGAAAAAACTGATTTATTTCAAGAAGGAAGAGTTTAACTCCGACAATAATGGATAGAATATAATAATTCCTAAATGTTGTGTCATGAAGGTAAACATAATGAAAAACATTATTTTATAACGAAAAAAGCCTCAAAGATAATTATATAAAGAATAATACTTAATATCTTGTTACACTAATTAAATAAATAACGTCATTCAATAACACTTTATAACTTAAATATCTATTACCAAAAATACCATCAGTTTGATATCACAGATGTAAAGCCATTATATTTTAAGTGTGCCCCATTACACATCTTACCAAAGTTTAAAAATTAATATCAGTAGGTTTAAATATACTATAGTCAGTAAGTTTATATGTACTGCTGACTAAAACATCATAGATAAAATTTATTATTATTCTAAAATGGATGTTTTGTTTTCAATGACAAAATATGCTATTATAACATAAAAAAAAGAATACTCGCAGTTATTTCTGAAATACCCCATGTACAGAAAAATAAGTTTTACTTATTAAAGCTTAATTAGAATCTGGGCTGTGGAATAAATACAATAAATTAATTTATAATCACAAGACAACCGTTAATAATCGAACTTCAATTTTCTCGGCGTCATATACTGTTTTAAAAGCTCGTCTGTGATTTGAGCCCTTCTCTGTTGGTGTTCATTAAGAATTGGAGTAAGGACATCAATTAGGATTTTTTTTAGTTCACCAGTCAGTAACGCACCACTTGTGTAGTCTTTCCCAATTTGCTCCAACCTTTCGTCATCCTCTAGGAAGAATTTTAAATACTGATATGATATGTCGACATCACAGTTACCGCCCAAACTTCTGTGCTCCTCAATGCTCTTTTGACCCCCAGAAAACGCATGCTTGTTTATTTTGTTCTTTAACTGTTTTGGTGTGTCGTTACAATATATGGTACTGTTAACATCTGAGGCTGACATCTTTGTTTGAGCACCCTGTAGGGCTGGGAAAAATTTTGAATGTAGCAGGGCAGGTTTATGAAAACCCAGCCTGGGACACACGTCTCGGGTCATTCGGAAGTATGGGTCTTGATCGATTGCACACGGTATCAGACATGGTAGCTTTTTGCCATTGAATATGTCTGGAAATGATGTAGAGAGTGCAGGTGTTGCTTGAACGGCTGGAAATCCAATCTTTCCTATTACCGTGCTGTCATCAAATCCAAAAATGCCTTTTACTTGGTTGAAGGTTACACATTTCTGGATTCGTATCATGTTGCGGTAAAATTCTGGACACTGCCTGTAATATAATACCGATAATATTACCAACATTTCTACTTCAAACCATTTTCTTAATATTATTTAAACATTAAATAAAATAATCCAAACATATATTTAATCAAATATACTTCAAAAACACGGTTTCCTTGAACTTAATTTACATGAAGTTGGTATACGATTAATTTAATCTAATACATACCCTACATAGTCCAAATCTGAGAAAATAAACGTCTTTTCTATATCAAAACCAACAGCAATTATATCTTTCGCATTCTCATATGCCATTTTATACGCATCCTCTAATTTAATATCCCTCCATAATGTTTTTTCATCATCGGTCAGTTGGATAACTAAAGGCACATTAAAAACATCTTGTAACCATTTGCACAAAGTAAACGGGATAAGATGACCTAAATGCATTGATGAAGAGGACGGGCCTCTACCAGTGTAGAGATAGAAGGATTCTCCAGATTCATAGTTATTTAAAATCATGTGCATATCTCGATGTGAAAAAAAGACTCCTCTCCTTAGCAGATGATGTACTTTCTTCCCAGTTACCTTTTCAAACCGATCTAGAAGATCCTGATCTATCTTGGAACTACCGAACCTTTCTGAAAAATCACTTTCAGTATCGTACTATTGTATTTACAGACTATTATGTTCCTTTCTATATAGAGCATTTCTTCTTGATGATGTACCTCTTTAAAACATGAATTAAAGAAGAAATTAGCATCAACATCGTTATATTGCTGTCTTATATAACTAATTTCATAGTTTATACATATCACTGACGATAACTTACAAAAGACAAAGTTGCAAAATATTCAATCATAATCAATAAATATTACATCATATTGATGAAGTATTGCAATTATAGATAATACATACTCGTATTAGACCAGATATCAATTATTTTATGTGGAATACATAATTTTTATGTATTATAATTTTTACTTTACCCATAAGAGGTACCTCAACAAGCATTTTTTTTTATTTTATAAGAACGTGATTAACTTCCATTTGCAACAATTGCGTACTTGATTAAATTAATAAAAATACATACAACTTAAGGCCTGAAAATTTGATAGATAACGATCAGTACTTATTGCAAATAATATATAGTAAGAAGTACAAAACGAATAGATACTCACTTAATAATTTATCATAATCAACACCAGTTTCAGATTTACTGACTACAGTCCATGGATCTACTACATCATCGTCATTGTGGTTGTTGGATATTGTTAACTGATCAATATTGTTCATTACTTCTCCAGCCATTGTAATTGTTTAAAGAAAAACACCAATTTTCAGTTCACAGATGGATAGTCCACACAACCTCACGTTATAATCTGTCAAAAAGTAAGGCTAGAACGTTAGAAGGTTGACATTGACATATACATTGAGTATTCAATCCGTACATTGTTCAATCCAATCATCTTAATGCCAAAATAATTAATGATACATATTATTACTTGTACCTATTAACATAATACAACAAAAATGTATTAATAGTTGTATAACCTGATCGAATAAATTTAACTGAGACCATTATATTTTGAGCCAATTTTATTGGATTGAGTGTTGCAAGTATGGAGAAATCAAATATTAGTCAAAAAGTATCCATTAGTCAATATAATTGCTTTATTTTAATATTACATGTCATATTAAAATATATTAATGTAATATTCTTTTCAGATTCGGTCATATTATCAGTTGCTTAACCGCAGCTACAAATTATGCAAATAAGAACATTTGGATTTGGAATAAACAAATACGCAAAAACGCGAACGCATCTTTGTCGAAGCGCATGAACGGAAACAGCTGTTCGCTGTCAAAAAGTATTTGCATGTCTGAAAATGTCAGTGGACATCAAAACAAAGAAGTTTCGTTTGTAAATAATTCAATGAGTTTTACTTAAATTCAACAATGCCTTGGTACCACAATATTGTACCTGAAGGTATAAAGAAAAATGTGTGTACTTATCTGCTGCAAAGGTATCTGGGACAGTTCTTTGAAGAAAAATTAACTAGGGATCAGTTAAATGTGGATCTTTACAATGGTACTGCTACCGTTGAAAAAATTAGCCTTGATGTTCAGGTAGGAATGGTATTTATTAATAAGTGGCATTGGTAATAAAATATATTTTCAAATAAAAATAGTCCCACATGTGGGCAAATGTTTGCTATTTTTAGAATTTTTTTTTTTAGTTATCAATACCTTTTATGATAAATGTACGACTGCGTCATTTCTTAGTGTTACCTGTTTGTAGCCACTATATAAATGTTATTAAAAATTATTTAGATCGGTATTCAGTAAGTAGTGTGGTCAGAATCATTTATAGAATAAAATATATTTTCTTAAACTTACTAAACTCAGAGATTTTGGTATATAAAATCATTTAAGTATTTTAATTTTTTATTTTGTAGAAGAATGTTTATTTTATTAGTATAAATTATATCCCTTTGTATATAGTCTTGACTTTTAAGATTAAAAAAATACCCAGGAGATATACCTATTGGTATTATGCATTTGTTATACTTATTTTTTTATACAAAAACACTCAAGCTTGGGATTCCCAAATGAGCTGTTCTGTTCAGTGTAAATTTCTTAGTTTTTATCTACATTGATTCCCTTTTAAGATCGCTATAGATGTTACAGCATGATAACAGTAAATAAGTCAGTATTATTAATTTTTATATTTGGATTAAATTAGGTATTGCTACATTTGGAACTAAGCCATCAATTGGTGGATTCAATGATCTAATATATGTAATCTGTGTCATACCATTAATAACTACCATCTAATTTTAGGACTAAACAGGAAGTATATTTTTTGTAATGCAAATACACGTATGTGCCAGATTTATTTTAAACAAAACCTACAATAATGATAAATATACAATGTAAAAATAATATTAACTATGCAATTAGGTTGTATTATTAATGTAGCAGACTGATTAGAATTCATTTTAGTTATTCATAGTAAACATTCTACCAGTAAAGACACTTTATTTACCAAATACTTACATTCCTTTTTTTAATGGATGGATAATATGCCCAAATATTTAAAATATACAAACTACAAACAAACCGGAATACAGACAAAATATATCACAGTGGCAGAAGTATATGATGCAGGGTACCTAAAATATATGAAATAATTGTTCTAGAGCCATGCATCGAATAGTAAATTTCATATAAAGGCTTTTACAAAATATTGCACATATTCATATGTTTCATTTCATATATACAAATTACATTATTCAATAATGTAATTATTGAATAATGTAATAACTCTGTTATCTTGACGATAAACGGAACAGTCTACCTGAGCCCAGCCATAAAAACAAGCCACAGTATGAGATAAGTGTATGAATAATGTCTTTTAAAAATCAAAGTTCATTTCTTTTTGAAATTAAGAAGCCAAATAAAAAAATAGTGAATTATTTTATAGGACATTTACTTACAAGGAATAATTTGGATTTTATCATAATAAAACCCTATAAGAAAAAGGGAAACATGAACTTTGAGGATTATGAATATTATTTAGCCCTTCTTTCACTTTTCTAGTTTTCACAAACAATGAGCGTGATCTTTCTAGTCCTGAAACCAAAAATGCGTTTGTCCTATCAAGAAAATATTGTCAAATTATGTTTATTTGGTTATTTTGAGGCAATGTGTGGTTATGCCTATAGTATGATTTTTGGTAGACAATTTGGCACGTTTTCTATCACAACAAAGTTTTTTTAATATTTTTACATAGTCTTAAGGTTATCTAACATTACTAATCTTCCAAATGTCTTACGATTGATGAATATAGACTGTATAGTAGTACATTTTTAAATATACTATGTTTTATTAAAACATTAAATCAACAATTAAAAATTAAACAATTATACCAAATATTTTACACACTGTTTAGGTTTTCAGATACCAGTACATTAATTCGGTGTTTAGTGTTTTTTCTATTTATTTCTTTTTATCATGTACCAACAGGAAATGATATAATGAAACACTTTCAATAAATCCTCCTGAAGTATAGACAATAATGAATTAATTTTTGAGGTTTACTATGATCTTTATCTTAAAATAGTCACATCTATTGACCAAAAGCATAATTAACTTAGAAATAATGCCGTATGAGACAAAGTGTATCATTATATTCTTTCTTGATAGTACCTAACGGGTTTTGTTAATTTCTAAATATAAGAATAAAGTAATTTTGCAATGCTCACATTGAAATTACTTTTCGTAAATATAACTATTACACCTAAGCAGACATACACTTAAAATATTTGATTATGTTTCTCAATAAATTACTAAAAAAATTAAATGAATAACAGTATCAAAAATAGTTTTCTTTGTGACCAAATGTTTTTGCTATTCAGTGAATTGAAAATTAATTAACAGTAAAGTTTGTTTATGTATTCATAGGAATATTTCGTACTAAATTACACCAATACATGACCTGGAGCAATACTATGGTAATAATTTAGAAAAGGAAGGATTTAGCTGTTTGGGAGTATCAAAAATAAAAAAAAACACTTAACTTTATGATTGGCACATAATAGGTATATTAATATACCTAGTATTGAAGAGCTGCACCTCATTAATAAAGTATTTATGCTAAGCAATAGCGGACCTGTTATTCTGAATAATATCGAACAGAGTGTATTTTATTATTCATGTGATGCTTTTAGGTTTATTTGTTCACTTGTGTATATATTTTCTTTGTGTATCAGCTATGGGACAATAGCTATCAATCTTAATCGAGATCTTGGCTCTGGTACTGTTCCTGTAGTTGTGTATTTCAATATAATATTAATTCAAGAATTATTCAGCGTATTCAAATTTGTGGAAATATTCTAAACATTTCATTTAAACTTAAATACTTAAACCAGTACAGATTTAACAGTTATTTAGTCTGCAGCTATTTTCTCGTATCTTGTAAAACCAAGAAGATATAAGAACAGCTATTATTTCATAAATGTAATGGGTCTTTCAATAAAGACGCTCGATTTGTAAACCTAACTAAAACAAGTTATGTGTGAGATATCCACCTTTTATTTTATTTTAAAGAATGTTTTATGGCATTAAGTATGGTATATAACATCTTTTAAATGTCCGCCGCGGCTTTGCTTGGTGGCACGTATTAGGGAGATCCAGTTTTCGATGACTTTGTCCATAAATCTGGTTGAATTTGCTGAATAGCATTCGTTATGTTGACTTTGAGGGCATCAATTATTGTTTGCTGTTTATTCGGTAGACCTGCGATTTAAGATAGCTCCAAAGGAAGAAGTCTAAAGGCGTTAAATCGCACGATCTCGGTGGCCAGTTCACGTCGTCGCCCTCAAATCGCTCGTCCAGTATGTTCATTGTGGTATGCGCTATGTGGCACGTACCACCGTCCTGTTGGAATCACATGTCGGTATCTATATCATCCAGTTTAGGCCACAAGAAGTTGCTTATCATCGATCTGTAGCGCGCGTCGTTAACGGTTATGGCAATGCCAGTTTCGTTTTGATTCCGCCAGACCAAAATCCGCACTAAGCAGTGATTTTCTCGTGAATGCTTTGGGTGCTGGTGTATCTCGTGTGGATTGGTATCGTCCCAAATTCGACAGTTGTGCTTGTTCACATATCCATTCATCCAAAAATGGCCCTCGTCGCAAAAGATGATTTTTTTTTGGCAAAATTTGGTCAACTTCCAACATCTCCAGAACCCAATCAGCGAACACGCGGCGTTGTCTATGGTCGTTTACCTTAAGTTCCTGGGTCAGTAAGATTTTATATGGGTGCAGACTCAAGTCCTTACGCAAAATTCGCCAATTTGAAATCGCAGAAATGCCAAGTTTTTGTGAACGACGAGAAATTGACTGCCTCGGATTTTCCCGTACACTCTCACGCACAGCAGTGATATTTTCAGCAGACCTTACGTTTCGATGACGTACCGGGTTAATCACCTAAAATTAACCCCCCCCCCCCCCCTTTATTTCTCTTAATTTCAATCGAATCGAAAAATTTAAAAAAGGATTTTACATGATTTTTTATAAATTTTTTGAATATTTAAACAAATTTTCAAAAACTCTGCAAATCGAAAGGGGGCGAACATTTTTTTATTTTTTTTTTTAATTTAACACCCTGTATTTTTTTACTTAAAAAAGTTACCCACAGTTTTCTGATCACAAAAATATATAATTATTGTATCCTGGTAAGTATAGTTCTTGAGGTATTCATACAAATATATAGTCACATCACAGGAATAAGTTTAGCATAAGACCATAAATCAGGAGAGCTGTGAACCGAAATGATTTAAAGAAACAATAATGCTTCGTTTGACAGTTATGTTATGTTTGACTTATATTTGATTGTTATATTATTAAGACGCTTTAAGTTAAGTTTTAATACACTTGCTAATATATCTAATATATTGATATGGGATATTCATTAGTCGAAAGGAAAGAAATATTAGAAATTTACTTAACCAGCAATAAAAACAAATATATAGCTAAAAGAGAATATGCAAGAAAATATCCTGAAAGACGCGTTCCCTCCAAGAACACTTTCTCTAATATTTATCTCAAGTTTGGGGACAGCGAATCCTTAAAAGATAAGAAACGAGAAAGAAAAAAGCCCAAAACAGGAGAAGATATGGAAATGGACGTTTTACTTTTTTTTACCGAACACCCCAATAAATCTACTAACGCTGCTGTAAAAGAAATTAATATTTCTCAAGCAAGTATAAGACATATTAAAACGTCACAAATATAAGCCTTATAGTATTTTGCCAGTTCAGCTTTTAACTGAAAATAACTTTGCCGACAGAAAAGCTTTTTGTAGAGAGATGATTGAGAGAGCAGAAAACGACAATAACTTTTTAAAAAACTTATTTTGGACCGATGAAAGTAGCTTTTCAACGGCTGGACTTTTTAATACGAAAAATGCACATTATTGGACGCCCGCAAATCCACATATTATAAAAAAGATAAAAACCCAAGGATATAATACAGTAAATGTGTGATGCGGTATTCATCAAAATACAATTGTGGGTCCCGTATTCATTAATGGGTCCTTGAATGCAGTTCAGTATCTGAATATTCTTCGGGGTGAAGTAGAGAACTATTTAGATAATATTCCCCTTGCAACCAGGAATTATGTTATTTGGCAACAGGATGGTGCTCCTCCACACTCTGTACGGAACGTAATGGAATATTTAAATAATAAATATTCCTATTTTGGATAGGAAGATACGATCCTATACATTGGCCTGCTAATAGCCCAGACTTGAGTCTTTTGGACTTCTTTTTGTGGGGAACACTAAATCAAAACATGTACGAAAATTCGGTATATAATAACTCGGATGAGTTGAAGGTCTGTATCAGTCAAGAAATAGAAAATTTGCGGCAAAATGTTCATTTATTTGAAAACGTTAGAAATGAATTTATTAAAAGATGCCAACTGTGCCTTGATAGAAACGGAGAATACGTGGAGAACATATAGATATCTTTAATTTTAATAAAGTTCATTGGTTTTATGTTATTTATTGTTGCGCATTGTTTTTTTTTTGTATATCATTATTTCGTTATTTATGTTTTGTGTTCATTAAACTTTGTTGTTGTCATTTTAATAAAGGTTTATTTGTTTATTATAATTATTATGTGTTGCCGCATCAAAGAATTTTCATACTTTTTTTCTTAAAGAACAAAATGTGTCGTTATATCTCAAAAACATAGCTCTCCTGATTTATGGTCTTATGCCAAACTTATTCCTGTGATGTGACTATATTTGTATGAATATCTCAAGAACTATACTTACCAAGATACAACAATTATATATTTTTGTGATCATAAAACTGTGGGTAACTTTTTTAAGTAAAAAAATACAGGGTGTTCCGTTTAAAAAAAAAATAAAAAATTGTTCGCCCCCTTTCAATTTGCAGTTTTTGAAAATTTGTTTAAATATTCAAAAAATTTATAAAAAATCATGTAAAATCCTTGTTTGAATTTTTCGATTCGATTGAAATTAAGAGAAATAAAGGGGGGGTCAATTTTAGGTGACTAACCCGGTACAAGTGTTGGCTGATTATTTATGAAACCGATTGTCTCGAATTTGGCCACCAAACGTTGAATATTCGACTCGGCGGGACGATTGTGGCGAGGATAAAAATCGCGTAATACGCGGAACGTTTCTCGAACGGAGCACTGATTTTGAAACTAAAATTTGATGATTTGCACACGTTGCTGAACGCTATAATCTTCCATGGTGATTTGCCATACATTACTGAACAATTCAAAACAAATCTGACAGATGTTGCTTGAACAACATGGCTATAACCTAAAAAATTTCGAGCGTCTATTGAAAAATCCTATATATAATTAATTATTTTCTTAAGTGTAATGTTTGTCTTGCCAGTATAAGATACATGCAGATTCCAAAATGGCAATGATATATAACAAATTTATCATTTATTTTCAGCTAATTGTTATCTCTTTACCCTAGATGTACCATACTTTTTTATCGTACTGTATTTGATAATATGTTCTATATTTGATATAATATTCACGAAAGTGAAATAATTTTAGGTGCTGAATGAGTTGAGCGAAAAACAAAATTGGCCTATAGAATTTGTCGATGGTTACATTGAGAATCTCTACCTCAGTGTGCCATGGACGTCAATTCTAAAGGACTCGAGCTTTGTAGAAGTCAGGGGATTGAAAATAACTGTTCAACCGAAACAACGACATGAGTCTGGTAAGCGAGTTCAGGATTGTATTTTTTAGATTATAAATATATTGGCAATTAATGGATAACTGTTGATATCAAATATGTGACTTTTATCCACAGAAATGGATATTCCAGAAGAGTAATAATGAAAAATTACAAATGTGTATAATGAATTGACTTTAAGAATGTAATATTAAAGTACTCGCTCCTGAAATATTATATAAACTTTATATAAATGTACTGTACAAGTATATGTTAAGATTTAAAATTCTTTCAGCTTTCAAGTTGAAAATGCATAGCACTAAAATTGCATAAAACTAGTACAGACTTTTATGAATGCTACAGAATTTTTATATTTACACATTTTCTAATACATTAAAAACCAAAATAATGTTACTTAATAATATAACAAATACTGTTATAGAGAAATTCTCTCACGTTCGCCATGGTATAAATACTAAATAAATACAATACTAAACAAACACAAATGTAAAGTACCAACTTCCACAGACAGACCGCCGCGCCGCACTAATTTATTGTAATTATTTGTTAAAGAACCGTTAAAACTTTGAAAATCCTAACCTACAGAGTACAGACCTCGCTGAGATACAACGTTCTACAATATCTCTGAAAACTGAACTCGGAAATACGGAGATTCTCGATTCATTCCCCACTATGCCGAAGGCTTCTTCAGCAGGTTGGTCTAACCTACCCGCGTTTCAAATAGTTTCATGTAATTTACACGTGTATAATTTTGTTTTTATGTCTTCAAATCATTCGTAATTCTATTAATTAATTAATTCTATTCATGTGTTTACTGTTTATTTAATTTTATATTCCAGATTCCCATGTTTCTATATTATTGTGAAATAATTTCAACTTTCAAGGCATGTTGAAAGTATACCTATGTCAATAATATCAATATTAATTTTAAAACTAATCTTGGTAGACACTTATTTACTTGTATTTATTTATTAAAGCAATAAATATAATTATTTATTTGTGCGAGGCGCTTGCGCTGGCGCTGTCTCGTATGTACTTACAAAGCCAGGAAAGCAAAAGGCGTGACTTCCCACCCGGCACCCACCACGCTAGGCAACCACTGTAATTATTCCATGGTTAGAAGAGTGAATTGTTGCACTTACTTGCACTGCAATTTTCCACCACGGTTGCGCTGTTAGTATTAGTACGAATATATATATATATATATATATATATATATATATATATATATATATATATATATATATATATATATATATATATATATATATATATATATTCAGAACTTTTCATTGTATTATTGTTGTTATGTAATATATAGTATATTTAATTAATTACATATTACATATTTCAAAAAATAAAACCCGTCACAGGTAGGATCCGACATTTGTCCCGGATCGGAACCGAACGACATACAACTGTTTCGAACTTGTTAATTCTCATCAGTGCCGTACACGGTACGTCGATTCAGGACAAATGTCGAATGAACTTTATGGCGTATACATCTCGATTTCCGACTTATATGTTACTGACAGGGATCGTATCGATAAAGATGTATACGCCATAAAGTTCATTCGACATTTGTCCTGAATCGACGTACCGTGTACGGCACTGATGAGAACTAACAAATTCGAAACAGCTGTATGTCGTTCGGTTCCGATCCGGGACAAATGTCGGATCCTACCTGTGGCGGGTTTTATTTTTTGAAACCTTTTCTGATCGTGCAGAAACACGAGAAGGGGGTCGAGGATCGCTTCTGGGTATAATTCAATGCCTGGCGGGGCTTTAGCCCGAGGAGTAGTTTCCTAGAGCGATTATGTAATAGATTTGCTAATCGGGAACTACTTTGATAGCCGCTTGGCGGCTTGATGGTTCCTTTCTCGATTTCCGACTTATATGTTACTGACATATTACATAATTATATCTTCACTAATTTCTATAAACGATAAATAACGACCTTTGGAACTGTGTGTTCCTCTTCCTCTTCTAGGAAACATCAAAATGGACACGATACTATACCACCCCAGTTAAATAATTCATGCCTATTTACCACGCAAATGAGCGTCGAAATTTGCTAAACTAAAATTTACTTACTGTATGTGATATTGAGTATGTATATTACTATTTACCATTAAAGGGAGTGGAAGAGACATAAGATGTTAATTGTATTTCATAGGACGCTTTATTTATTGGTTTTTGTATTGCTTAGTATCTGAGGAATTTTTATAGAAAGTTATGCCAGAAAGTATCCTGAAACCTATTAGTTAGAATTTTTTTACTTTAATGCAATTTAATATTTTCTTCATTCAATAAAAAAACTTCTCTAGCTTTTATATTTGAGTGACTCAGTATTACCCCAATTTGCAGAACATTTTTCAGTACATGTGATATATCACTTTATTCAAAAATACGTGCTATTAAAAAAATAAAATAAAAGTAAAAGACTTCTGTGTAAGAAAATATCTCCAATTAAATGGTTTAAAAAAGGAAACCTTGATATAATTACTGATCACTCTTTTTTTTTATTACAAAGAAATAAGAGACAAATTGAATACATATTTTTGTATGTATAAGTAATATTATAAGTCCATACTAAATTTTTTTAGGGTGCATCCCGACTAAGATAATCGATCCTTAAAATTAATATTTTTTTTTCAATATTTGCATTTTATATTGGATTTTGATAATTTTTTGTGTACATGTTCGACAAATTAGGTTCATGAGGCTGACATAATACAATTTTAATAAGGAATTAAGACATCAGGAGTGCACTACCGCTAGCATTTCAACCCCTACACCCTCAAGGAAATGGTTTTATAATAATTTGGAATATATTTTGAAGTATATTGAACCTTTTTCTATCATTTTTACAGTAAAATTCTTTTATAATAACAATAAACAATATTATTCAATAAGTTACTTTCTTTAATTTTATTTATATATTGTAAATAATAATGTAAATTATAACACGGTCGGCTTGACTTAAAACTCGAAATTAATATAACGCCATTGCCCAAGCAGATTGGCTATATACTCTGGAATACCCTGTATAGTGATAAAATATAATTTATAGAGTACATGATAATATTTGCATTTACGCAACACTATTCTACAGTTTCCTAAAGTTTTTACATGGTATTTTAAACTGTTATAAGACAGAAAAGTATCCATTGTTTTTAGACACAAACAAATTTATTTAATAGTACAGTTACATGCTTAATAACAGTCATTTATTTTTTTATTGGCCTCAAGAAACAGGAAAAATATTGTCAGATATAATGAATTGCACTGTAAGGAGACTAATCAAGATTAGTCTTGATTAGAAGGACAATTAGTGATTTATGAGCTGATTATACAATTTAGCAATATTAGTCATTTAAAAAAAATCAAAAGATACAGTACTGTAAACCCAATTATCAGGCTGGAAACACCTTATTTTATAACCTTCATACAAGAAAAACTACAATAATAATTATTTAATATATCCTTTATTAATTAATTTAGTTCTAAATGGATATCTTATTTTTACTTTCACAACCTAAATATTTTCATACACTTGATGTACGATTAGGTTATATTTCTTGATATACTTTGTTATTTGAAATAAATCGTCATATAATATACTCATATTTATAAATTTAAGTGATCTCTATTTACTAAACGGCTATTTTCGTGTGTTACGAAATTTTTAGGTCGATGTACGAAATGCTTTTCGTTTGAATTTTGTCATTTTGACAAAATCAAAATAGGAAATCGACCCTTGCGAACAACGTGGTAACTTTTATTTTTTGATCCGAAGCCTCTAGAGGCAAGCTCCGGAGGTGCCTTTAATATGAGCGAAGGGGCGGCGCAATATTATTGCGATTTGCTTACTCGTATAATATATTTCATCTCAACAATGCAATTTAAGTTTTAAAAATGTTTATACAAAAAATTTAGAGTTATAGACAGTTTTGTCTTCTACAAATAGTTCATAAAATTCCATCATATTTTTCTGACAAAACGTACGGTGTGAGAGTATCACTCGTGAAAAATATTGGTGATTCTCGAATTGATTTGTTTATTCATCAATTTCAACATAACAAACCTGCAGCTAATGAAGAGAAAGAAAGCAGTAAAAGGTACATTCTTTAGTGTAACATTTAAAGATAGGAATAAAAATTCATTGGAGAAAGGACGAAATTTGAAACTTGTAAAAGTTGAAAGAGAATATTGAAAATGTTCTTGCAAATCGATTTTGAATAAGCAATGATCTAATTCTTGTCAATTACGAGTAGCTGTCTTTAAGTTAATCATACTCGTATATTAAAGTAGAATTTCTGTTGGAACAAACCCAATGTATAGCATAATATTTTGATTTATGACATTTCCAGCCTTGTTCTATTATAAATAGAATACTAGAACTATTATTTCCTAATGTTTCTTGATTGTTTGAGATAATATGTATGGTATATAATAGCTAACAAATATAAATAATTTAAAAAAATTTCAGCTACATCAATGTTTGAATCTATGTGGAATTCTATGACGAGTTCCATGCAATTAGCCGAAGAGTGTGCAAAACAGGATGCAGCAAACATAGCAAATACTGCTCAACCTTATGAGGGTATTGAGCTGTTCGCCCAAACAATCGATTCAAGTAAGTTGTAAAAGATAAATTACGGTATGGTTTATAACTTGTGAATATTCATATGCCTATATACATTGAGTTTTGGAAAATAATCTCAATAGATGGATTATCAAAGTGGCCTTTATTGGCCAAAAGCATAATTAATTTACATATTCATTATTCTCGATATTTCAGGAAGTATATTGAAATTCCATTATATTATTCCTTGATGATACATGCAAATTTTGTCAATCAATTTAAGTAAAGTATTTTATTGTGATACATCAGCAGTTCTAGTTACATATATTTTTAATATTTTTAATGAATTTTAGTAATATATGTTATTTTTATTTTTTAGTTTTAAGTAGGGTAAGAGTTACATTTATCGATACCGTAATACAAGTAGAACATGTGCCCCAAGATAGTAGCACTGGAGTAGGAATTGTTATTAATTTAGATTTGTGAGTAATCCAATTTTTTACAATAATTCGTTCTAATAACATCTTCATTTAAGAGTTGAATACTCAGATGAGGCAGGCGATGATCCCACCACCTCCGAAGCTACAAATTTGACGAGCCAAGATTCAAAAAAGGCATACTTAGTGCAATCCTTCACGACAAAGAAATTCACTATACAAGGCGTCACTTTATCCACTGTCGAATTCTCAAGTAAAGCCAGGACCTTTTCTAGATCAGTGGTGTGGCAGTCACAACAGTGCGATAATGAAAACGACGATTCGGTAGTAACTATCCTAGAGATAAGCAATCATGGAGAGATTGAGCAAGTTGATGAAGACGATGATGGTGATAAGACTCCCACAGAACAAGCTCAGAAGTTACCAGAGTTTCAGACTCAGACAAATGGTCACCGCCATGTAATTTTGTTCGGCAAATTTTCTAATAAACAAGAGGTAAGTCATAATTAACAAATAAAATATTTTTCCTATGCGTTATAAGTTGTACTGAGAGTAAAAACTGAATGATTATGGGCTTCATGTTGCAACAATGCTTCACGCTAAAAACAACATTAACAATATTAGACTAAGTAATATATTATATTTAATTTAATATTGACATAAAATATCAGAGAATTACAAAATCAGAAAATAAAATGTAAAAACTGCAGAAAATAATTGATAATCTACAAATAGTTTCATGATATGAATGCACTAAGTCAGTTGGTTAGTAGTAGAAAAATAGTGAATTGTATATTAAAATATAGTTGATATAAATTAGAATTACACCATACTAAAGTAGTCTAAAAAATTGTGTATCTAGAAAACAACTAACATCATATACAGGGTTTCTCACGGTAGCCATTCGTTAGAAGTTTTCGTGATTAGAAAAAACTTAGAATTCTGAATTTCTGGACTCCGGGATTATTCAAGATTATCTTTCATTTTGGAATATTTTCAAGGTCATACCACTTCCGGTTATCCCGGAAGTCACCAATAACTTCCTTATTTTAAATAGAATACCCGGCATATTATTTCATTTTTAGATTCCCCAGAAAATTTCATGAGTTCCATGAGATTTCCCTATACCTATTTTCAACTGTTTCTTAGATATCTTGATTACTTTGAAAATTTTTTAAGATGTAGCCTTATTTTCAACACTGCCTTTTACCCATTTTCGACTGGTGCTAAGCGCTTCTGGGGTAGACGGAAGCACAAGAATGGTACTTTCGAAATCCACATTGACAATTAATTTATCGCAAACAGGGTGTCCAAAATTTTATCACCAATTACATCACTTTCAATGTTGAAAATGTTCGTTATTTCAAATGTGACACCCTGTATATTATTGGATGATCGGATGCAGAATTTGATTCTGTATCGATTCGCTATAACATTACCTCTACCTATTTCCAACGGTTTTCTTGTTAATCCATATTTTCAATTTTAATGTGATTTTTGGCAGAAACCGAAACATCGTTTGTTTTTCGAAACAAAATGAACATGACTGAAACGGCAGAAATTCACTTTCATTAGAACATGAAAACAAAACAGGAACATAACAAAATTTAGAACGTAATAACAAATGAAAAATATAAAAAAATCGGAACATAATGACAAGAAATAATAAATGAATGTAAAATTACAATAATTGTTCTATATGACCGCCATTTTGGTTCAAACACTAAATAACTCTGTCGTATGCTCCTCGCGAAACAGACCCCCGAAGTTTGTCAGGACTTAGATTAGTAAACGCATCGTGAACAAGGTTCAATAATTCCTGTCTAGTTTGTACAGGCCTAGAGTACACTAGTTATTTTATACTGTCCCAGAGATAAGAATTCAAGGGCGTCAAATCGGGTGATCTAGGTGGTCAGTTCCAGGGTCTCTGTGGGCCAATCCACCGATCCTCGAACATCAAGGTCAACTGTTGGTGTACAGCTATAGTGGAATGTGCAGGAGCACCATCCAGCTGACAGAGCAAACCAACAGTTTGCTCTGTCACGTGGAGGTAGAGCATTTAGCAAATCACTAACAAACCCTCTTCCCCATTCAAATTTTCATCGTACACTTGATATGCCACTCTGTTGTCCATAATTAAACAAAAAACATTAAAACTAAAGTGGTCCTGGTGATTATGTTCCCTTGTGACGTGTGGATTATCTTGTGCCCAGCAGTGATTATTTCGGCGATTTATAATTCCTTACCTGCTGAATTTTGATTCATCAGTCCACATAATCTTTTGAAGAAATCTCATATCTTCGGTCATTTTTATGCACATGAACTCGCAAAAGTCGACTCGTCTTGCCTCATCACCAAGACGTAATCCGTATACAATTATCTCAGAAGAAGGATGCATTTTATTTTTCTTAATATTCTGTGGATTGATGCTCTTGAAATACCCAAATCCAGCGCTCCTGCTGGAGTTGAACTCCGTGGATAAGCTTGAAAATAAGCCAACACATTCACCTCGTTATCTTCATTATCTATTACGGGCATTCAGTGATTTCGTGTTGCCCTTACACTCCCACTTGCCATAAATCGAGCTTCGATTCTCGCGAATTTTCCGGGAGTCATTGTTGTAGGTCCGGATATCGTTCGTTAAAAAGTCTGCATGTTCGTCTGACAATTCGTCTACATTCACCATGCGTATAAAACAAATTTAACAAATAATTTATTGGAATATTCTTCAACATTCTCCATTATAAACTATACTTGAGAAAACTAACAAAATCACTAGAACTGTAAGTAGATACCTCATGAATTTGTGAGCTGATACTGCTTTGACATAAAATCAACATTGTTTCAATTCCTGTCAAAATCAAGGCTTACTGGATAGGATTTTTAGAGTCTCGTCGGCTTTTAATGAAAAATAATGGATTAACAAGAAAACCGTTGGAAATAGATATAGGGAAAGTTATAGATCGATGCAGAATCAAATTCTGCATCCGATCATCCAATAATATACAGGGTGTCACATTTGAAATAACGAACATTTTCAACATTGAAAATGATGTAATTGGTGATAAAATTTTGGACACCCTGTTTGTGATAAATTAATTGTCAATGTGGATTTCGAAAGTACCATTCTTGTGCTTCCGTCTACCCCAAAAGCGCTTAGCACCAGTCGAAAATGGGTAAAAGGCAGTGTTGAAAATAAGGCGACGTCTTTAAAAATTTTCAAAATAATCTAGATATTAAGAAACAGTTGAAAATAGGTATAGGGAAACCTGATGGGGCTCATGAAATTTTTTCATTAATTCACAAATGAAATAATATACCGGGTGTTTTCCTATTTAAAATAAGGGAGTTACTGGCGACTTCCGGGATAACTGGAAGTGGTATGACCTTGAAAATATTTCAAAATGAAAGAGAATCTTGAATAACCCTGGAGTCCAGAAATTCAGAATTCTAAGTTTGTTCTAACCACGAAAACTTCTTACAAACGGCTACCGTGAGGAACCCTGTATATGTAAAACTAAAGGCATCTTTATAAGAGCAAATACATTTTACTCATATTATTGAAATTAACTGTTCAGTTTTTTTTTTCGTCGAAAACCTTCGATGCAGCAACAAAAACAGTAGACCAATTTTTTACGAACACTGAAAGATCACATGTTTCTTGACGTGCGTTTCGCCAACTAAATTGGCATCATCGGGAGATTGTTAAAACTAATGAACTAAAATGATAAAATAAAAGTTCTAATCATCTCCCGATCATGCCAAACTTGTAATCTTTCGTTATTTGCGAGAAATTGGCCACCTATTTTTTTTTTTTTTTTTTTTTTAGTTTTTTATTTTCGTAAACGTTTAAACATTTCACATGCTTACAGTATGTTCATGTAGGCACAAATGATTATAAACCAAAATTATTAGACCAAGTATTTTCTTTTATACTCTTATTTAACGTCGACTTATGTCCACAATAAGGCCTTTCACTGACGCCAGAAGATAAGCGGATAAGTATATTTTATTTGCCAAACATGTAACAAACAAGAGACGTACAGTTTTACATCTTATCTGAGTGATGGTATGTCTTCAACACGAATCTCGCCTATTTTTATGTAGTTTCTGCTAGTCCACTGATATAATATAAGTTGCTGGAGGCTTTAGGGGGCCAGCTGTCGGTCTCCCGTCACCCATTTTACTGGTACCGTTCCACCCGTTGCTTAACCGATATCAATGTTGTGCACCAAATCAGCCTAGGCCCAGCGGTAAAAAAATTATGAGCAATAAATGTTTTTGTAAGGGCCGCATAATATGATTTACAAATGATAGTTGATAAATAATAGTGAATTATAAATAACAGTATATTGAAATATTCTGAATGTTCAGGCAAACCAAGACACTTTTACACACAAAAACTTTAATTTCCATTTTAGAATTTTTATTATAGCCAAGTGATTCAGTTAATCAGAGTTCCATAGCTAAAATAATTACTTTTTGAAAAATTAAACTAAAATTAGCAAAAAAATAATTCATAAACCTGGGATATTATTCAGCTATAAATATTTTGTATTGCTTTGTACTAGTGATAATTCCTACTTTTCTCTAGATTTATTTTTAATTCATATTAGTTGATAATTGTCCGGACACTCCTTGATTTGTAGATGTCTGGAAATCCATAACCTAAATGAAAATTCGCAAAATAGGTCAGTAATATTAATATATCTTGTTATCCTTGACCAGTGAGATACTTTACAATGATTTTTTATAATTAAGTCACTTTTTAAACTCAACTGTTGTTGAACTGGTCTTATTTAGACAAATAATACTATTCATATAACACTTTGTTAGTATTCAATAATTTAAGAATAATTAGAATTTTTTTTATATTCTAATATAGGTTTATCACAACCTTTCAGTCCATTTTGTTCTACTCGTTCTCCATTTTTTTAATTTATAATGCAGATTTCAGCTGTTATTATGCTTATGCTTAGGTAAATAAGAATTATGTTTTGGCCATAACTCAGGCCCCTTATTTCCCTAGGTAAGAGTACGTTTGAAGCAGTCCGAAAACTTGAGCGGCCCAAAAGTTTCAATAGAAGTAAACCTCGGATCCTTGATACTGTTCTTATCCCCACGCCAATTTCACTTACTTGTAGAACTTGCCAATGGTCTTGCTAGTCCAGATATCGAGGATAATAGGTAAGATTTATAATTAAATGTAATTAAAATAAGAGAGTAATTTAGCAAATGATATTCTAACAAAATGTTAAATAATTTTCAGCAATATAGCCCCAAAACCAAAATGTACAGCGAAGCCAATGTCCGGTTTGGATTATCAAAGGGTGGAACAAGAACTGCAGCACCAGTTGCAGCCTCTACCTAGCTTTCCAACTGGGCTCCAGGGTGCTCATGGATGGTCAACAGCAGCACTAGGTATCGTATTTTGTTTTTGCTTTATTGGCTGCCAATAACGCATTTTTTAATTGCAAGTTTTATTTTATTTGTTTATTTAATTAATATACCGCTAGTGTAGAACTAAATGTAATATAACATAATCATCATCATGAGGTCATCAGTTCTAAGACTGGTTGGATGCTAACCTCCAGCTTCTCCTATCTTGTACTAACCTACGCATTTCGCTAATTGTGCTACATCCTACATCCCTTACTATTTGCGAGCGGTAGTCTAATCTAGGCCTACATCTGCCTTTCTTCACTCCTATTTCTGCCTCCAAAATATCGCGGACTATTTCATCATGTCTCAGCAAGTGGCCTACCATTCTATCTCTTCCCTTCTTTATGTCTTTCCACATACTTATTTTCTCGCCGACTTTCACTAATACTTCTTCGTTTCTAACCCTATCAGTCCACGGTATTTTCATCATTCTTCAGTAACACCACATCTCAAAAGCTTCTAATTTCTTCCTACTTGCTTCCCCTACCGTCCAGGTTTCGCAACCGTATAGTGCCATGCTCCATACATACGTTTTCAAAAATCTCTTCCTTGTCTCTAAGTTTATACTCCCGAGCATAAAGGTGCTTTCTTTTTGTTAAAAACTACTTGACCCTGCACTATTCTTTGTTTTATATCTCTATCGCTTCTTCCATCCCAAATTATTTTACTTCCTAAATAAGTGAAGTCTTTAACTTCCTCCAATCTTTCATTATTAATTTGTACTTTCATTTTTGCTCTGCTCTCGCGCCCTCTGCACACTAACACTTTAGTTTTGTTTTTATTCACCCTCATTCCGTATTCCTCTGTCAACACTGCATCCATTTCATTCAACTGTGATTCTAATTCCTCTTTACTAGATGCTAATACTGTTATATCATCCACGAATCTCAGCATTTTTAGTTTCTGTCCCTGTAATCCCGAAATCCACCAATCTTTTACCACATTAATCGCCTCTTCGATGTACAGATTAAAAATTAGTGGTGATAGCGTATATCCTGGTCTTACTCCTTTCCTAATACCTACTTCCCTTCTTACCCCTTCTACTTCTATAACAGCAGTTTGCTCTTTGTATAGATTGTGTTCTACTCTCCTATCTCTATACTTCATTCCCGCGCTCTTTAGTATCTCGAACATTTTTTCCCATCTTACATTATCAAAAGCTTTTTCTAAATCTACAAATCCTATATAAGCGTTCTTTCCTTTTTCTGTTGTTTTTTCTAACATTACTCTTAGCGCCAGAATAGCTTCGCGAGTTCCCCTATTTCGCCTAAACCCGAATTGGTCTTCTCCCAGTATTTCCTCCGCTCTGTTTTCCGTCCTCTTCTGCACTATTCTGGTTAAGATTTTTGACGCGTGGGAAGTTAGGTTAATCGTTCTAAAGTTCTCGCATTTGTCGGCTCCTCTCTTTTTCTTTTTCATTCTTTTTTTTTTAATATAAAATAATACAATATTATATTTTCTTACAGCAAATTTTTCCAAAAATTTCTATTCTGTGCCAATTGTCTTGTCTCACGCCATTCAATTCCCCGTTTTTCCGCTTCTTGCCGCACTTGGTTCTCCCATCTCAGTCTGATGAGTCCTATTTTATTCTCTCCCTGTGCTCTGGATTCGTAGATTTTTCTTGGTGGCCTTTCTTCCTTCATCCTACGTATGTGACCTAGTCAACTCAATTGTCTTTCCCCAATGACTTATTCTATCAATTTTGTATTTAATTCTGTAGTGTCCCGTTTCTTTCTCTTTCCCAATTTTTTTTGTTTTGTTCCTTTGTCTATTTACCCCGATTCTTCTATGATTATGCCTAAATAATTGTAATTTATATCCTGTTCCCTTAGTTGTCCTTGTATGATAATTCTAAGTTTACTTTTATCTTGAAATATATCATAAGTTTTTTTTTTCTGTTTATTTCCATGTTTATTTCACTCAGTTTTTTTTTTGTATATTTCTAGGTTTTGTTGCAGTTTTTCTTCAGTTTCAGCTACCAAAACCATGTCATCGGCAAATAGTAGTTCTGTAATCTCACATTTTCCATATGCCTACTATCAAGTTTTTACACTTTTTGCATTTTTTAATGTCATCTATGACTAGAAAGAAAAGTAGAGAGCTTAATACACATCTTAACTTCACTCCCATTTTTGTCTCGAATTCTGAGAATTTTTGGTTGTGCAATCTTATTTCCTTCCTAGTGTTCTTATATAGTGCCCGGATGATTGATATTACATTTCTGTTAACTCCTCTTTGTCTCATACACTTCCATATATCATTTCTTTTTATTCTGTCAAAAGCTTTTTTTAAGTCTATAAAACATAAATAACTTCCCTTTTCTTTCTTAGTAACTTGTTTGTCTCAGAATAAGTATTGAGTCCTGGGTACTTCTTCCTCTCCCAATTCTTCCTTAGTTGTCTCCAATTTTCCCCTTAATGTTTTTTCTGTTATTCTGGTAAAAACTTTACTGGATTCACTAATTAGTGTAATTCCTCTCTAATAAGTTTTTGTGTCCCCTTCCTTCCCGTCCCTTTGTGTTTGAGTGCTTTTTTGACCATTTCTCCCATTGTCCCATTTCTATCTATTCTTTCCTCATATTTTATCATGCCTAATGTAGTTTCATCTTGACCAGGGGATTTACCTAGTTTTAATTTGTCTGTAACCTGTGTCATTTCTTCTTTTGTTAGTGTCGTCTTTATCATCTATATAGTATAAATAGTACCCATTTTACCCAATATAGAAAATCTATTGATCTGTATATTTAAACTTTCTTATACACTTACCAGTTTTTAAATTTAAACATCAAATGTGATATGGCCTTTTTCTTTTGGAACCTAGTGTAACGTTAGACCGCCTCGTACAAAATTAATTATATTATAGATCTGGAAATATAGTGATTATGATCTTTTCAGAGGAGAGTGATACCGAAGACAATTTTCTGCCAATGAAAAATGTAATGAGCGGAATGTATGACAGCACATTGTCTGGAATTAGCAGCAGTATGGACTCTAGTGTTTCATCGAGCATGGCCAGTTCAGTTACTGATCAAAGCCATCGAACTAGAAGAAGAAGTATGTAGTAAAGAATTTGTAAAAAACATTTAATTCTGGTATTATTTAAATTATTTTCAGTAAATAATATAGACTCAGACCCGACGGCAGAGATATCACACTTTCAGATACGTATAGCATCGTTAGCCGTTATACTGCTACACGAGGATTTGTTGATCCAACCAACAGATTCTGATCTAATTCTGGCTGCCTCGAGCGTGCACCAGATGCAAAAAACTGTTGAGGACTTCTTTAACAGGCTCGGTCACTTCGTTCCGACCGCCTACGGCAATAAAGACTTTGAGAGTGCGAAAGCTGCTTTTGAGAAAGCATGCAATATGAATCACATAAGGTGTGTAGCAACAAATAACATGATGTACAAAAATTGTTATTGTATCGTAAATTATTTTCAGGTTATTAGCAGCTCCAGTTCAAATAGAAGGCGATGAGAAGACGACACTGTCGGCATTCTCCATTACTGGTCATTTGACGGCCGCCAAATTGGAAATACTTGAATGTCTCTACAACAAACCTGAAGGGCCTATAGAGTACATTCCGTTACTTACGTTTACTGATACAGCGGTTCCAGCAAGTAGTCCTACTAATGCCAAGCCGAGTGTAAGATTGAACTTTAAACACGTCGAGAAGACGGGTAGGAATGGTGCACCTAGGAGAAATAGTGGGCCTAAAACTGAAGTTAGGTAAGTTCTAAATGTGAATACCAACCCTTACAATTAGATTATTTAAAATATTAAAGGGGTTGAAAACGTTGATCCATCTAGTTTGGCTGATTGAACCGTTTGCTCATTGAACGATTGCTGTGAAAGCCTGCATTTTATCAATTTCTAAGTATATTCTCCTCTTATTATTCATATAGTATATTCTCTTCTTTTTACTGTTACCAAAATAAATTAACTCCCTGTATAATAGTTCTTAATAATCTTCATGGAAATTCCCACAATTTGATGCACCATTTATAAAACACATTTTCTTGTAAACCTTAATTACCTGTTTATTGTCATAACCCTTAGTCTCTGGATTTGGATAGTATATATTATAGGAACAGAATTTTTATATTTTATTCTTAGTTGAATCATCGTTTTGAAAATTACATGAAATTGTCGAAACTGCAGTCACGTTTCTGTGTAAATATAGTGGTATAAAACTTAGTAGTTGTTTTACTCAATTACGTTGTGAGTTATGAACTACCACAGAGTAACGGCTTTCTCGATCAATTTCTTATAAAAATTATATACTCAAAACATAAAATATGTGATTTCTGAAATTTAGCTCCAATACTGTATTTGCTCTAATACATTGCGAGTATCAACAGTCATGGTGAATGAAGCTTTCATCTTTTCACGGCAATATATATATTTTTAAGTTTTCTTTTAGAATTGTAGGATTTTGAAAAAGAATTAGCAAGACAAGAAATAATAAAACATAGTAGCTATGACAGGTTTATGGTCTCCCAATAACGCCAACTTAGGAACTAGATAACGAGAAAATAGTAGAATATTTGTAAAAACCAAACAAAAAATTGTAAATAGTGTCAGACCTTAGTTCTAACTAGATATATGAAGTGCAACAAGAAGTATGTCAAAACAGACATTAACCAGTTACATGTATTTATAAAATTGTTATTTGTTTTTTTTCTGAAAATTATCTTGGTAAACCAAAATTCATAATATAACGAATTATTTATGTTTCCTTTTACTGCATTAAAAATTAGAAATAACAGAAAAAATAATTCTCGGGCAAGTACCATCAAGAAACAAAGTAATGAGTTAGAATTGGTTTGTTATTTCAAGAAATAAAACCCGCCACAGGTAGGATTCGACATTTGTCCCGGATCGGAACCGAACGACATGCAGCTGTTTTAAACTTATTAGTTCTCATCAGTGCCGTACACGGTACGCCGATTCAGGACAAATGTCTACGGCACTGATGAGAACTATTAAGTTCGAAACAGCTGTATGTCGTTCGGTTCCGATCCGGGACAAATGTCGAATCCTACCTGTGGCGGGTTTTATTTTTTGAAACCTTATCTGATCGTGCAGAAACACGAGAAAGGGGTCGAGGATCGCTTCTGGGTATAATTCAATGCCTGGCGGGGCTTTAGCCCGAGGAGTACTTGTTTCCTAGAGCGATTATGTAATAGCTTTGCTATTCGGGAACTACTTTGATAACCGCTTGGCGGTTCCTTTCTCGATTTCCGACTTATCTGTTACTGACAGAGATCCTATCGATGAAGATGTATACGCCATAAAGTTCATTCGGCATTTGTCCTGAATCGGCGTACCGTGTACAGCACTGATGAGAACTAATAAGTTCGAAACAGCTGTATGTTGTTCGGTTCCGATCCGGGACAAATGTCGAATCCTACCTGTGGCGGGTTTTATTTTTTGAAACCTTATCTGATCGTGCAGAAACACGAGAAAGGGGTCGAGGATCGCTTCTGGGTATAATTCAATGCCTGGCGGGGCTTTAGTCCGAGGAGTACTTGTTTCCTAGAGCGATTATGTAATAGCTTTGCTATTCGGGAACTACTTTAATAACCGCTGGGCGGTTTGGTGATTCCTTTCTCGATTTCCGACTTATATGTTACTGACAGAGATCCTATCGATAAAGATGTATACGCCATAAAGTTCATTCGGCATTTGTCCTGAATCGGCGTACCGTGTACGGCACTGATGAGAACTAATAAGTTCGAAACAGCTGTATGTCGTTCGGTTCCGATCCGGGACAAATGTCGAATCCTACCTGTGGCGGGTTTTATTTTTTGAAACCTTATCTGATCGTGCAGAAACACGAGAAAGGGGTCGAGGATCGCTTCTGGGTATAATTCAATGCCTGGCGGGGCTTTAGCCCGAGGAGTAGTTGTTTCCTAGAGCGATTATGTAATAGTTTTGCTATTCGGGAACTACTTTGATAACCGCTTGGCGGCTTGGTGGTTCCTTTCTCGACTTATTATTATCCCGACTTATATGTTACTAATAATTTATTGAATATTTCCTAGTTCTTGTCGCATTCCTTTATATATTTAATTGATTGAGGCGATGGTAATACTGACGGGGATACCACCTCTTTATGTCACCCTGAAAGCGAAAGCTGCAAAGGCAGTGCACAGGGTGGGAAACATGAACAGGAAGGCAAGGGACCTGAATAGACTCTCAAGAGAGATAGCTGAGGAGGGACTCCTATGGATGCCCTTTGACAGTATGGGTGTCCACTTCCTGAGTAAATAAATAAATAAATAAATACACTACCACACTGCAAGCCGAGCTAGTTGCAATTACATACGGTGTTTAGGGGCCGACCAAAATCGAACCCAGGAGAAGGTATGTATCTGCTTGGATAGCAGGGTGGCGCTGGCAGCCCTGAATATAGCAACGGCAAAGTCGAAGCTGGTCTATAATTACTATGAATAATTGAACCACTTGGCAGGGAAGGGACCGATGGAACTCTTATGAATACCTAGGCATAATGGCATTAAGGGAAATCTAATTGCAGATAACTTTGCCAGACTAGGGACCAGGAAAAACCTCTATGGACCAAAACCTGCAGTAGGAATATGTCGGAATCTGATCAGAGACCGCATCAATGGTTGGGCAAGAGACCAGCACAAGAGCAACGGGTTGTCGAATAACCAAACTCTTCATCGAATACTCAGAGATTGAGAAATGAGTTCAAGAATTTGTTATATTAAACAAGCACAAAGCCAGAACCCTGGTGGG
The DNA here is from genome assembly GCA_037954035.1 of Rosalia funebris. Taxonomy (NCBI): domain Eukaryota; kingdom Metazoa; phylum Arthropoda; class Insecta; order Coleoptera; family Cerambycidae; genus Rosalia; species Rosalia funebris. Next base: position 13,846,309 of record JAZFAV010000034.1, on the reverse strand, counting down.
AATCATAACGGGCCACCATAGTAGCCTGAATGCATATAAGCACAAGCTGCGGCTGACTGTCAGCCCGCCCTTATAATTCAATGCCTGGCGGGGCTTTAGCCCGAGGAGTAGTTCTTTCCTAGAGCGATTATGTAATAGCTTTGCTATTCGGGAACTACTTTGATACCCGCTTGGCGGTTTGGTGGTTCCTTTCTCGATTTCCGACTTATATGTTACTGGTTTGTTATTGCCCATATTTCGGAGGACTGTAATGAAAGTGTCTCATTACACTATTTCTTGACTCTACCTTCCGTTAGCAATGCTCTTAAGCCGGTTGAAGAAATTGCGAGTTTTCCTCGCGAGGTAGTATCGCGAATCAAATCTCACATGTTCTAGACTATTTCCTCACCCTGAGTCTCCCCTCCACTTGACTCGTTTGGCTGCCTCACCCTCATCCGCCCTCTAGTCGATAAACAGCCCGCATCAAAGACGTTTCGCGGTCGAAACTGGCGGTGTGTAAGCTAAAAATGAACCAGGCTGAGTCAATCATATGGCCTCAAGACAACTGGCCGCTCACCCTTGATTCACATAGATTCGCGAATTACTTTTAGATCCCCTCGCGCTTTACTCGCGAGAGATACTCGCTATTAAGATTCGCGGGGAAAAACTCGCAATGTCTACAGCCGGCTTTATATTGATATCTTAAAGATGTTTAAGAAACAAAAAACAATTAAGTTAACTATCAAACGTTACTTTATTCACAGGTTGTTTAATAGTAATTTTCAAATTATTAAATTAATGATTTTGCAAAATTACATTCAGATTTGCAAAAGAAATTTTGTATGACTTGCATATTTGTATTGATAATAAATATTACATATTTGTATTGGTACAAAATAAAACTGTATACAGTATGTCGCAAAAATTAGTATTTTCAAAATGTCATTTTTTCAATTTGCAACTCAATAGAGATAGAATTAAATTCTGAAGACTGTTTACAAATATTTTTTTTATATTTCAGCTAATTCAATTTTGGCAAACTTGATATAGTTTCTGAATTATCATGATAATAATGGGCATATAATAAAAGTAAAAAGTTGATTTTAAGTTTTTCAGATAAACAGAAGTAAATGATAGCAGCTTCTCCAGTGTCTTAGTGATTTTACAAAATTTTACAAAACTTTTTATGCTCAAAATTTTTTACTCATACTGTATATATGTACATCTCACTTTATTAACTATCCATCGAGACATTACCCACTATATAATTTTTATGTCGCCTTGTAATAACTGAGGTTAATATTTCTCCATATTTTCAGTATTAATCTAAATCCATGCGCAATCGATTTTGACATTACAATCATAGACAGAATAACGGCGCTTTTGAACGCCCCGACTATATGCGTCATTGACAAACTTCCGTACAATCCCTGGAATCAAAACACAGTTCCTGGACAACTTCGGACTAGTGCTCCAGTAGAACCCCGTCTAGACCTGAAAGTTACGTCACCGTCTATTAACTTAAAACTCAGGTAAGCCCGATTTAAGTCTACGACACGCAACAGGTTTTCAGGTTTGTATTTATGGTTTAAGGTTCCCTATACCGGACTTTCGTCCTCTGCACGATATGAACAGGATTCCCTGGTGGAAAAGGCACATCAGATCAGATTATTTGTCTCTAGAACTTACTGAAGTCATAATACAAACAGCATTCCAAGCTAACCAAATATTTGAGGAATATGCTATACAGTGTAGGGTAATCGATGTATTTTATTACGAGACCGAAAGTAGTGCAGGTCTACCCATCGCGAAGATTGGATTAGACGGCAAGTGTGGCTCAGCTGTGCAGGATGCGCTGCATCAATCTAAGTGAGGCTTTTCTTTTTCTTTTCAATGTAATAGGAAAAATAAATTCACACAATATTTTCAATTGTAGAATAAGTATAAAAATATTTCCTACAAAGAAATTTGACTTGGACGAATGTAACGAATCTGAGCAGGATCCCATGACCATGTCCTATTATGGTGCTTTCGAAAATCAGAGCAATAACCAGCCGGGACCGTTTAGTGCAAAAAGAGTTGTACACGAAAGCGATACGCCCCATGCGAAGCCGCAGAAAGGTATGTTAAAAATTAATTGGAACATGAAAATAAATTCCCCGAATTTGTTTAGGATATCCTATCTTAGATATTTCGAATTTTTTGTGATGTATTTTATATGCATTGGGTTATTTTTGTTTGTTTACTCCAAGGTTTTTATACAGGGTGTTAATAATTGATCATACACGAAGTACATAATCTTTGACTTAGAATGTGTTTAAAGTATTGAACTAAAATACTTAAATAGAATATCTTAATTTAGTGAGATACAGCGTGATATAAATTAAATATTAAGAATATATGTTTACATATTAATTTGAAATTAGTTTACATATTAGTTTTATTATTGAAACGTAATATTAACCATATCTGGTGCAAGGTGTTAGTAGCTTAAGGTGCTTAAAGACCCTTGAAAAACAGGTCTGTCAGTATTACTAAAGGTTCATGGTAACCTCCCTCTTAATTTAAACACCACTGGTCAAATATTGATTTAATTTTTTTATTTTTCAATGGTTCTTACACAGATGAGGTACTCTTAATTAATTGATTTAGAGTGCATATTTCGCATTTGAAGAGACCTACAAAATAATCAAGGAAGGGAACTGTAAAATAATCATTTTGAGATTTATGAAGTATTCTTAAGTATATCCGAAATTCAATAAATAATGATCAACGTGTGATCGCCTCGTCGCTCGCTGAAATCTGCGATTCTATTGATCAGACGGCCATAAATTGTAGGACGCACTTGTGTCTATATTGAACAGGTGCTCGCTATTAGAAGTGCTTGTTTTATTGTGTTCAAATTGCTTTTTTTAAATACCCTACCTTGTCTTATTATTGTGTTTTATTTAAATACTTTCAGAGTATTTTAAATAGTGTGTTTGCTCCTTGGGCATACCAAGGCTTTGATTTGATAACATGTAAGATTGATCGAGAAATATATTAAAATAATAATCTTTCCCCATTGCATACCTGGTAAAACATGATATTCACCTACTGTTGGGCACGTTTACTGAACCTCCAGCTTTCTGTTTACCAACTAAATTATTAATTTCTCTGCATACTACGCCTGCAAATTGCAACATGAAATTTGTTCACAGAATTTTGTGTTAAGTTATGAATATTTAAAACACTGAATAATGAATTGGCCTGATATATATGAATCATTTCACATTATTTTCAGACCGAACTATGGTGAATATTTGTTGATAAATAACCAATAACTGAATTTGGATTGGGATCTTTAAAGAAATTCATTTAATATATCATAAAAATTTTGTTTTGTTGTGTGAAAATACTACATCAATAATATTCTTCAACTAATGATCCTTGGTACACCTAGGTTAATATCATCGAAAGCTGATTACCTATTTTAAAAATGTATAACTTGTTTTCTGTCCCTGAAATAGTTAACGGTTAATAGTTTATAAGTTAATATAATAAAGGTAATCTTTACAAACACATTTTCATAAATTTTTTTGGTGTAAATCTACTCTATTCAAATAATGAACAGGTTCAATATTGTTACATAGTAATAATTAATTCTTTAGCGTATTAACTTATTATATTAGACACTCCTGCCAATTTTGTTAAGTTTCTCCTACATACAATATTGTTCTGCGAATTTTAAATTTAACAAATTCAGTAAAGTATGCTCAAATCAGGCTTAGACTCATCATGAGGTCATCAGTCCTAAGACTGGTTGGACGCTAACCTCCAGCTTCTCCTATCTTGTGCTAACCTACGCATTTCGCTAATTGTGCTACAACCTACATCCCTTACTATTTGCGAGCAGTAGTCTAATCTAGGCCTACCTCTGCCTTTCTTCACTCCTATTTCTGCCTCCAAAATATCGCGGATTATTCGCCCATGTCTCAGCAAGTGGCCTACCATTCTATCTCTTCTCTTCTTTATGTTTTTCCACATACTTCTTTTCTCGCCGACTTTCTCTAATACTTCTTCGTTTCTAACCCTATCAGTCCTCGGTATTTACATCATTCTTCGGTAACACCACATCTCAAAAGCTTCTAATTTCTTCCTACTTGCTTTCCCTGCCGTCCAGGTTTCGCAACCGTATAGTGCCGTGCTCCATATATACGTTTTCAAAAATCTCTTCCTTGTTTCTAAGTTTATTACCCCCGAGCATAAAAGTGCTTTCTTTTTGTTAAAAGCTACTCGACCCTGTGCTATTCTTTGTTTTATATCTTTATCGCTTCTTCCATCCCAATTTATTTTACTTCCTAAATAAGTGAAGTTTTTAACTTCCTCCAATCTTTCATTATTAATTTGTACTTTCGTTTTTGCTCTGCTCTTGCGCCCTCTGCACACTAACACTTTAGTTTTGTTTTTATTCACCCTCATTCTGTATTCCTCTGTCAACACTGCCTCCATTTCGTTCAACGCTGATTCCAATTCCTCTTTACTAGATGCTAATACTGCTATATCATCCGCGAATCTCAGCATTTTTAGTTTCTGTCCCTCTACTTTAATCCCGAAATCCACTCTATCTTTTACGACATTAATCGCCTCTTCGATGTACAGATTAAAAATTAGTGGTGATAGCGTACATCCTTGTCTTACTCCTTTCCTAATACCTACTTCCCTTTTTTCCCCTTCTACTTCTATAACAGCAGTTTGCTCTTTGTATAGATTGTGTACTACTCTCCTATTTCTATACTTCATTCCCGCGCTCTTTAGTATCTCGAACATTTTTTCCCATCTTACGTTATCAAAAGCTTTTTCTAAATCTACAAATCCTATATAAGCGTTCTTTCCTTTTTCTATTGTTTTCTCTAACATTACTCTTAACGCCAGAATAGCTTCGCGAGTTCCCCTATTTCGCCTAAACCCGAATTGGTCTTCTCCTAGTATTTCCTCCGCTCTATTTTCCATCCTCTTCTGCACTATTCTGGTTAAGATTTTTGACGCATGGGAAGTTAGGCTAATCGTTCTAAAGTTCTCGCATTTGTCGGCTCCTCTCTTTTTCGGTATAGTAACGATAATGTTCCTCTTATAATCCTCCGGCATCTCGCCCGTTTCGTATATGTATTTTACCAGTTCAAACATCCTATTTACTACTTTCTGTCCCGCACATTTCAAAATTTCCACGTGTATTTTATCTACACCCGGCGCTTTATTGTTCTTTGGCCCCCTTAGTGCTATTTCAAATTCCTCTCTCAATATAGGTTTTCCTACATCTTCCCTATCGATGCTAGATTCTTCCTCTAATATCTCTCCTAATTCCTGACCCTCGTATAAATTTCCTAAGTACTACTTCCATCTATCCGCTTTTTCCTCTCTTCCGATCAGTATGTCCCCCGATTGACTCCTAACGTTTCTACTTATTGGTCCTATATCCCTGAAGTTCCTCTTAATTATTTTGTAAGCCTCATCGGTCTTACCTACTTAGAGCTTATCTTTTACTTCTTTGCATTTATCCTCTATCATTGTTCTTTTGCTTTTCTACACTTTCTAATGATTTCCCACCTTATTGACTTATAAGTTTTCAGTCCTTCCTCGTCTCGTCTGTTTTTGTAGCCTCGTCTCTTTTGTATTAAGTTTAAGATTTCGTCCGTTATACTGGGCTTCCTAGCTTCCCTTCTCTCGTGTCCTAAAACGTCCGTAGCCGCGGAATCTAGACTATTCTTGATACCCTCCCACTCAGTTTCTGCGTTCTTGATTTCGTTATTACTCGCTTTATTTATTAATTGATCTGTTTTCTCCTGGAACTTATCTTTCATATTCTGATCCCTCAATATGTCTACATTTATACGTTTGTTTTCCGAGTTTTCAGATTTTTTAACTTTAATTTAGCTTTCATGACTACCAAGTTGTGGTCGCTGTCTACATCTGCTCCTGGATAACTCTTACAGTCTTTTACTTGATTTCTAAATCTCTTCCTAACTAGAATGTAGTCTATCTAATACCTGTCTTTCCCTCCGGGCATTTTCCAGGTGTACCGCCTCCGCCTCCTGATTCTTGAGCAATCGCGACTACCATCTTGTGCTTCTCACAGAATTCTATCAGTCTGCTACTCTCTCATTTCTGTTTCCTAATCGATAACCTTAGAAGAAACCTACAAATTAAGCTTAGACTAATAGACTAAAATAAAGATAAATACTATTTTACTAAACAAATTCGAATAGATAGATTCACTCAAAAACAGTATTTATATTTTTATATACTTTGGATATAAAATTTTTAATAAATTAATATGGTTCAAATTGGATAAGATTTTCGAAGAATTTTCTAACCTTCCAAATTTGTAGATGATGCAGAGGAGTTAATTATACCTGGTGACAAAAATGAAATGAATGAATTCATGAGATCTACAGCAGCATCATGTAAGATTCTTGCCGAAGTCTATTTACCGACCGTCTCGTTACAGCTAGCATCTAAACATGTTTACGAATTAATTTACAACAGAATTAATAACGACTTGTTGCTCTGGGTGCCTAGTGCTCCGAAACCCAAAGTTAACATCTATGACAGTATGCCGTTTAATAGCTATGGAGCATTTGCCAATAATTTTGTTGTAGATGGGCCGGATACGTTTACTATGTGCAAGAGCGGAGTGCAATATGGTATGTATTGTTTATATTTTATAATTTCAGGAATAAGTTTCTTAGTAATTTGAATAACTTAGACAATGAATAAATTGGAAAGTTTTGCAATTTAAGAAAATAATCTTAGCAGTGATTACTTCTACTAACTACATTTTCCCATCTAACGTCTATTACAGCAAGTTTGCCTTATATTTATTTATAAGTCAATAAGTACTTATATAGATATAAGTACTTATATAATGCATTCAAATAATTATAAGGTATTTATAATTATTTGAATGCAGTAAATATATCACTCGAAAACTTTAACTCGAAAATATATAATTTTGTAGACTTTTTCTCAGTGTAGCTAATTTTCTGAAAATTTTCTAGTTTCAGGTTTAGTATTTGACAACCTTTTGAGTTCAAAAACTAAGAATAGTATAAAATGATTCTAAATTAAATTATAGAAAGTCATTTAAAATGTAAAGGAACAAAAATAGGGACAGTTTGAAATTCTAACTACATCTTTATGCTGTTCTCACATGAATTTAGCCACAAGTTGGTAATGATGCAAAGTAGACTTTCTCAAAACTTTACATCTAAAATAAGTTTGTGAAAGTTGAAAAGAAAAATAAAAATGGTAGTTTTGGGCAAAGTCACTAGTCATACTTCAAATTCATATGATTTTACTCTATAACATGTTTTTTACATCAATATCAGCTTAGCTGTTCTTGAGAAAATACACTTTTTTATTTTCTTGTCTATAACTCCTCTGTAACACATTTTTCTAAACTTGTTTATTATATTTTACTGTTTTTATTCCTTTAGCCATCGAAAAACTTTAAACAATAATTTTATTTGTCTTTTTCTACTCTTATTTTTAAAAATCAAGTATATAGTTGTGAAATACTAAGTATGAAAATGAAACATTTCCATAAAAGTAACTACACTGAGAAAAAGCAATTTCTCAAAATGTATTTTTAATTTAATATATTTAGGGTACTCAAATTTATTTTAAACATACATTAACTAAACAATTCCTTGTCTAAAGAATATATAAAACAACACTGTTTTTATAGACACATGTATGTACAATGTCATCATAGATGGTTGAACACCAGATGACTAGGAAACTAGGAATTTTTTCTAGTTATTGGCAATATTAAAACTAAATGACTTGTCTGGGTTTCGATTCAACATATCTTGCATAAACTATTTACTTTTATTAATATTGAATAAAAATTAGCTTCTAAACTGTATTTAGGATAATTATTTACTTTTGAGTAAAACTCACCGCATTTTGGCTACCCTCTATTTTTGAACATGTTGAAAACGAGTCTGGCTTCAGTTTTTGGGGTCAGACACAGTTTTCAAAAAAACGAATTTTCAACTTTCCGTTCGTGACTGCTTTTCCTTATCAAATAACTTTCACATTACATTACATGGGTACCTAATATTATTGTAAGTAGATGCTACAACACTTCCTTTATACATATCATACATTAAAACCATTATAAAACTTATTATTCATTACGATTTTCTGATTTATATTGCAATATTCACAACTTCCATGCAACTGTCCATTTGCTATCCAAGTGTTTCGAGTTATAGAGGGCGCTAGGATGGCAAATGGAGGGCTTCATGAAAATTGGAAATATTGCAAATAAATTACATAACTGTAATAAATAATAAGTTTTATGACTACCTGTCGCGGGTTTTATTTTTTGAAACCTTTGATCGTGCAGAAACACGAGAAAGGGGTCGAGGATCGCTTCTGGGTATAATTCAATGCCTGGCGGGGCTTTAGCCCGAGGAGTAGTTCTTTCCTAGAGCGATTATGTAATAGCTTTGCTATTCGGGAACTACTTTGAAAACCGCTTGGCGGCTTGGTGGTTCCTTTCTCGATTTCCGACTTATATGTTACTGACAGAGATCGTATCGATAAAGATGTATACGCCATAAAGTTCATTCGGCATTTGTCCTGAATCGACGTACCGTGTACGGCACTGATGAGAACTAATAAGTTCGAAACAGCTGTATGTCGTTCGGTTACGATCCGGGACAAATGTCGAATCCTACCTGTGGCGGGTTTTATTTTTTGATATCTATGTAATGGTAAAGTGAAAGTTATTTGAGAAAAATTGGTGTCATGTGGAAAAGTTAAAAAGTCATTTTCTTGAAAACCATGTCCTTCCGACACAAGCTGAAGCCAGATTCGCCCTCGAAAATGGTGGGGTAGCCAAAATTTGCTGAGGATTTGAGGGTTTTACTCTAAAGTAAATAATTATGGTAGTTAGGCGCATTTTGTGTATGATAGTCTCCACTGCATACTTTTTTTGACAATATAATTACTAAGAATTACCCAGCGCTCTTCCCTAATTCAACATCCGAACTGAACATCTGACTATACAGTATTACCAATATGAAAAAGATAAATTTATTTTTGTATTTAGTATTCAATCATTATGATGAAAGTATACAACTATGCAAAAATTTGGCTATACCTTTTAGAAGCAATCTTTATTAGGTGAAATAATCTACACAGAAAGGATTAAAAAAAATGTTATGCCCTTGAAATTTTTAAACTACTTACTGTTACAGTACAACCTCGCTAATCCGGACACCTCCTTGTCAGACCTTATTCGGATTATCGAATCGTTCGGATTAATTAATATATTATAATAAAAATTAATTTTTTTGTTCTGGATATTGTGTATTAAATATTTCTATGTATTATAACAAGCTATACTGAGGACCAACCATTTTAGCTTATAAGACCCAGATGCATTGGAGCAGGGCATAAAGGTAATGCATTCTTTGCTTACTTTTCGTCCTGGGGCATATTTTTCCCCTGAATGCGCTAAGGTTTTAGCTGGTAAAACTCTCTAGAAAAGTCCACTTTGATCGGCATTGTAAATCTAATGAAAAGTGATATTTTTTTCTTTTATTAATGTTGCAAGCTTTTCCACAGATGGCAATACTGCATCATAATCGCTAGATAATGATTCTCCGCAAACTTAACGGCATGCGGCAGTGCGATCCGAGAGCGACGACGAGTCTCGTTCGGATTATCAAGGCAGCGTTCGGACTATCATTTCATGATTTGGTCGTTCGGATTAACGTGTGTTCCATTTAACGAGGTTGCACTGTATTTATTTAATTGGTTGCCTAATCAACATATGTAAAAATCAAACTTTACTTCAATTTTTTTTTTGAGGATTTTTCAGCCGAGATATTTTACCGATATTATTTTTAGAATCAGAAAGTGACAGCGATGAAGAATCCCTCGAAAGTGGAAACAATATTTTCTATTCTACTTACGATAAGACCATGAAATTCTCCACCAAACAACATCAAACAGTGGAACCCGAACTAAAAAGTAATGGTCAGAGCAGCTTCATACTCAAAGTACATGTCGGCCAAGGCTTACTCTGTATGCACCCTCCCGTTAGAGATATCGCAACGAACAATGTCATACCAGGCCAACAAGGAGAATTTCTTGCCAACATGGAAAACGCGAATATATTCATCGTCAGCGGCTATAAGGGCGATGAAGATTTGAGTTATGTGTGCGTGCAGGTTCACAGCGCACAGCTCTATCATTGTGGTGAGTACAGTCAGTGATATGTCAGTGAAGAAATACAACTTCTGGTTTGAGCTGTCACGTTTTCTAGAGCACGCAAAAACGGTACATTATTTGCTTTAGATATGATTCCTATTCCAAGTACGAGTCCTCCACTCAAAGAAATTGGAACGGTGATTGGTAGACATCTGCATCCCACTATATATAAGTCGGAGGTAGGGATGCTTGCAAATGCAAAGAATAGAGGTGGGAGTCGGGAAATGTTAACGGTTGCTGTTAAAATTCAGGCTAGCCATGAGACGCATCATGTAAAGGTAAGGCAAAGAAGATTGAGATACTTACTTTTTTTTTTAATACGGGAGTAATTTACTTTAAGTGGAAGCCTGTAGAAGTTTCAGATTGTAACATAATTTATAGATTTGTCAAGTTAAAATAAACCTCTAGGTTTATAAAATTCGACTTTGGAATTTGGCTTAAAAAAAATGTATGCATGTTTTAAATAGAGTGTTTGTGTTTACAAGTCCCTAATTTTGTTTGCGTTTTCAATGTTTAATCTCTCATTTCTCCTTCATCTTAAAAGGTACCATGTATAGGGTAATTATTTCAATTGAAATATATATATGCTATGTAATAATTGTACTTGGTATTAAAAAAAAGCATTTTAGTTGTACTTATCTGTTATAATAAGCTACAGTAAAAATTAGATAACAGATAGTGTAAATAAATTTTGGTATAATAATGAATTAAACTGTTTTTTTAGTTTATAGCCAAATTTGGGAAACCAAATTAGTATTATAAGGTTATTTGGTACTAGATTTCTTAAGGCATAGATAAGGCAATTTATTTACAATTAAAAATCAAAAGCCTTATACACTTATAATTATGACATTACATTGGTAATAGCTGGGGCTTGAAACCGGAGACCATGAAATGGATGTATGAGGCAATTCTCAAACCCAGATTGACTTATGGAGCACTGGTCTGGTGGTAGAGAGCCTGTTTAAAGTCGGAAGTCAACCAACTTAACAAGCTAAGAGAATTTATTCTAAGAAGTATAACCGGAGCCTCAAGACCGACACCGATCGAGGCGATGGGGATACTGACGGGAATACCACTTCTTGATGTCACAATGTGGCAATACACAGGGTGGGAAACATGAACAGGAAGGTAGGGGACATGAATAGACTATCAAGAGAGCTAGCTTAGGAGGGGCTCCTATGGATGCCCTCTGACAGTACGGATGTCCACTTTCTGTTTAACAAGAAATATAAGATCACCCTCACCAGTAAGACCGACTGGATAGAGGGTCGAGCTGGATTACCGCTCAATGGAGACATCTGGTACACGGGTGGAACCAAGAGTGAGAACAGAGCGGCCGCGGGGGTGTATAGGCGACGTGATAGGATAGATAAAACCTTTCCCCTGAGTAAATATACTACCGCACTCCAGCCCGAGCTAATTGCAATTGCATACGGTGTTCTGGGGGCCAACCAAAATCGGACCCAGGAGAGAGTATGTATCTGCTCAGATAGCAGGGCGGCGTTGACAGCCCTGAGTTCAGCAACGACAAAGTTGAAGTTGGTCTATAATTGATATGAAGCATTGAACCACTTGGCAGCGAAAGGACCGGTGGAATTCTTATGGATACCTGGGCATAATGGCGTTAAGGGAAATCTAATCGCAGACGACCTCGCCAGACTAGGGCCCAGGAAACACCTGTATGGACCAGAACCTGCAGTGGGAATAAGTCGGAATCTGATCAGAGACCGCATCAATGATGGGGTAAGAGACCAGCACAGAGAAAGATGGAGAGGAGTAACGGTTATTTTGTCGAATAACCAAACTCTTAATCGAATACTCAGAGATTGAGAAATTGGCCCAAGGATTCATTAAATTGAACAGGCAAAAAGCCACAACCCTAGTAGTAATCATAATGGGCCACCATAGTAGCCCGAATGCATATAAGCACAAGCTGAGGCTGACTGACAGCCCGGCCTGCAGATACTGTAAAGAAGACGAGGAAACCTCGATTCATCTTCTTTACACCTGCCCCGCACTGGAGGAGAGGAAGTGCTATATATTAGGGACCCCTGTTATCCTAGAGGAGGCGAGGCTTAAGGCGAGAGATGTGTCCAAATTGCTCCTTTTATGAGATAGCATTTTTGGATAATGACCCGGATAAGAGGGGATCGCCAAGGGACTACCCATGCGATCAGTGGCTGATGAGGCCCAAACCCACAAAACAATAATAATAATAATATAATTATGAGTGGCCACTAAATAAAAAATGAATGAAAATTAAATTAATAAATTCAACTTAAGGAGGCTTATCGGGTTCCGAAGGGGGTGAGGGTCGCAGGGAGGGGTCCTATGGTTTTCTTATGGGCCTAGAGCCCATTACCAACTTGAAGAAATTTAGTTCTACTAAAATTATTTGCGATAAACATGACCTGCATAGCAAATAAATCTACTCAATATGCATATAGAATGCATATTGACCAATTAACAACCTCAATATATCATATTTAAATAATTTTAAATCATATTTAATGAACGCTTAAACGCTACATAGGTGTGACAACAGTGCTCATAATAGAGTAGCAGTTGTACACACTGCGAATGTAGGAATGTACAGACCTTGGACACCGGAGATACATTCCGCGTGCCATAACCTAAATTCGTTCATTTTCACAAGCGTCTAGTGTGTTTCGTTTCTAGTTTTCTTTGGCGAAAATGAATCGTTATAAATGGAAAAATAGATGGGTTAGTGAAAAGTAATACAAACATATGCTGCAACGAGTTGAAAATGGAAAGACGAGGAAGAAACATGAGAATAATGAAATGCCAGGTCATTGCATAAACGGATCTCGTATTTGGGACATGGCTCTTATGACCGAAAAAATGAAATGCATCAAATGCAGTAACGAGTTGACACTGAATGACATACATAAAGAGACTAAAGGGGATGGCATCCATATTACATGTGCGATGTAAACAGTGTTTATTTTCAAACATCGTTTTGCAACTATAACTAATTTTTTAGTCGTTAGGTTTGCTGACAAATATTTAAGTTCCTTTGTTATTTCGTATAAATGCTTTTATCTCAAGTATTACTAATAATATTAATAAAACAATGAAGACTTTATGTAACCGTAAATATTGCTGGGGGTAATGATTAAAATGTTTCTTTTTATTCCAATAAATATATCACAGCTTCCTAACCTTGTTTAATTAATTTGGTTTTTTGAAAACATTACAAACAAATCATCTACTGTGGATAATTTATTGTTGATAACAATGTACAATACGATTTAGAAAAAATGTTAATGTTTGAAATCAATTTCGTTTTTATCAAGTCTCAAATGTACCCTCTCCTTGTTGCCAGCTGATTGCGAGTATTGCGACGTTGCCACGTTAGTCCTTAAGTGAGACAGAAGTGCAATTATTCGTTTCATTTTCTAATTAATACAGCAATACTATGTTCAAAACTTACATTAATTTAACATAAAAATTCAGATAATACTGTGAACTATCTATGCAGAACTTTTGTTTCACGATTTCTACATTTTCTTTTCAGTTATGTGCAAAAAAAGGCCGCACCGTCCATCTTCGCCATATAAACCTATGTTAAAATGAACAATTTTCAGCAATAATATCTCAGTATCTAGATTCAAAAAAATTCTCAAAAAAAAATATGACGCACAGAGGGGCACAGAGGGGGCTCTAGTAGATATGCTATATAAATTTTAAGTATATCTCTGCATTTTGGTAAACCCGATAAACCTCCTTAATTCCCCAATATCTCCTTGATATATGTTATATCACTGTATGCTCTTATAATACTTTTAATATTTCTTTTTTTCTGTTTTTTTTTCTACATTATATATTTTTATTTACTCACTGTAATGAATTTAAAACCATTAATAAGTATTTTGGAAAAATTTATATTTTAAAATTAGAATATTTGTCTTCTATTGTTTTTAGTTTTATTTCACATCCAAACTTGTGTTCTAATTCTGGTACTTTTTTTTTTGTAATGTTAAACGCTTTTAGCAAATAAAGATGTTACATTTCTTAATGGAAAAATTTAATAGTTCTACAAGATATATTTAAGTTAGCCAAACCTTGACTAATTGACATCTTTAAAGCCGAATTTATTTGTGTGTACCTGAATTTAATTTACTATTACTCCCATAATTCTTGAAATTTATCCTACTGTTATATGACAATAGACGCCCTTTATTTACCTCATTAATAACTTTAACTGCTAATATATTTATTGTCACTTATTCACTTTATATGTACCATGAAGAAAATTTGTAATGAAACACTTTAGTTACATTTCTTTGAAATATAGGGAATAGTGAATTAATTTTTGACTTAATTATGCTTTTGATCATTTCGATGCCAACAACATAATTAATTCCTGAAATTAATTGATAATAGCAAGGGAATATGTCTCATTGCATCTCTTTTTAATGGTGTATTGGAATACGGATTGATTTACTCAAATTTAAGAATGATTTTTGTTGACTTTAGACATTATACAGGCCTACTTTTTTTTGTATTCTTTTCAAGAATAGGTAGTACATGAAATTGAATGATATATATAATTTTCAAAATTTTAATGCATGTACATAAATGCAATTTTTCAAAATAAAAAGCTTAAAATTTGAATTTGTACTGAGGTTTAACACATTCACCACATTCTGATATTAATTAAAATAAATGTAAAATGAGACATTTTGAGAATGTGACCAGAACGGTATTAGTAATCATTTGTAGGTTAGGTTTTAACTAATAAAAAAAGCGCATTTGGTTCCAAATAATAGACGTTTTTGTTGCATTTTGTAACTCCATATGAGAATGTAACATTTAGAATATATGCTTTAAATACTTAAAATGAGATAATTAAGAAGCAAGCAAAATATTGGCTAAATTGACCTTGTCTTTTTGTGTTTAGAAATCAATTGTAAACGATAATTTTGTTGCACGAATTTCAATATTCAAATTTGCTCTAAAATAGACGATCCACGTCTAGTCTAATACCTACCCTAACAAATACCTATCCTACTCTGAATTGCAGTTACAATCACCTTCAGCTAAAAAAAAAATTAGCTTAGATGTGTTTTCGTTTCATGCACTTATTTGTAAAAGTCTGCATGGCTTGTTTAAACAGTTATGAAAAGATAAAAAAAAACACTCACTCATTTTAGTGTTCCAATTACATCTTAAATCAAAAGTTAAAACACAATTTTCATTGTTTCAGCATTTAAACATTTGTTAGTACTCCCAACAGCAATCTATATAGAATAAAAAAATTAATTGCCCTTTTTAAAAATGCTCGGAGCGTTTTTAAAAGTACCTATCAGTTTAATTGTTCTTATAATTGTATTTAATATACCACATCATACCATATAGGAACTCTTAAGGGGGTAAACCACTCTTGAGGCCGAAACACAGGAAATTTCGGGAATTTTTTTCAAAAAAACTAAACATCGAAATTCTTATTATATAACTATTGAAGTGTGTTTTTACATTTTTTTGGGGCTATAATCAACAAAATAGCGGCAACAAAACCAGAGACAACAAAAAGTTTCTTAGTATTTTTTCCTGGGCATCTTTTTTATATAGCTGTGTGGCCGAAACAAGAACTCCTGCAAATTTAAAGATACAATCATCAGCCAAGAATATTTTGACTTAATATGATATTAGCTACAACAGTACGTAGGATTTTTGTTTTCAATTGATTTTTGCAAAAATGGCGTGTTTTTGAAAAAAAGTTCGAAAAAACAAAAAAAGAAACGCTCGAAAATCGTTAATAAAAATTGAACTATGCATTATAAAAAAAAACTAAACAGTACTGTCGAGGAGAAAGTAGTTTTGAATATTCAGTTAAAATTTCAAGCCAATCGAACAAAAATTGTTCGAGATATCAGTTCGACCGACTTGAAATTTATTGTTTCGAGAAAAATGCGTTTAAAGTTTTAAGTAGTGAAACACTAAGAAGAAAATCAATGCACCTTTAATCTACAATGCGCGCATAGAGCAGCGAAAGGGGCCGCGCTGCATTTAAAATTCGAGCCCTTGCAGATTTATCCCGTGTGTGAAATTTTGCCACGTGATTTTTACAATACTACTTACAATTTTTGTACATTTTAAGCAAAAAAAAATCGATTTTTCATAAGTGGGTGGTTTACCCCCTTAAATAGTTATAAAACTAGTTCAGAAGCCTTAATGTGAACACAAAAGAAAAATAGACACAATATTCTGTAAAAGACAACTTATTTCAATTTTCTAAATTGGTCTCATACAAATGAAACCATTATCAAATGATTTAAAAATAATCATAAATTTGTCAATTTTAGACTGTTCAAGTAGCTATTGGCGTAAACAAAGGTACTTTGAGGCATCGAATATGCAACGAACCAAACAGTTGGGTATCGCACATGTTAGATTTTTTCAACGTCCAGGACTATCCTATTTGCGGTTATCATGCCAAGGACGTTTTGACTGAGCTACACCTCCATCTCTGGGATTGTGCCATAGATTACAGGTAAAGCATATACACAGTGTGCAAACAACTATTGATGCCTTATATTATGTGTATATAGCATAAAGTAAATTAAAATGAAAAAGTAAAAATACCTGGTATTCTTTTAAATTTACGGACAATGTTTTTTCAGGCCTCTCTATATACCGTTACGGTCTGCTATCACCATAGGGAACTTTAGTATGTCATCTCATCTGTCAGCTCAAGCTAATTCATCTACGTTAAGGTTTATTTTTGAGGAATGTGGATTATTCCTTAGTGAGAAGAGCCCCCCTAGAAATGGCGTTGCTTGCTCAGCTCCCGTCGATTTAAAGAGGGATTACGTTAACGTTATTGAGCTCGGACTGTTCGAGCTTAGCTTAAAAACCAACGATAAGGTATCCGAGGTACACTTACAACTTTAAGGCAGTTCGTATACGTTTATTTTATTTTGCAGAAAAGTGGTATCAATCCTCATATTGACCTTCGTGCTTCCAGTAACATTCTAAACATTCACACATGCGCAGACAGCGGACGGGCATTAATGCAACTTATAACATATTTCGCTAACGACGGGGACATTTTGATCCCAACACCTCCAGTACCTGAACGCAGCCCATTCTCTAGTCCGAGGCATCATGCGGAGCAGGAGCTGGTTAGCGTAGAGCCTCAGGATATTAGCAATTTATCGAAAAGTCAACATGAACATGTCAATGATTTGCTGGGAGAAGCTATGAAAGAAAGCGAGATTTTTACTGGTAAGGAGTTTATTTATATTAGGCCAAGATTAGTGTTGCGATAATAGCATTGCTATTATTATAAATAATATGGTAAACTTAATTTAATATTATTTCTACTTTCTAAGTTGAAAATAATAAACAACAATTTTGGGATAATAGAGTAGATTAGCGACTCAAAATTCCAACTGTTGAAAGTCCTCTCAAGAAATTTAGAAAGCCATTAAGCAATAATTACTTTCTCAGAAGTCGTTACAATTTTTTAGAGATAATTAATTTTTAATTTCGCAAACGCATTTTCCTTCTAAATGAAAAATCATTCAGTATATTTAGTATATAATTATTTGGTTGCCAGACATGCATATATTACTGGCAAAAATAATACAATTAAATATTTTTCCCCATCTTTTTGGCCGTCCCTGTATATAAATATAAATATCTTTATTCCAGAAAAGTAGTATTACTGTTCTAACTAAATTCTACTTCTTTTAGACAAAGTAATGCACAGTTTTTACATAGTTATGGATTCCCTATTTTTAATAACAGACATGTATAATATTCATAGTTTAACTTTGACTTAGAAATTAAAGGATGATGGATACTATTGAAGGTTTCTCTTGGTATTACATCTTTTTAGTCAGTTGGGATATTTGATTTTTCACCAAATTCCCTTTCTGCCCCAATAATAGAAATGTATAATATAATTCATAGTTTCACTGTAACTTATAAATTAAAGGATGATGGATACTATTGACGGTTTCTCTTGGTATTACATCTTTTTAGTTGGAATATTTGATTTTTCCACCATGTTCCCTTTCTGTCCCAGTAATAGAAATGTATAATATAATTCATAGTTTCACTGTAACTTAGAAATTAGAGGATGATAGATACTATTGAAGATTTCTCTTGGTATTACATCTTTTTAGTCAGTTGGAATATTTGATTTTTCCACCAAATTCCTTTTCTGTCCCAATAATAGAAATGTACTCGTATAATATAATTAATAGTCACTGTGTCATAGTTTCACTGTAACTTAGAAATTAGAGGATGATAGATACTATTGAAGGTTTGTCTTGGTATTACATATTTTTAGTCAGTTGGGATATTTGATTTTTCCACCAAATTCCCTTTCTGTCCCAATAATAGAAATGTATAATATAATTCATAGTTTCATTGTAACTTAAAAATTAGAGGATGATGGATACTATTGAAGGTTTCTCTTGGTATTACATATTTTTAGTCAGTTGGAATATTTGATTTTTCCACCAAATTCCCTTTCTGTCCCAATAATAGAAATGTATAATATAATTCATAGTTTCACTGTAACTTAGAAATTAAAGGATGATGGATACTATTGAAGGTTTCTCTTGGTATTACATATTTTTAGTCAGTTGGAATATTTGATTTTTCCACCAAATTCCCTTTCTGTCCCAATAATAGAAATGTATAATATAATTCATAGTTTCACTGTAACTTAGAAATTAAAGGATGATGGATACTATTGAAGGTTTCTCTTGGTATTACATATTTTTAGACAGTTGGAATATTTGATTTTTCCACCAAATTCCCTTTCTGTCCCAATAATAGAAATGTATAATATAATTCATAGTTTCACTGTAACTTAGAAATTAAAGGATGATGGATACTATTGAAGGTTTCTCTTGGTATTACATATTTTTAGTCAGTTGGAATATTTGATTTTTCCACCAAATTCCCTTTCTGTCCCAATAATAGAAATGTATAATATAATTCATAGTTTCACTGTAACTTAGAAATTAAAGGATGATGGATACTATTGAAGGTTTCTCTTGGTATTAAATCTTTTTAGTCAGTTGCAATAAGTTTTCACCAAATTCCCTTTCTGTCCCAATAATCATGAGTTAAGCATAGTTCATGATGAATATTTCATACACACATACCGTAAGTAGTTCAAATTTTCTTATAGAAGACTTCCAGTAACTCAGTTTGAACAAACTTAAGATCAAGGTGTTAAAAAAATATGTCTTCACAATGATACCTATTTACGATAAAAATTCATGCATAGAAAAAATAGATAAGCCTATAGTTTAGTGCTGAAATAATATGTTGTGATTTATGTGTAATATGCGGCAACCATCATTAATCAGTATCAGTAGTCTGTCTAACTGTTCAAATACTTGTGTGTGTGGGTGTGGGTGTGGGTGTGGGTGGGTGTGGGGGTGCGTGTGCGTGTGCGTGTGGGTGTGTGTACAAATTGTATGTGCTAGTTTACAGGCATGGTAAGCAGAGCAACTATAAACTTAAAAATCCTAATTCATATGTTTTAACCCTCTATAGTATGGTGCCAAAAAAATGTGATATGACTCATGCACAATGTTAGCCCGCCATCACTATTCAGTTCATATTATATTAGAATATTGAAGTTCACAATGATCTAAAATACATGATTTATAGAATAACTTATTTCTTTTTATATTAAAAATTGAATTTATCATCATAGATAAAAATTTATGTATGTTAACTTATAATAAGGTTCTCATTATGGGCTATTCACTAGGGGAAATAGGAACAATGCCTGTGGGATCTCAACAGAATAGCTGAGATTTTGATTAATCTCTATTTACTAAACGGCTGTTTTTGTGTGTGTGTCACGAAATGTTAGGTCAATATACGAAATGCTTTTCGTTCGAATTTCGGCATTTTGACAAAATCAATATAGTAAATCGACCCTTGCGAACAACGTGGTAACTTTTGCTTTTTGATCCGAAGCCTCTAAAGGCATGCTCCGGAGGTGCCTTCGATATGAGTAAGGGGGTGGCGCAATATTCTTGCAATTTGCTTACTCATCTAGTTATTATATTTCCAGGTGACGGTAGTTACTGTGATAGTGATAGTGATTGTTACCTTGAGAATGACACTGATTATTGATCATATAAGGTTTTAATAGCAATAAACTAAACAAATATTATAAAATAATTTAATATTGCTTCAGAATATTTTATTCTATAATATTTGATCACCCTGTCACATGATTCACTCATCTAACTTTTCTACATATTGCCAAAGAACTCTTATTGTTTAGGCACCATACTATATGTGTTTGTACTTTTTTTATGTATTTTCTACTACGAGTCATCTTCATGAGGTCATCAGTTATATTAGACACTCCTGCCAATTTTGTTAAGTTTCTCCTACATACAATATTGTTCTGCGAATTTTAAATTTAACAAATTCAGTAAAGTATGCTCAAATCAGGCTTAGACTCATCATGAGGTCATCAGTCCTAAGACTGGTTGGACGCTAACCTCCAGCTTCTCCTATTTTGTGCTAACCTACGCATTTCGCTAATTGTGCTACAACCTACATCCCTTACTATTTGCGAGCAGTAGTCTAATCTAGGCCTACCTCTGCCTTTCTTCACTCCTATTTCTGCCTCCAAAATATCGCAGACTATTCCCCCATGTCTCAGCAAGTGGCCTACCATTCTATCTCTTCTCTTCTTTATGTTTTTCTACATACTTCTTTTCTCGTCGATTTTCTCTAATACTTCTTCGTTTCTAACCCTATCAGTCCACGGTACTTTCATCATTCTTCGGTAACACCACATCTCAAAAGCTTCTAATTTCTTCCTACTTGCTTCCCTACGTTTTCAAAAATCTCTTCCTTGTTTCTAAGTTTATTACCCCCGAGCATAAAAGTGCTTTCTTTTTGTTAAAAGCTACTCGACCCTGCGCTATTCTTTGTTTTATATCTTTATCGCTTCTTCCATCCCAATTTATTTTACTTCCTAAATAAGTGAAGTCTTTAACTTCCTCCAATCTTTCATTATTAATTTGTACTTTCGTTTTTGCTCTGCTCTCGCGCCCTCTGCACACTAACACTTTAGTTTTGTTTTTATTCACCCTCATTCCATATTCCTCTGTCAACACTGCCTCCATTTCGTTCAACGCTGATTCTGATTCCTCACTAGATGCTAATACTGCTATATCATCCGCGAATCTCAGCATTTTTAGTTTCTGTCCCTGTATTTTAATCCCGAAATCCACTCTATCTTTTACCACATTAGTCGCCTCTTCGATGTACAGATTAAAAATTAGTGATGATAGCGTACATCCTTATCTTACTCCTTTCCTAATACCCATTTCTTCTACTTCTATAATAGCAGTTTGCTCTTTGTATAGATTGTGTACTACTCTCCTATCTCTATACTTCATTCCCGCGCTCTTTAGTATCTCGAACATTTTTTCCCATCTTACATTATCAAAAGCTTTTTCTAAATCTACAAATCCTATATAAGCGTTCTTTCCTTTTTCTATTGTTTTGAACGCGTGGGAAGTTCTAAAGTTCTCGCATTTGTCGGCTCCTCTCTTTTTCGGTATAGTAACGATAATGTTCCTCTTATAATCCTCCGGCATCTCACCCGTTTCGTATATGTATTTTACCTGTTCAAACATCCTATTTACTACTTTCTGTCCCGCTCATTTCAAAATTTCCGCCTGTATTTTATCTACACCCGGCGCTTTATTGTTTTTTAGCCCCCTTAGTGCTATTTCAAATTCCTCTCTCAATATAGGTTTTCCTACATCTTCCCTATCGATGCTAGATTCTTCCTCTAATATCTCTCCTAATTTCTGACCCTCGTATAAATTTCCTAAGTACTGCTCCCATATATCTGCTTTCTCCTCTCTTCCGATCAGTATGTCCCCCGATTGACTCCTAACGTTTCTACTTATTTGTCCTATATCCCTGAAGTTCCTCTTAATTATTTTGTAAGCCTCATCGGTTTTACCTACTTGGAGCTTATCTTCTACTTCTTTGCATTTATCCTCTATCCATTGTTCTTTCGCTTTTCTACACTTTCTAATAATTTCCCACTTTATTTACTTATAAGTTTTCAGTCATTCCTACTACGAGTATAGATTTAATTTTTTAAATTTGTGGTTTTACTTTTATTAAGCTGATAACATAATAGATTTTTCTTAGGGATTTGTGTAATTTGCTAACATATCCGATATTTCTTTAAATATTCATTTACATGTACATTATATTGAGTCAATCTCCAAACTTTCTAGATTTTCTTAATTGTCCACTAATAAATCATGTATTAAAAAAAATAACTGTTAGACTGTTTCAATATCTAGTAAAATGATAGAATTCGTTTAAATTTCAAATAAAACAACTTTAACTTTTATATCCATGGTGTTTAAACATTATATGTGTATTAGTCGTTTCATATGAATAAGTAGAGTGAGCGATAATTTTTTTTATTGTCATGTGGAATCCCTCAAGATTGTTCCCATGTGCAAATCTTTCTTAAATAGAAAGTGTACACTCATCCATCTTTAAACTTTCATTTCCTCGATCAAAAACCATGAATTTGGTATGTTAGTACCCAAAATTAATGATCCGACACAGCTTAGCATACATTTTCAATCAATCTAAATTTCAGAGCATATCGAAACCTACGCAAGTCCTGGTGCAAAGCTATTTTTCTTCCCTGACGAGCATCATCTACCTCATGAACCTATCGGCAAGCCCCTCCCTCTGGTAACTTGCGAGTTAGGTGATACTGTGTATCACTCAAATAAGAGCAGCGATACTGATGATGAATTTTGTTTTATCGGTAACGAAGCAGGTCTGGGGTTGTTTCCAAAGGGCGGTCATCCGGAGATCAAGTGGCTGACAAGCGATCCGGTTCGTGTTGTGGACAACCACTTCTCGATACCCGTCGGTAAAACAGACCTACTTAAACCTCCCAAACATTTCCCTACTCCTATAATGCGGTATACTTTGTGTGAAATGACGATCGTCTGGCATATGTATGGTGGGCACGATTTTAAGTTGTCAGAGAAGGAAGGCAAAAAGAAGACCGTGAATTTCTCTGATGCGCAACTAAACGATAGTGTTAGATTTTCGAATACGAGCAGAGGGGAGGTGAACATTATGAGCCATTTGGAAAAGAAGAAAGGCCAGATTCATTGGGTATTGAAGGGTGGTGTCAACAGGGATCATAATGTTTTAATGGAGCTGCAGTTGAACAAGGTAAGTTATGCTTTGTTTAAAATTTTCAAATTTTAAAGAACCTGTTCAATTGCATTATAGTGTTATATGAAAGGAAATAAAATAACACATCCAGATTACTTTAGCATTGCTAATATCAGTATATTTTTCACAATTTTAAACAAAATTAATATATGAACACTTTAATAATATGTAGTGATTTCACAGTTTATAAAAAACCATAATGATCAGACAAATTCCGAACTTCTCTTTATGTTAATGTATATTTAACAGCAAATTTTTGATATCTACAACATGGTTATAAATTGGGTAGTTTTGTAGTCCAATTAATTTGATATACATCTCCCTTTTTCTTTAACATAAATCTTACTTAATCGTCAACTAAATTTAACATACTGAAAAAAATTATGAGTAAATGAATCTACAAATACATAATGATTATTCGTTAGACAGTTATCATTTTAAACATTTTCTGCTGAATTAAGGTTTTGTTGAATGAATTTTTTTACAAAATGGCTAGTAAATTGACACAAGTTGCACTTTTACCAAATGCTGGACACTTATTTTTATCGTGTACACCACCACGCCTATAACAAACACTATTATTTCGTTGAAGGTGTTCGTGCCATTTGCAAAAGGTTGAAAACCGTATATTTGTTTTTTAATTAGGAACTTGCTATCGTCCAAATCTCTGCCTAGAACTCCCTAGTCTACCAAAATTGACTTACTTCTTGTAGGAACCGTAAATTTTTGCTTTTTTTACAGCCTGTACGTCCAGTGGTGATTTAATCTCCAAACTTCCATGAGCAGGCTTTATTTTTTAAATTAGTTACAAATTATTCAATTGTTTCATTTGCTAATTGTTTTCGAGTAATTTTTCTTGGGCAAGAAATGGTGATCAAACTTCTTAAATACAACCCATAGCTCGTTTTTGTCATCTTCACTCACGTATGTAAAAGTGTTATGCATAATAAATCCTTCCTTACTAATGTAATGGAACAATTGAACAAATTGTATCTTGTCATCCTTCTTTGCTATCTCTGATGCTACCAAATAGTTCTCAAATTTCTGCTTTCACGGCTTTCAATTTTCTGGGAAATTACCTGAGAAGTCTATTGTGGCTATCCCTTGATCATTGATAGACGGCCTCAGCACTCATAATTAATTCTGAATGTCTACATTGGTATAATTTTTATATTACTATTAATTGTTTCTGAAGTGGTATTTTTATACAATGTCATAGTCAGATGACTGTGCTACGGTATATTATTCAAAACAACAATTAAAGAGGAACTGAGTACATTTGGATATTTCTAATAAAAAGTATCGTTTATTAGTACAGTACAAACATGGTTATATATTAGTTATGTTTATAGTCCAGTTAATTTGGTTTTACATTGCAATACATGATGGTCTACATTCATCTCACAATTCTTGTAGCCAATCAAAGCACAAGAAGTATACCAGAGCATTGAAACAACGGCAGGGTATATAAAACGGCTATATAATGTCAACAAACGTGAACGGCAATACAAGCTATGTTTTTTTTTTTTTTTTTTTTTTTTTAAGGAACTGATCTAAAATACATTTCCTATCGAGTTGTGCTTTTCAGGGGTTGAAGGAAACGGTTTATAGTAGGATCTACTATAGTAGAATTTATAGAATGTGTCTGTGATCTTTTATGTGACTTTGTTATTTAAACTATAAATGCTATTATCTCGTTTATAAACAAATA
Organism: Rosalia funebris; assembly: GCA_037954035.1. Lineage (NCBI taxonomy): Eukaryota > Metazoa > Arthropoda > Insecta > Coleoptera > Cerambycidae > Rosalia > Rosalia funebris. The sequence goes on along the minus strand of JAZFAV010000034.1, from coordinate 13,821,096 downwards.
TTATGCTAGAAAAAATATATCAACTCCTACATTGTAACACCCTTAAAAGATGTCATCATGAGAAATGAACGATACTGTTCTTGTAACAGAAATCAATTCTTTAGAAATACAGTACCAATGGCGCCATCCTATTTCATTACGGCAGAATTCCCCCTCTTATGATAAAATTTGCAAAAATATTACCTTATGTGCAAAAAAATAATGTATAAAGTATAACCAATCTAGAAACAACTAAATAACTATCCAACCAAAAGGCGACATGTTTACCACCTTGATTAATTAAAATGTATCATCAAGAAAAATGTACTGGGACACTTTCAATACTACCTTAAGTATTGTCTATATTTAATATTTGATTAAGATTTTGTTAAGTTAAGAAATTAATTATGTTCTTAGTCTCAAAAAGGTCACCCCTTCTATTGACTCGAAACATGCTTAATCCAAAAATTAATTCAGTGTTGTAGGAAATTACAGTATATTACAGGAAATATATTGAAAGTGTTTCATTATATTCTTTTTAATGGTACAAGAAGTTACAGAAATCTCTATGATAAAAATCTGTAATTATATAAATGGTTTACCATAATGGATTGAGGATAACCAAGTTTTTCACAAAGTCCTATTAAAATGTTATGCAAAAATTTGTCGCCTTTTACAGTTGTCGCCTTTTGTTGGTGTAGTAGGTACATTTTGTGCATATTACAATTCCACATTTTTCCTTTTTTAGGTGCGCTTTCAACATGAGGTATATCCCGAGACCACGGTGCAAGCATCAAGGCAAGTTTTGATAGCTTCCGAAATAGAAATAAGAGATAGATTAGAATCTAGCCAAATAAACAAATTCCTGTACGAGTATACTAGTCAAGCCATGCCAAAGCAATCCCATGCTCACATGGTTAGTATTTTACTGGAATTTATTACAACCCGTAGCATGAGGATTCAATCATAAAAATTCAAATACTTAATAAGAATAATTATATTTTAGATTGTTATAAAAGCTTTACACATCAGACCAGATCCGAAATTAAAGACCCAAGAATGCTGCCTGAAAATATCCCTCTTGCCACTTCGATTGAACATCGATCAGGATTCATTACTGTTTCTAATTACGTTTTTCAATGAACTTGGTGGAGGCAAGGCAACCGCTGCAGGTACTTAACATGAATATTTATTTTTGTTCCTCAATGTTACAAATTTATGTTTTCCCGTTTAGATGAATTGCAACATCCTGCCTCAAAGCATAACACTCCTACCCACCAACCCCCGGTTATGACCGTGAGCGGAGAAAATGAAGACCTGTTTAAGCAGCAGGCTCACAAAGTCGTAAACGAGAATCTGATAATGCTTATTGAGGAGAATCGCAATATGCAGGAGTCAAGTGACTCGATTTCTGGGACGTCCAGCAGCATTTCCGATGGATCTCCTGTGTATTTTAGGTAAGATTTCTAAACCTAAACCAATAAATATAAAGAGTGCAATGACCGAGAGAAGATGGGGATTTTGTTTGTAACAGAGGCGTAGATGTTTTTATTTTTTGGCGGGGTCGGTGACAAGTACTGCTACAATTATTGATATGACGGAAATTTAAAAAAATTGCTAAATCACATAAGGGAGAATATTGTGAGTAAAAGCAAGTTTCCACGCCACTTATGAAGTATTGCTAATGGCGCATTACCATTTTTTTAGTGGGTGGGTCGCCAGGGGCACTATTCCCACATTAATAACAATTCTATAACAATAACAAACTAAAAAATTCTCTTCCAAAATTTAACAAAACATAACAACAAAATTCTGTAAAAAAAACAAACGAAAATTTTCTTCTACAGAAAATAAACGAAATTCTACTACAGATATAAAAAGAAAATGTTCGAAAAACAATCTAACCCTTTCCAATTTTCGAGTCATCGCTCACTATCACTTTTACCGACACTAATAATGGGATCGAGGGTTTCATCAATCATTATCTACATCCCACATTTTCTGTTCTTCTCTTTGAACATAACCAATAAACTTTCTCAAATCTTCTGCTGTAACATTTTCTAATGCTTTCTGAAGATGGCATTGGACATCAGCCAATTTAAATGTTCTTTTTTCCATATATGGCCACATCCCCTTTAATTTATGCCCAAATTAACTCAATTGGGTTCAGTTCACGATGATATGGGGGTAATCGTAGAACAGTAGTTCCATGGCTCAATGCTATATCTTCTACAGCAAGTTTCTTATATTTACTTGCATGTATTTTTACAATTCTGACTGACACTGATTATATGAATGAATATATAAAAAAACATTAATGAAGCGCAAGACGTATACTGACTATTGCAGAAACTCGATGGTGTTCCAATTCAAAATTAGTTTATACAATAATTCAAGACTGGGATAAACTGAAAGAAGTGTTTGAATTTATTATAACTTCTGAGGAATCGAACCAGAGATCCATTCAGTTTTCTAGAGGATTTTTAAATGATATGAATGATTTTGATCTTACGTTTTTGGTAGTACTATTTAATGATATTTTTAGTACTACAGGCATTTTATGACATCCTACAGAGAGAATCATTAGATATTAATTTTTGTGTGCATCAAATAAAACAGACACGTGAAATATTGAAGAAAAGAGAAATTACTTTTTTTAAGACAATTTTTAATAAAGCAAGTAAAGTGACAGAATTAGAAATTACAATACGACAATTCTCTGGTCTTCCTAACGAATCCATTAGTACAAGATATAAGCACTTTTATATGAAATATTATACATATTTTAATGCAAATAGACGTCAGGTTTCAGGACTGAAAAGTTGCAATTTGTTTGTCTCGTTGATACTGCAAAATTTGAACAATATAGCTCATGTTTCCCTTCTAATGCTTTTGAAAATTTGGAATAATTTTATGGAAATATATTTACCAAACAGCAACGACTTAAAAACGAACTTTGCCTGTTATATAGTGATAAAAGTTACAGAAATATACCGCTACATGAACCGCTCAAAAAAACTGAATGAATACAGACGTTTTTACAAAAGCTTACAAACTGTTTTGTATAATTTGTAACAAGAAATACCATTTACCAAGAAATGCTTTCATTTTTTAACAACTATTTCTATCGAGAAAGAATTGTTGCTAGAACTAAAGAAGAATCCAGCCATTTTATGAAGATATATAGATAACTACGCCACACTAAAAGATCGAAGAATTGATTTCGTGTACAGAAATTACATAGTAATAAGCTCGGCTATAGGTAAGTCTTAAGAAAAATCAATCTACTTTTTTCTAACTGTTTACACATTTACACTCTTCACCTATTTTCTAACCCGCGAGCCGCCACTGTCGTCCAATTGCCGTCAGCTCTTGACGGCGCGCGCATCTAAAACAGGCTAAATGAGTGAAATAAATAATATTCTTGAAACGAGAGAAACAAAGAGGACGACAACACCCGCAAATATTGGAGTACGACGTTGCCATTTTTTGCAGAATATCTTCGTAATGAGGACTTAATACAACGAAATTTATTCATCTTTTTATATTTGACAAACATTACATAAATTTACATGCGCTATGTCTCAAATAGGCATTATACAATTGACTTCTAACATTTCTTGTTTAATTTTGATTATAAATTGCAATTAAATTTAATATTACCGAATTAATGTAGAACATGTAAGAAATTTAGGAATTAAATATGACAATAGCGCCTATCAGCTTTTTAGGTCATTGCACTCTATGCACTATTTGGTTTCACTTTTAGAGTTACATTCGTGATTGTACTAAAATCGATATCAATAATCACAAGCAGTAATTAAAAATCTTATACAATACAAGGTGCACATCATGCATCTAACTTTTTGTATTTTCAATTCCAGAAATGTAGTATTTTCGCCAGACGTGCCAATCCGTCTGGACTACCATGGTAAACGTGTCGACATGACACACGGCTCACTCCCAGGACTTCTGATGGGCCTAGGACAACTGAATTGTTCTGAGCTAAGACTGAAGAAGATAAGTTACCGCCACGGGTTGCTGGGATTTGACAAACTAATGATGTACCTGCTACAGGAATGGCTCAACGACATAAAGAAGAACCAGTTGCCAAGTTTGCTTGGTGGTGTCGGACCCATACATTCTATTGTTCAGTTATGTGAGTACATTCAGTGTTTCTATAAGTGCAAAGCTGGTGATATTTTAAATGGCAGAGGTAATACACAGAATAGATCTTCAGAAAGAGGTCCTTGTGTATTTCGGTTATTATTATAGGTTTGTTTGAACTGAAAATTCTAAGCTTTTTTATTATGCATATTCGGCCAATAATAGGAAGCAGTTGGTACTTATCGTTACCTTATTTCTAATGGGGCGTATCCCACAAAAATTAAAATTTCGGTTTTCAACGTATTTTGCTGTTCCTTATTATCTCATCCACTTAAATTCAATACGTCACAACAACAAACATCCTATGATAAATATTCCCTCTGTCCCAAATTAGTTGTCACATTTGGTGTCTAAGTTTTGTCCCAAATTAGTTCACATTTCGCAAAAATTACAAATAAAAAAAATTAGGCACACAAAAGCAGGTAAATAGAAACTGGAATTATTATTTTTTAACTAATTTCACAAAAATATTGATTTCATACTCATAATTATGGAGAATCCTTATACTCCTATATGAAGGTAATTCTAAGCTGCTACAAACTAAGTAATATTAAAGACAATTTTTGGCTGTTAAAATAGCTTCAGGGTTACATTTGATGTTATGTGGAAGGCGGTTTTCACGTCTTAATTTTTCTTTATTCATATATAATTTTATATATGAATAAAGAAAATTAGAGAATTAATTCAATTTCCACAGCATCTATTAATTCATCTATGTCTTTGGTCGCCATTTGATTTTATAATGACTGAATTGTGTTATAGATCCTAAATCAAGCACATTCAGGTCGGGACTATTTGGAGGCTGACATTTCAGTTTTAGATGCCACCCATCTTTAATTACCTCTGCTTGTACATTAGGATCTTCAATAGATAAGTGAAGCTTTGCATTGTCTTGTTGGTATAAAGATGATATAAATATCACGTTTTTAATGCCCTTTAAAATGTAGTTTTTCGGGCACGCCCTATTAGAAATAAGGTAACGTTATGAGGTTCTCTGTTTAATGACAATCTAGCTTTTTTCTTTGTGATAACTTCCAACCTCAATTCTAATATATATTTTACATATATATTATTACATATATATTTTACATATATAAATGGAATTGGAAGCACCACAATTTCGTGTAGAGTGTTTCTACGATTTTCTACTGTCCAACAGTTTTTTACGATTTTAATGTTTTAACCTTCAAAATACATATAAAATAAGCAATTCCAGTACTTCATAGGCAATCTTTATCTATAAAAAAACTTCGTTTTATATTAAAATTTCCTGTACAATTGGATTTGTGAGTATTATGCGAATTGTGTAAACTGTTTTGTGTCAATCCAAAATAATAAAAATTAATTTGAACACCCCACTTCTAATGATAATTTTGTATATATCTGTGCTGGGGCAAACCTATTTTTTAATGTAGCTTTAGTAATTAGAAGCTAAATCAATATTTTCATGAAAATTATTCACTGGAGGCACACACAACTTTGTGAATTTCCACAGAACCAGAATGAAGTAATTATTATAAATTTTGGCAGTATTGGCACCTCACTTTGAAGGTAAGACAGCAATGTTTAATAACGAAAAACAATCAGAGGTATAGAGGAAATACTAAAGGTGGTCCAACCAAAACGCACGATGTTAATTGTAAATAAAACAAAAAGTTTTCAGAGAATTATCTTAATATTTTTTATTATGATTGAAGGATCTATGACAATTATGTGTGAAACAATATATCGGCCAAATGCTCGCCACGGCTTCGGTGGCATACCTCTATCCGATGGTCCATATTTTCAATGACTCTGAGACATAATTGAGGTTCAATGTCGTTAATGTGCCGAATTATCTCATCCTTTAGCTCTTGAATTGTTCTTGGCTTATTGACGTACACTTTTTCTTTTAAATATCCCCAAAGAAAGAAGTCCAACGGTGTCAAATCACATCGTCGTGGCGGCCAATTAACATCGCCACGACGTGAGATAACACGGCCATTGAATTTCTCGCGCAAAAGTGTCATTGTTTCGTTGGCTGTGTGGCAAGTGGCACCATCCTGTTGGAACCACATGTCGTCCAGGTCCATATCCTCAATTTCTGGCCACAAGAAGTCCGTTATCATCTCGCGATAGCGAACACCATTCACGGTAACTGCTTGGCCGACCTCATTTTCGAAGAAGTACCGCCCGATGACGTCGCCAGCCCATAAACCGCACCAAACAGTCACTCTTTGTGGATGCATCGGCTTTTCAACAATCACTCGTGGATTCTCATTTGCCCAAATGCGGCAATTCTGCTTGTTAACGAATCCACTGAGGTGAAAGTGTGCCTCGTCGCTGAAGATGATTTTCTTTGTAAAGTCACCATTCACTTCTGTCTGTTCAACCAACCATTCGGCGTATTGATGACGCTTGAAATGGTCAGTAGACTTCAGCTCTTGAGTCAGTTGAACCTTGTAAGCGTGTAAATTCAAATCTTTATTCAAAATTCGCATCAGTGATGTTCGTGAGATGTTCAATTGTTGGGCACGACGACGAGTCGAGGTTGACGGCTCTTCTGCTACACTATCGCGAACAACAGCAATGTTTTGCGCAGAACGAACTGGGCGAGCATGCACAGGTGTTTTCGCATTCCCTACAGACCCGGTTTGCTGAAATTTGCGCACAATTGTCCCGATTGTGGACACATTTGGTCGATTATGCTGACCAAAAAAGTCACGAAGTGCACGAAATGCCTTTTGATTTGAACACCCATTTTCGTAAAAGGCTTCAACAATCTTAACGCGCTGCTCAATTGTGTACCTCTCCATGGTTGAATTTTTCAAACACTGAAACAAAGAAATGTCAAATTAAGTTGGGCAAAAAACTTGACGTTAAGGTGTGACTCACAATAAACATCGAGCATTATGGTTGGACCACCCTTTACAAAATACAAGAGGAAATAATACAAAATTTTTACTGATATCCAACCACGGAATGTTTCTGTTCGTAAGGCATAAGTGGGGTAAAATATATAAGTAATATGAAATATGAAAAGTGTTTTGGTAAAAAATTTTGCAGAGTAACCATATTAATTATTGATTAAAAAATAATAATAACATTATATGTTACTTTTGTAGCATAATATATACGTGAAGATGATTGAATTCATGTAAAATTTTTACCAGATGCCCTTCTTGCACCTACAATTTTTTCCATGCCACAGTTGTTCATTATTCTGTTTCTGGATAAGTAGGGAGGCGTTCAGAACTATTGCAATTTGGTTCAGGCATTGCATTTTCTTTTATATACCGGGTGTCCAAAAAGTCTGGAAAAGGTCAAATATCTCGAGAAATACACATTGGATCCAAAAAGTAGAAAATACTTCCTTAATAATTTTAATAGCGCTATCCAATAATACCAAACGCAACCCCTCACCCCCACCCCTTGAGGTGGGGTGGGGGGAACTTTAAAATCCTAAATAGGAACTCCTATTTTTTATTGCAGAATCAAATTTTACGGCAATACGTACATCAAGTTTGAAACGCTTTTTTTCGATTCGTGACAGATGGCGCTGTAATCGCAAAAAATATTTTTGTTGTAATTTGCCTCTCACCATCGGTGTATTTTAATTAGGTGAGTCCCTTTGCCTACTGAATGAGATGTTCAAATAATTCGACGTACTTTTGACCTGTCAAATTACCATCGATGAAAAACGGCCCGACAATTCGGTTGCACAATATTCCAACTCAAATATACAGTTTTTGTGGATATTGTGTATGGGAATCCCTCATCCAATGAGCAACCATTCTAACAGATGTATGAACGCTTACACAAACTTTCAAACTCTTATCATCGTTCGTGGCACCGTTTGGTAAAACTCTTAGTACAACATATTTAATCATCTCCAGATGATGCCAACTGGCGAAACGCGAATGGAGTGTAGTGTATAATGTTTTGGTGTTTTGTGGAAAACTAAGTCAGTATTAATAAAAAATGAGTGTTTCCATTTAGCATTTGAAAAATACCTTCCAGTTTCCCCTCCTCCACGGTGATGGGAGGGTATTAAATTTAACACCATCGAATGGCTGTTTTTAAGTAAATAAACTCGTACTTTATTATTTTTCATTCTTTCGTAGAATTTTTTAGAAATTGTGAAAGAAAATATTTTTGCGATTACAGCGCCATCTGTCACGAGTCGAAAAAAATGCTTCAGATAAACTTGACGTAATTCTTGCCATAAAATCCGAATCTGCAATAAGAAATAGGGGTACCCATTTAAGATTTTAAAGTCTCCCCCCGCCCCATCACAAAGAGAGTGGGTGGGGGGTTGCATTTGATGTCATCGGATAGCGCTTTTAAAATTATTAAGGCAGTGTTGTTTCTTTTTTGGATCCAAAGTGTATTTCTCGAGATAATTTCCGGACTTCTCGGACACCCGGTATATTCTTCAGTTATCACATATTCTTCATTGGTAGCAATATTGTGATATATTAGTGCAGTAGTTCATTCTTATGTGCTTTTAATATATTTTAAATTGATTTGACTCAAAATCAATGATTAATCTGTAATAATAACTAGAGCCAACTATCCCACATTATGCAGCTGTTGGTAATTTTTGTAGGCTTTTTTTTGTGATATTTTTTTATAGTCACTATATTTTTGGTTAACAATACTGGCATTTTTGTGCCACAAGACTCATTTCAAATTTAAATAATAAATAATTGGCTATATAGATGGAATTCTTAAAGATACCAAAGAGAATAAGCACTTTAATTTTTTGGAAACCTTAATGTTTCATGTTATTTTCAGTCCAGGGAGTGAAAGACTTATTTTGGTTGCCCATTGAACAATATCAGAAAGACGGACGAATCGTTCGCGGTCTTCAGAGGGGAGCTAATAGTTTTACAACGTCGACTGCTATGGCTGCTCTAGAATTAACTTCTCGCCTTCTCCACTTAATACAGGTTAACATCCACTCTGTTAATAACTAGGGGGATTGTTGTTTCATATCTTTTTTTTTTAGGTAACGGCAGAAACTGCTTATGACATGCTATCACCGGGACCTAGTGTACGGAGGATATCAAAAACCAAGGGGCGCAGGAAGCGGTACCACCAACCTCAGGATATCAGGGAAGGCATGACTAATGCCTATATGGTTGTTAAAGAGGTAGGTCGTCTCTGCAATTACTCTATAGATTACATTAAATAAAAATTATTAAGAATTTTGTTAGTGTTTAAAATTGATAACTAACTTAACAGTCATTGATCAGCAACTCATATAGTTCAAAAATACAATTTGTTCATATTCAATAAACCGTGAGAAAGGATTGGAACCTTTGATGCAGTAACAAGAACCGGAGACCACTTTTCCACAAACACCAAAAGATTACACCTTTCTCGACGCACGTTTCAACAACCAAGTTGACATTATTAGGAAGTGATTAGATATCTTATGGTGTAAGTCGAGAAGTGACCTCTTTTTTTATTCAATAACCCTATCGTTTAAGAAAGCTCCACTAATTTTAAATTATTGACACTACAGTGCCAATATTCACCTAGTAGGTAGTAACTTAATTTATTTCAGGATATCAAATACTTGAAAATTTTTTATAAATTCACACTTGCAAATTTCCTGGTGATTTCCTAAGAAACAAAAATAATTTTGTATTTCGAAGCATTTTTTTTTCATGAGTATATAAATTTTTTCAATCCTTGATAAAACAGTTGGAAACAAAGAATGTTATAGTTTCATTATTAACCATTTTTATTATACAGTAGAACTTCGATAATCCGGAGAGATATAGTTTAGGTATTCGTCCGGATTGGTGAATTGTCCGGATTACCGAAGTTCGATGAACACGTTTGATTAACATTTATGAAGTCACGTTTATTTATTCCAACATTAACTCAAATGTTTTACAAATCGACATTTTCTAAATGTACGGACACACATATGTACATATACTCATACATACGTATGAAAGTGGCAAAGAGAAATATATTTCCAGTCAAAAAGTCACAATTTTTTTTTTTTTGAGTAATGTTCTCGTGAAGATTTCTTGCTAGTTCTTAATTTTTTTTTTTTTTTTTTTTTTCATTAAATGAACTTCTTGATAATCCAATTTGTTTTCCTCCGCCCATTGCACACATTTCGAAAAACACTGCTTCTGAATGTTTGATTTTTGTCGGAATTTCAATAACATCTTCATTATTTGTGTTTGATTGTACTTCAATTATTTCTTCGTTGCCAACATTATCAGCAGCTAGTTCGTCCCTTCCTGTCGCCCAGTTTGTAATTTCTTTATCAGTCAGTTCACTTTTCGGATCTATAACTCTTAACATTTTTTTCAAGTCATCCATTTTCATAGCTTCTTCAAGTAGGAGTCTTTTTCTTAGATCGGCCCAAGGATTGTATAGGGAGTAGGATAGCTGGATCGGCCGAATTCTTCGTCCGATCCGGTAGTGGAGATAGTGACGTCACCGCGGACTACGGGTTATAATATTCATATGGTTTTATTGACGTTTCCTTCTGTTTTAATCTATTTTAATTAGATTTTGAAATGATATAGGTATAATTAAAATATATATTAGTTCTACATTAGGTAGAGTATTGTAATTTGGATTATGTACAGCCTTTTTAAAACTGCTATTAAAATTAGAAGCAAGTGTATACTCACGAGAAACAAAATGTTTTATAGGCTGTATCTGTTCTTAAAACTGCAATGCTGTTTCTTGATAATAAAATATATTTTATACCTATTAGGTAAATAAATAAATGATTAGGCAGGTATTTATTATTTATAGTTTAAGAGTGTATTTAGGCAGTTATTTTATCATTATTTATTTAGCAAACTGCATATTATAAAGGACCTTATAATTCAGTGTAGTGAAGAAATTAAAATGGACATAAAATAATTCTCTACCATATTATTTTTCAAAACTTTATACCTAAGGGATAAAATCTACCCTTAAAGTTACGATTAGTTATCGTAATTATTTTCTCGAATATAATAGTAAAAATATAAACCACTAAAAATATGAACCAAATTTGGAGTCATTTACTTTTTTGTCATAAATATTCACTATATCTATATAGGTATGAGAAAAATTTCCAAAACTACACGTGTGAGGGGATAAAATAGGTTATTTAAGGTACCTATCTATTCTGCCCATATACCTACCTCCATATTTTTACTACTGAAAATTATCTATATAAAAGCTATTATACCTTATTAGGTAGATATAAGTCAAATAACAGATCTATTGTTAATCTATTAAGCACTATTAGTATCCTCTATCTCTACTTTTAGCCTTATTTTTTTAAAATTATTTCTCCCCCACCGAATATTTCGTCAGATATGGAACAAGTTTTTAGTCATTAAATAATATTCTGCTATTTACTCAAACTTAAATCAATACTTACGCAAACAATAACGTTCCCTTTAATATCACTTCACCACTCAAATGCACGAAAAATATTAAATATTATCCAAATTGCCTGAATTTACACAGCACTTCTGAATACGTTTAATAACGCGGTTATAGTCCGCGATGACGTCAAAACATGTTTTAAAGGAGTGGGGCGCTGTCTACATTGAAAGATAGAGATCGAGCAATCCTATTCCGTATACAATCCTTGAGATCGGCCAGCAAAATATCATCTTCATGACACCAATTGAGCAAAGCTCAATTTATATATATTTGGCTTTAATATGTCAATATCTGTCAATAATAAACAGTTTTATTGCATAAATTGTTTGATTCTTTGAATAATTCGTTTATTACATAAAAATTATTTGTATTCTTTCTTTTGATCCAAGATAGGTAAATTAGTACATGTAGGTAAATTAGTAAGTTTATCTGTTATTTCTGTTTCCAAAAATTAAAATCTTAAGAACAATAACATTTTAAGGGCAGTTAATTTTATTTACACCCCCTAGTATATTCAAATTACTGATTTAGTTTATACAGAGTTTCAGGATAGTTTCTAGCATAACTTTAGCAGGATAGTGACCTCCTCCCAGAGAAACTAAAACTGAAATTGTAAAGCAACCCAATAAAATAAAAAATATGTCCTCTGGGACAGAACGCCGTTGGATCAGAACAATACATTTTTGGGTTCAGGGCGAGTATAGCTGTAGTTAACATTGATATTCCATGTCCTGTCGACTATTCCTTTACACTAATCTCACTCTTTCACTAATCGCAACAGCGTTTTTTTTTTTTTGGCATATGGGAAGTGGAATTTTAAACTAGTGTCTTATTTTGCTAGTAGTTACCCAGTTAGATCCTCTCACATTTTAAAATACATGCTTGAAACTGTCAGCTTCAAATTGCTGACATGTTTAAAATCGGTTAAGGACTTGTATTTTAACTCCCGGTGAACTGTTTTAATCTGAAACTAATTTAATGAATATTATGTTACTGTTCTGATGATAAAATTTAATAATCCAAGCATTAAATCCACCTAAGGTTAGGACTAGCCCTGGAAATCTTATGGCATATTCACGTCGTGCAGCTACACTATTTTCATTACACAGACCGTAAACTAACTATATCTGCATATTTCTGATGAGTAAAATCCCCCATTTTTGTATTATTAAGTTATAATCGTTATGATAATGCATACAGACATGATGTTCTAAACAAATTAAATTTGATTTATTTTCGAGAATTCGGAATGAACATGATATTCCATGCGCCCACACCATATAGCGATTTATTTACAATGTGAACAGGCAGTGAGCTAAATTTTTCGTTATGAATGTGCAATGACATACTATGACCTACTCACTGTATGATGTTGAGTATGACTATGAATGTTACCATTAGCACAGAGGAGAGGCAGAAGCATATTGATTACATTTTTTTTTTTTTACGTGGAGCACTTTGGTAATTCATTTTTGTATTGCATAGGATCTGAGGAAAGTGTATATAAAGTTATGCCAGAAACTATCCTGAAGCCCTGTATATTTAAGATACAATATGTAATATTGTATATATACAATAATTTTGCAGACATACGTTATAGGGATATGCCATAACCTAACTATGCATTTCTTGTTCATGTAGAATGAAAAATGGGGAGGGAAATATTATTATGTGATATTTCAAGTTTGTGAACTCTAAATTGAAGAGTTTTTCACATTATGTTGCTCATGCCATAATTTGGACTAAATACTCCATTTCTATTATGAGTATTTTTCATTTTAGAAAACAATTATCATAGAAAAGTTTATTTCCTTCACATTCTATTTAAAGTTGATAATTATACTTCTAGGGCATTGGAGAAACTTCTGACAACATCCTCCAGGTGGTATCCCGAGAAAAGGAGCAGAAGGGGTACAGCGGTGTCGTGGGCGGCGTCTTACGTCAGATTCCCCCAACCACCCTGAAACCTGTTATAATCGCGTTAGAAGCCACCAATAACGTTCTGGGCGGTATGAGAAGTCAGCTAGTGCCCGACGCCAGACGGGAAGCCAATCAAAAATGGAGAAGTGATAAGGATTAATTACTTTGTGATAGATATCGAACAGACTGCGTTGTATGTGATTATTTTTTTAAATTTATAAGGTTCATATATAAAGTAGATAAGAAGTGTGTTTTTAATTTTTATGAATTTTTTGTTTTTATCAGAGTGTGCTGGTATGCCAGATGGGATAAAGAGAAGTATTTTTGTAGTGAATTTTAATGCAATGCTTTCAAAATTATATATAGCTAAATGTTCTAAAGAAAAATTAGAAGTGTAACAGTGACAATTGCAGACGACACTGTTTAGATATAGGCTGTTGTAAAAGTGTAACAGCAATTCCCGTTGACGTTCTCAGTGGTGGAGAATGTTAGATATTTGTTCTTAAGTGTAGTAAGATTTTATCTAATTCCTCAAATCATTTTAAACATTTAATACCTGTTTTACGGACATTAATGTAATGATTTGCGGTACAATTTTTTATTTCTTGTATGCCTTCAATATTTAATAAACTAAATTGAATTTTTTTCACCTATTTTATGTTTTATTTCCCCTATTTGGCCCCGTTTTATTTTTATCGTGCAAATAAGGAAAAGTCACTAAATAAAATTATTTTGGAATTATAGTCAATATAAAAGTATAATATGTTCCTGACATTTTGGGTCATTAAACCTTCATCAGAATTACCACGAAACATCGCAAAAAGCAAAACGAAGGTAAGTAAAAGCAACTAATTTTACTGTAAATTATGTATGAGTATGGAACGTTATGTATGACTCGAAGACACTGAACGTTGAGAGGACTACAATTTCATACTTAATCCTCATTAAGGTGGGGAATTCTGTCACGGCAATAAACATGGCGCTACTGTGCCACAAAAGAAACAAAATTATATATAAGTACTATTCATTTCATCGCTATTTGCCAAATAAAAAACTTATGCCGATAAACGGAACAGTCTACCTGGGCCTAGCCATAAAAACAAGCCACGGTATGAGATAGGAGCCGTTTGGGATTCTTTATTTGGCACATAGAGATGATATAAACTATACACAACCTTCTAATACAGAGAATGGAATACCTTCTAATATTTTGTACTTTAGCTATAATTTGTCTTAGTGACCGATAGATGGCCACTGGATTTATTCCATCGTCGTAGATATTATGTAGATTATACATGGTTTCATATTACAGAAGTGCATTTGTAACGTACCATCAAGAAAGGTTATAATCGTTATAATAATGAGACACTTTCCAAACAGTTCCCTGGAGTATATGCAATACTAAATTAATTTTTGAATTAAGCTTTTGATCAATAGAGGGCGTCCATTTTAAGATCAAGAGCATAATTAACTGTCAATTAGTTAATAGAGGGCGTTTAGCTTAAGACCAAGAGCATGATTAACTGTCAATTGGTCAATAGAGGGCACTAGCGTTAAGACCAAGAGCATAATTAACTGTCAATTGGTCAACAGAGGGCATTCATGTTAAGACCAAGAACATAATTAACTCCGAAAATATATTTATTATTACGTATATTTTAGGGGGATGTATCAGATGTATTACATTCATTACAGATTCTTCCATAATTATCTCCCTGATCTGCAATAAGAAAATAAAATTGGGCTCAATACTGTACCACTTTGCAGTATTCCATACATAATTCATATGTAATCACTACACCCCTTGTCAACTGTTTGATAAATAGCTTTTAAATAATTGCAGCAGTGTTTCTTTTTAACACCAACATCATTTAATGTACGAGGGTTGATCAGTGTCGTAGCTAGGGGCGGCTGCCAAGGGCGCAAACCTCGAGGGGGCGGCTTAGACCTCAAGGGGGCGCACTCCCAGACTCCATAAGGGCACGAACACATTGAGAAGTTTGACGATTACACAAAATTAAAACACAAGTTTTGAAGTTTTAATTTGTGCTAACTTGCACTGGAGGTAGATCATGTGATTGACAAATTGGCGCCAAAAAAGCCAGAAAAGTTATTTTTTAATATTGTATCACATTTCAGTGGTTTTATTTCTAAAGCTTAAATGTATAATTTAAATAAATTACACGCCAGAATTATTGTGGTGTTTCTCTTCTTACAAAATAAGTAACTTCTTTTCACATCTATAAACTGGAATTTGAAGCTAGTGTTTTATTTTGATAGTACTTACCCAGTTAGAATAGCTACAGCAGAACCAAATATACACGCTGTTTCATTACACATGCAGCATTTTTTCTTGTGAAAAGGAGAAACCACTCGCTCACATTTTAAAACACAGGTTGGAGACTGTCATATTTATATTACCGGCATGTTTCAAATTGGTTAAGAGCTTGTATTTTTGGCCTCGGCGAACTGTTTGAATTGAAATTAATTTAATCAATGTTAAAACTGTGTCACTACTCTGACGAAATAAACGAATAGCATATATTTAAACATGTAGCTGTTTACCACGCTAACACCGATGAACCCCACCGGTTCACCACGTGAACAGGCGGTGAAATTCGTCTTATGAACGTGCAATGACGCACCATGACCTACCCACTGTATGTGATGTTGAATATGTTACTATGAATGTTACCATCAGCATAGGAGAGAAATATAAGTATGTATTTTAATTGCAAATTCCAACTTTTTTATTTCGGGGAGTGCTTTAGTTTTAATTGTATTATTTAGTACAGCTCATCAAGAATAGGAACAAGTCTCAAAACTGCGATATCGGACCGCCCACGAGGTGCGCAGTAAATAGCCTGGTCCTTTACTCAGTCGAATTGAGGCCTTTGCGGAGTGAAAATTGATGAATATATATATATATATATATATATATATATATATATATATATATATATATATATATATATATATATATATTGAATGGGAATGTACAGAGTTCGATCTAGCCGCGCGTAAAGTGCCATCCTTTTCCTTCCGAATGATGTCTCACTCTTTCTTCTACGCATACCTAGAGAATCTCACACTTTTTCCTATTCTTGATAAGCAGTATCTGAGGTATGTATATTTAAAATATATATGCCAAGAAATTATGATGAAACCCGTTATAATATAATTTTGCTTGTCTACAAGATGGGTACAACGAATATTCACAGATGCACATAAGCTCACCCCAAAAAATATTCTTTTAACAGGGTACAGGCAACACAAGGAAAATTTTCTTGCGAGATCTGTGACTACAGATAAATCTTGAATCCAACATTATGATGTAGAGGCCAAGACACATCAGAGCTTATCGCTTATCACCACCAACAATATTCAAAATGCACCCTTCGGCAGGAAAGGTCATGTTATCCGTGTTTTGTGATGCCCGTATTTATGATAAATTAATTTGATGTTCATAGTAAAAATATAAATCCATTACGTGGACAAGTAATTATAGAAACTAGATAAGTAGAGTATCAATAGTTATAATTATTGTATCTAATGGCCATAATTGCCATATATGTTAGGAGGTCTATTATCTATGGTGTCGAGAAATTTTGTGATACTTATGAAATTAGTGTTAAAATATTACGACTGGAGTGTTAAGTATGAAGGAAGAGGAATTAGTTTTTTCACTTGATGTAGATTTGCCAGTTGGAGTATTGAAAGCCGTAGAAGATGCAGTATCGCAACTTACACCAAAAACTACAAGACAATATGAAACCGTTTACCTATATAATGACTTCAAAACGTACTGCACTGAAAAGAGAATTAAAAAAAATGTGTTATTGGCTTATTTTGAATATAAGACCCATACAAGAAGAAGGTGAAAGTCAAACCTCCAACGTTATGGTCAATTTACTCCATGTTAGAAAGTATATTAAATGCTAAAAAAAATATATCAGTACAAAGGGATTTTCGAGATTGGTGTCATACTTTAACAATAAATATGTTTAAAGAAGCCTAAGATTTTGATAAACGTAGAAATCGAAATATTTGTATAAGAAGCCCCTAATAAACAATTTTTATTAGTGAAAGTAATTCACGTTATTTTATATGAGTGCGTAATAGTTACTCTGTTTTTTTTTTCAGCTTATTTTAATAATGAGCATTCACAGTGCTTGTAGAAGAGAATAATTATTAAATATAACAGTACAAGATGTAGAAGATAACGGTTATATAGTTATCAATAAATTTCTTGACTGCAAGACACATACTCAGAGGACATTTGTCATTTCAGGTATATTTCAAATTACATTACACCGAAAATACTTTGCTTAGCGCCCTAAATAGTAGATTGTTCATTAAATATGCTATTGGAATATATATCAACTTGTACATTGTTCATTATTTATGCCATTGGCATATGTATCAATTAAGTGGTTTGTATTAATGAAATAAAAATCATTTCGAGAGAAACCGTTGCATGTTTGAAAGTTCCCTATCTGGAAGACTACACAGGTTACTGTTTCAGGCTCTCTTCTGCGACGCTCTTAGCTGACTCTGGGGCAAACATTATCTCCATCAAAAGACATGGAAGTTGTAAGTTTACTTCAGTGACGAAAACATATATTGAAAACTATATCGAGAATAAAAGTTTCAAATTGAATATGTACGAAACTGGCTGTAGTTTCTGATTCAATAGCTCCGTCAGCATTGATGAACCAATCGAAAAATAATTCCGGTACAATAATAGGGGCTACAGAACAAGATATGGTTTTAGAAGATCCATCCTCCATACCTGGAATAAACATAATTAAGTCATGGTCAAATGATAAATAGAAGACGTTCATTTTAATACCAGACATAATTAACTGTCAATTGGTCAATAGAGGTCATCCATCTTAAGGCCAAGAGCATACCGAATTGTCTATTAGTCAATAAGGAGCGTCTATCTTAACACCTGGAGATTTTATGAACCAAAGTACTTCTTTATCTTCTCGTAGCTGATAAGCTACGTGAAGATAAACATAAGCTTCATATTAATTATATTGAAAATACTCTGCTTAACGCCCTAAATTATGGATTGTTCATTAAATATGCTATTGGAATATATATATATATATATATATATATATATATATATATATATATATATATCAATAAAGTGGTTTGTATTAATAAAATAAACAGTTTTAAAACCTGAAAACGGACTTTTCCGCGCGTAGAACATCTCTATCTCGAAGTTGAGTGGCCGAGAACAAATAAACCAACACATAAATGCAGAATATGTGTTTTATGCGACAGTTTTACTTTTTTCAACTAGTCCACCATCGTGTTTTCTCATGGACAGGGTGGGGTGTGTCCTATCCACTTCAAAATTAATAGATGTCGTCTGGTAAACGTCCCTAATCAGAATCAGTCGAGGCCCGATCGATCCGACACGATTTAATTGAGTGATCGTGCTAAAAAAAGCAAATTCTCAAATAGTCCACCATTGTACTTTCTCATGAGCCATGTACGTGGTAGAGTGTTCTATCCACCTCAAAATCTATAGGTGTCACCTGGGAGACGTCCCCGATCATAATCAGTCAAAACCCGATCGATCCGACACGGTTTAGTTGAGTTATCGTGCTGACAAGAATAAATGCCAACGACAACGACACACACAGCAAAAAAATAAAAAAAACAAATTTTTTAGGCCTAAAAACGAAAAATGAATCCAAAAAAAATTTGCTTTTTTACTTTTTCTTTACACGATTACATTACTTTTCCGCGTATAGTGGAGTTCGGAAAAGTAATAAAAAACATTCCAAGAGAAACCGTTGAATGTTTTAAATTACTCTATCCAGAAGACTACCCGGGTCAATGTTTCAGGCTCTCTTCTGGAACGCTCTTTGCTGATTCTGGAACAGACATTACCTTCATCAAAAGACATGGAGGATGGAAGACTACTGCAGTGACGCAAACGTACATTGAAGACGATATTGAGAATAAAAGTTTCAAATAGAATAGATTGAAGTTTCTGAATAAGTAGATTCATCAACACTGAATCTCCATCGAAAAATAATTTCTATATCATAATTGGAGCTGTAAAACAAGATACGGTTTGGTGGGGTACCTTGTGTCCACGTCTGAAATAAACATGATCAATTGTAATATCAAAAACTTCAATTTGCAATTTTTTAATAAAGAAGATAACCATAGTGGATTAATTTGATTTATAATTTTTTTGGATTTGAAATAATGTTTCGAGTATACATAATTATTGAAGCAATTTTTTCGATTAAAATTATCTGTATGAAAAGACTTTCTGTAAGACTATTTGTTTTAGAATAAAAATATTGTTTCCGTTCCAGTTAGATAAAGTGTCATTTTAAGATTTAAGAAATACAATGTTACTGACTTTTTCTCATTTTATTTTGAATCGTTTTCTCCTCTTGTGCAACATACTGAACAGAATAGTATGTACGAATATATTTAGATAGAGCAATAAAGCACAAACGTTATCAATAATTAAACCAATCGAAATGTAAATAATTTGTTAATTTTAGTACTTAAAATATCTAGCAGATATTCTATATGTATTTAAATGAGGTACATTAATTAATTTATATTTGACACCGACTATTTCTCCATTCTCTTGATCGTTATGAGTTATGAGACTACCTTCCTCAACAACATATATACAACAGCTAGTCACCTGTTCCTGTTATCCTGATATGATCGTTTGCCATGGTAACATTTTATAATTGACAAAACATCGGGCATAATTTGTGATTCTTACCGTACAGTCTTAAAATATATAAATAAGTATATAATTAACAATAGCTGCGATATGGATGATATATTCTCACCAAGTGACAACGACATATACCAGGAAGAATTAGAGTACCTGGAAAACATCCACGAGGAGCAGGAAAAACCATTCTCGTACTTCGACATATTAGATGCTCCAAGGATACTCTCCGATCCTGTAGATTTAACTTTAGATCACCTGAAGGAGATAGCTTATGAGCTTGGTTTAATAAAACTGTACTGGCCCGAAATAAAGGATCCTTTCTTCGAAGACCGCGTAAACTTTCCCAGAAGTTATTTGACGAACAATGACAAGGAGAAATTGGTTCTCCTTTACGCTGAGAATTTCAGAAGACAGTTCTGCTTTAAGTACCCAAACAGGAAACCGCTGCTTCTAGCGTGCGAAAATGAGTGTGGAATGCAGGTGAGTTTCGTTTATCTTACTCGAATGTCAGTGGCGGTGCCTCGAGGTGGGTAAATCGGGCAGTGCCAAACTTAAAATATTTGCAAGAAATTTAGACTAATTTATAAGCGTTTGGCGATAGCAAGGATAAAAGTGCATCATGCCTTGACCGGGAATCGAACCCGGGTCTCCCAATTTCCGGTTGGTTGCTCTGACCACTAAGCTATCAAGGGCACTTATTATCCTTGCTAATGTTGTCAATTTGACGCATCGCTACAAGTGAACTTAATTTTAATTTATGAAATATATGAATATTTACTAACCATATGACAAGATTTGTAGTGAAAATTTCGGACTGTGATCGTAAAGCAACAAGCACCTATTAATTTCTTATGCGCTTGCCCATACGAGACCATGTAATATTTATTAATTCACGGCATACGTCCCAAATGGTCTAGACCAGTGATTTTCAACCTTTATTTCGTCACGCTGTACTTTTAATAAATTAAGAATTCGGCAGTACACTAACGAGATAAATTACTGTTACGACTGGTAGAATACATTACGGAGGGTTTCAACCGGAAGAACGTCACTGCAGCAATATTCCTAGACGTCTCCAAGGCTTTCGATAGAGCCTGGCACGACGGGCTTCTAATCAAGATGTTAGACTTGGGATACCCGATGGCCCTGGTGAAACTGATCAAGAATGCGCCTGACAAGAAGACGATTTCGCGCCAGAGTAACCTCTGCATCGAATCACTGCAGCAAGTATCGGACTACAGGACCATCGAGGCCGGAGTACCGCAGGGTACGGTGCTGTCACCTCACCTCTTCAACATCCTCACGTCAGACCTGCCAAGGACAGAGCGTACGACCACTGCGCTGTACGCTGACGACGCGGCGATCGTTGTGAAGTCGAGGGCGCACCTACAGCGTACTACGGAGGAACTAGCCGACTAAAATTTTATTTGGTCTATTGATGTTGAAAATTGAAAATTTAATGTATAACAAAATAAAAGCGAATAATGACGACCATTTAATTTATTTAAATAATTTTAATAAGGTCAGTAAACAACTGTATATGATTTTTTTAGTCGGACGTGCCTATTTCAAGTTGAATTAATTCCGATGGACACTCAACGTACCTCTAGTTAATGTGAAGTAAAATTACGTAATGCCCTTACTAAGAGTTTTAAAGAATATTTGTTCAGTAAATATACACAGTGGGATATCAAAAATTGCGTCATGAATTTTAAACAAATCGTCGGAGCCAAAGAAGTATTGCGCATTTATGTCAACGTTTTGATTGTCATTATTGCCAATTTGTGTTGGTATTTTGTGAAAATGGTTATCTAACTCATAAGAAAGGTGCTTGTAGACCAAATGATTGTACATAAAAAGTTGTTAATAGCATTCCTCAACGTATAGAATAAAAGCCTTACAAAACATTTGCACAAAAAAATTCGACTACGCTATGAAACACACGATTGTGCATCTATATAAATAGATGGACCTACCACCTACACCGATAGACTATCCCAGAAGAGGTATGCTGCTAGATAATTTAAAATTTAATGAATGATAATCTGCTAAACTTCTTTTTTTTTCTGAAGAAACATGGCATCATTTTTCAGGGCATACCAGCTCTCAAAAATATGCGTGCCCTGAAAAAGATATAAAAATATGTACATGTGAAGTACTAATGATCCACATATCTCTGTCAAATCTGCATTATATCCTTACAAAATTAATGTTTGGATGACAGCAGTTTCTCGCTGAGCCCTTTACTTTCAATTCCATCGTAATGGTACAGAAACAATATATTAACTGAGTTTATTCAACAACTACACGACAATTATCTTATTAGGCCATGAATATTTTCAGCAAGATGGTACAGCAATTGCAAATACGACACGACATACTACATACCTTTGCAAAATTGTTCTTTTGAACGGCTAATAAGTTTATATATACAAATTGATTTAGACTTAGAAAAAGCTTTTGATAATGTAAGATGGGAAAAAATGTTCGAGATACTAAAGTGCGCGGGAATGAAGTATAGAGATAGGAGAGTAGTACACAATCTATACAAAGAGCAAACTGTTGTTATAGAAGTAGAAGGGGAAAGAAGGGAAGTAGGTATTAGGAAAGGAGTAAGACAAGGATGTACGCTATCACCACTAATTTTTAATCTGTACATCGAAGAGGCGATTAATGTCGTAAAAGATAGAGTGGATTTCGGGATTAAAGTACACGGACAGAAACTAAAAAATGCTGAGATTCGCGGATGACATAGCAGTGTTAGCATCTAGTAAAGAGGAATTGGAATCAGCGTTGAACAAAATGAAGGCAGTGTTGACAGAGGAATGCGGAATGAGGGTGAATAAAAACAAAACTAAAGCGTTAATGTGCAGAGGGCGCGAGAGTAGAGCAAGAACGAAAGTACAAATTAATAATGAAAGTTTGGGGGAAGTTAAAAACTTCACTTATTTAGGAAGTAAAATAAATTGGGATGGAAGAAGCGTTAAAGATATAAAACAAAGAATAGCGCAGGGTCGAGTAGCTTTTAACAAAAAGAAAGCACTTTTATGCTCGGGGGTAATAAGCTTAGAAACAAGGAAGAGATTTTTGAAAACATATGTATGGAGCACGGCACTATACGGTTGCGAAACCTGGACGGTAGGGGAAGCAAGTAGGAAGAAATTAGAAGCTTTTGAGATGTGGTGTTACCGAAGAATGATGAAAATACCGTGGATTGGTAGGGTTAGAAACGAAGAAGTATTAGAGAAAGTAGGCGAAAAAAGAAGTATGTGGAAAAACATAAAGAAGAGAAGAGATAGAATGGTATGCCACTTGCTGAGGCATGGGGGAATAGTCCGCGATATTTTGGAGGCAGAAATAGGAGTGAAGAAAGGCAGAGGTAGGCCTAAATTAAACTACTGCTCGCAAATAGTAAGGGATGTAGGTTATAGCACAATTAGCGAAATGTGTAAGTTAGCACAAGATAGGAGAAGCTGGAGGTTAGCGTCCAACCAGTCTTAGGACTGATGACCTCATGATGATGATACAAATTGAGTTTCCTACGATCCCTCTCTGTTTGACCATTATGGATTATTCTGTGTTCTTTTACTTAAAAAATAGGATTTTAATAGGAGCTGTAGGTATTTTAAAAGAATTATAAAAATTATAGAAATTGTCGGAGAGCGCGCAACCATTGCACTAGAACAGCAGTTCTCAAACTTTTCTGGCGACGGAACCCTTTTGGAAAGCGAGATATTTGACGGAACCCTAAAATAATCAAAAACTGGTTTATATGTATTCTTTATTAATAATCATGTTACATAATAATCAAATATCTAATGGGAGGTATGAAACTGTGGCGCGAGTGGCGCGACCGCTCCAGTCAGTCAATCAGTGTTGAACTGTTGACTAAGCTTCTGGCTGAAATGTCGCGCTTTCATATTACGCATTCCACTATTACTCTTTTAGTTAATTTTTTATCTTTATGTTGGAATATTTAGATAGACTTTATTTTCCTCTGCAACCTTATAGTACCCCTTTAGTATTTTTTTTTTCATTATGACCAGTATTTTCGCGGAGCCCCCACAGAGGCTTTGTAATGCCCTAGGGCTCCGCGGAGCACACTGGAGTATGGCTGCACTATAAGAAGGCGAAAAACATTTCCAAAAGTTCTGTACCTTTAACAGAATTCAAAATATGATGATATAAGCTAACATGGATTTTTTTCATATCACCGTAGACCAAGATAATTTTTATATTTTGTATTTATTAGTGTGTGGTATTTATATATTGAGTGTTATATTTTTTATATTTATTAGTGTGTGGCTTATATACATTCTCCTGAGTCTTAAATTTGATTTATACTGAATATAATTTACAAGTTTACAATATTTGTGTAGAAAATGGTGTGCACAACAATTCGTCCCACCACTCTTCTCTATCCAGAAATTGAAACTTGGCAACAGTGCGCCCAATTTGTGGCAGATCAACTTAAGTTCGAGCCCTATGAAGATCTTCCTACATTAATCGCAAGTACCCTTTTTCATCTTTTCTAAACCTGAAATTTGAAACTGGTAATCCTAACTAATAATATGCTACATTATTCTGCTTACTCTGGTCTGAAAAATTAAACTTAGCAATAATGTAATGTAGTCAGTTTAAGTTTGTGCTTCATGAAAATCAATTTATTTTTTATATCGAAAAATATTTGAATCTATGCAAAAGTTTTCCAATCTGAATACATTAATATAAAAACGCATTTCATTATCCAGAAACAAAAAATAAAATTGGCAACACTGTACTCGTTTTTTCTTACCATTTGCGTTATTAATTTAAAAATGCATTGCATTGGCAATTTAAGAGTGGATATATATATATATATATATATATATATATATATATATATATATATATATATATATATATATATATATATATATATATATATATATATATATATATATATATAATAAAAACTGGTAATTTAAAAAACAATATCGCTTAGAGAAATGTGTAACGAAATATTGAACAAAAGGACTTGTTTAAATTCCAAATCAAATGTCGATTGTTTAAATTTCAAATTTAAATATTTTTCATGTTGAAAATTATCTTCACCATTATTAACAAACTAAAACTTGGCAGCAATGAGTTCAATTTGTTGTAAATCTCTAGCAGATACATAAAATAAAGGTAAGTAAAATTTTGGTTTTATAAAATATAAGAAGCACGTATTATTTTTGACATTTTCGTAGTTATATTGGGAATAACTTCTCATTTATTGATTACCAGAATGTATGAGACGCCAATGGATGTTTTATGGATTTTAAGATTTTTAGTATTTGAAAAATATAATTAATTTTTTGATTGGCCTCAAGCTAAATCGTAACATTATTTGTAAAAAATAACTAACAATATAAAAAACGACACAATAGTTCATCGGATATATACGCTATTTTCCCATAACCATGCAGCCATATTTCTTATCATATCAATGCAATGAGATATTGGTTACATTTGTGGTAATGAGAAACTTTAACTACGAACGTTACTCGTTCTAATATATCTATTGATAAATTATTAATTATCTAGTCTCTAAAACTAGCCCAACCATATAGCTTACGGAATATCCTCACTCTATATAATATATTGTGGTCTGGGAAAATTTTATGGACCGTGGGAATTTTTGTCGGCGGACGTCAAAGTATTATATTTGTCTGCTGAAGACACTGACGAGACGGTCAGTAATCTTTATTGACGGCTATAAAATGAGCGAAAATGTTTGGTCGGCATATATCAAAGGCATTGCAAAGGTCTTGTATAAAATATCTATATATTTTCTATAAATATATATAGACAATTAAAATATTTAATTCCAAATATATATATATATATATATATATATATATATATATATATATATATATATATATATATATGTGTCTTCGATGCAATTTTAGGAATAGGTCATTTCCCATCTCAATGGGAATCAAGATATCACAAATTATATTAATACCAAAAGCGGAAAAAACACTAGAAGAGGCCACATCATATCGTTCTATAAGTCTATTGGCGATCATGTTCAAAATCCTTGATAAATTAACATTGGGCAGACTAAAGCTACTACTGAACGAGAGAAATATCATACCAGAACACCAATTCGGCTTTCAAGGACAACATGCTACAAATGAACAGGTGTATAGAGAGGCGGATGTGATAAGAGACTCCTTTGAAAACAAGGAATACTGCTCGGCAGTCTTTTTAAATATCTCTCAAGCGTTCGATAAAGTTTGGTATAAGGAACTACTCTTCAAAACCACAGGACAGTTACCACAACCTTACCATCAACTTGTTAAATCATATATGAGCGATCGATACCATGGTGAATTATCATACCATAACATAGTCTTTACACAATAAATACTCATTTCTTTGAGAATTATTTTAAACTGGGAAAAGAGACTGATAGCTGTTGTTGCATCGAATACGGACCTCTCCACCGAGAAGCTAAATTCTGATATGCGGTAGACATTTTCGTGTCCCCACTCCGGGAAAACAATTGCAAAAACTACGCGAGTGTAGACAGTCAATAGCTGAATATATACGAGTTACCTTTTGATTTGTAATGTATTAATACCTTTGTACGTATCTACTTAATTATTATGTTTAATAAACTTGTCAATTAGACAATATAGATATTCAAGTACGCGAAATTCTCAAAATCTGCACATTCCCACCATACAGCTGTAGTTGTACATATCTCGTCTCTCCCGGCCATCACACCTTACATATTTGTACGGTCCAGATACGTGCATGATATTTTATGCAAAAGAGTACAAGAAATCGATTGGTACAAACTAGAAAAATGTACTCTAGTTAATTTCAAAGATACGTTGGTCAAAATCAAGACAAATGTGAAACTACAACATCTTGACCGTAAAAAGTTAATACCTCGAAGATCAACCATTTTCTGTTAAAATTAGTATTATCATCAAATTTCCCGTTACTTTCTACATGAGATACATAATTTAAAAGTACCCATTTGTATGAGAATTATTTTAAAGGACACCTGCAAAAAGAAACTTCTAGTTGAAGCCGTACATTTTCGATGAGTTTGTCGCATAAATCTGTTCAGGTCGCCCCTGCGCGAGATAATCATGCCCTCAAACCGCTCGTGCAGAATGTCCATCGTGGCATGCGCTATGTGACACGAGCGCCGTCCTATTTTAGCCACATGTTGTCGGTATCCATATCATCCAGTTTATGTTACAAGAAGCTGTTTATCATCGATCTGTGGCGTTTGCCGTTAACGGTTACGGGAATGCCAGTTTCGTTTTGGATGACGTACGGACCGATGATTTCGCCAAACCAAAATCAGCAACAAACAGTGACTTTCTCGAGACGCATTTGGTGCTGGTGTATCTCGTGTGGATTGGTATCGTCCCAAATCCGACAACTTTTCTCGTTCACATATCCATTCATCCATAAATGGGCTTCCTCGCTAAAGATGATTTTTTGGCGAAATTTGGGTCAACTTCCAACTACTCCAGAGCCCAATCAGCGAACACACGGCGTTTTATATGGTCGTTTACCTTAAGTTCCTGGGTCAGTTGGATTTTATACGGGTGCAGATCCAAGTGCCGACGAAAAATTCGCCAAGTTGAAATCGTAGAAAGGCCAAGTTCTTGCGAACGACGAGAAATTGACTGCCTCGAATTTTCCCGTACACTCTCACGCACAGCAGCGATGTTTTCAGCAAACCTTGTATTTCGGTGACGTACGGGTGTTAGCTGATTACTTATCAAACCGGTTGACTCGAATACGGCCACCAAACGTCGAACAGTCGAGTCGGGGGGACGGTTGTGGCGAGGATAAAAATCACGTAATACGCGGAACTTCCCCAGTGATTTGCCAACCTCTACTGAAAAATTTACAACAAATTCTACAGACGTTGCTTTAATAACGTGGCCGCTATAACCTAACAAATTTCGATCGTCCCTATTGAAAGACGCTGTACAATTAGTAGATGTAAATACGGGGGTCGAAGTTTTAAAAAACTAATTCAGCGCGGTAGCCTCAATTACAAACTTGACTAATGAACATATTAATTTGGATCAACCCCACGCCTGTTTTATATCTGATCAACATTGTTCGATGCGAGCGTCGGCCCATTGTTGAGATTTATTGCCACTAAATGAACTCTGATTTCGGACGACTTTTACTTCGCCGTTCAAGATGAATTGTTCCGGGCGGAACGCTTTTTGTGGGATCTATTTCAACTTTGTATTCAACGTGAAAAATGTGTTATAGGGCGGGAAGATGCGTAGGTGGTTTAACTTCGTGGAGAGGGCGAGTCGTAATGCGGTTTTCGGTGCGATGAATCACTCGAATGGGTTAATTGTTTCACATAAAGGGGTTGTTAATGCAATCATAATAGGTGTCTTTGCCGACTCGGCGGGATTTGAGGGTGTCTCTCTGTAAGGTGACGCTGGCTTTAGGAATAAGTCGTTTTCAGGCACGGACCCATAGGAGACAATTTTGGGATTTGTTTATTTTATTTTATCCATCCATCATTACAGAATACATGATATTAATAATACAAACTATGTCGGTAAATGTTTACAACAGAAGAACGTAAATACAACAATATTTTCATGAAACATGATAAATATTATAGAACACTTGTGTAATTCTGCGCATAGGAAGTTGTAATTCCAGGGGCGTAGCGTGAGAAGAGAATCTAGGGATGTGATAAAAATTATAAGGGGAAGAGGTATAGTCGGATGTATATGAAAATGAAATGAAATATGAAAATGGTGAATATAAAAAAGACACTAACCTACAATGATTATGCTGAGGTATATATCCTAATTTTTAAAATGAAGATAAATTCTTCTGTTTTTGTTTGTCCAGCGAGAACGTCTATCACTGTTTCTTCAAATGTTGGAGACAATCTCATACTCGTATCTTATAACAAGGCACTTTCAATATGTATTAATGCTAAAGCTGACAGTCTTTCTTGCTTTTTAAATATCACAGATAAGTCTTTATTCTCTTTAAACTTGAAAATGATCTTTCCGCGGAACTGCTTGTGGCAGGAATAGTCAAAATTATATGACACAATTTTGAAGACTCCGGGTAAACAGAAGGTAATTGAAGAGACATAATATATTGGTGAAGCTCAAACACAGTGCTCTTTTTCATATCGGGATCACTATAAATCACTGAAAGTTCACTTTTTAACCGAATTGCGTCAAAAAATGTTCTATATGTATCTACTAAAGAGTAAAAAGGTTCGTCAGTAAAACGTTTCACGTAAGAAGTAAATTATGTGGAATCTAGATTTAAGAATTTCAGTTTAGAAATTTCACTAAAAAGTTCACTAATGCTCAAAGTAATAACGTCCAAAATTCATAAAGCAATCGTGCGTAGGTGCTTTTCTTATCTTGTTCAGGAATTAAATCCAAACGCATTATTTACTTGGTGGTTGATTTTCTAACACAAATCTATCCATACTGTCCCAAATATCACTAAACTCGTTTCTCATTTTTTGAATATGTGATTTAAAATCGGCGATCTTTTTATTGCAGTAATTAATACCTGATATTTCTGTCTGCAGGATTTTAAATAGACTCTTGGAATGTGGGAATATTGCAGAAAACACTGCTAAGAAAAAAATTGTCAAAGTCGTGCAATAAAGTTAAAATACCTCTAGCACAAATAACGGTTTCTCGATCCCATTCCTCATTCCTATCTCTAATTATTCTATAACTTTCAGCAGTTATCGTTTTGTGAAAAAATGGACAGATTACGAGAAATCGCTATCCAAACTAGAATTTTGATGGATTACAAATAGGTATATACCCTATGGCACATTCTAGCCAAAAGTTCTACAAACATGCGAATTGTTAACTATATATGATAAAAATATCAATACATGTATATATTGATAAAATTATTTACAATTGCAAACGATATAATTTAAATTTTAAGGAACCTCATGATATATTGTTATATACACCCCTGGGCAAAATTAACGCATCGGCAAGACTTCTCATTATTTCTTATAAATTTTGGTTTAAAGACTTAAGGACGTACGTATACAAAATATAAACGTAGGTAGGTACCTACTTACCTATTATCAGGCCTATTCATATTTACAAAGTGTACACCATAAATACATCAATTTCTGAGCACACCGGAGCCCTCATTTAATTTGGCCGCCCCTGGCCTCCGACAGGCTTAGTCCGTCACTGCCCATAACAAGATCGGAAGAAGTCTTTAGATTCAAGAGATGATCTTATGTTAATTCGTCTTCTAAAATTCCACCAGTTTAGAGTTTAGAGCAGAACCCTAGATCATCAGCTTAAAATGTAGCAATTTTTGAACGAACGGTGATCTTAATCACTTAATACTTACGAAAAGTAAATCTTAATTCATCAGATGGACGTCAACGAGTCTGACGAAGGCCAGGAGGGAGATGTCCTGTCTGCAATATCTCTCCGAGGATCCCATTTTTCTTGTGGATCAGTAATGTTCTGAGTAGGATAATGTTTTAATGTTTCAGTGGTTTCGGGTTTGGTTCGGTTCGATTCGGTTTCGGATTTGGTTCATATACGGGGGAGATCCATGAATGTACATTTCTACATAGAAAACATCATAGAAGAACATGTGATGCCATTGCCGTTTTTACAAATCCAAAATTTAATTTGAAAACCTGTTTTACAAAAACCTCATATACAATATTGTCCTCAGTACACTCGTCCATAAATTGTATTATACTTCACTGTAGAGTATAGATCTATGTTTCATCCATAATTTGTATTCCACGAATTTATATAATATTCTTCGAATATATGTTTTAAATCATAAATAAATTTACCTGGATCAATAATATTTGCAACTAAAATGTTTCCTTTTGAAGTGTTATTTTGAGAGAAATATTTTTTAAAGCGTCTAATATGTCTAAATGATATGGCGATATGGGATGATTGAAAGTATTCTCATTACAAGAAACATGTTTATCTGATGTAAGTATCCATTAGATAAGTTAGACTCGCTATTTTCATATAATATTTTTGTTGACTTACTATCAATAAAATTTTCATCATCAGAACAACGTTTACTGGTTGAAGGAATGCAATTAATACCAGGAGATATATCTGCAGTAGTTGATTCTAGAAAACAAAATGAACTATTCAAGTAAAGACGTCTTGACTGGGTGTAAAAATCAATATGATTAGGTACCTACTTAGCAAAATTCATTTTATTAATTAACTTAAAAATATTATATCTTCTTGAATTTACCGCGGGAGCAACATAACATAAATTACACAGCCACACAAATTTGTTTTTCTGATCTGAGGGTTTAACTATGTTTATTATATGTTTTTGGGGTCGCTGAATCCGAATCATAGGTCTATCACATCAGAATTCTGCCACAACCTCAAAAATGCATAATTTAAGCTATTAAACACATATAACCCTAAGAATGAGGTTGTAATCTGAAAATCCAAGCTACTAAACCTGAACTAACTAAAATTTCTTTTTAATCTATCGTGCAACATTTTTTCTGATCTTTATGAATAAAATCTAATACAGGATGTTCCATTTCAAATAATAAATCTGACAGATTATTTCTGATAAAATAAAAGATGTAGCAACATTGCCTGTATCATTTTCGAGTCCACAGTGCTGTGTTACCCTCGTGTACCAAATTTAATTACAATTTGATTAGCAGTTCTAGAGATATGTGACCTATTCCTTTACTAGCCTTGTATAAAGTTTTCCTTCCTTT
The DNA here is from genome assembly GCA_037954035.1 of Rosalia funebris. NCBI lineage: Eukaryota > Metazoa > Arthropoda > Insecta > Coleoptera > Cerambycidae > Rosalia > Rosalia funebris. The sequence goes on along the minus strand of JAZFAV010000034.1, from coordinate 13,789,126 downwards.
TCCAAAAATTAAAGTTATATAACCTATCGCCTTTTTGAGGCGTCTTATACATTTGAAAATAAAATCGCTCAATGCATTTTTTTAAACAGAATAACTTTCCTTTTCAATATTTCTTTCTACTGAAAATCGTTTGTCTAAATAGTACTGGGTCACCCTATATTTCATGTTCCATAGTTTATCCAAACTTGTTTTATATGTAGATGTAGTACAAGTCGTAATTTTCTAATAAAAAACCTATCAAGAGAGATATACATATTCCATATTACAGATTTGTCGACGTACGTTTCCCCTTGTCCCACTAATAACATTAATTATCTAAAAAATCTCAGTAATTTCATTAAGTAATCATGGCGATATCCATAAGTGGATAAATATCGCTAAATAAAAGGGAACAGGAAAGAAAAACACGCCTACAACTAATTTCAACCACTTATTATATTAAAATACCTCTCATGTGGAAAAGCACCCCTAATAGGCCATATTAGATAATAATTCGTCGAGGGTGAAGTCATTTTAGGGGATGCCAAAGGTTCGACGGATCTTTTATCTGAACTATAGTTATAAAAACAACCCTCTTCAATAGGTCGTACGTTCTACCCGTCCTTCTTATTGTGTGTGAAATAGATGCAGCAATTTTCCGCACGGTCCGAAGCATTTGTAAATTATTTTTTTATTGGCAGCACTTTAAATTATACCGATGTAATAAAAATATACAGGCTGTACTAGAAAGGTAAATGTCAACTAGTCATTATGCTCTTTTTATCTTGTATCGTCTTTAAACAAAATAAAAATATTCTATGCAACTCTTCTTATACATTCTATATAATTGTAATATGTTAAATACTGGTGGAAAAATAAATTGTTTAACATTCATAACACTTTCATAAAACAGTTGTACACAAACTATTTGTTGTTGAGCTGTTAATCGCAGCATGTTGACGTCGTATGATTTGTAGATGACGAAATGTGTGATATATTCAAATCCTAGAGTTCCAACTGAAACACCCTGTATAATGTATTTTAATTTATATTAAACTTTACTTGTTTGTTTGCCCCAACTTTCCTTATCAGAAATATATTTGTTCGCTTTAGAATTATGACTTACCATAATTAAGAAATTATTATTGTCTTTGTATGGCACTCAGTGGCGGCCGGTGTAATTTTTGACTGGGGGTACAATCTATAAAATAATAACAAACGAAAAATTAAAATAAACTTACCTATGTCTAAGCCTGAGGTTATCTATATAGAAAATTTATTCGTCTGTTCTTGGAATTCACAAAAACGTCAATTGCAAGATCATTAAAATCCAGATTTTAATAATCTAGAATCGCTGCAATTAGCATTTTCTCCATATTCATCATGCGAAGTGAATTTTAGTCTATCTTGCGCGTATTTTAATAATAAAACAGTATCACTAAAACAATCCGTCAGGTTTCGATCTATAAATAATTGCAAAATTGCTAAGCAATTTGCTGCTTCACGAAAATCTTCCCTGCTGTATACAACCGTTAATTCACTTTTCAATTTAACTTTGTCCAAAAATCTATAAGTTTTCGTTACATTGTCAAAATCTTGAATGGGGAATTGTTTCTCATAGTCATTAAATTATAGTTTCGACGCTAATAAGTGTTCTATAAACTCAAATCTGTCTTTAGTTTGGGCAATTAATATATCACACACTTCCTTAGTTTGTGCAGAAAATGATATTATGGGATCATATTGTTTTTTTTTTTTCAGGCGAATTAGAGTAATTAGATGTCCGGATTTTTATAATTGCGTCTTCAAAATTATTCAAATAACTGCTCATCTTGACCGCATTCAATGATCGAGACTGAAATCCTTTAAAAAAGATTTCACAATAAAGCGAAAAACGCGAGCCAGTATTTAAAGTTATCGTTATTTAAATAACCCAATAATATTTGAGTCTGATTTTTTGTATTGTAACCATTTCTCGCAGTGTCAAAAATATATTCTAAGCATTCTTTTAAAAGTTCAGCGTTTTCAGAAACGGTTCATACAGTTTGCGTATTAAAATTACATTATATATTCCACCGAATATGTCTCCATTGCGATCTCTTCCCTCTCGTTGTGGTTATAAAAATACAAACAACATGTGACCACGTAAACAGCCCAGATTCAACAGACAATATAGAGATTCAATATACAATGCTATACAGTACAATACAAGACAATACAATAGACAACCTGATGCAATACACTTGGGTCAAAGCTTACAGAATAAACTTTGCTTTGCGTGGCCGTGCAGTGCACGCAAATCTCATATACATGCGTATAGAAATCTCCTGTTTCACGCGCCCGAGTCCTCTCTTTCTAATACATGGTATTAGAAATATCCCATAGATAAATCTGATAAATTCTAGGGCTGGCAACTCTTGGGACATCTAACAAGCTGTAAGCGAGACTTAGATATCGAAACAGTCTATGTATAATGATAATGTAATGTATACATAAACACCTAATAGGTATTTTTAGGAATTTTTAAGGGAATTCACTGCACAAATGCACCTACAATAAAACCGCCACTGATGCCATTACCATTTATTCTTTCTTCTTATTCCTTATTCTTACCATTTATTCTTACCATATATTCTTCTAAAACATATTCTCGTTTGAAGCACCACATATAACTTGACGTTTAGCCAATCGTATTTAATATTAATTTGGTTTTACTATTCACCTGTTTTTATTCCATACACATATATTAAAATTATCATTCATTTTAATATACAGTGAAGCTGTAAATGTTGGAACAAATTGGATTAAACCATTACCAGCTAATAATTGTTTAATCAAACAAATTTACCATCCCTACTCATACGCATATATACGAAGTTAAAATATATGCGGTATATACATATGTATCACCTAGACTTGCAAGCGCACTTCACTTTAACCTTGTCGGCGTGTTTGACCATCTACTGTGCAAATTATGTAAATTTAGTAATATATATTATATATGTACACTGTAATAAATTATATATTGTTCCGCCACTGATGAGGCATCCAAGTGGGCAGCTCTAGTTATAATGAATTGCATTAATGTGTGAATGGAAGGTACCTATACTAAATTGTGGTAATTTTCAGACTCGTAATAGTACATTTCTTTTTATTAAAAAGTAGAACTTTAGAGATCTGCGACAGCATCAGTCGCCAGTCAAAGCTCTTCTAGTAACGAGTGAATGATAAAATATAATACATTTTAAGCAATCAATTTGAGAATAAAGGGGATGTAATAAACCGCATTTTTACTAAAAAAATTTTATTCAACATATTTATTTTCAATAACTATTTTGTTTAATGTTAATTTAGTATCAATATGTATCGTCAAGTTAGTATGTGTCAAATGGTGGCACGCCATAATCAGTATATAAATCCTTCCAAAATTTTATGTTATACTGTTCCATATTAGACGACAATTTGAGATCGTTGCCAATATCTAAATAAGTCACGCGATTGTAAGAAGATCTGGGCCAACTTATATTTTGTAATAGCGGGTCCTGTTGTGGAGTTGGATTGCTGAAACATATGCAATGAGAATAAATAATGTTTTGTTAAAATTGTGACTGGTATTTCTTTTTAAATACACGCTTTAGTTGTTAACATGACACCATAAGGAATTTTACATCGTTCTTTGGAGAACGTTTTGTCATTATTGTCATACTGGTTACGAGCAGAATATAATGAAAAAGTAAACCTTTAGATCTAAACTTCATTTTTGAAAGAAAAATGGAACAATTAACGTTTTCAATATATAAACTTAAGTTATTATTTCAAAAAAACTTGCATTATGTGCGTAATTACGATTAACCACGTGGCGTGGGTCCAAATCCCAGCACCGGTGCTGACAATGGTTGCATTCATGGATAACTTGACTTTTAGAATACATTTATGAAAATTATAAATATTATGCATTTTTAATGTTGTAACACAATCATAAGTAAAGGTTTTTGATACAATTTAGAACAGGTCCGTTTTGAGGAGACGGTAAATCCAGAGACGTGCACAGATTTTTTCTAAAAGAACCTTGAATCTTAAAACTCGAATTCTGCAAAGTGGCGTTAAATTTTGCACACATGTACCGTTTTTTTCTCCAAAAAGACACTCCGTAATGGTCTACACATAAAAACAAACCTGTTAAAATTGCATAATAAATAAAAATTTTACAGAATGACTCGAGAGCAAGTGAGTCACATTGTATATGCAGTCTCACAAATTTCTATATATGCTATTTAATACAAAAGTTACACCAGACATCGGCGCATTTCGTGAACCAAGTTGGCATTATTGGGATATGATCAAAACTGGGCTTTTATTGACTTGTGGTGTTACTGGAAAATTGGACTCCTGTTTTTGTAGCTGCATCAAAGGTTCCGGCCTCTTCCCATGAATATAGCGAGTGGAGAAGAAACAAATTTTTCTATTCATTTTACTGTAAATGTAAATATATCAGCTATTATAATTAGAGGAGTTAGAGAAAAGCACTTGCACTCTAGAGCTTTCTTTGAGTAGAAAAATGAGCAGATTTTTTATAAATTTTCAAGATATCATTTTGAATATTCAATAAATATAGGTCTGTCTTCTATCTAGAATAATACCCTTTCAATTATCTTTCTTTGTTTATGATTATTACGAGTACAATATTTTCCTTATTTTTAATGTTGTATTTCTTTGTCCCTACTATATTAAATGGCCAATAATTATTACCATTTTCTGGAAATTCTGTTAGATCATCATTTGTCAATTTGTCATGCATGTACTAGGAAATAATATGATTAATAACATATTGCTATATAATTACCAATAGGGATTATTTAATGAAAGTTAAAAAGCGTTCCTACATATTACATATTTTTAAAGCGAAGAACAATCATGTTTTTAAGTACGCTATAGCTAATTGTTAGAGCTACCCACTTAAATACCTCATCAGTGGTAATATTATATGTATATAAGCAACTACGTACTATTCACTTCATCGCTATTTGCCAAATAAAAAACTCTCTTATCTTGCCGATAAACGGAACAGTCTACCTGAGTCTAGCCATAAAAACAAGTCACGATATGAGATAAGAGCAGTTTGGGATTTTTTATTTTGCAAATAGAGATGAAATAAACTATATAATAGTTGTAATAATTTATATAATATGTAGGTGGCTATATGAGAGCAATGTTAAATTTAAATGCTTGTACCTACATCGATTCAAATATCTCAAGTCTATGAGACGGAATCTTGGTTATCGCAGAGTTACGCGAGTGTAACACCACTGATGCAGTACTCATGGGGCGCAGCTTCACTAATTATGTTTTATGCATATCCCGTAAAAAATCTAATTCAGATTATAAATTATTGATCTAACATGTAATAAACTTTCTAGACAGTCGCAGATTTCGAGGAATAAAAAAATATGATCATATAAATTAAGCTACTATCAATACAATAAACTATTATAAAATAAGTGACGCTTCAATTTATCTCGAAACTTTCTTTAAGAAATGATTAATTTTCTATCTTGGTTTCATTATGAAAAATTGTGGCTAGTAATGTCCGTTTGGTTTCTCAGCTTTTATAATATGAAATACAAATATATTGTTAGTGGTACTTTTAAAAAAGCATTAGAATAGTTTCCTTAATTCAAATATAATGATGTTGATATAGCATATTTTCCTTAAGATTTTCTAGTTTCTATATTGTCCACCGATACAGAACAAATGAATTTAAAAAAATATTACTTACGATGTCTTGGCGAAATTGGTCCACAATTTTATTAATCTTCTTCTTGTTAATATATCGGCTTCAGAAGGATCGTTGATGTTACTTTCCCTCCTCCATATGTAATTTAAATCTTCACCATGACTAACACCTATATACAATACATAATGATTGGAGCATGTTCTTATATTTCTCTCAATTTAATTTAGTCTGTTAGTAACCTCTACCTCTTTTTAATGTAAGGAGTAAGTTATGAAAATCCATTATGGGACAACTGGTGACGAATAGTCTTTCCAGAATAGGCGCGGTTGTATTACGTTTCTCTGTTGATCGGTGACGCTTATTACGAGTACGACGTCGATTATCCGTCTAACTTGCTATTAATTGTTACCTTCCGCATTCTTTCCTGAATTTTCCGCAAGATTTATATTGAAAAACATTCAACTAAGCTAATAACCTATCATAATACCTCATCAGTTAAGTTTGAATAATTGATTATCATCACTGAATTTTTCTTAACAAATCTACATCAACTGTAGCATATTCCAACTACTTCGAAAATATTTTTGTTTAATTCTCTAAATTGTATAATTCTCAAAATAAGATGTAAAATGAAAAACGTGGAGCGCATGCAATAGATAATTGATGCATGAATAAAGCATTTAAATCACTAACAATTTGATTGCACTGGAAATGATATGAACTGTTGTGTGAGTTTTCTCAACGACAGCTACTCTCTACACTCCTTACCATTATCTATTACATGCGCCCAATATTTTTCACTTTAAATCTTACATTACAAGTATGTTCATAGCTATTAAAAATTCACAATCATAAATTCTCAGGACAGTCTGCATGGGGTTAGGAATTTTGTATGGGGCTAGAAGAAATTATGTTATACTTTTTTGTCCGTTTTAAAAATGTGGTATATTAATTTTTTTCTTTTATTTAAGTAATTATTTTCTGCTTTTTAGTCTTGTATGTGCGAAATTTTTCTATGGATTTTAAACATGTTGATGAGATTATAACAGAGACGTGGTAAATTTCAGGTTTATTTCAGTTTCTCTTCACCTGATCATTTCTGAATAGACAAACAACCAAACAGACAGACAAGACAGTGCCGTTCTGAGTTATATTTAAAGTTGCAAGTATCTAGCTCATCGGGAAGTTAATTTAAAATCAATTCCAAAATTTGTACCGAACAGACAGACAGACAAGAAGGCGAGTTAATAAAAATGTGGTAAAATAAATAAGATCATTTTATTAAAGTATTTCCAGTAAAGTAAAGATAATGTATTGTAAAAAGGCAAAATCCTTATAATAATCAGCCTAATGTGGACCATTTAATTAAATCCTATTGAACGTACCTGATGTTTTACGAGGTTCCCCATCAACTCCCAGCCTTCCTTCATAAGAGAATCTGTAGTAATATAATTGAACGTACTTGGCCAGCAGACTTGCATATTCATGAATAGCTCTGACGAATTGATCATCTGTGACGAACTGAAAAAAAGAAGAATTAAAATAAGTATCGAAAACGTAATATAATACAAAAAGTTATATTATTTAAATATTTAGGATTTAGCACAAACCTGGACAAGGTTCTCATTCGAAAATTCAATTCCAAACATCCCGAAGTACCTGCGTTTTATTAACAGTCCCACAATTACGCGTGAAAAATACGAATCGATATTCAAATCGATGGGTATCAGCTTCGTAGAAAATATGTCATAAGTAAATAGATATGGTCGTATGCTGTCGATGACTAAAAAATAAAACAATAATAGTACACTATATCGAAATAATATCCATATTTATCTTGGTCGATGGTGGTCACAGATTTTAAAATAATTATCGAAGATACACTAGGCACAAAAATTGAGGGTTGTAAAAAATCTTGAATTTTTAGGTGATCTTCAAAGGGCTGTAACTTAGAAAAAAATAGTCGCAGAGCAATTAAAAAAAAGAAAATTGAAGCTATAGGTTTGTAGTTTTTAGATCTTGAGCTAAGAAATTTTTACCGTTAGCAGTTTTTGAGTAATCATAAGAAAACCATCAGAAAAAAAATCCAAATTTTTGCTTGCTCTTCAAAATATCGACGGACTTCAATAATAAACAATAATTTTTTTCGGTGATTTCATCATAAAGCTTCTTCAGGTATCTTTATCCTCTTTAATTTGAATGGTCTGAAAATCTGGTACTATGATTTTTCGCTGAGTTATCGTCGTTGCAAACAAAAAAGTCAGTTTTGACTTTTTTTGTTTGAAAAACATTTTTTTTATACCAAAACATAAAAATAAATATATCGATTATTGGTAAAAAAAATACTTTCAACTTCAAAATATGAATAAAAAATTAAAAATTTATCCTTAAATTGATTTTTAGCAAAAACGACTAATTCAATCATTTCGAACACAATGAAGAAAATATCGCAGGCACTTTGAAAATTTCAGGGTTCCGTTTTTATACTTTGAGGTTGAAAAGAAACAGTTAATATCCTTAGTCTATCCATTATTTGGGAAGTTATGCCAAGTTAAGCGAATATCCCTAAATATGCAATTTTCTACTTGTATTTCAATCAATATTCTCGCACCGAAAATTTCTTTTCTATCAAGAACCAATAATTACAACTTATGAAAAATACTTTGCAGTTTTTGAAACCTTACTCGAATTTTCTGTACGATCATTATTTCTCGAGTAATTTATGACCAAAGTCAAAACTGATTCTTTTGCTTTAAACGACGATAACTCATCGTATAAGGCTTTAAATTAAAGAAGATAAAATTATCTAAAAAAGCTTAATGATGAAATTATTGAAAACAATTATTGACGTCCGTGGACCTTTTGAAAGGTAAGCAAAAATTTGTATTTTTTTTTTTTCGATAGTTTTATTATGAGTAGTAATATAAAGCCAGTACGAGCTCACTTTCGGGTCGCTATCAGACCAACCTCGATGCAGATGGCATGTGTCCATCGGGAGTGACCAAAGATGTGGGTGGAGTCGTGAAGAGTTCTTGTGGATGATCAACAATGACCAGAGGGTGCATAAAAAAACATGGCGGCGGCGGCGGCGGAAAAAAACGTCGCAACATTAAGAAAAAAGCAAAATGGCGACGATAAAAAATATGACGTCATTAAACATGGCTGCATTAAAAAACAAGGGGGTGGGGGTAAGAAAGAAAACATGATAGCATTAAAAAAATACGTGACATCATGTTTATTTGTCGCCATGTTTTTTTCTTAATTCTGCCATGTTTTTTTTTCTTAATGCGGCCATGTTTTTTTCTCTTAATGATTGTTTTTTTTTCGACATGTTTCTTCTGCACTCGCTGGTCATTGTTGATCACCCACAAGAACTCTTCGCGACCCTCTGGTCAACCCCCACCACATCTTTGGTCACTCCCGATGAACACATGCCATCCGCATCGACGTTGGTCTGATAGCGGCCCGAAAATGAGCTCGTACTGGCTTTGTATTACTACTATTATGATTACCCAAAAACTGCTGATGGTAAAAAAATCCCAAACTGATTACCCAAAAACTCAAGATCTGAAAGCTAGAAATGTGAAGCTTCAATTTTCTTTTTCAAAATTGCTCTGAGACTATTTATCTGCGAAGTTACAGCCCTTTGAAGATCACCTAAAAATTTTGGATTTTTTTTACACCCCTTAATTTTTGTGTATTTAGTGTAGTATCGTCTATTTATGTAAAATTATTTTTTATTATCAAAATTTATCAAACAGTTTTGATATTTTCCTTCCATTGTGTGCTAGCTAATGTAATTTTCGAATACAACCGGCGTTTGTGTTTGAACAATTTCTGAGAAATTGTTTAAAATTTTAAAGTTTTCTTTAAAAGACCACTAATGTATAAAAGTAAGCCAACCAAAAGTAAGTAATTTTACCTCTATAATGATTTTGGATGTAATTTGCTAAAATCGTTAAAGAAAATAAACAGTTTCTGAAAATAGGATCATTTTAAATTATTTTCTTTTGATATTACAAGCAATTACATTCTACATGAAACCTTTTATCTCTAGTTTCTCAACTATAAAAAATCTGAAATTGGCCCTTCTAGCACAAAGCCATAGATTTACAGTGCAACTTTTTCTTTTACTTTTGTCCCATAATGTATTTATTACAGAATGTGGCATTCGTGTTCTATCATATTCTCTTGTTTCTTTAGATCCAAACTAGTAACTGTTAAAATAATGGCTGTTATATTTTTTACACCCTGTATATAACGTTCAATATACGGCGATTATTACTTAATACGAGCTTAGTATATCTGTAAGGGAGGTATACGTACCATTCTTATATGAAAGTCCTTCTTCTGAATTAAAGCCGACTATGCATGGCACTGTGTTAAAGTCTCCGAACTTCAGCAATCCGTGAGATTTCTTTGTAACGACAGCTCCTTCTGTATTAGGTTCTACGCTTGGTGCAAATATTAAGCCGTCACGTGGGTTCGATAAAACGGTTTGCTATAACATATTAAAGCTATATTATTCAACTATTTTTATACAGTACTGTAACCTATATCGTCTCATTTTGACGACCGTTTTAATTATTTCAAATATTTCGATTATTGTCAAGAAGTATCCAGCTTCCAGTTTAAATATTTGATTGTAACAATTTCATTTTAATTTTGTTTAAATTTACAATTTAATTTAGAAATTTTAAAAATATAATACATATGACCAAAAGAAGTTAAAGAAGTTAAGAACCATATCGTTCATATCGTAAACAGACAACCGGAAACACTTTCAAATGAGGTACCAAATATACCCTTATTCTATATATTCTACATTTTGAAAAAGTATTCTACATTTTGAAAAAGTGGCTGTCACTCTAACAAAGTAGACAGGGATGTATGAAATTCTGTTACAATTTTGTAATTTTATATTTAAAAGCTGGTATTTATTAAGAGTTTTCTTGAAAATAATAAACTACGTAAAACATGAATTCATACTTTATTATAGATTGCAGTGTCTATTAACAACTATTATCTATAAAACACTACTTGTAATGAAGAGTTATCTGTCATTTTCACAAACATAACACATTTATTTATATTTTAATATGTTAGTGCATATTGCGTATGTATATTTCAATAATTATCATCAGCTATTCCATATTTGAATGTGAGTGAACGATTTTGAGTTCGCAATCAAGCAAAAACTACAATTCCTACTTCTTTCTTGCTATAGTATTGCTATTGAAATATGCATATACGCATATACAGGCACATGGATTCGCCAAGATCTCCTGTGAGAAATCATTCAAGTGAGCTGTGAAAAATACATCAAGTGATTGACATCACTTGATGTATTTCTCACAGCTAGAGTATTCAAAAACGTGAGAAAATATCCTTAGAACAGAAGTTCGGCGTAGTCTAAAGGTGCAGATCCATTTGCGAGCCTAACCATTCGTAAACTGTTCGTGAACCATTCCTTGCAAATAGTTTTACAGCGAACATCTATTAAACTAAACACGATCGACGGGAAAGAAGGAACTAACCACGAACTACCAGCAGTCTTGCTATTATATCTATATTTATTATATCTATATGTATTGCTATATATTTATAATGATGGTCTTTGTGTTTAGGATTCCACAATAACGATTTCGTTTTATAAGCGTCAATTAGTTTGACTACATTTTCCTCTGTCTCCTTCATAATAATAATTATTATCATATAAAAATTATTAAATAAAATTATAAGGGTAGGCAGATTATTAAATAAATAACCGAGACAGTAGAAGAAAACAACGCGACAGAAGGCAAACAACGAACACATAACGTCGTCTCAATGTGAACTACGAATGACTTTGTGTTCGACAAAAAAACCGACAGGAGGTGGATCGTAACGAATCGTTCAAGAGCGATTCGTTCGACGCTGTAAACTCCGTCCCAGTCTTGAGAACTAATAGTTCACGAGCGGTTTGCAAACGGTTCGATTCGCAAATCTATACCCACCTTAAGAGTCGATAACTCTAACACTTTTAATTTAGGCATTTGCCTCATTTCTTTTGACATACCTACGACTGTTTTGACATAGTCACATTTAAACTCAGCCCATTGTAGTGTACGGAATACATCTTCACGCAACATCTTCATGGTAACGAATAACTCATTGTATGCAATAATTAATAAAGGCTGAATGTTGATAAATTTAACATATATAGGAAGTACAAAAATGACAAAATTTCACATACCACTAGACCCGTTGACAGGGATATGGCTTGCAATGTCCTAGTGTCAACTTTTCTCAGTGCTTCCATTAGGACCGTAGAATTTTGCGTATCTATATCAAGCACTTTTCCAATCGCGAACGCCGTTTTCCTAGGCTTTCTGGATAAAGACCATAAGTTCAGTGTTGTTCCGCTCTGCATAATAGCTCTGTGGAATAGCCCTACAAGTTTAGGATTAAATTAAAATTTATTTATTCTATAGGCATTAGTTATTGCACATATTACTTAATATGTGTAATATATAGCTTGAGTTATGTTAATAACTTAAATATTCCTTGAATGCAATTATGAGTTGATGCACAATTGAATATTTAACAGTTAATGTTGATGCTCTAACAATCTCATTGAGATTTTCCATACTTATTTTTTCAATATCATTTTCAATAATTCCATTGAAACAAACTTGGACTAAATCTAACTAAAATAGAATGTAATTATTCAAAATTTTTTTTTAATGTTAAAGTCGTTGGTTATTTTAGGTCTTGAGATATTTTAAACATTTCTAATTGTATTAGAAATTAATTATATGTATTATAAATGATTATACTAATCACTGATTACCTGTCTAATGATTCCATTGTAGCTTGTGTTATATACAATATGCTATTGCAGATAAGGCAAATTCATAGGCGTATCATGAAACTGTTGACATTACTAACCAAGGATATTTTATTTGGTTTCTTCTCAATTTCCTACTCTACCGTTTTCTATCAATAATTTCGATACATATTATAATTTTGTATAATTAATTATATTATTATTATAATTTTATCAATAATTGTGTGAATATATCTATAAACATCCTATCACCAATTTATCTGGTCAATCTTATGCACCATATAATTTTCTTCTATTAAGGAGTTTACGTTTATTGCAATATTCGACACAATTTAGTTGAATAGTTTATCCAATCTTGGGTAAGAAAAAATGTTCTACTCAAAATTGTACTATCTAATAAATATGTTGTCCTTAAATGCCCTTTGATATATCTACCTGATTTAAAACGTTCTCGAAGTCAGTGTAGTGACGTCATTAACTACTCATTAAAATAGAAGCATGGACCATGTAGAACTTCACTTGAAATCATTGTAGATCAAACAGTACCTCATTAATTCACCGTCTTATGTTGATATAATAAAAGCATTAGACTTTTCTTAGGTTTTGCCGTTCATTAATAATAATTTTCGCGATGTTCAAACATATCTATAAATTGACGCGATAGATAGAATGTGATAGATATAATACGATAGAATGATAGATTTTGAATCCTGGAATGGGTTGGAACTTTCGATGTAGCATGTAGCAACAAAGGACAAAGGATCAAAGAATAACACGTTTCATCACCAGAGGATTAAAATGGTTTTTTAGATTTAAATAACAATAAGTATAGAAATTAACGAATATAAATATTCGAAGTGGAACTCGAAGATTAGACTCACAGAAATGGAATCGAAATTCACATTCGAAATTAAAGCATTATAATTGTATTCTATGACAATTCTTACAAGTGACTCGGGAAATTAGTAAAGAAAAATGAACATTGAAAGTAAGATAGGAAAATGGTGTCTGTACAAAATAATCCAGTAGTTCAAGAACACTTGGCAGATTATTTTAATAGAAGAATCGGATTTGCGTTGATTAGTTTAGGTCTTACAGTTACGTTTCTTCTGAAAAATGGTATAATCGGATCTTCATCAGATCATCGCACTCACTCATACGTAATATGAGTCAAGATGATAATTTTCATTATGATTTGATTATATCTAATATAGATTGGTAACGAAAAGTAAAATGTCAATACACCAAGGACTTGAGATATCTTAACAAATTTACATTATTATAATACACACCTTTTGTTAGTGGCGTTTGCAGGAGATATGCAACAGAGGCAGCGCCAGCACTTTCTCCGAAAATGGTAACTTGTTTCGGATCTCCACCAAAATTTTTGATATTTTCGTGCACCCATTTCATAGCAAGGATTTGGTCCTTTAGGGCATAATTTCCCGGTGATGCCTCATCCTCCGTACTCAGAAATCCTAAAAAAATATCATTGCCTGCATTATTAAAATTAAGCAAGCAATTTTTTAATATTTTACTACATTATTCAGGGAAATTAGTACACGTAGTGTGCAGTTAAAGTTCTTCTCTTGCCCCCTTTTACCTTGGAAAATTAACATACATTCACTAAAGTATAAAAAATAATGTTTTAGTTAATAAATATAATAATGAAATGTAGCTTTATGGCTTCATTTTGAACATTATTTTTAAATGGCAACACTGTGCGAGTAATACCTATTCAAACGTCGGGAGTTTTATCTCGACATATTTCTTTTGATTTTTGAAAAAATGTGTTAAAACTAATATTGGCACACCAACAAACTTTTTAGGCAGTGCCTTGCTGTAGAAGCTAAGTATTTCTGATAGAAAAAGTTGAATCAGTGATCATTAAAGTATTTTAAAATAAATGCTAACAATGTTTACTTCCATCGCACTGATAATACATCCTGTTGTAAAATCTTCTCCATTGTTCTAAGTGTTTCTACGAAAATTAACCTGCATATCGTAGTAATCCTCTTCAAATGTTAGAGGGTTGCGTAGCGCATACCTTAGATTGCAAGTAGCCCCATGAATAGAAATCTAAGGGCATTATATCTGAAGACCGTGCAGGTCACTCTGTTATACCCGGGCGTCCGATCTACCTATTGGGATGCTGTCCATTGAGATAAACTCTTACTGCGTCATAATCGTTAAATTAAATTAAATTCGATTTAATTTCGATTTAAAATCACAGGTCCAACTATGTGACTACCCAATGGCAGAATCGGGATCATCTGTCAACTGGTGAACCATTTGTAATTTCTATGGGTAAAGTTATTTATAACGCAAAATTTTCAGGTGGTAGTTCTATAAACTGCCGTGATATGAAGCTTCTGCTCCAATCCATCTGTCCTAACCGCTAACTACAGACCGGTTTCGACCTTATTGGGTATCGTCAGTGTAGTGTAAGCTAGTATGCCTTTGACAAATGAGGCTTCACATCTCATAGACACCGTTACGTTCTATAGTAGTAGAACTGTAGAACGTAAATCAACTACACTGACGAGACCCAATAAGGTCGAAACCGGTCTGTAGTTAGCGGTATCCTGGAATAGAGGACGATTTGCATCTTCCTTGTGATTTTCGCGCAATCCAAATCATTGTGTTTTAGTTCTATGTTGAAACAAAATACGGCAAATTTCGCCACGTAATGCAGTGCCGGCTACGGCATATAGCCGGAGGAGTAGCTGTTTTGGCTTAATTTTGTTTTAATCATTAATGTTTAAGGAACTGACAAATGGATTGGAGTATAAGCAGTAAAATTATTGTTTGTTTAAAATTCTTTGTACAGGTTTTACAGATAGGTAGTCCAACAAAGAGCTGCAGTTTAAGATGTATGTACATAGATTATGTGGGATTGGCGACTGTTTCAGCGACAATATTTATTTGTTGGTTCTCTGCAATACCTGGGCGATCAGTTCTTTCTTCAGCCTGGATACTACCTGTCCTCTGAAGCTTCTGCTGTATCTACATATATGCTTTAGGGACAATGTGATCGAGATATCAATGAAAATTCTTTCAGCTGCATGTAGATTACTTCTAGTCTTACCAATAATTATAACTGATTATTAGCGTTTATTAATTATTATTCATTAGCGTTTTCTTCTAAAAACGTACTCTAATGAAATATATAAATGTAAATGCAAAATTTAGAAAGAAGCCTGACACTTACGTTTCACAAGAAGGCACTGTCTAAAAGTTTGATGGTACGAGGGTAGTCCCAGAAGTACCCGATTTAACGTATAGATGGCGGGTCTTGTTTGAAAAGAATGACTATGGTAGAAAGTACCAGCCTTAAAAAAATAGTAAAGCTTAAGTTTAAAATTTAACGACGCTCCATTGTTTAATATTTGTTTGGCAGCTATCAATAGTGAACGTTCTCAGTGAATTTGTAATCATGGAAAAAAATAGTCATCGTTATGTACCTAATATAATACTGTCATTTGAATGGCGTCAGTCCATCCGATCAAAGCGGAGCTAGATTCTACTCTGGGGGTATATGCTTCTTCGTTTACAACAGTAAAATATTTCGTGGCAGAGTTTAAACGAAGCCGTACGAGCTTCTAAGACGAACAGCGTAGTGGTCGACCAAATGAGGTGACCATGCCAAAAATGGTGAAGAAAATCCACAAAATAGTATTGGATGACCATCGATTGAAAGTGCACGAGCTAGCAGACATTTCATCAACAGAGAAGAGAAAATTTGAACATTAAAAAGCTTTGCGCAACATGGGTGCCACAATTACTCATAATGGAACAAAAACAGCGTCATGAGCATGTTTCAATTATGTGTTTGGCGAAGTTTCACAGGAATGATGTCGAATTTTGCATCAATTCATAATCATGGATGAAATATAAGACCATTGCTTAAACGCATCCCAGTTAATGGGTCCATTAACTGGGATGCGCAGAATAATGTTCATTGATTATCTTGAAACGAAAAACAATCAACGGCGAGCATAATGCGAACTTATTGCAACATTTGAGTGATAAAATCAAGAATCGGCTGCATTTGGCGAAAAAATAGTTTTGTTTCATGAAGACATTGAACCAGTTCACACATCCGTTATCGCGATGGCCAGAATCAATGAGTTACAGTTCTAATTGCTTCCTCACGCACCCTATTTGCCAGATTTAACCTCCTCGGATTATTTTCTGTTTCCAAACTTGAAACAATGGCTCGGTGGTAAAAGATTTGCCAACAATGAAGAAGTGGAGTTTGCGGTTAATGGCTATTGATGGCTATAAGGAGCTCGACTATTTTCACTATAAACAGGATATCGAAGCTATTAAACATCATTGGGAACGTATCGAGCTAGAAGGAGACTATGTAGAGAAATATTTACTGTGTTTGCTTTGTTAGCTCGGGTACTTCTGGGACTACCCTCATAATGTTAATAATAAATTTAATAGATTTTTAGGTCTGTCAGTTCCAAAGGTTGAAAGGGGGGGGGGTGCTTTAGACGAGTTATAAGTACTGTTAAATGAAGTACCGATCTTGAGATGGTTTTTTATTATTAACCTACAGCGTGAGTGAAAAGGTTTGTGGATTTAAAAATTTTATATTTCTGAAAAGCATATTGAATCCCCACTGTCATACTCCCGAAGCAAAGAATAAACCGAAAAGTAAACCTCACTACGGAAGACAATTTTGTGGTGAACCGATTAATGTCGTCGGATATAAAGGGTGTCCCAGCGAGAGGTAGCCGATTATCGTCGTGCATGGTCCCGTGGTTTCAACTCCTGTGCCAACTGGATCTTATACGCATGAAAATGAAGGTTTTTCGTCAAAATTCCCTGTAATGTTGACTTTGAGAGAATTAATTGTTGGGAACGACGTCTTACGGATCTGGTGTCATCTGCAGCCACACTTACACTGACCGCTTCGATATTTTCAACTGAGCGTTGCCCACGGTGACGTATAGGTGTTTGTTTCTCACACATGGAGCCACTTTCCCTGAATTTCGCAATTTCGCCATGACCACGACGACCCATAATTGCACGTAATTTTCCAACAGTGCCCACAATTGAACTATTACTTTCGTAGTACGCTTTGACAATAAGTATGCGTTGCTGAACAGTAT
The DNA here is from genome assembly GCA_037954035.1 of Rosalia funebris. Classification (NCBI taxonomy): domain Eukaryota; kingdom Metazoa; phylum Arthropoda; class Insecta; order Coleoptera; family Cerambycidae; genus Rosalia; species Rosalia funebris. Next base: position 13,771,461 of record JAZFAV010000034.1, on the reverse strand, counting down.
AGCGCTCTATTTTGTAATGGCATACTCTCCACGTAACAACTACGAATCATCAACTTGCCGCAAAATTAATGGCGGCAAGTTTAAATCGGCTACCTCTCGCTGGCACATCCTATGGATCATAAATGTAACGTTCAATACATCTGGTACTTTCTCTAACTAATTTAAGCTGCACTACAGTTTGAAAGGCCGATCAACCAGAGCAACCAGGTCTCGGACCATTAATGAAGCAGTAACTTCAAACTTCTGAAGTAGCTGCTGATTCATTATACTATAATAAACCAAGGAAGAATGAGAAAATATTTTGTAAACTAATATAGCATGTTACAGGAATAATAAATAAAAGAAATACTTTATAATGTGGCGCTCTGCATAAGAATACTTTCCTTTATATCGTGTATATGTAGCTTTAATAACACTACCCATTTTTTTTTTAATATATGTAGTATTATTCTAATATTTAAGGTCATTGTTACATTCCATAGTTACATACATAGTTGCAGTGGTATATAATAAAGTAACAATCGACAGCCTACAAAATGTGTACACATAGTTTAAATATAATGAAAAAATTTGATAGTTTTGTAATGTTTTTCTTTTCAATCACGCTTTGCATTTATTTGACGTAGCGATGTGAAGTTTCTGGGTTATTTAAAGTTAAATTCTAGATTTTTGTATTTAAACTATCACATGAATGTGTTTTCAATCTCCGTTATTGATTTACATTTTATAAGTTACTTGATTCATTCATTTAATATTTTCAAAAAATGTCAGGTGTAAATAATTCAATTACTGTACAGTATACAGAAAATTGTAACCCCACTATAAATATATTGGCTATTATAACAACTACGGTTTTGGTAAAATGAGGAAAATTCTGGAAAATTCCAGCAACTTCTTAATATTGTTTATCAAGTTTATTGTGGCAATTTTATTCTAAACTGTTGTCCAAAAATGTATTTTTGTGGTTTTATATTCAAAAGTAAATATTTCCTTTTCAACAAATATATTATTATTTTTTACACATTACACATTTTGAAGGTCTATATTATAACTAAACTTCATTAGATATTCTCGTCTTTATATTTTAGTCTCATAATTTTAGCTAATGTTTAAAGATAACGTCGTTAACTTTAATATTTCTTATAAACCTAAAATTTGATTAGATTCAAAATGATATTGCAATTCATTATAGAACTGTTTTATAGGTAAACTAACAACAAGCGCTTTTTAATTTTATAAAGAATTTTGTATCTAAAAGAACTTTAAAAAAGAACGTATACAAAAATATAGTTTCTCATTACAAGTAAACTATTTCTATTGTGTTTAAAGTATAACCAATTTGCAAATTACATAGAAAAATTATTAGTTTTAAAACCTTAAAACGTACTTTTCCGCATAAACATCTCTATCTCGAAATTGAGTGGCCGAGAAAAAACAAACCAACACATAAATGTCGAGAAAGCACGAGGGTGAGCTATTTGAAAAAAGTAAAACTGTCGCATAAAACACATATTCTGCATTTACGTGTTGGTTTATTTTTTCTCGGCCACTCAATTTCGAGATAGAGTTGTTTTACGCGCGAAAAAGTCCGTTTTAAGGTTTTAAAACTGTTTATTTTTTTTTGTTTTTAGGACAAATAACGAAAAATAAACGAAAACAATTTTTTTCCATTCTTTTACACGATTACATTACTTTTCCGCTAGTATAGTTGAGTGTGGAAAAGTAAAAACATACTTTATTGTATAGAAAAACATGCAAAACATTAGAAAGGATAGCCAAATTACCGTAGTTTTCTAAACCAGTACAGCGAAACAACAATTTATTTACAGTTAATGAATTATGTCTATCCCAAGTAAATATTGACACCGGATATGGTCAAACAAATGCAAGATAATTAGCAACTCTTAAATAAAACATACATAAGACATAAGCCCCGATCAAAACAAACACTTTAAATATAGTGATATTCCCACTTGTTCCGTAAGGAACACATTTGTTTTATGAAATAAATGTTAGTTAATATTTAACATATCAAGTATTGATGCATACATCCATTTGTTTATGAGATATAAACGTTATCTTTATGATGAAATATTTGGATTTATTTTCAAATAAATCAAAAGTTTCCATGTACTAACTCAGTTTAATTATGCTTTTTGATGTTGAAAGACACAAAAAAAATCTTTTGATGGTATATGTTCTGCTATGTGTTCTGATCCTCAATAGTATTAAATATACAAAAATACCTGTAGGAACCGGTACCATTTACTTATTACAAAAACAAAACAAGTAAAGTACACACATGCATCTAAATGAATATAAAGGCAACATGCAAGTTAAGCAATCTATATGGTATACAACTTCAGATCCTTAATTTAATATTATTTAGTTACTACACAATACAAAAATCCGTCCTTTATAACATAATTTTAACTGACTAATAAGACACTCAGCGCAATGGAAATAGCGCCATTAATGTATGAGGGAGAGACAGATGATTTGTAAATCGAAATTAGTATAATCAGGACTTTTTAACAGTAAATTATATTTGCAAATTAGATGGTAGGACTAAAAAAAGAGTAATTTTCTAATTATTTCAGACGCAATTTTATAATGGATAAATATAACTCTGATAAAGAAAGATTACTAAAATAGATAATATATTGCTGATTAAGATAATTTTATGGTGAAAATGCATTATTAGCTATAATTTAACATAAACTTTTCTCTCCTTGTAGAAAATATTAAGGTTCTGACCAAAGATTTATTTCGCTAACAAAATGTAAATGTATAAGTTTTCATACCGAAAACACCCACACGATAATTGAATGTGACGACCAGTACGTCTTCCTCCAGTAAATAATCCGGGGCGAAAGTTTCTATTCTTGAATCGCCCCTAATAAAAGATCCGCCATAAATCCACACCATAACAGGTAATTCCGATGACTCAGTCTATAATAAGGAATAGTATTAGTTGCGTAGGTACTCGCAGTGGCGAAGCGTCCATGAAGGTTGTAAAGCTAGCTAAATTGCACATCATTCTTCGCGTACTCCCCTCTCCCCTCACTGCACCGTGGATCTCCGTAAAGTCCGTTAAAACCAAGGCGACGAAGAGTTAGCCCAGACAGCGCATACGTATTCCCGGTTACCGGCATGCCGATACGAAGAATGAGATGCAATCCTGCCAACCTCACAGCCTTAATGGACGCTTCATCACTGGGTATTCGTGCCCTTAATCTAAACAAACAGAACTAATGCCTAAGGATATTTAAAGTAATATGACTAATATGTATCCTTATTATGAAAATAAAATGAAACTAAAAGCTCTAATAATTGTTTGAATAGCATAATTAAAATATTACCTGGAATTAAAAAAGATATAAGAAATTGTTGTATGTTTGCAAACTATAATGATTCTGGGGAAGAAAAATAAAGTTATAAAAGTAATTTTATTTTGACTTAAGATCCCGTTATTCTTATATATTTTTTTGCCAGTGAAATACAAGAAACTTGTAAATGTATGAATAGGAATGTTTAGTTCTGTAGTTATATTGACTTTTAATAACTTTTTCATTATTTTTTGTAAAGTATCTGTATGACGCCTTGACACTTAACAAATTTATGTTAGGAATAATGAATAGTAAAGGTAAATTAATTATGTAAAGGTTATCAGTCAAAGAAAATTATTTTGTTTTAATAAAAGTAGAAAGAGAATAATTGGAAATGAAACTGAAGTCAATAAAGCTACATTAGATTCATCTGGTTAATCAAGAAATCAGTATTCAGTAGTATTGAAAACTTTTATATGTGGTAGAAGTAGAAGAAATATTTCACAATAAGTAAAAATGTTTTGCTAATACACGTTTATAAATGCATCTGTGTTGTCTTCAATTCTTCCACGAGTAGAATAGTAAATGAATAATATTAAAAGATAAGCGTTGAAATTCATGAAAACAACTATTTCTTCGTCAAAAAGAACTGTCTTTTTGCTATACACTAGTAAAGTATCTTTGGCGCGCAACATTTGCACCATCTCGTGTTCGAGATGGGGCATCGGAAAAAAAATGTCTGTTCCAGTAAATTTCTTCATCTTTTCGTTCATCGTTTCGTTTCATCGTTATTATGTGCAAAATCTAAAAAAAAACCTGTATTTTTTTTACAAAACGGCAGTTGTTATACAGTGCTATTCAAAAGTCCCCTCCCCCCCTCTTATCTTTGGAACGATTATACATAAACTAGTGAAATTTGGTAACTGAATATTAAGGATTGTAAACTTCCCTACTAGTGATGATAGATGACGTATGCGTCAAATATGACGTCACAAAGTCATTGTGACCAATAATTTTAAATGAAACCCTACGGCAAGCGATACCTCTTTTAAAAGGTATCGAAAAAACCTATTCAATGATACTAATATAGTGTCTGTTTACGGCAGTTTTGACAACTGGCTTTCTGGTTTTGACAACGTGTTTTAGGTGATAAAGTAGCAGCGATCCTAATACTTGGTGAAACTGGACAAAATATTCATGCAGCAGAACGCATTTTTAATGAAAGGTTTCCGGATCGCCCAGTTTCGAGGACTTATTTGAGAGAGCTTCTTCGTAAGTTTAAAACAACGGGTAGTATTAATGATGCAAAACGATCTGGCAGACCACACATTTCTGATGAGAAAAAAATTGATATACTGGCAGAAGTAATAGTAAATCCTACTTCTTCAACAACTCAAGTTGCATCAACCTGTGAAGTCAGTCAAAGTACAGTGCACAGGATGTTGAAAAAAAAAAACAAATTTCACCCATACAAATTAAAAATGGTTCATCAACTCTCAGACGACGATCCAGACCGAGGACTGCAATTTTGTGAAAATATGGAGACTAAAATTAACCAACAGCCAGACTATGTTAAAACAATTTGTTTTAGTGACGAAAGTACTTTCTATCTAAATGGAAATGTAAATACACAAAACGTGAGATATTGGAGTGACGCAAATCCTCACATGTTTCGTGAAACACATACTCAGTATCCCGAGAAGGTCAATGTTTGGGCAGGTATACTGGGAAACCACATCGTTGGGCCTGTTTTTTTAAATACCAACTTAACCGGTGAGGTGTATCTGCAGATGTTGCAAAATGCAATAGAACCGTTAATCCTTGAAATTTTGGAAGATAATCAAGATGAATTCGACATTTTGGAAATAACATTCCAACAGGATGGTGCTCCTCCACACTATTACGGTGCAGTAAGACGGTATTTGGATGAAGAATATCCTGATAGATGGATTAAACGACGAGGTTCAATGGAATGGCCGCCTCGATCACCGGACCTCACACCTTTAGATTTTTTTCTGTGGGGGTATCTTAAATCGAAGGTTTACGCCACTCAGCCTGACAATATTGATGTTTTAAAACAACGTATTGTTACAGAATGTAGAGCTATTTCCGCAGACACATTTGAAAAAGTACGAGAAGAGTTTCGCAATAGGATGTTTTACTGTCAGGAAGTAGATGGAGCTCACTTCGAACAATTACTATAAGTAGGTACTGATTCTTGAATCTGTAATTAAAATTATTATCCAAGTTTACTGATTACTGATTTAATCCATCATAGGGTTCCATTTAAAATTATTGGTCACAATGACCTTGTGACGTCATCTTTGACGCATACGTCATCTATCATCACTAGTAGGGAAGTTTACAACCCTTAATATTCAGTTACCAAATTTCACTAGTTTATGTATAATCGTTAAAAAGATAAGAGGGGGGGAGTGGACTTTTGAATAGCACTGTATGTTTTATGTATGTAATAATGATTTGATCTAAAAGAAAATAATTACCTTTGACGACGCACTACTACAATCCATTTTCTTTTCCTCTCTAATTCATAAGATTGTCCAGATTGTAATTCTGGATTTTGACCATCTATATTTTTACAATTAACGACAAAACACTTACGTCTTGATTGTTTCTTTTTCATTTTATTTAGTAACAAATCCTTATTAAAATCCATTTATAACATATGACACTGAGGCTTCGGTCTACTCAAGGTTTTAAAAAACAAATACGGGATAGCGCAGAAGTTGCGCGCCAAAAATACTTTACTAGCCTATTAATATTATGAATTGCAACAAGCAACAATTAATATTTTAATGAGAAACTAACCATTTAGTAATTATTCTATAAAAAGTGTATATATTGTTAAAGGTGTAAATATATTGTTTTGCCCATATTTATTAAAACTGTTATAGTTTGTATACTTTTAAAATATAATAAGTTAATAGGGGCAACATAATATAATACACGATTTCGAATTTTACACAAATTAGCGAACATCATGTGCCATAAAATTGTAGTTTCAATACAAAGAGTTATATAAAAATTTGCATCTTCGAAGTAGCTGTCGAAACAACATTTTAAAATAATTCAAAAACTATATATTGTATATGACTTAGATTTCATTGATTATGCTATTGCCACAGATCTTTGTCAAAACCAATACTTACTTCACTCACATTTGGTGTAAAAACATTTATATACAGGCAATCCTCGGATCCCTTTGTCTTTATGTCTTGAACACATTTATGTTCGTCCTCTTGAGTGGTTAATAACCCTGTCCATCTTTTTGCAGGAACGGGTGCCTAAAACATCATGTATATTGTCATTACTGTCATTTGTTTCACTGCCGCTATAGTCTCAGTATATCTCCACAGTATATGTAACTCGTTAAGTATTAAAAATTACTCAGAAACTATTAGTTTCCCGTTTATTTTTTATACCATATATAAGAACGTGATCAATTTCGAAATAATTTTAATATGTTTTCCTAAGCATTTTCATTTATTTTATTTGGATGTCGATTTGCAATTTTGTATTGGCATATCAATATTTGCAATATCAATATATTATTCTACCGATTTGGTATATGATAAAAATGATAAACTTTATAAATATTATTATGAATAGTTTTTCTAATATTTATAAAAACACATGTTTGAAAATATCAGTTTACGTTAACATTGTAGGCATTCAGTAGATTTGAGCTTGAACTTTTATAAAGGGTCTTTCAATAAGGACGCTCAATTTCTAAATGAAAATAAAACAAGTTGTGTGTGGGATATCCATTCAGTTTTCTTCGTATTTGAAAGAATATTTTATGCCATTAAGTATGCATTATAACGTCGTTCAAATTTCCGTTACGGCTTTGCTTCGTGGTACGTATTTGAGAGGTCCAATTGCATAGATCTGACTGAATTTGCTAGATGACGTTCGGTATGTTGACTTTAGGGGCATACATTGTTTGCAGTTTATTCGCATAGACCTGCGATTAAGATAGCCCCAAAGAATGAAGTATAAGGGCGTTAAATTGCACGATCTCGGTGGCAAGTTCACATCGCTGCTGCGCGAGATAACCATACCCTCAAGTTTCTCGTGCAGAATATCCATCGTTTCATGCGTTGTGTGGCACGTAGAGTCGTCCTGTTCGAACCACATGTCGTCGTTATCCACATCATACAATTTATGCCACAATAAGTTGCTTATCATCGAACTGTAGCGCTCGCCGTTGACGGTTATGACAATGCCCAGTTTCGTTTTGGAAGAAGATCGATGATTTCGCCAGACCAAAATTCGCACCAAACAGTGAGTTTCTCGGGATGCATTTGGGGCTGGTGTATCTCGTATGGATTGGTATCGTCCAAAATCCGACAATTTCGCTTGTTCATATATTCATTCATCCAAAAATGAGTCACGTCACTAAAGATGATTTTTTTGGCGAAATTTTTGTAGACTCCAACTGTTCTAGATCCCAATCAGCGAAGACACGGCGTTATCTATAGTCGTTTACCTTAAGTTCCTGGGTTAGTATATTATACGGGTGCAGACCCAAGTCCCGACGCAAGATTCGCCAGTTGAAGTCACAGAAAGGTTAAGTTCTTATGAAAGTCGAGAAATTGACTACCTCGAATTTTCCTGTACACTCACACGCACAACAGCGATGTTTTCAGCAAACCTTGCGTTTCGGTGAAATACAGGTGTTGGTTGATTCATCAAACGGGTTGACTTGAACTTGGCCACCAAATATTGAATAGTTGACTCAGCGGGACGGTTGTGGCTAGGATAACAGTCACCTAATGAGCGGAATGTTTCTCGAACCAAGCACTGATTGTGAAAATAAAATTTGATAATTTGCACACATTGTTATTCCATGGTGATTTGCCATACACAATTTATGTAAAATTTATGTTAAAAACGTAAATTTGTTATTAAGGTTAAAATGGCTTCTAAATATTTAGGCACATGCCACCATTTTTAGAGTCTAAGAACAAAATTAAATCAACTATACAAATATAGAAGCACAACAATTTGATATAACTTGTGGCATTGCTAAGTAGTTCTTAGGTAATTAAGGTAACTGAATTATCAATTGGAGGTGGAATATTGATCGAATATACTTCTCATCTATCACAACAATATTTAAAACTAAAGGGTGGTCCAACCACAATGCACGATGTTAATTGTGAGTCACACGTTAACGTCAAGTTTTTTGCCCAACTTAATTTGACATTTCTTTGTTTCAGTGTTTGACAAATTCAACCATGGAGAGGTACACAATTGAGCAGCGCGTTAAGATTGTTGAAACCTTTTACGAAAATGAGCGTTCAAAATGCATTTCGTGCTCTTCGTGACTTTTTTTGTCAGCATAATCGACCAAATGTGTCCACAATCGGGAGAATTGTGCGCAGATTTCAGCAAACCGGGTCTGTAGGAAATGTGAAAACACCTGTGCATGTTCGCCCGGTTCGTTCTGCGGAAAACATTGCTGTTGTTCGCGATAGTGTAGCAGAAGAGCCGTCAACCTCGACTCGTCGTCGTGCCCAACAATTGAACATCTCACGAACATCACTGATGCGAATTTTGAATAAAGATTTGAATTTACACGCTTACAAGGTTCAACTGACTCAAGAGCTGAAGTCTACTGACCATTTCAAGCGTCATCAATACGCCGAATGGTTGGTTGAACAGACAGAAGTGAATGGTGACTTTACAAAGAAAATCATCTTCAGCGACGAGGCACACTTTCACCTCAGTGGATTCGTTAACAAGCAGAATTACCGCATTTGGGCAAATGAGAATCCACCAGTGGTTGTTGAAAAGCCGATGCATCCACAAGGAGTGACTGTTTGGTGCGGTTTATAAGCTGGCGGCGTCATCGGGCCGTACTTCTTCGAAAATGAGGTCGGCCAAGCAGTTACCGTGAATGGTGTTCGCTATCGCGAGATGATAACGGACTTCTTGTGGCCAGAAATTGAGGATATGGACCTGGACGATATGTGGTTCCAACAGGATGGTGCCACTTGCCACACAGCCAACGAAACAGTGACACTTTTGCGCAAGAATTTCAACGGCCGTGTTATCTCACGTCGTGGCGATGTTAATTGGCCGCCACGATCATGTGATTTGATACCGTTGGACTTCTTTCTTTGGGGATATTTAAAAGAAAAAGTGTACGTCAATAAGCCAAGAACAATTCAAGAGCTAAAGGATGAGATAATTCGGCACATTAACGACATTGAACCTCAATTATGTCTCAGAGTCATTGAAAATATGGACCATCGGATAGAAGTATGCTACCGAAGCCGTGGCGAGCATTTGGCCGATATTTTGTTTCACACATAGTTGTCATAGATCCTTCTATCATAATAAAAATATTAAGATAATTCTCTGAAAACTTCTTGTTTTATTTACAATTAACATCGTGCGTTTTGGTTGGACCACCTTTTACTAAGAGTATCTTAGCAGATGTTCGAAAGGATTTATCCTCCTATTTATTTTTAAATCATCAAAATAATTTGCACATATACTGTAAATAATAAAATAAATGTTATATGTCTTTTTTTGCTCTCCTATTTCGATAAATTTTAAGTTAAATAACGAGCAGGGAATTGTTTTGTTATATTGTTATACTCGTATATAACTTTGTAGTTACTAAACTACATTTTCAAGTACAGTGAATATACAAATTAAAATTGAGAATTCTTTTATCTTCAATTAACAGGTAAATGTCTATCGATACTATATACTAGGCACAAAAATTAGGGGATTTAAGAAAATCCTAAATTTTTAGATTATTTTCAAAAGGAGAGGTTTTAGACTTAGGAGAAACTTGGAGAAAAATTGTCGCAGGGCAATTTAAACAAAACACTATGGCTTTTAGACCACTCAAATTAACGAGGATAAACTAGTCTAAAAAAGCTTTATGATGAAATAACTGAAAGGTCCGCGGACCTTTTGAAAGGCAAGCAAAGATTTGCGTTTTTTTCTTATGATTACTCAAAAACTGCTTTAAACAAATTTTAACTCAACATCTGGAAACTAAAAGCTTTGTGCTTCAATTTGCTTTTCTTTAAATTGCTCTGCAACTATTTTTCTCCAAGTGACAGCGTTATTAAAATCGCTTAAAAATTTGTGATTTTTTTCTAATTTTTCCCCTAATCCCCTAATTTTTGTGCCTAGTGTATTTAAATAAGTGCTGAAAATAAGGCCGAATTCTCTATATCCACCTGAATGTTTTTTTTTTTGGATTTTGTTGAATAATGAATAACTTCTTTTCCTCTTTGAATACTTTGTCTATTGAGGGAAAATGGTGGTTCGTTTTTAAAAAATGGGTTGCAAAATTTAAACTACTTTTTAGATTTTCAAAACGATTTCTTGTGTTCATTGTATTTGATGTTAAATACCCTTGACCTTTGATCTATATATCAGCTATTACATTCTTAACATTAAATCTTATAAATTCCAGACTTTTTGTTTTTCTCAGTTTTTTCTTTGCAAAGATATTTGATATTTCTAAGTTAGGTTTGAAGGCTATTTGTAGGTTACCTCTTAATATTACGGAAGGGGTTTTTCTGCGACAGAGGGTCAAAATACTTGAACAGAGGGCCAGATGGGCACGGAGGGACAAATTAGATACATTGGAATCAATTGAAATATACAAATATTCGGAAAACCAAAATGGTATCCTTGTTAATGACCGGGTAGACATAGGATATTCCACCTTATTTTCAGCCCTTATTTAAATATTACAACAATAGAAGCTTATCTTCTAATTCAAGATAAAAGAAACTCAACTTCGTATAACAAAACAATTTCGTGCTCGTTATTTAATATAACGGAATATCACAAGGTAACGGACAAATGCATCGAGTTTTTAATTTTAAGTTATTGGATTAATTTAATTTAATAATTAAATAATTATTTCGTGGCTCTAATATATGTACTATATTTTTGTCTTTATATCATTTATTACTCATATAATAAAGTTATTAATATGAAATTTAATTATTTCAACAAGCCAATACTGTACTATACTTTTGTCCTTATACCTATATCATGTATTACTCATATAATAAAGTTATTAATAGGAAATTTAATTGTTTCAACAAGTCAATACCCCTCTCTACTATGCCAATTTCTAAATGTAACATTCCTTAATAGTTGGACAGGAAGAAGGGGACCTATTGAGTAACCAGCTAGATCACACGATCTAACTCCATTAGATTCTTTCTCGTAATATTATTTAAAATATAAAGTCTGTGTGAATAATCTGAAAAGCCCTTAACACTTAAAATGTACCAAAGATTGTAGTACTTCTTTGTAGAGATAGTACTTCTTTGCTGTCATTATTCACAAATACTGTTGTCAATAAAAATATTGTCGGAAATTTACGGAAAAAATGTTTTTATTTATTCGATGTGATGCTTTGAATTATAAGCAATAGTGAATACATTTTGTAGTCAATTATACTTTTGGTATAAAAAAAAATCACGTCCCTAATTTATTAAGAACTAGTAATAATAAATAATTCAAGAAAAATTATTTAATAATAAAATAAATTAATTCAGCATTCCCTATTTCAGATATTGTATTGGCGGTTTAATGAATAAGTTAAATTCATTATGTACTTTAAGAATATATTAATCATAGTACCCTCCCCCCTTCCAAAATGCAGCAGCAAATATGTAATATATTTATTTACAAAAATAAGAAAATTCGTCCTGCCTGTAAACTTCCCAGAAGCTTAATAATAAGTTAACAGCAAAAGAAAAGAAGCACAATTTTCACGAGTGAATTTTTTTTCCACAAAGGAAAATTATGATCTTACAGTTATTTATGTACCAAGGGTGTTACTTAGATGATAATGCCCGGAGGTCGATGTGATCCGGCCCGAGGGAAGGATATCGACCGATGGGCATTATCATCAAGTAACGCCAGTTGTGCATACAAGACTTTATTTTTCAATTACATCGCGAAATTAAAACTAAATGCAATGATTTTTAACATAATTTATTGAATAGGTAGGGATTCTAGGATATCTAGTAACATTTGCGTTGCTAAGGAAGCTGTTTGTTGTGTACTTGTCATTATTTAAACGTCGCGTCGTTTGTACTTTTGAAAGATGGAATTCGTCTCACAAAATATTGTTAAAAAAGCCGAAAAAGGAACAGAACAACTGCTGCCGGTGAAATCAAAAGCGGTATATGACAAAGAGTAAAATATTTGTTAACTGGAAAGCAGAAAACTCGGTGACTGGTCTAAACGAGGTGGTCATGTTGGCTTACTTCCAGGAACTGGTATGTAGAGTTAGAATTTTACCTTATTTATATGTGCTACTTTATTAATAATTATGTTTATATTTATTTTAGTCGGAAAAGTATGCTGCTAATTCTTTATGGACTAAGTATTCGATTTTAAAAGCGACTTTGGACATAAATGAAAATATTGACATTTCCAAATACAAGCGTTTATTTTCATTTTTAAAACAAAGATCTAAACAATACCTTCCAAAGAAGTCGAAAGTTTTGACTAGAGATCAGGTTTTGGCATTCATAAAATATGCTCCTAATGAAACGTTTTTGCTGCATAAGGTAGATAGCCAAAAATTATTTGTAGGTAGAACCAGTTTTTATGAAAATGAATCAGTGCAGGTCGTTCTAGTTATGGGTGTCTTTGGTGCTTTAAGGAGAGATGAAATGGTTAAATTGACTATCGACGATATAGAAGATAAAGGACCGGTTATGCTGGTGAAAGTTTTCGAAACTAAGACGGGTGAGTCTAAAGGCTTTGCTATTGTGGAGGAGGCACAAATTGGTGCTTTGAAGTTAAGCCGTCAATATGCGGCTTTGAGAACTGGGGGAATGAAGGAGCGTAGGTTCTTTCTGACATATAGAAATAATCACTGCACAGTATAGCCAGTAGGAAAAAATACTTTGGGCAGTGTACCTACAATAATTGCTAGATATCTGAAATTACATAATGCCAAGGAATATACTGGTCACCTTTTACGGCGAACGTCGTCTACGTTCCTAGTTGAGGCGGGCGCTTCATTTGAAACTTTAAAATTACATGGTAAATGGAAAAGTACCATTGTAGCTGAGGGATATATAGCAGAAAGTGTAACATCAAAAAATCGAATAGCTCAAATGATTTCAAGTTATGTGAGTGGCTCTTCATCAAACTGTCAAAATCAAGAAGAATTAGTCAACACTTCCGTGGATCTTCATGTTCACTCGCCCTCTAAAGATTCGGTTGTGTGCGATGCTGTAAGAAACGTGAGAAATCCAGTTGCGTATTTTCCAGGAACATTCCACAACTGCCAGTTTAACTTTGGAAAACATTTTGCAAAGTAATTAGAATACGAATTTCCTTTTTTTATGTTTCAGTTATAAGTTATATCGCTAAGTTGAATAAATACATAAGTAAATGAGAAGGTAATTTAATTTATAATCCGGGGCATTATAGGGGGCATTATGGATATTATGCCCGCTGTAATTCCCGGGTTTTTATGCAGTTATTTATGTGTCTCATATCCTAGGCATTATTGACATATAATGAGTAATTGAAAAATAAAATATTTTATATTTTCATAATATATAGTAGGACCATTGTAGGCTTGTACAAATTTTCAGCTCTTGTGATTAGCGAAGTAATTAAGTTAATGTATTTACTGGTATCTATATTTATTTACATAGGAATCTGCTTAATACTGTATAATTAGTTCACCAACGGTAAATAACATTTTTGAGTTACAAATTGACATTTTAAGTAAATCATAAAAGATGTCTTGATCACATTTCGTACGTTATTCCCGTCAGATCATTAATAAATATGAAGTTTTTAACTTTTTAAGAAAATATGGCAAGATAATAATGATGATGCAACAGGGGTTAATAGTAATGATATCGCCAATACCATAAATGAGATGGACTTGAATCAGGATCGAAAAATACGTATTAACACCAAAAACTCCATTCTATAGCTTGTAAATGTGTTGTCTCAGTACTAGATATATACTGATATATATTATGATTATAATGTGAAGCTTAAAAACAATGAGCGACGATTTCTATTCATTCTCGATTCATTACTCGTTTGTCAAATAGCTAGAACTATATTGTTATGTTAAGCGCCCAATATAAATATCAATAAACTGCTTCCTCAATTAGAATACTTTTTGAAGTCCCTTAGTAATTCCCACTGAGCCGACCGTGAATTTATAATCTGGCGTGTAGATAGTCTAGAACTAATTGAAATTTAATGAACGTTTAAAAGGTGGAAATAGCCTAGGTAAGGAAAGAAGGAAGGAAAGAAAGGAAAGTAGGTAATATCTAAAGAATATGGGGCTTAGTCCTTTGTAAAACTACAGTTTTACAGAAAAACTGACATAGTTGACGAACCTTATTGCGCTTGGCGTTGTTATGGAGAAGAAGGATGTAGCTGATCTTATGTGATCTGAAGTCCTACATAAACATTGTCAGCGGTAACACTCTCCTCCACATTATACGGATCCCAGTATGAATGCTTCATTTAATAATTTTAATAGGAAATTTATAACAGTATCCATAAATTCGATATCCAAAATCAAGTCCGATCGCTTGCCAAAATCAGGTCTGATGTCGTTCGATGGATCAATGTAGAAACACCTGATATTCGTCTATAAACAGAATCTGGGAAGCTCCATCGCATCTTGTTTAAAAAAACAGATGGGTAGCTCACCCAAATATTCGCCAACTTCTGCATATTGTGATATGATGTTAAAATGCGGTGTATGCTGGAAGTTACAATAACGATGACTCAGTCTTTTCGTTACTCTAGACGATCTACAGTGAAGGAATACGTTCACTGTTCTTAAAAATACGTAAAATTGTATAACATTTTTGCTAACACCTTATCAATACGAAATTCCCTCTTGCGAAGCAAAGCACACCCTTTCTATATATTGATGTTCATCATTGACGTTAACTAAATTTTATATTTCGATGTTGATAATTTTTCACGATGAGGTAAAAACTCGTAATACAAACCATTAAGAATAAACTAATACGAGTACATACTAAAACATATAAAAGGCAGGTCACCTTAATATATGCGCGTATTACAATGTAATTCCCTATTAACTATTCTCAAAATAATTTACGATAATAATATATGATTCGATGACCGTCCCATTTTTTTAATAAATTGTTTCATTTGATGAACCTTTGGAAGAGGTTGGATCGTTCGATAGAGACATAGAAACAGGAGATCACTGTTTCAGAGCCATCAAAAAGTTACAAATTACTCGACACGCATTTCAGCAACCAAGTTGGTACCATTGAAAGACAATTAAAAATTATGCTTTAATTATGTCATCATAACTAAAACCTTCTCATTAAGATCATTTCCATGGTTGATGAAATACGCGTCGAGGAACGCGTATTTCGGTGTTCTAGGTCACCTGTTTTTCTTTTGCCAGAAAAGTCATCGTTTTGTGAATGGGTCACCTTTAGTTTTATGAAGATGGAACTTTTCCCATTATTTACGTGGTATATTTGACTGATAATAATCTTATGATGTAGTAGTTTCAAATTGTTCAATTGGGAAACTATGATATAACCATTTGACAGATTGTTTTATAGTTAGATATAGACTCCCTTCGAGTATTTTCTCTGGAGATATTGGAAGATAAATATTTGAACAGCCTGGGAAATGTCAAAGATTTTAGAAAAATAGACAGCAAAACAATAGTTATCCGATAGGGGGCTGAAAATAATTTTTTTATGAATTTTTATCCAAAATTCAACTTTGTTTGCAAATAATAAAAATCTTAAATAACATCAAAGAGAACACATAGAACTTATTCACATTCTTATGAGAGTAGGATTTATGGTGTCATTTAAAGTGTAAAAGTTATTCAGTTGAAGCTGCAAACTTGGTAATACAGGGTCTCTCAATAGTCTCGAAATTTGTTAGGTTGTAGCGGCCATGTTGTTAAAGCAACATCTGTCAAATTTATTATGAATTGTTTAGTAGTATATGACAAATTATGGAAGGTTATAGCGTTCAATAACGTACAATAACGTATGCAAATAATCAAATTTTATTTTCAAAATCAGTACTCCGTTCGAGAAACATTCTGTGCATTACGTGATTTTTATCCTCGCCACAACCGTCCCGCCGATTCGACTATTCGACATTTGGTGGCCAAATTCGAGTCTTTCGCTAAATAATCAGCCAACACCCGTATGTCATCGAAACGCAAGATCAGCTGCAAACATCGCTGCCGTATGTGTGAGTGTACGGGAAAACCCAAGACAGTCAATTTCTCGTCGTTCATGAGAACTTGCCCTTTCTGAAACTTCAATTTTTCGAATTTTGCATCGAGACCTGGGCCTGCACCCACATAAAATCCCACTGACCTAGGAACTTAAGGTAAACGACCATAGACAACGCAGTGTGTTTGCTAATTGGGCTCTAGAGCAACTTGAAGTTGACCCAAATTTCGTCAAAAAAATCATCTTTAGCGACAAGGCCCATTTTTGGATGAATGGATATGTGAACAAGCAAAATTGTCGGATTTGGAACGATACCAATCCACACGAGATACACCAACACTAAATGCATCCCGAAAAAGTCACTGCTTGGTGTGGATTTTAGTCTGGTGGAATCATCGGTCCGTATTTCCTCTAAAACGATACTGGCATTGCCATAACCATCAACGGCGACCGCTACATATCGATGATAAGCAACTAATTGTGACCTAAACTGGATGACATGGATATCGACGACATGTGGTTCCAACAGGACGGCGCTACATGCCACAGAGCGCATGCCCCGGTAGACATTCTGCACGAGTGATTTGAGGATATGGTTATCTCGCGTGGCGGCGATGTGAACTGGCCACCGAGATCGTGCAATTTAACGTCTTTAGACTTCCTTTGAGGCTATGTTAAATCGAAAGTCTATGCGAATAAACCGTAAACAATTGATGCCCTCAAAGTCAACATAACGAACGCCATCCAGCAAATTCAGCCGGATTTATGCAGCAAAGTTATCGATAATTGGACCTCCCGAATACGTGCCACAAGCAAAGACGCTGCGGACATTTGAACGACGTTGTATTCCATACTTAAGTGTTCTTTCAAATAAAAAAAAAATGAGTGAATATCTCACACACAAGTTGTTTTATTTACGTTAAAAATCGAGCGTCCATTGAAAGATCCTTTACAACAATTGAGTTGACAACGATGGAAGACCCACATTCACGAAGTTTTCATTAAATTTGTCAGACTATACGAAGGATTAACTTATTAAAAAGCAGATGGCATGTTTGAAAATTTCTACATATCTTAAGGATATAATCGTCTCTCCATACTTTACGCAGAAACAGGTTCCTCGATACAAAAATTATTGTCGATCCGAACATCTCTTTCACATCAAGCAACATTCTATGCTAATTTCCCGCAAACATAAATGTCAAAATATACCGTCAAATTGTTTAATATGTGAAAACATACATCTTTCAATCTACAAATCAACGAATGGTTACCAAAATTATAAGAGAAATGTTACGAAATCATAGCCATCACGTTTACTTGTCACAGAATACCCGCCTGCATGCAACAAACGTAGCAAATCGATTCCACTGCAATTACTCACCCTAAATCGTAAATCTCCGACTGGTGGCTCGGCGTAGGGGATTCCCTGAAAAGCGTAATAACTTTTTCCACTGTCCGCTGTTTTCGCTCGCCTTCCTTTAACCTGTCCAGTTGCAATTTCCACTACCAAGTCTCCCTGTCGTAAACAACACAATTTAATGACTCATCTAATAGTAATTCAATTAATATTATACATTGTCAAATTTCTGAAACACGTCAATTTTTATTTCTAAAATGACATTATTTAAACAAAATTATACCTCCATCTTGAAATCATTGTCTTCTTTAAACTTAACTTAAAGGTATTAAGGATCGTGATGTTAAATGAACGATTTTGATCTCTATACAAGAATATGCGGTTATTTTATGTACCAATTTGTTTTTTGTTTTTAATATCAATATATAGAGATGTTATTAAAATAATTCTAAAATATCTTGTATTGTTTAACATGTACATACTTTGATTAACTTCTTGCTTTATTCTCAGTGTCTCTCACAAGGTAATAATCAAGATTGATTCTACTGAAAACTAAATAAATTATATTGTTCCAGTTCTATACATACTTTTATTGTAGCTTTCTTATTTTTATTATATTTTACATAAAGTAAATAAATGTTTTCTTTTTTTGTGTAACCTGTTTTGATGAAATAATGATACAAAATGTCGAACAATAAGAATTTTGGTTATACATCAATGACTTGGTAATTTACTACTCTACAGGACGTACAAAAGACATTGAATATAACCTTAAAACAGTCATAAACAGTCATAAACAGCCATAAACAGCCATAAACAGACTCAGTTAGAAATGGATTTTGCTTCTCTTCATTGAAAACACACTTTATGCACTTCTGTAGATTAAAAGGTGTTCACAACCATCCAAATTTTATAGTATATGATCATGCTGTAGCTGTATAACCACAACAAATTTTTTAGAAGTAATACTTCACCAAAAACTATATCGGAGAACGCACGTTCAAGAAATTGCTAACGGATATAAGAAAAATTTTAATTTTATGAAATATCTCGTGAGTCTTCAATGTATTTATCATGACAAACTAATGAAATATAATTGAATGCTAAAGTAAAACACACATTACTAGATTTCCCGAGATATGACAACTATCGTAGAGTACTACGAATTTTTGACCAGCTTGATTTATTTCTGGGTGAATC
This sequence comes from Rosalia funebris, assembly GCA_037954035.1. Taxonomy (NCBI): domain Eukaryota; kingdom Metazoa; phylum Arthropoda; class Insecta; order Coleoptera; family Cerambycidae; genus Rosalia; species Rosalia funebris. The sequence continues at coordinate 13,752,316 of JAZFAV010000034.1, read as the reverse complement.
ATCAAAGAACTTGGGGCAGATGTCTATATTTAGGGAACATTAATCGTTTTCCTGGAATATAACATTAGTCAGTATATGATACGAGAAGATGTCGATATTAGTATGGATTGTTATTTATTGTTAATAGTTGCTGCGAACATTACTACATGTAATGCTTTATATCAGATTTTATTACTGCTTATATGAAATAAACAGTTTTAAAACCTTAAAACGGACTTTTCCGCACGTAGAACATCTCTATCTCGAAATTGAGCGGCCGAGAAAAAATAAACACATAAATGCAGAATATGTGGCGACAGTTTTACTTATTTTAATTTTTCTCAAATAGTCCACCATCGTGCTTTCTCATGACCCATGGACAGGGTGGGGTGTATCCTATCCATTTCAAAATCGAGAGATGTCGTCTGGTATACGTCCCTAATCAGAATCAGTCGAAACCCGATCGATCCGACACGATTTAATTGAGTGATCGTGCTAACAAAAAAAATTCTCAAATCGTCCACCACTGTGATTTCTCATGGGCCATATACATGATAGAGTGTGTTCTATCCACCTCAAAATCAATATGTGTCGTCTGGGAAACGTCCCCAATCAGAATCAGTCAAAACCCGATCAATCAGACACGATTAAGTTGAGTTATCGTGCTAACAAGAATAAATGCCGACGACAACGACAACGACACACACACAGCAAAAATTTTTTAAAAACCATTTTTTTAACGAAAAATAAGCCAAAGAAATTTTTTTTTCATTTTTTGTTTACACGATTACATTACTTTTCCGCGTATAGTGGAGTGCGGGAAAATAAGAACGATCGATTTAAAGGGAAATTATTGGTGGAGGGTATGTCTAATGACAATGATCATTGAAATCGATGCCGCTGTGGAAAAAAATAACAATATTATTCTAATATTGTGTAGGATAGCAGATAGTGGTGAGTGTCTGGTAGTTTATTGCACATTATATATGCTATAAAAAAAACGATATAAAAATTATCTCAGTCGAAGGTGATCATGAATATGTCTTAGCTTATAGCTCTTTTAAAATAATTTGGTCAAATTTCTTGTCACCATACATGTCTTACTGGTATCATCAATAACGTAGTTGTAGATTAATTCTAGAGATAAAATAATAATTAAAAACAGGCAAATTAAAATCAACTATTATCAGAAGCATTTTGCAGTATTTGTATAGTTGTCGTTGTAAATTCTTTTACAATTCTTTGTTTCATTCTTTGCAAATTAGTTACAGAACTTCTAGACATTTTAAACAAGGGGACGACACAAAATAGATCACAATCAAATAAGGAGATTTCTGAGTAAATTTAACTGGTGTATACAAACTTATTAGAATTCGCATAAGCTGTTGAACCATCTTGCTGAATATAGCCGAATTGGAGTTTATCATGTAGTTATTGAACAAACTCAATCAAAATGTTGGTTCTATGGCGCTTTGAATTGGCAGCGAAAAAGAAAAAAATGGGGCCAACTATTTTTCGAGAGAAGCTGCCATTCAAACCCAAATTTTGAATGTGATGTATATTGAACAAAAATATGCGCAAAATTTGCAAACATTTATGAATGATCTGCATTGCATTGCATTCATATTAATACAAATGATTTTGGTAAAGTCAAAATCTGGATATCTTAATATGTTAAAAAATGTTTTACATTAACGTTAATAAAATGGATGACACTCTAAATAGGCAAGTAGAATTTTGCAAATATTTTAAAAACAAGTATGAGGTTCCTTGGCTTCAGAATATACCAAATTATATAAAACTAACGTATATTACTTTCAAATGCATATGCAAAAACACACGCAATTATTCCATTTAAAAACATTAATGTAATAACTGTCAATTTTATTCAATAGGTTGAATAGGAATTATAAAATTCTATTCCATTAATGTCCTACTACAATAAAAAAATATTTCAATTTATCCCAAAACATAAGTAAATAACGTACAAAGCTTTAATTTATTTTTACCACATTGTACACCATTCGACACAACATTAAAAGTATGCATGAAAAGTTTTTTATTACCAAAATGTTAACATAATAATTTTAATAATTCGTATCAGAATGTTTTGAAAAAAAAATCATGTACATATGTATTGTATGATATCAGAACTATGTAGATTATACTAAAATATTATGATGACTTATATAAGATATAATTCATATTTTGGAAAGCAGTATGTTAAGTACAAAAGGAATACACTCACATATGTATGTGATGACTGATGACACTGATGACGACTAATAGCATAGACTATAACATATAAGCTTCTTTGCGGTGTTTTTATTTGGATATTGAATAAAACTATTGCATATGACAAGAACTTTGATACCGAATAGACCAAAAATATCATTGTAGATTTAATTGCTACATATAAATCTTGAGATTTGTGATTCAATTTTAGTTAAAATTTGGTTTGGGTTTTCAATATTTTTCAAGATGTTTTAACAATGTAGAAAATTAATAAAATAAATTATTTTGTACAAGATTTTAAAATATAATTAATTCAATAATCATCTAGTAAGAAATTGCAAAATATTGCAAATTTTTAATGAGTTGTTTACCACATATGTATATGAAATTATTTTTGTAATGAAGTTGTTCTTCTGCAATTTTTTTATATTAGAAAGTTATTTTGAAGCCCATTTTTTTTCCTATATAAATATTTGAAAATATACTAATTTACTAATATATTACACAATTGAAAATATTAACCATGATTTTGATTATATCGTTACCCAATATCTCTTTAGCGCAATCTAGTCCCTTCAAATTAGACAAAAAGTCACTGATTTTGGGAAATTTTTCCTACAGCTAAGCGACCTGTACAGAAGTTGTGTTGGGATCGTGTCAACACATTTTTTACCTAGCACATGATAAGAAAAGGGTTAGATATAGATACATATATATGCGGTTCTGGCCGCTTTTTCGGTATTTTGCGTTTTGCTGAAAAACTATGCATTTTTGGGAAAACATGACCTGATTTGATGTTGTAGATCTTATATATAATATATATATATATATATATATATATATATATATATATATATATATATATATATATATATATATATATATATATATATATATATATGTGTGTGTGTGTGTGTGTGTGTGTGTCTGTATTTATGAGCTGTTTTTCAATTTTAAGCTAAAACTGTATATTGTAGAGAAAAATATCAAGAGATCGAAGTTGTAGATATAAAAATTTTCGACAAATTTTGTTGTTTCTTCCACTAGTTTTTTTTTATTTTTTGTAATACTCTTGTGCGAATGAAAAAATAACACTCTAGCGCATTATTTTTGATTTATAGGCAAAACTATGGATTTTTTAAAAAAGTTCAATCACATAAATAGTTGGAGAGCAAAAAACTTTTTTTCCAGTTATTTGTACTCATGATTTTTCAGCTAAAAATTTTATAATAAATAGATATTATTTTTGATAAATTGCATTTTTTAAGTTTAATATTTATTTTACTTTAATTTGGCAGATAGAGTGAAGGTTTTTCATAAAATATATCATTGCAAATTTTATGGATTTGGATAGGAAAGTATATATATATTTTTGGAAGAAAATGTATTTAAACACATTGATTTAAAAAAATATTAAAATCAAAAAATAATAATAAAAATAATTTTTTTCATTCGCACAACAGTATTACAAAAAAAACGTGGCAAAACCGTGCGACTTAAAAAAACAAAACAACAAAACTTGTCGGAAATTTTTATATCTACAACTTCGATCTCTTGACATTTTTCTCTGCAATGCAAAGTTTTGACTTAAAATCGAAAAACAGTTCAAAAATACATATATGTATATACTTCAGCGCGCTCTAGAGGCGCAACTAAGCGGAATTGAGAAAAAATGGAAAACAAAAATTGTAGAGAATCGTAAGATCTACAATATTAAATAAGGTTATATTTTCCCAAAAATACATAGTTTTTCAGCAAAACGCAAAGAACCGAGAAAACCGCCGAACACGCATATATATATATATATATATATATATATATATATATATATATATATATATATATATATAAAACAACATTTTTTTATTATGCTCTAGGTAAAAAATATGTTTACACAATCCCAACACAACTTTCTGTACAGGTCGCTTAGCTGTAGGAAATATTTCCCTCAATTTTCCTAATTTGAAGGGACTAAATCATTAAATTAGTTTTATATTTGTATAAGAAAAACATACAATTTTTTCCTTTAACTTTACAAATTATAAAAACTTATATGTAAAACTATACTGTCGTAAAAACTTACGTTATCCTGTGTTCTTGTGACAATACCACAACATGCAAGGAGCACTATCGTCCATACGTTCATTTTCACGAAATGGTAAATAATGACTCTAATCTGTATACATATAGGTATAAGTTCGTTAGTTGTCTAAACAAATTTTCAATTGCCTCTTTCTTGTGCGATAATATATCGTTGAACTCGCCTTCGTGTGGCTTAATTTGGAAAACTAATTACCGCATACATAAGTTCCCCAAAATTACCATAGATCTTCTATTTATGTGATTCACAAAAAAATTCCATCGATGATTGAAGAATGTGGAAGTAACTTAACTTAATGTATAACTGTCTTAATGAACCAAAATTTAAAAACTTTAATATATACCCATAGAATAACCTTGACTGACAACGTTGGCATGGAATGAGCATGAAATGGTTTATTTTCTTTGTAGTAATATGAGGTGATTTCGTATTACTTATACAGGGCGTTGAAATATGTATAGAAATGGATAATATTCAGAATTGGTTCAATGATTATCCCAAGTGACCCAAGTAAAAAGTACCCCAAATTTTACATAAATTTGGAATACTTTCGGGACTAGTTAAATGATTTCCTCTTTTTCATTTCAAGATTCAGTGTCACTTGATTTTTATTACTTTTCCGCACTCAACTATACCAGAGCGGAAAAGTAATATAATCGTGTAAAGAAAAATGGAATAAAAATTTTTGTCTGTGTGTGTGTCATCGTGGTCGTTGTCGCTGTCGTCGGCATTAAAATTTCTTGTTAGCACAATAACTCAACTAAATCGTGTCGGATCGATCGGATTTTGACTGATTCTGATTGGGAACATCTCTCAGACGACACCTATTGATTTTGAGGTGGATAGGACACACCTCACCCTGTCCATGGGTCTATTTGGGAAAATTTTTTTGTTAGCACGATAACCCAACTAAATCGTATCGAATCCATCAGGTTTTGACTAATTCTGGTCGGGGACGTCTCCCAGACGACACCCATTGATTTTGAGGTGGATAGAATACACCCCACCCTGTCCATGGGTCATGAGAAAGCACGACGGTGGTGGACTATTTGAGAATTTTTTTTTGTTAACACGATAATTCAACTAAGTCATGTCGGATCGATGGCGTTTTGACTGATTATGATCGGGGACGTCTCCCAGACGACACCTTTTGATTTTGAGATTGATAGAACACACTCTACCATGTTCATGGGTCATGAGAAAGCACGAGGGTGAACTATTTGAAAAAGTAAAGCTGTCGCATAAAACACATATTCTGCATTTATGTGTTGGTTTATTTTTTCTCGGCCGCTCAATTTCGAGATAGAGATGGTCTACGCGTGGAAAAGTCCGTTTTAAGGTTTTAAAACTGTTTATTAAATAAAACTTGAAGTTTGTTATCAACTTCCAAACTGTCTGATGTGTACATTAATTTATGTTAAATTTCAAAAGATGCCAAATAAATTTGATTTTAATAAAATAGAAATTAGTTACTCTTGAGGACGATAAAATTGTCGGACCTTAACTGAAATTCTCTCTACTGCCTTACATTTGTTCCAATAATAATCCCTATGAAGCACAAGAACGGCGTTTTTGTGGTATTCACAAATACAAGAGATTTATTACATTTAACCCTTAACCATAAATTTTATGGCATCTATAATGTGTTGAGGATGATAACAATAATTGATATTTATGATCTGGTTCAAGAGAATTCACAAGTCAAACAAGAATAAGAAACAACATTTCCTTCCATTTCTGAGGATGATAGAACTATTGTGGAAATATTCATATACAGTTGATGATTAGAGTGAAAATTATTTTTAACATCATCATTGTTAACAGAATTATTGAATCTTAAATATGTAGAAATTTTCACTCAACATTTTGAGAACCTCCAATTGAGTCGAGTATATCCGCGATATAAGTTACATCTCAGATATAGTGTTGACTATTGCCAAATCTCCACATTGCAGCTTCGTGCTTTCGTTGAAAAATAAATTTTTGATTTCAAAAAATTTTTAATGTTTATTATCATTATATTAATTAGAAATATTATCAGTATTTTTCCTTCTGCAGAAGAGTTATCAAATCAACGGGGTACAGGTACACTTATTATTACTCCATAAAGGTGTGATCTTCTCAGAAATACAAAATTAATTTCTATGTTAAAATAGAACGCTATTCGTTAGCCAACGAGTGTAAATACACGTAATTTCTGCCAATTAAAACCACCATAAAGACATTGTACAGGGTGAGCGAAACTCGATGTCTCAGCTCTATTATAAGAAAAGGAGAAACGATAGAAAATATTTGAACAGAGGTTCTTACATAGAACTGAATAAGGTCCATTTTAAGCCTAATTTGCATATTTTTCCATATTTGGAAACTGAAGTAATGACGCCATTGAATTCTTTTTTCCCAGAAACGTACATATGTTTTGGCACATTCAAAAAGAGCCATTCGCCATCGTTACGATTTAAACAAGTAGCCTTTGGAAATAAATAGCAAAGTCGCATCTGTCAATAATTAATCTAATGGTTGGCAAATATTGTTTTGTTGTCATTTGACTTTGAAAAATGTTCACGCATAACGAAAAAATCGATATGTTATTAGTTTATGGGGAATCTCAAAAGAACCTTAGAAGAGCAGTTCAGTTATACGCCCAGAGATACCCCGAACGTGTTATTCCAAGCTTGAAAATATTTGCAAGATTGGAACGTTATTTACGTGCAAATAACGAGGCATTTTCTTCTCGAAAGGGAAGAAAAATTGTTAAAAGGGTAAATTCTGACAATACTGTTGCCACTGTTTTGGAGTACATATTTTGAAGACCATCCCAAGGAACTCGATTCGGCAAGCCTTCCTTCAGTTTCTAAATATGGAAAAATAGAGAACCTCTTTGCAGACTTTTCCTATCGTTTTTTCTTTTATTATAATAAAGCTGAGACAGCGAGTTTCGCTCACCCTGTACATCAAATGATAGCTAATGTATAAAATAATGTACTCAATTATAAAATCGCAACTACAAGAAAAGAAATGCCGAAATTATTTGATAACTCGTTAAAATTCTGTGTTCTGCAACTCAGGAACCTTATAAAGGGTCTTTCAATAAGGAGGCTCGATTCTTAAACGTAAGTAAAACAAGTTATGTGTGAGATATCCACTCAGTTTTTTTTCTTGTATGAAAGAATAATTTATGGCATTATGTGTGGAATATAACGTCGTTCAAATGTCCGCCGCGGCTTTGCTTCGTGGCACACGTAGTCGGGAGGTTCAATTTTCGATGACTTTGTCGCATAATTTCGTAACCACGCCAGAAATGGTGAAGAAATCCACAAAATAGTATGGATGACCGTCCACTGAAAGTGCGCGAGCTAGAAGACGTGGTAGGCATTTCAAAAATTGCTGTACATCGCATATTGACTGAACATGAAAAAGCTGAGCGCCAGACGGGTACTGAGATTGCTCACAATGGAACAAGAAAAACGTCGTGAGGATGTTTCAATCGAGCGTTTGGCGCAGTTTCACAGGAATATAGCCGATTCTTGCGTCGATTCATAACCATGGATGAAACATGAACTTCACACCTGAGACGAAGGAACCGTCAAAACAATGTACTTAAAGGGAATAATCGTCTCTAAAGAAGGCGAAGGAAGTTCCATCTTCAGGCAAGGTCATTATGTCAGTCTTTTGGGATACGCATGAGGTAATTTTCATTGATTATCTTCAGAAAAGAAAAACAAATGCAATAAGTTCGTTTATTGCAGCGTTTGAGTGATGAAATCAACAAACAGTCATCGGCTGCATTTGGCGAAAAAGAAAGTATTGTTTCATCAAGACAATTAAAAATCAATGAGTTAAAATTCCGCACCTTAATCGCCAGATCTAGCCCCCTCGGATTACTTTCTCTTTCCAAATTTGAAACAATGGCTCGGTGGTAAAAGATTTGCGAATAATGAAGAGGTCGAGTTTGCGGCTGATGGCGATTTTGAGGAGCTAGACGATTATCACTATAAACAGGGTATCGAAGCTATTGAACGTCGCTGAGAAAATTGTATCGAGCTAAAAGAAGACTATATAGAGAAATAAAGATCATTTTTCCTAAATTTATTGTGTGTTCTTTGTTAGGTCGGGAATTTCTTGGACTACCCTCGTAGCAATGCTGTGTCTTCGTCTTGTTCGGGCGCGAAGGTGAAACTGTTTGGTGCAGTTTCAAGTTCATATGTCAACAGGACACCACATCTATTAAAATATGCGTATGTAAGTATATTAAAATAACGGCATGTAAAAAATATGTAGTGTTCCATTTATGTTCACTGGAACGTTTGCTTGGTGTAGGTTGATTTCAGTGACTTCAGAAGTATTACCCTAAATTAAAAGATTGAGGACACCCTGTATAGAAAACCGCGATTTTCAAAATTGTAATCGGTATGTCTTAGCAATTATTTCTACACGTTGCGTCGCTATCGTGTATAGTTTATTGAATTACTACGTCTACACGTCTACTAAAATAATACAAATTCCACCGTTTAACCATATCGGGTGGGTAACTAATTTTTTTTAAATGCTCATTGTATGTTATTAACAGTTGTATGATAGACAAGTGTTCGAATGTTTTTGAACGGAGTTATCTTACAGGAAGCTCACTACTTCTCGTTAATTCGCGAAGTTACCTGCGGGCTATTATGCCTCTAATATGTTATTTGTCGGTCTGGCAATGATCTACAGTAATGGGTATTATTGTACAGATAGGTAGTGGTTGATAATTAGTAGATAATGAGGACGGTCGATTAAATATCGTAGAACGGTGTATATTATGGCAGGTCATCGCCCGGAGTATGTACCCTTAGTTGGCATAAATTATGTACGAACTTGGTTGCCTGGACATACAAAGCGTCGTCTCAGTTTTCGCTAAAATAAATTTCAATATAGCCTGATTTGGGATTAAACTACTTTCATACAGTGTAGTAGTAAAATCTCACACAATGTTCATGGAAAGATAAAAGAAATTATATCTGCCAATAAATCTTTGCAGAAAATCAGGAGCCTACTAAGAAGTGATTAACCCGAAAAAGTAAGATGAGAATGTATAAAACGTTAACAAGGCCTATGCAGCAGCAGAATCAATAACCCTGACAAAATAAACAATTTTAAAACCTTAAAGCGGACTTTTCCGCACGTAGAACATCTCTATCTCAAAATTGAGTGGCCGAGAAAATAGAGCAACACATCAATGCAGAATATGTGTTTATACGACAGTTTTACGTTTTTTAAATAGTTCACCCTCTTGCTTTCTCATGACCCATGAACAATGTGGTGTGTGTCCTATCCACCTCAAAATCAATAGATGTCGTCTGATAGACGTCCTTAATCACAATCAGTCGAAACACGATCGATCCGACACGATTTAATTGAGTGATCGTGCTAAGAAATAAATTTCTCAAATAGTCCACCATTGTGCTTTCTCATGACCCATGAACATGGCAAAGTGTATTCTATCCACCTCAAAATCAATAGATGTCGTCTGGGAGATGTCCCCGATCCGAATCAGTCAAAACCCGATCGATCCGACATGACTTAGTTGAGTTATCGTGTTAACAAAAAAAATTTCTCAAATAGTCCACCGTCGTGCTTTCTCATGACCCATGGACAGGGTGGGGTGTGTTCTATCCACCTCAGAATCAATAGATGTCATCTGGGAGATGTTCCCGATCAGAATCAGTCAAAACCCGATCGATCCGACACGATTTAGTTGAGTTATCGTATTAACAAAACAAATTTCTCAAATAGTCCACCATCATGCTTTCTCATGACCCATGGACAGGGTGGGGTGTGTCCTATCCACCTCAAAATCAATAGGTGTCGTTTGGGAGACGTCCCCGTTCAGAATCAGTCAAAACCCGATCGATCCAACACGATTTAGTTGAGCTATCGTGCTAACAAAAAAAAAATCTCAAATGGACCCAAGGGAGGGGGTGGTATATACTATCCACCTCAAAATCAATAGGTGTCGTCTAGGAGACGTCCCTAATCAGAATCAGTCAAAATCCGATCGACCCGACACGGTTTAGTTGAGTTATCTTGCTAACAAGTATAAATGCCGACGACAACGACGACAACGACAACGACAACAACGATGACAACGACGACACACGCACAGCAAAAATTTGTAAAAACCATTTTTTTTTGTTTTTAGACCGAGAAACGAAAAATAAACCCAAAAAAATTTTTTTTTCGCTTTTTCTTTACACGATTACATTACTTTTCCGCTTATAATATAGTGCGGAAAAGTAAAAAGAAAAAAGAGGAAAAAACTACAGAAGTCGCTGAAAGGAAAATCATGAGAATAATATTAGGTCCAATGCAAACAGCGGATGGAGAATACAGAATGAGAAACAATTTGGAAATAGAAGAAAAATTAAAAGGAGTGAATATAATAGGAATAATTAAGGAGCAATATTTACAATTTTATTATTACTAGAGTGGGTGGGAACCTTTGGTGTGAAGATAACACTGACATAGTTTTCTACAAAACACCAAAACGCAATACACTACATTCGACGCGCGTTTCGCCAACAAAGTTGGCATCATCTGTAAGTGACTAAAACTTTTAATCATCTCCTTTTAGAGTTTTAATTATCTCCAGATAATGCCAGCTTTGTTGACGAAAGGCACGTCGAGCGTAGTGTATAGTGTTTTGTGGAAAACTACGTCAGTTTTATAATTTTATTAGTAAATGTTTTTTTTTAAGTCCGAGGCTTAAGTTTTTAAGGCTGAGGTTTAAGTTTTTAATACTATCGAAAACGACTTTTTTTTTTTAAGACCGACTCAAATAAAAATGATACTTTTTTCAGGTTTTATTCTTAAAGTGTGAAAATATATGGTGTCTTTGAATACAATGGTACGAGTAACGCCTAGTTTGGATACTATTTCAAATAGCTATTCAAACGTTGTTTTTATTTTGACATCCGTCTTTTGATTTTTGAAAACATTGATTAAACTTAATATTGGCATACCATCAGACTTTCAAGGCACTGCTTCACTCAAAAGCTAAGTGTAATGTGTTTTATGATGAAAATCAGGTAAAATTCATTTCTTAGACGTTTTTACAAATCCGAATTTTCAAATTTCGAAAAACAAATTCTAAATTAATGAAAAACAACTAATTAATGTAAAAAGTAGTATCATATATCTTTAAAGAATTTAAAAATAAATTCTCAAAACGGCCTCTTTTCACTGGCCCGTTCAAGTGTTTGCGCGGAAATTAACTTACATTCTTCAGTAATTATTTTTAAGAAGTTTTAAGAAAAAATATATTTTTTTATATCTATGATATCACTGTAAACATTTTTGTGAGATTTGGTACACACATTTTGTGCATCTTGAGGCACACAGTTTTTGCTTAATTAATTAATAATGAATTGATGTTTCAAAAATGAAATCCCAATTTATTAACATTTACAGTTATTATTGTTATGACGTTCAATTTCATTCAAAATTTCTTCTTCCAAAGCAGGAGTTCTTTTTGGGGTAGGTGGTAGGCCTTCCTGAAATATCTCTCGCCCTTGCAAATGAACTCGTTAGAAACGAGTTCATTTAGCGTTGATGCATTCTTGCAAATGTGCAAACATTTGGGATTCGTCGATTGGGAAATCTTTCTTGGTAAATCCGTTGTGCTTCTAAAGAATTTCCATCAGCCAGTCCATAAACAAAGTGGATATCTGCCATTTCGGAGTTTATGTAGTTAACCATTCTCAGGATATGTTACTTTTAATACATGATGTAACAGTAATTATTAATATAAAGAACAGGAAACCTATAAACACAACAACAGAAACTAGAAAGTTCGTTTAAAATTCGAGCCCAAATCAAAATACAAACTTAATATGTATTATTTATGATTGTCAAAAATGATTTTGACAATTAGTAACCATACCAATTTATAACTAAGATGTATCTTGGAAGCGAAGCGTTTGAGGACATATGTTCGTTCATATGAACTTTTTTTCATAAAATTGACTCAAGAATATGCTCTTAAATTTTTTGTACTTACTTAGGAAACACCCTGTTTAACAATAATTTTTACTTTTCCGTACTCCACTATACGCGGAAAAGTAATGTAATCGTATAAAGAAATTTTTTTCTAGGGTTCATTTTACGTCTTTCGGTCTAAAAACTAAAAAAAAAAATTGGTTTTTAAACTATTTTCTTGTTAGCACGATAACTCAACTAAATCGTGTCGGATCGATCAGATTCTGACTGATTCTGATGGGGGACGTCTCTCTGACGACACCTACTGATTTTGAGGTGGATAGGACACATCCCACCCTGTCCATGGGTCATGAGAAAGCAGGAGGGTGAACTATTTGAGATTTTTTTTTGTTAGCACGAGAACATAACTAAATCATATCGGATCGATTGGGTTTTGACTGATTCTGATCGGGGACGTCTCCCAGACGACACTTATTGATTTTGAGGTGGATAGGATACACCTCACCCTGTCCATGGGTCATGAGAAAGCACGATGGCAGACTATTTGAGAAATTTTTTTGTTAGCACGATCCCTCAATTAAATCGTATCGGATCGATCGGGTTTCGACTGATTCTGATTAGAAACGTCTACCAGATGACATCTATTAAATTTGAGGTGGATATGACACACCCCACCCTATCCATGGATTATGAGAAAGCAAGATGGTGAAAGGGGAAAGACTATTTGAAAAAAGTAAAACTATCGCATAAAACACATATTCTGCATTTATGTGTTGGTTTATTTTTTTCTCGGCGACTCAATTTCAAGATAGAGATGTTCTACGTGCGGAAAAGTCCGTTTTAAGGTTTTAAAACTGTATTTTTTTGTGATTTCAGCATAAATTTTTTTTTTTTTTTTTTTTTAGATAATTTTATCCTCTCTAATTTGAGCTTTCTAAAAGTATTGTACGAATACTTCTCGCTAAGTTATCGTCACTCAAAGCAAAAAAGTCAGATTTGACTTTGATACTTAATTACTCGGGAAAAAATAATCGCACAGTAAATTCAAGTAGGGTTTTAAAAACTGCAACGTATTCTTTACTAGTCTTACTTATTTGATAACGATAAGAAAAAAATTCGGTGCGAGAATGTTGATTGAAAAAAAAGTAAAAAAATGCGTATTAAGAAATATTCGCTTAACTTTACAAATAATGAATAGACTAAGAATGTTGACTGTTCAACTTCAAAGTATCCCAAAGAGACCCTGTAAATTTGATAGCGCTACAATTTTTGTATTGTATTCGAAATTATTGAATCTGTCGTTTTTGTTGCAAATCAATTTAAGGATGAATTTTTCATTTTTTATTAATTTCTTTAGGGGGAATGTATTTTTTTAGCAATAATCTAAATTTTTTTATCAAACAATGTTAATTATTCTAGGAAATGAAAATGAAAGAAAAGTAAATAGAAAAAAGTCAAAACTGACCTTTTTACTTTAAATAACCATAAAAAGTACCCCTTTTGGACCGCTAAAAATAAAAAAGGGTCAAAATATTTCAATAATCTTTATGATCAAATCACTGAAAAAAATTTATTGGAGTCCGTGGACCTTTTCGAAAGGCAGGCAAAAATTTGAATTTTTTTTTAAATGATCTGAAACCTAGAAACTTGAAGTTTTAATTTGCTTTTTTTAATTGCTCTGCGACTATTTTTCTCCATGTTACAACCCTTTGAAGATCACCTAAAAATTTAGGTTGTTTTCCATCCCTTAATTTTTGTGCCTAATGTTTTTATGCGCCTCATAAAAAGATATATAAGGGCATTAAATCTAGAGATCTAGGAGGCCACTCTATTGTACCGCGGCGTCCAATCCAACTATTGGGATACTGTTCATTAAGTTCAGTAAGAGAGAAGTTTTTACTGCGCCATAATTTTCACACCTCGAACTTCATCGGGATTATGGTCGAGAATCTCCAAAATTAGTTGCTCAATAGCATTCTACAGTATGTCCAAATACACCTAGCTCGTGGATGGGAGGGAATGAGAGGGGATCTTTTTATGGTATATCGCAAGAGGTAAAATTGCACAGGCCCACAAAACAAAGTTGTGTGTGTTAAGGAATAAACCACAGTTATTTTTTGTATTTTTTTCCCACTGAACACGAATCTAAAATTAGAATTATGGGTTACTGATCAAACTAAGAAAAACCATAAAAACCGATGAAAATCTTTATCTAGCCATTTTTTTCTATATGATGTTACTAATCTTATATTGTTTTTTATTTCCGCACACGTTTGTCTTTAAATGGTCTATGTATGTAACGGATTTCTGCTTCGTTTCTTTCCTTTTTTTTGTTGATTTCTCTCTGTAAGACAGCGCGCCTTCGCTGGCTTCAGTACCACGAAGATGTAGATTAAACGAATCAGTCTACACATCCCATTTTCCAGGGTAGTTATCATGGCAGTCCAAACACTCCGTGGTAGCAGGTTTCTGACGGTACTTGTACCGATCGTGTAAAAAACAAAAATTTGAGCGATAAAAATAACGTAAAGATCTATTTTTCAGCGTAGTGCTTTATCAAAACTATGTGGTTATAAAAGTTTCTTATCCATATAGACACATCAGCATATCATGAGAACCATAGTATCTAATACTATTTGCTTATAGAAATATGAGTATTCCTTATAGATAAAGAATTAGTTACAACTATGAGTGACCAAGAAAAGGCATCGTGGTTGAGTTTCGAAGAAGTGTCAACATAATTTGTAGGCAACAATAAAGATGCTGATTACAAAAGCATTGCGGCAAATAGCAGTTTTCCAGTTTTTATGGTTTTTCTTAGAAGTTTGATCAGTACCTAACCCCTAATTCTGACTTTAGATTCGTGTTCAACGGGAAAAGATACAAAATATAAGTATGGTTTATTACTTAGTATACACAACATTCATTATTTTGTGAGCCTTTGTTATTTTTCCTTATCAACCAGCGTCAGCGGTCACCATTCCGATTCTACAGTGGCCTTGACGAATTCTGCACGGGACAATTCGCCGCCACGGTTCGAAATCCATTGGACCCATGAAATCCATAATTCCATACCCATCCCTTTCGCCCATTGTGTTATTTTGGGAGGAGACGGTAATCGGCTGCGATCACTCGCGGGTAGGTTATATGGCGTAACGTTTCTAGGAAGGAAAGTTTCCTGTTCAGATAAACAACACGGACGTTATCGCTTGCCGCTATAGTTAGAATTTACTCGACCTAGGGCGCTGGACAGTTATATTTATGAGCAGGTTTATGTAGTTTTAGAATGCAAAAAGACCATAGACGTACACAGGAAATTAGGGTTCCTATTTGTTTCTCTTAATTTCTATTTGGTGATGCGGATGGTGTACCTATAAATTTCATCATTCCTTGTTTCCCATTTACTATAAAATATATTACTACTATAATTTATTAAATAACCAACTCTATATTTGCACGTCTATGAGAGCTTTTGCGTGTTATACCTCTGAATCTATATGGTGTCTCCTAAAAAACGCCGCAAGCCATAACTCCGTTATTTATAATCTGATTTTAAAAAACAAAAAATCAAACGAAATGGCTCTAAATACATTCTAGAGTGAGCATGCTGTTTTGAAACTTTTTGTTTTTTAAAAAGCGATAGTCAACTCTTTTTTTAAAATGACAATATAGTTTCTTTATTTGCTATTGTGCAGATTTCTTTTCTGAATCCAACGATGTATAACAAATGGGCTTTTGTGAAACATTTGTCACAGAAAAATGGTGAAAATATTCGCCGATACCGCAATATGCGCCCGGTCGCTTAATTGATGACAAACATATTTTGACTAATCATCTGTGGCATGGAAAACAAAAAAATAATATCGAACATATCGAGTAAATGTGATTTCAACTTCCGCATCCCAGTTTTTTACATTATTTTGCTTTTGTGTATCATAGTGTCATTACAGTAAGTTATTGTTTACGAAATTAGTCAACAGTGCAGTATGGGTAATAATCAAATATTGACGGATATGATTCAGGTATACTTTCAGTGTAATCAGAATCGTGGTGCAGCAATCCGTCTTTATAGAGAGCGGTTTTCTCATAGAGAAGTTCCAGAATCACGTAAGTTTGGAAGACTTGAAGAAAACTTAAGGAACTATGGGGCATTTAAGAAACCGAAACGAGAAGAACGCGAATTTAATGAAAACACGGAGCTCAATGTTCTTCTTAATGTTGAAGAAAACCCAAGAACCTCCATTCGGGAAATTTCAAATAATATTGGAGCTTTAAAACGAACTGTGAATTCAATATTGAAAAAGCACAAATTTAAGCCATACATACCTCAAAAAGTACAGGCATTAGAAAACGATAGAGAACGAAGACGACAATTTTGCCATTTGTATTTAAATTCAGTGCGACGAGACCTACTTTTCCACACTAAGATTATTTGGTCAAACGAATGTACATGTACAGTGTCAATGGTATTTTTAATAGAAATATCCACCGATATTGGAGCCAAGAAAGCCCAAGGATTATCGTCAAAACTAATTTTCAGCGAAGGTTTAGTATTAATGTGTGGTGTGGCATTTTGGGTAATAGATTGATTGGACCATTTTTCATAGACGACACCCTAAATCAAGAAAAATATTATCAAATATTGACAGAACAACTTCAAAATTTTTTAGATGAACTACTTATTGCAGGAACTCAATAAAATTTATTTCTAGCAATATGAGGCTACCCCTCATAATGCCAGAATGAATACCAATTGGTTAAACACCACATTTAATGAAAGGTGGATAAGAACTTATGGACCGATTCGATAGCCTGCCCGTTCTCCAGATCTTACTCCACTTGATTTTTGGTTGTGGGGTTATCTTCAAGATCATATCTATTTAACCCAACCAGAAAATGAAGAAATTCTAAGGCAAAGAATTATACGTGCGTATCGCGAAATACCCCAAATTTTATATTGAATGCGACCAATGCAGTATTCAGAAGATGCCAGGTATGTCTTGATTGTGCCGGTTTGAGCAGCACTTGTAGGTTTGTAACTGTATTTACTTTGCTAATTTGTTTCTTTAGTTGTTTCGAGTTAAACTTTGTTGCACTTCGTTTAATGTATTTCGTGTTTAATACTGTTTAACTTTGTTTAATGTAGTTTCGAGTTTATCTTTGCATGTATTTAATCAACTTGTTTTTAATTGATCTTCATGTAATGTTTCTTTTATAATTAAATTCTAATTCTGTTCTGGGTTTTATTCGCTTTGTTGTATTTTTTTTGTTTTCCACGGCACAAACGATTAGTCAAAATACGTTTGTCATCAATTAAGCGACTACGCGCCTATTGCGGTATCGGCGAATATTTTCACCATTTTTCTGTGACAAACGTTTCACAAAATTTCATTTGATATACATCGTTGGATTCAGAAAAGAAATCTGCACAATAGTAAATAAAAAAAGAACTATATTGCCATTTAAAAAAAAAGTTGACTATCGCTTTTCAAAAAAAAAAAGAGTTTAAGGACACTACATTATGCTCACTATAGAGTGTATTTAGAGCCATTTCATCTTGATTTTAAAATCTGATTATAAATAACGGAGTTACGGCTTGCGGCGTTTTTTAGGAGACAGCCTGTATTATAAAGAATTACCTATAAATTAAAACTGAATTACCTGTAAAATATAAAAACTGCCAACGCATATGTATACTCCACGTTTTATCAATGAATCCATAATATATTAGGAATCAATTGGTAGAATACATATAAATTAATAATATGCTTCTAGCGGTTTAATTTAGATTGAATAAAGGGCCTAGTTTCTAACTGTATTATTTAACGGATCTGGTCATATATTTCCATTTTATAGTATATTCAAGTAAACTAACTTTGTGTTAGATTTTTCTAGATTTTTCGCGTTCAGTACTATTTTGATCGGTACTATTTTGATGATACATCGGTTTGAAAGACCGATGAATGCAGTGATATTATCTGTGAATTATCTAATTGATAGACAAACTATGAGACTATGTCATGTGCTATTTCACAAGGATCAGTTCGTGGTCCAGATATATTTGCAATACATATATACAGTTTTCTTCCCTATCTGTGTCAAAAATTGTAGAATATAAATGTATGTTGATGATAGACAAATATTCAGTTGATGCCGGTGATGGTAAACGTGCTTGTGATCTTGTGGTATTGTCAATGACGATTTGAAAAAAATTTTGACTATTTCCTTGCAACATTCACTTTATTTAAATCCGAGCAAATATGCCGGTATATTTGGTAGTTCTAAAAATCTGATAATGTATAAATACAATATATTACTTTTCCGCACTCCACTATAAGCGGAAAATTAGTGTAATCGTGTAAAGAAGAAGTAAAAAAACAAAATTTTTTGGGTTTATTTTTCGTTTCTCGGCCTAAAAACCAAAAAAAAATTATTTTCAAACATTTTTTGCTGTGTGTGCCGTCGTTGTCGTCGGCATTTATTCTTGTTAGCACGATAAGTCAACTAAATCGTGCTGGATCGATCGGGTTTTGACTGATGCTGATCGGGGACGTCTCCCAGACGACAACTATTGATTTTGAGGTGGATAGCACACACCACCCCCTCCCTTGAGTCAATTTGAGAAATTTTTCTTGTTAGCACGATAACTCAACTAAACCGTGTCGGATCGATCGGATTTTGAATAATTCTGATCCGGGACGTCTCCCAGACGACATCTATTGATTTTGAGGTGGATAAGACATACCCCACCCTGTCCATGGGTCATGAGAAAGCACGACGGAGGACTACTTGAGAAATTTTTGTTGTTAACACAATAACTCAACTAAGTCATGTCGGATCGATAGAGTTTTGACTGATTCGGATCGGGGACGACTCCCAGACGACACCTATTAATTTTGAGGTGGATAGAACACACTACCATGTTCATGGGTCATGAGATAGCACAAGGTTGACCTATTTGAAAAAAGTAAAACTGTCGCATAAAACACATATTCTACATTTATGTGTTGGTTTATTTTTTCTCAGCCACTCAATTTCGAGATAGAGACGTTCTACGTGCGGAAAAGTCCGTTTTAAGGTTTTAAAACTGTTTATAATTTTCAATAAATGCGTCTGTTTTGTTAAAAATTAAGTGGAACAATATAGGAGTTTGAGTGAATACTTTTCTTAGATTTAAAAAGCATATTTTCTTATGCACCAAAAGGTCTATTTCTAAATTCAATCTTTTGTACAATTCACAAAAAATATTTTACTCTGCGAACTAAAATTAATCGTATCCAAAACCCAAAGTATCTAATTTTTATATGTTTAAACTTAAATTTATATTTTTTAAAACTCATATCATAACTTCATGTATGGTATAACATACTCCATATTAAAATATAGGGTATATTACAGAAACAAGAATATATTTCATTAATATCGTCATTGATATTGTCCATGTCACAGAATTACTTTCCTTGTTTCAAAATAATTCACAGATAAGTTCGTTTTCTTTTCCTGAAGAGGACCTCTGTTTGAAAGGTTCGTGTTGTTCAAAGAATTGATAAAACTGATTATTCTCTGAATAATCACATAATTAATCATGGATTACTTTCTTAGATAATAAATGGATATGCATATATTTACTTACTTTGCACTGTACTTTTTGAAATTATAGGCCCTTCGAATGCTAAATATTTTCTGAAATCATTTAGAGATGACATATTATGACTGCCACGTGAAAAAATCTATTTCATATCTCTGTAACAATAATTATGTTATCTTCAACGATTCAACTATTGACAACTATCAAATTATTGACTAAATTGTTATATAGTTCCTCGAATATATGAACAAAAATAGTTTATTCAAAGGCGAATTCAATATCACACGGATTCAGACACACACTCTATGTTCTGTGGAATATATGAGTTTGCAACCATAAGATTTATTAATAACTTTATTGATTCTATTAACAGCTCTCTGATTTTTTTACTTCTTCAGATAATACCAAGTGTGTAATCGATGATTTCCCAGTTACGACAGAATTCCCAGTTACCACAGATAACTGTGGAAGTTGGAACCAAATTATGATATCGTCAATAACATTTTTTAAATCAATGAAGATTTTCTATTAAACTCACTAATAACTTCGATAGTTATGATACTGACGTACTGAGGTGTGGTACTGTGGTTTCGCAGTTACCACAGATAACTGTAGAAGTTGGGATCAAGTTATGATATCGTCAATACCATTCTTTAATCATAGAGTATACAAGGTTACGTCCTGCCGGAAGGACCTTCCGGAAGAACTTTTGGTCATGAACGATCCGCTGTATTCCACGTCCTGCTGGAAGCACTCACATTTCGTATTCATTTGTCCTGCTGGAAGGACTCGCGTCCTTCCACGAGTACTTGGGAGGGCGTACTTAAGAGTATTAGGAAATTCGCGGAAAAATTTACCGCTTTTTTTACCGCTTTTTTTGTTCCCGCCTAATTTTTTCCGCTAAAACCGAATTTCAAACTACCAACGATGAACAAACACGGGGAAAATGTTGATGCGCTAGCCTAAAACATTCTTATGTTTCTAGTGGTAGTACCGGCAATCCTGCTAGAAGGATGAAAAAGCCACCATACACAGGTAATGATGCGTCCTTCCGGCAGGACTCCGTGTCCTTCCGGAAGTACGCTGTACATTCTATCATTAAATCAATTAGCATTTTTCATGAAATTTTTACTAATGACAGCCATAGTTGTGATACTGAGGTACCCAATGTGGTATTGAGGTTCCCGATTTACCACATGTAACTGTGGAAGTTGTCCCCAAATTATCAAATCCTCAATAACATTTTGTAAATCAATTAGCATTTCTCATGAAACTTTTAATAATAACATCGATAGTTGTAGTGGTGTGGTACTGAGGTTTTCCTGTTACCACAGATAACTGTGAAATTTAGTACCAAATTATAACATCGTCAATAATAATTTTTAAATCAATTATCATTTTTTTATCAAACTTTTACTAATAACATCGATAGTTGTAGTACTGAGGTATCCAGTGTGGTATTGTGGTTTCCCAACTACCACAGATAACTGTGAAAGTTGGCATCAAATTATGATATCGTCAATAACACGTTATTGACGATATCATAATTTGGTCATTTAGTTGAAATCAATTAGCATTTGTCATGAAGCTTTTAGAAATAACATCGATAGTTGTAGTAGTAAGATAGCGGTGTAAAATTGCTATGAAAATTATTGTAACGTATTAATAACCTTACATTAATTCGCACTTTTGTTTTTTATATATTAAGTCAGTACTAAATTTTGGCGATAGCAAGGACAAAGAGTGCATGCCTTGACTGGGAATCGAACCCGGCTCTCCCAATTACCGGTTGGTTGCTCTGACCGCTGAGCTATCTAGGCACACTTATTATCCTTGTTAATGCGCCAGTTTAACGCGTCGCTACAGTACTCCCTCCCTAGAGACATGGTTTGTCTCGATACAATTAATGGAATGTGGCCGCGTTCACTATTCTTCTTGTTCGCGTTGTTCGCTTCACAACTTGTTTCTTTAGACATTTTGAAATGGTCTTTAGTGAATAGGCGAAAAAGGCTGTTATTTAAATTTTACATACAGTGACTCACAGTGAAAGTGATCCATATACTCGTACATAATCGACTATATTATTGCCCGTAGTTAGTTGACTAATAAACAAAAGTTTAACGCAAACATTACAGAGTTAGATAACTTGTTGTATGCGCTTATGCAGCATGTAAGTTACACAGATAATAGGACTTCCATAACCAAAAATATAGAAATACCTATTTTAACTATCGTCACAGTAATACAGTAGTAGGCCTGCAATACAGTAGCGCGCAATATAATGTTATAATTAAAGCTTACACTGTGCCACAGTAACTTTAAAGGGAGTGAAGGAATGGTTTAAAAAAAAATGAGTCGCCATACTACGTTGGAAGAGAGGAAACTTGTCATACATAATTTTAAAATGAATAAAAGCAAAAGGCTCATTCCACAAATAGTAGATAAAAGTCCATTCACTGTACAACATATTATTTAACGATATAATACTGGAATAATAGAAAACAAACAAAGAAACAGTCCAAAAAATATTTTCTGACCGAGATGAGCGGTGAATTTTAAACAGAGTACGAGAAAACCCTAAACTAGGTGCACCAAAACTCGCTGTAGACGTAGAACACTATCTTTGAAAAGAGGTCAATGCGGAAACCATACGGCGTGTTTTACGTAAGAATGATTATAATTGCCGAATTGCTCGAAGAAAGCCCTATATTTGCCCTAAAAATAAAAAAGTTCATTTGGAATTTGCGAAACAGTACTTAAACAAAATATCAATTTTTGGAACAAGGTGATATTTGTTGACGAAAGCAAATTTAATATTTTTGGTTCCGACGGTAAACAGAAAATCTGGAAAAACGAAATCAAGAACTGAAACATGAAAATCTTCAGGCTGGTGTTAAACATGGAGGAGGCTCCACTGTGTGGGGGTGTATGGCGGCTAGTGATGCTGGCAATTTGTGTTCTATTGAGGGAGTAATGAACCAATATGTGTATTGCAACATTTTCTGGGAAAATTTACAAGCAAATGCGCAAAAATTAGGCTTGCAAGGGTCATTTTCTTACTATCAAGATAATGATCCCAAACATAAAGCTAAAAAAGCTAGGGAATGGTTACTGTATAATTGTCCTAAAGTACTGGAGACACCTTCACAATCACCGGACATTAATGTGATAGAGAATTTGTGGGAAAAATTAGATCGTAAAGTACGCAGTCACGATATAACCAACAAGCAGCAGTTACAAAGGACACTACAAGAAGAATGGGAAAAAATAGGGGCGCATTATACACGAAAATTAGTAGAATCAATGCCATTGATTAGAAGCCATTGTTTCTCAGAAAGGACTTCCAACTAAATATTAATTTTGTAAGTCGTGAAGTTTATGCTTAGTATTAGTGGATCATTTTCATTGTGAGCTGAATGCAATTTTTGGCGATAGCAACGATAAAGGTGCATATGCCTTGACCGGGAATCGAATCCGGCTCTCCCAATTGCCGGTTGGTTGCTCTGACCGCGGAGCTATCGAGGCACACTCATTATCCTTGCTAATGCGCCAAGTTTAACGCGTCGCTACAAATTTATGTTCTTATTTTATTATCACTGCAGTGGCAATTAATTTTTTTTACTGTCACTAATGTCATAATGTGTAGTATTTAACTAGGTATGTTATAAAGTTAATATAGACTGAAATATATTTTATGTAGTTCTATTATGGTAAAATAGGTATCACATCTCATGATATTACGTGGACCATTTTCACTGTGAGTAACTATATTTAATTTCAATTAAATATTCAATTAAACCCTACCCTGTAATTTATATTATCATCATATTACTTGAAACAATTGAAAGAGTTGATCTAAAAATACCTTCCGCATCTGCAGCCGAATGCAACCGTACATGTATTTATAATGCGATGACTCACTCACGTGATTCTCCTACTATAATATCCGTAAGAAACGGATGAATGAAAATGGGAATCATAAAAATTCATGAGATCCGTTGTAGCAGTTCTGAATGAGAGAGCGAGGCGGAAAATATGTGTGCAGTAATATGTGGCGAAGTGCCGAGTTCATTCGATGTAAATAAAATGTTTTAGTTTCAACAGGTTGCCGTTTGTAAAGAGATCAAGCTGAATCCTTTTTATAACAACTCTAAATCCCATTAAAGAGGGCTCAGTCTATCACGAACGTTTAATGACGACTCGTTCCGGAATTAATATGAAAGAGAAACGGAATAATTAGTATTCTGCGATACGTCACGCGAAGTGATTGCGTATGATACAGGGTAGCTCGCATTGGCGTGTAATATTTCGTTGAAAAGCATTATACAGTGCTACACTAGGTCATGTTTTACCCCAAAATTTAGTTTATTTACACAAGTCAACATGAACGTTATGCCTGAGGTTAGTGTATACAATTACGATAGGTTTATCGACATTCATCTGAAAAAAATTATATTTCATAAAAATAGTTTGTTTTTTAGCCAGGAAATCATTCTTAGTATATTTAAGAAAATCTATGAATTTAATCTTCTATTTGTTACTTTTCCGCACTCAACTATACTGGCGGAAAAGTAATGTAATCGTGTAAAGAAAAGTGGAAAAAAAAATTGTTTTCGTTTATTTTTCGTTTTTCGGCCTAAAAACAAAAAAATAAACATGACCTATGAACAGGGTGGGGTGTGTCCTATCCATATCACAATCAATAGATGTCTTGTGGTAGACGTCCCTAATCAGAATCAGTCGACACCCGATCGATCTGATACGATTTAATTGAGTGATCGTGATAACAAAAAAAAAATTCTCAAATAGTCCACCATTGCGCTTTCTCATGACCCATGAACATGGTAGAGTGTGTTCTATCCACCTCAAAATCAATAGATGTCGTCTGGGAGACGTCCCCAATCAGAATATGTCAAAACCCGATCGATCCGACACGATTTAGTTGAGTTATCGTGCTAACAAATAAAATGATGACGACAACGACCACACACACACAGCAAAAAAATTTTTAAAAACCATTTTTTTGTTTTTAGGCCGAAAAACGAAAAATAAACCCAAAAAAATTTTATTTTTTCACTTTTTCTTTACACGATTACATTACTTTTCCGCTTATAGTGGAGTGCGGAAAAGTAAAATGGTTTTTAAAAAATATTGTCTGTGTGTGTATTGTCGTCGTTATCGTCGGCACTAAATCTTGTTAGCATGATAACTCAACTAAATCGTGTCGGATTGATCCGGTTTTAACTGATTCTGATCAGAGACGTCTCCCAGATGACACCTATTGATTTTGAGGTGGATAGGAAGGACACACCCCACCCTGTCCATGGGTTTATTTGAGAAATTTTGTTTTGTTAGCACGATAACTCAATTAAATCGTGTCGGATCGATCGGGTCTTGACTAACTCTGATCAGGGACGTATCCAGAAGACACCTATTGATTTTGAGGTGGATAAGACACACCCCACCATGTTCATGGGTCGTGAGAAAGCACAATGGTGGACTATTTGAGAAGTTTTTTTTGTTGATACGATAGCTCAACTAAATCGTGTAGGGTGGATCGGATTTTGACTGATTCTGATCGAGAACGTCTCCCAGATAACACCTATTGATTTTGAGGTGGATAGGATACACCCCACCCTATCCATGGGTCATGAGAAAGTGCGACGACGGTGGACTATTTGAGAATTATTTTTTTTAACATGATAACTCAACTAAACCATGTCGGATCGATCGGGTTTCGACTGATTCTGATCGGGGACGTCTCCCAGACGACACCTATTGATTTTGAGGTGGTTAGAACACACTCTACCATGTTAATGGGTCATGAGAAAGCACAATGGTGGACTATTTGAGAAATTTTATTTGTTGGCACGTTCACTAAATTAAATCGTGTCGGATCGATCGGGTTTCGACTGATTCTGATTAAGGACGTCTACCAGGCGACATCTATTGATTTTGAGGTGGATAGGACACACCCCACCCTGTTCATGCGTCATGAGAAAGCATGATTGTGGACTATTTGAAAACAGCGAAACTGTCGCATAAAACACATATTCTGCATTTATGTGTTTTTCTGCATTTTTTTTCGGCCACTCAATTTTAAGATGGAGATGTTCTACGTGCGGAAAAGTCCGTTTTAAGGTTTTAAAACTGTTTATTTTTATTTAGAAACCCAAACAAATATATTTGTATATTGTTCCTATATTATTCTATTGTTTTTATTCTATGTTTACTTAATAATATCCTTCTATTTAGTGACTCTTGCAGTTTCACATAAATTTAACCCATTATTGCATATAATGAAAAGAAGAGGTCTAACAATAAGTACAGAACTCTGAAACGCTTGCGTGATTAAAATTCGGTATTCTGTATTAAGAGTTTTCTATTTATCGTTTACGAAATATACGAGGTATTTTCTGAGAAATATATAAAGAAAGCATATAGAACTTTATTTTGGACGTAAGTTGTTCAAAATGTTCTCCATCAACAACCTGACATTAGTTGAGACGCGTATAAACCCTGTATTTACTGTTTAGTAATATTTCGTACTGATATTTCTGCTGATATAGTTTCTAGCTGATATTTACCTTCCCAATTCAACTTAATTCCTTTATAACCTCTAAATTATTTGGTCTGTTAAAATGAACTCTTGATTTCAAGTAGCTGAAATCCAATGGACTCAAATAAGGTAAATCCAATGACTATTCAGTTAGTCCTCAATCTATCTGCTCTATCCATGTGACAGGGAAACCACCGTCAAGAAACGGTCGAATATCATAGTACCAGTAAAATTGTTGATTCTAAAATATTACCTTTTACAAGAGTCGTCCTAGAAGTGCCCGACCTGACTAATAAGAGATAAAAAATTTGGAAAAAAATATCTTTATTTTTCTATATAGGCTCCTTTTGACTCGATACACTTTTCCCAGAGATGCTCAGCGAGCTTCGATACCCTGTTTATAGTCAGACTCGTCGAGCTCCTCAAAATAGCCAACAGCCGCAAACTCCACCTCTTTATTGTTGGCAAATCTTTTACCACCGATCCATTTTTTCAAGTTTAAGAGCAGAAAATATTCCGAGGAAGCTAAATCTGATGAATAGGGTGCGTGAGGAAACAATTCGAACTTTAACTTATTCATTTTTGTCATCGCGATAACGGAAGTGTGAACGGGGATTCTTGTACACGAAACAAAATTTTCATTTTCGCTAAATGTAGCCATTTTTTCTTAATTGAATCACTCAAGCGCTGCAATAAGTTCGCATAATACTCGCTATTGCTAATTTTTCCTTCCTAAAGATAATCAATGAAAATTATCCCACGCGAATCCCAAAAAACTGAAG
Source organism: Rosalia funebris (assembly GCA_037954035.1). Lineage (NCBI taxonomy): Eukaryota > Metazoa > Arthropoda > Insecta > Coleoptera > Cerambycidae > Rosalia > Rosalia funebris. Next base: position 13,725,098 of record JAZFAV010000034.1, on the reverse strand, counting down.
CCATGACCTTGCAGATGGAACTGCCTTCATCTTCTCTGGAGCCGATTGTCCCCTTGCAGTCCATTATTTTAACTATTGCTTCATCTCAAGTGTGAAGTAATGGATCCATGTTTCATTCACGGTTAGGAATCGACGCAAACACTCGGCTTTATTCCTGTGAAATTTCGCCAAATGCTCGATTGAAACATTTTCACGACGCTGTTTGTTCCATTGTGAGTAATCGCGGCACCCATCTTGCGCTCAACTTTTTCATGTTCACATTTTCACTCAATATGCTATGTACCGGGTTAGTCACCTAAAATTGACCCCCTCCTTTATTTCTCTTAATTTCAATCGAATCGAAAAATTCAAAAAACGATTTTACATGTTTTTTATAAACTTTTTGAATATTTAAACAAATTTTCAAAAACTCTGCAAATTAAAAGGGGGCGAACAATTTTTTATTTTTTTTAAATAGAACACCCTATATTTATTTACTTAAAAACGTTACCCACAGTTTTCTGATCACAAAAATATATAATTGTTGTATCTTGGTTAAGTATAGTATATATATATATATATATATAGATATTCACACAAATATATAGTCACATCACAGGAATAAGTTTAGCGTAAGACCATAAATCAGGAGAGCTATGAACCGAAATGATTTAAAGAGACAATAATACTTCGTTTGACAGTTATGTTATGTTTGACTTATGTTTGATTGTTATATTATTAATACGCTTTAAGTTAAGTTTTAATACACTTGTTAATATATCTAATATATTGATATGGGATATTCATTAGTCGAAAGGAAAGAAATATTAGAAATTTACTTAACTAGCAATAAAAACAAATATATAGCGAAAAGAGAATATGCAAGAAAATATCCTGAAAGACGCGTTCCCTCCAAGAACACTTTCTCTAATATTTATCTCAAGTTTGGGGACAGCGAATCCTTAAAAGATAAGAAACGAGAAAGAAAGAAGCCCAAAACAGGAGAAGATATGGAAACGGACGTTTTACTTTTTTTTTTCCGAACACCCCAATAAATCTTCTAACGTTGCTGCAGAAGAACTTAATATTTCTCAAGCAAGTATAAGACGTATATTAAAACGTCACAAATATAAGCCTTATAGTATTTTGCCAGTTCAGCTTTTAACTGAAAATAACTTTGCCGACAGAAGAACTTTTTGTAGAGAGATGATTGAGAGAGCAGAAAACGACAATAACTTTTTAAAAAACTTATTTTGGACCGATGAAAGTAGCTTTTCAACGGCTGGACTTAATTTTATTTATGGACTTAAATTTATTAATAACTTTAATAGGAAAAATGCACATTATTGGGCGCCCTACATACAAACATAGCTCTCCTGATTTATGGTCTTATGCCAAACTTATTCCTGTGATGTGACTATATATTTGTATGAATATCTCAAGAACTATACTTACCAAGATACAATAACTATATATTTTTGTGATCAGAAAACTGTGGGTAACATTTAAAAAATATATAGGGTGTTCCATTTAAAAAAAATAAAAAATTGTTCGCCTCGTTTCAATTTGCAGTTTTTGAAAATTTTTTTAAATATTCAAAAAGTTTATAAAAAATCATGTAAAATCCTTGTTTGAATTTTTCGATTCGATTGAAATTAAGAGAAATAAAGGGGGGGTCAACTTTAGGTGACTAACCCTGTACAGCATTTTTTGAAATACCTACCATGTCTACTAGCTCGTACACTTTCAGTCGATAGTCATCCAATACCATTTTATGGATTTCTTCGCCATTTCTAAGGTGGTCACCTCATTTTGTCGACCACTACGATGTTTATCCTGGCAGCTTATATGGTTTCGTTTAAACTCTACCACCCAATATTTTACTGTTTTAAACGAAGGAGCAGATTCCCCCAGAGCAGAATCTAGCCCCGCTTTGATATCGGTTGGACTGAGGCCTTTCAAATGAAAGCATTGTATCCCATAACGATGATCAGGTTTTCCGTGTTTACAAATTCACTGAAAGCGTTCACTGTTGATGGCTGCCAACTAAATAACATAACGTCGTCAAACTTCAAACTTAAGCTTTATGAGATTAATACTTTTTACCATAGTCATTATTTTCCAATAACTACCGCCATCTATACGTCAGGTCGAGTACTTTTGGACTACCCTTGTATTATTCCAGTCCATATACATATTTATTTTAACTTGATGCAGAATTTGTTGTTCTTTGGTTCAATGAGCATCTCTTGAATTTAAAATAATTCAACTCTTATATTAAAAATACCTTAGAAGTTTTGAGATTTTTTTTTTTTTTTTTTTTTTTTTTTTAGTAATACTTCATCTGTGGAATACTAGACTAGATTACTTAAACCCAGTTGCCTGGTAGAAGTATCAGAATATTCTTGAGCTTTAAGCAATATGTTTAATTTAATATTTCCATCGACTTGAGGTATGTCCCATTGAGGTATCCGTTACATCACCAGTTCGGTGATCGGAAAATTTTTAACTCGTTATTTTTAACCGTTCAGATATCAACAGTTTTATTGGCAAAGCCGACAACTCCGAACGGAGTTTGTACCGAACTGGGCCCCCTTCTCACATTTATGTTCTTGGTGAGACGATACATACATAAATAAAGACATAAAAACATAGGAATTAAATAAAAAAACAGTTAATTCATTAGTGATATAAATGATCATCACTGATTCACTGATTTCCATGCAGCAATAAAATATACCCCTGTATAATTATTACCCCTAGCTGCCCTAGATTACCAGGTTTAAAATACGTTTCCATTTGAATATTTTAAGAGTTTGTGGCAGGGGGTGTCAGGAACAGCCACGGTTTTAATTTTAAACCCCTTGAAGGCGAAACCTGACGTCATTGTGTTTTCCTATAAAAACATTAGTTCGACAGTTACGCCTTGTAGATTTACTGAGTGGCGGTAGGAGCAAATTCTTTTTGCAAATTCGAAATGGGATAAGGCAATTTACGGTAATGTACCGGTATATATAACTGGAACAGAGCGTTCGCGATCGAAACTGAACTGATAAATATATCAGGGCCACTAATGGATCATCGGCATATGGGAAGAATACGTAAGCGAAAACTAAAGTAACTACTCTTGTTGCTACTCATTTAAACATCCGATCGGGCAGAACCGCTAATGGTCTATGGGTTCTGAAACGGTCAGCGCGACCTCCCATTTGCCGATGGCCCCGTCGGCTTGTCAATATTCCGTCAAACCTGCGTGTAGTGCCCGAATGCCCCAAGCTGGGATTAACAGTAAGTGCACTTTCTAGTTAGGTAAGCCCGACGTACTGAAATTATGTTTTCTAAAACAACATGGCCCAAACACTGACCGCAACAGATTCGAAGTAAGGATTTTCCTCATTTCCCTTAAACCTCCGAAGTTAAATGGATTAATGCACGGGCGGTAGATGGTCCGCTTATGCATCTGTCGAAGAGTTTCTAAGGAACGTGACGAGATGCCCGCGTCGGTGCCTCATCAGTGGCGGCGCCGGATGTAGGCAATTAGGTATAAGTCATAAAAACACTGACTTAGTTTCCCTTAAGTCGGTGTTATCTTCACATCAAAGGTTTCGACCTACTTCAGTAATAAGCCATAATGAGTGCTTTCCTATAATAGTGAATAAATTCGTTAAAAATTCAAAGAATAACTTTTGGAAAAATTTGGACTCGTTAAATTTTATTTTAAGTTGCACATTTTCTTAAATATAATTAATATATACAGGAAGATTCATGTAGAGTATGGAGTCATCGATATTATTTTTTAAATGGCAATCCTCTTTTTACTACGGAATGTGATAGAGCACATTTTTTACATACGCTACTAATTTTTCAATTTCAAAATATTAAATTTAATGCCATGATTGTGTTAGTGACACCTATAATAAATACGTACGAGTAAGCAAGTGGCAATAATATTGCACCGTCCCCTCGCTCATATCGAAGGCACCTCCGGAGCATGCCTCTAGAGGCTTCGGATCAAAAAATAAAAGTTACCACGTTGTTCTCAAGGGTTGATTTACTATATTGATTTTGTACGAATTCCGAAATTCGAACGAAAAGCATTTCGTACATCAACCTAACAATTTCGTGACACACACACACAAGAAAACAGCTGTTTAGTAAATATTTAGTAAAATATTGCATTCGTTTGTGTTGACTTTTGACATAGTGTTTTATAAATTAAATGAAGTTTTTTTTGTGAAGGGCGTTTATTGCCATAAGTTTTCTGTGTGTTTACTTTCCATACCTAACTAAAATAACATTGTTTTAGCACACTAGAATTTGAATATTAAGGTTAGTTGTGCTTTCTTCATATAGTTAGGGTGCAGTTTAGATAAGAGAAGCTTTTGCAGAAGGTGCACAATTAAGATTAGTGTACTGTAATAAAGTTATAAACTAAAATATACCCAAATAAATAATAGTGACGAATTAGGCGAATATGTACTAGTAGGTTGTAATACTTGTAGTTTCATAACTCCTCGAGTTCCACAATGAAGCCAAAGCGCCGATCGGCGGAAAGACGCAGTTATCTTGACGGTCACAGATCAATTTATATGTATATTGTGTTTTTCCACATAATTTTTGCAAGTATTTTTTACATTTGAGCCTATGGATTATAAAGTTTGTCGCCGTGATAACTTATTTTAAAGGCATTTTCTACTTTTCTTTGGTGCCCGTAATACAGTTGACTGTATAGGCGGTAAATTTAAATTACGTAAACAGTCACTCGCTTGACCTTGATTTTTCATCTTAGTTCATACGAATATTGCTTGTGACGTAGTGGTAAAGTTATACAGACCGACTGTAGATAGATATACTTTAACAATTTACTCGTTATCACGGAACATTCCGTATATTTTTCCACCTATATTCAGAAAAGACTATATGCAAAAGAATTGCTCATTGTAATTAAAACACATACACACAAATATACATATAGATCCCGATTATAGTTGATTTCAAACGGTAATTTATAACGCTCACTATCATGGGACATCCTGTATATTGACACCTACATTAAGAAAAATATCGTGTAAACGGATAATAGAAGACCGCTTACCGTAAATACTAAATATACATAGACAGGTATAATTAGATTTCATTGATTGAATTAGACTTCATTGATTAGATTTCATAATATTTTCGAGTGAATATATTATTTACAGGGAATGTCGACGGCCAACGATAAAAACCGTTTCAAAGGAAGTTTACCTAATAGTTTTACTACGCTACCTATATTGTAATGTGCAAAATATTCAAAGTACTGAAATACGTGCAGGCAGCTAATGGCCTTTCCAATGATAAATTCTATGATCTATAAAACAGTATATTGCGGAGCAATGAATATGTACGCATTCATTATCTAAATTATGATCCTTCAACTTAAACGGTGTTCCCAGACCCAAGATAATGATTCGCCATCTTTTGTTTATGTTATGTAACTTTTCTTTTGCTCGAAGCTTCTTTACATTCCTTAGTACCTTACCATCGCGGAGGGGCCAGCCTCTGTGTTTTTGTTCATTACGTTGGTGAAGTGTTATCTCTTGATGACGCCGACGGCGGCTTATGACGAATGGAAGGCGACGAGAAGGTTGTTTTGAATCCATGTAACGGACCAGAAGTTGTGTTACATCACAAGCCATCAGCCGTTCAAGCACGTGATAGCAAACCGGTACGACCCCATCCTCTCGTGCTACCTGGTATTTCAACTCGTAGTGGGGATGTCCGTGATCCTAAAAAGGGGGAGAGTGTCCGTCAAGTAATCACGGGGGAATCCGTGGTCATTTCTCTTTTCGTTGTGTGTTCAGTCTGTATTCATCCGTTCCTTGTAATAATCAACTGAACAAAGCAAACTGACCACCAGCTTAGAAGATACTCTGCAAAAAAGTGCTAGCTACTAACCATTCGCCCTGTACTATACCGTTATTGGCAATTAACTGCCAGTGTATGACAACTGCGAAAAATTCGAAGTGCAGCCTGCGTTTCACAGTTCGTGAGAACGTGTTTCAGTTCGTTATTGCATTCGCTAAAACTTTGTCGCAATTTTTGTGTTTTTGTGAAGTTTTTACACCGGTATTCCTAACTGTTCCGATCTGCGTACTCTATCTACATATATAGATAGTAACACGTGCTCTTACGATTCACAATGCTAACTAAAACCCGGAAACGTTCCAGATCCCCATTCGAACTGGAGGACAAATTAGAAGCCATACAACGGGTCCACGCTGGCGAAAGTAAAGCCTCCGTGGCAAGGGATATCGGAGTGCCAGAGTCTACATTCAGAGGATGGGTCAAAAATGAAAAGAAAATAGCTTTCTACCTATCCCAGAAGCCTAAGACAGACGAGTCAATTTACCACCAAAATAAAAGAAGAAAATTAGACGACTCGTCTTTCATGCAACCATTAGACCTGAGCCTAAAATCTAAAGGAACTTCGCCTAATTTTGCAACCTGTCACTATCCAGATTACATGAAAAACGGAGATCCGACCATGACGGTTCCTACCACAACAGACGCCAGCTCACAGATGGCATCTGCTGCTGCAAGTGTTATGTATCCATATCAACATACACATTTATCTAAAGAAACTCAAGCGGCCTGGTCCTGGATAAGAACCCGAACCCTACAATACATGTATGCATTTAGTCAAGGTTATCTACCCAACGTATGCAGTGCAAATGGATTTTGTGCATCCTCTGCGTCGGTAGTAAGAAATACCAATGGTATAAAGGGCCCTACCCCATATCAGGGAAGCTCCCCATTTTTGAAGATATATAGTGAGGAGAGCCACACACACTCTCAACCGCCAATCCCGGCTAATAACCAACAAATATTATTCCAATATCTAACCAAAGATACGTCACCAAAAGAAGAACGAAATGTGTCTAACGAAAACACATCGAAAAATAATAATTTAGAATTATTACTCGAAAAATTTTATAATAAAACGGTGACTAGTACCTGCAGTAACAAGACCCCGAAGACCCCCAAAGAGGGCGAAATTTTAAGCAATGCCGAGGCTTTAGAACACGGCGAAATGTTTCTAAAATGGGTGGAGACCTGCAGTAATCCCAAGATCACACGAATGCAGATAATGCAATTCAGAACGCTGCTGGATAATATGAGACCGGAGGCCGAGGATGAAAACGACGATATTCCGAATAAAACCAGAAGTTAATCTCTTTCATTTTTATTTGTTTTATATTTTTACTTTTAGTTGTGTGTATATTGTTGTATAAAATTGTAACATATTTTTGTATAATATTAAATAAGTTTATGAATAATGAGTTACTGTTTCCATTTTATCTGTCGCTCGATAACGAAGACCTCTTCGCCTTTTTATAATAAACCACTAGTTGCATTCCACCCTCATACTATAGGAGGTTTACGTAATGTTGAATTATGATTTCAAGTGAGTATTATACAACTAAATTCATATTTTCCTATGAAAGGAAAGTAAGTATGTGTAAGTAACTTTTATAATTTACAGCACAAAAATAAAATGTTAACATAGAGAAAACCTAAAAATACGTAAATTCTATTTGACTTGAATGAGGATATTCAAAGTGGCAACCTACAGTGTAAGCTCTAAACAAAACGTTAAGGTGATGATAAATGATATAAGATTAACTGCGTACATACAAAATAATGATAAAATATTATAAGATTATTAGGAATTAGTATCTAGAATGAAATTATAAGAAATAAAATATTAAGCAATATCAAAAAAATATTTATATAATGATATCATTCGATGGCAAATAAATTATGAGTGATTTAACTATCTCTTATATATCAATTTTATGTGCCTAATTGTAAACCTTTGACAATAACACACAATAAGATTTTAAACTATAAATTCAGATTAAGGGGTTTGAATAATATGCCTTTCACTTCAATTTACATTGGTTTACTGTAATTTTCTTTTAAATGGGCGTATAAAATTTATCATTTATTTTTCATAATAATCAAAAGTCCATAGACGCTATTTATTAGCCAAAAGTGTGCTGAGAGGTTTCTTTTCCAATCACATTAATTACCAAAACTTACTAAATAAAATATTGGTAATATTGCATGGGGTGTTACATATTTGTAAACATTATAAATTTTATATAATTTTATAAACATTATACGAAGGTATTTGAAAAAAGAATTATCAACTATATCATAAATTTCATTGATTTTATCTTTTTACTTTAAATTAATTACTAAGGTAATTACTTTCACAATACATAATATAAATTCAATATGAGAGCAATCTATATTGATCGCGACTTTGATACATTTCTGACATCCAATGTTTTCGTTTCTTTTTTTGTTTTTTACTGGTTTTTAGTGATCCCGCAATAATTATAAAAGCCGATGCCGCGATAATTTGGTGAGACATTTTTGTTGCTAAACACCCGTCTTCCAACTGCCGAGTGAACTGCGAACTTTTGAAAATAGGTACATTTGTTTCGGGTTCTCTCATATTTAGGGAACCGCGAATTGCGGCCAAACGAATTTAGAACCTTCGGAGTTTGAAGTTCGTTGTTCGTTCGGCGTTCGTTCGTTCACTAAGTACGAGATAAATTCTGGGGAATCTTACAATTTTCCACTAATTTATAACTAATACGACTTGTAAATATTTCCCTTTTCAAATTCAATGTAGGTAAATGGTTCAACTGCTATCTATCAACAACCAAATTATTTGCATATGTATGTCAAGCAAAAACAAAAAGACACAAAAAAGATTTTTAGTAATTAATATCGATCAAGGCACATTAAAGAGATTATTCTAGCGCTTACAGTTTTATCGAAAAATTGCTATACATTATGTATTGTAAATTGAACACCCTGAATGTATTGACATATCTAGATATTGAGAGAGATTAGAGATTTCTATATGTAATAGTACAATTTTGAAGAAAGTTATCACTACAAAAATAATTTTTCATGCAATCAACGTCGTCATCAAGGTTCTCTTGAATTATTTTTTGTAAGCAATCAAGCAGAGGAAACATAAAGTTTTACTTTATAACCATATAAATATCCCGAAAGTGTTTTTTTCGATGTATGTAAATAGTTCTTGTATAGAACCATTATGGATAATTATGCCAGTTTAATAGATATTTGCATATCCTACATTTGGATATACCATTGGTACATAAATACCATATAAGAGTGTTTACTGAATTGATAATATGACAATCAAAACATATGCTTCCTGCCAATGTTTAATGAAAATTTAAATATATGACAAAAAGTAATTAGCTGTCACACAAAACAGTTTTAAAACGTTTTCAAAATGTCTGCCATTAACATACTGACACCCTTCCAATCCTATTTATGGTATCATAAATACCTACCTCACCTTCATTATATCACTTGACCGCTTTGAACTTATTTCTAAAGTTTTTCTAGGGCACAAATTTACAAGGCTACCTAGATATCGTAAATTAATTACAGTGCTATTTTCTTTGAAATGGTGCCATTGTAGATAGAACGATTCGCTGAATTCAAATATGTAGAAATATACAGGATATATGTAGAATACATAAGTTATATAACCATTTTTGGTTGAACGGGAACGAGTCCTGGGGAGTAGGCAGATTGATATCCCGGCGGCAAGTTACGTATCCTTACTGAACCAAATTCCTTCCCAAGTTCGAACCGAGGTGTAGGCAGATTGAAGCCTCAATAAAAACAATTCCGTAAATTTTTTAATTCTTCACAATGGCTCCAATATGGGAGCCGAAACTTCGAAATAATATATATGTATGTATAGATACATTAAGTATTTTTAGTACACATAAACCCTATAACTTTCCCACTAATTATGACGATAAAACAAAATCCAATTTTAAGATACAATTTTTCTGAGCCTCATTAGATAGTAATAGGGAGTTTTTAAAAACTCATACCAATGTTAATGTAGTATGTGGGGCATTTTATGTAAAGAAATATAAAAATTGGATGATGGAAGCCATTACTTTGTGGTAATTAATGATTACGATATAATAAGACACATAAATATTTTGTTTTTCCCCTGTTTATTGTAACAAAAACGTTACTGCAGTGTCGTCATTTCGCGTGTCATTTTCAAACGATTCAAATAGAATGAAAATTACGAAGGGCCTAATAATGTTCATAACAAAATGTGGTAATTGGGGGTCATACAATAGGGGCAATATAGCAAGTAGGGAACTTTTTAATAATTTCACGGGTAATAAAATTAAATGTCAGGGGTTTTTCCGTTTAGGAATGTTCTATCCGGTTATTAACGTAGGGAAAACCCTACAATTATGTTACAAACAGATGGAATTATTTTAAGGGAATTAAGATTTAAATACCTTATGTTTCCGAGAGTTTGAAAAGATCAACCTGCATATTAAGAAGATAATTAGCGGAGTTACTACATAATTTATGAATTTAAAGATATTCTAATAAATTATATGCACATCCTTTTTCTATGTGTTTAATATTTCCATGTCTAAATTTGGGAAAGTATGTCCTGAATCTAAGATTAACAAATGTTGAGTCAATTTTTTAATCCTGATTTTTTAAAATCTGCAGTCTTGTTATTAGCATTATATTATAATGAATGCGAAAGTTTAGACTGTAACTTGAAACTAACACCAAGATATGTTTAGACAATATATTTGCAATATCTTTCGTAACCCTTCCGTAATAAGTTAATGAGACGTATTTTTAGTATTAAATTCTTTTATATAGGGGTAAATACTGTAATAGGCATATTTTAATTGTTTTTTTGATATTAGCTGCTGAATGGTTTTTACTGTGTATCCGTTATTGTGACTAATTTTTATGATTGTGTTTAATTCGGTTTTTAATTGTTCTTCTGATAAAGGTATGGATAGTGGCTTTAATCATCAAATTATATGCCGCAAGCTTATGACGTTTTGGATTAAGCGACTGATTTGAAATTGTAATAGTAGAAGAGCTGGCGTCCAAAATGTGCAAAAGTTTTCTCAAAGCTAATTTTTTGAGATTAGGTTACTTTTTAGTGATGGAAAGTAACTGTAGAGTCACCTCGGGACACCTGGCGCTAGGACCGCAAATGTGTAATATTAGTTATCGTCTCTAAACTGTTTTTTGAAAGCTCAAAACTTATAGAAAACGAGCAAATATAATATAAAACAAGAATGCAACAGTCAGACAGCAAAATATAGGGACACGCGGCGTCAGCGCTACTTCATACCTGTCCAAAGGTGACGTGTGTCAAAGTGATTTCTCAAGGCCGAAATTCTCCAGAATATTAGTTGAAGCTATAAAGTTAATAAAGGAGACAGTCAGACTCATTTATGATAGGACCACGTCAGTCAGCAGTCGGTAGATGTGAGAATGATAACTGCGCGCATCAGTACGCCATTTCTCAATACATATCATTTATTTCAAACTTACCATCACAACAAAATTAAGAAAAGGCATCACCTAATTGATCTTAATGAATTCAAGAAATTATGAGTTATTATTAAAGCACAAATAGCTGATACTTATACTATGTAACATTAATTCAACAAAACTTTTAGAGTTACCCCAGAGGTTTTTCATCTTATGTTCAGAGTAAGAAAAGTCCAACGAGTATTCCATTAACGGTTTTTTGCGATGAGAAATCGTTTGATGTTCCAAATGAAATTGTAAATGGATTTGCTAGATATTTTCCCACCGTCTTTTTCACAGACGATGTGCAGGCTATAAACACAAGTTCTGACAATCACTCAGCCTGTATCAATGTAGTAAAATTTACAGACTTAATAGAGCCAGTTATATTATTTCTATGATGTCAAATGGCGGAAAATCTGATGATATCTGATATTCTCTACCCACATATTTCCTGAGGTTTGTAAACTAGCAAGGATCTGTCCTATATTAAAAAGTAATCCATTTGATGTAAAACATTATCCCCCAATCACTATTATATCTAATCTTGCAAAAGTTTTCGAAATACACCCAATTATGTGGTTGTAGTTTATACACATTTTATCTCATAGTCAACATGGGTTCATAGCAAAACGCTCCACAGTTACAAACTTAGCAGAATTTATCCAAAAATCGCAAATCACATAAATAAAAGTTCAAGTAGATGTGGTGTTTACTGACTTTTCTAAGTCCTTTGACAAGCAGTGGCGGCGCTAGCATTATTATTATCATTATTTTGCGGTTGGGCGAAAATAGGCAGGAAATATCTAGGGTGGGCGAGGGCGTAAAATATATTATTTTATGTGCGACTGTGATATAGTGGTGTTATAAGAGGTTGGGCGACTAGTTGGGCGAAAAGAATTTTGCCTGGGCGCTCGTCCACCCGTGCCCACCCCTGTCGCCGCCACTGGTGGCAAGGTAATTCAGTATTAATCTTAAGGTGCGTCTACATATGTAACAAAAGCCCGTCGCGATCTCCGTTGCGAACTTCAGCGTGTTCATATGCTGCATAGTGTAGACGGAACTCCGTAACACCGTCGTGTAACATCACCGCGATCCATCGGTTGTCGGTTTTCTTGGGACGCATCAAAAGAAATGTTCGTTGTTGTGATACACATGGCCACATCGACGTTAAGGGCGTTTACATATGTAACAAAAGCCCATCGCGAACACCGTCGCGAATATCGCCGCGTAACGTTTTAAACGTTACGTGGCCATGTTTGCGACGGTGTTCGCGACGGGCTTTAGTTACATATGTAGACGCAACTTTAGGCTAAGCTCTCAAGAGGAAACTATGTTTTATTGCCAGATTGCAAGAACTAACTTACTGTTAAAACCGCCAGTGTTCGTAATTTTATCAGTTGAGCGATAAAGGCACATTATTATTATTACACCGGATATAAACGATATTACCGTTATCCCCGTGACTATTTTTTTTTATAATTTCAAGTTTTGGGACTTGTGATAAGTAAATGTCAATCAATGCACATTAAAAAGTTTATTCTAGCACTTCCGATTTGACCAAAAATGGTTATAACTTATGTATTCTGAATGGAACATCCTGTATATTTCTACATAGTTCAGTTCAGTGAGTTGTTCTACTTACTATGGTACCATTTCGGAGAAAATGTTCACAGCAATTAACTTTTAGTGAAATTGATGATATCTAGGTAGCCTTGTAAATTTGTCCTGTAGAAGGACTTTAGAAATGAGTTCAAAGCGGTTAAGTGGAAAACCAAATTTAAAAATACTCCCAGTTACCTTCCAAGATTTACAAAATCGTGAAAAAAACGCGATTTATCAAGGCCCACCTAGTGCAACTAAATAACAATGGTGAAGGTACGGTGGAATAGATCGTATTTATGATGTCATAAATAGGGTTGAAAAAGTATCAGTATGTTAACGGTAGACATTTTGAAGATTTTTTAAAACTTTCTTGTGTGATAGTTAATTACTATTTTATCATATATTTAAATTTTCATTAAACATTGGCAGGAAGCATGTGTTTTCATGGAATTTATGTACCAATGGTATAATTATCTAAATGTAGGGTACGCAAATATCTATTAAACTAGCATAATGATCCATAATGGTTCTATTAAAAAATAATATTTATATCAAAAAAATCGTTTTCGGGATGCTTAAATGGTTGTAAGAGAAAATATTCTTCTTCTCCTACTTGATGACCTAGAAAAAATAAACAGTTTTAAAACCTTAAGACGGAATTCTCCACACGTAGAATATCTTTATGTCGAAACTGAGTGGCTCAGAAAAAGTAAACCAACACATAAATCAGAACATGTGTTTTATGCGACAATTTTACTTTTTTCAAATAGTCCACCATCGTTCATTCTCATGACCCATGGACAAGGTGGGGTGTATCCTATCCATCTCAAAATCAATAGATGTCATCTGGTAGACGTCCCTAATCGGAGTCAGTCAAAGCCCGATCGATCCGACACGATTTAATTGAATGATCGTGCTAACAAAAAAAATTTCTCAAATAGTCCACCATTGTGGTTTCTCATGACCCATGTATATGGTAGAGTGTATTCTATCTACCTCAAAATCAATAGGTGCCGTCTGGTAGACGTCTCCGATCAGAATCAGTCAAAATCCTATTCCAAAATCCCTAGGATGGGATGTATCCTACACCCCATCCTGTTCATGGGTCATGAGAAAGCATGATGATGGACTATTTGAGAAAAATTGAGAAAAGTAAAACTGTCGCATAAAACACATATTCTGCATTTATATGTTGCTTTATTTTTTCTCGGCCACTCAATTTCGAGATAGAGATGCACATGACAGAATTTTTACGTGCAGAGAAATCCGCTTTAAAGTTTTAAAACTGTTTTTTTTTTTTGAGTCTCATATCAGTTGGATAACTACCAGCGTTCCATATGTTCCGCGGAACACAGAATCATCAAGGGACTTAAGAAATTCTATTATTTCCAATAAAATTTGATTTGATTAATTATCGGTGCTATTAATGCAAATTTTATGTGTATTATTTAGGAAAATTCGCGTTTGCTTCTTTCTTAGAAGAGGTAGGTTTTGGTATTTTTTTAATGCAATAAGGGCAAATGAAATACATATTTTAGAAAATTATTGTTAGAGAATCGTTGATATCTGTCGATTTTATTTTTTTTGTCTGGGGTTCTGGATACATTTAGAATATTTTTCTTATTGTATAAAGTAATCATGTGCTACAAAAGCTAGACTTACATATATCAAGTTCATTTTTTATATAACAGCCCATCTATATTTTCATGTTTTAAAATTTTTTATAAAAATTTATGTAAAGGCTCTTTCAATAAGGACGCTCGATTTTTAAAAGTAAATAAAACAAGTTGTGTGTGAGATATCTACTCAACATATGTGTTTTTAATTGAAAAAATATCTTATGGCAATAGGTATGTAATATATTGTCAGTCGCGTCTTTGCTTGGTGGCACGTATTCGGGATGTCCAATTTTGGATGATTTTGTCGCATAAAACTGCCTGAATTTGCTGAATGACGTTCGTTATGTTGACTTTGAAACAATTGATGCCCATTGTTTGTGGCTTATTCGCGTAGACCTGCATAGCCCCAGAGGAAGAAGTCTAAAGGCGTTAAATCGTACGATCTTGGTGGCCAGTTCATGTCGCCGCTGCCGAGATAACCATGTCCTCAAATCGCTCGTCCAAAATGTCCATCGTGGAATGCGCTGTGTGGCACGTAGTGCCGTCCTGTTGGAACCGCATGTCTTTGGTATCCATATCATCCAGTTTCGGCCAGAAGAAGTTGCTTATCATTGATCTGTAGCACTGGCCGTTGACGGTTATGGCAATGCCAGTATCGTCTTGGAAGAAGTATAGACCGATGACTCCGCCAGACGAAACTTCGCACCAAACAGTGGCTTTCTCTGGGTGCATCTGGTGCTGGTATATCTTGTGTGGATTGGTATCGTCCCGAGTTGAACAATTTTGCTTGTTCACATATCCATTCATTCACAAAAATGGGCCTCGTCGTTTATCTTAAATTCCTGGGTTAGTTGGACTTCTTTATGGGTGCAGATCCAAGTCCGGATACAGAATTCGCCAAGTTGAAATCCCATAAAGGCCAAGTTCTTGTAAACGACGATAAATTGACTGCCTCGGGTTTCCCGTACACTCTCACGCACAGCAGCGATGTTTTCAGTAGACCTTTCGTTTCGGTGACGTAAAGGTTTTGGGTGATTATTTATCAAACCGGTTGACTCGAATTTGGTCACTAAACGTCGACTCGGAGGGATGATTGTGTCGAGGATATAAATCACGTAATGCCCGGAACATTCCGCAAACGGAGCATTAATTTCGAAAAGAAAATTTAAGAATTTCTACACGTTGTTGAACGCTATAACCTTTCACGATGATTTGCCATACATTGCTGAAGAATTGGCAATAAGTTTTACAGACTCTTTTAACACTATGACCTCTATAACCTAACGAATTTCGAGCGTCCCTATTGAAAGACCCGGAATAAGTACTTTATGTAACATAGCTCATGCTTAACGTCTTTAATTGTTTTTGAGTTATTGCTAAAAATTGAGTAACATGGAATTAACTATTTTATAATATCAAAATGGCTTTAGATAATGCAAAGTTGTGTGCTTATTTTAAATATAGAGTGTTTTATTATTTGTTTTAATTGACTTCTAGCGCATAATGGGCGATCCAAGACGATTTACTAATCGCAGCAGTTTTCTTTCGATCAGAAGCAATTATGTCCATGTTCCTAATAATTCTTACCTTTCTGTTTTCTTATTTTTTATTATTACCACCTTTAGATACTATTATTAAAGGAGTCATTAAGAGAGAGGCGTATCGGTTGAAAATAATGAAAACTAGAAAACCATATGCACCCTGGGCATAAGAGGTCAATAAATGTTTTCAAATAAATATCATAAATCTGCTACTGGAAATTGGTTGTATCAAGACCTAGTATCATGTTTTAAAAATATTTTACTCTTGTGGATTCTTGCTCCTGTTCTGTGCTGCTTAATATTTTTTTTTGGTATTTCATAAACTCAATTCTGTCCGTTCCATGTCCCACCATCTACGTACATAAGCGCCGATAAAAGTTGGTAGAAAGACACTTTGGTTAGCATATGAACCAACCAAAATATCTTTCCACAAACCTTTATCTACGCATATACAGGGTGTTTCAATGAGGACTTGGGTCAGCACCTGTATAAAATCCAACTGACCCAGGAACTTAAGGTAAATTACTACAGACAACACCGTATGTTAGTTAATTGGACTCTGCAGCAGTTAGAAGTTTACCCAAATATCGCCAAAAAATAATCTTTAGCGACGAGGCCCATTTCTGTATGAATGGATATGCGAACAAGCAAAATTGTCGGATTTGGGACGATACCAATCCACAGAAGATGCACCAGCACCAAATGTATCCAGAAAAAGTCACTATTTAGTGCAGTTTTAGTTTGTCGGTATCATCTGTCCGTACATATTCCAAAACGAAACTAGCATTGCCATAACCATCAACGGCGAGCACTACAGATAGATGATAAGCAACTTCTTGTGGCCTAAACTGGATGATATGGATATCGACGACATGTGGTTCCAGCAGGAGGACGCTGCTACGTTCCACATACTGCGATAAATATTCTGAACAAACGATTTAAGGGCATGGTTATCTCGCGCAGCGGCGATATGAACTGGCCACTTCTTTTTTTGGAGCCTTCTTAAATCGCAGGTCTATGCGAATAAACTGCAAACAATTGATGTCCTCAAAGTCAACATAACGAACGCCATCCAGCAAATTCAGCCAGATTCATGCGACAAAATCATCGAAAATTGGACTTCCCAAATACGTGCCACCAACCGAAGTCACGGCGGATATTTGAACGACGTCATATTGCATACTTAGTGCCATAAAATATTCTTCCAAATATAAAAAATTGAGTGAATATCTCACACACAAAACTTGTTTTCTTTACATTTAAAAATCGTCTTTATTGGAAGACCATGTATATGGTAGAGCATGAATGGAACAACAGATGAATGGAACTGAGTTTAAGAAATACCATCGGTATATCTTAAGATCGATGGCTCTAAAATATACAAAAATCTTATCGATGGCTTTAAAATAGATAATGCATAAAATAGAAGCAAGAGTCTAAGTAACAAGTTTTCAAGGGATTGCATCAGCAAATCACGGGAATATAACTTCACTATGTAGTCTCTTCAAATTATACAAAAAATCATTGATTTTGAGAAATTTTTCCTACAGCTAAGCAACCTATACAGAAATTTGTGTTGGGGTTGTATCAACATATTTTTCACCTAGCGCATAATAAAAGAGGGTTGTTTTTAAATATAGACATATATATGTGTTTTTGGCCGTTTTTTCGGTTTTTTGCGTTTTTCTGAAAAATCATGCATTTTTGGGCCTGATTTGATGTTGTAGATTTTGCGATTCTTCACAATTTTTGTTTTAATTTTTTCAAAATTCTGCTTAATCGCGCCGTTAGAGCGCGCTGAAATATTTTTGAGCAGTTTTTTGATTTTAAGCCAAAACTATGTAGAGAAAACATTGTAGAGAAAAATATCAAGACATCAAAGTTGTAGACATAAAAATTTCCGACATATTTTGTTCTTTTATTTTTTTTAAGTCGAATGGTTTTGCCACTAGAGGGGGAAAAAGAGGGCGTTTTCATTTTTTTTTTTGTAATACTCTTGTGCAAATGAAAAAAATAGTATAGAGCATTATTTTTTATTTATAGGCAAAACTATGTATTTTTTAGAAAATTTAAATCACATAAAAAGTTGGAGAGCAAAAAACTTCCTACAAATTGTCGTATACTTTTTTTTACAAAAAATGCAGTCAGGCATCCCTTAAAGCAATTTTATCATACCAACTTATATCAAAACTGGTACATAAATGCCTATAAAACATCTCAGAACTAGATTACCAGAAGAAAGTTAACATAATATGGCAATAAGTTAATATTCCACAAAACACTATACGCTACACTCGAACTTTGTTGCGAAACGCGTCGAGTGTAGAGTATAGTGTTTTTTTGTGGAAAACTAAGTCAGTGTTATCTTCACTGGACAAAGGATTCCGACCTGTTCCAGTAATATAATGTGCGTGTTAGGATACAAAAGGATAGTAGGTAATGAAATATACTTAACTACCTAGACTAGAAAGGCTCTATAGGAAGTTTTACAGCACCTGAACCGGTGCTTGGCATCATTAAGACTGATGTCCTGACGTCCACATTTGACTAGGTGAAGAGTATACGTCAAAGAAACTGGACCTAGCTGACGGGATATGGATACATTAAAATGGTAATGGGTGAAAATATGTCAATGTCTGGCTGGACTATTAACTAATTACTACGGTCTAAGAAAGTACTTAGGCAGAATGCGTCTACCTAGGTAAAATATTATTTGTTGATCGTGTAATGGGGATCATACATCTTTGAAATTTTCTCTCTTCTGCAATATAACCAGATTAGCAGGGAACAGTTAAAACAAGACTTAAGAGACTAAGATATTCAAGACACTACACTGACATAAATAATATATATAGTGTCGACGTGTCATGCTTTCAATTATACTTTATGAAATAATTAACAGTACTATGAATTTACCATTACATGAAAAATAACTTATCGTGTTCGTAGACTTAATGGTAGATGTAATTTGACGTATACTTAGATTTGATTCTGCCTTAAATTTGCCAACTGCTCTCACAAATCATCGTCATCTGTATATAGAATGGCACAGAATTACCATAGAACAGCACAAGGAAACTAAACCCAACTGACGGGATATAGACATAGTAAGATGGTGATTATCCAGTAAATTTACTTGGTTCACTATTTGTAGGGATTTCACTAACGGCAGCGCAATATTTTGTAATTTCTCTATTACGTCCTGTACTCATTTTATAGTTCGTATGAATAGCTTTTAAGTTGGTTTCAACGAAAATATCTAGAAATTGTATCTGGGGCGCTCCTTAATAGCTGCAGCCTCGATAGGATTGTAGTATAATATTACAGGTTTTATTTGCTGAAAATTTTCAGCGTAATAAAAAACTGCCTTAAGTCATGTTCCCCAACATGTAAGGATCAACTCTGGTGGTTCGGGAGTTCCAAGACACTTTCTGTGAAACTCACGAAGACATTCAGGAGATTTTAGAAACACTTTTTTTGTATTTTCTATTAATGTATCTACCTTGGGAAAACATTGTGGAATATTTTTTGTCACAAGATGTAAAGCCATAACATGTAATAATCTACAACCGTGTTATGAAAGAGAGCCGCCTACTGAACGACTATCGGTCACAAAAATCAATATTTGACTTGTTGACACTTAAAAGTTTTCTAACTAACGTCTCCAGCATCACCTGCATAATTGCCAGTATACTTAGTGAGTCTTCTGCTAACTAATAGCAATGGAAATATGAATTGTCGAGGGTCTAGTGCATGTACTACAATATTTATACTAGAATTTTTTTACGATAAGTTATCTCGTCAACATATAACCGCAGTCGCCTATTTTGCAACTTATGTGTAATATTTTCTATATCGTCGCGTATAGTTCATATACTGCTCCATAATTTTCTGCGACTTGGTAACTGTGTATTGTATTTGTGTCAAAAATTTACAAATGGTTCTTTACCTACTACATGATTATTCTACCTACTTTACTAATATGTGAAGCGAAATATTACAGGTTATCAACATCAAGAATAAATAATTCTTCATTCATTGTTGATTTGTTGTTTCTTTCATTTATTCAGTCATTCATTGTTTTATATGTTGATGTTGCACATAATTCACGAGGCATGTATAATCGGATTTAGACCAGCACATTAAGAGCTTATCGCATACCTTACAAGTTACTCTCACTCCATCGTTAATTGAGTAAATCATCAAATTCATCAATACACTTTGGTACGTGTGATATACTTTATTGTTAAATTAAAACGTTTCAACTAACACAGCGGAAACCGTACGTACACCCCGATTGATAATAAAAATATTCATTTTCCCACATGAGGCGCCAATGGCTTGCAGAAATTGCCCACAGCCTTAGTTAAATTATCTCGGAATCGAACAAAGATTTAGGTAGTATGATCGTTTGGATCTCATCTAACACCCTTCGCATTGTGCCATAGACACCAATTTCTTCATCCCTGTTTTCACCGAATTCTATTATATAGTGTAATCTTTAAAAATAGAGCTGTACAACTATTCCTTTTTGTTGGACCATCTCTTTAAAATAATCTTTTTTGTTCGCGGCCGTTAAAATTTATTTGGGCGTGCGAGACGCGGCAATTTTGCACCACGTCGTTTCTCCGTCGTCGCCAGCGCCTTATTCTTTGTTAACCGGCGACTAAAAAATTCCAAATTACATTAAATTTATCTACCTGACGGGATGTCAAGGCGGACGAGGGAATTGTTCGAGAGTTCGATGCTGCGTTGTCAATAGTTAGTCCCTGGTAATTTCACACAAGTGAGGGTTCGTCGGTCTCCGGGGCTGTTTACTACGTTGCAGAGAGGCGCGGGTAGGTAGTTCGCGAACTACCCCCTGCCGCGCGCATCCCTTATCCGGACGACCCTTGAGGGACCGCGGACCGCGACCTACAGCCCTGCCTGTCCACCCCCTAGGTCGACCGTTTCAGCCCGATTCACGCAGCTAAATCGCCAAATTTATTTTACTTGCCCTTCTGGAAGGTACCATTACCAGGGGGCGGTTGGGGGGTAGAGGAGGACTCCTATTTGCCTTTATCACTGTACACGGATGCGAAAGAAGGGTTCTTAGACAGTTTAAGACATTTCAAGGAAGAGTATTCTCTGTACCGGGTGTTTGAAAGTTGATGCCCACATTAGTTATCCGGTAAATAGCGTCATGATTAACGATCGGGAATAAATTATACAGGAGAATATAATTTTTATTTTTATTTTGTAGAATATAATTTTTACTGGAGTAGATAGGAACCTTTAGTGTGAAGATAACATTGACGTAGTTTTCCACAAAACACCAAAACACTATACACTACATCGACGCGCATTTCGCCAACAAAGTTGGCATCATCTGGAGATGATTAAAACTAATATTATACTAACAATTTATCCTATTTATACCTAAATTATTGTTGCGGCTTTATGAGCCCTGACCGTCATGAGCAAACGTGATGGTCGGAGCTCAATGAGCCACAACCTCATTGAGCTCCGACCATCACGTTTGCG
Source organism: Rosalia funebris (assembly GCA_037954035.1). Taxonomy (NCBI): domain Eukaryota; kingdom Metazoa; phylum Arthropoda; class Insecta; order Coleoptera; family Cerambycidae; genus Rosalia; species Rosalia funebris. Next base: position 13,703,413 of record JAZFAV010000034.1, on the reverse strand, counting down.
GCCCAGTGAGCCGTGAGTTGCTAACCAATAAAGCGGGCTATGTGGAATAGGCGCTTTGTCACTATTCATATTATTTTTATATTTTTCAATTTCTAAACTTTCAGAAAAATACGTATCTATTTCATACGATCCTCGATTCACGAGTAACTATTAATAAAAAAGTAATTAGTACTGCAGTATTAGTAAATTTTTTAAAGATATAGGGATGACGGTAGTTCATTCATTAAGAAATATATTAAAGCAACATTTAGACAATCCAAAAGACAAAATAAACACAAACGACAAGTCGGGGATTTACAAAATCAGCTGTAAAGACTGTAAAAATAACAGTATGTTGGGCAGACCAGACGATCTATGCAAACCAGGTTCAAAGAGCACATAGCGCATCTCAAATATGGTAGAACAGATAAATCCAGTGTTGCCCAACATGCCTTTAAGAACAACCATAAGATAAATATTACCAACTTGAGATTAATTAGGAATGTAACAAATACTAGAGAGTTAAATGCATTTAGAAGCTTAAAAATTGAAAAGTGTAAAAATAATATGAATAGTGACAGAGGGTTTATTCCACATAGCCCACTTTATTGGTTAGTTACTCACGGCTCACTGGACCGCAACCGTGATGGTCAGGAATTCAAGAGGTGAATCTAAATTAAGAAGGCTAGAACTAAGGAGAAAGTTCGTATAATGGTGGGTTCGGAAATGCTTCCCAGAACATCTACGATCTTTTAAGGTTACTTCCCATACTCTTAAAAGGTCAAAATTTGGTACTCTATATAAAACAAACCGTTCGGTAGAAAAAAATTATAATTCAATGACCAAGGACGTAGATAATAGGGCGGATAAATCAAGGATAAATCAAGTTTTCTACAAAAATATACTCTTGTTAAGACGACGTGGACGAAACAAATATTTTTGAAAGAAAAAAGTGGGTTTTGCTCTACATGGGAATCGAATTTTTTCGAGGCAATAGGATTTTTTCTTTGGAAGAGTTTGAAATAAAGTTATTCCTTAAATAATAATATAGAAAGGCTGAAATAATTATAATTCGTCAATTAATAATATAATAGGACTTTGTAGAATATTTCAAATATTAATAATATTGATTCATGGGTATTGCTAATGGTAGATTATTTCAAAAGTGGTATTATACGTGTTGATTTTAAATAAATCACTTTTTCAATTAGAATGTATTTCAGAAAAATAATGAGAGTTCGACAAGACTTTTAAACTCTATTACTCTACATCCGAGATGTTTAGCAATTATGTGTATAAAGTTTTTATTTTAAAATCATACAGAGGATCTTATTATGTACGTACGTGTTTTTTAAATATCCTCACTTTTGAATTTACAATACAGGATAATAAAAATAATGACAAAATTTAAATAGTAATTTTGTCAATATACTTAAATAGCACCCTGTATAGTGAATTCAAGAATATACATCATCCTACAGATAACCCCAATTACAAAATGGGAGAAACTGTATCTAAACACAAACTATATAGAAAATTAAAGCAGTATATTGAAAGAAATATACGTTGATAAATAACTCAAAATGACAAATAACTAATAGGGGTATAATATATGAATAAAAAATGATAATACAAACAAACAATAAATAAATGTAAATGTAAAACTAAGGTAAATCTAATACCAGTATTATAAGAACCAAGTAAAATAAATTTACAAAATATTTATGGATTTCTTATCTTCGTCAATGTTACTACAAAACATTTGTAGTAACATTGATTTGGAAGCGCTGTCTCAGGTAATCGTGGAAAATTAAAATGAGGAATGGGATCGAGAAACCGTTATTTGTGCTAGAGGCCTTTTAACTTTATTGCGCGACTTTGATTTTAATTTTTTCTTAGCAGTGTTTTTTGCAATATTCTCGCATTCCGAGAGTCTGTTTAAAATTTCTACAGACAAAAATATCAGATATTAATTTATGCAATAAAAGATCGCCGATTTCAAATTGCATATTAAGAAAATGAGAAACGAGTTTAGTGACATTTGGGACCGTATGGACAGATTTGTGTTAGAAAATCAACCACCACCAAGTAAAAAAATGCGTTTGGATTTAATTCCCGAAGAAGATAATAAAAGCACCTACACATGGTTGTTTTATGAAATTTTGGACGTTATTACTTTGTACATTAGTGAACGACTTAGTGAAATTTCTAAACTGAAATTCTTAAATCTAGATTCCACACAATGTACTTCATTCGTGAAACGTTTTCATGAGGAACTTTCTTTCGTCTTTAGTGGATTCATATAGAATATTCTTTGACGCAAATCGTTTAAAAAGTGAACTTTCAGTGATTTGTAGTGATCCCGATATGAAAAAGAGCACTGTGTTTGAGCTCCACCAATATATTATGTCCCTTCAATTATCTTCTGTTTTCCCGGAGTCATCAAAATTGTGTCGTTTAATTTTGACTATTCCTGCTACAAACAGTTCCGCGGAAAGATCATTTTCATGTTTAAAGATAATAAAGACTTATCTACGAAATTCTCAAGGGCAAGAAAGACTGTCAGCTATAGCATTAACAAATATTGAAAGTGCCTTGTTAGAAGATCGTCTCCGCAACATTTGAAGAAACAGTGATAGACGTTTTCGCTGAACAACCAAAAACCGAAGAATTGATCTTCATTTTAAAAATTAAGGTATATACCTCGGCATAATCATTTTAGGTTAGTGTCTTTTTAGAAAAGGAGTGGCCCCACTATAGAGCCCCCAGGAACACCTGATAACTATTTATACTTTTTTTAACTGTGGTATTGGAGGTACTAAATTGGAGCTACTCTATTTATCAGATAGGACTAAAATAGCACTAAGATATTATTGGGAAGACCGAAATAATTAAATTTCCTTATTTATTTTTTTTTACTTTAAAAAAGTCGATTTAAATGATATCTACTTGGTTTCAAACTAACTTCATGTGAAGTTAGAAGAACTTATTAGTTATTACATAGAATTAACTTACAAAACGAAATCTTTATAAAACTTTATAAAACACATTCTATATTCCTGAGTTATACAAATTCGACCCTTATCTACTATTGTATTTATTTCTATTAAATCATCAAATCATTTTAAAATATCTTCCAAAGATATTCGCCTATATTTATTAGCTTTGTGTGCTGTATTGAACAAGGTGCCATTAAAATGTACAAATTTATTAAAATTCGGTAACATATAAGTCGAAAATCGAGAAAGGAACCACCAAACCGCCAATCGGTTATCAAAGTAGTTCCCGAATAGCAAAGCTATTACATAATCGCTCTATGAAACAACTACTCCTCGAGCTAAAGCCCCGCCAGGCATTGAATTACACCTAAAAGCGATCCTCGACACCTTTCTCGTGTTTCTGCAAGATCAGAGAAAGTTTCAAAAAATAAAGCCCGCCACAGATAGAATTCGACATCTGTCCCGGATTGGAACTGAACGACATACAGCTGTTTCGAACTTATTAGTTTTAATCAGTGCCGTATACGATACGCCGATCTAGGACAAATGCCGAATGAACTCTATGGGGTATACATCTTTATCGATACGATCTCTGTCAGTCACATATAAGTCGGAAATCGAGAAAGGAACCACCAAACCGCCAAGCGATTATCAAAGTAGTTCCCGAATAGCAAAGCTATTACATAATCGCTCTAGGAAACAACTACTCCTCTGGCTAAAGTCCCGCCAGGCATTGAATTATACTTAAAAGCGATCCTCGACCCCTTTCTCGTGTTTCTGCACGATCAGATAAGGTTTCAAAAAATAAAACCCGCCACAGGTTATTAAAATTCGGTCGTAAAATTACTTAGTCCGCATATCTATATATGGGGGTTTAAAGTAATACTCGTTCTTTTCCTATTATATGTACTCCATCCCTTTGAATGATGATTGATGACATCGGCTGTGTATCTATACTCCGATTTCAAAATAGTGGGCAGTAAGGTATAGGACACTATTTTTATGAACTGGTAATACGATTCAACAATTCTCATGTCTGTTTTACGCGTAAATTATAAAGACCACTCCCTGCATTTTGTGATCTCTGCTCTCTTTAGTCGCGCGTAAGACAAACCACGCGCCTTATCTGGTTGTCTTGTCTGATCCACATGTTGCGAATTACTTACTGCCTACAATTTTGAAACCAGACTATAGTCACGTAGTTTAAAGTTGTTTACAGTAAGTAACTCGAGCAGGTACCTATATAAAGTAGTTAAATGCAAATTATAAGAACCCTAGGTGCTCGGTAGTTATGAGAATTATTTAAATTATTGCCAATAATCTTTTATTTATTAAAATGTTTATGAAAATAATGCCTGGTTAGGTGGCAAAAATATTAATGTTAACAATAAACACATGTATTGAGCAGTTTCATAATAAATTAATATTATTAAAATTTAGACAGAGAGCGACAAAGCTACTATTTCCTTTTTATAGGGGCAGTTTAAATATCCAGGGGGTTCCAGACTTTTACATTTCATATCTTCGTTATTTGAAAGGATAAAAATATGAACAAAAACATTTTTAATTCTATAAAAACATACTGATGGTATCCCTACTTTTTTTGTACTAAAAATCAATCTGCGTTTAATTCTGAAAAGTTTAACACTTTACTTAATACATATTTTAAATACAATTATCAAAAAAAAAATCAGTAATAAAAAAGGAGATTGTCATTAAAAGAAATATCGATGAAAAATGCGCAAAAAAATTGACGGGCCTGAAAGTTTTTCCCAAAAGTTTAATTCTTGAATTTTTAAAGAAGTTATTCATTACTTTACAAAAGCACAGTGTATATAATACTGAGTAAGTAACTAACTCTACCATACTGATTATTAATAAATACTAAATCAAATTTTATCAACCCGTATAAATAAAAGACATACTGTATTACTTACCAGACATTATTTTTAACTTATTTATAAATAGTATTTATTAAATAAAAGTGTAATGTAGACTATACTAAGAAATAAACATTTATTCCCATTAATCAATAAAATATATTGAAGAAAATATATTGAATGATATAATTGAGAGATATATCTTTTTATTTGTATAAAAGTAAAATTAAAAAATCTTGATTTTTTCTGTGTATTTAAAAAAAAATAATTCCAGTTATTAAATTTAAAGGTCGGGTAAAATAACGCATTATTTGTAATTTTAAAACAATTATTAGTAACATAACTTGGTCATAAGATATAAAATACCAGTGTTATGTATAATTAATTACGTTCACAGCGGAAATAAAAGGGTAGATTGAGAGGGATGATTAAACATGACATTTCGGAATAGGAGTATAAGAAAACTAATATTTATTTAAAAATGTATGCTTTCTTCTAATGAGATGTATTTAAACACATCAAATGTGCTATATTTTTGTGTGCCGTGTTTAGATGTAGGGATTTATTTTTAGAACAAAAAAACTAGGAGTGCAATTTGGAAAAAAGTTGTGGTGGTTGCATAATGGTTTAAAAAGCGGAAAAGTTTTAAGAGAAATATAAATTTAAAATTTCTAATACATTTATTGCGTCCTGCATATTGTTCCTCCAAATTAGGTATATACGTTTACGTAAAAAAAAATTAATCACCCTCAAATGAAGCCGAAACAACTTTTTGTTCTAGAATTCTCCTTGCCTTAGAGCTTTTCTGGAGTTGTACAGAATGAGCGAATTCGATGTCTCAGTTCTATTATAAGAAAAGAAAAAACGATAGAAGAAATATGAAGAGAGGTTGTTAAAGGGGATTGAGTAAGGTTCATTTTAAACCGAATTTACATATATTTCCATATTTGGAAACTGAAGTGATGACGTCATCGATTTTTTTCTGAACAAATTTTGCAAAGAATAAAGTTTGCTATCTTCTTCTATAAAAAATAAGCAAATTTATAAAAAAAGTATTATCAAAAATTCGCAATCGTCACGATTTAAACAAGTAGCCTTTGAAAATAAATAACAAAGTCGCATCAGTCAATAATTAAACATTATTAGTTAGTATCATTTATTAATTTAACATTACAAAATACATAATATGTTATAACTATTACCACAGAAATAAACAAAGTATGTAGGCAATCACTACAACAAATTTTCAATGTTACCACCTCCTACTTCTAAACACTTATCCAATCTCCGCCATACTTCTCTCACTGAAGCCTTACGAAACATTTCTCTAGATAGTTGATCGCAAACATTTCTGTTAATCTCAGTTAACAGATGGTGTTCTGTAAACTTTATTTTTCAAAGTTCCCCATAAGAAGTCTAGTGGGGTCAAATCTGGTGATTTAGGCGTCCACTATATCGGTTTATTTATACCTATCTAATTTTCTCCGTAAGTTTCATTTAAATATTGTTGGACAATTCTTACTTCATGCGGTGAAATTCCATCATGCTGGAAACACATGTTTACTCGCAGCTGTAATGGCACATTTCCAATAAGCACAGGAAGTTGTTCTTGAAGAAATTGCAAATATCGCTCACTATTTCAAATTCCTTCGTAAAAATATCGACCAATCAAATGCCCATTAATAATACAACACCAAACGTTAATTCCGAAGTGTCCTTAGTTTTCAATCGGATTGGCAAAATGTGTATTTTCAGTAGACCAAAAGTGTTCATTTGTTTTTTATTGGGTTTACCGTTACTAACAAAACGGCTTTCGCCCCTCCGCAACACATGCTGAAAAAACCCGATTGTCATTAATCTCTAAGTTTACGATCACATGGGCAACATAATTAATTCTTCGTGGTCGATGTTGATCTGATAAGTGTTACGAATTGTATAATCGTGATAACTTTTTTTTTCAAAATCTTTCGTACCGAACTATATTTTAAATTCAACTTACAACAGGCTTGCCGAATCGAGTTCCTTGGATGGCCTTCAAAATTCTGCAAAACAGTGACAACAGTATCGTCAGAATTGACCCTTTTAACAAATTTTCTTCTCTTTCGAAAAGAGAATGCCTCGTTATTTGCACGTAATTTGCGTTCCAATCTTGCAAATAATTTTAAGCTTGGAATAACACATTCGGGATATCTCTGGGCGTATAACTGAACTGCTCTTCTAGGGTTCTTTTGAGATTCCCCATAAACTAATAACATATCGACTATTTCATTGTGCGTGAACATTTTTCAAAGTCAAATGACAACAAAACAATATTTGTCAGCCATCAGATTAATTATTGACAGATGCAACTTTATTAAGTGTTGCCAAAGGCTACTTGTTTAAATCGTGACGATTGCGTGACGATTTTTGATAATACTTTTTTTTATAAATTTGCTTATAATTTTTTAACGGAAAAATATAGCAAATTTTTTTCTTTACAGAATTGGTTCACAAAAATTAGATTTTTTTAAATGTGCCGAATATAGGTATGTTTCTGGGGAAAATAGTCGATGACGTCATTACTTCAGTTTCCAAATATGGGAAAATATGCAAATTTGGCTTAAAATGGACCTTACTCAATCCCATTTACGAAACTCTTCTCAGATTTTTTTATCGTTTTTCCTTTTTTTATAATAGAGCTGAGGCATCGAGTTTCGCTCACCCTGTACAATATCGCGAGTATTCGACAACGGAATGGCAAACCGTTTCCTACCATAAAAGTATAGACGTCGCATGGCGCCATCGGATTTGATCGTCACTTTTGACAGCATTGAATGTGTTTTCCGTAATTTATATTTTTGCACCACCAGGCGTATTTGGGCATAAGGTCAATAGAAATATTGACCCCATGGAGCAACAAAAGTATGACATATGTTAAATTTTTAGGGGGTATATAGAGTGCTCGTAAAATGATAAAGTTTAGAAGGAACTTACGGAATAATAAGAAGTAATGAAAAAAGTGTTAAAGTTTAAATTCATAAGATTAATTTCTTTCTTGTTAATTTAAAATAACTTCTGGTTCATCTTTTGAAATAACGGTGATATTACTATAAAACACATTCTGAAACACTCTGTATAGTTTATAAAAACAGATAGCGTAACTTATGAGATAGTGTAATTCTTATGAAGTGCATAACAATCGTGAATTATCTACATAATCGAATAGCTAAATAAATGTTGTTGCGTCACAAAAAATAAAATATATCGTTAACACCCTTTAAGATCATATAATTTCCAAAAGTATGTTGAATATTTGTTATAGCTTGAATTAAAATTGTCATCAATTTATATATTCTTATTTCCACTCTTAATTGTTTCATTAACTTAAAATAAATTAACCGTTCACGATGGCAGTTGAATGTATACCATATTCCACATGCAAAATATTTTCCACAAAATGTAAAATGTACCAAATGATCCATTTAAAAAATATCATGCGATTGACTAAAAAGAAAATTAGAATGGCCAAAGAGTGCTCATTTATAAGAGTAATTTTAAGAGTCATTGTTAAAGATGGAATTTAAATACAACAATTAGATATCGCCAATGAATGCATTATTTATTGTCGCAAAACATATATACATGCAAAATTAAATAAAAAGTCGTATTTTTAGAGCAAATATAATATAAAACAAGAATGCAACAATCAGACAGCAAAATATAGGGACACGTGGCGTCAGCGCTACTTCATACCTGTCAAAAGATGACGTGTGTCAATGTGATTTCCCAAGGCTGAAATTTTCCAAAACAATAATTAAAACTATAAAGTTAATAAAGGAGATAGTCTGACTCATTTATGATAGGACCACGTCATAGATGTGAGAACGGTAACTGCGCGCATCAGTACGCCATTTCTCAATACATATCATTTATTTTATAACACAATGGAATGTGGGTTACTGTAGGCATGTATACTTGAGTTGTAATGGCCAAGGCCAGATAGACATACCAATTTTAGAACCTTTGTTATGGAACTGTTAGGTCGAAATTAGGGAAAGGAAAGAGGCAGATGTGAGTCAGTCATCGACACTAATCTACCTAATCTTCCTCCTCGACCTAATACTCATCGACCTAATTTTATTTCTGACGCTTTTCTTTTTTTTTTTTTTGACGTTCAGTCGACTCGTAAATGTGATTGAAAACCTTACTTATTAATGTAATGTATTGCTTAACGCTGAATTTTTGATTTGTAGACTGATTCAGAATCAACCACCACTGATGACGCCGAAGAATATCGCGCAATCGCATTTTTTTCTGATGAAGATAGTGGCGAAGAACATGACGACGGCAGTGATTCGGACGATTAGATGTTTTTTTTCAATGAATCAATGATTCTTTTTTTCTTTTACGAAATAACTAAAATTATTTTTTTTATATAAAATAATAAAGGATAAATATCTATAATAAAGGATAAAAAAATCATAACTTCATAGTACAACAATCTGCTTTAAACGTTACTTGAAAACATTTACATATATAGAATTTCTTTAAAATCATTTTTCATTCTAAACAATTACAATTATTGAGAAACAATTAAAATTATTTTTTTATATAAAATAAATGATATGTATTGAGAAATGGCTAATACGCGCAGTTGCTGTTCTCATATCTATCGACTGCTGACTTACGTGGTCCTATCATAAATGAGTCTGACTGTCTCCTTATTAACTTTATAGTTTTAATTAATGTTTTGGAGAATTTCAGCCTTGAGAAATCACTTTGACACACGTCACTTTCTTGACAGGTATGAAGTAGCGCTGACGCCACGTGTCCCTATATTTTGCTGTCTGACTGTTGGATTCTTGTTTTATATTTCATTTGCTCGTTTTCTATAAATTTTGAGCTTTGAGAAAACAGTTTAGAGAAATTAATTAACATTACACCTTTGCGAGCGTCCCAGCGCCAGGTGTCCCGGTACCGGAAGTGCTCTATAGTTACTTTCCGGTACTAAAAAGTAACCTAATCTCAAAAAATTAGCTTTAAGAAAACTCTTGCACATTTTGAACGCCAGCTCCTGACTTATACACACAACGGATGATTTTTTTAAGGAAAATACCTCTGTATATCTCTCTGTTAAAAGAGAGCTTACAAAATATGTTCTTTAGAATTTTTATATTGGAACATAAGCTACTGAAAGTTAAAAACAGATTTTCTATTTTATTTTTGTGATTTATGTACGTTTTTATGTGCTAATTCGAAGGTGTCTTTGCTTAACTACATCATTTATAAGATCGACGAAATATATTATAAAGATTTTTACTTTTCCGCACTCCACTATACTAGCGGAAAAGTAATGTAATCATGTAAAGAAAAAGCCAAAAAACTAAATTTTCTTTTGGGTTTATTTTTCGTTTTTCGGCCTAAAGACAAAAAAAAATGATTTTTAAAAAATTTTTGCTGTGTGTGTGTCGTCGTTGCTGTCGGCATTAAAATTTCTTGTTAACACGATAACTCAACTAAATCGTATCGGATCGATCGGGTTTTGACTGATCCTGATCGGGGATGTCTCCCAGATGACACCTACTGATTTGGAGGTGAATAGGACACACCCCACCTTGGTCATGAGTCATGAGAGCACAATGGTGGACTATTTGAGAAATTTGTGTTGTTAATACGATAACTCAGCTAAATCGTGTCGGATCGATCGGGTCCTGACTGATTCTGATCAGAAGTGTCTCCCAGACGACGCCTATTGATTTTGAGGTGGATAAGACACACCCCCACCCTGTCCATGGGTCATGAGAAAGCACTACCGAGAACTATTTGAGAAATTTTTTTGTTAAAACACGATAACTCAACGAAATCATGTCGGATCGATCGGGTTTTGACTGATTCTGATCGGGGATGTCTCCCAGACGACACCTATTGATTTTGAGGTGGATAGAGTACACTCTACCATGTGCATGGGTCATGAGAAAACACAATGGTGGACTATTTGAGAATTTTTTTTGTTAGCACGATCACTCAATTAAATCGTGTCGGATCGATCGGGTTTCAACTGACTCTGATTAGGGATGTCTACCAGATGACATCTATTGATTTTGAGGTGGATAGAACATACACCACCCTATTCAGTGGTCATGAGAAAGCACGAGGGTAGACTATTTGAAAAAAGTAAAACTGTCGCATAGAACAGATATCTGCATTTATGTGTGGGTTTATTTTTTCTCGGTCACTCAATTTTGAGATAGAGATGTTCTACGTGCGGAAAAGTCCGTTTTAAGGTTTTAAAACTGTTTATTACTCATAGCCTAGTTATTATGGATATTAGGAACATGGTTCTATTTAATTTATTTTTACCATTGATCATTCTATAAAATTGCACAAAAATATAGGATGCCCCTTTTAAAATTCGAAAGTTAACGTTATTTTCGGTGAAGCCAGAAGTGATGTAAAATTTTTATGTTCGGCTTCCAGTAACTCATATAACAACATAAAAAAGTCATACGGCGATACGTCACCGTGAAGGGTTGTTAATTATCTCTTTAGAAATATGAAGTTCTTTTTTTCATAATAAAGCATAGAGGTGCTACAGTAAAACATTGGAGACGTTATATTTCAACATTATTCAATATACAGAACAGAGACTCGTTATAATAAAAATTACATTAGATCAGCGAAATGTAGACAGATTATTCTTTTTGGGTAATATACTATATAGCAGTGATCTTATGGATATAATTTATCACAAAATTAGTATTATAGATATTATAGAAAAATCTATAGATAACATAGAAAAATGACAATATATTTCTAAACTAAATGTCTTAAAAAATAGTTTTAGTTTGACTAAAGAACATAATAATATATACATATGTACAATAATTAAATTAGCGTTCCCAACATCTCACATTTATTACAGAAAAAGATGTTGAAACAAATGGATTAGAGAACAAATCACGAGTCCAATTTTTCAATTGACGTGGTATATGAAACTGAACTGATATATACCTGACATCAGTATATAAAAATTGTTGTTTTTAAGAATCAGTATCACTTTAATCCTCTCTATGAGGGCTAGAGCATAATAAACACTTTTAGTCGTAACAAATCGCAATAATATTGCGCCGCCTCCTCGCTCGTTTCAAAGACATCTCCGGAGCATGTTTCTAGAGACTTCGGATCAAAAAACAAAAGTTACCGCGTTGCTCGCAAGGGTGGATTTACTATATTGATTTTGTCAAAATGCCGAAATTCGAACGAAAAGCATTCCGACATCGACCTAAAACTTTCGCGACACACACAAGAAAAGAGCCGTTTAGTAAATATAGATTTTTATTTTTTCCATTGTTCTAAATAATTCGCTAAATATTTATTAAAATTAAAACATGCTTTAGAATATCAAACTTCATGCAATTCTTATTAAAATGTCTATTATGTAATAGTAATCAGAATTAATACATTTACACAAACTTTTACCTTATTCCAAAAACTAATCTGTGTAGTTAGCCCGGTCAATTTAGCTCAAAAAATAGGGGTAAGCTTACAAGAATTCGCATAGAGCTGAAAATTGGTACGAATGTTTGGAACACCATTATAAATGAAATGTGAAAAATCCCCATCGATCCCAAATCTGCAAAATAATTTACTCAAGGTCAAAGTTCGCAAATATGGGTTCTATGCATTTTTTAGCCAAACGGTAAGTTTTATCATAAAAATAGACCAAACAAAAATTGTAGACCATGCAATTATCTATAAAAATTGTTCTTACACTTCTTCTTCTGAGAATCGCCATTTCTGAAATATAGCGATTCAAAAAGTTAAAAAGTTGTATTCTCCATAATATGCACACGTCTCCACGCCACCTGCGAGGTAGTGTACTTGGCGCGTTTTTTAACGTTAAGGCCTATTCCACGATCTATTGTAGTCCTGTTTAATTAAATAATATTGTATTAAATAAAAAATCGTACTATTGGAAATGATGAACGCGTGAATTATGAGTAGTTCGAGAACTATTTGTCTGATTAATAATTATCTAATGGAACTTCAAGTGTAATGTCTTCTTCTTCTTCATCTCTTGGTTCTTCTTCTTCTTCCTCCTGTCGGATACAAGTAAATTGCTCTAACAGCGATGCATCAGATGTCTCCTCGCTGATATTGTAAGAATCCTCTTCTGATGGCGACTCAACATTGGAGCACGACTGGCCTTGACAACTGGTACATGCTAATGAATAAAGCAATCCAACTTTTTTGCAGCCGTATTACTACACCCCTTTTTGCAATTGCGAAAAATTGTATTGAGGAGTTTTTCCGGTGCAGGTGGGAGTAAAGTCCGGATTGGTTCCAATGTATTGTCAATTAAATTCCAACCCCAGTCCTCTGGGTCCAATTGATTATCAAACTACACTTGAACTTGATAATATACCCGAAGTAGATGTTGATGAGCACATGCAGAGGTTGGAGGAAGACAAGCTAATTGCACTCGTTTATTGTTACGAGTATCTTTTACTAAAGATAAGTATCGAAACTTACCTCAGAGGTCATTTTTTGGAGCTCCATATACAGAAAGAGGGAAGTGAATTCCGTTGGTGATTACAGCTTGTGGAGTAGAGTTATTCTCTTTAAAAACTTTAGCACAATTAATTAAATCTTTTTTTTTCAAACAATATAAAAACTGTTGTTTTACCCTTCCTGAAAATTTCTGATGTCGTATCGCAACCAGTTATTGCGTGTAAAAATAGTATGTGATTTTGGCATTTTGAAAAAGCAGATAAACTTTTGGATGAATACATTTCCGATTGCTGTTGAGCCTTCCCAGGTTTTAAGAAATAAATAATTTTTTCGGTTGGAGTTTGAGCAGTAAGTAATATCAATAAATCAACATCTTCACCAACAACAATAGTTGTATTTGTTGAGTTGAATTGTTCTATTGCTGTATCAATTATCAGGACATCAGAGTATTAATTATCAGTTTATTTGACTGAAAAAATATTTTCAGTGGTAAATTTTTCTTTCAACATTTAAATGAACCGAGACAGGTTGTGAGTATTAGCAATAAATTCTTGTTGGCTTGTGGAAACTATCATAAATTGATCAAGAATGACATCAGAAGGTGAAGATGTTATTGTAGTTCGACGACGTTGTTCTGCGACTTTAATATTTCTCTTGCAATTTGTATAGCCATCAAATACAACAGTCACTCTATGGCCAAAATGTCAACATACATACTGAACGTATTTATCTAAAATAATGTTAAATGTTTCTTCGCGATCCCATACAACACGGTGTAATAGATATTCTCCATCGATGATGTACGTAGCGACTGGGACTGGGTTTCTTTTGTGTTTATATTTTCAGAATTATGTACGTATAAGTTACACAGACTAATATTTTTACTTGTATTACGGGCCCAGTGATGTATATAGGCGGCGTACTCGTGCATATTATGGAGAACACAACTTTTTAACTTTTTGAATCGCTGTATCTCAGAAATGATGATTCTTAGCAAAAAAAGTATAAGAACGATTTTTATAGATAATTGCATGATCTACAATTTTTGTTTAATCTATATTTATGATAAAACTTACCGTTTGGCTAAGAGATGCAAGAAACCCACATTTGCGAAATTTGACTTTGAATAATTTTTTTGTAGATGTGGGATCGATGGGGACTTTTCACATTTCATTTATAAACAATGTGTTCCAAACATTCGTACTAATTTTCAGCTCTATGCGAATTTTTTAAATTTTGAATGTCTATTTTGACCGGGCTAAGTTGCACTTTCCAATTATTTGAGTAGCCCGCGCTTCGCGGCGGTCTTTAATTTGCGATATAAAACAAACCAGATGGTCAATTTTCATGCCGGTGGCGCCATTAAAAGCTACAAAGTACGATGCATCACTGTAGCAAACATGGTATTTTTCTATTGTTCCGAAGGTACTTCTCCCGTCATTCGAAAATGTCCCGTCATAAGAATCAACGCATTTTACCTCTAATTCATGACGCTCTATTTTAAGCTGAAGAACATGTTAGCAAATTTTCATTGCGTTTTATAATATAAAATAAAATCCCGTTGGAACCTCCTTAACAAACAAGGTTTTATTGAAAAACTGTATCTTGTTTGTATTTATCTTGTGCTTTTATATTTTATAATCCTACCTTGACGATATATAGTTGTAAAAATTAACTGCTCATGTACAAAATGATATATCTTTGCACAAAAGAGAAATGTAATTTATACAAATGTGTACAATATAACTTTAGCAAATCTTGACGCTTACGTATATCTTTTTTAAATTAATTTAAACATTGTATAAATTTGTATAAATTAAATTTTCCTTTTGTGCATATATCATTTCCTAGGTTAGCAGTTAATTTTTATAACTATTATATGTATATCGACAAGGTGGGACACAATTGATATACAGTTGAATATAGTACACGTTTCTTAATTTAGATTATTCCCAAATATAAATTTAAGAAACTCTATCAAAGCATTACACTGATTTTGTGATGTACCTGGTATACTTTCTTGGTAGTATCTCGAATATTTATTAGGCAGTGAATATACATATATTAGGCCGGCGAATTTTGAACTGCAAGAAGTTTATGATTATGTTTATTGGGCCTAGAAATATCGTTTCAACTGTATTGCTTTTTAATTGCCCTTCGTGCAGGTCAGGTCCAAAACGTAAGGATAAATTAAAATAATAATACTGCGATTGCTATAGGAAAACTTGCTGTTGAATTTGACAACAAAGCCCACATGAAACTCCGTCCAAATAGATCAGATTTATTATTAATGCCACAATACATTTCAAAATAAAAAAATATGAGAGCGTTAGATGTGTTTTTTGTCACTTTATTTATGAAGCCGAATCGAAACAAATTTTGGCTTCAGGAGGATTTTTTTAAGTTTTAAAAAGAGCGATTTTTTGTCTATTTTCAAAAATGTATTTCTCTGACTTTATTTAACCGATTGACCTAAACCTAGTCGCATTTTGTTCGTTGAACCTTCTATTGTCGAAAAAAATCATATTAAGGCTTACATCGTACACACCCTTTCGACAGAGGATATTCACTGATCCATTAATTTCATAAAATTTGACTACGTGCTACGTGCTATTATTTGCACAAATTATGAGAACAAAAATTATGTATGGGCTAATTTTTTTGTGGCTTAATTCAAAGTTTCAAAATTAATGAAAATTTTAAGTATCTAATAATTATACTTCTTGACCTCTCAGAATTAATCGATTTTCAAAAAATAGCTATTTTCAAATAGCTTCAACTTTTTTCTTTGGACTTTGAATTGTTTGAAATTCTCAAAAATGTTGCTTTATTATATCCTTAAAAAGGTCTGAAACTTTCAACTTTCGAATCGAGCAAGGATATGAGTTACAAATTTCAAATAACCTGAAAATCGTATTGTAGCAAACAAGCCATCCATTCACATTCATAAAATGAAGGGCGCATTTAAGCGTAATAAAAAATGTATATTTAAGTTACAATAAAGATGTACTCGTAGAATTAAGCTATAACGGTGTTTATTTCACATTATAGCATTATTATAAAGTGTAACAAAAATTTTATTTTAGTGGTTTCATTTCAGAAACTTTTATTTACAATTTCGGTTGAACCACTTTATATTCTGTTTTAAAAGTAGTTACTCTGATTTCTAAAGTACTATCATTAATTGGTATAAAGGAATGGTGAATCCGAGTGTTTTTAGTTATTGTCACAGCTTTCAACCGCTTTTTCAAGGTTTCTTGATGTTGATGAACGTCTTTATTGTCTACCCATTGAGCTCTAAAAATATAAAAAACTAAAAATATTTTACACAATTGATATACAATTGAATATAGTGTACGTTTCTTAATTTAGATTATTCAGAAATATAAATTTAAGAAACTCTATCAAAGCATTACATTGAATTTGTGATGTACCTGGTATACTTTCTTGGAAGTATCTCGAATATTTATTAGGCAGTGAATATACATATATTAGGCCGGCAAATTTTGAACCTCCAGAAGTTTATGATTATGTTTATTGGGTCTACAAATATTGTCTCAACTGTATTGCTTTTTAATTGCCTTTCGTGCAGGTCAGGTCCTGAACGTAAGGGTAAATTAAAATAAAAATACTGGGCTTACTGTAAGAAAAATTGTTATCGAATTTGATAACAAAGCCCACGTGAAACTCCGTCCAAATAGATCAGATTTATTATTAATGCCAGAATACGTTTCAAAATAAAAAAAATGTGAAAGCGTTTGATCTGCTGTTTTTTGTCACTCTATATATGAAATCATATTGTCGTTTTTGCTATACGAAAATGATATTTAAGAGAAATTTTGTAATTATTGTAATATTTATATTGTAGTATTTATATATTACAAGTGATAAGTATATATTTTTTTTAAATAAATAATTGTTTGTATGAAGCTGTCTGCTCAAAAATAAATAGTTTTGCACCATCTATTCCATTTTCTCGTTAGATTTCTATCGACTCACTTTTTACATTGTCATATTATTATTTATTGTTATTATAATATTATTTTCGTGCTTCATAAATCTTATTTTCAGTTATGAATTTGTTACTTAAAGTTAGTTTTTATTTAAAATACTGAAATATATACTGCCCGTCAAGAACAGGAAAAAGTGTGAGATTCTCAAGGTATCCGTAGAAGAAAGAGTGAGGCAGCATTCGGAGGGAAAAGGATGCACTTTACGCGCGGCCAGGTCGAACTGTGTGTACATTCACATTCGATATATATTCATCGATATTCACTCTGCAAAGATCTCAATCCGACTGAAAAGACCATACTATTTACTGCGCATCTCATGGGCGATCCAATATAGCAGTTTTGAGACTTGTTCCTACTCATGACAAGCTGTACTTACTATATTAAGAAAAATATGTAAGGAACTACGACAAGTTCGGATTTGTTAATAATAAATGTATTATACATAGATATGTATAATACATATAAATTGATCACTTTTTATTATTAATTATATACCTGGACGCTATTCCTTAGTTTTTTGCTCTTCTTCTATAACCGATTTTGAGTAATACGTTAAAAATCTGCATGCTATCAGGACACATCTTGTATATTAATTCCTATAATAAAAGAAATTATTATGTAAAGGTATGGCATAAGCCTTTACGTAGTACACTTGAAACACTCCATTTTTTCCCAGCTTTCTGATGTCTATTGCTGAGCTGATTCCAAAAATGTATCACAAGTTGCTTCAAATTGGTATAGGGTGGGCAACAATACCAAAATTTCAAGTTATTTACAAATTAAGAAACGTACTAAAAAATTGAATGAAATTAACGTATTGTGATACAACTATTTTAATAAACTATTAAAAAACATCCCAACCACGTCTATCAGTGATCTTTGTCCCTCGACTATACCGTACTATTTCTATTGTTAGTAGATATTTTTTGCCGTTTGTTTTTTTAATTGACGTTAAAAACTGTCATAAAAAGTTCACTTCTGTATTGTTAACGCTTCAAAGTAGGTACGTTTACGTGAAATCTAAAACTAATGTATCATAAAAACTAGTTTTTGAAAATGCCTTCAACTGAAAGGGAGAGGATTGAAATTTTAATGATGATTGGTGTTGGCTATAGGATGCGGAGGTATGCAGATTATTCCATGAAATGCATCCATACCGTGAACCTATTTCACAATCTATGGTAAGCAGAATATAGCGAAAATACACAGAATTAGGATATGTGAGGAATGCACCAAAGCAAGGTAGACTAATGTTAATGAGAATATTCAACAAAACGTAATTTTGTCGGCAGTGGAAAATCCACATTGTACAGTACGGAGAGTATCCAGGGATTTGAATATTGGAAAGTCTTCAGTGTCGAACATTTTTAAAAAGATAAAATACCATCGTTATAAAGTACGTCTCATCCATGAATTGACTAATGGAAATGACAATTTCATTGCTAACGTTTTATTTTCCGAAGAGGCAACGTTTTACTTAAACGGGCATGTTAATCGGCAAAACACCCATTACTGGTCTCAGGAAAATCCACAGTGGATGCAAGAATACCATACGCAACTACCACAAAAGGTCAATGTGTGGGCTGGTATTGTAAGAAATACAATTCTTGGTCCATATTTTTTTGATGAAAATTTGACAGGAGCATTGTATCTGAATTTCTTACAAAATACATTAATTCTCGATTTGACACGGCTTTTTTCTGATATTCAAATAGCCAATACTTTAGACAGCAGAATCTGGTTTCAACAGGATGGCGTGCCACCACATTTCGCTGTAGCTGTGCGCGAATTTTTACACAGAACCTTTCCAGATCGGTGGATAGGAAGGAGGGGAACAGTGGAATGGCCCTCTATATCACCTGATCTTAGCCCACTATACTTCTTTTTATGGGGTTATTTAAAATCTAAAGTTTATACTAACATACCTGGCAATATCCGTGAGCTAAAAAACCGAATCAGGCAAGAAATGTTGAACACAACACCCGCTGCGCTACAAAATGTCAGAGACGAATATATTGCCCGGTTAGGTCATTGTCTAGCGGTCAATGGAGAACAATTTATTATAAATTTTTTTTTGTAAAAATAGAGTAACGTATAACTTTCTAATTAAATTTTTATAAAACATCTTTTGTATTGTTGCCCACCCTGTACCAATTTGAAGCAACTTGTGATACATTTTTGGAATCAGCTCAGCAATGGACATCGGGAAATTGGGAAGAATATGGGGTATTCCATTAAAAAAAAAAACGCTGATGTCGTCATTACTCGAAGGTAGGTCACCCTGCATATTAATTTATTATTTTAAAAAACAGTAAATTAAAATCACAAATCGACCTGTTTCGGGAATTCTCAATAATATTGGTTATTTAGCTAATAATGAATGTATGCGTTACATTATGGAGGCACTGTATACACACTTTAACAATTTTCTCGTTATCATAGAACATTCCGTATATTTCCACATATATTCAGAAAAAAAATATGCAAAATAATTGCTCATTGTAATTAAAAGACATACATACATATATACATATAGATCCCAATTATAGTTGATTTCAAACGATAATTTATAACGCTCAACATCACGGGACATGCTGTATATTAACACGTACATTAAGAATAATATTGTGTAAACGGAGAACAGAAGACCGCTTACCGTTAATACTAAATATACATAGACAAGAATAATTAGATTTTATGCATCATAATAATTTCAAGTGAATATATTATTTATAGGGAATATCGACAGCCAACGATAAATATCATTTCAAAGGAAGTTTACCTTAGTTTTAATGTGTAATATTCAAAATATTGAAATACATGCAGGCAGCTAATGGCCTTTTCAATGATAAAATCTATAATCTATAAAACAGTCAATTGCGGACCAATGAATATGTACGCATTCATTATCTAAATTATGGTCCTACAACTTAAACGGTGTTCTCATAAAGGGACCTCCTTTCTGGGAATACCGGAAAAGGAGAAGGAGATAAATGTCCACCGTCTCTTGATTATGTTAAATGTCACTTTTCTTTTCCTCGGAACTTATTTACTTTCTTGAGGACCTTACTATCGCAGCGGGGCCAGCTTCTGTGTTTTTGTTTATTACGTTGGTGCAGTGATTTCTCTCGATGACGCCTATGGTGGCTTATAACGAGTGGAAGGGGATGAGAAGGTTGTTTTGAATCCATGTGACGTACCAAAGGGTGTGTTATATCACCAACCATCTGCCGTTCGAGCACGTGATAGCAAACCTGTACGACGCCACTTTGGTGCCGCCTGGTTTTTCGACTGGTAGTGGGGATGTCCGCAACCTTAAACGAGGGTAGGGTGTCACGTCAAGTAATCACAGGAGGATCTATATTCATCTGTTGCTTGCAGTGATCAACTGAACAAAGCAAACTGACCACCAGCTTAGAAGACACTCTGCAAAAAGTGCTCGCTACTAACCATTCGCCCTGTACTATACCGTTGTTGGCAATTAACTGCCAGTGTATGACAACCGCGAAAAATTCGAAGTGCAGCGCCTGCGTTTCAAAGTTCGTGAGAACGTGTTTCAGTTCGGTATTGCATTGGCTAAAACTTTGCCGCAAGTTTTGTGTTTTTGTGAAGTTTTTACACCGGTATTCCTAACTGTTCCGAGCTGCGTACTCTATCTGCATATATAGACAGTAACACCTGCTCTTACGATTCACAATGCTAACTAAAACCCGGAAACGTTCCAGATCCCCATTCAAACTGGAGGACAAATTAGAAGCCATACAACGGGTACACGCTGGCGAAAGTAAAGCCTCCGTGGCGAGAGATATTCGAGTACCAGAGTCTACATTCAGGGGATGGGTTAAAAATGAAAAGAAAATAGTGTTCTACCTATCCGAGAAGCCTAAGACAGACGAGGCAATTTACCACCAAAAGAAAAAAAGAAAATTAGACGACTCGTCTTTCATGCAACCGTTAGACCTGAGCCTAAAATCTAAAGGAACTTCGCCTAATTTTGCAAACTGTTACGTTCCAGATTACATGAAAAACGGAAATCCGACCAAGACGCACTTGAGAATGAACATAAAAAATGAAACGCCCACGTCAACTTATGCAATGTCAGAACACGAAAGCAACAGGGTCGAACTTGCTCGTCGACAAATGGAACTAGGCTTCAATAGACCGGAAATCCTCTACGGTCTTCTACAGTCTACGGTTCCTACCACACCAGACGCCAGCTCGCAGATGGGTTCTACTGCTGCAAGTGTTATATATCCGTATCAGCATACACATTTATCTAAAGAAATGCAAGCGGCCTGGTCCTGCATAAGAACCCGAACCCTAGAATACATGTTTGCGTCGACTCAAGGTTATCTACCCAATGTACACAATGTAAATGGATTTTCCGCATCTGCGTCGGCAGTAACAAATACCAATGCTATAAAGGAGCCTACCCCATATCAGGGAAGCTCCCCATTTTTGAAGATATATAATGAGGAGAGCCACAGGCACTTTCAACCGCCAATCCCGGCTAATAACCAACAAATATTATTCCAACATCTAGCCAAAGATACGTCACCAAAAGAAGAACGAAATGTGTCTAACGAAAACGCATCGAAAAATAATAATTTAGAATTATTACTCGAAAAATTTTATAATAAAACGGTGACTAGTACCTGCAGTAACAACACTCCGAAGACCCCCAAGGACGGCGAAATTTTAAACAACGCCGAGGCTTTAGAACACGGCGAAATGTTTTTAAAATGGGTGGAGACCTGCAGTAATCCTAAGATCACACGAATGCAGATAATGCAATTCAAAACTCTGCTGGACAATATGAGACCGGAGGCTGACGATGAAAACGACGATATTTCGAATTAAACCAGAAGTTAAAGGGAAGTGAAACTGTGAGATTAATTATCTTGATTATATTTACAAACTGTGTAATAAGAACTATTAACGCAAAGCTGTTATACCTAAGCTGGATACCAAATATTTTTAATCTCTTATTTTTATTTGGTTTATATTTTTACTTTTAGTTGTGTGTATGTATATTGTTGTATAAAATTGTAACATATTTTTGTATAATATTAAATAAGTTTTTGAATAATTAGTTACTGTTTCCATTTTATCTGTGTCTCGAAAACCTCTTCGCCTTTTTATAATAAACCACTAGTTGCATTCCACCCTCATACTATAGGAGGTTTACGTCATGTTGAATTATGATATCAAGTGAGTATTATACAACTAAATTCATATTTTCCTATGAAAGGAAAGTAAGTATGTGTAAGTATGTAACATGTTCAGTATATATACCTAACACTTTTTGAGACTGATGAAAAGGATATATTCTCTATTAATAAGCAAATCACTTTCTTTGATAGTGTAAAAATATTACACATAGTATATTACAGATATTTAAGTTGCATATTTTACAGTACAATAATAAGATGTTAAAATAAACTTCAATAAAGAAATTTAAAGTAACGATAACCTACAATGTAAACTATAAACAAAACGTTAACGTGATATTAAATGAAACAAGACCGACTTCGTACATACAAAATTATTAAAACATAATTAGGAATTTGTAGAATAAAATTATAAGAAATAATTGATTTCAAATTTACAATTAACAGGGATGAAATTGGAAATTTTACGAAAATTTTAACTGTTTCTAACATCAAAAAGGTTATTAAAGAATTAACCTATAAGTAGTTAATAACTAATTTATCCAGTCTATGTCTTAAAGAGTAAATAGCAGTGACAATGTATGGCATTTATTTAAAAAATGGAACAAAATCGGATGTTATATAATGAGTCGTCTAGATTCAAAGTGTTCAATCTCTATCAACTAATATTTTACATTAAACTCAAAAGACTGATGTATTATGATGTTATAATGTTTTAAGTAGTTTAACTTTAAAATATGAATTATTATGATATTCTATGGAAATATAAACCAAATCACCCAAGAATATTTATAATTACATACTTTATTAAGAAATTAATTTTATTAATAAATTAATTAATATTAAATAATTAAATTAATTAAATAATTATTAGAGATTGCACGTTTTAAATCTAACCAAGAACTTTAATATTGATTTTAATCATGATATTGTACGATTTTAAGCAGTAGGATTTCACAGCATAAAAGAACGGAATATTTTCTATGGGAACAGGTAAGCTAACTAATTTTTGGTGAAAACTGGATATTGCACTGTTTGAATCTAGACGGCTCATATAGGGTGGATTTCACTTGTGCATCTGTCTTTTGGACATTGATTTGAATGTCATGTATGAATCATACGACGTCAACATGCCGTGATTAACAGTTCAACAGCGAATAGTTTGCTGTTTAATTGTTTGTTTAATCTAATTTGAAGGAACAATATACAGGACGCAATAAGTATATTGGAAATTTTAAATTATAATAAAGAAACCTTGCTATTTATAAGCTTAAACTGTTTTGGTGTTTAAACCATTATGCTTCTAGTTCTTTTGTACTGAAAATAAATCCCTACCCATGCTGTGCACAGGACACATAAATATAATACGTTTAATGTGTTTAATTACATTTCTCATTAGGAGAAATCGTACATTTTTTAATAAATATTAGTTTTGTTATATTCCAAAATGTCATGTTTCAAGAATCATCCCTCCCAATATATCCTTTTGTGTTGTCTGAAACGCAATTAATTAATTATACATAACATTAGTATTCCATATTTCATAACCAAGTTAAGTAACTAATAATATACTGTAGTAATAATTGTGTTATAATCAAAAATAATGATTTCTTTTTTTTTTTGATAATTGTATTTAACATATTAAGTAAAGTGTTAAACTTCTATGTTCAGAATTAAACAGGGATTCATCTTTAGTACAAAAATAAGCAGGGATACTATCAACATAGTTTTTATACAATTTAAAATGTTCTTGTTCATATTCTTATCCTTTCAAAGAACGAAGATATGAACTGTAAAAGTCTGGGACCCCCTGGATATCTAAACTGTCCCTATAAAAGGAATTAGTAGCTTTGTCACTCTGTGTCTAAATTTTAATAATATTAATTTATTATGAAAGTGCTCAATACATATGTTTGTTATTAACAGTAAGAAATTTGCCACATAACCAAGTATTATTCTCAGTAACATTTTAGTAGAGAAAAGATTATTGGCAACACTTCAAATAATTCTCATAACTACCGAGCACCTAGAGTTCTTATAATTTGCATTTAATTACTTTATATACCTGCTTGAGTTACAACACCTTGTAAACAACCTTGAACTACCTGTCTAGATACAAAGCCGATGTCATCATTCAAAGGGATAAAGCATAACAGAAAAATATGTTGTATTACACGCAATTTAACACAAGCCTTTTAAGTGAGTCGCCTAGTTATCGCCATTATAATCGCCAAAACCCGCTAAATCCAATTTTCAAACACATCGTACTAGTAACGCCATCTGATTGCGACTAGCCTAAATAAATGTTTTAAATTATAAAGTATGTTTCAAAACCCGCTCAATCCTGCTTTAAAACACCGTAGATTTCTAACGTTGGATTCAAAATCCACTAAATCCATATACGAGTGGTATTCAAACATCCCTAAATCCATTCAATAACAAAACCCACTAATTCCAGATACAATTAGCATGTATACCGATACCTAATGAATAAAACCCACTAAATCCAACTATTGGATGCATTGGAGCGTTTCTAGTAATCTGTCCAACCTAACCTAGAATTTTGTTCATGCAGTATTTAGTCTGTGCATGTCAGTGTTACTCCGAATTAAATGTTTCGCGTTATTTTACAATCTATATAGAATGCAACTTGTTGATGTTACACCTGAGTCTGCCAGAAAAAAGAAAATACAGCAATACAAGTGGAAATAAACAGTTTTAAAACTTTAAAATGGACTTTTCCGCACGTAGAACATCTCTATCTCAAAATTGAATGACCGAGAAAAAATGCAAAAAACACATAAATGCAGAATATGTGTTTTATGCGACAGTTTTACTGTTTTCAAATAGTCCACAATCGTGCTTTCTCATGACGCATGAACAGGGTGGGGTGTATCCAATCCACCTCAAAATCAATAGACGTCGTCTTGTAGACGTCCCTAATCAGAATCATTCGAGAGCCGATCGATCCGACACGATTTAATTGAGTGATCATGTTAACAAAAAAAAATTCTCAAATAGTCCACCATTGTGCTTTCTCATGACCCATGAACATGGTAGAGTGTGTTCTAACCACCTCAAAATCAATAGGTGTCGTCTGGGAGACGTCCCCGATCAGAATCAGTCGAAACCCGATCGATTCGACATGATTTAGTTGAGTTATCGTGTTAACAAAAAAAAAATTCTCAAATAGTCCACCGTCATGCTTTCTCATGACCCATGGACAGGGTGGGGTGTATTCTATCCACCTCAAAATCAATAGGTATCGTCTAGGAGACGTTCGTGATCAGAATCAGTCAAAATCCGATCGACCCTACACTATTTAGTTGAGTTATCGTATTGACAAAAGAAATTTCTCAAATAGTCCACCATCGTGCTTTCTTACGACCCATGGACAGGGTGGGGTGTGTCTTATCAACCTCAAAATCAATAGGTGTCGTCTGGAAGACGTCCCCGATCAGAATTAGTCAAAACTCGATCGATACGACACGATTTAATTGAGTTATCGTGCTAACAAAAGAAAAATCTCAAATAGACCCATGGACAGGGTGGGGTGTGTCCTATCCACCTCAAAATCAATAGGTGTCATCTGGGAGACGTCCCCGATCAGAGTCATTCAAAACCCGATCGATCTGACACTATTTAGTTGAATTATCGTGCTAACAAAATTTAATGCCGACGACAACGACACACACACAGACAATATTTTTTTATAAACGGTTTTAAAACCTTTAAACGGACTTTTCCGCAGGTAGAACATCTCTAGCTAGAAATTGAGTGGCCGGGAAAAAATAAACCAACACATAAATGCAGAATATGCGATAGTTTTACTTTTTTCAAGTTTTACTTTATCATCGTGTTTTCTCATGACCCATGGACAGAGTAGGTCCTACCCACTTCAAAATCAATTTCAATTGAGCGATCGTGCTAACAAAAAAAATTCTCAAATAGTCCACCATTGTACTTTTTCGTGACCCATGTACATGGTAGAGTGTGTTCTACCACCTCAAAATCAATAGGTGTAGCCTGGGAGATGTCCCCGATCTGAATCAGTCAAAACGCAATCTATCTGACATGATTTAGTTGAGTTATTGTGTTAACAACAAAAAATTCTCAAATAGTCCACCGTCGTGCTTTCTCATAACCCATGGACAGGATGGGGTGTATCCTATCCACCTCAAAATCAATAGGTGTCGTCTGGGAGACGTTCCCGATCAGAATCAGTCAAAATCCGATCGATCCGACACGATTTAGTTGAATTATCGTATTAACAAAATTAATTTTTCAAATAGTCCGCCATCGTGCTTTCTCATGGCCCATGGACAGGGTAAAGTGTGTCCACCCAGAATTCAATAAGTGTCGTCTGGGAGCCGTTCCCGATCAGAATTAGTCAAAACCGATCGATCCGACACGTTTTAGTTGAGTTATCGTGCTAAAAAAATTTCTTAAATAGACCCAAGGGAGGGGGTGTGTGTCTTATCCACCTCAAAATCAATAGGTGTCGTCTGGAAGACGTCCCCGATCAGAATCAATTAAAACCCGATCGATCCGACACGATTTAGTTAAGTTATCGTGCTAACAAGGTTTAAATGCGGACGACAACGACGACTACGACGACACACACAGCAAAACATTTTTAAAAACCATTTTTTTTTTGGTTTTTAGGCCGAAAAACAAAAAATAAACCCAAAACAAAAATTTGTTTTTTCACTTTTTCTTTACACGATTACATTACTTTTCCGCTTATAGTGGAGTGCGGAAAAGTAAAAGGATGCTCAAAAACGAAACAGGTACGTTTAAAATAACGGATTATATAATACAGTAGCTACTATTCATTTCATCGCTATATGCCAAATAAAAAATTCTCTTAGCTTGCCGATGAACGGAACAGCCTACCTCAGCCTAGCCATAAAAACAAGACACCAGAAGTTTTTGAGACTTTTTATTTGGCAAATAGCGATAAAATAAACTATATAAGCATCGTCATGTCATTTTATTAGGTGCCACCAAACACAGCTGCCAGAGTTCCCTATTTGTAAACATAAAACAAAGGCTTATAAGTGTGGTAGTCCCTCAATGGAAGATATTAAATTGTTCCATCAAGCATTTTATAAACATTCACGCAAAGTTGCACAAGACACTTTTATATTGCAGTATGCAACAGTTAGCAGTATTAACGGGCACAAAATGAATTTTCAAAAAGACCACGTACAATGGCCATTACTTATTATACCCGCAATAAATCAAAATAAATTATTCCGGTTTGTAAGACAGCCTTTCTTGGCGTTTTAAATTTGAAAATATACCGAGTAGAAGGTGTGCTCGGTCGGTTCCTGCATAAGGATGAACTACCTAAAGAGGATCATGGAAGGGATCACCGTTCACTTAAGTCCCAAGATGTTAGAGAAAATATTGTAAAGTTTATAAAATCTCTTACTGTAATAGAAAAACACTATTGCAGAGGGAGATCCCAAAGCCAGTATGTTTCCAGTGATTTATCAATAAGAAAATTATGGACCTTTTATAATACTAAATAGAAGAAGTATAATACTAAATACCAGAAATTCAATGCAAGGAATCGTATTTTCGATTTATATTTAATACTAAATTTAATATTTAGTCCCTTCAAATTAGACAAAAAATCACTGATTTTGGCAAATTTTTCCTACAGCTAAACGACCTATACAGAAAGTTGTGTCGGGGTTGTATCAAAATATTTTTCATCTCCCTCTGCAATAGTGTTTTTCTATTACAGTAAAAGATTTTATAAACTTTGACGTCGTTGTCGTCCGCATTTAAATCTTGTTAGCACGATAATTTAACTAAATCGTGTCGGATCGATCGGGTTCTAATTGATTCTGATCGGGGACGTCTCCCAGACGACACCTATTGATTTTGAGGTGGATAGGATACACCCCACCCTGTCCATGGGTTATGAGAAAGCACGACGGTGGACTATTTGATAATTTTTTGTTGTTAACACAATAACTCAACTAAATCATGTCAGATAGATCGGGTTTTGACTGATTCAGATTGGGGACATCTCCCAGGCTACACCTATTGATTTTGAGGTGGTAGAACACACTCTACAATGATCATGGGTCATGAGAAAGCACAATGGTGGACTATTTGAGAAATTTGTTTGTTATCATGATAACTGAATTAAATCGTGTCGGATTTCGACTGATTCTGATTAGGGACATCTACCAGACGACATCTATTGATATGACCCTGTGCATGGGTCATGACAAAGCACGAGGGTGAACTATTTGAAAAAAGTAAAATTGTCGCATAAAGCATATATTCTGTGTTTTATGCGACATTTATGTGTTGGTTTACTTTTTTCCGGCCACTCAATTTCGAGATAGAGATGTTCTACGTGCGGAAAAGTCTGTTTTAAGGTTTTAAAACTGTTTATTTTTATTTTGACATCAGTCTTTTGATATTAACTTTTACGCACTCCACTATACGCGGAAAAGTAATCTAATCGTCTAAAGAAAAAGTGAAAAAAAAATTTTTTGGATTAATTTTTCGCTTTTCGGCCTAAAAACAAAAAAAATGGTTTTTAATAATTTTTTGCTGTGTGTGTGTCATTGTCGTAGTTATCATTGTCGTCGGCATTTATTCTTGTTAGCACGATAACTCAACTGAATCGTGTCGGATTGATCGGGTTTTAACTGATTCTGATTGGGGACGTCTCCAGACGACACCTATTGATTTTGAGGTGGATCGAACACACTCTACCATGTACATGAGTCATGAGAAAGTACAATGGTGGACTATTTGAGAAAATTTTTTTGTTAGCACGATCACTCAATTAAATCGTGTCGGATCGATCGGGTTTCGAATGATTCTGATTAGGGACGTCTACCAGACGACATCTATTGATTTTGAAGTGGATAGGATACACCCCACCCTGTTCGTGGGTCATGAGAAAGCACGATGATATATATATATATATATATATATATATATATATATATATATATATATATATATATATATATATATATATATATATATATATATATATATATATATATGTCTATATCTAAAAACAACCCTTTTTCTATCATGCGCTCGGTGAAAAATATGTTGACACAACCCCAACACAACTTTCTGTATAGGTCGCTTAGCTGTAGGAAAAATTGCCCTCAATTTTCCTAATTTGAAAGGACTAATTGGTTTTAACGCCCCATGGGTGGGTGTCTGTTCATATTGTTTGGAAAATCAAGGGAAAATTAGGCGTGAAAAGAACATTGCATATAAGTCAACTTTCATCACAACATAAATTACATAAAATGAAAGCAAAAACATTCTTTGATATATTGAAGAAAGAAGAGGAGCAGGTAATCACTATTTCGTATGACTGTGAAAAAAAATTAATGTTACCAAGAATCCCAGACCAAATCACATACTATAAAAGGGCAGCTCTACTTATACAATTTTACAGTCGTGATTGGTTCCTCTAAAGCGAAATTGACAAAAAATAATTTCATGATGCATACTTGGTTGGAATCAGAAAGTACAACATTTTCCAAAGAAATTGCTTCGGCTGTTTACAGTACTTTAAAAAATTTTAAAATTTCTACGAGGTTTGTGAAGTAAAACTTGTATTTGATGGGTGTATCGAACAAAACAAAAACAGCACAATGATTGCAATGTGTGCCAAATGGCTGGCAGATGGCGCACCCAAACGTATCCAGAAAATCAATTTAATTTTTCCGGTGACCGGCCATTAAGTCCTTCCGCCAGATAGAATTTTCGGGCATATTGAAATAAATATAAAAAAGAAGGATGCAATCATTGATGTCAACGACTACTATGAAATATTTGAAAAGTTTAGGACTGTCAAAAAGTTGGGAGTTCATCGGAAAGTTTAGACTGGCGAAAGGCGATCCCTGATGTAATCAAGCCAATGTCTTCCCTTCATTTTAAAATCAATTCCTGCAAGAGAATAATTCTATGTAGTAAAAAAAGAACAATATTGATTCGCGGAGAACCCAATTACTTAACAGGCATAAACAATGCATTAGGAATTTGCAAGAGAGGTAAACAAATTTCTAATATAAATCCAGAAGAAGTTGAATTAAATAGAGATGAACTGAACATTAAGAAAACAAAAAATGTGGATGAATTACTTTTTGAAATTGACTGGCAAAAAAAAATTTGAAAAAGAAAATCTTATGTATTACAAAAACATTGTAACGAGATTCGGAAAAGCAGTAAAACATGAGAATAGTGACGATGAAGAGGGGGTAGAAGAAGAGGGACTGTGCGGGAGAAGTGACTTTCAGGAAGATGACGTCGTATGTGTTTTTCTTAAAAAAATATAATAAATAAGAAATAAAACACCACTTTATTTAGTTATTGCGTATTTTTTATACCTACCAAAACATTTTTTATATCTATCAAAAATTTTATTTTTGATTTTTTCCGTATTCCATTTTATTTTTCATTTTTCAGCTAATGTCGCAAAATAAGCCCTAAACTACAGTAAACCCATATAAATTTCAAACCAAAGTCCCCAAGATCCAGATGAGTTTCCAAAAACAGCTAAATCCAAGAAATTTTTACAGATTTTTTCCGCAAAAGTCCTCTTATATGTTATGTCACTGCCCATCAATTTCTATAGTCAGAATTCTGTAACTTATAAGTCGGAAATAGAGAAAGGAACCACCAAGCCGCCAAGCGGTTGTCAAAGCAGTTCCCGAATAGCAAAGCTATTACATAATCGCTCTAGGAAACAACTACTCCTCGGGCTAAAGCCCCGCCAGGCATTGAATTATACCCAGAAGCGATCCTCGACCCCTCTCTCGTGTTTCTGCACGATGAGATAAGGTTTCAAAAAATAAAACCCGCCACAGGTACGATTCGACATTTGTCCCGGATCGGAACCGAACGACATACAGCTGTTTCGAACTTGTTAGTTCTCATCAGTGCCGCATATAGTACGCCGATTCAGGACAAATGCCGAATGAACTTTATGGCCTATACATCTTTATCGATACGATCTCTGTCAGTAACTTATAAGTCGGAAATCGAGAAAGGAACCACCAAGCCGCCAAGCTATTTTTTGAAAAAAAAAATCAGAATTCTAGTATCATTATTGTGTAACTAGTAGCAAACTTTTGCGTTTCCTGAAAAACATGTTCATGTGGATTTATTGGGTTTTGGAACTAGGTGACTCAAGTGTTCAAGTAAACATTTATCAATTATATCGTTAGTGATACCACTGAAGTTATTTTTAGGTGGTAAAAATTAATGTGCAATTTTTTTTAAATTTTGTAGTATTTCTGGAAAAAAATACAATAATTGCTTTATTGTATAAAAATACAATAATTAAATAAAATGCATTAACATTTTATTTTAAGATAAAATAATTTAGCACCCAGGTAAAACTGTTTGAGAAATTTTCTGCTGAAAATAATATTATTCAAAAAGTATGAAAACTATTTCTAAAAGCAGTCAGTGAATTTTTACGATTCAAAATTCATCGCCTAATATGTATATATTTTAATGTAAATGTGATGGTTTACTAGTTTTCAGAAGAATTCGCCTCTTCATATGGCAATAAAACAATTTCTTACCTGAGTCGATGGTAAATGGGTTATGTTGTAACTTTTAGGATTTTTTGTTAGACGTGGCAGCGCCGCTTGAGTCTGTCTGGTGGTGGCGCTGCGAGATAAATATAATGTACTAGTCTGTATTAGTCAGTAGTCACTGATCCATAGTACAGATAGGTTGACAGAAAAAAAATATACTACGTTGTTATTACTTATTAGTTCTCTGATTAAAGTTTGAGTTCAAGTGTGTACACAGTTTTATTCAATTACAACGAACCTTGTCCAGGCTGGGACGGAGGGGTGGTTTGTCCAACGGTAAGGCATACGAGACTTAACGGATTAGATGTTAAACTGTAAGCAGAGAATGGGTATTTACATTTTATTTATATACAAATGTTATGATATAAAAAAATATGTTGCAGAGTTCAAAAATTAAAGGACATAATAAATATTTGAACACATACCAGTTACATTATAAAATAAATCTGTCCAAAAGTAACGTCCTGATAGAATTTCTTAACCAGCAATCAGAATTTACACTTCTGTGGGCTATTATGTTAATTAAGAGATTTAGAATCTATAGTCTTATATAGTCTCATATGTCTCGATGAGGTTTCTCTAGCGAAAAAGTCTCTTATATCTTATTTAAGGTCCATTGGCAACTTCCTTTTAAATGTCCTGTCGTTATTTTCTAGAACAAGTGGTACTAGACAGCTTTTTTGGGTGGATTACAAATCGTTGCTGATGTTTCTGGCTTGACTTTGATCATTTCTTGGACTACTGGGATTCGGAGGTCATGATGCAACGTCTGATTGATAACATACCACAGGGCGTCTACCATTGCTCGAAGGATCTTCGATTGCCCTCGATGTATAACAGCAATGTTAGACTTACTAGCACAGTAAGTCTAATATGGTTCCCACAATTCAATTCCGTAAGTCCAGATGGGAATGCTGACAATTTTATAAATTAAAATTTTGTTTTCTTGTGATTTTCTTCCAAGTAGCTCGATTAGCTCTCATTTGCATCTATCTGTTTGGGTTTTTTGAAATATGTTCTATCCATTTGAGGTTGGAGGCAAGATGGAAACCTAAGTATTTTGCCTTTGATGCTTGCGGTATGATTGTCTCATTTATGAATACTGGTGGACATTGGATTTTTCTAAGTGTAAAAGTAAGTCACTTGTTGCGATTGATTTTCATTTTCCATCTTTTGAGCCAATCTTCTATGTGGAAAAGGTGATCTTAGAGATTTGCGGATGCTATTACTGGGTCTTCATGGATCGCCAGAATAACAGTATTATCTGGAAATGTACCAGTTACAGTGTAGTCTGAGCACCGCCAGGAGCATCACCGCATATGCATAGCTGTCATGTGCATAATATGTATGCTGGACCTCAATTAGTGCCCCAGTAATTGCCAGTATGTTCCAGGGATCAATTGGGAGGCATTTTGCGCTAGTAACTAAACGCTTTCCCTAAACTAGTAGGGAAACTTTAGTTACTTTCCCTAGTAACTAAACCCATTAAAGCACAGTAAAAGAGAGTCTACGCACGTCCAGACCCTTTGTACGTTTCGTAGTACCCTAGTAGTAGGAATATCTGCAGTGTATAACAGATATAAAATTGCTCCTAAAACGCTGCCCTGTGGGACTTCAAATTTGATGAGTTGAAATTGAGAAGTCTTGTCATTTACTTTTGTCCTAAAATATATATCTTTTAGATGTGACTTAATTAATAGATAATATGGTGCAAAAATAGAATGTTTGACTTTGTGTAAGGGACCATCGTGTCCTTACCTTATTATTAAACTTAAACCTTATCAAATGTCTGGCTGATGTCTAAAAATAAAACAGAGCAAAACTTTTTCTTCGCTACCGCTTCATTGATTATATGTATTATGCGGTAATCTTGTTGATTTATTGAATGCTCTTAGCGGAAACCAAACTGGTGTTCTGGAATCACCTCTAAGATAGGATTAGTGCGTTGCAGAATTATCTTTTCAAGTAATTTGTCAGTGTTGTTTTTCATCAAGAGATGTAAGGCAACAGACTTATTGGCGTACAGGAGATTACATCAGTTAGTTCCTTTCCAGGCTTTGGTTATCAGAATTATTTCCGAGCTCTTTAATGCTTTAGGCCAGTACCGAAACCTTAAAGTAGCTTTAAAGATATAGAACAACATGACTATTCCTTTCCTGAGTAGTTCTTTTAGCATTTTTGCTATTATCAAGTCAATTCCTGGGGCTATCTTGTTATTTAGGTAGTAGGGTTATGTCTTCTTTGACTTATGTAGGGAAAATGGATTTATGTCTGAGTTGTGCTGGAATTTAGAGTCTGTGGGAAAGTATGGTCTGAAGTACCATTGAATGGAGTAAATTATTTTGCTAGATGTTGTACAAAGAGATCGGCCTTTTCCTCATTGCTTCTGGCCCAGGTTATTCTGTTTCGATGCATATAGGAGCTGGTTTCTTGGGTGATTTTATTGCTCTCCATATTGAGTGACCATGACGATTAAAATTCTAAATGTACTGCGAACAGTTTTGGTCAGCATTTGTTTCAAATTTGATTGGAGAGTATTGCTTAATCTGTTGTATGATATGTTGTCGTTAGTGTTATGGGTATGCTACCATTTCGCTCTTGCACTTTTCCTTTTCAATTTGAGTTTCTTTATTTAGATTGGGATATTGATAATCTAGCATTGTGCATCTAGGTGAGGAGTTGTTTTATTAACAGCCTCTTGTAGGGTTGAGATAAAGTTGTCTAGTAGCTATGATTGGAGTGTACTCTGAAGATAGGTCAAAACTGCGTGTTCATCCATGTAGGATGATGTTATGCCATTTACAACAAATAAATCCATCTGGCTGCTTATTAAGATCACTTAGCTGGTAAGTTGGAGTACCCGTTGAGAGGACGGTACTTCTTTTCAGTTAGAGGAGGAAGGTATTTCTTTTCTCAGTTAGAAAGTACGATAACTCTATTCCTTTGGTTGTTGTTATTCTGGAGCGCCACATCTTATGTTTACTACTACTGTAGTTTCCTCTTGTCAGAAATTTGGCTCCGAGATTTTCGAGTAAGTTTTCCTTTTTTAGATTGTGGCGGGGTAGACAGTAAACTGCTGAGATTATCTGATCGTACGGCATTGTAAAGCAATGTCGTACTTTTATTGGAGTGGCTTAAAGATGGTCTTTTTTATGGTTTGATAGATCGTAGTGATTTATTGTTGACTTAATTAGAATAGCTGTTCCATCGTGAGCTGTCTTGTCTGGGTTGTTGGTTGGTTCTCCAGACTCCATTCATCCCATTTCTTCATTTGAAAGTTGCTGACCTCCACATAAGGTGCATGTTGCTAGCATATTATTACTATCACAAATCTTCGTTGTGAAGTTTGAAGTGAAGTTGTTGAAGATTTAAAAGAGTATACACACAGAAGTGACTTTCTTCCTCTAAAGTTTGAGGCTGCAGAGAGGAAGGTCACATTTCAAGACAAGAACAAACATATTCATGCTCCTTGAGCATGAATATGTTCCTATTAATACATTATTAGTGTTTTTATGTACTATCTTAATTGGGTATTTACGTTAGGAGGCGGTACACCTGGAAAATGCCCAGAGGGATAGACAGGTGTTCAAAAATCTGAAAACCCGGAAGGATAAGAAACGTATAAATGTAGACATATTGAGGGATCAGAATATGAAAGATAAGTTTCAGGAGAAAACAGATCAATTAATAAGTAAAGCGAGTAATGACGAAATCAAGAACGCAGAAACTGAGTGGGAGGATATCAAGAATAGTCTAGAGTCCGCGGCTACGGACGTTTTAGGACACGAGAGAAGAGAAGCTAGGAAGCCCTGGATAACGGACGGAATCTTAAACTTAATACAAAAGAGACGAGGCTACAAAAACAGACGAGACGAGGAAGGACTGAAAACTTATAAGTCAATAAAGTGGGAAATCATTAGAAAGTGTAGAAAAGCGAAAGAACAATGGATAGAGGATAAATGCAAAGAAGTAGAAGATAAGCTCCAAGTAAGTAAGACCGATGAGGCTTACAAAATAATTTAGAGGAACTTCGGGGATATAGGACCAGTAAGTAGAAACGTTAGGAGTCAATCGGGGGACATACTGATCGGAAGAGAGGAGAAAGCGGATAGATGGAAGCAGTACTTAGGAAATTTATACGAGGGTCAGGAATTAGGAGAGATATTAGAGGAAGAATCTAGCATTGATTGGGAAGATGTAGAAAAACCTATATTGAGAGAGGAATTTCAAATAGCACTAAGGGGGCTAAAGAACAATAAAGCGCCGGGTGTAGATAGAATACAGTCAGAAATTTTGAAATGTGCGGGACAGAAAGTAGTAAATAGGATGTTTGAACTGGTAAAATACATATACGAAACAAGCGCGATGCCGGAGGATTATAAGAGGAACATTATCGTTACTATACCGAAAAAGAGAGGAGCCGACAAATTCGAGAACTTTAGAACGATTAGCCTAACTACCCACGCGTCAAAAATCTTAACCAGAATAATGCAGAAAAGGATGGAAAATAGAGCGAAGGAAATACTAGGAGAAGACCAATTAGGCGAAATAGAGCAACTCGCGAAGCTATTCTGGCGCTAAGAGTAATGTTAGAGAAAGCAATAGAAAAAGGAAAGAACGCTTATATAGCATTTGTAGATTTAGATAAAGTTTTTGATAATGTAAGATGGGAAAAAATGTTCGAGATACTAAAGAGCGCGGGAATGAAGTATAGAGATAGGAGAGTAGTACACAATCTATACAAAGAGCAAACTGCTGTTATAGAAGTAGAAGGGGAGAGAAAGAAAGTAGGTATTAGGAAAGGAGTAAGACAAGGATGTACGCTATCACCGCTAATTTTTAATCTGTATATCGAAGAGGAGATTAATGTGGTAAAAGATAGAGTGGATTTCAGGATTAAAGTACAGGGACAGAAACTAAAAATGCTGAGATTCGCGGATGATATAGCAGTATTAGCATCTAGTAAAGAGGAATTAGAATCAGCGTTGAACGATATGAAGGCAGTGTTGACAGAGGAATACGGAATGAGGGTGAATAAAAACAAAATAAAGTGTTAGTGTGCAGAGGGCGCAAGAGCAGAGCAAAAACGAAAGTACAAATTAATAATGAAAGATTGGAGGAAGTTAAAGACTTTACTTATTTAGGAAGTAACATAAATTGGGATGGAAGAAGCAATAAAGATATAAAACAAAGAATAGCGTAGGGTCGAGTAGCTTTTAACAAAAAGAAAACACTTTTATGCTCGGGAGTAATAAACTTAGAAACAAGGAAAAGATTTTTGAAAGCGTATGTATGGACACGGCACTATACGTTTGTGAAACCTGGACGGTAGGGGAAGCAAGTAGGGAGAAATTAGAAGCTTTTGAGATGTGGCGTTACCGAAGAATGATGAAAATACCTTGGACTGATAGGGTTAGAAACGAAGAAGTATTAGAGAAAGTCGGCGAGAAAAGAAGTATGTGGAAAAACTTAAAGAAGAGAAGAGATAGAATGGTAGGCCACTTGCTGAGACATGGGCGAATAATCCGCGATATTTTGGAGGCAGAAATAGGAGTGAAGAAAGGCAGAGGTAGGCTTAGATTAGACTACTGCTCGCAAATAGTAAGGGATGTAGGTTGTAGTACAATTAGCGAAATGCGTAGGTTAGCACAAGATAGGAAAAGCTGGAGGTTAGTGTCCAACCAGTTTTAGGACTGATGACATCATGATGATGAGTTGGGTATTTGCATTGTGGCAATAAGGCCAATGGCCAATATTCATTGGCAGGCACAATGGCCTTGATGGTGTTATTTGCGAGCTGAGCGAGACTAGCGTTCTTTACTCGCCCATTGTGTAGACCTGGACCGTCGTATGTAAGTGGTCCAAGCTTCGCATCCACCTTTGCAGGCTTCGACGCGAGGGGCAAGATGCTACCCGCAAATGAGGGCCGCGCTTCTGGCGGCGTTTTACTCCACTAGGCCTCCTTTGGTCCTGACGCCTTTTAGTCCCGGTAGCAGGGACATCTTCTCGGCTTCTTCGCAAACATTTGTCGCCTGGTGTTACAGCATCACTTCTCCAGCATCCGCCCCCTGGGGGGTGTCATGTCGTGGGCGCCGTGGTCAACGGGACGCCCGGAAAGTTGGATAGTATCAGGCAATCTACATAGTGGTAATAAGTTTCAATTAACATTAATATATATGTACATGAAATATACATCAGTCCGATCCGCTCCTCCCTCCGCTATCAGTCCTTCTCCCTGTAACATATAAAGGGGGAAGGGGGTAACACCTATATTAATAAAAATATTATATAAATATATTCCACAAATCTATAGTATAGTCATAGCTATATACGAGGGTGAGCCAAATATAAACCGGAATTTTGTTTAAATAAATTTATTGTCAGAGTAAGAACGTTTTTAAATACATTTTATTTTTATATATAGTTTCCTCTTTTATCAATACATTTTTCTTAACGATTGGAAGTTTTTTAATGCCCTTATCGAAAAATGAAGTTGGTCGTGCTTCTAATTAATTATGCACAAACGTTTTCACATCTTGGTCGTTGTCAAAACGGCGTCCTCCAAGTTCTTCTTTGAGTATAACGCTCGGTAATTTGTAACTCTCACTATCATGAGACATCCTGTATATTAATACCTATATTAAGAAAAATATCGTGTGTGTTAAGGAATAACAAACGTCCGTTTATCATTAATACTAAATATACATAGATAGATATAATTATATATCATTGATCATAATAATTTCTAGTAAATATATTATTTATAGGAAATATCGGCAGGGAATGAAAAAGACCGTTTCAAAGTAAATTTAACCAATAATGTAATTACCTTTCAAACAATTTAAAGATCTCGGTCGTTATATTGTAATGTGCAAAATATTCAAAACATTCATATACGTGCAGTCAGCTAATGGCCTTTTCAATAATAAAATCTATCATTTATAAAACAATCAATTGCAGAGCAATGAATATGTACGCATTCATTATCTATATTATGATTATGGTCCTTCAACTTCAGCGGTGTTCCGATAAATAGGCCCGAGATAAGGTTGCGCCGTCTCTTGTTTATGCTAAATGTTATTTTTATTTTACTCGCAACTTACTTTCCTGAGTGCCTTGCCATCGCGGCGGAGCCAGCCTCCGTTTTTTTGTTTATTGCGTTGGTGCAGTGTTTCACTCGATGACGCCGGTGCCAGTGGCTGCTTATGACGAATGGAAGGGGACAAGAGGGTTGTTTTGAATCCATGTGACGTACCAGAGGGTCTGCATCAGCCATCAGCTGTTCAAGCACGTGATGGAAAACCAGTACGATACTAATCTCGTGCTCGCTTGGTTCTTCGGCTGCGTGAATGCGTCTTCGCGCAAGTGAGGTCTCCCCGACTCGACCCTAAAGGGGATGGGAGGGTGTCACGTCAAGCCATCACGCGGGGATCCGCGATCCTACTGCCTCCCTTCTGCCTGCCCTGCGCTCAGTCCGTGTTCGTCCGTCGCTTGTATTGATCGACTGGACAAAGGAAACTGACCACCAGTTTAGAGACACTCTCCAAGAAACTATTCGCTACTAACCATTCGCCCTGTACGGTGCCCTCGTTCGCAATTAACCGCCGGTGTGTGAGACAACCGCGAAAAATTCATAAGTGCAGCAGCGCCTGCGTTTCAAAGTTCGTGGGAACGTGTTCCAGTTCGTTATCAAGTGCATTCGTCAAAACTTTGCCGCAAGTTTTGTTTGTTTCTGTGAAGTTTTTACACCGGTATTCCTGACTTTTTCGAACTGCGCACTCTATCAACACTTTTCATTGGTTCACGACCACATTGCATATAAACAGTAACACGTGCTCTTGTGGATATTAAAACTGTATACGAGTGTAGCTCGGTCGGTCAACTTGTGAATGTGATTCAGTCTATAATTAACCATGGCAGCCAAAGCCGGCAAACGTCCCCTGCGGTCACTCAATCCTGACGAAAAATTAGACGCCATACGACGAGTTCACGACGGCGAAAGTAAAGCCTCCGTCGCAAGGGATATCGGAGTGCCGGAGTCTACCCTCAGAGGATGGTGTAAGAATGAAGAGAAGATATCCTACCTATCCCGGCAGTCGAGTCCTGAGACAGACGAGTCCTTGGAACATTCGCAACATAATAAAAGACTAAAATTAGACAACTCGCCTTCCATGCAACCGTTCAACCTGAGCTTAAAATCCAACGGAGCCGGTACGTACTCGCCTAATTCTGAAACCCGTTACGCTTTGGATTACAAGAAAAGCGAAGATCAAACCAAGTCACACCTAAGTATAAACATTAAAAACGATACGCCCAAATCAACGAACCAAATGTCAGAACGCGAAAGAAATAGGGCCGAACTTGCTCGTCTAAGCATAGAGCTAGGCCTCAATAGACCGGAAATGTTCCTACCAGGTTTGAACAACCCTACCAACAATTTGGCGGACCTTAGCGCAAACATTGGTTTACTAGCTCAGTGGAACACCTTGCTGATACAACAACAATCGCAACAAATAGCGATGTCGAACAAGTCTAAGGTTCCCGCCACGACAGATGCCAGCTCGCAGATGACATCTACTGCTGCAAGTGTTATTGCTACTATGGACCCAGAAAAACATAAACACTTACCGAAAGAGAGGCAGTCGGTACAAGAATCCGTCTGGTCCTGGCTTAGAGCCCAACAATCCATGTTTGCATTAACTCAAGGTCATCTACCCAGTGTACACACTGTAAATGGATGTTCCACGTCCTCCACGTCTACAACGTCGCCAGTGATAAATACTAATGGTCTAAAGGGCACTCCCCCAGATCAGAGCAGCTACCCATTCTGGAAGTTATACAAAGAAGAGGGCCACACACACATTCAACCGCCAATCCAAACACTCCCGGCTGATAACATACCAATATTGTACCAACAGCTAACTAAAGATGCATCTCCGAAAGACGTTGCGTCCAATGCAAACCAACAAAACGCAGAAAATCTATCGAGGCATAATGATCTCGAAAAATCTAATAATAAAACAGCTACCAGTAGCTCCAATAACAAGGTCAGATCGGTGCTGGACAACTTGTTGTTCAATAACCAAAATGTAAATATGAAGGACTGCAAAGAGGACGATATCTTAAGCCAGACCGAGGCTTTAGAACACGGAGAAAAGTTTTTGAAATGGTTGGAGACCTGCAGTGATCCTAAGATCACAGCAATGCAGATTATGCAATTCAGGTCACTGCTGAACAATGTGAGACCGGGGACTGACCATAAAAACGGCGACATGCCGAATAAAACCAAAGTGAAACGGAAGTGAGATTAATTATCTTGAGTAGATTAATAAACTATGCAATGGAAACTATTAACGATGGCTGTTCGGCTAGATACCAAATTTTGCTAGAGGTGTTATGTATTATTAAATTTTATGTAGTTTATGTACAAAGTTTTTTTACGGGCATAGTTAATCTGATTCTAATTGAATTATATAGTCTACTGTAAAAAATATATGCCTGGGGTTCCCTGAATGTTACCTATAATTGTATTATATCACATAGTTATTGTGTACATAATGCTAGTCATTCATACTGTAGATATCAAACGTTTTTGGAACTATGATAATATTACGACCTGAGGATGATTTTATTAGAAAAATTTAATATAAATAGTGCCAAATACTTTCCAAAACGCTCAATTGTGTACCTTTGTGATTGTTTAAGTTGCTATATACCTATAAGTGATACCTTGTTCCTAACGTAATGTTTTTTGCCAAAGGTTTCTCTTATTTATATTTTGTAATATTTGCGAAATTATATTCTTTATAACTTTGATATTAACACGTGTTTTATTATCTTCATAATTTACTAAGTTTATTATCTCTAGTTTATACAGGGTTGTTGTATTGTACTTAAGACTCAATATACTACATATATATTTTGTCTCGCCTAATCCCCCAACTTAATAACAGCAAATACATCACATTGTTTGTACATTGTTGTATAAAATTGTCGAATATTTTTGTACCAAATTAAATAAATTTCTGGACAATGAGTTACCGTTTCCGTTTTACCTGTTTCTCGATAAGCTAACGAAGAACTCTTCGACTTTTTATAATTAACTACCAGTTGAATCTAGTAACCCTCCTAGTGACCTCGTAATGTGGGAGGTTTACGTCATATTGAATTATGATACCAAGTGAGTGTTGAGACACAATAAAATTCAGCTATTCCTATAAAAGGAAAGCGAGTATATACAGGGATATATATATATATATATATATATGAAAATTTTAGTATTTTCTTATTTTCTTTTAGCTGTAATTTTGTTTGTATTTATTGCACATTTTAATACGACATATGAATAAATTCCTTATTAACAGTACTAATAAATGGTACCACGGTACCAATATGGTTCCATTTGAAAAAATTGAGTTTTGCCCCAAAAACGATTTTGATGAACTTTATTTGTTCATAAATCACGTGATTTAGTATTTTTGACGAGATTTAGATTTTTGTCTAAAGGAAAGCGAGTATATACAGGGATATATATATATATATATATATATATATATATATATATATATATATATATATATATATATGAAAATTTTAGTATTTTCTTATTTTCTTTTAGCTGTAATTTTGTTTGTATTTATTGCACATTTTAATACGACATATGAATAAATTCCTTATTAATAGTACTAATAAATGGTACCACGGTACCAATATGGTTCCATTTGAAAAAATTGAGTTTTGCCCCAAAAACGATTTTGATGAACTTTATTTGTTCATAAATCACGTGATTTAGTATTTTTGACGAGATTTAGATTTTTGTCTAAAGGAAAGCGAGTATATACAGGGATATATATATATATATATATATATATATATATATATATATATATATATATGAAAATTTTAGTATTTTCTTATTTTCTTTTAGCTGTAATTTTGTTTGTATTTATTGCACATTTTAATACGACATATGAATAAATTCCTTATTAACAGTACTAATAAATGGTACCACGGTACCAATATGGTTCCATTTGAAAAAATTGAGTTTTGCCCCAAAAACGATTTTGATGAACTTTATTTGTTCATAAATCACGTGATTTAGTATTTTTGACGAGATTTAGATTTTTGTCTAAAGGAAAGCGAGTATATACAGGGATATATATATATATATATATATATATATATATATGAAAATTTTAGTATTTTCTTATTTTCTTTTAGCTGTAATTTTGTTTGTATTTATTGCACATTTTAATACGACATATGAATAAATTCCTTATTAATAGTACTAATAAATGGTACCACGGTACCAATATGGTTCCATTTGAAAAAATTGAGTTTTGCCCCAAAAACGATTTTGATGAACTTTATTTGTTCATAAATCACGTGATTTAGTATTTTTGACGAGATTTAGATTTTTGTAGCATTACACGGGTCATTTAGAATAAATCGGAACCGTCATGGCACACTTAAATGGAAAACTAAAAATTAGATTATAAAAAATGTTGACTATTGAAATGTCACTTATTTGGTATGGTTGGGTTCATAAAATTATGCAGAATTCAGAAATGTAATAATATACAGGGTATTCCATTTAAAAATCGAATGTTAGTATCACTTCCGGAGAAATCGGAAGTGAAGGAAAAATAAGTTGTATGTAAAAAAGTGTCGCTTATTATGTGTATAGAATATCCCAAATTTCAATCAATTATCTTCAAAATTAAAGGAGAAAAGGGGGGCATACCATAATCCTGTTACACCCGGTATATATACCTAACATTTTTTTACAATAACTAAATAAGATATATTTTCTATTAATAATAAACAAATTATCGTTTGACAGTATAAAAAATCACAAATCGTACATTAGAGGTACTTAACTTTTATAATTTACACCAGAATAATAATATGTTAAAATAGAGAAACCCTAAAAATGCGTAAATTTTATGTAACAGTGAAAAAATTTGAAG
This sequence comes from Rosalia funebris, assembly GCA_037954035.1. Lineage (NCBI taxonomy): Eukaryota > Metazoa > Arthropoda > Insecta > Coleoptera > Cerambycidae > Rosalia > Rosalia funebris. The sequence continues at coordinate 13,659,307 of JAZFAV010000034.1, read as the reverse complement.
AATAATTTAGGAATTTTTAGAATAAAATTATAAGAAATAAAGAGATTTTCATTAATTACCTTATCGCCATTTTGGAAATAAAACTCATCAAACTCATTAAACTACATCATAAATTTCATTGATTTTACCTTCCCACTTAAATAATTACTTTTAATGTACTCTTAATATTTATTACAGTCTTGAAACCATAATATAATTACAACTCGTCAAGAATAGGAACAAGTCTCAAAATTGCTATATCGGACAACCCACGAGGTGCAAAGTAAATAGCTAATCGCATTGAGATTTTTGTAGAATGAATATCGATGAATATGTACTGCTCGTCAAGAATAGAAAAAAGTGTGAAATTCTCTAGGTATGCGTAGATGAAAGAGTGGGGTAGAATTCGGAGAGAAAGAATTTACTTTACGCGCGGCCAGATCGAACTCTGTGTACATTCACATTCAATATATATTCATCGATACTCACTCTGCAAATGTCTCAGTGCGACTGGGTAAAGACAAGGCTATTTACTGGGCACCTCGTGGGCGGTCCGATATCGCTGTTTTGAAACTTGTTCCTAACCTTGACGAGCTGTACACAGAGTTCGATTTGGCAGCGCGCAATGTGCATCTTTTTCCCTCCGAATGCTGCCTCACTCTTCCTTCTACGCATACCTAGAGAGACTTAAACACACGCTCCGGTTTTCATTCCGGCTTGCCTGCGTGAGCAAATACGCTCGGGTTTGCCTGACCTCTGAGTTGTCTCCACACTGCACAGACGTTTTTCAGTTGAGGTTTCAGTTTTTTTTTGTTGTGAATAACAAACTCAAGACCGCATCTCTTATTACTTATATTGTTACATATTGTAGAATTATTTTATGAAGAGCAAGTCGGCAATAAACCGTGCGACAAAGAGCAATGTATAACTTACTATAGCTTACCTTCTCCCACGCGAGTGCAGTAAAAGAATTTTACGCGCGCAAATGATTTATAGGCAGATCTGTGTCTCTTATTCAGTCAGACATGCATCTGTCTTTGTCGCACGATTTATTGCCGACTTGGTCTTCATAAAATAATTCTACTATACAAATTTTATGTTACATACAAATTTTATCTCCAACATCATAAGAATCGAACAAAACACACAACAGGTTCTCTTCTAAGCATTTTGGCTATTCGTTGTATTAAAATAGCAAAAAAAAAACAAAAAAAAAATAAATGGGTTAAAGATTGGCTTTTGAAACTACATTTTTCTCATATCAATTTGCTAACTGAATTAAAGACTACAAAGGCTGATTGGTTTAACTACTGATGCGAATTTTGAATAAAGATTTGAATTTACACGCTTACAAGGTTCAATTGACTCAAGAGCTGAAGCCTACTGACCATTTCTAAGAGTCTTCAATACGCCGAATGGTTGGTTGAATAGACAGAAGTGAATGGTGACTTTACAAAGAAAATCATCTTCAGCGACGAGGCACACTTTCACCTCAGTGGATTCGTTAACAAGCAGAATGCCGCATTTGGGCAAATGAGAATCCACGAGTGATTGTTGAAATGTCGATGCATCCACAAAGAGTGACTGTTTGGTGCGGTTTATGGGCTGGTGGCGTCATCGGACCGTACTTCTTCGAAAATGAGGTCGGCCAAGCAGTTACCGTGAATGGTGTTCGCTATCGCGAGATGATAACGGCCTTCTTGTGGCCATAAATTGAGGATATGGACCTGGACGATATGTGGTTCCGACAGGATGGTGCCACTTGCCACACAGCCAACGAAACAATGGCATTTTTGCGTGAGAAATTCAATGGCCGTGTTATCTCACGTCGTGGCGATGTTAATTGGCCGCCACGATCATGTGATTTGACACCGTTGGATTACTTTCTTTGGGGATATTTAAAAGAAAAAGTGTACGTCAATAAGCCAAGAATAATTCAAGAGCTAAAGGATGAGATAATTCGGCACATTAACGACATTGAACCTCAATTATGTCTCAGAGTCATTGAAAATATGGACCATCGGATAGAGGTATGCCACCGAAGCCGTGGCGAGCATTTGGCCGATAATTTGTTTCATACATAATTGTCATAGATCCTTCTATCATAATAAAAAATATTAAGATAATTCTCTGAAAACTTTTTGTTTTATTTATGATTAACATCGTGCGTTTTGGTTGGACCACCTTTTATAATGTTATATAACAAAAAAAATATGCTCTAATTTTAAATTTTTCATAAATTTTATAGACGATTATAGCATGGTTTAATTAAAATTATATATAAAAGACTGTCATAGAGCCTTAACTTATAATAATAACCGTTGTTTATATTAAAATTTATTTGAAATGTAACCCGAGAGAATTGTCAAATCTCAGTGGGAATAATAAGGGGAATTTAGATTTTGAAAATGAGATTATAAAATGCCCATAAATTAAATTAAATGAAATCTACTTCCATCTTAAGTAAGAAATATGTACATACTTTATTATAAATACTCTAAAAGCTATTCCAAGAAAAAACTTTGTAATGTAATAGTTTAGTTATTAATTAATATAATCAAAAATTAAGTCTACTTATTAGAATGACAATTAGCTAATTAGCAATTAATTTTAGACAATTTTTTCAGTACAGAATAAAACAAGTTACATTTTAAGTAAATGTATTAAATGGAAGGTATTCACACAAAAAATATATAAAATAACATTTCTTCTATTGCTTGGTTTTGTTTATCTTGTTCGGCTCGCTTTCAAAATTAGGTGCTCTCTTGTTGCATCAAAGCTGCAACAAATGTTTCGATTTCTGCTGCTGTAGGCTTATTGATTGAACCAGTTCTTCGTGTGTATTTATTTTTAGTACAAAATAATCTTCTTTGGTATGGAATCTTTTCATTATGAGATATTACTTTTTTTATTGGGAGTGGAAGGTTGTAAGTTGTAGCTGCCAAAACGGGGGAGAGTGGTTTCATTATTTTTTTAAAAATCTCTAGTTTTGTTGGTGATTTCATGCTGTCTAATTTATTTAACATTTTTTTGCGATTTTTTTCTATTTATGTTTAAAATGACTTTTGAGATTTCTTGTATGAAATTCCTGCCAGGAAGAATATTGTAATGTTATTGACTTAATGGAAATGTCGTGTACCTTTATAAAGTGAGCAATCGTATACTTTGTGTGCGAATTTTTATAGTCACACATTGGATATTTTTGTTTGGGTTCATTTTTCAAAGAATTTATTTGCTCTTCAGAATAACTGTAATGTGTTCTCATATGGCAGTGGATGTTTTCTCTTCTGTTAAAATTTTTATTGTATATATTGCAGGTAAAATTAAAAATCGCAGTATCTGTTTGAAGAGGAGCAAGAATGTTTACTTTCGATGGATTAAATTTTCTTACGTGTTTTCGAAGATTTGATGTATTACTATAATTAGTCTTAATTGCACACAATTTTCTGCGATTGGTCTATTTTTAATATTGATGTTTAGATCTACAAACAAATCGAATAAGAACTACATTGTTATGACTTAGCTTAGGTATTCATAAAAACCCATTTTTTAAAGTTACATATTTATAGGTAAGAATACGTTTACCTGAGATAATTAAAAAAACAAATTACACGTCTTGAACTCATAAATAATTTCTACAATATATGAATTTAAAACTGTTGCAAAATGCAAAATAAATTTAATTATGAAAGTTTGAACGGTTCAAACCACAGATTATTAAAAGCTCAAACACAACATCTACGGAGGGTTTAAACTGCCAAGCAAGAAAGAAACGCAAATGACAAAAATAACCAAACGCCGAACTGTACTTGGGATCACCAGTTACGGGTTGTCTGTAGACGCTAGTATTAAAAACCGGAGCGTGTGTAGGTGCCTTCACACTTTTTCGTATTCTTAACGAGCAGTATATATTTCAGTATTTTGAATAAAAACTAACTTTAAATAACAAATTCATAACTGAAAATAAGATTTATGAGGCACAAAAATAATATTATAGTAACAGTAAATAATAATATGATAATTAAAAAAATGAGTAGATAGAAATCTAATGAAAAAATGGGATATATGGTCCAAAACTATTTATTTTTGAACAGACAGCTTCATACAAACGACTATTTATTTTAAAACAATTTATACTTATCACTTGTAATGTGAAATATTTTGAAAAATTCAAATACCTATTGTCATAAACAATCGAATCAATTTGAGATCTTGACAGATGATCACCCCTTACCTCCTACCGGAGGCAAGTAAATTAGTGCAAAATAACTTCATAGGTTATCGTGATATAGTATTTCGTCAAAGTTATATCCGTTCGAATTTTAATTTGCGATTCATACTCATACTTGAAAAATAGAATACTAATAATTTTGAATTATAAAATGAATTGGTATTAATTTTTTTATTATACATTGACCCTCATACAGACGAGGAAAGTAACACTGATTCTTAAAAACGACAACTTTTATATATCAGTGTCAGGTATATATACAGTGATGGACAAAAGTTAAGCAACATAGTGAAAATAAATGTCTAGTCTATAGACAATAAAAATAAAAAACATATTTTATTAATCTGCTCGTAGATAAATAACCTTTACATTGTATGTAAACTGATCAATTGCTAGTGTAACAGTAACGAAAATAAATATACACACACCGTCAAAAGTATTGGACCCCCGATGTTTTGTATTAATAATGTTTTTTTAAATATTGTATTTGTTTTTCAAAATATATTTTTTCTAAATGTATTTTTTTTTGTAATACAGGAATAATTTTTAAAAATTTTGTCGATTAAAAAACTGAAAAAAATTTGCAATTTTAAATAAATTTATTATAACAAAAATTAACAAAACATATTTTTTAACAAAGTAAACTACAATTTAATAGTCAATATGGCCTCCTCTGCTTCTCAGTAAGTAATATATTGACACACATGTGCATTGAAACAATCAAACGGTTGATAATTTCTTGAGGAATATTGTTCCATTCCCATATTGCTGCTGCAGCTAACTCTTTCGCATGTTGGGGTAGGTTCATGCATTTGTGATTTTCTCTAGAAACAAAATCTCAATGTTCTCAATGGGATTTATGTCTGGGGAATTAGCTGACCAATCTAATCGGGTAATATCTCCTTGTTCAAGTACCGTTCTTGAACCATTCTTGAACCGTTCTTGCGCGTGTGTGACCTTATGTTGTCGTCCATGAAAATGAAATTGTCACCTAATTCGTCACGTAGGAGATACATAACGGGCCTGATAACACTTTCAATATAAACTTGACTTGTCTGGCTTGTCCTATTCTGATTTATGGGGATTGACGGCATACGGCGATTGAACATAATTCCTCCCCAAGACATTACTGTCCCACCATTATAGGGAGCAACTTCAAAGGGAAAATTTAGTCTCTCTTAACAACCTGGCTCTCTTCAGATCCTTTGCCTGTTGTCATCACTCATCAGTCCAATTATGGTTTCATCTGTGAATAAGACCCATCGCCACTGCTGCAAAAGTCAATCACTACGTTCCCGTGCCTACTGCAAGCGGACAGCTCGATGTCGAGGAAGTAGAATGGGTACCCTTAAAAGCCTTCTTGTACGCAAATTTGTACGATGGAGTCTTCTTCGAACTGTAGAGATCGACATAACCAGACGAAACGTACCTTGAAAGTGAGGACTGGAGCTGAAGCATTTCGGTGTCTATGTGCATATTGAACCAAATAATGATCCTGTCGTTCATTTGACACTCGAGACCGACCACTATGTGGTCTTCTTTCCACTGTCCCTAATTCTTGATACCTATGAACAATTCGCACAACAGAAGATCTAGGAATGTCTATCATCTCGGATATCTGATCATTGGAATGTCCAGCATCATACAAAGCAATAATTCCTGCCCTATTAAATGTAGAAACTCACGTCCTGGCATTATAACGAAAGAAAACTATCAAAGGCGCTTTGCTAAATATGCAACAAAACTGACGAATATTAAAAAATAATTGTAACTAATCAACAATATTTTATCCAGCAATTTATTTAATCTTGTTTGACAGAACTACTAGAATGAAAACTAAATGAAATGAATACTAGAACTAAACACTTACTACAATAGTGACAAGTCAAGCAACTTAAGAAAGTTATTAAAAAAATAATAAGTTACAACTGTGAATTAATATGGTGTAGCATGTCTTATGTATTATAGCACCACATCTTTGAGGCATAGATGATATCCAATTATCTATTATTTTGGGAGAGATCTGTAGCCATGCATTGGAAAGAGCTACGAAAAATTCGTCGCGATTTGAAAAAACGCTGTTTTGTCGAACGTGTCGTCTACAATAGCCCACAAATTTTCCACTGGATTTAAATCCGGAGACTTGAGTCGGCCATGGTAAAACTTGTACAGTATTGTCCCTAATCTAAGTTTTTATGAGTTTGCTGTATGTTTTGGTTCGTTGTTGTATGCTGGAAAATTCAAGACAATGGCATTTCCCATTCGGCATGAGGTAACATAACATTCTGCAATATATCTCTATACTTAAATAGATCCATTATACTCTCTATTTTAAAGAATGGTCCTACTCCAAAGCCTGATATAGCCCCACGCTAATACATGACCTCCTCCATGTTTCACCGCTTTAATACAATATCATGGATTAAATATCTGGCCAGGAGGACATCGTACATAGCACACACCATCTTTTTATGAGATTAAACTTCGTTTCATCGCTGAACAAAACAGTTTCCATTTTTCAGAAATCTTGTGTAAGTGGTCACGTGTAAATTTAAGTCAGGCTTATATACATATATATATATATATATATATATATATATATATATATATATATATATATATATATATATATATATATATATATATATATATATATATACCGGGTGTATCAAGAAAAACGCCCCAGCCTATTACTTTTTAATTATCGACGCTAGAAACGCCATTTTTTGGACTTCGGTGTTAAAGTAGGTTTTTTACAAGCTCTGCATATAATATATAACATGTCGCTTCCGGAAGCGACCGGAAGTTATATCAACTTTTTTATTTTAAATGGAACACCCTGTATATTTTTACGGTATTAGATGGCACACTTTATTCTGAATCCATTGATATAATATTGTTTGTGCTTACTGTTAACGGTTAGCAAAATACATAGCTTTATGTACTATACTGCGGTAATGACTAATAAATATAGTACACTATAATCTAAGAGGGCCTATGACTACAATTTTAAAACAATAGTTACAAGTGATGCTAGTTTCACAATTCTGTTTAAACTGACCTTTCTGTTTATTGTCACAAAGTAAACGAATAGAATTAATTTAAAAATCTTTCGGAATAATGCATGATGAAATAATAGTTCTATCAGATATGTTGGAAGTGTACTATGCTTCAAATAAAAATAGTGGTGAGGCCTTAAGAAGGTACGTTGAAAAATTTCTTGACAGACAAGTCCCATCTAGAAGAAAATTTAGTCATTTACATGAGAAATTCAGAAGAACTGGATCACTGAAGAAAATTAAAAAATAAAATCCAACAATAACAAATGAAATGAAACAGTTGGACGTTTTACTGGCAATTGAGGAAAATCCTCAAACTTCAACTCGGCAAATTGAAAATAATTTAAATATGTCGCATTCAATGGTGCACAGAATTTTAAGAAAGCATAAAATGCGGCCTTTCAAATCTAATTTAGTTCAACATCTACAAGAAGTTGATGCTCCTAGAAGAATTCATTTTTGTAATACTTTTCTGCGAAGAATAAATGACGATTATTAATTTTTAAATATCATATTACGGTTGAATGAAAGTACTTTTTGTAACAATGGTATTTTTAATAGGAATGTTCATTACTGCTGGAGTGATGAGAATCCCAGACACACTAGAACAGCAAATTTTCAGCAGTGTTTCAGTGTAAATGTTTGGTGCAGGATGAAAGGCAATAAAATAATGGGGCCTCACTTTTTTAATCGGCATTTAAATGCTATTATTTATAATGACTTTTTAAGAAACGATTTGGAGAATTATTTAGAACAATTGCCTGTCAATGAATACGCGAATGTGATTTTCCATCAAGATGGGACCTCTAGCCATAATGGTCGTATAAATGTAAACTATTTAAATGGGCGATTTGGAGAAAACTAGATCGGAACGAATGGCCGAACAAGATGGCCAGCTAGATCACCTGATCTCAACCCATTAGATTTTTTATTATGGGGCCATTTAAAGGACCAGGTGTACCTAACAATTCCGCAAAACCTTAAAGACCTAAAGCAAAGGATTAGAGTGGCTGTTGATAACATATCACCTCAATTTGTCCAAAATACCGTAAATGGGGTAATACGAAGGTGTCAGTTATACATTGAAAATGAAGGTTGGCAATTTGAACGATATTTAAATTGATAAATTAATAAATACTAACAGATTTTGAACTACCAGGTACATTATTATTCGTTGGTTTTCTTAATGAAACGTTTTATTTGTTTTTTCTAGTATTGTAACCTGGTAAGTAATAGCAACCAAGAAGCGTCTTATTTATTTAATTAATTATTATTTTGAAATTGGTAGAAAGAAGTACTGTGCAATGAGTGACGAAGAATGTGGCCAGTTGCCATCAGCTTCCAAAAAGAGAGTCAAGCATGGCCGTATGAGTGATGTATCAAAAAGACTAAAACTAAGTAGTTACGAGACTGGTGCTAGCTGTGCTTGTACTAGGCTTAAATGCTTTGAGAATGTCACAAAGGAAGAGAGAAAGACAATAATAAAACATTTTAATCAACTCAAAACACATGATGAACAAAGTGTGCATCTAGCCGAATTAATTACACATCGCTTTGTCAAAAGACATCGAAGTCGAAAAACTAATAATGATGAAGATCTTAACTATCATTCATTCTCATACATCTACAAAGTTCGTGTTCAGCGTAATGATTGTTCCGTTGAAATTCCGATATGTTATAAAGCAATGCTTTCTTTACATGGTATATCGGCCAAACGTCTTCAAAATATTCAACATCAATTAGTCACTGTTGGACATGTCGAAAATGATAAACGTGGTCGTCACTCTAATCGGCGTCACAAACTGCAAGATGATAAAGCAAAGGCAGTTTATGAACATATCGCATCATTTAAAGGCAGAAAATCCCACTACAGCCTTCGTGATTCGACACGGATCTATTTGCCAGAAGATTTGAATGTGAAGAAGATGTATAGAATGTTTTTGGAGGACCATTCTGATAAGAAAATTTCTTATGAAACCGATAGATGTATGTTTGTAACAAAATTCAATATAAGTTTCGGTTATCCTCGAACAGACACATGCAGCTATTGCGATGAATACAAGGCAAAAAGGGTTAGCATGGAAAACGATCGTTCACAAAAAGATAATTTTTTTGCGTCTGGAAACAGAGTATAAAGTGCGTCTTTTAAAAGCTGATACATTTTACAAAAGAAAGTGCACAGCTCGCCTGACATCACAGAAGCATACTAACATCGAAGCTATAGCTATGGACTTTCAGAAAAACCTGCCGGTGCCCAATGTAAGCACTAACGATGTTTATTACAAAAGGCAATTGTCATTTTATTCTTTTAATATCCACGTGCTATCTACTGGCGAGTCTTTTTTTACACATTACAGAAACGGCTGCCAAGAAAGTATCCGACGAAGTGACATCTATGTTATTTGACTTTATCTTTAATCACTTGGACGACACCGTGGAAAAACTTGAAATATTTTGCGATTCGTGTTGCGGCCAGAACAAGAATTACACGTTATTTCGTCTATTGCATTTTATTGTCCACAGAACAAACCGATTACACAGCATTCAAATGACGTTTCCAATTCGTAGCCACAGCTATTTGTAGTGCGACCGAAACATGGGACTAATCAATCAAAGAGCCATAGTAGAGCTTCCACACTGTTGGAATGAACAGATTATGAATGCAAGAGTAAAGCCTAGTCCATTTAGAGTAATAAGTTGCGAAGACCAGCAAATATTTCGATCCTGGACTAGCCACCTAGCCAAGTACTTCCTGAAAAAATGTCCATTTGAAAGCAGACCAATTAAAAACCTTCTAATAGTTAAAGAGTTGCCAAGAATGATGCAGTTTCGCGATACCTATAATGGATCCTACATTACATCAGTAGTAGTATCCCCCAAACGAAAACAGGAGAAGTCTGCAGAGCTACCTACTGGAGAATTTATATTACCTAATCTAAAATACCATGAACGCATGAACGAATGCCTATATCTGAAAAGAAGTATGGAGATCTTCAACAACTTAAACGGTTTTGTCAAGACCCTACTGCAAAACTGTTTCTTGAGATTCTACCTTGCAGCCAAACTACAAGAGAAGATGGTGACTAAGCTTACGAAAAAAATGCTTTGTATTTCGTTAATTTTTTATTTTATATCAGTGTTGCAGTTTCTAATATAACCATTATTATTATTATTAATAAAAGTTTTGGTTTTTCTGAGCTCTATATTAAATTATTGTTTCAGCCTTAATTTACATATGCAAAACAACTAAGTTCTAAATAAGTTTGATGTTGATTCTCTTTCGCTTATTTACTTTTTCCCAGTGCACCTTCCGTGACATTCATCTTTTTTCACCTGAATGTTCTGTTTCAACCCCATTTTTTATTTTTTTTTCTACATCTATTTTGGAAACAAGATGGCGGTAGTAGTATAAAATTAAATTCTATATTCATAGGTAACTTTCAAACAATACTTCAAAGAAATATGTTTCTAAGCCGCAAACAAACAGCGTTATAAAATTTTAAAATCCGTTTATCTCACAAACTGTATTTTGTGACATTCATCTTTTTCATTGATGACATTCATCTGCTGACAGTTTTTGAGCATACGTTGAGTCCTAGATCTGCTTTAATTTGAGCCGCAGTTGCAAATGGGTAATGTTTGCTTTTCCAACAAATTAATATATCTCCTCTTGTCGTTTTCCGAGGTTGACCAGAACGCGAGGAAGTTGCCAATTTTGTCTATCCCGATAACGTTTGAATATACGGGATATTATTGACTTATTTATATTAAACTGTTTATTAATATTTGCTTGTGATGTACCCTGCTCATTAATTCTTAGAATTGGTAATTTTACATCGTTAGAATGCGTATTCCGCAACATGGCTGTAATTCGCTAATTGTTTATAGAGCTACCACAATTCTGTAATGCGCGTGTCTTACGTATACAATTTGTATAATGAATCTTTGCGCGTGCATAAATTTAGTGACGACGCACGTATCACATGCTACACCACTCGCAATTGTTACTAATATGCCACAATTAGCGCCACGTATACCTAGTGCCATATGTTTGAATCAACTACGTACGGCATAGATAGTTAATAATTTGCCGAATAAAATGCAATTAAGAAATCACGTCTTAGCTTTACTGTATAATTTGATTCATTGGCGCCTCAATATTTCTGTAAAATTTATTTCATTTTTGTTTCATTTATTTTGATTTTTGTTGAATTCATTTCAGTTATTTTGATGGAAATATCACTTCCATTGAATGTTCTTGTGGAGAACCTTTTCGTTACTCTGTTATAGGTTGACTTAACTTTTGTCTCCTCGTTATCGGTTATTAACTACTGCATTTAATGCTGTTATGTTTTTCTTATATCAAGTTTTACATACTGAAAGGGTATGAATTGATGGTTATAATATTAGGATAATCTCTGTCTGGATATTACGTTTCTTTAAAATATGAAATATAATATAATAGTAGCTTGACTTTTGTACACCACTGTATATACCGGTTCAGTTTTATGTACCCCGTCAGTTTGAAAATTGTATTGTGATTTGTTCTCTAATCTATTTAGGTCAACATTATTTTTTATAATAAATGTAAATTATAGAAAACGCTAATTTAATTATTGGACTAGTCAAAAATTATCTTTTCGACATTGTGTTTAGAAGCATATTATCATTTTTCAATCTATAATACTAATTTGTGATGAATTATGCCAGTAAGATCAATGATATATTACCCAAAAAAAAGTTTATCTACATTTAGGAGATCTGATATAATTAGTATTAGAATAAGCCTCTCTTCTATATACATATGCAGAAGACCGGGCAATGTTTAAATATAATATATCCAATGCTTTTAACGTAGTACCTTTATGCTTACGCCTATGTCTTATTTTAAAATTTAAAGATAAGGAAATTTTATACTTCTAAAGAGATAATTAACAACCCTTAAGGGTAACGTACCTCCATCTCTGTTAATACTAGGGTAACGATATAGGTTCTATTTAGGAATGCACGGCTTGACTTGACTTTCAAGCTACTTGACTTGAAATCAAGTCAAGTTCAAGTCAAGTAGTTATATTTCAAGTACTTGAAGAATCAAGTAGTTCTCGAGGACTACTTGATTTTTTCAAGACTACTTGATTTTTCATTAATCATTTAATATTATCAAGAAATAATAATAAAGGAAACTTTGCAATAAAGTCTTTTATTTCCAAAACTAAATCTTAAACTATAATCTATATAATAAATATATAAATATAAATGTAAAAAATACTAATAATAAACTATTTATTGGGCATATTAATAACAACATATTATTCTAAAATATTAAACAATATAATAAAACTGATAAAGTTAAAAATGATTTTTCAATGTATGCCGTCTTCTTCTTCAGTAACATAGTAGTAATAGCAAAATTTAAAAGAGGTCTTTAATATCATCGTTTGCCATCCACGATATAAGGCACATGGGGCTTCTAATAGAGTTCTCGCCTAATCGGTTACGGGTTTTTTTAATAGTTAGAGCAGCCCTGGAAAACTGCCTTTCAACAGGAGTTGAAGATGCAGGTGGTGATAGTAAATTTTTGGCCATTATGGCCAAGTTTGGAAAACATTTTCGTGACTTTTCCACCATTCTAAAATATCTTCACAACTGTCAGCTCGTGAATCAGACATATATTTGTCTATTTCATAGCGCCAAGCCATTTAATCTTTTGGGTTGACAGGAGATTTCTTAAATAAACTTAGTAGATCGATGTCAAATTCACCGCAATCACTATTTTCATCTGGTTTTGAAGATGAAGATGATATGAGCAGTGAATTGGACCTAAATACTTTGTTTTGAAAATTTCTTCAAAATGCTTGGCTGCATCCATCTGCAAGTCCTTTCCCCAATTTGTATTGGAGAATGTTTCCGTCTTATGTCGGGGGTCTAAGATTAAAACAACACAGTATACCCAGTTACTTCGCTCGTAATGTTTAATGATTTTGTCCCTTGCCCCTTAAATGCTATAATTATGTTCTCATCAGTTTCATCTCTATCTGGCTTATTGTCGAGTTCTATAGCCCATTTTTCAAGTTTATCCAGAAGCATATTTATACCAATTATCACCACCGGAAGTATACAGTAGGCTTCACCTTCTAATGATGTAGAAATAGTCTAAAAATATTTAAATAAAAATATTTAAATATTTGCAAACTTTCTCCATTACCGACCGTTCAGTATCTGTTGGCTTCAGAGTCTTTAATTCGTCTATATTATCACAAAAGATGTTCAAAGCCCTTCTCATATTTAAGCTCTCATATTTAAGCGTGCTTTAAGCCCGCTACAAACTATGCATGTATTCACGATTCGTTATGCGCGATGCGTGATTTATCCAGTTCGTTGCAGTTCGTAGCAATTCGCAAATCAGAGCCTACAGACTATGCGTTTACATAAGTGTTTACAGACTATGTTAATGGCGTTAATGCGCGGCCTTTGGTATTCGTCAATTTACCGCCTCCAAGAACTCACTGCGAACACACGAATAATGTTGTTTACGAATCGATTTTCAGCGAACAAGTCCCTACACACTATTCGCGAATTGTTCACGAATCGCGAATACACGCTTAGTCTGCAGCGGGCTTTACAGTCGGCTCGGGGAACCCCGAAACTTATTGCTAAGGCAAGCAAGATCTTGCAGGCATAATTTGCGCGTTCTCGTACATAATTGAATGTTTATTTAGTTATCAAGTAATATCAAGTAGCTTGACATTACTTGATATCAAGTCAAGCAGTAACGATGAAAAATCAAGTCAAGTCAAATAGCGGATTTTTGAAAAGCTTGACTTTCAAACCAAGTCAAGTAATTTATAAAACATCAAGTTACTTGGCATCTTTAGTTGTATTGAAAGCCAAACACAAACATTTTACACAGGGGCGTAGCGTGCATGGATGCGAGTGAAGCGTCGCATCTCTTTAAAAAATTGGAAAATTAGTGTTATTTAAAAGTTCAATCGATTTATTCAATTATTACAATTTTCTAATTATTTTAAACCGACCGCAAACATACATTATTTACTTTAAATGCTACCATGGACTATGTTAGTGGGTGTTGTCGTTATTTCCGGCATCTTGACGACTATCGCCATAACATAAGGAAGATTTGAAAGCGCTGTTTTAGGTAATTGTGGAAAATGAAAATGAGAAAGGGAATCGCGAAACCGTCATGTGTGCTAGAGAGAGGCCTTTGGACTTTACTGCGCGACTTTGATTTTAATTTTTCTTAGCAGTGTTTTCTGCAATATTCTCACATTCCGAGAGTCTGTTTAAAATTGTACAAACAAAAATATCAGATATTAGTTGACTGCAATAAAAAGATCGCCAATTTCAAATCGCGTATTCAAAAAATGAGAAACGAGTTTACTGACATTTGGGACCGATTATGGACAGATTTGTGTTATAAAATCAACCACTAAGGATTCAATTCCTGAAGAAGATAAGAAAAACACCTACGCATAATTGTTGTATGAAACTTTGGACGTTATTGCTTTGAATATAAGTGAACGGTTTAGTGAAATTTTTAATCTAAAGTTCTTAAATCTTACTTCATTCGTAAAACGTTTTTCTGACCAACTTTTTTCTTCTTTAGTAGATACATCTGGAACATTCTTTGACGCAAATCGTTTAAAAAATGAACTTTCAGTGATTTATAGTGATCCCGATATGAAAAAGAGCACTGTGTTTGAGCTTCGCCAATATATTATGTCCCTTCAATTATCTTGTGTTTTCCCGGAGTCATCAAGATTGTATCGTTTAATTTTGACTATTCCTGTCACAAGCAGTTCCGCTTAAAGATCATTTTCATGTTTAAAGAGAATAAAGACTTATCTGCGAAATTTTCAAAAGCAAGAAAGACTGTCAGCATTAGCATTAATAAATATTGGAAGTGCCTTGTTAGAAGATATGAGATCTTCTCCAACATTTGAAGAAACAGTGATAGACGTTTTCGCTGGACAAACAAAAACCGAAAAATTGAACTTCATTTTAAAAATTAGGATATATACCTCGGCATAATCATTTTCGGTTAACGTCTTTTTTTTATTTCTACCATTTTCATATGACCTACCATACATCCGACTATACCTCTTCCCCTTATAAAATTTTGATCACATCCCTAGATTCTTTTCTCACGCTACGCCCCTGATTTTACATCATTTCCGGTTTCACTGAGAATACCGTGAACTTTCGAATTTTACATGGGATATTTTATATTTTTTGTAGACCGGTCAATTTTAGAAAAAAAATAAAATTGAACCATGTTTTATGAGTTGATATTATAAATAGTCTAATGAAACAAGGACACCTTTAAACTATTACATAAAACAAATTGAATAGAACCATGTTTATAAGGTAATCTTATAAATAATTTGATGAAACAAAAACACCTTTTACATCAAACGCAAAAAGAAAATACAAGAACAATTTTCAAAAATTCTGCCAATTTTACTGAGGCAAGTTGTTACTCTTTCACGATATTTCGCTCTAAATATAATGAAATATAATTTTTTGAAAAATTTAAAGTGGTGTTACGCCTTAAATAAAGCAATTGCGGTTTTTCTCTAGAAATAGGTACTAGAAAATTAAACAAAACATCTTGCGATGTAATTAATTTTCTAATGGTATTGATTACAATGTAATCATTAAATGTTTACAAGTTCGGTTTGAAAGCTATAACTTGATTTTTCAGTTTCAAGTAGTATTAAAATATCATGTCTAAAACATTCACGCACGTTTTTCTAGTGTACAACCCCTATAAAAAGTGTAACAACTTGTTTAAGTAATACACCATTGAGTGGGTAGATCAACCCCGAGTCCAATCTTAGTTTTGGAAATGTTTCCTTTGTTTTGTTCTTAAAAATAAATATTTCGGGTAAACAATATATTTAGATGAGCAAATATAACATTTTGTGTTAAGCGTTGATCCGACTTTATCAGAAATAAGTACTAATGTGTTGTTAACATTCAAGTTTGACAAATATAGATATGGTATTACAATCACCGAGATAAAAAGTAAAAATCATTGAGTCTACAACTGGACCTTGTGGTACTTATACAGTGCTATTCAAAAGTCCCCTCCCCCCCCCTCTTATCTTTTTAACGATTATACATAAACTAGTGAAATTTGGTAACTGAATATTAAGGGCTGTAAACTTCCCTACTAGTGATGATAGATGATGTATGCGTCAAAGATGACGTCACAAGGTCATTGTGACCACAAGGTACTAAAACAGTTAAACGTTCGATCAACAATACACCAATTATTAAATGTATAAAAACTTTGACAGCTAAAAAAACATCAAATTGGGGAGACTTGCAAAAACGTCAGATTATTTACTATCCAGTGGGGGAGTTTGAATTTTAAATTTTATTATTAACTGATTTAATTCATCACAGCTTTGCGGTTTTTGAAAGCCAGTTGTCAAAACTGCCGTAAACAGACACAATATTAGTATCATTGAATAGGTTTTTTCGATACCTTTTAAAAGAGGTGTCGCTTGCCATAGGGTTCCATTTAAAATTATTGATCACAATGACCTTGTGACGTCATCTTTGACGCATACGTCATCTATCATCACTAGTAGGGAAGTTTACAACCTTTAATATTCAGTTACCAAATTTCACTAGTTTATGTATAATCGTTCTAAAGATAAGAGGGGGGAGGGGACTTTTGAATAGCACTGTATAATTAATATATGTATTTTTTTCTGTTAAGGCTAATAAGGCTGAAACTCTAGACTAGTATAATTTCTCAGATTGATATCGTATAATGATTTTGAATTATTTATTGCATAAATGATGCGGCAAATTAAACAGTACGTTATATTATCTTGACATGTATAAAAATAATTATTTAATTATAATAATATAATGAAATGCAGCAAATACTGACACGTATATTTTTGAAGTACTTAAATAAATGTACTTATTTATAAATTAAAAACTTTCTTTTATGCAAGGATATATCATTACGTATATGAGCAATTTTTATAACCATTATATGTATATCAACACGGTAGAACACAATTGGTATACAATAGAGATCAAGAATGTTAATTTAAATTATTTGCAAACATAGGGGGTGTTTCATTTAACAAATTATATCAGGACGTTACACTAATTTTGTCATGTACCCTGGTACAACTTCAAATATATTGATTATTTCTTCCATTTTACTTTTCCGCACTCCACTATATTAGCGGAAAAGTTAATGTAATCGTGTAAGGAAAAAGTGAAGAAAACTAAATTTTTTTTGGGTTTATTTTTCGTCTTTCGGCCTAAAAACCACAAAAAAATGGTTTTTAAAAATGTTTTGCTGTGTGTGGGTCGTCGTTGTCGTCGGCATTAAAATTTATTGTTAGCACGATAACTCAATTAAATCGTGTCGGATCGATCAGGTTTTGACTGATCCTGATCGGGCACGTCTCCCAGATGAAACTTATTGATTTTGAGGTGGATAGCACACACCACCCCCTCCCTTGGGTTTATTTGAGAAATTTTTTTTGTTAGCACAATAGCTCAACTAAATCGTGTCGGATCGATCGGATTTTGACTAATTCTGATCGGCGACGTCTCCCAGACGACACCTATTGATTTTGAGGTGAACAGGACACACCCCACCCTGTCCATGGGCCATGAGAAAGCACGACAGTGGACTATTTGAGAAATTTGTTTTGTTAATACGATAACTCAACTAAATCGTGTCGGATCGATCGGGTTTTGACTGATTCTGATCGGGGACGTCTCCCAGACGATACCTATTGATTTTGATGTGGATAGAACACACTCTACCATGTTCATGGGTCATGAGAAAGCACAATGGTGGACTATTTAAGATTTTTTTTTGTTAGCACGCTCACTCAATTAAATCGTGTTGGATCGATCGGGTTTCAACTGATTCTGATAAGGACGTCTATCAGACATCTATTGATTTTAAGGTGGATAGGATACACCCCACCCTGTTCAGTGGTCATGAGAAAACACGAGGGTAGACTGTTTGAAAAAAGTAAAACTGTCGCATAAAACAGATATTCTGCATTTATGTGTTGGTTTATTTTTTCTCAGTCACTCAATTTCGAGATAGAGTTGTTTTACGCGCGGAAAAATCCATTTTAAGATTTTAAAATTGTTTATTTAATCATTAAAATGAGAAACGAATTTGCCAAGATTTCAAACCGAAATGTTAAAAAAAAAAAGAAATGAGACAAATAATTCCCATGTTAATATACTAACATTCTCATGTTAATATAGTGACCAAGGCCACGGGTTCTAGAGAATATTTTCTTAATGTAGAAATAATAGTAATGAATAAAATAAAACATGTTTTGAAATATGATGTGATTGAATATAAACTGTAGCAGATATTGAGATTTTACTTTTCCGCACTAAACTATAAGCGGAAAAGTAATGTAATCGTGTAAAGAAAAAGCGAAAAAACTAAATTTTTTTTTGGTTTATTTTTCGCTTTTCGACCTAAAAACCAAATTTAAAATGTCTGCTGTGTATGTGTCGTCGTCGTCGACATTTATTCTTGTTAGCACGATAACTCAACTAAATCGTGTCGGACCAATCGTGTTGTGACTGATTCTGATCGGGGACGTCTCCCAGACGACACCTATTGATTTTGAGGTGGATAGGATACACTTCACCCTGTTCATGGGTCATGAGAAAGCACGAGGGTGGACTATTTGAAAAAAGTAAAACTGTCGCATAGAACACATATTCTGCATTTATATGTTGGTTTATTTTTTCTCGGTAACTCAATTTCGAGATAGAGATGTTTTACGTGCGGAAAGTCCGTTTCAAGGTTTTAAAACTGTTTATTTTTAAATTAATTTGAATACACATTATTAATTTATACAATTTGTATAAATTAATTTTTCTTTTGTGCAAAAATATATGAGTAGTTAATTTGTATAACCAAATATATATCGACAAGGTAGGACATAATAACTGATATACAAATGAATATAATGTACATTTGTTAACTTAAATTATTCGTAAATATAGACGATGTTCCATTTAAGAAGCCCTATTAAGACATTTATGCCCGGTCAATTTAGCTCAAAAAATAGGGGTAAGCTTACAAAAATTCACATAGATCTGAAAATTGGCACCAATATTTGGAACACCATTATAAATGAAATGTGAAAAGTATCCATCGATGCCAGATCTGCAAAAAAATTTATTCAAGGTCAAAGTTCGCAAATATGGGTTAAGCTTCATCATAACAGTAGATCAAATAAAAATTGTAGATCATGCAATTATCTATAAGAATTGTTCTTACACTTTTTGTTCTAAGAATCACCATTTCTGAGATATAGCGATTCAAAAAGTAGTATTCTCCATACCATACGTTTCCACGCCACCTGTGAAGTAGTGTACTTGGCGCGTTTTTTTAACGTGGTTTCCCCAGTAGGCCTATTCCACGGTCTATTGTAGTCCTGTTTCATTAAATAATATTGTATTATATAAAAAGCGGTACTATTGGAAATGATGAACGCGGTGTGAATTATGAGTAATTGGGGAAAACTATTCGTCTGATTGATAATTATCTAATGAAACTTTAAGTGTAATGTCTTCTTCTTCTTCCTCCTGTTGGATACAAATAAATTGCTCTAACATAGATGCATCAGATGTCTCCTGGCTGATATCGTAAGAATCCTCTTCTGATGGCGACTCAACATTGGAGCACGACTGGCCTTGACAACTGATACATGCTAATGAACAAAACAATCCAACTTTTTTGCAGCCGCATTTAGCACTGCACCCCTTTTTTTCAACTGAAAAAAATTGTATTGAGGAGTTTTTCCGGTGCAGGTGGTAATAAAGTCCGGATTGGTTCCAATGTATTGTCAATTAACTTCGAACCCCAGTATTCTGGGTCCAGTTGATTACTCAGCCACACTTGAACTTGATAATATACCCGAAGTAGATGTTGATGAGCAGATGCAGAGGTTGGGGGAAGATAAGCTAATTGCACTCGTTTATTGTTATGAGTATTTTTTACAAAAGATAAATATCGAAACTTATCTAAGCAGGTCATTTTTTTTTTTTGGAGCTCCATATACAGAAAGAAGGAAGTGAATTCCGTTGGTGATTACAGCTAGTGGAGTAGAGTTACTCTCTTTAAAAACTTTAGCACAATTAACTAACTGTTGTTTTACCCCTCCTGAAAATTGCTGAAGTCGTATCGCAACCAGTTATTGCGTGTAAAAATAGTATGTGATTTTGGCATTTTGAAAAAGCAGATAAACTTTTGGATGAATACATTTGCGATTGCTGTTGAACCTTCCCAGGTTTTAAGAAATAAATATTTTTTTCGGTTGGAGTTCGAGCAACAAGTAATACTAATAAATTAACATCTTCACCAACAACAATAGTTGTATTTGTTGAGTTGAATTGTTTTATTTCTGTTTCAATTATCAGGACATCAGCGTCATTATCAGCTTGTTTGACAAAAACATTTTCAATGGTAAATTTTTCTTTCATCATTGAAATTAACCGAGACTTGTTGTGAGTATTAGCAAGAAGTTTTTGTTTCTTTTGTGTTTATATTTTCAGAATCATACAATTTGTACGTATAAGTTACACAGACTAATATTTTTACTTATATTACGGGCCCAGTGATGTAAAGGGTGGTCCAACCATAATGCACGATGTTAATTGTGAGTTACACCTTAACGTCAAGTTTTTTGCCCAACTTAATTTGACATTTCTATGTTTCAGTGTTTGACAAATTCAACCATGGAGAGGTACACAATTGAGCAACGCGTTAAGATTGTTGAAGCCTTTTACGAAAATGGGCGTTCAAATCAAAATGCATTTCGTGCACTTCGTAACTTTTTTGGTCAGCATAATCGACCAAATGTGTCCACAATCGGGAGAATTGTGCGCAAATTTCAGCAAACCAGGTCTGTAGCAAATGTGAAAATACCTGTGCATGCTCGCCCAGTTCGTTCTGCGGAAAACATTGCTGTTGTTCGCGATAGTGTAGCAGAAGAGCCGTCAACCTCAACTCGTCGTCGTGCACAACAATTGAACATCTCACGAACATCACTGATGCGAATTTTGAATAAAGATTTAAATGTACACACTTACAAGGTTCAATTGACGCAAGAGCTGAAGCCTACTGACCATTTCAAGCGTTGTCAATACGCCGAATGGTTGGTTGAACAGACAGAAGTGAATGGTGACTTTACAAAGAAAATCATCTTCAGCGACGAGGCACACTTTCACCTCAGTGGATACGTTAACAAGCAGAATTGCCGCATTTGGGCAAATGAGAATCCACGAGTGATTGTTGAAAAGCCGATGCATCCACAAGGAGTGACTGTTTGGTGCGGTTTATGGGCTGGCGGCGTCATCGGGCCGTACTTTTTCGAAAATGAGGTCGACCAAACAGTTACCGTGAATGGTGTTCGCTATCGCGAGATGATAACGGACTTCTTGTGGCCAGAAATTGAGGATATGGACCTGGGCGATATGTGGTTCCAACAGGATGGTGCCACTTGCCACACAGCCAACGAAACAATGGCACTTTTGCGCGAGAAATTCAATGGCCGTATTATCTCACGTCGTGGCGATGTTAATTGGCCGCCACGATCATGTGATTTGACACCGTTGGACTTCTTTCTTTGGAGATATTTAAAAGAAAAAGTGTACGTCAATAAGCCAAGAACAATTCAAGAGCTAAAGGATGAGATAATTCGGCACATTAACGACATTGAACCTCAATTATGTCTCAGAGTCATTGAAAATATGGACCATCGGATAGAGGTATGCCACCGAAGCCGTGGCGAGCATTTGGCCGATATTTTGCTTCACACATAATTGTCATAGATCCTTCTATCATAATAAAATATATTAAGATAATTCTCTGAAAACTTTTTGTTTTATTTACAATTAACATCGTGCGTTTTGGTTGGACCACCTTTTATATAGGCGGCGTACTCGTGCACATTATGGAGAACACAACTTTTTAACTTTTTGAATCGCTATATCTCAGAAATGGTGATTCTTAGAAAAAGAGGTGTAAGAACAATTTTTATAAATTGCATGATCTACAATTTTTGTTTGATCTATTTTTATGATAAAACTTACCGTTTGGCTAAAAAATGCAAAAAACCTCATATTTGCGAACTTTGACCTTGAATAATTTTTTTTGCAAATGTGGGATCGATGAGGACTTTTCACATTTCATTTATAATGGTGTTCCAGACATTCGTACCAATTTTCAGCTCTATACGAATTTTTGTAACCTTGAATGTCTATTTTGACCGGGGTAATAGTAAAACATCGATTTTTTGATGTACCTGGTATACTTTCAAATATCTTCATTATTTATTAGTAGGCAGGGAATATACATTTGTCCGGCGAACTTTGAACCTCCAGCAGTTTATGGTTATTGGGCCTATAAATATCGTCTCAACTGTATTGCTTTTTAATTGTCCCTCGTTCAGGTAAGGTCCTCAACGTTAGGATATATTACAATAAAAATATAATTATACTGCGCTTACTATAGGAAAACTTATAAGGAGATTTAAGAGAAAACTAAATTTTATTGGTTTGTTATCGAACTTGATTGTATAGTTTTGCTTTTCAGTTAATTTTATAGAAATAAGTGACGTCAAATTTTTACTGTAGTTAAGTGAAGGTATTATATTTTCAGACTAGGTTTTACACAAATTAATATTTTAGATAGGCATATATAAAAATCCAAGTGTTATATATGTGTTATATATATGCAAGTGTATATATAGATTTAATAAATTTAATAAATTTGCGGTAAATCTCAAACCGGTGCGGTTTTAGCTTCTGTTTTGCTTACAATAACACTTGTTTTCATTTCATACGTCAGAAAACTTTGTGAATTTGTACTTTTACATTATGTTTAAGAGGTGAATTTAGAACTACTTATAAACTACTTATTCTCAGCATTCGTAGTTATATTTTTTCGAAATTATCCCAAACATGTACTATAGAAATCTTAAGTATACAAGAGTGGTCTGAAAAGTTCCCGACCTCAACATGAAGATGGCAGCACTCGTCAACAAAAGCTAGCGAATGTGTTTGCGCATTTTTTGAAAGGTACTCACCAAAATTTTTGCCATTTCGGACATTCGGACGCGCAATTGTTGCTTGGCAATTGTTTGAGTGAGTCGAAGGTTTAGGCATGAGAAAGCTGTCCGCGCATTGGGTGCTGAGTTTGCTCACATTACACCAAAAATGTGTTCGAATGAACATTTCCAACGCCCTGTTGGCGCAATAAATCAGAGCTTTGGCGCCGATTAATTACTGTAGATTAATCTTGGATACACCATTATATTCTGGAAACAAAAATACAGTCAAAACAATGGACTGCGAAGGGGGAATCGGCTCCAAGAAAAGCAAAAACTGTTTTTTTTTTTCGGCTGATAAAGTGACACCGACTGTTTTTTGGTATAGTTGTAGAGTTATCTTAATCGATTATCTTCAAAAAGACAAATCCATTACAGGAGCATACTATGCATCGTTACTTGACAAACTGAAGGTAAAAATTACGAAAAAACATTTACAGAAGAGAATTATTTCAGCAAGACAATGCGCCGTCTCACACCTCAGCGATAGCCATGGCAAAAATCCACGAATCATGGGTACCACCTTAATTACTTACCAGATCTAGACCCAGGCGACTTTTTTTTTGTTCCATAAGCTAAAAATTGCGCTCAGAGGATAGAGATTTTCGTCACATGAGGAGGCCATCGCCTTAGTAAACAATTATTTTGCAGAGAAAGACGAGTACTATTTGGACGGGTTAAAGAGATGGGAGCATCGCTGGAAGAAATATGTAGACCTACAAGGAGACTATGTAGAGTAATAAAAATAAATGTAAAGAAAAAAAGTCCGGTATCTTTGTTAGATCGGAAACTTTTCAGACCACCCACGTATTAATAAACTGAAAATTAAACCACATTCTATAAAAAATATTTGTTGCTTTAAAAATGTTGTATGTGCTAGGATCATAGAATATTCTATACATTAAATTTTATATTAAGGAAAATATTATATAAATGAATAACAGAGACACTGTTTTGTTGTTGTTAACATAAGTATACATTAATACGTGTAATAATAGTATTGATCACAATTTGTAATTAAAATAAGTATGTACATGAACGTCATTCCTTTCACGTACGAATGTGAAATACGAATAATGAACCTCTTATGTAACGGAATGATGCAGGTCCGTTCCTGTTGTTACTATAAGTATAGTTTATTTCATCGCTATTTGCCAAATAAAAAATCTCAAAACATACCGTGGCTTGTTTTTATGGTTAGGCTCAGGTAGACTGTTTCGTTTATCGGCAAGATAAGAGTTTTTTATTTGGCAAATAGCGATGAAATGAATAGTATATATACATATGTAGCCATAATAATATCATTGATTACGACAATTTTTAGTTAAAAACAGTTATAACAGTTACATCGATGATGGGCTTTAGAATCTTGTTTTTTTCTTCTTAATTCTAATTGTTTTTAAAATGCGCTATAATAATTTGCGTACTACCACGAGACATCTCTTATATCACTTACTATATTAATAAAAATATGTCAGGAACTAGAACAAGTTCAGTTTTGTTAATAATAAATGTACATAGATATGTATGATATAACATAATTAATCATTATTTATTATTAATTATAGATCTAGACGCTATTCCTTAGTTCTTATCTCTTCTATAACTAATTTTGAATAGTAGGTACGTTAAAAATTTGCGTCCTATCAGGACGCATCCTGTATATTAATTTTTATATTAAAAGAAATTATTATCTAAAGGCATACAAAAGTTTTTAAGTAGTACGTTTTTGTTTTTAATAGTTAATATGCATAGATAGATATACTTGAACAATTTGCTCGTTATCACAGGACATTCTATATATTTTCACCTAGGTATATTAAAAAAAAAAATGCTCCGAGACTCCGATCTATAGTTGATTTTAAACGGTAATCTCTAACGCTCACTAACATGAAACATCCTGTATATTAATACCTACATTAAGAAAAATATTGTGTAAACCGATAACAGAAGACCGCTTCCTGTTAATATTAAATATACATACAGAGATAGGTATAATTAAACATCATCGATCATAATAATTTCGAGTGAATATTATTTATAGGGAACATCGACAGCCAACGATAAAGACCGTTTCAAAGGAAGTTTATTCAATAATTTTATTACTTTTCAAATAATCTAAAGATCTCAGCCTACCTATATATATTGCAATGTGCAAAATATTCAAAACATTGATATACGTGTAGCCAGCTAATGACCTTTTCGATGACAAGTCTATCTATAAAACAATCAATTGCGGGGCAATGAATATGTACGCATTCATTATCTAAATTATGATCCTTCAACTTAAATGGTGTTCCGAGAAACGGGTCCGAGATAAGGGTCCGCCGTCTCGTGTTTATGCTAAATGTTATTTTTCTTTTGCTCGGAACTATTTACTTTCCTCTTTCCTGATTGCCTTGCCATCGCGGCGCAGCCAGCCTCTGGGTTGTTGTTTATTACGTTGGTGTTGTGTTTTCTCTCGATGACGCCGGTGGCTGCTTATGACGAATGGAAGGAGGCAAGAGGGTTGTTTTGAATCCATGTGACGTACCAGTGGGTCTGCATCAGCCATCAGCTGTTCAAGCACGTGATGTCAAACCGGTACGACACCAATCTCGTGCTTGCTTGCTTCTTCGACTGGTAGTGGGGTGTCCGTGGCTCGACCCTAAAGGGGGTGGGATGGTGTCCCGTCAAGCCATCACGCGGGATCCGCGGTCCCTTCTGCCTGCTTTGCGCTCAGTCTGTGTTCGTCCGTTGCTTGTATTGATCGACTGGACAAAGCAAATTGACCACCAGTTTAAAAGACGCTGCAAGAAATTATTCGCTACCATTCGTCCTGTAGTATACCGTTGTTGATAATTAACTGCCTGTGTGACAACCGCGAAAAATTCTAAGTGCAGCGCCTGCGTTTCAAAGTTAAAGTTCGTGGGAACGTGTTTCAGTTCGTTATCAATTTCATTCGTTAAAACTTCGTTTCTGTGAAGTTTTTACACCGGTATTCTTGACTTTATCGAACTGCGCACTCTATCTATATAGACAGTAACACGTGCTCTTAATTCATTATGCCAACTAAAGCCGGGAAACGTCCAATACGGTCATTTGAGCCTGAGGAAAAATTAGCCGCCATACAACGGGTCCACGCTGGCGAAAGTAAAGCCTCCGTCGCGAGGGATATCAGAGTGCCGGAGTCTACACTTCGGGGATGGTTTAAAAATGAAAAAAAGATAGCCTACCAATCCCGACAGTCTAGTCCTACGGCAGACGAGCTGTTCGACCACCACAGGAAAAGACCAAAATTAGACGACTCGTCTTCCATGCAACCGTTCAACCTGAGCCTTAAATCAAACGGATCTTCGCCTAATTCTGAAACCTGTTACGCACCAGATTACATGAAAAACGGAGATTCGACTAAGACGCAGTTAAGTATAAACATGAAAAATGAAACTCCCAAGTCAACGAACGAAATGTCAGAACGTGAAAGGAACAGGGCCGAACTTTGTCGTCTACAAATGGAACTAGGCCTCGATAGACCGGAAATCTTCCTACCAGCTATGAACACTATGAACAGTATGAACACTTCTACAAATGATTTGGCTACCATTAATGCAAATCTTGGCTTATTAGCTCACTGGCAGACCTTGTTCTTACAACAACAATCGATGTCGAACCAATCTAAGGTTCCCACCACAGCAGCCTCCAGCTCGCAGATGGCATCTGCTGCTGCAAGTGTTATGGACCCACAGAAACATACACTACCTAAAGAAAGGCAGTCAGTGCACGAATCGGTCTTGTCCTGGCTGGGAGCCCATCAATCTATGCTTGCGTTATCTCAAGGTCATTTACCCAACGTGCGAAATGTAAATGGATTCCCAGCGTCCTCGGCGACTATAACGTCGCCAGTAACAAATATTAACGGTATAAAGAGCACTACTCCAGATCAAAGCAGTTCCCCATTTTTGGGCAATTTTCAACCGCCAATTCAGGGACTCCCG
The DNA here is from genome assembly GCA_037954035.1 of Rosalia funebris. Lineage (NCBI taxonomy): Eukaryota > Metazoa > Arthropoda > Insecta > Coleoptera > Cerambycidae > Rosalia > Rosalia funebris. The sequence continues at coordinate 13,631,913 of JAZFAV010000034.1, read as the reverse complement.
GCTAGTAACCAACAAATATTATTCCAACATCTAACTAAAGATACGTCACCAAAACACGAACGAAGTACGTCTAACGAAAACGCATCGAGACATAATAGTGCGTCAAACGAAAATACATCGAGACATAATAGTGCGTCTAACGAAATCGCATCGAGACATAATAGTGCGTCAAACGAAAATACATCGAGACATAATAGTGCGTCTAACGAAATCGCATCGAGACATAATAGTGCGTCTAACGAAAACGCATCGAGACATAATAATGTCCAATTTAATAATAAAGCGACGACCAGTACCTGCAACAATAAAGTCAGATCGGTGCTGGACAATTTGTTGTTCAATAACGAAAATGTCGATACGAATGCCGCCAAAGAGGGCGATACTTTAAGCCAGGCCGAGGCTTTAGAACATGGCGAGAAGTTTCTGAAATGGGTGGAGACCTGCAGTAATCCTAAGATCACACGAATGCAGATAATGCAATTCAGAACGCTGCTGGACAATGCGAGACCGGAGACCGATGACGAATTCGACGAAATGCCGAACAAAGCCAGAGTTCAAAAGAAGTGAAACAAACAGTGAGATTAATTATATTGATTAGATTTGTAAAGTGTATATTAAAAACTGTTAGGTAATGAAAAGCTAGGTACCAAATTTTTTTAAAGGTGTTGTGTAATGTACTATTACATTTTATCGTGTGTAGTTTATATACAAAGACTTTTATAGGCATAATCTGATTCTAATTGAATTATATATTGTACAAAAATGTTCTCAAATACCTTTTCTTAGTATAAACAAAGATATTTAAAGATTTACTATAGAAAAAGTACCTTTGTGATTATGTTAGTTATTATATACCTTAACTAACAGTGATGTTCCTAATGTTTTTACCAAAGGTTTGACCTAATAATTTTATGCAATATTTACTAAATGATATTTATATTCTTTAATGATATTAACACTCATTTTTAAGTTAAGTCTCTAATGTATGCAGGGTTGTAATTGTAGTTAATCCTTAATATAAAACATATTTTTCTCTTGTCTAATCGTGAACTTGTTTGTATATTTTTTGTACATAGTTGCAACATATTTTTGTACCAAATTAAATACATTTCTGGACAAAGAGTTGTCGTTTCCGTGTTACCTGTCTCTCGATAAGCTAACGAAGACCTCTTCGTCTTTTTATTATAAACCACTAGTTGCATTCCTCCCTCATACTACAGAAGGTTTACGTCGTGTTAATTTATGATATCAAGTAAGTATTATACAAATAAATTCAGCTGTTCCTATGAAAGGAAAGTAAGTATATCACCTAATATTTTTTTAAGACCGATGAAAAGGATATATTCTCTATTATAAGTAATTATTCTTTGATAGTGTAAAGAAAATAACAAGTCTTACAATTAGTGATATTTACTTTTATATTTTACAGTATAATAATAAAATTTTAAAATAGAGGAAACCTAAAAATACATAAATTTTATTTCACTTCAATGAGGAAATTTAAAGTGATGATAACCTACAATGTAAACTCTAAATAAAACGTTAACGTGATATTAAATAAAATATGCAACATTGACTGCATATATACAAAATAATTATAAAATATAAGACAATTATGAATTTGTAGAATTAAATATTAAGAAATAATATTTAGAAAAATATATAATGAAATCATTCTATGTTAAATAAATTATGATGTAACTATGTTTTAATGACATCGCTACATATGTCTTGAGAATTTTACGTGCCTAATTGTAAATCTTTGACAATAACACACAATGAGACTCATTAAATAGGACTCGTAATGTTGTACAGGGTGTTACGTATTTATGAACTCTATAAATCACGATTTTATTTGTTTGCATTAAACATACGTAGGTATTTGAAAAAAATTATTAACTATATCATAAATTTCATTAATTTTACCTTTCTACTTATGTAATTACTTTTAATCTACACCTAATATTTCTTACAAACTCGAAATCGTAATATAATTATATATTTTAGTATTTTAAATAAAAATTTTAACAACAAATTCACAGTGGAAAATAAGATTTATATAGCGCAAAATAATAATATAATAATAATGAATAATATAAATACAATGAACAATTAAAAAGTGAGCAGATAAAAATACAGCGAAAGAATACGATAGACGATCTAAAACTATTTATTGTTGAGCATATTAACAGCTTCGTAGAAAAGTCTATTTATTTAAAGAAAATATAACTTACAATGCGAAGATATTTAAAAAAAATTCAAATACCTATAGTCAAAAACAGTCGAATCAATGTGAGATGGCAAGTGACCACTCTTATCCCTTACCAGAAGCAAGTAAATTAGTATAAAATAACTTCACAGGTGTTCGTGGTAGAATATTTCATCTATTTGAATTACAATTTAATCTGTGAAGAGCCACCACGCATCGAATTTTAAAGAAAGATCTGCATCAGTGTGCATAAAAAATTCAGTTGATACACTTAAAAATTACAGGCCATATTTCAATACCGGTCAATATACATATGTGTATATTAACAGATACATCAGCAAAGAAAATTGTTGAATTTTGTATGCTAACAGATGCAGATCTTTCTTTAAAATCCGATGCGTGGTGGCTCTTGACAGATTCAATTGATTCAAAGTCACGAACTGTTAATTCTGTAGGCGCCTTACTTTATCCTATCTTTGTGCGAATCTTTCTTAATGCAACTGTAAATGATCGCTTACTTTCATAAAACAGTTGTACACAAACTATTTGTTGTTGAACTGTTAGTCGCAGCATGCTGAGGTTTGTATTTACAAATTTTTGGTTTGTATTTATAAATGTATTTGTATTTACAATGGTTTGTATTTACAGCATCTTTGCCAGAACACAAATGGGGCTCAATTCAAATCCTATAGTTCCAACTGAGACACCCTATTTCTCTACTAAATCATGTTCCCATATTGCATGCAACTCTAATTCCATGAGTAGCATCTGATAGACTGGCTTTAATATTTCACATATAATACTTCTTTGGAGAAACGTTTACAATTATTTTAAGGTGTATAAACTGGAAAATGTTAAATTTGGAATTGTCAGGGTCTTCCTCCAAACGAGTGATATATTCTCAAGAATTAAATGTACAGGGTGGTATATCTTACACGGTACAATTGATTTGATATACTCTTTAAACTCAAACCATTCGTTCTAACTTCAACGTGAATAAATAATTCGAGTTTTAATTAGTTAATCTTTGTACTAGAAGAATAAACATTACACTCAAATAAGGTCTAGTATTAGTAACTTCAATTCATTATAGAGTGTAACATAAAATGTGCAACAAATAAAACCTAAACGAGGCATTTCTACAAAGGTCGATGAACTTTTTGAATGACCATTAATGTCACCGAATTTAAGTCTTATTACGAATAATTCAGAAATGTTCAAGATTCATGAACTGAATATTACAGGTTATTAACCATATCTTAATAACACTATTTAATAGTTTACTTTGAATATTTCAACATTTACATATTTGACTATGTTCTTTCTCTTTCTATTTAGTTTATGTTATAGTATTGGTTTAAAAAAATGCTAAAATAAACTAACTAATAAATAAAATAACTAATTCCATCATAACTGATAAAACATTGTATCTAATTCAACAATTTTATAATGACATAAAGTAAGTGAATACTTATTCTCCATAAAAACTGTTACAATAGTACTTTTTAATCTAATATTAAATTTATCCATAAACCTTTTCAATACATTTATTGCGCCCTATATAGTGTTTCTCCAAATTAGATATGTACGTTTACGTAAAAGAGAATGAATCACCCTTAAATGAAGTCGAGGCCCTTTTTATCTAGAATTTCCTTTGCCTTAGGGTTTTTCTGGTGTTGTACAAGGTCGAAAGTATTCGACAAGAGAACGGCAAACTTTCCAACTATAAAAATACAGACGTCTCACGGCGCCATCGGCTTTGATCGTTACCCTTGACACCATTAAATGTGTCTTTCCTTAATTTATAATTTTCCACCACCAAACAGTTGCGCATTTAGGCATAGGGTCAATGAAAGTATTGACCCTACGGAGCAATCGAAGTATGCTCAATGCTTAAAAACATTCTTAGAAAGTATGTAGAATGCTCGTAAATTATAAAGCCTAGAAAGAACTTAAGAAATAATAAGGAAAAAGTGTTAAGTGTAAATTTGTATTCTTGTTTTGATCATTTTCCAAAAACGACCGTTTAAGATTCAGACCATTATAATGACGTAAGAATAACTATAAGCTTATTGCTATATTTCTTAATGGTACTTTTTGTATGCCTTATTATTTTCAAGAAAGATGAAAATCGTGTTTTAAACGTTACATAAATAGTGCATTGCGTTGTATGAAGAGAATGCATTTTTTTAAGATTAAGAGACCCCGCCACTGGTAGAATCCTACCCGTGTAGGAGTACGGGTGGGATTCTCCCCGTGGCGGGTCCCTTTTCAAAAAAAGAAGCTCTGGTCGTGCATAAACACGAGAAAGGGGTCGAGCATCGCTGTTAGGTATAATTCAATGCCTGGCGGGGCTTTAGCCCGAGGAGTAGTTGTTTCCTATAGTGATTATGTAATAATAGCCTTGCTATTCGGGAACCACTTGATAACCGCTTTGCGGTTTGATTGTTCCTTTCTCGATTCCCGACTTGTAAGTTACAAATAAGATATGGTCGTCTCGTGTCGACTATCGAACATGCAATGCCCTGTATGGATAAAATCGCAGGTTTCATTCAAACATTTCTGCTTTTTTAGAAGTTTCCAAGCAACAAGTGACAATTAGCAGGCAACTACAGGCACTGGCTGTCGTCATTTCAGTGTCGTCACGAACACAGAAATATTACACGTTTCTCATGTAATCAAGTAAGAAAACGAGTGAAACGTATAATGTTTCGTTGTTCGCGGAAAACTGGTCTCCTGTTTTTGCTGTTACATTGAGGGTTCCAACCCCTCCCCAGGAAAAAAACCTTACAAAGCAATAGTTAGAAATGTATATGGGCACATCCATTACTTTTCGACGAAACTTTGCGCACTTAGATCAGCGATTTGTCTTATAATTTTTTATATGAAAGTAGGTCCTAATATATGGGGTTTTCCAACGTCTCAGCTCAATCAACGCAAATTTGACTTCAGGAGAATTTTTAAAAATTTAAATCTAGCAATTTTCAAAAATTTATTTCTCTGAGTCTATTTAACCGAATGATCTCAACCTGATCGCATTTTTTTTTCACTGAACTCTCTATTTATCGAAAAAAATTATATTAAAGCTTAAATCGCATGCACGCTTTCGGGAGAAGATTTTAACTGATCCGTTAATTTCATAAAATTTTATCCTTTTTTAAAATGCCGCTATTTGTACAAATTTTAAAATTAAGAATTATGTATGGGCTCATATTGTTTGGCTTGATTCATAGTTTCAAAATTAGTAAAAATTGATTACACTTCGTAATATGACCTACCAAATTTAATTGATTTTCAAAAAATAGCTATTTTCAATTAGCTCCAAATTTTTTCTTTGAATTTAGAATTATTTGAAACTTTCACAAAAATTTATGTATTATATTCTTAAAAAGCCTTGAAAATTTGAACTTGCGAATCGAGCCGGGATACGAGTTACAAATTTTCAAATAACCTGAAAATCGTATGGTAACAACCGAGCAATTCATTCATTTTTAGACTCATTCATAATACTTTAGCAAGTAAGTAAGTACAATTAATGATGATACTTTATTTTACATTATAGTATTATCATAAAATATAACAAGGTTTTATTTTATTGGTTGCTTAGTGTATTTCAGAAACGCTTGTTTATAAATTCAGTTGAACTATTTTATATTCTTTTTCAAAAGAAGTTACTCTCATTTATAAAGTATAAAAACACAAACTAAATATAAGCAAGGTGCAGTTTTTGAATAAAACCTTGTTTGTTCATCTGATTTAACCAAAAAGAAAATATTTGATTTTTTTAGAACAATATAGGTAGACAACAAATATTTCATAAACATAAAAAAAATTGAAAAATTAGACTCGAAGCAGTGAAAACAATTAAGGATACTCGGATTCACCATTTATTTATATCAATTTATGATAATACTTTACACATTTACAATTTCGAACACTATTCGATATTATGACGAAGAACACTATCTTTGTCAGAAGCATGTATTGTCTTTTATTCAAGAACACAAAACTGATCTATTTTCTGTATTCTACTGCCTACTTAACTTTCAACTATACGCCGTTATATAGTCATTTTTACTAAAACCGTGTGAAGTTTTTATTACACGGAATTTTGACACGTTTATTTACCTTTGTCCAGTACCTTTTTTGTGACATTCCAGGCATATTTTTGATGTCTGTTTTTGACTGCATTTCTCATACCATTTAATTGTAAATGAAAATTGAACCGTCGCGTCAGTCCTGCAATGGTGTGAAGAATGCAACATTACTTTTAAGATTAACTTACTTAAATTAAACTACAAACTAAATAAGTTTTAAAAAATGGGATACAATTCGAGTTTGCATTGGAATAAAGTAGCAATATACTCTGCTGACGAAGATATCATTGCTTTCGAAATATGCACAAAGTGTATATATATATATATATATATATATATATATATATATACACTTTATGCATATTTCGAAAGCAATGATATCTTCGTCAGCAGAGTATATTGCTACTTTATTCCAATGCAAACTCGAATTGTATCCCATTTTTTAAAACTTATTTAGTTTGTAGTTTAATTTAAGTAAGTTAATCTTAAAAGTAAAGTTGCATTCTTCACACCATTGCAGGACTGACGCGACGGTTCAATTTTCATTTACAATTAAATGGTATGAGAAATGCAGTCAAAAACAGACATCAAAAATATGCCTGGAATGTCACAAAAAAGGTACTGGACAAAGGTAAATAAACGTGTCAAAATTCCGTGTAATAAAAACTTCACACGGTTTTAGTAAAAATGACTATATAACGGCGTATAGTTGAAAGTTAAGTAGGCAGTAGAATACAGAAAATAGATCAGTTTTGTGTTCTTGAATAAAAGACAATACATGCTTCTGACAAAGATAGTGTTCTTCGTCATAATATCGAATAGTGTTCGAAATTGTAAATGTGTAAAGTATTATCATAAATTGATATAAATAAATGGTGAATCCGAGTATCCTTAATTGTTTTCACTGCTTCGAGTCTAATTTTTCAATTTTTTTTATGTTTATGAAATATTTGTTGTCTACCTATATTGTTCTAAAAAAATCAAATATTTTCTTTTTGGTTAAATCAGATGAACAAACAAGGTTTTATTCAAAAACTGCACCTTGCTTGTATTTAGTTTGTGTTTTTATACTTTATAAATGAGAGTAACTTCTTTTGAAAAAGAATATAAAATAGTTCAACTGAATTTATAAACAAGCGTTTCTGAAATACACTAAGCAACCAATAAAATAAAACCTTGTTATATTTTATGATAATACTATAATGTAAAATAAAGTATCATCATTAATTGTACTTACTTACTTGCTAAAGTATTATGAATGAGTCTAAAAATGAATGAATTGCTCGGTTGTTACCATACGATTTTCAGGTTATTTGAAAATTTGTAACTCGTATCCCGGCTCGATTCGCAAGTTCAAATTTTCAAGGCTTTTTAAGAATATAATACATAAATTTTTGTGAAAGTTTCAAATAATTCTAAATTCAAAGAAAAAATTTGGAGCAAATTGAAAATAGCTATTTTTTGAAAATCAATTAAATTTGGTAGGTCATATTACGAAGTGTAATCAATTTTTACTAATTTTGAAACTATGAATCAAGCCAAACAATATGAGTCCATACATAATTCTTAATTTTAAAATTTGTACAAATAGCGGCATTTTAAAAAAGGATAAAATTTTATGAAATTGACGGATCAGTTAAAATCTTCTCCCGAAAGCGTGCATGCGATTTAAGCTTTAATATAATTTTTTTCGATAAATAGAGAGTTCAGTGAAAAAAAAAATGCGATCAGGTTGAGATCATTCGGTTAAATAGACTCAGAGAAATAAATTTTTGAAAATTGCTAGATTTAAATTTTTAAAAATTCTCCTGAAGTCAAATTTGCCTTGATTGAGCTGAGACGTTGGAAAACCCCATATATTAGGACCTACTTTCATATAAAAAATTATAAGACAAATCGCTGATCTAAGTGCGCAAAGTTTCGTCGAAAAGTAATGGATGTGCCCATATACATTTCTAACTATTGCTTTGTAAGGTTTTTTTCCTGGGGAGGGGTTGGAACCCTCAATGTAACAGCAAAAACAGGAGACCAGTTTTCCGCGAACAACGAAACATTATACGTTTCACTCGTTTTCTTACTTGATTACATGAGAAACGTGTAATATTTCTGTGTTCGTGACGACACTGAAATGACGACAGCCAGTGCCTGTAGTTGCCTGCTAATTGTCACTTGTTGCTTGGAAACTTCTAAAAAAGCAGAAATGTTTGAATGAAACCTGCGATTTTATCCATACAGGGCATTGCATGTTCGATAGTCGACACGAGACGACCATATCTTATTTGTAACTTACAAGTCGGGAATCGAGAAAGGAACAATCAAACCGCAAAGCGGTTATCAAGTGGTTCCCGAATAGCAAGGCTATTATTACATAATCACTATAGGAAACAACTACTCCTCGGGCTAAAGCCCCGCCAGGCATTGAATTATACCTAACAGCGATGCTCGACCCCTTTCTCGTGTTTATGCACGACCAGAGCTTCTTTTTTTGAAAAGGGACCCGCCACGGGGAGAATCCCACCCGTACTCCTACACGGGTAGGATTCTACCAGTGGCGGTATATATATATATATATATATATATATATATATATATATATATATATATATATATATATATATATATATATAATTTATTTCGTCGCTATTTGCCAAATACAAAAACCCAAACGGCTCTTATCGCATACAGTGGCTTGTTTTTATGGCTAGGCTCAGGTAGACTGTTCCGTTTATCGGAAAGATAAGAGAGTTTTTTATATGGCAAATAGCGATGAATTGAATAATATGTAGGTGCATTAAAATATCGATCCTAAGAGGAATATAATAAATGTGTTATAGCTGTATTATTTGTTTTGACTGCCCAACAATAAAAATAAATGATATCACAAATCCTCAACATATCGTATCTGCCAACCAAATTAATTTGATTGGCTCGATAACTACTGACAAATTGTTCCCATCGAAACGAATTCGATTATACACTACCAACGTGTTTCACCGATTTCAACAAACTATTTTATCTCTAATGGATTGCCCTCGATTTTATTCCCTATTATAAAACTACGGCGGCAAGTGTCTAGAAAGGTTGAATGTGGTAGGGCTTTTTATTTGTTTTGTAGTTTTACTACGCTTACTACGACCCATTCATATTGCTCATTCATGAACACGCTTATTGTTTTTTGTGAGTTCTAACTTTAGCTTCATTATCGAGTTTGTAATGCAACGTATCGAAACCCATAAAAGCCGACATTAACGGGGTTACTTTTATTTGATCCTAATGAATTAAGGGATATGGTCAATGTACGCTGTGTTATTTGTCTTTGTCTCGTTAGTATTTTATTTAGAAAAGGCGCATTGCGATTTATTTTTTATTTATGTAATTCCATGATCTGTATTAATCAATTTTAACGTACAGAGGAGCCAGTCTATTGTAGCAGAATTTTAATAGCCGATAGAATCTATTAATTTGAGAAAACAGGTCCTGTAAAGATTATATCTAGCTTTCTAAGGAAAATAAGTAGAGGGCGTCGAATTTCATTTATTTTTAGAGTTTTTGTGCAATATCTAGTGCAAGGAATTAGGAACATAGAATTTAATACGCAAAGGGAGAGAAATAAGCCAACTACTTTATATTTTCTTATTGTAAATCATGCACTGGGTGTTACCTTTCACGGATACATCCACCATTTTATATAATAGAAAATGTTATCGTATATTATTGACATTATGTGGTAAATATTTCTAAATTTCTTAATAATTTCTTAGTCCCTTTACGACGTCTTTGATACATGTAATTTTCCGCTTTCTTGAACGATTTTCAGCATATTACCAATTTTTAGTCAAGTGATGCAATTACTTGACTAAAAGAAGAAAGATGCACAAAGAAGAAAGAAACAACGACAATGATATATTAACACATACAGTTTTTGAAAGTTGTTGGCGTTAATAATGAAAAATAGAAAATTGACAAACGACAGAATGCTTTAGATCCCTTAGCGGTAGCATTATTCGACAAAAAATACTACCCAGTGAATATATTTAGTAAGTCTGAGAATTTGTATTCGTAAAATACTTTTTACGAATACAAATCTTGTACTTCATGTTACTACATGGAGTACAAGAACTACATGGAGTACAAAACTTTTAACGGAAACGACAGGCATTGTTCAGCTTCCTTCCTTCCTTACGCAAAGGATATTGTACAAAAATTATGTAAATTGTACTTCCAACACCAATTATACTTCTCTTAGGAGGCTAGGAAATTGAAGTCCTGTCCTCCTGTCCTGGCCTGTCCTGTGATCAACTGTCCTCTATTAAGTCCCGTTACAAAATACTGACTCACCCTGTATATGCTATATAAAATTTACTGGATGGAAATTACACTACTTTGGTGCATAACGAAATTATTTCTTCTTTAGAATATATGTTGTTGGCTATTATTGCAATACTACTAATGAATGCTATCAGATGGATAATGAGTATGGATAATAACCAGACTGGATATCAATTGAATCTAGAAATATTCAGAATCGTTAGAGCAGAAACCAGCAGTGATATAAAATTAGCTAGAAAGAACTATACCAATATATCTGATCAATATATATATATATATATATATATATATATATATATATATATATATATATATATATATATATATATATATATATACTAATCCACACCGATTCTGGAGTTATATTCACCCAAAAAAAGAATGAAACCTTTGAGGACTGAAATTCAAATGTTAATGCATTTTCTAATTACCTCTCAAAGACTTGTCAGAACAAATATAGTAATTATAATTATCTTTTAGATAAAGGAAGTGATTTATTGTTACAGATTAACTTATTTAATGAAATAGACGTTATGTGTGTCATTAAAAAATTGACACCATCTATACGGTGTCTCAGTTGAAACTATATGGTTTGAATTGCGCGCCATTTGTGTGCTGTCAAAGATAGAGCGTCAATATGTAACGACTATCATCTATAAACCATACGATATCAACATACCGCGACTAACAGTCCATTGACGAATAATTTGTGTACAACTGTTTTATGAAAGTGAGCGATCATTTACAGTTGCATTAAGAAAAATTCGTACAAAATTAGTACAAAATGAAACACCTACACAGTTAACAGTTCGTAACTTAATCAAGAAATTTGAAGGGACGGGTTCTGCTATTGATAAGATAACACCAATACGTCCTCGTTGTGGTGAGTCAGATGAGAGTATTGCTGCAGTGAGAGAAAGTGTACGTAAATATCCAAACACATCAATTTGATGTCGTGCACAACAATTGAATCTGTCAAGAGCCACCACGCATCGAATTTTAAAGAGAGATATGTATCTGTCAGTATACAAAATTCAGTTGACACAACAATTAAAAGTTACAGATTGGTTACAATGTCGTGCATTTGTTAATTGGGTATTAGAATAGAAACAATGATGCTGATGTTGAATCCTGTAGTTCCAATTGAGACACTCTATATAATTATAGAACCTGACCTTGTCCCACCTTTTTTATCAGAGATACACTTTATATTTGGGTGAAACTGTCGACTGTAATATTTAATTTAATTTTAAAAACGTCGCAATTTCTTGATGCATGAAAACTGTCACGTGTGGTACCTGTTTTTGAAAAAGGAGATGGAAATTATATTAAATATTATAGACCAATAACAATTATTTGTAATTTTGCTAAGATTCTTTAAATTCTTTTCCATCAGTTCATATATACTCATGTGTTAGATATATGTCAAGCACGGTTTCCAGTAATCAACTAATTTCAAATATAATAATTACACTGGTTTTTTTCATATTTTGATATGAGAATAGTTAAAATATGTGTGTGAAAAAGAATTTAAACACCTATTTTCTTTGGAAAATATGTTTATTTAGAAAAAACAGAAAAACTTAATTTCGAAGGGAATTAATTTTTAAAAAATTATTCTGAAGATTTTTTTGTTCGTTTTGCTTGTCTCTCTGATAACTATATGAAGGATAATCTCATTTTAATGTCCAACAAAAATCTGCAAGCATTCTAGACGACCATTTTCCTTGGTATCTTTTTGCCATCGCCATAATGTCTTCATAGAATCTCTCCCCGTTTTCGTCGCTTACCGCACCTAAATTTTCGGGGAAAAAGTCTAGATGGGAATGAAGGAAATGAATCTTCATATGAATGAGGCATATTACATCCTAAGGTTTTATAATCCTGTAGTAGTTTAGAAACCATCTCCTTATGGTTTGCAAACTTTGTATTTCCCAAAAATTTTTTGTCACTTCAACAAAAGAAAGCCATGCATTCTCTTCTTTTTTTTTATTTTGAAATAAAATTGGAATCTTTCATGATATGACCTTTCTTAAATCCGGCCCGACGAAAATTCCTTCTTTTAATTTAGCTTCGCTCAATCTAGGAAACAAAGTTTTTAAATACAGAAAACCTTCTCCATTTCTATCCATGGCTTTAACAATGGTTTTCATGAGGTCTAGTTTGATGTGCAAATGCGGTAAAATGATATTGTTTGGCTCTACTAAGAGGTTTTCAGAAATATTCTTTTGTCTAGGAAGTTAGTCCTCATTGACCAATATTTTTTTATGTAGTGTTGACTTCTAGATCTGCTATCCCACTCGCACAAAAAACAACTGTATCTCGTGTAGCCTCCTTGCAACCCAAGCAATATTCCAACAACTTTAAGATCTGCACATATTTTCCAAGAATGATGGTTATACTTAATTTTCTCGAGCAGATCTTTTATATTAACATATGTTTCTTTTATGTGGATGTCATGTGCTAAAGGTATAGATGAAATATCATTGCCATTATGCAGTAAAACTGCTTTTAAACTCAATTTTGAAGAATCTGGTGAATAGTCATAGCCTAAATTATTCATAAGCCCCCGCACATCACTGCAATATGTAAGGCAACTTTCTTCTTTAAAAAAGTACAATTTCAGCATCGCGTTGTCGATATAATGAAATTTGTGTACTCGGATGAAGTAAATTCTGAACCAACGATATCGTACTGAAAATAAACAGATGTGAGGATATATCGTGTACTTAATACCAGTCTTGTTTTTGTTAGTATGGCCAATTACAATACTTTTTTTCGATACACCGTCAAAAATTAAGTGAAATTTATAGTTTATTATTTATTTAGATATTTCGATGTAATAGAATTTTTTCATTATTTTTTTGTTAATACTTATACATGAGAGATACCGAAAATATATAATTGGATTAACGGCAAAAAGTCGTGTTGATCAGTGTTATTTATTATTATTATATGTTTCTGTCTCGATAATACCGTTCTATTTTGTTAAACATTAATTGAAGTTATTTAATTATAATATTACGTAGATACTATGACTTACATCTTCGAAAAAACAAAAATAATATGTAATGTGAACTTTCACTGATGCATTAATTTCGTCCAGCAGTTGCTATTATTCAATTTTTTCTACAATAATATAAAAACTTCTTTTTCTTATAAAAATGTAATATATAAATAATGAAAAATATAGTATAAAAATAATAATAAAAAAATATAATTCAAAAATAATAATAAAAAATACAATATAATATAAGTTCTACCGGGTCTATATTTTATTCACAAAATATATACTTTATCATTATAATAGAAACCTAACATAACTGCACGTATTATTTTCATTCACTTAAACGAACCGAAGGGACGTCGCGGTTAGAGTAGGGATAAATGACGGCATCTCACAAATTATGGTAAAGCGAAACTGTTCTGACGGATAGAGATAAATTGAATGAGTTCTTGATATCTTTTGTTGTTTGCTTCGCCGTATTTTTATTCAATTGGCCATAATGTCAGCTCTTTTTACGTTATTATTTGGAACAAATCGCATTAAATGATTATTTTTGTAAAACGGCCGATATTTACCCACTTGTTTCTTCATCAATTTTTCATATATGTACGTCTGTCTATATATAAGAAAATCGATAGCGTCTTGTCCGCTGGGGAAATACGAAAGCTAAAAATACGGTATGCTAGAAAAAATATAATTGGCTCTTTATTTGTTTTCCTATTTCGGTAATGTCATTTGTAATTTTCTTCTTTGACGTTCAGACAAGAGGCTAATGCAGGATGATACATGAGATATTGAAATACATCGATACTTAAGTTATTGTACGCGGGAAAGAAAATCGAGGAAGTTATTAACTTAGTATGTTCGATGAAACGGTAAATATTTGAGAGAAATTGGAAGCATTAGTAATTCAAAAGCATATTTTTATATATAATTATAGATAACGTATATAAACCGGTGAATTTTATTACTATAAATCCCATAATTTTCTTATCTATTTATAAAAATAATGAAATAAATTACTTTTCCATTCAATATTCGACATTGCTTTGAATATTCTGTAAAAAGTTTCTTCTTTTTATTTCATACCTTTCAACAAGAAGCGTAGTGGACTTGAAATAGGTATATCGTATTAACTTTGGTATGTGATAACTTTTTATAATCAACCACGTTTTGTTTTTTATGTACCGCTGATGTTTTGCGACACCTACTAACATATACTGTGGAGACTTGAATTCAATTGAATTAACCAAATTTTAGATATGTAAGATAAAGTAGGTGACTAACTGTATTTTCTTCAGTGAGTCAGGTAATATTTTGCAAAAAGTTTAAATAACAAACATTCTGTATCTGTAATATGAACAGGCCAGTACCACTTTCATGAGAAGTAAATTTACAAATATCAACTCAAACTACATTATGTACAGGGGCGTAGCGTGAGAAAAAAATCTAGGGATATGATAAAAATGTTATAAGGGGAAGAGGTACAGTCAAATGTATAGTAGACCATATGAAAATGGTAAAAATAAAAAAGACATTAACCTAAAATGATTATGCCGAGGTATATATCCTAATTTTTAAAATGAAGAACAATTCTTCGGTTTTTGTTTATCCAGCGAAAACGTCTAAACGACTTCGGGAAAACAGAAGATAATTGAAGGGACATAATATATTGGTGAATCTCAAACACAGTGCTGGTTTTCATATCGGGATCACTATAAATCACTGAAAGTTCACGTTTTGAACGATTTGCGTCAAAGAATGTTCCATATGTATCTACTAAAGAAAAAAAAAGTTCGTCAGGAAAACGTTTCACGAATGAACTAAATTGTGTGGAATCTAGATTTAAGAATTTCAGTTTAGAAATTTCACTAAACCGTTCATTATTGTTCAGAGTAATAACGTCCAAAATTTCATAAAACAATCATGCGTAGGTGATTTTCTTATCTTCCTCGCGAATTAAATCCAAACGCATTCTTTTACTTGGTGGTTGATTTTCAAACACAAATCTGTCCATAGGGTCCCAAATATCATTAAACTCGTTTCTTATTTTTTGAAAATGTGATTTGAAATCAGCGATCTTTTCATTGCATTAACTAATATCTGATATTTTTGTCTGTAGAATTTTAAACAGACTTTTGGAATGTGGAAATATTGCAGAAAACACTGCTATGAAAAAAAATAAAATCAAAGTCGCGCAATAAAGTTAAAAGGCATCTAGCACAAATAACAGTTTCTCGATTCAATTCCTCATTTTCATTTTCCACAATTACCTGAAACAGCGCTTTCAAATCTTCCTTATGTTATGGCGACAGTCGCCAAGATGCGTTCACATAATCGCATAACTGAGTCCGAAAATAACGACAACACCCACTCGAGGTTCCACTGTTGACTGCGTAAGATCACTGACCTTTTCGCCCATCTAACGCGTAGCTTGGATGTAACGTGGACCATCGCATTTCAGCACTGCAGCAAGTAACGCAGGAGTCCAATAATTTCGAGCGCCTTCATGGTCATTTTGAAATAAAAAAGTTGATAGTAGCGTTCAAAGTAAATAATGTATGTTTGCCGGTTTAAAGTAATTCAAAAATTATAATAATTGAAATCGATTGAACTTTTAAATAATACTAATTTGTCAATTTTCTAAGGGATGCGACCTATCACTCGCATCCATGTACGCTACGCCTCTGATTATGTACCATATATATCAAACATATTGTTTTATGTCCATTGTCCAATATTTTATGTAGTGACTGAATAATGTGTTGAATTTTATGAGGCGCTGGATGATTTGACCAAAGAGATATGTATATATACGTAACCTATTTATATTTCGGAACGATGAAGTAAACAAGGTATATAAATGAATATTTGTATTTTCAGCAAGAACTAAATCCCAATAAGAATTTTTAACAATATTTGTTAAAACCTGAAGCAATGTATTCATTTATGAATAATCTACTTACACTCAAATGGTGTGTCTTTTCTAAGATGCAAATATTATCATTATCATAGCCAAGTTTATTAAAACTAATAGATATTAAATGCCTGTACAATATGTTAAATTTTGACAAATTCGATGAATGATTTAGTTGGGAGGGTGGTTATGTGATATTTTATATGCCATTCTTATTAATCACTTAATAATAATAATAACACAATAATCTTATCAATAATGGGCCCAATTATTTAATAATTATTAATGAATTTAACAATTGAGTACATTATTGATGTAGCTGAGTACACTGTTACTACTACATTAACACTGTTCAAACTATAATTGTTATTTTGAGTAAGGTTTTAAACCCCTCCTAAGAGAAGAATTATTTTATTAGTAAATATCTAAAGGCATCGGGATATCAATGAACCACATTTATTATTTATTAACCCGGAAGAACATGCACATTAAGATAAGATTATAATATTAATATTTAACTGAAAAGCACAATAATAAAAAGTACTATTGCAAATATGATACGAATGTTGTTGTATTCTTTACGAACGTATAAATATTTTATAGATTTAGACTAGCACTAGGTATACACTCATTCATATCAATTCATTAGTGGAATAATGCATAAAATCTATAAAATTTAAATAAAGCTTACACCTAAGGGTGTTTACACTAGGTGAGGTTCTGAGGTGTCGTGGTACGAAAGTTCACACCAGTGAATGGTAAAATGTTACCATTGTTTTGTGGTGTTCATTTCACAGCACACTGGTACGTTCCCATATGTATGGACCCTGCTGGGAATGATATTTATGCAGGCAAAATAGCAATGAACCTTTCAATGCTACTGTTTAGAAATTGGCTCCAAAATATTATTCAAGTGGGAAAAAAGTCTTAAATATAGCAACTACTATTGCTGTGTGCACTTTTAATGATGGTCTGACTAATATTCTTCGAATTATGAAAGTTTTGAAGATGGAGGTTGACGTTCAATCAGACGATTTTTGTGTAGACGCCGATGCTAAGCGGAGCAAGCACGCCGAAATATCTTTGACAGATGCAGCGAAAGAGGCACGCTCTAACATAAAATATGCGAGGAAAGAGAATTATGAAGAATATTTAGTTATAGAATGGCAGTTTTGTGGTCCTGGAATAGCATATCAATGGTAAACATTTTTAAACAGTTGGATTTTAAATTTTTTTCATGTCTGTAACACATTTCAGAACTTTAAACGCGCTTTTCCCGAAACGTGATTTTTCAAAACGGCACGGAGCATAACTCCAACAATTTTCATTCTTTCCATGTGAAATTTTAACAGCATCTTTAAAATTACATTTTTAAGTGAAATTCCTACGGAATTCTCGATAAGTTAATTTAAGCAGTATTTATTAACAAATGATAACCCTTTTTTGTCGAAAATAACGTTTTTTATTTAGATACATCTACACAAGACTACTACTATACTGCTAATACTGATTTAGATACTTCTACTATACTGCTAATTACACAAAAGCCAATATTTTCAAAATCCCCTACATACTTCATTAGCTATAAACATGTAGACAAAATGATTTTCTTTTTCCAAATTCAAATTTACACCAGTTACACTGCGTGCCACACAGCGTCATTTTTGAATATTTTTTGGTAATCAATTTTTGTATTCATCATCATGAGGTCATCAGTCCTAAGACTGGTTGGACGCTAACCTCCAGCTTCTCCTATCTTGTGCGAACCTACGCATTTCGCTAATTGTGCTACAACCTACATCCCTTACTATTTGCGAGCAGTAGTCTAATCTAGGCCTACCTCTGCCTTTCTTCACTTCTATTTCTGCCTCCAAAATATCGCGGACTATTCCCCCATGTCTCAGCAAGTGGCCTACCATTCTATCTCTTCTCTTCTTTATGTTTTTCCACATACTTCTTTTCTCGCCGACTTTCTCTAACACTTCTTCGTTTCTAACCCTATCAGTCCACGGTATTTTCATCATTCTTCGGTAACACCACATCTCAAAAGCTTCTAATTTCTTCCTACTTGCTTCCCCTACCGTCCAGGTTTCGCAACCGTATAGTGCCGTGCTCCATACATACGTTTTCAAAAATCTCTTCCTTGTTTTTAAGTTTATTACCCCCGAGCATAAAAGTGCTTTCTTTTTGTTAAAAGCTACTCGACCCTGCGCTATTCTTTGTTTTATTTCTTTATCGCTTGTTCCATCCCAATTTATTTTACTTCCTAAATAAGTGAAGTCTTTAACGTCCTCCAATCTTTCATTATTAATTTGTACTTTCGTTTTTGCTCTGTTCTCGCGCCCTCTGCACACTAACACCCACATTCCGTATTCCTCTGTCAACACTGTCTCCATTTCATTTAACGCTGATTCCAATTCCTCTTTACTAGATGCTAATACTGCTATATCATCCGCGAATCTCAGCATTTTTAGTTTCTGTCCCTGTACTTTAATCCCGAAATCCACTCTATCTTTTACGACAATAGTCGCCTCTTCGATGTACAGATTAAAAATTAGTGGTGATAGCGTACATCCTTGTCTTACTCCTTTCCTAATGCCTACTTCCCTTCTTTCCACTTCTACTTCTATAACAGCAGTTTGCTCTTTGTATAGATTGTGTACTACTCTCCTATCTCTATACTCCATTCCCGCGCTCTTTAGTATCTCGAACATTTTTTCCCATCTTACATTATCAAAAGCTTTTTCTAAATCTACAAATCCTATATAAGCGTTCTTTCCTTTTTCTATTGTTTTCTCTAACATTACTCTTAGCGCCAGAATAGCTTCGCTAGTTCCCCTATTTCGCCTAAACCCGAATTGGTCTTCTCCTAGTATTTCCTCCGCTCTATTTTCCATCCTCTTCTGCACTATTCTGGTTAAGATTTTTGACCCATGGGAAGTTAGGCTAATCGTTCTAAAGTTCTCGCATTTGTCGGCTCCTCTCTTTTTCGGTATAATAACGATAACGTTCCTCTTATAATCTTTCGGCATCTCGCCCGTTTCATATATGTATTTTACCAGTTCAAACATCCTATTTACTACTTTCTGTCCCGCACATATCAAAATTTCCGCCTTAATTTTATCTACACTCGGCGCTTTATTGTTCTTTAGCCCCCTTAGTGCTATTTCAAATTCCTCTTTCAATATAGGCTTTCCTACATCTTCCCTATCGATGCTAGATTCTTCCTCTAATATATCTCCTAATTCCTGACCCTCGTATAAATTTCCTAAGTACTGCTTCCATCTATCCGCTTTTTCCTCTCTTCCGATCAGTATATCCCCCGATTGACTCTCAACGTTTCTACTTATTGGTCCTATATCCCTGAAGTTCCTCTTAATTATTTTGTAAGCCTCATCGGTCTTACCTACTTGGAGCTTATCTTCTATTTCTTTGCATTTATCCTCTATCCATTGTTCTTTCGGTTTTCTACACTTTCTAATGATTTCCCACTTTATTGACTTATAAGTTTTCAGTCCTTCCTCGTTTCGTCTGTTTTTGTAGCCTTGTCTTTTTTGTATTAAGTAATTTTTTATACTTAAATATATGCCTAATAACTTCCTTGAATATTATTATCTTATTACCTTTTCTTCCATCCAAATAAATGTCAAAATATCCCTTTTTTAGCTTATTACAGTGGTGTTATCCCTTAAAGCGACGACCCTGTACGGAATATCACAGCGATATTTACTTATACATACGTATTTACTGACTGACGAAAGAACTTAACGTCGAATCATTAAACACGTTTTAAAAGATAATTATCCTAAACCGACATAACACGAATTTAACTCATTAATGTGACTAAACGGTAAATTGATAAAAACATTGCAATATTATTTACCTAGTTACCCCTTTACGTAAAAGTGTACGAGTCGGAATTCGTAACGTCCTGTCGGAAACGATTTAATAACCTGTGGCATTTCCAAATGGCCATATAATGGAGTTTTGTAAACAACTCTCCACTATACCCGGAGTGTAACGTAACATATACCTATACTATAACATAATAATGTAACGGGCTAAGCATATAAAGATACATCGCTGAATCAACAGGTCCCTCTCTTCATTATTTCTCTTTGAAATGCGATGGAATTATGAGGGTCATATAACGTAAACACATAAAATATGTGACGTCTGTTGTGTTGATAATTATTGCGAGGATAAAACTCTTTTCAACATTGCAACAAGTGGAACGAACTTTAGAAGAATGTTCCAATTTTAGAAGAATGGTTATTCGGTTTTAGTTATCGTAATACACAGTAAAACAGTTAAGAAACATTTTAATAATATTTTAAACGAGGGCATGTAGATTGCATAAAGATGCAATCTACCTAATCAGAAAAAAAACCTTGGGAAAGTAAAGAGTCTTTCTATAGGGACGCTCGAAATTTGTTAGGTTATAGCTGCCTTGTTGTTAAAGCAACATCTGTCAAATTTATTGGGAATTGTTGAGTAGTGTATGGTAAATGACCATAGAAGGTTATAGTGTTCAATAACGTGTGCAAATTATCAAATTTTATTTTCAAAATCAGTGCTCTGATTTTTATCCTCGTCACAACCGTTCCGCCCAGTCGATTATTCGACGTTTGGTGGCCAAATTCTAGTCAAACGGTTTGATAAATTATCAGCCAATACCCGTACGTCACCAAATCGTAAGTTCTGCTGAAAACATCGCTGCTGTGCGTTGAAGTGTACGGTAAAACGTACGCTTAAAATCTAACTGAGCCAGGAACTTAAGGTAAACGACCATAGACAACGCGTGTGTTCGCTGATTCGGCTCTGGAGCAGTTGAAAGTTCACCCAACTTTCGCCAAAAAAATCATCTTTAGCAACGAGGTCCTTTTTTGGATGCATGGATATGTGAACAAACAAAATTGTCGGATTTGAGACGAGATACACCAGCACCAAATGCATCCTGAGAAAGTCACTGCTTGGTGCAGATTTTGGTCTGGCGGAATCATCGGTCGGTACTTCTTCCAAAACGAAACTGGCACTGTCATAACCGTTAACGGCGAGCGCTACAGATCAATGCAATGATAGCAACATCTTGTGGCCTAAACTGGATGATATAGATACTGACATGTGGTTCCAACAGGACGGCGCTCCGTGCTACACAACGCATGCCATGATGGACATTCTGCACGAACGATTTGAGGGCATGGTTATATCGCGCAACGGCGATGTGAAGTGGCCACCGGGATCGTGCGATTTAACGCCTTTAGACTTCTTCCTTTGGATGCTATCTTAAATCGAAGATCTATGCCAATAAATTGCAAAACAATTGATGCCCTCAAAGTCAACATAACGAACGCCATCCAGCAAATTCACCCAGATTTATGCGACAAAGTCATGGAAAATTTTACCTCCCGAATACGTACCACCAGGCAAAGCTGCGAGAGACATTTGAACAACGTTATATTCCATACCATAATGCCATAAAATGTTCTTTCAAATAAAAAGATATCGAGAGATATCTCACACCAGGGGCGGCTGATGTATAGGTGCTGCAGAGCTGCAGAACTGCCAAAAAAATTAGATATTTGTACATTTTCGCGACATAATAATTACTAAAATTTATTAATAAAATAATTTGGTTAGTTGGTGCAGCTAACCCCAAATTATTGCGTTAAAGTCGCATTCTGCCCGCCGTACTCTATTGAGTAGTAGACCAGATAAATTATCTGGGTCTCTACGCGAGCGCGTCGCGGTACATTGAACTGGGCCACACGAGGTAGTTCTCAGCACGGCTCGGCACACCCGTCCTCCCCCTCAACTCCCGCGACAATCCACACTTGGCGCTCGTAAATGCGCGAATTTACACGGTCAGTGAGCTGTATTTTTTCCAGCTAAGGCAACATCAGTGAATGTTTACTCCTGCCTACTTCTCGTACAGTTGGCGGGCGTAAACCGTACCTATTTCGTATTTCGTGTTAATTTGAGATTTTAAATACTGTTTTGTGAATTTGTGTAGTGATTTATTGTACTAATTATTAATATTTATATACTGTGATAGTGACAATGGATTTAGTTTATAATTTAGTTCATGTGAAGTAATTTTTTAAATACTCTTATGAAGAAGAAATTGATTTAAAAAACAATGGTAGGCCATTGCCCGATATTGTTATTGAGACTGCAGGTGTTAGCCGCGGAAAAGAAAAGCATATAAACGTCAATTTAATAGAGACATTTATTCGAAGAACAATTGGATTTGTGGGTGCAACAAAAAAAATGCGTTATTTTGTTTTCCTTGTTTACTTTTTGGCGGTGATAAAGCATGCCGGAGGTAGGGGTGACAGATTTGGTGCACTTAACTGACGAAATAAAAAAGCACGACAACTCCAAAAGCCATCTACATAATACAATGGAATTAACTTTATTAGGAACAACTAATATTAAAGCGCAGCTAGATTCAGCTTATTGGATAAATGTGCAAAAGCATAATGATAATGTGACAAAAAAGAAATACGTTTTGTCAAAAATTATAAACTGCATAAAGTTTTGTGGGGCCTTTGAACTGGCGCTGCGAGGACATGATGAAGCTGAAACCTCTCAAAACCCGGGGATATTTTGTGGTTTGATAATTTTTTCTGCTGAGCTTGATGTAACTTTAAGCGAGCATCTACAAAACGCTTCAGTATTTAAAGGAACCTCTAAAGAAATACAAAATGATCTTTTAGGTCATGAAGAAATAATTAAAGAAATTAACAAACCTTCATTTTTGGCAGTTATGGCAGACGAAACAACTGATATATCTGCAAAAACTCAGCTAGTGGTAGTTTTAAGATATATTCTCGATGGTGAACCGATTGAACGTTTTTGGACATACCTGAAACCTACAAAATGTGACGCTGAAACTCTTTCGGAAAATATTTTAAGTGTTATAGACCCTCTAGTAGAAAATTCACCTTACAAGCCTTTTCTCTTAACCAAAGAATATGACGGCAAACATGAATGTTCTTCAAAAATGTATTAAATTCCAAAAATTTTTCTTGTGAAAGTCTATATTTTTGTATAAACGGATTTTACATAAAAATTCTGAAGTATCAGGAAAACGCGTGACCTTGAAAATTTTAAAAATTTTCGCCTGCGGGGCAATTTTTTGCGGCCCCTACGGCGCCAGTAATTTGGATACGTTTGAAATTTGCACGCGGGCGGCCAATACCCTGGAATCGGCCCTGTACAAAACACCCGTTTCATTTCATCACGAGCCGCCACTGTCTCACACACAACTTGTTTTATTTACGTTTAAAAATCGAGCGTCCTTATTAAAAGAAACTTCACAACTGAGAGTAAGTTTTCAGTTATAACACAAACAAAAATGACTGAAATAAAGTTAAAATAAATAAGCATACGAAGTTCTTGAGTAGGGAAGGTAAAGCACTAAAGATTATCCATGAGAGAATGATACTCTCTATGGAGTAGCATCCTCGAAAATAAATTAAAGGTAAAATCTTTACCCAAGCTGTTCTGATGGTATAAGTAGTTGATTCAACCATAACAAGGACAATCGTCAAATGGGCTGAAAATTTTGCTTTAATAGGCCGAACTAGATATGTTTATATGGTATGTGGTATATAGTGCAATTGTTATATTCCTCCTTATCACGATCGGTATTTTAATGCAACTACATTGTTGGAAATCTGTCGTGGTAAAGCTTTACCGCCATTAATGGTCTGAAAATGAAGCAAAATCTCTGGTATAAAAGTTAATACCAGTGTATTCGCTGGTAATTTTTACAGCATTATAGTAATTGTAATATCTTATGTATTTTAGATGTACAACTAATACACAAAGTACACCACAATATAGTACATTTCCCCATTAGTGGGAACTATTCTAGAATCCACATCCATTTCTTCTTCATATTGACACTGTTGAAATGTAAGGCTATATGGCTATTTGTGATTTCCGATTAACCATCTTATGCCCTAATCCTGTGATGTATCTCAAGAAGCAAACATTAATTGTGTTGACCAAATTTACTAAATTATTTTGCCGAGATGACCGAATAATGACGTTGAATGTTATCGCTGAATGATTTCACCGAAGAGATATCTATATGTTTAACCTATTTACGTTTGGCAACGATGAAATAAATAAGGTAATATATGGTAAATGTATATTTTGTATCCGTAATTTCCCATTTATTGTATGCTTATTGCAATTGTTAAGCCTGAAGCAATTAGCCTATTTATGATTTCTGAATAATCAACTTATAGCCCAAATGGCTTGCTGTCCTAAGAAGCAAACATAATCATTATGTCAAGTTTGTTAAAACTAATATACATAAGATGTTTGAAAAATATGTTAAAGTTTTACAAATTTGCTAGAGAATTTCGTTAGGTTAGGTAGTTAAGTGATATTTTATATGTATTTGCCATTCTTATTGCGCACTTACTAATAATAACCCATTTATCTTATCAAGAATGTACCTAATTATTAAATGATTATTTTAGTAATTACATACATTCTTGTTTACGCTATAATTTTCATTTTCGGTAAGGACTAAATTCCCTCGTTATAAGAATCGGCCAGGCATAACTTTGCAAGTAATATATTTAAATGAAAGTAATAACACTTTCAAAATTATATTATTAAAGAAAAATTTTGGTAACAGAAACAAAGTACAAACTTTTAACTTAAATACGATGAAATATTACTACGTTATGATGTGTTATAAAGTTAATAAAATGAAGTTGTTAATAAAGGTGTTAATAAAGGTAAAGCCTTCATTCTGACAGTCGCTGTATCTATCAACTTAGCGCACTTTTCGGGAAGCGCGCTGTCCCAAATTTCTTGCAATTTGGTACGTAGATCATTAACTAAACGGGTTGGATGTTTGCGCAACTGTTTTTTCATTTTATGCCACAATTTTTCTATTGGCGAGAGGTCTGGACTGCTGGAGGGTTATTCCATAACAGGGATATTATGTTCTGTAAACCAGCCATACTCAAAGTGTGCTCCGCGGAGCCCTAGGGCTCCGCAAAGCCTCTGTGGGGGCTCCGCGAGAATACTGGTCATAATGAAAAAAATACTAAAGGGGTACTATGAGGTTGCCGAGGAAAATAAAATCTATCTAAATATTCCAACATGAAGTTAAAAAATTTACTAAAAGAGGAGTAGTGGAATGCGTAATATGAGAGCGCGACATTTCAGCCAGGAGCTTAGTCAACAGTTCAACACTCACTGACTGACTGAAGACAAAATTGAACGAATTACTCGTAAATTTGTCATTACAAGGTAAACTGATAACAGTGTTCAACGCTGGTACGAAAATAACCGCTTTCAAAAGAAATTTAGATTTTTGGATTATTTGTGTTGGTAAGAGAGAAATATAAAGCTTTTAATCGCTCAGTTAGTTCGTTGGCGACTCAGAAATGTTTTATGATGATATGTTTCAAGAATTGGTCCAATATCTCAATGATGTGCGCGCATCTTTTGAGACGTATTTTCCCGAAAAACAGAATACGCAAATTAAAATGAATTCATAGATTCAAAATCCCTTTGTGCCCAATTTTCAAAAGCCCGAAAGTATGTTAAATGAGATTTATGAATCATTTTCAGAAATGTCATCAGACACTAGTGTGGAGTCACTGTTCAAGACAATGCCTCTGAATGATTTTTGGTGAAGTATCCGTGATGAATATCCACTTCTTGCCACAAATGCCCTGAATGTTCTTCTCCCGTCCCCAACAACTTACTTGTGCGAAACAGAATGCTCAACCTATGCAGCTACAAAAACAAAATACCGCAATAGACTGGATGCCGAACCTGATATGAGACTTCAATTCTCTTCTATCAGGCCTGATATCAAACAACCGATGAAAAATAAAAAACAGTTTCACACCTCCCATTAAATATTTGATTATTATGTAACATGATTAGTAATTAGGAATACATACGGGCTGTCTCCTAAAAAACGCCGCAAGCCATAACTCCCTTATTTATAATCTGATTTTAAAAAACAAAAAATCAAATGAAATGGCTCTAAATGCACTCTAGAGTGAGCATACCGCAGTGTCTTTAAACTTTTTTTTTTTTGAAAAGCGATAGTCAACTTTTTTTTTTTTTCTCAAATGGCAATATAGTTTTTTTTTATTTACTATTGTGCAGATTTCTTTTCTGAATCCAACGATGTATAACAAATGGACTTTTGTGAAACATTTGTCACAGAAAAATGGTGAAAATATTCGCCGATACCGCAATAAGCGCCCGGTCGCTTAATTGGTGACAAACGTATTTTGACTAATCATCTGCGCCGTGGCAAACAAAAAATAATACAACAAATCAAGTAAATGTCATTTCAACTTCCGCATCCCAGTTTTTTACATTATTTTGCTTTTGTGTATCATAGTGTCATTACAGTATGTTATTTTTTGCGAAATAAGTCAACACTGCTGTATGGACAATAATCAGATATTGATGGATATGATTCAGGTATACTTTCAGTGTAATCAGAATCGTGGTGCAGCAGCCCGCCTTTATAGAGAGCGGTTTCCTCATAGAGAGAAGTTTCAGAACCACGTAAGTTTAAAAGACTTGAAGAAAATTTAAGAAACTATGGGGCATTTAAGAAACCGAAACAAGAAGAACGCGAATTTAATGAAAACACGGAGCTCAATGTTCTTCTTAATGTTGAAGAAAACCCAAGAATTTCCATTCGGGAAATATCAAATAATATTGGAGCTTCAAAACAAACTGTGAATTCAATATTGAAAAAGCACAAATTTAAGCCATACATACCTCAAAAAGTATAGGCATTAGAGGAAAACGAAAGAGAACGAAGACAACAATTTTGCCATTTGTATTTAAATTCAGTGCGACGAGACCCACTTTTCCATACTAAGATTATTTGGTCAGACGAGTGTACATTTAGTGTTAATGGTATTTTTAATAGAAATATCCACCGACATTGGAGCCAGGAAAGCCCAAGGATTATCGTCGAAACTAATTTTCAGCGAAGATTTAGTATTAATGTGTGGTGTGGCATTTTAGGTAATAGATTGATTGGATCATTTTTCATAGACGGCACCCTAAATAAAAAAAAATATTATCAAATATTGGTAGAACAACTTTTTAGATGAACTACCTATTGCGGAACTCAATAAAATTTATTCCCAGCAAGATGGGGCTACCCCTCATAATGCCAGAATGAATACTAATTGGATAAATACCACATTTAATGAAAGGTGGATAAGAACTTGTGGACCGATTCGATGGCCTGCCCGTTCTCCAAATCTTACTCCATTTGATTTTTGGTTGTGGGGTTATCTTCAAGGTCATGTCTATTTAACCCGACTAGAAAATAAGGAAATTCTGAGGTAAAAAATTATACGTGCGTGTCGCGAAATACCCCCAATTTTATATTGAATGCGACCAATGCAGTATTCAGAAGATGCCACGTATGTCTTGATTGTGCCGGTAACTAATTTGAGCAGCACTTGTAGGTTTGTAACTTTGTTTGATTTGCTAATTTGTTTCCTTAGTTTCTTTCGAGGTAAGCTTTGTTGCACTTTGTTTTAATGTATTTCGTGTTTAATGCTGTTTAACTTTGTTTAATGTAGTTTCGTGTTTATTTTTGCATGTATTTAATCAACTTGTTTTTAATTGATCTTCATGTAATGTTTCTTTTATAATTAAACTCTAATTCTGTTCTGGGTTTTATTCGGTTTATTGTATTTTTTTTTTTTTGTTTTCCGCGGCACAGATGATTAGTCAAAATACGTTTGTCATCAATTAAGCAACTGGGCGCCTATTGCGGTATCGGCGAATATTTTCACTATTTTTCTGTGACGAATGTTTCACAAAAGTCCATTTGTTATACATCGTTGGATTCAGAAAATAAATCTGCACAATAGTAAATAAAAAAAAACTATATTTCCATTTGAAAAAAAAAGTTGACTATCGCTTTTCAAAAAAAAAAAAGTTTAAAAACACTGCGGTATACTCATACTAGAGTGTATTTAGAGCCATTTCATTTGATTTTTTGTTTCTTAAAATCAGCTTATAAATAAGGGAGTTATGGCTTGCGGCGTTTTTTAGGAGACAGCCTGTATAAACCAGTTTTTGATTATTTTAGGGCTCCGTCAAATATTTCGCTTTTCAAAAGGGTTCCGTCGCCAAAAAAGTTCGAGAACCGCTGCTGTAAACCAAGCTTTAACAGTTTTTGCTGTGTGACACGCAGCACTATCCTGCTGGAAAATATACTCCGCATTAGTGCATTAACATATTGGTATTGAAGGAAATAAACTGTCTGTCAAAATTCATTTGTATTTCTCTGCTGTCATAGTACCATTCACAGAATACAATTGTCCTACGCCTATACCACTGATACGCGCCCAGATCATAAGAAACACAGGGAACTTTACTTTCCTAACCAAACAATCAGGATCATAAATTTCCGGTGTGGTTCTTAGCACACATCTTCTGTTATCATCCCAACAAATTTCAAATTTGGATTCGTCACTCTAAATTATTGCCATTATTGTAAAGTCCAGTGTTTATGTTCTCTGGCCCACCGTAACCGATTGATTTCCTGTCGTTTAGTTAATAATGGTTTTTCTTTTGACTGAAGGAGAAATCGGTAAGTTCAAAAGTAAAATCAACTCAAACTTTAGCTTGTACAATTTGTGTCTTATTTTCTTAATTAAGCGTGTTGATTTAGGCGGCGAATACGTAGCAGATATTTTCTTAGCCGAAACTCCCTGTTTATGAGCATTAACAATTGATTTTCGCATATCGTCACTTAATGCCACACCATGTGCCTTTTTTTTTTTAGAAAATATTAGCAGACGCGTCTAAAACGCATTATAATAATCCGTTTCACTTTTACAACAATTGAGATTCTATTTAGTTTTAAAACGCTACAAAAGTTTAGTCTACTATTTCAGCAACTGACTGAACTATTCTGAACCTCGAATTGTAATGTTTTTATTAACAAAATTGTCATTGACACATCATAACGTAGTAATATTTCTTTGTATTTAAGTTAAATGTTTAAAATTTGTTTCTGTTGCCAATTTAATAAAATAGTTGTGAGAGTGTTATTAGTTTTATTTAAATATACTAGCTGTAAAATTATGTCTGGCTGAAGTATTATGAGCCTGGGTTCGTATGTACCCCGCATTGTGTTAAATTTATGAACAATTGTATTGACGTCAGATTTTCATATATCTTTGTCGGAGCCCTTTTTATTACATCTCGGGCATGCTTTAGGAATAGTTTACGATTGTCAACTATTTGTTACCTTTCTAATATACACTAAAATAACCTATTTGTACATGCCTGTCTATATGTACAGCTAGAACAGCTATTATTAACCTCAAAACCATGTCTAAACAGCTAACCAGATACTGGTCAGGTATAAATCCCTTGCTTATGATCATACTATTATTATTTACAACTAGGTTATTAATATTTTCAAGGCTATCCAACAGACATTTTACGTTACACTTTACATATCTTTCAATTACTAGTACTTGAGTTTATCTGTGGATGAATTTTAGTAATTTACTGACAACTAAAAATGTAACCAAATATAGATTATGTATGCTGTTAAATTATGACAATAGTTAAATTTATCAATAAATAAAGCTGCCCACTTGCCCTTTTCCTTAACTTGATACTTAATGGAACTGAGATACTTAAAAGAATAAAAATTCTCATGTATACATTAAAGTGTAAAACTACTGTTTTAGCTAATAAATGTGATATAAACATCAATGATACCGTTGGTTGCGGCGCCATTTTGAAAATTATGTTAAGTGAAAACAATATGCGAGAAAAGCTTCATTTGGAAGCTACTTTATATATTTATTAAAAAATTGTTGTAATACAATTGTTGCCGGGTTGCCTATCAAAAATTAGTCGCGATTACCTTTAATTAATTACATTGTAATTACTTTATTTTAATGAATTCCAACTATATAATGTTTTAAGTGAATTAAACGTAAATTGAAAGAAAATTATGCAAGGAATTTTAAAATGAAGTTTTAAAACCTTAAAACGGATTTTTCCGCACGTAGAACATCTCTGTCTCGAAAAAAATAAACACATAAATGCAAAATATGTGTTTTATGCGACAGCTTTACTTTTTTCAAATAGCTCACCCTCGTGCTTTCTCATGACCGATGAACAGGGTGGGGTGTGTCCTATCCACCTCAAAATCAATAGATGTCGTCTGGTAGACGTCCCTCATCAGAATCAGTCGAAACACGATTTCAAACAAAATTTTTCAAATATTCCACCATTGTGCTTTCTCATGATCGATGAACATGTTAGAGTGTGTTCTATCCACCTCAAAATCAATAGATGTCGTCTGGGAGACGTCCCCGATGCGAATCAGTCAAAACCCGATCGATCCGACATGACATAGTTGAGTTATCGTGTTAACAAAAAAATTTCTCAAATAGTCTACCGTCGTGCTTTCTCATGACCCATGGACAGGATGAGGTATGTCCTATCCACCTCAAAATCAATGGATGTCGTCTGGGAGACGCTCTCGACCAGAATCAGTCAAAACCCGATCGATTCGACACGATTTAGTTGAGTTATCGTATTAACAAAACAAATTTCTCGAATAGTCCGCCATCGTGCTTTCTCATAACCCATGGACAGGGTGGGGTGTGTCCTATCCACCTCAAAGTCAATGGATGTCGTATGGGAGACGTTCCCGATTAGAATCAGTCAAAACCCAATCGATCCGACATGATTTAGTTGAGTTATCGTATTAACAAAAAAAAATTTAAAATAGTCCACCGTCGTGCTTTCTCATGGCCCATGGACAGGGTGGTGTGTGTCCTATTCACCTCAATATCAATAGATGTCGTCTGGGAGACGTTCCCGATCAGAATCAGTCAAAACCCGATCGACCCGACACGATTTAGTTGAGTTATCGTATTAACAAAACAAATTTCTCAAATAGTCCACCATCGTGCTTTCTCATGACCCATGGACAGGGTGGGGTGTATTTTATCCACCTCAAAATCAATAGGTGTCGTCTGGGAGACGTCCCCGATCAGAATTAGTCAAAACCCGATCGATCCGACACGATTTAGTTGAGTTATCGTGCTAACAAAAAAATTTCTCAAATACACCCAAGGAATGGAGTGGTGTGTGCTATCCACCTCAAAATTAATAGGTGTCGTCTCGGAGACGTCCCCGATCAGAATCAGTCAAAACCTGATCGATCCGACACGATTTAGTTGAGTTATCGTGCTAACAAAAAATATTTCTCAAATAGACCCAAGAAATGGAGTGGTGTGTGCTATCCACCTCAAAATGAATAGGTGTCGTCTGGGAGACGTCCCTGATCAGAATCAGTCAAAACCTGATCGATCCGATACGATTTAGTTGAGTTATCGTGCTAGCAATAATAAATGCCGACGACAACGACAACAATGACAAAGACGACATACACACAGCAAAACATTTTTAAAAACCCTTTTTTTTTGTTTTTAGACCGAAAAACGAAAAATAAACCCAAAAAAAAAACGTTTGTTCACTTTTTATTTACACGATTACATTAGTTTTCCGCTTATGAGTGCGAAATAGTAAAAATAGTTGCCAGCTCTGAGTCAGCCGCAACATCTAAGTTGCCAGATATAAACAGGTATATAATTGGTAATCATTTACACTCATCGTGTTTTTCGATAAAATATTATACTAATTTGAAGTTAAATTTTTACTGTACACGATAATACATGGTTGCCTGTAAAAGAATGGCCGCAAGAAGTAGTTGCCATGATTTGAATTAATTACTCTCGCTCTAGATGAATCTGAGCAAACGAGTGTAAACAAGGATACAATGTGGTGTAGTTAAAGTAATTTTTCTATATAAAATGTTATCGAAACTTATCGTATATCAGCTGCAATGTTTGAAAAAAACAATTTATAAATATTGGTCAATCAGGGCAATAATATATGTATTTTACAATAAAGATGTTATAAAACTATTACAAATTTAATTATATTATTTTATTGAAAAAATATAAATCATATTTTTTTTACCAAATAACGAATTTTCTTTAAAAAAAATACATCCCGGCAGCAAATAATTACACTGTTATTAATTAATCATGAGTGGCGAAGCGTCTATTAAGGTTGTGAGGCTGGCAGGATTGCATATCATTCTTCGCGTCGGCATGCCCGGTAACCGGCATGACAATCCATATGCGCTGTCTTAGTCCAATCAATCTGTCTGAGCCCCTATTATACAGTTTTATGCTCTCAAAATGGCGGCCGCTAACATAACCTAAAAAATTCGCAAAAGTCAAAAAAACGGTTTTTCGCGAATAAAAAAGAAATTTGTACTCGGATTGGAAAAAGTTAAATGAGAAAGTTGTAGATAATGAAAAAATATTTCTATTCAATTTTCGTGAGCTCGAATCGATTCATTACTTTTCGAGATATATCGAAAAAACCGTTGAAAATTGCGTTTTCTTGTTTTTGCTTTAAACATAACAATATTTGATGAAAACATTTAATAATTTCAGAAAATGTAGTCATAAGTGAGACGAAAACAATCATTTTCGTACAATTCCAAAATATTTTTTTCTACAAGAATTAAAAGAATTTATTGTCAAAAAACCGATGTACGAAAATTACGTAATTTTTAAACGCGATTTCTTATATAAAAAATTTAAAAAATCAATTGTTGCTGAAAATGTATTTGTAGTACAACTCCTAACGAAGAAAATAAGCCCTCGAACTAGTTTGTAGATCCATTCGTTTCAATGGAAAAGCCGTTTTACGAAAACACTTTCTTTTACGAAATCAGCTATAACTTTGAAAAGAAATATTTTGGAATTGTACAAAAATTATTGTTTTCGTCTCACTTCTACATTTTCTGAAATTATTAAATGTTTTATTTTTAGATATTGTTATTTTTAGTGCAAAAACAAAAAAACGCAATTTTCAACGGTTTTCTCCATATATCTAGAAAAGTAATGAATCGATTCGAGCTCACAAAAATTGAATCGAAATATTTTTTGATTATCTACAAACTTTCTAACTTAACTTTTTCCAATCCGAGCACAACTTTCTTTTTTATTCGCGAAAACCCGTTTTTTTTACTTTTGCGAATTTTTTAGGTTATGTTAGCGGCCACCATTTTGAGAACAAAAAACTCTAAGTTTCTTGAAATTTTATTTTCTATATGCTCAAATTTCTTTTTGCTGTTTACAATTAGTGACCGAGTAAATCCCTATTGACTGGACTATCTGGTCTAACTCTATGTCGCCTTGGTTTTAACGGACTTTATTGATATCCGCGGTGCAGTGAGGGGAGAGGGGAGTACGCAAGGAATGATGTTCAATTTAACTAGCTTTACAGCCTTAAAGGACGCTTCGCCACTAGTTACAATACAGTTTTCAGTTGAATTCTCTGAAACCGAATCCCTTCCCCGCATGGCTCGGCATGCAGAAGGAAAGGTTACACATAAAAATAAGGACCAATAAATTGTACTAAGAATTGAGTCAGCATATTGCATAGTATATTCATACCAATTCTTGACTGTAACCGTTAATGTTCTTTTAAAAAATAATTAACATGCCAATAACGTATATTGTATTTATAAAAACCCAAAATTTGCTACACGGATTCCATGTGTTCAAGCCCGTACGTTTTTCATTGCATTTATTAATGCTGAAATTATAGAACAAAAATGGATTCGCTTAAATTAAAATTCATTAATATAATTAAGCTGGTATGAAAACTTCATTCACCAATAACGTGGAGATTTCTAAAAATAGATCAATACCTACTGAGAATTACTTATAATAAATTTGTGTTAAATTATGTTCATCACTGTAAACTACCGTTTTCCGATAATTTTATTGTTTTTATTTAATAAAATACGATAATAATTTTTTGGCAATACCGTAAGCAATTCTAATAGTTATTTAATGCGAAGCTAATAAATAAAAGTGGATTCGTAACTTTGGATAGACAACTTATAGTATTCTCCTATAGACATTGCTGCGACAATGTCGTTCATATTGCCGATATTGAGGTGTGCACTTCTAATGATGGTCTGACAGGTATTCTTCGACTTATGAAAGGTTTAGAAATGAATATTGACATCCAATCATAAAATTTCATACAGTCATTATCATACAATTATATACAGAGTAGCATTTTTGTTGAGGTTTTCTATAAATAACACACAATGAATTTTAAATAAAAATTTATATAAAGGTTCTAAAGACTTTACACTATTTAGTATATGGTTACAATACATTCATTTTAATTAAGTTTCATTAAACGAACATATATCTACAGGAATAAGTTGCCGGATCTTAGACTATAAAGCATTACAATGACACTAGTACTTAGACTATCAAACATTACATATTACATAACGAATAAACAGTTTTAAAACCTTAAAACGGACTTTTCCGCACGTAGAACAACTCTATCTTGAAACTGAGTGGCCGAGAAAAAATAAACCAGCACATAAATGCAGAATATCTGTTTTATGCAACTGTTTTACTTTTTTCAAATAGTCCACTATCATATTTTCTCATGACCCATGGACAGGGTGGGGTGTGTCCTATCCACCTCAGAATCAATAGATATCGCCTGGTAGATGTCCCTAATCAGAATCAGTCGAAACCCGATCGATCCGACACGATTTTATTGAGTGATCGTGCTAACAAAAAAAAATTCTCAAATAGTCCACCATTGTACTTTCTCATGACTCTTGTACATGGTACTGTATTCTATCCACCTCAAAATCAATAGGTGTCGTCTGGGAGACGTCCCCAGCCAGAATCAGTCGAAACCCGATCGATCCCATACGGTTTAGTTGAGTATCGTGTTAGCAAATAAAGTAAAATAAGGTAAATGCCGACGACAACGACAACTATGACACACACACAGCAAAACATTTTTAAAAACCATTTTTTTTTGTTTTTAGGCCGAAAAACGAAAAATAAACTCAAAAAAAATTTAATTTTTTCACTTTTTCTTTGCACGATGATTACATTACTCTTCCACGTATAGTGAAGTGCGGAAAACTAAAAAATCGTAAGTACTTGTTAATCATTAGAAAGGAATTAGATACAGATAATAAACTGATTATGAAATTTGAAATAGTATAATTATATACTTTTAAATAAATATTGGATATAGAAAATAACTATCCTTATATCATGAAACATTACTTTATAATATTAATTTTATTTTACACATACATTCGTTTTCGGACATAATGTTATTTATTTACTTGGACGTTAATGTGTTTGCTTAGCAGTGACTAAATTATGTTTATGACAATCTAGACTATATTTAATACAGTGTCGTTTGAATTATTTAACGTTTCCAATTTTCCTAATGTCAAAAGGACCGCAGGTGTATATTTTGGAAGCGAGGAATAGACACGACCTTGGTCCAAACCAATAATTTAACACCCAAATGTGTTAATTTTGAATAATAATACCATAAAAAGCCGGAATAAGTAAGTACAGAGATCCCAAAAATATTATTAATTTAAATAATAAAAGAAATCTAAATATAAAAGTAAAAATAATGACGTAATGAGGCGCAATGCATCTGATAGATCTGGGCGGCCCATACGAGGCCAGGGAATGCACTAAAAACTAATCGACACCATATCAAGAAAAGTAGTTTAGAGCTAGGAAGCTATGAGGGCGTTCGAGTTAATACACACGAAAGGGCAAAAAAAGTAACTGCCGGATCTCACAGATCGGCTGGTGTCCAATAGAGGGTTAGAAGAAAGAAGACGATTTTTGTGTGTTCAAAGTTTTTTAAAATCTTTTAAACATCTTCTTTTATTCGCGCAATGTAATTCAATTGTACTAATCTCGTAATATTGCATATTTAATGTATTGGCTTTTTTCCCGTTGCAATATTTAATAATTATTACACTCACCACGCTTACTCATGTTTCCTCCATATTTCTTATTGAAGTTATGATATGAAATAGTAAACTTTGGCGATAGCAAGGATAAATGGCGCATGCCTTGACCGGGAATTGAACCCGGACCTTCCAATTGCCGGTTGGTTGCTCTGACCACTGAGCTATCAAGGGACACTCATTATTCTTGCTAATGTTGCCAGTTTTAACGCGTCGCTACAGTACTCCCCCCCCCCCCTAGAGACATAGTTTGTCTCGATACAATTAACGGAATGTGGCCGCGTTCACCATTCTTACGAACCGTTGTTCGATAACCCCCGGACTATAGGGCGATGGATAGGACGGGAATTCGTGAATTTGAGATGTAAGGGAGGTTCGATGTACTGGAACGAATCACGTCGGGGTCACCACTTTGGCGATAGCAAGGATAAGAGTGCATGCCTTGATCGGGAATCGAACCCGGATCTCCCAATTGCCGGTTGGTTGCTCTGACCGCTAAGCTGTCAAGGGACACTCATTATCCTTGCTAATGTCGCCAATTTAACGCGTCGCTATAGTACTCCCCCCCTAGAGACATGGTTTGTCTCAATACAATTAACGGAATGTGGCCGCGTTCACCATTTTTACGAACCGTTGTTCGGTAACCCCCGGACTATAGGGTGATGGATAGGACGGGATCCGCGAATCCGCGAATCCGCGAATTTGAGATGTAAGGGAGGTTCGATGTACTGGAACGAATCACGTCACCACTTTGGCGATAGCAAGGATAAAAGTGCATGCCTTGACCGGGAATCGAACCCGGGTCTCCCAATTGCCGGTTGGATGTTCTGACCGCTAAGCTATCAAGGGACACTTATTATCCTTGCTAATGTTGTCAGTTTAACACGTCGCTACATAAATAATAAAATAAATCTAACAAAATATAAATGTGAAAATAATGACGTAATCAGGCGCAATGCATCTGACAGATCTGGGCGGCCCATATGAGGCCAGGGAATGCACTAAAAACAAATCGACACCATATCAAGAAGAGTAGTTTAGAGCTAGGAAGCTATGAGGGAGTTCGAGTAATGCACACAAAAGAACAAAAAAAAA
Organism: Rosalia funebris; assembly: GCA_037954035.1. Taxonomy (NCBI): domain Eukaryota; kingdom Metazoa; phylum Arthropoda; class Insecta; order Coleoptera; family Cerambycidae; genus Rosalia; species Rosalia funebris. The sequence continues at coordinate 13,594,341 of JAZFAV010000034.1, read as the reverse complement.
AGTAACTGCCGGATCTCACAGATCGGCTGGGGCCCGACGGCGACGGATGATTAGGAGAAGGAAGACGATTTTTGTGCGTTCAAACTTTTTTTAAATCTTTTAAACATCTTCTTTTATTTGCGCCCAGATTATTTCTATGTAATTCAATTGTACTGATCTCGTAATACTGCATATTTAATGTATTGGATTTTTTCTCGTTGCAATATTTAATAATTATTACACTCTTAATAACAACGCTTAGTCATGTCTCCTCCATATTTCTTATTGAAGTTATGATATGAAATAGTAAACCTAAGAGAGCTTTTTTAAATAATTTCTTAGCCACAGTTCAATCTTGTTTACTTCTCTAAGTAAAGAGCTAGTACGAAGTTCTCTATCTCATTTACTTCTACAATAAAAATTCATTTAATTACTAGTCAATGTAAGGTAATTTTTTATTTCTTCTGACTGAAGGAAACTCCCAACATTGAAACAGTTTGTTTCAATGTTGGAAGATTAACAAGAAAAACAAAAGACATGAATTATTCCAGAAAAATTAACGTATTTCACGTCGTTGCCAACTCTAGTTTTTATATTTGTGTCACAGTCATGTTAAATTGCACGATATATACTAGCTATACAGAACTATTGTTATTTAACTGTTATTACAGGTCCGAATTCCATCACACATGTTTTTTATTGCCTGAAATTTGTATATATTTGTCCTTATTTTTTAAAAAGGTTGTATAGATGGCAGAAGTTATCCCGAGATTCCTATATTACCTATGAAGTGACAAATTGCTCTGTCGACTATGCCTATAGAGCGGCACAGAGAATTTGTACATATGCGGGATTAAAAGATAGGCTTAAAACACCGAATAGTAATGTTGACCTGAGACTAGGTATGAATCACAGAATATTACGTCGGCACCGAACTATAGGCAAAGTACACCTTGTCAAGAATAGGAATAAGTCTCAAAACTGTGATATCGGGTTGCCCACGAGTTGCGCAGTAAATAGCCTGGTCTTTACTCAGTCTCATTGAGACCTTTTTTAGGGTGAATATCGAGTGTATCAAATGGTATAGTTTATTTCATCGCTATTTGCGAAATAAAAAATCTCAAAACATAACCTTGACTTACTTTTATGGCCAGGCTTAGGTAGACTCTTCCGTTTATCGGCAAGATAAGAGAGTTTTTTATTTGCCAAATAGCGATGAAGTGAATAGTACACAGAGTTCGATCTGGCGACGCATAAAGTGCATCTTTTTACCTCCGAATGCTGCCTCACTCTTTCTTCTACGCATACATAGAAGATCTTACACTTTTTCCTATTCTTGAGAAGCAGTAAATGGTTGAAATTAGAATAAAACAACTCGGCAGACATTCGACACAGGAGATAGGCGAGCACATCTAGTAGACCGGGCAGGCGGTGGGTCCGATCGGTGCTGTCACTGGTCGTGACGTGCCTTATTTGAAATGCGTCCCCCAAACTACAGGATACACGGTTTCCTTTTACATGCTGGCAATGCCCGGTGGCACGTAATGCTCATTTGGACGCCCAGCGTCCGATCGGGGACGACGGGGACACCGAGTCGGCTCGCCGCCGTCTTCCGCGTCGCTTCGGCCCACTGCATCGAAAAAGGACGGAGGCGCGAACGATCCGCGTCCGTAGATAGGATAGGATGCCGCGGCGTCCTGAAGAGAAGATTGCATGCGGCGGATGACGGTGTGCTCTGCAGCAGCGGATCCGAGAAAATTAAACGATCTCTAGATTGGTTTCCCTATCGGGGTACGCGGCCCTTTGTGAAAAACTAAATTATATCGGTTTGTATTTATTTATCATCGTCGAAGGGTTATACTATGGGATGCCCGAGAGGGGTTGGAGATCCAGTGAATTATACGATGTTATGAGAAGTTATAATAACTATCTCAAATGCGACACTAAGTTATCTATTAATATGCTATGACCAGCTATGATAGCTGGTCATGATCAGTGAATGATTCGAAGTCAAACTGGGTGTCCACCAAGGTTTGATCCTCAGCCCAATTTTATTCAACTTAGTAATGGATCACGTTACGAAAGATATCCAGAAACCGGCACCGTGATCAATACTCTAGGCTGACAAAATAGCTCTGATAGTAAAATCGCTAGCAGAAGTGTAAAAAGACCTCATTACATGGCAAGAATCTCTTGAAAAAAGAGGGTTAAGAGTCAGCAGACAAAAGACCGAGTATATGATTTGTAATTTTTCTGGGACCAATACAGGAAACTTTCCAAATCCTTCCATTTCAAGTACGCCACTGAAAAGAGCTAAAGAGTTTAAATATCTCGGATTCATAATTACATTAAGAGCTTGTATGGAAAAGAATATCCAAATCAAATCAAAATGGGTGGTTTAAATGGAGATTACTTGCGGGCATCATATGCGATCCCCATTTACCAATACAAATAAAAGGAAATGTTTATAAGAGAGCAGTAAAACCCGATCTTCTCTATGGTTCCGAATTCTGACCAACAAGAAAGTTGGTCGAACAGAAAATGCATGTGACTGACATGAAGATGTTTCGGTAGTCTGGTGGTGTCACGTATTTAGACAAAATAAGAAATGAATATATCCAGGCAGGGGCGGCTGGTGTATAGGTGCTGCAGAGCTGCAGAACTGCCAAAAAAATTAGATATTTGTATATTTTCGCGACATAATAATTACTAAAATTTATTAATAAAATAATTTGGTTAGTTGGTGCAGCTAACCAAATTATTGCGTTAAAGTCGCATTCTGTCCGCCGTCCTCTATTGAGTAGTAGACCAGATGAATTATCTGGGTCCCTACACGTGCGCGTCGCGGTACATTGAACTGGGCCACACGAGGTAGTTCTCAGCACGGCTCGGCACACCCGTCCTCCCCCTCAACTCCCGCGACAATCCACACTTGGCGCTCGTAAATGCGCGAATTTACACGGTCAGTGAGCTGTATTTTTTCCAGCTAAGGCAACATCAATGACTCCTTCCTGCTCGGGCGGGCGTAAATCGTACCTATTTCGTATTTCGTGTTAATCTGAGATTTTAAATACTGTTTTGTGAATTTGTGTAGTGATTTATTGTACTAATTATTAATATTTATATACTATGATACTGACAATGGATTTAGTTTATAATTTAGTTCATGTGAAGCGATTTTTTAAATACTCTTATGAAGAAAAAATTGATTTAAAAAACAATGGTAGGCCATTGCCCGATATTGTTATTCAGACTGCAGGTGTTAGCCGCGGAAAAGCATATAAACGTCAATTTAATAGAGACATTTATTCGAAAAACAATTGGATTTGTGGGTGCAACAAAAAAAATGCGTTATTTTGTTTTCCTTGTTTACTTTTTGGCGGTGATAAAGCATGGATGGGGGTAGGGGTAACAGATTTGGTGCACTTAACTGAAAAAATAAAAAAGCACGACAACTCCAAAAGCCATCTACATAATACAATGGAATTAGCTTTATTAGGAACAGCTTTATTAGGAATATTAAAGCGCAACTAAATTCAGCTTATTGGATAAATGTGCAAAAGCATAATGATAATGTGACAAAAAAGAGATACGTTTTGTCAAAAATTATAAACTGCATAAAGTTTTGTGGGGCCTTTGAACTGGCGCTGCGAGGACATGACGAAGCTGAAACCTCTCAAAACCCGGAGATATTTCGTGGTTTGATAAATTTTTCTGCTGAGCTTGATGTAACTTTAAGCGAGCATCTACAAAATGCTTCAGTATTTAAAGGAACCTCTAAGGAAATACAAAATGATCTTTTAGACTGTATATTAAAAGTATGTCATGAAGAAATAATTAAAGAAATTAACAAACCTTCATTTTTGGCAGTTATGGCAGACGAAACAACTGATGTATCTGCAAAAACTCAGCTAGTGCTAGTTTTAAGATATATTCTCGATGGTGAACCGATTGAACGTTTTTGGACATACCTGAAACCTACAAAATGTGACGCTGAAACTCTTTCGGAAAATATTTTAAGTGTTATAGACCCTCTAGTAGAAAATTCACCTTACAAGCCTTTTCTCTTAACCAAAGAATATGACGGCAAACATGAATGTTCTACAAAAAGGTATTAAATTCCAAAAATTTTTCTTGTGAAAGTCTATATTTTTGTATAAACGGATTTTATATAAAAATTCTGAAGTATCAGGAAAACGCGTGACCTTGAAAATTTTAAAAATTTTCGCCTGCGTCGCAATTTTTTTGCAGCCCCTACAGTAGTTTGGATACGTTTGAAATTTGCACGCGGGCGGCCAATACCCTAGGATCGGCTCTGTGCAGGAAACGGAACCTTTAAGGTTGCGTGAATTTCCGACAAGATGAGAGAGGCCCGCCTGCGCTGGTACGATCATGTCATGAAATGCGAGGATGATCACATGACAAGTGCTTTCCATAGACTAGAGAGAGCGAGGTGGTAGAGGGCCTGCAGTAACCTTGACGCAAAATATAAAAAATTACCTGAAAATCACAAATACAACAACTAAGACAACCCACAACCGTATGATATGGCGCAGTAATACTAGGAAAACCGACCCCAAATAAAATGTGATAAATGCCAGGAAGAAAAAGAGGAGGTCATGATCAGTGATTACTAAAGTGTCTGTTCTGCCGAGCCGCAATCGTGTCGAACTTAAGTCAATATTAGTACACAGCGATTGTTCAACGTCTATTATCACCAAAGAACAGTACGAGAGGTTAATTATATATTGACTATATTTTAGTCCATAACATAAGGAAATAACTCTAGATGTGTACCATTTAGAAATAAAGATATGGCTGCATCCAAGATTTTTCGTAAACACATCTCGCAGTTTATTTCATAACAGCATTGACTTCACCTGTATTGGGGTTGTTTATTTTTTGTTTAACAACCATCTAATACCATAAACTGGTCTCGTAATGATAAGCCGTATATTTCCAGTTTATTGATAGTAATTAAGATGAAACAGTTACTATTAATCTAATGGACATCATCTCGTATGCTTTGTAGTTACAATAAGTTCTGCACTATGTGTATGGCATTGGTTTCATTAGGATAAAATCTAAAGATAACATATTTTAGGTCCTCAAAAAGTTGATCAGAACCAGTTAGAGTTTCTAATTAATTACGCCATCTCGTAACAACTGGTTTAGGAGGTAAATGTATGTCTCACAGAGCTTCTCTAAACGTGTACAAACATGTTCTCACACTCGCTATTATTTCATGAATTAAAGACAAACTGCCTCTTATTGTTTCTGCTATTCGAGTAAGTGCATGAGCTGCACTTGTAAAGTGTATCTATCATATTTGGAGAAGTTTCATTTAACATATATCTTGCTTTTCGCATGTATGTCATCAAATCTGCTAATATTTTCTGCGAATTGTCTTAATATGACCATACACAATGGAAGCGCTCAGTCACAAAAGCTACAATTGTTTTGTGGTTGGCTTTATTTAATATCTCAGAAGTCTAAATGGCTGCCACTAACATTCTTAGATTTTAATAACACTAACTTAGTTTTCCACAAAACACCAAAGCACTATACACTACACTCGACGCGCGGTTCGCCAACAAAGTTGGCATCATCTGGAGATGATTAAAACTTTAATCAATATTAATTTAAACTTTCAGTTTTAATCATCTTCAGACAATGCCAACTATGTTGGCGAAACGCACATCGAGTGTCGTCTATAGTGTTTTAGTGTTTTGTGTAAAACTAAGTCAGTGTTATCTTCACACCAAAGGTTCCAACCTACTCCAGTATTAAGATTTTAATTCACCAATTATAGAATTTGCCATGTGTTACTTGCTTCCTCTATAATGAAATACACAACATTTTCCCCAACGTGGTTGCGAATATTTTGCAGTACGTCCTCGTATATCTGGTCAACATACGAGGTGTGATCAACAAATACGGTGAACCAATTCTTATAGTAGAAACTGCTGACGCTACATCTGCGTGAAGTAATGCTTCCAATAGCCTGATCCTTTGAGATAGTCAATGTCAAGTTTGAACAAGTTGTAACTTGTCAATCGCTTTCCAGAGCCGAAAAGTGAGGACGTGTTTGCCATGTCTGTCGCACATCATAGATTTCAAATAAGGCATTAACATTAAGTTTTGTTTTAAGTCGCAAAAAGTGCCAGATAATCTCATTAAATGAACTCTTATATGACTCTGTCATGGAGTCATGGTATGACTCTGAACTCATACCACTGTTTACAAGTGATATGATATGATTAATAGCGATAATGAGTCGGTTGAAGATGAGCATCGGTCGGGACGTCCTTCGACCTCAAAAACAGATAGAAATATTGCAAATCTCTAAACTCCGAATATTACAGGGGAGTACTGCAACGTTTGCAAAACAATGTACGGAGAAAGAGACCATAACAGTGGGCCAATGGCTGCCTCCTTCATCGCCACAACGTGCCGTGCCACACCTCGCTTCTGATCCGCGAGTTTTTGGCCGAAAAGAAGATTCCTATCTGTCCACATCCACCTTACTCTCCGAATTTAGCACCATGCGACTTCTTCTGGCTCATTGCAAAAATCAAAGCCGTGCTAAGAGGAAAACGTTTTGGCACCATTCCCGGCATTGGGACAGCCACGACGCGACGGAGCAGCTGCAATCCTTTCCGAAAGAAGGCTTGCACAAATGCTTCCAATCATGAAAACAACGTTAGGATAATTATATTGTTAGGCAAGAACGGTACTTGTAATATTGGATAATTATTTGTTTAATTTATATTTGGATTGATGTGTCTGCCCGGTGTAATAAATAAAACGAGTAAGGACGAAATCAAGAACGCAGAAACTGAGTGGGAGGGTATCAAGAATAGTTTAGCTTCCGCGGCTACGGACGTTTTAGGACACGATAAAAGGGAAGCTAGGAAGCCTTGGATAACGGACAAAATCTTAAACTTGATACAAAAGAGACGAGGCTACAAAAACAGACGAGACGAGGAAGGACTGAAAACTTATAAGTCAATAAAGTGGGAAATCATTAGAAAATGTAGAAAAGCGAAAGAACAATGGATAGAGGATAAATGCAAAGAAGTAGAAGATAAGTTGCAAGTAAGTAAGACCCAAGAGGCTTACAAAATTATTAAGAGGAACTTCAGGGATATAGGAACAATAAGTAGAAACGTTAGGAGTCAATCGGGGGACATACTGATCGGAAGAGAGGAGAAAGCGGATAGATGGAAGCAGTACTTAGGAAATTTATACGAGGGTCAGGAATTAGGAGAGATATTAGAGGAAGAATCTAGCATCGATAGAGAAGATGTAGGAAAACCTATATTAAGAGAGGAATTTGAAATAGCACTAAGGGGGCTAAAGAATAATAGAGCGCCGGGTGTAGATAAAATACAGGAGGAAATTTTGAAATGTGCGGGACAGAAAGTAGTAAATAGGATATTTGAACTGGTAAAACACATATATGAAACGGGCGAGATGCCGGAGGATTATAAGAGGAACATTATCGTTACTATACCGAAAAAGAGAGGAGCTGACAAATGCGAGAACTTTAGAACGATTAGCCTATCTTCCCATGCGTCAAAAATCTTAACTAGAATAGTGCAGAAGAGGATGGAAAATAGAGCGGAGGAAATACTAGGAGAAGACCAATTCGGGTTTAGGCGAAATAGGGGAACTCGCGAAGCTATTCTGGCGCTAAGAGTAATGTTAGAGAAAACAATAGAAAAAGGAAAGAACGCTTATATAGGATTTGTAGATTTAGAAAAAGCTTTTGATAACGTAAGATGGGAAAAAATGTTCGAGATACTAAAGAGCGCGGGAATGAAGTATAGAGATAGGAGAGTAGTACACAATCTATACAAAGAACAAACTGCTGTTATAGAAGTAGAAGGGGAAAAAGGGAAGTAGGTATTAGGAAAGGAGTAAGACAAGGATGTACGCTATCACCACTAATTTTTAATCTGTACATCGAAGGGGCGATTAATGTGGTAAAAGATAGAGTGGATTTCGGGATTAAAGTACAGGGACAGAAACTAAAAATGCCGAGATTCGCGGATGATATAGCAGTATTAGCATCTAGTAAGGAGGAATTAGAATCAGCATTGAACGAAATGGAGGCAGTATTGACAGAGGAATACGGAATGAGGGTGAATAAAAACAAAACTAAAGTGTTAGTGTGCAGAGGGCGCGAGAGCAGAGCAAAAACGAAAGTACAAATTAATAATGAAAGATTGGAGGAAGTTAAAGACTTCACTTATTTAGGAAGTAAAATAAATTGGGATGGAAGAAGCGATAAAGACATAAAACAAAGAATAGCGCAGGGTCGAGTAGCTTTTAACAAAAAAAAAGCACTTTTATGCTCGGGGGTAATAAACTTAGAAACAAGGAAGAGAGTTTTGAAAACATATGTATGGAGCACGGCACTATACGGCTGCGAAACCTGGACGGTAGGGGAAGCAAGTAGGAAGAAATTAGAAGCTTTTGAGATGTGGTGTTATCGAAGAATGATGAAAATACCATGGACTGATAGGGTTAGAAACGAAGAAGTATTGGAGAAAGTCAGCGAGAAAAGAAGTATGTGGAAAAACTTAAAGAGGAGAAGAGATGGAATGGTAGGCCACTTGCTGAGACATGGGGGAGTAGTCCGCGATATTTTGGAGGCAGAAATAGGAGTGAAGAAAGGCAGAGGTAGGCCTAGATTAGACTACTGCTCGCAAATAGTAAGGGATGTGGGTTGTAGCACAATTAGCGAAATGCGTAGGTTGGCACAAGAAAGGAGAAGCTGGAGGTTAGCGTCCAACCAGTCTTAGGACTGATGACCTAATGATGATGATGATGATGTGTCTGTCCGTTGAAAACTAAAACGAGTTCCGTGTTCAATGACCCCACAAAACGGAGGCGAGGATATCATCGAAATTTCGTGCTGATTTGCGAGTTTGACTAGAGCAGAAAAAAATTGCCATAATCCGCGATCGCGTGGGGTTACCAAAATGTATAATCGGACAAAAAAAATTGCGAGCACCTCATTTTTCGGTTCTCACGAAAGGCCGGCCGCTCTCTGACGGCCAGGGTTAATTATGAACTCCAACATATTAAATTACTGGGAAAGGCGAGCGACAGTCCCGAGCGTCAGGCCTGCACAAAGGCGCATAACTGATCCGTACGGAGAGCAACCTCCAAAGTTGTGCCGAACTAATTTCGCAGAAGTTTCAACCCCGCCGCAAGTCGGCATCGGAGCGGTGGCGGAGCGCGCACGGACCAGGAAACTTTGAACGTGAGGCCGCGACGAGTTCGACCGTCGATAATTACATGCCGTGTAGCGAACGCCGTAAATTGTAAAACTGGGCAGCGGGAACGTGTTATGGGGGACCTGACAACGGTCCCGGCAACAGCCGTTGATTCGTTGATATAGGGTGGCCCAATTTCACGTCACGCTCTCGATCTAGACATTGAGTGGTCGAGAAAAAACAAACTAACACATAAATGCAGAATATGTGTTTTATGCGACAGTTTTACTTTTTTCAAATAGTCCACCATCGTGCTTTCTCATGACCCATGGACAGGGTGGGGTGTGTCCTATCCACCTCAAAATCAATAGATCTCGTCTGGTAGACGTCTCTAATCAGAATCAGTCTCCGAAACCCGATCGATCCGACACGATTTAATTGAGTGATCGTGCTAACAAAAAAAAATCTCAAATAGTACCACCATAGTACTCTCACATTACCCATAAACTTGGTAAAGTGTGTTTGATCTACTTCCAGATTAATAGGTGTCGTCTGGGAGACGAACCCGATCAGAATCAGTCAAAACCGTCAAAAAAATACCGACACACGACACCGACAACGACACACACAGACAAAATTTTTTAAAACCCATTTTTTTTGTTTTTAGGCCGAAAAACCAAAAATAAACGCAAGAAACTTGTTTTTACACTTTTCTTTACACGATTAAATTACTTTTCCGCTCTGTTATAGTTGAGTGTGGAAAAGTAAAAAGGGACTATAACATGGGAGACTGTGAAGAATCTAATCTTGGCTTCAGAATTATTATTTATTTATGCTCCAAAAGATTTATTTAACATATCATGGAATAATTCCAGTATTATGAGGAAACAATGAAGAAGTATAATATACTGTAAAATTACAAAAATTATAGTACCTATAAAAATATTTTACACCAACTGTATTAGGTCTGCCAACAATATTATTGAAAACAACATATAAAATATTATTTACATATCTGCAAATTGATAATACACTATCATATTCTTGAAAATACTCCCCTTAGGCTACGATGTTAGTCTATGCGCCACTATCCAAACCATTTCTGAATCTCGCCTACTCGAATGCTTTTCAATATTCTAGCCATATGTTTTTGAACATCGGCATTCCTTAATTGCACTCTTCATTTTTGGGAAAAGCTAAAAGTTACAAGGTGCCAAATCTGGCGAATAAGGCGGATGGTCCAACTTTCAGATTTGGTTCTTAGTTAAAAAGAACCAAATGGTGAAGGAATCACAATTTTTACAAACAATATCGCGTAGTTTTAATACCACGCCTGCGTAACACTGTTGTTTCACTGTTTGCTATTGTTCGATAAACGCAAAGTGACCACTTTTGCTTCTACTTTAGTAGAGACAAAAGCTTTAAAATGCTGAAATAAGCAACAAAGTAACATAGAATGACGTAATTATAATCATATATTATAGTTCCTCTTGATGTTTTATAGACTTGATGTTTTAGTAAATTAAGCTCTAAGCAAATTTGGTATGCCTGGATGAAAAAACTTGTTTTATGATAAACCATCGATATATTTGTATTTAATGAAATTATCTCTATTATATGGAAGAAAACTCTGTCACGTGATTTATTATGTACAAATAAAAACAGGAAATCTGATCTCTTGTTTTTGTAGCTCCACGAAAAACGTAACATGTTCCATAATGTAACATTAACGAGAGTAATACCTGTATAAACATGTTTAAATATCAACATATTTAAAACCTCCCAACATCTGACTTCATTATCTCCGGCATGTTTGTAGACGACACAACATTCTCCTCTATAGACGAAGACCGATTGACTGCCTCCGCAAACCTCCAAGACCAACTTTTTCAACTAGAAGAGTGGCTTAAGAAATGGAAAAACAAAATTAATGAACAAAAATCAAAACACATAACATGAAACAAAGCATATTTGTTGCTTTTGATCAGTGATCGTGACATTCGTGTTTTCTTTGGTCTTGGAGAACCTTTTGTTTTACATTGCATGCTCTGATGTTTTGGAAATACCAGGTTTCATCTCCAATAACTATCTTGTCAAAGACATCCAAATAAGACTAAAGATCAAATGAAAAGTCAAGCCACCGTCGCTTTTCTACGTCAGTTAAAATTGTCGGAACCGATCTGTCTTCCTGTCCAAATTTAGCTCTTGTGCAATAACTTGGACCTATCAGATCTCATTAGTTATCGTGAATTTTCCACATTTTCACACGTTCGATGAGTCTTTGGTCAAAGGCTTCATTTTTTCCGAATTATATTACCCAATACAAAAACGAAGGTGAGACGGGAATTTTTTGTCGCATCTGGTAATATCTTGAGAGATGATAAAGTGGAGAAATATTCTGCGAGTTTAGAGAAATATTCTGCCAAGCACCTAGTTTATATACATCATTATAGTTTTTTCGTTTTATATAGAAATAATAAATGTACGAAACAATCTGTCGAAATTCATAAATATGTTAAAAATAATAGTCTCTTAATTGAATCTAGTACACCCAGAACAATATACCGGATATTGCTACCTTTGTTCGTCTGTTTAATTTTTGATAGATTTTGGTACTGATTTGTTCACAATGAGACGGCAGGAAGGTTGGAAGAATACCGTTGCTGAAATTTATATATAAATCCATCGAATAAAAAAAAATCTCATTAGCAGTTTCTGGCGATGCTGGTAACATATATAGTTTATTTCATCACTATTTGCCAAATACATAAACAGTTTTAAAACCTTAAAACAGACTTTTCCGCACGTAGAACATCTCTATTCCGAAATTGAGTGGCCGAGAAAAAATAAACCAACACATAAATGCAGAATATGTATTTTATGCGGCAGTTTAACTTTTTTCAATTTTTCTCGAATAGTCTACCATCGTGCTTTCTCATGACCCATGAACAGGGTGGGGTGTGTCCTATCCACCTTAAAATCAATAGATGTGGTCTGGTAGACGTCCCTAATCAGAATCAGTCGAAACCCGATCGATCCGACACGATTTAATTGAGTAATCGTGCTAACAAAAACAATTTCTCAAATAGTCCACCATTGTGCTTCCTTATGACCCATGAACATGGTAGAGTGTATTCTATGCACCTCAAAATCAATAGGTGTCGTCTGGGAGACGTCCCCGATTATAATCAGTTAAAGCCCGGACATGATTTAGTTGAGTTATCGTGTTAAAAAAAATTTCTTAAATAGTTCACCATCGTGCTTTCTCATGACCCATGGACAGGGTGGGGTGTGTCCTATTTACCTCAAAATTAATAGGTGTCATTGGGGAGACATCCCCGATCAGAATCAGACAAAACCCGATCGATCCCACAGGATTTAGTTGAGTTATCGTGCTAACAAAAAACATTTATCAAATAATCCACCATCGTGTCTTCTCATGGCCCATGGACGGGGTGGGGTGTGTCCTATCCACCTTAAAATCAATAGATGTCGTCTGGTAGACGTCCCTAATCAGAATCAGTCGAAACCCGATCGATCCGATACGATTTAGTTGAGTTATCGTGCTCAGTGAGTTATCGTGAGTTAGAATAAATGCCGACGACAACGACAATGACAACGACAACGACAACGACAACGACAACGACAACGACAACGACAACGACAACGACAACGACAACGACAACGACAATGACAACTACAATGACAACTACAACACACACACACAAAATGGTTTAAATACCTTTTTTTTGTTTTTACCTTGGTTTTTAGGCCGAAGAACTAAAAATAAACCCTAGAAAAAAACATTTTTTTACACGATTACATTACTTTCCGCCAGTTAAAATCTCAAAACATACCGTGGCTTGTTTTACTTTTCCGCACTCCACTATACGCGGAAAAGTAATGTAATCATGTAAAGAAAAAGTGAAAAAACAAAATCTTTTTTGGGTTTATTTTTCGTTTTTCGGCATAAAAATAAAAAAAATGGTTTTTAAAAATTTATTGCTGTGTGTGTCATCGTTGTCGTCCACATTTATATTTGTTAGCACGATAACTCAATTAAATCGTGTCGGATCGATCGGGTTTCGAATGATTCTGATTAGGGACGTCTACCAGACGACATCTATTGACTTTGAGGTGGATAGGATACACCCCACCCTGTTCATGGGCCGTGAGAAATAATGATGAGAAATTTGTTTTGTTAATACGATAACTCAACTAAATCATATCGGATCGATCGGGTTTTGACTGATTCTGATCGGGAACGTCTCCCAGATGACACCTATTGATTTTGAGGTGGATAGGACACACTCCACCCTGTCCATGGGTCACGAGAAAGCACGATGGTGGACTATTTGAGAATTTTTTTTTGTTAATACGATAACTCAAGTAAGTCATATCGGATCGATCGGGTTTTGACTGATTCGGATCGGAGACGTCTCGCAGACGACACCTATTGATTTTAAGGTGGATAGAACACACTCTACCATGTTCATGGGTCATGAGAAAGCAGAATTTTGGACTATTTGAGAAATCGTGTCGGATCGATCGGGTTTTGACTGATTTTGATTTGGGACGTCTACCAGACGACATCTATTGATTTTGAGGTGGATAGGACACACCCCACCCTGTTCATGGGTCATAAGAAAGCATGAGGGTGAACTATTTGAAAAAAGTAAAACTGTCGCATAAAACATATATTCTGCATTTATGTGTTGATTTATTTTTTCTCGGCCACTCAATTTCGAGATAGAGATGTTCTACGTGCGGAAAAGTCCGTTTTAAGGTTTTAAAATTGTTTATTTATTTGGCAAATAGTGATAAAATGAATAGTATATTTAAATACAACAAGAAAATGAATCAACTAGTTTAGAATGAATCAACTATGGGACATTTTTTGTAACACTAAACGCATTTATGAAGAGGTTGGCGCTTGGAGACTTCTGGTTCTCACCTCGCGTAAAAGTGACGCCAGAACGGGTTAATTACCGATGTCGTCATAAATCAGAAAACTATTAGGAAAACAACATTACTTCAACCGCCTTAAGTGGGCATTCGGGTGAGCCGGCCATATCAGCTCTCCCCGATTCCTCGCCGCCGAAACCACCCTCCCAACCCCCGTGTTCGGCTAAGTGCGCAGTTAGGGGGTCGAGACTGACCTCGCAGCTCGCGCCCCGTGTGCGTGACGGACAGACCTGGCGATCGGGGGGCGAGGGGGAGGGCCTCGCGGGGGCCACATCGCGGCATCTGCTACGCTGTGCCGCGGCCGACCGTCGCCAAGCCCGGCTCAGGGACGGCACCAGGATTAGGCCGGTCTGCCTGACTAACAGCCTCCATATCCCCGTGGCAGGCCTGTTCAAACACACACACACACACACACACACACACACACACACACCGTGCTTGAATCATCGACCTGACACTCTGGTAGATATTGGTTCCGACAGGGAGTAGGTGCACTGCGGGCCTCGGCACATCGGAGGATATTAAATTTCGCTGAACTTTGGTCTGGGTAATTGCTCGGACGGACGGAAGTGGGTTTTTTTTCGTTAATTATATTTCACGCGTTCGGGCGCCCCGGGGGGTGGCGGGGAGCGGAGAGCGAAGCCGCGGCGGTTTTTATTGTCGCCCGTCCGCTCTCTTGAAGTCGCTGTTTCTCACAATTACGCAAGTGTACCGTGTCATCACAATCGCGAAAACGTACAGTGTACTCAGTTCAGAGATGGGAACCGAATCGAAAAATATCGATACTTGTCATTGCGATATATCCAAATCTTTCGATACTCAAATACTCATTTCATCGCTATTTGCCAAATAAAAAACTCTTATCTTACCGATAAACGGAAAAGTCTACCTGAGCCTAGCCATAAAAACGAGCCAAGATTATGTTTTGAGATTTTTTACTTGGCAAATAGCGATGAAATAAACTATATAAGTATATCGTTGAAAGAGTATCGATAATTTCGATTCGAAAAGTTTCGATACAAATAAAGTATTGGAATTATATGAACAAAAAGAAATAAAAAAATAGAATATGGTTTAGTACTTGCGTTTAAATTACAATGATCACCTTATTGTTTATTATCACCGTTTTTAAAACAATTTGCGACAACTTTATAGTTGAACAATATCAAAATATCGATTTGCTCAAAAGATATTTCCATTTGATTGATATGATTTATTCAAATGAAGAGGTATCTCAGCAGGGGAAAGCATATTTCAATTAAATTCAGTCAATACTATCGGGTATTGAAATAAAAATATAGAGGATCGAAAGTATCGGGCGTTGAAAGCATCAATTACAAAACCTCGGTGTATTTATTGAAAGCGAAATATTGATACTCTGATATATCGATACAGTATTGCTCATCTCTAGTGCAGTGTATCCTGAAACTCTCAAGAAACCAGTCGTGACTAATTATGAATTTCGATGGCTAGATATATTTTCGAATTCATATTTGCTTCAAATAATGACAATACGATGTTTCGTTATTAACAATTACAGCCCTTTGAAAACCATCAAAAGTTTAAGATTTTTTACATCCCTTAATTTTTGTGTCTAGTGTAATACCTATCCGATCTAGATATCAAAAACTATGTTGGTGAATCATTTTTTCCTTTTTCCTGGGAAGGGGCTGGAACTTTTGAGACAACAACAACAACAGTAGACCAGTTTTCTACTAACACCGAATGTTACACGTTTCTCGATGCGTATCTCCAAGTTATCATCATCGGAGATGATTAGAATTTAGTTTTAATCATCCCGCGATGATGCCATTGGTTGGCGATCTTAGTTTGGGAAACGCGCGTCGAAAAACGTGAATTTTTCAATGTTTGTGGAACACTGGTCTCCGATTGTTATCAATATGTGACAAACAATTCCGAATACGTTTTCCTCCTATTTTAATGTAATATTAAGCAGTTTTTAAATTATAGTTTTCACCATAGTAGACAAATTGTAGGTGACTGAAACCTATTTTAAAACTGGTGCGGTGGTAGTAAAGGATTTTGAAAATACAGCTAGCGTTTATGTTTGGACACATTTCTAAAGCACCTCCTAGAATCAGTATTCATGAGATGCTGACGGACCAATCCTTCGTACAGAAAAAGTTGTCGATTCACATAAAATATTTACTTCATATTTGTTTGACAACATACACAAATGAGCTATATGGTATGTGCCAGATATTGCTCTTTTATGGCACACTATTTGATCACACAGAATTTTTAATTATATGCAGATTTATTAAATACAACCCAAAGCGTTTGTGGTATTTTCTCTAATGATTCCTTGGTTCAGATAATTCTTCCATGTCTACATACCACGCCAAACAATAATAAGATAGTGTTATGATAGGGATTAAGAGATAAGACAGATGATAGGGATTAAGAGATACTTAATCTTTATCATCGAAAGTAATGGGTCTACCGATGACGCAGTCTATGAGGCCGCTAATGACGCTAGATGTATAGACATCCAGCTAATGAGGTCTGCTGATGTCAAAGATAATATTAAAATACCATTTATAGAATTAGCAAAATGAATGGGATCATTAATGTTCCACGTTTGGCATGAATTTTGTAGCATCTCCATCAGGCAGTTTAGTTGCTTTTTTTGTTAGATTTTAGTTATGAACTATGTAAATGTATATATAGTTACACATAGTATGAGAGACAGGCGACTAGCTACAACTTTGACCTGAATGCGATGTGATCTGCCCCTCAAACTTAAAAATAACTTCAAAAATATCTTACATATTAAGGCGTTATTCTACATACCTAGCACGCCGTTATCTATATACCTATAACCGTCGATTTGTAAATAAATCTGTCCTTCGTGAACGCTGCATCAATGGGATTAGATTCAGGTATCTCCGCGGCAGCCGGGATGTATTTGCGTAGACTTGAGATATTTGAATCGATGTCGGCATCAGCAATTCAGTTTAGCTTTCCTATCGAGTGTTACCATTTTGTTCCTTGTGGCAGAGTAAAAATTTCTTATTTTTTTCTCTCTCGTCTTACTATACATCTCTGTGACTTACTATGGCGTAAATATTCAGAATTTTTGCAATAATATGCGATTGTTTGTGAATGACATATTTATTATTCGATAGTTACCTTACTAGTCGTTTCGTATATAACAATTAACAATGGAATAAGCTACTATAAAGAGGTTCAATATGGCGTGCCACAAGGCACTTTTTTCTTTTCTGCATAGTTAAATAATGTCTTCTCTCCGAGAATACAAGTTTCTATAACGAGTTTTGCAGATGATATTTGTATATTCTATCAGGACACAAATTTAACATCATTGAAAACAAAAGTAGAAAATGATATGTCAATATTATTAGACAATTACATTACTTATTATAACTTTTACGTTGTTACTTACGAGGGGGTATCAAAAAAAAAAAAACCGAAGCTTTTATAGGAGCGTATAGAGCTACCATTCCCGAATCAATAAGCTAAGCGTCGATCATCGCTAAAGAAGGTTCCATTGGAATTGTGTGAATTTTTTAGTGAGTTTTTTTAATTTTGTGTGTTCGTCATTTTTTTTTAATCTCGTGATAGCGCGCGGCCGTAAAATTTTTGCTTCTTGCTCCGAAAAACTGATATAGAAACTTTTGAAACATTAAAAATGACCTACAAGGATGATACTATTGGCGAAACTCAAGTGTTTGAGTGGTTTTCCTATTTCAAAAGAGGTGAAATGTCAATCGATGGCAAACCTAGCTCTGATCGTCCTTCCACTGCTCGAACCGATGAAAATGTTGAGAAAATTGGCAAAGACATCATGGAAGATCGACGACGGACCGTTGACGAAGTCGTTGGTCAAAAATTACACATACGATTCACAGTCATACGAGACTCTAAGAAAATAATTGCCGTGGATGACGCTTTTCATGTCACGTCCAGAGTAAATTATAGTACAAGCTTGTCAAGAATAGTAACAAGTCTCAAAACTGCGATATCGGACTGCACGAGGTTCACAGTAAATGGCCTAGCCTTTACTCGGTCGCATTAAGACCCTTGCAGAGTGAATATAGAATATAGCGCACATACGGGGGTCTGTGAGCAGGGACGTCATCGTGGTGGAAAAACTATTCGCCCAACTGCTACAAATCAAGCCTCTTCCGTCGCAAACTGTTGCGCGATCTTTCCAAAACTTCCAGGTACCAGGTGGAAAGCTTGGTTAGCTGCCTGGCCCTGTGGAACAAACTCTGAATGGACAACTCCTCTCACATCGAAAAAACAAAAAACGACGAGCACACAAAACAACTATCACTAAAGAAATCACACAATCCGATCGGAGTGGAATTTAGCGACCACGCTTAGCTTACTGACTCGAGAACGGTAGCTCTATACGCCCCTAGCGGAAGAACGTGGTACTACGAAAACTCCACCCACCACATCAGTTCGGTTTATTTTGAGTACCCCCTCGTACATGCGCCGCTACTGATGAGGCACTGAAGTGGGCAGCTCTATTTCTGAAAATAAAAGAATCGACTTTCTAAACTGATAAAAGGCTTTAAGTCGAATATCCGCCCTTGACCCAATTAAATTGAATCGCCCAGCACAACGTATCTGAGATTTCAATCTCGCTCTGCAAATCAATGAGTGATTACTCCTGCAAATTGACGAGCGGCAGATAAGGTTTGTCGAATTTTACCCCAATTTCTAATCACCCTCGACCCGACCTTCCACGGCAACGGCGTATTTTCGAAAACAAAGTTTCGCCGGGAGCTGCCGTCCCTCTGCCCACCGTAATTTAGCGTTTCGGCATCATCTGCAAACCCATCCCGAATCCATCAATAGAGGTCAACTGGGGCGGAAATGCCGCGGTCGCGTGCACCCCCCTTGCCCGCCCCCGCCCCGCGAATAACGATCTCCTTCGGTAATTAGCTCGACAAGTGGTCAGTCTCAACGGCGGGATTTCGGGTCTTCGATTAATGTACAGATAAACTCGCACATTCCTTTTGAGCGCGAGAATCCAATCCAACTCCTAGCGTCGACATTAATTAGTTACTTCCACGGCGTTTTCTCTCTCCGCAACTCTCGATAAATAACTCCCGGTTGCCGGAACTCGATGAAGTATGGTATGAATAGGGATCGGACGATTGTCGTGGCCCGGCATCTCCTTTCGCAGAATTAGCGGAATGTATAAACCGCGATATCAAAATCTAAAACTGTTGTAATTGAAACGATTCACATTCATACAAGACTTTAAGAAAATAATTGGCGTCCACGGCCAGCGCTTTTCATGTCACGTCCAGAAATTATAGTATTACCTAGTCAAGAATAGGAACAAGTCTCAAAACCTCGATATAGGACCGCTCACGAGGTGTGTTGTAAATAGTCTGGTCATTACTCAGCCGTATTGAGACCTTTGCAGATTGAATATCGAGTGTACAGTCAGTGAAGGATCGATAAGTTCATAAAACAGATAAGATTTTATGAATGTTTTTTATATAATCAAATTCCTTACATTTCTTTCTGAATAAATATAGAAATCGCAACTTAATATTACGAAATAAATAATAAACAGTAGCATATTTTTTTTGTATAAATTGTAAAAGCATATGATGCATTGCTGCTCAGTCAAAAAATTATAAGCAAATTTGCAAAAAAAAAAGGTATTATCAAAAATTCGCAATCGTCACGGTTTAAACAAGTAGCCTTTGGAAACAAATAGCAAAGTCGCATATGTCAATAATTAATCTAATGGTTGAAAAATATTGTTCTGTTGTCATTTGACTTTGAAAAATGTTCACGGACAACGAAAAAGTCGATATGTTATTAGTTTATGGGGAATCTCAAAAGAACCCTAAAAGAGCAGTTCAGTTATACGCGCAGATACCTCGAATGTGTTATTCCAAGCTTAAAAATATTTACAAGAATGGAATGCAATTTACGAGCAAATTACGAGGCATTTTCTTCTCGAAAGGGAAGAAAAATTATTAAAAGGGTCAATTCTGACAATACTATTACCACTGTTTTGCAATATTTTGAAGACCATCCAAGGAACTCGATTTAGCAAGCCTGTCGTGAGTTAAATTTAAAATATAATTCGGTACGAAAAATTTTTAATGAAAATAGTTATCACGATTATAAAATTCATAACTTAGAACACTTGTCAGATCAACATCAACAACGAAGAATTAATTATGTTGCCCAAATGATGGTAAACTTAGAGATCAATGACAATCGGCCTTTTCAGCACGTGTTGTGGGCGAACGAATGCCGTTCTTGTTGGTAATGAACATAGTGTAGTATAGTGTTTTTACAAAGTAAAAGTAGTAGTGTTTTTACGAAGGAATTTTAAATAGTGAACGATATTTGCAATTTCTTCAAGAACAACTTCCTCTGCTTCTCGAAAATGTGCCATTACACTTGCGAGCAAACATGTGTTTCCAGCATGACGGAGCTCCACAGCATAAAACAAGAATTGTCTAACAATATTTAAATGGAACTTACGGATAAAATTGGATGAGTATAAATGGACCGATACAGTGGGCGCCTAAATCACCGGACTCGACCCCTCTAGAGTACTTCTTGTAGGAAATTTTGAAAAATAAAGTTTACAGAACACCATCTATTAACTTTATTTTATAGGAATATTTAAAAGAAAACATCAGAAATTCTTGCAATGAACTATCTAGAGAAATGTTTCGTAAGGCTTCAGTGAGAGAAGTAAGGCGGAGATTGGATAAGTGTTTAGAAGTAGGAGGTGGTCACATTTTGTTGTAGTGATTGCCTACATACTTTGTTTCTGTGGTAATGGTAATAGTTGTAACATATTATGTGTTTTGTAATGTTAAATTAATAAATAATACTAATTAATAATGCTTAATTATTGACAAATGCGACTTTGCTATTTGTTTCTAAAGGCTACTTGTTTAAATCGTGACGATTGCGAATGTTTGATAATACTATTTTTTTTTTACAAATTTGCTTATAATTTTTTAAAGGAAAAAGATAACAAATTTTTTTACATAATCTATTCAGAAAAATTAGCTTTTTTTTGAATATGCCAGAATATGGGTATATATCTGAAAAAAAAAATTCGATGACGTCATTACTTCAGTTTCCAAATATGGAAAAATATGTAAATTCAGCTTAGAATGGACCTTACTCAATCTCATTTAAGAACCTCTTTTCAGATTTCTTCTATCGTTTTTCCTTTTCTTATAATACAGCTGAGATTTCGATTTTCGCTCACCCTGTACACAGAATCCAACTGGCATCGCCTAAAGTGCATCCATTTCCCTTCGAATGCTGCCTCACTTTTTCTTCTACTCAACATAGAGAATCTCACATTTTTCCTATTCTTGTCAAGCTTGTAAGGGATTACTTTGCAACATTTTTGTATAATATCAATAAAAGTGGAATCCTTTTGTATTCATTTTCTATTCTATTTGAGAGTAAAAAAAATTAATTATAGCTCCAAAATAAAAAAAGATAGCTAATTCTAGTTTCACCGTTGAGTTTTCCTCGAAAAAAAAATATCGCGAATAAAGGGGTCCGTTACTCTATTACCTCCGATATGAACGAAATAAAAACATCGAAATTTAAATTTGCGGTAATAAAGATAATATTAAATATATTTTGTATACGTCTTACTCTCCTCGAAAATGCGTCTTAAAATAAAAATAATTTTCCTCTAATTTCGCGAGCAATTGAGTTATCGACATGTATGAAAAATTAAACAATGTCAATTTAAATTTGAAAGATTTTTAGTTGACACGATTGAGCTTTCCTCGAAAAAAAAAATCGAGGATAGCGAGAGGGGTCATTTTTCTATTACCTCGTATATTAACCCCTATAAATCCTCTATAAAAACATCGAAATTTAAATTTAGATTAATAGAGATATTAAACATATTTTGTAGCCATTTTATTCTACTCGAAAATGTGCTTTAAAAAGATGCAAATAATTTTCCTCCAATTCCAGAAACAATTGAGTTATCGAGATGAAATGAATGAAAGATTAAACAAATTTAATTTAAATTTAAAAGATGGCCAATTTTAGTTTTCCCCTTTGAGTTTTCCGCGGAATAAAAGTTAGTGATGGAGAGGGTGGTCCATTTTTCTATTATCTCCTATATTAATCCCTATAAGAACATCGAAATTTAAATTTAGATTAATAAAAATATTAAACATATTTTGTAGCCATTTTATTCTATTCGAAGATGTTTTCTTTTTTTATTATTTATGAATACTCCTTAGGAAATTCCAATCCACAGACATTGCAATCTGATCATAAAGATCAATAAGTAAATGTTTCATAACTTATAATAAAAAAGTCGTACTCAACAGTATCCTTAGATTTCTAATAAACTAGGTACACCAAAAAACTAACGTATACACTAAGGCGCACAATGATCTGCTTTGTCACATCACTGAACTAACTCAAGAGAATCAAAAGGTTTGATTCTCTTGAGTCTTCTTGTCAATCCTGCGTTGTCAAAAAGCTGAATCGCCTCGACGTTGACATGTTGGAGGAGTCGTTGTTCATGACTCCTGACAATTTTGGATCTTGTTCAACAGTATCCAGACTTAGTCCCGATGGAGGTTACTATTTTGAATATACCAAGGTGCATCTATGATGTTCCTTAGTACATTATTCTGAAACCTTTAAATGGTTTATACATTGATCTGACTGGCACAGGCCCATTGCTGAATTCCATAAGTCCATACCGGTTTAAGTATCTACTTATATAACATAAGCTTATTATGAATAGTTAGAGTGGAATTTCTTCCAATCAACCAGTACATTTTTCTACATTTAATTATAAGTTCTTCTTTTTTTGTTTTTGATATGAGCTGTCTAGCGTAACCTAAAATCAAGGGTAATACCAAAATATTTAGCTGTATTTAAAAACGGAAGTCGTTTATCATTTATGATTATGGGTATATGTTGATTAGCTCTGTTTGTAAAGTTAACTAATACAGACTTTCAATTCGTTTAATTTTATTCTCTACTTTTTTATCCAATTATTAATTCCGTTTCAATTTTACTTCTGCTTCTTCATGGTCATTGTCTACTAGTAATATAGCAGTATCGGAATCGTTACGATACTCGAAAATGTGCCTAAAGAAGATGCAAATAATTTTCAACAGAAACAACTGAGTTATCGAAATAACTCAATTGTATGAAAAATTAAACAATCTAAATTCAAATTCAACAGATGGCCAATTTAATTTTCACGATTGAGTTTTTCTTGGAAAAAAAGTGTCCTCGGAAAAGAGGATAGTATCTTTTTCTACTACCTCGTATATTAAGGAGGTTTCAACAGGTGATGAGGAGTAAGAGGATTAGCCCTATGCTCGCTATGTATAAGGAATCAGTGTTCCAACTTACAAAAGACAAATTTTTTCTCAGTAAATTTCGAAATTAACACTTGATTGTGTCGATATCGACGCATATTGTTTTATAAAAAACTCTATCTAAACTCTAACTAAAAGTAGAAACACGAGCTTTTTTTGCAAATTGACAAATTCGCACGCGGCAATACTGCTGTAATACTCGCGGATTTAGCGTGTTTTCGTTGGCAGCCATGTCACCACGAAAATTTATCCTAACCTCAAAATGTGACCGCGTTTACATTGTAAAGGGCGCTTCGTTTCCAAAAGTCAGTTAAATAAAATCCGCATTACCTCTGAAACCGGGAAAAGTAATGCGGGGCGAAAAGCGATAGTTGAATCAGTAAAGAAACAAAAATCGTCGAATGTGTTGGCGAACCCAGTGAATATCGCATTGTTTCCCTAAGTCATTTGGGATAAGCGATGAAATTACGTCACACGAGGAGCATTATTTAATGCTCCTCGTGTGACGTAAAAGTCACTAAATATTTATTAAAATATAAACATGCTTTAGACAATTATGCCGAACTTTGTGCAATTCTTATTAAAATGTGTATTACGTAATAGTAATCAGAATTATTACATTTACACAAATTGTTATCCTTATTCCAAAAGTAAATCTGTGTAGTTGAACTTTCCAATTATTTAAATAGCCCGCGCTTCACGGTGTTGCCGTTATGCTGCCAAATCAATCGATGACGCTAAACACCTCGATCTTTAATTTACAACATAAAATAAACGAGATGGTCAATTCTCAATTCAATTCAATTTTATGCCGGTTGCGTCCTTGAAAGTTACAAAATATGATGTATCACTGTAAGAAACACGGTATTTTACAGTCATTCCGGAGGTACTCTTCCCGTCATTCGAAAATGTCTCGTCATAAGCACCTTTTTCATTTTATCTTTTTTACATAATTTTTTTTCTTAATCCAAATGGTAAAAAATTCTCAAAAAATTCATAATGCTCTATTTTAAGCTGAAGAATATGTTAACATATTTTCATTGCGTCTTATCATTTTTGAAAATCCAGTTTCATTACGTTTATTAAAGGACTGGATGTATCACTGCCAGCATACGATTCGGCACATTCATTATCCCTACAGTACTCCCAATGGGAAGAGCGTCTTCTATTATAAATGACAATTTTTCTTCATTGGGCATTAAAACAGGATCTTTAATTTGTACTTCTTCTTCCTCCTCGCCATCCTATAGGTTGCTCTGCGATACGCTTTCATTATTAACAATGTCTTTATTACATCATTACACTCGGTATATGTATATGTCATATTATTCCTCAGAATAATACCCTTCGGTGTTTAAATAGCCTTCGCTTTCATATACTGCCTCGCGTTGTACAGAATCATCTTCCTGTCTAGATAAATTTTTGTTAAGATCTTGTATGTCAGTTGTAGTACTGACTCCTACTCCTACAAAAACATCGAAATTTAAATTTAGATGCTACTCGAGAGAGTGGTCCATTTTCCTATTATAGGAGATAATAGGAAACGAAATTCCCTATCAAAACGTCGTAAATTGTCCATCCGGTACATTCTTCGTTAAAAATATTTGTTGTGCAATCTTGCGAGTTTACTCGAAACCGAACTATTTACCGGATAGGACCAGGGCGCAACTTATTTCACAGCGGATCAAATTTAATTAGCGAAGACGGCAGTTCGCCTGTGCCATCCTGTAAATAAGAGCGAATGCATTCGAGGCCGCATTAAGCCGGGTGAGCGGGCGGCAGGGCGGCTAACGGACGGCTAGTCAGGCATCTGCGAATTACTCTGACACACACACAGGCGTACGGATCACGGGCGTAGGTAGATAAGGGCGCTGTGTACGTGGGAGGGCGAGGGGCCGGGTGGTATACGGGCCCCGGCACAATGGCCGCCAACGCCTCGCGGCTATCGGCGCGCAGTTAGTACACGGTCCGCGGACCCGCGTCCTGACCCTCGCTCGGGTGATCTACCCGCAGCTGTCGCGTCTCTGACGGGGATGGATTTAAGGAAGCGGACGGGGGCGCGCCGTCACGTCGGAAATTCGCCCCCTTCGGTCGGTCTCGAACGCAAGAAGAGGCCCTCCTGCCATTAGTAATGCTTGAAGTGCTTACCGTTTCGTTATAACGACACGTTAATTACTTTTACGGCGGAGAATTATAAAATTACGCCTCTATTTCGATTATATTTCGAAGATTTCGACGAACCGACCTGGCGGGTTTCGTAAAAGATGTAAATTACAATGACTGCGTCACCAGAACTTCGCGAATTATTTTTATTTATTAATTAAATCTTGAGGTCTAGCTTGTGGTGAAGATATTTCGGGAGAGAAATTTTTCACGGAATCATAATTTCAATATTGATTTTATGTCTAATCTACTATTTTGTTCTTCTAAAATATATAGGGTGTCTCAGTGGTAACTATAGGATTTGAATTTCGCGCCATTTGTGTTCTGTCAAAGAAGGACTTCAATATTTAACGACTATCATCTACAAACCATACGACATTATACCTGGGTGTCTTAGTTGGAAATATACGATGTCATTTGTGAATAAAACTAATAATATTTGACAAACTGTAGTTTGTTATTCTTCTTTATAAAATAGAGACGATACGGCTACAAATAGAAAAGAATGTCGTTCATATGGCCGCCTCGACTAATCTGACATGATATCATTCGTTTAGCAAAGTTGTCCATAACATGGACACATAAAACGAGCTCTGTTTCCCCAATAACATGTTAAATGTTTACTTTAAGGTCATTGATTGTTGCTGGCTGGGTAGCGTACACTTTTCCTTCGATATAACCCCAAAGAAAAAAGTCCAGTGGTGTTGAATCGCATGATCTTGCAGGCCAAATTTGTGTCAGCAACGTGATCATGAAATTCGGTATGCAACAGAGTTACAGCTGCACGTGCTGTATGACACTTTGCACCGTCTTGCTTCAGTTCTCTTCAAATTTCCTGATTAATTTACAAACTGTTAACTCTGTAGATGCTTCATTTTGTCCTAATCTTGTACGAATTCTTCTTAATGCAACTGTAAATGATCTTTTATAAAACATTTGTACACAAACTATTCGTTATTGAACTATTAATCGCGACATGTTGAAAGAAAATCGTCAGGAATATGAAATTCTTTTTCGGAAACCACTCGTTGTTCTCTCGTCTCAATCAAGACGTGGGAACAACATATGAAAAATTAATGCAAAATAAAATCCAAAACCTTATTCCGCCCTTGGTAATTAACTCTCATAAACACCCTTGAAATTTTAGCTAAATTTTCTAAACAATGAAATATTTACGAAGCTCGTGAATTTCTTTGAAAAAGTTGCAACTTAAAATTCGACTTAATTACTAGAATAATTACATTAGACCACAGTTTCTTGAACAATTAAATGGTCTTTCAATGAGGGCGCTTGAATTTTCAAATGTAAATAAAACAAGTTGTGTGTGGTTTTCCATTTTTTTATTTGAAAGAATATTTTATGGCATCAAGTATGGAATATAACGTCACTCAAATGTCGACCGCGTCTTTGCTTGGTGGAACGTATTCGGGAAGTCCAATTTTCGATGATTTTGTTGCATAAATCTGGTTGAATTTGCTGGATGGCGTTCGCTATGTTGACTTTGAGGACATCAATTGTTTGCGGTTTATTCGCATATACCTTTGATTTAAGATAGCCCCAAAAGAAGAAATCTAAAGGAGTTAAATCGCACGATCTCGGTCGCCAGTTCGAGTCACCGCTGCGCGGGATAACCATGCTCTCAAATCGCTCGCGCAGAATGTCCATCGTGGCATGCATTGTGTGGCACGTAGTGCCGTCTTATTGGAACCACATGTCGTTAATATCGATATCATCCAGTTTAGGCCACAAGTTGCTTATCATCGATCTACAGCGCTCTCCGTTAACGGTTATGGCAATGCCAGTTTCGTTTTAGAAGAAGTACGGACCGATGATTCCGCCAGACCACAGTCCGCATCAAACAGTGACTTTCTTGGGATGCATTTTGTGCTGGTGTATCTCGTGTGGATTGGTATCGTCCTAGATCCGACAATTTTGCTTGTTCACATATACATACCCATTCATCCGAAAGTAGGTCTCGTCGCTAAAGATAATTTTCTTAGCGAAATTTGGGTCAAAATACAACTGCTACAGAGCCTAATCAGCGAACACATGGCATTATCTGTGGTCGTTTACCCTAAGTTTCTGGATCATTTGGATCTTATACGAGTGCAAATAGTAAGGGATGTAGGTTGTAGCACAATTAGCGAAATGCGTAGGTTAGCACAAGATAGGAGAAGCTGGAGGTTAGCGTCCAACCAGTCTTAGGACTGATGACCTCATGATGATGACGAGTGCAGACCCAAGGCCTGGCGCAAAATTCGCCAAGTTGAAGTCGCAGAAAGGCAAAGTTCTTATGAACGGCGAGAAATTGACTGTCTCAGGTTTTCCCGTACACTTTCACAGACAACATCGATGTTTTCAGCAGACCTTGCGTTTTGGTGACATATGGATATTGGTTAATCATTTGTCAAACCGGCTGACTCGAATTTGGCCCTCACACGTCGAACAGTCGACTCGGCGGGACGGTAGTGGCAAGGATAAAAATTACGTAATGCCCGGAACGTTTCTCGAAAGGAGCACTGATTTTGACAATAAAATTTAATGATTTGCACACGTTATTGAACGCTATAACCTTTCGTGATTTAATGATTTGCCATACACTACTGAACAATTCACAACAAATTTGACAGATGTTGCTTTAACAGCATGCCTGGTATAAGGTAGCAAATGTGGAGCATCCCTATTAAAACACCCTTTAGTTAGAAACAGCAAAATCCCAATCATTGAAATTGCTGAAACAGCGTCTATCTGATAATGCAAAAGTATACAGAGTCAACCATTTAAAATAAACAGTTTTAAAACCTTAAAACGGACTTTTCCGCACGTAAAAAAAATAAACCAACACATAAATCCAGAATATGTGTTTTATGCGACAGTTTTACTTTTTTCAATTTTTCTCAAATAGTCCACCATCGTGCTTTCTCATGACCCATGGACAGGGTGAAGTGTGTGGAATCCACCTCAAAATCAATAGATGTCGTCTGGTAGACGTCCCTAATCAGAATCAGTCGAAACCCAAAACACATTTAATTGAGTGATCGTGCTAACAAAAAAAAATTCTCAAATAGTCCACCATTGTACTTTCTCACGACCTATGTACATGGTAGAGTATGTCCTATCCACCTCAAAATCAATAGGTGTCGTCTGGGAAACGTCCCTAATCAGAATCAGTCGAAACCCGATCGATCCGACACGATTTAATTTAGTGATCGTGTTAACAAAAAAAAAATCTGAAAGAGTCCAGCATTGTACTTTCTCATGAGCCATGTACATGGTAGAGTGTATCCTATCCACCTCAAAATCAATAGGTGTCGTCTGGAAGACGTTCCCGATCAGAATCAGTCAAAACCTGATCTATCCGAGACGATTTAGTTGAGTTATCGTGCTAACAAAAATAAGTGCCGACGACAACGACATACACAGCAAAAAATATTTAAAAACTGGTTTCTTTGTTTTTAGATCGAAAAACGAAAAGTAAACCCAAAAAAATGTATTTTTTCACTTTTTCTTTACACGATTACATTACTTTTCCACTAGTATAGTGCCGTGCGGAAAAATAAAAAACTGTCAATGATGTCATATCTCGAAAAAAATAGCAAAGGGTAGCTATTGGTGATCAATATAATGTCACTGAATCGATTAAATTAAAAAAACTATAAACATGTTTATTAAGGGTACTTTTTGCAGCAACTTGTAGTTGAACTAAATATCGGGTATTTCGACACGTTTGCCCTATCCTGTTTATACTAAGCCAAATTATAATATATGGTATTAGTTTGGCCAAAGCTCTCTCCTGCGTTCCACACTTTGACGATGTCAGTAATTTTAAACGGTATACTTTAGATAAGCCCAATTTTGACCCACTTTTAGTTTGACGCGGTTCTAATTTTGCTATTTTATTAGTCCGCAGAGGGGTGCTCTCCCTAAAGGACGCGGGACACCCTATAGAACTCTCCTTCGGCTGTCGCGGTAAATTCTGCGAAATGTTTGTTCTCAGCCGACCCCATCCCATCGCGTTTCTCTCCTCGCGGCCATGGGAATAGTTCGTAATCACGGCCGTTCCAAAACTCCTCTTCCAGTTGCTGGCGTCCGCCTGGGCAGAGATCGATTTCGGGTTTCGACTTAATTGAAACTCTCCTCGTACCTGCCTGGTTCGCGGATCGTTTACAGGAATGGGATAAGTGGTTTTTAAGGTATTTTCTGTAATGCGTGTTGGGGCCGGCGGTGCGGGATCATCCATCAAACGTAACTCCTTGATAACTATTCGCTTATATTTTACCGATGCCGTTTGCGTTACTTATTTAACTTGAGGTAGTACTAGCATGTATTTCGATTGCAAAAGTTTGGTCGCTATCTTCAGACTTTTACATATATAGGTCTCTACACTGCGATACACTACATATTTTTGACTGTAATTGTACCGATTTTCTTCATTTCACAGCTGTGTTTACAGCGTGACAACGCTGCAAGCGCAGTACTCGCTGTCTACCGTATCGCGATATAGTAATTTTGTTTATTCATGCGCTTTTTCGATCGTGTTATTCTTCAATATTGCATGGAATATGCCAAAAATAAAACTAAAAGAGTTTGGAGGCAGGAAAAAAATATTAAACAATATCTGAAGCCGTCAAAGTAATGAATGACTTGAAAAAAACTTCAAATCTAACAGCGAAAAAAATTTTAATTAAATGAACTTGGATCATCGATTTGATGAATTGCAGCAGAATTTGAAGTGTCATTCATGTACATAAAACGCTATTGCTATTAGAAAATGCCGAGAGTGAAGTAAGAAGTGGTTTACAATTCATTTGGGCAGCGCGATGTAATTCCTTGCCACCTAAAGGCCTGGTTACACAGTGCAAGCTGGCATGCGAGCTGGCCTAGTCAGTTACTGCATTACAGCTATTCGCACCGTATGACTGCCTCATATGAGTTACTGTCATGTTCGAGTTGGTCAATAACTTGTCTCTGAATTATTTTAACATTTTTTGTTTTCACTCGCCCATCGCCTTCCCCCACCACCCATAAGGCAGCAGCTCGCATGCGACTCGGGCGTCAACTAACACGATTTTGCAAAATGTCAATAGCTCCTATGCTCGATACATTTGCACACAACGCAATTTACACTTGACTGCAGTCTCTGGGGCAATACCTACTTACCTGTGTCATAGCAGCTACTCTCATCGTATGACCTGTCAAGCTACTGTCATGCGAGTATATGTACAGTGGCAGTAGCTGTCTACTGTCACGTCAGCAGCTCGCACTGTGTAACCAGGCCTTAACATTCCTTGTTATGTTGCCACGGTACCAGAGTACGTGATGTAAATCGCAATTCTTAACTTTTTATTATGATTACGCGACAACTATGTAGTCGATCAAGCTCATTTTAGGTTCATATATTTTTGACTAGTTCATAGACAAAATATTAGTTTTACATGAAAATCTAAAGAACAGTTTCTGAGATATAATGGAATAACTGTCACTTTATTACGAGGTCCCTATACTTCAAGTTGAGAAAACGGCGTAGGTGAACGTTTCCAAACTTCACAAAAGTATTTAATAACTGTTCATTTAATAAATATAACAATTTCAGCAAATTATTAAGAAAACGGGAAACTACTATTACTACCTTGATGCTAAAAAGCAAAGCGACTGAACTGTGCCCTTTCGGCTTTAATGACATTTTTTACGCAGGTAGAGCGTCCTAAAATAAGGGTTATTGTTTTAGGGGATAAATTTTTCACAAAGTCGATTTTGTTATTGGCTTAAAAAAATCTTTGAACCTTTTAGAATATGGAGCAGAAAATGTTTTTCCTAAAGAACATTTTTTTCCTTGAAATTTCACGCTCTTTCATAAGCGCGTTGGACTGCTGCGACGAAAAAAAAATCCGTACGAAAATTTTAGAGTAAGTACAAAAGACAGAGTGTATTGATCATGTACAAAAGAGAATGGGCTCTCCATTGAGAAATCTAAAAACAAAAACGTGCATGACATCGGAGGAAAAGGTAAGTTAACTGCCAAATTAATTGATCAATTAACAATTAACAATTTATTGGCTTGGCAATACGTCGAAATCCGAACTCCTTGGAAAATATGAAAAATTAAATGTGGGCGACTTTATTTCATAAGTTATTAACCGACCAAAATCGGAAACACGAGAAGTCCTCGGAGGCTTGGTGTGTCTGGAAGACGACGCAAGCAGCGGATTCCTTGGACACCTTCCCGCATAAGCTGCCGCTTCCTAAGAAGTTCTTAAAGGCATCAAACCGATTTATGAGTACCTGAGCCGAGACGAGTTGCTAAACCGTTGCTTGGAAGGCTACGCGCAAAATAGCAATGAAAGATTCAATGTTACTTTTTGGAAATTGGCTCGAAAATCTTGTTCAAGTGGCAAAAAAAGTCTTGAATATAATAACTGATATTGAGGTGTGCACTTCTAAAGATGGTCTGATGATTCTTCGAATTATGTAAGGTTTGAAGATGAATATTTGCATCCAATCATAAAATTTCACACAATCATTATCATACAATTATGTACCGAGCAGCAGTCTTGTTGAATTTTCTTTAAATAACACAATAAGTTTTAAGTAAAACTTTATATACAGGTTGTAAATACTATACCATTTAGTATATGGCTACAATATAGTTTTCGGTTGAAGTTTGGATTCTCAGAAACCGAATTCCTTCCCCGCAAAGCTCGGAGTGCAGAAGGAAATGTTACACATAGAAATAAGCACCAATAAATTGTACTAAGAATTAGGTCAGTATACTACATAGTATATTCGTACCAATTCTTGACTGTAACCGTTGATATCCTTTTAAAAAATAATTAACATGCCAATAATGTATATTGTATTTATAAAAACCCAATATTTTCATGTGTTCAAGCGCGAACGTTTTTCATTGCATTTATTAATGCTGAAATTATAGAAAAAGTAAACAGTTTTAAAACCTTAAAACGGACCTTTCTGTACGTAGAACATCTCCATCTCGAAATTGAGTGGCCGAGAAAAAATAAACCAACACATAAATGCACAGAATATGTGTTTTATGCGTCTGTTTTACTTTTTCCAATTTTACTCAAATGGTCCACCCTTGTGCTTTCTCATTATCCATAGACAGGGTGGGGTGTGTCCTATCTACCTCAAAATCAATATATGTTGTCTGGTAGACATCCCTAATACAAACTCGATCGATCCGACACGATTTAATTGAGTGATCGTGCTAACAAAATCAATTTCTCAAATAGTCTACCATTGTGCTTTCTCATGACCCATGAACATAGTAGAGTGTATTCTATCCACCTCAAAATCAATAGGTGTCGTCTGGGTGACGCCCCCGGTCAGAATCAGTCAAAGCCCGATCGATCGGACACCATTTAATTGAGTTATCGTGCTAACAAAAAAAAATTCAAATAATCCACCATCCTGCTTTCGCATGACCCATGGACAGGGTGGGGTGTGTTCTATCCACCTGTAAATCAATAGGTGTCATCTGGGAGACGTTCCCGGTCAGAATCAGTCAAAACTCGATCGATCGGACACGATTTAATTGAGTTATCGTGCTAACAAAAAAAATTTCAAATAATCCACCATCCTGCTTTCTCATGACCCATGGACAGGGTGGGGTGTGTCCTATCCACCTGTAAATCAATAGGTGTCATCTGGGAGACGTTCCCAGTCAGAATCAGTCAAAACCCGATCGATCCAACACGATTTAGTTGAGTTATCGTGCTAACAAAAAAAAATCTGAAATAATCCACCATTGTGCTTTCTCGTGACCCATGGACAGGGTGGGGTGTGTCCTATCCACCCCAAAATCAATAGGTGTCATCTGGGAGATGTCCCCAGTCAGAATCAGTCAAAACCCGATCGATCCGATACGATTTAGTTGAGTTATCGTGCTAGCAAAAATAAATGCCGACGACAACGCCAACGGCAACGACACATACACACACAAAATGGTTTAAAAACCTCTTTTTTGTTTTTAGGCCGAAGAACGAAAAATGAACCCTAGAAAAAAAATTTTTACACGATTACATTACTTTTCCGCGTGCGGAAAAGTAACCGTTTTATTTATTTCTTTGTAATACTCTTTTGCGAATAAGAAATACACTCTAGCGCATTATTTTTGATTTATAGACAAAACTATGCATTTTTTGTAAAAAAAAAAATATAGAACAATTTGTAGGAAGTGCTTTCAACTTTATGTGTTTTTTCATTTGCACAAGAGTATTACAAAAAAAAGAAAACGGTTTTCGCCCTCCAGTGGCAAAACCGTGCGACTTAAAAAAAAACAAAAAACAAAATGTATCGGAAATTTTTATATCTACGACTTTGATCTCTTGATATTTTTCTCTACAATGCATAGTTTTGGCTTAAAATCGAGAAACAGCTCAAAAATACTTCAGCGCGCTCTAGCGGCACAGCTAAGCAGAATTTCGAAAAAATTAAGAGAAGAAAATCTACAACATCAAATCAGGTCATGTTTTCCCAAAAATGCATAGCTTTTCAGAAAAACGCAAAAAACCGAAAAAATGTCTATATCTAAAAACAACCCTTTTTTATCATGCGCTAGATGAAAAATATTTTGACATAACCCCAACACAACTTTCTGTGTAGGTCGCTTAGCTGTAGGAAAAATTTCCCAAAATATCAGTAATTTTTTGGAATATTTTTAACCAATGTCTGTCCAATTTGCAGTTTTCCGCCATTCTATGGTACATGCTTATTTCGCAGTTATTAGAAAACTTATTTATGACTATAATTGAATGTGTCGGTAATATTATGTATAGAAATGGTGTTTCATTGCTTTATTACTTATTATTTACGATATGTCTTGTAAAATTTTAAAACCGTTTTAAATATGAATGCATTATTGCACGGATTAAGGTCGAGACTAACGGGACGTTTAGGATTTCCCCGTAAGAATATTTCTCTGCTTATCTTGAAACAAACGCAAAAGGGTACAAAGCAGGTACGGCAATAAAATCATAAAGCTTTCACCACGGAACTGGCAAGGTAACACTACCCCGTGCGCAATGATTCACAGCCTCGCTCGGGGGACGGGGACCAGAATACACCGAACGAACGGTCGGCATCATAAAGTTAAGAGATCGGAACCGTCCAGGCAAATTTCAAATTTCACCATTGTAATCGGCCCAAGGCAACCGTCGCCGTTGCGGGGTCGCGGGAGTGCGAAGTAAAAAGAGAAAAATAGGCGCAAGCTGCACTTTGACGGGCTTAGCCGGTGTCCCGCTGTTAGGGTGCAATTGCGCGACCGATCAGGTACCCCCGATGGCCCAAGGATAGTCGACTCGAGGGTCGTTGAGGCGCTTTCGCCTGTGTTCCGGCGGTACAGTCGCTTCAAGATTGTCGGCAACAGCGCGAAATTTTCCAGGAATTAGTCATGCAGGCACCGGCAGGCAGTCGCAGCATTAACAGCCTAATGGGGTTTGTCGTGGTCGGGGGTTCGAGCAAAGGCCGGGATATTTTTAGACGCAAATAAATTGGTCTTAGTGTCATAGAGATTTGAATGAAAATCAAATGCGACAGCGAGCTATATAAATCCCATAATCAGAAAGAATAAAGTAGTAAGAAAGTAAAATATTAGGAAAAAACGTAAGGAAATCTAAAGGGTGATGAATATAAACGAAACATTATTTATATATTAAATGGAGCACTTGCGTATGTTATCACATGGCAATTTACAATATATGATAGGTGTTTTTAGGTATACTTAAAATTCTTTTGAGTCAATATGCTGTACAATGACGGCTCGTGGCAGGTTCCAAATAAAGGGTCTTTCAATAAGGACGCTCGATTTTTAAACGTAAATAAAACGAGTTGTATGTGAAATATCTACTCAATTTTCTTTTATTTGAAAGAGTATTCCATGGCATTACGTATACAATATAAAGTCCTTCAGAAGTCAGCCGCGGCTTTGCTTGGTGGTATGTATTCTAGAGATCCAATTTTTGACGACTTTGTCGCATAAGTCTGGCTGGATTTGCTGGATGGCGTTCGTTATTTTGACATTAAGGGCATCAATTCTTTGCGGTTTATTCGCATACACCTGCGATTTAAGGTAGCCCTAAAGGAAGAAGTCTGAAGGCGTTAAATCGCACGATCTCGGTGGCCCGTTCATGTCGCTGCTGTGCGAGATAACCATGCCCTCAAATCGCTTGTGAAGAAGGTCTATCGTGGCATGCCCTGTGTGGCACGTAGCGACGTCCCGTTGGAACCATGTCGTCGGTATCCATATCAACTAGTTTAGGCCACAATAAGTTGCTTATCATCGATCTGTAGCGCTCGCCGTTGACGGTTATGACAATGCCAGTTTCGTTTTGGAAGAAGTACGGACCGATGATTGCGCCAGATGAAAATCCGCACCAAACAGTGAATGTCTCGGGATGCATTGGTGCTAGTGTATCTCGTGTGGATTAGTATCCTCCCAAATCCGACAATTTTCCTAGTTTACATATCCATTCATCCAAAAATGGACCTCAACGCTAAAGATGATTTTTTTTGGTGAAATTTGAGTCAACTTCCAATTGCTCCAGAGCCCAATCAGCGAACACACGGCGTTGTCTATGGTCGTTTACTTAAGTTCCTGGTTCCTGGGTCAGTTGGATTTCATATGGGTACAGACCCAAGTCCCGACGCAAAATTCGCCAAGTTGAAGTCGCAGACAGGCCAAGTTCTTGTGAACCACGAGAAACTGACTGCCTTAGGTTTTGCCGTACACAGCAGCGATGTTTTCAGCAGACCTTGCGTTTCTGTGACGTACGAGTGTTGGCTGATTATTTATCAAACCGGTCGACTCGAATTTGGCCATCAAACGTCGAATAGTCGACTCGGCGGGACGGTTGTAGCGAGGATAAAAATTACACTACTGAAGAATTTGACAGATGTTGCTTTAACAACATGACTGCTATAATCTAATAAATTTCGAGCGTCCCTATTGAAAGACCCTTTAATAGTCTAGTCAACATCTTAGAAAACGTTAAATTTCTTGATACTGTGAATACAAATATGAGCGATAGCTCATTCGATTCGGAATGACGTCTAGAAAATTGTGCGAAAAAATCATATTCGCCGATAACAACTGAAAAAGTCATAAACAAATTAAGAATTAAAAAAGGGGCTCAGTTATTCTGAACTTCAGAAATATTAACGATATCGTATATTTGGAAAATAGATTCTTAAAGTAGAGAAAAGTTCTGATAAAATAACTCCCGCAACTCCAACAATAACTCCAACAACTTAATTATTAATACCTGTAATGTAATGTTGAAAATAGCGCTTCACGGCACCAGCGAGACTGTGCTTAAGTGCTGTAATTCTGACGATGTAATAAAAAAAATGTATGATATCAGATGTTAATTTAAAAATTAAAAAAATTATGGTATGATAACATCAAAAATGATCTTACATTCAAATAAAGGCATTATTGCAAAGTGTAAATGTATCAAAATAATACATACTGTTGTCAATATTTTTTTTCACTAGATAATGATATATATGCATACATGTGCATATGTGTCTCTCAATATCCATGTTCAGTATAGCTCCTGGATATACAATTTGTATAATGGATCTTTGTGCGTGTACCAATTTAGTGACGACGCACGGATCACATGCTACACCACTCGCTAATATTGATATTGTTACTAATATGCCACAATTACCAGCACGTACATATGTCGAGCGACATATGTTTCAATCAACTACATACGGCATAGATAGTTAATAATTTGCCGAACAAAATGCAATTATAGAGTCACGTCTAAGTTTTATTGTATAATTTGATTCACTGGCGTCTCAATATTTCTGAAAAAGTTATTTTATTTTTGTTTCATTTATTTTGATGTTTGTTGAATTTATTTCATTTATATTGACGGAAATATCACTTC
Organism: Rosalia funebris; assembly: GCA_037954035.1. Classification (NCBI taxonomy): domain Eukaryota; kingdom Metazoa; phylum Arthropoda; class Insecta; order Coleoptera; family Cerambycidae; genus Rosalia; species Rosalia funebris. The sequence goes on along the minus strand of JAZFAV010000034.1, from coordinate 13,556,730 downwards.
CATTGATTGTTTTTTTTTGTGGAGAACCTTTTCATTATTCTGTCATAGATTGACGGATTTGTATTCTACCAACTATTATCGTAAAATGTGTTTTCTTCACGACACTGTTCAAGAATGTCAGTTGATTGATTCATACGATTGTTACCTGTGACGCACACGCCAAGAATCATTATACAAATCATACGTTATATTCTATGGTAATGTAAGAAAAACGCCACAAAATATTTTTAAAAATCCTTTAATTTTAATCCTATTTTCGTATCTGTTATTTCTAAAAATGAACGAGATAAAAAAACGGCACGTATTCTGATTTCCCAGTTTTAAGCATAATTTTCAGGACCCTTCAATCTAACGTTTCCCATAGGTAGTTTCATAGTGACAGACTTTTGATGTAAAATTTAGTTCAGGCCACCGGTGCATTAAAATATGTAGGTAGAGAACTTACTGAAGTAATTCAACATTTTCCATATGTATTATATTTGGAATATTTCGAATTCCTACTATTTTCAGCAATTACCTATGATACAGATATATATCCGCGACAGATCATTCTAGTCTACCAATTTTTATAGACGTCTCTTGACATCCACTGTCATAATAGCCCTTATCGCCACAGCTCTGAATTCTAATCGCTCCCAACGTGGAAAAAATGTTATCTTTCGCCGCGTTCATCGCCGCTCGCCCGTTGGCATTCACGTTTGTTTAGAGTAATCAGTAGTGCAGCTAATGGGGCGATAAGAGATAAAATATTGCCAATGCATAATATTTGTGGTGCATTATAATTGTACTTAACTATTTATAGAATGACTGTTTGTTTATTTTTCTGATGCCTATAATATATTTGTTATTTATTTTGCTATAACGATGTGCGGACTAGAACGTTGATAATGAGACGCGTTGATAATTTTTTTTTTTCGAGAACAAGGAAATTGTGCCATGAGTCTAAAACGTGGACACTGACGTTGACAGAAAATCCACCGCTGCTGAATAGTGAACATTGATATGTTTTTTTCAATTTTTTTGATTGAGTTTTTTGAATGATATTAGGAAAGGGTGTAGATAATTTTGTTAATCATCCAGTGGTCCTGGATTTTGTTTTTATCAAAGTCGGAGCTGGTAACGTGCATTTACATAATTCACACCCCCGCTTCAGAAGTGACGCAACTCAAAAATTTTCAAATTTCGACTGAACACAGTCAGTGGCGGCGCCAGGGAGGGCTGGATAAGTCAGTAACAGTGCTCACCCAAAAAATTTTCTATCTATAAAATTATAATATGAAACAAAATATAAATATAAAATTTTGACTACTACTGCTTCAAAATTTTAAAACGAACAAAGTGTTAAAATCAACACTATTTTACAGCTATCCGACATGCTGAATAAATACACATTGGCATTCAATGATATTTATAAATTATGTTCAATATTTATTACAATTCCCGTATCAAGTGCGGCATGTGAAAGGATTTTGTCACGTCTGAAGAGGTTAAAAAACCATTTAAGAAATAAAATGAAACACCAGAGATTAAGTGATTCGGCTGTACTGAATGTAAAGAAAAACAAAGAGCTAAAAGCTTGGATTTGGAAAACACTTTTGAGGAATTTGCGACAAAACATCACAGAAAATTGCTGTTGAAATATATTCATTAATATTTTAACTTAATTACCTAATGTACTACTAATTTATTTTCTAAATTGTGTTTATGTGAATAGTTATGTTAACGCATGGAAAATGCCAGGAGGGATAGACAGGTATCAGATAGACTACATTCTGGTTAGGAAGAGATTTAGAAATCAAGTAAAAGACTGTAAGAGTTATCCAGGAGCAGATGTAGACAGCGACCACAACTTGGTAGTCATGAAAGCTAGATTAAAGTTCAAAAATCTAAAAACCCGGAAGGATAAGAAACGTATAAATGTAGACATATTGAGGGATCAGAATATGAAAGATAAGTTCCAGGAGAAAACAGATCAATTAATAAATAAAGCGAGTAAGGACGAAATCAAGAACGCAGAAACTGAATGGGAGGGTATCAAGAATAGTCTAGATTCCGCGGCTACGGATGTTTTAGGACACGATAAAAGGGAAACTAGGAAGCCCTGGATAACGGACGAAATCTTAAACTTAATGCAAAAGAGACGAGGCTACAAAAACAGACGAGACGAAGAAGGACTGAAAACTTATAAGTCAATAAAGTGGGAAATCATTAGAAAATGTAGAAAAGCGAAAGAACAGTGGATAGAGGATAAATGCAAAGAAGTAGAAGATAAGTTGCAAGTAGGTAAGACCGATGAGGTTTACAAACTAATTAAGAGGAACTTCAGGGATATAGGAACAATAAGTAGAAACGTTAGGAGTCAATCGGAGGACATACTGATCGGAAGAGAGGAGAAAGCGGATAGATGGAAGCAGTACTTAGAAAATTTATGCGAGGGTCAGGAATTAGGAGAGATATGAGAGGAAGAATCTAGCATCGATAGGGAAGATGTAAGAAAACCTATATTGAAAGAGGAATTTGAAATAGCACTAAGGGGGCTAAGGAATAATAGAGCGCTGGGTGTAGATAAAGTACAGGCGGAAATTTTGAAATGTGCGGGACAGAAAGTAGTGAATAGAATGTTTGAACTGGTAAAATACATATACGAAACAGGCGAGATGCCGGAGGATTATAAGAGGAACATTATCGTTACTATACCGAAAAAGAGATGAGCCGACAAATGCGAGAACTTTAGAACGATTAGCCTAACTTCCCATGCGTCAAAAATCTTAACCAGAATAGTGCAGAAGAGGATGGAAAATAGAGCGGAGGAAATACTAGGAGAAGACCAATTCGGGTTTAGGCGAAATAGGGGAACTAGCGAAGCTATTCTGGCGCTAAGAGTAATGTTAGGGAAAACAATAGAAAAAGGAAAGAACGCTTATATAGGATTTGTAGATTTAGAAAAAGCTTTTGATAATGTAAGATGGGAAAAATGTTCGAGATACTAAAGAGCGCGGGAATGAAGTATAGAGATAGGAGAGTAGTACACAATCTATACAAAGTGCAAACTGCTGTTATAGAAGTAGAAGGGGAAAGAAGGGAAGTAGGTATTAGGAAAGGAGTAAGACAAGGATGTACGCTATCACCACTAATTTTTAATACGTACATCGAAGAGGCGATTAATGTGGTACAAGATTTCGGGAGTGGATTTCGGGATTAAAGTACAGGGACAGAAACTAAAAATGCTGAGATTCGCGGTTGATATAGCAGTATTAGCATCTAGTAAGGAGGAATTAGAATCAATGGAGGCAGTGTTGACAGAGGAATACGGAATGAGGGTGAATAAAAACAAAACTAAAGTGTTAGTGTACAGAGGGCGCGAGAGCAGAGCAAAAACGAGAGTACAAATTAATAATGAAAGATTGGAGGAAGTTAAAGACTTCACTTATTTAGGAAGTAAAATAAATTGGGATGGAAGAAGCGATAAAGACATAAAACAAAGAATAGCGCAGGGTCGAGTAGCTTTTAACAAAAAGAAAGTACATTTATGCTCGGGGGTAATAAACCTAGAAACAAGGAAGAGACTTTTGAAAACATATCTATGGAGCACGGCACTATACGGTTGCGAAACCTGGACGATAGGGGAAGCAAGTAGGAAGAAATTAGAAGGTTTTGAGATGTGGTGTTACCGAAGAATGATAAAAATACCATGGACTGATAGGGTTAGAAACGAAGAAGTATTGGAGAAAGTCGGCGAGAAAAGAAGTATGTAGAAAAACATAAAGAAGAGAAGAGATAGAATGGTAGGCCACTTGCTGAGACATGGAGGAATAGTCCGCGATATTTTGGAGGCAGAAATAGGAGTGAAGAAAGGCGGAGGTAGGCCTAGATTAGACTACTGCTCGCAAATAGTAAGGGATGTAGGTTGTAGCACAATTAGCGAAATGCGTAGGTTAGCACAAGATAGGAGAAGCTGGAGGTTAGCGTTCAACCAGTCTTAGGACTAATGACCTAATGATGATGATGATGTTTATGTTAATATGTTTATATCTTTATATTTTTATTTGTTACTCGGTGCTATATAATTAGTACCTTTATGCAAATGTATCGATAATGAATTAATTAATGCCCCCCCCCCCCCCACCCAATACACACATCCTAAATATGTGCCCAGTTCAAAAATTTTGTACCAAATTGTGCCCACCTGCCCACCTATTTTAGAAATCCTGGCGCCGTCACTGAACACAGTTCTAAAACCACCACGGTGGCATGCATCTGTGAAACTAACGTCGCATTTCGGTTTTCAATAGTTTTCACTAAATGGCGGTAGTGTGTCACTATTTACTATTCCCAGTTGGTGCCAATTTGTATCGGCTGAACTGACACATCGCGAATTGATCCGTTACACGATCCGTTAAAAAGAAAGGTGATCCGTGTAATGTAAATGAATAATACCATAATGATTTATTTGTATTTACTAAACGGCTGTTCTCGTGTGTGTGTCACGAAATTTTTAGGTCGATGTACAAAATGCTTTTCGTTCGAATTTCTACATTTTGACAAAATCAGTATAGTAAATCGACCCCAATTCAGCGCTCAGCGTTGGCATATAGCCAGGAGAATAGCTCTTATGATTTAATTTGTTTAGTCCTTATTATATAAACCTTTTGCAGATGGGGTAGAGTATAATAATCTTGCTTCAGTAGTTTAAAAGATTTTCTGCTAATTTTTTGGAAAGTTTGTAAAATCCTATTGAATATGTTGATACTTTGCCTTGATGTCTTCCATTAGTTTAAAGTTTCTGTACTTGTTTATGTACTAGGTTTTTTCTTACTATCAGGCTCATACTTGATTTATATCTTGAAATAATTAGATATTGAAATAATTATAATATAGATTTTTTTTTTGTCATTCTTGGTTATCTTATATATCTATCTACGTTTAGTACACTTCTATATCAGTTTATTGAAACAATAAAATAATATTAAATGTATCATAAGGCAAAACGTTGCCTTATGTATGTACATATAATATACAGAATGTCAAATATTCAGAAGCGACATAACTCACACCTAAAAACCTAACGAAAGTTAAAATTGAAGAGTTTTCTTGTGTTAACCAACCAAGTAGGCTAAGGCCAACATTACTACCATGCAAAGCTTAAACTGACATATTTTAGAAATCTTTATCTTTTCAATAAATCGGACAACAATCGATTTTTTTTATTGAAAATATTCATAATAATCTAACGTATAGATGAGTTGTTTTTAGAAAAAATGTGTAGCGACGCGTTAAACTGGCGCATTAGCAAGGATAATGAGTGTGCCTCGATAGCTCAGCGGTCAGAGCAACCAACCGGAAATTGGGAGATCCGGGTTCGATTCCCGGTCAAGGCATATGCACTTTTATCCTTGCTATCGCCAAAGTGGTGACCCCGACGTGATGCGATTCGTTTCAGTACATCCAACCTCCCTTACATCTCAAATTTGCTGATTCGACTCCCGTCCTATCCATCGCCCTATAGTCCGGGGGTTGCCGAACAACGATTCGTAAGAATGTCGAACGCGGTCACATTCCGTTAATTGTATCGAGACAAACCATGTCTCTAGGGAGGGGAGTACTGTAGCGACGCGTTAAAACTGGCGCATTAGCAAGCATAATGAGTGTGCCTCGATAGCTCAGCGGTCAGAGCAACCAAACGGAAATTGGGAGATCCGCGATCGATTCCCGGTCAAGGCATATGCACTTTTATCCTTCTTTGAAATCTTCTTGTGAATATCTTCTTTATTATACGGGCAAAAATTTTTCATTTAAACAATTTCCTTCGGGAAGTTCATTCTTTATGTGTACCCGAAATTTTATGAAATTCTATAGAAAAGTGGATTTCAGGAGAAACTGCCTGAATAGCTTTGTTGAGTTATTTTCTTGGAATTAGTATTCTAGTTAATTGCCAATGCTTCCTGATCGTTCTTTTATATGAAATATTTCCCTTGTTGTTGCAGAGCTGCCTTCATTTTTTCTTAGTAAGTCATTTAAGATCTTGGTGTCGTATTCTACGCTGCCTGTTGGATAACTTGGTTAAAATACTCTACTGCATTTTCTAGGTCTTCTATGATGTTTAGAGGTATTTGATGAGGTATATTTTTTGAAGAAATATCCCTGTAGTTTAAAAAAAAAGATATAGAAGTCTGTGACTTCTCGCGACTGCGTACTACTTTTTCTCTCAAAAATTAGTCCTAAACATCATGCGCCGGCTTTTCTGTTTCCTTTGTAGTTTATCTGTTCTAAAACACTTGTACCCTGTACATATAGGTACAGGGTGGTGGAATGGGTTTTAGTTTTAAAATAATACAAGCGACAGGTTGATACGTGGACAATTTGTCCACGCATTTAATTAACACCCTATATAATTGTTTAAACGTAACCATTACAACAGAGTCGTCAACAGAGCTATAAAAACAAAAAAGTCGCCTACTGAACCAGTTCAGTACACGCCAAAAGAAGACACTTCCGGTTCGCGCAAGTTATTTCATCGCTGTCAGCAAGCGTCGCTCTAACCAACTCAAAAATCCACAGTCGCTGCCTAGCAAACAAGAGACCGGCATTTCCTGTTAGCTGTTGACCTACCCCAACTCCGTGGCGCAACGAACGGGCAAACGCTACATAAGTATTTACGTACAATATATACACATCGATCGTTCGAAGGGCGCGAAATTATTTATCTTTCTCTATGAAATATAAACCCTTTTAGGAAGTCTTTATTCGGGGGAGAAAGCGGCAGGGAAGACGGGCGGCAATAAACGGGAACGGCCACGGGGAATTTGAGATATCGGGATTTTAATCTCATGGCAAAAGGGTGAATTGTGGGAAACTACTTTTATGAAAGCGTAAAATTCGTCTCCGACGTTCGGGACGCGCAGTGCGTTGCCGGACACGCAGATAGCGGCATATACAGGGTGAGTTAATTATGGGAAAATATCGAGGATAATAAAACTGTACATCCAACTATCCAGTGGCGTAGCTACCAAGGGGCTAGGCGGGGCAGTGCCCCGGGGCCCTCAATCTCAGGGGGCCCTCGAATCCTTACCAGAAAATCTCAATCGAACTCAACTTTTGAAAATTTCTCCCATTTTCAAAATAAATATGACAGGTGGCAACTCGAGTTTAATCATGGCAACTCAGTTGTGAGCAATTCCAAAGTTATAAAAAGGGAATTCCCCTAAATTATTTGTGTGGGTTGACAGTGTTATTAATGTTTTCATCAATTTGTCGGATATCAATATCTGCATATTATTATTTATCGATGTGCGTTTTTGTGATTCGCGATTGTGAACTTCGAGTCAAGATTTTTTTTCGAGAATGGTTAAAAAGTTAATGTATCAGGAGTAAGTAAGCGTATGTCAATAAATTTTTTGTACTGGTCCATACAAAAGTTCAATTTTATTTGATTATAGTACGTATACATAGTTACGTAAAGAAATCTATAGATTTCAGCTACTCACTATATAACGCAAAATACCGTGAAAAATACAAGTCACATGCGGTAGGTAGGGGGCCGTCCATTAATTACGTGATGTTTTTTTGTCATTTTTTAAACCGTCAAATGTGGTAACACTGGCGGCGATAAAATGTTTGCCGGGGATTCCCCAACGACGTCTTGTATCGTATCATTACGTTTCTCTTTCCTTTTACTTGTAACGTTGTCAGTGAACAGTGAGTACCGACTTGAGTACAATCTTACATAAATATTGCATAAATAAATTAGAAAACTAATATTATGGACAAAAAAAAGAAACCCAGTGGTGCATTTAAACGCAAACAACGTCAAGAAAGAGAAGAAAGTAAACAAAAATTGCCCAAAATTGACAAGTTTTTTAGTCAGCCTTCTGCAAGTACTTCTGGACAAAATATTTCTATTGATAGTGACTCAAATAATGTGGTAACTGCAGTGTTGGTTGAGAATCCTACTGAAGAAGATTCAACAATTATTGCAGTTGAAGATACTTCCGCCGCCGATCATGTGAACGTGGATGATGTTTGTACGGCACCTATGAACATAAGAACGGATGATTTGGAGAAACCACAGACCTCTACATTTTTCGAAAATGTGTTCGATAAATCGCTTTATGACTTGGGAAACTTCACGAACAAAATACTAAATGATAATGAAAGACGTCAAATTCTTGATATGGGACCTTTACAGCCATTAGGACCTTTTCCAACTGATATTAACCAGAACAATAGGTGTTTTTCAAAATCATACTACGTTTCAAGTTCAAAATATGGACCAGTTAATCGTTTTTGGTTGTGCTATTCCAAAACACTAGACGCTGCCTATTGTCAACCCTGCTGGTTATTTGCTTCACAGAGGAATAATGTCTGGTGTACGGGAATTCGTGATTGGAAACATTAATCAGAAAGAATTAAACAACACAGTTATTCGAGTGACCATACGGAATCATGTGCTGTGTATGAATTTTGGAAAAAAAATGATACTATCGACAAGGAACTTGAAAATGAAATTCGCAAAGAAACATCCTTTTGGAAAATGGTTCTTCAAAGGTTATTTGATATCATACTTACCCTAGCAAAGAGTTCTTTGGCTTTGAGAGGACATCGAGAAGACTTAAGTCAGGAAGGATACCATGGAAATTTTTTGTCCTTTGTAGAGCTTGTCGCCCGATATGATCACATTTTGCGGCAAGTTTTGGATATGCCCAAAGGTAATAATAATAATTTTATTTTGTTTTAATATTATTCATAATTATTAACTGTTTAATATCAGGGCTTTTTAAAATTGTGTTTTTTATGTTTTTAGGATCTACAAGATATCTGAGTGCAACAATTCAGAATGAAATGATTGAGTGCTTGGGGACCAAACTCGAAATCCATCTACTAGAACAAATTAGGGCGTCACCGTTTTTCGCCATCATAATGGATACGACACAGGACACATCGAAGGTAGATCAGCTAAGCATTGTTGTGAGGTATGCAGTAATAACCAGATCGGAAAATAGACAGCCAATTGATATAGAAATAAAAGAAGTGTTTCTAGGCTTTTATGCAGCCATCAAACACGGCGCAGCAGATTTAGTCAATCAAGTAACTACATTATTTAAAGACAAAAATATTGATTTAAAAAAATGTGTGGGGCAAGGTTATGATGGAGCCAATGTGATGAGTGGTGTGTATAATGGTGTACAAAAACGTATTAAGGATATCCAGCCTAAAGCGGAGTATGTACATTGTGCCACTCATAACTTAAATTTGGTGATAAATGATGCCATTAGCAGTTGTGTGGAAATACAGAATTTTTTCGCAACGTTGCAAGATTTGTATAACTTTTTCGGAAACAGTATCAAGCGTTGGGATCTACTATCAAAATTCACAGGCGAATCAGACACCACTCTAAAAAAACTAAATCCCACTAGATGGTCCAGTAGAGTCAATACGATATCTGCAATAAAACTTCGTTTTTTTGATATTATCAAAGCATTATCAGAAATGGTTCTAAAGAGTCCTAATAAAGATGAGCGTAATGAAGCAGAGAGTATTAAAACAAAAATGCTAAATTTCGAGTTTGTGTTGCTTTGTGAATTCATGCATATTGTATTGAATGACATCAATTATGCATCCAAAATTTTACAAAAATCCGACATAAATTTGGACGAGGCAAGTAAAGCTTTAGCAGAGACCAAAGCAAAGTTGCAAATTTATAGAAATGATTTCGAATTATTCAAGTGCAAAGCCTGTGAAACTGCAAGAAAATATGGTATAGATACCCATTTTCAAGAAAAAAGGCAAAGGAAACTAAAAAAACATTTTGATGAATTAACTGCTGATCACCGATTTTCAAACTGAGAAGAAATATTTAAAATTGTGATTTTCCATAAGGTACTTGATACATTAATAGCTCAATTAAATACCCGTTTTACTAGCATGAGTGCAGTTTGTCAAACATTCGAATTTCTAACACCAACATTTTTATTACATGTTGATGAAGCAACTTTATTACAAAAGTGTGACAATTTCCAAAGAAAATATTCCGATATAATAGGCCCTAGCTTTTCACTTCAATTTGTTAATATTTACCACCTACTTGTACCTCAATTAACTCAAGCATGGACTGTTCACCAATTATGTAAGGAAATAATGAGTAAATATGGAGTGCTAGAATGCGATCTAACGGAAGTATTTACAACAATGTTATTATTCTTTACAATTCCTGTCACTTCTGCAGTAGCTGAAAGGTCATTCAGCAAATTAAAAATAATAAAAAATTATTTAAGAAATAGTATGGGCCAAACTCGACTCCGACATTTATCGCTAATAGCAATTGAAAACAAAACCGCATCAAGTCTGGATTTAACCGAAGTAATTGATACTTTTGCGAAAACTAAAGCTAGGAAAAGATTGTCATAATTATAATCGTTATTTAGTCTGTTGGTAGGTCTGAACTTTATAATATATATTATTAATTTTAATTAATTGACCTTTATAATAATTAGAAGTAGCCATTATATGATTTTGTTTTTGTTTAGTTTATACTTTAGTGTATTTTTGTTAATTAATTAAGAAAACATACTGTCTAAGTTTTATAATTTTTGTAAATAGCTTGCATCGGCGATAGGTTAAATAACTGTAAGCTGGTGCAACGTATCTACGAATAAATAAATAAATAAATATATAATAAACCCTTGAATCTTTTCTATTTCGTTTTATTGCCCAATACCTACACCAAGTATTAAAATAATTGTAATTTATGTTGTTAGTGTTTAATAGGTTTATTACCTGCCCATGCACGAAAAAGAGCTGATGATAAAGTTGCTTAGCATTTTTAAAGTATTTGTATATTTAATGATTTTACTTCAAAAAACCTTACCAGTTTTGATAGCAGTGGGCCCCATTTTTTATTTGCCCCAGGGCCCTAGGTTACGCCACTGCAACTATCAAAAAAAAAAAAAAAAAAATATATATATATATATATATATATATATATATATATATATATATATATATATATATATATATTGTAATTATTTACTTTGCACAAGCTCCTGGAAAAAATTAAAGCATCAGTGAAACTTCATATTATTACTCTTATTTTTGTTAAGATTTAAATTATACTACCTACGTGATGTTACAATTAAATGATTTCAACTAATGTTTAACGAATTAGGATGGTATTATCTGGAAAAAACATAAATAAATAACAGAAAGGAACATTAATGTCAAATGCAATGATTTAATGTTTTCATTAACGATGTTAATGAAGAAACTTTAAAAAATTGGAGATGAAATTAAATTGCAAGAATTTTAATTCAGTAGCGTGTATATCCCCTATAGAAAAGAGTATGAGATTCTCATGTCTGCGTAGAAGAGAGAGTGTGTACATTCTGTGTACATCTCAACTCTGTGTACATTCATACATACTCGATATTCAGTCTCCAAAGGTCTCAATGTGACTGAGTAAAAACCAGGCTATTTACTGCATAACTCATGGGCAGTGCGATATCGCAGATTTGAGACTTGTTCTTATTATTGACAAGCTGTACATACTTGGCGTTTCAAAGCTGGTGCCCTGTCTTTCTTTTATCTAATATTCAATGTCAAAGTCAGTAAAGCATCAACGGCAAAAAATACGTATAAATAAATAAATTCTGTAAAATATTTCCAAAACTAATCTAGACATCCGTAATGTTTTGAGCCTTTTCTTGAGCATACAATTCTGCAACTTTAACTTAATTAAACCTAAAAGAAGAGTTTTTTTTTCTAGTTTTAATTACTTCCCAATGATATCAAATTAGTTGGTGAAACGGGCGCCGAGAAACGTGTAGTTTTTCAGTATTTGTGGAAGACTGGTCTTCTCTTTTTGTAGCTGCATCTAAGGTTCTAGAAAGTTCTAGGTTGCCCTTTACCTAGAACTAAGGTTCTAGCTCTCTACCGTTTCCGAGACTCCATGGTGAGACACGGTATATATGAAATTTTCTTCATTTTTAAGTATTGGTACATCAACAAATGGTAGTTGTTTATTGTTGTCAATTTCGTATGTAGGTGAAGGGAAATTTACAGACACCAAACAGTTATTTAGTTTCGAAATAAACCTATCTATACGGCGAAACGTACGTCGTTGCCGCTTCCGTATTTATAGAAACCTGGCGCTCTGTCTTTTTTTAATGTTCAATGTCAAAGGCAGCAGAACATCAACTTATAAATACGTTATTTTCTGTAAAATATTTCCAAAACTAACCTAGACATCCGTAATGTCTTGACACCCTTTTATTGAGCATATAATTCTGCAACTTTAACTTAAATAAACCTAAAAAAAGAGTTTTTTTTCTAGTTTCAATTACTTCCCAATGAAATTAGTTGGCGAAACGGGCGCCGAGAAACGTGTAGTTTTTCAGTATTCGTGAAATTCGCAGGTCTTCCCTTTTTGCTGCTGCATCGAAGGTTCTAGAAGGTTCTAGGTTGCCCTTTACCTAGAACTAAGGTTCTAGCTCTCTACCGTTTCCGAGACTCCATGGTGAGACACGGTGAAAATGAAATTTAATTCTATTTTCTTCATTTTTAAGTATCGGTACATCAACAAATGGTAGTTGTTTATTGTTGTCAATTTCGTATGTAGGTGAAGGGAAATTTACAGACGCCAAACAGTTATTTAGTTTCAAAATAAACCTATCTATACGGCGAAACGTACGTCGTTGCCGCTTCCGTATTTATAGAAACCTGGCGCTCTGTCTTTTTTTAATGTTCAATGTCAAAGGCAGCAAAAAGTGAACTTATAAATACGTTATTTTCTGTAAAATATTTCCAAAACTAACCTAGACATCCGTAATGTCTTGACACCCTTTTATTGAGCATATAATTCTGCAACTTTAACTTAAATAAACCTAAAAAAAGAGTTTTTTTTCTAGTTTCAATTACTTCCCAATGAAATTAGTTGGCGAAACGGGCGCCGAGAAACGTGTAGTTTTTCAGTATTCGTGGAATTCGCAGGTCTTCCCTTTTTGCTGCTGCATCGAAGGTTCTAGAAGGTTCTAGGTTGCCCTTTACCTAGAACTAAGGTTCTAGCTCTCTACCGTTTCCGAGACTCCATGGTGAGACACGGTGAAAATGAACTTTAATTCTATTTTCTTCATTTTTAAGTATCGGTACATCAACAAATGGTAGTTGTTTATTGTTGTCAATTTCGTATGTAGGTGAAGGGAAATTTACAGACGCCAAACAGTTATTTAGTTTCAAAATAAACCTATCTATACGGCGAAACGTACGTCGTTGCCGCTTCCGTATTTATAGAAACCTGGCGCTCTGTCTTTTTTAATGTTCAATGTCAAAGGCAGCAAAAAGTCAACTTATAAATACGTTATTTTCTGTAAAATATTTCCAAAACTAATCTAGACATCCGTAATGTCTTGACACCCTTTTCTTGAGCATACAATTCTGTAACTTTAACTTAATTAAACCTAACAAAAGAGTTTCTTTTCTAGTTTTTATTACTTTCCAATGATATCAAATTAGTTGGCGAAACGGGCGCCGAGAAACGTATAGGTTTTCAGTATTCGTGGTAAACTGGTCTTCCCTTCTTGCTGCTGCATCGAAAGTTCTAGAAGGTTCTAGGTTGCCCTTTACCTAGAACTAAGGTTCTAGCTCTCTACCGTTTCCGAGACCCCATGAGACACGGTGTACATGCAATTCAATTCAATTTTCATCATTTCTAAGTATTGGTACATCAACAAATGGTAGTTGCTTATTGTTGTCAATTTAGTATATAGGTGAAATGAAATTTACAGACGCCAAACAGCTATTATTTTTACGCACTCTGGAAAAGTAATGTAATCGTGTAAAAAATTGGAAAAACATTTTTTTGGCGTTTATTTTTCGTTTTTCGGCCTAAAAACAAAAAAAAATTATTTCCAAAAAAATTTTGCTGTATGTGTGTGTGTGTATTTGTGTGTATGTGTGTCGTTGTTGTCGTCGTCGTCGTTGTCGTTGTCGACGTTTTCGTCGGCATTTAAAAATCTTGTTAGCACGATAACTCAACTAAATCGTGTCGGATCGATGGGTTTTGACTGATTCTGATCGGAAACGTCTCTCAGACGACACCTATTGAATTTGAGGTAGATAGGACACGCTCTACCATGTTCATGGGTCATACGAAAGCATAATGGTGGACTATTTAAGATTTTTTTTTAGCACGATCACTCAATTAAATCGTGTTGGATCGATCGGGTATCGACTGATTCTGATTAGGGACGTCTACCAGACGACATCTATTGATTTTGAGGTGGATAAGACACACCCCACCCTGTTCATGGGTCATGAGAAAGCACGATGGTGGACTATTTGAGAAAAATTGTAAAAAAAAATTAGAAAAAAAGTAAAACTGTAGCATAAAACATATTCTGCATTTACATATGTTGGTTGATTTTTTCTCGGCCACTCAATTTCCAGATAAAGATGTTCTACATGCGAAAAAGTCTGTTTTAAGGTTTTAAAACTGTTTGTTTAGTTTTGAAACAAAGCTATCTATACGGCGAAACGTACGCCGTTGCCGCTTCTCTATTTATGGAAAGCCGATGCCCTGTCTTTTTTTCTAATATTCAATGTCAAAGTCGGTAAAGCATCAACTTATAAATACGTTATTTTCTTCAGAAAACCTAAATTATCGCCGGCTCCACGATATCTCGTATTAGAGGCCGCATCGTTCGACGTAAATCACGCGATGTCTATTACAAAGGCATCATCCCAACTACCTGAATCGTCGAGAAACTCGAAGCGCGCACTGGATGGTTACGCAGGCCAAAAATTGTTCTCGTCGTAGTAGGCGCTAATGATGGAAATTCGCAACGCAAGATGTTCACGGTGTAACTTCACCCCACGTCGCGTCGGATCGGCAAAGGGTCCTCTCATCGATCGCTCTATCTTTAATCCCATAATAGCCGCGATGTCGCTCATCTGTTTCATGGGAAACCGGTGCTGCGGTGCTTTTCAGGAGTCCTCGTATCGTGTTCGCGCCCCCTTTCCTCGGCTTATTCCACCGTGATGCTTTTCACAAAGGGCCGTTTTTTGCCGTCCTAGTTTTTCGGACCGCGACCGGCGCGGCGTAGGAAACTCTAGGTAGAGGCTTATTTACTCCCGTCCCGTGTCGTCCAACGGTTTGACGGGGCAGATTCATCTCGTGATTCGGTTCAAGGTTCATGTTTCACGATGAAGTGACAGTCCAGTAAAATTGTCCGAACGCAAAAAAATATATTTAAGTTTGTTTCTTAATTTCAATTTTGCACCAATAATTTGCACGACATGAATCAAATTTGCGATTGCCGAAGAATAGAATGGATCTGATATACAAATTTTTCCTAAAAACTAAAAATGGCCTAAACCGAATCCTTT
Organism: Rosalia funebris; assembly: GCA_037954035.1. Lineage (NCBI taxonomy): Eukaryota > Metazoa > Arthropoda > Insecta > Coleoptera > Cerambycidae > Rosalia > Rosalia funebris. The sequence goes on along the minus strand of JAZFAV010000034.1, from coordinate 13,541,355 downwards.
TAACTCATTGTTTTCGAACTATAGGACGATTTTCGATTTTAATAACATCGTAAACAGTGACAATATATTCTGAATATGTCTCGAATGGCCTTGATTTACTAAATATGGTTAAGGAGAGAGACTTCCTAGAAGTCATTCTAGTTTAGTCCAGGAGCATTAGACCAAAATCGATAAAAATTTCCGGGTAATTTTAGGAAGAATGAAACATTAGACTATTTGCTAGATTATACTATACTTATTACTAGTTTCAGTTTGTGGATTCTAATTTTGTGGCGTTTTTAAATTATTAATAATTAAACTTAAAGAATTGCAAAATAAACAGTTTTAAAACCTTAAAACGGACTTTTCCGCGCGCAAAACATCTCTATCTCGAACATTAGTGGTCGAGAAAAAATAAACCAACACATAAATGCAGAATATGTGTTTTATGCGACAGTTTTACTTTTTTCATTGGCGACTGCTTCAGTGCTGTATCAATACATTTGAGATCCAACGAAATTTTTTTACTTTTCCGCACTCCACTATAAGCGGAAAAGTAATGTAATCGTGTAAAGAAAAAATGAAAAAACCTAATTTTTTTTGGGTTTATTTTTCGATCTAAAAGGGTTAAAGTGGTTTAAAATGGTTTTTAAAAATGTTTTACTGTGTGCGTGTCGTCGTTGTCATCGGCATTTATTCTTGTTAGCACGATAACTCAACTAAATCGTGTCGGATCGATAGGGTTTTGACTGATTCTGATCGGGGACGTCTCCCAGACGACACTTATTGATTTTGAGGTGAAGATTTTAATCAATAATTTGAAAACATCGCAAAATTAAAATCCACAACCTGAAACTAGTAATAAGTACAGTATAATCTATCGAACAGTGTAAGTTTCCATCCTAAAATTATCCGGATTTGAAATGTCTAATGCTCCTAGAATAGTTGAGAAAGATATCAAGTCACAGACAAATTCACAAACTTTCCTTGCTTGGCAGCTCACTGTGTAAAAGTACTGTGAAGAAAGTACTCCAGAGCCAGTGGCGTATCAATGGTAGAAAATTATATAGTAATATATTGAAAATTATATAAAATATGTATATGAAACCGGACACCAGTTTTCCACGAACACCGAAAGCATACACGTTTGTCGACACGCGTTTCGTAAACCAAGTTGATACCATCAGGAGATTATACGAACAGTTTTAATCTGCTTCCGTGGAGAACTTGTCTCCCGTTTTTGCTGCATCACAGGTTCCAGTCCCTTTCTGGGATTAGTTATATGTACAATATTTTTTCTAGTACCTACTCAAAATATACACAAAAATAATTGATTTCTAAAACAAAACTGCTATACATATAGTATATGTATATAAGTATAGGATAATAGCACATATTATTTAGTATGTAGCATTCTACTATCGTTTAAAGTCAAAGAATGCTTTTATGTTTCATAAATAAATTTTTTAGTGATTACATACTTACTCTTAAAATTTTTTTAACGGCCCTGTATCATATGGCATAAACGTTCATTATATAGGTATTGTTGATGAAAATAATTCAAAAAAAAAAAATAAATCGCGACTCTTGTGAGGTGCGTTGTTGTAAGATTTTTTTATCGGATGTCAAGAAAAATGTAATATTCAAAAGATATATACAAGGTATATATTCAAAAATATATTAATTGTATATAGTTTTGAAAAATGTTGTCGCCAAAAAGTTTGCAGTGGAAAAAATTTGTTTCACTTTTTTCTTTTCCTTTTTTGAGAAATAATTTGTACAATATAAATTAAAGTCATATATTTTTAGCTGTTTCTAAGGCATACAGCGAATCTGATATATGTATTTCTTTCTAAAAATAAAAATGGTGTAAATCGAATGTTTCTATCTCTCGTAAAACTATAGTGTTACACTTATTTGAATCATACCACATCATCATCATTAGGTCATCAGTCCTAAGACTGGTTGGACGCTAACCTCCAGCTTCTCCTATCTTGTGCTAACCTACGCATTTCGCTAATTGTGCTACAACCTACATCCCTTACTATTTGTGAGCAGTAGTCTAATCTAGGCCTACCTCTGCCTTTCTTCACTCCTATTTCTGCCTCCAAAATATCGCGGACTATTCCCCCATGTCTCAGCAAGTGGCCTACCATTCTATCTCTTCTCTTCTTTAAGTTTTTCCACATACTCCTTTTCTCGCCGACTTTCTCCAATACTTCTTCGTTTCTAACCCTATCAGTCCATGGTATTTTCATCATTCTTCGGTAACACCACATCTCAAAAGCTTCTAATTTCTTCCTACTTGCTTCCCCTACCGTCCAGGTTTCGCAGCCGTAAAGTGCCGTGCTCCATACATATGTTTTCAAAAATCTCTTCCTTGTTTCTAAGTTTATTACCCCCGAGCATAAAAGTGCTTTCTTTTTGTTAAAAGCTACTCGACCCTGCGCTATTCTTTGTTTTATGTCTTTATCGCTTCTTCCATCCCAATTTATTTTACTTCCTAAATAAGTGAAGTCTTTAACTTCCTCCAATTTTTCATTATTAATTTGTACTTTCGTTTTTGCTCTGCTCTCACGCCCTCTGCACACTAACACTTTAGTTTTGTTTTTATTCACCCTCATTCCGTATTCCTCTGTCAACACTGCCTCCATTTCGTTCAATGCTGATTCTAGTTCCTCCTTACTAGATGCTAATACTGCTATATCATTCGCGAATCTCAGCATTTTTAGTTTCTGTCCCTGTACTTTAATCCCGAAATCCACTCTATCTTTTACCACATTAATCGCCTCTTCGATGTACAGATTAAAAATTAGTGGTGATAGCGTACATCCTTGTCTTACTCCTTTCCTAATACCTACTTCCCTTTCTTCCCCTTCTACTTCTATAACAGCAGTTTGCTCTATGTATAGATTGTGTACTACTCTCCTATCTCTATACTTCATTCCCGCGCTCTTTAGTATCTCGAACATTTTTTCCCATCTTACGTTATCAAAAGCTTTTTCTAAATCTACAAATCCTATATAAGCGTTCTTTCCTTTTTCTATTGTTTTCTCTAACATTACTCTTAGCGCCAGAATAGCTTCGCGAGTTCCCCTATTTCGCCTAAACCCGAATTGGTCTTCTCCTAGTATTTCCTCCGCTCTATTTTCCATCCTCTTCTGCACTATTCTAGTTAAGATTTTTGACGCATGGGAAGTTAGGCTAATCGTTCTAAAGTTTTCGCATTTGTCGGCTCCTCTCTTTTTCGGTATAGTAACGATAATGTTCCTCTTATAATCCTCCGGCATCTCGCCCGTTTCGTATATATATTTTACCAGTTCAAACATCCTATTTACTACTTTCTGTCCCGCACATTTCAAAATTTCCGCCTGTATTTTATCTACACCCGGCGCTCTATTATTCTTTAGCCCCCTTAGTGCTATTTCAAATTCCTCTCTCAATATAGGTTTTCCTACATCTTCCCTATCGATGCTAGATTCTTCCTCTAATATCTCTCCTAATTCCTGACCCTCGTATAAATTTCCTAAGTACTGCTTCCATCTATCCGCTTTCTCCTCTCTTCCTATCAGTATATCCCCCGATTGACTCCTAACATTTCTACTTATTGTTCCTACATCCCTGAAGTTCCTCTTAATTATTTTGTAAGCCTCATCGGTCTTACCTACTTGCAACTTATCTTCTACTTCTTTGCATTTCTCCTCTATCCATTGTTCTTTCGCTTTTCTACATTTTCTAATGATTTCCCACTTTATTGCCTTATACGTTTTCAGTCCTTCTTCGTCTCGTCTGTTTTTGTAGCCTCGTCTCTTTTGCATTAAGTTTAAGATTTCGTCCGTTATCCAGGGCTTCCTAGCTTCCCTTTTATCGTGTCCTAAAACGTCCGTAGCCGCGGAAGCTAGACTATTCTTGATACCCTCCCACTCAGTTTCTGCGTTCTTGATTTCGTCCTTACTCGTTTTATTTATTAATTGATCTGTTTTCTCCTGGAACTTATCTTTCATATTCTGATCCCTCAATATGTCTACATCATACCACATATTTCGGAATAATATTTTAAAGAGTACTTTTCTTAATTCCCTAAAACTTGCGTTGAAAACATGCTTCCCTAAAAACTACATTTTGACTCACCCCGTATAATGACTGAGTTGTAACACTGTATTCTAACCGAGAAATGTTTTAATCAATAAGAAATTAATATGCCATCAAAAACCCATCTTAAATAAAACAATTTTCGTAATTACAATTTAATTTCAAGAAATATGCACCACAAAAAAAAAGTAAACAAAAGTAAGATTATTTCGGCTGATGTTTATTCGTTCGATCTTAAATTAGGACTTTCTTCTGCATATACAATTTAAAAACGATTGGTTAATCGTTTAATGTGCTATAGTTACGAGTATGTCACACTTTCGAGGCAAAACTTGTATCAATTCGAGACAAAACTATTTTCTTAATTATAATTCAATTACAAGGAATATGCCCCATCAAATAAAAACGTAAACAAAGTCACGTTATCGCGGCTGGTATCCGTACGCTCGGCTTTAAATTAGGTTTTAAGTTGGTATTCGGTTATATTTTTCACATTATTTTATAGTTAATAAAACTATAGTTATTTTTTGAAAATAGCTGAATTACCCACAAAGACGTAACATAATTTTAAAAGCAAAACCTGGTTATGTTCCAAAACTGAAATGCCACTAGGAATACGTAAAAGCACAACAGCATTACTGCACACAATTATTTGAAAAACATGAATATCTTGGAACAATATTTTAAGGAATACCTTTCTACAAATCATATTTTGACTCACCCTGTATTATTATGTTTGACTTGTAATACTGTATTGTAACCGAAATATGATTTAGTCAATCAGAGAATCATATACCACCATAAACCCATTTTAAATAAAACAAATTTCGTAATTATAATTTAATTTCAAGAAATATGCACCAAAAAAAAAAAAAAAAAATAACATTTAGGCTAGTATCCGTTTGTTCGGCCTTTTTATACATCTACAATTAGAAAAGAGTTTGTTAATTGTAATGAATACGTAAAAAGAAACAGCTTCTTACATAAAAAGAAAATATGTTTAGTGTTCTATGTTTATTTGTAGCTCTCAAATATTTTGAAATAATACTTTAAGGAGTTAGGTGTAAAATGTTTTTTAAAAGTCATATTCTAACTCGCCCTATATAACCGTGTTTGTTTAAACAGAAACATGTTTTTCTTAATAATTTAACTATAAATACCATCGTAAACCCGTTTGAGGTTGATTATAATTATTCTTCAAGAAAAATACCTCATCAAATAAAGGCAAAACTTAAAACAACAAAACTTTAAACAAAAATCTCGTTATCTCAGCTGGAATTCGTTCGGTGGGCCGTAAATTTGGCCATAAGTTGCATTCAACAGTTTTGGAACGAGACACGAATATTCTGGAACAATATTTTAAGGAATACGAAATGTATTCCTTAAAATATATTTTTCTAAAAATCATATTTTGACTCAACCTGGATAATTATTTTTTAATCGTAACGCTGTATTGTAACCGAAATATGTTTCAATCAATAAGAGAACCATATATCATCATAAATCCATTAAAAAAACTATTTACATAATTTAATTTCAAGAAATATACGCCATCAAAAAAAAAGGTAAACAAAAATCACATTATCTGGGCTGGTACCTGACCTTCGGCCTAAAATTAGAACTTTTTTACACATCTACAATTCAAAGCACGCGTGGCTGAACTAAATTTTACCTCAAAAATTTGTCACTATGGAACTCCCTATGGGAAACGTTAGATTGAAGGCTTCTGAAAATGATGCTTCAAACCGGAAAATCAGAACACGTGCTATTTTTTTTTGCCGTTAATTTTTTGGAAACAGCAAATAGGAAAATAGGAAAAAAAAATTTTTTTAATATTTTCTGGAGTTTTTCTTACATTACCATAGGATATAACGTCTATTCAGGAACTATAATGAACATAGATATTGACGGACATACAAATATGCACATATACATACATATACGTTACCTAGCGAAAAAAATATTGGCAATAGTAACAGTATGTATTCTTTTGATACATGATTACACTTTGCAATGATGCCTTTATTTGAATGTAACATCATTTATACACAAAAACTAAATAGTTTGTATTTTGTCTGAAAAATCATTGTTTACTGCAATAGTAATTGAAAATAAATGAATAATCAATAAGTGTCGTCTGGGAGACGTCCCCGATCAGAATCAGTCAAAACCCGATTGATCCGACACGATTTAGTTAAGTTATCGTGCTAACAAGAAATTTTATTAATGCCGACGACAACAACAACGACGACAACGACAACGACACAAACATAAAATTGTTTAAAACCAATTTTTTTTTTTGTTTTTATGCCGAAAAACGTTAGAAATAAACAGTTTTAAAGCCTTAAAACGGACTTTTCCGCATATAGGACATCTCTATCTTGGAATTGAGTGGCCCAGAAAAAGTAAACCAACACATAAATGTTTATGTGTTGGTTAAAATTTTTAAATATGTGTTTTATGTGACAGTTTTACTTTTTGAAAATAGTCCGCACTCGTGTTTTCTCATGACCCATGGACAGGGTGGGGTGTATCCTATCCACCTCAAAATCAATAGATGTCGTCTGGTAGACGTCTCTAATCAAAATCAGTCGAAACACGATCGATCCGACACGATTTAATTGAGTGATCGTGTTAACAAAAAAAAATTCTCAAATAGTCCACCATTGTGCTTTCTCATGACCCATGAACATGGTAGAGTGTGTTCTATCCATTTCAAAATCAATAGGTGTCGTCTGGGAGACGTTCCCGATCAGAATCAGTCAAAACCCGATGGATCCGACATGATTTAGTTGAGTTATCGTGCTAACAAGAAATTTTATTAATGCCAACGACAACGACACACACACACACACACACACACAAAATTGTTTAAAAACATTTTTTTTTTGTTATTAGGCCGAAAAACGCTAGAAAAATTTTTTTACACGATTACGCTACTTTTCCGCGTATAGTGGAGTGAATAAAAGTAAAAAGTATAATAATAACATCAAATGTACTGCAAATCAACAGATCAGCTTTAGTCTATTACACATGTTTGCTATTACTATTACCTAGGTATCGTATATTCGCACATAACTTTCAGTAATTTCTCGGCATATTCAGGATGATTATGGAATACCTTATATTTATTCCAAGTAGCTGTAAAATCAAAATGTACTGACTCGATAGCTTGTTCACAAAAAAACCCCTTTGGTGTTTAATCTAAAATTCGTCGACATAATGAAAAACTGCATGTACTTTTGGCGTGACTGAAATACCAAATCCAAATAGGGCGATTCTTCTTCCTGAAACAAGCGGTAACGACTTTTTGAAACTTCTCCAATACTGTAACATACCTCAGACACCCTAAACTACATATTTTTCTGAGCTTATCCACACTATTTAACATAGTTTTAAATTTTAAACAAACATTTTCTTTAAATACAGTTCCATTGCGCGTTTTTAAAGTCATATTCTGACCAACCCTGTATAATTATGTTTGAGTTTCAACAGAAACATAACTTCCTCAATAAATAAACACTAAATACCGTCGTAAACCCGTTCGAGACAAAGCTATTATCTTGATTACAATTCAGTTTCAAGAAATAGGAATGTAAACAAAAATCGCATTATCTCGGCTGGTATCCGTTCCTCGGGCCACGAACGGCGGTGCCTCATATCAATTTTACAACGACGCCCTTCGCCATTCGGCAGTTGCGCCCACAAGGACGATGCCCTCCAAATCCGTGAACTACGACGGCAAATGAGATGGTGCGGGGCCGCTTTTCGTGTCTTTCCGATTTATGGGTGCCTCGCCGAAATTTCAATGTGGATCAAGGCCCAGCTTTGCCGCCGGGTCCGTTTTCGAACCATCGCACACCAAGGTCAAAGCGGTCGTTTGTTGGGGGTTTGACAGCGGCTCAGCCGCCTGCAAGTGCTTTGCGGACGATTGATGGGTAAGTTGAGCGGCCGATGGAAAAAGGGAAACGGGCAAAACCCGCCCGCCGGCCGTGGTCTCAGGTAGATCCGTTCTGTTTATTTTTATCGCAAGATTGTAAAATGCGATAGAGCATGACAAAACTCTTACACGGCATGTACTTACTAATGTACAAACGATAATTTTTATGTATTTCTAGGAATGCTCGATGGACCGTTATTATCCTTTAGTACGACAGATTTTTGTGTATCTTTAGCCTACCTAACTACTACAAATGACAACTCGGAATAACAATTTTTTGCTTTCCCGCCAATTTTTTTTTTTTACATTATTTTGTCTTGAGAAGTTATAGTACCTAATAAAAAGTAAAGTTCTCGCTGGAACACAGACTGTTATAGTGTTCCAGTGTTGACTAAAGAAGACAAAACGCCAAAAATTAATAATAATAATAATAATAATAATAATAATAATAATAATAATAAAATATCTTCGTTCGTAAACATACATACATTAAGTACATGGTATAGTACCCCATCTATACTCTCTTAACATTTTCATTTAATTTATTTTATCTATCCTTAATCATTTTGGAATGTTAGAAAAATTATAACATGATAGAGAATATATGACAGATACTTGACAAAAACTACGCTATGTACAATAATAACTATGTACGATATTTATGAGCGATGCCACAACACACCAGTGGCGGCGACAGCGGTGGGCACGGGTGGGCGAACGCCCAGGCAAAATCCTTTTCGCCCAACCAGTGGCCCAACTTCTTATAACACCACTATGTCACATTCACAAATAAACTAATAAATATATTAGTTTATGTGTGAATTATATTAGTTTATGTGTGAATTAGGGTGAGCGAGGGCGTTAAATACGCCCTCGCTCACCCCAGATATTTCCTGCCTATTTTCGCCCAACCGCAAAATAATGCTAGCGCCGCCACTGCAACACACAATATTATTCTATTTAGAATTACTAATTATTCGTTTTCAATAAAGTATATATAATCAATAACGATACCTATTTATTTAATAGTAATAGTTTGAAGCTATCAGGGATATGATTGTAAACATGAGAAACAAATAAAAGCGACCACTGGTACGCGAAACCAAATTTTGTTGGTGTGAACACATTGAGCAACGACAATAATTTATAATTTTGTTAAGACGGTATCTAGTAATATGATCAATGCAAAAATAGATATCATGAACAGATAAATATCTAACGAAGAACGATATTACTATAATTTAGAATAGACAACACCAAAGTTTCACATCATTATTTCCTTATTTTAAAATTTACATATGTATAATAAATATACCATATATAGAAAAGACAACAGTTCAACAGCGAATAGTTTGTGTACAACTGTTTTATGAAAGTGAGCAATCATTTACAGTTGCATCAAGAAAAACTCGCATAAATTTAGGACAAAATGCAGCGCCTACAGAACTTAATCCCTAAACTTGAAGAGACGGGCTGTGTTATTGATAAGGCAACATCAATACGTCCTCGTCGTGGTCGATCAGACGAAAATATAAGATGGATAATACATTCATTCTATTTCGTGCACAATTGAATCCGCCAAGAGCTACCACGCATCGGATTCTATAGAAATATCGCATCAGTCAGCATACAAAACTCAGCTGACACAACAATTAAAAGTTACAAATCATTTACAATGTCGTAGATATGTTAATTGGATGATAAAAAAGAAAGAAGGTGATCTTGATTTTTGTAACAAAATATTGTTCAGCCAAGAAGCATATTGTCATATTGACGGATACGTTAGTAAACAAAATTATCGAATTTGCGGTGCTGAAAGTTCACATGCTGCTCACGAACAATAAATTGATTTACAGAGATGCACGGTTTGGTGCGCATTTTGCAGTGGTAGAGTAATTCAACCATACTTCTGTGAAAATTAATCTGTTGAGGCACGTTGACGTTTGTTTGTAGATAACAGTCGTTAGATATTGGCGCCCTATTTTTAACAGAACACGAATGGCGCGCAATTCAAATTCTATACTTCCAACTAAGACACTCCATATTATAATATCACACCTCACTTTTTGCAGGCTTTACGGACAATACATTTCTGCCATTAACTTTGAACTCTAAGTGCTGCATGAGATAGTGTTTTTTTTTGTGTTTAAAATAATACAATTTGACGTTATTTTGTTCAGTAATATTGAGCTCAGATCCTAATTGATATGTTCTGAAGCAACTGTGACTAATTAACAGTTAAATGAATAGAATATCCGTGTATCATCATCGAAAGCTTATATTTTGGTATACATAATGGATTTGAATATATCAGCTGTATATATATATATATATATATATATATATATATATATATATATATATATATATATATATATATATATATATATATATATATATATATATATATATAATATAGGCCCCAGAACATAGCTCTGTGGAACACCGATGTATACCACTCGTGTAGATTCGTTTCAGTATGAGGAAAGAATTGACTACAATATCATCCAAATCGAATATTTTTAATTTAAAACATTATATAGTACGGAAACGATAGTGACAATTTCTTTAGAAAAATCCAAGAGGATTAACATGCTGCATTAAATGCAGAAAAGAGTACCTGACGATGTAATAACATTGTTATTTATTAGTGCAGATAGTTAAAATGGAAGTTAGGTATATTATTAGTGGTGATTGATGGAGAAGCCGTGGGGGGAAGGAATGAAGCTGGGAGTTGATTCATGATGATCCAAAATGTGAAAAGCTTATATAAGCAAAAGTGAAATCATATGGAAGGAAATCATCGAAGTAGTGGAAGCATTCGTATTGACAGAGAAAGGTTGAAGATTTCTGTTGATACAAATAAAGTAGGGTTATCAGACACTATCACACTGAATATTTTCCAAAAAGATTTCGGAAGTGTCAAGACGTTGAATTCTGGAGTTAGTCCGTCACAAAGCTCTCTCAGCAAAACCAGTCCACTTTTCTCATCGGTGTTATTCAAAAGAATAACAATACAGTAAACAAATTGCATTTTCGTGGAGATATAAATCATAGTTATGTATACAATAACACAAATGATATACACTCTGTATTAATATATTCAAATGATGTTTTAAAGTGGTTACGCAGAAAAGTTGTTCTGTTATGTCTGCAATGACGTCATCTTCTTTTAAGGTACAGCAAGAACCTTGTGGTTTTCAAGAAGAACTAGATGATCATTCTTAGTCTTACTGTCATACTTGAACTGTTTTTGTTTCCATATCACCCTAGGACAGCCATGAATTTCTACTTCAGACCTTTTCCTTAATAATAATTCAATACATAGAAAAATATTATTAATAAACCTCGGATTTGAGTGCGGACATTTCAGAGTTGGACTTCTGATACGTGTTCTAAAATATCTACTAGAAATACAAACACCGTAAAGAAATATGTATCACAATCTTATAATAAATTATACAATAACACAAATTATGTCAGTAGCTTGTCCACACTGTCGTCCATTTTTTTGTAATGCAAATTAACTTCTTGTATATATTAGTAGAACGTTAACCAACAATTTTATATTAAATGAAATCTATTTACTGATCGCCTGCTACCTGCTTCTCTATTTGTTTCACTAGAAATATTGTCGGTGATACATTGCGCTATACGCTAATAGTAAAGGTATGCGAGGGCGAAAAGAAGAACATGGTTCTACTTTTTCTTACGGATGATGCGTCATACATGAAAGCGGCTTGGCGACTTTTGAACCTAACGTATAATTACGATATGTTACGTATAACGTGCCTAGCGCATGATTTTCATCGCTTAGCAGGGGCAATCTGTGGCCGTTATCCGAATGTCGATCGCCTGATAGCGAAGGTCAAACATGTCTTTGAAAGTCCCGCACAGAGTGGCATTATTTATAGAAATGCTTCCCCACACAGTTACCTCCAGCGCCTGTAAAAACCCGGTGGGGAACGTGGATCAAGGCAGCTTCATATTATTACTGCAATTTTGAGAATATCACCAGGGTATTTCAACAGTTGGATCCAAATGATACTATTGCTATTACGAATGCGCAACAAACTTTAGCGGATCCAGCTACTCAACAAGATTTGACATATATACCTGTACATATAAGGCAATTTTTCCCGCATATCAAAAGCCATTGAGAAGTTGGAAAAAAGACATAGACAGATGAATTTTCAATTGTGGATGCTATAAACGTTATTTCGGTCATTCGGCAGTATGTTTTTCAGTTGAAGAAGGATACTGCGAAGGCTATAAAGAAAAAATTTACTACAGTTTTAGATAACAACCTAGAGTTTTCCACTATAGCAGTTATAGTAGATATTTTACAGCAGAAGGAAGTGCATGTCCTAATCCAGGAATCAATAAGAAAGTTCTATAACATTATTCATTATTTCCGGTATGCTCCGTTGACTTTCGTTGATGTAGAATGATCATTTTCACATTATAAATGGATGTTTACTGACAGACGTCGCTTGTTGACTGCTGAACATTTAGAGCAGCTACTAATAATATACTCATGTGATCATACGCGTAAATACTGTTAGGTGTGTGGTGATGTTACCTTGAAGAACTACTGTGTTGTCCAGATTGTTTTGGCAGTACGGTGACGTGATGACTTGCCCTGTCCCCGGACCTAACTACGCATTTTTAGGAATACAATTCGTCATCTGTTCCTAAACGACCACGCAATGAAATATGAATTAACACATGTGAATAATTTTTATATGTAATCTGCTCTTCATTGTAAGTCCGCCTCTGTTATTTGCGACATGTCGGCAATCAAATTCGGGGCTTAATTATTAATAATTAGTACAGTAGAACCCCTCTGATCCGTCACCTTTGGGACTGTGGGTATGGTCGGAACGCAAAAAAGGTCGGATTATCAGAAAAAAGTAAAATAAACAATCTTTCAACTCAAGACTGACTGTATATATTGTTCTATGCAGTAAAAATATTGCAAGAAATCGCACAAAAGCTGATATTATTACATACATAATGAAAAAGAGCAATACTGTATGTATTTACTATACATATGTGTACTGTAAAAATTGGAGGTTATCTAGAAAAAAATTAAATAAAAGTTAAACTAAAAAAAAATAAAAATTTATTTACAAAAAAAGTCAGTTACACATTTTTGTTTAGCAGATGAAATTCTTGACTTAGCTGCAATATTCCTCCATTTCTTTATCCACAAAATGTCCATAGGTTTTGAGCTTGAGTCCTGCTCAATGTACTGAAGGGCCAATATCAAAAGCGTTTTTGGCGTCGGTGTTTGAAATCCGGGCAGGAGGTTCGTCATCATCACCGTCTGAGTCCTCGTTCACAGTTTCTTCACTTTTATTTTCCAAAACGGCGGCAATAATCTCATCGTCATTGAGGTCTTCACCTTTTTCGCAATTTTCGTCACATTGGGTCATCCATTCCTCAACTTCATTGGCAGGATATTCACTTGTACAGTTTGCAGATCTTTAATGATTTCCTGCGTGTCGTTGTTTTGCTCGTTTTCTATCTGGTCACTTTCGGTCATAATTTCCGGCAAAAGCTTACGCCAAGATTTTCTCAGCGTGTCAAGTTTAAGTTCCTCCCATGACTCTGCAATCGTATATATAGCATCTTTGATGTTGAGGGATTTCATAGCTTCAAATATGTTACAACCTTCTTCGGACTTTTCTAAAATTGAACTGATATACTTTCTGCGATAGCGCCTCTTTAACCATTCTATCACTCCTTGATCCATTGGTTGGATAAGTGATGTGACATTTGGTGGAAGGAAGATAGCTTTAATGTCCCCTTTCACTAAATCCTCTTGATGTGAGATGAATGTGATGGTGCGTTATCCAACAGCAATAGAGCACGAACGGGAAGCTTTTTTTGTTTCAAGTCTTTTTCAACAGATGGAACAAACTTGTCGAAGAACCAAGACTTGAAAAGACGGTAATCCATCTAAGCAGATTTTTGATTGCGGTAATAAACCGGCAAGGAAGACATGTTTATGTGTTTGAATACCCTAGGCTTCTTATATTTGCCAATAACGAACAGCGGAAGCGTGTGTGAACCATCACCGTTGCTGCAAGGAGCAATGGTTAGCCTATCTTTCATAAGTTTCGTTCCTACCACTGTTTCATTTGATGCAGCTTGCGTTTTGTTTGGGAGCATTTTATAGTTTAGGCCAGTCTCGTCTATGTTGTAAATTTGGCAAGGTAACAGTTCATTTTCTTCGACAATTTTTTGAAACTTAATGGAAAATTCCTTAGCCGCCTCGGCATCAGCAGATAGTTTTTCACCAGAAATTGAAACAAACCGGACGCCATGACGGGTTTTCCAGCGATCAATCCAGCCTTCACTAGCTGCGAACTCACTTTCAGCTTCTACTTTTTTGTGCAAAGTTATTGCCTTTTCTTTTATAATGGGCTCAGATATCGGGGTTCCCCTCCTTCTTTCTTGGCAGAACCACATCCACAACGCGTTGTCAAGCAATTCAAGTTTAGGCTTTCTCAACGTTTTCCGATTCTTAAGGATGTTTTCACTATCTATCGTCACTGTGTATGATTCAATGTCTTTCCGATTTTTTCTCCAATCTTTTATGGTCATAACGCCTACATTTAGTTGCTTGGCAATATTTTGGAGTGATTCCCGTTTGTCCAGTCTTTGTAACACTGCTAATTATTTATTTAATGAAAGAGTAACATGCCTACGTTTCACTCCTGACATGTTGAAATTAAAAATATGTACACACAATAACGCAATTGTATACGTACACACAAATAGACAAAAACAATACGAGAGATGATGCAATACTGAAAATAATGGGAGGTAGCGAACGATCGGGAGTGAATCATCAACAAGCCGAGACATGTTTCTCGACTCTGACAACGGTCGGATTAGCTGGAGCGACGTACAAGCCGAGGGCGGACTAGTGGGGTTCTACTGTACATAGTTTTCCACAAAAATTGATAAACAGTCATTTTAATAAACACAAAATAGTCAATGGTTATACCTTTAATTAAATGTCCTCTTTTTTACACGAAAAATAAAACGCACTGTGTATAATAACATACTGCTGCAATAATCTATTAACTTATTAAAAATGGTGATTGATTTTTATACATATGTAATTTCTGTATTTTTAATATTAAGTTATTTATTTCATTTAAGTTAAAATGGATTAAGCAAAAATAAAATTTAAGTAAAACTTAAGAGAAATTCAAAATTGATGACACTACTAGCGAAACCCAGCCATCCTGTAAATATCACACCCTGTACATTCGTGGTTATATCTAAATAAATAAATAAACGAGAAGAACGTTGATTAGAATACTTTACAAGCCTCGTTCTAAAACAACTTACACAATTTTTGGTACAAAAGACTTTCGTTTCCACGTCGCCTTCCGTAATAGAATTTATTTTCGCTCTCCCACGTTGCCCCATCGAGGCAGAATCCGCACCATACGCCTATGCCATCGGGGTGGCCGTTAGAGGCGGTGGGGAAGGTGGAACAAGGACGCATTAAGGGTCAGTCGCGGGCTATTGAACTCGCGATTCCGGGAACGGGGATGGGAACTAGATGCCGCTTCATCCCTAAATCATAGTGTCCCAGACCCGCTGGTCGTTTCCATTCGAAGAGCCTATTAGCAAGAATTAGTTAGGCGACCGCTCGCCGGAGTGGCCTCTGTTTATACCTAGAGCTGGAGCCGCCATAAATAATGTACGTGGTAGAAATGCCGGTCAGGCGTTCGACAATGCCGCATCATGTTAATGTGTCGTTTTATCTGGGACGTCGTAAAATTTTCTTTCTATTTTAGTTGTAGATATGCTGAGATGGTTCGCAATATTTCCAACAACCCATTTCTGTTTACTCATTTTAATTTTATTAGCGGATCCTTTAACGATAACCGTAATATGACCATGGCCAAAATACATTTCCAAAGCGATCTTTTCCCCCCTAATACGAATACACAGTGACTGTAAAAACTATTCGTACCTTTGGCCATAATACCCATGGCGTTGTCCTAATATTTTCTACTTTGCAAATTATGCATTATAGTATACACTAGTTGTTACTTCAATACTGGAACAATACATATACGAGACACTATTGTAAACTTGACTGCAATAAAATGTATTAGAACGCTTTAATAAAACTGTGACTGTAGAAACTTGCCGTAGAGTATTGAGAAGGAACAAATTTCACCGTAGAGTAGCACGAAATAAACCATTTATTAACAAAATTAATAGACGAAGGAGGTTGACATTTGCAAACAAAAAAATGTTAATATGAACCATGAGTTTTGAGGTCAAGCTATATTTTCCTATGAAAGTAAGTTAAATTGTTTAGGCTCTGACGGACGAAAATTTGTGTGGGGAAAAGCCAACACTCGACTGAAGTTGCAGTCCCCGACAGTGAAGCACGGGGGAGGATCTGTGGTGGTCTGGGGATGCATAAGAAGCAGTGTTGTTGGTAATTTGGTAGTTATCAATGGAATTATGGATAAATTTAAGTATTTAAATATTTTACGAGTATTGTATTTCGAGCGCGAGAAAAGTAGGATTAAACGACTTCCAACATGAAAACGACCCTAAACATACGGCGTATATTGTGAGACAGTGGCTGCTATACAATATATCATCGGCTCGAAACACCCCAAAGTCCTGATTTCAATCCAATTGATAATATGTGGTTTGAAATTGAAACACGGATAAGAATATGTGAGGTATCGAGCAAGGAAACTCTAAAAGTGAAACTATAAACAGTTCGGAATAGCATTGATGAAAATGTTACTCAGAATTTGGTTAGCAGCACGCCAAGGCGCCCACAGGATGTTATTGCAGCAAGGGGTGATCCAACAAAATATTAAATTTAGGAAAAGCATTCTTCTGCTGTATTTAGTAATCGTACGAATAGGTTTGTGACTTTCGTGTCGTTATATATTTTAAATAAAGTCATCTCTCGTATAGCGCATTTATTGCCTCCAATTTTTTTGCATGTGTATGCTCCTAATATGAAAGTAACAACGAGTGTACACTACAATGGAGAATTTGCAAAGCAGAAAAGATCAGATAGCGGTCAGAGATGGATATCATTCTTCGCGTCGGCATTCCGGTAACCTGAAATGCGTATGCACTGTCTGGGCTAACTCTCCGTCGCCTTAATTTTAACGGACTTAATTGAGATCCGCGGTGCAGCGAGGGGAGAGGGGAGTACGCGAGGAATGATGTGCAATTTAACTAGCTTTACAGCCTTACAGACACTTCGCCACTGATTATTGCCGAATTCGCCGAAGATATGAATAGTTTCTCTCCCAATCAAGTTTCCCTTCATCTCCCAAATATTTTGTATAGCATACGTTAAGCTACTATATCGAAGGCCATACAAATGGGTACACTTGAAGGATAGGTACGAAATGGGTTACAAAGTTGTAAAGGTTGGTCATAACAATTGAATTTCTGATAGTACCAGAAATTAAAACTACTAGTTAATACCAAGAAACCCTGATAATACTAGCTCTGATAAACAGCTTATGCTGGCATGCGAGTTTTATTCATGAATATTATTATGTAATTATAGACAGCAACGATTTAGTCTTTGTTTGGTTCCTAGTGGTCAATGGAGTACGTGTGCAGAAGTTAAAGCATCACGATTGCTTTCTTTGTTTCTTTGTTTTCTGATTCACCTTCTGTAAGAGTTCTGTAAGAATTTTTGTTGGCGAACTAATACACAGTGAAATACACTAGGCATAAAAATTAAGGGATGTAAAGAAAATCCTAAATTTTAGGTGATTTTCAAAGGGCTGTATTTTGGAGAAAATAATCGCTTTATTCCTGCTCATAACCTTTTATTAGTAGATGACAAAAGTGCATAAAAAGTAGATTATTTTCATGTGAAGTCCACCACTACATATATAATTAACCAATGGATATACTGTTTTAGAAATTTGTCTTCATACAATCCAGGGATTTTTAAAATTCAGTAACGTTAACGAGAACTAAGGAAATATTAACCCAATATTATATTTATCTTTTATATATATATATATATATATATATATATATATATATATATATATATATATATATATATATATATATATATATATATATGAATTTTTTACAAATATTACATGAACCATTTTCAAGATCTTATCCTAATTTTCTTTATCAAACTTATTGCCAGATTTGTAACGCCTCACATAGTGTTTCTTCATACCCTTGAAAATTTCTCCATCAGATATATCCAGATGTATGCAACCTAGTAAGTGGACAATTCAAATTCACTAGGCTTACTATATTTTTTATATTTTTCTTTAAGGAATCATGTTAACTATTATTTGGTGTGAAAATATGAAAATGTAGTATTGTTCAGAGCCTTATAAGACCTAAATCTAACAGTTTCATGAAATGCACAGACAAAACAACTTATAGAGAACCTCTAATTATAAAAATGGAAAATGATCAATACTTTAAGTGCCAGAAGGTCCAGAATGATTTAGAAGTAAATGCACTATAAAACTAAATGCAAAGAGATAGAAAATATTGAAAAAAAAAAATTAAAACTGCAAAATAAGGAAAGAAGTATCACAGAATACGAATAGAAAATTTATTAAAACTTGATAGGAGGTTATCTTATAAAATTAAGTGTTAATCAAGCGAGTAACCTGTTCTCAACTGCACCTAAAAAAATCATAGCAGGTCATGGAATGGTAAAATGAATGAGTGAAGATGTAAAAGTAGTCTGAGGGGCAAATTTATAAAGAAGATAAGATACTATCAAAATGAGCTCATTAAAATTATATAGGAATGTAAAATTGAGTGATGAAACATCCTGTATATAGGCTTAGTAGTTAACTCCTAAAATATGAAATGGATACCGTGTATTCATTATCAAGATATGGCCACTTCAAATTTCGCCAGCCGTCTGTCGCGGCCTCATTCGTGACATTTTCGTAGCCGTACTAGCAAACTCAAGACAAGGAAGCAGACACCCACATGTTTCCCTTATTCGGCGCCAATGCCCGTCAGCATGCTAATGGAAACCACGATAGACGTGGACGCTAGACCCTGTACTGTACTCAGCCGTACCCGAGGGAACCATCGTCGGCATCGTCTTCCACTGCATTGCCGATATGAGATTAGGATATCGGAGATATTGCCAACGTGTTTACTTTAGGTGCGGTATAGCGCCACTGTGCCCATGGCGAACTAAGACCAGACCTGCGGTGTATCGCCACCGCCAGGATTTTCGTCCGCGCGTTGAGTTACGTAACTATTCTTGGAAAACTTTTTTTGCGGATCGCAAAAACTCTATGGAATGTGTAATTTAATGCTTTTTTCGCCTGAGTTTTAAAATTACGTAATTAATACCTTGTCACATTATTCTGACTCTGAAAGGTTTCGAAGACTGTTCTTTGTTCGTTTATTTAATGTAATAATTTTGATCTGTAAAGCCTAGTCTACACTGTAAACAGCGAACAAGTCTGATCAATGTTCCCAATCTCGCGCAACAGCTCACTCAACTTTGTTTCTGGCTTGTTTCGAAACTGTTTTCAGAGATGTGAAACAAAAAAAAAGCCGTGTTCCTTGCTTCCCGTTTAAATGGGAAGCTTCGCGACTTTGAACAAGTCTGGACGTGTTTCAAACACAGTTCAGTCAACCAGAGTCCTCGTAGTTGCGATTACCAACCTTGCGGAATCAAGAACAAACTTTACAGCTAATAGAAACTATACATAGCACAACTTGTTTGTGGGATGCTAAAAGTGGAGATTGCAAAAATATAAATAAAAAAGGGATACTATGGAAAAGTTAGGAAAATCATTTGCAGTAACCGTTGTTGAGATTTAGAAGAAAGTGCACATGGTAAAATCACGATTTTAGGTCTTTTAAAAGTTCGTTACCATAACCGGCACCTTCCATTAGTGCTTTCCGTGTCCACCACCTTCTCCTTTTCCTTTCCTTATTCCTTTGATCGTTAAATAATACAAATAATTTGACAACACAATGTTGACAGTTGAAACACTAATTGAATGTTGACAGTTGAAGCACGATGGTGGACCATTTGGGATTTTTTTGTTAACACGATGTTAACTCAACTAAATCGTGTCGAATAAATCGAGTTTTGACTGATTCTGATCGGAGATGTGTTCCAGACGACACATATTGATTTTGAGGTGGATAAGACACACCCCACCCTGTCCATGGGTCATGAGAAAGCACGATGGTGTACTATTTGAGAATTTTTTTTTGTTAGCAGGATAACTCAACTAAATCGTGTCGGATCGATCGGGTTTTAACTGGTTCTGATTGGGGACGTCTCACAAACAACACTTATTGATTTTGAGGTGAATAGGATACATCCCACCCTGTCCATGGGTCTTGAGAAATCACGATGGTGGACTGTTTGAGACATTTTTTTTTTGTTAACACCATAACTCAACTAAATCGTGTCGGGTCGATCGGGTTTTGACTGATTCTGATCGGAGACATCCAGATGACACCTATTGATTTTGAGGTGGATAGGACACACCTCACCCTGTCCATGAGTCATGAAAGCACTGTGGTGGACTATTTGAAATTTTTTTTGTTAGCACGATAACTCAACTAAATCATGCCGGATCGATCGGGTTTTGACTGATTCTGATCGGGAACGTCTCCCAGACAACACCTATTGATTTTGAGGTGAATAGGACACACCCCACCCTGTCCATGGGTCATGAGAAAGCACGATGTTGGACTATTTGCAAATTTTTTTTGTTAACACGATAACTCAATTACATAAATCGTGTCGGATCGATCGGGTTTCGACTGATGCTGATTAGAGACGTCTACCAAACGACATCTATTGATTTTGAGGTGGATATGACACACCCCAACCTGTCCATGGGTCATGAGAAAGCACGATAGTGGACTATTTGAGAAAAATTGAAAGAAATAAAACTGTCGCATAAAACACATATTCTGCATTTATGTGTTGGTTTATTGTTTCTCGGCCACTCAATTTCGAGATAGAGATGTTCTACGTGCGGAAAAGTCCCTTTTAAGGTTTTAAAGCTGTTTATTTCTGGCTCATTTACATGTATGTAACAATATGTTGTTCCAATTACCAAATCAGTTTCGCCAACTTAAAGAAAATTTGAATTTATTTTTGGTCTTCAATTGTCCGGGGGGCTTTAATTGAGAATCTTAAGACATTCAATGAAGATTCTTTCTTCTGATTATCTGTTATATAGTGGAATCTCGCAGCCGTTAGTCTTATTCATTTATCTTCTCACTACTCTCTGTCAAAATAATTACATTAATGACAACACAACTGTATGTATGTATTTATAAGCGGCATTCGTGGTATTTTCAGTCTGTGACATATGACAGATGGACAGACAATTATTCTGTGAATTTAGCATTTTGTTGAGTGGTTGTTCCTAAACTCAAACTGATAAGGGGGATTAGTTTTTCCTTAATTAGATTACCAATAATGGGTTCTAGTCGCTTAAAAAGTAGTTTCAAAATAGCAAAGTCAAATAGCTCGGACACAATAGGCAGCAATAAAATATACCTGTACAATGATGTCTCCTTCGAAGGTTTACCCTGTTTAGCAATCGCACAATAACTTTAATAACCATTTTCCAGGCATTCGGTACTTGTCTTAAGAGAAATGTTGCATGAGTTAAGTAGGTCAGTGTAACCAAAGTTTTCCCAGGTAGTTCCTTAAGTATTTCGACAGTTATAAAATCATAACCCGCAGCCTTTTTAGGTTCATGTTCCTCAACTTCGTGTAGTGTCAGTTCTAATGTGGTAAAGCTTTCATTTGGCTGAAAAGCGTTTAAGTAGGAAAAAAGTTTTGATTTACATTTAGAAACACATATATACTTTATGAATCGAACGGTAATAAAGATATTAAAAATATTTTAAACACATCTTATTCTACTGAATACTGGAATGGGTTGAACCTTTGATGTGAAGATAACACTGACGTAGTTTTCCACAAATCACCGAAACACTACACTCGACGCACGTTTCGCCAACAAAATTGGCATCGTCTGGAGAAGATTAAAACAAATTTTATGCTGTCAATGTATCCTATTTGTAATTAAATTATTGTTGCGGCTCAGTGAGCTCCGACTGTCATGCTTGCAGCCCAGTCATTGCGGCCCATTAATGAATTCAAGTGTTTTAGTTCCAAGAGGGTAAAATTTTTGTATCCTTTGACGTATGCTCGTTATGTCCAAGTGTTCTGATACCACAGACTTTGGACTACCTTAGAGATTTACTCGAATCAAATAATCTTGGTTCAGATATAGTAAAAGAATATATTGAACTCACTAAAATTTTAATGATACAGAATTGTTTTCAATTTAATAACAGTTATTTTGAACAACATAAAGAGACAACCATGGGTAACTCTTTGTCATTTTTCATTGCCAGTTTCTTCATGAATGGATTTGAAACTGAAGCAAAAAAAGAATTGGAGTACTTCCCTAGGGTTTGTCTTAGGTACGTCGAGGACGTGTTCGCAGTATTTAACACAAAAGTCATGGACATTGATAACATCGTTTTCAAATTAAATAACCATTTCGCGTCAACTACCATTTTTAAATGTATCAGTTATTAGAAATAGTGAAAGTAAGTTGGAATTTGATATATATACAGAAAAGACACCAGTACTCTCAGATATATCCCTAATGATTCCCACCATTGTGTTCAACACAAAATGGCGAACCTCAATTTTCTAGTCCATCGCCTACTAAGCTTTCCTCTCAATAAAGATAGGTTTGAAGAGAAAAAACGTTAATCAAGTATATAGATGAGTATAATGGATATTATGTTGGTATAGTTGAAGAAATGATTAGGAAACGTAAATTTAAAGAAACACTTCGAGACTTCATTCATCGAGAAATAAAAAACTAACTTTTAGGCAATCTAAAAGACAAAATTAACACAAACGACAGGTTGGGAAATCAGCTGTAACGACTGTAATCAAGGGCATGTTGGACAGATCAGACGATCGATTCAAAACAGGCACAAAGAGCACATGGCCTATCTCAAATATGATAGAACAGTGTTGCCCAACATGCCTTCGAGAACAAATATGAGATAGATATTAAAAATTTAAGATTAATTAATTAGAAATGTAACAAATACTAGACAGCTAGATTCATTTGAAAGCTTAGAAATTGAAAAGTGTCAAAATAGTATGAACAGTGACAGAGACGCTATTCCACATAGCCCGCTTTATTGGTTAGTTACTCACAGCTCACTGGGCCACAACCGTGACGGTCGGAGCTGAATGAGCCGCAACCGTAACAGTCAGGGCTCAGCAATAATTTAGGTGTAAATAGGATACATTGTTAGCATAAAATTAGTTTTAACCAGATGATGCCAACTTCGTTGGCGAAACGTGCGTCAAGTGTACCGTATAGCGTTTTGGTGTTTTGTGGAAAGCTACGTCATTATCATCTTATTCTACTCAAAGTACCTTAAGAATGTGGGAATAACTTTTCCCAAGTTCTACAAACGACTGGGTTATTGGCATATATCGAAAACTTAAAAGGAAACGAATTTTGGTTTATAACTTAAACACGAAAAGAAATAGTCCATCATAGTTTCCACCATTGAGTTTTCCTTAAAAAGAGATGAGAGATGAGATTCCCCTTAAGAACTTCCCGAAATTTTCTCATCCTACGCCTTTATCAACTTCAATGAAAATTCAATATACTTTTTGTTTATGAAAATGTATGTATATCTGTGTTTTGCACTGTTCTGGGGTGGCGGCGATAGGGCATTAAATTGCCGCCTCTATCTGAGAATCAACGTTCGCGGAGGGTTTAGGGGGGGATCAGCCACTAACAGCGGGATACATCCAGAATCGCGCTTCTGATCATTAATTATAATAGTACATGCCTGTCCCGAATCGGTTAGCGTTACGGCGTTATCACACAAACCCTCTTCTTGGCCGGCCGTCGCAATTACTGGTTATTGTGGAGCAGATGGCTGAATTGCTGAATGCTCTTTAGATATCTGGCGCTGATGGCGGTGCGGGCTGGCTACGGGCTGCTTTTTACGTTCGCGGCCCCATTGACTCTGTCACGGCGTAGAAATGACTTTCCCCGAGCTGCTCTTCCAAGCAAAAAACGAGTATTGTTCGCGAGAAACCGTTACTTCAACCCTCCCCCCCGGGAGGCGCACCGGCTAGAAGATTCCGCCGGCCTTTTCACGTGACGTATTTTCGTGATTGTAAAAAACTCTTAGTAGGAATAGTTTTTGTGCCGGAACCCCGGAGTTGCATTACCCGTTTGCGCGCTATTATTCGCCGCACCGAAACAATTTGCTCTGGCAGTTTAACCTCTGTCGAATAATTTCCACGGCGTCGCGAATTGAGAGGACATTTAATTATTCGACGCCAATAAAATGCGCAATTTATATCCTTATCAACATTTCCACTTGGTGATTGTGATTAGAGATTGCTAAAATCCAGACAAAATGTCAAGGCACCGGCAGTTACACGAACAGCAGTAACGAGCAGTTACAGTTAATATTACACGAACCATTTCGAGTTACTTTCGACCATCCATCCCCCATAACTCAGAAACTACACAGCCACACAAATTATTTTGTTTTCTGATCTGGGAGTCTAACCATGTTTACTAAACGTTTTTGGGGTCGCTGAATCCGAATCAGAGGTCTATTTAACCCCATCACATCAGAATTTTGACATAGCCCCAAAAAATCGCATAATTTAAGCTATTAAACGCATATAACCCTAATAATGAAGTTGTAATCTAAAAATCTAAGCCCTTAAACCCCATAACCCCATAACCTACTTAACTAAAAGTCTATCAACTCTAATAACCGTGTATGTCAGACATTTAACTTGATATGTATACTATTTTAATAACCGCATAACTCTGGTCATTGCACCTTTTCTCGTACAATTCTTGTTTTGTCTCAAACACCCCAAACATACTGTTGTGTCCTAATAACACATTTACTGTAACACTCTATATTTTTACGTTTATTCAACTAATGTTAGTTTTTCAAATCATTGTACCGTCGCGCGTCGTCGGCATTGGCGTTACCCGATGTATAATACACCGCGAGTAGGTTGCACGATCGGGTTTTGTACATCATGTGGCCCTTAAATGGGCTGTTTGGTAAAGCTGCAGATAAAAAGCGTACCTGAGTTCGACTCTGTTGACTGATGATGGATTCTCAATGAAAGCGACCCGTTCTTTTGGGCATCCACTTCCAGGTATCTCTTCCGCGAAAAGTATAGTAGATGTTTTTCACTTCATTGGCCACGCTTTTTGATTTAAATATTTGTTTTGAAACACACCATGTGTACGAAATTAATTATCCTAAAAATGTATAAATGTTTTTTAGATTATTCCACTGTTTCCTTACACAACATTAACTATTTATAAAATAACAGTAACCACGTAATCAAGTGACGCGAATATGTTTCCGCATATACAGTATTGCCTGAAAAGTCAATTTCATATGGGAAAATTTGTTAGTACCTTGTTTATTGAAGAAATAATAGTGAAGTGACTGACTGGTCATATAAATACTAAAAAATTAGTATCAAAGTTTAATGTCACAAAGATTTAGAATAGCTCAGAAAAATAAAAGTGATAGATTTCTAAACTTTTATCGAAATATTTTTTTTTAATTTCGATATTTTTATATTTCGATATTTTAACACTGTAAAATAGAGTCTGAACATTATTACTAGTTTCACGATCGAAATTGAATAACTACTGTAATTAATAGTTGGTGAAGAATATTTTTCACGAAACGCTCTGTTGAAAAAATTTATTGAATTATTATTAAATACAAGAAGAACACAATTCGTTTTGAACTTTGATCTGAAAATTTGGGAATCTAAAGACTAACCAATTTAATAATTTAATAAAACTAATTTAATTTATTGACTGATATGCCATATACGTAAAATAACATTAAAACCTTAGACACACGTTTCTTTAGTTGTTAGATAAGTACTAAGGAGCCACTTATTTTTTAATAAACAAAATCATTAAAAAATATATGATGAGTACTTTTTGAATGACTCAAATAATAGCTTTAATGTTTATAACATATAAGTATATGGTACAATAAGACTTTTCTCTTATTTCAAATCTGTAAACCTTATTAAGTGAATATTTAAATTTATTATATACATAAGGACCATAATCGATTATTAATTTTTCTAGAAATATTGAAACATTTTTTTCAAAGTTCATTGGGAATGATTCAACAGATTCAATTTTTATAAGTAAGAATTTAAGCAAGAAAAATTCTTCAAGCAGGTCTGATGGGGATAAAGTTCGATTCCAGTATTCATTACAAAGTTTTATAAAACTTCCATGAATGTCAGAGCTAGCAACGGAATATAACGCATATACGAATATGAGTTAAATATGAATATAACGCATCAAAAAAATTTTTAATGTGTTGTATTCTAATATTTTTAAACGTTGCAATAATACCAAAGATCAAAGGACAATTTTCTAATTGTGTGTCTTCTCTATATCTTAATAACTAACATATAAAAAGATTCAAATTAGATAAGTCAGTTAATTGTTGCTTAAGTTAATTGTTTATATATAGAGAGGTACTGAACTATCTTCGATTTGTGAATGTTCCAACTATGGGCTTGACTACCAAGAAACCCAGACGTGAACCCTATAGAGGATCTATGGGATGTATTAAAATGATCAGTTCGCGACAACATACCTGCCACTATGACTCTTAGGGAACTGGAACAAGTAATTCTTGTCGAATGGAAGAATATTCCTTAGGAAACCATTCACCACTTGATCGATAGCATACCCAGACGAATGAAAGCATTGATAAGTGCTACAATAGGATCTACACGCTACTGAATCCAAATTCTTCTTCTCTTTCCGATTTAATTTTACGTCCAAGTTTTTTATTAGCACTGTTTTCATTGAATTTGACATTATTGTTCATTTCTGTTATTTATTCATGTCTTTTTTCCGATAATGCCATTCTAATATGTTAAACATTAGTTGAAATCGTTTAGTTATAACTTCACGTAGGTACCATGATTTGAAAATTCGAAAAATTATAAGAAATAATGAAAAGCTTTACCGATGCATTAATTTTGTCCAGGAGTTTATAAATATTGTTACGTATACGGCCTTTCTACCAGATGGTATACGCACGCTAGGGGTGTAGCAAAGGGTAGTCAAAAGACAAGTTAAAAAAATATAATATTTATTAAATTAAATTGTCCATAAAAGATATTGAAATATGAACAAAGGATTTTAAAAGAAAATATTCCCAATTTCCTAAAACTACAGACAAATAAATTATACTTACATCATTAACAACTATATAGGATTTGTAGATTTAGAAAAAGCTTTTAATAACGTAAGATGGGAAAAAATGTTCGAGATACTAAAGAGCGCGGGAATGAAGTATAGAGATAGGAGAGTAGTACACAATCTATACAAAGAGCAAACTGCTGTTATAGAAGTAGAAGGGGAAAAAAGGGAAGTAGATATTAGGAAAGGAGTAAGACAAGGATGTACTATCACCACTAATTTTTAATCTGTACATCGAAGAGGCGATTAATGTGGTAAAAGATAGAGTGGATTTCGGGATTAAAGTACAGGGACAGAAACTAAAAATGTTGAGATTCGCGGATGATATAGTAGTATTAGCATCTAGTAAGGAGGAATTAGAATCGGCATTGAACGAAATGGAGGCAGTGTGGACAGAGGAATACGGAATGAGGGTGAATAAAAACAAAACTAAAGTGTTAGTGTGCAGAAGGCGCGAGATCAGAGCAAAAACGAAAGTACAAATTAATAATGAAAGATTGGAGGAAGTTAAAGACTTCACTTATTTAGGAAGTAAAATAAATTGGGATGGAAGAAGCGATAAAGACATAAAACAAAGAATAGCGCAGGGTCGAGTAGCTTTTAACAAAAAGAAAGCACTTTTATGCTCGGGGGTAATAAACTTAGAAACAAGGAAGAGATTTTTGAAAACATATGTATGGAGCACGGCACTATACGGTTGCGAAACCTGGACGGTAGGGGAAGCAAGTAGGAAGAAATTAGAAGCTTTTGAGATGTGGTGTTACCGAAGAATGATGAAAATACCATGGACTGATAGGGTTAGAAACGAAGAAGTATTGGAGAAAGTCGGCGAGAAAATAAGTATGTGGAAAAACATAAGGATGAGAAGAGATAGAATGGTAGGCCACTTGCTGAGACATGGGGGAATAGTCCGCGATATTTTAGAGGCAGAAATAGGAGTGAAGAAAGGCAGAGGTAGGCCTAGATTAGACTACTGCTCGCAAATAGTAAGGGATGTAGGTTGTAGCACAATTAGCGAAATGCGTAGATTAGCACAAGATAGGAGAAGCTGGAGGTTAGCGTCCAACCAGTGATGATGAATGATGATGAATTAACAACTGAACTTTTTCTTTCATGGCTAGAAAGATATGTCTTTTTAACCACTCTACTGCTAACTAACTACCCAAGTTCCTCGAGTACTCGTACCTTTTCCATCTAGTCTCCCTACTCATTTCCTCACTTTTCTTCAAAACTGCATTATTTGCAGATTTGCTAAAATGCCTGACCTTAATTTGGTTCCCTCAACTTATTTGTAATTTCCTTATAATTTAGATTAGCAAGAAAAGTTCAATGTTCTAATATTAAAATTGTATTTCCTTTTTATATTAATTTAATTAACAATAAATAAAATAATTGCAAATTTTAATAACTTACTATTATTTATTGCTTATTTTAATTTAAATAATATTCCCTTTTTTGACAATATGCACCTAAAAAATCTGTCAAAAACTTATCATCCCAAATTATATTTCACCAAGGAACACTCTGTATATGAAGACACCAACTTTTGCGTATTACTCCCACGTTTCCTACTAATTGTAAGCATGTTTGTCAGACGTTGTAATTCATTTTCTTTTAAATCCGTCGCACGTTGATCCGCTTGGTATTTAAGAATTTTTACGTCATATATTCACGTGTATCCCCTAGCTGGAGGGTTTAATAACCCACCACGTTTTTCATTACTTCAATCTTCAATGACGTCCGCAGCGTAATAGACCAAAAATATACCTCCGTGTAGTAGAGCGTTGCCGTGTAGGCGATGTCGCCGTTCAAAGGGGGTTTATTTCGAGATTTTTTTTTATTTTTAGTTGCGCTTTTAAAATTGATTATTTATAATAAGCTATTTTACGCCGGGTTTGTTCCGATTTAAATTTTAAAGTTCTGCATGACTCGATGTCTTATGAGTGTTGAATGCCGTATGTTGACATATTAATTCTATAAAATATGAATTATTGAAAAATTTATATTACGTAAAATGGTTTTTACTTTTCCGCACTCAACTATACCTGAGCGGAAAAGTAATGTAATCGTGTAAAGAAAATGGAAAAAAAATTCTAGCGTTTATTTTTCGTTTTTCGGCCTAAAAACAAAAAAAAAAAGGTTTTTCAAAAATTTTTGTTGTGTGTGTTGTCGTCATTGTAATGGTCGTTGTTGTCGGCATTAAAATTTCTTGTTAGCATGATACTAAATCGTGTCGGATCGATCGGGTTTTGACTGATTCTGATCGGGGACGTCTCCCAGATGACATCTATTGACTTTGAGGTGGATAGAACACATTCTACCATGTTTATCGGTCATGATAAAGCCTAATGGTGGACTATTTGAGATTTTTTTTTTTTTTAGCACGATCACTCAATTAAATCGTGTCGGATCGATCGGGCTTCGACTGATTCTGATCGGGGACATCTCCCCGACGACACCTATTGATTTTGAGGTGGATAGGACACACCCCACCCTGTCCATGGCCCATGAAAAGGCACCATGGTGACTATTTGAAAAAAGTAAAACTGTCGCATAAAACACATATTCTGCATTTATGTGTTGGTTTATTTTTTATCGGCCACTCAATTTCGAAATAGAGATGTTCTGCGTGCGAAGAAGTCCGTTTTAAGGCTTTAAAACTGTTTATATATTATTTAAATGGAAGTTATTTATCTAAAACACACAGTTGTCATATTAACTCAATGATGACTAAAGCGTCTATTCCGCCGAGCCGCAGCAGAGACGGACTAACAATCGATGCGCTACCGATGCCCACTTCTATAGCAACGACATTGCCACCGCATGTTACACAGAGGCATGTTATTTACACATCGCGTTTTATATTTACGCCTATTCGTTGCTACTGCAAACCTGGATTCGTAGTTGTTTGCGGACATGTGTATTATCTATTTAATTATTTATTTTGTAATGTGTGAGCGATTTTATTAATTTGTCTAAAGTAACTTATAAGTCGGAAATCGAGAAAGGAACCACCAAGCCGCCAAGCGGCTATCAAAGTAGTTCCCGAATAGCAGCAAAGCTATTACATAATCGCTCTAGGAAACAACTACTCCTCGGGCTAAAGCCCCGGCAGGCGTTGAATTATACCCAGAAGCGATCCTCGACCCCTTTCTCGTGTTTCTGCACGATCAGATAAGGTTTCAAAAAATAAAACCGGCCACAGGTAGGATTCGACATTTGTCCCGGATCGGAACCGAACGACATACAGCTGTTTCGAACTTGTTAGTTCTCATCAGTGCCGCATACGGTACGCCGATTCAGGACAAATGCCGAATGAACTTTATGGCCTATACATCTTTATCGATACGATCTCTGTCAGTAACTTATAAGTCGGAAATCGAGAAAGGAACCACCAAGCCGCCATGCGGCTATCAAAGTAGTTCCCGAATAGCAAAGCTATTACATAATCGCTCTAGGAAACAACTACTCCTCGGGCTAAAGCCCCGGCAGGCGTTGAATTATACCCAGAAGCGATCCTCGACCCCTTTCTCGTGTTTCTGCACGATCAGATAAGGTTTCAAAAAAATAAAACCGGCCACAGGTAGGATTCGACATTTGTCCCGGATCGGAACCGAACGACATACAGCTGTTTCGAATTTGTTAGTTCTCATCAGTGCCGCATACGGTACGCCGATTCATGACAAATGCCGAATGACAGAACCAACCACAAAAACTCAACCAGTTGTCACAATATGATGTACTTGGTTAGAAGCTGTAGCTTATTATGATAAGCGTTTTGAGGAACTAAAACCTGCTATCTTTAGGTTAGATTCCAACAGAAGTAATGTCATATACACAGTGCAGATCTTACTGCAACTACAAAGCTTACGAAATAATGTTCGTTACATTTAATAATAATTATTCCATTTTAATTATTCCAATAAGAAAACTGGAAATATATAGTTTATGACAGAAAACACTTGGTAGGTTTCACAAAAATTGGAAACTATATTTCTAATAATTGTTTCGGCTTTTATGCCCTTCTCAAAGAGCAAAGAACTTTTACTTCTGACTTTAATACTGATGTCAATTGTTAGAAATATAGTTTGCCATTTTTGTGAAACGTACTAAGTGTTTTATTTCATTTACTAGTCAAATATGTTGCACCAAGTGCCCAGTGACCTCTCCATTTCTACATATAGTTTATCGTTACATGAACAGTTTTTGATAGTAGATGCTGTTAAACAAAAATAATAATAATAATAAACAACCACAACACACGTGAAGTCAATACTGTCATAAAGAAATCTACAAGACATATTTACGAAAATCGTTGATACAGTCGTTTGAAAAATATGTGTTTATTTCTAAACGGTACACATCAAGAGTTATCTCCTTACTGAAGTGTAGTCCATATATAATTAACTTGTCGTATTATCCTTTGGTGACAGTACAGTTGAAAGGATTTTGTCATTGTGTAAACTACTGTTAAGTGATAGGCGTCGAGATTTTATTGCAGAAAAAGTACGTAGGGGAAGGTAGGGTAAAGTGGCCCAGTAGGGTAAAGTGGTCACCTGTCTTGTTAAAACGAACCAATGAGAGCCATCTGTTGACAGTGCACGGAAATAATACACTGACCGAAGCCATATTGCTCCAGTAAACATTAGGATGGTTAGTTTGCGCCGAAAGATTTTATTGTGAAAAAAGTGTTTTTTGTGGTCTCTGATCTAAGGTAAGTACTTTAAACATTGTATTAAATTATCGTGATCACTATAATTTAAAAACAATGCAATACTCTATCGGTTTAGTCCCTATAACAATCTATTTATTTCACGGCAAAGTACCGCAATATAACCTCATTTGTCATTTTTATAGTTTTTTTATTTAGATACGTTCCGTTTCGGGTAAAGTGGCCTAGACTTTAGGTAGGCAAGTGACCTGGTAAGTCACTTTACCCTTACCTTTTATTTATTTTGCCTGTTTATATAACCATTGTTTTTAATTGTTTTAGATGTCTACCTATGCCAAATACGTATCAGCGGACGTCTCAGCAGCAGACATGGGACCCAGATGCGATGGCAGCAGCTATAAGAGCTGTAAAAAACGAAGAAATGGGCTTCCTTAAGGCTAGCAAAACATTCAAAGTTCCTCGATCGACACTCAAACGACGGGTTAAAGGAAAAAACCAAGATGCTGTTGAAAATATAAAAGTTTTGGGGTCACGACGCCCAATTTTTAGTCCTGAACAAGAACAAGAGTTGGTGCTACACATTTGAGAACTTGAAAAGCGATTTTATAGATTGACTTTGAAGGATGTAAGGAAATTGGCTTTTCAGTTGGCTGAACGCAATAGGATTAAACACAATTTCAACAGGGATACTGAAATGGCCGGAAAAGCATGGAGTACTGCTTTCAGAAAACGTCATCCAGGTTTTAATAAAGTAAATGCCTTGAAATTTTTTTACCTATTGGAAGAGGTAAACTCTAAGGCAAACTATCCACCTCATCGAATTTTTAGTGTCGATGAATCTGGCTTCACGACAGTCCAGAGTAAAAGCTCGAAAGTTCTTGCAAAGAAGGGTAAGAAACAGGTGGCTGCTATCACCTCAGCAGAAAGGGGTGTATTAAGCACTGTCATCATTTGTATGGCTGCTGGTGGAAACTTCATTCCCCATTTTATTACATTTCCCTGAAAGAGAATGAATGTGGAACTACAAGACGGGGCACCGCCTGGAACAGGGTTTGCTTGTCATTCGTCAAGTTGGATGCAATTGGACATTTTTACGGACTGGTTTAAACATTTCCTTAAATTTGCCAAACCGACTGAAAACGATCCAGCCCTCTTGATTCTGTACGGACATAACACGCATACCAAAAATTTGGATTTCATCGAATTAGCACGACAATACCACACGACTGTGTTATGTTTGCCCCCACATTGCAGTCACATGCTGCAACCTCTAGACGTGTCTTTTATGGAGTCGGCGAACAAGTATTACATCCGTGCAGTTGAGAAGTATCTTCGGAATAACCCAGTAAGAGCAATCACTGTCTTTCAATTTAGCAAATTCTTCGGCGAAGCTTACAGCGAGGTAGCCCAACAGTCTATTGCGGTCAATGGTTTCCGTAAATGTGGAATAGAGCCAATAGATCGGCATATGTTCAAGGATTATGACTTTTGCCTGCAGACACAACAGATTTAGCTCTTACTGAACCGGAAACTCAACAAATTGGCCATGACAAAGAGAATGAGACACCTGACAGAGACGTTCCAAGCTCCATCAGTTCTGAACACCTTAGAAGAAACATTACCAGCTACGCCGCCAATGTTGGATCCACAACCGATCACATCATTCGCAATAACACCTAAAAACTTATGTCCGATTTCCAAGGCATTGCCTAAAATCAAAATAATAAATAAAAAGAGGGTCGTACAGCAATTTTAACTAGCAGTCCATATAAAAAGGAGTTGCAAGAAAAAAAACTACAGCAAAAACAAAAAAAAATCACCCAAGAGAGTAGCCAAAGATGATAAAACTGATAAAACTGCTAAAAAATTTAAAACTAAAATTAAGAAACGTGCCAAAAATGTGCATGATGACCCTGAATGTTTTTACTGTGGAAAAGTTTGGTCCAAGTCTAGACATGAAGATGGTTGGATACAGTGTTCTGTTTGTAAACGATGAGCTCATGAGGCATGCTCGAGTTGTGATGACGAATATGATATCTTTCTTTGCGAATTTTGTTTAAAAGACATGTGATCTCCTAATAAATAATTCATAGACTGAATTAGTATGTTCCTATGCAAAATTAAATATTTAAAACTTAATTAATAATATATCTATTTGATTTTAAGTTATGCTATGCAATACTTAAATAAAACTTTAGACCACTTTACCCGGCCGGCGTAGGTAAAGTGGTCATTTTCCCATGTCAGCTTTGAACGCAAACAATTCTTTATTAATCTTGATAAACGATAAAATGACAATAGGATTTTGAAATTAGATTAATTAGAAAGAATTAATCAATAAAATAACGTAAAAAATATTATATTTGCAAAATTGGCAGTCATTCAAAGCTTAGCGTCGCCACTTTACCCGACCTTCCCCTAATGATAAACTTGCGATACTGACACCGGTCTCCCTTACATATCCCATCTGAGACATGTTAGTTTTTTATTTATACGTTTCTTTTCCCGTTTTTCTTTTTTGTGTTTATTCGAATATTCATTATTGTATTATGATGTATTTTATGTGAGCTATAATTGTGTAGTAATAGCGACCTGAGTTCGACTCTGTTGACTGATGGACCCTCAATGAAAGCGACCCGTTCTTTTGAGCATCCTCTTCCAGATATCTCTTACGCGAAAAGTATAGTGAATGTTTTTCACTTCATTGACCACGCTTTTTGATTTAATTATTTGTTTTCAAACACACTACATGTACGGGGTTAATCGTCTCAAGAATATGTAAAATGTTTTTTGAATTATTTCACTATTTCCTTACGCAATATTAACTATTTATAAAATAACAGTAACCAAGTAATCAGGTGACTTAAGTGTGTTAATCAGAATACGCGAATATGTTTCCGTATATATAGTATTGCCTGAAAAGTCAATTTCATGGGGGAAAATTTGTTAGTACCTTTTTTAGTGAAGAAATAATAGTGAAGTGACTGACTGGTCATGTAAATACTAACAAATTAGTATCAAAGTTTAATGCCACAAAGGTTAAAATTGCTCAAAAAGATAAAAGTGATACATTTTTAAACTTTTATCGAAATGCTTTTTTTTCTAAAAAATCAAAATAGATTCTGAACATTGGTTGTATTCTTATTAAAAACAAGAAGAACAAAATTTGTTTTGAACTTTGATCTGAAAATTTGGGAATCTAAAGACTAACCAATTTAATTTATTGACTGATATGCCATATGCGTAAAATAACGTTAAAACCTTAGACACATTTCTTTAGTTGTTAGATAAGTACTAAGGAACCATACTTATTTTTTAATAAACAAAATCATTAAAAAATATATGATGAGTACTTTTTGAATGACATAAATAATAGCTTTAATGTTTACAACATATAAGTATATGGTACAAGAATACTTTTCTCTTATTTCAAATTTGTAAACCTTATCAAGTGAATATTTAAATTTATTATATACATAAGGACCATAATCGATTATTAATTGTTCTACAAATATTGAAATATTTTTTGCAAAGTTCTTTGGGAATGATTCAACAGATTCAAATTTTATAAGTAAGAATTTAATCAAGAAAAATTCTTCAAACAGGTCTGATGGAAATAAAGTTAGATTCCAGTATTCATCACAAGGTTTTAAAAAACTTCCATAAATATCAGAGCAAACAACGGAAGCGCATCAAAAAATTTTTAATGTATTGTATTCTAGTATTTTTAGACGTTGCAATAACACTAAAGACCAAATGAAAAGGTTCTAATTGTGTGTCTTGTCTATATTTTAATAACTGACATGTAAAAAAAGTCTAATTAGATAAGTCAGTTAATTGTTGCTTAAAATAACAGTTAATAATATTTATACAAAATTTATGTGATAAAGAACTCACGATATGAGGCAAACGTGTAGTAATTTGTAACAGTGGTATGATATAATTATTAACTGAATTTTGTGATCTCAAATTCTCAAAAAACTTCCAGCATTTCTCTAGGTAATAAACTTGGTATTTACGTTGGTCTATTAATAGAAAAAGGCCTATATATATAACTAAAAAACTCACTGGCAATAATATGCGTAATAAAAATAAGTCAAAATTGGAAGAGTTGTAATAATTTCTTCATACGATTTGATTCTAACTGACAATAAGTGCTTCCTCTGAACAAAAACTTTGTTATTATAATGACTTGTACTTTCCTATTAGTATTAGAGAAGTAGCATGGAACTAAAATGTCACAGTAAATATGTTCCTGTTGAGGTAAAGGTACAAATAAAATATGTTGATCAAGAATTAATCAGCTCTCATTTGATAAGAGCAATTAAGAATGGATAGCTTCCTTAAACCATTTCAATACTATTAATACGACTTCTAGAATTTCGTTTTTCCATTTACATTTAATATTTTCAAAAAAATATTTTTTGAAACACTGTGGTACCAAGAAACATCTAGAGTATATTTAAGATATAATACAATATAATTTTAGTGCTCATATTATTCACTTACTACTTGAACTTTTACTTATATATTTTTCATAGATTATCAACTTACGTAAAAGGAAAAGAAACATTTTTAAAAATGCGCAATTCTTTTTTAAAAGGTACCATTTGGAATCCGAGAAATATTTTACAAATTTGCAACTTTTAGAGACCATAAAAGGAATTAATTTTTTTAATAAATATATTACTGACGATACAACTAGATAAATATACTATTATTGAATTAATATTCAGTTTTTTGATACACCATTAACTATTACGTGAGTATTATGTTATCACCCTAATATATTTCCAAACTTCCAATACAATATTTATAATAAAAAAACCTAAGTACGGTTCCATTCCTATATTAAGTACAGTTCAATTTCTATATTAAAGATAATTATGGTTCTATTGCCATATATATATTTTTTTTTTCATAAAAAAAAACTAAGTACGGTTCTGTTTACCAAAGCACGCACGAGCTTGCGGCGTGTATTGTTAGTGCGGCAATAAGACCTTTTCTGTTGCAAATAACTATGAAATACAATACATCTGGAACTAATAGTGAACAAGCTATGGTAAAAAGTTATAAAACGTCATAGACCTCATCTTAAGGATGATAAAGCTATATAAATTGTAATAACATGTGAAATCTATATCTCTAATTACTAAACGGCTGTTTTCGTGTGTGTGTCACGAAATTTTTAGGTCGATGTACGAAATGCTTTTCGTTAAAATTTCGACATTTTGACAAAATCAATATAATAAATCGACCCTTGCGAACAACGTGGTAACTTTTGTTTTTTTATCCGAAGCCTCTAGAGGCATGCTCCGGAGGTGCCTTCGATATGAGCGAGGGGGTGGCGCAATATTATTGCGATTTGCTTACTCGTACATAGTATTATAATTTGCTTAAGGCTTCGTTTCCACGTAACCCCCCTGTTTTAGGGAAGCGTGACGAGCCGTCACTGAAGTGCATATAGAGACTAATGTATGACGTAAGCGATACAGTTGCTGCCTACACTAATCCTTATCTTATATATACTTCAGGTTTTAAGGATGCCGTGTCTGTATCTCATGCCAAAAGCTTATGAATTGTCAAAGTGACAATTGATCGCGCCACAACCAATGCATTCTAGTATTACGCGCAGTTCAAATGTGTGCTACTGCATCCTGAGCAGTGGCGTAACGGTGCACCGCAAAGAAACTTAAATTTACATTTAAAATAACTTTAATATATAAATAGTAAAATATAAAAATGTAAAATGTACAAGAAAGAGAAATACAAAACCTTTAAACAAAAAAAAACTAATACTTACTAACATGAATGAATTTATTATGAATTATTAGGAATGGTTCCTGATTACACCGAAAGTAATGCAACTAGGAAATCGCATTATTATATTTAAACCCGAATTTGACTGCGGACATTTCGGAGTCGGACTTACTTATACATGTTCTGAAATATCTATTCGAAATACAAACACCATAAAGAAATATAACAGTCTTATAATAAATTATACAATAAAACATTTCATATCAGCAGCTTGTCCGCGCTCTGGCTCACTTTTTTGTAATGTAAATTAGCTGCTTGTATAAATTGTTAGACATCGGTGTTCCGAAAAACATAAAATCGCGGTAACTGGACAGAGCAGTGCTTGTGAAAGACACACGACGTTTTATAGCGAATTGGTTAAATTCATGGTTGGGTGTAATATCCCGTGGACCCAACTAGCCACTCCTAGTTTTAAAGACTTCATAAAGAAATATTTAAATGGGTATTTGACAAAGTAAACGTGCCCACAGAATCGACGATTCGAAAAAATGATTTACCGCAAGCTGCTGCCACTGTCAAATCTTCTATTTATGCAGAAGTTGAGGATAAATATTTATGGATTTCTGGATTTATGGATTTCTATCGACGGAACCACAAATGTCTGCGGCTTGGAAGTGGCGAATGTAATGGCGAACATAGGAGAAATGAGCGATATAGCAATGCAATCACATGTTGATAGCATCAAGAATATCGATAAAGACGAATGCTGAAATCATTGCAAATTTAGTTGATGAAACGCTAAAAGAACTATGGGGATGCTGTTACACATGAAAGTGACTTATCGGCTTTTAAACGGAACATAGAATTACGATATGATACATGTAACGTGTCTATCGCATGGACTTCATCGCGTAGTCTTCAAAGGCAATCCGTGGCCGTTATCCGAATGTCGATCGTCTGATAGCGAATTTCGAACAAGTGTTTTTAAAAGCCCTGCAAGGAGTGGCATTATTTACAGAAATATTTCCTCACACACAGTTACCTCCGTCGCCCGTAATAACTCGGTGAGGAGCCTTTATATTCTTACTGTAATTTTGAGAATATCACCAGGGTGTTTCAACAATTGGATCCAAATGATGATATTGCGAATGTGCAACAGACTTTAGTGGATCCAGAGCTATTCAACAAAATTTTACATATGTATATACATGGCAATTTTTCGCACATACCAAAAGCCATTGAAAAGTTGGAAAAGAATCACAGACAAATGAATGTTCAATAGTGGATGCTATAAACGTTGTTTGGAACCTTCGGCAGTATATTTTTCAGTTGGAGAGGGATACTGCGAAGGCTATAAGGAAAAAATGTACTGCAGTTTTGGATAATAATCCGGGGTTTTCTGCTATAGCAGTTATAGTAGATATTTTGCAGCAGAAAGAAGTTCATGTGTCTAATCCAGAAATCAATATGAACCTGACCCGGACCTGACTACGCATTTTTAGGAATATAATTACAAGTCCTCATTTGTTCCTAAACGACCATACAATGAAAGGTAAACTAATGTGTGCATAACTTGTATATGTAATCTGCTCTTCATTCTAACTCCGCCTCTGTTATATCGGCAGTCAAATCTGAGGCTTAATTATAATTTATATACAGGAGAGTACCGAGTTAGCAAGAAACTTTTTACTTAAATAGGTCCATGTATACAGTTGTTGGTTGGAATGGGAATTTTATCTTGAATTACCAGGTAACTGTCTATCGTTGTAATATTTAAATAGGGGCTGAAAATAAGATGGAATTCCCTACATCTACCTCGTCATTAAGAAGCACTTTGTTTGGGTTTTTCTAATGTTTGTACGAGTATATTTCAATTGATTCTAATATGAATATATATATATATATATATATATATATATATATATATATATATATATATATATATATATATATATATATATATATATTATATCACTTAAATTAAATTTCACTTTTTAAAAAATATTTTATTTTATTATTTAAACAATTGTAGATACGACTTGGATTTATGATTTAAAATGATAAGTTAAAGTTTAAGAACGAAATGACATGTAACAAGTGTGTGATTTTTTGGTGTAACTTATATTTATAACATTTCTTTGTTAACGCAAGCATAAGCATTCTGGGAGTTATATGCTGTGCTTGCGTTTTACATGGGAAATGCTTTTGTTACTGAGGGAGCTGTTATCGCTTGATAATAGGTTTCATATTACGCAGTATTGACATTAATATGTCTAGATGGCTTAAACTTGTATTATATTTTAGCATATAACAACTCCCCTTTTTTTTGAAAAGTCGGTGTTATTAGCTGACTTTTAGGGAAGATCTTGCATTTCTTCTTCGGTGTGCAGATGGGGTCTTCTACGCAGAAGGGTATTAATTCTTTTTAACATCTGGTTGGAGGTTGCTTCCTTAGACTTTCTAGAGCAACAGCACTGCTTCTTGCATTTCCAGACGACGTAGATGATGAGGAGACAAACTACGGCACCAATAGTTATATATGTGGTTAAGGCAATATGTTTTGTTAAAAATGGTTCATTTATTAACTTATCCAGGTCGCGGGAATATTGTTCTAATTTATGATTAGCTATATCTAGATTTTCTACGTTTAGGTGGTCGAACTGGAGAGGTTCCAATTTGGGCAATTGAAGTTTTTCTGGGATATCCTTACAACAGTCATAAGGTATAACCACGGGGTGTGAATTGTCTGTAATATTAAGGGTGTTGCGGCCTTCTGCCTGAACTTTTGTTATGCCGACAAATGTGTAGCAGTCCGGTTGTAGTTTTCACAGTTTTCCGGGATACTTCTGAAGTTTTTCAGTAGTTGAGCTTCGCATGCTGCACTGCCGTCGATCGGGTAGGCGTAAAGGTCAGAACATAATTTTCTACGAGCAGCTAATTGTTTACATGTACTCAAATCTTTGACAGGGATGTACATTAATGAATCATCATTACGCGCTATAAATTTTTGAGAAAATGACAAAACGTGATGTAGGCCAGTTCTATTGTCTAGAATTGGGATAGGATATAGATGATACAGAGTATAAGGTTGTTGTTCCACTAATGGTATTCTTAGAACAAATATAAGATCAGATTTTGACTGAAAAGCCTCTAATTCAATTATTTCCAGGTATTGAGGGATTTTTGAATATTTTACTGGAAGGGGTAGATTATTTTTGACTAAATTCTGAGAGATTTTCTGAAGTGCAGTAATCAAATTTTCAGGTGTAATGATCGAAGAATGTATTATTTTTAAGCGGGCAAAAGTGATTGAGTTTAGAATGTCATCGAGGTTGCTCTGAAGGTACAAGTAACTTTCGCTTAATTTTTCGCATGTTTCAACAAATCTTAATTCAGCCTGAACTAATGCAACTTTATCATTTACTTTGTGCAATGCTACTTGAATCTTTTTCATGTCTTCATTAAAGGTTTCAAAGTTAATTTGTAAATTTTGAACTGTTTGGTTAAAGGTTTTTATAACGGTAGAAGTAACAGATATTTGATTTTTCATGAGATTTTCAATTTGATGTTGGTCATTATTTAATTTATTAATACTATCTGTAAAGAATTGACCGTCTTCGGCATCTAAATTGCCGGTGATTGCTTTGAATATACTACCTACACCATTTAATATACCACGTTTGAAGCGTTTAGTATTAACAAGGATTTCTTCAAATTTTACCTTAAGGGAAGTTGATATTTGATTTAAAAGTGTTATGTGCGTTTTGACTTTCACCAGGAATTCTTTTGTTTCACGTGTGTCGACTGCAAATATACTAACAATGGATTCTAAAATTTTGTTGTTGTTGATGAAAGCTTCTTCGAGGCTCGATAAGTTTTTATGAACTAGAAGAGTCCATCTGTCGTTGGAAATTACTATCCTCGTCTCGTCATGGTAATAGACTCCGACGGTGTTATTGATAGGTGTTATCTGATACTGGCATATTGCTGTTCCGATCAGCAAGGTGAACCTGCAAGGTAATTAT
Source organism: Rosalia funebris (assembly GCA_037954035.1). Lineage (NCBI taxonomy): Eukaryota > Metazoa > Arthropoda > Insecta > Coleoptera > Cerambycidae > Rosalia > Rosalia funebris. The sequence continues at coordinate 13,499,529 of JAZFAV010000034.1, read as the reverse complement.
GTTTCAAAATATGGTTTTAACCTATCAAAATTGACTTTGGTTTTTTGATTAGTTTTTGGGTTAATTAGAGTAGCTGAATTTTTATGGAGTTCCAAAATTACAAATGGGCCGTTAAATTTGTTTCGTAATTTATCGGTGATTTGCGATTCCTTTAGGTAAACTTTTTGACCAATTTTGTATTCCGGAGGTTCTCTTGAGACGTGAGCGTCAAATCGAACTTTTGATTTTTGTTTCTGTGCATCCGTTCTTGCACGCGCGACTTTATAATAGTAGGAGAGACGATTATTCAGATCTCTAACGTATTTAGTGACCAGTTCCTTTTGATTATATAATGTCTCGGGTGGTCTGCTGGACGTATGTCCGAAAACCAACTCGTAGGGTGTAAACCCATGAGTTTTGTTAGCAGAATTGTTATAACATATTACAGCATAAGGTAATATGTTGAAGGGGTGTTCGTCGGGATGTTCTGTCATATGTATTCTGATCATTTCTAATAGAGTGGAGTGAAACCTCTCTAGGGAACCGTTAGATTGGGGATGTCCTACACTAGAGTATGTTAATTTGATATCATAGAGAAAGCACAAATCTCTTAGGATGGCATTGTCGAACTCTCGGCCATAGTCGCAATGGATTCGAAGGGGTGTTCCGAAATGTTGGAAATAGACTAGGAGGGTGTTTGCGACTGATTTTGCCGATTTATCTCTAATAGGATATGCTTGACTAAATTTTGTCAGTTCGTCACGTATTGTAAGTGCATAATTTTTTGTGGGGATTTCGAGAATGTCAATATTTATACGTTCAAAAGGGACCTTTGGGGTTTCTGTGATAACTAAAGGTGTATCTAAATTTTTGCGACAGGCTTTTGTTTTTTGGCAGGTTTCACAACTTTTTATGTAATTGTCAACGTCTTTTGTCAACCCTTTCCAATTATATTTTTCTCTAATGCGTCGGATAGTCTCATTTATTCCTCGATGGAGATGAGCTTTACCAGTGTGATACTGGTCGATAATTATTGGAATTTGATCGTCACTAGGCGTCCTAGTAACATCTTGGCAAATTTTGAGTTTTACGTCTTTTTCGGATAACAAAAATGATAAAATTTCTAGAATAGGTAAGTCAATGTTATTTTCAATATAGTACGTTTCAGAGTCCTTAAATGTTTCACGACCATTGTATAATGTGCCAAACAGGTGTTGAATAACGGTATCAGGATCATATGGTAGAGCTACGATAAAATAGTTTCTATGTCGCACTGACTTACTGGATAATTTATTTAATTCTAAACTCCGAAAGTCTGCGTTTTCTTCGAACAAGTCTTCAAGGATTTTATAATGAAAATCTTTGAGATTGTTTTGTTGGAAAAACGTAACTATATTTTTGTTGCTTTTGTCTAGAAGTTGTCCGTTTGAAAATTCGATTTTGGAATAGTCGATGAGTGATTTTGTTTTGTACAAATTTATAAAGGTTTCAAATTCTTTTACGGCGTCGTTTTCGGTTGTTTCTGTCGTGTCACTATGGGTATCAGAATCGGGTTCTTTTGAAGTCGAGGGTCTTTGAATAGGGTACGCTGATAGTTTAAATTTAGCTTGAAAGTTGGAATAGTCTTGAAGGTGATGTATTTTTATACGAGAAAGAGCGTCCGCATTTTTGTTAATGCGACCGGGTTTATACTCGATTTCGTACTCGTACTCTTCGAGTCTTAGTCGCCAGCGTGCTAGGCGGCTACCGGGGTCTTTTATGGAGAAGAGCCACGTTAAGGGTCTATGGTCGGTTATTAGCTTGAATTTTCGACCAAATATGTAAGGACGGAAGTGTTTCACGGCCCAAACAATGGCGAGGAGTTCACGCTCTATGGTCGAGTATTTGGTTTCGGCTTTACAGAGTGTCCTAGAAGCGAAAGCAATTGGTAAATCTTTACCAATGGGGCCTTGTGAGAACACAGCTCCGATGGCAAAGGCACTTGCATCAGTGGTGAGTAGAAAAGTTTCGTCGAAATTCGGATAGATGAGAACTGGGGTAGAGATGAGAGATTGTTTCAATTCATCAAAGGATTTCTTACATTCGGAATCAAAAATAAAGGGGACATCTTTTTGTAACAATTTGGTGAGGGGTTTAGATAGTTTAGCGAAATTGTTGATAAATCTTCGATAGTAGCCTGCCAGACCGAGAAAGGATTTGATCTCTTTTTGGTTAGTAGGCTGGGGAAAATTTTGAATGCATGATATTTTATCGGGGTTCGGTTTAACTCCTTCTTTAGTTATGAGGTGGCCCAGATACGCGACTTCTTTACGGAGGAACTCGCACTTATCTGGCTGGATCTTTAAATTTGCATCGCGAAGACGTTTGAATACTTCTGTTAGACGAGAGAGGTGTTCGTGTACGGTTGGGGAGTATATGATGATGTCATCCATATATACGAGACATCTTTCATTCTGGATACCTAAAAGGATATTGTCCATCACCCTTTGAAAGGTGGAAGGAGCATTCTTGAGTCCAAAGGGCATACGAACGAATTCATAATGTCCATTGTCCACACTGAAAGCGGTTTTCGAGATATCTTTGGGCTCTATTTCGATCTGATGAAACCCAGATGCCAAGTCCAATGTCGTAAAATATTGACACTTGCCTAGCTGATCTAGGAGATCTGAAATATTCGGTAAGGGGTACTTGTCTCCTACAGTTAACTCATTAAGTTTTCTGTAGTCTACAACCACACGCCATTTCTGCTTACCGGAAGCATCGAGCTTTTTGGGGACAACCCATACTGGGGAGGACCAAGGGGAATTCGAATGACGAATAATATTTTGATCTAACATTTTGGACACCTGTGTTTTAACTTCCTCCTTGTGTATTTGGGGATACCGATACGATTTTGTAAATATCGGTTTCGCGTCGTTGGTATCTATTGCATGCTTAATTTCATTGGTAAACGTTAGTTGGTCACCTTCAAGATAGAATATGTCCGAAAAATCTAAACAGAGTTGAGTGATTAGTTCACTTTCTTCTTCATTTAAATGATTTAGACGGAGTTGGGATTTTATTTCGTGATGTCTGTCTATATAAGTTTGAGAATTTCCTTCGTTGATATTGTTTAGTGAGAAATTTTGTAAAGGTTCTAATTTTATGTCCGAAAAGTTGATGGTTTTGGATATTGCATTTGAATTTACTATAGATGTAATAAATTCACCTTTATCATTTACTTGAACTATAGCATTGGGGAGTCTTACTTTGTCTATTTCTGTAGCTAGCAGTATAGCTTCAGTATTAGTCAAATGGCATTTAAGTTTGAAAATTTGTTCCGTACGCGGTTCTATTGAAATTATATTTGAAATGCTATGAGTATTATTAAGCACGTTTGGGTTTGTAGAATTTTGTATGTCTGTAGAGAGAGACTGGTCTGTGACTTTATGCATCGAAATCGTTTTAAAATTAGTTATAAGTTTTTTATTTTTTATGTCAACTATACACTTATAATGTTCCAAAAAGTCAGAACCAAGGAGACCATCGAATTCTATGTCAAGATTGCAAATATATATTTTAAATGGGTTATTGAGATCAAACGGAATATAAACAGATTCATTAATAATTATTTTTTGATCGGTTATACCTTGGATCGTTACATTTTCAGGACATCTCATACTATAATTTTGACAAATTTTAGGTTTAAATATAGATAGACCTGCGCCTGTGTCGATCAGTAGTCTATGTGTATTGGTAGCGTCGTAGATATAATATAAATTTTTTGATTTAACAGATAATAAAGGACTTATAGAAACTGTTGTTCCGGGAAATTCAGATTCGGGTTGAAACTGTCTAAGTTCATGTTGTCGAATTGGGTTTGTAATACCGTCATGTTGGAATCTATCGATTTTTGATAAGGTGGGTCCGACTGGGAAGGTGGCCCTGTTCGAAAATCCTGATTGTTTGTAGGCGTCGTATCAAAAGAGGGTTCATTGAAAAAATTTTCGGAAGAACAATTACCAGTATAATAGTTTATATAGGTATCATCGTGTTCCGAAGTATTACCAGTATAATAGTTCGGATCTGTGGAATGATTATTATCTGTATAATAATCAGAGTTATTATTTTCATAAAAAGTTTGATTTAGTTGTGTATTTCCTATTTCATTATTTTGGTTAATATGTAGCGTCTTTCTGGTGGAATTTGGCTTATAATAATTAGGATTTGGTTGAATCGCAGGGGGTCTTGAACTGTTAAAGTTCGGGTTTGGTGTGATGACAGGTGGTCTTTGTTGGAAATTTTGTGAATTTCCAGAATTTTGATTATAATAGTTGGGTCTTTGTTGAAAATTTTGTGAAGTTCCGGGGCTTTGAGGGTAATAATTAGGTCTAGAAAAATTTTGAGGGATGCCGAAATTAGGGGGTCGAGTACTTTGCTGTCTCTGACGGCACTCACTGGCGATGTGTCCAGTGCGCTTACAGAATGAACATTGTTTTGGAGGCAAAGACGAATTTGTATTGCGTATATTATTATGACGATTTAATTTCTGATTTTCAAAATAATTCAGTTGGAGCTCTCTACGAACTCTCGTAATTGCCGTTAACATATCCGCTGGATCACTTGCCCTAACAACATGCGCAATTTTAGGTTCTAACCCTGTGAGTAGGGTATTTAAAACCATACCTTCGGTTAACTGAATTTGGGCTTGTTTTTGAGCTGGTGTTAACCGTTATTTATGCACAGAAGCGTGCATTTTTGCTTCATGTGTCTGTAGACGTGCGATAAATGTAAGCGGAGATTCGCCGGGAAGCTCTCGCATCCTTTGCAAATCTTGTATTAAAGACGTTAAATCTCGGCTGTCACCGAAATGATTTTCTAACAAAGTTTTTATTTCATCCCATGTCACTGGGTTTCTAGAGTTGACTAGTTCAGATGCGCGACCTTTCAATTTATTTTTTATGTGAACAGTTAATAGTACCTTCTGGTTACCAACTGACATATCATACGCGGTATTACAAGAATTTATAAATGTATTTAAATTAATTTGATTACCGTCGTATTCAGGGACGATAGAGAAAATTTCATTTAATTTATAGGGTTCAACAACTTCTTGCTGAGGCTGGTTTTGTTGCTGTTGTAGAGCCATATTTCTAGTAATTACTGGCATAAACTAATTTAAATGTTTAAGTTTATTTATTTATTTATTTTAAATTGCAATGGGGAAAGACAATAGAATTGTACCTTTCGCGAACAATTAATAGACACAATTATTAAATATATATTTTTACACTTAAACGAGATGATTCAATAAATACTTACACGAAGTTATTCATCTGTTGGTTCTGTGGAAGTTGGTTCTTTCTTTGAGTAAGGGATTGAATCCGCCACCCGTACTGAAGTTCTCCTTATTCTGGCGACCCGTTTCCTGGAGTTAGGCACTTCTGGAGTGTTGTCCTTGTTCTTCAGGTGATTTTCGACAGTTAGGCTCCTATACAGGGTGTTCTTCAAATCCTACCGACTGCGCCAATTTTATATCACTTAAATTAAATTTCACTTTTTAAAAAATATTTTATTTTATTATTTAAACAATTGTAGATACGACTTGGATTTATGATTTAAAATGATAAGTTAAAGTTTAAGAACGAAATGACATGTAACAAGTGTGTGATTTTTTGGTGTAACTTATATTTATAACATTTCTTTGTTAACGCAAGCATAAGCATTCTGGGAGTTATATGCTGTACTTGCGTTTTAAATTGGAAATGCTTTTGTTACTGAGGGAGCTGTTATCGCTTGATAATAGGTTTCATATTACGCAGTATTGACATTAATATGTCTAGATGGCTTAAACTTGTATTATATTTTAGCATATAACATATATATATATATATATATATATATATATATATATATATATATATATATAGTTTTTTGGATTTGGTTGAATAAGTAATAACTACTAATGCGTTTATTGAAGAAAAATAATGGTTCGTTTCTAAAAAATGGTTTGCAAAATTTGAATTACTTTTTTGACTTTCAAACGATTTTTTGTGTTCGTTGTATCTGATATTAAATGCCTTTCCCGTTTGACCGATATAACAGTTATTGCATTCCTCACATAAAAGCTTATAAACTCCAAATTTTTTTCTGTGTTTCTTTTTAGAATTATGTAGAAAATGCTCTGTTTACCATGAATAACGATATTCAGCGATTTTATATGAAAACTCTGCATGCATATCGATAGATTTTATTCTATAGGATCTAGTTTTAATTATAGCACCCGGAAATATATCACTACTATAGAGTCCGAAATTCTGAGGAAGCACAGTCAAAATAAATAAAAGTAGCACCCACAACACCGATATTATCCTTCCCTTGTTTAATTTTAGGCCGTTAAACGGCCTGCCACTTCTCTATTATTTTTACTGTCGGCCGCCAAAGGGTTCGACGAAAGAAAACAAACGACACGGAGTAATGTAAAATGTCGAAGTACCTTTTCATTATTTGTCCCTTGTCAAAATTTTACCTTCGTCTTCCCAAAATTTTACTACTTTTGCTGTAGTGACAATTGTATAAAGTTTAAGCACTTTTGGTTTAAAGTTTATTGCCTATTCAATTCTTAAAATGTAAAACCTGGTTACTGTAAAATTAAATACGTTATAAGTCTAAATACAAAAGAGGATAAAATTATATTTTCCGCTAACATTAGCAAACAAGACATTGATATAAATATGACTGTGCAGGTGCCACGTAATGGAAATAATATAAGCATCCTAGAATTTTAAATTGTATAAAAATTACTTGAGCTACGTTTAGCTTTTAAACACAGCCGCATATTGAAACAATGTGTATTTATCTTTTTAATTTATGACGCAAATTTGTATAATTTTAATACAAATACAAAAAATAAAATAGCATTACCGTAATTACAGGTTACATTCTGTAATAAAATTTAATCTTATATCAATAAATATAGTATATTGAATTTAAATTGTTCCATTTTCTATTTCGTATAAAGCTGGTAGCTCAATAAGACCTCGATTAAATTTTATTTTTATATTTACACAAAGTACATCCGTCATATATATATATGAAAAATATGCCCCTCTATGCTTTTATTTTTCCGCACTCCACTATAAGCGGAAAAGTAATGTAATCGTGTAAAGAAAATGTGAAAAAACTAAATTGTTTTTTGGGTTTATTTTTCGTTTTTCGGCCTAAAAACCAAAAAAAATGGTTTTTAAAAATTTTTTACTGTGTGTGTGCCGTCGTTGTCGTCGGAATTTATTCTTGTTAGCACGATAACTCAACTAAATCGTGTCGGATCGATCGCGTTTTGACTGATTCTGATCGGGGACGTCTCCCAGACGACACCTATTGATTTTGAGGTGGATAGCAGACACCACCCTCTCCCTTGGGTCTATTTGAGAAGTTCTTTTTGTTAGCACGATAACTCAACTAAATCGTGTCGGATCGATCAGGTTTTGACTGATTCTGATCAGGGACGTCTCCCAGACGACACCTATTGATTTTGAGGTGGATAAGACACACCCCACCCTGTCCATGGGTCATGCACCATGAGAAAGCACGATGGTAGACTATTTGAGAAATTTGTTTTGTTAATACGATAACTCAACTAAATCGTGTCGGATCGACCGGGTTTTGAATGATTCTGATTGGGAACGTCTCCCAGATCACACCTATTGATTTTGAGGTGGAGAGAACATACCCCACCCTGTCCATAGGTCATGATAAAGCACGACGGTGGACTATTTGAGAATTTTTTTTGTTAACACGATAACTCAACTAAGTAATGTCGGATCGATCGGATTTTGACTGATTCGGATCGGGGACGTCTCCCAGACGACACCTATTGATTTTGAGGTGGATAGAACACACTCTACCATGTCCATGGGTCATGAGAAAGCACGACAGTGGACTATTTGAGAATTTTTTTTGTTAACACGATAACTCAACTAAGTCATGTCGGATCGATCGGATTTTGACTGATTCGGATCGGGGACGTCCCCCAGACGACACCTATTGATTTTGAGGTGTACAGAACACTCTCTACCATGTTCATGGGTCATGAGAAAGCACAATGGTGGACTATTTGAGAAATTTGTTTATTAGCACGATCACTCAATTAAATCGTATCGGATCGATCGGGTTTCGACTGATATTGATTAGGGACGTCTACCAGATGACATCTATTGATTTTGAGTTGGATAGGACACCCCACCCTGTCCATGGGTCATGAGAAAGCACGATGGTGGACTATTTGAAAAAAGTAAATCTGTCGCATAAAACACATATTCTGCATTTATGTGTTGGCTTGTTTTTTCTCGGCCACTCAATTTCGAGATAGAGATGTTCTACGTGAGGAAAAGTTCGTTTTAAGGTTAATGGGTATTAGTTAATCTAACATTACATTACAATATTTAGTACTATACCGGGTGATTTTTTAAAGGGAGAGATCTCTGTACGACTGGTAATAGTGAGTTTACGATATAAGTTCTTTAGAACTTTTTCTGTATTGCATTAGAAGCTACTGAAAAACGAACAGGAATATTTTTCAATATCAGAATACATTAAGGATGATTTTGAACAATCCCCCCATTTTTATTATGGCAAACCTCTACTTTTGTTATGTTGTGTAGCTTTAAATATCATCTTTTCTGGAATACTTCCTAATAATTTTCGTGCCCGATTTTCCATTTTAAGTTTATTGGGGTTTATTTTCAATTGTTGTAAATCTGACATTTAATGTAGCCCCACAAAAAATCCAGAGAGTTTAGGTCGGGAGACCATGTAGACCATCTAAATAGATCATTATTTCAAATATGTCTGTCATCGGTAACACTTGTAAGTAATTATCATTTTATCTCTAGAATTGATAACATATTTGCACATTATTAATTGCGTCCGTATGGCCTGTAACTTTGACAGAGTTAATATGAACGAATTTTATGAGCTAATATGGACGTTTTGCATTTCATAACCTTCTTTGATCAAGGTAAATTTTGTTATTTTTATGTATTGCAATGTAGTTGCGGCACTATTCGTATATAAAAACTGTATTGTAATTAGCAAGTCAAACATATAAGAATATTTGCGAAATTGATTGAATTTAATCTAATGTTCCATTCTGGTTTCTAGTTTTATTATATTATTTTTGTAACACACATTTATATGATTATGATGTGTTAGGTTAGGTGATGTGATATAAAACCAATAAGACAGAATAGCACTATATCTTCCCAAATTTATATACAGAGGATGGAGAAGTCTGTGAACGGCTGATTTAAAAAAAAAATCATGGGTGTCACAACAAATTAAATACAAAAGCCATGGTTATTCTAACAGACAGCGCTAATAGTTTATATTTATATGATCAGGGAAATTTAAAGGTCATTCCAAAGTCAACAGTTTCTTGTTAATGGAACGGTGTATTTTTCATTACAGAAATTGAAAGATCAGTAAGTTTTGTGTTTCGTACTACTCGTATTAGAAATAATTGTTAAAATGGATAATTCGTGATGAAGTGGATTACTAATACGCAAAAATTAGAAGTGCTGAATTTGTCAATTTCATACAAAGTGAATAATTATTGATCTAAATTTGAACGTTTAGGTCCAAACCCTTTATATTCCTGGAATCCTGTAAACTACTGAATTTTAAGGATATATCGATAAGAATTCGTGCACCAACTCAACGCCCTTATGTCATGATATTTATAATTTCTGTATAATACTTAGTAAGTTTAACATCAAAGCCTTAGATCCCTTGCTAATACCGTTTAAATTCACATGTTGTCATACCTCTATTTATCCTTATACAAATCGGTGACAATATAAATAATGACTTATACAAGTCGGCGAAAACCAACATTTAATTTATCATCTTTTTTTCGGCTGTAGACAATAGGGCTATTTATTAATGCTGCAAAACGAAATTATGCTTTCTATACTACACGTATTTGTGCCTAATTTCTACAATAGTTTTAAAAATTTTATCACGATCCAACTCCTCCACACTTTAGTGATAACATTACAAGGTTTCTAAGCAAATTTTCCAGGTAGATGGATGGAGGTCCCGTAGAGTGGCCTCCTAAGTCTCCAGCCCTTAACCCCTTGGATTTTTGCTATTAGAGAAATTTAAAAAGTGTAATTGACTAAACGAAAAAATACTTTTCCATAAACAAAGAAAAGTGAACATTGGAATGACCTTTAAATTTGCCCCTTCGAATAAATTATTAGCGTCATCTATTGAATTTCTAAGAATCATGAATATTTTGTATTCAGTATTATTTTGTGGCACTTATGGTTTTTGAGATAATCAGCCGTTTTCAGGCTTGTGCCCCATCCTGTATGTTTTTTTGAAATTAAATTAAAATAAAATGTTTCAACGTTTAATGGGACCTCTTGAGGCCCTTTGATTCAGCGGGGCCGTCTTCCGCGGAACGCCGTTAGTTACGCCACTGATTTTAAGGCCCTCGGCGACCTCGGCCCGTTAAAGCCTCGTAAAATGCGCCCGCTGTCCCTGGAGCGGCCGCATTTAATAATTCCAGTAAGTATGGACGTCCAGCCGCGTTCTTGACGCTCCGGCCGCCGAACACATGGCAGGGTGACGCCAACCATCCTTTCTTAGCCCGTCACATCGCACCACCGCATGCCAGTCACCGTCGTCGTCACGCCGCATTCCCATTTTCAGCGAGAACCCCCGCTCGCCCCCTAGGCGACCACCCCCGATCGGCGTGGGCTGGCAGTTCCAAAAAGCTTTTATTGACCACCCTAACTTATTTCGGGCGGCATTCTCGACAGGACCTGACGCGGTGGTTTCACGTGTCGATGATGGAATTGCCAGCGAGAACGTGACACTTTTCGAAAATCATCCAACTGCGGCATGTTGAGTTAAGAGATTTTTACATTCGTTAACACGAAACTAGGGATAAAATGGAAGATCAAAGAGTTCAATCAAGTTAATTGTATCAATTTGAACTGTATGATAATAAAATTGCTGACGATTTCAATTACTGTGAGATCATCATGTAGAGCAACAATGTAGAATGTTTTTGGTATAACAAAAATGCAAATCAAACGCCTGTAAATTTTCGAAGTTATCTTCGCGAATTCTCAGACAAGCCGAAAAAACCTATAAACGAAAAAAACCATAACAAAAAGAAAAACGACATAGGGGTTATTATAATAAAATAATAAATAAAATAATAAATATGTAAAACAAAATGAAATAAACATATAACTTCAAATAAAATAATAATAATAGTAAAATAGATAATAAGATTGAAGAAACCCTATATACAGTACGCTCAAAATGTAATTATACATTACATTACTCCGAAAAAATTGGTACTAGTATTTTTATTTTTTTAAGTCACTGGATACTATTTTGACAGTTCTTTTCGAGCAGTATTTTTAAAAGTTATAATGTCATCGACATTTTTTTATGGAATCCCCATTTGTTTGCACCATTTGAAAGAACTAATGTTATTTTACGTAAAGTAAAATAAGGGATGGATTTCTATAGGGTGTCGCATTTGAAACTATAGGATATGATTTGTGAATAAAACTAATAATATTTGACAAATCGAGGTTTTTTATTCTTCAGTATAAAATGGAGATGATACGGTTACAGATGGAAAAGATCATGTGGCCGCCTCAACTCATCATGATGGCAAGATGTCATTCGTTTAACAAAATTATCCATAACACGGGCATATAAAACTGGCTCTATTTCCCGAATAACATGTTGAATGTTTGCTTTGAGGTCATCGATTATTGCTGGCTGGGTGGCGTATAGTTTTCCCTTAATATAACCTTAAAGAAAAAAGTCCAGTGGTGTTAAATCACATGATCTTGCAGACCAATTTATGTCAGCGTTCCGCGAGACAACATGATCAGGAAATTTGGTATGAAACAGAGTTATTGTACGTACTGTATGACAAGTTGCACTGTCTTGCTGACACCACATGTTGTTCAAATCCAAATCATCAATTTGGTAGAAAAAGAAATTGTTTAATATGCCACAATAGCGTTACCAACTTCATTATCAAACAAGTATTGTCCAATTACTCCTTCACTCTAAAATGTACACCAAACCGTTCATCTCTGTGGATACATTTATTTTTTTCGTGAGCAGCACGTGGATTTTCAGGAACCCTAATTCCAAAATTTTGTTTGCTGGCGTATTCGTCAAAATGAAAATGTGCTTCATCTATGAACAAAATTTTGTTGCGAAAATCAGCATTATGCTTGCTGGCAGATGCAGATCTTTCTTTAAAATCCGGTGCTTGACAGATTAAATTATTATTTTACACGACTTCAAATTGGTTTGTTTGAATACTTCCATACAATTTATCTGAATGCAGCAACATTTTCATGTCACCGACCACGCCGAGGATGTATTGGTGTTGCTGTATCAATAACAGAACCCGTCTCTTCAAATTTCTTGATTAAGTTACTGAATTTTTAACTCTGTAGGCGCTTCATTTTGACCTACTTTTGTGCGAATTGTTCTCAATGCAACTGTAAATGATGACTCACTTTCATAAAATAGTTGTACACAAATTATTCGTTGTTGAAATGTTAACCACAGCATATTGATGTCGTATGGTTCCTAGATGAGAGTTGTTAAACATTGACGCCCTATCTTTGACAGCACACAAATGGCGGTCAATTCAAATCCTATAGTTCCAACTGAGACACCCTATATAAGAACTCTATATATTCCTGACAGTAAATTTTTAAAATCGAGAGGAAATAAAAAGCGTTATAACAAAGCAATTAAAATAAAACAAAAGAAAACAAAAAAATTAAATGAAACAAAATAAAAATTCTGCATTCACATTCAATGTTGGAAAGTATTAGCATACGAATTATGTTGTGTGGTGTTTGATGAACGTCTTGAATTCGTGTTCTTGTGTTAAATTTCAATAATCATTATTAAAAGAATTCATATAACCAATTCTTTATTTTACATTACTACACATAAGAACAAGGTTCTTTCAATAAAAATGGGGCTTTCCAATAAAAAATATCGATCAGGTCATAACTTAAAAATACCCCTAGAAAAAATTAAAGGTACCTTTGAAAATTTTGAAAAAACGCCCTCTATTGACCAAAATCATAATTAACTTAAGTGTCTCATTACTTTCGTGTCATATGGCACATATCTAGTTCTGATATTGACATTTTTAATTTGTTTATATTCTTGGGGACATCTTTATTTGTTCTTTTAAATTTCAAGTCAATATTAAATAAACAGTTTTAAAACCTTAAAACGGACTTTTCCGAACGTAGAACATCTCTATCTCGACATTGAGTGGGCGAGAAAAAATAAACCAACACATAAATGCAGAATATGTGTTTTATGCGACAGTTTTACTTTTTTCAAATAGTCCGCCATCGTGCTTTATTATGACCTATGGACAGGGTGGGGTGTGTCCTACCCACCTGAAAATCAATATATGTCGCCTGATAGACGTCCCTAATCAGATCAGTCGAAACCCGATCGATCCGACACGATTTAATTGAGTGATCGTGCTAACCAAAAAAAATTCTCAAATAGTCCACCATTGTACTTTCTCATGACTCATGTATATGGTAGAGTGTGTTCTATCCACTTCAAAATCAATAGGTGTCGTCTGGGAGACGTCCCCAATCAGAATCAGTCAAAACCCGATCGATCCGACATGATTTAGTTGAGTTATCGTGCTAACAAGAATAAATGCTGACGACAACGACAACGACAACAACGGCGACAACGGCACACACACGGCAAAAATATTTTAAAAACCATTTCTTTTTTGTTTTTAGGCCGAAAAACGAAAAATAAATCCAAAAAAAAATTTTTTTTCACCTTTTCTTTACACGATTACTTTACTTTTCCGTGTATAGTGGAGTGCGGAAAAGTAAAAAAAAAAGATGTAAATAACTCCTTATTTTACATTACTATACATAAAAATAGGATTCTTTCAGATGGTGCAATCAAGACTGGGGCTTTCCATTAAAAAATATCGATGTCGTCATAACATTTAAAGATACCGCTCGAAAAAGTTAAATGGTAGCTCCAAAAGCCCTAAAAAAAAACGCGCTCTATTAACCAAAAGCATAATTAACTCAAAAGTCAGCAAATTTTCCTCGTAAGTTGGCTTAATGACTTTTAATCCCGTCTAATTCAAAGGGGTCTTGTGCTTGTACTCGGCTAGAGAAGTAGCTTTAGCCTTACACCAGGTACACCAACTGTCTTCTCCCGGGGGGCATTTGTCGTATTGCAGATTTTTATTGGTCGAACCAAGAAGACTGGAGAGTAAGGAGACATAGCTCCTCGAAAAATCAGTGGTGGCGGTGGCAGGAAAAACGTCGGCAATATGACAGGCTCACGTAGAAGCGCGCGGGATGCCGTTTATCCTCGTCTATCGCGGTTTCTCTCTCACACTATCAAAATGTCAGATTCCATTGAGCTACGATCAGAGCTCTTGCTGGAACAATTCGCAACGCAACAATATCTCGACGCTTTTGACATATTCAACAGAAAAACTGGAAACGCTCAAAACACAACAAACAAAAATAACCTCGCTCGGTTCTACGCAATGACCGCCATGATGAAGCACGCCACGTGGTCATAGTGCAGACGCTTTTCGTGCTACCCCCACCACTCGAGTTATGTCCCCTTGTTCTCTAGTCTTCTTGGGTCGAACATTCGTAAAAATATGTCGCCCACATTGCGTCTTTCATTTTCTCCACGGAATTTGAATTACGGCGAATCGCTAGACCATAATATTTTGTCAATTCAACAATGACTTGAAATTCATAAGTTTTCCGTAAGTTTTTCTGCTTTTTGCCACCAATGCCTTTGTTCGCCTTTTTTTGTATTATGTAATTTTGTCCCCATTCTCTTCTCCACGTGGCCGACACATTCTTTTTTTTCTACAACGATTTCGTCATCGTAAGGATTACTTTCAAGGATTCCCTTAAAGGTTTTGCTGCGTGAGGGTCCAGATATTGCGCAGACCATTTGCGACTCTATATTTCCCGTAAATAAAGGAATTCCGGGAAATACGGACATTTTTATGGGTATGAGGATTGCAAAAATGCAAAAGAAATGCATTTAAAAAAAAAAAAAAAAAAATGCCCACTAGCTTCTAAGTCTACCTCTAAGTACCTCTAAGTACCTCTAAACACCTTCTGTACAAAAGTGTAATACAGTAGAACCTCGATAAGATAAAGACCAAGGGAAACGGTAAATAGTTTGAGTTATCGAGTTTTTAACTTAGTAAGGGTTTAAGTTAAAGAGTTTTTCATGGTTCATATTTTTACTTAGCGAGGTTCGTTTATGTGCTATACTTTTAGGCTACAAGCTAATGATCAAAATAAGTTACTGTACTTAGGCCTCAGTTAGTACACCTTTTGTTTTCACATTCATTTAAAATGAGTCACTGATAGATGCTTTAAGTTATAGAGGTCGCCAAAATATTACTTTAAGTTACTGAGGTACAATGACCAAGTTATTGGTTTAAGTTATAGAGGGTTAGTATTTTAAGTAAAAGAGGTTTTGGGCTCTGAGGGGAGGGAACACAAAACTTTATTAAGTTATAGAGGTTTTTACGTTATCGAGGTTTATATTATCGAGGTTTTATGTACCTTCAATTGCGGTTCGTTCATCAGGGTGGGTAGGTGAGGCAATGTCTTACCAATAAAGACACAGGAAATAGAAAAAATATTGGGTTTGTTGTTTTAATATCTCAGGTATTTATAATAACTTAATATTCCATTGATGAAATATTAACGGCCTCTCACGAGCCGCCACTGCTGGTACTGTACCATTTGTGTTAGGTTATTTAGGTAAAAATTAGCTATTATTTTTTACTATATATTAGCATTAGTGAATCCGTCATTATATTTCAGAGTCGCATAAGGAAGAATACATGGAAAAATCGCGTTATTTTCCAACGTTATCAACTGACCGCTTGTTCGGGCAGTATTTCGGTCCCCCGGGGCGTAGCGCCTTAAAAATTGGATAAACTTATCCCTTAAAAGTTCGTAATAGGCCCTCCTGTGTACACCCGAAAGGTCCACACTCTCAAGCCGGATCGGAATAAATCAGTTTCTGGCCTAAATGACGGCACATTTGCAAGCCTCCGAATATCACAAATCAGGGACCTCCAGCGGCGAAGAATGACACGGCCTCTACGGAGCCCAATGCACCGGAAGTGACGGTGTTTTATCAAATGTAGTACGAGCTGTTTTGCGTTTTCGCCTCCCGCATTGTTGACTAATTGTCCCAATTTGACGCAATAAAAATGTTTCGCTTCGCCCCATTACATTAACGTGCAGGGTTTTATTTTATCGATATTCCATTTTTTAGTCTCACTATTCTCTTATGTACACGATATTGTGCCTTACTGTTATTCGATATATGTATCATAATTAAGCCCCGGATTTGACTGCTGACATGACCTAAATAACAGAGGAAGACTTACAATGAAGAGCAGATCATATATAAAAAGTAAAATTATTTACATATTAGTTTGCCTTTCATTGCGTGGTCGTTTAGGAACAAATGAGGACTTGTGATTGTATTCCTAAAAATGCGGCATAGTCAGGTCCGTGTCAAGATCATATTGATATATTATAACTAGAGCTGTATAATTGTTGCCGTGTACATGAGGCTTGCGTATGGGAAGGTGTAGTGGGGGCCTCGAGCACATGACGCGGAGTTCAATTCACGCTGATTTAATCTGACTTTCCACTTTTCACGTGCAGATGGTACAGGGTAAGCGAAACGCGATGTCTCAGTTCTATTATAAGAAAAAGAAAAACGATAGAAAAAATCTGAAAAGAGGTTCTTAAATGGGATTGAGTGAGGTTCATTTTAAGCTGAATTTACATATTTTCCATATTTGGAAACTGAAGTAATGACGTATTCGAATATTTTTTCCCAGAAACATACCTATATTTTGCCATATTTGAAAAGAGCTAGTTTTTCTGAATAAATTTTGAGAAAACAAATATTTGCTATCTTTTTCTGTTAAAACATTACAAGCAAATTTGTAAAAAAAAGTATTATCAAAAATTCGCAATCGTCACGATTTAAACAAGCAGCCTTTGGAGACAAATAGTAAAGTCGCATCTGTCAATAATTAAACATTATTAATTAGTATTATTTATTAATTTAACATTACAAAACACATAATGTATTACAACTATTACCACAGAAAGAAACAAAGTATGTGGGCAAACACTACTACAAATTTTCAATGTGACTACTTCTAAACACTTATTCAATCTCCGCCTTCTGTAGATAGTTCATCGCAAGCATTTCTGATTTTTTCTTTTAAATGTTCCAACTTAACAGATGGTGTTCTGTAAATTTTATTTTTCAAAGTTCCCCATAAGAAGAAGCCTAGTGGGGTCAAGTCCGGTGATTTAGGCGCCCACTGTATCGGTCCATTTATACCTATCCAATTTTCTCCATAAGTTTCGTTTAAATATTGTTGGACAATTCTTGCTTTATGCGGTGGAGCTCCGTCATGCTGGAAACACATGTTTGCTCGCAGCTGTAATGGCACATTTTCGAGAAGCACAGGAAGTTGTTCTTGAAGAAATTGCAAATATCGCTTACTATTTAAAATTATTTCGTAAAAATATGGACCAATCAAATGCCCATTAATAAATACCACACCAAACGTTAATTCCGAAGTGTCCTTGGTTTTCAATCGGATTGACATAATGTGAATTTTCAGTAGTCCAAAAATGTTCATTTTATTTATTGGGCTTGACCATTACTATTGAGATTGACCATTACTAACAAAACGGCTTTCGCTCGTCTACAACACATGCTGAAAAAACCGGTTGTCATTGATCTCTAAGTTTACTATAACTTGGTAACATAATTAATTCTCCGTTGTTGATGTTGATCTGACAAGTGTTCTAAGTTATGAATTTTATAATCGTGATAACTATTTTCTTTCACAATTTTTCGCACCGAACTATATTTTAAATTCAACTCACGACAAGCCTGCCGAATCGAGTTTCTTGGATGGTCTTCAAAATATCGCAAAACAGTGACAAGACTATTGTATTGACCCCTTTAACAATTTTCTTCCCTTTCGAGAAGAAAATTCCAATTGCATTCCAATCTTGCAAATCTCTGGGCGTATTACTGATCTGCTCTTCTAGGGTTCTTTTGAGATTCCCCATAAACTAATAACATATCTACTTTTTCGTTGTAAACATTTTTCCAAGCCAAATAACAACAAAACAATATTTGTCAACCATTAGATTAATTATTGACAGATGCGACTTTGCTATGTGTTTTCAAAGGCTACTTGTTTAAATCGTGACCGATTGCGAATTTTTAATAATATATTTTTTTACAAATTTGCTTATAATTCTTTAATGGAAAAAGATAGCAAATATTTTTCTTTACAAAATTTATTCATAAAAATTAATTATTTTTAAATATGCCAGAACATTGTTTCTGGGAAAAATATTCGGTGACGTCATTACTTCAGTTTCCAAATATGGAATAATATGCAAATTTAGCTTAAAATGCACCTTACTCAATCCCATTTAAGAACCTTGTTTCAGATTTCTTCTATCATTTTTCCTTTTCTTATAATAGAGCTGAGACATCGAGTTTTGCTCACCCTGTACATAGCTGCGCACTGTGGCCCTAGTCAATAATGGGTACTTAGGATTGTATTTCTTCCAAAAATCCTTAAATGCTGCTGTGTCGAGTAATGTAAGTGGTAAATGACAGGTAATTAACATGAGAAGTAAATCAAGAATTAACTCCGTTTTCCGTGGCAGGCCCTTTTTTTATTAATATGTTCCGTACTATTTATATGTCTTTTGCAGTCTGTCTTGTCCCAGCACAATAAATATTTTTCACAAACTTTACACACTATTTTCGCCCCATCATACATCAAATCTGGAAAGTCTCGAATAGACTTATTCACATTGTCGGTAACCGACTGTTTTGTCACCTTTGGAACTGTGAACAGTTTTTTGTAACACACGCACGCTGTACAAATTATGTATGTAATTACGATCGCAAAGTGATTTTGTTCTTTCGCGTAGCAGACGAACACGGTCTCAATGTTAATTAAACAGTTTTAAAACCTTAAAACGGACTTTTCCGCACGTAGAACATCTGTAATGGAACTGGATGGGAACTTCTTCGACGAAAACACAGCGTTGACCTTTTAGATTTTATTACTAATTTACTACTAAATACATACATACAAACTGTAAATACAACATAAGATTTGTAAGTATATGTATTGGATCTTGAACAGCGAATGAATGAATAATAATAATAATAATAATACGTAACAATGGTTATACAACATTATTTATGGAAAATGCGATAAGGTTCTGGCATAGGCGTACTTGCTATTCTAATTGTTATCATACTTTGATTCAGAGACAAGGTACATAAAAGATTAAACAATAACATCGTTAATAAGAAATAAGCAAACAATTTTAAGACGTTGGACATCTAGAACAAAGCGTTTGCGAAAAGTTTCCACGAGATAACTGTTATCATTACAATCATTGTTTATTTATGAATACACGTTGACCAAAACAGTTCCGTTCTTAATGTTATTTACTTTGTCTTCCATGTTACGATAATACAGAAATATACACATTATAATAGCCTAATACCAGAGGCGTATCCATAGGATATAAGAGACTTAAATTAGTTACAAACATATAGATATAAAATATACTTAATACTAAGGCATGTGAGTAGGTACATTACACATCTCTATCTCGAAATTGAGTGGCCGAGAAAAAATAAACCAACACATAAATGCAGAATATGTGTTTTATGCGACAGTTCTACTTTTTTCAATTTTTCTCAAATAGTCCACCATTGTGTTTTCTTATGACCCTTGAATATGGTAGAGTGTGTTCTATCCACCTCAAAATCAATAGGTGTCGTCTGGGAGACGTCATCGATCAGAATCAGTCAAAACCCGATCGATCCGACACGATTTAGTTGAGTTATCGTACTAACAAGAATAAATGCCGCCGACAACGACGACGACGACACACACACAAACAAAATTTTTTTAAAAACCATTTTTTTTTGTTTTTAGGCCGAAAAACGAAAAATAAAGGCTAGAAAAATTTTTTTTCCACTTTACACGATTACATTACTTTTCCGTCTTCGTATAGTTGAGTGCGGAAAAGTAACAGTAACTGGATACCTAGCACAAATCGAGTGTTTTGTGATACCTAGTTTGTTTATAGCGTGAATTGAAGTCCGTGTCACGTGCTCGAGACCCCCGCTACACCTTCCCATACATAAGCCACATGAACGCGGTACCGATTATACAGCTGTAACTATAACTCCTATAGTAGAAAATACCGGGGTGTTCTCCAAAACTGCAGTCAAGTTTTTCTTTATAACCTTCGTAGTATTACCCTCCAACTGAAAAATGTACTGCAGAAGGTTCTATACAACGTTTATAGCATCCACTATTGAAAATTCATCTGTCTGTGTATTTTTTTTTTTTTCAAATGGCTTCAACTTTTCAATGGCTTTTGGTATGCGCGAAAAATAGCCATGTGTATACGTCAAATCTTGTTGTATAGCTGGATCAGTTAAAATCTGTTGCACATTCGCAATAATAGAATCATTTGTATCAAACTGTTAAAATATCCTGGTGATATTCTCAAAAAATTGCAGCAATAATATAAAGCTGCCTCAATCCACATTCTGCACCGGGTTATTACAGGCGCTGGAGGTAACTGTGTGTGGGGAAGCATTTCTGTGGATAATGCCACTCTTTGGGGGGGCCTTTAAAAACATTTGTTTGAAATTCGCTATCAAGCGATCAACATTCGGATAATGGTCACGGATTGCCTCTGCTACGGTTTGAAGACTATGCACCAGGTACGTTATATGTAACATATCGTCATTATACGTTCTACTCAAAAGTGAGTAAGTCACTTTCAAGTACGACGCAGCATCCGTAAGAAAAAGTAGAGCTATGTTTTTGTTTTCCTCATGGTTAGCGCCCCATACTTTTTTTAACATCTCATCACCTAATTTCTCAACTGTTTCAATATTCGTCTTTGTCAATATTTTTGATGCTATCACATGTGATTGCGTTGCCGATATATCACTCATTTCTCCTATAACTGCATTCACCACTTGCAAGCTGCAGGCATTTGCGGTTTCACCGACAGAAACCCATAAATATTTATCCTCAAATTCTGCACAAACAGTAGATTTGAGAGTGGCAGCAGCTTGCGGTAGATATTTTTTGCGAATCGTCGATTCTGTGGCACGTTTACTTTGCCAAATTCCCCATTTAAACATTTCTCTATAAAGTGTTTAAAACTAGGATTGTCTAGTTAGGTCTACGGGATATTACACACAACCATGAATTTAACCAATTCGCGGTAAAACGTCGCGTGTCTTTCACAAGCACTGCTCTGTCTACTAACCGTGATTTTAGGTTTTTCGGTTTAACACCAATGTCTAATAACATCTGAGTTGCGGGTATACGCTATGTATATATCACAATAGGAAGACCGTAGTTCACTACCATTATTTAACACCAACCCCGGAAATTCCTTTACCCAACGCTGTATTTTGGCAAGGGATGGTTTTGGTCGAGACATTTTAAAACACTTATTGTCAAATTGTCATGCACTGTAGCTATTTTTATGTAATACCGTATACAAATCAAAATACTACGACAGTCTCGAGTTGTGTACAAACACACACCACTCTCAAATATACCAGTAACTAATCGGCCGGCATCGTGTCATCGGTCATCCCCGCTGATATTTCTTTTGCCCCGCTTTCGAATACCTTTACTATTAGCACATAGCCAATGCACCTCCGACAATACTTTCAAAATTTCTAATGAAACAAATAGAGCAGCAGGTAACAGGCGGTCAATGAATAAATTTTATTTAATATAAAATTGTTGGTTGATGTCCTACTAATTTACACAAGCAGTTAATTTACATTACAAAAATATGAGCCAGAGGGTGGACAAGCTACTGACATGAAATGTTTAATTGTATTATTTATTATACTTCCTTATGGTGTTTGTATTTCTAATAGATATTTCAGAACACGTATAAGTCCGGATCTGAAATGACCGCAGTCAAATCCGGGGTTTAATCATCATTAATAATATTGTATTAGTAGAATTAGATCATTAATAGTATTACATTTATTTAATAATTTGGAATTTCTATGTTTTCGTTTTTTTTTTTATAAATATCTAATTTTACTTTCGACTCACTCTGTATATTTATAGGGGAGCCCTTTTTGCGTCTAGTCATGACGTAAATTAAATCCCAAAACCATTAATAACGAAAATGCCCGGTCAATTAAAGTAATAATAATACGGTGGCATAATCCACGTAACAGCTTTATCATCCATTCCGATCTCGGAATTAATTAACGACCATAAAAGTGTAAAAATAAGCGGACCAAATTTGCATGAATACTTAATTCGACTTTCCGGTTCGCCCCTTTAAAGAACAACGTTTTAAAATTGCATTAGCCGGCCGGCCGAGGGAGCAACAAGTGTCTATAAAAATCAGATATAGGGACAGAATTTCTAAAGAATTGTGCACCCCTGTTTGTTTTATTACTTTTATTACGGCCGACAAACTGTTGCGAGTAACAGGTGGGTAAAATAAAATAACTCCGAGGCAATCGGAAAACTGTAAAGAGCTGCAGGACTTGTTCGCCGGTGCGCCAGCGTTTCATCGCATTATCCAGTTTTAGAGAGAATCGAGTTAGCACGAATTAAGCCGGGCCTCACCAGATTCATTAAAACAGAATAATTCGAATAGAAAGTTGCAGTTAACTGATTACGGCTCGGTCGAATCGACGGTTAATTTGTTATTTCGCTCAATGGAGACGCTGCTTTTAATAAAGCTGGAGAGTGGGGTCTGCTGAAAAGTAAGAGCGAGGGGTTCATCACGTCTCTTTAAATACTTCAGCGATTTATTTTAACAGTGTCACGCAAATGCTTAATTCTACATTGTACTTTTTAATAAAAATCATACAAGGTCCCCATAATACACACAGATAGAGATTTTCGTCGTACAGGTACTGGGTTAGTCACCTAAAATTGACCCCCCCTTTATTTCTCTTAATTTCAATCGAATTGAAAAATTCAAGCAAGGACTTTACATGATTCTTTATAAATTTTTTGAACATTTAAACAAATTTTCAAAAACTCTGCAAATTGAAATGGAGCGAACAATTTTTTATTTTTTTTAAATGGAACACCTTGTATTTTTTTACTTAAAGAAGTTACCCACAGTTTTCTGATCACAAAAATATATAATTGTTGTATCTTGGTAAGTATAGTTCTTGAGATATTCATACAAATATATAGTCACATCACAGGAATAAGTTTGGCATAAGACCATAAATCAGGAGAGCTATGTTTTTGAGATATAACGACACATCTTGTTTTTTAAGAAAAAAAGTATGAACATTCTTTGATGCGGCAACACATAATAATTATAATATACAAATAAACCTTTATTAAAATGACAACAACAAAGATTAATGAACACAAAACATAAATAACGAAATAATGATAAAAAAAAACAATGCGCAACAATAAATAACATAAAACCAATCATCTTTTAATAAATTCATTTCTAACGTTTTCAAATAAATGAACATTTTGCCGCAAATTTTCTATTACTTTACTGATATAGTCCTTCAACTCATCCGAGTTATTATATACCGAATTTTCGTATATGTTTTGTTTTAGTGTTCCCCACAAAAAGAAGTCCAAAGGACTCAAGTCTGGGCTATTAGCAGGTCAATGTATAGGACCCTATCTTCCTATCCAAAATAGATATTTGTCATTTAAATATTCCGTTACGTTCCGTACAGAGTGTGGAGGAGCACCATCCTGTTGCCAAATACCAGAATTCCTGGTTGCAAGGGGAATATTATCTAAATAGTTCTCTACTTCACCCCGAAGAATATTCAAATACTGAACTGCATTCAAGGACCCATTAATGAATACGGGGCCCACAATTGTATTTTGATGAAAACCGCACCACACATTTACTGTATTATATCCTTGGGTTTTTATCTTTTTTATAATATGTGGATTTGCGGGCGCCCAATAATGTGCATTTTTCCTATTAAAAAGTCCAGCCGTTCAAAAGCTACTTTCATCGGTCCAAAATAAGTTTTTTAAATAGTTTTTCTTTTTTAAAACTTCTTTCGGCAAAGTTATTTTCAGTTAAAAGCTGAACTGGCATAATACTATAAGGCTTATATTTGTGACGTTTTAATATACGTCTTATACTTGCTTGAGAAATATTAAATTCTTCTGCAGCAGCATTAGTAGATTTATTGGGGTGTTCGGTAAAAAAAAGTAAAACGTCCATTTCCATATCTTCTCCTGTAAAATCCTTTTATGAATTTTTCGATTCGATTGAAATTAAGAGAAATAAAGGGGGGGGGGGGCAATTTTAGGTGACTAACCCGGTACAGCCACTGGTGGTGATGTTTTGATGGTGTTTAATTGAAAATACAGTGTAACTCTATTAAATAATGAAAACATTAACAATATTGTGCCACTTATTGATATTAATAGTATTAGATAATTTTGCTTTACATGTGTTTTTAATTTATATTCCATCACAGGCTAAAAATGATGATCTTGAACTATTTGTAGAATATTTATAACTTAATATTTTAATACTTCCCGTTTTATTACTTTATATATTCTAGATTTTAAGACTAGAGTAACGTAAAATTTTTTACTGTTTAATAACTATCAACAGCATAATTTAATTTTTAATTCTAACAAATAGAATCTTAGATCTATGCATCTTCAACCTCAAATGTGTTATATAGAGAGATTCTAATCCCATAGTTGAAGAGGATAGTCATCACCCCTCACTATTAACATTGAATTATTTTTCCACATAACACCAAAACACTATACAACACTACACTCAACGCGTGTTTCGCCAATAAAGTTGACATAATCTGGAGATGATTAAAACTGTTTTTAAATCTTAAATTGCTTCAGTTTTAATCATTTCCAAATGATGCCAACTTTGTTGGCGAGACGTGCGTAGAGTGTAGTGTATAGTGTTTTTGTGTTTTGTGGATAATTAAGTCAGTGTTATCTTCACACCAAAGGTTCCAACCTACTCCAGTAGTCTCACCATTAGTAAATATTGAGGTTAATATATCTAAACCCTGTAAATTTCCTATTAATTCTGACGATGAAACATGCAATTTAAAGTAAGCCAATTTTCCTGGGCTGTATCGTGCTTTACTACATAGCAATTTAGAGTTCCTAAACAATTATACTGACATCAGTTCTGATTGTTAAGCATTTTATATAAAAACCTATAATTTATTTGATAAGTTTGTCCTAGTATTTCAAAATATTAGGCGCAAATAAACTAAACGTAAGTGGTATACTTCTAAAATTATTAGCAATATCAAATTGAAGACTTACCATCACAACAAATTTAAGAAAAGGCATCACTTAACGGATGTCATTGAATTCAAGAGGTTACGAGGCATCAT
Source organism: Rosalia funebris (assembly GCA_037954035.1). Lineage (NCBI taxonomy): Eukaryota > Metazoa > Arthropoda > Insecta > Coleoptera > Cerambycidae > Rosalia > Rosalia funebris. Next base: position 13,473,984 of record JAZFAV010000034.1, on the reverse strand, counting down.
TGAAGAACAAATAGCTGATGCTTATACTAATTATAAGTAATTAGTATAAGCATTTATACTAATATACTAATAAGCCTATACTAATTATAAGTAATTGAATGTATGTTAAGACATACATTCAACAAAACTTTAAAAGTGATCCCAGAGGTTTTTGGTCTCATGTACAGAGCAAGAAAAATTCAACGCGTATTCCATCAACGATTTTCTTTGATAAGGAATCGTTTGATGCTCCACGGAAAATAGTAAATGGATTCACTAAATATTTTTCCAGTGTATTTTCTACTGACGATGTGCAGGCAACACAAGTTCTGGCAATAATTCAAACTGTATCAATATAGTAAAATTTAATGGAACCGATATCCGTCGAACATTGTCGAAACTTAAAAACATAATGACCTGTAGGGGCGATCAAATTCAAAGTTTTCTTGCCCAAGATTGCTCAGGCGCTTTGGTAGAGCCACTTCTTATTTTATTTAATCTTATACTCTCTACCCATACGCTTCCTGAGGTACGTATTTCAGAGGCGGAAAGAGAAGAAAGGCTACGATTTATGTCATTGATTTTTATCAAATATTGAGTAGGTAACGAGATCGTACATCATTTTTCTGTGTCGTTTATAGTTTTTTAGAAAACCTAAAATCCCATCAGTTGAGGATAGCCCATCAGCCAACATCTTTATGCCATCAGCCAGATCTAGAATTTGGTCACTCATCTCCGTCACTTACACCATCACTTACCACAAAGGAGTCTCAAGCGTCAGTGGTGCGGGGGATCCTAGAAGCGCAAGGTTAGTGGTGGGAAGAATCCTAGAACATGCTAATATCCTCTACTCCCATCAAATATGGATGATTCTGTATAACCAGAGGCTGCTCATTTTATTTTATTTACACATAGTACTTATTTCTAGGTGATGATCTAGTTTTATTATTTACTAGCTGTACCCAGCCACGCATTGCTCTAGCTCAGTCTGGTTAAATGGAAAAGAAAGAAAGCGCACGTTTCTAATATATTTATTTCACAATGCTTGTAGGTATACAATATATTTTGTTGTTCCATTGTCTGTGCAGATATAGAGATTGTCTAGTTTGACGACTCTAGAACACGCAACATATAATTGTCCATGTGAGAAGCAATCCGTGTCTCGATCTAAACCGCACAATTCTAAAGATTGTCCCTGAGTTTTGTTGATGGTGATTGCAAACACCAATCGAATTGGGAATTGCAATCTCTTAAATTGAAATGGAATATCCGTTGGAATCATAGGAATGCGAGGAATGAGGACACCTTCACGTTTGAAAGACCCTGTCAAGATTGTTGCTTCTACGACGTTGCTCATTAATTTCTTTACTGCAAACCGCGTGCCGTTGCAAATCTTTGGCTGGTTGATATTTAGCAACATGATAATCGGCACGCCGATTTTCAATGGCAGTACGTGCGGTGGAATCCCTGGCAGATCGAGTGAATTCAAAAATTCTGTTGGATAATTAACCCCTTTATCCGCTTCCACAATAGTAGCGACGGACTTGTATCTGACTGCCTCGCTTTGAATGTTAGACTGAGTAAGTGAGTAATATTGTTAAGTTCGTAGACGTCTTTGTTCCTGGCCGCAAGAATAGCTCGTTCACTCGGCCAATCGTGATTCTTGTAATTGGTTTGAATATTGGGAAAAACTTTTTCAACTAATTCTTCTTTTGACGTCACTAAATTGCAGAAGTTATGAGGCAATGAAATTCGTCCTGAGGTCACATCAACTTTTCCGTTCCCAATTTCCAGTAATTGATGTGAGAATATCTCAGCTGATCGATGATTTTGCAGCTGGACACGCATATTTGTAGGTAATTTTAACGTTTTTGCGTGTCGCCACAAAGTACAGTATTTTAGGCAAGCATTTATTTCGTCCGCTGGTGTCGATCGAGGAATTATATCGGTAAAATATTTAGTATAGCGTGGGTTGCTTTTACGTCCAACGGATGGCGCTGTTTTTCAAAAAACATGTTTTTACCTGTCACACGTATAATATCTATATTATAGTAGGTATATAAAAACACGCGCGCATTCGAATGCAACGTTGTATTAAAATTTCAAAGCAATCGGTGAAGAACTTTCGGAGATTTAAGATTTTCAACAAACGAACATTTATATTTTTATTTATATAGACTTTATTTTTTGTTATAGCCCAGACGATTGTATTCGCCGCACACGACATTTCTGCGCCAAAGCGGCCAGCCGTACGAAATAGCAACGGCACTATGCTCCCTCCTAATAGGACTGGGCTACGACGCCTACGTCGTGTCGGGATACGCCATTAAAGACGTAACGTTCCGAATAATGTCCAGAGTTGATCCGCCGGAATACGCACCGGTCGAGGAAAAACAGGAAGTCGAGGAAGAAGTCGTCACCGAGGAGAAATACAAACTGAGACAGCCCAGAGACCTGCGGAGTAAATTCCTGCTGATGATGGAGCAGCGGGAAATCGACAAGGTCAAGGCCGAGAAGGAGCGAATCGCCGAAGAAAAAAGGCAGATAATGTTGGTAAGACAGAGGGAGGATTATTTTTGTATGTGAAACGATGTAATTAATTTGCGAAATGAAAGTAGAAAGGAAATAAGCTGTTCGAGAAACGTGACCGTTTTACGTATACAGAGGCAAAAATATGTTTTCCTTTAAAACTTTTTGTGTTTTATATTGCTAGATACCCTGCACTGGAGTGTTTTAAGTATACTAAAATTTACTTTGGATAAAAAAATCTTTGGACATAGCCTTTATAGCTGAATAAGCAATAATTTTTCAAATTAGAAACATATCATTGTGTGCCTTCGTGATTAACAACGATTACTGTTTTGTTTGTTGTTATCAGAATAACATTTTTAGTGCTTTATTTATTGTTTCGGTGGTTTTCGTTACTGAGATGTCACATTTAAGGGAGTTTGTGTTAAAATTATTATTTTAGCCAACGAGGCTTACATACAAGAAGATATTGCGAGGAGATTGAATATTAATCAATCGACTGTTTCTCGTATAGTAAAACGATACAACGAGACTGGAGAATATAAACCACGGCCTAGTCAAGGACGTAAAAGATGTACAACCAAGAGGTGACCAATATTTGAGAACTCTATCCTTTCGAAATCGCTCGCTTACAGCTCCGCATCTGAAAAATTAATTACTGATTACAAAACAAATCTATGTAAGTGTTAAAACAGTAATAAGGAGACTCAAAGAAGTCGGTTTAAACCCGAAGTGTCCTGTTAGGCTTCTTAGGTTTTTCCCACGTCACGATATCAAACGGTTATAATTTACAAGAGCTCATTCTAATGGGAATCAACATCAATGAGGAAAAGCCCATTTCATAGATAAAACAAGAATACAATTGAAGGGGTGGACGGATAAAACTGTTAATTAGCAAAATGCAAATTTATCAGAAAACCGTTTTTAAGAAAACACTTTTTATTCAATATTTATAACAAATTTATTCAATATTTATTTTCTTGTCAGTTCCAGATAAAAAAGGCAATTAACTTCTTTATTCATACCAAATATTATACAGGTAGTACAAAGTAGATTTGGATGAATAGGCTAATTACATACTATTCTGTAAATCTAACAATACATATTTAGCAATAATAATAATCATGATCATACGGAGTCAAAAAATTAAAATTATAAAAGTAAAAATTTTATTAACCATAAATAGTAATACATTTTATTTTATTTTTTCCCTTGTCGTTTTGTTGTAGATCATGCATCGTTGTCATTTTTAAAAAATTGTTGGTAAAACCATCGGTGTTCTTCCATAATAAAAGTTGGTTGTTGTTTAATGTGGTCGAGTTTTTCAACGGAAATATCTCCGGTTTTCTCCTTTACTATATTAATAACTGGGTTGGTGGGGTTGGTTTATTTTTTTAAACAAGTCAACTTTCAGAAAAGGTTCAAATTCATCATATGAGGTTTTATATAAATAATTTCCGTACTCTTCAGTACGAACCCATTTTACGTTATCACGAAAGTTAACTTTTTCATTAACAACATTTTTTTTCTGTTTATTAAGTTCAGAGTATTTGAAACTTCCGACATATAACGAAAATGATGGTCCATGTCGCAGATGATAGAATCCTTTTTGCTGGCTTCTCTAACGATGGTTCTGTATTATTCTGGTGTGTATATATTTTGGTGTTTACGTAGACATTTCTCCATCCTACCAAAATCACGATCTAAATCAAGGAAGGAGTGGTCTACTTCTAGAAATTTATGATCAATGATTTTAAATCTGCCAGAGAATCAAATACTGATGTAAACATAAAATTACAAAATTTTTATTTTGTCCGGCACATGAGTCAGATCAAATGACTATATGTTCTACATTTTTCAAAATATTCTTATGACCAGCAATATCTTCGGTCCATGTAAAAAAATGATTTGTGTCCATTTATAGAAATACTATGAAATTATACAGCCAAATCTGACGCAAGTAGAATGCTTTAGAAGTGGAAAGTTATGGCAGTGGCATTGACTGCTGTAAATTCATGATTAAATAACACAAACTAGAATTTAAAAAAGCCTCCTTTATATCCTTTTGTTGAAGTTGAAATTCAGCGCTATGTAATAATTTATGTGTTCAACATTTCCCTGTCCAGAATCGCAGTTGGAGCAGGTATCACTTTTAGGACCTCTGAAGCCTAAATTAAATTCCCTACAAAATATTTTTCGGTATGTAGTTTCTTTTATTTTGTAATAGTCAGGTTTATTGCTTTTGTTGCATTTTGAGATGTATAAGTTATACAATTTGTTAATATTGAGAATCGGTGATAGATATTGACGATTCGGATTGCTATTTTGGGAATAATGCCAGCTTTCTGACGGAAATTCTTTAATATGGTGTATTACATACTGGAATACATCATCTTTAATTTTGTATGGATGATTAGTGTGTCTTCCTTGCATATCAGTCGTTGGTACAGATTGGCCACTTTTTAGCAATTTTTGGATTAATTTGATTTTTTTGCGGTCGACTGCAAATATCTTGCAGAAATCTGATTTACAGACTTTAACCTGATTGCCATTTACTATTAAAATGTACTGAAATAAAGCTGGCCTTTTTTTTTCACATTTTTTTAGCACGAATTATTAGTTTTTTCGTATACAGTATAATCCAATGTATTTGCTTGAGACAACCGTTGTTGTGTAATGCCTGTGCTAGTTCCGGGAATCGATCCACTAATGTCACTTAAAGTATTATTTTGATCGAGTAATATACCACAACCAAATTCTTCTGTAACATCCAAGGGCACCTCTAAAAATTCCTGTTGTCGTGTAATATCTGTATTCTCTATTTCAAGAGCCATTTGAACCAGCAATTTTGCACGTAATGACATTTTTACTTAATATATGTATTAATAGAAACCTGGTATAAACTGCCAGCTCGATTTACTAATATTTATTGTTCAACAAAATACCGAAATAGCTGAACTTGCTCTAGTAAACAATAGTATAACCTTAATTTCGTATCTACATTCTCGTGGATAAAGGAGCTAAGAAACGACATTTTTAACTTCTCTGGTGAATAAAGGTGCTAAGGTTAAATACCGCTTTTATCCACCAGATAAGATGAGTTTTGTTGCTTCTTAGCGCCTTTAGCCATTGGGTATATAAGCATTTAACCATAGAACGTGACAAGTTAGACCATCACTTAATACCTTTATTTAATAGTATATAATATTTTTTTAAATGTCAATTAACACCTTTATCCATCCACCCCTTCAATTATGGACATGGTCGAGTATACAGAAGGTCTAGGGAACGTTTTGCAGGATGTAATCTTGCACAAAACTTTAGCTTTGGTGGAGGATCCATTATGCTTTGGGGAGGCATTAGTTGAGAGAGGCGCGTGGAGCTTGTTGAGGCAAATTTAAGAATGAATACTGACTGGTACATACGTAACATCCTTGAAGAGTGTGTTTTACCTTATGCTGGCTTCAATGGGTACGGTAACTTTGTGCTAATGCATGATAATGCCCGGGTTTATGCCGCTAGAACAGTGATCCAATACCTTGAGGATGTCGCGATAGAAGTACTGCAGTGGCCAACAATGAGTCCTGATGCTAATCCCATAGAACATCTATAGGATATTCCGACGCGACATGTAGGAGCACAAAATTCAGCTCTTAACTCAATTACAGAATTAAGAATTGCTGCACAGGAAGAATGGAAGCAAACTCCACAAGAAAGCATCAAAGATCTTCTGAAGAGCATACCTAGAAGGATGCAGGCTATCGCTAGAGTTAGAGGAGGAAATAGAAAGTACTAATTATATATTATTTTGCCTTATAGTATTGTTATATTGTCGTTATTGTTAACTCTTTCTTATTAAACGTGATAACCAAGTTCAGGCTATTTTATTAGTTCCTCTACAAATCTGTTGTAAAGCTTCAATGTGTAATTTATTTGACTATAATATACTTAAAACACTCCACTGCAGGGTATCTAGCAATAGAAAACACAAGAAGTTTTAATAGAGAAAAATAAAATAAAAATAATCGTTTATTTAAGATTTATTTAAAATCATTCATTTAAGATAAAAAACATTTACTTTAAGTATGTACGTACCCTTATACTGGAGTTGTGAAGATATATGTTGTAGGATGGGCTTTAATTTAGGTACAAAAATTGTGTGGCGACGGTAGATCACCCTAAAAAAAATAATTTTATTTTTTAAAGTTATAGTTATCACAAAGAACTCGCAACTTTTATGTACAATCCCCTTTAGAATGCTGATAATATACATTTTTTTCGTAGTCGAGTATGTCCATTTTGAGAAAAAAAAATTATATCGAAAATCGCACCACCCTGTCTATTTTCGATACGGACCTATGTTAAAGTAATAGTCTTCAATACAGGTCCGTATCACACATAGATATTTTACAAATATATGTCATCTTGAATACAACCTTCTACCTGAATATCGCGGCTATATATCTCATCCCTTCTACGATTCTGAAAATGTATTACTATATTATTCTCTTTCATTACCAACAGTAAATTAAGTTTCAGTTTTTAAATATGATTATTTCCATACAATAATACGTGGGTTAATACCGTGTGGGTTAATAACGATTAATCGCAATAGCAAAAAAAGGAATATTATAAAACGAAAACCGAAAAAATAGAATCCCAGTCCCTGTGGTAATGTATTGATATGATTTGTAATAGAACTGTTTTGATAATGCAGATATTTACTTTCAATATACATTATAGTAAATGCTTTTTATTTATAAATGCTATTGAAATGAGTGTTGCTCTTTTGTTATTTGAAGTTACTTAAAAAATACTGATTACATTTTATCAAGCTTTTCTTTTCATATTTTAATTTTCTAAGATAACAAATTTGTTCTTTATTTTGTGCAAATCATACGCATTGTATATATTGCCGAAGGCGCAAGGACTTACATATGTATGTTAGGCAGCCAATAATACACGTCGTATGTTAACGGGTTGCATTCTAAAATATGGCAAGGTTTAAATGCGCAAGGTTTAAGTAGATTAATATACTATAATCAGTATAATCAGTATATTATTACGCTAGTACTTTTAATCACCTACATACAATAATTTTAGTTACAGGTTTTACAGTGTAAGCTATATATTATGCATTTTGAATACATTACATAAATAGTAAATCTGAACATATCAAACACTTTAAAAATCGTTGCTTGGGAAATTAATTCAGAGGGATAAAAAAAGTCTAAGAATTGATAAGAAGTGGTTTATTTATAAAGGTGAATTTATAAAGAAATAATAAGAATGCGGATAATGATCATCATAATCAATATCGCCAAAACTAGGAAGAAAAATACAAATATACCAATACTACGAAGAAAAATACTATAAACTACACTACCAGTGTAGTGTATAGTGTTTTGGTGTTTTGTAGAAAACGAAGTCAGTGTTATCTTCATATCAAAGATTCCAACCTACTCCAGTATTTTGGAAAGACGTTTAGTAATAATAATAATAACTTAATTGCATAATAAACTTTCCAATACGTTGCCAGATTAGCTTACAATTTAAATAAAACAATAATGATAATATATGAGAGCAACTTATAAGTCAGGAATCGAGCAAAAAAACCACCAAAAAAAAAGCGACTATCAAGTAGTTCCCGCATAGCAAGGCTATTACATAATCGCTATAGGAAACTACTCCACGGGCTAAAGCCCCGCCAGGCATTGAATTATACCTAACAGCGATCTTCGATCCCTTTTTCGTCTTTCTGCATGATCAGACAAGGTTTTATAAAAGAAAACCCACCACGGGTAGGATTCGATATCTGTCCCGGATGGGAACCGAACGACAGACAGCTGTTTCGAACTTAGTTCTCATCAGTGCCGTACACGGTACGCCGATCCAGGACAAATCCGTGGAGTATTCATCTAAATCGATACGATCTATGTCACCAACTTTTAAGTCGGGAATCGAGAAAATAACCACCAAACCGCAAAACGGTTACCAAGTAGTTCCCGAATAGCAAGGCTATTATATAGTCACTACATTACATAATCGTTTAGTTTGATTTATTTTTCGAAATGTTACAATTGACGGTAAAATTCCACATTTGCTAGAATTACTTCAAAATAAAATCTTTAATGTATACTTTTGTCAGAATACCTTAAGGAAAAGAAGTTTGACTGAAAAGTTCAACCTTTTTTTCCGTGTTCGTATATAAAAGTTTAGAGTTGAAAGGTATCTTAAAAGGTGTTTCTTTTTTATTTTAAAAATATTATGCCTTTTAAAATAACTATGGGTTGATCGGAAATCAATAAAACTCTACTCTACAGAAATTATACTAACGATCAATATGAACAATAAATCTTTTAAGGTGATTGCACAAAAAATATTTTGTTTTATGTATTCCAGGATAATAATTTATAGTCACATCAAGTAGTCTAGTAGACTATATTTTAGACTGTTTGATGTGATGAGCAATATGCTTTTAGAAACAAACTTTCAATATTATGACTGCTCTCAATATTTTACTTTCATTTGAAAGGAAGAAGAGAAACGACCTCCTGACGATCTTGAAGGGCTGCGAGTACACGGTTGGGTTTTACTCCTAGCGGGCGAGAGAAATGTGGAAAACGCGGTTTTCATAGAACCAAGTACAGGACTTGTCCATCCCCTAAACACTGACGTATACTGTGGAATAGAAAGCGTGTGGAATCACTTAAATTATTGGGTAATTATAACTAAAGTACAAGTGTAAATATTCAATATGTGGTGTTTAGTTCTTGTCCGGGTGTACCGCAAGGATAACATTTAAGACCTGATGTTTAGTGCACAAAGAAAATAAAGTATAGAAAATATTTATTATATAGTGCATTCATTTCTAAACAATCCACCCCCATCATTTATTTTAGCAAAGAACCAGAATGTTTAAGAGTTAAGAATTTACAAGAGAGGAGGTGTCATTTAAAACACTTAAGTGGGGGTAGCTGGGGGTAAGGAGTGAAACATAAACTACAACGAATACTGGTATTAAGTTCACCCTTAGATATCTAAATGTACATGTTTTTTTTTGTCTGGAAGTTATTTTACTTACTAGAAATAAATAATGAGGGTGGGTAGTTTTAAAGTGAAAGCACTGTATATAGCTTTCTGCAGCTCAAGTAATATTTAAAACCAGATAAACTATCAGAGTATTCTACTTCGGAATATTATTCTAAATAACTTTGCATATTGGTGTAAAGAAGAGATTTCGTTGAAACCCCAAAAATTAGATATTAAAGTCAATATGGCATAACCTATAAGTTTCATGCAAATATGGGATTGTATTGTATAACACATTTACTTTAGGTTAACATGCAAGATTGCTCGGAAGGAGTAGGGAATTTAGAATACGATCTGACCGACGTAGAAAAGTGGGAACACCTTTTGGTGGGCGAACCCATAACTAAGAGAAAGCAGAAGCCTAAGGAAATGGAAGAAGAGGAAGAAGCGAAAATGAACGAGATGTACGAAGAGAAGCATCTCGATATGCCGATTCCCTGGAGCTTGCGTATTAACATTCCTCACGAAGGTGATTAAAATTACTACATTATTAGATCTATACTCTAATTATACTCTTGGTGTCAATTAATCTATTCATTAAAATTTTTAAATTCCTATGAATTTTTCATATGAAAATATTTTTTAAACTTCGAATCATTAGTTTTCAATGACGTTTCAATAAAACAGAACACTTCCGACTGAGGTGGTAGGATCAAGTGCAACAAGAAGCAGAAAACGGGAAAGTCAGTAGAGTGAAATGAGACGATTGACACAGGGTAGAACTTTTTGTAAACTGAAGATACGCGAAATATTATAAACAAATATAATATTGCATTGTATTACATTTAGTCCTACACCTATTGGACTTATTGATTAAATTAATAAAATACAATAATTTTATTTTTGTTCTTTCGTTTTTGCTCTGCTCTCGCGCCCTCTGCACACTAACACTTTAGTTTTGTTTTTATTCACCCTCATTCCGTATTCCTCTGTCAACACTGCCTCCATTTCGTTCAATGCTGATTCTAATTCCTCCTTACTAGATGCTAATACTGCTATATCATCCGCGAATCTCAGAATTTTTAGTTTCTGTCCCTGTACTTTAATCCCGAAATCCACTCTATCTTTTACCACATTAATCGCCTCTTCGATGTACAGATTAAAAATTAGTGGTGATAGCGTACATCCTTGTCTTACTCTTTTCCTGATACCTACTTCCCTTCTTTCCCCTTCTACTTCTATAACAGCAGTTTGCTCTTTGTATAGATTGTGTACTACTCTCCTATCTCTATACTTCATTCCCACGCTCTTTAGTATCTCGAACATTTTTTCCCATCTTACGTTATCAAAAGCTTTTTCTAAATCTACAAATCCTATATAACCGTTCTTTCCTTTTTCTATTGTTTTCTCTAACATTACTCTTAGCGCTAGAATAGCTTCGCGAGTTCTCCTATTTCGCCTAAACCCGAATTGGTCTTCTCCTAGTATTTCCTCCGCTCTATTTTCCATCCTCTTCTGCACTATTCTGGTTAAGATTTTTGACGCATGGGAGCCATTATTTATCGAATAAGACTTTAATATTGTTTTATTAACTTTTTGGTCTCGTTTGCAAGGTAAAACTTGCAGTTAAATATATTCTTATATGTTACTGACAGAGATCGTATGGATAAAGATGTATACCCCATAGATTTCATTCGGCATTTGTTCTGGATCGACGTACCGTGTACGGCACTGATGGGAACTAATAAATTCGAAACAGCTGTATGTCGTTCGGTTCCGATTCGGAGCAGATGTCGAATCCTACCTGTGTCGGGTTTTATTTTATTTTTTGAAAATTCTTATGACAAGTGACTTTATTAACATGTTTGTCAAAACAGCAGCGTTCAAAGTTGATTAAATTTGAAAACTTAGTGTGATGTACCTTTGAAAAGTCATATTAATTAACAGTTTATTTTATCGTAAAAACTAGTCCTTTGCCAATATCTCGTCTAAACCATCTAAAAAGTCTAGTTTTTTAAAAGTCGGTTAAAGCTATAAAAATATGGCAAAAGAACATATTTCAACAAATATGTGTCTGGATAATAGCTAGCTATAAATTATTTCTTAATGCGATTAATAAATTCTGATATTTCTTAATGGGATTAACTATAATTTAGCGGCTTGATCGTGACTTGAGAACCAATTGAACGTGAACTTGGAATAATGAAGTTACACAATTACACAAAATACAATAAAGACTGCGACAAAAACAAAATAGCGTGTTCTTAATATCAGCGTAAATAAAAAAAAAATACAAATCTAGAAATACCCTTAGCTCAATTTTGTAATATTAAGTATACAAGATATATAACCTTTTTCTAATGCTCTAAAACTCAGTTATAAACACCAAATGATAACCCTATGCATGACCCTTTTTTAGTTCTCACACGGCGTTTCCCAGATGGAATAAAAGTAACATATTTCAAACGCACCTCCGTCGAAGAATACGCTCCCTACGTCTCCGACGATGGTTTAATTGTTAGAATAGTTAAATATGAAGATTTTTTGTGCACTGAAGTGAAAACAGTTGAGGAGAGATTCGAAAATAGGCGAGACAAATTGCACAGCATGTTCCACGACTATAGCACTAATTTGGTTACTGACTACTTTCACACAGGAAGGGAAGATAATGTAATCAGTAAGTAAAGACGTTACCATTAGTATTATTTGTCGTTAAACAAACTAGTGACCCATTAAGGGTCATGACATCCACATGCTACTATGACTGTTACAATAGTAATAGTAACAGCATTTTATTTCGAGAACATGGAGAACATGTACAGAACTATGCCATATAATGATAATTAAGATATATAGTTACCATTAAAATATTATATCAATATCGTAAACAGTTGTGAATATTTAAAAAATTTAAATGAAAAATGTAAAAGAAAATGAAAATATAATATAAAAGGTAAAATATAAGTAAAACTAACAGTATATATAACAATAAACTATTATATAATAGTTTATTGTTATATATACTGTTAATAGTATTATAAAATATCACATACCTATTTTATCACAATATACTCGTATATACATACTTACATATTATATACGGGGTGTCTCCTAAAAAACGCCGCAAGCCATAACTCCGTTATTTATAATCCGATTTTAAAAAACAAGAAATCAAATGAAACGGCTCTAAATTACACTCTAGAGTGAGCGTACTGCAGTGCTTTTAAACTTTTTTTTTGAAAAGCGATAGTCAACTTTTTTTTTCAAATGACAATATAATTTTTTATGTATGGACAATAATCAAATATTGACGGATATGATTCAGGTATACTTTCAGTGTAATCAGAATCGTGGTGCAGCAGTCCGCCTTTATAGAGAGCGGCTTTCTCATCATAAAGAAGTTTCAGAACCACGTAAGTTTGGAAGACTTAAAGAAAATTTAAGAAACTATGGGGCATTTAAGAAACCGAAACGAGAAGAACGCGAATTTAATGAAAACACGGAACTCAATGTTGAAGAAAACCCAAGAACCTCCATTCGGGAAATTTCAAATAATATTGGAGCTTCAAAACGAACTGCGAATTCAATATTGAAAAAGCACACATTTAAGCCATACATACCTCAAAAAGTACAGGCATTAGAGGAAAAAGATAGAGAACGAAGACAACAATTTTGCCATTTGTATTTAAATTCAGTGCGACGAGACCCACTTTTCCACACTAAGATTATTTGGTCAGACGAATGTATATTTAGTGTCAATGGTATTTTTAATAGAAATATCCACCGACATTGGAGCCAAGAGAACCCAAGGATTATCGTCGAAACTAATTTTCAGCGAAGGTTTAGTTTTAATGTGTGGTGTGGTATTTTGGGTAATAGATTGATTGGACCATTTTTCATAGACGGCACCCTAAATCAAGAAAAATATTATCAAATATTGACAGAACAACTTCAGAATTTCTTAGATGAACTACTTATCGCAGAACTCAATAGAATTTATTTCCAGCAAGATGGGGCTACCCCTCATAATGCCAGAATGAATACTAATTGGTTAAACACCACACTTAATTAAAGGTGGATAGGAACTTATGGACCGATTCGATGGCCTGCCCGTTCTCCAGATCTTACTGCACTTGATTTTTGGTTGTGGGGTTATCTTCAAGATAATGTCTATTTAACCCGACCAGAAAATGAAGAAATTCTGAGGCAAAGAATTATACGTGCGTGTCGCGAAATACTCCCCAATTTTATATTGAATGCGACCAATGCAGTATTCAGAAGATGCCAGGTATGTCTTGATTGTGCCGGTAATCAATTTGAGCAGCACTTGTAGATTTGTACCTGTATTTGATTTGTTAATTTGTTTCTTTAGTTGTTTCGAGTTAAACTTTGTTGCACTTCGTTTAATGTAGTTTCGTGTTTATCTTTGCATGTATTTAATCAACTTGTTTTTAATTGATCTTCATGTAATGTTTCTTTTATAATTAAATTCTAATTCTGTTCTGGGTTTTATTCGCTTTGTTGTATTTTTTTTTTGTTTGCCACGGCACAGACGATTAGTCAAAATATGTTTGTCATCAATTAAGCGACTGGGCGCCTATTGCGGTATCGGCGAATATTTTCACCATTTCTCTATGACAAATGTTTCACGAAAGTCCATTTATTATACATCGTTGGATTCAGAAAATAAATCTGCATAATAGTAAATAAAAAAAACTGCATTGCCATTTGAAAAATAAAAAGTTGACTATCGCTTTTCAAAAAAAAAAAAGTTTAAAAACACTGCGGTATGCTCACTCTAGAGTGTATTTAAAGTTATTTCATTTGATTTTTTGTTTTTTAAAATCAGATTATAAATAACGGAGTTATGGCTTGCGGCGTTTTTTAGGAGACAGCCTGTATAACCAAATGCTATGACATTATATTAATCAAAGTATGTAACGACAATGCGAGTTATTTTAGTCAACTGGTACATTCAAGCCATGCAAGAAGTTCCAAGTTTGATGGTGAATATCTCCTTTATTGTACGGGCAAACATTTTTCATTTAAGCAATTTCCTTCGGGAAATTTATTCTTCATATGTACCCGAAATTTGACGAAATTTTATAGAAATATAGGTTTCCGGAGAAACTAACTTAATAAGGTTGACGAAAATTATGAATATTGGGTGAAACTTTATGACCGCCCTGTATATACAACCCTGTATATTATAATGTATGTTTGTAGAGCATGTTTATTATTTTCATCACGATGCCGTTACCGACGAGAGGACTATTTTCTATAACCACAAAGCTCGATACGACGCCTTGGCAAAAATTGAGGTTACAGCAAATACAGTAACAGAGCATTACGAAAATAGAGAGGACAGGTGATAATAAAATAAAGTTTACTTTTCTTTTATTCACTGTATCCTTTTTAGGTTGTACTATAGGAAAGTCATGTATGTTAGAAAAGAAGATCTAACTGTGAAGAACTCGCAGGCAACACGGAGACCAATTATTGTATGTGGATATTAATTATGAAATAAATTCGGTAACTGATGATAATTGAAAAAAACAAAATTTTAGGACGGTTTTTTATTTTTTTATTTCCTTTTTTACTATAGTCAAGTTTTCATAAAGCTATTTTCAATACATTTACTTTAGCCCTTGTTAGTCTTTGAGTTATGTATAATTAATTAATAATATTATAATTAACAGGCCCATACACAAAAAAGAAAAACAATAAAAACTAAAGAACGATTAAATAAATAAGCAACAAATAAACAAGTAAACAAAAAACAAATATATTTCCATAAACTTTCATATCTTTATTATAAATATTATGTATGATTTTTCTGGGGTACAATAGAATTTTCAACGATGTATTACATGATCAGAAAATTATGGGATGGGGGTAAAAATTTAATTTTGTGTTTAAACAACACCCACTGATTTGTAGAGGTGTTGTTGGTTTAAAGCCATGAAATAAGTATGTTAAAAGAATAATGTTTAATCAATTAGCTAGTAAGCGTTAAAAGATAACAATAATAAACACTACATTATTTGTGCTGAGTCAATAAAGAACATCTGAGAAAAAAATTACTAGTTGTAGCAGTACACATCTTGTCTCTCCCCGCCGTTTTATCTTACACATTTGTAGGATCCAGATATGTACATGATATTTTGTGTAAAAAAGTACTATCAATCAATTTATAGAAACTAGAAAAATGCACTTTATTTGATTCTAAAAATACTTTCAAAATCAAGAGAAATTAGAATTAACAATATCTTCATCCCAAAAAACAAAGTAATATCTGAAAACAACTACGTTCTGTCAAATTTGGCTTTATCATTAGATTGTTCAATATTACTTTTCCGCACTCCACTATACGAGGAAAAGCAATGTAATCGTGTAAAGAAAAAGTGAAAAAACTAAATCTTTTTTGGGTTTATTTTTCGTTTTTCGGACTAAAAACAAAAAAAATTATTTTTAAAAATTTTTTGCTGTGTGTGTGCCGTTGTCGTCGGCATTTATTCTTGTTAGCACTATAACTCAACTAAATCGTGTCGGATCGATCGGGTTTTAACTGATTCTGATTGGGGACGTCTCCCAGACGACACCTATTGATTTCGAGGTAGATAGAACACACTATACCATGTACATGGGTCATGAGAAAGTACAATGGTGGACGATTTTAGAAATTTTTGTTGTTAGCACGATCACTCAATTAAATCGTGTCGGATCGATCGGGTTTCGACTGATTCTGATTAGGGACATCTACCAGACGACATCTATTGATTTTGAGGTGAATAGGACACACCCCATCCTGTCCATGGGTCGTGAGAAAGCACGATAGTGGACTATTTGAAAAAAGTAATACTGTCGCATAAAACACATATTCTGCATTTATGTGTTGGTTTATTTTTTCTCGGACACTCAATTTCGAGATCAAAAGTTTTAAATCTGTTTCAGGTTTCAAGGTTTTAAAACTGTTTATTTTCTACATAAGTTACATAATTAAAAATAATAAAATAAATGTTTTCTTGCAGCATTCTAAATATTACGATTGAAAATGAAGGGCCCAATTAGATGCTCTCCCACAAAATGCTTAAATTTAATTACATTTTAATGCAACAAAATAAGTTAAGTTTACCTACAGTACCACACCGGGCATTAAAACCAAATCGGGTTTGAAATTTTCTTTAGCTGGTTTATATGAGGATTGTCAATAATACGTATTATGTCTGTTATAAGTCCCCCAATTTGTGAACCTCGTTTCGTCAGTCCATAACATTGTTGGCGATAAATTCGGGTCTTGACGACATTTTGGCTGATACCGTTCCCAAAATTTAACTCGCCATCCAAAATCGTTAGTTTGGATGGATGATGAAACTGATGTTCCCTAAAGTGACTTACCTAAAATTCTTTTTACAGTTCTTGATATCTCTATCAAATTTGGAGACTTAGAAGATGTAAGATATATACATATTATTTACATTATCCCGCCGTTTTAAAATATCGGATATTAGATTGGTTACGTTCAGGGAAACGTTTTTAATATCTTCTTGAGGCTTTAGCCGCATTCCTACTTGATTTAATGTAAATCTCTAACATTCCTTCTTTTTGTTTGTAAATTTCATCGGCATGATTATGATAAAACTCACAATTAATACAATTAGAAGAGGTAATAATAATAAAATTTTAACAAGAAAGAGAAACACCGGCAAACACTGAGGGTGCGTAAAAAATGTTGACATCATACAATAACAAATTTATTCAAGTATCTTATACCTTTGTTAAAAGTGTCATAGCAAACATTTACAGACCAAAATCTGATTTAAAGTTATCTATTCGTGTGATACGTCATTAGAAAGAGAATAAAAAATACTATATGAAAAGCAAAGGTTAGTGCCATTTTTTGAGAAACAAAGGACCGTACATTTTTCTGTTAATATAGTTAATAGCGCTTGTAAAAAATAAACAGTTTTAAAACCTTAAAACGGACTTTTCCGCACGTAGAACAACTCTATCTCGAAATTGAGTGGCTGAGAAAAAATAAACCAACACATAAATGCAGAATATGTAATATGTGTTTTATGCGACAGTTATTACTTTTTTCAAATAGTTCACCCTCGTGCTTTCTCATGACCCATGAATAGGGTGGGGTGTGTCCTATCCACCTCAAAATCAATAGATATCGTCAGGTAGATGTCCCTAATCAGAATCAGTCGAAACCCGATCGATCCGACACGA
Source organism: Rosalia funebris (assembly GCA_037954035.1). Classification (NCBI taxonomy): domain Eukaryota; kingdom Metazoa; phylum Arthropoda; class Insecta; order Coleoptera; family Cerambycidae; genus Rosalia; species Rosalia funebris. The sequence continues at coordinate 13,456,209 of JAZFAV010000034.1, read as the reverse complement.
TTTAATTGAGTGATCGTGCTAACAAACAAATTTCTCAAATAGTCCACCATCGTGTGTTCTCATGACCTATGTACAGGGTGGGGTGTGTCCTATCCACCTCAAAATCAATAGGTGTCGTCTGGGAGACGTCCCCGATCAGAATCAGTCAAATCCCGATCGATCCGACACGATTTAATTGAGTCATCGTGCTAACAAGAATAAATGCCGACGACAACGACGATACACACAGCAAAAAAATTTTAAAAACCATTTTTTTTGCTTTTAGACCGAAAAACAAAAAATAAACCCAAAAAAAAATTTTTTTTCACTTTTTCTTTACACGATTACATTACTTTTCCGCTTATAGTGGAGTGCGGAAAAATAAAAGTACCTTAAGAATAGACTTGCTAAAATGCCGCCACATCTCCAATAAAAGAGAGATGAGGGCATTGTTGAAAATGCATCATTCTTTTTGTTTGCAATTATTTAAAAAATGAAAATAATAGGTAAAATTTTCTAATGCAGTGAAAAGATAAATAAAATCCTTTAAAGCTTTCCTTATTTAACCGTATCTCTATTATTTCTGATAACAACCGAGATAGCAATGCACGCAGCACCAAAATGGGCGACACTATATATCTAGTGTAGAATTATCTTATTAACCTACTATAATTAATTTAATTGTTCGCTTAAGCGCTGATTAGCTGATATAAGAGAATTTAAAATAATTCAGAGTTTTTTTAAGTTGTTTTAAAGTTTAATGATAATTGTAGTTGTCTGTCTGATGATGGTGATTGAAACTGAAACGTTAGAATAAAAAAGTTTGTACGTTAATTTAACTGACCGAAATTCCAGAAAATACAACACGAATAAAACATAAGAACGATTCGAGAAATCCGTCGTGCTTTGAATAAACTGAACTTGATTTATTTGTCGACAGAAAGTTACCCAGAAATTTAACAGAAACGAAGAAAAGCCAGCAAACAAAGACATCGCCGTACAAGAGTTCGCCGTCATAGACAGGGAAATACGTTTAAAGTACCACTACGCCACGGGCAGTGTCACCGCATCTACCAGGACTTTCATAAAACCTCCTCTTGCGGAAATGGGCGAAGGTATGGTGTTCAAACCGGAACTAACCTACGGTTACCAGGCTGAAATTGGCGCGAAACCGCCACGGCAACTCGTTCTGTATCTCTTGTTCGAGGAACAGTTAAAGGATGAGGAAATCGTTCTTAATAGTATTAGAGATACAGAAGCTCAAGTAAGTATTACACGTGTGGTCTTCACTATGCAATAACTCATTTATTATGAGATATAATATAAAAAAGACTATAATGTCCTAAGATGCAATTAGAACGGTGTTAATGAAAAACATGAGAAAAAATTTAAGGTGGAATTAAATCATAAGAATTTGAATTCAGTAGCGTGTATACATTTTTCGTCCAGCAACATTCATTCTTTCCACTTCCCTTTTGTCGTGGTTATTGATCTAGTGCATAGGTAAATGTGAGTTTTATTAACGTTTTATATATTCTAATCTTCGTTTTTCGGGTTAACGTCTTATTCTTCAGTAGCTTCCTGTTTGCTTGCAGACCTTTATTGGTAGATATATTTTCTTCTTTAATTTTAGTTGATCTATCTCCATTACTAGACAGTACGACTCCCACATATCTGAATCTATCCACCGCCTCGCATTCTCTAGTTTAATCGGTCTACTTCCTAGTTCCTCCACTATTTATTCTAACATGCTGATCATACAAATAATCCTTCATTTAGCAATTAGCACCAGGTCATCTGCTTTTTAGACCCCTTAGCTCTTATCACTGTTTCGATTCGTCTGGACATGCTATTGATCAAGCGGTGAATGGTTTCCTAAAACAAGAACGACTTATTCGGGTTCTCTAAAAGTCATAGGCGCAGATATGTGGCGCCGAACTGAACGTTTTAAAACATCCCTAAGATTCTTGGTGACCCAATAGTTAGAATACTCGTAAATGGAAGATAGTCTAGTACCTCTCTAACAACGTGGGGTCGAACGTTGTCCTGCATAAAAATGAATGTGTTTCCGACAAACAGAGTAAATGGCATTATATGTTCTTTTACGATGTTTTCTATGTAGAAATGTGAATTGAGGGATCTCCCCCGTATAGGAATGAAATCCGTGCGATAATCTAAACAAATTTCTCCTTAGAATATTATTGATCCAACAAAAAATTGGATTCTCGGAAATATTGCAGGCAGTCAATCTTTCTCCTGGCCTCCGTGAGACTCGTTAATAGCCATCTGATGAATTAAGACTTACTCTTGTTTCGTCTGAAAACAAAACGCGCTTTCAGTCATCAATAATCCAATTTTGTTCTCTTGCAAAGCGCAGTCTAGTAACTCTATGTTATCTGATGAGCATTGGTGCCATAACTGGTCTTCTACTGTCCAATCCTCCTTCATTAAACCTTCTCCTCATCGTTCGTCCAGAATTGCTACATTTCCACCCGCCGCTAGGGTCTGCTTAGCTCTAAACTGATCTGAATGCTTGTTTCTTAAAGCGACTTGCATAATATATCGCTCATCTATTGCATCTGTAGACTTCTCACAATCTTGTCCTGGGATTCTATAGTAACTTTCAAGTTCATTGAAGCGTTTAACTTTTAGACTAATTGTTGATTGTCTAACTCCTAAGAAATTAGCCACACATCGCTGGCTACGTCCCGTGTTAACCAGAGTTACATTTTTCACTGCTTCATCTTCTCTTAAGTTGCGTGAACGATTCATTTCTTTTACTCTAAGTGTACTGGACAAAGTGTTTCATTCACTTTATGACATAAAATTTAAAAAAATCACTACGTAACTGAATTTATTATTTTTACAAATCACTTTAAGCAGTTTTAAGTAGATGTATTATTAACAAACAATTACAAAATGTTACTCTACATCTGTCAAACAATTACAATTGTTTATCAGTAGTGACAGAGGATATCTAATAATAATAAATAATGAAGTTATGCTGACGTGTTAATTTTGTCCAAGACTGACCAATAAACTATATTTATTTATCAAATAATTCGTTTGAAGCTGACTGAATTCCTGCTGCTTCGAGCGCATGAGATGGCGTTTCCCAGGCTGGACGTTTCTCTCTTCAACAAAGAACAGAACATGGAGTACCGGCTGGGCATGCTCGAGAAGGAACAGGAAGCGAGGATACACAAGGAGAAAGAAGTGGAAGAAGAGATAGACTATCTGGCGCCATATATAGCGAGACTGGGGAATCCCAAGCAGTTAAAACACCGTCAGGCCGTGGAAGTCGTCAACCGCTGTTTGGCGGAGTTCAAGAGGATGCTGGTCGACAGGGCCAACAGCATACAGAGGACCTTTGAAAAGGTTAGTCAAAAAAAATTAGTTTCACAAATTCTCGGTTATCTATTGGTCCATATTTGTATATTGTTTCCTTTAGATACTCGTATAATACAAAGCATTATTAAGTATATAGGTAAACTTTAATAGGTGATTCTTTTCTACCATTTTAATATGAATACATCATATAAACACGTGTTAAATATCTGGATTTTTGAGAGGAAATGGTATAAAATTTAGTTTATTTGGGTTTTTTAAATATTCAACACGTAATCCGTGCTCAGGGAGAGACGCCAAACTCCCTCCGCTGGGATTTGAACCCAATCATGCACTGCCACCCCCAGTACTGGGCCCAGTGCACCACCACGCCACAGTGCCAGACCACAGTATAAATGACATTGTCGCAGCCAGCTGTCAGAGCAAAGTACTGCACTTTAGCTTCACGTCTGGTAATACACTGAATGCCAACCGTATTCCCATGGTTGATATAATTATGCATAAGTATATAATATATTTAACAGTGCCCATAAAACAACCTTATGAACTTTTACAATGATCTACCAGGGCACTTCTGCTTTAATTTTTTAAAGTGTTCATTCTGATACCAACATACTGTGTTTTAGGTTAGTGATGAACTGCTGATCAAACAAAACTGGTTTAATGCCAACCAAGACATAATACTACCAGAAGAGGAGACGCTTTATTTCGAAGAAGCTAATGAAATGATATTCTATTTACGTGCGTTAGAGATACATTTGAATCGCCATAGAGATTTGTCTTCACATAGGTAATTAATTTACTATTTTTCTTTTTTTTAATGAGGGTTCCGTTTTACTGAAGTAGGTAAAAAGTGGCAGTCGGTGTGGAATAATAGTGAATCTCCAAAGATTTCCTCAGAATATACAAGAATGCTCAGGGTTTTGTTCTACTGATGAAGATAAAAACTGACAGTCTGTGTAGAATAATAGTGAATCTCCAAAAATTGCCTCAGAATATACATTTACCTCAAAATATACAATACTCAGGGTTTTGTTCTTCTTAAAAAGGTAAAAAGTAGCAGTCAGTGTAGAATAATAGTGAATATCCAAAGATTGACTCAGAATATACATTTACCTCAAAATATACAAGAATACTCAGGGTTTTGTTCTTGTGAAGAAGGTAAAAAGTGGCAGTCAGTGTAGAATAATAGTGAATATCCAAAGATTGACTCAGAATAGACAAGAATACTCAGCGTTTTATTCTACTGAAGAAGGCAAAAGTGGCCGTCGTGTAGAATAATAGTGAATCTCCAAAAATTGTCTCAGAATATACATTTACCTCAGAATATACAATAATATTCAGGGTTTTGTTCTACTGAAAGTAAAAAGTGGTAGCCAGTGTAGAATAATAGTGAATATCCCCAAAGATTGCCTCAGAAAATACATTTACCTCAGAATATATAAGAATACTGAGAATACAGTGCTTTAATAAGCACTGTAAATGAATAAAGCACTTAAATGAATGAATTCCTTGGAACTAAAAATTCAAGGAATATATTTTGGGAAAAACTTTCGCACCTATTACATTTTACTTTTAGTTGTGCATTTTTAAAATATAACTAATACATACAGGGTGATTCGTGTAGGAAGTGTGACGTTATCGATATTTTTAATAGCAAACCCTTTTTTATTACGGAATGTAAAGGAGATTTTTTTATATAGATACGGTAATAATTACATTAGTGTGAGTACATAAAAAAAGTAAAAACAAGACAAACGATTTTGCAATTTAAATATATTAAATTTAATGGCAATGATTATTTAAAAAATCAACTGAAATAAAAATTGTGCGTCGTTGGCTGTCTGACAGTAGCCAAGGCGATTAATACATTTTTTTAACATTATCAATAACGACTATAAAAAAAATTAAATGTATTCTGAGATAGTGTGTAGATTTCTTTTTGACCATTAAGGAGAGTAAACTAAATAATTAAATGAAATAAAATTAATTATTAATTAAACGAAAGTAGTAAATTGAAAGTATAACTTTATTCTATATGGCAATTTTCTTTCCCACAGTTTTTTATTTGTAATCCAGAAATATTATAAGTAAATGGGTTAAAAGAGAATCAACATAAGTAAGAAAATATGTCCTCAAATGAAGCAGCGACATTACGGGTATACGTTAGTGACTATTAAAAGTAAAAAAAATAAGTACAAGATGTTCCAGTCTTCGCATGTTATTTTTTAAGTTTTTAGAAATACGGTAACAGCAAATCAATTAATTTTAAAAAACGTTGTACTGCTTAAATATACAGCGTGGTATTTTTTTGAAAATCCCTAAAACATGTCAACCTTTTTTTTGTTTAAGCTGTGACGACACCATAGCCTTTTTTTTAATTGCAACGCTTTCCCTTGTCAATACAAATTAATTCCTTAAAATTTTCCAAGAACAAAGGTAACCCCCTATTAGGGGTTTTTATTTACCATTTATAAGAGGGTGTTTCTGAAAAGAATATAAATAAAGCAAATACGACTTTATTTTTGATACAAAATTAGATTATTAGAATAATTAGAAACATAAAGAACAGTGAATAAAATATATTACTTTTAATGAACTATTACAGAATAAATACTAATGCTAAAACTGTGAAGTTATAAATTGTTCTATACATGACTAGAAAATATATTCATGTTCTTGGTTGAATATGAAAACTATTGTGATTGCCTATTATAATTTATTTTATTTACTTAGCCTAAAACTGTTACCTCTACTTCAACTTATGTACCACAAAACAACGCAAACTATTTATCTCTGTGAAGGTATAACAAATTACGCAAATCAACAGTAAAATAGGATAATTAACTAAATTATTGTAAGCTTAAGATTTTGTGAAAATGGTACCTTTTACTCTACTGATTGACCAATCTATAAAAAAGAAATTGACCATTTAAAAACTACCAATAGGTCACGTGGTTTGTGAACATTAATGAAGACACTGTATAACATTTCTACTTTTACAATGGGTCAACTACTTCTTGTGCAATCGTTCCATTTAGTTTATTGTATTTTATTGAAATGCACATATTTTTGTTGCTTTATATAAATCTCGGTATATTTAAGATATAATCGATATAATGTTACAAATATTGTCTTCTTTTCCAGATATAACGCCCTTGTATCTTACCTGACCAATCATCCGAGGCTGCAGGTCTTGAGAAAGAAACATTAATTGATTATACATTTTTTTATTGTATATTATATAACAAATGTAGACGAAAAATTAAACAAAGTACAAAACGAGATCTAGAATATTAGCTATAGGGTGTCTCAGTTGGTACTATAGGATTTGAATTGCGCGCATTGCATACACTTCTCTCATTGTAACAATATTTTTATCTGACCGACCAGGGCGAGGACGTATTGGTATTACCTTATCAATAACAGAATCCGTCTCTTCAAATTTCTTGATTAAGTTACAAACTGTTAACGCTTCATTTTATCCTAACTTGTGCGAATTTTTCTTAATGCAACGCCAAATGATCGCTCACTTTCATAAAATAGTTGTACACAAACTATTCATTGTTGAACTGTTAATCGCGGTATGTTGACGTCGTATGGTTTGTAGATAACAGTCGCTAAATAGTGACGTCTCATCTTTGACAGAACACAATCGGAGCGCAATTCAAATCCTATAGTTCCAACTGAGACGCTCTATACAAAATTCCACATTATTTATCATTTATCATGAAAAACATCGATCATACACCTAATAATTTTTATAACAAAAACATTTCATAATAAAAAAAATATAAAAAATTTACAATAAGGAGTTCTTTGGTTGCATGTATAATGAGTATTACATTAAAGCTATGTTACTTAAAGTAACGTCACGAGAACGAGGAATGCATAAACTAGAAAGAATATTATGTTTATTCCTAAAAATTAATAACTAAAAGACCAAGAGCCCATCTGACCAATACAGCGACCATCTTCGTCGAAAGTTGCGAGCGTCAGTTTGCTTAATTTATTACTCAACGATGGTAGCGTCGCCGTGTGGGTGGTTCCCATAACAAGAGAGGAATGTGTTTCTAAAAATGGAAACACGGCTCAACATTTTGTTCTCAATTGTTCATATGTACCATTGAGAAAGAATGTAATGAAACACTTTCAGTACTTAACCCTGAAATAGGCTACAAATAAACCAGACTGAGTATCAAATAAATATTTATTTAGTGTTTAATACATTTTAATGTATTAAACACTATGTACTCTCCTTCTTGATCTACACACCGCTCCATACGAATTTTCCACTGGGAAAAACAATTTTTGAAGTCTTCAGGTGAAAGGCTTTTCAGAAGGTTTGCCGTTTTTTCTTTTACCTAATCCAGTGATGAAAAATGTATTCCCTTGAGTTCAGTTTTAATTTTTTGGGAAAACGTAAAAATCACATGGAGCTAGATCTGGCGAATACGGTGGGTGTTCGAGGACAGGAGTGTTCCTTTTTGCCAGAAATTGCTTAATCGAGAAAGCATTGTGAGCTGGGGCGTTGTCTTAGTGAAGTACCCACTCCACCCCTCCTTTCTGTCATAAATCAGGTCTTTTTTCGTCACTCCATCTCGAAGAGTTTTTAGAACTTCCACATAGTAAATTTCGTTCACTGTTTGTCTTTGAGGGACCCACTAAACATGAATGACACGACGAATGTCAAAGAACTCAATCAACATTGCCTTGAATTTTGATTTGCTTGCTGTTGCTTTTTTTTATTTTTGGCGAGGATGGAGTTTTCCAACGCATGGATTGAAGTTTGGTTTTTAGATCGTACTGGAAAATCCACGTTTCATCACATATGATAACATTTAAAAAATTAGGTTGTTGAAAAATTGTTCCCAAAATTTCAGCACAAATTCGTTTGCGAGTACTTTTTTGCTCAAGAGAAAGAAGCTTGGGCACCATTTTGGCACAGACTGTTTTCATGTTCAATTCATTGTGCAAAATTCGTCCGACAATCTCTGTCAATTCCAGTTAACTCGGAAATGGTCCGGATACTCAAGCGACGATCATTTCTAACAATTTCACTCAACTTTTAAATATTTTCGTCAGTTGCGCTACGAGGACCTCCAGTGTATTTGTTGTCAACATTTTCACGACCTTCTCTGAAACGTTTGTGCTACTCAAACACTTGAGTTTGCGACATGCACTTTTTCGTACACTTGTGTCTTCTCCGTACACTTGTTTCGACATTTCAAAACTTTCCGTCGCTGATTTATTCAATTTTGCGAGGAATTTGATGATAATTCGCTCTTTGGATTTCAAGCTTGACATGATTGCGGCAACAAACACGAAGAAGGTTGAATAAAATTTATTTCATCATTCGCTACAATTTTACTAAACAACTGAAGTTCAGTGGTGGTACTCAGAGGGGGGATAGAGTTCACAGACGCTGCCTAACCATCTTCCAGACTGTTTTCCTGAACATTTCTGAGGCCAGTCCAGTTTATTTTTAGCCAGACCTCGTATATTTGAAGTACATTGTTGATTCTCGAAATTAACTCCAAAATTAATTCATTATTACCTATAATTCCAGAGAACGTATCGAAAGTGTCTCGTTACATTCTTTCTCAGTAGTACAGGGCGAATCAAATCTTATTAAAAAAAATTACAGTGTCATCAAATATATTATAATGAAATAATAATTAAATACTCATAAAAATCAATGAAAGGGACTGACTGAGTACACAATTATCTACAATTTAAACAGATGGCATGGTCAAAGCACCGACCATCTACCCAGATTTGCCTAGATATGAAATACATGTTCAGGGTGGGTAAACATGTACCATGAAGAAAAAATGTAATGAGCTTAAATATGTTCGCCTGAAATATATGCAATAATGAATTGATTTTTGGAATTAATTATTCCCCTGATCTCAAAATGCTTACATCTTCTATAGACAAAACGCATAATTATATCAAAAATTAATTAGTTGTTGCCTATACTTCAAGAGAACGTATTAGAACATTACATTATTTCTTGATGGTACAGGGTTGATGAATTTCGATGCTTTTATATAGTATCTATCTAAAAATAAAAGTAAATAGTGAACCAAAATTTAATATTATAAACGAATAAGCAAATCGCAATAATATTGCGCCGCCCGGCGCCCCCTTGCTCATACCGAAGGCACCTCCGGGGCATGCCTCTAGAAGCTTTGGATAAAAAAAAGTTACCACGTTGTCCGCAAGGGTCGATTTACTATATCAATTTTGTCAAAATGCCGAAATTCGAACGAAAAGCGTTTCGTATATCGACCTAAAAATTTCGTGACACACACACACGAAAACAGCCGTTTAGTGAATATAGATAATTTTGAATTATTAATCAAAAATTTCGAAAACTTTGAAAGTAAAGCTTTTTGTTTTTCTTAAACTTGCGATCGGAAAACACGATGATACACGAAAATGCTCGACGCATATCGGCATCTCGGCCCACCAAATGTTGTTCTTCAAACTCGTCAATTTCTCAGAATATTTCTATTCCAATCCCACTCATATTCAATCCTTATAAGACATGCCTACCAACTTACCGTTTTCGTTACTGATTTGATTATCGTATGGCTTATCAGTCTCATCGTTAGATTTGGACTTTAGCTGCGTTACAAAAACAGTAATAAGCGTATCCATCAAACTAGCCTGCCGCGAGAAAACTTGAAGAATTTTTGAAACTCTCGCTCCGTTCTCCACCACCAGGAACTGTATGAACAAACAAGGTAAAAAGTTCGGGTCTTTTTCTTTTGAGGGTCGCGCGTATTCCCAACTGAACTCCTCGAACCTCAGACCCAGTAAGACTGACTGCAAGTTTTGAGTGGTTACAGGCTGACTTTTACTATTCGCATACTTACTTACACACTGAAGGTCGTCTATGATGTAGATACCCTTTGAATTTATCGCTACTAAAACTGGAATGTCTTGATGTGTAATTAATGAGGTTAGACCTCGTACAGGTTGTTCCACTTGACCTTCGAAATATGCTGACCTAGAGAATTTTTAAATTGTTCTATACATATAATATAATTACAAATATAATTGATTCGGTTTCAAGCCCGTTAAAATAAATGCCAAGTTATAATTAGAGAACAGAAATGTTTCCTACTAACAAAGTCTAAATGGTCGAATCGATGTTACCACAAATATTTAAATATCGAATTGAGGAAGGATAATCGAAGACAGGCTCTCGTGGTCATTTCCCAATAATGTAATTTCTTCAAGGTTCTGGCATAGCCATCAAATTTGACTCGATGCTTTATTCTACTGTCATCTTCTTTAGAAGTAAATTCAAACTAATTACTCATAAGTAAGTATTACTTCAAGCAGACAGAGCAACCAAGGAAGAGATCCAGACACTTATAAGAGTCCAGGCAATACGAACCAACAACCAGCCTCAAATTTGGCAAGACGATAATAAATTTAACCAACAAAGCAGATAAATGGGTATCCGTGGTGGTCAAAGTGATGATGACAATCCATCTGATGCTGATAATCCACCAAATGAAGTACTAAAAGTACTTGAAAGATGGCAGAAATTGAAAACGTCGAAATTGTGTACCAATCTACTCAAGATATTGAGGAAATGAAGTAGTAGGTGAAGCCTCCCATTTTTCATAAAATCAAAATCACTTAAAACATTACACGGGAAGAGAAAAGGCACGTAAATCAATATATAACAATAAAGACATAGTTCTATTACATGTACACAAAGGTGAAGCAACTGCCACTTTTAAGTATCAAATATATACGAAGAAAACATGTATATCCGTAGAGCATTACGCGTAATTGAAAAGGGCTCCAACATCAAGAACTTTACGAAAATATACGAGCTGGCAAGAAGTTTTTTACACCTGAATCAGCATTAGAAAAGCAGAAAAAAAAAGAAACTCAATAACTTGGCCATCTTATTGATGTTTGTCCATCTGATTACCAGAGGAAGAGTTGCCCATCATCAAGAACTTAAAAATATATGAGCTGGCAAGAAGTTTTTTACACCTGAATCAGAACTAGAAAAGCAGAAAAAAAAAGAAACCCAATAACTTGGCCATCTTATTGATGTTTGTCCATCTGATTACCAGAGGAAGAGTTGCCCATCATCAAGAACTTAAAAATATATGAGCTGGCAAGAAGTTTTTTACACCTGAATCAGCATTAGAAAAGCAGAAAAAAAAAGAAACCCAATAACTTGGCCATCTTATTGATGTTTGTCCATCTGATTACCAGAGGAAGAGTTGCCCATCATCAAGAACTTAAAAATATATGAGCTGGCAAGAAGTTTTTTACACCTGAATCAGAACTAGAAAAGCAGAAAAAAAAAGAAACCCAATAACTTGGCCATCTTATTGATGTTTGTCCACCTGATTACCAGAGGAAGAGTTGCCCATCATCAAGAACTTAAAAATATATGAGCTGGCAAGAAGTTTTTTACACCTGAATCAGCACTAGAAAAGCAGAAAAAAAAAAGAAACCCAATAACTTGGCCATCTTATTGATGTTTGTCCATCTGATTACCAGAGGAAGAGTTCCCCATCATCAAGAACTTAAAAATATATGAGCTGGCAAGAAGTTTTTTACACCTGAATCACCATTAGAAAAGCAGAAAAAAAAGAAACCCAATAACTTGGCCATCTTATTGATGTGTGTCCATCTGATTACCAGAGGAAGAGTTCCCCATCATCAAGAACTTAAAAATATACGAGCTGGCAAGAAGTTTTTTACACCTGAATCACCATTAGAAAAGCAGAAAAAAAAGAAACCCAATAACTTGGCCATCTTATTGATGTTTGTCCATCTGATTACCAGAGGAAGAGTTCCCCATCATCAAGAACTTAAAAATATATGAGCTGGCAAGAAGTTTTTTACACCTGAATCACCATTAGAAAAGCAGAAAAAAAAGAAACCCAATAACTTGGCCATCTTATTGATGTTTGTCCATCTGATTACCAGAGGAAGAGTTCCCCATCATCAAGAACTTAAAAATATACGAGCTGGCAAGAAGTTTTTTACACCTGAATCACCATTAGAAAAGCAGAAAAAAAAGAAACCCAATAACTTGGCCATCTTATTGATGTTTGTCCATCTGATTACCAGAGGAAGAGTTCCCCATCATCAAGAACTTAAAAATATATGAGCTGGCAAGAAGTTTTTTACACCTGAACCACCATTAGAAAAGCAGAAAAAAAAGAAACCCAATAACTTGACCATCTTATTGATGTTTGTCCATCTGATTACCAGAGGAAGAGTTCCCCATCATCAAGAACTTAAAAATATATGAGCTGGCAAGAAGTTTTTTACACCTGAATCAGCATTAGAAAAGCAGAAAAAAAAGAAACCCAATAACTTGGCCATCTTATTGATGTTTGTCCATCTGATTACCAGAGGAAGAGTTCCATTTAGTTCCCTTCACCACCGGACCCACGCATCTCCCGCCTTTAGCACTTACCCATAAAATGGCAAAGACCAACAAAACTCCAAATACTTCTTCATCAGCTTTCTGTTAGTCGCGGAGTTCGGAATCCTCTTGAACTGCTCCAAAAGTCGCACTTCTGCCGAATTTTTGGAACTGATCGGAAGCCACGTCCACGTGGCACTCTTCCTTACGTGCATAGGTAAGTATTTCGGTTGCTCCTCCCTAAAGTAGTGCGTGGAGTGTACCTGAGGGTTGTACGGACCTAATTCGACACGGGCCTGAATGCCACCCAACATTATGTAGTGGACAACCTCACAGGGATATCGGCCCTCCAGGACGTTGTGGCGCGATTCTTCGTATAGCAATTCAAGAATCTTTTGATCCCTAAGAAGGCCACTCTTGGTGAGTAATTGTTAGAAGCAAGAAGACTAGAGAGTAAGGATACATAGCTCCTCGAAAAATCAGTGGTGGAGGTAGGACGAACAACGGCGCCAATATGGCAGCCTCGCGTAGAATCGCGCGGGATCTGCGCATGTGCGAATGCCGTTTATCCTCGTCTATCGCGGGTCTTCACTATTTAAATGTAGGGTTAGGGTTCTAGGTCTATTGTGCTCATTATGTAAACAGTAAACAATTTTCGCGTGCATTTCTTTACAATTGTTGTTTCCGAATTGTTTTGGTGAAAACACGCTATGAAAATTGGGATACAGTATTTTCAGTCCTAGTACATAGTATGTACAAAAAATAATAGTTCTGAATGGTTTTCTTTTAGAGCAATAAATGTTATTGCATTTTTTCATCTGTCAATTATAATTTTCTTTTAAGTCCGCCACGAGTAGGATATTGATGATAATTTAGCTTTGTGGAAATGAAATAACATAATGAGCTTTTAGTCTAACGAGTTTTAATCATCCACAGGAAGATTACATATTTTAACCATGGCCACAAGTAGAATTGAAAATGTCGAACTGCGATCACTTTTGCATGGGGAAATAAAGAAGTGTTCGATCTCGGAAGGAAATATTTTGTTTGAAAGTTTACAAAGCAACAGACACTTCATTGAATTGCCAAGCGAAAAATGGTATGCTGAGTCTGGTTTGGACACCAATTTAAACATATGCATTGATAAGAAGTTGAATGTGAATGTGTATTTACACAGTGAATATTTGGAATGGATGGAATGGGATGTGCCGAAGTCTGTACAAGATATTTCAAACATCCAAGAAGTGACCGATAGTTTTCCTGTGAAATTAGCTTGTGAGCTATTATTGTATGAAATGTGAAGTTGTTTTTAAACAATTACTAATCAATTGTATATATTCGGTTAATTTAAAATTTGCGATTTTGTGGTAATAACATTACATATTTACCGACCTTTTTGTATGTTGCTTCAGTAAAAACAAAGCATTCAATAAGAGTACAATTTATTAAAATCAGTGTACTATGAAGGCAATACAGTGCTTGATGTAAAATCAATTAATATTTCAGAATTAACGTTAGCAATTAGACATAAATTGAAGGGTACAGGAATAAGACAATGTCACAAAACTATTTAATTATTATTTTTATTAATTTAATTTTATTTATAACATATTTTATTAATAATAATATAAAATAAATAATATAGGATGTTACCTCTTACTAAAAAACTATGATAACCAAAAATCTTATTACGGAAACGTTCTGTGGGAAGTTCAAATTCATTATCGTTAAGTGAAGGAAAACTGGTATTTTGAGTTTTCTCTTTCTACTATTATAAAGTATTCTTTCCTTGAGCTGCATACGATTAAGGTACTTGTCTTCATTTATTGGAAGGACATCTGGAAAATAATATAGGATGTTACCTGTTATTAAAAAACTATGATAACCAAAAATCTTATTACGGAAACGTTCTGTGGGAAATTCAAATTCATTATCGTTAAGTGAAGGAAAACTGGTATTTTGAGTTTTCTTTTTCTACTATTATAAAGTATTCTTTCCTTGAGCTGCATAATATTAAGGTAATACGGTGACAGCACCTCCAACCATTTTTCTCGTCTCTCACAGTCCTTAAACGAAATTGAGTTGTAAATTACTATTTGACAATTTATTTCTACATTACACTGCACTTTTACTATTTACTACAAAGTAAGCGTTACTATCGGTGTACACAAACATTACAATACTTGTTTATCGAAAGACTTACCTCAGGAACTTTAAAAATTGTTCAAATCAGGACACAATCAGGGCTTTTGCTAGAACAATTCGTAACGCAACAATACCTCGACGCTTTTGACATATTTAACGGAAAAACTGGAAACGCTTAAAACTTTCAAAACACAGTAAACAAAAATAAACATAACCTCGCTCGATTCTACGCAAGGACCGCCATGGTGCGGACGTTTTTCGTCCTACCCCCACCACTCGAGTTATTTCTCCTGTTCTCTAGTCTTCTTGGTTAGAAGCATAATTGTACCATAGCCGATTTTAATACTAGCCATAAAATACTATGTGGCAACACTGCACAGGCACAGAAATGTTGTAATCCTACCCATTATACTGATTTCATACGATAGGATACGATGTTACTGGTCTTGCCATGATTTTGCATTTCATAGGTAGTATTAAAATTAGCAGTTTGTAGAGTTGTATAAAAAATTAAATCTCCTTTGCCTTACTAAGATTTTATGATCTTGTAGTAAGAGCATCAGTATGGTGACATTCTGCAGTGCTTTCATAATGTAATGAATAAATTCAAGGAATAACTTTTGGGAAAAACTCTCGGCCCCGTCAAATTTTATTTTTAATTTCGTATTTTTTTAAATATAATTAATACATACAGGGTAATGACGTTATCGATATTTTCGTAATAGCAACCTCCTCTTTTATTACGAAATGTGAAACACTACATTTTTTACATGTGCTACGGTAATAACTAAGTGAGCGTGAGTATACGTTAGATAAAAAAAATAAGAAAAATAATTTTGCCATTTCAAAATACTCAATTTATAGGTAATGATTATTTAGGTAAAGAAATATAAAAAAATAGACAGACTATGTAATCCAAAATTGGTCGTTCTATCGTACTCACGGCAATCTATAATAGATAAGAAAATCAAAATAAAAAAATAAATGGCATCAAGAATCAAAAACTGATAAATGGAGTATCATTGTACACAATATGTAATTTTAAATCTAAACAACTAAAAATATACAGAATATTTCATTTAAAATTCGAAAATTAAGATAATATACGCTAAACCGGAAGTGGGTAAATATAGTTAGGTATGTACGTCGTTATAATTAGTAATACATATTTATATCAAACCTAATCCCTAAATTTCATTAATTTCTCTCAAGGCAAAAAAGTTATAGGGGTGAGGCACATTTAAGTATCACCTGGTACAGCTATACAGCTGAAGAATTACCAGTTTCAGTATATTTGTAAATTCAGCCTTTCTTTATTGTATTCTTATAGTACATAGGTACATTTTACCCAATTTGACATAAAAAACCAGTTTCAAAAAATAAAACCCGCCACAGGTAGGATTCGACATTTGTCCCGGATCGGAACCGAACGACATACAGCTGTTTCGAACTTGTTAGTTCTCATTAGTGCCGCACACGGTACGCCGATTCAGGGCAAATGCCGAATGAACTTTATGGCGTATACGGCTTGGTGGTTCCTTTCTCGATTTCCGACTTATAAGTTACTGACAGAGATCGTATCGATAAAGATGTATACGCCATAAAGTTCATTCGGCATTTGTCCTGAATCGGCGTACCGTGTGCGGCACTGATGAGAACTAACAAGTTCGAAACAGCTGTATGTCGTTCGGTTCCGATCCGGGACAAATGTCGAATTCTACCTGTGGCCTGTTTTATTTTTTGAAACCTTATCTGATCGTGCAGAAACATGAGAAAGGGGTCGAGGATCGCTTCTGGGTATAATTCAATGCCTGGCGGGGCTCTAGCCCGAAGAGTAGTTGTTTCCTAGGGCGATTATGTAATAGCTTTGCTATTCGGGAAGTACTTTGATAACCGCTTGGCGGCTTGGTGGTTCCTTTTTCGATTTCCGACTTATAAGTTACTGATAAAAAACCAGCATAAATACCCAAGAATTCGCTTAGTAGCTTG
Source organism: Rosalia funebris (assembly GCA_037954035.1). NCBI lineage: Eukaryota > Metazoa > Arthropoda > Insecta > Coleoptera > Cerambycidae > Rosalia > Rosalia funebris. Next base: position 13,439,327 of record JAZFAV010000034.1, on the reverse strand, counting down.
CCGCTTACTATATACTTTCCATTCAAGCTGTTCTTATATTTAATATTTACTGAGATCTCGCACAATTACCCAATCAGCACTAAAATGGATATAACCTATAAAAAAACCGAATTCACATAACCTGTATATTGTCAAATCATCGACAATATACGAGGGCTGATCAAAAAGTACAGTGAACGAATTTTTCTAGGAGAAACTGCTGGCGCTACAGCTGTGTGAAATAATGCATCCGATAGCATGATCCATTGAGACAGTCAGTGTCTAGTTTGAACAAGTTGTGACGTATCAATTGGCTTCCAGAGCCAAAAGCGTGAGAACGTGTTTACCATGACTGTCACGCATCATGGATTTCGAACAACGCATTAACATTAAGTTGTGTTTTAAGTTGCAAAAAAGTGCCAAAGAATCTCATGAAATGTTAAAATCAGTGTATGGTGATAATGTGATTCCAGTCTGTCCACACCCGCCTTACTTTCCGGATTTAGCACCATGCGACGTCTGGCATGTTCTAGAAATCAAAGCCGTGCAAAAGGAAAATGTTTTGACACCATTTCCGACATTGAAAGGGCCACGACAGAGCAGATGCAAACCCTTCCGAAAGAAGCCTTCCAGAAATGCTTACAATCATGGAAACAACGTTGGAATAATTACATCGCTAGCCAAGGACAGTACTTTCAAGGAGATTAGTTCAAATTTGAAGTAAGCTTATTACTTTATTCATAATAAAATTATTCACCGTATTTTTTTATCAGACCTCGTACATGGATATGGACAATATATTATAAATTCTTGCTCAATATGAATGAATGAATGAATGAAAGAGTTAATAAACCATTAACTAAATCGCTAACTTGAATCATCACGATATAACCCATCCTGTAGCGTTGTTAAAAAGCTCTTAACTTTGTTTTAAAAAACAAAAAATCAAATATGACTGTCATAATAAAAACTAAAGTTAGCTATGCTATCTCAAAAACAAAAGACTGCAGATGACTAGCTGTTACGTCAAAATGTGTAAAATGTAAAAATTTATAACCTATCCGACCAAGCATTACTTAGCTACAGCCCAAAAGAAAAATCGAAAGAATATATATTTCTTTAAATCTCAGAAACGATTTTGGTTGGTCGTGTTTTCTTTGTTAGTCCGCGGATTTGCAATCAGCAAACAATTTGTTTAAACCCATCCCGTTTAACCGACCTTGTAGCTCTAACTCTCGATATCCCAATGGTGAGCTGCGAAACTGGGACACACTGTATACTCGTATCTTATTGTTATAGATAATTATACCTTGTTTCATCTATAGGACAGTACTTGCTTTATTTTTTCCTCCAGGTGTTGCGGAAAGAACACGCTCCTCTGGAACATCAGCTTGGGCTCGTCCCGCTGCTGTCGATTGTAAGACGCGTGGCTAAATTGTTCGACTAAAGCCCGCCAGTGTTGCCTTACTTCGTAGGGCCTGTGCGACGGTTTTAGTTGCAATTCTGCAACACCACATCATGACGATACACCCGCACAGACTATGGAGGACTAAGACGTAAATGGATTTAGAAAACGTATCTTATATCTTAATCTACAATTTGAACGTAACTTATTTCTTATTAAAAAGGGGTTTTCACTGAAGAAGACACGGTAAATTTACCTAAGAGAGGACTGACCATCCACAACGTAAAAATTTGCGATGCCAATTGTTTATTTAATCCCAGTTCGTCACTGTTAACTATCGCTTGATACAATAATTCGCAAGTGGCTGTCGGGGTGTCTTCGATTTCCATTATGATCGCAGTTCGGTTGTGTAAATAGACATTGGTCGGAATTATCGGACCTTGGAATGAATCTGAAGTACTCGTCGTTGGAGCACTGCTAACCAGGGAGCTGGGGATGGATGCCGAATTTGATTCTAAAAAAAAATAAAATAAAATAAAATCGTGATAGAACTAGTCGATGCAGCTTTGGTTGCAAGTAGTTCATTCCCTCCCCATGAAGAAAATAACGAAGAAAATGAGAATTCTAAGTTTTATATTATTATCGTTATAAAAGAAAAAACACGAGACCAGTTCTCCACAAACACAGAAAGATCTTTCCTTATTCGACGCATATTTAGCAACAAACTGGCACAATCAGCAGACGATAAAACTTCTTTTTATTAAAACTGAGTTTTGATTCATCTGCCGATGATGCTAGGCTAGGCGAAATTTGCGTCGTGCGACATAATTTTTCGTCATCATCATTAGGTCATCAGTCCTAAGACTGGTTGGACGCTAACCTCCAGCTTCTCCTATCTTGTGCTAACCTACGCATTTCGCTAATTGTGCTACAACCTACATCCCTTACTATTTGCGAGCAGTAGTCTAATCTAGGCCTACCTCTGCCTTTCTTCACTCCTATTTCTGCCTCCAAAATATCGCGGACTATTCCCCCATGTCTCAGCAAGTGGCCTACCATTCTATCTCTTCTCTTCTTTAAGTTTTTCCACATACTCCTTTTCTCGCCGACTTTCTCCAATACTTCTTCGTTTCTAACCCTATCAGTCCATGGTATTTTCATCATTCTTCGGTAACACCACATCTCAAAAGCTTCTAATTTCTTCCTACTTGCTTCCCCTACCGTCCAGGTTTCGCAGCCGTAAAGTGCCGTGCTCCATACATATGTTTTCAAAAATCTCTTCCTTGTTTCTAAGTTTATTACCCCCGAGCATAAAAGTGCTTTCTTTTTGTTAAGAGCTACTCTACCCTGCGCTATTCTTTGTTTTATGTCTTTATCGCTTCTTCCATCCCAATTTATTTTACTTCCTAAATAAGTGAAGTCTTTAACTTCCTCCAATCTTTCATTATTAATTTGTACTTTCGTTTTTGCTCTGCTCTCGCGCCCTCTGCACACGAACACTTTAGTTTTGTTTTTATTCACCCTCATTCCGTATTCCTCTGTCAACACTGCCTCCATTTCGTTCAATGCTGATTCTAGTTCCTCCTTACTAGATGCTAATACTGCTATATCATCCGCGAATCTCAGCATTTTTAGTTTCTGTCCCTGTACTTTAATCCCGAAATCTACTCTATCTTTTACCACATTAATCGCCTCTTCGATGTACAGATTAAAAATTAGTGGTGATAGCGTACATCCTTGTCTTACTCCTTTCCTAATACCTACTTCCCTTTCTTCCCCTTCTACTTCTATAACAGCAGTTTGCTCTATGTATAGATTGTGTACTACTCTCCTATCTCTATACTTCATTCCCGCGCTCTTTAGTATCTCGAACATTTTTTCCCATCTTACGTTATCAAAAGCTTTTTCTAAATCTACAAATCCTATATAAGCGTTCTTTCCTTTTTCTATTGTTTTCTCTAACATTACTCTTAGCGCCAGAATAGCTTCGCGAGTTCCCCTATTTCGCCTAAACCCGAATTGGTCTTCTCCTAGTATTTCCTCCGCTCTATTTTCCATCCTCTTCTGCACTATTCTAGTTAAGATTTTTGACGCATGGGAAGTTAGGCTAATCGTTCTAAAGTTCTCGCATTTGTCGGCTCCTCTCTTTTTCGGTATAGTAACGATAATGTTCCTCTTATAATCCTCCGGCATCTCGCCCGTTTCGTATATGTATTTTACCAGTTCAAACATCCTATTTACTACTTTCTGTCCCGCATATTTCAAAATTTCCGCCTGTATTTTATCTACACCCGGCGCTCTATTATTCTTTAGCCCCCTTAGTGCTATTTCAAATTCCTCTCTCAATATAGGTTTTCCTACATCTTCCCTATCGATGCTAGATTCTTCCTCTAATATCTCTCCTAATTCCCGGCCCTCGTATAAATTTCCTAAGTACTGCTTCCATCTATCCGCTTTCTCCTCTCTTCCTATCAGTATGTCCCCCGATTGACTCCTAACATTTCTACTTATTGTTCCTACATCCCTGAAGTTCCTCTTAATTATTTTGTAAGCCTCATCGGTCTTACCTACTTGGAACTTATCTTCTACTTCTTTGCATTTCTCCTCTATCCATTGTTCTTTCGCTTTTCTACATTTTCTAATGATTTCCCACTTTATTGCCTTATACGTTTTCAGTCCTTCTTCGTCTCGTCTGTTTTCGTATTTGTGGAAAATTCATTGTCTGTCTTTGACTCTTCTTCAATGGTTTCAACCCTCTTCCATGATAATTTCCCTTCATATAATATAAGGAAACGCGCCTGTTTTTTGATATATTTTATTATAGCCGTGTACATTTTTCTAAACACCAGTCCATGTGATCATATTCGATTAATAAGACTGACGGGGAATATTTTCATTAAAACGTGGTAATTGATGAATTGTGCCACAGGATATTAGCGAAAAACTAAAAGAACTTCAAAGTTTTCATTGTTACATGTAGAAATATCTGGACCCTGACTAGACTAATATGTTGTTTCCCATCTACAATTTTTCGGGTCATTATATCACTTTTGACATTTCATCGTCGTAGATAATCTTTTCATACAGCTGTATAGTCTTGGACTTTATGTTCAGGGATATGCTGATGATATCGTAATTATGACAGAGGGAAACATGATAAACTCATAACTGACCTGATGCAAAATGCCCTCAATGTCATCAGCAATTGGTGATGGAAGGAAGACCTAAGTGTCAACCCCGACAAAACAGTAATTATTCCATTTACTAGAAGAAGGAAGCTTGCATTAATAGCCTCCATTAAGACCTGCTGAAGACTCTTTGGCAAAACCTGGGGACTGAACCATAAAATGATTCTATGGTCATATTTAACGGTGATCAGATCCATGGTCACGTACGCTTCCTTGGTGTGGTGACCAAAAACAAAAGAAAAGACAGTGCAGGACAAGTTGTCAATTGTGCAACGTTCGGCATATCGTCAAACAACAGGAGCAATGAGAACTTGTCCAATTGCAGCTCTCGAAGTACTGCTTGATATCCTCCCCTTGCATCTTCAAGTAAGGAAAGGGGCGGTTTTAGGGGCGATGAAACTGCTTCAGACTACAGTACTGAAAGAAGAAGACTTGATCGGACATTTGAGCATCCTCAAGGAGTACGGCTCAGCAGTAACAACTAGACCGGTAGACGTAATGCAACCTAGGTTCGAATTTGAACACTCGTTCGAAGCGGTCATTAATGACCGCCATATGAGAACATACGAACAACTTAAAACAAAAACTAATCTACAAAGCCCGGTCATCTGGTATACTGATGGGTCGAAAACAGAAAATGGAACAGGAGCAGACATTTATGGCCCAGGTTGTAGGTTATCAAAAGCCTTAGGCCAGGCTCCTACTATTTTCCAGGCAGAAATACATGCCATAGAATTATGCACTCGAGAATGTCTGAACATAGACATACGAGGAGCTAAAATCTATATCCACACAGACAGTCAGGCGGCGCTGAAAGCCCTGAGCAGCTACGTCGTCAAATCCAACCTTGTATGGGACTGTCTGTAACTGTTGAAACACATTGGAAACCAAAACAGGGTAACCTTAAAATGGGTTCCAGGACATGAAGGAATTGAAGGAAATGAGATTGCCGATCGCCTAGCAAAAGAAGGTGCAACCTTTACATTTCTTGGACCAGAACCACATTGTAGCATAGCCAAATGCCATATAAGGGAGGAAGTCCAAAGGTGGGAAGAAAAACAAAAACTTTTCCACTGGAGTATAGCACCAGGACAAAAACAAGCGAAAAGGTTTATAACTTATTCGCCTAAAAAGACCAAAGAACCTCTGAAACTCAACAAACTGGAGATAAGGCAGATAATAGGCATTCTTACAGGACACTGCCCTCTAAGGTACCACCTTAAGATGTATAAAGTTGAATTAGACCTATGCCGCTTCTGCAACGAAGCAACCAAATCTGAGGAACATATACTCTGCACCTGCAGAGCCCTTTACCGCAAAAAGCTACTTTATCTAGAACAGGTAGACATTTCTCCTGTAGAGGTAAGAACGGTGGCTCATAGAAGAATCCTAAGCATCTATAGAAGCCTAGGAATCGAGGAAAACTCGTAGATCAGGGTAAGGACAATAGATCTAATTGGTCGCAGTGCGGAGAGGCCTGAAAAAAATCTAAACGATCCAAACCATCTAATCTAATCTAGTCTAACCACTTTTGACAGAACTTCAGTCGTTAAAATATAGGTGCATTATATTTACTAGGACACAAAAATTATATGTATAGTTATGTTTACTTCATAGTACAATATATCAGATAGATCCGGTACACACAGATTTTTCAGGGGTCTTTGTCGACATGGACCACACGATTTTATTGAACAAACTAATGTATTCTGGTTTTGATAAATCTAACTTGACAGTTTACAATTTCTAATTAACGGATATACATCGGAAAGTATCCTGGGGATAATTTGAATTCTTACAAATTGGGCGTGCCGCAAGGATGAAACCGAGGACCGTTATTATTTATATTACCCTTCCCCATTCTCATTATCCTTCACCAAAGGCTTATGTGTCAATTTTGACTGTAAACTCAGTATCTCCGAACATATTAGTAGGGCGGCTGCTGAGTATCTAAAGGCTTTAGGTTCATTTTCAGGAAATGGAAACAGTTTACTAACCCTAACACTTTGAATTTGTGTATTTTGTATGTCAAAGTCAAGTTGAGATATGGTGCTATGATATGGAACCCTATTTATTTGTGCTATAAATATACAATTGATATTTACGCAAACTCCTCCATAATCAGATAAACTGTCTTAACATATTAACTTGAAATTAAGACATGGTATAATAACATGGTTTGTAATGCTAATGTTTGGCACCAACAGCCAAAATGTTACTGAAATTTTCAATTTATGTGGATAAATTTTAATAGTACTTGTAAATATATCGATATAAACTTTTCTATACTTGCCGAAATAACTTAGAAGCAATTAAAACTTAGAAATAGTCCTATTATATAATAATTATGTAAGAAAATAAAAATTACTTTTTGAAGTAATAAATAATAAATATATGCAATTAATCTTAATAATATCATATACGATCTATTCCTGGAAATAGCCTCAAATAAGTGTATGACAATTTTAATTATAAGAAAAAAATATTTGTAAGCTTTATGAATTTATTCAAAAAAACAGTTATTACCGGATAGATGTTTTGTAAAATTCTGATAATGTAACATTTCTCGAATAAAAGCACACATTATTTCTTGATTCTTGACAACATTGTCACAACAAGATCAAAACTATGTGATTTTTTATAGATCTAGAACATAAAATACCAACAACACTAAGATCAAGGAACAAATAACTAATAAATAATTCAATATCACCAAATAAGCGAAAAATCATTAAAAATGCACAAGCTTAATTAGACCAAATTAAATTACATTAATATCTAAAGTGTTCTTAGACACATCGCCTTATTAACTTTCATAGCAAAAATAGTTAGGAGGCATTACAAAATGAACTGAAATATGAAGATATGTTCTAGATCAAATTCACCAGACCTACATTATGGCCATTATGCCAATCTGAATTTTGTGGCATGTAAACTTACAATGAATGATAAATTAGATCATGCACAGTAGACTTTAGCACACATTTTATTATACAATAACAACATAACAATAAATTGTGATGGGAAAGAAAACATGTTCCCCCAATCAACACACTTACCAAACATATGTAGCTATTGACAAACAATAAATTCATAGGGCATTTATCGATTTAATTCGTTACGGGTACTATAATAGTAATTATAGGTTGTGATAAAAAAGAATTAGGCAAATAAATATTGAGATAGCTATTGTTTTCAGGTACATGAGTAAATAAACAACGATAATACGGCGCAGATGAATACGGAATGACTAAACAATAAACAAAAATGACTAATCAGACGATCTCGATAAAAAATCAGTATGTTTATAAATAAATACTTATGTATGTACAGGGTATTACATACATATTCTCTAATGTCATCTTATCGGGATAAATCGATAAGTCGAACAACGTTGTGAAATGAGGTACCATCTGCGCGAAATAGATTTAAATCTAAATTACAAAATAATAAACTGCGGTTGTGTGGACGAGTTATTGCATTCTAAAAAAAATATGTTAATGTTATAGTACGTACATATTCATTATTGCTGTCTAATAAGCGATTATAATAATGTACTAGCGAAGCAATTACAAGGGTGGCTAAATACATTAAAAACATGTCAACGTTCAAAAAATCAACTGTAAGGGCTCTTTCACACGGAGAGCCGCAAGGCTCGTCCTCGGGAGCGGGAGCTTTTCCGCTCTTACCTTTCACTCTTTCACATGGAGAGCCTTTCGACTAGAGCTCTAGTCATTGCATCAGTCGCAAAGTACGCATCGCAATGGATTGTACATGTGCTGTGGCCATATATCTTCTTTACCGTCGACGCCGTCTTCGACGACAAAAACATCAACGTTCCAGAACGTATTGGGTCCATCCTATCAACTAAATGACTTCCAAATGACATCCTATCAACCAAATGACAACGCTGGGGAGCGAAAGTCTTCCGCGAGTTGCTCCCGCTCGTGAGGTCGAGCTTTGCTTTTTCCGCTCGCACTTTCCACTCTTTCACATGGAGAGCCTTTCGGCTAGGACTCTAGCCATTACGTCAGTGGCAAAGTACGCGTCGCAATGGATCGTACATGTGCTGTGCCATATATATTCTTTACCGTCGACGCCGTCTTCGACGACAAAAACGCCAACGTTCCAGAACATATTGGGTCCATCCTATCAACCAAAGACGCGATGAAGCAGGTGTCCTTCCCCCCTTCATCAAGAACTTCGACGGGATGGCAACAAGTTTTACGGGTACTTTCGAATGACATTGACCTCATTTGATGAGCTCGACTTCAAAATCCATCTTGACTTAACACTGGGCAGCGATAGACTGGCGAGCGAGAGCCATTATCGCCCTTCTCGTGTGAATGCCCCATTCCTCCCATTGCATTTCGAAGAAGAGACGCGACTCCCTTGCAAGCGTCCGGCTCGAGATGCACGAGCCATACCGCTACTCACTCGCGCGCCCTAAAGGCTCGTGCTCCCCATGTAAAAGCTCCATTAGGCTTAACTCAGACGTACCACTTTACAATTACATTGGAACCACAGAAAAGTCGTCGCTAGTGGAGAGTAGCAAATTAGTATGGAAACACAGGTTAGCACTCACATGACCGACACAATACGTGGTTGATATCACTCACAAAATTGTCGCAGGGAATAACTGAACACAACTCACGCGTGCGATCTACCGGTCACAAACCAACCACAGCCGAACAACTAAAGACTACCGACCATCGTGGCAGCTGTTCATTCATTCCATTATTGCATTGCGCGTCGATTGCACGTTTCCTATCGAAAAAAAGGCTGTGGTTCGTCTGAGTTCACATTCAACGGAACGCCGACAAAATTGTGGTTGTAATGTGGTCGATTGCTGCGACAGCCCAACGACCATTTTGTCGTTGAAAAGTGGTACGTCTGAGTTAAGCCTTATACTCTTTGCATTTCAGTCTTCTCCCGCTCGCGAGATGGAACCTTGTGGCTCTCTGTGTGAAAGAGCCCTTAATATTCATGACTAATGGCGCCGCAATCATACGTTCTATAGGCTATTTGATTCAAGAAGAGTGTGGTATCTTCTTACGTGTTATGTGTAAACTTTATGTGTTACATCTTCTCGGCACTGACTTCGATCATCTGGCAGAAGAAATTCGAAAATGTTATCCAAACGTAAAGGGATTAATATCACATACAAAACAGTGTTTCTCAAATACAACAAACTATTCGAGAATTTCATGTCACGAGACAGTGACAAACAATGAAATATGTAGTCTTACAAGTTTATCTTAAAGAAGCAACAGAAAATTAGACAAAATTAAAGAGAAGTATCTGCATATTGAAACAGATTTATAAGCTATTCATAACAATGACAATAGACAAATAGTAGAGGTAATAGAAAAATCATCAGATGGAGTTGTTCTGTCAGAAATATAAATGTTGCCAATTAATAGGGCAGGTGCCAAAAGTTAATTTATATTTTATGGATATTATTAGGCTAAATACAGAGCAAACAAATTATTGCATTTATTCTATTTTAGTAATGTGAGATAACGAAGATAAACTTAATTAAAGCGATAAATTTGCAGACAGAAAGTTAATCGATGCATTGAGTTGTAATCGAATATAATATGAAAAGCTAATACACACTCGGTTCACAATAGAAGGAACTCGATAAAATCTTTTTAATCATTATTGTTTTTTGAGTGATTTCTAATTTTAAAAGATTCCCCTACAATCGAAACTCCATTGCTTTCGATTTTCTTGAATTTGATGTTAACTTGACTACCTTAAATATAGCACCCTATATATTTCAGACATATCGGGACACCGTGGCGGCGTTAGCATTATTTTGCGGTTGGGCGAAAATAGGCAGGAAATATCTAGGGTGGACGTTAAATATATTATTTTATATGCGAATGTGATATGGTGGTATTATAATAGCTTGGGCGACTGGTTGGGCGAAAAGGACTTTGCCTGGGCGCTCGCCCATCCGGGCCCACCCCCGTCGGGACAATATCTAGTACAGTTAGGAGATTAAAGTTCTGTGACATTGTAAACATCGATGATTTTAACAGTACGTTAATTCTCGCAGTTTGGCAATAAACCATATTTTCCTCTCTAGAACCTAGTCTAGGAATTGTTCATCAAGAATATGAAAAAGTGTGAGATTCTCTAGGTATGCGGTATGCGTAGAAGAAATAGTGAGGCACCATTCTGAGGGAAAAGGATGCACTTTACGCACGGATAGATCGAACTCAGAACACAGTGTATGTGTACATTCACATACACTATGTACATTCAATATATATTCATCGATAATCACTCTGAAAATGTCTCAATGCGACTGAGTAAAGACTAGGCTATTTACTGCGCAACTCGTGGACGGGCCGATATCGCAGTTTTGAGACTTGTCCCTATTCTTGATGAACTGTATATATACTAAACATGCTTAGTAATGCGCGTGCATCTATACTATTGCGGAATAATTTAAATAAAAATAAAAGGCTAGTAAACACACGTATCATGTTCAATGACTGCCGGGGATACCAATTAAGGCTACAATAATCTAATTTCGAACAAACTAAAGCAACATATAATGATGTTAAGGTAGCAGTGTTATTAAACGATATGGTGTTTCTAATCACGAAAGCAAAGGTTTTATAGGCATTAAGAGTCCCATGGTTGATACGCCTAGAGGACGATAGTTTATCGTCAAAGTACACACCAAGGTCCTTAATATTTTCAGAACGTGTTAAAGTTGTACCGCTAACAGAATAGTAATATATTAGTGGGTGCTACTTTAAAGTAAGAAAATTAAGAAAATTATATTACAACTATAAAACATTATTTTAGTGCAACAAGAAGCAGGAAAGCTATTCACAATAATACATTAATTACACAGACTAACAAAGATTTTGTGATCGGACTTCTTTTGACTTTTTGGCTTAATTACATACCATGAACAGAAATACTGCTTTTTGTTTCAATCACGCACCAGTAGGTATTTGTATACATTGTACAATAATTTGTAGTTTTTAAACCCGAGGTATTATAAAATTAAATTTTGCTTCAATCTTTGCGGCGCCCTTGTGTTTAAACGTACACACAAGTGTGGGGGATTTTCCGAAACAGAGTTGGCCGATGGGGATTTTCCGGTTTTATACTATTCGGGTATTTAAATAGTCGCTACAATACGTTTTTAATATGTGTACGTTTACTCGTCACATCGCGCCGTGTGCTATTTTATTTTAAAGATGCCTAGAAGTTGTAAAAACACACCAAATATATTTTGTTTAACACTTGGTTCAAAAAACATTATTTATGCAAATTTGGTTGATCCGCAAAATATTCTTTTGCCGTCACTTCATATTAAATTAGGATTAATGAAGCAATATGTAAAGGCTATAGATAAAAATGGTAATTTTTTAAGTACCTACTTATGTGGCAAAGTTCCAGCTCTTTGAGAAGTAAAATTAAAGGAAGCCATTTTCGTAGGACCACAAATAATAAAATTAATACAGGCCCAAGAGATTGAAGAAACAATGACAGAAATTGCTTTAAAAATGGAACAGAAAGGATAAGTTTAAGCAACTTGGTTGTAACATGCTCATCTGGACCACTTTCCAGAAAATCTTGGTGCTGTTAGTGAGGAGCAAGGTGAAAGGTTCCATTAAAACATAATGGAGATGGAAAAGAGGTACCAGGATCGATGGGATGTGGCGATGATGGCAGACTACTGCTGGATGCTAAAAAGAGAACATCCAACGCATGATTGCACAAGAAAAACTACAAAGTGAAGTTTTTTTTTAAAAAAGGAGAAATTTTCAAAGAAAAAAGAAATTAGAGATTCAAAACTATGTGTTGTTGCTTTTTACTATGTTTTTTAATGTTTATTAAATATAATGTTTATTAAAATGTAATTTCTCCTTTAGTTTTTAATTTATTCTGTTAATAATTTACGAATGTCTTGTTTCACTAAAAAGAATGTTGAAAGAAAAACAACAACGATGTTTTTTAATATTTCGCGCAAACCCATACGCCTAATCATTTACGGTACTTAATATCCGAATCATTTAATCAAATTAGAGACCAGGCTTTGTGAAACCACTTCAGTTTGGTACGATAAACCGAGTCTGCCATCACAGGACCGAAAAAAATATAGTTTCCATGATCATGATTGGGCAGCAACCGCAACGGGACAGAAAAATGTTTGAGAAAGGGAAAACCTAATCGGATGTCAGTGTCCGGAAATCGTATACAGATTAGAAGAGTCACCAAAGCTATTTATCAGCCTCGCTCTTCTATCTCCCCTATTTGCCTTAGAGGCGCGTAGATGTAAACAAAACGTGTGTTGACGTGTGCGGTGTAGAACTGGCGTTCTTTATTGAAATCTGAGCTTCTGTAATGAGAAAATAATACGTTCGTGTTGGGGATACTATTAATTAGAATCAATGTAAGTATCTACTTATTGCCTATCGGCGTTCCACTTCTTAGCTTCTCATCTCTGTACCTTATTTCAATACAATGTAAAAAAAAATAGACGATAATTTAATAATTTCTAAATAATTCTACAGTATATAGTTTTAAACAAATGTTTCGTACAGACGCCACGAATTTCTCAATGAAGCGCATGATTTTTATGGAACGAAATAAAAACAATCACCGTGTAGTGTAGTGGATGTTGTAACGTAAGTGAAAGTAACGCAAAAAGTAAGAAGGATTCATATTTTACAGTAATAAGACAAATTTGTAGTGATTATAAAGATCAGCTACGAAATATCAAAGATTATTTTAAATGTGAAAATCTTACATCTCTAGATGTCGGACGGTCGTTCTCTTTGTAAGACCATTTTTCATATTACTTATACTACTCTACTTATAACTATTTGCTCCTACAACGAAAAAATACATTCCTCTCATAAGGACCTTTTTGTTCGATAGTTAAACATAGAACTGACGATTCTTTGCCCGCTCTAGTTACAACTCATTTGCTCCTACAAGAAAAAATAGATCCCTCTCTCAAGGACCTTCTTGTTCGATAGTTAAACATAGAACTGACGATTATTTGCCCGCTCTAGTTACAACTCACTTGCTCCTACAAAAAAAAAAAATAAGATTCCTCTCTCAAGGACCTTTTTGTTCGATAGTTAAACATAGAACTGACTATTCTACTCCATACGTATCATTCTTAACTAAGTTAGTAGTCTAATATCGGATTTTCACTTGCAACGGTTAAGTTTCTGTGAAAGATACAATTTTTTATAATATTGGGTGAAAGTCCGTCGCTTACCGCAGACTGGTAGAACCGGTATTTTAGTATCACACAATATCCTTGGATTAAATGCAAACAACAGATATTATTGACAGGAAATTTCTACTACCAGTTATCAAAATATTTGCCGTTATATAGTGAAATAATCCTAGTAATAATCTTATAAAAATTGCAGACATTAGAGAAGGTAATGGAATTTTCATTTAATTCACACAACGTATGACCATGAATAATTAAGGACCTATTAGCCGTCTTTCACAGTTCGAATCAATTGTTGAATCGGCCAAACAATAGCTATTAAAAAATGGAATTCAGTTTAAATACACAGGCCTTGTTAGTCAAAACGGGTATTATAAAAGAATAAGTCATATCGATTTCCTGCTTATAAAAAAACAAAAAAGAATGTTTCAAGACTATATTTATTATAATCGACTTTCCGTTTTAGATTATATCAAAGAAAAAATAATTTGTGATATAAACAACTATTTATACAGCGTGTCCCAAAAATGGCAATAAATTTATATTTTTTCTCCTTTTCTTACAATTTATTACGTCATGGTCAACAGAACTATTACGAAACTAATTGTTTGCTTTAAATAATATATAATGTGCAGAACACAGCAGATTACTGAATGAGGGAAATTAACGAGTGAACTCCTCAAATAGGCACAAATTGGAGTGATAGCTGTAACCAATCACCGTAATATAACAAGTAGCTAACAATAGTGGTAGAAATATAGATCGTGGAATGGATAAGAATAAATAAAGCATTTTATTTCGTTCTGAAAAGAGAAACGTATTATAACTTTGTAATTGTATATTAAATGTAATGTCTTTAATAAAAATTAAATGGCATTCTGGTGGCCAATTGACGAACAGAATTATTCAAAGCTTTGAAAAACAAGGACACGTTTATAGCAAAATACTCTAAAAATAAACTGTTTTAAAACCTTAAAACGGACTTTTTCGCACGTAGAACATCTCTATCACGAACTTGAGTGGTCGAGAAAAAATAAACCAACACAAAAATGCAGAATATGTGTTTTATGCGACAGTTTTACTTTTTTCTTTAGCGACTGCTTCAGTGCCCTATCAATACGTTTGTGATCGAACGAAATTATTTCTTTTTCTCATTCATTGGTATACGATACAGGCTGAATATATGTTTTTTTCGTTCAATGCAAAATCAGCAACGCGTTAAATGTTTATGTTTAAAATCTCAAAATGAACATAAACATTTACATTGTGCTTTCTCATGACTCATGGACAGGGTGGGGTGTGTCCTATCCACCTCAAAATCAATATATAGTCGTCTGGTAGACGTCCCTAATCAGAATCAGTCGAAACCCGATCGATTTGACACGATTTGATTGAATGATCGTGTTAACAAAAAAAATCTCAAATAATCCACCATTGTGCTTTCTCATGACCCATGAACATGGTAGAGTATGTTCTATCCACCTCAATATCAATAGGTGTCATCTGGGAGACGTCCCCGATCAAAATCAGTCAAAACCCAATCGATCCAACACTATTTAGTTGAGTTGAGTGATCATGATAACAAGAAATTTTAATGCCGACGACAACGACAACGACAACGATACATACATAGACACAAATTTTGTAGACTTTCTTTTTGGTTTTTAGGCCGAAAAAGAAAAATAAACGCTAGAATATTTTTTTTTACACGATTACATTACTTTTCCGCTCTGGTATAGTTAAGTGCGGAAAAGTAATAGCTGTCCCAGTAAATGATGAGGCTGAAGTGGGCTAGTTTGAAATAGCTATTAATGAAAATCCTACTATACTTTCATCTAAAACAATTGTTACCGTGATCGATTTAAATATCACCATCGAATAGAATTTATTCTGTGTATTTACTCAAAATTTAATTTTGATTTTTAGTGTAACTACCAATATCAGAAATGGAATCAACAACAGAATACTTTGTCAATGATCTTACCGTTAACAGAAGTATATATATAAATGATACTGTGGACATATCATCAGCTGGAACGAAGGCCAACTTCCTGTTATATGACTATCTGATTCCCTCGATTGGAACGCTGATAATCTTGGCGAATCTTGCAGTGGTAATTTCCAGTGGACTTATTTTAAAAAAGGGTAAGAAAAATAAAACTAAAAATTTGTTTTTGTGCCTATGTAAGATCCTGTAAGCCTGCAGGATGTACTTAGGTCTTAATTATTTATTTATTATTATTAAGTTATATGGGTTTGGGCCTCATCAGCCACTGATCGCATGGAAGTCCTTTGGTGATTCCCTCTTATCCGGGTCATTATCCAAAAATGCTATCCCATAAAAGGGTCAATTTAGGCACGTCCCCCGCCTTAAGCCTCCTCTAAGATAACAGGGGTCTCCAATATAAGGCACCTCATCTCCTCCAGTACGGGGCAGGTGTAAAGAAGACGAATCGAGGTTTCCTCGCCTTCTCTACAGTATCTGCAGGCCGAAGACGAATCGAGGTTTCCTCGCCTTCTCTACAGTATCTGCAGGCCGGGCTGTCAGTCAGCCTCAGCTTGTGCTTATATTATGTATTCAGGCTACTATGATGGACTGTTATGATTCCCATCAGGGTTCTGGCTTTGTGCCTGTTCAATTTAATGAATTATTGGGTCCATTTCTCAATCTCTGAGTATTCGATGAAGAGTTTGGTTATTCCACAACCCGTTACTCCTCTTAATCTTTTATTGTCCTGGTCTCTTGCCCAGTCATTGATGCGGTCTCTGGTCATATGCGGACTTATTCCCACTGCAGGTTTTGGTCCATAGAGGTTTTCCCTGGTCCCTAGTCTGGCAAGGTCATCTGCAATTAGATTTCCCTTAATGCCATTATGCCCAGGTATCCATAAGAGTTCCACCGGTCCCTTCCCTGCCAAGTGGTTCAATGCTTCATAGCAATTATAGATCAGCTTCGACTTTGTCGTTGCTGAATTCAGGGCTGCCAATGTCGCCCAATTATTTATTTAGATATTAACCATTTAACATATTTACATGTAAAGTGTTAAAGGATTAAGACCAAAATACATCCTAAAGGCTTGTATTATATAATAAGTCTTACAGAATCTTACTTACATCTATTTAATTTTCTTTTAAGGAGAAATCTTGAAATTTTTATGAAATTTTTATTGAAATATTTCTATAACATTCGTCACACCTTGGTAATTAATTTAGGTAAATGATTGTAAACAATTTGTAACAGATTGCTGTAAACAGGTTAAGCAGCCCTGGCTAGGCCGTCCCTAGCTCACGCAACTCGCGACCCCGAAGACAAAAAGACAGAAATGTTACACTAGCCAAGAAGCGAACAGGTGTTTTCGAGGCTGAACGTTTTATAAACTAAATGTTATATTTATATTCATTTGTCATCTTACATTGTAAAACACAACTCAAATATTCAACATTAACATTGTATTTTAAAGTATCCTTTATTAAAGGCAGTTTAGTGAAGGTGATTTTTTACTCACAACAGTAAGCTTAACAGGAAGCTATCGAATCAAAACAAAGAGTTTTCGGTAATAGAAGACTTAACAAGCCCTATCCCTCTTTGTTCATTCATTCACTTGAATTGCTTTGATGATGATCACTGCAATATCAAAACTATAGTAGTAATAGCAAATTATTGTTGTTTTATTATAGCAAATTATTATAATAAAAATAAAGTATCTGCTCTTAGTTCAAAATTAAATTTAAATTGTTTTCCGCGATATTACTTTAAATTTGTAAACCATATTTGAAAACACTAAATTCAAAATTGGAAATAATAAAAAAATCGTAACAAATACCTACTACAATGCCCTAATTGCTAGTTATTATTGTCAAATAAATTCAAGAGAGATGATGGTCTACAGCAAGTTATTCTTTTGGTTGTAGTTTATTATCAGACAACTTTTTTTTGTTAACGTCATTAATAAAACGGTCAACTAAAAAACTTTAAATTAGTTAGGAAGTTTATTATTATCGAAAATGATCTATTTTAAAAATTGTATTCTGTTGAAAATTTAGAAAAAAAATACATAAAATCATATTTAATCCAGTCCTGAAATACTTAAATTAGTAAGTAATGCTGTTAAAGATTATTAAAATTGTTAATTCTATATAAAATTATCCTCGAGTTTAATTTACTGTATAAGTTGGAAGCCAAAATAAATTAAAATAAGGTTTAAAATGATTATTCGAATTTATGATTTTTTTTACATTTACATCAAAATCGCGAAATCTTTTCCGCTTTGTTTTAACTGCTTATCCTCCACCTTTCCAATTACTATATCGTTTAAAATATCTGTTTACGCAGTAAATTTTTAACATAAAAGAAAATTTACTTACTTGATCCGGTCCTGGATATTTAATTTTTGGATGACCTACTATCAAGTGTTCTGTACACTTAATTTGATAAAAATCCTACAACCTACTTGGAGAATGTCCTCATTGAAACTTTTGGCTTTAAGTAAGAAATCATTCCGTATATCAGGTAGGAAAAGTTTATGAATATATTTTGTTGCATTCCTAAGGACTCCAAGTAAATAAAACTGCTACTTAGTTATGAGCAAGGGCTAATTAATTTTGAGTAGTGGCTAATCAATGGTGAGTAGATACTTAGTTATATTGGCACTTCGATGGTTTTTGAGATATTTATTTTTTTTTATTTTTTGCCGTTTGCTCTAACCATTTTTATAATTCTACATATTGGCGAATTATGAAGAAGTAAATATTGTATTCGTATCCGTTGTTATTCTATTTAAAACTTTCATAAAACGTCTCGGGAGTCGTTAAAATACATATCGGGTCTAACAGTCAATATGAAAATGATTAAAGTAGTAAAAATAGGTCATTTTTTCAAATGAACAACCTATAAATTGTTGAACTGCTAAATTCTGTACTAATACCTCACTTTAATTATTCTCATAAAAGCTGATTACGACAATAGAACAACTACGCCGTACATTTTAGGCATCCTGTATAGGTTTTTTTTTTTTCTTTAGGACAACAACCCAGATCAACCTACCTATTTCTTGGCAACGTTGCAATGACGGACCTAATCACCGGAATCGCAGTGGTCTTCGGTCAAGTATACCCCAAAAATAGAAGGGATCACTATCTTTGTGCATTTCAGTTGGGTAATATCTCCCAAAGAAGTAAAATTTAACAGTAAATACTATTTGTTCCTAATTGCAGGTATGATAGTTTCCAGCACGTTAACATCTGTTTATTCTGTCGGTCTGATTGCCGTCGACCGATTTTTATATATTCTACACGGTTTAAAGTATCAAACGTGGGTGTATCCGACAAGAGCTAGGCTGATGATATGCGTGTCATGGACTATTGGTAAGTCGCAAAATCAGGTTTTTTTTTTACTTTTCCGCACTCCACTATACGCGGAAAAGTAATGTAATCGTGTAAAGAAAGTGTGAAAAAACAAAATTTCTTTTCGGTTTATTTTTCGTTTTTCGGCCTAAAAACAAAAAAAAAAAAGGTTTTTTAAATGTTTGCTGTGTGTGTGTCGTTGTCGTTGGCATTTATTATTGTTAGCACGATAACTCAACTAAATCGTGTCGGATCGATCGGGGTTTGACTGGTTTTGATCGGGGACGTCTCCTAGATGACACCTATTGATTTTGAGGTGGATATAACACACTCTGCCATGTACATGGGTCATGAGAAAGTACAATGGTGGACTATTTGAGAATTTTTTTTTGTTAGCACGATCACTCAATTAAATCGTGTTGGATCGATCGGGTTTCGACTGATTCTGATTAGGGACGTCTACCAGACGACATCTATTGATTTTGAGGTGGATAGGACACACCCCACCCTGTCCATGGGCCATGAGAAAGCACGATGGTGGACTATTTGAAAAAAGTAAAACTGTCGCATAAAACACATATTCTGCATTTATGTGTTGGCTTATTTTTTCTTGGCCACTCAATTTCGAGATAGAGATGTTCTACGTGCGGAAAAGTCCGTTTTAAGGTTTTAAAACTGTTTATTTTTCGATGAGATACAATGGCAACAAAGAGATTATCTAGTTAATAGAGCATCTTTTTATTGGGACTATTGGAACAGTTTAAGATATTTGTTGTTATAACAACAAATATGTTGTATCACAAATCAATTTTATCAGTAACTAACTAACATACTCTCCTCCTGAAAGAGTTTATCCATTTAATATTCCTGAAAATTTTTAGACAAACACATTCTTGCGGATGTATTAAACACTGAGTACTGAAAGATATATTAAATACAGCTCAAATAGATAGTCTGATACATAAATAGGTGGGATAATAATTTAATAGCACCCAACAATTCAAGTGTTTTACAAGAATTTTGTTGTTGTGTTGACCATTGTCAGTCAGCAAATGGTATAATCAGTTTGAGCAACAACTGTGATCTATTTACCAGGCTAAATTTAAAATTAATTTTGCAGTTTATGTTATAGCCAATTCAATTAAATTCTTGTTGTCTTGTCAATGCTATATTTCTTCTGTATCATGCTAAAATGTCGTATAACTTAAAACGGAATTGCAAGGGAAACTGGAAAAGGAATACATATTATCCTGCAGATAATTTGGCGTTGCAACATAAATAAAAAATACGAAGAAAAATGTGAATGATATTAAGAGGATAAGTGGCATTAAAAAGTACAAATGACGTGCCCAAATATTCTATAAAAATCTTTATGAAAAGTTCTATGAAACTTCATAGAACTTTTCAGAAAGATTTGCGAAAAAATTAGTTAGTTTAAAAAAAGTTATTTAACATTTTTTTTAATTTTTTTCTTTTGGTTAAAGGAATACAGTATTGAAATTGTATATGTATGAAGTTAAATTATATCATAATCTGCTGAAAAGATATAAGGGTGCTATTAAAAAGAAAACCAATAGATGTATCATCGTCACGCGAAAACCAATGAACATTGGAAACACTCAGATACAGAAAAAAGTGTATTTTTTAAGACAAGACGTGTTCAAACGAAATTTCATGAAACATAATTCATCATGAGATCATCAGGCCTAAGACTGGTTGGACGCTAACCTCCAGCTTCTCCTATCTTGTGCTAACCTACGCATTTTGCTAATTGTGCTACAACTTACATCCCTTATTATTTGCGAGCAGTAGTCTAATCTAGGCCTACCTCTGCCTTTCTTCACTCCTATTTCTGCCTCCAAAATATCGCGGACTATTCCCCCATGTCTCAGTAAGTGGCCTACCGTTCTATCTCTTCTCTTCTTTATGTTTTTCCACATACTTCTTTTCTCGCCGACTTTCTCCAATACTTCTTCGTTTCTAACCCTATCAGTCCATGGTATTTTCATCATTCTTCGGTAACACCACATCTCAAAAGCTCCTAATTTCTTCCTACTTGCTTCCCCTACCGTCCAGGTTTCGCAACCGTATAGTGCCGTGCTCCATACATATGTTTTATAAAATCTCCTCCTTGTTTCTAAGTTTATTGCCCCCGAGCATAAAAGTGCTTTCTTTTTGTTAGAAGCTACTCGACCCTGCGCTATTCTTTGTTTTATGTCTTTATCGCTTCTTCCATCCCAATTTATTTTACTTCCTAAATAAGTGAAGTCTTTAACTTCCTCCAATCTTTCATTATTAATTTGTACTTTCGTTTTTGCTCTGCTCTCGCGCCCTCTGCACACTAACACTTTAGTTTTGTTTTTATTCGCCCTCATTCCGTATTCCTCGGTCAACACTGCCTCCATTTCGTTCAATGCTGATTCTAATTCCTCCTTACTAGATGCTAATACTGCTATATCATCCGCGAATCTCAGCATTTTTAGTTTCTGTCCCTGTACTTTAATCCCGAAATCCACTCTATCTTTTACCACATTAATCGCCTCTTCGATGTACAGATTAAAAATTAGTGGTGATAGCGTACATCCTTGTCTTACTCCTTTCCTAATACCTACTTCCCTTTTTTCCCCTTCTACGTCTATAACAGCAGTTTGCTCTTTGTATAGATTGTGTACTACTCTCCTATCTCTATACTTCATTCCCGCGCTCTTTAGTATCTCGAACATATTTTCCCATCTTACGTTATCAAAAGTTTTTCTAAATCTACAAATCCTATATAAGAGTTCTTGCCTTTTTCTATTGTTTTCTCTAACATTACTCTTAGCGCTAGAATAGCTTCGCGAGTTCCCCTATTTCGCCTAAACCCGAATTGGTCTTCTCCTTGTATTTCTCCGCTCTATTTTCCATCCTCTTCTGCACTATTCTGGTTAAGATTTTTAACGCATGGGAAGTTAGGCTAATCGTTCTACATAATTGTTTTAGAAATAATGAATTTATTCCAGACGTAACAGTGATTATAACACTGAATAACAAGACTGATTTCTGACATGGTACCCTTCCTACCACATTGAGTTTTCTCGCATCAAATCGCCACTATAAACGACTGCAAAAATTTCCAAAATAAGTATTTTTACAGTTTCAAAGAAAGAAATCTAAAGCATCTGGTGTTCTATCCACTCAAATAGTAATACGCGTCGCCGAATGTCGAGCGAAGTAATGCAAACGCCATTAGTTAGATCACCGCCTTCAATTAGCTTTGCAACGTAAAATTTACGACTAAAAGAAAACATTTCTACGTTTTATTATTAATTTTTAACATTTATATATTTTACCTCATGGGTCTTTGTGCGAAGATTGCCCGCCACTAATTGTTCCACGAATAATGCAAATTTAATAATTATTTAAAACCTAAATAAATATACTACACAGAATTTATGGATACCCCAGTTTCATAACAAAAACTATGTTGTGTACAGCTCGTCAATAATAGGAACAAGTCTCAAAACTGCGATATAGGGTCGCCCACAAGGTGCGCAATAAATACTGGTTTTTATTCAGTCGCATTGAGACCTTTGCAGAGTGAATATCGATGAATATATATATATATATATATATATATATATATATATATATATATATATATATATATATATATATATATATATATATATATATATATATATATATTGAAGGTGAATGTACACAGAGTTCGATCTGGCCGCGCGTAAATTGCATCCTTTTCCCTCCGAATGCTGCCTCACACTTTCTTCTACGCATACCTAGAGAATCTCACACTTTTTCCTGTTATTGACGAGGAGTACAGTCGCGCGTTATTTTCACGGCAAAACTAATGAATTGTTTCATTCGCCTTTAAAAGAATCAATTCAAACACCAGAAATCCTCTTTTTAGATCATATTAGGCCTTGAAATGGAATGCCACGTAATTCAACAATCACCCTGTATTGCGCTATTAAAGGTACGATTATATATTTAAATTTTATGAATAAATGTTAGTTTGGCGTTCTAGAAATATTAGTTTAATGATAAACTGATAGTGATATTCGCAGTCTAGGGCTTCCTGAAATTGATAATTTTATTTACAAATATGACCTCGTTTAAATCCGGTTGGAGATTGCATTTTCTATGTTATGGGATTTTTAAAATACCGTAAATGTTACATACGACGAAGTTGTCCCTAATATCAAACAGAAAAAGTAGTAACACAGATTATTTTTTCACTTTCCTTCTTTCTCTTTTTCGTGCTATTGTAGTTAACATTATGTATTTTATTTAACATAATATAATGTAGTTAACAGTATGTATTTGTATTATTCTTGAAAATACCATGAGTGTTTATTAGCTATCTGTGGACTGAGAGAAAAAAGAGATTTTTAATTATATTCTAGGATTTTTTTATAATTTAAATGCTTCCTAATTCCGGAATACAGAAAAAGACAAACAAATCACTCTTCTCTGTCCACAAATAACTAATAAATACTGATGCCATATTCAGAAATAATAGATAAAATACATAATAGCAGGAAAAAAGAAAAAATGTTTTGTCTAGTTTTGAGAAAGCCTCAAATGGTACGAATAATTAAAACGGTAAAGAATAAATTAAGTTCTAACGTTTTCTTTTTTTTAAGTCAGAACCAAAAATCCCAAGAATTTGTATTCAAATAATACGAGGGGGTACCCAAAATAAACCGAACTGATGTTGTAGTAGACAAGAATTTTTGTAGTACCACATTCTGTCGCTAGGAATGTATAGAATTACCGTTCCTGAGTCAGGAAGCCAAAGCTGCTAAAGATGGATCCGAAAGTTCCGTTTGGCTTGTGTGATTTTTTAATGAAAGATCTTTTGTGTGCTCGTCGTTTTATGATTCCCGTGAACAGCGTGCAGCCGTAAAGTTTTGCTTCTTGCTCGGGAAAAACTGGCATAGAAACTCTTGAAATGTTAAAAACGGCCTACAAGGATGATGCTATTGAGGAAGCTCAAGTGCTTGAGTCGTTTCCCCGTTTCAAAAGAAGTGAAATGTACATTGATGACAAACCTCGCTTTGGTCGTCCTTCCATGGCTCGAATCCATGAAAAAATTCACAGAATCATCCTGGAAAATCGACGTCGAACCATTGACGAAATTGTGTAAATTTTTGGCCAAAAATTAGCGCACAGACGTGTGAGCAGGGGCGTTATCGTGGTGGAAAATCCAGTTGCTCGACTGCCTCAAATCAGGCCTCTTCCGCCGCAAACAGTTGCGCGATATTTTCAAAACTTCCAGATAGAAAGCCTGGTTAACTTTCTGACCCTGTGGAACAAATTGTGAATGGACAACTCCTCTCACATCAAAAAACAAGAGAAAAACGACGAGCACACAAAACAACTAAAAAAATCACACAAGTCGAACGGAACCTTCTTTAGCGACGACGCTTGGCTTACTGACTCGGAAATAATAGCTCTATGCGCTCCTAGCGGCAGAACGCGGTACTATAAAAACTCCACCCACCACAACATTAGTTTGGTTTCTCTTGGAAACCACCTCGTATTTAAAACGTTCGTTCTAATTCCTTAAAAAAACTCTTTTAAACGTAACAGTAACAAGAAAAATTGAAAAAAAAACAAATATTAAACTTTTGTGGGATAACACACTAGTTTTCCTTATTTCCTTTCATTACCGAGATAACTATTTTATTCCTCGTTTAGTTTTGTAATATTTATCCTATTTTCTTTTTTATTTCAGGTATAGTTATCGGATTTCTACCAATGATGGGATGGCACGGAGACACCGATAATGGAAGGATTTGTTGGTTCATACTTCTTGCTCCTAAAGAATTAATAATGCTAACAGTCCTGTTGGGAGCCATACCGTTGATATTAGTCATTTTCCTATATTCGATCATCCTGTACCACGCGATAAGGAAAATTACTCAGCTTCGAGCAACGGACAACGCCATCGAGGGAGATCCACCTAGTGGGGACTTGCGCATGTTCAGAGGTCGCCCTAACAACGCAGAATCGGACACCGATGAACAGCCAGAAGACAAGAACATATTCAAGAGATTCTTTAAGAAAAAACCCTCGGCTTCGGTGAAAGCACCAAACAAGTGGAAGGCTATAAAAGTCGTCTTCTTCACCAGCGGCAGTTTCGTCCTGACCTGGTGCCCCTATTTCGTCACGAGCGTCATATACGTGCAGCTCTGCGATTTCGACGACACAAGCAAGAGGTGCAAGACCATGAGACTACTGATAGCTAGTCCGTTGGCCATACTGGGCTTCATGAATAGCCTGCTTAATCCGATCATATACGCGTGGTGGCATAAGGGCTTTAGAAGCTTTATAAGAAAAAAGGCGAACGACATCATGATGAAGAGGCGCGATAGAACACCCCACAGCACCAGCGGGGCGAACGGTGCGGAAAATTCGGCATCGAATGCTACCACTAGCACCAGCAGGAATATGTCGACTACAAGTAGTTCCAATAGGAACAATGTCGCAACAAGTGGAAGGACTTTCGGCACGTAAATAAATAATGTGAGGAATAATTGTATTCTAACAAATACTCTTAACATGTCAACTGTGAATTTCTAAATACTGATCTTTTGGATCGGATAACATTCTCAATATTAAATTACTGTTTTAAGTTACGATTCCTAGCTTAAATTTTATATCACTTATTATATAGAAGCATTGTGTCTCCTTGGCAATAGGTTTCAAGTATATTTGTATTTAACTTTCTTTCCTTGATATTATGAGTCAATGTTCTATTTTTTACTGTTCGATTTTATATAACCATCTTCAGAGAACTAGAACGTTTATAATACAAGTATAAACCATTTTATAACTAGTATATTCTGTATCTAGGTAGCATAAATATAAATAGTATATCTTTAGTCTATTCTGAATGAAAGTAACCAAAGTGGAATACATTTCTGTTCGGTGTAGTGTGCAGTTGTTTATATTATGGAAAATAAGGGTTGTTTTATGTGTTTATTTAAGACAAACTCAAATTTGAATTTGAACACTAGATTTTTTTTTTTTGATATTGGTCTTTTTTATATTTAACTTCAGTGACTCCAAGTTGGCACTAAAATAATTTAAAAAACAATAAGCAGTTGATGCTTATTGTTAGTCAAGTCTATTTCAAAATCTACCAAGCTAATTGCAATATGATAGAAACAAAGAAAAACTGACAAAAATATGTTATATAATAGTTATATTTTCCATGAGTGTATACAGAACAATGTATATTTTCATAATTATTGTTATTTGTAGGTATACAGATATATATATATAACTAGTATAAACAAACTATTAGAAATGATAGTCCCATGAATAATGTTTCCAATATTAACTCATTATTATAACATTATATTAATGTACAAAAGATATATATATATATATATATATATATATATATATATATATATATATATATATATATATATATATATATATATATCATACAATATCATATTTTAATAAAATAAAATTAGTAGCTTTAAATTCTTTTGTTTTGTACTTATACCCTTAAATCAGAAATCAGGAAAAATAAACTTATTCCGAAATTCCAGTAGAAAGCAAAATTTATTGGTGGTCGGTAATAACAAATTGAGAATTTTGTAAATTAAATACAAACATGATAATACTTTTTAGAGTGCACTAATGTAGCTTTAACAACAAGTAAGGAATATACCTTGCAAAAGTACACTGGTTTAAAGCTAATGTTGATTGAACACTACATAACATATTTCTATTATTATACTGTTTATTAAAATAGTCTGGTAAAAGTACTTGAACACTGATGTATACTTGTGAGACAACAAAACAACAACAAAAATTTAATTTACTGAAACAGTTCTCGCCAAAAAGTGGAGCAAAAATGGAAATTCTATTGCATTAATACTATGATGTGTTAATCCTATAAGATTTTATATTAATTATCAGAAATAAACAGGATAACTATAACATGACTTGTTTCCTTCTGCGTTAACACATCTTAATTTAAACCTGTTTATACTTACTCGAATACAGGCATATAACATCACTTACCTGTAGTCTGTTTGTCGCTTAAAGCATCTGAACTAGTATCTTTATTAGTGTCCGACGTCGATACTGCCCTTTCCCTCTCCCAGTCTTGTTGCATTCCTGGGTAATTTACAACTTGATCATTATTATAGCCACCATCATTTGCACATAAGCTTGAAAAACTTGTACTAACAGGTGGAAGCCGTTGAGAAACAGAGTATAAAGTACTCTGGTTTGATGATAACTCTTCGGTCTGAACATAATCATCATGAGTTCTACAATAACGATTCATTATTGATCTTCAGTGATTACTAAACCTAGAGGTAAGTTACTGTCCTGGCTAGTAGCTATATACATGAAGTAATAATTCATAACTTATATCTAACCTGTACTGTTCTACTATGTAATCGGAATTTTGTGTGTTAAAGGACCTGTTTCTATTAAACTCAACTGGTATAACAGTTACATTATAATTGTTGGATTGTATAACAATTTGTTGTGTATTCTCATTCTTTTCTGAGTTCGCACCATCCATTTTGGTTTAATTCTTTTTACTGTTCAAAATAGTGTTCATAATATTCATGATGCAGTACTTAATTGTATGTTAAATACGCCTACAACAAAAAACACAGCATGAATAATGCATTTCTATTGCACTGTAGGAAGAATTAACATTATAATAAGAAAATACTGTTCAGGGAACTCTTGCCTCGTTTAAAATTATTCAATATTAAATATTGAAGTCATTTCTTGTATTTTGCTTGTATATACAGAAATTTAAAGGTTTTCAATTTTTGAAAAACTGATACTTAACAACAAGCACGCAGTCACCGACATAACGTAAAATAAAAGACCAAAATTACAAAAATGTTTTTAATTTAGAAAATGACATTACTTTATATTTGTTTATTGATCGACAGGCATCATCACAGAGCAGGCGTCAGTACTGTCACTTGTCAACCACAGACCTAATCTGTGACGTTCAATTTCTTCCATAAAATATTTACACAATTCAGATAAGTACGTTCAAGCATAGTCGATAATGCGCGGGTGCATCGTATCGTATTAGTTTTGTATCTTTCCAATTTAAAACAAAAAAGATTCGTCAATTATCCATCTCAAGAAGACTACTCTCTAGTCTCTTGATCCATCCATTAACATGTCCTTATTTACTTGTTTACATTTCAATGTCAAGGGTCATAACGAAAAGGTGAATTCATTTATGTAACAAATATAAAACATATTTCCATATACTTTTCATAATTATTACCAATACCGAAGTACAGATAGTAATTAATTATGTTTGCCGTACAACACACTTGAATTAAACAAAACCTCAGAAAGACAAACTTGAAAGGAAGAAAGTAATTATTTTATATGTAAAATTCGTTTAGCATGATGGAATAACAATATCAAAACCTACATATAAATTGCTTTCAACAACTTTAAATATAACATTTACAGAATGTCACCGGATATGTGGATTATATATAATAAAGAATGTGTTCTCATATGAAGGTTTTTTCTTTCCTCGAAAACAGATAGCATAATATAAATCAAACAAGGGTACATTATTTTTTAGAAGAGTCGATCTACTTAAAACTAAAATTATTAGGACGGTACTCACAATCAGGTAAAACTTATGAATGTAGCAGCGCTAAAAGTAGCGACCCCTTATATCAGTGGCGAGTTATCAGTTATCACAAATTGTATCACACTAGCCCACAGATTTGTCCTCTGTGCACTAGCCTAACTACCTTACTTTGTTGTGTTTAAAATTCCGGAAACTGTACCGAAACTGTCACATTACTTTTTTTCAGAATGGTATATGAATCCATTTCTGCTTTACTATTTTAGTGAATATTTCTTTTTATTTATATTACTTATATACATTATTATTTATACTCCTTACACTAGCTTATAGTGTAACCAGAATATGTAAATATTTTGCAACATTTGCAAAATCCGCCAAAAAAGCTGTGTATATCCAATTCAATTTAGAACCTTCCTAGAACTTTTATAAGAATCACTATTATAAAACTACCTACTGAAACTCTGTATTTCATAGTAGTGAATTTATTATCTATGAATTAAAAACAAAATGACCAATTTTATTTCCAAATTTTTATTTTAAATTATATAATATGTTGGTACAAATATTTTACTTTGATAGAACTAAAACATTTAATGAAAAAAAAGCTTTCCGACGAGGATGGGATTCGAACCCACGCGGGCAGAGCCCATTGGATTAGCAGTCCAACGCCTTAACCACTCGGCCACCTCGTCCATACAATTTTATTTTTTTTATATAATTATGACTTAAGAAATTTGTAGATAAAATATATAATACCTATATATATATAATATGTATACTTATCAACCAATAATAAAATAAACGATTCCAAAAATAAAATCTATGAGAAAAAATAGTAATCTGTCTAAATAAAAAACAAAATACAAATATCTAAAACATCTAGCAGATCTCTAAAAAATATGGAAATAAAATGCGCAGGATTATATTTCGTTTGATGCGTTTCTATAACAACAAAACTAAAAATGAAAACAATACAAAAGAACATCCTGACAGTTCGACATAATTATGAAATTGTGCGTGTTGTTTACGTTATAATTTTGATAGATATTTTTATATCTCGTCGAACATTAAATATATGCAGGGGTATGAATACATATATTTTTTATTATATCTTACAGTGATATTCAATAATATTATATATTATATAGGTGCCTGTCTAAAAACTAAATAAATTAGTACCTACAATAAGGATAACTGTTCCCTTTTCGTGACCGTTAGTTTAAATAAAATAATCAAAAACATAAAGTAATTGCCTAGTTTATATCAAATAATTGCAAACTTAAAATTACATTTTTTTCCCATATGATACGGATAAAAATTGCCTGATAAAGATAAATAAACCCAAGGGCTGAAATTGAAAGTGTAAACAAATGTAACCTAAATTCCTTTGACTACAAAAGTACTTATTCATAAATGTTTTGAATATGTTGGATTATCGATTGAATTGAGATAGATAGATTAATTTATAGGTATATTCACCTGTAAATAGATTTTATCTTTATCCATGATTATGCAATACCAATTAATCTACCCCATAAATTATCTTTTTTTTATCCAAATTATTTAATAATATTTATAGCAATTATTCAATCAATTTGTTTCTTTAAAAATATATGAAATATTGCCAGTTTGAAAAATGTTTTATACCTATTCAGTTGTATCTACGTGTACAGAAGTGTATATTCAGTTTATGTGTATACAAGTTTATTTATTTATCCCAGGTCTCATGAAATAAACAGCGGTTGGGGTACGAAATTTTTTATCCCCTATACAAGATGATGAATGAATTCTCTACATAAGTTTCTAAAAATTGAACATATTCTAATAGTTGAAGTAGATATTCCTACGAAATGTTTACATGAGAGCAAACAATTGATTAATTCGCAAAAAAATCTGTAATGAAACATCTTTTCTAGGATAAAATTGTGGTTAAAAAGTTTAAATGTTATGTGAATATATAGTCCAAATATTAACCTTTTTAATTTTAGTCCAAGTGTTTAGTGTAACGTATTTCCAAAGATTCCAGTACCGGCCATAATAAAAATAATATTAATATTCCAAAAACATCTAAACGTTTCTTTTAATTACTTTATCTTACAAATAGTACTAATAGTAATAAATTCTGAATAACATTGTGACAGGACTTTTTTTACAAATCCAATGATGTTAAATACATCATTGTTTAGGTTTAATTAAAAATGTTAATGTAATTAAAAGTTATTAATAATTGTCTGTGTTCTTTATGATAGTTTGTAGTGAATTTGATAGAAATTATGTGAAATGAAGAACTTGAAAATGAGTTTCGCCATCTTCCAGCACATATCGAGAAAGCAGCAACTGCACCATTGTTAAATATTATGCCAGTACAATAATATGTGAAACTACGGAATTTTTGAATAGTAGTTGGAGACAGAAGTTTCAGAAATTACAGAAGGTTTTATTAGCACATTTTGTTGAAAACACCAAAGACCAACACCACTTTTGGAAGTTGTTATTTGGTGATTGTCAGTTCTATGTCTTAAAAACACATAGATATGCAGAAGTTTTTCAACTTGGCATCGCATTGAAAAGGAAGTCAGAGGAACCAAAGAAATTTTAACAAGTGGAAAAATTGACAAATTTTTATTAAAGTCCATGGAAGATGACCAAAAGCTATGAAGTAAATGACGAGAAATTCTAAGCACTTCAAATAGTGAGAGGTAGAGGGATTTAGAGTGAAACCAAGAGCACTTCGTCAAATAGAAGCAGAAGAGGCCTCACTTTAATAAAGATAGAACACAGTATTTTAAAACTCGATGAATAATTTTATCGTTTTTTCAACCTTATGTTAACCTTAGTTTTGAATTTGGAGTAATGTGTAAGTGACCGTTAGTGACTTGTGATGTGGTTGTGTCTATAAAATAAAATTGAAACAAGTTCTTTGTTTTTTTTTATATCCAGTTTCAAGACAAAAGAAACATAATTTATTTGTAAATGTGCACCATTGGACATTGTAACACATTTTTTTTTCGTCAAAATCTGTTCAACCGGTGTTAAGAGTTCTATTAGTTTATGGCAGTGGGTTTATTAGAGTCACAGTAAATAGTTTCGTTCCCTTAAAAAATGTACTTATTATGGGAACGGTCGGCCGTATTATGTATTTATTTCGAAATCCTTTCTTACTGTGCGGAACTATGTTGAACTTTAACTTCCCTTAATTTTGTATTTTTTAATAATAGCCTGTTGCAGCATAGTCGATGGTCAAAAAGTGACACAAAAACCACCCCCATCGCGTTACAACCAGATGTTAGGGACAGGCTATAAAATAGAAAACCGAAAGCCGACCGACATGCATAACATGCATTGCTACAAAATCCACTGCCTCATACGTAACTTAGGTATTAGTCAGTTTTTTATAATTAGTTTAGAACGTTTTATTTAAAGTGTTCATCGTTGTTGTCTATTTTTAAAAAATCTATGTGTTGAAGTAAACACCAGTGTTTATTTCACAACCCGTAAGGAAATAACAAAGATGTGGTAGGTACATCAGTACGTCATAGTGATACGAAAAAAGATCACAATTAAAAACGACCGGTCCCAGGGAAATTTATTTTTATTTTCACTCCCATAACTTCCATAAAATTTAGGGAAATGCAACCTTACATCATTGCCCATTTTCGATAAAATAAATCATCGACAGAATTTGTCAAATCTCTTGACAATTCACGGAAAAAATTTAAAGCAGAAGCGATAGTAGAAAATACATTATCAATACTTTTTTATGTTTCATTTTGCATGGGGCTAGAACTTACTGCACTGTGGCGGAACCTATTGAGGTTAATATGTAACTTCTTTATAATGACCCTTCGAGAGTAACCCTGACCAACAGGCGGCCCATATTGAGGTCACCGATGACCTCTGTTGAACTATACGAACGCGATAAACATCGCAGAATTTTTATATTACTTCTGTTAATATTGAACGCCTATTTAACATCTAAATGATATTCTTGGCATAAATAAACACTCTGAATATGATATAGATTATCTCGATATATTTAAGGAAAATCGATTTCATACAGGATCAGTTAAAAGAAGCAGGTGGAAGCCTTATTTATCTTTTAGAATAGAATGTTTTATAATTTTATAATAGTTTTATATTAACCAAAATATGACTTTTGGGAAGGTAGGTTTTAAACGGAAATTCTAGAGAATTGCCTTTGTTAAGATATTATTGCAATATACGAGCTGTTTCGAATAAGTCTAATCCACCATCTAATATTTGTTTTCTGTAATGTCCTATCTGTTTTAGCATTAGCATTCAACTACAAATTAGTATTAAAAGTGTTATTTAAAACATTATTTTTTCGTTAAAAATCACATGTTGAGAAAGAAATCATGATCTACTGAATCAATGAGTTTATTGGCCGCCAAGGTTACCTGAGTTGACACCCTTATACTATTTTAGATCAAGTTCTCTCAGCATCTGTATTATAAATAATATTTAAATTTGTTTTGAGTTATATTTATCTGTAATCAATACAAAATTGTTTCCAAAATTTAATCAAATTACAGTTATAATAAATTGCCGACTACAATATATTTCAATAGCTAATTGAAGTTATATTTTATATTTTTTATTATAAAAGTTATTTTTTTTTAGTTTTGTCAATATTTGAACTAAAGCTTATAATGCAATTTTAAATAGTTTTTATTTCAAAATAAGAAATTCTGAATGATTCTTGATATTTTCCAATATATTTGACGTTGTAGTTAGCTTTATATTTCAATTTAACAAACGTTTCTTAGGCTATATACGTTTTTTGAAAAACGTTTTGTTCGTGACCGAATAAATATAAATAAGAATTGATTGTAATATGCAATATACAATATTTATTTTATTTATTAATTCTCTTTTAAAATTTAATATTTATTTATACTATTCGGCTGTACGTATAAATCTATAATTATGCGTTTCTTTTTATATACGTGTTTGCTACTATATACACCGAGAGAAGTTCATTTTTGTTAGTTATGAATTACATGTACGCTAAATAAGTGCTCATAATCATCATAGAAATGATGATTTTTCTGCAAAATAGATATCTTTATCTGTCTTACCTGAAATATGTCGAAATGAAAAAGCTGCAGGTTTTGATAATGATGACTGGGACACATTTATTAACCTCGGCAGTAATTTAATATTTGAAGATGATAAATAATTAACACCACTTACCACTTCTATTAACATTTTGAAACAAACAGATATATTACAATTGTCTGATGACTCTCATGAATTTATACAAATTAGTGAAAAATGTTTGCTTTGACTATAGGAATCTTATATGAGAATGAATATTATCTCAGCGGAACGGGAGCCGAACGAACACGCAAATATCTTCCTCTTTATGGTGATCATTGTAATTAACAGAAAAATTGTTATACGAGGGTGAATTATCCGTAATGTAGCTATAACTTTTATTGCAATACAAATAGGAAACTGAGCTTAACATCATTTTTCAATATAGTCCTCTTGCTTTTTAACGCACTTCCATCCATCCATCGTTGCACAAGCTTCCTGATGCCCCCAGAAAAGAAGGTTTTTGGCTGAGCAGCGAGCCACGCATGCACCGCGTCCTTCACTTCTTGGTTCGAGGCGAATTGATGGCCCCTTAATGCCTCTTTGAATGGACTAAACAAGTGGTAGTCAGAAGGGGCAAGATCGGGATTATACGAAGGTTGAACCATTATTTCAAACTTGAGTTTCCGGAGCGTTTCAGCAGTGTGGGCAGTAGTATGTGGAGGGGCATTGTCGTGCAACACAAGACCTTTCGACAGTAGTCCTCAGCGTTTGTTGATTCGAATTGCAGGCTTTATCTTGTCGGTAAGCATCTCATCGTAACGAGCACTGTTTATTGTTGTTCCTCTCTCTTGATAATGGTCCAGTACTGTGCCTTTTGCGTCTCAAACAAACGGTAAGCATCAGTTTTCCTGCGGATGATTGGGTTTTGAACTTTTTCTTGTTGGGCGATTGTGGATGTTTCTATTCCATACTCTGTCGTTTACTCTCTGGATCGTAATGATGGATCCAGGTTTTGTAACCAGTGATGATTCTGTCTAATGATGAAGCCGTCACCTTCATTACCATAGCGATACAAATGTTTTTGGCAAATGTCCAAGCGTGTTTGTCTATGCAACACTGTGAGTTACTGTGGGACCCATCTTACACAAACTTTATGAAACCCAAGTCTGCTGTGGATGATTTCGTAGGCAGAACCACGACTAATTTGCAGACGATGTGCCACTTCATCAATAGTCACTCGTCTGTCTAACAGAACCATGTCACGTGCACCCTGAATGTTGTTATCATCTGTGGCTGTAGATGGTCGTCCGGCTCCTACCTCATGCGTAACACTCGTGTGACCATTTTTGATTTTTATCAATCCATTCATAGATACTCCGTTGCAGCAAGACACTGTTCCCGTGTTGTGCCGAAAGTCTTTGATGGATTACGGCCATTAATACACCTTCCGACCACAAAACCGGATTACTGCTCGTTGTTCCTGTTTGGTGCAAACTTCTAATGGAGCGGCCATGATCTATCTGCAATAAAAAGAGAAATTGCAGATACAAATGGAGATATAGACACAAATGGAGAAATTAGTATCGAAATTCCATAGCAGAACCGCAACAATAAAATAAACGAGGACAGAGGCCAGTATGAACAAGGTAGGAAAAGTTATGTCAACATTGCGAATAATTTTTGACTAACCCTCGTATATATGATTTTCAACTACTTTCATTTTACTCGTTAGGTTATCATATTTAATTTCACTGTTATACTCAGTCTTCATCATTTTCTCATTATAAAATAATTAGAGAGTTTAGCTCAATTTTTACGGTGCGCAGAATTAGGGCTTCAGTGCAAAGTTTAGAGAGTGACAAACCTATTCTGACCTCAAATGTCGTAAACTAGGAGTATATACCTTGCAAAATTTATTTGCTAGGTTCGCGTGAGACGTCTGCTTTACTTTCACATAATCGACGCCTGCTTTATGTCATGAAGCTTTTGCACGAGAACCGTTCATTTTCGAGAAGTTTTTAATTCCCACTGTGTTGCTGTCACGAAGATAACTCGTCGTAAATATTTGATTACGACAGTTCATTGATTTTACTTCAGTAACGATTTTTTTTTTTTTTTTGTAAATGAAGTATGATTTTTCTAAAATAAACATAAATGTATATGCCGGAAATTATAGTGATAAAAAGTACAATTTGCTCTGACTGGTTATAGTGGACGAATTATGGTGTTTGCACGAAGTGCTTTATACAGTGTGTACTAAAAGCAAGGATTAAAATTTTTATCTTATAAATTTCTTACAAATTTCATAAAAATAAATGTTATAAGAAAAACGTAAGATAGACCGGGGCTAGTTGTCAAAGGGGTTAGTTGGCATACAACTGTGTTTTTTTATCACTGTAAACAGTGAGCGCTGCTACCACTACAGTCTAACTATCTAAAGACGTTGCATCGTTCCTGATTGCAAGTTTTTTTTTATTTACCTGGATTTCCATCCAGGTAAAGTTTTTATTATTCTGTGAAGCTCTAGAATAATGGTTCTCAACTGATGGTACGTGTACCTCTTGGGGATACGCGAAAATCTGTAAGGGGTACGCGGTTAACTACCAAAAAGTATATAAAATTATATTGATACACGCTAGAATTTAATTGTGACAAAAGTTTGTGTAATGATTTAAAAGTGAGAACTATCAGTAATGCAGCAAGCAAACACGTCGCTCGTTATTACTGTATTTGTGGCTGGAATAATAATAGGAACAGTAGTAGTGTGGCTGATAAACGACCAAGCTGGAGCCAAACATTGATGAACTTTGTAAACAAAAAGAAGCCCAGAGTTTCCACTAATTATTTTCTGAGACCTTTGTAATTTTATGTCTGCTTAATAAAAACTTAATAAAATGTCCATTAAAATAAAATTTCTTGTTTTTAATTTAAATTACCTATTCGTAATTAAACTTTAATAGTTTAACAGTTAAATTTTAACTTAACTAATATAACATATTTTAATACAACGAAAGTGTTTTTGTTGGGGGCACGCATCAGTGGCGGCTGGTCAGGGGTGGCAGGGTGGGCGTGCCCACCCAGCTGTTTCCTAGAAGGTGAACACACAGTTTCAAAGTTCGTTATTTATCGTTTATAGAAATTAGTGAAGATATACTTATGTAATATGTAATTAATTAAATACATTATATATTACATAACAACAATAATACAATGAAAAGTTCTGATTATATATACTAGTACTAACAGCGCAACCGTGGTAGAAAATTGCAGTTCAAGTAAATGTAGCAATTCACCCTTCTAACCGTGGAACTAATAGTTATCGTGGTTATGCCTAACGTGGTGGGGTATGCCGGGCCGGGTGAGCAGCCACGACTTTTGCCTTTCTGGCTTTGTACATACGAGATAGCGCAAGCACCTCGTACAAATAAAAAATTATATTTATTGCTTTAATAAATAAATATAAGTAAATAAGTATCTATCAAG
This sequence comes from Rosalia funebris, assembly GCA_037954035.1. Lineage (NCBI taxonomy): Eukaryota > Metazoa > Arthropoda > Insecta > Coleoptera > Cerambycidae > Rosalia > Rosalia funebris. The sequence continues at coordinate 13,402,029 of JAZFAV010000034.1, read as the reverse complement.
ATTAGTTTTAAAATTAATATTGATATTATTGACATAGGTATACTTTCAACATCCCCTGAAAGTTTAAATTATTTCACAATAATATATAAACATGGGAATCTGGAATATAAAATTAAATAAACAGTAAACACATGAATAGAATTAATTAATAGAATTACGAACTATTTGGTTGATTTGAAGACATAAAAACAAAATTATACACGTGTAAACTACATGAAACAATTTGAAACACGGGCACAGCTTACTCGAGTCTCGAGTAAGCCGTGACATGGGTGGGCTAAACCACCCTGCTAGAAGCCCTCGGCAAAGCGGGGAAGGAATCGACAATCTCCGATCAGTCCGATCTTCGTATTTCCGAGTTCAGTTTTCAGAGACGCTGTAGAACGTTGTTTATCTCAGCGAGGTCTGTACTCTGTAGGTTAGGATTTTCAAAATTTTAACGGTTCTTTAACAATAATTACAATAAATTAGTGCGGCGATCTGTCTGTGGAAGTTGGTACTTTACATTTGTGTTTGTTTAGTATTGTATTGATTTAGTATTTATACCATGGCGAACGTGCGAAAAATTTCAACTTGTAAGCTGAAAGAATTTTAAATCTTAACATATACTTGTACAGTGACTAACATAGAGTGATGAGTCAAAGTTTTTTTTTTACTATATTTTACTTCATTGTTTTGCACTATATAACCTACTAATAGTTAGTTGTTGCTCACCCATGACAAATCACCACGAGCCGCCACTGGTACGCATAGTTAATGATACACAAAAAGGGGTACGTGGTTTGAAAAAGGTTGAGAACCTCTACTCTAGAATATGTCGAAACGTTTTAAATATTTGTGATGGACAGAGGAGTAAGTAACAATCGTATTCAAGCGCGAAATCGCTTCTTAAAACTTTTGTGGAACAGTAAAGCAGATATCTTGTCTAAAAAGTCCTGTTAGGGTAAGTTGGCATCTTAACTTAGAGACTTGTTGGCATAGAGCACGTGACGTATGCCAGCTTACCCTTCACTCGCAATTTTCACACAAAGGTATCTATTGGGTTTTTTAAAGTATGTGTCTACCTTTGGAGTACTTTTTTGGAAAAAAAGTGCTATGAAACATATACACTAGGCACAAACATTAAGGAATGTATAAAAAACCTAAATTTTTAGGTGATTTTCAAAGGGCTGTAACTTGAAGAAAAATAGTCGCAGAACAATTTTAAAAAAAGCAAATTGAAGGTCCAAGTTTCTAGTTTTCAGATGTTGAGAGAGAAATTTTTACTAGTAGCAGTTTTTGGATAATCATAAGGAAATCATCGGGGAAAAAAAAATCAAAATTTTTGTTTGCTTATCAAATGGTCCACAGACTTAAATATTTTTTTACAGTGATATCATCACAATTTTTTTTTTTTTTAGACAGCTTTATACTCTTTAATTTGAGCGGTCTAAAAGCCTTGTACGATGATATTTGGCCCAGTTATCGTTGTTCAAAGCAAAAAAGTCAGTTTTGACTTTGATAAGTAATTACTCGGGAAATAATGATCAGATCGTACAGTATATATGCAATATTTACTTACGGTACACCATGCACTATAAGTATTTAAAACTATGCACGACTATAAGTAAATAAAAAGGTATTTTAGCTACATCCAGATTCAATATCTATTTTGTGTAATGTTAATACAATTTATTTAAATTGTATTAACATTATACATAGTATAAATATTGAAATATAACAGTTTATGCTCACATTATGTGTATTTTAAACAGTTTCTGCTTTATCGTCATGGTTTGTTAAATTATGCGTTCAATTTTGAATGGATTGAAAAATACATTTGATCGAAAATATACACCCCCAGCTATATTCTGCAGTGGAAGAGTCTACTGTGTTCATTTCCCAGCTCAGTTAGTTTTCAGAAGGCGGCGATTCTCACACGCTAATCTAATAACATCTATAACATGCATAATAACGCTGAAGAAGAGATTACAATTACTTATAAAGTCCGATATAAGACACAGCAAGCCTCTAACTATTAATTTGTGTTGTTATTAATATCGAGAACACTGTATTGTATATTAAGATCGAGAAATAGGTATGTCGTCTAGGTATTAATTCGGTGAGTGTACTCTTATTTGATCTTATTTCTATATAGCTAATAGATATAATAGATAATGCGAAATTCCAATTCCAATAATGCGAAATATATTTCTATCATCATATTTTTCTATTATAATACGTTATTAGGTTTTAAGAGTAACTAATAAATAGAGTAGATAGATGTTGTAAAGGTTGTTAAGTATTTCTAATTTTTTCCGGAATGTTTACGCAGGGTGTGCACAAATTTTAAAATTGCGTATCGTTTATTCTAAACATTTTTGTGGCCACAATCACCGTACTATGACATAGAGAAATGAAGAAGCACTTTGTTTGGAATTTTCTTTTTTTTTTCGTTAAAAATCTGTCTTTTGTGTAAGAAAGAGACTCTTATCCTGGGTTGCTAAAGGTTACTAATATACCCCATTTTCGAAAAATCGATTTGTTTTTTTCTTCCTCTATAAATTTTCTAATTACACAGGTCTGTAAAAAAACTTTTTTAAAAATTGTTTTGATTTAGTTAACTGATCTTTATGCAGTTTTTTTGCGCTAATTTAAAAAATGACATTGGTTTTTTTCTATCGCGTAAGGCTTGCCTGCAAAATAAAGTTGAAATTTTTGGAAAAAGTACAAAAAACGGAAAATTTTGGATTTGTTTTTATTATTTTAACATGAAGTAAAAGCAAAAAAAAAACCAACGATACCTAGCTAAAATGAGCATAATAGTGATGCACATATGTTGCAAAGTTATTATAAGTCTTTGTAAAAACGTTTTCTTTTTCCATCAAAGCTTGTTTTGGTACTTTTTCGGCTGTGTTCTTGTGAATTCTCCCTTTTTAACATCCAACAGTAGTCTGCCATCATATTGACATTCCATCGACCTTGGTATCTGTGCTCCATTTCTTTTGTATCTTGATGGAAATGTTCTCCTTGTTCCTCACTTACAGCCCCAAGATTTTCTGGAAAGTAGTCCAGATGTGAGTGAAGGAAAAGGACTTTGACACTCATACTGAACCTGAAAACCCCTGAAAATAAGAAAATTTCAGGTGAAATTTGTGACTTATCTAGGGGTGATGGAATGTTTTCACTATTTTTTCCGTAATCAGCACAAGAGATACTGTTAAACCCACTAGTTAAATATGCTACAATTTTGTCATCGCAGACCTGTGTTATTACTGAATCATCACCTACAATCACTTCTTATTTTTCCATTACATCAGAGTATCTTGTGCTATATTATTTTTAGTAAATACCATGTCAATTTCTCACAATTTTGATAAACAGCTGTAAATTTTGAGGGACAGATATATTTGTAATTTTTTATATGAATAAAATAATGGTTGCCGTTAACAAACCAACAATACAAAAACTTAATTGACAAATTAAGTCACAAAATTACTAATTTGTTGTATTATAGTTTCTTTGTGGAATTAATTTTTTTCTTGAAAATGTCCTATGGTACAAGTCTATCAATGTACCAATTGCAGTGTTACAATAGCTATTGTACCAATCGCACTTTAAATAGGTAGCAGTTTTCCTTTTTTTATCATTTTCAAGTATGAATTGGGCTACATGATTATTTAAACCCAGTTGCCTATTATGATCACATTTGTTGAAAATCACGTTCACCTAATTTGTATTCACTTGGATTTCTTGTTGTGTTTAGCTTATTTGTTTGAAAATTATTTTCATTATAATTAATATCCTTTTTAATATTGCACCAACATATAAAAAATGAACCATTGTAATTGAAAACATTCAGTAGTGAAAATTTTAAAAGTAGGTGTTGGAAGTTCCAAGTAATTCCAATGCCTACTTGGAAAATTTATACTACCTATAAGATGTTTTCAATTATTATTTTTAATTGAAATTTAGATAAGACGTAATATTTGAATGAAATTCAAAAATTAAGATTCGTGATATAGTAAGTTTGACGTACAACTGCGAAGTGTTAAAATATACAGGGTATTCTATTTAAAAATGTAAAATGAAAGACACTTCTAGTGATACCGAAAGTGGGATTGATAATGTACGAGGGGGTACCCAAAAGACACTGAGCTGATCTTGTGGTGAGTGGAGTTTTTGTAGTACGGCGTTTTGCATCTAGGAGCGCATAGAGCTACCATTTCCGAGTTGGTAAGCCAAGCGTCGCATCATCACTAAAGAAGGATCCGTTCGGCTTATGTGAATGTTGTGTTTTAATGAGAGTAATTTTGTGTGCTCGTCGTTTTTTGTTCTTTCGATGTGAGAGGAGTTCAGTCCAAGGTCCAATAGGTTAACCAGATTTTCTACCTGGAAGTTTTGAAAAGATTGCGTAACAGTTTGTGGTGGAAGAGGCCTCATTTGTGGTAGTCAGGCGACTGTTTTTCCCATCACGATAACGCCTCTGCTTACAAAGCCCTGTCCGTGCGCCAATTTTTGACCAAAAATATCCACAACTTCGACAATGATCCGTCGTAGATGTTCGAGGATAATTTTGTGATTTTTTTCAACATTTTCATCGATTCGAGCAGAGGAAGAACGACCAGAGCAACGTTCGTCATCAATTCACATTTCACCTCTTTTGAAACAAAAAACCACCCAAATACTTGAGTTTTCCCAATAGTATCATCTTTGTAGGCCGTTTTTAACATTTAAAGATTTCCTGTGCTAGTTTTTCCGAGCAAGAAGCAAAACTTTACGACCGCTCACTGTTCACGAGAATCAAAAAACGACTAGCACACAAAACAACTTTCGCTAAAAAATTCACACAGGCCGAACGGAACTTTCTTTAGCGACGACGCTTGCCTTACTGATTCGGGAATGGTAGCTCTATACGCTCCTAGCGGCGGAACGTGGTATTTCGGTTTCTTTTGGATACCCCCTCGTATGTATATCAAAATAGTCTGTTTACTCTTCACATGTGAATTTTAAATGTGAAAATTCATTCTAATAAAAAAAATGCGAGGCTGATATACGATCTCGTTGACATCTGATATATACTAATCATATACAGGGTGTCCCAGAATATGTGGGCAAACTTTCGGATTTATAAAGGGGACGTTAAAATAACATGACAAGTTCCTATAAAAATTTTCTCAGTGGGCCCCCGCACGCGCCTGAAATTTTTTTTTAATAAAAGTAACCATAGCAACAAAAAAACAAAGAAAAAACCAATGTAAATAAAAGTGGCATTTTTTTAAAAAGGCTCAGAAATAATGCAAATCCCATCGGTTTATTTCTCTTTACGGATGTAATAAAAATCAGATTACACAAAAATAGTTTTTTCTCGAAAACAGTTCATTTTTTCGAGATCGACCAAGAGTGCCTTTTTTAGTTTAAGGTTCAAGCTATTTAAAAGTATTATTTTGTTCCTTTATCGTAAAGAGTGTAAAAGAAATTGACATTATTGTGCTACAGCTAGTCCGTCCCTGGCAAACCAAATAAGCCAAATTATTTTCATGGATTAATTTTTAAGGAGTCTTATGTATTGTCCATCGTATTAAAAAATAATTAAATTACACAAAGTATTTTAAACCATATTAAAAAAAATCGTTTTTCAGGGTCGTCCTTTAAGGACCTGTATCTCCGTAGGGGGGCCATCTGAGGAAATTTTTTATTAAAAACTTGTCATATTATTTTAACGTCCCCTATATAAATCTGAGAGATTGCCCACATATTTTGAGACACCCTGTATCCCCAACTTCTAATAGTTTTGTGAAAATAATTCCTGACGTCGTGTTTGCAACACCCTGTACAAGCATTTGTCTTATGAGATCACCACCGTTTTAGGGACCGCGATGAAGATCGGCCGAGGTAACGAAAGTGGCGGCCAGGACGATGGAGGGGTGAAACTGGAGGCGGGCGTCCCGACGTCTCAGAATGAGTAGTGCGACCAAAACCGCCGTAGATACGACGGGAGCACCTAACGTTAGACAGCACCGCGCCAATTCGCGCGGCGTCTCGGCGCTCATGTACGCCGCACAACAGGGAAACGTCGACAGGGTTCGAAAGATTATTCGTGATCAGGTCAGTGTGCCATTGCTATTAGGTTAATAATGTTTGTATGCACCTCGGTCGGCCTTAAATTTCCTTGTAGCGTTCACGCTTTGATTTCACGTCAATTGGTTACTTATTAGTTAATTGATGACGATCATTTGCTAAATTATTTACTCTAATTAAAAGATAAACAAGTGGGAAAATAGTAGCCCAACGCTTACTTGTTCAACTGTGGTTTAGTTATTAAAATTTATGTTGGAAAATAACACTTTTGTGATGAGTCCAAGTGAGATTTTACTTTATTCGCTATTGAATAAAAAAGTCATTATTTAAATAATAATTTTATATGAAATCTTCAATATGTAATTCGTCGAATATTAACGGTTTCTTATGCCTCAGAATTAACGTGGAAATAGTTATCAGACTAATAATAATTCCATTAATACTTCCATATAACTGATTTGTACAAGGGCAAATTTTTATCTTACTTACCCTGATGAAGGAAATCATTTAGAGATGAAATTATTTATTTCTTTAATATAGGTTCCATTCAAATCCGCACAATTGTTTCAACGTTTTTCAATAAAGTTATTATTCTCATCGCTACTTTTTCCAGCTTCTCATCGGTATAAAAATATCAATCTCGTAAATATTTTATTAATTTCCTAATTGATGGGATCCTCATGAAAATTAACCATTTTGAAAAATTATACTTTCTAGTTTCTGAGATATTTTGTCTCAATGATATCAATAAGAGGGATACAACTTCATGTTTGAAACTCGCAGTATCTTACTTAAAATCTCGCAGTATTTTAATCAATCAAAATTTACATCAATTTCTGATAATTAAAATACTCAAATAACGCTTGAGTTTACGAAATTCTATAGTTGGTTTGTTCATTTATCTTCACTTTCACATAGTACTAACTTGAAATAATAACATTACAACCCCCTGTGCTGTTTGATAGAATTCATCATTATCTTAAACTTTATTCCACGGGAGAATATAGTGCATCTAAGAAATGCCTCCACCGGATTTTATTTTGTGTAAGAGCTTTAGTTTGGTTTCATTCTTTACCAGCTACTCGAGTTTCATTAATAACCGTTCTGCGCCATTTATTTTTTGGCCGATCCCTCTTTCTTTCTCCTTGTAAAGGGTGGTCCAACCATAATGCACGATGTTAATTGTGAGTCACACCTTAACGTCAAGTTTTTTGTCAAACTTAATTTGACATTTCTTTGTTTCGATGTTTGACAAATTCAACCATGGAGAGGTACATAATTGAGCAGCGCGTTAAGATTGTTGAAACCTTTTACGAAAATGGGCGTTCAAATCAAAATGCATTTTGTGCACTTCGTGACTTTTTTGGTCAGCATAATCGACCAAATGTGTCCACAATCGGGAGAATTATGCGCAAATTTCAACAAACCGGGTCTGTAGGAAATGTGAAAACACCTGTGCATGCTCGCCCAGTTCGTTCTGCGGAAAACATTGCTGTTGTTCGCGATAGTGTAACAGAAGAGCCGTCAACCTCGACTCGTCGTCGTGACCAACAATTGAACATCTCACGAACATCACTGATGCGAATTTTGAATAAATATTTGAATTTACACGCTTACAAGGTTTAATTGACTCAAGAGATGAAGCCTACTGACCATTTCAAGCGTCGTTAATACGCCGAATGGTTGGTTGAACAGACAGAAGTGAATGGTGACTTTACAAAGAAAATCATCTTCAGCGACAAGGCACACTTTCACCTCAGTGGATTCGTTAACAAGCAGAATTGCCGCATTTGGACAAATGAAAATCCACGAGTGATTGTTGAAAAGCCGATGCATCCACAAAGAGTGACTGTTTGGTGCGGTTTGTGGGCTGGCGGCGTCATCGGGCCGTACTTCTTCGAAAATGAGGTCGGCCAAACAGTTACCGTGAATGGTGTTCGTTATCGCGAGATAACGCCAGAAATTTGTGGATATGGACCTGGACGATATGTGGTTCCAACAGGATGGTGCCATTTGCCACACAGCCAACGAAACAATGGCACTTTTGCGCGAGAAATTCAATGGCCGTGTTATCTCAGGTCGTGGCGATGTTAATTGGCCGCCACGATCATGTGATTTGACACTGTTGGACTGCTTTATTTGGGAATATTTAAAAGAAAAAGTGTACGTCAATAAGCCAAGAACAATTCAAGAGCTAAAGGATGAGATAATTCGGCAGATTAACGAGATTGAACCTCAATTATGTCTCAGAGTCATTGAAAATATGGACCATCGGATAGAGGTATGCCACCGAAGCCGTGGCGAGCATTTGGCCGATATTTTGTTTCACACATAATTGTCATAGATCCTTCTATCATAATAAAAATATTAAGATAATTCTCTGAAAACTTTTTGTTTTATTTACAATTAACATCGTGTGTTTTGGTTGGACCACCCTTTAGATTCCAGTCCAATGCTATGCGGGCTGTCTCCATTGTTTATTTGCTCACAATCAGTTATCCTCTACAGCTCTTCATCTTTTATTGTTTCTGGCCATGTGATATTCAGTATTCGCCTCAGGCTGTTGTTTATGAAGACTTGTATTTTGTTTTCGATGAACGAAGTTAACTTCCAAGTCTCGCACCCATACAGCAGTACTGAAATACAGTTGAGTGATTTAGGACTGCGTCTCTTTTGCTTGTATTCAGAATCTATTTTGTTCCCCCCACCAATAAAGCTGTAATAGAACTTTATTGTCCATATTTTCGAGCTTCTTAAATTAGTACTTCTACCAAGTGAATGCCTTACGAATGATGAAATATTTAGTATGATTTTATAAATAATTTATGAAGAAAAATAAAGGTGAGTATAATGCACTGCCTGGTCGAACTGTCTCTACAACCTTTATAAGTTGTAGTTCTGATATTTATCCTTAAATTTCTTTCATTATTGATCTATATTGATCAGTAGTGATCTGTAAAACAGGCTGTCCAATAACCTAATTTTGAGAGGGAGGTTTGTTTGTATTTTTCTTAACTAATTACTTTAACCTATGTTGCATAGTACTATTTTATATAATTTCCTATAGAAATATTCCACTGAAAAATTTAAATACTTTCATTTATTCTTCAATAATTATAACGTTTACCGTGCAGGAGGATTTTTTTATTCATGAAGATATTTATTTTTATAGTATTTATTAAATATTAAATTCAGAGTTCCCTCAAATTAATCATAAATCAAGTCCTTCGATCGTCCTGCTGGTCACTCTTAATCTATAATACGTATGTGATACTAAATTGCAGAATTTATTAAAATAAATACAATGAAAATAACAATATTATCAAAATTAGAAACCAAATTCTAAAAATGTAATAAAAATACATGACTCTAGATATATTTTGTATGTAATAAGGCAATGGGTATTGAATGTTCTACCAGCTAAACTTATTAGTATACTTTTAGGGATAAAATTAATCAATTAAAAGATAGTGACGATATATACAACAAATATTTACAATACCAATAGGATTATTTAGCCTAATTTTATGACATACGAAAAATCAGTTTTTATCTTACATTACCCAAAAATTAATTTTAATATTATTTATTTAATCATGTAAACAAACTTGATGTCAATTTTAAATCCCTTAGCTTTTTAGGTAGTACGATTCTACTGACTCCCAAATTAGACCTCTATGATATTTCTTAACTGATTACTTATTAAACATCTCGTTTAGGTAACATAACATGCAGGCTTTATATTTTCATGCTTGACGTAATGTCACCTACCCCTGGTTGAATGCACTTTTATGTCCAAAATAATGATTACACATCGTCATAGCAACTTATCGAATTTAGTATATCTCTATCATCCTCGATTATGAATGAAACGAAGTGAGTACGTCGGTGAAAGTTCGCGGAGAATGAGTACAGTGCGACGTTTCCTAAATATGCCGAATATAATTTAAGTAGTCAATAAATTTCGCTGGTTTAGATAAGTACGTATCATAGATTATATTTATTTTATTAGAAGTTGGAACAGTTCGCATTTGCTTCTATATAAAATATAATAAATATGTTTTGTATACAATAGATATTTTAATGCTTAAATTAATTGAAAAACGATTTTTAAAAAATGATGTCCACTTTGCAGCCAAAGTAGTAAACTGGTGCACGTCTTCTATTTCCATATATGTAAATACAATACAGCATATTAAAAAACATATTTAATATACAGTGATTTCACTCCTTTGAGCCGCTCCGGTGTCATTAAAAGGTGGCTAAAATTCCAATAGGGATTGCTTTTAACAAATGGCGGATACGCCAATGTAACACCAATACGAGTATGTGAGAATAGTTTGTTATAGTCGTGTATACATTCTTTATACAATTTGTTATTCTTTATTTATAACCTCTGTATCTTATTCAGTATTTGTTTTCTACAAATATTTTTTTTCTGAATCCTTTAATAATTTACCAACAAATTGCATCTACCTAAATAAAAACAAAACCAGTGATTTAAAACAGTGTTTTGGCAGACGTCCAAGCGTGTTTGTTTATGCAATACTGTGAGTTGTTTTTGGGACTCATCTTCCACAGATTTTATGAAACCCAAGTCTATTGTTAATGATTTCGTAGGCAGAACCACGATTAATTTGCAGAGGATGTGCCACTTCATTAATAGTCACTCGTCTGTCTAACAGAACCATGTCACGTGCACCCTGAATGTTGTTATCATTTGTGGCTGTAGATGGTCGTCCGGCTCCTACCTCATGCGTAACACTCGTGTGACCATTTTTGAATTTTTAAATCCATTCTTAGACACTCCGTTACGGCAAGACACTGTTTTCGTATTGTGCCGGAAGTCTTCGATGAATTGCGGCCCCTGATACACCTTCCGACCACAAAAACCGAATCACTGTTTGTTGATCCTCTTTGGTGCAAACTTCTAATGGAGCGGCCATGATCTATCTGCAATAAAAGGAACACAAATAGCAGGACCACAACAGCATAACAATAAGATAAGCGAGGACAGGGGTCAGTATGAACAGGGTAAGAAGAGTTATGTCAACATTGCGGATAATTTTTGACTCACCCTCGTATCATCAAGATAGATTCATGAATATATTAGACTAAATTAATGTACATTAAGAGGTACACATGCAATATAAAGAGCTCTCCAAGACAGAGATACATTTCAGTATTTTGTGAGACAGGACAGTACAGGATTTGTATTCTACATAAATACAATAGAATACAATAATAGACAGTTAGTAAAGCGTAAAATTCATCTCCTTACGCCATTTTTGTTCCATTAAATTTTGTATCAATATACACACATTTTTGGTAAATGGCGGAGGCGCCAATGTTGTATCAATATAAATATACATATATGAATAACATATTGTAGGCATGCATACATCCTTTATACACCTTATTACAATTATTTATTTATAAACATTAACCACCAAATACAATAATAATAGTGGCATATTCGTTTCTTTAAAAATATTTACTTCGCCAAAAAATATATGTAGAGAAGTTATTCTGTTGTAAAAAATACATTCATCCGTTTTATTTTTCAATTAAAATAGTGGGCAAATTAGATGTTTTTCAATGTCTTTATATATGGGTTCTCAAGGAAATCTGTATAGCAATATATCGTCTTTTACTTGTCATCTCTGCAGAAATAATTCCCGAGTCAACTCCATAATGAACTCCAACGTATCGAATCCATATTTCATCTAATAATTCCTCAGAAATTGTGCTGATTTGCCAAATAAACGATTTAATTGTGAAATAATTTGCTCCCGTAGAACTTCTAAATGACGACTCAAGTTTAAATTTTCTCCAAGAAAGAATGATCTGATTATGCTGATGAAAAAATAATGCTGATTCTTTCTCTGATTATTTCTGCCCATATAGAATTTTAAGGATATTTAATGGATTATCTTATATCCAGTGAGGATTTTTATCTGCCTAATATTGACGGTAATGTCAATTTACAAAACCATTGAAGCAAAATGTTGATTCACCGAGAAATACTATATTGTTCAAGGATTTACTATTAACCTCAATATTGTCCATCATTATGTGACAAAATTGCATACTTCTTTTAAGATCATATATATATAATTCTTGCAGTGATTGAACTTTATCAGATGGAAACAGTCAACAGATCTAGTATTTGATACAAGCATCATAATATAATAAAAAGCATCATCAATGTTAGGAATTTCATTCTGTATTAAATTAATAATTTTTGGGTGAATAAAACTCGATTATTGAGAAATATATTTACATGTACTATTTTTTATTTAAATTTACAATGTAGGGAAAATTCTCTGAATATCCTCGTGTATTCTGGCTCTTAACTGAAGCGAAGTCCTAGAAACATCTGTGTATGCGCCTTAGATTTCAAATAACTCCATGAGAAAAATCCATCGGCGTTAAATCAGCACTCCTGGGCGCTTAATTTCGACATGCTCTTCTCGGTCGGCCTGTTAGTTTTTTAATTAATTATAGTGCTTTTTGTTTCAAATTCAGAAGATAACAAATTGAATAATTTTGCTGAAAGAACTTAATTAATGTCGTGAAGGACGTAATATGCTCGATACAAGCGACTAACTATTATGAGAGAACGGTGGTTCTCGTAGAAGCTTCTGACACACATGGCACGTTACTCATCTGTGAAGTGATCCATTGCAACTGAATTTTCAAGGCGTGGGTCCAACAAACGCATGCGCGCGTACATCCACCACTACTATTTTCCGAGGTGTTCAACAAACAAATGAGGAAAATATCCACTTAAATTGTTTATTTTTTAATTTATTTTATTTCTTTTCCTAAGTTTATTTGTGGGCTGTATCCTGATCCTATTTTTCTTTTCAGTCATCGTCGTTGTTCGAGCGAGACCGCACTGGGAAATCTGCGTTGCACTACTGCTGCACCAGCGACAACATATGCTCGGCTCACGCCGCCGACCTCCTGGTGATGGCAGCGCCCGACCTCATAGAAGAACACGACGAGGATGGTTTCACCCCTCTTCACCTGGCTGTTATCGCGGGAAACATGCAGCTCGTAACATTTCTGCTCGCCAACAATGCGGACGTGACGGCCGTCGACAATGAGAAACATTCAGTCGTTCATTGGGCCACAGGTAGGATATATTGGAATTACTTCTATGTTTAAATAAAAACCTATATTGTTCAGGACAATTTAGACCTAATATCAAATGAAAAATATCATATAGTCGATATATAGATACAGTAATTTATGCCAAGTAACGACATATCGTCAAAAAGCTCACTACATGTGTTCATCTCTGTCCATACTATATTAATTAAAACTAATTAAAACTCACGTAAGAACTTAATGCTATACTCGCTTAAAGTGGATTCTTCTTCTTATCTGCATTTTTCTTCTTCTTTATTGTCGTCGGTTTCTTTTCTTTTTTTTTTTTCGCTTTAGTTTTCTTAGAATTTAATTGTTCTTACGTTATTTACTAGTATGAGCAATAGAAATGTAAAATCAATGTTACAATAATTACAATAACTATTTAGGTATGCCATTAATAAGAAAAGTCCTTTTTTAAGCTCAAGTAAGTTAGTGATATTTACATAGATATTACACAAAATTACTACAAAATAGCGCAAAGTACTTGCTGCCGTATTGGCTTAACGTGTTGCATACTATGCTTTTCTAATTTCTACAACAGAAAGTTTATGTAAACATTCTAAATTCGGGTCTAAAATTATATAAAAAATCTTTTACATAACGATTTTCTTTATTTTTCATAAAATTTTATCTGTAACTGAGTTGGCGAGCGTACTTTCGTTCTTGACAATTTTGTTCTTCCCATTTTTATATGTTCTTTGTGGCTAATATAACCCGAAATTGAGAGGGCGGGGAGGAGGTTAAAAATGGGAAAGGCACCGGGACTGGATGGAATCCCGGCGGAGGTGGTGAAGGCGGTTGTTGAGGAACACCCGAATGCGGTCCTCAAAATTATGAATGATGCCCTCAGGAGAGGGATCTTCCCGGAGACCTGGAAGGCGGGAAGACTCGTCCTGATAAGGAAGCCAGGCAAGATGGAGGGGGAAGCAGCGGAGTATAGACCCATATGTATTACGGATGTGTTTGGGAAGCTGCTAGAATATCTTGTTCTAGCGACGCTTCTTGAGGAGATTGAGAGAACTGGGGGGCTGTCGAATAGACAATTTGGTTTTACTGCGGGAAGGTCCACGGTCGATGCGGTGGCCAGGATTAAGCAGGAGGTGGCTGAAACCTGGGCGGACGGGAAGTTGGGCGCGATGATCACGCTAGATGTGAGTAACGCGTTCAACTCCGCCACCTGGGAATGTATCATGGAGGCGTTGGCGGAAAGGGAGGTAGCCCCCTACATATACAATATGGTGGGCAGTTACCTGCAGGACAGATCACTTGTAATCCAGGCTGCTGATGGGGAAGAGATTAGGGAAGTTACCTCTGGCGTTCTTCAAGGATCGGTTCTTGGGCCGGTCCTGTGGAACATCGTGTTCGACGGAGTGTTACGGATTGGGGTCCCGGAGGGGATCAGCATGCTGGGATATGCGGATGACCTGGCTGTCTTAGTGATTGGGAAGGATGGAATCAGTGTTAGGGAGGATGGCAACCTTGCAATTGAGAGAATAAGGAGGTGGGTGGAGGACATAAGACTAAGTCTGGCAAGTGAGTAGACGGAGGCCATCCTCCTTACGCAAAAGAGAAAGTCACCGTATATCGTCTTCAGGATGGGGGAGATACTTGGGTGTGTGGCTTGACCCAGGTATGTATTTCAGGAAGCATATGGAGAGGACCATTGTAAGGACGGAGAAGACGGTGTCGGCTCTGGGGATATTGATGCCCAACATGAGGGGCCCCAGAGCTGCCAAGAGCAGAGTCCTTGCGGAATCGGCACAGTCCATCTTGTTGTATGCCGCCCCTGCTTGGGTGGGAGTGTTGGATGTGGGTAGGTGAAGAAGGATGGATTGGGAGCGTGCAGAAGAGGGCCACATTGCGAGTAGCGAGTGCTTATAGGACGGTGTCTGGGGCCGCGGTGTTGGTCATTTCCGGTATGCCTCCGATCGATCTCCTGGCGAGGAAGAGGGAAGAGGTATACCGGGGGTCTGAGAGGAGGGATGCGAGGGAAAGGTTATGGTTGAGATAGCAGGAGCATTGGGATGCAGAGGCATGCGCGACGTGGACCAGGTGTCTCAACCCAGACGTTCGGTCATGGGTTGAAAAAAAACACGGAGAGGTTGGGTACTACCCCACGCAGGTGCTGTCGGGCCATGGATGCTTTGGGGAGTACATGTGTGGGATAGGGAAAGTGGATGAGGATGAATGCGTTTACTGTGGTGAGAGGGACAACCCCAAGCACGCGTTGCTCAGGTGCCCGAGGTGGTCCGATGAGAGGCGGGATTGGATGAGAAGTGTGGGTCAGCCCGAGAGTATGAGAGAAGTGGTAAATGGAATGATTGGCAATGCAAAAGTGTGGGACAGGGGAGAATTGATGATAGGAAAGATAATGAGGAAGAAGGAGGAGGAGGAAAGAGAGTTGGGCCCAAACCCCTAATCGTGGTAACACGGAGGGGGATGTAGGGCGAGGTATCTACAAGAACATCCTATGAAGAGATTGACCCCTACCTCGAATAAATGCGAGAGCGGTTCCAAGGTAGGTGGGAGACTGATCTGGGGAGGCACTTGTCCGACTCGCGCAAGCACTGGCTACGCCCCCCTCAAAAAAATATATATAACCCGAAAATATTTCATACAAACTTCCGAAAGTGAGGGTCATGTTCTGATAGTAAGGGTCGGTAAAAAAAAATCTTTCTCATTCAGTTACATTAACCATTTTTTTCTTATAAAATAACAAATTTATTACTCAATAAACCCTTCGAATACGCTGCTTTTGATAAACAAACGATGAGAAATGTGTTAGTCGAGGAAATAACTCCAAAAACCAAAAAAAAAAAAACTAACGATGTACGACTTTCAAGTTTTTATCTGACAGCAATGAAAAATATTATCAGCCGCCAAAGCGAACACTACTGATATCTTTACTACTAATACTATCGGGCAGCCAACTATGTTACAATTTAAATATCTGCTTTAGTTGATTTTTTAAATAATTATGGCTATTTCAAAAAATAAAACCCGCCACATGTAGGATTGGATATTTGTCCCGGATTGGAACCAAACGACATACAGCTGTTTCGAACTTATTCACATATGTGCCGTACACGGTACGCCGATCCAGGACAAATGCCGAATGGAATCCATGGGGTATACATCTACATCGATATGATTTATGTCAGTAACATATAAGTCGGGAATCGAGAAAGAAAATTATCTAGTCTGGCGGTTTGGTAGTTCCTTTCTCGATTTCCGACTTATATGTTACTGACAGATCGTATCGATAAAGATGTATACCCCACAAATTTCATTCGGCATTTGTCCTGGATCGGCGTACCGAGATGAGTACTAATAAGTTCTAAACAGCTGTATGTCGTTCGGTTCCAATCCGGGACAAATGTCGAATCCTACCTGTGGCGGGTTTTATTATTTGAAACCTTATCTGATCGTGCAGACACACGAAAAAGGGGTCGAGGATCGCTTTTAGGTATACTTCAATGCCTGGCGGGGCTTTAACCCGAGGAGTAATTGTTTCCTATAGCGATTATGTAATAGCCTTGCTATTTGCTACTTTGATAACCGCTTGGCGGTTTGGTAGTTCCTTTCTCGATTTCCGACTTATATGTTACTGAATTATGGCTATTAAATTTAGGATTCTCAAACTGCACAATCGTTTTCCTTAATTTTTTGATCTAACCTATACTCACGTTAGTATAATTAGTACCGTATGTAATTTTTACTGCATGTAAAAAAGATACTCAAATTCCGTAATAAAAAAGGGGGTTCTCATTACAAGAAAATATCGATGATCCGTCTTACCTTCTACACGAATCAACTTGCATATTTTAATAAAATTTTGAAAAATGCGCAACAAAAATTAAAATTTAACGGATCCAAGAGTTTTCCAAAACTCTTTGAATTTGTTAACAGATTCCAATAAAAATCATTACTTCACGAAAGCACTATATGGCTATTAGACATGTTAGGTATTAACAATAATAAATAGTATAATCTATTACATCATTATTAATACCATGTCAATTATGTCTATATAGTTTCAAACTAACAGCTCCCGTGTTGTAAACCTATTTAATATATTTAAACAAATGACATTCTTATTGGCATTCATGGCTGACCTTACTGATAACGTTGATTTACGATCTTTAACCGTAAATTATATGGTGATGAAAAAACTTTTAATGCTTTCAAAATAAATCACCATTTCAAGATCTTCATACAAAAATTTCATGCATATTTAAAACCATTAGCGACAAAATAAATGTCTACAAATTAGCCAGTTTTTCTACGGCACTAAAGCATTTTTATGGCAATACAAAAAACGTCACTCCTCTTTTTATACCCTCATTGAATTACGACTCGCGACATATGTACGTAATTGTATTGCGTGCTAAGTTACAAATTGATGGGGGCGCATAATTCTCTTTAAAAAAAGCCTTCCCTTGACCTTTCGTATTTTAAACAAAAGCTCTTGCGAAATGCTTAAAATAAACTAAAAAAAAAAAAACGCGCGAATAAAATTATAATAACATGAATATGGCTGATAAGACTGCGACGTATAGACGGAAACCGATTTTGTAATTTCATACATTTTAAAATTATTATACAGAATGTGACAACTTCACCTCAGTTGTATTGAAGTTAATGATACACAGGGTACAAATGACTACAATAGTTACCTACAAACTGGTATTTGTAAGAACTGCTTAAAATTCATGATAATTTTTAATGGTCTGATTTTTTGTAGAGTGATTTTTTTAGCTGCTAAGAATAACATTTAATCCATCTTGATTTACAAACCTATCAGACTCAAGTGATAAATTTCAATATTAAATGAAAACTACATCGCATAAAAATTGATTATACAAAGGTAAAATAGTGGCTTATGTAATATATGTATAAATAAACTCCTGGACAAAATTAACGTATCAATGAAACTTCACATACAATTTGTGTAATGGATCTTTGCGCGTGTATCAATTTAGCGAAAACGCGACGCACGGATCACATGCTACACGACTCGCAATTGTTACTAATTTGCCACAATTACCAGCACGTATGTCTAGCGACATATGTTCAATCAACTACGTACGGCATAGACAGTTAATAATTCGCCGAACAAAATGCAATTATGAAGTCACGTCTTCATGTGTTTTCGGCACGACACTGTTCGAAAATGTCAGTTGATTGATTCATATGAGTGTTACCTGTGACGCACACGCAAAGAATCATGCAAACCATAATTATTTTAATTTTTTCGAAAATTTAAATCATAGTACCTACGTGATATTACAATTAAATAATTTAAACTAATGATTAACTAATTATAATAGTGTTATCGGGGAAAACATGAATAAATAACAAAAGAACAATAATGCCAAATTCAATGAAAACGGTGTTAATGAAAAACTCTAAAAAAATTAGAGGTGAAATTATATTGTAATAATTTGAATTCAGTATCATGTGGATCCTTCTCTAGCTCTTATCACTTCTTCTGTTCATCTGGACATATCATTAACTAAGTGGTGAATGGTTTCCTGAGGGATATTCTCCAGTCCAGGATATTCGACAAGAACCATTTATTCGAGTTCTCTAAGTCATATGGGCAGATATATGACGTCAATCTGGTCATTTTACTGCATTCCATAGATGCTCTATGGAGTTCATATCTGGGCTTCTTGGTGGCTAGTCCTTAGCTGGAGTATTCACAAATTTTCATAACCAAACATGATAAAAGAATTCATATAAATTGAGAAATATAATGGGGTTCATATCTGGGCTTCTTGGTGGCTAGTCCTTAGTTGGAATATTTACAAATTTTCATAACCAAACATGATAAAAGAATTCACATAAATTGAGAAATATAATGAGATTTTAAATTAAAAATAAACAAGTGTTACTATCTTTATCGATTGCTTATTATTTCCCTGTACACCCATCCGGAAAATGAGTTACTGAAAAGTGTATTGAATAAAACTGATTTTGATGATTTTTCAAAGAGAGTTGTGGAGGAATACCCAAAATTAGTACAAGTTTGTGTATGTAAGTAACAAAATTATTTTCATGTAAATAATAAATTTTACAAATAAGAGGCAGGAATCGCTGTAGGAAATTGCCTATCACCTTTTTTAATAGGTCTTCTTATAAGTTACTTGAACGCAACATAATAATAGTACATAACATATGAATATTTGTGAATAGTCTACATTTATCAGATACGTAGATGATGTTATCTTGTTTTTAAGACTAATAAACCAGATATTATTTTTTTAATGAATCTAAATGCTCATTAATCTAACAAAATTTAGATTCGAAATAGAAAAATATGAAAAACGTCGTTTTTAGATATCTTAATTTTACATAATTAAAAGTGACAACAAATTAGAAATAGGTGTTCACACAAATGTACATATCATTTTGTACCATCACATTCGACAAGATGAACCATGACGACAGAATATTAGCCAAAATTATCCGATTCTTGAATTTCCTCAAGTTTACAAACATAAACCTTTTGCGTGGATTGCTAACAACACACATCATACCAGTTTTTCCCATTTAAAAGGCTTCCTGTTATAAAAATTAACTGTTCTGATCGATCGAAATGGACATGAGAGAAATAACCAATTTAGTTAATAATACTCGCATTTGAACAAATAACCAATGAACTCGACCTTAACTTCCGCGTTTAATAAAAATATATGTATATAAAAAACTGACATTAGGTAAATTAATCGACATATTTATGTTGTTCTGTCGAAGACATGTAAAGCATTTATTAATTGAAGACTATTCAATATTTAATAGTCGATCGAGGCCCTAGTGAAATTTTAGCTAGTTCCTAATGAGAGTTTAATCTCATAATATCAACAAATAAAACCGATGGTGAATATTATACTCCCAATTTGTTTATAATATGAAGTATACAGTATGTCTTTAAAATTTGGAAGAAAATTTATAAAATTAAAAAGAATGTCTTTTGGGAAAACTCCTCGCCTCTTAGGTCAATTTTATGTTAATGTTATTAAAAAAAACAGCTGTACAGATTGATCTTCCACTCCTTACTAGCCAAAATTTTCAAATATGTAGATATAACGTGTGATTCCTCATTTTAAAAATTTTCTGCGTCAAGTTTAACCGATGGTTAATGGTTAGAATATATCGATACGAGTCTCCTTAAAAATAAATCCCTTAGTTAGTAATCACCCTGTATATATCTAAAGACTATATGGTTAAAAAAAATTAAGGCCAAAAATGTCATACGTTTTTTTTAAATGTTATACATTCCCAATATACAACCCTTCATTGATAATCTTGTATCGCCCACAATAAATAACGCCTATGCAAATTTTACAATTAATCAAATAACGTCAGTGACGTTACTCACGAATGGCTAACAATGGCTAGCATTTCGCCGTTAAGATATTATCTAATTAGGTCACCCCAATAGAATCCGATACGAAAGTAAAATGTGTTAGAATAACATTTAAAAATAAACGCCCAATCACGTCTAGTTAAGCCTTGCGGAGATTATTTGATAAAATTATGTAAAATTACTTCTGAGTGGAATAAATCACGGTGTTATTTGGTTTTGAGGTGTGGGAAATCGATACTTTCATATATCTACATTTCAATTGGTAAAAGTAACTGCAAATGGAGACACTGTGTTCCTTGAAGACATTCTATTGTTTGTGAGAAGTTCGACAAATTGAAAAAATAGGACACTTAGATCAGTGGCTCGCCAACTTTGTTAGCAAAACGCACGTCGAGCGCAGTGTATAGTGTTTTGATGTTTTGTGGAAAACTAAGTTAGTGTTATTTTCACAACAAAGGTTCTAACTTACTCCGGTACGTGAGTTATTGTTTGATTATAAAATCAACTGAATTCATTTTTAAACAGTTAAAGTTGCGACTTTTTATGGGAAATAAACTGTTCTCTCAGGATTTCTTGGCGATATGTTTGTGATAAAAATGTACACAGCAAATCAGAAAAGCGATGGTAATTGTAAGCAACATCCTTCTACTATTAAGATATATATTTCTTTAAAATATACTAGTATGACTTCGTACATCTCATTGTATTTATATACAATGTATACAATTTGTATACACTATAAATCTTATTGTATTTGTATACTCTCGTATTTCATGTGTTGTTGTAAATATCAGATACTGACAATTTGTTAAACGCCAATGGATCATCCTAGTTGAGAATATATTACGATAAGAAGAGGGAATTTAGACCAAAGAAATATTGACTAAAGTGTCATTAAATTCCAACTAACCAAAAGAGGACACTTTATAGTACCTTCTACTATCGAATATACACTGAATACTATCTAAATTTAATCAACGACATATTGTAAGATCATTAGATTTGCTCTAAGAACAATTTTTTCATACTAGTAAAATTTCGTAAAAATCTTATATACCATAAGCTAACTTATTAATTTGTAACTGGTCTAAACTAATGATTAGTTAAACATCAATGAATCAAACCGATCAAGAATTTGTGAACCTATATAAGAAGAGTAAGTGTAGACCAATGAGATGTTGAAAAAATTGTCCTTAAACCCCAAAGGCGCAAACGAGACTAATTTATAGTAGATCCTCTATAGAGTATAAAATAAATATTATATAAATCTAATCGAGGACCTATTGTCATTGATTAAATTTAGGCAGTATTTATTTCATTTCCATCGCCCACAAATGAGAAATATATAGAATAAAATTTAAACACGTCCCAAAACCAACAAGAAATCAATCCAAGTTGGCCTTGTCAGCACTGACCGCAGTGACGTCACCTAGATTAACATATCTGATCGATACAATATGCGATAACTGCTTAAGGGTAAAATATATTTCATCAAAATGGCATATTAAGTTATTTTTTCTTTGTATAATATGCCTGGTTTAGAGTTCGTACATCGATGAAAAGTTTAAGGGGTGTTAAATGAGACCATTTAGAAATTTTTGAACTTTACGTACCTATAACAAGTGTTATGGATTTCGATATATTTGTTTTTCTTTTATTTTCACATCTTCCTCGGTTTTCCATATCATAACTATTAATAAATTTCGAACTTAGATGATGACAATTAACAGAGATAAGCTAAAAAATACGGTTACGATAATACAGTTTATTACAATATATCAAAACATTTTAAATGCATACTGGCGCATTCGCCAATTTATTATATTATTTTATACACCGCGGAAAAGACGTATGTAATTTCTGAAAAATCTCGCAAAATATTTTTTCTTGTAAATATATATAGGGATTTAAAAGGTATATTATATTTTCCGTCTTTTGAATTACTTTAGTTATATGTACAGAGGCGTTCGTTTGCAGAGCCAAAGAGGGTGATTTTTTTTAAATAGTAATCCCTATGTTTTACTCAACACAGTGAAAGAGCACATTTTTTTGAGTATCGTTATAAAAATTTTATTAATGTGCATAAAGATAGTTTCGAGCAAAATGCAAATAAAGTTTTAATTGCGAAAATTGATTTATTCATAAACAAAACAATATACATACATTAACTAATAATGTGTTCAAACTGTTGCCCATTAACTATGTCACAATATCCTAGTCTCAAAATAAATGCATTCTGTATCCTGTCAATTATTTACGACCCGACATTGCGTATTTCCTATGGAATTAATTTCTTTAAATCATACTCCTATATGTTTTCGGGTATATTGCCATTTATATTTAATGATTTCGGTTTTAAATGACCCCATAAGTAACAATCAAGGGGTGTTAAATCTGAGAAATGAATTGACCACTCTATAACTCCACGTCGCCCTACCCACCATTGCGTAAAGGTGTTATCCAAGCAAGTGCAACCAGGAAGAGCGTAATAAGATGGTGCACGGTCATATTGATACCAAGGTATATTATCAGGTATGTCTGGTTTATTTGCGTTTGGGTATAAAGCTGTCAGTGTTGGAATCAATTTTTGCTGTAAAAATTGCAAATATCTCGCGCCAGCTAAATTATCACAAAAAAATACGGGCCCAAAATTTTGTTTCTGACTATAGCTTACTTGTTCACTTTTCTTAGAGATTTATCTTGATTAGCCTCATTAAAGAGAGCACAGATTTATACTGTAGTTCTTCTCCTATCTCTATAACCATACATCATAAGAATTTGAATATGACATTTTTCCGGAAGAAACACTGTTACTAAGATCTTTTGACACAAGATCAGAAAATCACAAGTAACAATTTTGCCATAAGCTTTGCGAACTTGATGCAATTCACATTAAATAGTGCTATTTCACTGTATCGAACAAAAAATACCAGTTTCTATTAAAAAATGCCCCCGTTGACCTGGTAACCGTACGCCACTGTACATAGAACTAAAATGTTTCAAAATACGGCAAATTTAAAATAACTTGTGATCCTTTCGAGCGTTTTGCAAGAAAAAAATATGTTGCGAGATTTTTCAGATGTTCCGGATTTTTTTCCACAATTTATAATTATATAATTTCATAATACCAACATAGGTTATATAATTATAATCTATATTATATACAACATGAAAGCAAAGACGATAGCAAATTTCGTTTTGCTCTAAATTTATCCAGCATGTACATGTAGATTATATTCATCTTCTTAGGGATTTTCATCCCCATATACGTAAATTGGACTTTCTAGACTAGTTGCGGCTTTACTCAATCTACCATTAACATATGGTCGATAACGATGACTAGCTCTCTATTGTTAAATAAATAATAGTAAACAAATAGTTTATAAAATGCACAAAGGTTTGAGAAACATAATTCAGTATTCCCATTGATAGTCGATTACTTCCCTTGTGGTATATCTGCAGTCTTAGTTTAAAGGTACCAAAAGTGAATTGTTACTGCTGTTTGCTAAGTTAAATTACATAGCTGACGTGAAACTGAAACCGTGTCAATTTGATAATATGCATATCACGCACACAACAATACCACCTTTGTAACCTACTTCTAAAGTTTGGGCATGATTGTAGTTTGTGGGGAAACGGCAGCCCTACGAGCGGTCCTAGCAGCAGGCGCTCCAGTTTCCACCCCTGACGTCCATGGGGGGTATCCCCTGCACTACGCCGCCCAAATGTGTGGAGGGGTAACTAACGTAAGTGAAACTATCTTGTATCTGAAACGAATAACAGTTTATATTGAAAAAATAATGCGTTTAGTAAAGTATGGAATCATTCAGATGTGATGAACTAATTATTAGAATCATTACTTCCATACCCGATTATACAGGGTCCGCCAGAGATGCATGACGATTTTTAAAAATAAATAACTGTCATGTTTTAACGAAAATAATTTTTATTTTTTCAAACTGTCAAATATCTTAAATATGCGAGTATTTTATTTTGTCCCAATATAGTTGTTAGGGTTCGTATAAGCACTTGTTCCCAGGACAGAGACTCCAGCTTGGGGATGCAAGTTCTTCAAACGCTACTGTCCCACAGAGACATAGTCGTGTCCGTTACCGACGGCGACAAAAGGCAACCATTGCTTTGGGCGGCCAGCGCGGGGTCGTCGAAGGCGGTCCTCGCCCTCGTGAGGGCCGGAGCCGCCATCGAAGCGGCCGATAAAGACGGACTCACCGCCTTGCATTGTGCCGCCTCCAGAGGCCACACCGACTGCCTGGACACGCTGCTCACCCTCTGCGGGGCTTCCCCCGATGTCATCGACAGCAACGGCTGTACCGCCCTTCACTACGCCGTCACTTTAGGTAAATAAATCGCCGTAACCGTTGATTTAATCACTATAAATTAATGTACTCAGGTCATGCCGACGCAACGGCTCTTCTGCTCGCCCACGGTGCCGACCCGAATAGGCAAGATCGTAAAGGAAGGAGTCCCGCCCATTGCGGATGTGCCAAAGGTCAGTTCGAGACCGTTAAACTGATAGGATCACACGGTGCCAATCTGTGGCTTAGAAACGCCAGGGGTGACCTTCCCTTGCACGAGGCGGCTGCTTCTGGTCGCCGCGAGTTGGTGAAGTGGCTGTTGGAGATGAGGCCCAGCCAGGTGAACGCCAGAAACAACGATGGTCGATGTCCCTTGCATATGGCTGCACTCAACGACAACGCAGATATGTGTAAGGTAGGTATGTACTTATTTTATTGTTTTCAGGATTAAATTAATACAGATCGTCCTTGATTTTAAGATGCATATTGCGCGGATAAATTTTTATAATATGTATGTCACACTTATTCATATCCAAATAATAATTCAAGATAATAAATGAAACATATTTCAACGCGTAAACGATAGCAATCTGTAGGAATATAGACTCGTTTGCATTTTTTTTTTATTTAAATTATGGGAGAACTTAGAATGGTGTACAGCCTCGTGGTAATCCTCCTTTTTCCCTTTATTATTTGGAATATTTTTTTAAGATGCAGCGCAATGATTAAACCTATCCAATGTCACTCCTTGATATACAAAAGAAGCTATTTTCTCATCCAGTTTCGTCGGAAGTAATATCAACTTCAGATATTTAAATAGAATACTCTGTATATTATTACAATTTTTTGAATCTATGAGTATGTTACTGCATAAGTGACAATCGGAAAAAGTTTTTTTAGTCTATTTTATTTTTCTATCTAGAGTGCCATGATCCTAATCGATCCTAGCAGCACTAAAAAAGATTAAGTGGTCTCAAAAATATTCAAACACTCGACCTACAAACACATTAAGTTTTTAAAAATAGTTTTTTCTTTGTCAGTACCATTATGGTATCAAAAATTATACAATAATTGTATTGTACCATTGGAAAGTACAATTAATACAGGGTTTACCGCAATTTGCGTGTGAGACCAACACAAGCAAAACTACAGTTAAAGAATAATATATAGAATAATAAATTCAGTTTTATTCTCTAATTCAATAACAAGATAAAAAAGAGACCAGTTTATAACGAAAGTCATAATATTACACACATTTCATCACGCAATTCGTCAACCAAGTAGGCAGCATCGGAATATGAATAAAACTTTTTCAATTTAAGTTTTAATTATCATCATACAGTTTGAATCGCGTCCGGATGATTCAACCTGAATTCAAAATTGACAAAATGAAATGTCAAAATTTGACATTTCAATAATCCATATTGTTGTTCACTTCTTCCAATTAACCTTAACCTGCTTATTGGTGTATTTTTATAGTTTTAAATTAATTATAATTGTTCCTCAATTTTCTTAAAAATGCAACCGATATACTTCTTATAGTCTATCTCCCATTGGAGGTTCGCTATCATCACAGCTATGTGGACTTCATTGATGGAATCTCGAAATAGTTGGCTGTGTTACAGTCAACTGTAACTTACCCTTAGATTTTTGAGCCAAGACATATGGCGTCTACCAATATTCCTTTTTCCCATAATATTTCCTTGGACTATCAATTAGAGGAGGTGTATTTGGGATATCTTATTATGTGGCATAGGTATTGAGGCATTTTCTTCTTTATGGTATGAATTACTTCGCAGGCTTTTTGCATTTTATATAGGACTTCGCTATTAGTGATCCTATATGTCCAGGATATACGCCACATTCTGCTGTAGTACCACTTTTTGAATGCTTGCAATTTGTCCATGTGATTCTTTTTTGAAGTTCATGCTTCATCTTCATAGAAAAGCCTATAATATAAGTCTTATATTAATATCCCGACTACTGAAATACTTTTTCATTTTCGTAAATATTGATCAGACTGTGTCTATTCTCACTCTTCTTGTCTTTGATCACCCAATCTTTCTATCCAGGTTACTAGTTGTCTACATGCCTTCACATTTTCTATGATAGTATTCGCTATTGTCAGGTTTATCTGGTTTTGATTCTGTGACGATTTTGTAACCACAATTAGCATTGTTTTACTAAAATTTATTTATGGACCGTATTCATTATATCGAGCATTTAGTTTTCCTAGAAGATGTTGCATGTCCGATGTATACAGGGGACGAAAAAATTTACTAGCAAAATGCAGTAGTTGCTGGAAACTTGCCGAAAAATATTCCCATGGATAATGCCCAACTAGAAATGATCTGGTACCGAAAATCTATTTAGAAGAAGATCTAATAATGATCCCCAGGAAAGTATTAGTGAAGAAACTTAAATTAAGGTTTTTGGCTAGAGTATAAATTGACGAAATTGTATATTTACATAAAATTGTACTTGAATTGGACATGTAATGTGTAAGTAGAATTTTAAAAAACATAACTATCGGTCATTTAAATATCAAATATACCAATATTTACAAATCTGAAAACCCGGAAGGATAAGAAACGTATAAATGTAGATATGTTGAGGGATCAGAATATGAAAGATAAGTTCCAGGAGAAAACAGATCAATTAATAAATAAAACGAGTAATGACGAAATCAAGAACGCAGAAACTGAGTGAGAGGGTATCAAGAATAGTCTAGATTCCGCGGCTACGGACGTTTTAGGACACGAGAGAAGGGAAGCTAGGAAGCCCTGGATAACGGACGAAATCTTAAACTTAATACAAAAGAGACGAGGTTACAAAAACAGACGGGACGAGGAAGGACTGAAAACTTATAAGTCAATAAAGTGGGAAATCGTTAGAAAGAGTAGAAAAGCGAAAGAACAATGGATAGAAGATAAATGCAAAGAAGTAGAAGATAAGCTCCAAGTAGGTAAGACCGATGAGGCTTACAAAATATTAAGAGGAACTTCAGGGATATAGGACCAATAAGTAGAAACGTTAGTAGTCAATCGGGGGACATACTGATCGGAAGAGAGGAGAAAGCGGGTAGATGGAAGCAGTACTTAGGAAATTTATACGAGGGTCAGGAATTAGGAGAGATATTAGAGGAAGAATCTAGAATCGACAGAGAAGATGTAGGAAAACCTATATTGAGAGAGGAATTTGAAATAGCACTAAGGGGACTAAAGAACAATAAAGCGCCGGGTGTAGATAAAATACAGGCGGAAATTTTGAAATGTGCGGGACAGAAAGTAGTAAATAGGATGTTTGAACTGGTAAAATACATATACGAAACGGGTGAGATGCCGGAGGATTATAAGAGGAACACTATCGTTACTATACCGAAAAAGAGAGGGGCCGACAAATGCGAGAACTTTAGAACGATTAGCCTAACTTCCCACGCGTCAAAAATCTTAACCAGAATAGTGCAGAAGAGGATGGAAAATAGAGTGGAGGAAATACTAGGAGAAGACCAATTCGGGTTTAGGGGAAATAGGGGAACTCGCGAAGCTATTCTGGCGCTAAGAGTGTTGTTAGAGAAAATAATAGAAAAAGGAAAGAACGCTTATATAGGATTTGTAGATTTAGAAAAAGCTTTTGATAATGTAGGATGGGAAAAAATGTTCAAGATACTAAAGAGCGCGGGAATGAAGTATAGAGATAGGAGAGTAGTACACAATCTATACAAAGAGCAAACTGCTGTTATAGAAGTAGAAGGGGAAAGAAGGGAAATATTAGGAAAGGAGTAAGACAAGGATGTACGCTATCACCACTAATTTTTAATCTGTACATCAAAGAGGCGATTAATGTGATAAAAGATTAAAAGGATTTTGGGATTAAAGTACAGGGACAGAAACTAAAAATGCTGAGATTCGGGGATGATATAGCAGTATTAGCATCTAGTAAGGAGGAATTAGAATCAGCGTTGAACGAAATGGAGACAGTGTTGACAGAGGAATACGGAATGAGGGTGAATAAAAACAAAACTAAAATGTTAGTGTGCAGAGGGCGCGAGAGCAGAGCAAAAACGAAAGTACAAATTAATAATGAAAGATTGGAGGAAGTTAAAGACTTCACTTATTTAGGAAGTAAACTAAATTGGGATGGAAGAAACGATAAAGATATAAAACAAAGAATAGCGCAGGGTCGAGTAGATTTTAACAAAAAGAAAGCACTTTTATGCCCGAGGGTAATAAACTTAGAAACAAGGAAGAGATTTTTGAAAACGTATGTATGGAGCACGGCACTATACGGTTGCGAAACCTGGAGGGTAGGGGAAGCAAGTAGGAAGAAATTAGAAGCTTTTGAGATGTGGTGTTTTCGAAGAATGATGAAAATACCGCGGACTGATAGGGTTAGAAACGAAGAAGTATTAGAGAAAGTTGGCGAGAAAGAAGTATGTGGAAAAACAAAGAAGAGAAGAGATAGAATGGTAGGCCACTTGCTTAGACATGGGGGAATAGTCCGCGATATTTTGGAGGCAGAAATAGGAGTGAAGAAAGGCAGAGGTAGGCCTAGATTAGACTACTGCTCACAAATAGTAAGGTATGTAGGTCGTAGCATAATTAGCGAAATGCGTAGGTTAGCACAAGATAGGAGAACGTCCAACCAGTCTTAGGACTGATGACCTCATGATGATGACCAATATTTACATGAAAATGATTACGAAAGGGAGTCAGATATTGTAACTGTACCACGAAATAATGTACCACCAAACAAGAATATTTTCTGAGGGATAATTTCATAAATATAAAGAAGAAATTAATATAATGAAGGATGAAGAAGTATCGTGTAACTTTTTGCAACATTCTTCTGAACGTTTTTGGAACCGTCAAATTTTATTTTTAATTGCGCATTTTTTAAAATATAAATAATATATACAAGGCGTTTCGTGTAGGAGGTATTACGTTATCGATATTTGTTTTTAATAGCAACCCCCTTCTTTACAAAATGTGAAAGAGCACATTGTTTTACATACGTTACGGAAATAATTACATAAGAGTGAATGTAATGTAGATTAGATACAAAAATTTAGAACATAATATCTTTTAGTTAATTTTTGAGTAAGAAATGTCATTAAATTTAATATTTTGAAATTGCAAAGTTATTTTTCTTAACTCTGTTTTATTTAACCTATATTCTATAATTACGTAATACATAATTACTGATGTAATTATTAGCGTAGCGTATGTAAAAAAATGTACTTTTACAGTTATAAAAAACTCCTACACGAATCACGAAATCCTGTATGTATTAATTACATTTTAAAAAACTAAAAATAACATTTCACCGGTTCGAGGGTTTTTCCCAAAAGTTATTCCTTGAATTTTTAACGAATTTATTCATTAATTTTAGAAATCACTGTATATTAATGCGAACAATATAAATCTACCTCGGACTATTTTTATCCTGCAGAAATTGAAACACATGTTGAATATATGACACATAAAATGGGCAATAGAGTAACCAAAAATATAAATGGTACCGATTCGCGGCAATAGCTAATAAACGGCACTCTTTAATATTCATGAAATATTATGTTACGAATATTTTAAACGTAATGTGAAGATATCTATGCGAGGGAGGTATGGCAAGTACATTGCCGCAAAGACGTCAGTCACAGAATACATTATTCAGATTTGAATAGGATAAGTATAAAACATTTTTTTCAAATGTCAACGTGTGTACGTCTTTAAGGCATATTTTCTGCGCGTGCGTTCTCTTTGTTCAAATGCAGCACCATAATTACTGTAACGCAGTTCCTTCCGCCGTTTTATTGAAAAATAGCGTTTGTACCATTCATATATTATTTAGGGAATATTTACTTAAAACAAAAAGTGAATTATATTCCCGATTTAATTTTAAAACCGAATGTGACTATAGTGTAGCGATTACTTAGCTCTCGAGTCTACAGAGCGAGCAATATTTGTGTTAAACCATGAGAAAGTGCTACGCAGCAATTGGTTTAAAATTTCGTCGGAAATTTATGGTGGGGAAACAAAGACTTTTGTTATTGAAGAAAATAATCATAAAGGTATAAATAAGTGTGAAATAAATTATATTTTTCGTATATTACCTATTTATTAAAACATTTGGTAATGTCACAAAGCTAAACCGAGAATATAATGCAAAGCTTATAATCAATATAAATCAATATAATGCAAAGCTTTACTACCAGAGGGTAATATTCAAACTACAGAAATAAGGAGTTTATACTCCAACCCGTCTGCAAATGCCTTATATAATAAGGACTAAACAAATTAGGTCAAAACAGCTATTCTCCTGGCTATATGCCAAACGCCGAGCTCTGAATTACATGACAAAATTTGTCGTATTTTTGTCTAACAGAGTTAGCACTAAAAATACAGTGATTGTTCCAAAACCATCAAAAAAGATGCAAAGTGTCACCTATCTCAGGATATCGTTAACTGCAGACCGGTTTCGACCTTTACCGTTCGACGTTTACCGACAGTTAAGAGGGATATTTTTATAAAATAAAATGCTCTATTCACAAATTAAATAAGAAAAATATTTCTTAATACAGCAGTATTTTTTTTAATCTAATTTAAAGCACCGAATTTCTCCGACTTCACCGCTGGTTGCTTATGATACTTGAGATTTTCAAAACACTTGTCATTTGATAAGGAGATATTGTGTACCAAATTTGATTTACGTAATTTCTTTTGATAACTTAATTTCTATATCTTAGTACTATATTTCTATAACTTAATACAATAGAAAAAGTGGATATAGTCGTGGAAAGTGTAGGTGTATGCCTAATCTTAATTGAGATCGGATTAATAACTTACGATATTGAAAGTAATTCGATAACGTTTTGTTAAAGATAGTATATAATGATAGTACAAGTATATTTCATATTAACCTTCAATGTAAATAACTTTTCTGCCTCGAATAGAAGCTCGAAAAGTACGCGCTTAACGATAAAATATCCTTACACGATACATTAAATAACGGTGGCGCCTCCGCCATTTCTTCAATACATTTTTAAAGGCTTAGCTGAATTTTTTTAAATAATTTTTCTGAAAACTTTTGAATACCTGGCGGATGCACCACTATTTTTACGTTGAAAATTAATATGAAATATGCTATATATATATATATATATATATATATATATATATATATATATATATATATATATATATATATATATATATAATATAAAAATGCAATATTGTGCTATCTTTAATAAAATATAATGCTATATATTTAAGTTTCGAGTTCAATCTTACTTAAAATTAGTCATAGCATGCATCTATGCATATCTATTTTATTAAGTAACGTAAACATTAATAATCAACTCATTACAGCTCAAAACAATATTGGAATTTAATAATACCGACAGTAAACTTTCAAAAAAACTCATTGAAACTGGCGGAGGCGCCACTGTTAATATAATGTATTGTAATTGAATTCGCTCTAAATATCGTAAGTTATCGTTGGATTCAACCTTAACTAAAATAAGGCATAATACACCTACTCTTTCCACGCGTATATCCACGTTTTCTATTTTACTAAGTTATATAAACATTTAATGATCAATGATAGCAATTTAAAACGATATTTGAATTTAATAATTCTGGCAGTCAATTTTAATTTTAAACAAAACGATTTTAAAGAACTGGCGGAGGTGCCACTGTTAATTTAATATGTCGTATAAGGATATTTTATTATATAATTTAAAGCATTTAGGGTAAAGCATTTTTTAAAAAAAGTAGACTTTTTTTCGCATAATACTCTGATTATAAGCAAGTGCACTAAAACTTTATTGTTATCTTAATTTCACTAAGAAATATTGCAGGATAAATGTATGTAGTGTTGATTGAAAAATGTACTTACATTATACCTAAACTTTGTAGTATAATAGGTATACGTAGAAAATTCTTAGTCGATTTCTTACTATATATGTATAACAATGCTCTAATTGCATTCACTGTTTGCTATTCTATTTCTAGAAAAGTGGAAAGCCAGAGCTGACTCATTCTCCGTAAATATTCGTCGATTATTGCATAATTAGGGTTGTAATTTATTAATGCAGTGATTCGTTTTTATGATTTGTTGCATATATTTTTAGTATGGTAAACATGTTCAGACCATGGTAATAGAAGTAATCAATGACAAGAAAGTATTTCTTTATATCCTCCAATTATATTAATATACGTAAGTCAAATTTGGTACATAATACCTCCTGATAGGATTGCAAATTTTGTTGAAAGTTGTAAGCATCGTAAGAAACCAGTAGCGGAGTTAGAGGGATTTACTGTTAGTTTACTTCCATACAGTGACAAAAACAGGACACCAGTTTTTCACGAATACCAGTTTTTTGAAAGATTACA
Organism: Rosalia funebris; assembly: GCA_037954035.1. NCBI lineage: Eukaryota > Metazoa > Arthropoda > Insecta > Coleoptera > Cerambycidae > Rosalia > Rosalia funebris. The sequence continues at coordinate 13,368,730 of JAZFAV010000034.1, read as the reverse complement.
CGTGTCTCGACGCGAATTTCGCCAACCCAGTTGGCATCATCAGAATATGGTTAAAAATAATTTTAGTCTAAGATTAAACTTTGTTTTAATCATCTCCCGATGATGCCAACTTGGTTGACGAAATGACCTTTGAGGAACGTGTGGTTCTTTTTTACTTACTACTAAATTGAAATTCTACTAGTTTTATAAATTATTATAGGAAATATCTGCAATTCCTAGTACATATTTATAAAATTATACATCTGCACATAATTATTAGTTGCATAATTTGAATAATAAATAATTAAATATACATATTTAGTATATTAGCCAACTGCCCACTTAGGAATATGTTTTTAGAAATGAACATAAACAACATTGTAATAAGTAAACGATTTTTATCGAAAATAATTTAGACCATAGGAAAATCGAATTTCCTCAGGTTGTATTTATCCCCATACCTCAAAGGACTATTTATATTATACAGAAATAATATTTTCAATAAACGACAGCAAAATAGCAAGGCCGAAATATAACATATACTCTTTCGCAATTATCTCAAGGGCGGTGTATTTGAATATTGGCAAAACAATTAAAATAATATGAAACAGGGGATGTGGATTTCTGCGCCAACCCAATGAAAAAAATCATCATGTTATAGTTACGCACAGACGTCAGTCGCAGAATACATTATTCAAATTCGGATGTGATAAATATTTATTACATTTCTCCTAAATGTCAAGTTATATATATTTTTAGGAAGCAGTTTGTAGCGCATGCGTTAATTTTTGCTGAAATATAAGATGTAAATAATATAAAAATAGTTCCATCCGCAGTTATATTTACGGGATACATGTAGTGTTATTTTCATTATTTGAAATAACGTTATTTCTCCTTTTTATGTCGTATAGTACAAATTTATGCATCAAATAATTAAGTGTGGTACGAATCTTTATACGTAGTGTAAATTAAGTACGTGAAGTTTAAGAACAAAACATTAAATTAGGATTTATTCTCAAACTCAGGTATTATTGGATATTATACGTGTGAATTTGAATTAATTATCCTTACAACTGTCCAAGAAACCTAATCAAATACAGTTTATCTACGACCGTGCTGTAATATGGGGTACATTGAACTATTTTGAATTATGTAATGCGCTCTATTACATCACCGTTATGTAATTAACTCATTATATCACTGTTATGTAATGAACTGTTTACATAACTCATATTGATTTTCAAAAATTATAAATGAAGAAGTAAAAATTTATTGAAACTAGAAACAATACAATAATTATTTGTTATTATAAATATTAATATTATTTTCGCCAGATTTTAGTAAGATTTTCGACGTAGATAACGCACAACACGACGAGAAAATCACAAGACTAAGCGTTACTTAAAACAACTGGATTGTTACTATGGTTTTACCAAATTTCATTCATCATGTTACTTTGATTTGGTATGAAAATGCTTAAGTGACTTTTAACGGATGTCATAACTATTTAAATGCCAAATTGATTTTTTTGTAAAAAATCGGTTTTTAACTCTTTTTCTTATCCAAGCGGTCGTAGATAAAATGTTGTACATCACACGTGGGCTAGAGCACATTACATCACTCATGTGATTACCATGACTCGGTGTACGACCTCGTCATGGCAATATTCCCACTCGTGATGTAATGATGCCCCTATCCCACTAATAATGTAAATAACTATTAAGCCCCTGCCCTATATGTAGAAAATCTATGTATACGTTTAAGATACATGTTTATATATATTTTTTAAATAATACAAAAAGTCACTGACAGTTTGTCTAGGTACTTAATTAACACCCTGTATATTTATGAAAATGTATACCGTTGTTTAAAAAAGGTTTCTTCGATGTATGACATTTCCGTCTTTCATGATATTTCTTTGACGTTTTTAACAAATTAGTAAATAATCAATGAGCGGTCATCTCTCAATTCTGCAGAACAAAAAATGTTGAAAAGGTATCGGGCACCAAAGTGTGCCGAATATTTGTATTTGTAAATTTATTAACATCGCCAGCTTCACGATTCATGAAAACTCTGTAAATGTAACTTATTTCTGTTAGTATCAAAAAGCACCTTTAAGTATCTCCTTCAACTTCATTGTTCCCTTCAACTGAATATCATTCTAAATTCAACCCTAAGTAAATATCAATTTACATATACAATAGTATATACAGGTAAATATGTAGGTAACATCTATTTTGATAATAATTTATATAATTATTAGTGGACAATACACAAGAGTTATTTGTTACTTGCCAGTATCTATTGACTGTAGTGAGTATGTAGTGAGTGAGACCTGTGGATGAGGAGCCGAGTGAGATTATTGCTCTTTGCACTCGACATCTTATAGGAAGATAAAGGTGATACTAACTAAAAATAAATGAAAGTTACAGACAATGCACTACTTCATTTCCATTCCGTGGCTTCAACTTTTGTTGTTTTTTTCCTTCGAACAATTATGCTTTGTAATTATTCACATAATATGTATATACAACATGCCCCACTTTGATGCTGCATACATTGCTATCTTGGGTGTTATCAGAGATAGAGATTTCTAAAGAATTTTGTTGGTCTTTTTACTGCATTATGGAAATTTACCTTTGAACTATTTTAATTTTTTAAATAACGCACAATTCAAATCCTATAGTGCCAACTGAGAGATCCTATACTTTTAGCTGCATTAATAAAAAAATGTATAGCTCTTTATTTCTGAGAAGATTGCATGGAAAACTTTTATTTTTTATATGGACGCCGCATAGGATTCGAGATCATGGTATACAATTCGAGAGCATTTTTATTCTCTTTTCAATTATACATACACAATCAGAAAACTATAGGATTTGGAGCTGTAAATTTAATTTAATTTTTTCTATGTTGGCTATGACACTTAACAAAGATATAAAACAATAACCAAACAATAACCGAAAATGATAACCATAAAATTTTGTGGAGTGGCACAACATTTTGTTAAGTACATTTGGGTCATCTTCATGTTTCATTGACATTTCAGCGATGAAATGATATTCCCATAATGATATTCCGTTAAGGATCATCAGGAGTTAAGCCTTATACTAAATATAATTTATAAAGATGATACTGATGATTCTTCAGCACAGCACTATTTGAACTGTAGTTCTGCTAACTCCTATCTCTTGTATCAGAAGCCTAGTAGAAACATTGGGGTTCACTTACATATAACCCAAAATACTGACCACGTTGTCTTCTGTATTAACAAGCTTCCTTCGAGGTGTTTGCCATTTGGCATTTGGAAAAGAACCAGTTTGTAATTTTCGTTCCACATTATAGGTTCATGATACGTTCCAGATATCGTTCTCTATTCTTATTAATACAATTAAAAGCTTTTCATGCCATTTTCTCAGAAACAAAGGGATTTTTTTGTTAATTCAGTTAAAAGTATATTTAAAAAGTACCTTAAGCATGTACTTCCAAAATGTCGCCACTTCTCCAATTAAAGAGGTATGAGGCATTGTTGGAAAGGTATCATCCTTTTCTTTGCAGTTATTTAAAAAATTAAAATATATGTCTGTAACTTATAAGTCGGGAAGCGAGAAAGGAACCAGCAAACCGCAAAGCGGTTATCAAGTGGTTCCCAAATAGCACGGCTATTACATAATCGCTGTAGGAAACAACTACTCCTCGGGCTAAAGCCCCGCCAGGCATTGAACTATACCTAACAGCGATCCTTGACCCCTCTCTCGTTCTTCTGCACAACCAGAGACTTTTTTGATAACCGCGCTGCGGTTTGCTGGTTCCTTTCTCGATTCCCGACTTATAACTTACAGACATAGATCTACTTATAGACATAGATTTAGCTTAAAACCCTACGGATTTGTTTGGACATTTGTCCTGGATCGGCGTACCGTGTACGGCACTAATGAGAACTAATAAGTTCGAAACAGCTGTCTGTCGTTCGGATTCCATCCGAGACAAATGTCAAATCCTACCTGTGATGGGGTCCCTTTTAAAAAAAATTAAAATAGTTAGAAGGTAATTTGGTAATGCAGTGAAAATACCAATAAAATACATTAAAAGTCCCTTTATCTCTTATAATACCCAAGATTACAATATATTATTCTGAATTGATTGGGCCGTTACTTGAATGAAAATCCATATTTATACAAAATTAAAACCTTCGCTGGTTAGATTTTCACTTTTTATTTGTTAAACATAACAATTGTTTCGCCAACGAAGTGACTTCTTCAGATGTTGAGTACGTAGACTGTCTAGAGTCTATGTACTCAACATCTGAAGAATCCACTGTGTTGGCGAAACAATTGTTATGTTTAACAAATAGAAAGTGAATATTTAACCAGCGAACGTTTTAATTTTGCATACAGTATATTAAAATATACCATGCTGTATACACTAGGATGTGAACAATTACAAAACATAATTGTTCGAAGGAAAAAAAAAATAACAAAAGTTCTCATATTAAAAGTTGGGGCCACAGAAGGTTACATAAGAAATAGAATAGCTCAATGGCTGTAATTTGCATTTATTTCTAGTTAACATCACATTTATTTAAGAATTTCAAAAATAAATGAGTTTTGGATTTGATTTGTCAAGTACTACTCGTTTTCTACCCTCTTAATACACACACTTGTCTCTTGGATATAAACGCGATTTGCCTTTGCATCAGTAATTTAAACTTTGTGTAAAAAGCAATAATCTCACTCGGCCCCTCAGCCACAGGCCTACTTACTACAGTCAGCAGATACTGGCAAATAAATAACTCATATGCATTCAACAAGAAAAAAGTTTGCTGCTTTAGCTCTATAATAAATATGAATTATAATTATGTCAGTGTATATCCTTATGTCCTTAGGTTTCCCCGTGTTTCCAGATACTCGTGTATGTGCTCTGCTTTACTTCATGAGAAATCAAATTTGTCTTTTTTATGAATATATGTTTATTTAATTTATTGCTTGCTTATTATCATCGATAAATTGATGCTACTTTAGCAATTTTATGTTTGTTAGTTATATTAAATTCACATAAACGTCCATCTTCGAACTTAGATGCTACAACTAAAGTATGAAATGAATATCTGTAGTTACTCAGAAATAAGAATTACTATTAATTATAATTATTTTATAGGTTATTTATTAATGGTTTTGAACAAAGCATGATATATAAATAACACACGATAGAATATAGTAAATCTATATAGATACAAGTACGTAGACTTTAAATTACATATAAATATTTAATGAACATGCTGTGAGACTTTCAAGGGTATATCAAGTAAAATCTTGACCTTTCCTGAAATACATTAACAACGTACAACGTACAATTGACCGGATGGCTATTCTTGTGAACTTAATTGTCAAGGACAAAGTTTACGTGTGTAGGAAAATTACTTTTTTTCATAAAATACAGATGGCTTATAAAAGCGCGAATAATATATTAATCTTAAGACTGCAAAGTTTAATACTTGTTCTTTCTCACGCGATGCAAAAATTATTGAGCGGAATAGTACGTACGAGAACAAATAACGTACATCGAACAAAGAATTTTTTTTGTCGATTTGAGAGTATTCATAGAGAATTATGTTCACGAATTATCTTACTACTTAAAATACTATTATTTTCGATTTGCATAATGTAACTAATAAAATACACATTTCAGATCCTTCTGGACGCAGGAGCTCAGGTGAATCCCATATTACGGACTTCCAAAAATGTCTTTATGACTCCCCTAGATTGTTCACTTCAACGAGGGTTTAGGTCGACAGCAAAATACTTACAACTTCACGGGGGTATCCCAGCTAGCAGACTAGCGACTGGACAACGTAATCAGATAATCAGCAGCGCTTTAAATATGCAAATAAGGGATGATGTGACGTTTTGGGGAGACAGCAGCTCGGATAGCGAAAGAGAAAATATGAATTCGGTGAAGGGTGGGAAGAAGAGGCACAGAAGAAATATTGCAAATAAACAAAATCGAAAAAAAGAATCGCTCTCAGGAAGTGATGTAGAAACCGGGAGAGAAAGCAAACTGGATGGAATAGAAAGTAGGGCGAAGAAGAAAATGAACGAACATGTTGAGAAACGCATAAGCGCTAAAAGAGAAAGCCCACAGTCTGCTGTACCTACATCTAGACGAAGCGGTAGTAGAAAACTACCCACAAGTAGAGTGGATTATAATAACGAGATTATAATAAACGGAAGAACGGAAATCAACATCCACCAAACTAACGAAATTATTATAGATAAAGAACCTGTAATTGTTGATAGAGTTAATGAAACTCTTATCCCAAGTGAGGTAACTGAATCTCGACCAATTGTAGTTGAAAAGAATCGAAGACCCAGAAGCGCGAAGCACAGTAAAGTAAAATCAGGAAGATCTAGTGCAGAGAAAGATATCTCCCTAGCTCACCGCGATAAAATTACTAGCCCAGAGACAGCGATTCAACAGGAAATAAGAGAGAAGGAACTTTTAAAGCAACAATCTCTAAAAGATCAAAGTACCAACACTTCTGAGGAAACTGTGGAAACGGTGATAGAGAATAAGCCTACCAAAATTGTGGGACCAAATGAAACTGTGGACGAAAAGGATAATATGGTGCATGGAAGACAGAAATTAGCTGACCAACAGTCTTTAATGTCAAATACCAGCGAAGACGTAGAAAACCATAATGACTTCGTGGTCGAGGCATCGATTCATGCTCCACCCAAGTCAATTATAGCCGAACTGGAAAGCCAGGCTGAAGAAGAAAAGAAAGTTAGTCAACTTGTAGAAAATGCTAAATCGAATGAAGGTAACGAAGCTGTAGAAGTAGTTGAAGAAGTTCTAAATAAGAAACTAATTGAAACCACAGTAAAGAGTCCAGATAAACAACACGATATAACTGTAGTGGACAATCGACAAGACAGTGACTTACCAAACGAAAATGGTATTAAAAACGAAGATGCAACAAGCAATGTTAATGAGGATGATAATGGAGAGAAAACTCTTAGTGCCGTTGAAGAAAATAAGGCAATCGTTAAACAGGAAGTTGAAGTTAAGCAGGTATCGCAAGAAATAAAAGAAACGGAGCTAAACACAGAGAGTAAAGTAAATGTTAAAAGTCCAGAACATTCTTCAGTAATGCAACATGTAAAAGGGGATGCGACAGCAGAAATCGAACACACGATAATAGAATACGAGGAAGTTACAGAGGACGATGAAGTAGTAGGTAAACCAGTTGATGGTCAACTAGTTGTTGATGCAGAACGTGAAGTTGAAGACAGTAAAGATCTTGATCAAGCAAACATGCAGGAACAGGATTTTAAGGAAGGTTCGGAGTTAGGCCGTAGTTCTGCGGATAAATTAAGAGCAAGTGAGGTTATTGAAACGGATGAAAATCAGCAAATTAGCTTAGAGCCTACTAAACTTGAACCTGTTAGTGAATACCAAGCAGCAGTTGTTAATAAGACTATGGAACCCGAAGTGGAATTACATAATATTGAAAACGATACTGACAAAGAGGTGAATAATGATAGCGCAGAAATACTACCTACAGATGAAAAAAATATAACAGATGTTAAATTGATACAATCAACAGGCAACAATGAAAAACGAGAAGACGGTAAAGTATCTCAGGTGGAATTAGGAAAAACGGGGAAAAAGGTAGAAATAGGGACACCCGAAAAGCACAGTAAAGCGAAAAAAACTGTAGAACCAAAGAAAAAGCGACAGTCAAAGAACCACGTCATTAAAGGCAAGGAAGACGACAAGGAATATGAAGATTATTCAGAAGACTTCAGTTCTGAAGGTAGTTCTGTTTCTACGCCCACCAAGAAAACACACAAAAGCTTTCGGGTGCTTGACGAAAGAGAAACAGAAGAATTAGACAAAGGTAAACCGAAGAGAGGAAGAACGAAAAAGAGTGCAAAGAAAGGATCTCGGTCACGATCAATGGAAAACAAAATTAAGGAAGCAGTTAAGGAAAAACCACTCAAACGAAGTAAGATTCCTACACCGTTAGCGAAAAATGCTCTATCAAAAAGTGACAAACATTTAGATAAAATTTATAAACCAGAGGGTAAAGCTCAGTCTACCTTAGATGGTCGTGTCCCTTCTTTACCAAACATACACCAAGGCAAAGTGAGAGAATCAGACAGGCGGATAAAACCAGAACCTCCTAGACCAGAATCTAACATGTCTGCGCCACTTCTAACCTCACTTTATAGCGATAACGAAAGAGACACCGCCTCGGAAGCAGAAGGGGACACAAAAAGAAGTAAGAAGAGGGTTAAGAAGAGATCTAGAACGAGAGACGCTAGGAGTGCAGGCACCGACTATGAGAGTAGCAACTTAATCGACTCGGGGTTCGAACCTAGTCCTAGAAGTACTAGGATACCGAAATGGAAGTACATGTCCGACAGAGGCGTAAATATGACGTCAGTTACGCAAGGCATTCAGAATAATATAAGAAGGTGAGTCTGTGTATATGGGTGTGTCTAAAATTATATGTAGCTTGCACCTTTGCATTCTGGAGTATTCCTACGTATTTTTTCAGGTACCATCTGGAACGCAAGATATTTCAGCACCTTCTGGAATTGAAACGATTACAGATCAGGGCTGGGCAACACAACGAAACCGTGTTGGTTAAAAGGGCCATAGACGCGTATCATCAGTCTTGCGCTTCTACGGTTGGCGCAGGGCGTTACATTCCCGAGGACTTCTCTTTCAAGAGTTTCGAGAAGTTTCTGTACGAATCGTTGAGGAAGCTACAAAAAACCGACGTCGAATACATGAAGGGTTTGCCAGAGGCGCCTACAAATCCGTTATTGTGTACGAGGAGTACGAATAGATGTATGCACGCCACGCATGCGTATACGGGAATTCCGTGTGCGGCATATTGTAAGTATTTATTTTAAACGTATTCGCTATGTGCGCTACATAGCGTTCACAACTTTGTAGGCTGTCATGTGTCCGTCAGAAATTCTGATTAAAATGGTAATATTAAAATTGCGCGTAAAATCGCATTAAATTTGATAGCACTGCATCAATTTTTGTGGACAAAGACTTTTATATCGGTAAAGGGATGAAAATTTCATAAATCATGCAATATTATATAGTAAAATATTTTATTTTGAACATTATTTACAAGCACTGTATTTGGAAAATACTGCTGGCAGTAGCAATAATGTGACACATGAAAAATGAAGTTTCACTGGAAATAATGTAGGCAATTTAATACAGATTTCATGTAATACCAAATAAATAAGAAGAAATGTTTATAAAGACTTATAAGAATGAATGTTGACTAAATGAGGTACCTACACCAAGTAAGGCCATGCTCCCAGTAAGGCCAAGTGTCTTTATTTTAGAAACGGTGAAAGTCTCAAATTGCAGCTTCCCGTTGTTAAACGAGTTGCTGACGTGGAGTCTATTGGTATAAACACGGCTTAATAGAAATACATACAGATGGGGCAGTAGACACATTCTATTTCATGGCATCTGTGTTATAAAATCGAACAGTGCTGTTTTTTATTTCATAAAAACGTGATAAAACGTTTTCATCCAACAAATTTACGAATATTAAAATACGAATTAAAATATGAAATTAAAATTACGAATATATGTCTTATTTTTTACGAGTATTCAAATTATAAATATAGGTACAAATCATAATATTCCCTAGCTATATATGTATGTGCAATAAAAAAATTTATTTAAGCACATTTATTATATTATTTAATGAATTTTGCCCGACTTTTAGTCTATGGCCTTATTAGGGCATAGGGGTTTCTAATAAGGCCAATGGCACTGTTTTCAAAACATAAATTTTAAAATAAAAGGTGGTCCAACTAAAACGCACGATGTTAATTGTAAATAAAACAAAAAGTTTTCAGAGAATTATCGTAATATTTTTTATTATGATAGAAGGATCTATGACAATTATGTGTGAAACAAAATATCGGCCAAATGCTCGCCACGGCTTCGGTGGCATACCTCTATCCGATGATCCATATTTTCAATGATTCTGAGACATAATTGAGGTTCAATGTCGTTAATGTGCCGAATTATCTCATCCTTTAGCTCTTGAATTGTTCTTGGCTTATTTACGTACACTTTTTCTTTTAAGTATCCCCAAAGAAAGAAGTCCAACGGTGTCAAATCACATGATCGTGGCGGCCAATTAACATCGCCACGACGTGAGATAACACGGCCATTGAATTTCTCGAGCAAAAGTGCCATTGTTTCGTTGGCTGTGTGGCAAGTGGCGCCATCCTGTTAGAGCCACATATCGTCCAGGTTCATATCCTCAATTTCTGGCCACAAGAAGTCCGTTATCATCTCGCGATAGCGAACACCATTCACGGTAACTGCTTAAATGTTTTCCGCAGAACGAACTGGGCGAGCATGCACAGGTATTTTCACATTTCCTACACACCCAGTTTGCTGAAATTTGCGCACAATTCTCCCGATTGTGGACACATTTGGTCGATTATGCTGACCAAAAAAGTCACGAAGTGCACGAAATGCGTTTTGATTTGAACGCCCATTTTCGTAAAAGGCTTCAACAATCTTAACGCGCTGCTCGATTGTGTACCTCTCCATGGTTGAATTTGTCAAGCACTGAAACAAAGAAATGTCAAATTAAGTTGGGCAAAAAACTTGACGTTAAGGTGTGACTCACAATTAACATCGTGCATTATGGTTGGACCACCCTTTATAAAGCCTTACCAAATGAATAATTTCAAGTGCAGGATGAAAGTAAACAAGTTCAAGATTTTATTAATGAAATTTCGTGAAATTTTGGTGAACTATTCTTATTATTATTGACTGTCAAACCTTAGCGTGGCCTTATTTGGTGCAGGTACCTTATAATAGATGTTTATTTTTTATTATTTCTTTAATATTGGGGGTTGTAAATTTACGAATACACAAGAAATATGTACAATGGCGTCAATGCGGTTAAATAGATAAGTCGGAATTTTATTTAAAATCTGAAATCTCTTAGTTTTGGCATTATTCTCTCGACATGAGTTCTGACACGAGCAATATCGTAAATTTCTTGAGTTTTCTCTCTGAAAAATTCACTTTGGTCCTATAGAAAAGGTAACATAACTATCCTTACTTGCTTCTAGCTTCGTCCAAAACTCTTCCTAGTTCTGGAAACCCTTTGTCCGTCAAAGTAATGTCATCTTCCAAATAGTTTATTAATTCAGATTCTACAGTCATTTGTAGAATCCCTTTTCTTTCCACCTGCAACTTTAGACTTAAATGAAATAAAGTCTCCAAGAGTAATACCAATAATCAACTTCTTAGTAAACCCCTTTTTGTCCATTTCTGTCCATTTCTTGCATTGTTCTAATTTCCAAGTTGAAGTAGGAAATCGATAAATTTTGCATTTACTATAACACAACTATAACGACCCATTTTTAGATTCCTTTACGAATTAACTTTTGTAAACACATATATGACCTACTTTAATTCAACTTGCGTCCACTGCAAGTGCTGTCATCGACTTCTTTACCTCCACCCCATACTCTGCACACAGAGAACTTATTTAAAATCATACATTCGTTGGAACTGATTTGGAATGTACATGCTATAGCTCTGTTATATGATGCAATTTGTAGAATTGTATTTTCATGTAAAATTTTCAAAGCCAGCAGTCGGATAGAATGTAAAACTGTAGGTTCCTTGTCTATTACTATTATTATGAAAATACAGGAGTAGGGGACCTGAATACATTTAGAGAAAATTCGAAGGCGCCACCGAATTGGTCTGCCTTCCTTAGGTTCGCATGAACTTCTTCGGATTTTCTCTCGAGAAAACGTTTTTTTGTGAAAACAAATCGATGGGCTATAGCACGGGAATTTTGTTAAAAATATTAAAGTCGCAAAGGTTATGCAAAATACTCTGAATATAACGTAAATCGACCCCCCGAACACGATGGTAATGTCCATTGTAATGAAAGACTATCTGTTATCTCGTAAAACCGAGAAAGCTGTCTCGAACTGCAGATCCATAATAACAACTTCAAAATTCATAGCCACCTAGAGAACCTCTGGATTTAGAGAAAATTCGAAGGCGCCACCGAATTGGTCTGCATTCCTTAGGTTCGCATGAACTTCTTCGGATTTTCTCTCGAGAAAACGTCTTTTTGTGAAAAAAAACCGAATTGGTCTGCCTTTCTTAGGTTCGCATGAGCTCTTTCGGACTTTTTCTCGAAAAAACGTTTTTTTGTGAAAAAAATCGATGGGCTATAGCACGGAAATTTTGTAACAAATATTAAAGTCTCAACGGTTATGCAATATACTCTGAATATAACGTAAATCGACCCCCCGAACACGATGGTAATGTCCATTGTAATGAAAGACTATCTGTTATCTCGTAAAACCGAAAAAGCTGTCTCGAACTGCAGATCCATAATAACAACTTCAAAATTCATAGCTATCTAGAGAACCTCTGGATTTAGAGAAAATTCGAAGGCGCCACCGAATTGGTCTGCCTTCCTTAGGTTCGCATGAGCTCTTTCGGATTTTTTCTCGAAGAAACGTCTTTTTGTGAAAAAAAACCGAATTGGTCTGCCTTTCTTAGGTTCGCATGAGCTCTTTCGGATTTTTTCTCGAAAAAACGTTTTTTTGTGAAAAAATATCGATGGGCTATAGCACGGAAATTTTGTAAAAAATATTAAAGTCTCAACGGTTATGCAATATACTCTGAATATAACGTAAATCGACCCCCAGAACACGATGGTAATGTCCATTGTAATGAAAGACTATCTATTATCTCGTAAAATCGAAAAAGCTGTCTCGAACTGCAGATCCATAATAACAACTTCAAAATTCATAGCTACCTAGAGAACCTCTGGATTTAGAGAAAATTCGAAGGCGCCACCGAATTGGTCTGCTTTCCTTAGGTTCGCATGAGCTCTTTCGGATTTTTTCTCGAAAAAACGGTTTTTTTGTGAAAAAAAATCGATGGGCTATAGCACGGGAATTTTGTTAAAAATATTAAAGTCTCAACGGTTATGCAATATACTCTGAAAATAACGTAAATCGACCCCCCGAACACGATGGTAATGTCCATTGTAATGAAAGACTATCTATTATCTCGTAAAACCGAAAAAGCTGTCTAGAACTGCAGATCCATAATAACAACTTCAAAATTCATAGCTACCTAGAGAACCTCTGGATTTAGAGAAAATTCGAAGGCGCCACCGAATTGGTCTGCTTTCCTTAGGTTCGCATGAGCTCTTTCGGATTTTTTCTCGAAAAAACGGTTTTTTTGTGAAAAAAAAATCGATGGGCTATAGCACGGGAATTTTGTTAAAAATATTAAAGTCTCAAAGGTTATGCAAAATACTCTGAATATAACGTAAATCGACCCCCCGAACACGATGGTAATGTCCATTGTAATGAAAGACTATTTGTTATCTCGTAAAACCGAAAAAGCTGTCTCGAACTGCAGATCCATAATAACAACTTCAAAATTCATAGCTACCTAGAGAACCTCTGGATTTAGAGAAAATTCGAAGGCGCCACCGAATTGGTCTGCCTTCCTTAGGTTCGCATGAACTTCTTCGGATTTTCTCTCGAGAAAACGTTTTTTTGTGAAAAAAAATCGATGGGCTACAGCACGGGAATTTTGTTAAAAATATTAAAGTCTGAACGGTTATGCAATATACTCTGAATATAACGTAAATCGACCCCCCGAACACGATGATAATGTCCATTGTAATGAAAGACTATCTATTATCTCGTAAAACCGAAAAAGCTGTCTCGAACTGCAGATCCATAATAACAACTTCAAAATTCATAGCTACCTAGAGAACCTCTGGATTTAGAGAAAATTCGAAGGCGCCACCGAATTGGTCTGCTTTCCTTAGGTTCGCATGAGCTCTTTCGGATTTTTTCTCGAAAAAACGTTTTTTTTTGACAAAAAATCGATGGGCTATAGCACGGGAATTTTGTTAAAAATATTAAAGTCTCAACGGTTATGCAATATACTCTGAATATAACGTAAATCGACCCCCCGAACACGATGGTAATGCCCATTTTAATGAAAGACTATCTGTTATCTCGTAAAACCGAATAAGCTGTCTCGAACTGCAGATTCATAATAACAACTTCAAAATTCATAGTTACCTAGAGTACCTCTGGATTTAGAGAAAATTCGAAGGCGCCACCGAATTGGTCTGCCTTTCTTAGGTTCGCATGAGCTCTTTCGGATTTTTTCTCGAAAAAACGTTTTTTTGTGAAAAAATATCGATGGGCGATAGCACGGGAATTTTGTTAAAAATATTAAAGTTTGAACGGTTATGCAATATACTCTGAATATAACGTAAATCGACCCCCCGAACACGATGATAATGTCCATTGTAATGAAAGACTATCTATTATCTCGTAAAATCAAAAAAGCTGTCTCGAACTGCAGATCCATAATAACAACTTCAAAATTCATAGCTACCTAGAGAACCTCTGGATTTAGAGAAAATTCGAAGGCGCCACCGAATTGGTCTGCTTTCCTTAGGTTCGCATGAGCTCTTTCGGATTTTTTCTCGAAAAAACGGTTTTTTTGTGAAAAAAAATCGATGGGCTATAGCACGGGAATTTTGTTAAAAATATTAAAGTCTCAACGGTTATGTAATATACTCTGAAAATAACGTAAATCGACCCCCCGAACACGATGGTAATGTCCATTGTAATGAAAGACTATCTATTATCTCGTAAAACCGAAAAAGCTGTCTAGAACTGCAGATCCATAATAACAACTTCAAAATTCATAGCTACCTAGAGAACCTCTGGATTTAGAGAAAATTCGAAGGCGCCACCGAATTGGTCTGCTTTCCTTAGGTTCGCATGAGCTCTTTCGGATTTTTTCTCGAAAAAACGGTTTTTTTGTGAAAAAAAAATCGATGGGCTATAGCACGGGAATTTTGTTAAAAATATTAAAGTCTCAAAGGTTATGCAAAATACTCTGAATATAACGTAAATCGACCCCCCGAACACGATGGTAATGTCCATTGTAATGAAAGACTATCTGTTATCTCGTAAAACCGAAAAAGCTGTCTCGAACTGCAGATCCATAATAACAACTTCAAAATTCATAGCTACCTAGAGAACCTCTGGATTTAGAGAAAATTCGAAGGCGCCACCGAATTGGTCTGCCTTCCTTAGGTTCGCATGAACTTCTTCGGATTTTCTCTCGAGAAAACGTTTTTTTGTGAAAAAAAATCGATGGGCTACAGCACGGGAATTTTGTTAAAAATATTAAAGTCTGAACGGTTATGCAATATACTCTGAATATAACGTAAATCGACCCCCCGAACACGATGATAATGTCCATTGTAATGAAAGACTATCTATTATCTCGTAAAACCGAAAAAGCTGTCTCGAACTGCAGATCCATAATAACAACTTCAAAATTCATAGCTACCTAGAGAACCTCTGGATTTAGAGAAAATTCGAAGGCGCCACCGAATTGGTCTGCTTTCCTTAGGTTCGCATGAGCTCTTTCGGATTTTTTCTCGAAAAAACGTTTTTTTTTGACAAAAAATCGATGGGCTATAGCACGGGAATTTTGTTAAAAATATTAAAGTCTCAACAGTTATGCAATATACTCTGAATATAACGTAAATCGACCCCCCGAACACGATGGTAATGCCCATTTTAATGAAAGACTATCTGTTATCTCATAAAACCGAAAAAGCTGTCTCGAACTGCAGATCCATAATAACAACTTCAAAATTCATAGCTACCTAGAGAACCTTTGGATTTAGAGAAAATTCGAAGGCGCCACCGAAATGGTCTGCCTTTCTTAGGTTCGCATGAGCTCTTTCGGATTTTTTCTCGAAAAAACGTTTTTTTGTGAGAAAAAATCGATGGGCACGGAAATTTTGTTAAAAATATTAAAGTTTCAACGGTTATGCAAAATACTCTGAAGTAGGGGTTCGACGAAATTCCCAAGTTGGGGTAGGTTCATCATCTTCTAGCGTCGGCGATAGATTTTAGTAGCGGAAATAGACCGATGGTGGAAAAAGATGTGTACCGATATTGTTTGTATTTCTTGTTTCTGCTATATTTGTCTAATACAATGAATACGTTGACTTTTGGTATTCTAATGTGGATACTTATTTATCTTTTTGATGAAATAGATAAGTATATCTATTATAATAATAAAAATAAGACGTAAATCCATTGAACATTTTCCATTCGACTTCCCTAAGAGTTATATTGATAGATATATAGTGCCTAACTGATAGTTCTTGTGCATCCCATAGATGCTCTATGAGGTTCATATCTGGGCTTCTTGGCGGCTAGTTCATAGTTGGAATATTCACAAATAGAAGATAGTCTAGTACCTCCCTAGTGACGTGGGGCGGAGCGTTATACTGGCTACTAGCTATCACTACATTTCATTTTAATGAATTCAATGTTACTTTTGATTGTCTAGGAATTGTCTTAAGTCCAATCATTATGCCTTTACGGACGAGTAGGTACATTCATTTATTCACATTCACACATGTGCATGTATAAGGATGACCTGCCTTTTAAGCACGCATCAGTTTAAAATTAACGCTGATATGGGAGTTAATTTAGGATATGAATGAACAGAAATACATCTTCCTATAATTTTCAGTACCACGAATGGATCATCACACAATCCCAAAAATAGGATACAATGACGTCAGCTGTAAACCCGGCGCCGGATTTTTACCGAACATCAACTCGAAGAAAGCGGTAACCCTGGAACTCAGTCATGGAAGCGACAAACAAGTTATCTCACTGCCCACCGATCGCCTTGACCAAAATAAGCGGTACTATGTTACATTTACTGTGAAAGGTCGCGATTCTTCGCCTTCAAACGGGGAAGAAGGCCGTAATAGCCGTACGGCACATAGACATTCAAAAAGCGACTAAAAACGAGTAAGTTATTTTTAGTGGCTGAAGATAAGAGATTGTTTCGAATGAGTAAATTGTGAGAAAAATAGAAAATTATTTTTAGTAAGAATTCAATATTTGCTACAGATTACTGAATTCAAATGAGATGAGTTAAAGAAGGTGTTTTTTTTTTAATGACAAGCAGGTTAACTATACGGTCTAAGGTTATTCGTGTTCAATAACGTATTTTGGAATTTTACAACGTTTTATTTCAGTAATATGGATAAAAGATTATCTTTCTTCTCTGAAAAATCTACAGGGTACTTCTCTCTACGAGTTCTGCAGAGGGTTTTCCCCTCTGTGAAACAAAACACCACTGGTGCCATCTGCCCTAGAATTATACGACTTTTTTGGGTAATTTTAATTACTGTTATGCAATTGTTGTGTACTAAACATCGTTTAGTATACAACAAGGTAATAATTTGGTATGTTTAATGTTTACTAAATTAATTTACATATGATATAAAATTGTGATATTTACTAATTACTAATCGGTAAGTGATTTACTTGCAGATCATGTAATCAGTAAGTAAAATAAATATGTCACATTTATAGAACTGAATTATTGTTATTATTTTTTTTTTTTATTAAAAACCACATTAAAATTACGAATTAACAATTATTGAAAATTATTGGGATGTTTGCGGCGACAAACTTATTCTCCAATACTAAGTGTAACTTTTCAGTACTAGGAATACCTGCAGGACCGGTAGAATTCTCTTGTTTATTTTCATGTAAAATTTGTTTCGAAATCTCAATTTTGTTTTGGACAGAATCTCCGGCGACACCCACTACGTCCTTTAAGGCCAAGGTCAAAATATCATCGCTCTTGTTTGCCAGAACAGTGGCAGAACGTGAATCTGGGAAATTTAGACATTATGTAATTTTGCAAGGCCAAATTCCTATTGTGTTCCTGCGCACTCTCTGATTGGTGACTTTACGTTTGCGCATGGTCGAGAACATGTGAGTGTACTGATTCTGAGGATCATTCATTTTCATATATAGAGTATCTTAGTTGAAACAGTTGGAACAATTTGAATTGCACGCCATTTGTGTTCTGTCAAAGATAGGGCGTCAATATTTAACGACTGTCATCTACAAACCATACAACGTCCCCATGCCGCAATTCACAGTTCAACTACGAATAGTTTGTGTACAACTGTTTCATGAATGTGAGCGATCACTTACAGTTGCATTAAGAAAAATTCGCACAAAACTAGAACAAAATAAGGCGCCTATAGAGTTAACAGTTCGTAACTGAATCAAGAAATTTGAGGAGACTGTTTCTGTTACTGATAAGGCAACATCAATACGTCCTCGTCGTGGTCAGTCAGATGAAAATATTGCTGCAGTGATAGAAAGTGTACGAGAGTATCCAAACATATCAATTCGACGTCGTGTACAACGTCAAGAGCCACCACGCATCGGATTTTAAAGAAACATCTGCATCTGTCAGCATACAAAATTCAGTTGATATAACAATTAAAAGTTACAGACCATTTACAACGTTGTACATTATTAATTGGGTGTTAGAAAAGAAAGGTGATGCTGATTTTGGAACAATTTGTTCAACGATGAAGCACATTTTCATCTTGACGGATACGTCAGTAAATAATATTGTCAAATTTGGGGTGATGAAAATCCACATGCTGTTCACAAAAAAGAAATGCACCCACAGAGATGCACGGTTTGGTGCGCATTTGGAGTGATGAAGTAATTGGACCATACTTCTTTGAAAATTAAACTGATAACGCTATCACAGTAAATGGGGAACACTATCGTGACATATTGTCATCGTATGGTTTGTAGATGATAGTCGTTAAATACTGATACCCTATCTTGGACACACAAATGGCGCGCTATTCAAATCCTATAGTTCCAACTGGGACACCCTATATTATATAGCTCTTCCCTTTCGCACGTCCCTGTTCTTCTATTCCAAACATCAGCGTTACTTTTACATTCAAGTGATCTTCGCCAGGAAATTCCTTTAAAAACTTGTACATATCTTCGTAACAAATGGATTTATTAGGGAGATCGGATATAGACGTATGTGGAGTTTGGGTGGAACCGCATGTAAAGTCCGCGTGGAAGGTCTGGTCAATATTTCGACTCCAATTTTGGAGCCACTTTCAAGAAGTGGGGAAGGAAGATGGTATCGAGGCCGGGGTCTCAATCTGACTACTCCCCAGGGCTCGTTTCTGGTTCTCACCGAGGTCTCATCTGCCTCAATCTGCCTACTCCTATGTTCGAATCTAGGAGTAATATAGTTTTGGTCAAGTTTCTATTTCAAGAACATATCACAAGTGTTCTTAGCAGTGTTCTTCAAGTAGCAATATTACGTAAATTATTCGTAAATCTTATAGCTTTCATATTGCACAAAAAAAAAAAACAATCGTAAATCAAATGAAATATTGTTACTCTTCGTTGCATTATTTATCTTAAATTAGTTTTTCCATAATATTTTCTCTTGTCTTATTGTTATGTGTAATTCTATTCTTTTTGCATGTAATGCATGTGATGGCATAAGATGATAAACCTAATGATGAAATTCCTCAATACCGGTTACCATATATTATGATGAAATTACTCAATATTGTATCTATTTCCAACTTGTGATATGTTGTGAGTAAAAAAAAATAATTTGATGTAGAATAATCAGTTAATTAAACAATAAATTCATATTGAGAAATATATACCGATTCATGCTGAAAATAACCAAGCAAAATTATTTAACAGCCAACTGATCATACCAATATTGAATTATACGTTATTCAAACAAAATGGCAATTTATAACTAAACAAAATCCAGGTATCTGGGATATATGAATAACAATAGCTACTCACTATATTCATATAACATGCTTCCAAAACATATTATTTTTTAATGCATTTCAAATTTCCTATTTAATATATAAAACAAATATCACAACTACGAATAATTGATATGACTTTTTTAGAATAAAGAGCCTCATTTATATATTACCATGTACTATGTGCAATATGTGTAGATTTAAGTTTATTCTATAGAAGTATTTATTGTTTGTAAGTTCTGAACATGTTGGTGTACAGTATAAATTTTAATAAAATATTTTAACTAACTGGTGAGGCATTATTTTTTCCTCGATTGCAGATTTATATTATGTAATATGGCGACTGGTACTAAAGGGCACAAAGGCACATGCCCACTCCAGTTAAAAAAAACAGTTTTGTTAATTCTGTAATCCACAACGGAAATGAGTAAAACAACTACTACGTTTTTATACCACTATATTTTCACGGAAACGTGATTGCAGTTTCGACAATTATGTCATTTTCAAACGATGATTCAACTAAGTTTCTTAGTTGAATCATCGTTCAACTAAGAAACTTAGTTGAATCATCGTTTGAAAATGACATAATTGTCGAAACTGCAGTCACGTAACCGGATCACGTAGTCGAGTGTTAATCTTCGCCGTGTAACGTGTTGATATCATGAGTCGTAATTTTAAACATTTAAAAATGTATTCCGTTGATTTTCTATTGCTTAATAAAGCACTAACTTACAACGGACGAACGGGTAAATAGGCCGACGCCTGATTTAAATATTTCAAAAAACGACGTTGAAAAATCTCGTAATTTTACAAAAAAGATTTATATGTGTGTACGAAATTGAAACGGTTATGTGGGTGACCTAAAATAAAAACTATTTGCTTTATTTGTCTTTATAGACAATCTGATTTCCTCATCATGAGGTCATCAGGCCTAAGACTGGTTGGACGCTAACCTCCAGCTTCTCCTATCTTGTGATAACCTACGCATTTCGCTAATTGTGCTACAACCCACATCCCTTACTATTTGCGAGCAGTAGTCTAATCTAGGCCTACCTCTGCCTTTCTTCACTCCTATTTCTGCCTCCAAAATATCGCGGACTATTCCCCCATGCCTCAGCAAGTGGCCTACCATTCTATCTCTTCTCTTCTTTATGTTTTTCCACATACTTCTTTTCTCGCCGACTTTCTCCAATACTTCTTTGTTTCTAACCCTATCAGTCCACGATATTTTCATCATTCTTCGGTAACACCACATCTCAAAAGCTTCTAATTTCTTCCTACTTGCTTCCCCTACCGTCCAGGTTCCGCAACCGTATAGTGCCGTGCTCCAAACATATATTTTCAAAAATCTCTTCCTTGTTTCTAAGTTTATTACCCCCAAGCATAAAAGTGCTTTCTTCTTGTTAAAAGCTACTCGACCGTACGCTATTCTTTGTTTTATATCTATCACTTCTTCCATCCCAATTTATTTTACTTCCTAAATAAGTGAAGTCTTTAATTTCCTCCAATCTTTAATTATTAATTTGTACTTTCGTTTTTGCTCTGCTCTCGCGCTCTCTGCACACTAACACTTTAGTTTTGTTTTTATTCACCCTCATTCCGTATCCCTCTGTCAACACTGCCTCCATTTCGTTCAACGCTGATTCTAATTCCTCTTTACTAGATGCTATTGCTGCACGCTGATTTCCTATACAACTAATAATAAGATGTTTTTTTCATCATTTTGCTACCCCCCCAAATGACGACAGTACTGTGTCCGCCCATGTAACACCCACGAGCCGTCACTAGTGTATAGCTTTGAAAATAAAATTAGGAAATACTAGGCTGGAAGATAATTGATTTTATTAAAAAAAATTAATCAACATTACTGATGTTAACAAATTATAGCTACCAAATAAAATTAATACTATAAAAAATTATCACTAAAAACATACAGTGGAGAAATTACATTTAGTATTAAATTATTTCTTAATTAAATATTTATGTTTGTGAAATAGGATGAACATAAAGTTTAAATTACATATAAATAATAAGAGTTTAATGAACACTATACTAATACTAATTAAATATACTAATTAAAATCAAATAGTTAATAGTCTAAGCATATAAAATAAAATTCATAAATATTGATTTAGGACCACTTTATCAATACCTAACTAGTTTAACAATATTTAAAAGCCTTTAAAAAAATTAAAACAAAAAAGTGCAATAACAATAACTTTAAGATAACAATAAATCCTAGTCTTAATTTGCATTCGCAAAAAATAAGTTTATACCCTACATTTTTTATGGAAAAATGATTGTGATCTTTCTCCACTTTATATAGTCCATAAAACCATAAAAATATTTTTCCGTGATATAGCACTTTGTATTATATCTGTAAACATAAATATTCAGTGCATAACATACATACACCTTACATTAGTCTTGATGAGGCGAGTAGAATTTTGTAGACAATATTGGAGAAATAGGACTGTTCCCGAATCTCTCGGAAAATGAATCCTTATGTGATTTTGATCTGCTTTCAATAACCTTGTCATAAAATCTAGATAATTTTACAGCATTTGAAGTACCAGCTGCTAAATATCTAGCCTGTCTACAATCTAAAACTATTTCATCGGCAGTTAAATGGCCAGACACTTGACCCAGTTGTGATTTTTTATCATCAATCTGATCCAGTTTCGTACCAATTACTAAAAAAGGTACTCTAGGCTGTCCGAATATACTCTCCTGATCCCACTCCTCAATCACTACATTTGGATTAGGACTATTTACATTTAAGGATGATGAAGAATCTTTTCTTTCTTTCAAATTAACAATTTCCTTTACCCATTTGTGTAAATTCTCTTCAGATTTTCGATTTGTTAGGTCATGAACTAATATAGCCCCATGGCATGGATGGTAGAATACTGGTCTGGCATTTCTGTGTATCTGACTTCCACCAACATCCCAAAATTCAATAAAATAAGTTTTCTGTTCCTTTGTCCCTTCCTTATACTCATGCAATTTTACCTCTACAGAACAACCTACTGTCCAACTCGGGGATTTTAGTGGTTCATTATGTGCAGCTAAATGAACAAAAGACGTTTTACCAACCCCTGAATCACCTAACACAAGTATTTTTACACGATCTATGGCAGACATTACATTAAGTTTTTTAAAATTAATTTATGGTTATGTTTACTTTTGTTTAGTCTGACGTCTGACTTTAGGACAGAGTACAAGAAATGTACATTATGCTAATCACAGAACAGAAGAATAAATAGGGCAAAAACCAGTCGCTGATGTTTTAATTAAAATGTTATAACCCCTGGTGTATTATCTGCCATTACTGAGATAGATAGATTCTTATTAACTTGATAGCCAGTTAATATATTTCATATGTACAATAATCATTTTTAAGTCAATAAAACACGAATCATGTTGCATATTCCTATTCTGTATTGCATAATTAGGATTAACACTAATATTTCAATACTCACTCGAATTTTAATATTTTTTAATATAAATTATTTCAATCAGCACCATTTATTATGACTCAAATTATGGGAATCGACGGATCGTATAAAAAGAATAAGATATATTGAATGATCATACCGTGAACATCACACTTCAACCTGATTGTCTCGATTAGTAAACTTTTAATTCGCTGAACGCAGAGATCTGATAATACAAAATCTCTGGCTGAACGATTTTCAACAGATAATCTGTTTGAGATCAGTAGATCAATAGCTGAACGGGATACGTAATTATTCTGTGGTGACACTAAACAATAAAGTTTGGTTATGTATATTTAGAAATGTAAATTAGGAGAAAAATGGATAATAAAGTAAAAACCTGTTCATTTTGTAAAATAACGTCAGTTTGTTGTTTATGTGGTATTGGAGGATATTTATTTCATGTATCAAAATCATATGATAAAAATTCCAAGGTACTATTAATTTTATTAGGAACAGGTAGTGGAATGTAGCAGTAAGATAGCTAATGTTGTTTTAATTCTTAAATATTTTTTCAGCTAGCATCGCTTTAGGGATAGGAGAGATTTTTGACAAGTCTCCATTTAGAAGTTACGAAGAATAATCTCTAAATGTTATGATTTATTTTTATAAATTAATGTGACATAATACAAATAAAATATACAGCCAATATGTTAATTAACCTCATAAATTCCTTGTCTGCTACAAAAATGGTTTTAAAGCAAAAAAAAAGATGTAAATGAATCTTCAATAATGTTTGAATGTATAATACAAAATGAGTTCATAATTTTATTCATGTCTTTCAAAATATTTCAGTACCTTCTTAAAATCCAACTTTCCCTAATTTAGTATCAGTTTTTGGGTTTGCTGTAACATTCTGAACGGCAACAATTAATTCATTAGCCTTAGTTTGCAAATCTCTGAGGTCATGTATATAGATTAATCTTAAAATTTTAGCTGCTTGGTTTAAAACGGGGTCGCTTAAGTCAACACCTAGGTCGACATCTTGAAATGGGAATGGTGTTCCCTAAAAAGTATTTTTTTTTTTTATGTAACAAACAATTTTAATAAACTCACTTTCAAAATGTACTTTTGTGGATTCTCCACACGAAGAGGTGCCATCCTTTGTGTAACAACTTTTCTTACGGCTTTCAGTGTGACTAACGGGTTTGGATGAGGAACAACTTTTAAAATTTTTGCTAATTGATTTATACCATCTGAGAATTCTTTACTTCTAACTGAAAAGGAAAACATTTTTTTTATTTACATTGTGTTTATATTTTCATTTTCTTACAGTCCAATTTATCTAATGGGTTTTCTGCCACAACACTGGGTACATTACTAGTTTTTATATTCTGGACGGCATGTTTTAAATACACGTTCCCTATAAAATTTAAAGATTAATTAAAGATACATTTTTGTTATAATGAACTAACTGTTTTTTGCAGTTTCTATTTGAACAGCATACCCTAATAACCATTGCAGTTCTTCTAGTTTTGAGGCTAAAACAGGACATCCAAGTCCATCTTTATATTTATCATAGACATCATCCCAATTTTTCCAGTTAATATTTTTTAACGAATTAAATTCATTTGGCTTCGCTCGTCTTATTCTGTTCGTTTCTAACCAAACAATTACTTTTCTGAAAGTATTTTCATCTGCAAATAATCAATGTTAGGTTATATTATGAAAGGTTATATGTAGGAAAATTAACCATTTAAATTTAATGAGTCGGCTTGAGGATATTCTAAAACGTTCAACAGTCTTTTTACCATATTGGTACTAAATATTTTCAATATATCTAAACCCACTCAAAAATCTAACAGCAAAACAGCGCACAAAAAACAGTAAACGCCACAGAGTATTTAAGCGAAAGATTTAATAAACCATCCCATGGATTAGGCTTCAAGTCAGGGAGTACTAAATCACTTTCAATTGAGCCATAGAGATATAATTGAAAACGACTAGAAATTAATTTCGTTATGTAAAAACTACTATATATCTACTACAACCGTCCTCCGTTTAGAAACTTAAAGTGAATAAATTCTGATTATGTTTATTTGGTCATATACTTTGACGTTATATTAATGTTCCAAATTCACGTGAACAAGTGACCATAATCAGAATTTGTTCACTTAAAGCTCTAACTAGAATACGGCTCATATATACACTAACTACCAGACCCGTTATGATTATTAAATCGAAAAATGGGTGGTTAAAACAATGGACACAAATATGCTAGCTGATAAGAGGAACTGATTGTACCAAATTTGTGTTTTACTATGATTGGGACTAGTTAGTTCTTTAACAGTTGCTAGATTCTTAAGTAGAAAAGGCATTTTACTGAATAGATGTATTATCTCTACAAATTAACATAGATAAATAACAGTGGCAACCTGCTGTCACCAACTTAACTGCCATCATTGAAAACATATCAAATAGTTAAAATAGACGTCTTTAATATTTTATAGATGTAATTGTAGTAAATGTTGATCTTATAAAGTATTATAGAGTTTGATTGCTATAAGTGATATATTGCTTGGTATCTAAAACTACAGTAGTGTCATGTAATCAATTCCTGAAGTTAAATAATATGTGATATCCTCATTTATTTATACCGACAAGGTTGATATCAACTTCAACTTAATCTAGTTCACCAGTTGTACTAGTTCACCAAATGTTTCAAAGTACTTTTTGTTATTATTTGTTGAAATATATGGGGGGGGGTTTCATTTTCTCCTCAACGTAGTTCTATTAAATTACGCTCCTTTACGACTCAATGGATTGTAATTTATTTTTCTATCGAATAGAGCTCCCAAATAGTGCTATAAATATTATATCGCTATGCATCTGGCAACATTGGAATACTGAATTTACCAGCTGTGGTGGGAACCATCTATACCAACTCAGTTCGCCCTTTATTGATTTGACAGTTCTTGTCAAAAATTGTTTATTAGTCGTATTCGTCGTGTTGTTAATAAAAAACTAGTAAACTTTCTAATACAGCAATGTGGCTTACATCCTGGTATTGAAATAGTGAAGATGTCATTCCATCAGCAGTATTCAGGCGATATTTTACATCTAAATGTTGGTGGAAAAAGGTAAATAGGATAGTAATAATAATTATTGTATATATTAAATTAATTTGTCTTAGATTTTCTACCTCAAGACAGACGTTAACTTCTATCCCTGATACTTTTTTTACTGCACTATTGAATGGCAGAATATCCAGTTTACGAGATGAAAAGGGGGCTATATTTATTGATAGAGACCCAAAAATGTTCTCAGTTATTTTAAATTACTTACGTACGAGGGAAATTGAATTAAATGGGGTTGATATTAGAACGCTTAGACATGAAGCGGAATACTATACTATAGCTCCATTGGTTAAACGATTAATGCTCTGCGAAGAGTTAACACAATCTACTTGTGGAGATGTACTTTTCTATGGATCCTTGCCGCCGCCCTGTAAGTACACTTTTTGTTTGTCTATATAGTTATTTATTTCATGCTTATATAGATATTCCAATTCATGATTCTGCGAATGGTTCCTTGCCCTTTGTTGAAACTACAGCTGTTCATCAGAATAGGCCTGGATCTAGCACGAGAGGTCCTGAAGGCCAAAGTGGGAATAACCATTCAAGCAAACCATCGTCAAGTAGTTCTGGAGAGAATTGTGAAAGTTCGCCAAATGGAAGCGGGCAAAGTTCACAGAGTCAATCTCAGAGCAATGCAAATCAATCCCTTAGTTCTGGATTTGTACAGAATCGACCTCAAGGTAATATGTTTGATATATTCTAAATTTAAGGAAAATCGGAATGGAGAGTAATTTATTGGTTGGTGGATTTCTTATGGAAATTGTTCATTTGGCATACGTATCTTTTTTGAGGTTGGGTAAAGTGAATTAAGGCATTTATGCTCTGATGAGCTTTTTAGAAATTAATATTGTAAAATATATTTTTGTCAGCTTGTATACTGAAAATCCTTTTCCTACATTGAATGTTTTTTATCACATTCTTAAAATGTACATATATGATCAAGTACTACTTAAGGAACTGTGTCAACTTTTTTTAGATTTTTGTTATTTTTATATTAACATTTATTTCTAAGAAAATATAGTAGTTGTTGATTAAAGAAAAAACTGTCTAAATGTAGCAAACAAATAAATTCTGCCTGAAAATAATTATGTAACACAAGTTGGTGATTTTTGTAAAATTATCATAAAATAAAAATGACGTGTGCATATTATTAAGTATAATCATATATTTTATTTTTGAACATCGCTGTTTTAATGCTATACATTTTACAGAATCAACAAAAATTTCCATCATACTATATTTATTTATAAAGTTTAATGTAAAGGTTAATTTTTAAAACATTGTTAAATAATATTTTAGGAACTATAAAAAAATTTCTAATGCCACTGTCATTTCACCCATATTTTCCTTCCTGTATTTATGACAACGAAAATGTACGTATATGCCAAAAATAATACATTTTGTGATGGACCTATGAATAACAAAAATATGATTTTCTAATTCAAATTTGTTATTAAAATTATTTATTATGTTAATGATAAATTACTCAAATATAAACTGACAGTCATTATTACTATAATAATTCTTAATTTACTTTACTGTTTCTCTTAGGACACTCAAGAAATTCATCTCTTGAGTTGAGGTTGGGCCTGTCTACCAACTACAGCCGCAGTTCCCAAGATTTACGTGGGCTTACAAGCCGTGGCCACTCGAGAGCAGCTTCCTTAGATTTGCGACATGCCAGAAATTCGTCCGCAGATTTAAATAAATTGATTAGAAATGATGTAGGACTAGTATTTGGAATGTCTAGTAAGTATTTGATAAAGTATAACATATTACATATACATACATTTTTCTAAGTGATTTGCCTTCTCACTACATGATTTTTCTAATATTTTACTATTTAAGACTCTAGTTGGGCAGATCCTTTACGAGTTCAAATCATTAAGGCACATCATAATTGGATAGTCGTTGCTTATGCTCATTTCGTTGTTTGCTATAGGTAAGATAGCTGTAGCTTAATGTTTGGTTGTCAATTGTTGTCTTACCCTTCTTTAAGGTTAAAAGACTCTAGTGGTTGGCAACAGGTTTTCACAAGTCCATACATAGAGAGCTGCATTGAGCGTATCGCGATAAATGCTAAGATGGGGTCAACAGAAACGTCCAAAATGGTGGCAATCTCGTATGGTAGTCAAGTTCGGTTGTGGGGTATATCAGATACTGGATCTAGGACTAACATAGGTGACCATAAAACATTCTCATTAACAGAAATACATTTTATTCTTAATTTTAGGAACGTTCAATTTACACGTGCGTGTAGAATACTTGTTTTTCATTGGCAGCCAGTTGGTAGCTCTATCTCCTTCAGGTAAACTCGGCGTATGGCATGCAATGACACAACATTGGCAGACGCAGGACGTGATGCCTATTGCGTCGTTTGATACTGCCGGATCCATTTTGTTGCTAGGTTGCAACAATGGGTGTATATATTACATAGGTAAAAAATTGTTCTTGGGAATTTTAAGGTTGTACTATGGCTAGTTTTATAGATATGCAAAAGTTTCCACTGAGGATGAAGGACAATGACTTGTTAGTTACTGAACTCTACAGGGATCCCAATAATGATACTGTAACCGCCATTTCAGTATATCTGACGCCAAAAACAAGTAAGTGTTTTAGTATGCGCTTTACGGTTTTCTTTATAATCATATTAATTCACTGTACTCTGATGAGATTTTCATTCTTTTCACGAAAATGCCCAAAATTTCTGACTACACCTTTGTTCTCTGTATATTTTCATTAAGAATGTGAACATGGTAATGGGTTAAGAAATAGTTCTCAACTATTCATTGTATCAAACTCTGTACCGGGTGTAACAGGATCATGGTATACCCCCCCTTTCTCCTTTAGTTTTGAAGATAATTCATTGAAATTTGGGATATCCTATACACATAATGAGCGGCACTTTTTGACATACAATTGATTTTTCTTTCACTTCCGGTTTCGCCGGAAGTGACACTAACTTTCGATTTTTAAATGGAATACCCAGTATATTATTGTATTTTTGAATTCCGCATAATTTTATGAATCCAACGATACCAAATAAGTGACATTTCAAAAGTCAACATTTTTTATAATCTAATTTTTAGTTTTCCATTTAAGTGTGCTGTGACGGTTCCGATTTATTGTAAATGACCCGTGTGATGCTACAAAAATCGAAATCCCGTCAAAAATATTAAATCACGTGATTTATGAACAAATAAAGTTCATCAAAATTGTTTTTGGGGCAGAACTCAATTTTTTCAAATTGAACCATATTGGTACCGTGGTACCATTTATTAGTATTGTTAATAAGGAATTTATTCATATGTTGTATTAAAATGTGCAATAAATACAAACAAAATTACAGCTAAAAGAAAACTTTAGTATTTTCTTATTTTCTTTAGCTGTAATTTTGTTTATATTTATTGCACATTTTAATACGACATATGAATAAATTCCTTATTAACAGCACTAATAAATGGTACCACGGTACCAATATGGTTCAATTTGAAAAAATTGAGTTTTGCCCCAAAACCAATTTTGATGAACTTTATTTGTTCATAAATTACGTGATTTAATAATTTTCACGGGATTTCGATTTTTGTAGCATTACACGGGTCATTTGGAATAAATCGGAATAGTCATGGCACACTTAAATGGAAAACTAAAAATTAGATTATAAAAAATGTTGACTTTTGAAATGTCACTTATTTGATATTGTTGGATTCATAAAATTATGCAGAATTCAAAAATGCAATAATATACAGGGTATTGTATTTAAAAATCGAAAGTTAGTGTCACTTCCGACGAAACAGGAAGTGAAAGAAAAATCAATTGTATGTAAAAAAATGACGATTATTATGTGTATAGGATATCCAAAATTTCAATCAATTATCTTCAAAACTAAAGGAGAAAAGGGGGTATACCATGATCCTGTTACACCCATTATATTAAAGCACGTAAAAATAAGGATGTCGAAGAAAAAAATGCCACAGTTTCATTAGTTTGTCTCTATTGCAATATAATATCAAATGTTCTCAAAAAATTATGAGTTATCCAGTTTTTGATTTTCAATAATTAATTATTTATAGATTTCAGAAATATAGCCTTTAGAGACCTTTAAGCAGAATTTCCTAAGGACAGCTTTAAATATTTTGGTTTATTTTTCAAAATCTGAAAGTTGTTTTATTTTATATTCATTATAGTAATCTATATAGCTTACATGTTTATTCCATTCAACATTTATTTATTCACAATGTGAATGAAGATTTCCATACAAATTAAAAATTTTAAACGTGTTATCTATTTTTCTTTAAAATATGTATTCGACACCTTTTGTTTTGGATACCTTTTTATTACAGATAAAAACTATTGAATTTTTATCATTCAATAAAAAAAATTATTTTACCACTTGTCTTTCATTAGGCATCAGACAATTGACTAATACCAACTAATTACTTAAGTAAATAATACCTCATTTAATTTACACGCATCCTGTCCAAAAATATAAATATATAGGTTTAGTTTTTATAATAACGATAATCAGATCAAAATCTTTGCATGGAATATTTTTTACTATAGTGCTTACTAATGAAGAATAGCTTTCAATTAAGAAAGTTGATTTAAATTTTCATACACCGGCAGGTAAAACATTGAGGTCATTGATAATTGTAAAATTTTGTGGAATTTTTTGTTATATACGTATACTTCACAATTGTAAATTATTGTACTCCGTTTTGAAGGTGAAAGTGAATAGTAAATTGTGGATTTTAAGACATATTGAATTTTTAAGATTTTATTCTAACAAAGCAACAAAATGAAATTGAAAATATGGAATTAAAAAATTGTAACATTATTATTATTATTATTATGTTTTGTGGGTTTGGGCCTCATCAGCCACTGATCGCATGGGTAGTCCCTTGGCGATCCTCTCTTGTCCGGGTCATTATCCAAAAATGCTATCCCATAAAAGGAGCAATTTGGGCACGTCCCTCGCCTTAAGCCTCGCCTCTTCTAGGATAACAGGGGTCCCTAATATAAGGCACCTCCTCTCCTTCAGTGCGGGGCAGGTGTAAAGAAGATGAATCGAGGTTTCCTCGTCTTCTTTACAGTATCTGCAGGCCGGGCTGTCAGTCAGCCTCAGCTTGTGCTTATATGCATTCAGGCTACTATGGTGGCTTGTTACGATTCCTACCAGGATTCTAGCTTTTTGCCTGTTCAATTTAATGAATTCTTGGGCCCATTTCTCAATCTCTGAGTATTCGATGAAGAGTTTGGTTATTCGACAACCCGTTACTCCTCTCCATCTTTCTCTATGCTGGTCTCTTGCCCAGTCATTGATGCGGTAAATTGGAACAACTAATCGCTAATAACGTGTATTCCCTCCTCTTGCGTTAATGACTGCTTGAAGTCAACGTGGCATACTTGCAATTAAGTTACCGATCACATTCTGGTCTATGTTATTCCACTCCTGCAAAAGCAATTCTCTCAGCTCCTGGACAGTTCTTGGACTTGATGTATGCCTTCGAATACGTCATCCCAACTCATCCAAGACATGTTCGATAGGATTCATGTCTGGGCTGTGAGCTGACATCAAACCACCTAATTCCGACCTCATCCAGATAATCTGTAGTAACTCGGGTTACGTGATGCCTAGCATTATCGTGCATTAAAATGCCGCCCTCGTCCATAGTAACCAGGAAAGGCATAGCATGATCTAGAATTTCTGTAATGTACAAAACCAATTCTGTACCTGCTTATGAAGAGATTCCCACCCAAACCATAACTAACTCACCGCCAAATGGAAGTCGCTCATCAATACAAACTGAAGCGTTACTTTCTCCAGGTGTTCTCTATACTTGTCGACGTCCGTCTGATCCAGTTAAGCAAAAACGCTACTCATCTGAGAACAGTACCCTGCTCCAATCCTCCGAATTCCATGCCAGGAGATTTCGAGTAAAAGTCAATCTTGCATTTTGATGCCGGGGTTGAAGTGGTGGACCTGTAAGCCATCCTTCTACAAGACAATTCAGCAGCACGAAGCCTTCTTCTAACGGTCCATTCACTAACATTTACACTTCTAACTTCTTGAAGTTGATTTCGCAGTGAAACCGCAGTTGCTGTTCTATTCCGCAAAATTGTGGACACCAAGAAACGGTCATCTCTTTGGGTTGTAACTCCTTTCCGCCCGGATCCTGGTCTTCTGGTTATCAAGCCAGTCTCTTGATAGTGCTGGAATACCCTTTGTACACCAGAAAGGCTCACGCCCACAATTCTCGCTGTTTCACGTTGCCCCCGACCGTCTTCTAACAACGCTATAATTCTAGCCACAACAACAGGTCCAAAAGTCATGATGGCTTATTAAATGAATAATACACCTTCCAACCGAGGTTTTACAGTAAGAAAAATCAACTCATCAATAGACCCTAGGCAACAATATGTGGAATAGCAGTTACTACTCTTGCAAACTATTTTAATGCAGTCCTTACCAAGGTGTCCCTTTATATCAAATTAAACTAAATGACAGACAACAAGTATTTAAAAACAAATGTTCAGCGCCTACTAGTATAATGGCATCCTTAATATTATTTCTCCGAAAATTATTTACAAATATCAATGTGACCTCAATTCTTTTTTCGCCAGTGTATTTATATTGTTATGTACCACATGACAAACAACATATGCTGTTCACCACATGAACCGATGGTGATCTTTATACAACTAAATTAAAATATACAGGGTGTTGGATTAGTCCTTTAAAATTTTCGGAAATATTAAAAATAACTAAAATAAAGGGGGTGGACTTTTACATAACCCACCCCATATTAGTAAATTTTTGTAGATAACCTCAATATAACCCTTTTTTTGTGTTTATGGTGACGAATAAAATGTTCACTATCAGTATAATATTTAAGTCATATTACATTTTCATCCTCAGGTGTAAAATTTGGTGAAACGTCAATAGAAACACCTGAGATGGACACAAAACCTATTACAAAAATAAATGTTACAATATGGTGTTGTGGAACTGATTAATATAAGAAATGAAAAATAATAATTGTGATATTTCTATTTTGGGCAGTTTCGTTGTGTTCTGTTGTTAATTTCCCAGTAACTTATGCCTTGTGTTTCATGCCAGCGTCAGAGAGGGGTCGCGAAGGTATGAGACTTTTGAGGCTTACACATGTTTGATACGTTACTTAGTTATACAATGTACATCTGACTCGAACATTGTTACTAATACGAGACAAGATATAGACAAGCTTTAGATTTTGCATTAAGTATGATTAGTAAATCAGGGTGATGGAGAATTGTGCTTTATATTTACAAGAAATTATCCATGTCAGTGTAAAGAGCGTCGAAAAATATTTGTCACTGTGATTTATTCTAGTGATACTTTAAGAGTGGTCGTCTTCATTGTTGGTAATTAGCAGTAGATCTTTTGTTTCATGCAAAATGTAAAGCTTTCAACAATTTGAATACATACTTGTTATGGTTATGCACAGATTTTAATATATTGGTTTGCTGGTATGCCACACAAGGACACCAACCTACCAATTTCTTTTAATACAACGATGAACCACAAAAAGCATTTAACAAGATTATAGACCTACTTATAGAAAACATTAAATTCTTTTATCGAAAACCGTTTTTCCTGTTTCCATTTTTTTTTTTTTGTGGTTCATGTCACCATTTCCACCTATTAGCTTGCAATTTTGCCATCATTCCATTTATTCTACATTAAAATACATCGCTTTAATGCTCGTCGTAGTATTACCATTTTTGCCTATTGTTTAACCTATCTTTTGTGTTGGAAGTAGACTTATGCGGCAACTGGATCGAGATAGCTTATGGTACAACATCTGGAGCCGTTAGGGTTATCGTTCAACATCCAGAGACTGTCGGCCATGGCCCACAGTTATTTCAGACATTCACTGTGCACCAGAGTAGGGTGACAAAGGTATGTTTTTTCTTATTTTAGAGCATGAGGAGAACTCTATTAATTTTCAGGTAACCTTATCCGAGAAGTACTTAGTATCTGTATGTTCCGAATATAACCATGTTAGAAGCTGGCGCGTAACAAGATTCCGTGGAATGCTTTCGACCCAGCCGGGCTCAACGCCTGAAGCATCTTTTAAGATTGTAGCATTAGAGGCCGTTGAGCCGACAATAAGCCACAGTGCCGCCAATGACTGCGGGCCGTTTGGGGAACAAGACGATGAACAGGTGTTTATTCAAAAGGTGGTGCCCGATGCTGATCAGTTATTTGTACGATTAGCTAGCAATGGAAAACGGTAAAAATGATTGTCTATTTGAATCTAGATGAATTTTATAAACTAAAGTATACACTGTATTATGTATATCTGGAATGTGAATTATTATTATCCTTATTTTCAGAGTGTGTGTAATAAAAGCGGTAGATGGCAGCACCGTGAGTGCCTTCTGTGTCCATGAGTGTGAGGGTTCAAGCCGGATGGGTTCCAGGCCTAGGAGGTTTATCTTCACAGGTCACTCGAATGGTTCTATCCAAATGTGGGATTTAACTACTGCTCTCGATCTCTCTTATAAGACTGACGTAGGTAAGCATTTAATTCCTCTATCTATCTATTCTATCTAATTCAATTAACTCTCAGCTTACTAAGTTATTACATTTAAGTTAAAATATAAGTAGTGAATAGCAATAACATTTCTGCTTAGCTCACGGTAGGATATATAATTATGGTGCCATCTAGAGAGAATGTAATGAGACATATTTAATACATTCTTCTGCAATATAAATAGTAAGAAATTAATTTTAGAGTTAATTATGCTCTTGATGTCAAAATGGACAAGCTAACATAGTTAACTAACATAAATAGTTAATAGATATTAATAAATTAACTTAGGTAAATAGTTAAATACCAGCTACTTAATAGTTTTCTCAGTTGTTATAACAGTTAAAAAACCAGAAAACATAATTAAATGATATGATTTTTAAAATATGAATTTCTATGGGGTATTTAAGACTGCTTTTTTTACATGGGCCACAGATAATCTGGTTCTTACAGAAATAATCAGAATGACATCCACTGATTCTTTTCAAATAGAACACCCTATAGATTTTTAAATATTCTGGTAGATTGTTTAATTACCATCACAGATGTTTATTTTCTCTTGTGATAAAGAATAAAGTTTATACAGCGGTCTAAACTTTACCAACATTTTCTCTTGTAATATTACCTATTTCAATTTAAAGCTTTTTGTAGAGGTCATAAATACTTTTTCTTTCAAATAGGGTCTTAAAAAGGTCTCACGGATTTAGATCAGGTGACCTTGTGGGATATCTAAATGATTCATATATATATACTGCTCATCACGAATAGGACAAAGTGTGAGATTTTCTAGGTTTGTATAGAAGCAAGAGTAAAGCAGCATCCGGAGGGAAAAGGATGCACTTTACGCGCGGCCAGATCGAACTCTGTGTACATCACATTCAATATAAAAGGTGGTCCAACCAAAACGCACGATGTTAATTGTAAATAAAACAAAAAGTTTTCAGAGAATTATCTTAATATTTTTTATTATGATAGAAGGATCTATGACAATTATGTGTGAAACAAAATATCGGCCAAATGCTCGCCACGGCTTCGGTGGCATACCTCTATCCGATGGTCCATATTTTCAATGACTGAGACATAATTGAGGTTTAAATGTCGTTAATGTGCCGAATTATCTCATCCTTTAGCTCTTGAATTATTCTTGGCTTATTGACGTACACTTTTTCTTTTAAATATCCCCAAAGAAAGAAATCCAACGGTGTCAAATCACATGATCGTGGCGGCCAATTAACATCGCCACGACGTGAGATAACACGGCCATTGAATTTCTCGCGCAAAAGTGCCATTGTTTCGTTGGCTGTGTGGCAAGTGGCACCATCCTGTTGGAACCACATATCGTCCAGGTCCATATCCTCAATTTCTGGCCACAAGAAATCCGTTATCATCTCGCGATAGCGAACACCATTCACGGTAACTGCTTGGCCGACCTCATTTTCGAAGAAGTATGGCCCGATGACGCCGCCAGCCCATAAACCGCACCAAACAGTCACTCTTTGTGGATGCATCGGCTTTTCAACAATCACTCGTGGATTCTCATTTGCCCAAATGCGGCAATTCTGCTTGTTAACGAATCCACTGAGGTGAAAGTGTGCCTCGTCGCTGAAGATGATTTTCTTTGTAAAGTTCTTCTGTCTGTTCAACCAACCATTCGGAGTATTGACGACGCTTGAAATGGTCAGTAGGCTTCAACTCTTGAGTCAATTGAACCTTGTAAGCGTGTAAATTCAAATCTTTATTCAAAATTCGCATCAGTGATGTTCGTGAGATGTTCAATTGTTGGGCACGACGACGAGTCGAGGTTGACGACTCTTCTGCTACACTATCGCGAACAACAGCAATGTTTTCCTCAGAACGAACTGGGCGAGCATGCACAGGTGTTTTCACATTTCCTACAGACCCGGTTTGCTGAAATTTGCGCACAATTCTCCCGATTGTGGACACTTTTGGTCGATTATGCTGACCAAAAAAGTCACGAAGTGCACGAAATGCATTTTGATTTGAACGCCCATTTTCGTAAAAGGCTTCAACAATCTTAACGCGCTGCTCAATTGTGTACCTCTCCATGGTTGAATTTGTCAAACACTGAAACAAAGAAATGTCAAATTAAGTTGAGCAAAAAACTTGACGTTAAGGTGTGACTCACAATTAACATCGTGCATTATGGTTGGACCACCCTTTATATTCATCGATATTCACTCTGCAAAGGTCTCAATTCGGCTGAGTAAAGACCACGCTATTTACTGGGCACCTCGTGAGCGATCCGATATCGCAGTTTTGAGACTTGTTCCTATTCTTGATGAACCGTATACATTTATTCTTCACATAGAATAATCAGATAACCAGCATCAATTCGGACATTATGTGGTTCTGATAGTAGATAACACTTACATAGTTATTAACTAACATAGAGAGAATCTTTGTTGAAATGTTTTGCAATATATCTTCGATGAACTTTGCTATTTTTGCCATAAGAAATTTAAGACTATTATTTCAGTTCGCGTTTTCTACTTTGACGATGAGGTAGAATTAATATTTGGTTTTAGATCATTTCTACACAAAATAATTTAAATCGCCGGATTTACACTGTTTTTTGACAAACTATAGATGTCAGATTTTTCAATTGTAGTCACAGCCATCTTAGGTAATTGTTTTTACAATTCCTGTAAACATTTGCAAACATTAAACTCCTGTAAAATCGTTATTTTTTGTAGTAGTTAGTAAAACAACTGTATTTGTAATTAAAACATTACTCGAATAACAAAAATATACAAGGTGTAATAGTTGAATATTGTTTTAAAATTATCAAAATTTTATTTAAAACAAGCCCCTATTTTTCTAGTATATCCCTATAACTCTTGCAGATAAAACTAATGGCGGTCCATCTCCGGAAGAATTGTTAAGGATGCTGGACCAGTGTGATATAAGTAACAGTCTATGCTCTACTCCATGCATGTCGCCTTCGCCTTCTCTAGCAGCTGCGGCTCGATTGAAATCCAGCAACGTTGCCTTCCTGAACCAGTTGCGCCAGGATAGCGACAGATCCTCGAGCTCAACTTAATAGGTATTTAAGTACCAGTTTGGAAAGTGCAAGTTTGTAATCAATATTTTGTTTTTATATCGGTTTACTTTGTATGTGCACATGGAATGAACGATCGAATGTTTTATAGGTTTAGGTGTAAGTGGTAGACATAAGCAAATTGAAAGTCTGAATTTTTTTTGACATGCGGAATAAAGAGCTATAACGTTGTGAAATTTCATTTTTGTATGATGGGAAATTAAGAATATTAACAGAAATATTGGATTTGTTGCTGGGAAAGGCGAGAAATACTTTTTCAATTATGTAAATGTACAATTCTAGTCTATGACAGATTTTAAAAATAGTGTGTGTTTTTGTAAAAATTAAGAAAAAATTAATTACATTATTGTCGCGAAATATATATATATAGATATAGATTCATAAATAAATTATACTATAGCGGTCTTATTATGTATACAGATAATGAAAAAATATATTTAAATATTAAGTAATATGAGGAAAACTGAATAACATCATTATTGTTTTTTTTCCTCTGTGTATTATTCCTTTCTCTCTTCTAGAGATACAGTATTGGACATAATAGTTGGAACAAAATAAATTTGCACCAAAAAAATGTATTAAATAAATATCCAGCAAAAGTACAGTTGCTCTCGGATTATTAGAATATTTCCTATAGTTTATAAAATTTTTGCTGATATTTGAAGATAACAAAAGAAAACTAAAACATATTTCTATTTTGTTATCGGACAAGAAGGCTGGAACTTTTTATCTAATATCAAAATATTTCGTGGTATTTACTTACAGAGAGTCAAAGAGTGTTTAGAAGTTGAACAGTAAAGCATACGGATATTTTCTATAATAGCGAAAGGAAAAGCACTTTCTGTAGATCTTCACAATAGAATCATTAATTATTGTAAAGAAGGGATTCGGCAAAGTGAAATATCAAGACTTAATGTACGAAAAAACAGTGTGTCTCGAATTATAAGAAAATTTAAAGTGTGTGGTAATGTGCTTCCCAATAAAAGTCCAGGGAGGCCTAGAAAGATAACTGCACGCCTGGATAAAAAAATTATTCGTTTATCCCAAAAGGTTCCATTTCTGTCTTCAGTGAAAATTCTGTGGAAACTTGAAACTACACCATACGGAATATGCGACAGAACAATAAGGGGTAGGTTAGCTGAACAAGGTCTTCTGAGCCATAGACCTTTACTAAGTAAAAAGAACGTTAAAGCACGACTTGCGTTTGCAATGGATCACGTCAATAATTGGACTACTAGGGATTGGAAAAAAGTCGTATTTAGTGATGATTCTAAATTTAACTTGTTTGGCAGTGATGGAATCAAACATGTATGGCATCCTAAGGGTCAACGATTAAATAAAAAGTATCTTTGCCCAACCATAAAACATGGCGGAGGATCTATTTTGGTGTGAGGGTGTTTTTCGTGGTATGGTATGGGTCCATTACATCGCATACATGGAAAAATGGATCATTTTATGTACAGATACATTCTTAGAGATGTACTGGAATCCTACACATTTGCAACCATGCCGATACATTTTATTTTCCAACATGATAACGACCCAAAACACGCGTCAAAGCTTGTAAAAGTGGTTATCATGCGAAAAAATAAATGTTCTGAAGTGGCTGTCACAAAGTCCTGATTTAAACCCCATAGAAAATATTTGGGAGTTGGTTAGTACAAAAATCCAGTGGAAAAATGTAAAAAATGCAACTGAACTCTTTGAAAAACTGTCAGAGGCCTGGAATAGCATTGACAGAAATGTTTTCAATATTTGATCGAATCAATGCCGAAGAGGTGTGCAGATGTGATTAGGGCAAAAGGATATCACACCAAATATTAAAAAAAATAATTACGTAATCAGTTTTTAGAAAATTGCTTTTTGTTCCAAACATTTTGTCCAACTTATTTTTTATTTTCTTGTCTCAAAAATATAACACACTTTTAACAAAATTATAAGTGTACTCATTTTTACCTAAAACGCTTTATCTAACTATTAATAAATATAAGTAATGCTTATGTCACATAATTAATTGCCAAAGTTCCAACCATTATGTCTAATACTGTAAATAGGTATAGACTTATTATTCTGTTGATTATTTTATGTATCATACAAAGATTGCTTCTCATTTATACTGTGTAATAATACCAGAGGACTTTCAACAAGAGGATATGAAACCGAACTCCTTTAGTCAATTACATCATTCGCATTCCTAATCCTTCTTCTATGGGTCTGGGGCCTCACTTTGGACATGCCCTCTTTGTTATCAGCAACAACTAGTTCACCTGTACCTACAGCCTAAATTTGCTTTGGGGTTTTATAAAATTGAGTTTCTTTGGCAATAATTTCACAGCACTTTTATTGTGAACTTGACATGTCAAAAAGGTAATAATTCTGGTTAAAGAACAATGCAATTAGGAAAAATAAATAACACAAATCTCTCTATAACTGACACATTTCTAAAGACAGAATTTTCATGGTCCCAAATTGATAAAGGAGATTTTTTTCTGGACTATAATATAATCTTTCTTATGTATAAAATAAAGTTGAAACACCCATTTAGAGCCTTGCGTACTTGTTAAAATCTATGCTGTATATAAGCTCCATCTCATAAGATCAAATGAACCTACTAAAGTGAATTTACATTTCAAATATTACGTGTGACAGTTAGTTTTGGGGGATTTTATGCAAGAAATTCTCTTCTCTCTCATATTTCAGCACCTTAAATTATATTGTTGTGTAAATGAACTGCACAATAAGTTACTGTATTCGATTAAAATGCAATTAAAGTGGTGAAAAATGCCAATTAGTCTTGCTTAATTAGCAGGACACAATATACGATGTGTCCGGCACGGAGTCTCACTGTACTTTCTGTTACTTCTGTTCTACCACATACTATGTGATAGATATTTTACTACATATTTTTTTTTTATTGAATATCCAGATGAAGTTTTAGTTTGTAGGTTTTTTATTAAGATAAATTTGTGAATTCGTTATTATAGATCTTCAGATCTTCCCAAACAGTTGGATTATTGAACCCCCACTGTGCTCGTGAAACAGACATTGCCTTATTTGGATTAAGTGTATTACATCCTCTACACCATGAAAAGCAACATAATAATAGGTTTCCGCCTCTAATAGGCTATGATGGTAAAGGCATATTCGATAGTTTATCGCAAAAAGTTTTCTACAAGACGACACTTATTAAAATAATTTATTTTTACGCCGGCTATGTATCAATCAGCACAACAGTTTCCGCAATTCTATATAATCTGAGTGCACAACAATACTGACCTATGTATGTTGCAGCATAGTTCGGTATTATCAAATTGTAGTTCAGAAATTCACTTTTCGACAGTAGCATGTGAAGGAAGTTTATGCGAGATATTATTAAATAAATCAAATTCACTTCTCATATAGCCGTTAGAATCCTATGACAAAATTAAACACAGCTCTTGCCCTGCCGTATATCGCATACTATTTCAACGGGTTTCATACAGTGAAGGTTATGGATAAAGTAAGTGATGGTATATTTATTTTTAGTAGGTATGGAGACGGTTGGGCCTGGGAACGTTTTGAAGACCGCGGGAAAATTGAAACTTGCGTTTTTACCTAATTCACAGAAATTTTAGGCGCCGGCACGCGTCATATTGAGATCAAGGGATGCTGCTAGACA
Source organism: Rosalia funebris (assembly GCA_037954035.1). Classification (NCBI taxonomy): domain Eukaryota; kingdom Metazoa; phylum Arthropoda; class Insecta; order Coleoptera; family Cerambycidae; genus Rosalia; species Rosalia funebris. Next base: position 13,327,105 of record JAZFAV010000034.1, on the reverse strand, counting down.
GGTGTTAATTACAGGTGCGCCGCAGGCCAGGGCTTCGCCCCAAGGCTCCTTAGGCCTTCACCCCAGGGCCCCTTAGGTCTTCGCCTTAGGGCGCCCATGTATCGCCCTCGTGAAGAGGGGTTTGAGGGCATGTTTGAAGCCGGTAGCGGTCGCGAGAGCGATACGGAGTCTCCGCAGCCAGCCGCGATCGGTTATAACTTAGAAGAGAGCAAAGGGGAGTGCGCGTGCTAACAATCGAACTTTTTCCACGACCGTCTGACCCAAGCTCATAGTCAGATAGGTAGATTTGTTGGAGTACCACAATAAAATTCAATTAGGTACAACCTATTGAAATAACAAAATAAAAAAAGATGTATAAAAAGTTTAAAAATTGTTCACTTAAACGATAAGTAATAACATACAATTTACTTAGTAGTTTTTAGTCCTGTATTACAAAAATAGCTGCTTATAAATGCTGATTAATTAATTATTTTCATTTATTGATAAATCAGCTATATACGATATAAACTTTATTTATATTCGCATAAAGGATGTACAGATACCTGTAATATATAAAGTTTTGTGTAGTACAGTTCCAGAAATTTCAGTTGTTCAACACTGGTGGTATCTCTAATTTACATAAGCTGACTTAATCATATTTATATAAAAGTTAATCAAAGATCATTAGCTCACATAAAATATGATTTTTCTATAAATAAGTTAATAATTTAAAATAATGTACTGTCTGTCACAATCTTTCAGTAAATAAGCATTGAATATACAAAATGTTCAAGTCGAAAAAGAAAGCCCTTGTATGGTAAGATTTACTATTTAAACGGGTTTCATACAGTGAAGGTTACGGATAAAGTAAGTGACGGTATATTTATTTTAACCTTCTACTTTAATGATTATCAGTATTAGTACACATTATTTGGTTATTTTGAGTATATAAAACTTTAAATGCTTTGTGTTTGTCTTTAATGCTGTATCAACAAACTATAGCAATTATCCAGACAAATTCAAAATACCTTAATATTTAGTTTTCTTCCATAACTACATACATTATTTTCTGTAATGAGTTTAAAAATTATTTTAATATACCTATATATAAAGATTGATAATTCATTGATTATGATTCATTGAATATTTTTTATTTCCAAACTCTGTAAGAATAACTACATGGTTTTACAAATAACATTGGAACTATTAAAAACTATTATATATAATCTAAAACTAGTTAAATGAGTAAAAATAATTTATTATTGCGATATAACTTATATCGGAAGTGTTTAAAGCTAATTGTCAATTGTTTTTGTAAATGAAGATTAATATGTGACAGTTATATGAAAGGTAAAATATTATTAAGTTTATCTCTGAACCGATTGTACATAAAACTTGTTACATATAATTGGTAAAAATATTTCTTGCTTTCCCATGAATACATTAATTTATTTATGCCTGCTTCAAAACAGATCCAAAATTTTACAACGCCATTTAGTGTGTCTTTTTTCATATTATTATCGACTACATATATATGGAATATTTAATGTTACTGTGCACTTTACAATAATTATAGTTCTTCAGTTTTTTTAATAATATTATTCATTTCAAAAAATAAAACCCGCCACTGGTAGGATTTGACATTTGTCCCAGATTGGAACCGAACGACATACAACTGTTTCGAACTTATTAGTTCTCATCAGTGCCGTATACGGTACGCCGATCCAGGACAAATGCCGAATGAAATTTGTGGGATATACATCTTTATCGATATGATCTATGTCAGTAACATATATGTCGGAAATCGAGAAAGGAACTACCTGTGGCGGGTTTTATTTTTTGAAACCTTATCTGATCGTGCAGAAACACGAGAAAGAGGTCGGGGATCGCTTTTAGGTATAATTCAATGCCTGGCGGGGCTTTAGTCCGAGGAGTAGTTGTTTCCTATAGGGATTATGTAATAGCCTTGCTATTCGGGAACTACTTTGATAACGGCTTGGCGGTTTGGTAGTACCTTGAATATTGCAGTTTCCATTATCTAACACTAAAGCTAAATTTGTCCGTCATATTCACGGAAGATAATTTTTCATTGTCGTTGCATTCACTTAATGTGTCAAATGCGTGTTCTTCAGTGTTTGAAAAATTGAGAATTATAAGACTGTTCCATTGTCTGTTTCACAAACATCCTGTATACGTTTTTGAACAAATTTTGTTTTTATGGAGTAAGGCATTTCTTAAATTATGCATTGTGGAAAAAACTGTAGTAAAAGATTATAGAGAAATGATTCACCACATAATGCCAATTTCTTGTTTGGGCAACAAACTAATTTATTTTTTTTAAAGAGCACCTTATAATTTTCTTTGTTTCTATGCATAAAAGAACGTTGCAAACACGCAATAGCATATTTTAATGACGTTGAAGTTTGTGAAAAATAGTTTTTAATTGATCTACGTGCATGTTACTTTCATGTAATATGAAAACGTTTTAATCTTCTCTATTTCCTGTTCACGTAAAAAGGTAAAAGCTATTAACTGTGTTAGATGTAAAAAGAGTAATTTAAAAGATGTCCTTTCAGTGGATAGATCTGAATATATTTTTAATTAAAATGAAGTCATTTGTATTGTTCCACTTATAATTAGTAAGACCTAATTTTGAAATTTTCAAGTGTTAACTATTTAGATACTTGCTCAAAGCTGATGAACTATCTAGTGAAAGGCTCAGAAGCTATTGTGATAAAAAATATCTCTAAGTAATAATTGAAATTATATTGATTAAAATTTGTTTAGTATATGAAGTTGTTTCTTTTATGGTCCTGAATACTGGGAATGCTGATTTTAAGTTAGGCAACTTGAATGTTTACTTTGATTTGAAAGAGAATAAAAAATAACAATGTTCACTAATTTTGGTATCCCTCATAGTTGGAGCAAAATTTGGTTAACAACTACATAATTAATCCTGTGTCATTGTCATATTTAAAAAATTATATTTAAATTGCTTGGCAGTCAAGTCCAAAACTTATTGGAAATGAAATAGGCAATGTACAGGGTGCTTACTAGGTAGTATTTATACAAGGGGTATTGATTTTTTAAGGGTGTATCTTCAAATGCATTTTTAAGTTTACATTAAAACAAAATAACTATTTTGCTACTAAATCTTTACCGATATTTTGAAAACTGGGATTGGGCCCCTTAATAATTTTTATTATCAGGAACACTGAAGAATAATCTTGACTTTGATTGTCGAAATCAGACTCAACATTTAAATTATCTGTAATTTTTCTAACCACCATTTCTAACTAAATACCATTTATTACATGTTTCATTCTGTACAGAATAATTTTGATTGAATAATTTGGATGACCGAAGTTACAAACAGATACGGGATGAGAGTGACACAATTTGCCACTGCCAACAATTTGAAAGTAATTAGTACATGCTTCCCACACAAAGAAATATACTTAGGAACATGGAGAATACCAGGCACTAATAATGTGAACCAAATAGACCATATACTAATATCAAAAAGATGGGTCTCCTCAATAGAGGATGCTCGAGTATATCGTGAAGCAAACAGCGAATCAGACCACTATTTACTAGTAGCCAGATACAAACACCGAATAGCAATTGTAAACGCGGAACGGACGAAAAGAACAAAAAAATGGGATGTAGATAAGCTAAGAAATGGCCGCATAAACAAATTTATCAAGGAGAAACTGGAAGAAAACTCCTAGAAAACGAACACCAGCAAGAACTTAGTATAGATGAGGAATGGAACATAATCAAAGAAACTATAACAGAAACCGCCGGTGAAGTAATGGGAGAAGAAAGTAATAAGAAAAACAATTGGTATGATGGGGAATGTAGAGAGGCTGTGAAAGTGAAAAATGACGCATGGAAAAAAGCATTACAAAGAAATACAAGAGCAAATCAGGTAGAATATAACAATAAAAGATTAGCAAACCGAATCTGCGAAGAAAAAAGCGAGAAGAAATGAATAAAAAAGTAGAAGAAATAATAGAGATTAGTAATAAGAGATCTGAAAGCAGAAAGTTTTACAACAACGTTAAAGAGTATACAAAAGAATTCGCACCACGATTAAACATATATAAAGACAAAAACGAAAAGAACTTAACAGAAAAGCCGGATATATTATAGAAGATGGAAAGAATATTTTGAAGAGGTACTAGAAGGAGAACAGCAGTAACAGGAAGAGGAGAATGAAATAACATACTATAGTGCAGAACCCCAAGTAGAACCACCATCGTATGAAGAGGTAACGAAAGTAATAAAAGATCTGAAAAACAGGAAAGCGCCAAGTGCTGATGAAATAGTAGCGGACCTAATAAAGAACGGAGGAGAGAGACTTTGGAGACAAATGCACAAACTAATACTACATATCTGGGAGCAAGAAAAGATGCCAAAGGACTGGAAACTAGGAATTATCCTCCCGATACACAAAAAAAGTGATAAGACCAATTGTAGTAATTATAGAGGAATAACACTACTTAGTGTCCCTTATAAAATATTATCAGGGATGATCCATAATCGAATGACACCCTACTCAGAAGAAATACTAGGCAAATACCAATGTAGATTCAGGAAAAATAGATCAACCACAAACCACCTGTGTACGTTAAGACAAATACAGGAGAAATGCTATGAATATAACATAGATATGCATTATCTGTTTATAGACTTCAAACAGGCTTTCGACAAAGTACATAGGAAGAAAATGCTACAAAGTATAACCCTCCTAGGAATACCCCGACAATTAGTAAAAATGGTAGAAGTCACCATGGCGGACTCTACAGCAAATATAAGAGTACAACAGCAGCTCAGCGAAGAATTTAAGGTGAAAGCCGGGGTAAGACAAGGAGACGCTCTCTCAGCAGTGATTTTCAACTTAGTACTAGAAGCAGCTATCAGAAAAGTGAATAGAGCTGGAAGCATCATAAATAAATCCACGCAAATACTTGGGTATGCGGACGATATTACTATAATTGCACGTGACCTTGCCTCCCTGAATCAAACTGCCATAGATCTTGAGCCACAGGTAAATAAAGGAGGCCTACAAGTGAACAAAGACAAAACGAAATATATGTATTGCTGCAGGAATCCCCCAATACAATTACCAAATATTAATATAAACGGCGGTCAGATTAAAAACGTCAAGACATTCAATTTCCTTAGCACCAAAGTTGCCAATAATGGTAACGTCCAAGGTGAAATAAGCGCAAGAATCCCAAAAGGAAATAAATGCTACTATGCTTATTTAAAATTAATAAAGAGCAACATACTAAATAGAAGATCTAAGATCACAATCTATAAGACACTTATAAGACCCATAGTAACCTATGGATGTGAAACATGGACACTAACAAACAATGATGAAAATCAATTAAGAATATTTGAGAGAAAGATCATTAGAAGAATATACGGCCCAGTGCAAAAAAACGGTATGTGGAGAATAAGAATGAATCACGAAATTGATGCACTTATAAAAGGAGAGGATATAGTAAGATGCATAAAAAGTCAAAGGATAAGGTGGTTAGGACATGTATACAGGATGGAGGGCGAGAGAATTGTGAAGAGAATCCTTCAATGGAAACCTCAAAACACAAGACCAAAAGGGCGACCCAAGAAAAGGTGGATAGATGATGTGGAGGAATACCTAAAAACTCTAAGATTAGGAAACTGGAGGAGAATAGCAGTAGATAGAACCAGATGGAGGAACATAGTAGAGCAAGCCAAAACCCACCAAGGGTTATGAGCTAAAAGAAGAAGAAGAATTTGGATGACCCAAATTCTATACAATTTCGACCTTTTTTAACCAATTTTCAGAAAGGTAAATTTTCATTTTTATTTTATGAAAAAGCAAAAGTAGGAGACTAGTTTTTCACAAACATTGAAAGATTATACGCCCCTTGATCCATATTTCATCAACCCAGTTGGCATCATCAGATGATTAATAATTTATCACCTACAACTAAATCTAAAAAACCTAAATCGTAATCATCCCCTGATGATTCCAACTTAATTTGTATGCCTTCTGGTGTTTGGAGAAGAATGGAATGGTTTGTGGCAACAATGCTTGTTGCTGCATCCAAGATTTCAAGCCTGCCCCAGTATTACTAGGAGTTGCTTATTTAGTCTTCATATGTGCAGGTATATTTCTTTTGTCAATTATAGCAACGAAATGCAAACAAAAATAATCCAACTGCCTTTGAAGTTAAAAATGTTATTCTTTTTTTATTTGCAAGTTTTTAGCAGATTTTAGTTAAAAGTATTTTGCTACGACTTCTCCCCCTTAAAGGAAGAATCCCCCATCAAACTGAACTTGTTACCAATGTTTTATCAACCATTCCAAGTAGTCTCTTCAGAGCTATTTTCTGAAATATCGCTGTCAAGACATGCAGCAGTAGACACCAATGCTAACAGCAAATTGCAACAAACAGCCCTGAAGATCACCTATAATAGATGACGAAACATTGGCAATAAGTTTTACATGTACCCTAGAAGGTAAAGTGTGATTATTCCAAATAAGACCATCATCTATCATGGTTTTAATGCATAACTAGTTTTTGTACAATTTTTATGAAATTCTTACTCTTTATTATACCCAAAACACCCATATTTTGAGTAGAATAAATAATCAGATTATCTACTCACTGCAGAAGTATCCTTGATATTGATATTTAAATAATTATGTAAAGGAAAGTAGGGATATTCTAAGCACAGGATAAATCTTGTTTAACACAAAATATGTTACTTTTGTAGTTGTGTGTATTTGAATTAGCACACACTAAGGTAAAATTTAAACTATGACGTATTTTTACATAAGTTTCTTCCCAAGGTATTTGACATATTCAGTTTAAACATTTTCGTTTAAAATTAACTTGTTTTCACATACCATGTTGAAATATGTTTTCATATTTTATTTCATAGCGTATGTATTTTCCTAAAAATATGCAGGAAGTAGGAAAAAAAGACATTGAGCAGTTTCTTAAAAAAACTTATTATTTATTAATTGACAATTGAAACACAGAAGTTTAGAAATGAAATCAAGAAGCATAACACAAAAGGAAATTATTCATATTTCAAAGAGAACTTAAAACATCTAACTAAAAACACAATATAAAACGAAATCGTATCAGACCTAAATAACAGGAGAACCAAGATTGATAACATTTAACTGCTGAAAGAAAATTTGTTTTTAAAAGAAATTAGATAATTTACAATATTATATGTGATGGGTTTACTAATACCTGACCTTTTATTGTATTATATTATATTCACAGTGAAGAACAATATCAATGGAATAAATAACCATTTTTTTTTCACAAAAACGTTGAAGCCTGTTGATTCCTTATTTTGAATTAACATTGTTTCACCTAGATGACAACTTTGTATTGCTTTTCCATGTCCTCGAAGTAATATCTGGTTACTTTAAATATAACACCCTGTAGGAACAAAAATTGATTTTGTTCCATTGTGAGCACAGTGAATAAACTACAAATACATATGAAAGAAGACAAAACAGAAAATTATGTACAATATATTACAAATATGTATTTCTGGATTGTACTATCAAACAATATTATTGTCACTATTAGATCAACATGACATTTAGATTGCCCCAACTGAAAATGTAATGACATTACTATATGATAAAACTGTCTTCTATGCCTTCTGGCATAACATGTCATCTGAGATACCTATAAAATGATACAAAATAACTGCCAAAAATCAAATTAAACAGGAATCGCCATGATTCATGTTGACATATATAAAAAAATTGATTTACAAAAATGTCCCTCTTTATGTGAGATTGCACATCTTTTAGTATGACGTACAAAAATGTACAACAGATATAATTCTATATTTAACTGTATATAACTAAGTGTAGATTTAATTATAAGAGTAAATCTAAAAAATACAAAGTATGTAATAAACAGTATCTTAAAGTGCACTTTTTTAAATATACTTTCTTCTATATCCTTAAATAAACAAGATCTCAAAAAAATTAGAGAGCAATTTTCTACAATGCACAGTACAGTTATAGCAACATGGTGAGTTTTAATCTTTTAATTTTGTCTACATAATCGAGAAATTTAATATATTCTTCTGTACCAAACTGCCTGTCTTAGTACTTATAAAACATCTTTATGTTAAAAACAGTGCATTTTAGAACAAATGTTAATAGTTGGATTGGCATTGTATATGTTTTTAGGGCACTCTGTATGCAATATAATAAATATTTTGGAAACTAGAACTGCTAATATTTCACTAAGTTACTTTTATATAATATTCACATATCAAAAGATTAAGATGATGCCGATAACAAGATATACGCAATACCAACAACCATGATTAATATTTAAGTATTTAAAAATTTTTTTATTGATAGACTGATAATGACTTACTTTAATAAATGTGGAAAAGTATATATATTTTAAATTTGAGTGAATAATCATACTCAGTAAATTTATTATAATGTAATAAAATCCACACATAGTCAATAATTTCTACTGTATAAAATGAATATAGTGAAAAATATGAAAATATTTAGTAGTTTAAAAATACCATTTACTAATTTCTCCTTTTTCTTTTAAAATAAGTGTACTAACCAAATTCATACAAGATAGAAACAATTTGGAACTTCCTTATTATGTCATAAATACTCTAATTAATATCTTACGAAAATTTTCTAATTATAACTGGTATAGACAGCATTATTTAACTCTAAAATTACTTGATTCAAAAATGTTGTACATCAGTCAGTTAAAAAGTTAATTGTATAAAAGATTAAAATTTGTTTTGAAAATATGGTGCTTGAAATATATTGATAAATAGGTATGTTTATACAGATAGATTTTTTTATCTTGAAGCAAGTATAATACAATTAAATAAAGCTGAATAAGTCAGCCGTTTCTTATTAAGCCTATATCATTAATAAAAGTCATCAATACAAGTAATAAAAAACAGTCTTTGCATTTACAAAATGTCATACAAAATACCTACATAGTAATAGAGTTGCATGTACAGAAGTAATTAGAGTTAAAATTATCATTGTATACTATAAGTGGTAGGTATTTCTTGTACTATTTTCAATTTATTTAACAACAACCATTCGATCAACTAGTTTAATATAATTTGTTTAAATTTATCATAGTTTGTACCACGTTGGTTTATTATAGTACCAATTAGGCTCTGTCAATGGCTTCAGCAGAAAACACCAAGCTATGAAACCGATAAAAAACAAACTTGTTATAACCATCTTTTTGTTTCGTTTATAAGTACTAATTTCTATTATTTCCGGAAAGCCCATATGGTTACAGAAAGCGTGCACTATGAAGAGTGAAATAAAATGACCTGTTCTGTAGAAAATATAAGAAGAATACATTCCAAAAATCGTTGTATACACAAATTGGAAACCTAAAATTGACAAGGATTAGAGTAAGGTGATATTGTCAAGTCCTAGAACTTACATGAAATTTTTAATGCTGTGTTAAAATCCATTCCCATATATTTTATTCTTTCTCTCATATGGTGGAAGTGAGCTAAAACGATTAAATGAAAAGAGAAACAAATTATTCACATTATTTCTTACCAACTCCAAAAAATAATGGACTAATTATTACAGCTGTGGTAGGTTTAAAACATTGTAGAAGTAATGGTAACATACAACTACGGTAAGTGAATTCTTCTGATAATGGTGCAGCAATATGATTTCGTATCCAAATTAAATTAGTAACATTGGAGAACCAGTACATTTCCTCTGAAAGAAGATAAAGGTTTCGCATATTGTAAAACTATTTTTACTTTTTAATAATATTGTTTTGTTATCCAAAAATACCGTTTGCACTCGCTAACTATGGTGGCATATTTGGGAGATCTTTAAAATTAGTTTATTTTAAATTTTGCGAATCCTTAAAATAAACAGTATATTATTTTATTTTTACCTGTATATAGCTTAGATAGCCCACTATACAATTCCATGGATATAGGCCCCAGAAACAGAATCATTGTCAAAAATAAGGGCATAAATATAGCCTGGCATAGTCCTTCGGTTTTCAGTCCCAATATTTCTAAGAAAGATACCTAGAATATGAGAGCCTTTACTTATTTTACTAGAAAAGGGGCTTTTACACACCTTTTCTAAAATCGTTTTATCTAATCCTACGTATAGAAAACATGGAGCAATAAATAACATAACAAACGCACTAACAAATCTTTTCTTAATAGTTGTTGGATGATCTCTGAAAAAAATAAATAGTTTCATCTTAAAATTTAAGAAAAAATGTTTAAGCGGTGATAACACGCGGCTATTACGAGTTCTGTCCAATCAGAGGCAAGCTTTTTGAAAAATATTTGCTTCTAGTTGGCTAAAACTTTTAATACTCGCATATTATAGTAATATGAATGGTCCATCAAAGATCCGATTATCTCCTCTTGACTTATGAGCACTACTCATTGATGCCCATTTGATCAAAAAACTTGTTTTAAATTTATATTAACAGCTTTACACTTACTTTAAATTCATCAAAAATTATATTAAAGCATATACATAAGTATGTATGTTATTAACAATTAATCTTAATCTTAATTCTTTACTCCTAAATCATCAATATTATGTTAACATTTAAATAATATCGCGTACTATTAGGTATTTCTGTATTTGATTGTCTACAGTTGTTGACCAGTGAAGTGCAAAATCTATTTACATGATATCACTGGAATAAATCTGTTTTGAAATATGGTTTTCATGACGTAGATACATTTCTATCGAGAATATAGATGAAGCTACCTTATACGTCGAGTTACCTTGATGACATGTAAATGGGAAATGGAATTGCCTATGACGTAATATAGAGGTGGGTTCATTTTGATACATTATTTAAAATCTGTGGCGCTTCCCCTTCGTTAAAATTTCTTCCACATAACAAATACAACTACATGGTGAGTATTCTAGAAGACTTTATCAGGAATAAAGGAAAGCAAGAAGTAAAAATATAAATACGATTTTTTTTAGAAGTGGCGGCAAATTTAAATATTTTTTGCATTCAAGTCAGTGACATAACCTACGAGCAAAGAGACAGATTTTTGCTCGTAGGACATAACACATTTTTAACGTTCACTTGCCTCGACAATACTTTTATTTATAATGTTGGCATATGTCTATCACAGTTTTATTTTAGAGTGAACCGAAAATAAATGATCAATTCAATATTTTCACTATTCTTATACTGTTCTATTTCTCTTTTATATTCGTAGTGTCACTGTTTAAATATCTTGCAAATATTGCTATATGGAGTTAATAGCAAGTGTTATTAAGTTTAAATTTAACAAATTCAATTTTTCAATCAATTGCAAATTGTTATAATAAATAAGTCGTAGTATATTCCCCACAAACCTCATCATTTTATATAAGTATGTTGGTCCATTTATTCTACAAATTTAAATGTAGTTACAAGAACGCGTAAGCTTTCATCATTAATTTAGCTTTATTATAATAAAATAACGCGTACAGTTACTCGCAAGTAGGGTGAATATTATAAATTAGGATATACGTATGTAGGCACTTTTTGTTCCCACGGTATTTCTCCATGATCCGTTCGCATGAAACAGTGAACGGTTTTACATTAGGGTGCGCGGTGCGGTGTGAGGGGTAAGAGACGTATCTCCGTCTGCAGTGAAGTTTTGTTTAGAAAACGGTGTTGGTGCAAAAGAAAATTAACAAATTAAACTTACCTGCTATAAGGGCTGTTCCATACATGAATACTGGCTAGGTAGGCGACTGATAATAGAAAACAAAGGAGAATTGAAATAAAACAATTGAAAATTGCATTGAAATCTTGCTCCATTCTGACATTTTACGCGTCACGTGACCCGGCTGTCTTGCAGCCATTGGATCCGACGGGCTACCCTGCGCCGTGTCTGTCTTGCAACCGTACTTCTCTGAAAATGGCCGCTAATGGTAGTGCTAGTGTTTCCTTTGTTTAGGACTTAAAAAATAAGTGAGTGAGTGTATTGTGAAGATGCCGAGCGCCTCTTTTACGGCCTCCAGGTCGTATGTGAGGAGATCCAGAAGGAAAGGTGCAAACAGGATACCCACACCGTCGAGAACAACCTCTGGTAAGTAGACTGGCTCGTCTGGAAATTGTTAAGTCGACCCGAATATTGTATACGATTCGAAACTTCTAGGGCACAAAATCAATTATTCTGGCCTAGTAATGCTTAAAAATAAAATAAAACTGTCTTTCTAGTCGATATTGAAATGGGTTTAGGCGTAGGGGACCTGCCTCGTTTATTTGTCAATTGAAATGTCATCCAACATCCAATAAATATACATAAAAATAACAGGGCAGCCTACATAGCTAGATAAAGATAAGTATACCCGGGCATATCAGGCCAAATATGTCTCAGAGGATGGAGTATTGATAAAAATTTATGATTTTGTTCTAACTGATGTAATGTATGAATTTTATTGACCAGTGGAAGAATCCTTTGCTTGCTGACATTTTTATTCATTTCGTTTTTTTAAATAAGGTTTTCTACTAGAATAATTATTTCCTTTTCATGGAATTGAAAGTCAGTGAAGGAAATAAAAACTAACCGAATGTATAAAAGTACATTTAATATTATTCTTTGTTCAATTTTAAATTTTTTTGTCGATGTGTAGGTATCTTGTTCAATATAAATAATTATTTTAAATTTAACAGCTTGAATAGTTTAATAATTAATTATCATACTTCTTTTTTGGTTTTGGTATTTCGAACACGAACCTTAAAATGTAAAGATTAGTCTACTTTTATTTTTTGTTGGCGCTATCAGCTACGGAATATTACATGCTTAGGGTCCCTTGTACATACAACTATAGAATTTATGATAAGTTTTCTTTCCCACGTTCATTTTTCCAACATTTAAATAGTAAGCCATCTATCCAGTCTTCGGTTTACACCTGTATAAGTTCAACAAATAGGTATAACATAAAATTTATTCAAGTTATAAGATAAATTATGTAAAGCTATATTTGCGTTAAATAAAAAATATATAATTTTTACAAAAAATCTAAATGGCACTCACCATTTGGAAGTTATTGATTTTTAAAAATACTGAATACATTTAAAATGGTGTAGGTATCTGTAGGTATCTTTTACCTTTTTTTTTTGTGTGTAAAATGAAATCAATTTTGCTATGTAAAATTTTACTTTAAATTCCATGGGCCTGATGCATAATAGATTTGTAATAAATTGGACATACATAACCTATATCGTACAATGATTATTAGTTTTTAGAAATACCTCTTCATAAAAAACTAATAACTTGTATTTTTGTTTTATGTATACAATTAGGAACTTAATACATATGGTACAAAAGCCTTTGAAAATAGAAACTGACAGCTGACAGATAGAAATTCTTGGGAACTGTAGGGAATTTTTATTCTGAGGATGTTAACACTCAAAGGAATATAGTTTTATGTATCTATAATAATTATTAAACCAAAGAGAAGTTGTTTTGTTTCTTGCTGTTTACAGTTATGCAATAAAGCATTTTAATTTGTACTGACAGTAAAATAATATTAATTGTGTTTTTTTATCATTTAAATTATCTAATAAACACTTGTGTTTTATTTGAATTCATTACGCGTTCATTGATATAAAACGATTAGGTGATTACTTTTCAGTGGTGCAAGGAAATGTGATTTATTATAATAACAGTCCAAGTAATTTTTTTTATTCATATTATATGCATGTCATGGTACTTCATATTAAATTTTTAGTTCTATGTACAGTACTTTATCTGTGCGTAGATACGGCTATAGGCGTTAGCTGTATTAAGAGATTTTTTTTATTTGAAACGAGAACAGCAAGCCGTCAGTTACTGCAAATCAATTTGGTACAAACAATGCCGCAATAGCGAATTGTAATAAAAAGCAACACCGCGAATTTCATTCAATTTTTTTTTGATCGAATTAAATCTCGACTCTAATAAAAAGAAAATACCGGAGGGTCATCGACTATACAGTAGGTGTAACGTTCCCAGCAGTATAGTAAGCCGTCGTGATTGATTCAGTACCTGTCTATCACTTCTGTAAAATATATAAAAAGAATTATTTCCTGTGAGGTTATGGCAGCACTTGTTTCATTTCGGATCTTTATTACTCAGTGAGACGTTGCATATCTGCATTCTGCAGTTAAGCGAGCTGTCAAACTAAATCCAATATGGCGGTGTGGGGCAAATAACGGGCTCATATATGTTTTCGACATTGTTTCTGACTACAGTCCCTGCTCACTTTATTAGACTCAGTTGCAAAATAGTTGTTTTTTGAGATGTATAAATAATATTGGCTTTGTTAAGTATATGTACATGAGAATAAAGCGTGATTTCACATTTTTGATTATTTATTATACAAAAAAAAATATATTGTTACTAATTACTGAACATATTTTTATACTACTAATATTTTGTCAAACCGCCTTTGGCTTTTATTAGTGCGTCCACCCTTCGAGGCATGCTGTTTATGCAGTTTTTTGCAATTTCCTTTAATTGGTCATTATGGTTCCAATGATAAATTATTCTCTCAATTAATTGAATCTTATTGGTTATGTTTTCCTTTGCTAATTCTCGTTTTAAGCATTCTCACACATTCTCGATAGGGTTCATGTCTGGCGAGTTTCCTGGCCATAAGGGTATTCCTTGTTCTGCTAAGAATTTTTTTATATTCTTGGCTGTATGACAATGGGTCCCGTCTTGCATAAATATCTTACGACCATTTCCAAACCATTCGCTCATCTGTGGGATCAATTTTATTTGGAGAACCTTTTTATATTGATCTTGCGGCATGGTTCCTTCTACGACATAAAGCCTTCCCAATCCCTTCCCACTTATGACAGACCATATTATCACAGATGTAGGATGCTTCACTCTCTTTACTACACAATCTGTATTAAACTTTTCACCTGGACGTCTTCAAACAAACTGGGTTTTATCATCCATAATTTGAAAAGTTACTTCATCGCTAAAGCAGACCTGGAGACATGTACAAAAATAAGAAAACCACAAAACAAAATAAATTTTAATGACCTACCATTTGCCAGTCATCGACAGAAAGCCTTTTATGCAAAATATCCCAATTCTGCCTCTTCTTGACCATGGCTGGTGTTAGTTTTGGTTTTTTAACTGGTCTTCGACATTTGAAACACAAACCGTACAAATTTCTTCGTACAGTAGCCACCGATATCTTGTAGCCTGCCTCAGAAACTTATTCCTTATTTCACTGTGGGTCGCCCTTCTGTATTCCACAGCCATATTTCTTAAGAATCTCTGCCTTCTAGGAGTTATCAGTGATTTTCTGCCATAGCAACCTGTCCGAGCCGAACCAACAGGTAGGTCCGCTTGCAATTTTTGACTCAACCGTCGAACTGATGATTGGGATATCCCACATTTATTTGCAATTTCCCGTTGACTGTATTCAGTATTTCGTAAAAGTGCAATTACAGACGATTTTTCGTCCGAAGGAAGATCTTGACGTTTACTCATCTAAAAAAAATCCATTTAGGGGTTAGTCGACTGAAATTTTTGTAGCAAAAAGTATAAAAACCATTAATAATGGCATTATATAGTAAAATCATTACTCGCCTTTGAATTACTATAATGAAAATAGGAAAAGTTTAAAGCAAAACAATTATTTTCATCCAAAATCAACACAAGTTCCAGCTTGTGCTGGAACAGACATACAGAGCATAAAAAGTCACTTTCTGACAGTTGCATGAAAATTCTGCAATACCGACTGAATTATGTTATCAAATCGAAACCTTTTGGTTACGCATCTATCAATATTTATTTGTTGTAACATACGCATACCCATCAGACGCAAAGACTGATTTTAATATATGCCAGAAATTAAAAAACCGCGCTATGAGGGGTGAGTCTAATAAATTAGAGCAGGGACTGTATACTCATGTGTATGTAAATATAAATGATGACGATGGCTGTGTATAGTATATGGAAATTGATACTTTACTATGGAAATTGATAAAGATTTGATTTTAAAAGTTTAAAAATAAACCGTTTATTTTTATCGGTAAACACGATATAGCCAGCTGTGGCATATATTCCAGTACCAAAAACAAAATTATAAATAAATACCTATTGTTTTCTTGGGAGGCTTAGTTTTCAAATTATTTTTTTTTACTTTTTTCCGCTTAAAAGAATGATTTAATTTTCATTTTCAACGGAAAACACTTTATTTAACATATCATCTCAATAAACTGACGTTAAACATTAGAGAAGGGCTCCACATTAAAAAATATGGTAAATTTTAGGACAAGTTATTGGGCGAAACTGCTTTTCGCCCAATAACTTGTATCGATTATCTCTGATATAGGTAAGATTTAAAACACAATGTTTAGTGTTGTGATTAATGGCGGAAAATGTGTTTCCTTTATTTGCTTTTATTGTTGTGCTTATCCAATTTGTGGTCACAATGATTAATCCCTAGCCTCAAAATAGTTGAATTCGGAAACTGTTTGTATACACAGTGGTTTTCATGTAACTTATTCGTTAAAAGTTTTTCAGTACCTTACGAAAATGAAATTTAGAAAATTTGGTAGAAGGGGTAGTGATCTAAAAGTAAAATTACGTATAACTTCCAGTTATATCAGAAGTCGTCATCTTTATTATTTTGTACACAATGCAAAAAATTCATTTTTGAATTCTACCTAATTGGATTTCTTGTGTAGTTTCTATTAAAACTAATGACGTCAAATGTAACGTGATTAGCCAATCTTTTGTAATAAAAGGTGTAGAAAATCAACGGTTTTTATCTTAATTTGTAACCCCTTCTATATTTACTGTCACTCATATAACATATTAAAATTTTTTTGCGTATCTTTTTTGTGGGACACCACAAATTTATACAGCATATATACAACACCCGCCGTTGATGGATTTTATGAATGAGTTTACCATTCATGCAAACAGGTTACATGTTTTTTGTCAGACAAAAGAAGAAAAACGTGGATGTAAATGTTAATAAAGGCATGAATTAAAAAATGAATTGGTAAATATTTTGTAGAACAGAAATTGGTTTGGATTGCAAGATAACGCAAAAAAGTTGTTACTATTGTGTTGTGTAACTGCTTTTTACTGACTGATGCAATCATGGTTTTATTCACTGGAATTATTTTCGCAGACTTAGATTCGATTGATCGTCTTGAAAATAGCTGAATAGGTATTCATCCTAGCCGCACAAGATTTAAATTATTTAGTTTTTAGGTAGGGTATAATTTAATTGTTTTACTAGACCCGCCTTTTTTTTTTTATAATCGCTTAGTGGGATAATTTGAATTTAGAAAGTTAATCAGCAGGTATTATTTAATTGTGTCTAATTAAATTTCGTGTGAAATAATACGAGATTAACAATTTTCTTTGTTAATTTTGTATCGAAGAAAGAAAGTGATGTTTTGTTGGTTCTTTAATTATATTGATAATAGGTGTTATAGTCAGGTTATTGTAACTTATTTCTAGTGTGTTTTCTTTATATGTAATTTGTACCGTTATTTAAATTCGGTTTGGTCCACTTTAGATTAGTTTTCTATTGCTTATTGGCTATTTATTTTATCTCGTCAATTATGTCACACTTGAAGTCGTTTTGGAATATAAATCGACTTCGTGCATCGGGCTAAATTAAAAATGTTATCAACATTTTAATGAAAGTTAAAATGAATATTTTTATGTTTTAAGCCAAGCAGATTTTTTAATCATATTGTGACGTGCGAGAAATTTGAGAATATATTTTTTTTTCCGAGATTAGAATTAAATAACTAAAAATACATACAAAAACCTATACCAAGGAATGAAATTCAATAATTCAATCCTTAGAAACTGCTTACCCAATTTCAGAAATACCGTTCCCAAGTTATCTGCTAGCTCAAGATATATAAATTGCATTTTGAAAATGCTTGATCCGAAAGAAACCTGTTAAATATCAGTGTTTGGTGGTGATGTAAAAGTATAAAAAAAGTTTTTATTGCCAAGACAAGTCACAGAAGTTAGTTTAGAAGTATCATGGCATTAGTTTTCCAACATTTTGAAGAAAAATCTTTAGTTAATAATCATCCATCTTATTCATATATGCGTATTTTCTAACTGGAAATTTCTACAAATTTACCTCCAACTGGAAATTCCCAGTGCAGCTTTTACCGCATTTTAACGAAACACCGCAATGGAACACATACGCTTTCCAAAAGCTTTGTCCATTTTATGCTACGCATTGGATGAAATTTGGACGACACCATAGACATTAGGCTCGATTTTGGCTAGCGGTGGGAGAGGAACCATTACAAATACATCATCGCCAAAGAATAGAACATACGCCCATGTTGATTGTCGCGGTTGTACTATACATGAGAGGGAAAATGCTACTGCGGAGCGATATTTTTAGTTTCTGATTATGGTACAGCAATTTTTTTTTATTGAAGATGAACCTAATTTGTTAAGTAGTGTTCTGCCGTTTTTCATCCGTCAGGTTCGGAATCATTTTGACCAATACTTTGGTTAAGACGTGGGTTACTAGAGGAAGACCTATAGAGAGACCAATAACGTCACCAGATCTTGTCCCTCTTTGTAGGAGTATCGTCTCCAACACACCTGCAGATCTGAAAAATCAGAAGAATGCTACAAATAAATGAAGAAATGATCCAAATTCTGTATTTACAAAGTGAGAAGTTAATTTATCAACTAAATCGATATGATTCCAGATAAAAGAACTTCTAATCGCAATAAACAAATTTGACTAGTATTTCTGCCGGTCACTGTATAAGTGCTTTGTTAATTGTTACGATGTTTGTTTTTTGTTGTAAAGAGTTTGGTGCCAATGATCTTTTAATTATATCTGTTAGAAACCATGTTATAGTTTTATCAATGCCTGTAAGATAAGATAACTAGTTTTTTTAATTACTGAAAGGTATATGTTGCTTCAGTTGATTTTTGCAATTTCTCATGGAAGTGTAATTTTATAACTGACGACCTACGAACATAGGGAAGTCTGCAGTGCCCATTTTGGCTTTGATTCCCTGTTAGGTACTATTATTCTGTAGACATAGGCAGTGTAGATGTGTAAAGAATATGACAGAAACATATGAAATGTAATGTATTATACATATTTTATTTATATTTATTTTTAAGATCAATTGAAATTTCAGTGATAATTGCAAAAATACTTGCACCTAGTCTTTCATATTTGCAGATTCTAGTTTTTATTACATAAATATAATGTCTGTTTATTTCATTTTTATTTTGTTTTTCGTTTGGTAAAAATAAAACAAAACAAGTATACATATTTAATATTAAATAGAATTGTTGACCATCAGTTGTTTTTGATGGAATAATTATACAGCAAGCGGCAGTCTACTAGGTGAACGGTATTTAGCTATTTATGCTGCATTTTTAGGTCAAAATCGGGGAAATTTACTTACGTACTATTTGCATACACCGAGATCCAAGATTGGCATTATACATTAATCAGTATTGTCAGCTTAAATATTTCTTATTCTGAAGGATACGCCTTTAGCCGTATTTCTGGTTTTAGCATCTAACAGAAAAGTCCAAGAGCACAATAATAATATAAATTTGTGCCAAAAAAAGTGGCTGCCAAACATGATTTCAATCAGTAATTATTTTAATGAACTTTAAAAAAGTATACCTAAAAAGTTGTTCCAGTTACTAGTAAAATACTAATTTTTCATCAGTAACCAAGATTCCAACTTCTGCAAGTATGTTGATTGGCATTATAATTTGTTTTTATTCACATAATTAAGAGAGAAAATATTAAATGAATACTAGCCAACTGGATTGGAGTGGAAACGTTATTATAAGGATGGATCTAATATAGAATACAGTAGCCAAAATATCAATGTCAAATTATTAACAGAAGTTAAAATATTTGTAGCCTCATAATTTACCGGGATGGCTCTTTTTTATGGCTTCTAAAGTTTTGGTTTCTATCCTAGTACCCTATATTCCTACCACTATGCCTTCTGCCGCTCGTTGTATTGCGATTGTGCACCCCATTCCTGTTTGTGCTTATCTAAGAAGTTCACTCGTTAATTCCCCTTGACTAGGTAATCCGTCTAGTAGCCTACCGCTTTCTGTATATAAATAAACAAACGAAACAAGATTTAACGTTTAATACAGTCTCTATTTTGATGTGAAGTACGCATCAAAAATATGGAAATGCATTAATTTTGTACATATTTGGCGATATTGGACTCTCAATCAACTCTTCACTAACGGTTTCACTACTCCTGATCCTCTGCGGGTTCATAAATGTCGTTTCTCCAACACGTTAAAATTTGTTGCTGTCACTAAACCGTAAAAAATCTAGCAATGAACCGGTTTCGAGTACAAGTTGAATATTAGGGAATGGAAAACCTACGTGAAACCTTTTTATTCCTGTGATTTATTTTGAATGGTGCTGGAATTTCCAAATTTAAATTTCATAACTAAATTATTTACATTTTTCCCCAGAATAATTATTAACCCAGTTCATGATTTCCATATTCAAGTTATTTTTTACCTCGTTCCTTTGTAAAATATATTGGTTGAACATTGTGTTCCTCCAATAATTAAAGTTTGAAAAATCATATAACATAATGTCACAATAATTAAATAATTGTGACAGTATTGGTTGCATTTCCATTTTAAGTTCACCTTGATTACCTTAAGCTTACCTTGATTTTTGTATCATTTTTAATTTTTTCCATATACAATTTTGAAATGCAAAATTGTTTTTATTTAAAAAAATTACACAAAAATGGACGTTGTCTTTCTAATAATAAATTAAATTGACCTAGAGGGCGGATACACATGAAAAAAATTGCTAGATGAGCAACCAATCCCTAGGTAGGTGCCAATTGCTTCTGGGGGGTCGAACCCGAACGTAAGTCCATAACAAACCATGGATAATTCTTACTTATCATTTTGCTCGCCCAGCTACTATGATGGCAAAGAAGTACATCATTTGAAATTGAAATTATCGTAGTAGTTTTTATGGTTTATATGGTTTCAAAGTATTGTATAGAGAAAACCAAGCGGTTGTTAAGGCGTCAAACTTCTGAGGAGTTTCACAAACAAGAGGAGGGCTCCTGCCTCTCTCCAACTATGTTTAAAATTTATCTCTGCAGCGCTTTAAAACAGCGGATAAGAAAATGCAGTCCCATGGGGATATGGATAGAGGACATTCACTTGTATACAATCCTCTTTGCAGATGATCAGGTACTTCTTGCGGAAGACCAGCAAGACATGACTTACATGATAAGCCAACTCATAGAAGAATTCACAAAATGGGGTTTAGAGATAAACATACAAGAGACAATACATGACTATAGGAGGCACAGGACAATACATGGAAACAGAAAGAGGAATAATAAAAAAAAAGTTAGACAGTACGAATACCTAGGAGTTACAATAGATGAAGACGGAAACGATAATAAAGATATACTAAAGAAAATAGGAAAAGGAAAAAATATAATTAAATCACTACACCCAATCCTGTGGAGTAAGAACCTAACAAAAAAATATATACATATCAGTCTATGATTCAGCCAGCACTGACGTATGGGTCAGAAGTGTGGGTTATAGATAAAAATATATCACAAAAACTTCTCTCAACCGAAATGATGTACTGGAGAAGATGTTCCGGTTTAACTTTTACTTGACCATGTAAGAAATGAGACCATTAGAGAAAAAATGGAAGTAAAAAATACTATAATGGACGATATAACTGAAAAGCAGTTAAAATGGTATGGACACCTGCAACGAATGAACGAAGAAAGGATACCATTAAAGGTTTCAAACTGGACATCAGCACAAAGAGATAAACGAGGAAGGCCACGAAAAAAATGGATTTCAAACATCCGCACCACAATGTTATCCATGGAGCGGAATAGGTGAATATCCGAGGGCGCGAGGTCTGAAGAATACGATGGATGGTGTAAAACATCCCACTCTTAACTCCAATAATTTTTTCCGGGTCTGCAGAGCAGTGCGAGGTCGAGCGTTGTTGTGATGGAGGACGACCTTCTTACGATTTACAAGTCCTGGGCGCTTTTTCTGCATGGTTTGGCTCAATTTTTGTAGTTGTTCTCAGTAAATGTCCGAATTTATTGTTTCGTTCCACAAAATAAATCATTCCTTTGAAATCCCACCAGACGGACAACAAAACTTTCCTAGGGTAAATGATCCACTTTTCATATTCTAGTAATCATATTTCTCAAAAAGGGATCGCTACGTTTACGAATCCTTAACATATCGCAGACGTTCATGCGAGTCATTAAATTGAATTCGCTAAGTTCGTGAGGAACCCAAACATCGAGTCTACTGACAAACCCAAGTTGTTAAAGTGATTCTGTACACTAGATTTTGATGTCCCGATTTTTTCTGTAAGCTCGCGTATGGTTTGGCGAGGATTTGCCTCAACTAAGGTTCGTAAATGCTCTGGAACGACTTCTTTAGGTCGGTCTGACCTTGGGGAGCCGGCGAGCGAAAAATCATCAGATCGAAATCTCTTGAACCACTTTTGACACTTATGCTTATCTTTTTTTGATCTTATGCCTTTTTTAAAATAAAAAAGCATCACGTACCTAAAATACTCGATTTCGCTCATTTTCAATTAAGCTCACACAACAATAATAAAACAAGTTCAGGAGTATAATGGCAGTAAACAATAGTTAAATATCAGGGTTAAATAGGGAGGAAGGCTTCAAGGCTGCAGCTGTACGCATGACATCATAGGCCGTGGTGTAAGTGGTTAAAAATCGAAACGACTTTTTGGACAACCCAATACATATTTAATGAATATATTACGCAATTTGTCTTAGAAAACTCCACTAATTATTTTTTTTTCTAATTGTAGCGGAGCCATGTGAACCCTCCTGTCCAATTCAGCCAAACCAAAACATTCCGGCCCCTTCCGTGGCTCCAGGGGGCCCTCAAGCCTTGGCTCCCCCGGGCTCCAGCACGAGCGGGGGAGCTGTTCCCGCACACCATTCGCCGTACGATTTGAGGAGGAAGTCGCCATCGCACCACGACGGGCCGGGACCCAGTACAAGCGCCGCCACGGCTGGGTCGCCCACATCACCCGCCACCCCTACGGCCCCCGCCCAGGGCTACGCCTCAGCCATGCTGCCGGCCAGGAAGAGGCCCCGTCGGACTTGTTCTGCGTCATATGAAAGTAAGATTTGATTGATGATTAACGTCCGAATTATTTTTTTTATCAATTAATAAACATCAAATTGTGTTTTGATTAATTCAGTTTTTTAACATTTGCGTGAAGATGGGTGAAGTTTTCCTATAAATAATTAATGAAAATATGTATGCTCTTCTGTAATATAGCTTTTCACTAATTTTTCCCCAACATAAGTAGTCCATTCAAGATTTGTAGTTGTCAGGTGATATGTGTTGATAGGTGATCCATTTGAGATGGAAGCATCCCTGTAAAACTAGTAGTTTCCAACCGATTTGAATAAACTTTTTTATTGAAAACACTAACGCTTAAGCACTAAAATGTCTCTTTGTCCAATATATCATAGAATATTTCAAATTTTCAGAGCTTATTTTGACCTTTTTTCAAGGTCAAACATACCAAAATATAGTTAGCGATTTTTATAGAACAATTGACTACACCATTTGTAGCCTATCAAAATACGGGAAACCTAATTTTCATTAAATAATATTTATTTTTAACAAAGTTATAATAAGAAAAATATTTGGAGTTACTATTCATCGCTATTTGCCAAATAAAAAACTCTTATCTTGCCGATAAACGAAACAGTCTACCTGAGCCTAGCCATGAAAAGAAGCCACGGTATGTTTTGAGATTTTTTATTTGGCAAATAGCGACGAAATAAACTATACATGCCTTTTAAAGTGTAAAACGTCAAGTATTCAAAGCGTGGTTCACATCTGAAGGTTGCTTCACACCTGATTCCGTCTTAAATGGGTCACACTGTACATAAGACATTTTTTGCATTCTTCTAATAAATGTCTTATTAAGGGGTTTTAACCATTTCCTTACTACATCCGAATTTTTTTCGGGCAGAAGTTATGCTTATCAGCCTACGCCTGAGTATACTCAGCAGACCAAACTTTTATTCCTATAGTACACCCAAATATATCGGCTTTGGTGTATGCTGTCTGTTGGTGTTTATTTTCCAAGCATATACAGCATAAAGTCTACATGTGTGCAAAGGCCCGTCCTTATTCGGAATTATTTCTTTTCCCTTTGTTTAAATTTTCAAGCATAATATAGCGTTCAATATTATATTCGAAAATGATTTTGATAACCATGGCTTATTTTGTTTCAATTGTTTCCAAAATAATTATTGCATTTAACCTACACTAAGACTGCATTAAACCTTCTCCCCCATCTCTAACATGAAACGAATTCTAACATAGAAAAGCTAGTGTGAGTAATACTTTCTCTTATCGCAGTCCTAATGTTACGATATTTCTTTGTAGGTTGTACAAACACAGCCGCTCACTACTTACAGTACGAGTTGCCCGATGAAGTGTTGCTCACAATTTTCAATTATTTGTTAGAACAAGATTTATGCCGTGTCAGTCAAGTCTGCAAAAGATTCCAAGCTATCGCTAATGATACAGAGATTTGGTAAGTAAGAAAATAATTAATTTTGTATCTGGTGTGTTAATTATTCTGGGTTATATAAATATTTCATGTGATATTAAATGTCTCCATAGTTGTTTCGTTATTAGTAAACTTTGTACATTCTTTCAAGTACACCGAATTTGCACGATATGTATTATTTTTTAGGAAGCGCCTATACCAAAGCGTATACGAATACGATTTACCTTTGTTTAACCCGTCTCCATGTCGCTTCGAATTTGTCAGTCCCGAGGAGTCTGAATTGGCAAATCCTTGGAAAGAGTCTTTCAGGCAACTATATAGAGGGATTCATGTTCGTTTGGGTTATCAGGATCTTACTTTTAAAGGCCGTAATTTAGTGTACTTTAACACAGTTCAGGTATGATTTGTTTTAAATATTTTAAAATTATATATTTATGGGGAGAATATCGTTTCAGGTTTTCCAGAAGTATGTTATAAAATTTGAGGTTTTACGATATTCTCCTGTTTTCATATAGTTTGAAAAGTATAAGTGATATTAGACATTTACCGAAGCGATATTTAATCGAAAATAGCGTATTTTAATATGACTAAAAAAAATTAGTAAATCTTAGTAGGTCAAATTTAAATTTAAATTGAAGCACAATTAAATTTGTATGAGTAAGATCACTTCTATTATTAGCAAATTTTCTAACGTGAATCGATTATTAAAACACAATGAACATGTAAGAAGCGTTACCAACCATCATGTACAGGGTGTTTAGTTATAGTTTGCAAAAATGTATATCGTATATCAATTTTAAGGATATTCTATCTGAATGACATACGAGGCAAATCAGAAATAAATATTGCAAATGATTATGATTTATATTCGTTATTGCATAGATGTTACATTAAAGTTAAAGAGTGTTATTACTAGAATTTACAAGTCTTACACTTTATACACACGATTCTATTGAAATTAATTGAGAATAAAGGTAGAAATTATTTTCTGCTATTTCCCTGGCTATATAAATTATATATTTCAGTATTAAAAAATAGAAAATTAAATTAAGACAAATTAACACAGGGTATCAATAATGATTTTGTTTTATTTGACCGTTCTCTTGGACTATTATAGTTATTTCATACTCCTTATAGTCCAGGCAACGAAGGAAGAATAGAGGCAATAATTCATATACAAGCCAATTTCTGCACAGTTGTGGGGGGAAGGTGTCCTTAACAACATACTAAAAGTACGGATGGTTGGGAGTGAAGCTAAAGGAAGGGGGAGGGGGGGGGGGGCTGTAAAGGTCCCTCTTTTCAGTTTTTTGTTAATAACTCGAAAACTACTGTCTATAGTGAAAACATGCATATATACTAAATTAATTTAGATAAAATTCTCTATAAAAAAGGTTCTATACACTTTTTAGCTAGGATCAATAATTAAGGAGATACGGAGGGGGAAACATTGAAGATTTAAAAAAAAATTGTTTTGTTAAAAATGAAATGTTTGTTGTTAAAACTGAAATAATTTACTAATAATAAATAATAACAATAGTAATAATAATAAATGCTGTCTTCGATGGGGGCTCCGTTCGTACATGAGCTGAGGCACACGCCGTAGGCAGCGGAGCAGACAATCCCTGCTTTGCGGCAACCGCAGCGCGCCCCATAGCCAGTCGTGCATCCGCAAAAGAGCAAAAGATCATATTTAAAACGGAGTCGTGGTAACTGGGTTGAGGATCCCATCTTCTCCCCTGGCCCAACCCCATTGGGTAGGTGGTAGGGGGTTGCCGAGCCACTGTTGTATCTGTAAGGAAGTAATCAGATGTAAGAATTTAGCACAAATTGATATTTGTAATTTAAGGAAACCAGTATTTTAACAACTATATGTAAATGGATTTACCTGTAGATATACTCTGAGCGAGTGTTGCTTTGAAGCTCATCTGGTTGGAGGAAGTGGCCAAGTCTGATTTTGGCTTCGTTGACGCTTTCAGAAATGCCGTACCGATGTTTCAGAGTACCAATGTTTGTTCAGGTTGTCTTGATGTGCAGGCGCTTGATATACAACTGAGAATATAGAAGCTTCTCGCCAGCCTATTCGATATCCTCAGTTGATGTTGAGGGATCTGTGAATATTACTGAGATGTCATGGATGAGGCCAGGATGTGCTGTGAAGAGCTTAGAGATTCCCACTTTGCTCTTTCCATGTATCGCCGAGGTGGTGTCGCATCCGGAGAAGCTATGGAGGAGGATCATCTTGGCTCTTGAAGTTTTCTCATCGAAAACAAGTTTGTCTCCACCTTCCCACAACCTGGCTTCATGAAGTACATGAGGAGAACTATCAAGTCCACATCCTCCCCAACTATTGCTACGGTTGGATATACAGCAGCTTTATCCAATCCGCACCTTACAATAGTGTCATCATCATCCCCTGTAGCAACAGTTGTTTCAATATCTGCTGCTGTCATTTTCTCGGTGAGCAAGTGGATCAGTCTTGTTTTGTTCCTTTTATTAGCAAGAAAATGCTCCTGTTGAACTGTGATGGTCGTGCTTTCATTAGTTTTCATCAAGTTTATATCAATCGAAGTTTTTGTGAGCCCTCTTCGCTTTTGCTCTGCTCGTTTTGTGCTGTTGACATCACTGTAATTATCAAAAACCACCGTACAATTTTCACCAAAATGTTTCTGTACATAGGCAATGTGCTGATGGCAAATTGAAGAAATGCAGGACTCTTTCCACTTCATGCAGTGGAGAAGGAAACCACCGTCTACCACATTGGTGCTTTGGGTGAGATCGAGAGTTGTGTTGTCCTCTAGTGACTGGCAAAACCTCGTAGAAAGAAGACTTCTTTCCTTTTCGCATTCCGCCCTCGTTAAACAGAGCCATGGGGAATGGAGTTAATTCATGTCAAAAGCTGTGCTACATCTTCGTCGCTCTTTTTTGCTATGAGAGTTCTTTGAAAAATTGTCAGAGGATTAACAGTAACTGTGTCACCATTGATTTTAATGGTACTGTTCATACCGGCTAGTGATAAAACCACATTCCTCTTAGACTGCTTCATGTCATCAAATTTGCTGCCAATTAAACTGCAGGGTTTTGGTTCCAATATCCAGGGCTTGGTGGTTAGCTCGATCTCGTCAATCTCTCTTTTGCCGCGATACACGTAAATCAACGTGCTGCTTTCCACTTACGAAAACCACTCCAGCGGACTCCTCCAATGACACAATTCTTCTGTTATCATTAAAACTTGATTTTTAATAATAAAAACCGATTTTTTAAAAACTGTCATTTTCCCCCTTCCATATCTCCTTAATTATTGATCCTAGCGAAAAAGTGTATAGGGTATTTTTTGAGGAGAATTTTATCTAGATTACATTTAGTATATAAGCATGTTTTTGCTAGAGGTAGTAGTTTTCGAGTTATTAACAAAAAACTGATCTTTACAGCCCCCCACCCCCTTAGCTCCACTCCCATCCATCAGTACTTTTAATATGTTGTTAAGGATACCTTCTCTTACAACTGTGCCAAAATTTTCTTCTACATGAATTATTTCTGCTATTTGGACTTTTTTGGTCTTCGTTGCCTAGACTATTAACGTGGTTTTTGCCTAAATGATTATTCTTGTAAAACTTTTCTAATCGTCTTGTATATACAATACAAGGTTTTTACAAATTTGGAGATATTTAAAGAGAGAGAAGTAAAATGCACCTTGTTAATAAGAATCGGTCTGAAAGAAAGGCCTTAGTAAAGTGGTCAATAAAAGTAAGAAAAAAATTTTATTTTTTCATCAAGGTATTTGAACTGCTGACTTATTTTAAAAAGAATGTAGCAGCGTGACAATTTTTCACGCTGATTATATTGATACCGACATGGTATCTATATAAAACCATGGCATCTCTGGCTATGGCACTGGTAATATCGGACAAAGCAGGTGTTTTATACATTTTTTTTCAAATATATATTATTTTTTAACTCCAAATGGCTTTAAGTTTTGTTTTGGGGATGTAACATTTGGGTGACTTGTTTTTTTAACACAAAATATTAAATTAGACCTAACAATTTTATCTCAGTACCCACACACAAGTCTTGTAAATTATTGCATGGGATTTCCTTAAAAAAGGATAATTAAAAAATTATAACAGTAGAATAAATTCTTCTCATTTCCTTGATAGATAGTTTCCACATCAAATTGGAACTTGTCGCAAACATTTCATCATCATCCATTGCAGGTAATTTTTTCAAGGCTGCTTTCTGAACAATTGCTGAGATTGATGCAATTGACACAAAAAATCCTTGAAGAAGTCACCAGCAGTGAATACGAAATATTGGCAATTAGGTTCACTTCGAATTTAATCTAATAAATTTCACATTAATATCATATTTCGTTGAAGTCTGAAGAGGCTGATTTGATTTAATGACAAAATTTATTATGCTACATCGTATCACAGAACTTAAGATATGTTTTACACCAATACATAATCAATAATATGATAATAGTTCCTTATGATAAAATATTAATAATATTTCCTTTAATACTTCAGATATTTACAACAGAAGAACTAAGAGCAGCATAGTTTTTACACAAAAAAATTTGTGTAAACTATTGTCCAATGAAGTTGTTCCAATCTGAAGTTCTTTAATGTTTTGCTATGGTCATAGAATTTGAAATATTAACTATTATCCTGTCAGCAGTTAGAATATGTCTGGAGATGTTACAGGGTGGTTTGTGAAACTACAAGTTTGTATGCTGACTATGGCAACTTTGAACAATTTTAAGTTTTCCCAGTTCTCTATAAAATTTTACAAAATTAAAGAAACGAAAAGGTCATATAACACTTATTTGTTAAGTCTGTTCCCACAAATGTTGCATAAACTTTGCATTATATGTTTTTGACTTAGAAACAAATTTCAGTCCGACAAAATAAACAAATATATAATAATCTATTAACAAAAATTGATTATTCCTCGAGATTGGTATAAAAAAACTTGTAGTACTTGCCAAATATTCATTATAAATATTTCTCTAAAGATGGGGCTGTAGTCGATAGTACGTTTTAAAGACCATTTTGTAAATTTAAATAACGAAATATGTTAAACAAGAATATATAATAAATTATATAAATAATTAAAATATATCATTATCAGGGTGCTCTGGATTATGCCGATGAACGTAGTGGGTCAAACAGCACTACCGGATCAGTATCCGGATCCTGTAGTAACCATTCGACAGAAGGTTCCACTCAAGGTGCTCTAATCTTCCTCCATGCCGGTACTTACCGCGGCGAATTTCTGGTAATCGATTCTGATATAGCTTTAATAGGTAATTGTTTCGTGTACACCTGTTGGAATATTATTTTTATTAATATGATGCTTTAGGAGCTGCACCTGGTAACGTTGCCGAATCAGTTATATTAGAAAGAGAATCGGAATCCACCGTCATGTTTGTAGAGGGCGCTAAGAACGCTTACGCAGGCCACCTTACTCTGAAATTCTCTCCTGATGTTACTTCCACGGTACCACACCACAAACACTACTGCCTGGAAGTGGGCGAAAATTGTAGCCCTACAATAGACCACTGTATTATAAGAAGCACTTCAGTTGGTAAGCTATTTTTTTATTCACGTGTGTACATATGGAAAATTCTCTTTGAAATGTCATTACATTGATTTTCTTTTGTTTAGTGGGTGCGGCAGTGTGTGTCAGTGGTGTGGGTGCGAACCCTATCATCCGCCATTGTGATATAAGCGACTGTGAAAATGTAGGCCTTTATGTAACAGATTACGCGCAAGGCACATACGAAGACAATGAGATAAGCCGGAATGCATTAGCAGGTATTTGGGTTAAAAACTATGCCAATCCTATCATGAGACGTAACCATATCCATCATGGTAGAGATGTTGGCATTTTTACATTCGATAACGGCCTGGTAAGTAACAATTCTAATAAGTATATTTTTTAATGCCTGTTTTAATCACTACGTAAGTAAAGATGTTATTCATTTTTATAGGAAATACTACTAAAATACATCATTTAGACATTTACTGTATAATTTGTTTGAAAATAATATAAATTATCATTATTAAAATAAAAAAAAAACAATTAAAAATAAATATTTCCAAAGTATTTTGAAAGTATGCAAACTTCAGGGGCGGCTTGGGGGGGAAGGGGGAGTGTACAGGTTGTAAATAGTATAACTGTCATTATTTTAACAATTGATAGTTTGAACTTAAACAAAAAAGTGTTATGAACATGGATGCCATATAACTATTATTTATGATAAAAAAAAAAATGTGAGAATCACCTAAGTAATACCTATGAGTATAATAAATACATTATGGGACAAAAATGAAGGTAAAAACTGTAAGATTTGTGGACTTTAATATTAAAGCAATATTTCATGTTCAAAATATCTACCCCAACTGAATCTTTTATGACAATGCATCAAGGATAAAAGTTCCCTCTATTGACTAATGAAAAATTTAGAGCAATACCTTTTACTGGTTATGACTAAGGCCGAGCCGAGCCGAGCTTCTACTTGACTGTCTGTATACCCATAATTAGGTGATTTATACATTTTTTTCAATTAAGTGGTCATTGACAAAATAATTTGCTGTTTTTTAAATTTCGTGTAGAAAAAAATATTACCAAAATTGTAAGCTGTATAATTAATAACCTATAAAAGAGTGATATCTTGACAAGAATAAATCGACTTGATATGTAGTACCCATGACTCACGGTTGTACACTTTCAGGGGTACTTTGAGGCTAACGACATCCACAACAACCGAATAGCAGGATTTGAGGTTAAAGCGGGTGCGAACCCAACAGTGGTGCACTGTGAGATTCACCATGGGCAGACGGGGGGCATATACGTCCACGAAAATGGCTTGGGTCAGTTCATAGACAACAAAATCCATTCGAATAACTTCGCGGGCGTGTGGATAACATCCAATAGTAACCCGACGATCCGTCGAAACGAAATCTACAACGGCCACCAAGGTGGGGTGTATATCTTTGGAGAGGGTAGGGGACTGATTGAACATAATAACATTTATGGGAACGCGTTGGCGGGCATTCAAATAAGGACTAATAGTGACCCGATAGTGCGCCATAATAAAATACACCACGGACAGCACGGTGGTATATATGTTCACGAAAAGGGGCAGGGCTTGATTGAGGAGAACGAGGTGTATGCCAACACATTAGCTGGGGTGTGGATTACTACAGGTAGCACGCCAGTCCTACGAAGAAATCGGATACATTCGGGTAAACAAGTGGGGGTGTATTTCTATGATAACGGACATGGAAAGTTAGAGGATAACGATATATTCAATCATTTGTACTCGGGTGTGCAGATCAGAACTGGAAGCAATCCTGTGATTAGGGGCAATAAAATTTGGGGTGGTCAAAACGGGGGTGTATTGGTTTATAACGGTGGGCTTGGACTGTTAGAGCAGAACGAGATTTTCGACAATGCCATGGCTGGTGTTTGGATCAAAACTGATTCTAATCCTACCCTTAAGAGGAATAAAATTTTTGATGGACGTGATGGTGGCATATGCATCTTTAATGGAGGCAAAGTAAGTAATTTTTTCCTTCGTTTTAGCTACATCCATATTCTGTACTGGTGAATTACTTTATGTACTGGTATGATTCTGGTAGAATAAAATGGTTTTACAAAAAATAATATGTAGTTTTAAAAGATAATTTAAATAGTTCCATATATTTCTTTTAAAAATTGTAGAAGCAATTGATCTAATGTCCAATTTATTGAGCAACGAATGTATTTATTTCTAAATTATAAAAGAAATATAATACGACGTTTTACATTATTTCGTTTTTTGTTTGTTAAAATATGAATTTTAACCGACATAAAAATTACCCCATGAACATTTTATTTTCTAGTTAATTGATTTTGTAAATTTTCTAATAAATAGATCTCGGGCCCTTTTCTGCGGTCACTGTAAAATTTAGGGTTGGCTTACGGTGTATTTCATAAGATAGTAACTTTGATTACTTCCCCATTAACACATAAAACATAATTTTTGTTATAAAATTAATCTATTCCTTAATTACCGCATTACATTACATTATATATAGTTATCGTCTAGATACTGCTCGACGTCTAGACATGTTATTTAAATAATTTCTATAGCTGATGTATTTTTAAAGACATCTGAAATGGAAAATATGGGTACCTTGTATCTTAGTCTTCAGAATCATCACACGTTTTATATATGATCGATATTTGAGAATTTAAGGGTTAATCAAGTATTTTGACTCCATTCTCTTGCTTCTCCATTATCCATGGATAATTTAAATGTTTAGGATCGTTGCCTTCTTCAAATATCTAATCATGGTTTTCTTCGCCAAAGCATGTATCTGTAGACTTTAATAACCCTCTCTTTCAAATTCCTACCATTTTCTGCTCTGTTAAATTTACCAGATGAATTTATATAGGCTATTTAATAGTGCGTTGGACTGTGGGCGTTTAAACAAACTCTTGGAATACTCCAAGCACGTTTTAGGAAATCCATGTACAAAACAAAGCCTACCATTCAATGCACATAGTTTTACTTTTTTTCCATTGTGTTCTCATGACTACATCTACATAAGTAGCCCATGGTCCCCTGTAGGTCTAGTTATATGGGGTGGTATGGCATCTCAACAAAAACATTTTTGATCTGAAAAAATAATTGTCATTCTCATGTCCATGTTATATGTTGTTGAACACTTTTCCGTTTTATTTTCAGATGTTTTAGTACTGTCGATCATTTAATTATCCTTTGTATTACTCACTTTATCAACAATTTCTCTTGTAGACAAATTTGAATTTCAAGCTCTTAGAACCAGGTGCCACTCTTTAGAGCTTCTATATGTAGAGAAAATAATGTTTCTCTATGTTAGGTTATTAAATAATAGTCATTATTTATTTCATGTCGATTTACATTTCACAAGTCCTATTATAAAAAGTAAATTATAAAAAATCTAATAACATACATCCACCAATACTTTCTAATATTGAACTTGAATGACATTTCTTGCTTTGTTCATTTGATTGTTTTTCATAGCATACTTTAAAATGCAAAATTTAAATGCGGGAGAAGCCTTATATGGGCACTTATGTTTGTTATTCATGACATACTTGTATATTAATTTTTATCAGACCAGTATGATTTTGCAATACATGTATATTGATTTTAATCAAAACTATGGCTATATGAAATTTAATTTGATGTGAATTACCACTTTTATAAATTTAGAAAACTAAAGAACCAGGGTTTTGTGTATTTTGAGAATGTCTGATGAAAAATAATATGAAATATTGCTGTTGGACATCTCAGTATCTGCAGCCTTTTTTTAATTCATTCGCAAATTTTAATCAACGCTTAAAATAAGATTCATGATTTATTCTTCTCTTTCAACAAATCACAATGTAAAATTTCACCAGCTTAAGGCGGTTCCGACGAGTGGTGTATAAGGAGTCAGTGTTCCAATTTACAAACGAAAAATGTTTTCCCGTAAATTTCAAAATTAGCACTTGATTGTGTCACTTTCAACACAATCTTTCATAGAAACTCGTAAATAACCATATTCCCTATAAAAACACAAGTGTTTTAGCAATTTGACAAATTTGTGAATTTGTCATCTGCGAGCACAACACGCGGCACAAGTGACTCCTCGCAGGAATAAAATTCGGACAATTTGTTTGCACGCGATTCCATGACGTCACCTGCAGCTCATTTGCGCGGTACTTTTAAACCGTTGACATGGATGTCAATCAAGTTTTAAACTGAAAGTATCTACTAACTGATTATATTTTAAAACTATAATGGAAAACTAAATAAACATTACCTTAGTTCTATTACTTACATACTAACAAAACTATTACTGTTTATATACAGAATTGATCAAAATTAAATAATACTCGCATAAATCAACCTCTTTAAGGTAAAAAATAAAAATACACACAGATAGAGAGTAATTCTTTTTATTTGCCATACAATTTAAATCAAGAGCTTGATAACAACTACAGATGAATTATTAGAGAGATCAGTTTAATCAACATAAAATATAATACAAATACAAGAGAGCATAAGGAAATGTTATGTAGAAATACATGGCACTACCCGAGTATGTATGCAAAATTAAAATCAAATTATTGTCAAGTGATCTTCTATGCCGTTTAAAATATTGATTCATTGACTTCTTTTTTATGGAACTTATATAGGGCGGTGCAATGGGTATTGACGGTTTTTAGAGTGTTATTATGGATATACTAATGAAACGACCAAGGTCAAAAACATATTTTTATTACACACAATGCAGTTTTACAACAAAAAATATTTTTTGAAAATAATGTCTTTTAAATGGTCACCACGTTTTTCTAAATATTCCTAAGTCATGATTGAAAATTCTCTGTAACTCGTAGCAGCATCTCCTGGTTTATCGCTCTGATTTCTCGAGTAATGTTGTCTTTTAAAATTTGTAATGTTTGAGGTCTATTTTCGAAAACCCTAGTCTTCAAATATCCCCATAAGAAAAAATCAGGGCTGGTCAAATCTGGTGACCTCGGCAGCCAATTAAAATCACTATGACGGGATATAAGTCGTCCAGGAAACATGTTTCTTAGAGCAGCCATGCAAATCCGCGCAGTATGGCTTGTTGCTCCATCCTGCTGGAACCATAAGACGTTATTTTATACCCCCAGTCGTTGCAATTCAGCAGGTCAAAATTTTTGAAGCATCTCCAAATATCGTTGAGAAGTTACAATCACTGTACGGTCATTTTCTTCAAAAGAGTACAGGCCTAGTATTCCGAATGCAGACACACCACACCATACGGTAACTTTTTCAGAACGCAGAGGTTTTTTGTGGATTTGTTGAGGTTGTTCAGCAGCCCAGTATCGAAAATTTTGTTTATTCACATATCCTGATAAATGGAAATGCGCCTCATAAGATATTATTAAATTTAAAACATTTGGGTTCAGTACATCAAGAAATGCTCTACAAAATTGTATTTGTGCTGGTAAATCTTGCCGTAAAATTTTATGAACAACCTGAATTTTGTATGGATGAAATCGTAGGTCTTCGTGTAAAATTCGACCCAAACTTCTTCGTGTAATGTTCAGTGCTACCGCTTGACGCCTTGCTGAATGAACTGGACTCCTTATTACAGCTTGCCGTACTTGCTCTACGTTCTCCGGTGTACGCACAGTTTTGACAGAACTGACAAATTCATTTTTTACACTTCCATGATCATGAAAATTTGCAAGCCATCACAAAATTGTGTTGTGCGAAGGAATTCTACCAAGCTTTGGAATGTTATATTCACGTCGAAACTATCGTTGCACCTCAATAACAGACTCCGATCGGTGATATGCCCTAACACAAAAACTACTTTAATTCACTGGCCACGTATCCATGGCTACTAAATGTTATTATATGCGGAATATTTTAAGCGGTTGAATATCCCCTCCACTTCACTCATATTTGGACAGTGTCGTCTCAAAAATCGTCAATACCCATTGCGCCACCCTGTATATTAGTATAACTATGGTCAAAACCTGTTTGTATATTAAGAACTTCTGTGTTACACTTCGATAGTCCTTATTTTAACATTTTTGACTCGAAGGGCAATGGATGAGGATAATCTGGCACTTTTTTCTTAGTCTTGGAAGAAAACATTTAGTTTTGAGGATCAATTTTCTTATTTACATTAACTACTTCTTTCACATCAAAGTTAATTTGACCATACAAATTATATATGTATATCTATAATCTTATCTAAATATTTTGAAATTGTAGATTTATTACCATCAGTTACATTAAACTTGGTATTCAAACCTAAAATAACTTCTAACTTAGAATTAAGAAAACATTTATTACTGCTGCTACTTGGTAATGAAACAAAGTTTTCCTGTACGTAATTAGGTTTAGAACAATTAACAGATAGCAAAGGTTTTACTTCACAAGCAGTTTGTAAACAACATGCATTTATATGTTACTCCTACATGTGTGGTAGTGGTTATGAACATTATGAAGTAATATGAAGTGGTAAAATACATGACATTTCTTTATATTCATGACGTCATGGATCCGTGTGCAAACAAATTATCGGAATTTTATTCCTGCGAGGAGTCGCTCGTCACGCGGCAATGCTGTTGTAAAATTCGCGGATTTAGCGTGTCTTTGGTGGCAGCCATGTCTCCATGAAAATTTATGCTAACCTCAAAATGTCACCGCGTTACGTTGTAAAGGGCGCTTTGTTTCCAGAAGTCAGTTAAATAAAATCCGCGTGATGTCTGAAACTGGAAAAAGCAATGTGGGGCGAAAAGCGATAGTCGCATCTATAAAGAAGAAACTTACTGTTGAATGTTGTGTTGGCGAACCCAGGGGATATCGCATTGTTTCCTTAAGTCATTTAGGACAAACGATGAAATGCTACTCGTGCGACGTGTATTTATCCTTAGAAAATACCATAAATAAAGCGAAATTCGGGCTCACTTCGGAACTGACTATAAAATATCAAAATTGCTTATTGCCAAACAAAGTTTTGACCGCCAACCAGTACAAGAATGCCAAGGAATACAGTGTTTATGAGCCTAATGTCAGAGCGGTATAGGGTAGGTATATTTTTATACGGTTTCATTATTACATTCTATTATTACATTTTACAGAAATTTATTATTACATTTACCCAAATTTTTACCCTTAATCCAAAAATAAATCTAGTTATACTTTCCAATTACTTGAATAGCTCGCGCTTCGCGGCGTTGCCGTTATATGGCCAAATCAATCGATGACGCTAAACGCCTCGATCTTTAATTTGCAATATAAAATAAACCAAATGCTCAATTTCATGCCGGTTGCGTCATTGAAAGCTACAAAGGACGATGCATTACTGTAAAATAAACACGGTACTTTTCAATAAATTTGAAGGTACTTTTTCCGTCATTCGAAAATGTCCTGTCATGAGAACCAATGCATTCCACCTCTTTTACATTATTTTTTCCCTCTTAATCCAGATGGTAAACAATTCTCAAAAAAATCATGAAGCTTTACTTTAAGCTGAAGAATATATTAGCTAATTTTCATTTCGTTTTATCATTCTTGAAAATCTAATTGGAACCTCTTTAAGAATATTTAAACCTCAATTGTTAATCAAGGTTGTAATAATACAAATTATATATACTTTTTTTAAAGGGAATTTTGGAAGAGAACGATATTTTTCGGAATGCCCAGGCTGGCGTCCTAATTTCAACGCAGAGCCACCCAATCCTAAGGCGGAATAGAATCTTCGACGGCCTAGCTGCTGGAGTAGAGATAACCAACAACGCTACCGCCACCCTAGAATTCAACCAGATCTTTAACAACCGTTTCGGCGGCCTGTGTCTTGCCAGCGGTGTCCAACCTATCGTCAGAGGCAACAAGATATTCAATAACCAGGATGCCGTCGAGAAAGCGGTGGCCAATGGGCAGTGTCTGTACAAGATCTCTAGTTATACATCTTTTCCTATGCACGACTTCTACAGGTGTCAGACATGTAATACTACCGACAGGAATGCTATCTG
This sequence comes from Rosalia funebris, assembly GCA_037954035.1. Lineage (NCBI taxonomy): Eukaryota > Metazoa > Arthropoda > Insecta > Coleoptera > Cerambycidae > Rosalia > Rosalia funebris. The sequence goes on along the minus strand of JAZFAV010000034.1, from coordinate 13,288,923 downwards.
TGTAAATTGCATCAAAACTTGCCATGCTGGACATGATGTAGAGTTTATCAGACATGATAGGTAAGCTATTTTTTAATAGTCACTTTATATACAACGTCTGAATATTCAAATATATATTTTAAACAATTTGTTTAACATATATTTAAGTTTACCATTACCCTAAGATAAAAAACTATTATAAGATTACTCTTAGTTTTTTTTTTATTGTATTGTGTAACACTGGCTCACTTATTTGCATATGAGCTAATTTTTGACTTAGATTAATTTAATAATTTTTTAATCACTGACCTTGTTGACTTATTTATTTTTTTTTATATACTATTATGTATATAATATTATATATGCCCACATATTTCCACTACTGGGCCTTATTACTTATGCAAAAAATGGGCTGCCTCCCAACCTATCAATTTTACTGAACCCCCATTGTTTTGGCGAGATAAATCTCTTACCTACCTAACATTCAATAGACAAGGGACTTGTTTTACATCTCATCTAAAGGATGGCATGTCTTCTATACGAAAGAAGAAAATCTGTAAAATACCTACAAATAAGGGACGTCATGTACCATTGAGAAAGAATATAATGACACTTAATATATTCTCTTAAAATATAGACAATAATGGTAACGAATTAATCATGGTCTTGGTTTCACCACACATTCTCTATTGACTAAATTGACTTAAAATTATTTTATTGTCTACATTTATAAGTATTTCTTTTGCTGGAGATTTACTGCAGAGAATAACTGAAATGAGAAAGAAACATTTTTGCAAATTTTAAAGTAACAGATTGATAAATTTAAGGTAATGAACATTCATGCTATCGAAAAAAAAAAAAACTGGAACATACATTAAAGTGACATTTTTTTGTGTAAAAAAATAAATTCCCATGAAATATTTTAGCTGATTTTAAATAACAATTACAGTGACTTAAATAAATACACCATTCCATGTTAAATATAACTTAAAAGTACTTCTACAATTTGATCCAACCCTGTCATACTCTGTCCCTATATCTAAACTCCACTCTTTTTGTGGTGCCTGTCACTTCACTACCCTTTCCCTTATGCACTCCTCTTTTCTCATCTTTCTCATCCCAAACCTATCAAGTATGATGAACACCTGACTTCCCTTCCCCTACCATTTGCTTCCCCACTTTCACGGTTTTCTTCACTATGTTATCATTAATCTCCATCTAACCCTGTCCCTTGCTGTAATTTCAGCCTGCTTCTATGTGATTCCTCTTGTCTTCATTTTCTTCGCCACTTCTCCGTCCCACATCATCCTTGGTCTGCCTTTCTTTCTCTTTCCAATTCCTTTTGCTTCCCATATATTTCTTACTTGTCTTTCTTTGCTCAATTTTTATCAGAGATATTCACAAAATGTAAAATATTCGTTTTTCATAGAACTCAAAAAAATTGCTTTGCGTAGCTTATTTCCCTGAAACATGCGTTATATGTGTCCATATAAAGCATTCATAGAAGAAAGATTTAAGGTAATTTCAATGGGATTTGCGTCTGGTGGCCGTGACGGCCAGTCTAAACAATGGGTATATTGTTTAGACTGGCCATCACTTTCTTCCGCCGATTGTGAAGATCATTATCATTATTTCAATCTTGATTTGCGTAATAATTAGAAAGATAGGTCATTATTTCGGGTCGTTATCCTTCTGGAAAATCCAACATGACAAATCCTTTTGGTAAATTAGAAAAACAAAACTAATTTACTATAATTGCCAATTATTACCAAAATTGGTAGATTAAATGGTAGATTTTGTGTGAATAGGTACAAATTCTGTTACTGGGAGTTATTTTTTGTGCATTTCTACAAATAGTGCCATGTTATATATTTATATTTTAGTTTTTGTTTTATTTTTTCTTGTGCATCACTTAACGATAGTCGATGATTACTACTAATACTTTCACCATATCGCTTGTGTTTCTACGTGTCTTTTTGTACATGTTTGTATCACATCACACCCTTTCTGTATCTTCAAATTGCCTCATACACTTTTTTACAAACATCTTTGATGTTTTAATACAGTTTGTCATGGTGGTTTGCTCCATTTTTGGTCCTTTCGGGTGCCCACAAAAGGACGCTGCTCCAAAATGTTTTGCGTTCGTCAAATTGTTATATTTGATTTTGTTTTTTTTTTAAAGTTAAAATCGACAAGAATTATTTGAAAACAATTATGCATTTTACATGAATCTTTACGACCACCCTGTATGTATACTTCCTGTAAAATATTTATATGTTTCATATGTGTTGAATAACCATATGTGATGGTATCTAATGACCAAGACTCATTAATAAAATAATAATAATAATAATAACTGTCACATAAAATTGCAACTGTTTTCCAGATTCTTCTGTGATTGTGGTGCGGGCACTCTGACGAACCAATGCCAGCTGCAGGGGGAGCCGACGCAGGACACAGACACCTTGTACGATTCTGCCGCGCCCATGGAGTCCCACACGTTGATGGTGAACTAAGGACTACGGAACGCACCTTATCCGTACTATATTGCATAGCAACCAGTGTTCAGACGAGTGCTAAATGTTTATGTTTATTTAATTGACCGAAGACGGTGCGTTAACATTATCGCACGAGACGGCCAGTCTTCTAAGTGCTCGGTGACAGTGTTATGAGTATGGTGTCCGAGGAGAGGTGAAGTGAAGTGAGTATCACGCGTTCCAAACATTTCTACGCGGCGTTTTCTGCGCGGGAACGCCTAGCCTAAAAATATATCTCTATGTTTGTTGTTGTGAAAAAAGCTTAGCGTTATTAAATTGACTGTACCTAGCACGACTGAGATCACGTTAGATTAGACAATCAACACTTGCGCTTCCATTCGATTGAGTTCATTTTGCGTTGGCTGTTTTGTTATATATATATTTTTTTTGTACGTGAACAGCTGCGGAGACGGGATTTGATTTTTGTCGCCTCTTCAGTTGGAAAGGACTTTCAGGAGGTATGTTGTACATTGTTTCATGTATATTAAACGTATTTATTTTGTACGTGGTGGAATGATTTTTCGGTTGTTTTCGGCCTGGAATTATACAGACGGCAGTTGTGAATCTCATTAGGTTATCGGCGTTCTGTCGAGGAAAGGAAACATTGCCCTTATATTAGCGAAAATGGCTCTGTAATTTTATTTTAATAGTAAGTGATATTATTTTGTTACGACTTTTTTAAGGTTTTTTTTTTGCAAAAATATATTTTTTCTTATTTAAAATGTTTTCTTTTCTTACGCGTACTTCTAGACGTTTTCCAATGCACCTTTTATATATATATATATACATAGCAATACCGGATAAGGTAACACCAGTCGGTCAGTTTCTATTCATAATCTGTCCTGATCTGTGGGTGTGGCGCGTAAGGTTCCCGATCCAGATATTACTTAAGGCATTGTTGTCTCGTACGACTCGCATGTTGGCCGAGGATAAATTGATGATAATTGAACTATATAATATAGCAATGTACAGTTATATTCTGTTTAAGTTTATATTCCTTCATTTAGTTGATTGTTATCATAGTTATTTTTTAATTTTATTTATTTTTGTTTAGTTTTAATGACGTTAGAGGTGCACCATTGGCAGTCGATCATAATATTATCATTTTACACTACTTATACCAAAAATTGGGGGAAAAAAATATACCGAAATTTTTTAAGGGTGTATTTCTCGACGAAAAATAATTTTTTTTTATTTTAAAATGGTTTATAGTATATACTAAATTGAAAATAGGCAAACTGGTGGTGGGCAATTATGAAATTGATTAAAAAATAAAATAGGAAAAACATTTCTAATGCTATTTTTCTTGACAGCAGCATAGTACCCTGTGCTGGATGAATTAGCTTACGAAAATGAAGAAATTTTATGGATTTAATAAAAATCAATATTGATTAAGATCGGCGAGGCGTGGTTTTTAAAATTCGTCAATAAATGACAAATTTTTAGAAAACATTACTCAAAATTCTTCAGAAAAACTTACAGATACGTGTTGGTAACAATTTTTTAAGCCCAAAGCGCCTATTGACATCAAATTATGTTTATTCATTCATATTAAACTGGAATTGGAATAATAGAAAAAGGAGTGATTTGGAAATGGGTATTTCACAAAAACATAGTTTTAATCGTAAAATAGCTTTTATAGGGTATTAACTTAAAAATAACATAGATGCAAAAATTTAGTGCGTGAATGGCACGACCGACGTCATTAGATTCTTAGTTACCAACAATTTTCAGTAGTTTATTGCGTTAAAAAGAATAATTTCTGGCGCCAATCGATTACACTTTTTTTTTTAATATCTACAGTTTAATGTGTTTTCCTTATTCTTAACAGTGGTTTCTTAAACATTTATAAAAATATGTTGAATTATTTCGTATTTCTTGGCTTAAAGTTGGTATCATAACGATACAACTTTGTGATACCAACTTAGGAGGGAACTAAAAAGATGGTCATACTTGGTTGATCACTAGACTGGTTATTGACAAGGGTGGATTTGTGCGGATGCGGAAAAGCCGTTTATGGAACTAAAATTTTTTGTGAATTAACCATAGCTGTCTAACTGGCCGGGTACGGTCACAACTTGTAATTAATGTAATGCAGTGTGTAAATCTACTTCCCATATATCAAAGTTACTTTTTGCATATACAGTATTGGACATAATAGTTGGAACAAAATAAATTTGCACCAAAAAAATGTATTAAATAAATATCCCGCAAATGTACAATTGCTCTCGGATTATTAGAATACAGTTTACAAAATTGTTGCTGGTATTTGAAGAAAACAAAAGCATATTTTTATTTTGTTTTTGGACAAAAAGGTTGAAACTTTTTATGTATTATCAAAATATTTCGTGGTATTTACTTACAGAGAGTCAAAGAGTGTTTGGAAGTTGAACAGTAAAGTATACCGATATTTTCTATGATGGCGAAAGGAAAAGCACTTTCTGTAGATCTTCGCAATAGAATTATTAATTATTATAAAGAAGGGATTTAGAAAAACAGTGTGTCTCGAATTATAAGAAAATTTAAAGTGTGTGGTAATGTGCTTCCAAGTAAAAGTCCAGGGAGGCCTAGACAGACAACTGCGCGCCTGGATAAAAAATTATTCGTTTATCCCAAAATGATCCATTTCTGTCTTCAGTGAAAATTCTGCGGAAACTTGACAAAACTACACCATCCGGCATATGCCACAGAACAATAAGGCATAGGTTAGCTGAACAAGGTCTTCTGAGCCATAGACTTTAAAAAAACCATTACTAAGTAAAAAGAACGTTAAAGCACGACTTGCATTTGCAATGGATCACGTCAATTGGACTACTAGGGATTGGAAAAAAGTCGTATATAGTGATGATTCTAAATTTAACTTGTTTGGCAGTGATGGAATCAAACATGTACGGCGTCCTAAGGGTCAACGATTAAATAAAAAGTATATTTGCCCAACCGTAAAAAAAGTTCGGAGGATCTATTATGGTGTGGGGGTGTTTTTCGTGGTATGGAATGGGTCCATTACATCGTATACATGGAAACATGGATCGTTTTATGTACAGAGACATTCTTAGAGATGTACTGGAACCCTATACATTTGCAACCATGTCGATAAATTTTATTTTCCAGCATGATAACGACCCAAAACACGCGTCGAAGCTTGTAAAAGAGTGGTTGTCATGCGAAAAAATAAATATTCTGAAGTGGCCGTCACAAAGTCCCGATTTAAACTCCATAAAAAATCTATGGGAGTTGGTTAATACAAAAATTCAGCGGGAAAATGTAAAAAATGCAACTGTACTTTTTGAAAAACTGACAGAAGCCTGGAGTAGCATTGACAGAAATGTTATTAAACATTTAATCGATTATTTAATTGATTAAGGCAAAAGGATATCATGCCAAATATTAAAAAAGTTAATTACGTAATCAGTTTTTAGAAAAATCGTTTTTGTCCCAACTATTTTGGCCAACTTATTTTTTATTTTCTTGTCTCAAAAATGTTATATACCTTGAGCCAAGTTATAAGTGTACTTATTTTTACCCAAAACGCCTTAGCTAACTATTAATAAATATAAGTAATGCATATGTCACATAATTAATTAATTATTTTAAAATTGCAAAAGTTCCAGCCATTATGTCCAATACTGTATATCAGCTTCCCGCTGCGGAAACGGATATACAGTATTGGCCAAAAGTAAATTGACAAAATAAAATTCGAAATTGTTAAATCTGGTGTTATTTTTTCATTTTTGTGCAACTTTGATATTTGTAACATGTTATATGAAGTTAAGTACCTGTCAAATACATTTAAGTGGATATTTTTGTTATTAACATATTTTTAAAATCAATTTATTTTCCGAATTCATGTTAGTAACTGGACATAAATAAATTGACAAAATTTGTAAATAGAAATTTATTTGAAACTCCATGAAATTTAACAAAACTACAACAATAATTTATAATTACCACTTAATATTTTGTGAAGTGACCCTTATTATCAATAACAGCTTGACACCTCCTAGTCATTGATTTCAAAAGTTTGTTAATAACCGTTCCTTCAATAGTTTCCCAGCTTTTTGTAGGTTTTGAAATAATTCATCTTGATTTTTGTACGTTTTTGTTTTAATCAGCCTTTCTAAATATTCCCACAAATTTTCGAATGGATTTAAATCCAGAGACTGTGATGGCTATTTCATAAGTTTAATTTTAATTTGATCTTTCACAAAGAAGTCTTGAACTTCCCTTGATTGATGTGTAGGATCGTCGTCTTGCTGGAATGTGAACAATAGGGGCATATTTTTTTCAGCGTATGGCAACATTACGTTTTTTATGATTTCTTTGCAAACAAATTGTCCATTATTCCATTAATTCTATGCAACGGACCCATACCAAAACTGGAAAAGCAACCCCAAACCATTACTAAACCACCTCCATGTTTGACTGTTGGGCTGATAAATCTGGGATCATACGATGACCTGGAGGTCTTCTAATATGTTTAATGCCATCACTGTTAAATAAATTATACTTAGATTCATCACTAAAACACACTCTCTTCCATCAATTCAAGGTCCAATGAAGATGTTTTCTCTCAAACTCCAGACGGGCTAATCGGTTCTTCGAATTAAGCAGTGGTTTCTTAGCAGGTCTTCTAGAAAATAATTTAGCATTCACTAACCTTCTTATCGATCTAGCACTAATTGTTTCTAGCCCGTGAGCATCTAACACCGCTTTAATTTGAAGATTTAAAATGATCTTTAGTTACCAGTTTAATTATAGTTCTATCCAGTCTAGCAGTAGTTTTTCGGGGACGGCCACATTTTTTCTCATTACTTACAACACCTCTTTCACAATGAAGAAACAACCTGTCTTGAAACGTGAAATTGCCTAGCAATGCCACTTTGTTTAGTACCATTTTGGTACTCGAGAACAATCCTCACGCGAAGTTCTTCTGACAAAGATTTTCCACTTGCCATTTTAAGAATTAACTGTGGTGACGCTCATGAATTAGTAGTTTGCACGACAGCTTGTAGGGGTTCTTATGCAACAAAAAATTAACTGTTCTAACAAATAAAACTAAATGTCAATTTATGACCAGCAAGAAGCTGCACTAGTTTATTTCATTTCACTTTGACACATGTCAATTGTTAACCAGGCGACTCTGATTCTTAAAAGCCAATGGTAGGCCAATTTAATTTTAATATTGATAGACTATGAATTTTTAACTAATAATGCCAAAACACTGATTTCTAATGTAGATATACATTTGTCAATTTACTATTGGCCAATACTGTATATGCAAAAAACAAGACAGAAATTATTTAATTACATAAGTATATTGTTTTTTGCACAAAATAATGCAGAAGGTGTAAATAAATGGATTTGCTTAATGCAATTATTTTTATTTATGCATAAATGCATTAATAAAAATAAATGCATTAATAGAGGGAGGGATGCTCAAAATATAATTAAAATTAATAACACTACATTCTTTGCTGTTCTCCAAAAATATCGCTTGCAAAATTTGAATAAATTTCCTGTAGTGGCATAATGAAGCAAGCTGCTGGGGTATGTTAACTACTTAACTTTAACCAGTAATGTGTGAGAAAATCAAATTTATATTTATCAATTTCGAAATACTTGAAAAATCCCAAGAAATTTAGCAAATAATTTCTTACTAAACAGAGTATAAAAACAGGTATATTATTTAGGTATAATACAAGTATACTATTCCATATTAACCAGATTGTGTTATAAGTTATTAAATCTTTATTTGAATAGGTAAATTGTATGTTTTTAAATTCACTGTTGCAAAGAGACTATTTTTTTAAACAATGAATAGATATAATTTTGTTTAAAAAAACAAAAATGAAACTTTTGTTTGGTGTATTATTATGCCCTGTTAAATCCCTTTTTGTCAAATAAATTTGACGGATAGTAAGCCAACATATTGATATATTTTTTTATTTTATTTGTCTTCAGTAGCATAATTTGAGTTTTCTATCTGCTGAATCACTCAATACTAATCTTCAGTACTAATTTCAAAGTTATGCGCGAACGATACAAAGTATGGCTAGGTCACCTTTCAAAGTTAACAAAATTATATTTTTTGGAAGTAGATAATGGCCAATTTTAATTCCATACAAATTATTTCCTCAGTAACTTACAATTAGTAGACATTGGAAGTGGATTAAAACCTATTGTTTGTTTAAGCTGAATGATAACACAGGCATACAAATTTTGACATTTTGAAAGTTGATTTCGGTTTAATAAGTTGAGTTTGATTATATGTGAGTTGTTTACGTTGATTTCATATCTGTCTTAAAAATTTTGCCCCTCACATAAGGTTTTTGATCAATTGAATAATCAGAATAAATTAAAAAATAAACCCTAAAAAGAAAATTTTTTACACGATTACATTACTTTTCTGCATATAGTGGTGTGCGGAAAAGTAAAAAGGAAAAATTACATTTTAATAGACATATTTAGTATAAATATGTTATATTGTATATAACAAACATTATATTTTATTTTTTTATTATATTTTAATAAACATAGTAAAAATGCAACACCACAAATAGTTTTGAGTCTCTAATATCTTTTTTTCTTTGAAAATCTCTCCCTTTTTAACAAAAAACTTCGTTTTGTAGTTTTTCTTGTGAAATCATTCATTGGATGTTCTCTTTTCAACGTCCAGGAATAATCTGCCATCATCGCCACATCCCATCGACCCTGATGGGAAAGTTGTCCAGATGAGCATGCAGAAAATGAATTTTTATGCTCATATTACAACCAAGTTGCTTAAACTGTTTTAAGTTGCCAGCATTTTGTTCACAATTTCCTCATACTGCGGATGTTTATAATTTCCATAAAAATTTTCTTTTACATTTTTAAAGCATATCCAAGATTATTTTTCAATTTCTGTCATTGTTTCTTTAAACTGTTGGTCCTGCATAAATTTTCTTATTTGTGGTCCTACGAAAATGCCTTCCTTTAATTTTGCTTCAGAAAGAGCTGGACATTTGCCACATAATTACTATTCATTTCATCACTATTTGCCAAATAAAAGACTTATCTTGCCGATAAACGGAACAGTCTACCTGAGCCTAGCCATAAAAATAAGCCAAGGTATGTTTTGAGATTTTTTATTTGGCAAATAGCGATGAAATAAGCAATACTTCAAACAATTCCCATTTTTATCTATAGCTTTTACATATTTATTCATTACTCCTAATTTAATATGAGTGGCGGCAAAAGAATTTTTGCGGATAAACCAAATTTGCATAAATAACGTTTTTTGAACCAGATGTTAAGTTTATAGCAAGATATATTTGTTACTGGAGTAGGTTGGAACCTTTGGTGTGAAGATAACACTAACTTAGTTTTCCGCAAAACACTATACACTACACTCGACGCGCGTTTCACCAACAAAGTTGGCATCATCTGGAGATGATTAGAGATAGTGTTAAAATATGTTTGGTGAATTTTTACAACTTCTAGGCATTTTTAAAACAAAATAAACACACGACACGATGTCACGAGTAAACGTACACACATTAAAAACGTACTATAGGGACTATGTAAATACTCTAATAGTTATAACCTTATAATATCCCCACCGGTGAACTCTGGTTCCGTAAATCCCCCACACTTGTGTGTACGTTTCATATCGATTAAGCACAGGGGCGCCGCAAAGATTGAGGCAAAATTTAATTCAATAGAATCTCGGTTTTAAATACTACAAATTATTGTACAATGTACATTTACAAATACTGGTGCGTAATGGAAACAAGAAAACAGTGTTTCTGTAGTTCATGATAGGTAACTAATTGTAAGCCAAAAGTCAAAAAAAGACCAATCACAAAATCTTTGTTGGCCTATGTAATTGTTACTTTTATGTTTTTAAAAAAGTTTTTTTTTGTCGAGAAAAGCTTTTGATTGTGTTTTCACTAAACAATCTCTGGTTGAAACCAAGCCTTATTAACAACAGTCCAAATTGACAAGATAATTTTAGTATTACTACTGACCATTAACTAAAAATATATCATTTTATGTAAAATTATTTTTCAATTTCTTAACTAGGTACAACCTATATTTTACTTGTCTTGCATTTCCTAGCATTTCAACCTTATATAACATATATTTTTTAACAATGCCCTAAAATATGCGGTAATTTTTTGTATATTGTTTTATTATATACCATATATTGTGATGCTAATGTACTCTTAATGGATGTTTTTTAATTTATGGACATATATTTCATTCTGTAGCTTGTCCATAAGCTGTAAGCACGGACTATTCTTAAATATTTCATTCATACATCACCCAGTGTATTAAGCAAATATGTAGTTACTTTGGACCAACTTATAAATAACAAAAAAAAAGTGATGTATTGAAAACATTATGATCGGCTGCAGTTTGTTTTGTACTGTGTGGATCAATGCGTGGGTGTATGCGAAAAATTAAAGGCAGGCAACTTATTGTGTCAAACATTAATCGCTGTTTCAATTGAATCGTATCATCCCGTTGTCTGGCCATTAATGCATGGAGACCCACAGAAAACGTATTGCGGTATCGGTATTTTTAACTGTGTTTTAACCTTCCTTTATTGTTTCTGTTAGTCGCATAGTTAAAAATACAGGTATAGATAGCGAACATAGCTTTAACTATAGTCGATTGTACATAAAAAAAGTGTGATAGTTGAGATTTGAATGTGTTGTGCAAAAAGTTGTTTATAAGTAAAAAAATATATAAAAACCGTTGCTACATTTGCAGCGACACAACTGTAAAATATCAGTATTTTTTTGGTTTTATGGCCTTGGTTCGATTGGGTGGTGTTTTCCATGGATATTTTGTAAATACTATAAGCAGGAATAAAAATGACTAAACCAGTGCTTTCATGATATGATTTCAGGATTTTAAAACAGGCCGCGTAGTTTTTACACACCGCCTGCTCTGTTATATATATTGTATAGGTACAATAAATTTTGTGCAGTTTTTTAACTGGTGCCATATTCACCCACACATTTAATGTAGCTAGCAAAATATTTAAATAAGTCTTAATATAAGATATAGAATAAATTGTTGTTTCTTTTTTAAATGCTGTTTTGTTACTTGACTGAGTGTGCGAATTTGGTTGTTTCATGAAGCAGAAGAAATCTTGCCTTTTTTTCAATGAAAAATATTTATGATGAGCCTCGAATGGTGAGTACGCAGACATTTCAAAAGAATTTTAATAAGTATGGGCTATAAATTAAAAGATATACTCAATTAAATGTGACTTGTTTTTGATAGAGAAATAAAACAATTCAGATGATTAATTTCAATTTTGTATTATATTGAGATATTTTGAAAAAAAAAATGATATTTTCAGTTATTTTATAGTGGAGTTACATTACTCTTTTTATAATACGTCATCCTCTAATCTTAAAACATTTTGAAAATAGTTACCTTTTAGAAAGTGACTTTTTGATGCGCACTTCACATCATTGAAACATTACAAAAAATGAAAATGAAACCAAAGGGTTACTTTCTTCCCGAAAAATAGCTCTTTTTCGGGAATTTTTTTCTAAGGGAAGGAAAGGTCTTTCGAAAAAAACTTTTCAAGTTTGTTATCAGGCATATATTGAAATATATGACATGATTTTTTTCACTCGAAAAAATACAAAATGGCGGCACTAGGGCGATCCAATGGAGTCGAGTTTTTCTTGAGATGCTCCGCGGCAAGCTGCAAATTTGAATGTGACAAAATAAAAAATTCTGTTTAATCTAGAGGCATATAGCTAGAGAAACACGTACGAAATTTTTAAAATATTGATTTTTGTGCATTTGGCGAGTGTTCAATTTTCTACCAAAAAAAGTTTTTCGCTGCTAAAAAATTAATAAATAAAGATAATCAAATATTCCGTACGTGTTTCTCTAGATAATGTTATTAAAAAGATCTGGTAAAAATTTTAAGCGAAAATAATGAAAATTATTTGAGTTATGCTGCTTGCCATTTCGAAAAATCGTGTTTCGAGAAAAACCCGTTTAAAGTTTTGCAACAATTGTGAATGCTCGGATGCTAACGCAAGACTAACGTTATTTCTGTCGAAAATGAAACTTTACACGCCTAGAAAATTCGACAGAGAACAATAAATTGATATGGGATCAAAAGGTAGGCTCTCTCTTTCGTCCCGGCGTATTTAACATAGGTATGGTTTGTATAATGAATCTTTGCCTATGCGTCACAGGTAACAATGGTATGAATCAATCAACTGACATTTTTGAACAGTGTCGTGCCGAAAACGCATTTTAGGGTAACAGTTAGTACAATACAAATCCGTCAACCTATGACAGAGTAATGAAAACGTTCTCCACAAAAGCATTCAATAGAAGTGATATTTCCATCAAAATAAATGAAATAAATTCAACAAAAATCAAAATAAATGAAACAAAAATGAAATAAATTTTACAAAAATATTGAGACGCCAGTGAATTAAATTATACAATAAAGCTAAGACGTGACTTCATAATTGCATTTTGTTCGGCAAATTATTAACTGTCTATGTCGTACGTAGTTGATTGAAACATGTCGCTAGACATACGTACTGGTAATTGTGGCATATTAATAATAATTGCGAGTGGTGTAGCATATGATCCATACGTCGTCACTAAATTGATACACGTGATGCAAAGATCCATTATACAAATTGTAGTAGTTTCGGAGCAAGAATTAGGCGCTCGGCGGAGAAGTCGAATTTTCCGGGAAAAATGTTTTCGGGGACGGGACCCCGAAATCAATTTCAAATAATTATGATGGTATATCAATACATTGCACTAAATATAAGTATTTCATTGATATACCTAGATAATATAAAATTAATTTCTACACAAAGAAAACGTGCAAACACTGAAATCTATTTGAAGAATCAGTAATAAAAAAATAAGAAAAAAATTTCATAGATGCACCTAAAACATGCAAATAAAATATAAATTGAAAAATTACGTGGAATTTCAATAAACTTAAATGGATTAGTGATATTTGTATATTTAACTAGTAGAGTAATCCACAATTCACAGTAACTTAGTATTCACTTTGTAATGTTTCTGATAAGAACCAATACACCAAAATATACAGAGCATGTGTAAATACATTGTTTTAAATGCCAAATATTTTTTAAATTCGATTAGTCAATGTACCCATGTTGTTTCAGTATGAAAATCAACTAACCTATTTGTAAACTGTTATTTTTTACTCACTCAAATTACTATTTTTGCAAACCTATAAACCGTGTCGCTCTGTATATATATATATATATATATATATATATATATATATACATATATATATATATATATATATATATATATATACATATATATATATATATATATATATATATATATATATATATATATATATATATATATATATATATATATATATATACATATATATATATATATATACATATATATATATATATATATTCTTTTTATTTAATTGTTTATAAATAAATATTTTAAATTATAAAACATAATTAACGCATAAAAAATATTCCTTATTAGCATTGCCGATTATTATACAATTCTTGCCCTGTTTTTGAACCCAAGACATTATATTAACCAGGTTTATTAAGTAATTTTGCACCTTGTTTGGTTTTGTTGTAGCAAATTGTTAATATATGTTGAAGTTAAGACAAAAGAAAAATAAAAATAGCCTCATAACATATTTCTTTAAACAAAAGTCACAAAAGTATACATGAAAATGTCTGTGTACTTAATTATCTGCGGCTCTAAACCCTTGGATATTTAGTGCAACGACTAATTTACGTGGTATTGTGATTTTCATAAATTTATTGTAAACCTTGGTATTCTATAGCATTTTGTAAGATGTTTATGTTGTACAAAAATAAAGAAGAAACAGATAGAACAGGCAACTAAGGGGTATAGAGTTTAGGGAATATCAATGGGTGTTTTAATGTGGCGGCCCTTTGAAGGTTCGATATGACTGATGTCTGTGTATATCATATTTGTAATATATTGTCCTTTTTCTATAATTATACTAATTCTATTGTTAAGTTAAGCATAAGAATATTTAATGTCAGGCTTATAGATCTACTGACAAGGTCTTTTAGTATATAGCAGCACTGTATTGTACTGTGTACATCATATAAGAATATATGGCTAAATATTTTGTACTGACAATTTATTTTCTCACTCCTAATCCGTGTATCCTTTTTATAAATTTTCAGTTCGTCTCTTAATGCTCAGGCCAGGCGTAGTGACGTTGAATGAGGGATGTAGGCCGAGCAAGACCACTGCTCTTTACCCTTTCAGTTAATGCTATTCGAAGGTATTGACACTGTGATACACTGAAAGCATAAACCGTTTATTAAAAGGATTACTGTTTAATCCTTTAAACAGTATACCTAACTACGTTTAATACTCCTAAATTAACTGTTGTAAAATACGCTGAATATTTGGGTATCGATTCATTATTTTCTCATCTTTGTTTTACGTACTTTTTATAAATTTTCATTTCATCTTTGTTAATGCTTCGCATCAATTTTCTGTCAGACGTAGTGGCCGTTGAATGGGGGTGCATGACGAGCATAACTACTGCTCTATCCACTCAGTTAATGCTATTGAAAGTGTTGGCACTAATACACAGTGAAAGCATGAATCGTTTATTAATCGGATTGACTTGTACTCTCACTAAAATAATAAGGTGCGCTATGGTTCATAAAACAAGATAGGACCTAACATCATTTCAAAATTATTTATTCAAAAATGAAAAAGCGATATATGTACAGCGCTATGGTGCGGGGCCAAAATAGCGGATTGATGTACAATACATGAACGGGTTAGACAAGTGAAATGTGCCGAGGATGCTATACCATAGGCGTATTGTGCTAGAGGGCTCGAAATATTAAAAAAAAACATCAAAATCGTTTTAAAATGCTTCTAAATAACTTTTACTTAGTTCTATAATTAATGATAAGTTAGATATTAAAACCTTGACTAATTACTGCCACTCTTAGAATAACAATCGTTATTATCACTAGGGCTACTGTCACCTGGAGTTATAAGTATGTAGATCGACCAAAACCTCAACTATTGTGAGATATCCCACATGCGCTGTTCCTGTTTCTATACATGTGTGATGTTATTTCTTGCTATAGTAGAATTATTTTATGAAGAGCAAGTCGGCAATAAACCGTGCGACAAACAGCAATGTATAGCTTACCTTCTCCCACACGAATACAGTAAAAGAATTTTACTTAGGCGCGCGCGCAAATGACTTATTGCCGACTTTTTTATTAGCTCCATGAGGTTCAGCTCGTAGTCCGGTGGCGAGCGAACACTCACTACATCATGAGCTTTGGACATTTCATCCACTACATATTTAATGGATTAACTTTTTCCTCGTTGCATAAAATTTTATGACCACTTTTAGCATTGTCTCTATAAATTCCATATTTTTCGATTCCTTGATGATTTTTCCTCTAACTTTTCTTTTCATCGACTGTGATAATGTGCACTATTCATCACGACAACTGTACCTGGTTCTATGTGGGAGTACAGAAGCAAACTATTTTATAAAAACTCACTGTAATTTTTTTATGATCAACTATACCCCAGTGTCGAAATAATGTGAAGTGATTCATATATAATATCAGACCACCATAACTATTCAACGGTTTGTCTATTTCTTGTGTAATCTTGTGTAAGTCGCCAATGTTTGTTGAAAGGAAATTCCGAAAGCGATAAAGTATTCAAATTACATTTCTCTCCTGTTTTACGATGAAGAAATAAGATTGTATACAGTGTGTCCTATTTAAACTCAAACATCCGTGATGATCGTTGAAATACATTTTTTATATTGAAAATCCGTTACATGTCAATTTTCGTTTTCGAGGAAACATATTTGACAAAATCCCTTACCTTAAAATATTCACATGGAATATGTGAAAGTATATTTGCTATGTACCGTAACCAATGAAACAATACAAAAGTATTAAGCAGCTGTTTCAAGACTTTGGAGTGCCCAGGAGTTGTGTTTATAGAATCGTGAAACTTGTCAGATTCTATGCCCATATCCTTTTAGGGGTAGAAATTTTCGAAATACGCAAATACTACCAAAACTTAATGCCTGGGCGCGAATTTTGGTAGATTATATCATTGGCTCATGTTACACCCGAAAATTTAAATCTTGATTTATTAGAAGATGTGATGAACTACATGACCACTCAAATATTTAAAGAGGATGACAATCTGCACGAGGATAGCCTATTCTTCCAATAGGATGTGACTCCTCCATATTATGATGGAGTGGCCGGCCAGATCGCCAGATCTGACACCACTAAATTTCATTCTATGGGAATACTTCAAATCAAAAGTACGAGTACCTAACCTAAGTAGCAGTAAACCTGGTAATTTAGAGGAAATAAGGTCTCGAATTGTACAGCAATGTCCACATAATACAACCAGGGATCTTCGTGCACAGTTCGAACTACGACTGTACTACTTATTGCTTTAACCCTGTATTATTATCAAAGAAAATTATCTCACAGTTAAGTAGCTCAAATATGAGACATTTTTATTCATATTTCTTTCAATGTAACAGAATGAATGGAGAAATAACTACATATTTCTAACTACAACCTAACGGGGATAGAAAGGAGTTAATAAAATTACAAAATAAATATTATTTATTTTTATTGTCATCCAGAATGAACACGTAAGAGTTACCAAACCCGTGCTGATAAAATGCCAGAAAGGGAAAATACTTCATTAACCATAATGACATGATTTTGCTATAATTCTGATATATCCTATACCAGTTCCATTGTAACATATACGCACTATATAGGTAAAGGTAAAAATTTATAGTCTGTACTATATTTAATTTCATGTACGTTGGTTTGACCGGTTCGTTATTGTTATTAGTTTGTAATAAAAGATGTAAATAACAGAGTATACTCTTATACTTTAGCATGGGATTCATCGACCAAAGCCCATTCAACATATAACTAGACATATTTAGGAAGTCTGGATTCTTTTCTTCTACGTAAGGCTGAAAGGTTTGCTCTATAAGTAGGTTGCATATCTCCCGGGTCTGTTGCACTGTTCCACTACAAAGGTTAAACCTGGAAAGTATAAGAGGGCATATATTGGCAAAAAATATTGTGTCGTAAATTATCGATGTGCCACAAGAATAGTTATACACGGAGAGAACAGTTCATTTATTATCAAAAAACGCGTTTATTTGACCTTAATTCGTTCACCGTGAATATGCTAAATTGTACGTCGAAAACATAGTACACTCTTGGACAAAACTATGTAAGTGGGGTCGTATTATGAGAAAGCCATGTGATGAGCCTGAATTGCAGAGTCAAATAATTTTGAGGATCTAAAACAACGTTTTAGAATCATTGGACAGAAATTATTGAATGTTCAATATAAGGTGTTTATACTCGTGCCGGTCAATAATTAATTATTAAAGGAGGACATTTTGCACAACTTCCATCGAAAATAAGGTCGTAATTTTGTTTTTCTCAAAAGCACCCTATCCTTTTTCATGTACTAGGTATGTAAATATGAAACCGAAATTTGCCCATAGATGGCCTAGCTGCTAATGTAGTTACCGTCATACCGCGTCACTGGCGCCATTTTCATGTTTTGACATCTGATAAAGGTTTTTATCTCACAACAGTACAAGTTTCATACAACAACATAGTTTTTAATAGTGTTGAACATGTCGAATTTTGTGCCTGGAAACTACGATTTGCGGACAGCATTGATTTTCTGTTACCATTTGAAGAAAACTGCCGCAGAATCGCATCGAATGCTTGTCGAAGCCTACGGTGAACGTGGTAAATTACAGTGTTTTGAATGGTTTAAATAATTCAAAAGTGTCAATTTTGATGGAAGAAATGAAGAAGGTAGAAGAAAGATTTGCGAAATGCTGCTCGCCAGGTACAAAAGGAAGTCATTTCTCCATCGCATTGTGACTGGCGATAAAAAGTGGATATATTTCGAGAATCCCAAGCGTAAAAGATCATGGGTGACTTCAGGTGAACCATCGACATCGACTGCAATGCCAAATCCCTATGGACGGAAGACAATGCTCTGTGTTTGGTGGGTTCTATTACAACTTCTATTAGAAGAGAATCTATTACAAGCGGCTAAAACTTCGCCAAACCGTTAATATTGAGCTATACCGACAACAAATGATCGATTTAAATCAAGCTTTCCTTGAAAAACCAAAATATCAAAAATGGCAACACAGCAAAATCGGTCAAGGAAACGATTGAGGCATTTAGTTGGGAAATACTTTCGCCTGCAGCTTACTCGCCAGACGTGGCTTCGTCCGATTACTACTTATTTGCATCGATGTGACACGCACTTGCTGAGCACGGCTTCACCTTTTACGAAAATGGCTCGATGACTACTTTGCCTCAAAAGAGCAAGAGTTTTTTTGGCATGGAATCCACAAATTGTCAAAGAGATGGGAAAATATATAGCTAGCAATGGGCAATACTATGCTTAAATATTTTTTATCATTTTCATACAATAAACGTGCATTTTCTGTACAAAAAATTTGTGTTTCATATTTACATACCTGGTAAACGGTAAATAGGCTACTCTTAATATGAATATACCGTTCTTTCATTTTTTTACTAGACAGCAAGTCAATCGGTCGATTTCGTATAATGTGTAGGGAGGAGAAACGGACGGTAAGCCCTGCTTCAGGTTGTCCAATGTCGATAATTAGCGACGCTACGACAGTTACGTTCTACACGCGAGGGAGTGTACATCGTATTTGTAACGGGGAAAAACTTTTACGTGGGAAGTGATGTTGATGGGTTTACTGTTAAAAGATGATCAAGGTATTTAAAAAAAATATCTTGCCCATATTTAACAGCAAACTATGATATTTTTTGCATTATTTTTATAATTGGCTTTGCATTAAAAAAAAGTGTCTTCTAATAAAACGTTTAAAAATAAATAGATTCTCTTAAAATAATTAAAAATAAAATACAAACTCTTAAAACTTAAAAAATATCCCCTTGAATAAGAAAAAAACTAAAGAAAATTTTCCAAGATGCCTCCGTCTTGCGCCAAACAATAACCCAACCTGTCGTAAAATTCTGAACGAACGCTGGTCAGCATAAGAGGGCTAGTAGTTTGAAATAAATTTTCAATATTAGCCCTCAGTTGATTTAAATTATTAGCTCTTTCATGAGGATGCCCGTATAACTTTGATTTAATATACCCCCATAAAAAAATCATTAGGGTCAAGTCTGGCGATCTTGGTGGCCGTTGAATTACGCCTCTCGTAGATATAATTCTTTGGGGGAATATCGTATTCAAATAGTCAGTGACTATTGAGTTATGGGCCGAAAACCCATCGTGCTGGAACCAAACGTTGTCAAAATTGGGGTTAATGTTTGCCAATGCAGGAACAATTTGGTTTTGAAGAAGATTCAAATAAGTCTCCCCATTTAAACTTCCATCAATAAAGAATGGTCCAATAATATCATTCCCATAAATACCAGCCCAAACATTCAATTTTTCGGGATATTGTGTCCTTGTATTTAACAGGCGATACAGATTTTCAATAGCCCAATACCGTAGAATTGATGGATTGTGCCTACCATGTAACGGAAACGTGGATTCATCGGTGAACACGATGTTATAAATAAAATTGTCATCCGCATTTGCACGTTCCATTACCGTGTTACAAAATTCCATTCTACGGTACTGGTCTTCATCGAAAATTTCTTGATGGGCTTCGTATTTATAGGAATGATATTTATTTTTCTTTAAAATTTTGTGAATTTTACCCACACTAAAACCAGTCCTCGCAAATTTTTGGGATAGAAATATTTGAATCTTCTTCTACCATTGCACACACCATTAATTCCTGCATTTCAGCATCCTCTTTAATTCTAGGTGTCTTGTGGCATTTACAACCTAAAATGCATCCCGTTGACTTAAACTTTTCGACTACTGTCGATATTGTGTTCAAGGCAGGGATCGGACGATTTACATATTTGACTGAGAAAAGGTCCCTTATTGCACGTAATGAATGTCCTTGAAGAGACCATGATATCAAATCAATTTTTTCCTCAACTGAGTACGTCATAGTTACTAAGTTTTGAATTAAAAGAATCTATTTAAAATTACACGTATTACTACGAAGTTCACTCGTCTAAATGCCAAACACGTATGCGATGGTAAATGTGAAATCTAAGTCGTCGATCATCACGCGCGGCGTACGGCCGGACTCCCCACCTGAGCGGTGGCTAATTTTCCGAGAAGGACCGAACGGTGGAACCTATGTACAGTTTTAAAATGAAAGCACGGTATAGTAAATAACTTTAAGAATACATTTTTGGTAAAAAAGAAAAGAATGTAATGACGTCACATCTCAAAGACAAAGCCAGAAAAAAAAATAAGATTTTCACATCGTTTAAATTTACTTAATATTAAAATAATTGCAAATAACAAACTGAACTATTTTTATCTATTCATTCACCTGTCCTCGATGCCCATAAGGTACCCAATCACTCTCCAAATATGCAGATATGCTTTCCACTCCTCATCTGTTACATTGTGAACTCCCACCAACTCGCTCCTGGCTAAGGCAAAACCCATAAAACCAAACTGTGTCAGTGCCATATCCCTTTGGTTAATTCCTGCAAATCCTGCCGCACAACTACGTCTGCTGGCTGAATTGTGCCGTTTTCGTACGTCCGCGATAGATAGCCATAACCTTCAGTTAACATAAAACATAAAATCTGCAATCGACGTTTGCGATAAACTCGACTCGTAAAAGCTTTCGAGACTTGAATTCTTAAAAGCTTCTATCGCGAATATCGTGAATGAAATTAATGATACGACAGTTTTATGGGAATTCAAAACTTATATGAGAACTTTAAATGGTCTGCTTATAGACGAATTATTTCTATTGTTGTCTTTCGTTTATTTCTATTTATTGTTCTAGTTATATTATTTCTATTTCTATTTACGCAGGATTAGCTTTTTTGATAAATGGAACATCCTTGTCTATTATTTGCTAAGAATAAGAAATGTAGTCTGTATACAATAATACCTTCTTTTAAATTACCAACGTAAATCGAAAAATGCATTTGTTTAATTGTGTAATTTGTATGTAAAATTGGCAGTTATAAAAGTGAAGGAAGAAGTATTCTCAGAAGCCAGTGAGTAGAGGTCGTTATCTTATAGTAAGTGTCATTATTGTTCATTGACGATCTCCAACAGGTAAACAAATAAAATACAAAAATTAATATTTTTAGTATAAACTAATTGCAAGTGAAAGAAATTGCAAAATACACTGAGGGACTAGCGAGGAAACACGAGAGTGTGGAGGTGTTATCTCTCGTTTCCTCGTACTCGTGCCTAGCGTTTCTTTGGCTCGGGTATAAAGACCGCCTCTGGAGCGAAGTTAGCCAAGAAAGTACGAGACAGGTCGAGCAACCCCTCCACACTCTCGTGCCTTGGTCAACTTCGTGCTATTCCGCGAGAGTCTAGAGGGAGCTTGAGAAGTCTCAAAACTGCGATATTGGACCGCCCATGGTCCATACTAGCAGTAAACAGCCTGGTCTGTACTCCAGTCGCAATGAGACCTTTGCATAGTGAATATCGCTGAATATATGTATATTGAATGTGAATGTACACAGAGTTCGATCTGGCCGCGCGTAAAGTCCATCCTATTCCCTCTGAATGCTGACTCACTCGTTCTTCTATGCATACCTACCTAAATAATCTTGCACTTTTTCCTATTTTTGACGAGCGGACGTATAATACAGAATAAGACCGTAATATTTTGGAAGTAATTTACAGGTAACGTTCTTTGGTTATCCATATAAAATGCATTGATACCAGATTTGAGTAAAACTTACCAAAAAAACTATTCAAATTTAAATTAAAAAATTGTCGAAATGCTTATGTTCTATAGACTCGCTATAGTTTTGTTTGCATCGATCAAGGGGAGATTCTCATCAGTAGTAGGTTAAGAGCCGGTTAGGCGTGGGAAAATTTCTGGGGTCGTGGGAAACTTCCGTTTTTACCTAATTCACAAAAATTTGAGGCCCCGCTTTGTCGGCATACATCAAAGGGTTACCGCTCGCAGGTGTTAATTACATATGCGCCGCAGGAATTCGCCCCAGGGCCCCCATGTAGGCCTTCGCCTCAGGGCTCCCATGCATCGCCTTCGTGAAGAGAGGTTTGGGGGCGTGCCTCATCAGCTTGAAGCAGATAGCGAGCGCGAGAGCGATACGGAGGCTCTGCAGCACCAGCCAGCCGCGGTCGTTAGAGTGATAATAATTTAGAAAAGAACAAAGGGGAGTAAGCATGGGCGTGATAATCTAGTACACAATCGAACTTTCTCCGCGACCGCCTGACCCAAGTTCATAGTCAGATTTGTTGGAGTACCATAATAAAAATCAATTAGGTACAACCTATGGAAATACCAAAATAAAAAAGATATAGTATAAAAAGTTAAAAAATTATTTAATAGTCTCCTTTAATAGACAAAGTGAGTGATGCTATTAAACCCGTTTCTGAAGCTTTATCTTCAGACGATTTAATTGAACGTTGTACCGACGGTAACACACAAAATTCAAATGAGTCCGTCAACGCTTGCGTGTGGAAACTAGCACCGAAACATTTGCATAGTGCTGCCAAGACTATTGAAATTGCCACTTACATTGGAGTATCTCTTTTCAATGAAGGGCACATAGCAATTTTAAAAATAATAGAATTGTTGGGAATCGCCGTTGGGCTTCAAGCTCACAACTTCGTCCGGATAGCTGATGACAAGCGGATCGCAAATGGAGCAGTATGAAGTCGAGGAAGGATTGATGTACGGACCTGGAATTGTTGATTATCCAAAAGGTAAAATTTTTTGCCATTTAATCAAAAAATTCGTGTACCGAGACTTTAAACGCGTTTTTCTCGAAACCATGTTTTTCAAACTGGGCGGCACGATATCTCAAATTACTGAATATATCGCTATTTTTTTTATTTCAAAGTAGATTAAATTTATTGGAGGACAAACTTAAAAAATGATGATATTTATTATTAGTTTTTTTACAGCACTTTGAAGAGCGGAAACAAGCGCGAAAACACGAAACTAAAATGTTCATGTCCGCCATTTTTCCAATTTTTGACTTTTTGTTGGTTTTATAGGTACAACCTCCAACAAATGTAATATATTTCATAAAAATGTTTTGGATTTCTGATTTCAGATAATATTTATAAGTGCTACAGTGCCGCCCACTTGGATACTTTTTTTGAGGCGGCCATGTTTCAGCATAAATAATCAATTACTATTATACGTATTACTTTTTACTAAAAAAAAAATTATACATACTTTAAGACCTATTAAATAAGTACAAAAAAATTGAGTTCTTTATTTATTTCCTTCCATGAAAAAAAAAAATTCAAGAAAATCGAGTCATTTTTGGGTCACTAGATGAGAACTTCCCTTTGACGAGTGTTTTTCGAAAAACCAGTTTAGAAATTGCGGTAATATACGAGGCTTGTTTCAAAAATAAGGTTCCCATCGCGATAGCTCCGCGAGGAAAAGTATTAAGTGAAATCTGACAACACTGTCGTCGTGCGTGCCGTTTCTCCCTCTCTTGGTCGTCACCTTCGCTGTCAAGCTACGCCGCGCAGTGTTGGCCTGACAGCCGTTTATGATGGACTGCACGATTTTCGTCACCGCTAGATGCGAAATAGGCGCAGTGATCCGATTTTTAAACGCAAAAATGGTTCCACCCATAGACATTCATTGTCAGTTGTACCGCCATCGCCATCGCCATCGCCAACTTCTTCAACAATGTGGCAACAATAGGAAGGAATTGTTGGACTCCATCGTCACAGGCGACGAAACATGGGTGTTTCATTTCACTCTCGAAAAAAAGGAACAATCACGCGAATGGCGTCACTCAAGTTCACCTAAACGGAAAAAGTTCAAGCAAACGCAATCTGCGGGGAAAATCTGACAACTGTGTTTTGGGACCGTAAGGGAATATTGCTCATCGAATTTATGCTTCCTGGGATAACAATAAACTCAGAGAGGTATTGTGAAATACTAAAGAAACTCAGACGAGCCATCCAGAACCGTCGGAGAGGAAAACTGAGCAAAAGTGTGAAGCTGTTGCACGACAACGCTCGTCCCCATGTCTCTCAGCAAACCCAGGATCTCCTGAGCTAATTTGGCTGGACTGTCACTCCCTACTCTCCCTACAGCCCAGACGTAGCCCCCAGTGACTACCACCTGTTCCCAATATTGAAGGAAAACTTGGATGGCTTGCGCTTCCGGACGGATGATGAAGTCAAAGAAGAGGTTAATCGCTACCTCAACGGGCTGGCGGTGGAGTTCTATGGCACGGGGATACAAAAGTTCGAAGAACGTCTACAAAAATGCGTCGAAAAAAATGGCGATTATGTAGAAAAATAGGTTAATGTTGAAGCTTTCCAACCATATAAATAACTTTGATAATAAATAATGCTGTCTAAAAAAAATGTGGGAACCTTATTTTTGAGACAACCTTCGTATTATCATAATTATATTTACTTAGTTTTACTTTATTTATTATTTATACCTAGAATTAATAACACATTCGCACGTTAACATGTCAAGTATATTGACAAAATTTTATAGAATTATTTTAAAAGGATGATGATCAATCAATCAACAGAACAACATATATAAGTGATAATCTTAATGCAAATTTTAGAAGAAAACATCTTATTACTGTATGCCAGCATCGCAAGAAATATTAAAAACAAACAAACTTAGGTACAAATGAGTAGGCCAGTTGCAAAACGCGCTAAATCGATTTTTTGAAAAAAATGAGTTATTGGTATAGTTGGGTTCAGAATGGCGTCCCCTACATCTCTGTCATTCTTCCCTGTGCCAAAACGCGTTAAAAACCATTGAAGAATGAGGTTGAAGTTTGGTAGCTATGCCAAAACGTGCTAAAAGTTGTGATGGTCCTGGGGCAAAGTGAGCTACATAAAAACATTCCTGATGCAAAAAGCGCTAAAAGCTATTAATAGTAATGGCAGCTTGGAAGCATACAAAAGCAAAATGCGCTAAATAATCAGAACGATTCCTTCCAATCCCTTTTTTCAGACTATTTTTTTCGTTTTATTCCACGTGTTTCAACCTCCATGGTCATTCTTTCAATATTATTATGTTGATAACGTTGTCGCTGAGAAGAACGTTGTCGCAAGAAGCTCTAAAAACTCATTGCTGAAGGAAAACGCGCTAATTCCAGATTAAAATGTGAAATAACAATTTTTCTTGAACTGGGATAATGTTGAAATCTTGCAGTACAATCCTAATGATTTTTTGTGATTTTTTAACAAAAAATTGTAGGTGTAGCTTATTTGAGTCAAATCTGACAGTTTTTTGCGATTCTCTGTTTCACTTGAAACCATTTTAGAGCATTTTGCCTACTCAAATGATAGCCTGTCTCGTTCTTGTCTGTTTTAAAATATTTGATGAAAAAAATATTTGGACATACTATTTATTATATACATTTTTTGGTAAGTAATAAATGCATTTTTATTATTATTATTATTATATAAGCTAAAATGGACTAAGCTCGACCATTTTATGACCAACGTTGACCAAGGTCATTTTTTATATGGGAATACATGTTCGACTAAAATATAAATACGCTGTGTATATTACCTGGATCCTGGCTTGAAGTCTGAATCATACCAAACCATCATGTGGAAAATCGTTGAAAGGTATCGCTTGAATGCGGTCATGCAAGTGCTGGACATTTTTGTGAACATAAGTATTTTCAGTATCGATGGCACAGATAACACAACTATCAATCCCATACACTTACTAAAAAGAAGTGCAAATATGTGCTTATACAAGAATTGTTGGCCTCTGAAATCAAATATATAAATGTAATTAGTTCATCTGTATACTATAGATTCAGTATACGGGGTATGATGGAACGAAACTGCACTTTCTTAATTATATGTGGTTGAAGAAAAAATAAGCATAGAGAGGTGATTGTATATTTATTTTTAGGTTACATCAGCGTGGTTTGCTAATATATACTAAAATAACGATAAATATATGGAGCAAAATAGTTGCAGTGTCGCCTTAAGGAAGCTATACAATTCAATTAAATTTAGAGCACAAAAAATGGAACTCACAGATTTTTACTTATATATTAATTCCGGAGCTTATGGGTGCAATGTGTACTTAATTTTATAGTAAATAAATATTACATGCTACAGGTATGTACAAAATCAGCATTTATTTGTCATAAACGTACCTAGTTCATTAAAAATAACTAAATTGTTCTCTCAGTGTAGGGGTGAAAAACAGTTGAGTTCGACGTTTTACATTATTTTGATTGGAAATTAAGTTAAATTAATTATTAATTTTATCACTTCATTAACGAGTTCAAAATGAAAAATACGAAAATAATATATCTGAAATATATTACCGATTGGAAAAAATTGTGCTGAAAATCATCGGATTGAAAAATATATCAATAGGAAAGCTCTAGAAAACGAAATTTGTAAGAATAGGAAAAAGGTTTAAAAGCTATTAAGCCAAAAAGAATAGTCAACATCAAAGGTCAAAGAATAAAAGAATGTTCGATTATAATGGCCTATTTAAAAGTCATTCTTGAAGATGATCTCGCCCTAATATTTCTTTCACAGACGGTACGAATTTTTTAATGAAAAAGGTACATATGCATCTAGTGACGTAACTTAAAAAAATTATGAGACTTCCAGTAGGCTCTCCACAACTTTGATATTCATAACAGATAACTCATACAGGCTTTACTAAGTCATAATAAATACAGAATAGCCCTTGTATTTTTTTCTAGTGAAGCACCTAATCTAACCTATCCTGACTGCCTACTTATTATGATTAGGTTAGGTTAGGTTAGTATTCTTCAGAATAACAACGTATTTAGTTGTTAATATTCAGAGTTAGCTTTTGGAGCCTCTCTGTATGTATGTAGTTTCATCGAACGACACGGAGGGCGTACGATTACAATGGACGACGCCAACTGCAAATCATTGTATACATTTGAAGTAACTAAATATCGAAAGTTTCTAATAGGTTTTATGACGGTTTAATATATGATATGTGTAAAGGAAGTGTAGCATCTATCGGTATTAATATTAGCTATCTATGTAGTGTGAAGTGAAAGTTATTTGATAGAAAAAATGGCCTCATGCGGAAAAGTGGAAAATTCATTTTCTCGAAAACCGTGTGCGAGCGGTTAATACTGAAGCCAGATTCGTCTCCAGCACCCTCGAAAATAGGGGGAAAGGAAAAGTTTCGTAAGCATTTGCCCAGGAACACTTCTTGTATACAATTACCCTAGTTTTAATCATCTCCAGATGATGCCAACTTCGTTGGCGAAACGCGCGTCGAGTGTAGTGTTTTGGGGTTTTGTGGAAAACTAAATTAGTGTTATGTCTGCAACTCAGTACAAGTTATGTTGTACTGAGATACTTACTTTTTAAAGAGATTTTCGTCATAAAAAGGCGGGAGGTCATTGTGATTATTGAAGGTTTCAGAGGTTTCGTCACATATTACCTTAGTTCCTTCGTTCAAAAGATCGTCTACGTACTGTTGTGCGGAAAAACCTAAAAAACATTATTTTCATTAATTTGTAGACCTTCGTTATTTTGTAAATTTATAGTCGTGTCTATACATATTAAATAGGTTATTGTTAAAAAAATAACTAACAATAATCTTAGAATTGAATTAGAAATGGGAGTAGAAGGACACCTTCCAAGAAGTCATCCTTCAATCCAATAAAAATTCAATGCCATCATCTGTAATTAACATAGCAAATGCTAGCAAATCCAATATTACTATTAAATTTTAGTTTAGCTTGGAAATAATTTTAAAATGTAAGAAGTTTTGAAATAAACTCATCATTTTCAGTAAAATTAGATTTATTTATTTTATTACACTAGTACGGCAGAGTAGCATTTACCACACTAAAAAAAGTGCGTGTAACTTTAATTACCATACGGTTGTAGATAATGGTTTTTTACATTATGAGTGGGATAGGTGCATAGGGGCAGACCGAGTCATGGTAATCACACGAGTGATATAATGTGCTCTAGCCCACGTGTGATGTACAACATTTTATCTACGACTGCTTAGATAAGAAAAAGAGATTAAAAACCGACTTTTTACAAAAAATTGAGATTTGACATTTAAATAATTATGACATCCGTTAAAAGTCACTTAAACATTTTCATACCAAATCAAAGTAACATGATGCATGAAATTTGTTAAAACCATAGTAACAATCCAGTTGTTTTAAATAACGCTTAGTTCTGTGATTTTCTCGTCGCATTGTGCGTTATCTACATAGAAAATCTTACTAAAGTCTGGCGAAAATAATATTAATATTTATAATAACAAATAATTATTGTATTGTTTTTAGTTTCAATAAATTTTTACTTCTTCGTTTATAATTTTTGAAAATCAAAATGAGTTATGTAATAAGCGCATTACATAACAGTGATGCAATGAGTTCATTACATAACGGTGATGTAGTCGGGCTCATTACACAACTCAAAATAGTTCAATGAACCCCATATTACACCATGGTTGTAGATAAATAAAATTATGACACTGCATTACGTCATGTGGTGTAACAGTGTAGTTTCGGGCATGTGTTTCTAAGCCAAATACGGTTACTTTTAAATTGAATTTAAAACAACAATAGGGTGACTCAGTTGAAACTATAGGATTTTAACTGCGCGCCATTTATGTTCTGCTGTCAAATATAGGGCGTCAATATTTAACGACTGTCATCTACAAACCATACGACGGCAACATGACGCGATTAGCTGTTCAACAACAGTCAAGAACAGTCTGTGTACAACTGTATTATGAAAGTGAGCGATGATTTACAGTTGCATTAAGAATAATTCGCACAAAATTAGGACAAAATGAGGCACCTACAGAGTTAATAGTTCATAATTTAGTCAAAAAATTTTAAGAGACGGGTTCAGTTATTGATTTTATTCATTATAGATATTACTCAGATGTTGAAGGCAACACCAAGACTGTGCAACGTGTCATACAGCACGTGCAACCATAACTCTGTTGCATACCAAATTTTCTGATCATGTTGTCTCACAGAACATTGATATCAATTGGCCTGCAATATCATATTTAACACCACTAGACTTCTTTATTTGGGGTTATGACTAGAAAACAGTGTATGCCACCCAGCCAGCAACAATCAATGGCTTCAAAGCAAACATTTAACGTGTTATTCGGGAAAGAGAGCCAGTTTTATATCCCCTGTTATGGACAATTTTGCTAAATGAATGACATCATGCCAGATGTGTCGAGTGGCCATATGAATTTTCTTTTTTTAAACTTTTTTTTAACTGAAAAAATTTTCAATTTCAAAAGTTTGATTCAAATAAATCTTGTTTTGTGTTTATATTAATTACGTACAATTTATCAGATTAATGTAACGAATTTATAACACTATTCCATGGGAAATCTGGAAATAGGTTAATAGGCTATAAAAAAAACTTAAACAAAAATTGTGTTAATAATTAGGATGTAACATTAAAATTTTGTATTCATAGGTTTTCGAATAAGTTTTTTTTAATACCAACAGAGTTTTGTAACGAATTATGATAGCAAGTACAAGATGTAAAAGAATTAAAAAACTTCTTATCATTTTCTTATTCTCATGTCGATTAAGTTTGTTCCTATTATTTATTATTTTAAAATAAGGCTAGTTGATATTCAATAATACATTACATACAGATACAAATGTTACAAAATATATTTTTTTATCATAGGTAGGAACTATATTTTCTAAAATATAATCTAGAATACCAGTGAAAAAACAAAAGTAGTTTTGCAAAAATCAAAAGCCCTAAAAATTGTATTCAGTGTAGTTTTTATGTTTCGAGTGCTTGTGGAACAAAAAATATACAAAAGAAATATTTTTGTGGTACTCTACTATTCTCATCTAAAGTGAAACCAACAAGTCCAAAGAGTGCATGACCTAAAAAGCTGATAGGCGCTGTTGTCATATTTAATTCCTAAATTTCTTATATGTTCTACATTAATTCGGAAATATTAAATTTAATTGCAATTTATAATCAAAATTAAACAAGAAATGTTAAAATTCAATTGTATAATGCCTATCTGCGACATAGCGCATGTAAATTTATGCCATGTTTGTCAAATATAAAAAGATTACTTCTTTGATTCTCATACCACAGCTTACTCAATACGTAAGCTGTGCTCATGCTTCGCTGATTTTCTGAACAAATGACAACGTCGCTTTTCCAAGTTATGCACGTCTCGTCACCCTCTCTGTTTCTCTCATTTGAAGAATATTATTTATTTCACTCATTTACCCCATTTTAGATGCGCGTGCCGTCAAGAGGTGACGGCAATTGGACGACAGTGGCGGCTCGCGGGCTAGAAAATAGGTGAGGTGTGTAAATGTGCAGACAGTTAGAAAAAAGTAGATTGATTTTTTACGACTTACCTATAGCCGAGCTTGTAGCTATCTAAATTTTTTTACACCAAATCAATTCTTCGATCTTTTAGTGAGGCGTAGTTATCTATATGTCTTTATAAAATGGCTGATTCTTAGTTAGTTCTAGCAACAATTTTTTTTCGATAGAAATAGTTGCTAAAGATGAAAGTCTTTCTTGGGAAATGATATTTCTTGAATAAGCCTTTATACGTTTAAGACACGAAAAGCTTCTTTCCACTGACTCACTTTGTTGATGGAATAGTTAAAATTATACAAAACAGTTTGTAAGCTTCTGTAAAAATGTCTTTGTATTCATTCAGTTTTTTGAGCAGTTGGTCATAGGATTGCTTTGCTGAATGACGGAATTCCACTGAGACGTAAAAGTTCATTTAGGTCACCATGACGCTCGAACCATCATAACATAGCCCTATTAACTTATTTTTATAATCAAATTGATTTAAAATTTGATCCGATATGGTATAGAAGGCCTCTGATGTACTGTCGGCACTTACATCACGAAATACCAAAAAATGTTCTACTATTAAACCTTCAGTATTAACAAATTTTATTATTATGAAACATTGAGAGGTTTGTGTGATATCATAGTATCATCAACCTGTATAGAAAGGAATAACGTCTTCATTAATGTCTTTTTTTATATATTCATTCATATAATCAGAAATTGCAACTGATGATTTCATTTTGAGTGGTTTTTGGATGTCCACCGAAAACATTTTTCATTTTTTCATAATGATTTCTGAATTTTAAAGGACACCTTAATAATAGCAATTCTAAGAGTTCTTTGAAATTCCCACGGTTTACGGAGTCTGTTTTTTCGTCATGGAAGCGAAATCCTAATCATTGCTTGCCAAGATACAAAACTCCGCCAATAACCCTCATTAATAAAACTCTGTTTAAACAGACGTTTTCATTAAATTGTAGTTTATAAAGTTCTCTTTTCAAGCGTCGGCTATAGTGTTGTTTTTTTTTTATTGCTTAACAGTACTTCACATTTTAAGTGCTCGGCAGAATCGGTATGTTTATATAAAGCCCTCATAATATTTAAAATATCTACAAATATTAAATAGAGCCAGTATAGTTTTTGTAACATTGGGCTGCTATATAGCCATTTATAATTATTTGTGAACCAAGCAGCCTTGAAATTTACGTTATAAGATTTACAGGATTTATTAATCTCTTTTTTTGGCAAATATTGATAAAATAGTCGTAGGTCTGCCTTTCAGTAAAACGTCTCTTTTATCTTCGTCTTGCCAGCGACATGTTGTTTCCGACAAATTACAAATAATATCGTTAACTGGATTCATTATAAATAATGTAAATTATTGTTTCGTGTAATATTGTCACTATCAAAGTTGAAAAATCACTAATTATACGATGACTCAGTTAGTCAATCAACACATTAAAATTAACAAGCAAGTCTAAAAATGATGAAAACAACTCAACTTCAAAAAATCGCTTAAATTCGAAAACAGACCACGCTTTAGTACATTAAATAAATGCAAATGCACTGTGCAGATAGCCGATAAAATCAGTCACATCAATAATTGTAACAGTACTTGTTACTGACCCCGCCGAAAAATAAAAACATCTACGCCTCTGTTCCAGATCCAGTTCCACTCTTTGAACTTCTTGGTTTCACTATAGTGAATATTTAAATATATAAATTTGTAAATTTATATACATATTTAAAATATATTCATTACCAATATTGCAAATCAGAGGAAATGAGGGCAAATTTTTTAAGAAAATATTTTTTCAGTAAAATAATTTTCATAATACTTGGAAAGATTAGTTTATAGAACTATTTTATTCTTTGACCAACTATTCAAGCAAACCAAATACCCTCTGGCGATATATTTGAAAGTAAGAAGTCCACATTACTTCATTTAAGTTTAAAGTAATCATGGTTAGTTGGAATATATGCTCGTTTATTTATTATTTGGGGCATCTGAACCTGATTCAACCAAAATACGAGTATATTTAAAAATACTTATAGTATTGAATTCTAATATAAAATAAATGTAATATAGCACTGTTTATAAGAATAATCTTAACTTATTCATAATTAACTTTAATTTGTTATTTATCACGATATACATATGTCAAATGACAAATTTAATATAAATATAATGCATTATTCTAATAATAATGTGAAGGACAAATAATTGAATGACGTTAATTCCGTTTCGATAAATATATAATTATAATACGACGGTATAAATATTACTTCTTAACAATTATTGTATAAATTCTAAGGTATCCTTAGAATTTTAAGTCTAAGGTATCCTTAGACTTTAAATTATTTACTCTATTTTTTGAGTTTATATTACATTACTATATGATGAAAAATAAAATTTTTATTAAAATAATGTAAATCTATGGCAAAAAATAAATAATTTATGATATAGCAATATTAGTACGGATTTTCTTGTTTGGAATTTTAAATAAATTATAACTGCGTTATAGTTCAGAAGATTAATACTTTCTATTTTCTAATTAACATAATTTCTTTAATACTGTTTGCGTAAGTTTTTCAAGTATTTAGATAAATGTTTTTACTTATCACTAGACCCGCTCGTTTCGTTAGGTTATCAGAGGTATCACATTTGCGATTTCGTAATAATTTACATAAAATAAAATAAGTAATTAAATAAGTAAGCTGAACTAATTTCGGTTAAACATCTGCAGCATTTGATACGTTTCTACAGTTGTTTCGGTGAGTGATGTTCTCCGTGGTGAAAAGTATATATATGTGGTCGTTTTCTCATATAAAGAAGACGACCGTTCGACATCTAATGATGTAATATTGTCATAATTAAAATAATTGTTGCATTTCTGTAATGAATTTGCATACATAGAAACACTCTATATCTGATTTATTCTGGCAAAATCTGATTTTTTTTAAACAAAGAACAAATTTGACACTGTTCTAAGTGTCAAACTTGCTAACACGGTTATTTTTTGCACCCCTTAAACCATGAATCTGTGTGTGTGCACAGATCCACTGAAGTGGTATACATTCTATCCACTATTTGCAGTGACTCCACTAACGACAAGGAAGGATTTTATAATTTTTCTGTTATCTCTATTCGTCCCTGCCTCTGCTTCAACTCAAGGACTTGAAATATCACTTGGCTTTCCTTAATAGCAGCTGCCTCTTTAGGATCAAATTGTAATAATACAGACTTTATTTTGTGGAAATGTTTAAAATAATAAAATGTTGCCTATAAGTTCTCTAGCGAATAGGAATCAGCTGTAGCCGATTAGGGACGTCTGTGACGGATACTGTCTGTGAAAATCTCGAATATTTTTAGGATACACTGCTTTTGAAGATGATATTAATCTATTTATTTTTGGATAATACCTTAGAATTTCTTCAGCAACAAGATGTAGTAAATTCATCAATATAGCTTTAGTGCCAGTACATTTTTGTAATCGTTTACTAGGTGGTAAGAATAAACCTGAAAGTTTAGAGGTTCTAGTGTACGTACCGTAACATTAATAACAGTTATTTTTTTACAATCAATCGTTTCGTCCATACATAACCATAATTTTTTATTGTGTAGTTCAGATTTCATATTGTGATTCGTTCATTCACACAGACATGGTATAGTTTATTTCATCTCCATTTTCCAAATAAAAAATCTCAAAACCTACCGTCGCTTGTTTTTATGGCTAGGCTCAGGTAGACTGTTCTGTTTATCGGCAAGATAACAGAGTTTTTTATTTGGCGAATAGCGATGAAATGAATAGTACATACTTCTGCAATATTTTCCAGCTTCGTGACTTCATGGTAGGATTATATTTACTCCATAAATGCGGCTATGTTTGTTGATTAAGTAAACTAAATGATAAATTATCGACATAAAAATAAAGTCAAACTTAACTTCAGTCCTCGGTCTTTAGACCATTAATCTCAAAAAGTAAGTGATAATTAAATAATTCATTACTCACGAAAAGAAAAATCCAATTTTTTATGTTCAATTTACTATTCACTTTAATTATGAAGTAAAATCAATACCATAGATGTTTAAACATATTTGGTGTGCGTTTATAATTGAAACTTACTTTTCTTAGTGTCCATATTCTCCAAATACTGTAGTATCCTAGATTTTTAGTTATAATAGGGTCGTTTTAAATGTATTTGCTATTTAAACTGGTTGTAACTAATACGGCCATATCTTTTACTTATAAAAGCGATTGTAGTCTGTATCTAAAATAAAAAAAAAATTATTTAACGTATTAAAAATGATTAATAACATTCTAAAAAAATTATAATGGGTTGAGGAAAAAGTAATTTCGGTGTTTCCCAATAGATGACTTTTAAGTCACATATCTCTAGAAATACGTATTGAATGCAGCCATACTATAGCGCGTATGAAAGGTAACAGTCCACAGAA
The DNA here is from genome assembly GCA_037954035.1 of Rosalia funebris. NCBI lineage: Eukaryota > Metazoa > Arthropoda > Insecta > Coleoptera > Cerambycidae > Rosalia > Rosalia funebris. Next base: position 13,253,454 of record JAZFAV010000034.1, on the reverse strand, counting down.
CAGTTTGGATATAAAGTTAGCGTCATTCATTTACGCAGTCAAAAGTTATTGCGCTTTGAAAATGGAGATTCCAGAAGGTCATTTTCGACATATTTTGCTTTTTTACTTCCGAAAAGAGAAAAGTGCAGCGCAGGCTCATCGAAAATTGTGTGGTGTTTATGGTGATGAATGCTTAAGTGAACACCAGTGCCAGAATTGGTTTTGTCGTTTTCGTTCCGAAAATTTCGATGTTAAAGATGAATCTCGCCCTGGCCGGCCAATCGTTCAAACAGTCGATGAAATTTTGGAAAAAATCGAGGTAGACCGACATATTTCATCTCGCGACATCGCTACGGAACTAAACATCGACCATAAAACAGTTTTGAACCATTTACTTAAGGCTGGATTTACATTTCCATTTGTGAATCGCTGCTGAAACGAAACGAAATTGAGCCATTTTTGAAGCGAATGATTGCGGGCGATGGAAAGTGGATCACGTACGACAATAATGTGTGAAAAAGATCGTGGTCGAAGCACGGAGAAGCTTCACAAACGGTTGCAAAGCCCGTATTGACGCTAAGGAAGGGGATGCTGAGTGTTTGGTGGGATTGGAAAGGAATTGTTCATTATGAGCTACTCGAATCTAGCTAAACCATTCATTCGACTCTCTACTGTCAACAACTAATGCGATTGAAGCAGGCGATTAAAATAACGGCCAGAATTTATCAATAGGAAAGGCGTTGTCTACCATCAGGACAACGCTAGATCACACATATATTTTGTGACTCGGCAGAGATTGAGAGATCTTGGCTGGGAAGTTTTGATGCATCCACCGTATAGCCCGGACTTTGCCTCATCCGACTACCATTTGTTTCGGTCTCTGTAGAACTCTCTTAATGGCGTCAAGCTGGCTTCAAAAGAGGCTTGTGAAAATCACTTGGTTCAGTTCTTCGCCCAGAAATCTCAGAAGTTCTACAGTGACGGAATTATGGTTTTGCCAAGAAGTTTACCAAGTGGAAAAAGGTCATCGATTAAAACGGCACATATATCAGTGATTAGTGCGTGAAATTTATATGAATAAATTCCCCTTGAAAACATGAAAAAAATCTTAAATTACTTTTTCCCCAACCTTATATTAATGATCTAAATACAGAATACCAGAAAAAATAGTCCCGGAAAAAAGCATTTTTTGTTTGAAAATTGCTCTCTTAGCGACCTAGAGGAAAATGGAGTGGGTAAAAGGACTAAATATTTCAATATTGTCTATTTAAATTAGATGGAATTTATATTATATTAGAATTTATATTATAAAGATAGCAATATTAGTTTTAACCAACTCATAGTTTCGATTATTCCCAGGCAATGTTAAATCAACGAGTTCAACGCATAACCTAATATTAGGCTTTACCAAATTCGTACGGGATGGATGGAATGTAAGCATAAATAAAAAGACATAACTGTTCTAAGTGAAGAATTTCCTTTGTTCTTGAGAATATATACATATTGTCAACCAATAATTAATTAATTTCTTGCCACATATAAGAAATATTTGCCTTGTTGTGTTAATCATAGCGAAAGAAGTTTACTGTAATAGTTGGTAGTGAAACATAACAAATATTTTGGGGGCGATTAAGAGAACTTCAGAATTAGTAACATTTATGCATAAGTATAAAGGTTTTATGTCTTAATTATATACGCTGTGATCCATAAATGATAAATTCATTTTCTACATAATTTAGAATTTCTAAAATATGTAGATTGTCAATTTTTAATTCTAAGTAACGACAAATACTTAAGTAGGATTTCATACTTCCCCTTTTTAATCCTGAAAGAGGGTCGGAATCTTCGGTTTTCTACAAACATTGATAGGTTATATAGCGATCGACGTGCGTTTTGCGAATACATTTTTAGTTTTAATCATCCCGTGATGATGCCAGTTTGGTTGACGAAAGCGACGTATATTTTGGTGTTTATGGAAGATAGGTCTCCTGGCTTTTTTCTCCTCTTTTAAAGTGTCCCTTGAAGTGTCGGTTACACTTTAAAATTTTTAAATAGAACGAGGAAGTGTAGTATAGCTCATTTGATAGCTCAGGATTGTTAGTTCTCTATTTCCTTATTCTTATATAAAAATTTATTACAAATAAAATATTAAAATGAAAGTTTAATTACATGTTTAAACTGGGAGACGGGAAGAATAAAGGCGTTGTTAGAATCCTTCAAAAATATTTTATACTGTTTTTCTCTCTTTTAAATAATCGCTGTTGTTTAGTCTCTTAAAGCTGGTTATGGATTTTAAATATCCTCATAAGAAATAACCAAGCAGGGTCAAATAATAAGACCGTGATGGTTAAATTTCACCAGATATCTTAATCCATCTATTGGGAGAAACTTGATTGAGATGGACTCCTACTTCCACTGAAAATGTGGTGTAATCCATCCTGAATTCCATCCTGCTGATATTAAATGTTTATATAAGTTTCGTTAAGATTTTGAACGTATTTAGTTGATAATATTTCGTCTACAATTTGAGGCTTAAGACAATAAAATATGGGGATTAAAAAAACTTCAGTATAAAAATTAACATTAACAATTAATTAAGATGTGTATAAAAATTAGGTGTAATAAATAAACCAGATTTCGATTACATTTTGACAGATATTTGGTAAACAGACAAGAAAAGTTTTAGAGTTCATTAACTCCTGAATATATTTGAATTCATGCAAATACATTTTACAAGTTCAAATTGATTTTTTTAAATAAGAATGCATGGTATTAAGAAACCATTTCATATTAATTCTGCCGAATAAGGTATTGTATGAATTCTCAATCTTCTTAAATATTTCAAAGGAAAAGCTCTCACTTGAAGAGAGTGAAAGGGAGGTATAAACTTCTGTATCAAAAAATTTTTGTTTTGCTTAACTTTCATAAGAAGAAACAAGTCAAGTTATTCCAGTTGCCAAGTTAAATCAGTATTAAACAAACCATTTCTGTATTTATTTGATAGTGATTTGCTGAGGACATTGAAACCAGTTAAAATATTACTGGCAATTACGACACTGACAATTTTGGTCCTTATTAATAACGTCGAATGGGGTACAAATCATGGACGAGTGGGATACAGATTTTACATTTAAATCGGATCGACTTTGACAGCTTTCTTGTCAGCTATCAAAAACTGAAAATTGTTGTACGACTTTGTTAGTGTTAGAGAATTAATGAGTGTTAGTAAATCCACAAAATTATTATTAATTGTAAACACTTTAAATAAAATCATTTTGGATACCATTTTGCACGCTTGATTCTTCATCAAGCTGCGTTACAAGTTTCTGCATATAAAGAATAAATTTTAAATCTATTTAAAATAAAATCTGCACAATATTAGAAAATATGGCTGAGGGTAAAGGAAACAAAATAGACGATTGTAGTACGAAGACCAGTGGGTTGAATGGCCATCGTAGTATCCAGATTTAATTTATTTAGACTAGATTCTTTGGTATTATTTTGCAAGCCAACAGGCGAATCGAAACTGATTAAGTATTTTCGTTGATATATTAAGATTTAAAGTTTATATTCAGCCCACTTCTACAATGAGAAAGCACTTTAAAATACTGCCACGTCTCCTGCTCATTTTGTATTCTAGCAATTATTTGAAAAAAAAATTGTAACTAAGGTTATTTAAAACTTTTAAGACTTGTAAAACCCACGTACAAGTCTTTTAATCTATAAATATAAACAACATGGCAATTTCAGTTAGTGGCAACCTACATTTAAACACTAAAAAAAATCATTGTGAATATGAAACTTCTTGAAAATTTGAAAGACATTATTGTATAAAAGCATATAAACCGAATTTCAAGAATTGATTCCTCCATTTCCCCTATTTCTTAAAGAGGCGATAACATGAACGAGCTCTGGTTTATTGTCGAAAATACAATCCACAAACTATTATAGCAAACAATTAATTACGAATATCTACGTAATTCTGATAAATAAAATTCTGTATTATGATTGTTTATTGTATATAGCAAAATATTATTATGAAGGTTAGTAAATAAATTTCGACTATAATTAAAAGTCAAGGTTTTGCTCTTGACGGAAGATTATTAGCTGTGGCTTGCGTACATTGAATAATGATCATTGTCGCAAATCTATTGCAACGTATTATATACTATATTATATATATACTATATATTAGATATATTGAGAACTAAACTCGAGGGTCTATTCTTAAATGAGGCCAGCCATTTACAACGATGATTGGATAAAGAACAATAGTACTGCTCAACCCACTCATGAAGGCTACAACATATCAATGGATACTGTTGTTGTCCTCAGACATAAGTCAGTTTGAAATTGCTGTATATTATACAATGCGGGAGCTATACACCGAGAAAACAATTTATTTGTTGCTTTAGATATGATGAAATAGATATAAATTTGTCTCTTTTTGATTTAAGAAAAATCAAAAGACATGTTTATATTATTCAAATATTTGGATAACATAATATGAATTCTAACTATGTTTTAATTTCTGTTAAGTTTCAGTCGGACCCATTCGAAAGTATCCAGAATCTAGTGGCGTACTCAGATCGGAGATAAAACAATTGCTAAAATTTCTTGGATTTTTGGCACTGAAGAAACATCGAAGAAATTCTTGAAATTCTATCTCATTCTCGAATGAAATTTGGCATCATATTATCTATCTCTCTCTATCATTTAGTACTGGACTGGGTTGGAAACTTTGGTGTGAAGATAACACTGACTTAGTTTAAAAAAAAGCACCAAAGCACTATACACTACACTCGATGCGCGATTCGCCAACAATGTTGGCATCATCTGGAGATGATTAAAATTAATCTTATGCTAACAATGTATCCTATTTTATACCTAAATTATTGAATCAGTTTTTCTACCATACCAACAGAATATCCATTACACTCAGCTATATCCTTGATTAGCGCTTTTTCTTTTTCAAACCTAACTTTATTGAGAGGGAAGCTTAGTAGGCGATGGACTAGAAAATTGAGGTTCCCCATTTTGTGTTCAACACAATGGTAGGAATAATTAGGGACAAGTATTGGTGTCTTTTCTGTATACATTAAATTCTAAATTACTTTCACTATTTCTAATAACTAGTACTTCGAAAAATGGTAGGTGCTCATTGATTTCAACTTAATATGTATATTTTACTAACGCGAAATGGTTATTTAATTTGGAAACGAGGTTATCAATGTTCATAATTTTGTGTCAAATACTGCGAACACATCATCCAGATACCTAACCCAAATCCTAAGGAAGTATTCCAATTCTTCTTTTGCTTCTGTTTCAAATTTATTCATGAGGAGACTGGCAATGAAAGATGACGTAGAGTTACTCATGGCTGTCTCTTCATATTATTAAGAACTGTTATTAAATTTTAGTGAGTTCAAGGTATTCTTTTGCTGTATCTGGACTGATATTATTTGATTCGAGTAAATCCTTAAGGTAGTCCAAAGTTGGTGGTATCAGAACACTTGGAAACAATGAGCATACGTCAAAGGAGACCAAAATGTCAAACTCTTGCAACTGAATATTTTTAATCTTATCAACGAAATCATCGGAATTAATCACTGAGAAACTAGGTAGCGCAATGGGTAAACTTTCAAACTCCTCTGTTAACCATTTCGATAGGTGGTAAGTCGGCGATCCAATTACCGAAACAATAGGAGACATCGACTTACCTGGTTTATGTATCTTAGGCAAGCAGTACAGTATCGATACACTTGGATTAAATACATGCAACTTTTTCCTTAGAGCTAGAGTAATAAAGTTGTTACAAGATTTGAGTGTATTTTTTACTCTAATGATAATTTTTGGTAATGGACTTCTGGGAAGCTTTCTATAAGGAACGTTACTAATCGGGTTGCCTACCCTTTCATAATAATCCTATTTATCCAAGATAACAACCTTATTACATTTAGCAACTTTTAAATAAAAACAGTCATTCTCCCGCAATAGTTTGATAATTTTTCTATTCTTCGTTTTGATTTTGACACTTTATTGTTTATAATATGTGTGGAGATTTGATTCCTGCAAGATTCTCTCACGAATTTATTAGAAAAATCAGGAAGATGTTGAATTGAACTTTCAATACTCGCAACAATCTCATCTAGGCTCTTTTCAGAGGCAGGTAATATAAAATTTAACCCCTTGTTGATGAGATTAATTTCTTCTTTATCCAACGATTGTGAGGAACGATTTTCTATAATGGAAATAACTTTCTGAGAAACTCTTTCCTTAACTGAAGCTATTGCTTGTTGATTACTGACTAATTTTTTTAATTTATTATTTTGTGACGGCATTTTCTTAATCAATTTTCTGTTAATTGATAGAAACATGTTCCTCTGAAAGTCACAATTGTTGGCGAAACGCGCATCGGGTGTAGTGTATAGTGTTTTGGTGTTTTGAAAACTACGTCAGTCTACCATTTAAAACAAAAATCGTTTAAATTAGTCAATAAGTAAATATGAATGTTATTTTTTTAAAAGGGTATGCTTTCTGAAAATATTTACAGAAAAAAAACATTAAAAATCGTTCAGTTTTATGTCTTTTGTTTTTTGAATTCTAACACAGACCATTCATGACAGTATCACATTACTTAAACAATATTATTCGATGTTCGGGTTCCTTCCGCAAGGATTTTGTACCACATAAAACAAAACTGACGCAGAGTAATAAATATTGTTCAATCTTCTAAACCTGTTCTCGAATATCTTCGGTTTTTTATTAATGATTGTGGATAAAGTGCGTACAGTTCAGTGTGGTAAAGGTCATGTTTACTAAATCGTTAAGAACGCCCGAAGTACTGAATGCACTTCCAACGACCTTTGAAAATGTGAAATTATAGTTAAAATACATATTTAGAGAGGGGATTTGTATTGTGCAAATAATATTATTAACACGTAACGTAGTGAAAGTTCTTTTTAAATATGGGGATAAAAGTGAAATGTTTACCTTTTCTGACACATTTTAGAAAACAAACTTGAAAAAACTTAAATTTGTTTTCGCAGTAGGCGGTCCAAAAGACGCGAATAAAGTAAATAATTGTCAGTCCAGTTATATGCTTAACTTTTATATCGAAATATAATAGAAATATGAGATACATTTATATCCTGTTTGGATACTCTATACATTGTCAAAAAATGACAATTCAAATCAGTTAATAGTATCTGTCAATTTGGTTATAAATCATAAATTATTACTTACCAAAGGATAATATTGAAAGGACACTCTTAACGTATGTATATGATTCTTGTTGTCTGAACGTTTGAATAAATGTTATTTCTTAATCATATTTTCTTATTTATGAGCAATGAGCTTATCACAAACATTTTGCAACGTAGGAGGAACAATGGAATTAAAACTATAAACAAAAAAAAGTATTGCAGTTTATTACTTCAATTGATTATTCCATAAATAATAATTTTAATAAAGTGCAAATAAAGATATTAACCTTCGATAGATTTAAAATACTAATTAAAATATATTTTTATCTTTCTTAATTAACATCTACTGGAAGTATTTGAGTGGATGATTATTAAAAGAGATAAGAATTATAGCATTATTTTAATATTAATAATACATAATTAATATTATTATGCAGTATCCGGCAGAGATGTATAACGATTTTCAAAAATAAATAACTTAATCTTAACTTAAATTATTGTCAGTAGCTTTTTAATCGAATTATAAACCATTTAATTGAATTTTAAATTAAGGTCATTATTTTTTTCCCATTGTTGTGCTAATTAATGGTATTTGGGAATACATTCAGCGTATATGTTTAGGCAATTTTTGAAAGCGCCTCGTAGACTAATACCATGACCTAATAATACCAAAGGATCTCATGAGTGTCTTAAAAATGGTATTGATGTATTTTGCGCAACTGACGTGAAGGCACATACAAAAGACTTTGAATCGCCGGTGACAGGAGATTATAGATAAGAATTTTATCTATATGAGATGCGTTTGGACGTAGAAAAAGGTTTTGATAAAGTATGGCATAAAAGTTTGTTATATAAACTAAAACATAAGTACAATTTACCATCGTACATTGTGACCTATAGGTATGGCCTCGGAGGAAAAGGTAAATTAACTGCCAAATTAATCGATCGATTAACAATTTATTATGGCTTGGAAATACGTCGGAGTCCGAACTTGGAAAATATGAAAAATTAAATCTGGGCGACTGCGAAATCCGCGGCACGAGAAGAGCTCAGAATCTTGGTGTGATTGGAAGAAGGAGCAGCTTCAGAGAGAAGGTGTCCAAGCAGCGGATTCCTTCACTTTCCACCATAAGCCACCGCTTCCTGAGGAAGTTTTTAAAGCCATCACACCGATTTATGAGGACCTGAGTCGAGACGAGTTGCTAAACCGTTGCTTGGGAGACTACACGCTAAATAACAATGAAAGCTTCAATGCTACTGTTTGGAAATTGGCTCCAAAATTTTATTCAAGTGGCAAAAGAGTCTTGAATATACCAACTGATATTGCTGTGTACATTCTTAATGATGGTATGACTAATATTTTTCTAATTATGAAAGTTTTGGAGATGAATATAGGCATCCGATCATACAATATTTGTATAGAAGCCGATGCTAACCGGATTAAGCACGTCGAGATGTGCTCGACAAATGACAATGAGCAAGAGAATGAGGAAGAATATTTAAATATAGAAGGGCAGCTTTATGGTCCTGGGATAGCAGATTAATGGTAAACATTTTTAACAGTCGGATTTTTAACTTTTTCACGTCTACAACATATTTCAAAACTTTAAACGCGTTTTTCTCGATACATGATTTTTCAATACCGCACGCGGCATAACTCCAATAATTTTCATTCTAATCCTGCGAATTTTTAACAATATCTTTAAAATAACATTTTGAAGTGGAATATGTACGGAATTTTCGATAAGTTAATTTAAGCATTATTTATTAACAAATAATTGCCCTCTTTGAAAATTTAAATTTTTTCATTTAGATACTCACTAATCATACAAAAATCAATACTTTCAATTCTTTTACAGATTAACATTTGCACCAGTTACACTGTGTGCCGCAAAGCGAACTTAAATTCGACATGTTTCGCGAGAATGGCTCCAGTGTCGCCATTTCTGAATATATTTTTGATAATAATGTTTTGTATTATACTTAAATATGTGCCTAATAACTCCCTTAAATATTATTATCTTATTACCTTTTCTTCCATCCAAAAACAAAAAAAATATTGTCAACAAAAACCTTTTTTTAGCTTATTGCAGTGGTGTTATCCCTTAAATATTTTGTATTTTATTCCGAAATGTATTGTATTATTTAAAACATGCTATTAGCTAATTAACCTCTGACTACCTCAGTTATATCACATTCTAAAATAAAGGGGTTGGGCCTCGGTGGAAGGGAATTGCTACATTTGAGAGTAGAATAGATACTACAACCACTCAATTATCTGTTCTACTCTCAAATATGACCATTCCCTTCCACTGAAGCCAAACTGCTTCCTTTTAAAATCTTATCTAGCCAATTAAATTAAACTTATACTTCAGAGATTGATTTTAACAATAAAAACTATTTACAAAAGTACGTCAGAATGATTGCATAGTTAAAACATCTTAATATGACTTTCTTCTTTATTATCTATTGACGCTTAATTAATATGACTTAGTTAAGGGTAGTGTATAAAATAGCCATGTTTTGTTAATCTTGTACCGCCTATTTTTAACTTGCCGTAAGAATTGTATTATTCCGGTCTCCCATCTTTAATAAAATTTCCCAGTATTTATATTAACAATAAATATGCATGTATGCATATTTTTCACATGCTGTGCAGGGTCATTTATTCCATCTTCTCCGATCAAACCAATCCACCCCAGAGTTCTGGAATGATATATGCATTGTAATATGAACAGGAACAATATTTAACGAACCTTTTGCGGTAATGAAGCCCTATTATAATATTATTTATGATTCATTGGGAAATATTGCAAACGAAATACGCATTTGAACAATCCTCATTCAATGTACAGGGTTAGTTACCTAAAATTGACCCCCCCTTTATTTCTCTTAATTTCAATCGAATTGAAAAATTCAAATAAGAATTTTACATGGTTTTCTATAAATTTTTTGAATATTTAAACAAATTTTCAAAAACTCTGCAAATTGAAAGGGGGCGAACACTTTTTTATTTTTTTTTTTAATGGAGCACCCTGTATTTGTTTTACTTAAAAAAGTTACCCACAGTCTTCAGATCACAAAAATATATAATTGTTGTATCTTGGTAAGTATAGTTCTTGAGATATTCATACAAATATATAGTCACATCACAGGAATAAGTTTAACATAAGACCATAAATCAGGAGAGCTGTGAACCGAAATGATTTAAAGAAACAATAATGCTTCGTTTGACAGTTATGTTATGTTTGATTTATGTTTGATTATTATATTATTAATACGCTTTAAGTTAAGTTTTAATACACTTGTTAATATATCTAATATATTGATATGGAATATTCATTAGTTGAAAGGAAAGAAATATTAGAAATTTACTTAACCAACAATAAAGACAAATATATAGCTAAAAGAGAATATGCAAGAAAATATCCTGAAAGACGCGTTCCCTGCAAGACCACTTTCTCTAATATTTATCTCAAGTTTGGGGACAGCGAATCCATAAAAGATAAGAAACGAAAAAGAGAGAAGCCCAAAACAGGAGAAGATATGGAAATGGATGTTTTACTTTTTTTTTTTACCGAACACCCCAATATATCTACTAACGCTGCTGCAGAAGAATTTAATATTTCTCAAGCAAGTATAAGACGTATATTAAAACGTCACAAATATAAGCCTTATAGTATTTTGCCAGTTCAGCTTTTAACTGAAAATAACTTTGCCGATAGAAGAGCTTTCTGTAGAGAGATGATTGAGAGAGCAGAAAACGACAATAACTTTTTAAAAAACTAATTTTGGACCGATGAAAGTAGACTTTTTAATAGGAAAAATTCACATTATTGGGCGCCCGCAAATCCACATATTATAAAAAAGATAAAAACCCAAGGATATAATACAGTAAATGTGTGGTGCGGTATTCATCAAAATACAATTGTAGGTCCCGTATTCATTAATGGGTCCTTGAATGCAGTTCAGTATTTGAATATTCTTCGGGATGAAGTAGAGACCTATTTAGATAATATTCCCCTTGCTACCAGGAATTCTATTATTTGGCAACAGGATGGTGCTCCTCCACACTCTGTACGGAACGTAACGGAATATTTAAATGACAAATATCTATTTTGGATAGGAAGATACGGTCCTATACATTGGCCTGCTAATAGCCCAGACTTGAGTCCTTTGGACTTCTTTTTGTGGGGAACACTAAAACAAAACATATACGAAAATTCGGTATATAATAAGTCGGATGAGTTGAAGGACTGTATCAGTCAAGAAATAGAAAATTTGCGGAAAAATGTTCATTTATTTGAAAACATTAGAAATGAATTTATTAAAAGATGCCAACTGTGCCTTGATAGAAACGGAGGATACGTGGAGAACATATAGATATGTTTAATTTTAATAAAGTTCATTAGTTTTATGTTATTTATTGTTGCGCATTGTTTTTTTTTATCATTATTTCGTTATTTATGTTTTGTGTTCATTAAACTTTGTTGTTGTCATTTTAATAAAGGTTTATTTGTTTATTATAATTATTATGTGTTGCCGCATCAAAGAATTTTCATACTTTTTTTCTTAAAAAACAAGATATGTCGTTATATCTCAAAAACACAGCTCTCCTGATTTATGGTCTTATGCCAAACTTATTCCTGTGATGTGACTATATATTTGTATGAATATCTCAAGAACTATACTTATCAAGATACAACAATTATACATTTTTGTAATCATAAAACTATGGGTAACTTTTTTAAGTAAATAAATACAGGGTGTTCCATTAAAAAAAATAAAAAAATGTTCGCCCCCTTTCAATTTGCAGAGTTTTTGAAAATTTGTTTAAATATTCAAAAAATTTATAAAAACCATGTAAAATCCTTGTTTGAATTTTTCGATTCGATTGAAATTAAGAGAGGTAAAAGGGGGGGGTCAATTTTAGGTGACTAACCCGGTATTTTTCCTCTTTTTCCACTGATTGAGAGTTTCTCTTTAACGCACTTACTTTAGCAGCAGAACTCCAAATAAAAATTACACTTGCACTCTCACTCAAAGAGTTTAAGCAGACACAATAACATTGCTCACGAATGCTGGTAACGGAATAACCAAGAAAAATATACGATTAAAGCGAACCTTAATTCAAATCGAATGTGAAAGGATTACATCGATAGCATACAAATAGATGTGCAAATATCTAATAGGTATGACATACATACTTAGGAGCTGTTTAAATAGCAGTTGATACTAATTTAAATGAAAACGCCAATTAATGGACGAAAAAATACAAATCTTACCTTTCATAACTTTAATTATTGGCCCAAGACATAGATATTAACAAATATTGAAGACGAACATTTCAAGGCAACTAGCGCGCTCGAAAAATTCACACTGACTGCAGTAAGGCAACAGTTAGACTGGGTCACTTTCTTAAGATGACGATGTAACCCACAATTTATGAACATGGGTGTATATAAAACGATGTTTAGAAAAGAGAGGAATTTCACTTGTGCAGAAGACGTCAGTATGTCAGTCAGTAATACCAATATGCTTTGATGCGTTGTTCATATTTTCATGTAGGTTAATAATAATAAATAATAATAGTAATATAGTTTACCAATATAAAGCTATTTACAAACAATAATTAAAATCATTAAGCATATAAATAAGGTAAATAAATAAATATTTTGACACAAGTTATTTAACTGATTAATTATTAATATAATTATTACATATATGTCACTAATGATAAATATACAGGGTGAACTTACTTATTTGAATTGTTTGCTTAGTATAATTGGCAAGCAATTTAAATTTTTCGTTTCTTACAAGAATGAGGCAAAAACCTGAGACAAAAGGGGGGGATCTCGCTGAATGGATAAAATTGATCCTGTTAATTGAAAATTATCTTAAAAACGAGTTACCAGCCCAGGGTTATAATAGTTCTGTCAGGTATAATTTTGCAACTAATATAAAGGGTGGTCCAACTATAATGCACGATGTTAATTGTGAGTCACACCTTAACGTCAAGTTTTTTGCCCAACTTAATTTGACATTTCTTTGTTTCAGTGTTTGACAAATTTAACCATGGAGAGGTACACAATTGAGCAGCGCGTTAAGATTGTTGAAGCCTTTTACGAAAATGGGTGTTCAAATCAAAATGCATTTCGTGCACTTCGTGACTTTTTTGGTCAGCATAATCGACCAAATGTGTCCACAATCGGAAGAATTGTGCGCAAATTTCAGCAAACCGGGTTTGTAGGAAATGTGAAAACACCTGTGCATGCTGGCCCAGTTCGTTCTGCGGAAAACATTGCTGTTGTTCGCGATAGTGTAGCAGAAGAGCCGTCAACCTCGACTCGTCGTCGTGCCCAACAATTGAACATCTCACGAACATCACTGATGCGAATTTTGAATAAAGATTTGAATTTACACGCTTACAAGGTTCAACTGACTCAAGAGCTGAAGCCTACTGACCATTTCAAGCGTCGTCAATACGCCGAATGGTTGGTTTAACAGACAGAAGTGAATGGTGACTTTACAAAGAAAATCATCTTCAGCGACGAGGCACACTTTCACCTCAGTGGGTTCGTTAACAAGCAGAATTGCCACATTTGGGCAAATGAGAATCCACGAGTGATTGTTGAAAAGCCGATGCATCCACAAAGAGTGACTGTTTGGTGCGGTTTATGGGCTGGCGGTGTCATCGGGCCGTACTTCTTCGAAAATGAGGTCGGCCAAGCAGTTACCGTGAATGGTGTTCGCTATCGCGAGATGATAACGGACTTCTTGTGGCCAGAAATTGAGGATATGGACCTGGACGATATGTGGTTCTAACAGGATGGTGCCACTTGCCACACAGCCCACGAAACAATGGCACTTTTGCGCGAGAAATTCAATCGCCGTGTTATCTCACGTCGTGGCGATGTTAATTGGCCGCCACAATCATGTGATTTGACACCGTTGGACTTCTTTCTTTGGGGATATTTAAAATAAAAAGTGTACGTCAATAAGCCAAGAACAATTCAAGAGCTAAAGGATGAGATAATTCGGCACATTAACGAAATTGAACCTCAATTATGTCCCAGAGTCATTAATATGGACCATCGGATAGAGGTATGCCACCGAAGCCGTGGCGAGCATTTGGCCGATATTTTGTTTCACACATAATTGTCATAGATCCTTCTATTATAATAAAAAATATTAAGATAATTCTCTGAAAACTTTTTGTTTTATTTACAATTAACATCGTGCGTTTTGGTTGGACCATCTTTTATTTAAATAAAAGTAATAACACTAATAACACTCTCAAAACTATTTTATTAAAGAAAAATATTGGTAACAAAAAAAAGTATAAACTTTTAACTTAAATACGATGAAGTATTACTACGATATGATGTGTCAACGACAAGTTTGTTAAGAAAAAATATTAAGATTCGCGATTCAGAATAGTTCGGTCAGTTGCTGAAATGTGTATTATACTAAACATATGTAGGTAGCATTTTGAAACAAAATAGAATCTCAATCGTTGTCAAAGTGAAACGGCTATTATAACGTGTGTTTTGGACGCGTCTGCTAAAAAAAAATTGCACGTGGCGTGGTATTATATGATGATATGCGAAAATTAATTGTTAATGTTCATAAACAAAGAACTTTGGCGGCTCGGAAAAAATCTGCTACGTATTCTCTGCCTAAATCTACAGTGCAAGGCATTATCAACTGGTTAGGTGTACAGCCCAAAGGAAGAAAACTAGTCGACCCAAATTTCACGCTTAAATCAATATGCTCTGAAGAGGATTGTAACAACAAACCGACGATCCAGTGCAAAACAAATTATCGTACTATGGAGGCAAATCATTGGAAAAAATATTTATGTATCCACAATTAAACGCCCAATAAAGAAAATAGGGTACAAATTCTACGAGGTAAAGTTTGATCCTTTACATTTTACTTTTGAACTTATCTGTTTCTCCTTCAGGCAAGAGGAAAGCCATTATTAACTCATCATCATGAGGTCATCAGTCATAAGACTGGTTGGACGCTAACCTCCAGCTTCTCCTATCTTGTGCTAACCTACGCATTTCGGTAATTGTGCTAGAACCTACATCACTTACTATTTGCGAGCAGTAGTCTAATCTAGGCCTACCTCTGCCTTTCTTTACTCCTATTTCTGCTTCCAAAATATCGCGGACTATTCCCCCATGTCTCAGCAAGTGGCCTACCATTCTATCTCTTCCCTTCTTTATGTTTTTCCACATACTTCTTTTCTCGCCGACTTTCTCTAATACTTCTTCGTTTCTAACCCTATCAGCTCACGGTATTTTCATCATTCTTCGGTAGCACCACATCTCAAAAGCTCCTAATTTCTTCCTACTTGCTTCACCCACCGTCCAGGTTTCGCAACCGTATAGTGCCGTGCTCCATACATATGTTTTCAGAAATCTCTTCCTTGTTTCTAAGTTTATTACCCCCGAGCATAAAAGTGCTTTCTTTTTGTTAAAAGCTACTCGACCCTGCGCTATTCTTTGTTTTATGTTTTTATCGCTTCTTCCATCCCAATTATTTTACTTCCTAAATAAGTGAAGTATTTAACTTCCTCCAATCTTTCATTATTAATTTGTACTTTCGTTTTTGCTCTGCTCTCGCGCCCTCTGCACACTAACACTTTAGTTTTGTTTTTATTCACCCTCATTCCGTATTCCTCTGTCAACACTGCCTCCATTTCTTTCAATGCTGATTCTAATTCCTCCTTACTAGGTGCTAATACTGCTATATCATCCGCGAATCTCAGCATTTTTAGTTTCTGTCCCTGTACTTTAATCCCGAAATCCACTTCTCGAAATCTTTTACCACATTAATCGCCTCTTCGATGTACAGATTAAAAATTAGTGGTGATAGCGTACATCCTTGTCTTACTCCTTTCCTAATACCTACTTCCCTTTTTTTCCCCTTCTACTTCTATAACAGCAGTTTGCTCTTTGTATAGATTGTGTACTACTCTCCTATCTCTATACTTCATTCCCGCGCTCTTTAGTATCTTCCCATCTTACGATATCAAAAGCTTTTTCTAATTCTACAAATCCTATATAAGTGTTCTTTCCTTTCTCTATTGTTTTCTCTAACATTACTCTTAGCGCTAGAATAGCTTCGCGAGTTCCCCTATTTCGCCTAAACCCGAATTGGTCTTCTCCTAGTATTTCCTCCGCTCTATTTTCCATCCTCTTCTGCACTATTCTGGTTAAAATTTTTGACGCATGGGAGGTTAGGCTAATCGTTCTAAAGTTCTCGCATTTGTCGGCTCCTCTCTTTTTCGGTATAGTAACGATAATGTTCCTCTTATAATCCTCCGGCATCTCGCCCGTTTCGTATATGTCATTATTAACTAAACGATAGAAAATCAAGTGGTTACGGTGGACCATTGTTGTAACGTGAAGTGCCTATGTTCTCCAATAGGCGCTGCACTTTACAACAATGCCGCCAGGTAATTTGGAGTGACGAATCCAAATTTGCAATCTGATTGTGTGATACCAGAAAACGTGTGCTATGAACCCCACAGGAGACTTATCATCCTGACTGTCCTGTTAGGAAAGTGAAGTGTCCTGGGTCTCTTATGATGTGGGGGTGTATGAGAGGTATGGGCGGGGGAAAATTGCATTTCGTATATGGTACTGTGATAGCAGAACAATATAAACAAATTTTGACACAGTTTTTTGTCGTTAATACCAATATATCACGTCACTGACCCGCAGTACATTTTCCAGCAGGATGGTGTTGCGCATCACACAGCAAAAACTGCCAAAACGTAGTTTACAGAACATAATATTCCTGTTATGGAATGACCCTGTAGCAGTCCAAACCTCTCGCTAATATAAATATTGTGGCATGAAATGAAAAAACAGTCGCACAAACATCCAGCCCGTTCAGTTAACGCATCAAATTGCAAGAAATTTGGGACAGCACTCTTCCTGAAGAGTGCGTTAAGTTGGTAGATGTAATGCCTGCCAAAGTCATAGCTGTGAACGAATTTACTTTAAAAACTATAAACCCATTAATAAAATTGCAAACTGTTATATTAACTTTTAACAGTATTTGTTGTTTCATAGACAAGTTGAACTTGAAATTAACTGCGTGTTTTCTAAATCATTAAGTTAAGCCCTTAAGTTATATTTTTTTTACAGAAGGAGAAAGAAGAATTTTAATATGTATATATTCGTGTTGTGTGAGAGTGTTGTTTGTTCGCAAAGAAAACTGGTTTGTAAAAAAAAAATATGCAGAAAGAGATATCGACTGTTCTTTTTTTTTCTTTGTTAAGTTAAAATATGCAATGGTCATATTTCTGAGATTATTATTTAGTCATTGCTTAAACATAATTTGTAGCCACAAATTAATATAGTTGGTAAAGGTGTATTGGTGAATATAAACAAATTTTAATTTGGGTGACGAGTTTTGATTCCAAGGTATTTATATGGTATACCATATAAACATTTATATGGTATTTTCGGTATTCTAAGAATCCTACATTACAAACAATTTGATTAACCCGTTATCGAATGTTCTAGTTCTAACAATCTTTTGTTGAATCGCTTTGTTATTAAATCATTGAATGTGAAATATTTAAAAGAACATGCTAATCAATCGATGACTACTACAAGTAGGGTACAGGCAGAAATAGTGTGGTAAGTATAACATAAGTATAAAATGAACGAAAACAATTAAAGAAAACTCGAAATTTAATTCGAGTCTAAATTGTCTTAGAATTCTACATGTTTGGTTGCATAAGATGTTTGACATTTTGAATTAATTAAATCTACTGAAATGAAAAAAATTTATAGTATAATACCAGTTGAAACGTACAGTACATATTTAATTTTCTTCTAAGAGTTGACCACCAATTGCGTTAAATTATTTAAGTATAGTAAGTAGTGAAGCGTCGATTCAAGCTGAGGGTGGGCTGTCCTGAATTAGGCGAAGGAGGGGGGCTGCTCATTTTTAATGCAATATGTACATATATTGAATAGTTGAATCGCAAAAACAACTTACCTATATTTTTTGTACCTATATCAACTCCATTCGCCGCGTTCTCTTTTCTGCCAGAACATCTATAGTTCTTGAAATAAATTGGTACATAGTTTCATTTTCAGTTTATAATTTCAGTTTATAATTTCACTTTATAATTAAATATGCGTCTTTAATTTTCGGTCTTCTAAAGATAAATTATTAAAATAACCATTCTTATTAATTCGAAAGTCTACTAAATCAGCGCTGTCCAGGGCCGCGATTATTCTTAAAAATAACACTAATCACTACGAGTAACGACAGGTCAGTACTATAGCCACTATATTACGCAAACTGATCGATTAGGCTAGCTAAATTGCATGTCATTTTTCTCGTACTCCCTTCTCCCCCCCTGCACGTGAATCTCTATAAGTCGTCCGTTAAAACCAAGCCGCTGACTGTCGACAGCCCAGACAGCGGTCGGCCAAGGCTTGCGCACCGCCGGTTACCGGTGCTTCAGTTTAAATGGAAATATGTATGATAATATGAATAGAAAATGTTTATCATTCTGGCAAAGGCAAGTGGCAATGTAAAAAAGAGGTCTACCATCTATAATATGTAGGGTAGGCTGCGCTTTACAGCCTTCTGGTACAGATTAGGAATTATTAACTTGCCAATACTTTTCTGAAATGGCAGTGTCCTAAAATTCTCATTGATTTTATGCTGTAAGATTGGTGTAAGTTGTAAGAAGCCTGCAATTTATTTTTAATTTTAAATTGATAAATGAATACATTTATTCGGATTCTGTCAGATGTCAAGTGTCACTTTTAGTGTAAAGTAACTCAGTAGGGTAGGTACGACTTTTCTGTACATTATTTTTAAAGATAAATTTTCAGACTTTATGTAAACATAAAATAACTCTATAATATGATTAAGTGACTTATAGCTATACAATCCAAACCTAGAATTCCATGTCTCAGTTTAGATCCCACTTATCACATGATATGCTAAGTATGTATGTTTCTTAGATATCTAAATTTATACTATAATGTCCTATGGATATTTAGCATTTTTCTGTGATGTGTGTCTCATCTTAGGTGAAGATCGCTATATATTCTAAATATCTTATACTATCTGTGGCTAAATGAATAAGTTCAAGAGCTTTATTAAAATTTTTATTATATTATTATGATTATTAATTATCAGTCATTTATTTGGGTATTTTTCAAATCGATGATTAGTAGTTTATGATTAAACCAATCTATAATAATATCATTTGAGATCATTTATATATGATATCATTTTCTACTTTCAGTTTCAGAGCGTTCCAACAGTCGTCTTTATAGAATAAGACGGTATAATCGGCAATACTTAAAACTGAAACGCAACTATGCTGAGTAAGTAAACCATTTATGTACACAGTAAGTAGAGAAGGACCTAGAACTGTCTCCTGAGGAACTTCACAATTTAGTGTTGCTTCATAATCGAATTCAGAGTTTATTTTCACTACGCTGTTTAAGCTATTTACATTGTTTCTCGACATTGAGGAGGATAAAGCGACAAAAGTTGCAAAAGTTCAGTTGATGGCAATAATCAACACAATTATATAAACATTGGTATGCTCATGAAAAAGCTTTATCTCAATTCCACACCTTTTAATATCCATATGGTGCAATGAAGGAAAATAAAATGTTTTTGAAACAGAATACACATTATTACATTTTTATTTTTAATGTTTTTATTTAATTAATGAAATATTGGTGTATATTACATATATGTATGTGCTACGGTAAGTCTAAAATATATTTGTAAATTCGTGAACAACGCAACCAAATTCTAAACTACGAGGGTAGTGCCAGAAGTAACCGACCTAACAAAGGAAACACTGGAGAAAATATCTTCATTTCTCTACATAGTCCCCTTTGAGCTAGATACACTTTTCCCAGCGATATTCAATAGCTTCGATATCCGGTTTATAGTGAGAATCGTTGAGCTCCTCAAAATAGTCATCAACCGGAAATTCTACCCTTTCATTGTTGGCAAATCTTTTACCGCCGAGCCATTTTTTCAAGTTTGGAAACAGAAAATAATCTGAGGGAGATACATCTGATGAGTAGGATGCGTGAGGAACCGATTATAGCTTTAACTCATTGATTTTGGTCATCGCAAAAATGCATGTAGTGAACTGGTTCATTGTCTCGATGAAAGCAAAACTTTCCTATCAACGAAATCTTTCACCGAATTTGTCAAAATGTAAGATATTTTTCAGACATTTAATATCTATTAGTTTTGATAAACTTAACCATGGCAATGACTATGTTTTCTTCTTCGGATAAACAAATCATTTGGGCATAAGTTGATTATTCAGAAATCATTGCTTCATATTTTAAGACAATCGTTAATAATTCTTCTTATTGGGACTTAGTTCTTGCTAAAAATAAAAACCTGATAATATTCTTGATAAAATTTATATGTATATTATTATTACAGAATAAGCAGACAATAAATGAAAAATGATAGATACAAAAAATGGATTTATTTTACGTTGTTTATTTCATCGTCCCGAAACATAAATATGTTATATATGTTACGGCTAAAGCCGGTTATTGGATAAAGCTAGTTTTAACCAGACAACTCGCGTATTATCCAAACCGACTGGATAAAACGCGAAGAATTCAATGATTTCTTGCTTTATCCGGGTAATTGTAGATATAGCCAAGGAGGAATGGCTAAACCACGTAGAGGATACTAATTGAAAGTACAAACGCGACCAATATCGCACGTATGTAGTAGAATATAAAAATAAAATTATTCTGAGAAAAACTTATTTATTTTTCTGAACAAACATAAAAGCAGAATTATTCTAACATAAAAATAAGAAATATTACGAAAATACCATGGGTTTGACAACCATTCCCTTCTTAGTGGATTTCTGTTTTTTCTGACATGCAATACAAAGTTTTAAATAAACCATAACTTCCTGAGTTATATTTTTATATTTCTTGTTCACTTCCTTAAGCATGCGATGTTTTCCTCCGTGTCCAATTGTCAAGTGGATTTCGTGCAGTATGTCAAAGATCTCCTCGTTTTTCACAAAATACTTTATATTTGTTTCGCCATCAGCCACTGGAGAAATGAGTCTCTTCAGTACCACCAACCACACAAACATTGAGCTTTTTTAATCGTCGATACTGTAGTGCAGATTTAGATTTTGCTTGTTTTGCTATTTCTACTGAGTCCAAAAACTCACAATATTGGACAGAATTCATACAACAAGAATTTGAGTCTTTACGCGACACTAAATCGCAGAGCATTTCGTTAAATCACTGTTTAAAACAAGAACGTACCACTTCTAAATCAGTCGTCATTTTGGCGACTCCGGAACGCGAATGAACGATTATAGTGTTTTGTCCAAGTGTCGTTGGAAAATTCTAGTATTAACCGGTTTCAGTGGCGGCTCGTGATGAAATGAAACGGGTGTTCTGCACAGGGCCGATTTTAGTGTATTGGCTGTCCGCGTGCAAATTTCAAACGTATCCAAACTACTGACACCGTAGGGGCCGCAAAAAAATTGCGTCGCAGGCGAAAATTTTGAAAATTTTCAAAGTCACGCATTTTCCTGATACTTCAGAATTTTTATGTAAAATCCGTTTATACAAAAATATAGACTTTCACAAGAAACATTTTTGGAATTTAATACCTTTTTGAAGAACATTCATGTTTGCCGTCATATTCTTTGGTTAAGAGAAAAGGCTTGTAAGGTGAATTTTCTACTAGAGGGTCTATAACACTTAAAATATTTTCCGAAAGAGTTTCAGCGTCACATTTTGTAGGTTTCAGGTATGTCCAAAAACGTTCAATCGGTTCACCATCGAGAATATATCTTAAAACTACCACTAGCTGAGTTTTTGCAGATACATCAGTTGTTTCGTCTGCCATAACTGCCAAAAATGAAGGTTTGTTAATTTCTTTAATTACTTCTTCATGACATACTTTTAATATACAGTCTAAAAGATCATTTTGTATATCTTTGGATGTTCCTTTAAATACTAAAGCATTTTGTAGATGCTCGCTTAAAGTTACATCAAGCTCAGCAGAAAAATTTATCAAACCACGAAATATCCCCGGGTTTTGAGAGGTTTCAGCTTCGTCATGTCCTCGCAGCGCCAGTTCAAAGGCTCCACAAAACTTTATGCAGTTTATAATTTTTGACAAAACGTATCTCTTTTTTGTCACATTATCATTATGCTTTTGCACATTTATCCAATAGGCTGAATCTAGCTGCGCTTTAATATTAGTTGTTCCTAATAAAGCTAATTCCATTGTATTATGTAGATGGCTTTTGGAGTTGTCGTGCTTTTTTATTTTTTTCAGTTAAGTGCACCAAATCTGTCACCCCTACCTCCGTCCATGCTTTATCACCGCTAAAAAGTAAACAAGGAAAACAAAATAACGCATTTTTTTTGTTGCACCCACAAATCCAATTGTTCTTCGAATAAAAGTCTCTATTAAATTGACGTTCATATGCTTTTCCGCGGCTAACACCTGCAGTCTCAATAACAATATCGGGCAATGGCCTACCATTGTTTTTTAAATCAATTTTTTCTTCATAAGAATATTTAAAAAAATCGCTTCACATGAACTAAATTATAAACTAAATCCATTGTCACTATCACAGAATATAAATATTAATAATTAGTACAATAAATTACTACACAAATTCATAAAACAGTATTTAAAATCTCAAATTAACACGAAATACGAAATAGGTACGATTTACGCCCGCTCGAGGAGTAAGAAGGAGTAAACATTCACTGATGTGGCCTTAGCTGGAAAAAATACAGCTCACTGACCGTGTAAATTCGCACATTTACGAGCGCCAAGTGTGGATTGTCGCGGGAGTTGAGGGAGAGGACGGGTGTGCCGAGCCGTGCTGTGGAACTACCTCGTGTGGCCCAGTTCAATGTACCGCGACGCGCTCGCGTAGAGATCCAGATAATTCATCTGGTCTACTACTCAATAGAGGACGGCGGGCAGAATGCAACTTTAACGCAATAATTTGGTTAGCTGCACCAACTAACCAAATTATTTTATTAATAAATTTTAGTAATTATTATGTCGCGAAAATATACAAATATCTAATTTTTTTAGCAGTTCTGCAGCTCTGCAGCACCTATACACCAGCCGCCCCTGACCGGTTTGATGTCCGAAAAGCAACGTACGCTATCTGAATTACCGACTTTATCCACTATATTTGGATAATTCTAACTTTATCCGGGTAATTCTAGTATTATCCAATATTCGTGCTTTAGCCGTAACAGATACACATACATAATATCTGTTCGATGAAATCATCTAGCAAGCATCATAAAATTCAGCACATTATTCAGTCATCTTGGAAAAATATTTAACAAACGTGGCCAGCACAATTAATTTCAGCTTTTCCATACACACGACAGACCATTTTCACACCATTAAAAGCAGAAAAAGTTTTACCACCGCGGATTTTCAACAAGCCGATCATCTATCTGGTCCCCCATTCCATTACACTTATTCTTCCAACTCTCTAATTGGCTTTGTATACGTATTTTAGATAATGTCGGAGTCTTACAGCCCCTTGTTCAAGACGCTTCTTGGTGGCGGGTTGGGAAACTATGTCCCATCCTTTTGGGCAAAATACAAATAATTGTTTCCGTTATTTTTTCTATATGCATTAATAAAATGTTACAATTTGTATAATGAATCTTTGCGAGTGTATTAATTTAGTGACGACGCACGGATCACATGTGACATCACTCGCAAATGTTACTAATATGCTACAATTACCAGCACGTATGTCTAGCGACATATGTTTCAATCAACTACGTACGACCTAGACAGTTAATAATTTTCCGAACAAAATGCAATTATGAAGTCACGTCTTAACTTTATTGTATAATTTGATTAATTGGCGTCTCAATATTTCTGTAAAATTTATTTCATGTTTATATCATTTATTTCGATTTTTGTTGAATTTATTTCAATTATTTTGATGGAAATATCAATTCCATTGAATGTTTTTGTACGAGAACCTTTTCATTACTCTGTCACAGGGTGACGGATTTGTATTATACTAACTGTTGTCCTAAAATGTGTTTTTGGCACGATACTGTTGTGCACGATGGCACAAAAATGTCAGTTGATTGATTCATACGATTGTTACCTGTGACGCACACGCAGAGAATCATGATACAAACCATACATTTCTATATATATATTTTAAAACACTGATCAATTGTACGTGTATACCAGGTAGGATTTATTTGATTTATATTTACATATAAGTGGAGATTGGATTTCCCTGATTACATATAATTTATGAAGAATTGCATAGCTATTCGTTTCTTTATTTAAATGGTTACGTTTCTTGATTTGGTGAAACCTTTTTCAATATTATACCTAAGTTGTCGTTACGCACAATGGACAGGATAATCTCTGCAATGTTATATTCGTTGTTTATTTAGTTCTAATTCACAGTTACATTAGCTCTAATGAGAGAAAATCGCTACATGGTTCTTTTGTTTATAACTTTGAATTATGAATTATAATCTACGTCCATTTATTTCCGGAAGTCTCAAACACAATTTTATGTTATTAACTTTCGTGAATGGTCATAATAATTGTGATTAAATTTCAACTCGCCAATATGAAGCAGTTACTTGAATATTACCCGATTGCATTGTGACAAAGTAATATACCATCCTTTTTAGATACAGTAACTTTAAATACATTACAAAATTGATTCTCAGTTTAGAATACCAGGCCGTTCTGGAACTGCATATCGTGATGTCATCCTCTTTAGGTATCATCAGTGCAAGTATACCGGTATTATCAGAGCGCCAGGCATAGCCCGGTAGCACTGATGATGTTTAATTGTAAGTAGGCATAGCTCGGTAGCAGTGATGATGTCTAATAAAGATGAAATCGCATTGTGCAGTTCCGGGACGGCCTGGTGTTCTCAACTGAGAATCAACTAGATGGCAATAATGCAAAATTAGTATCCCCTCACGTGGTATACGTGAAAGCTTGCATTAAGGTACCATTCGGTTCTTAGCGACCGTGACGTGTACTAAGATCAAGAGACTGAACGACCCTGACCACATGCCGGTCTCGCCTGCAGGTCGCAAGTCGCGGTCTCTTGCATCTGTTCAGTCCTTCATCTAAATAAATACATTGAGGCAGTGGGTCGCAGTCGCGGGTAGCTGTCGCTGGTCGCGGTCGCTAAGAACCGAATCGTACCTTTAGATGAAAGAAATGTGCATGAGAAATGAGAAGCAGCATAGTTTCCCGTAGCTTAACACTTTGTCGTTTATGAAGTAGATGGGGTTTTGCCAATTCTAGATTACAAAATATTCAAAATACTCGTTGCAGACTAATTAATTCTATATTATGTGTATCTAGTCTTTGGGTAATTTTACAAGTCAAAATTAGTGGTATAGATTCTGAAGAAATGATATAGGATATTGAAGAGCTTGTTAGACTGTTAGGAATGCCAATAATGTAATATATATATATTACCAAAATAAATTTACGAAACAGCTTGGCAAACAAATTTGGCAATAGATGGCAGCAGAAAAATGTGTTCATTTCAAAAAAGTCAAACCAATTTCTCAGAAAAAGCAAGTTCTTTAAAATATTTTGTCCTTTGTAGTCCAGATTCAATTACGAAGACTATGGTATACATGATGCATAATGTAGATATGTCAAATTTAATATAATTTATAAATATAACGGACACAGGAGGGACATAGATCTAAGAAATCTAAGATATTATTGTAATATCTTATAATCAAAATGTAATATCAAAAAATTCTTGAAAGGAATTAAAAATATTTTAAATAACCTTGAAACATTTACATACTAATCATGGCCAACTTATATCAACGTATTATCACCTATTATGTCCCCGGCACATTTATGGAAAATATTTTTTTGCGCAGTGTCTACATTATGAAAAGAATATATACATTTGGAAAGTGCATATACTCGTAATAATTTTATGTGACAATAGGAACCCATTTCTTAAATATGCCAAGTAATCATTATCTTGGATGATAAATTGAATTACAAACATATATATAAGAATAATGCAATTTTTTGATTAAAGAAACTATATGTTCATTCCCATTTATTAACAACCTTTTATATTATTAGCGCATAAATAAGTGATAATGGATCTCATGATGCATATTTCATTATAAGAAAATTTCTGAATAATGAGAGAAAGTTAAAGAAATTACAAAAGACAATAGAAGAGATATCAACATAATTTTCGGGAAAGTTAAAAACAAATATTTTGTTTGTACGTTTATGTATACACATACAATTTGTATGTTTATGTATACACTCCTGGATAAAGTTAACACATCACCAATTTTCTTAATACTTAAACATTTTATGTAAGTGGCCTAGGATACCCTCTGTCATTACTGATAAACAACTGCAATTGTTTTACAGATGTAAGGTAACAATTTGTAATTGTCTGTTAATAATACATTTAATCCTGTTTACGGTGATTTGTAAAAGGCTACATTTCAGTTACAATTCAGTTAGGCTAGTGATTTTTGTTTCTAATTTAATGTCATGAAGTGAGTGAAGCACTTTATCTAGTACACTTGGAAGAAATGAATCGTCCACACAACTTAAGGAAAGATGAAGCTGTGAAGCAGTGGAAGCGGTAACGAGGAACGTAGCTAGGGATATGTGCAGTGGCGGCTCGTGATGAAATGAAATGGGTGTTCTGCACAGGGCCGATCCTAGGGTATTGGCCGCCCGCGTGCAAATTTTAAACGTATCCAAACTACTGGCGCCGTAAGGGTCGGAAAAAAATTGCGCCGCAGGCGAAAATTTTCAAGGTCACACGTTTTCCTGATATTTCAGAATTTTTATGTAAAATCTGTATAATTATTTCTTCATGACATACTTTTAGTATACAGTCTAAAAGATAATTTTCTATTTCTTTAGAGGTTCCTTTAATTACTGAAGCATTTTGCTTAAAGTTACATCAAACTCAAAAGAGAAATTTATCAAACCACAAAATATCCCCGGGTTTTGAGGGATTTCAGCTTCGTCATGTCCTCGCAGCGCCAGTTCAAAGGCCCCACAAAACTTTATGCAGTTTATAATTTTTGACAAAACGTATCTCTTTTTTGTCACATTATCATTATGCTTTTGCACATTTATCCAATAATCTGAATCTAGATGCGCTTTAATATTAGTTGTTCCTAATAAAGCTAATTCCATTGTTTTATGTAGATGGCTTTTGGAGTTGTCGTGCTTTTTTATTTTTTCAGTTAAGTGCACCAAATCTGTCACCCCTACCTCCGTCCATGCTTTATCACCGCCAAAAAGTAAACAAGGAAAACAAAATAACGCATTTTTTTTGTTGCACCGACAAATCCAATTGTTCTTCGAATAAATGCCTATTAAATTGACGTTTATATGCTTTTTCGCGGCTAACACCTGCAGTCTCAATAACAATATCGGGCAATGGCCTACCATTATTTTTTAAATAATTTTTTTCTTCATAAGAATATTTAAAAAATCGCTTCACATGAACTAAATTATAAACTAGATCCATTGTCACTATCACAGTATATAAATATTAATAATTAGTACAATAAATAACTACACAAATTCACAAAACAGTATTTAAAATCTCAAATTAACACGAAATACGAAATAGGTATGATTTACGCCCGCCTACTGTACGATAAGTGGGAAGGAGTAAACATTCACTGATGTTGCCTTAGCTGGAAAAAATACAGCTCACTGACCGTGTAAATTCGCGCATTTACGAGCGCCAAGTGTGGATTGTCGCGGGAGTTGAGGGGGAGGACGGTTGTGCCGAGCCGTGCTGTGGAACTAACTCGTGTGGCCCAGTTCAATGTACCGCGACGCGCTCGCGTAGAGACCCAGATAATTCATCTGGTCTACTACTCAATAGAGGACGGCGGGCAGAATGCGACTTTAACGCAATAATTTGGTTAGCTGCACCAACTAACCAAATTATTTTATTAATAAACTTTAGTAATTATTATGTCGCGAAAATATACAAATATCTAATTTTTTTACAGTTCTGCAGCTCTGCAGTACCTATACACCAACCGCCCCTGGATATGTGGCTAATTTATTAGGAGTTAGACAACCATCAATTAGTCGAACAGTTAAACGTTTTAATGAACTTGGAAGTTACTGTAGAATCTCAGGACAAGGTCGTAAGAAGTCAACAGATGCAAGAGATGAGTGACATCTTCTGCAAGTCATCTTAAGAAATAGGCATTCTATCAGTTTAGAACCAAGCAGAGCAGCAGCTCGAAATGTAGCAATTTCTAGACGAACGGTCAGGAGAATGCTTAATGAAGGAGGATTGGGTAATAGAAATCCAGCCATTGCACCACTACTCACCAGAGATCATAGAGTTACTAGACTGCGTTTTGCAAGAGAAGACGTGGACCATTGACGACTGGAAGCCAGCTTTGTTTTCAGACCAAACAAGAGTAAGCTTTAATTCATCATATGGACGTCAATGAGTCTGGCGAAGAGAGAAGACCAGGAGAAAAGTATTCTGCCTGCAATATCTCTCCTAGGGTCCCATTTTTTGCTGAATCAATAATGTTCCGGGGAACAATTTGTTTTGGTCGTCGCATGGACGCACTATATCATATATAATATATTTCTTATATAGACCTCTGTTATTTTTATGAAAAAATAAACATAAGCTTCTGCGGTTAGCAATTGTTCTAGCATATTCTGTTTGGACACACAACTTAGCACTAGTCAAAAATATATTGTAACTTATTACTTTGCGAGGACATAATTATTAATACTAACAAGTCCGTACGACATTGAAGAGCCAGTGGGGCGGCCTCGGGCCTTATGTTGGTGGCCCTGGCTGGAAATACCCTAGGCCGTTGATGATCATGTCGTATTCCGTGATAAGCACCGAAATTTCAAGTTGATCCGGTGACATAACGGCATATAGGTACTCCACTTCGGGAAAACTGTGAACTATCTGTTTTATTGCTAGCGCCATGCATGTGATACCATTTGATTCATTTGTTGCAGACAATTTCATTTTTATGAATGATAACGCTCGGCCCCATGTTGCTAACGAGGTACTGGACTACCTTCGATTTATGAATATTCCAACTGTGGACTGGCCACTAAGAAGCCCAGATACGAGCCCCGTAGAGTATCTATGGGATACACTAAAACGATCAGTTAGGCGCCACATACCTGCCTCTATGACTCTTAGGGAACTCGAACAAGTCGCTCTTGTCGAATGGGAGAATATTCCTCGGGAAACTATTCACCACTTGATCAAGTAGCATGCCCAGATGAATGAAATCAATGGTAAGAGGTAGACAAGGATCTGCACGCTGCTGAATTCAAATTCTTAGAATTTCATTTCACTTACAATTTGTTTGAACACAGTTTTCATTTCATTGGACATTATCGTTTAAATAAATATGTGTAAATAAGTTTCACTGATGCTTTAATTTTGCGTAGGAGTTTATATATATATATATATATATATATATATATATATATATATATATATATATATATATATATATATATATATATATATATATATATATATATATATAAACTCCTGGGCAAAATTTATTTACACATATTTATTTAATACACATGATTATTTTTATTAAGATTTAAATTATAGTGCCTACTTAGTATTATAATTAGATGATTTCAATATATATATACAGTGCTATTCAAAAGCCCCCTCCCCCCCTCTTACCTTTTTAACGATTATACATAAACTAGTGAAATTTGGTAACTGAATATTAAGGGTTGTAAACTTCCCTACTAGTGATGATAGGTGACGTATGCGTCAAAGATGACGTCACAAGGTCATTGTGACCAATAATTTTAAATGGAACCCTATGGCAAGCGATACCTCTTTTAAAAGGTATCGAAAAAACGTATTCAATGATACTAATATTGTTTGTATTTATGGTAGTTTTGATGGATTAAATCAGTAATCAGTAAACTTGGATAATAATTTTAATTACAGATTCAAGAATCAGTACCTACTTATAGTAATTGTTCGAAGTGAGCTCCATCTACTTCCTGACAGTAAAACATCCTATTGCGAAACTCTTCTCGTACTTTTTCAAATGTGTCTGCGGAAATAGCCCTACATTCTGTAACAATACGTTGTTTTAAAACATCAATATTGTCAGACTGAGTGGCGTAAATCTTCAATTTAAGATACCCCCACAGAAAAAAATCTAAAGGTGTGAGGTCCGGTGATCGAGGCGGCCATTCCATTGAACCTCGTAGCCATGAACCTGAACCTGGTAGATGAATATCCATCTACCAGGATATTCTTCATCCAAATACCATCTTACTGCACCGTAATAGTGTGGAGGAGCACCATCCTGTTGGTATGTTATTTCCAAAATGTCGAATTCATCTTGATTATCTTCCAAAATTTCAAGGATTAACGGTTCTATTGCATTTTGCAACATCTGCAGATACACCTCACCGGTTAAGTTGGTATTTAAAAAAACAGGCCCAACGATGTGGTTTCCCAGTATACCTGCCCAAACATTGACCTTCTCGGGATACTGAGTATGTGTTTCACGAAACATGTGAGGATTTGCGTCACTCCAATATCTCACGTTTTGTGTATTTACATTTCCATTTAGATAGAAAGTACTCTCGTCACTAAAACAAATTATTTTGACATAGTCTGGCTGTTGGTTAATTTTAGTCTCCATATTTTCACAAAATTGTAGTCTTCGGTCTGGATCGTTGTCTGAGAGTTGATGAACCATTTTTAATTTGTATGGGTGAAATTTGTTTTTTTTTCAACACCCTGTGCACTGTACTTTGACGTACTTCACAGGTTGATGCAACTTGAGTTGTTGAAGAAGTAGGATTTACTATTACTTCTGCCAGTATATCAATTTTTTCCTCATCAGAAATTTGTGGTCTGCCAGATCGTTTTGCATCATTAATACTACCCGTTGTTTTAAACTTACGAAGAAGCTCTCTCAAATAAGTCCTCGAAACTGGGCGATCGGGAAACCTTTCATTAAAAATGCGTTCTGCTGCATGAATATTTTCTCCAATTTCACCATTAGGATCGCTGCTACTTTATCACCTAAAACACGTACCATTTCTCTTCTTGAAGTACTTAAACGTTCAGCTCACAACAGTTTAACAAATTATTGAATGTACAAATATTTTAAAATTACCACAAGGTACTAAAACAGTTAAACGTTCGATCAACAATACACAAATTATTAAATGTATAAAAACTTTGACAGCTAAAAAAACATCAAATTGGGGAGACTTGCAAAAACGTCAGATTATTTACTATCCAACTATCCAGTGGCGGAGCTTGAATTTTAAATTTTATTATTAACTGATTTAATTCATCACAGCTTTGCGGTTTCTGAAAGCCAGTTGTCAAAACTGCCGTAAACAGACACAATATTAGTATCATTGAATAGGTTTTTTCGATACCTTTTAAAAGAGGTATCGCTTGCCATAGGGTTACATTTAAAATTATTGGTCACAATGACCTTGTGACGTCATCTTTGACGCATACGTCATCTATCATCACTAGTAGGCAAGTTTACAACCCTTAATATTCAGTTACCAAATTTCACTAGTTTATGTATAATCGTTCCAAAGATGAGAGGGGGGGAGGGGACTTTTGAGTAGCACTGTATATATATATATATATATATATATATATATATATATATATATATATATATATATATATATATATATATATATATATTGTATAGCAGCAGATGTAAATATTTTGTGTAAGTTTCAAGTAGTCCAAATACTGTCATCTGAATTATCATATGTCCATTCTATGTACTTAAAAGCCGCTTACTAATTCTACTGCATAAGGAACTAAATAATGGTGAACCCTTCAACATTCAGGCGGCAGACATTAACTGGTACAATATATATATATATATATATATATATATATATATATATATATATATATATATATATATATATATATATATATATATATATATATATATATATATATATATGTACCAAATGAATCCAAAATGATAATCCATCTACTTCGAAATAATCGAAATATTTTTATCAATACCTCATCAATTATCGAAAGTGGTTCATTACTTTCTTTTTCAATGGTACATGCCGTACATGTAAATGGTGTATGCCCTCTGGGGGAATACGGGAATCCCTAGACTCATCACGCCATATTTTATGTCTCTGAGATAAAACATATCGTACACGGTCACATCGTTTTCCTTGAGATCATATTGAAGGTCACACCGTTTATCACACCTTAGCTAGTCACTAATTGCATGCAGACCTACTTCTTTAAATTAAATTATCGCTAACACAACTAGGAAATCACATGTGCGCACGTATGCGCACGAAAATTTAATTTAGATAATCTTCTGTCTGCTGAAGCCGCTAATAGACTGTCTAATTGGTTTCCTTCTGTTTATAAAATGCGCCTCTTCACGCAAAAAACTTCCGGTAAGCGTTATCTCGCGGATAATATTCGTTACGTGCCGCTAAAGCAAGAAAGCGTGCCGATCCCCATTCGAGAACTAGAAGCATTTCTCGACGAAAAGTGCCATTGTTTATATGCTCTTTTTCAGTATCACCTTTCCGATGTCAGTACTTTACGGTACGCTGAATTATGCGCCGCGCGGTTAACCTGCTAAACTGACCTCGAGTTCTGTGTATATTACCACGGTCGAATTCGCAGCAATACTCTTAGTTAGTGCGAGGGCGCCAACCATGGAAATTGTGAACGCATGTCGGGCCGTTGTGGAACCCAACGAGATGTACTTCAAGAAAAGTAAGGAGAATGGGAACATAATTGGGGTTCTTCCGGATGATGATCCGAAGAACGTACACGAAGGGTCCAGTAAGTTTAGATTACTTGTAAATATTAGATACAACCTTCACGCAAATGGTAGAAAGATTATATGTTGTAATACATGCACAATTCTGGAATTTTGGAATTAGTCATGGATGTTACTACATGTTTATACACTAGGCACAAAAAATTAAGGGATGTAAAAAGACCCTACATTTTTTGGTGATTTTCAAAGGGTTGTAACGTGGAGTAAAATAGTTGCAAAGCAATTTTAAAAAAAGGAAATTGACGCTCCAAGTTTTTTAAGATCGTGAGTTAAAAGTTTTCTACCATCAGCAGTTTTTGAGAATCATAAGGAAACCATCGGAAAAAAATCAAAATTTTGGTTACCTTTCAAAAGGTCCACGGACTTCAATAATTTTCTTTTCAGTGGTTTTATTATATAGATTTTTTAGACAGTTTTATCCTCTTTAATTTGAGCGACCCAAAAGCCTTGTACGATGATTTTTCGATCAGTTATCGTCATTAAATGCAAAAAAGTTAATTTTGACTTTGGTAATTAATTACTTGGAAAATAATGATTCGTCCTTAAGTTCATTTTTAGCGAGAACGACAAATTCAGTCATACTGAATTCAGTGCTTTGAAATTTTCAGGGTGTCTTTGGGGTACTTCGAGGTTGAAAAGAAACAGTCAAGATTCAGATGTTGACTGTTTCAGTCAGTTTGAGATCTTTAATTTACTCAAAATCTGAAAACAAGAAACTAGGAGTTTCAATTTTCTTTTCTTTAAATTGCTCTGCGACTATTTTTCTTATAAACCAAGTTACAGCCCTTTGAAAATCACCTGAAAATTTAGGATTCTTTTACATCCCTTAATTTTTGTACCTAGTGTATAAACTTTACAATACTTTGTATGAGATCAATCGATATGGCTAGTTTTCTATTGATTCTCGGTTTCGTTCAAGGACATATTAATGACAATTTTTTAACATGTACCATTTTTCTGTTACGGCTAGTAAGGATTGATATACTGAGAATGGTAAGGGACTGAAACCGGTAAAGCCCTTAACGTTCGAGATGCTTATGATGTTTTTTACCCAGTCAATATATTGTTTTTCTCATTAAAATTAATTTTGTTTTAATAAAAATGAAAATGTCAAAATTGACGTTATAACTGAAAGTATTATAATTGAAATGACCTCTAGCAGCGGCGTAGCGTGAGAAAAGAATCTAGGGATGTGATAAAAATTTTATAAGGGGAAGAAGTAGAGTCAGATGTATGGTAGGCCATATGAAAATCGTAAAAATAACATTAACCTAAAATGATTATGCCGAGGTATATATCCTAATTTTTAATATGAAGATCAATTCTTCGGTTTTTGTTTGTCCAGCGAAAACGTCTATCATTATTTCTGCAAATGTTGGGGACGATCTCATATCTTCTTGAAGGCACTTTCAATATTTATTAATGCTAAAGCTGACAGTGTTTCTTTTTTGAGAATTTCGTAGATAAGCCTTTATTCTCTTTAAACATGAAAATGATCTTTCCGCGGAACTGCTTGTAGCAGAAATAGTCAAAATTAAACGACACAATTTTGATGACTCCCGGAAAACAGAAGGTAATTGAAGGGGCATAATATATTGGTGAAGCTCAAACATAGTGCTCTTTTCATATCGGGATTACTGTAAATCATGAAAGTTCACTTTTTAAATGATTTGCGTCAAAGTATGTTCCATATGTATCTACTAAAGAAGAAAAAAGTTCGTTAGGAAAACGTTTCACGAATGAAGTAAATTTGTGGAATCTAGATTTAAGAATTTCAGTTTAGAAATTTCATTAAACCGTTCACTAATGTTCAAAGTAAAAACGTCCAAAATTTCATGAAACAATCGTGTGTAGATATTTTTCTTATCTTCTTCAGGAACTAAATCCAATCGCATTCTTTTACTTGGTGGTTGACCGTATGAACACAAATCTGTTCATACGGTCCCAAATGTCACTAAACTCGTTTCTCATTTTTTGAACATGTGATTTGAAATCGGCGATCTTTTTATTGCAGCAAACTGATATTTTTGCCTGTAGAATTTTAAACAGACTCTCGGAATGTGGGGATATTACAAAAAAACACTGCTAAGAAAAAATTAAAATCAAAGTCGCGCAATAAAGTTAAAATGCCTCTAGCACAAATAACGGTTTCTCGACCCCATTCCTCATTTTCATTTTCCACAATTACCTGAAACAGCACTTCCAAATCTTCCTTATGTTATGGTGATAGTCGTCAAGATGCGTTCACATAATCGCATAACTGAGTCCGGAAATAACGACAATACCCACTCGAGCTTCCACTGTTGACTGCGTAAGATCACTGACCTATTCGCCCATCTCACGCGTAGCTTTGATGTAACGTGGACCATCGCATTTCAGCACTGCATCAACTAACGTGGGACTCCAATAATTTCGGGCGTCTTGACGGCCGATTTGAAATAAAAAGTTGATGATAGCGTTTAAAGTAAATAATGTATGTTTGCGGTCGGTTTAAAATAATTAAAAAATTGTAATAATTGAATAAATTGATTGAAATTTTAAATAACACTAATTTGTCAATTTTTTAAGGAATGCGACGCATCACTCGCATCTATGTACGCTACGCCCCTGGCCTCTAGGCTAGGTTGCTGTGATGTCACGTTTTCGCAAATAAAAGAAATTGGTTTTACTCGAAGCTCGAAGTTTGTAACAATGATTATTAATTTTTTCATAAAAATTATATTTTTTTGTAAGATCCCATGGGAAAAGTGACGATTTTTATCTGAAGGAAGGCCAGTATGCAGGATGTTCTGCAATCATACCCGAAAAGTTCATATAACGGTAGGGGAGAACTACTTCAGAGCTTGGTGACTGAGAGAAATTTATTAGAAGAAATCAAAAGTGTAAATTCTATGTATTTATTGGCCAAGTATTTCATCCTGTAAGCTACCATATAAAGGGTGTCTTATTTGGAACTATAGTATGTGATTTGTGAATAAAACTAATGATTGAATGGAGTGTTCTGCGCTGGCTGATTTTCTGCAGTCATTGAATGTGCAGAGACTTCTAGAGCTTTTGTGTTCGGCTGTTGATTTCGAGATTCTGATTGAGAGTTCCCGCCATTTGTACGAGGTGGATCACGTCTACCTAGATAGCCTGGTACTGGCTGTCGTGAGATCGTGTTCTTCCTTCGCCTCTACGGCCACGAAAGTTTCTACGGAAATATCTTCTTGGAGGTCCGCGACCATGTAGAGCATCCACCATTGCCCTGGCCTCCTGGGGGTTTACGGTAGGGGCTCTATAGTATCCACCTCCTCCGTAACCCGTAACCTCGGCGCCTTGGGCTATAATGATGGGGAGGTCATTTTGGCCACCCTCTCCTCCTGAGGTGGCTCCATCGTTGCATTCGTCTTCACTTTGGATTTCTCTCGGGAGGCGCCTGTTATTAGGTTTGCAACTTCCCCTTGGGCAATGCCATTAATGGTAACCACGTCTGCGGTTTGCTGCATAAGGGGAGCCTCGGACTGGCTCTCGATTGGAATCTCTTACATTGGCAGTCTCATTGCCTTTCTGCCCTACTACTACGGTATATTCTACAACGTCAGCATCCCCGACAGAGTAGAGAGCTTTTTTTAGAGCAAGTTATTCTTGATAATGGACTATTGATGAAGAAAAAGATCTTCATTGGTATCATTTCTGTTATTGAAGCCATAATCGCTTCTAACTTTGAATCATTTAACTGCCACAGTCACCTTACTTATAATTGTTTCCTTCTCCTTCAGGTTTGGGATTGCTTTAGGTTGTTTTAGAGCTTATTTTTGCTCCACTTCAGCCATGATAGTCGAGTCAGTGGAAGATGTTATACCACTGTTTCACTTAGATTGTATTTTCTCCCTGTCGAATTCAGTTGTTGAACGATCTTGTTTTATAGTTTCAGAGTTTTATAGAAAATTCTTCACATTATTACCAAAAAATCCTTGCGATGTGAATAATCAGCAAAGTCACCCGTCAAATAGTGGGTAGCGACACAATTGGAAGTTTGCCCTACAACATTGCAAAATGTCTAAATTGTCCAAATTTACTTTCCAATGTCGAACATGCATTTCGAAGAAGTTGTAGCACTATTCTAGCAAACAAAGACATTGATATTTTGGGCCTGAAAATATAAGCTAAAAATGTGACATGTTTAATTTAACTTTACTTACCGATCACGTAATTGATAAGTAAAGATTTACCTATACTATCTAAAATCATGTTTGTTAATATATTTAAAATTAATCACTTTTTTTTCAGAACATTAAAAATATATTTTTGTTAAAAATGGAATGAATAGTAGATATCTTAATTTTAAATACGATCTGATACCAGTAACGTTTGTATCATTAAAATCTAAGAAAAATATGTGTCCACTATTTATATATAAGAACATACGTAATATCAGTTATTTTAAAATTTCTCAGTTCTTAGTAGACGATGATTTAAAATATCAGCGATAAATAGAAATAAGGTAAGTCATGCAATTATGTTATAGTCACCAAATAATAATTTTAAATAATTGTTTGGTGAATAAATATATTTCTCTCATTCTGTTATTTCAAAAATATGAAAATTTAATCGAAGTTCTTTTATGACGAACACTTAATTGTTCCATTTTACATTCTAACTCAAAAATTATGATAATTAGTGACCTTCCGTTTTCTAATTAAGTCTTATAAGTACTCTTATAAGAAGTACTTGTAAGTATAACATCGACCTCCATGTTTCTAATTAATACTTAAGTTACATTAGATACATAAATGCTAATAATACTACGAAACAATTTAAGATGTTTATTTAACCAAGTTTAGCAATTACTTATTTTAATTATTGACACCGTTTCAAGGTAAATAGAACCATTTATTAGAGTCATGCCAATCAAATATTATTTGGAAGTAGGTCATCTTGTTTTGAACAAGAGATATTTGGCGTCTCCCATTCTCTACTCTATTTCTACTCTATGGAGAATATGATACTTAGGGGAAGTCCGGGCAAAATGGATACCTTAACGTTTAGTAAGCTATATGAAGAGAACTAATTGACACAAGAATAAAACGAATAATCTTAGTTTATTAAAGTTTTTAATATAATTAACGAAAATTACCCAACATCAATACTTTAACTATAATTATTAATTATATTGCAACAAGTGCCACTGTCCGTTTTGCCCTATGCACCGGGTAAAGTGAATAGGACGATAGGGCAAAGTGAACATGTATATAATTAACGAAGATTTAAACTAATTGGTGCAGATATCACAAAAAATGCGCCTTTTTCTTCATAATCCGTTCATTTCTCGAGGCTCCATTATTTACGCAAAAATAGCACGTATACTTTTCGTTGTCATTTTCTTCTTTTTTTTTTTGCTTTGATTTTTTAGTTTTAATATTTTTCTTTGTCGTAGCTGTAGCGTTTGGTTTTGTATTTAAGTCTTTGTTTATGCTTTCATTACTTTAGCGTTTATATTGACAAATCTAACTTTCTGTTCTTCCTTCACAGGCATACTTGTAAGTACTTCAGATTTCTGCACTTTTCTTTTGCGAGTACCTGCAGGAACTTGTGGAGTTGGAAGCGGTATTATATATTTTGGACTATAATAAGCAAAAGGTGAAGCAGTAAACAGCTCTGGATCTGTTTTAGCACAGTTCAATGTATCTACATCGTCATCACTTGAACAATCAGTTGAAGAGTTTCCTAAAATAGGGGTTTCTATGTCAATTATTTGACTACTTGATTCCATAGCAGTTGCTTGTTGATTAGAAGTAATTGAAGGTGATACGCCTCTAGAATGTCTTATTACTGTTTTCAGCTGTTGCTACATTTACAAGCTTAGTAGATTCTACTCTTATTTGTTCCATTGTTTCCACATCACTGTTACTTGAACAGTTTCCCAAAATTGCATTTTGCCGAGAGGTTTTTTGAAGTCCTGATGTAGAAGGTTTTTTGATGTCAACCGTTGTTACGATATCTTGACTGGTTAAATCCATAACAGTTTCTTGTTGACTGGTGGTATTAAGATCCGTCAGTGTTATAGAGAATGGTACATAATCTTCTTCTCTCCATACATCTCTAACGGTTGGCCAAATACCAGATGATTGAAAGCCTCTGTGTTAGCGCTGTTGGGAGTAGCGCATCTCTTGATTTTAATTGTAAGAATATAAGTGGTTTATTTGTTGAAGTTTGGATGCCGATTTCATCGACATTGTAGATTCTGGTGCCATCAATTTGGTATTTTTCTGTCTGTACAATTAATAACTCATAGAATCTTTCCACTTAAAGATGATTGAAGTCTTTATCTCTGGTAATTGATGTTGCATCTGGCAATCTGAGGGTAATCTGTGGATTTCTACTCATAAATCTTGTCAGCCAATCATCATCAGCCTTTTCATTTTTCTCCCAACTTGGCGGATATATGACATTATTCTTTTTTATGTAAACGAAAACCAACGCCTGAAAATCTTCTCAGGATAAACCAAAAAAGATGCTGTCCATCTCTAGCAAACATATTTGAAGATCACCCTCTTGCTGATATTTGAAAACTTCGAGAACCTCCAAGCTGAGCAGTTGAACTACCTTTTTACCAATGCCTATAAAGAGTGGCATAAAATAGACCATATTGTCCTTTTTACAGGAATGCCTGCATTACAGTCTGCTTTTCCAAGCATTATACTGTCTTCATTCCATTGGGCTTGATTAGTTTTTTTTTTATGTTAGTAAACCATATAAAACAATAAAAAAATGAAATATATTACTCAGAATGTCTACTAGGGCAAATCGGACACCATGTTCACTTTACCCATGATCACTTTACCTTCCAGATACTTTTTGAACATCTTAACCAAAATCTTAACCAAAAATCAAAATCAGTGACAACTTGAAACCAACAAAACTCTCAATATTTTTACTAAAAAACATGCATTTTGAGAACAGAATGAAACAATAATATTATCACAATATATTTAAGAGTTATTAAAGAATTATGTACCTTGAATAATCAAAACAAATGTTCGCTTTTTTTATTTTTCGATTTGTTCTTCGAACGAGACGCGACCTTCCGCTTCTCGATTTGTTTACGGCTGAGGGAAAGGTGGAGGATGTTATAGCACAAGTCTAACATGATTGGACAAGCCATTTGTGAGTACATTAGATTATTTACTTTGCCTGGGATATCCACTTTACCCGGACTTCCCCTACGGAATATTTATAGTACGATATTTTCCTAGAAACAGATGCGTATTTTTTACCTATTCTATCCAAAATCCGGATTTACTAATACATATATTTGAAATTATTCATTTAAGGGAAATATTTGCTCCCCTATATCAAAAATCAGAAATTTATTTATCATAAACGTAATTTATTAACAAATCATCTGTCTCTCTTGATGTAACAAACGTGTTATTCTTGTAGGGTTCAATAAGTATTAACTTATGTTACTACCCCAGATGTTTACGATTTTAATAAAAGTTTGAATGAATCAGTGTCTCTCGTTTGCGTGAGAGACACTGTATAGTGCAAACCTGTGAATATTTTTTGTTTATGTCCATGATATGACGAAATCTAAACTTCTTTTAAGATGGCGACTTTTCTTTAATGTCTTTTTCACACCGTACACGTTCTTTAAAATATACAAAGATGTCAGTGAGAAAATCAATTAATTTTATAGCTTAAATACAAATTCAAAAATTATATTAATATGAATATTTTCATAGATTGAATTCCTCGACGATACCTATAAATTTTGTACGTCTAGTATATACATATGTATTGGTCTATCAGGTGGTAAAAAATCGGTCTTATAAATTGATAAGATAATCTGTTCATTTGAATTTTTTCGCCCATTTGAAGACCGATGGATGATTAACATTCTCTATATATGTATGTACCTATACGTATATACATATATAACCCAAGCTTTTGTTCATTGATGATACGTATCTACCGGCATAAAAAATGTCAAAAAGTAAATACATTTTTATACGTTATAAATTAAGTTGCAACTCGTGTAAAAGTTTAAGTGATCCTAAATATTTTAATAACTAAGATGTAATAGCAAAAGTTACCGAATGGTCTTCTTTTCAGAATTTTCAGCCGAGGCCTTTGTAGACAATCTTTTGACCGAGGGTTCCAGTGTTCCCTGTGATGAAACGTCAGAATTTTTCAACAATAGTTTGCAAACGCCACCATTTTATGATGAAGACTTGTTCAAAACGTAAGCAAATTTTAATAATATTAGCTAGCATTAATTTTATTGTCATTGGTCTTCATCATAAATGTACTGTTGTTATAAAACAAATAAATGAAGCGTTTATTTTGAGAAGAAAGAAGTTTTTCAGGAGAAACATAAAAATAATTAAATATGAATTTTAAGGGCCTAAAGCAAAGTCCTCGTTAAATTGCAAGCATTGCCATAGGTACTTATTAGCTCAATATTTTTTTAGTTTTTTTATCCCATCTGTTGATTCACAAAGTCATAAAAACCAACATGGATATGTCATGTTTTGAAACTAAATGGAAGTTAAATGTTAGTTAGGACAATATCTTAAAATAACCCTTACCATAAAATACCATTTTTACTTTTCTGCACTCCACTATACGCGGAAAAGTAATGTAATCGTGTAAAACATTTTTATAGGGTTTATTTTTCGTTTTTCGACCTAAAACCTAATAAAAAATGGTTTTTAAATCATTTTGTGTGTGTATGCCGTTGTTGGCGGCATTTATTCTTGTTAGCACGATAACTCATCTAAATTGTGTCGGATCGATCGGGTTTTGACTGATTCTGATCGGGCACGTCTCCCAGACGACACCTATTGATTTTTAGGTGGATAGGACACACCCCATCCTGTCCATGGGTCATGAGAAAGCATGATTGATGGTGGACTATTTGAGAAATTGTTTTTGTTAGCATGATTACTCAATTAAATCGTGTCGTATCGATCGGGTTTCGACTAATTCTGATTAGGGACGTCTATCAGACGACATCTATTGATGTTGAGGTGGATAGGACACACCCCGCCCTGTCCATGGGTCATGAGAAATCACGATGATGGACTATTTGAAAAAAATTTAAAAAAGTATAACCATCGCATAAAAGACATATTCTGCATTTATGTATTGGTTTATTTTTTCTCGGCCACTCAATTTCGAGATAGAGATGTTCTACGTGCGGAAAAGTCCGTTTTAAGGTTTTAAAACTGTTTATTATACATTATCATTATGTTATTATTATTGTCTCCTTATATATTTTTCATTAAGTATTTGCCTCATTTAAATACGTATCTGTTTCTAAAAGACCGTACCCCAAATATTCCATAAATCTGAAAATCCATCTTCCCCAAAGATCTCGCATTCTCTACTCGAGAGTAGATAATGGAAGACGACAAATATCTCTTGCTGTTTTGAAAATAATATAGACCTATATCCAAATAATATATGATTGATATATTTCTAATATAATGAGTCTAATAAGTGGTCCTATTTACCTTGAAATGATAAAATTGGTTAAATAAACGTTTTAAATTATTTTATAACGTTAGCATGTATGTGATGAAAAAATCTATAGCCTTATGATAAAAGCTTATGAAAAAGTATTAAAAAAGAAATAACTGTCAGCAAGGTAATAAGTTTTAACATTAATCAGAACATGAAGGTGAAGTTTTATAGCAATTATACATATTTATTTTGTTACTAAACATATTTTGAAGTGTACTAGATTATGAAATGCTCTTACAATCAGTTAGTGCATTTTGGTTGTTGTAATTAATCTTTCAGTTTGTACCTTCTTCTGATTTACGACTCATGATTTGTATTTGTCATCTTTTAACCCTTTTTTGTCACATATGTTTCTCAGTTTTATTACAAATGAAATTATAAATAAGTTAGCGATTGTCTACTTTAATTTACACTTAGCATTTGTTTCAGAGGCCAAAAGTTTTTCCACAAAAATATATTTGGTCTGCTTCTGAGCAAATTGTTGGGACTGTTGGCCTTACTGGCAATACCGCCTGTGGAGATACTAGTTCTAACGAATATGTCCAGCACCAGCATGACAGCATACAAGAGATATATGGCGACTATTTTTCATATGTGCCTCTGGTATGACAATGACTTTAGACCTGGTTCAAGGTAAGTGGTTTTCAAATTTACCATAAGGTTGATGGTATAACTATTAATAAAAAAAAATTTATACCAGCATTTATATCCAGATGATGTCACCTCAAAATTTAAAAAGGATAGAGGTATTACTTGGATTAATAAAACTTCATAAGTATACAGTTTTTTGACTCACTAGTTCTGGTATAAACTAGCCATCCTCTGCATATGGAAAATTAGAGGCCTTAATACCTACTATGCTATTTACATTACCTACATTAGTAATCAAAACGGTAGTAATGAAGCTGCTTGAATCATTGTATTGTATTTTACTATAATGGCATACAGATCTGGCAACTACAAATCTTGAGTGGACTACGTATGATAGAAGAGAAGGGAAATATCAAACCTATGTACACGATATGAGCTGACCATATGTCGACCACGATACCAAGTTCAATTTCTAATATAGAAAAGCATCACTATAAATAAATGGATGTTTGATATTAGTAGGTATACTTACATCA
Organism: Rosalia funebris; assembly: GCA_037954035.1. Classification (NCBI taxonomy): domain Eukaryota; kingdom Metazoa; phylum Arthropoda; class Insecta; order Coleoptera; family Cerambycidae; genus Rosalia; species Rosalia funebris. The sequence continues at coordinate 13,209,696 of JAZFAV010000034.1, read as the reverse complement.
CTTCACGTCCAGCATATTTTGTTATTGGATCCTTTATGCCCTTCCATTCTTATTACTTCTTATACAGGAGGACTAGCCCCTCCTACGACGTGGAGGGATTTCGTCTTTTAGACGACTCTTTCAAAATTTAATTTTACAAAAGGTTCAAAATTGTCTGATTGCTGCACTAGACATGATCCTAAATCATTCTTTTCTAACATTTGCGAGCACCTCTGTCATCATATTTTCTAAGCAGCTACAATTTTAGCATGAAAGTTCATCAAGATTCTGAACTCTTTGATGTTCGTACCCATAAAGTTTCGTTTTCGTATATCCCCATGAAAATAAATAATTTGGGACCAAATCAGGGGATCTTGGAGGCCATTTAATTGTGCCTATTCCACGTATAATGCCATCGGGGAATGTATTCTTTAAAAACGCTGGTATCCCTCTAACATTATAAACAGAACAACTATGTGAAAGTCCTTAACGCCAACAACCTAAATCAAAGCTATTTATTTCTTCCGTGAACATCCCCGGAAACAGATTTAGTTGCAAATGTTGTCTGAATCTAAACAGAGAGACACCGAAATGACAGGAGCTTCATCTATTGACTATTGACCAAGCAAGCGATCTTTTGTATCGCCAAAGTACCTTAATCGGTACTTTTACCGATTACCGACTTAGACTTAATCAGAGTATTTCAAGTCTTGATGAAGATGAAAATAGTAATAAGTCAGTGGACAAATAAACCAGTCAGTGAATGGAGCATATGTAATTATTCTGATTTTACTATTCAACACTATGACAGAAAATTTAGGGTAAAGAATTATTGAAATAGAAGTTCATGTGAATTTTGGCTGTGCGTTTTTTGAAGTACTCCAAACCACGACTTAATTTAATGGAGCACTACCCACAGTTCTTCCAAAATTGAGAGTATACTTCTACCGATAACACATAGTAAAACATAGAAAAATATATTTTTCTTTACTTCTCATTTACTTTCTGTTAACATGAATCCAAAGTGTAATAGAAGAAAATATTAAAATTTTCTTCTTCAGCAAGTGAAAATTTCAGAAAGAAAACACGCCACGGGTAGGATTCAACATCTGTCCCGGATGGAAACCGATAGACAACTGTTTCGAACTTATTAGTCCTCATTATTATCGATAGTCGGTCCAGGACAAATGCCGAATCAAATCCGTGGGGTATTTATCTAGATCGATACGATCTATGTCACTAACTTATAAGTCGGGAATCGAGAATGGAACCACCAAACTGCAAAGCGGTTATCAAGTAGATCCCGAATAGCAAGGCTATTACATAATCGCTATAGGAAACAACTACACCTCGGGCTAAATCCACGCCAGGCATAGAATTATACCTAATAGCGATCCTCGACCTATACCTCTCGTGTTTCTGCATGACCAGCAAGGTTTCAGAAAAGAGAACCCGCCACGTATTCGACAGTAGTATTCAACATCTGTTCCGGATGGGAACCGAGCGACAGACAGCTGTTTCGAACTTATTTTCATCAGTGCCGTACACGGTACGCTGGTCCAGGATAAATATCGATTCAAATTGTGCAGAAACACGAGAAAGGGGTCGAGGATCGCTATTACGTATAATTCAATGCCTGACGAGGCTTTAGCCCGAGGAGTAGTTGTTTCCTATAGTGATTATGTAATAGCCTTGCTATTCGGGAACTACTTGATAACCGCTTTGCGGTTTGGTGATATTATTTGTGAACAGCCACCAGAACCTACCAGAACCATAGCAGAGGCGTAATTGTTTGGATATTACAAGCCTAAGTGTACTGATGAATCTTGATTTATTTTTAATAAATTCGTACAAAAACTCTAAAATTTAACTAGTTGCTCTTATTTTACCTAATGGGAGTTCAAAGGTATTTAAATTCTGGGCGTAAATGCCAGAACCACCACTTTACTATATTTTACTGTTTATAAGAATTATTGCTACAGCTTCTCGATATTTTAGCGTATAATATCATTTAAAGATATAATTATCTTCAATTAATCCAAGCATAATTTCCTCAATTATATTTACATTGGCAATAAATGATTGCCATAGTTGTTTATTGTGTGTACCGAAATTTTAAAATGGATTTTACATATGCAAACATATAAGAGTGTTAATTAAACTGTCATTGAAACATTTTAAATACACTAGTGTTAGTGTTTGTTGAATGTGGCCAACCACAATCTTATGTAACTGTTTACTTTTTAGTATGTTACTACGAAGTTGGTTTAAATACATTAATTGTTCAAGAATATTGTAGCGATAATTATCATATCTTTGTATATATTTCTATTAAATGAAATTATATCTACCATCCTTCTCAAGGATACAGTTATTAACCAGTTTCTTTTTTATTTTACACCAGTTTTATAGTTATATTTAAACGAGAAATTATTGTGTCTTACCGGAATATATTTCTTGTAAGTTGAAGATTTTCACTTCCTGAGTATCACTTCAAGAGGTTTCCCTGGTCTTGATTCAATATTTACAGAAGTCCAAGTTGCTAAAACTTGAAAATTGCTATTGTTCTACCACGAAATTTTGGAAATCATTGATTGACGTTGATACTACAGGGCGGGGCATAGGAACCTGATCAGTTTTAATTGTCGGATTTATCGGCGACTGCATGAACTGATCATATGTAGTGTGAGGGAGAGGAGAGCTCACTTAATGGCGTTTCGATCAACATGAAGCTGTTGATAGCGATGAATCAGTTATTCAAATTCAACCACAATTTCGTATATATTTCGAAATTCCAGGTCGTTTCTAGCCGTAACGATATAAAGTTATGGGTTAAACTCTATCGAAAATATATTTTCGATAGAGTTGTTTTGCTTTAAAAAAATCCACCGGGTGCGAATTTCAAATGCCATGGAAAATGTTGGTTCTTATTATTTTGATAACAATGCAGATCATGCAGCTACCATTGGATAACAACGATACGTAGAAATACTATTGAATTTCTTGGAGCCAGAACTGCATCGATTTCGAATTGATTTAAGCACTGTGTGACTTCAACTAGATGGCGGGACTGCACACAGCATGCAAAACACTGGTTGTCTTGCGTAAGGTGTTTGATCTCGCTGTACTGATATTCCTTATCCTGCTCGTTCTCCGGATCTGACGTAGTGTAATTACTGGTTATGGGATTACTTCAACAGCAACGTGTAGTCTCCTCGATCTTTCCATTATCGACCATCGAAGCAGAGATAAGATTGCACCGATCTCTCACGCAATGAAACTGAGAGTAATGGGAAATATCCGAGGCTGACTAGAACAATGTGTACGCAATAATGAAGCTCATCTCATGAACGTCCCATTCAAAAACTACAATACCATGGAATTACCTTTGCCATGATAGAAAACGCTAAATAAAAACATTTTAATTGTCAACGTCATTTAATTTGAAAAATCATCAGGTTTCTATGCACCGCCCTGCATAATAAATCTTCTTTCTTTTCCATCTCCCATGGCTACTAAAATTGCTATTGCTTCATTTCAGTGTTAATGAAACAATAATCTTATTTGTTGTTAATTTATATTATAAAGAAATTAAAACAGAATGTATATAAACGTTTGTAAATAACCAAACTATAATTATTGTTTTTATACTCTCTTTTAGTAAACTAATCATATACTTTATATTATGTTGTAGTTCGTGGATGTCTCTCATCAAAGTAAGAAATATGCACAATTCTGCAAGCAATCGAAGCAATACATCTCTAGGATACGGAATAAACCAGAAACACATGGCCATGACTCAGTTTGGGTTCATGGGTTTGGGCCTGGCGAGAAGCAGAATGATGGGTATTCATCACGCATCGGAAAAAGAGTTAAAAGGTTTCGTTCACTTGTGGAGGACTGTTGGTTATATTCTAGGAATTGAGGACAGGTAAATTATTTATTAATTATAAGTGCAAAATACAGGGTCTTTCAATAGGGACCCTCGAACCCATGTTGTTAAAGCAACATTTGTCAACTTTATTGTAAACTGTTCAGTAGTGTATATCATATCACCATGGAAGGTTATAGCGTTAAACAACGTGTACAAATTATCAAATTTTATTTTCAAAGTCGTTCCGCGCATTACGTGATTTTTATCCTCGCCATAATCAACTCGCCGAGTCGACTATTCTACGTTTAGTGGCCAAGATTAAGTCAACCGGTTTGATAATCAGTCAACTTGATAAACTTGATAAACAGTCAGTTTCGGTGACCTGTATGTCACCGAAACGCATGGTCTGCTGAAAACATCGCTGCTGTGCATGAAAGTGTACGGGAAATCCCGAGGCAGTCAATTTCTCATCGTTCACAAGAACTTGGCCTATCTGCGCCTTCAACTTGGCGAATTTTACGTCGGGACTTGGGTCTGGACCGGTGTAAAGTCCAACTGACCCAGGAACTTAAGGTAAACGACCATTGACAACGCCGTGTGTTCGCTAATTGGGCTCTGGACAGTTGAAAGTTGACTCAAATTTCTACAAAAATCATCTTTAGTGACGAGGCCCATTCTTGGATGAATGGATACGTGAACAAGCAATATTGCCAGATTTACGACGATACTAATCCACATGAGATACATCTGCACCAAATGTATCCCGAAAAATTCTCTGTTTGGTGCGGAATCTGGTCTGACGGAATCATTTGTCCGTACTTCTTTCAATACGAAATTGGTATTGCCATAATCGTCAACGACGAGCGCTACATATCGATGATAAGTAACTTCTTGTTTCCTAAACTGAATGATATGAATACCGACGACATGTGATTCCAACAGGACGGCTCTACGTGCCACACAGCATATGCCACGATGAACTTTTTGCACGAGCGATTTTAGGGCATAGTTATCTCGCGCAGCGGTGACGTGAACTGGCCACCAAGATCGTGCGATTTAATGCATTTAGACTTCTTCCGTTGTGACTATCTTAAATCGGAGCTCCATGCGAATAAACTGCAAACAATTGATGCCATAAAAATCAACATAATGAACGCCATTCAGCAAATTCATCCAGATTTATGCGACGAAGTTATCAAAAATTGAACCTCCCGAATATGTAACTCCCGAATATGTGCAAAGCCGCGGTGGAAATTTGAACGACGGTATATCCTATGCTTAATGCCATAAAATATTCTTTCAAGTAAAGGAAAATTGAGTAAATATCTCGAACGCAACTTGTTTTAATTTACATTTAAAAATCGAGCGTCCTTATTAAAAGTATCTTTATAATTAACAATTGAATGTGGCTTTCATGGTTATGACGTGAAATACTAGTATAGATATTTGATTTTTAATTATTTTTAAAATAAGTGATTACTGACATGTGATTAACACGACTTAACACTGGATTAATTTAATATTACAAATAACTTGCTCAAGTGATGAGGCAATTAGGCGATTTTCTATATCTGTCAAACTTGACATATCAAAAAAAATACTATAAAAACAGACTTAATTAGATCTAATATTAAAAAAAAATACTTTATTTTAACTGAAACTCATATACTTAAGTGCAAAATTTTGGAAGTGGTTTTGGGAACACTTCAGCTAAAAACTACATTTCTGTACCCATTTCGTTGTGTCCAATGCAAATAATAATTGTCCTTCATGAAATATTATGTAGTTTCTAATAATCTGGACCCTTATGTTTAAAATATTCTCCCAAATAAATGTCTTCAAATAGTGGATAATGGTTAGATTTTGCTAATCAAAGGTAAGGACGTTTATAAGCAGTAGTGAAGCGTCGATTTAAGCTAAGGGTAGGCTATCCTGAATTACGCGAGGGAGGGGGCTGCTCATTTTATGCTATATATATATATATATATATATATATATATATATATATATATATATATATATATATATATATATATATATATATATATATATATATATATATTGAATTGTTGAATCGCAAAAACAACTTACCTATATTTTTTTGTATATCAATTCCATTCGCTGCGTTTTCTTTTCTGCAAGAACATCTATAGTTCTTAAAATAAATTGGTAGGTTTTGCCGCTTTCATTTTCAGTTTATAATTTCAGTTTATAATTAAATATGTGTCTTTTCTTCTTCGGCGTTTATCTTCTAAAGATAAATTATTAAAATAACCACTCTTATTAATTCGAAAGTCTACTAAATCGGCGCTGTCTAGGGCCGCCATTATCCTTAAAAATAACAGTAATCACTACGAGTAAGGACAGGTCAATATTATAGCCACTGTATTACGCAAACTGATCGATCAGGCTAGCTAAATTGCATGTCGTTTTTCGCGTACTCCCCTCTTTTTCCCTGCACCGCGGATCTCTATAAGTCCATTAAAACCAAGCCGCTGTCTCGGCTGGCTGTCGACAGCCCAGATAGCGGTAGGCCAAAGCTTGCGTACTGCCGGTTGCCAGCGCTTCAGTTTAAATGGAAATATGTATGATAATATGAATAGAAAATGTTTATCATTCTGACAAAGGCAAATGACAATATAAAAAATGGGTCTACCATCTAAAATATGTAGGTAGGTAAGTAGACTGCGCCTTACAGCCTTATTGGACGCCTTGCCACTGTTTATAAGTGCTATAAACATGCCGCGTGTTATGGTTGTTCGACGAAAGAAACTATTTTTTTGTATTATACTGATATAAATAGTTTTAATACGTACAAAGATATTTTATTGATCCATTATTAGCCAGATTGTTTATTATGAGCTACATTGATATCTGAAAATAATTCATATATTAAATAATATTAATTTTTAATAAAAGCACAATAGAAATCAAGAAATGACTTCACTTGTAATGTAGTGCTGAACCGAAAAATAGTCCGTTTCCTCTTTAGCTATTGGAGAATTTTCTCTCTATTTTGTAATTTATATCTAGACAAATAAAATATTATGTCCCAATTGAGACTTAGTAAAGATTTTTAAAATCTGTTAGGAACGATATTGAATTCAAAAAATAATGTGAACATTATGTAAAGCTTTCTTATAATTTCACATACAACCATACCATCTCAAAGTTTTGATTTATGATGAATGTTTGTAAGCAATTTAACTTTTATATATAACACGCAATACTTCTTTTCATACCACTATCGAGGATGTTGGAATTATTTTTTCATATATCTTATAATATAGGTTTCCAGATTGTTTATAAAAACTTTTATCTACCCTGTAGAGGCCTATACTTTAAGTATCCTTCGAATGTGACCTTGACGTTTCATTGAAATGAAGCGCCAGTTTCTACGTCAGTTGTGTATTTATGCCTTACTCAATTAATTTTTTACAGGTTCAATATTTGTCGGGAATCCGTAAAAGAAACCAAAGAAATTTGTGATCTGATTATAGAAAAAGTCTTCCGCCCCGCCTTAGACAAACCCCTACCGGATTTTGACAGGATGTCGAGGGCGTTAATGGATGGAATGTGGGCGATGAACCCCTTCCTGGAATACGACGTTTTCTTGCTATACTTACGCATGTCCCTGGATAACGACAACGATACCAGCACGCGGTCGTCTTTCAGAAATCTGAGTTGGAGGGGGAAAATGAAACTATATTTTATTTTTTATACATTGTGGAGTTTGCAATTCAACATTTTCAGGAGATTTCATAATTGTCTACAAGTTTTTGGGTTGTGGCTGATGGAGAGATTCCCGTATCTAGCGTTTTACATGTTCGGGAGGGAAAATTCATACGTTAGTATAAGATAGCGTTTAGGCCTTTTAGCTACCGACCATATTTTCTGATAACATACCTCATAGTTTTTAATAGGGTATGTTTGTTTAGAAGGAACATAGAACGCATTTTGGAATGCAGTGATATGTATTTATTATAAATATATATTCGACTAAAATCTACTATCACTAAATTACAAATGCAAAAATAAATCATATTCAATTATACCGTGATATCATGAATCATCTGGAGGCTGTATCATGAGATAAGCATTTATGTATATTAAATGTACAAGATATAATAATATATAATTTATATGTTATTTATATTATAGTTAATACCATTGTAATATAGTGGTGGCTCATGAGGTAGTTACATGAGCATAGTACTGATGTGATAAGATGGAAAAATCATAAAAAAGCGTTACCTGGAGAGGAAATCAGCTCGTCATTAATGACAAACAAAGCAAAATAGTTGTCGTAGTTCTAAAAGTGTCTTAGGACACCCACATAATCACAAAAATTTATCGTACATACTAGTAGACTTTCTTGCAAAATTCGAGACGACGGTCATTTGCTAAAATGTGACCATTTCGGGTATAATCTCATCGAATTTATTAAACGCTTTTTATCCGATCAACAAGAAAGTACGAAGAGGCACGACTAACTCCGAGGGCGATTTAAATGGGTATCCGTAACCTCTGTGTCCCGATACGCCAGTTCTCTAAAATTTCAAACTACGGTGGCCCGATGAAAAGTCTAGCGTGTATAATTCATATTATAAAAATCCTCTATAGTATAAAGGTACAAAGTGTATCATCATCATCATTAGGTCATCAGTCCTAAGACTGGTTGGACGCTAACCTCCAGCTTCTCCTATCTTGTGCTAACCTACGCATTTCGCTAATTGTGCTACAACCTACATCCCTTACAAAGTGTATACATAATATATAATTATATTTTTTAGAAAGTATTATTTAGACATAATATACAATTACAGATATATTATTTTTACATAGTGAACCCTTGAACCCCTATAAATACTAGCTGCCACTGTAGTAATATTCAATGAATAAATTATCAAAAACAAAACCCTATACGGTAATTCTTTCAATATAATAATTATAATACGTGGCAATAAAGTTTCACATAGTATTTATAATTTATTATTAAATATTTGTTTGTAAAATTTTGAAATACCTCAAAATTATTTTTTAATAAAACATGGAGTTACGTGAAAATTTTATTTTCAGATTTTGTATTTGGGTCGTACGCCACTGTAGTCTTTTTTAAATTGCATCTCCTACTTTTTTTGTACGAAAATTGATTTCTTAAAGCTTTTCGAGTGCTACAACACCCTATATTAGACGGTTTCTGTGTATCATTTAAAAGAAATTGCTTTTTTTTTTTAGAAAAATACACATACAACAAATATGACTTTGTTTCTGAATTTGTTGATAAGTCATTTATTGACGATCTGGCATTAATAAGGTCGCATAGATAGTTTGTATTGAACTCATATTAATTTTCACTTTCAATTTCGATTCGAATTCGTTGCTTCAGATACTCAAAATTATTTAGCCTATTAAGATAGACCCACCATTCGAAGTAACTCCATAAAGAAATCCAAGGGAGTTAAATAAGGTGAAAGTGATCATTCACTTGGTCCTCGCCCTTCTCTCTATCTGTTGAGGAAGTTATCGTCAAAAAATGGCCAGACATCAAGAGCAAAATGAGGAGGAGCTCCCTCATGTTAAAACCAAAGTATTTAATGAAGAACCAATTGGGAACATAGAGTTTCTGAATACTTAGCATCAATAGAATTTTCTTTAAAGTTGGCCCTAGAAGACTCTCCATCATCTTAGCCCATATATTTATATTACCTTAACGCTAGCTATGCACTTATTGAATTTAGGACTTTCTTGAAATCAATATTTGCAATTATGTTTAATACGGAACTAATGTTTAATCAAAATGAATACCAGACAGTTGTACTTGGAAAACTCTATTAAATAATGCATTGCAATGTAAAGACTATAAAAGTTGTAAATCAGCCCAATGTCTTTAAAAAATAAGGTTGACGTTTTTAAAACATGTTTCAAAAAAAAATCTAATAATATAAAATAAGATATATTGGATGTAAGGCTACATCTTATATCTAACTGATTGTGAGTTAAAACACTCGATAAAAAAGTACAAATAACTATGAAGTACGTTACCAAACCCGTATGAATAAGAAAATGGGGTTATACAATAAATGTATATATTAGTCGAATATGGTCCTTTCTTTGTTTTAATCGAATATCTTCTGTCGAACTTTAGTCACTATTTTTTATTCTAGTGGTCATGTTTTTTCATTTTTACCAAATATGTGTTCCTATGTTACATTTAAGCATTACTTATAATTGATTTATGGGACAGCCTGTATATAATAGTAAATTTTTAGCTGTGTAGATATTAGACTGGTGTTACCTTCTGAGGATGATATTTACATGTAAAGTATCTACATGTAAATATGTGGATATATTACATAAAATAAAGAGTTGTAAATGATGAAAAAGTACGTGTTAATGCTGTATTGGTTTTTTAAATCATAGTGGTCATACCAATAATTAAACTCGATTACACTGACGAAACTTACAAGTGGAATACGGTATAGTACATAAAATAAAGTATAAATCTGTTGTAAAAGTAGTTTTATTTAACTAATTCTAAATATATATGTACATAATTTGTTTGTTTAAGCATGGAATTTCTCGTTTTTTTTTGCGTGTAGGAATCGTGTGTTTTGTACAATAAAAATTAAATAGTTAGCAATCTTGTAGTCTTCTATAAAAAAAATACTGAAATACTATACTATACTTGACGGAGGTTTCGATTAAATTGACGTAATCAAAAGATGAATAGAAACACTTAATTGTGTTAATGATCGTCCGATGATACTAATTTAATTAGCGAAACATACGTCAAGAATGAGGTAAAATTTGGGTGTTTTGGTGCTGTATCACTTTTTAACGATTCTATTGTTACAGACAAAATTTTTACAGAAGAAGTTACTAAAAATCGGTCAATCTTTAAATATATTCTTTCATAAAATTTAAATCAGTATTTTGTTTTAAATGTATACGAATCTTCAACAATATCTCTAAAGGATAATCTGTACTTTAAAACCGTTTGAGATAAATTAGTTTATATGCAAGTAGTGGCAGACAAGTTTTTTTGAAAAAATATTTGCTTTAAAAAATTAATTAAATAATAGTAGAAAATGAGTTCGGTTTTGTTGCTTAAAACTACACAATGCAGATTATGCTTACAACACTTTTACATCGTTTTGAGGCATTTTACATATAAGTAAAGATAGTTAAAATCCAAATATAATAAATACGAAATCATTTTGAAATTATATTATACAGGGTGGACCAGGTTTTTCGTGACACACCTTGACAGTCAATAGGAAATGTTTTTTATGAGAAAAATCCATGTAAACAAATTTCCTAAATTGCTTTGTTTTCGATATACAAGGTGTTCAAATTTAATTTTCTTTTCAGTTTCTAATTTTTTTTCTCTGCCTCTTTTCGAGATAATCAACATTTACCACACCTGGTTGGCGTTGGTTTTCATGGCAACCTTTGACAATTTTAACATAAGACTTGTCCAGTAGTGTCAAAATGTCGTATAGATTTTAAATACGAAAATATAGTATATTTTCGTATTGAAAACGTATTTCGGCCTATAGGAGTATAGGCCGCTAGAGAATACAGAAGGAGATTTCCGCAGAGAACATATCCTAATCGTAATGTGTTCACAAGAGTTCACCAGCAATTAGTAGAGAAAGGTTTAGGAAATTTACATGGGGATCGAAATAATGTCAACCAAAACCAACAACAAAGAAGCATTTCTCGACGGATATTAAATGAGTGATGACAGAGATCCAACAACGAGTTGGTTCCCATGAGAGAACCCGTATAGGTTCTCGTATTCTCTGCACCTCTAAATACTCCATCCTCCATCCAACTTCATACTCCAAGACGAGATCACCTACAACCTGTTCAAGGCTTACATCCAAGAGACGAGGAGAAAAGAATGACTTTTTCTGGCTGGTTCCTTCACTCAGTTCAAGAAAATAGGGATTTTTTGTTAACGTTTTTAATTATTGTTTAGTTTAGTTTTAGTTATTAACTCTGTAAATAAAGATTGTTAATACACTGTTAAAAAACATTGAACTTTAACACCTTGTATATCGAAAACAAAGCAATTTAGGAAATTTGTTTATATGGATTTTTTTTTCATAAAAAAAACCGTTTCTTATCGACTGTCAAAGTTTGTCATGAAAAACCTGTTCCACCCTGTATATAAGAAATTTTATTATTATATAATTATTTTAAAGTAAGTTAAGTTAACATATAAATTTTTAAAATAACCTAAAGAAAATTCTAGTATTAAATTCCAGATTGGTAGGTAGAAAATTAGTTATTGTTCAACACATCAGGTTTATTACTTATAAACTTTTATGTAGTTCAAATATTCTTACATCATAAATAGTATTTTACTAAGGGCAATGAATACAGCATGATGATAAATTTCATGTAATATTCATAATATATTATTGAAATTATTAAAGATTGAATTCAAGGTGTTTACCTACGTGTCGACTAATGTCCCACGTCAATGTTATTGGGGGATATTCTGAAAAAAAATTAAATAAGCGTCCAAGATTAAGTTGTATTTGTATTTTTTCAAAAGACGTCCTTTATTTTAGAAACGGTATGTAGAAGACTTCTAGTCCAGGATACAGCTGTCCTTGGAAAACTTTAAGGAATTCAATTTTGTTTAAAAAATGGGAGCTGCAGTTACAAAAATCACTTTTTAAAAGGTAAAGTTGACATGTCTTAAAGTTTAAAAAAATTATTTAATAACAGTAAGATGAATATTATATGAAACGTTATCTTCAGCTGTATTAACATATGACTAATTTAACCGAAAACAGTGTTTTATTTTCATATTTTAAATGGGCGACAAACAAATGACTTTCTTAGTTTTTAAAGTTTATACACAGAAATCGACCTCCTTCCGCTGTAGCCTCAGGCCGAAAGGGGAGGATTACACATAAAGACGAGCACATACGTCCCTCTTAGCACATAGTCGAGGGGATGCATCAAAGTCTTCCGATTGTATATGCGTCATACAATAACGCATTCGCACACAGTACGAATGGCAATATTGATTGCTGCCACGTCTATAGAAAAATACGATAGGCAATCCACCCACGTAAGAGCCCAAGCTCATAGCGATTCGTCCAGGCATAATTTTACAACTAACATATTTAAATAAAATTAATAACACTCAAAATTATTTTATTAAAAAAAAAATTGGTAACATAAACAATGTATAAACGTTTAACTTAAAAACTATGAAATATTACTACGTTATGAGTGTCAGTGACAAGTTTGTTAATAAAAAATATTAAACTTCGCGATTCAGAAGAGTTCGGCCGCTTCATCAAAACTGTGTTACATCAGGTTTATTAATAATAACAGCTTTAATTTTATGCATTATATCTACCAGCTTCGCGCACTCTTCAGGAAGCGTGTTGTCCCACACTTATTGCAATTTGGTGCGTAAATCGTTAATTGAACGAGCTGGATCTTTGCGCAACTGTATTTTCATTTTATGCCACAATGTTTCTATTGGCGAGGGATCTGGACTGTTAGAGAGCCTTTCCATAACAGGGACCATATATTTTGTAAACCAAGCATTGACAGTTTTTGCTGTGTGACAAGCAGCACCATCCTGCTGGAAAATATATTGCGCATCAGTGCCTTGACATCTTGGTATGGACGGCAATAAACTGTCTCTCAAAATTTGTTTATATTTTGTTGCTGTCACAGTACCATCTACAGAATGTAATTTTCCTACGCCCATACCACTTATACACCCCCGCATCATAAGTGACGCAGGGAACTTCCCTTTCCTAACCAAACAATCAGAATGATAAGTTTCCTGTGGTGTTCTTATTACACTTCTTCTGGTATCAGCCAAACAGATTTTATATCTGGATTTGTCACTCCAAATTACCTGGTGTCATTGTAAAGTCCAGTGTTTATGTTCTCTGGCCCACCGTAACCGATTGATTTCCTGTCGTTTACTTAATAACGGCTTTTCTTTTGCCTGAAAGAGAAACCGGTAACTTTAAAAGTAAAATGTAAATAACTTTACCTTGTAGAATTTGTGTCCTATTTTCTTTATTGAGCGTTTAGTTGTGGATACAGAAATATTTTTTCCAATGGCTTGCCACCATAATACCATAATTTCTTTTGCACTGGATCGTCGGTTTGTTGTTACGATCCCCTTGAGAGCATGTTGACTTAAGCATGAAATTTGGGATGGTTGACCAGTTTTCTCCCTTTGTACATCCAGTTTTTTTATACAGGTTGATAATGCCTTGTTTTTTATTAACAAACTTGTCACCGACACATCATAACGTAGTAATATTTCATCGTATTTAAGTTAAAAGTATATGCTTTGTTTCTTTTACCAATAATTATACCTGACCGAACTATTATGAGCCTGGGCTCGTGGAGCAACCACGGAGTAACTTGTTGCACTTTAACTAACTCCACGTCAGGAATTTGACCCGAATACCCATCGTATTCCCGTGTTCAACAATGCTGCTATGCTTTCTCCTAGCATTTTACGTATCTAGTCGATATGTTGACGCCATACAAATACTTCGTAACGCAGCCAAATTATTTTGTTACAATAAAGTAATCAAATTTAAAAAGTGATTGTAAGCACATCACGACCGTTTATTAAAATCCCCAATATACATATAATTAATTTCGTAGCACATTAATCTTCACGTAAAAAAACACACTCACTCAGTAAATTATAAATTTTCGGTCGAGGTGAGTTTTTGACAGTCGTGAAACTGGTTTATCTCCTTGAGAGAAAACTCCGGAACAGCCATCAGAGAATCCGGCCGATACCTAGAACTGTTCCTCGAGTTAGTCCTCATCATGGGGATCTCCACCGACACCACCGTAGTCAACACGGAACCCCGGTGATTATTGCCACTGTTAATTTTCATAGCCCCCTCCCCACTAGTCCTTTTATACTGCGGGCCGGAGCCGTAAGGCAGGGGTTTGCCCCCGATGGCCCCCTTGTGACGCTCCGCTCTGTCCTTGCACAGCCCGTACCGCCCCATGAGGATGAAGAAGTCCCTCCTGTATTGCTGCGTGAGGAGAGCGTATAGGCAGGGGTTGGCGCACGAGTTGAGAGGGTAGAAGAAGACGAGCAGGATCTTGGTCTGGGTGACTGTTATAAGTGGGTAGCCGAGGAGGGCCGTGAGGCCGAAGAAGGCGATGGGGGCCCAGCAGGCGAAGTCGGTGAAGACCAGAAGGGCCATTCTCTTGGCGACAGTTAGATCGCTCCTGACGGAGGTTGTTGAACCGGTGCGTCCTCCTAAGATATCGACAGACAAAAACTCGATTAGTGCCTTACAGTTTACTCTTATCATAGGTATGGGGTTATCATTAGTCTTATCAATAATATCATTATCTTATCAATAATGCTACAAATTTTTTATATGTTACATTTACTAAATATTGTTAAATGTACAATTTATTGTATTATGTGACTGGTTACGTTAACATGTGAAACATATTGAAGCAGTGTGGATTTCGTGTTGGTAAAAGCACAGTGGATCAAATGCCAAGGAGCTCTAAGACATGGAAGTGGGCTTTTACAATTGCTGTTTAATATAGTCCTGTAAAAATTAATCAGATATTCAAAATTTTAAATCACAGGTACTATTCTTCTATAAATCGAAAGATCTAAGGTTGATAGTAAATGGTCGCTCGTGGTGCTAACTAAAACTGCTCAGTAAATGGGGTTTATCTATGTGGATACCATTTAGTACCGACAACAACGTTGGTAAATAAATAAAAAGGAGATAGATGCAGACAAATGGAGCATACCATGACTTTCCTAAGAAATTCATGTTAAACTCTCGAGACTCATAAAAATAGAGCTTTACAAGATAATTATAATACCGGTTCTTTCTTATAGCTCAGAAGCCTGGATACTTACTCGAAATAACCAAGGGCTATAAAAACGTTTTGAACGGAAGGTTCTCAGAACAATATACAAGTCTTTTTGAGTTATTTTATAATGTACATTTTTTCCACAAAAGCTTTAAGCCCGGGCCACACAGAGCCCGTCTACCGTCGCGGGCAGCGTGCTCTGCCAACATAAGTCAGGCGATTTAGTTGTATGATCAGTGGCGGTTTCTCCATAAGGCCGCAAGGCCACACGCCCCCCCTGTGGAACACGCCAGTGTTGTTTTATTGGGAAAATATAATTTCTTAAGTTTGTCATAGACTGAAATCGTGAAATCCAATTTCCCCTTACATATTTAAAATATTACAAAATATCCCTGGTTAATGCACGTTGAATGTAGTAGAGTATAAGTTAACAACCTATGGTATAATATATTGCATGTACAACAGAGGTGGAACGAATTATGGGCCACTAGAAGTTTGCGGACACCGTTGCTTGGCAACCGCCGCGACGGTCACGTTCAACGACGAACCACTAGCAACTTTATACTTGAGAAATGTAACGTTGAGCCGCGCTAAAACTGCGGCACAAAAATACGCACTTATCTTTCCGGTGACCCTTTTAGATGTTGTATGTGCTTCTTATCCACAATTGTGTAAGATGAGATTAAAAACGGAATTGGAAGTTATTTATACGCGGCCAGATTTCAGAAACATTTTTGGGGCAATGAATTTAGTTTCATTTATGTCAGAAAATGGTCTAGCTGAAAACGATTTTAAAACGGATTAAAACTTTTTTACGCAATACTATGACTAACGATCACTTAACGCTTTAGCAATGATGTCTATTAATAAAACATTGGTGCAAGATATAGACAATTTTGACGAGAAGGTGATGGAACATTTTATTTCTATAAAAGACCGTAGAGCGGAATTTTGTTTTAAAAAATAAACTGTTGTGTGAGAACTTTTCTGCTTTCCATAAGACAGTAATACTTAGTGGATCACCGAGAGCATCACCTACTATCAACTAAGGTAACTTTACTGTTTTATATTATTTTTTTGCTGTTGCGCCCCCCGCTCAAAAAAGTCACGAGCCGCCACTGTGTCTGATGCAATATTGTATCATCCATGTCACACAGAATGCAGTCTGTCGCAACGGGCCAATCTAGATCGTAGCGTGCAGCAGTACGGTTGTACATGATTACAAAATATCGCGCAGTTCAGCTGTCAGTTCCAATCAGATATGTCTCGCGTTTTTATATTGCAAATGATTAATTAAAAATAATTATTATAACAATAATTATTATAATAGGGATGCTTATATTTATTATTATAACAGGAATACATTACAATTATTATAACAGGAATCCTTAAAATTACTATAATACTTGACACACACTCGGAATACTTGACTTTTATTAAAAGTAGGAGCAACAAAATTTAATTTCCAGTTGCATGCTTCATTTTTTGGCAAAGCAATCGGAAAACTGCTCACGAACTTGAATTGCAGCAATAGTTGACCTTCGATTGATTAACCTAGTTGACATGAATGTACGTACAGGTCTAGGAGTCTTCTCCAGTTTCAGTAGATGTGTATTCCTTATTATTATTATTTGATATAATATAATCGTGCCAACATCAAGCTGCTTTTACAATATATTCTTTCAACATCATTTTCTATAGCTCTCAAGAACACACGCCATTTCATAGCCAATATGCCAAACGCATTTTCAACTCCACTACATGCTCGGCTGAGCTGTGTATTGAATTGTTTCTTTCTTACATTATTGATTATTACTGCTTTGGAGTATGGTCTCATTAAAAATGGTTGAAGTGAAAAGCCTTCATCACCTAACAGAACATGAGGAAGAAGAATTCTTGTACCCGGAGAAGTGGCTTCGAAGGTAGAATAACTTTTTCATCAATATACTCTCGGTAGAAAGTAGAATTTTCAAAAATTGCGCTGTTGCTATGACGTCCATAACTCCCTATATCTAAAAACTTGTAGTATGGATCAACTATATTGACATACGAAAATATTTAAAGCGCCGATCTTCATACGATTTCAGTTCAATACATAAGCGATGGTATTCCCCAAATTGTTCTCTCCTCGCATTGATATCATGCACCCAATATCGTCTTTTCTTTCTATTATTTCGTAATGCTAATAGAAGAAGGAGTTGCTCCTCGTCAGAACTACTCATTTTGTCCCAAAATCTATCAAAAAGAAAAAGCAACAAAGCTGTGTGAAACCGTTCGCCCGAAAGCAAACACAATACTGGATCGCTCATAAAGATATCACATCGCACTGTATGTGACAGTGCCATATCGCTGACCGCTGCGCCGCGCCTATCGCACGATCGCTGCCCCCGGCATTGATTTTTATTTAAAAAAATCTTATTTACTAAAATTACATGTAGGTAATTCTTCATTGAGAGTATTTAAGATAAACACAATGGAATATATTAGACCCTTAAAATAGTGTTAAATTTATTTTGTTAACTTAAGTTAAGTAATTATCAAAAATAAGTACTAATAAAGGATATCTCATTTGGGACTATAAGATATAATTTGTGGATACAATTAATAAAATTTGACAAACTAAGGTGTTTTGTTCTTCAACATAAAATGGAGACGATAGGCTACAAATGGAAAAGAATATCGTTCATATGACCGCCTCGACTCATCTAATGTCATTTATTCAGAAAAATTGTCCATAACACGAGCACGTAAGACTCCCGAATAACACGTTGAATTTTGCTTTGAAGTCATTGATTGTTGCTGGCTTGGTGGCATACGCTTTTCCTTAACATAACTCTCAAAGAAAAATACCCCGTGGTGTTAAATCACATGATCTTGCAGGCTAATTAATATTCGCATTCAGCGAGACAACATGATCAGGAAATTTGTTATACACCAGAGTTATGGTTGCATGTGCTGTATGCTGTATGACACGTTGCCCCGTCTTGCTGAAACCACATGTTGTTCAAATTCCAATCATGAATTTGGTGGAAAAGGAAATTGTTTAACATGTCACGATAGCGTTTCTTATTTCCTGTGATGGGCATTATCAGCTTCATTTTCAATGAAGTATGGTCGAACAAAACTGTGCTTCTCTGTGGATGCGTTCCTTCTTCATGAACAGCATGTGGATTTTCAGCACCCCAAATTCAACAACTTTATTTGCTGACGTATCGATCAAGATGATAATGTGCTTCATGTGTTCGCTGAACAATATTTTTTTGTAAACATCAGCCTGAACTTTTTCTCTTCTAACACTCAATTAACAAATGTACGACATTGTAAATGGCGTATATCTTTAACTCTTTGTCAACTGAATTTTGTATGCTGACAGATCCAGATATTTCTTTAAAATCCGATGTGTGGTGGCTCTTGACGGATTTAATTGTTGCAGCAATATTTTCCTCTGACCGACTACGAAGACGGCGTATTGGTGTTGCCTTATTAATAACAAGACCCATTTCTTCAAATTTCTTGATTAAGTCGTGAACTGTTAACTCCGTAGGCGCTTCATTTTGGCGACTTTTTCTTAATGCAACTGTAAATGATCGCTCACTTTCATAAAACAGCTGTACATAAACTACTCATTGTTGAACTGTCAATTGCTACACGTTGGCGTGGTGTGGTTTGTAGATGACAGTCGTTAAATATTGACACCCTTATATATGACTTTTGACAAAACATAAATGACACCCAATTCAACTCCTATAGTTCCAATTGAAATACCCTATATATGTGTATTGGATCCGGAATAAGCATTTTATAGTATAATTTTGAAAACGTACAGCTTTATGGCACTGTAAATGTTAATTGTGAAATTAGGATAGACTACTTTCTAATATTATAACTTCTAGGACTTATCACAAAGAAAAGAAGATCAAAAGCTCCCATTTTTACATTTATTAGAATTATATTCTTGCCTTCTTACACGTTTATCCATTTTTATTTTACCAAAAATGAAAACCTTTCACCCTCAAACTGTAAGTACTTTTATTACAGCAGTTATTCTGTTCATGAATTAATGTCTTACTAATATATGTCATGGCTAAGTAAAATTTAGAATCCCCTAAATACACACGGGGAAAGCTTTTGGAGTACAATACTGTTACATTATTACATTTTCATTCGGCTTTTAGTGGAAAACAATTACGTTCTGCTGGAAACCTAATATCTTTCCATTACACGAGACTCCAAAATGTAATTCTTAAAGCGAAATCTCGTGATACGACAGCTATTCATTCATTATAACAAAATTGGTCGTGGATATATACTTTAGTGGAATATCGAATTAAGACCTTTCAATACGGATAGTCCAAACTAGGCACCGCTAAGTTGTGCCCATCTGGTGCAATGTTGTAGTGGGCAACAAATTATCAAAGTTTTCAGTATCCTTCGTAATACTTTAAAGTTAAGTCCAAAGTAAAATATGCCGGGGAGATATTAAAAGCGACCATGATGTGCTAGCTTTGTCTTTGATCTGAGCGCCACTTATTTAAAGATACTTGGGAAAATTGCATTGACGTTTTCATAGGCGAGGTACGTTGACAGTGGGGTAAAAAGGTGTTAATGCCCAAAAATTGGTAGATTTGTTTTGACTTCGATGTATTTATCTAGTAATACAATGTTGAAAATTTGTCTTGGTACAGTTTTACAACTTTTAAAGGTGTGAAAATGAAAATTTCTGGTATAGAGTTTAACGCCAGTGTAATTAGCAAAATTCTATACCACTATAATTGTAAATGTTTATACATTTTAGGTATAAAACTATTATAAATACACTACAATGTAGTACACCTTACTCCGCATACAATAACTACGTGGTAACGCAGTTTTAAGTTTAGGAGTCGCTGAATGATTTCACCGAATAGATACTATGTATATGTGCCTAACCTATTTGAATTGCGCTATGATAAAGTAGACAAGATAATATAAATCCATATTTTGTATGTATAATTTCCCATTTATGATCTGCTTATTATTTAATATTAATATACATATAAATTTTACCAACCAAGGATATTACCAAATGTTAATCACAAATTTAAGAAAAATATTTTCCAAACAGAATTTTATTACTGTTTTTGTATTGTATTACGTCTTCAATAGAAAAAAATAAAAAATAAAAAAAAATTCTGTGAGAGTTTTTTAACAAAGATATCGAAGAACAGAATTTGTCTGTACTCCTTGTGTGTTCAGAGGTACCATAATACAAAAAAAAACATTGTTAAATCCAGATTGGTAAGAGATATTGTTATGTTGCTTGTATAAAAATTTTAATTCTAAACGTAATACTTCATATAAAGTTTAAATTAAAATGGTTTTGACGTGGACCTACTCATTTAGCAATGTAATTTCCAGTCAATTGTTGAGGGGTTAATAATAAGTAAGAACTAATAACAAGTATTTATTTCATCTCTGTTTTATAAACTTGAGGCATTATTATTATTTAATTTCTTATTACTAGTATATTTATAGCTCTCCAAATTTAACTTAATAGTTTACATAAGCAATGTTTTCATTTTTTATCCCTGTTGTCACAGAATTACTGTTTTTTTATACAAACTGAAATTCTCGGTGGATTTGAACCACTCTCACTTTATCTATTAAGAGCCAAGTCTACATGTTTTGTTTTAGAGATAAATAAAACTTAAGATATCTAAGTGTTATCTAATCTAATAGTTAAGTTAGTTAATCTACTATAAGTTAAGTGTTGTCGATATGAACTTTCCCTTATTTTAAACCTACGAATGCATGGAGAAATATTTTCGGTAGAGGATTCTACTGTAATTCTAATCGAAAATTAGGGTATTATTACGATTTCTTTTTTATTCTGAAAATAATATATGGAATTGTGAACACAAATACGAGGGGGTAGCCAAAAGAAACCGAACTGATATGGTGGGCGGAGTTTTTATAGCACCGCGTTCTATCGCTATGAGCATATAGAGTAATTCGGGAATGGTATCCCGAGTTAGTAACCGAAGCGTCGGTCGTGGCTATAGATTTCGTTCAGCTTGTGTGAATTTTTTAATGAGAATGGTTTTGTGTGCGTCATTTTTGCAATGGTTGATGCTCGGTAACAGCGGGAGACTTTGAAGTTTTGCTTTTTGCTCAGAAAAACTGACACAGAAACTCTTGAAATGTTAAAAACGGCCTACAAGGATGATGTTATTTGGAAAACTTAAGTGTTTGAGTGGTTTTCCAGTTTCAAAAGACGTAAAATGTCAGTTGATGACAAATCTCGCTCTGGTCGTCCTCCCACGGCTCGAACCGATGAGAATGTTGAAACAATTCATGAAATCATTCTGGAAGATCGACAACGGACAATTAACAAATTTGTGGAAAAGTTTTTTGGTCAGGGACACTATAGTGGTGGAAAATCAGTCGCCCGACTGCCACTACATAACTCAAATAAATCAGGCCTCTTCCGCGTTGCGCAATGTTTTCAAAACTTCCAGGTAGAAAGCCTGGTTAACTCTCTGATCCTGTACAAAAACTCTCAATGGACAACTCCTCTCATGAAATGAAGAAACAAAAAAAAACGACGAGTACACAAAACAAATCTCACTAAAAAATCCATGCAAGCCGATCGGAACCTTCTTTAACGACGACACTTAGCTTCTTGGTTCGGAAATGGTATCTCTATATGTTCTTAGCGGCAGAACGCGGTACTACAAAAACTCCACAGACCACAACACAGACACAGTTCGGCTTCTTTTGGGTACCCCCTCGTATTATGCAGACGGTTTCAATGATGACATAGAAATTATTCAATTTCTATAGTATAGCACTATGGCCATCTACTTTCTGAGTAATAAATTACTACTAATTACTAATAACTAAATTACTAATAATTACTAAAGTCTCATCTATCGGAGATAAATTAAATAGAACAATTCTCTTGTAAAACATTTTCCTTCTCTTGGTTTCTGTGCGTGCTTATATTGACCTGACTTCCATACGGTGAAAAACACTTTTGATACCCTATACAATTACAGTTCTTTTACCAATTAACAAGTAGATGGCGTTAGTGTTATTCTATTAAAGTTCACTTCAAAAGTAGTAGAGAAAAGTCACCAAAGTCGGGCCCCCATTTACTATTTGGCATCTAAAAAATTTAAGAATCAACATATGGAAGTTACAATATCTGTATTGCAAACTGTAAACAATTAATTATAACATAAAACAGTCGACGTGAGCCCATGAAGAGCACATTAAACACATTACCCACTGCTCTCCCCTTGTGTCCTCTGAAAACTTAACATTGCAGAAAATACACTCCGCCATCACTGACCGGTGCTGATTCCGCCGAAGGACGTTCAAATTCTGATGAATCGCCTGAAGAAATTTCACCAATGTCTTCTTCACTGCTTGATATCTCCTCAGCTAGCTTGAGACGTCTTTTGGCTTCCTCTTTCTTTGTGCTCCTCGAAGTTGTGCTTGGAAGAGATTTTGATCCACGGCCACGTCCTCGACTTGTTGAAGACTGTTTGGTGGGTGGCTTGCTTGCTCTAGTTTCAATAGACTTATATGGCGAAGAAGTTATGATTTGAGATTTGCAGGCCTTTCTTCCTCTCATCGAAATATTTTTCTTCACTTGTGTAATTGGTGCTATTTCAAATGGACTCACATGACAAGACGTCGATGGAATAGGTGATTCACAGGTTTTTGACGTTGATGGTCTATTCACATCTATTTCTGGAATTTCCTGCTCATCATTGCTACCTTGGCTTCTGATGCTGGTGTCCATTAATTCTTCACCAGTTCTTTTTCGAATTTTGCTGGGCTCTTCAATAAATTCATTGTCGGTGAATTTGGATCTATCTATGGGATAGATGCCAGTTACTCGGAAGCCGTTGATTGCGATCTGAGCAGTCTGGCACTTGATGTATGCTTCTCCAAACAATTCCATCACATCAAAAGCACTTATGGCGCGATCGTTACGACGCAGCCACTGTCTGATCTCTTCACTGTAATATATCTTCAGAGGACCCATAAATGTTCGGTCGAGGGGCTGCATCTTATGCGAAGAATGCGGTGGAAGCGAGAGAATGGTGATATGATTTCTTCTTGCCAAATCGATCAAATCGATATTTTGTGTGTGGCTGTAATGACCGTCCAGAATCAGAAGCACTGATTTATCCTCGGTGGGCTTAACAAACTCTATAAAATGTTGGAACCACTGGGTGAAAATGTTGGTCCGGATTCAGCCTGAGGGGTGAACAGCAAAAATTGTTCCGGGTGGAGCTCCTTTCTGCAGTTGGACATTCATATTTTTTCTGGGAAAGGTCACGAGAGGAGGAACAAATGTTCCTGCAGCATTCATGCATACAACAATTGTAATTATTGATCCACGCTCAGCAGATGTCAAAGAAACGATTTGCCTTTTACCTCGTAGGCCAACTACTCTTGCCACTTTCGACTGCACAATTGAGATCACACTCTCGTCGACGTTGAATATTCTATCCGGAGTATATTTTCCTTTCTCGTAGAGGTCCATAAGATGATTGAAGAAGACTTCCACGTTTTCTTTGCTAAACCCCAGCGCTCTGGAATAAGATGTTCCGGTAGGCTTTCTTTCGGAGAGCTTTGCTTGGTGGCGTTTAAGAAACAGCCTGACACACTTTCTTCCAGCCATATCGTCACCAAAAGGATGCTTGAGATTGTTTTTTACGGCCAGCTGTAAAGCTATTCTTCGCAGGTCTACACGCGTTAATCCAAAAAACGATCAAGACAATATTCAACCAACTCATTTTCCAGCACTGCATTTAAAACAGTGGGCCTTCCAATATTTGTGCAAGAAGCTTCCACAGGGCTGCCGTATTTTGCCTTTGCCAGTCTTTGAAGAGTCGATCTGGGCACATTAAATGTTTTGCTTGCTTTTTTCAGGCCAAGTTTTTTCGCTCTAAGAGCTTCAATGGCTTTGGCCATGTTATCTGATGACCAAGTTCTTGATTTCCTTGTTTTTGGCATCTTTTCGCGTTTCAGTCTGCAAAAAAAGATAAAAAAATATGATTCATGATAATTTAGAGGAATTGAGCATAAAAAACAAGGTGCCCACAAAAGGAACAGAAAAAATAAGGGGCCCGCTTTAGGCACATCGAGGGGGCCCGACTTACGCACAATCGTTTTTGTTTATTTTGTGGTTACAGTTTTTTTTTTCGAGCAACCAACCACACCTTCAACACCATAAACTGATCAATAATTCCATGCACTTCAAAAATAAATAATCTGAATTATTTACTGGTCAAACTACGTCAACAATAAAACAAATACGAACGCACGAAAGAGTTTCCCACAACAGGAAGAAATTGTTTCAACTGTCAACCATGAAAGATTAAAACCGACGGTGGAGACATCTGTCGGGGTGTATCGAAAACTATTGCATGCAGGTGACTTTGTGGGTATGGAGATCTACATATTGAAATAAAGAGAAGGGCCCGCCTTTTGGTGACTTTCCTCTACACTCGCTGTTATGCTTAATGTTCCTCCCACAATAAGGTCAGGAAATTTAACAAGTAGGCTCGAGCTTGAAATATTTTAATATAGAATTTTAAATGAATTGCAAGAAAATAGAAAAAATATATAACAGATAATCACCAAACTAGATAAGAGTCCATTTCATCACCCGAGATGACACAACTGAAAGTAAACAAAAAAATATCTGAGCAACCAATTCCCTGTAATAATACTAGCATAAATATTTATGTGAAAATCAGCACTACTTCAATGTAGGAAAACAATAATATATACAATCTACAAATTCGTATGTCTTGTCTGGATCTACGGTCTTAAGGGTCAATTCGCGGAGGGGGAGTTCTACCGCAGTGATACAGGATGGCGCCACTTGTACTTTATTTCTATGCTGTAGATTTTTGTTACGAGAACAATATCCTTCATTTCTCATGATGAAATATTTTAAGGATGTTACAAGGCAGGAACTGACATATTTTTTATGGCGTAATATTTGTTTATAAACGAGATAATAGCATTTATAGTTTAAACAACAAAGTCGTATAAAAAATCACAGACACATTTGTATCAAAATTCCTTTTTTTCAACTCCTACTATAAACCTTTATCTTCAACCCCTGAAAAGTAGAACTCGATAGGAAACGTATTTTAGGAAATCTACGGTTTGAGAAAATAGCTTGCATTCCCGCTCAAATTTGTTGACATTACATAGCCTTTTTACACTCTGCAGTTGTCTTAGATTAGCAATTAGTTCAGCTTCTCTATCACAGATGGCCAAACCAAGAAGATCGTATATTTAGTCCGCGCAAAAGCTATCCCAGTGTCGTAGTATTACAGAATGTATTTTATAAATTGGTATTATAATGCATTATGATTCATATCGGTATGCGTTATAATATTACTTTTATAACGCATAATTTATATACTGTGGCCTATGGCAGATATGAACTAGCAACTTATGTTTGCTTAGTCAAATACAATTTTAACGATAACAAAAAATACACTATTTTAAAATTCTGATTAAAATTTA
Source organism: Rosalia funebris (assembly GCA_037954035.1). Lineage (NCBI taxonomy): Eukaryota > Metazoa > Arthropoda > Insecta > Coleoptera > Cerambycidae > Rosalia > Rosalia funebris. The sequence goes on along the minus strand of JAZFAV010000034.1, from coordinate 13,183,433 downwards.
GCAATAGTGATTAGTTTTATTTCATTTTTATTTCAAACGACAGCCATTCAATGTGGTGGTTTGGTTTATCATTCACACCTGACAACAGGCGACTCTCGTACCAGTTTCGTAGATTCACATAGTGTCGTATAAGTTCACGATAATATATTACCGTACTTTTATCTTGCGCCTTTAGTACGGCGCGGGCGGCCTTCTTCATACGATAGCATATATGCGCCACCTGGTAGTTGGGTAATTCTCGCTGGACAAAGGGACGGGGAAAGGAGGGAAACTTAGCGGGCGGAGCTTAGTGTGCACCTGTAATTTCTATTCGGTGCCAACATTGATGATACAGTTTCACCGCGCGGTTTAAAATTTTTAGCTTTTGCTTTACTTTTCAATTTTTACAACCTTTTTTTATAACCTATATACGTTTTTTTTGCAAGATTATTTTTTATATTCTTAATTTCGATTAGGAATATAAAAAATGACGATTTTTTTCTGAAATAAAAGCTACATAAATGTTTTTTATGCCTTTATCATTTTCAGTTCCGACTTGAAAATTAGACCCGATTACAACTTGTACTTTTTATTTTCATATTTTACATACATATGTTATAATATGTACCTAAGTATATGTTTATATTAATAATAAAATATTATTAAATAAATGCATTTAAATATATAAGCTATAAGAAATAGCTTATTTTAACACTTGACAGAATATACCCAAGCAAATAAAAAACATGGGTGCTCAGATCTATCATTTATATAGTGTCCATCCGTGGGCACACTATATATATATATATATATATATATATATATATATATATATATATATATATATATATATATATATATATGATGATTATTTCATTATATAATTTCATTATAGGTAGGTATACGTACTGGGATTTGGATTATAAAATAAGAACAAAACAATTTTGATTGAACTCGTTTTATTAGTCAGTATATTTAATATAGTTCCATGTATTGCATAATATTATATATTTTACTTGTGGTAGTTGGAGTAAACTATTTGTTTAACGTTAATGAAGAATATTCCAACATATCAACAGTACAATGGTATAAGTAATTGCCAAGGTGTGAGTTGGATACATAATCTGATATTCACTAATTATCCAAATATTAGACCTTCTAGAAACTAAAATTAGAAGGAAAAAAAGGCCTCTACGTAAAAAAAATACAACTATTTGTCAGCGGCCTGCTGGTTCACAAAACACGTTTGTTGTTTAAATGAGAAGTGAATGTTGAGAGAAAAAATATGTGCCTTGAAGATCTACATAATCTGATATTATTTATAAATAATCCAAATATGGTAGTTATTTGTTATAGAACCTAAATATAGAAAAAGAGAAAAGGCAACTGCGTAAAAAAGATACAGTTATTTGTCAGTGGCTTCACAAAACCAAAATTTATTAAATAATCAGTTTAAATGAATGACGAATATTTAGAGACACATGAGTAAGATAAATAAAAAATATCATATAAATAAGGATACAGTATACCATTTCTTTATAAAATAATAGAATAAGCAATTATAAAGTTGGTTTCTGCCTTGTAGATCTACATAAACTGATATTATTCAGAAATTACCTAAATACTGGTCGTAGTTTCTAGAACCTAAATAGGAAAAGAAATTGAAAGGCCGCTGCGTACAAAACGTTCAGTTATTTGTCAGCGGCCCGCTGCTTCATAAAACAAGGTTTTTAATCCTTGTTTTGTTTAAATCGGTTTAAATGAAGGACGAATGTTTTAGAGAAAAATATTTAAGATACAGTTACAAAAATAATACTTATAATATATAATAAGGATACAACATGCTGACCATGCTGTTTCTTCTCCTTATACTAATATGTCTATACAATAATATAGGCAATTATAATGTTGATTTATGCCCTGTAAATAAATACTAGTCATTCTTTGTACAACCTAAATATATGTAGAAGAGAAAGAAAAAATCATTTAACCACAGCTGCAAAAAGTATACTAAAAATATAATAAAAATACAATATGTCGTTTGATTCCTTTATACCTAATATATCCATGGCACAATAGTATAAACAATTTTGAAATTCAATTGGGCCATATAGATCTACATAATGTGATATTCATAACATCCAAATACTAGTCGGTCCTTCTAGTACCTAAACTTAAACCTACAAGAAAAAGACAAAAAAGCATTTGATACAGCTGCCAGTGGCGGCTCGTGGTAGGTTGTACTGGGTGGGCAACAACTAACTTCCTATAACAGGTATGAGGTTGGGGATCTATATTTTTATTTTCGGCTCTAGCGGCATATGCTGCAAAATTTATTTCGCACAGAAATAAAGAGCAATTCACCAGTATGCTGTCCAATAATTCCTACCTAAAGAATATGTATTAGTTTTAAAAAATAATACTGAAAATAATAACAATAAAATTAATATCATGATAATAGTATAATTATTAAAAATTCCGTTGTCTGACAAATAAATAACATAATTTACAGAATTACCATTCCAGATAAAGCATTATAATTAGGGCCATATAATGTTTTGCTCCAAGATCCATCAAAATACACTGTAATCCAAGGAATTCCGTCAATGCATATATTTCCTTTTTGTAAAACATTATTTCTTTCTCTTTTGCCAGCATTTTCCATACTTTCCCACAATGATGTTTTCCAAATCTAGTCACAAATATAACACATTTATTATATTCTCAAATCACGAAATTCGACCTAACCTGACTGTCTACTTATTATTGTTAGGTTAGGTTAGGTTAGTATCCTTCAAAATAACAGCGTATTTAGTTGTTAATATTTAAAGTTAGCTTTTGGAGCCTCTCTGTATGTATGTAGTTTCATCGAACGACACGGAGGGCGTACGAATTACAATGGACGACGCCAACTGCAATTCATTGTATACATTTGAAGTAACTAAACATCGGAAGTTTCTAATAGGTTTTATGACGGTTTAATATATGATATGTGTAAAGGAAGTGTTGTAGCATCTATTGGTATTAATATTAGCTATCTATGTAGTGTGAAGTGAAAGTTATTTGATAGAGAAAATGGCCTCATGCGGAAAAGTGGAAAATTAATTTTCTCGAAAACTGTGTCCGAGCGGATGAAACTGAAGCCAGATTCGTCTCCAGCACCCTCGAAAATACGGGGGAAGGAAAAATTTCGTAAGCATTTGCCCAGAAACACTTCTTGTATACAATTACCGAAATGCCTTATAAGCAGCATAAACAACAGTTTAGAGTTAACTTCAAAAATGTAGAAATTCTCTAAAATTTGAGTAATACCGAAACGTGCTACAATCAATAATTACTCTAAATTACAATAGCAATACTTTATAATAGTTACAACCTATACATGTATGTACATATATCAAAATCGATCAAATATATAAGTACCTACTTACCGTTTTTTTGTCTTTTTGTTTCATCACTTTGCTCCGTTTATTGCGCTTGGGAGTACGCAATTTAAAACGAGGCATTTTCAAATCTTCACTAATACACTCACTAACCTAGTCGCCTATTAGTTAGTAGTCACTGTCTACCACTATTATGCAATTATATTTGTTAATTATATAATCTGTAAACTAAATATTCACTTTTTTAATAGTCACTATCTACAATTAAATATTATACCAAATAGGTATAACCGCAGTTATACTTGTTTTTATAGTATATAATAAAGTTTTAGTCTATCTATTTATTTATACTATTTTGTCGTTATTATTCGCCAGAAATCAAAATAAAAATCTGGAAAAGCAAATATATTCGAATGCCACGGTATGGGAAATTCAACTAAATAGTAAATACGTCTGCCTTTTCGCATATACATATTTCGAGTTTGCGTCCTATGAGACGGTATCTTTGATATCTTTTTGGCGGTTTTTTCGTAGTTCATAAAAAGTGCACTTGTTGATTAGACTATAAACGTTGGCCAAAACGTCAATCGATAGCAAACCTATATTCAGATCCTAATAGTACACTACGATGCGGAGTTCGTTGATATTCGGATTTCACCCGAACGTGCGCGACGCTCGACAAAACAAGCATTTCTACCACCTCCCTGATTTCTACATATACGTTTCATACGTGTACATATGAATTTTATTTTACTGCGATGGAATATATAAATGATATGCCGCCATCTATTGTTTAGTTACGGAAAAAAACGTTGATCTGTATTGTATTCAATCTACTTCGTTAGCGGGTTCTGAACTTATATAAAATATATATTTTTATTCAGATCGCCCTACACTAGCGCCAATTTACAGCCGTGGCAGAATTCGCGTGAGTATCTACCATGGTAAACAGTGGAATAGCATGCCTTCACTAAAGTACTAAGGGTCAACTCGCATCGCACAGTACCCACTCTATACAACTAGCAGAGCATGAAGGGTCAACTCGCGACATGCTCTGAATGAAATACTGAGTTTGTAGTAAAACATTTAGTTTGTTATTTAATAAATTATCATGCAACTGACTAATAAAAGAGTCGTATCAATCGACATAACAATACAATAGAATTGACTGCCCTGTGAGGTAAACTCACCTGTTTTTACACTAAATTTTTTTTACACTAAATGCAAAAGCACGATAAATGAAATACGCAGTTCTCACTTTAGATGTCTGTTTAAGGACTGGGATTCCAGAGAATATGGTATCTAAACTCAGGCCCTTATTTAGGCTACGGCTCAGTAAAATAAACAAAGTATCGAAGTGATTTTATTTAACGCTGGTAAAAGACGTCGAGATTAAAGTTAATTTTAAAGGTTAAAATAACTGCCTTCTTACACGAAATTGTTTTCTTATACAGAATTCTTTAATTTATTTATTATTTAAAGGGTATCAAGTCTTATTTAAGTTAGAAGATCTCGAATAGTTCAACTATGTAAGTATCTATTTAATAAACGATTCAATTAATGAGATCCTCTGTAGTGTATTTCCATTGGTCAGGTTTGCTAATATATTATTTGTACTTTGTATTTGTATAGTCATATTTAAAATCAGTATTTATTTGTTCAATATATAAATCATTCTCTCGAGGTACGAGGGTAGTCCCAAAAGTACCCGACCTAACGTATAAATGGCGGTTGTTGCTTGAGAATAATGACTATGGTAGAAAGTACCAACCTTATAAAGCTTATGATTGAAGGTTTGACGACGTTTGGTTGTTTAGTATTTGTTTGTAATCATCAATAGTAAACGTTCTCAGTAAATTTATAAACATGGAAATAATTGGTTATCGTTATGTGACACAATACTTTCATTTGAAAGGTATCAGTCCAACCGACATCAAAGCGAAGCTAGATTCTACTCCGAGGGAGTCTGCTCCTTCGTTTGCAACAGTAAAATATTGGGTGGAAGATCTTAAACGAGGCCATATGAGCTGCCAAGAGAACATCGCAGTGGCCAAATGAGGTGACCACGCCAGAAATGGTAAAGAAATCCACAAAATGGTATTGGATGACCGTCGACTGAAAGTGCGCGCGCTAGCAGACATGGTAGGCATGTCAAAAAGTGCTGTTTATAGCATATTGACTGAAAATTTGAACATGAAAAAGTTGTGAGCAAGATGAGCGTGATTACTCACAATGTAACAAAAACAGCGTTCTGAGAATATTTCAGTCGAGTGTTTGGCGAAGTTTCACAAGAATAAAGGCGAGTTCTTGCGCCGATTTATAACCATAGATGAAACATGGGTCCATTGCTTCCCACTTGAGATGAAGGAATAGTCAAAACAATGGACTGAAAGTGGAGAATCGGCTCTAAATGCGAAGACAGTTCTATCTGCAGGCAAGCTCATGGCGTCAGTTATTGGGATGCGCGGCTGATAATTTTCATTGATTGTCTTAAGAAAGGATAAACAATCAACGGCGAGTATTATGCGAATCTGTTGAAGCGTTTGAGTGATGAAATCAAGAAAAAACGGCAGCATTTGACGAAAAAGAGAGTTTTGTTTCATCAAAGTTCGAATTGCTTCCTCACGCATCATATTTGCCAGATTTGGTCCCCTCGGATTATTTTGTGTTTGCAAAAATGGCTCGGTGGTAAAAAATTTGCCAACAATGAAGAGATGAAGTTTGCGGTTGATGGCTATTTTGACGAACTCGACGATTTTCACTATAAACAGGGTATCCAAGCTATTGAACATCGCTCAGAAGAGTGTATCGAGCTAAAAAGAGACTATGTAGGGAAATAAACATATTTTTCCCAAATTGATTGTTTTGTTTGTTGGATCGAATACTTTTGGACTACCCTCGTATTTTTAAAATATGGGAACTGTTTTAATAAACTGTTTATGATAATATAACATCATAAACTGAATTATATCAATGCATACAATATTGCACCACGAGCTGAAGTCATAGCAAAATTTAGAGTCAATTTAATTTTATTACTTATTAAAAATAATGTGAATAAATTTCCGTGAAAATCATCACTCCGTTTAATTTACGTTTAATTTAAAGTGTAATGCAGCATTACCGTTATATTAATTTTTCAATACTAATTACTTTGTTATTAATAGACGACTCATTTAATTTAAGTCTCTATTTAATTACGTCTACTTATAGGCCCTTACGCCGTTCACGCCTATGGCTAAACAAAAAACTGTCACCTGCCTTCTCTGATGGATTTGTACATGCTTCCGTAGCAGACGCAGATCAAGGCGAACGCGATAGCATTGAAAGCCAACAAAGTGGATAGGTAGATAGCGTCCGCTTTTCCCTTGTTTTCCAACGGAAGGCATATACTTGTTTTGGAGTAATTGCTCACTCCTATCAGCGGCAAGACGGCCATGAAGAGGGCGCATATCCAACCGGCTATCATGACGCGGACGGCCGTCCTTAATTTCAGCCGCTTGTTCAGGTGGATGGCCCACGTTATGGTATACCAGCGCTCGGTGGTGATGACGGCGAGGGTGTATACGGACAGGACGTTGCCGAATATGGTGAGAAATCCGGCTACGCTACATCCGTTACCTGAAACAAACGGCACTGGGTTACGTAAAGGATTTTCCACTTATACTTAATGATGATTATACAGGGTGATTCAGCTAACCCGTTCATTAAAAGTTTATGAACTTCCTATTGGAATTCATTTTTTAAAATTTGGAATCAGGGGTTAGCGAGGACGTTCTATTCAACTAAAGTATTTTTGCTTTTCTAACACTTCCGATTATACCGGAAGTAGCTATCAACTTCCTTATTTTAAATAGAACACCCAGTATATTATTACATTTTTGTATTACACTGCTGATTTTAAGTGAACTTTCTTAACAATCCCCTATACCTATCTTCAGCAGTTTTTGAGATATTTTAATTTTTTTGAAAAAATTAGGTTTTGAAGTATCCCATTGCAATGCTCGTCACTTATTCAAAACAAATGTTATAGTAGCAAATTTTGGGCTGCAATTAGGCGGACTATTGAGCTTTCAGGTGATATGTAGTTTGATTTTTTATTATTTACAGGGTGTCCAAAAAATTGAGTTCATTCTGACAAACTTCAACTGCTCAAAAGTCAATTTTCTTAAATGAAACACCCTGTACTTTATTGCTTTCTGTGATGGAGAATTAAGTTATATTTCAATCTGTATTAGGATTCCCTATATCTATCTGCTACCGTTTTCTTGCTATCGAGGTATTTTTTATTCGATACCATAGTTTTCCATTTTATTAATTTACTTCTGACCAGCGGGCCATGAAAATTAAAACAACGTAACATTTGTATTAATTTTTTATCATAAACAATGGTGCAAAATTATTGAACAAAAAAAAATCATCATGAATAAAAAGCATATTTTAAACGATTTGGAACTTACATTAGCCTAAACAATAAAGCATAATAACAATAATAACTAAATGTTAACAATTGGGTCTTATTGGTGTAACAACTATTCTATGTGCCGTCCGTTGTGTTCTAATCACAATAAAACTCGTTTATTAATCTCAACGGTAGTAGATTTCAATACCATTCCTTCATCTAGTTCGGTGAAGGCAGTTCTAACTCGATGTAATAAGTCATCTCTGGTATTGACGGGCGTTGAGTAGACTTTGCTCTTGATATGGCCCCATAAAAAAATTAAGGGGTGTTAGATCGGGTGATCTGGGAGGCCATAGAGCCGGACCATTACGCCCAAACCAGCGATCTTCAAACATATTTGTTAACTCATGGTAAACTTCATGGGTTGAGTGGGCTGGAGCGCCATCCATTTGGTACCAATACGTATTTAGAATATTTAGTGTCAAATTTTCCAAAAAATTTGAAACTACCGTTCTAAGAATTTCTAGGTATTTACGAGAATTTAAATTTTCATCATACACTTCAAAACACACGCGATTATCCATCATCAAACAAAAAACATTAAAACTAAATGTATTTTGAAAGTTACCTTCACGCACCATTCGTGGATTTTGTTCTGCCCAAACATGCCAATTCCTCCTATTTATTATCCCTTCTCTGTTAAATTATGACTCATCGGTGTAAATAATTTTGTTCAAAGAATGTGGGTCTTCTTGCATTTTTAATAAAATGCTTTCGCAGAATGCCACACGTCGTACCTCGTCACCTTGGTGGAGAGCTTGCAGTTTTAAAATGGAAAAAGCATGCATTTTATGTTTTTCCAGAATTCTCTGTATTGACGAGTAAGATAGTCCCAAATCTTGTGACGCAGCTCTAATCGACGTATGTGGATTGCATTGAAATATGCCAAGATATTTACTTGGTTGCCTTCATCACCAGTAACATCTTTAGGGCGTGTTCTAGTAACTTCAGTTCCAAATCGTTTAAAATTTGCTTCTATTCTCTTGAAGGCAGTTTTGTTTAAAGGCCGTAAATGTGGATATCTCTCGTTAAACAAACGACAAGTCCTTTCAATAATTTTTTACATTCTCCATGAATGAAAAATAAATTTAATATGTCTTCATTTGAATATTCCTGTTTGATTTCCATAATACACGTTATAATTTATAATACTATGTAAGATTTCTCACTTTGACATCTACTCTGATGTTTACATTGACAATTAAGCCAATGCGTATTATTTTCATGGCCCGCTGGTCAGAAGTAAATTAATAAAATGGAAAACTATGATCGAATCGGTAGTATCGAATAAAAAATACCTCGATAGCAAGAAAACGGTAGCAGATAGGTATAGGGAATTCTAATACAGATTGAAATATCACTTAATTCTCCATCACAAAAAGCAATAAAATACAGGGTGTTCCATTTAAGAAAATTGACTTTTGAGCAGTTGAAGTTTGTCAGAATGAACTCAATTTTATGGACACCCTGTAAATAATAAAAAAATCAAACTACATATCACCTGAAAGCTCAATAGTCCGCCTAATTACAGCCCAAAATTTGCTACTATAACTTTTGTTTTGAATAAGTGACGAGCATTCCAATGGGATACTACAAAACCTAATTTTTTGAAAAAAATTAAAATATCTCAAAAACTGCTGAAGATAGGTATAGGGAATTGTTAAGAAAGTTCACTTAAAATCAGCAGTGTAATACAAGAATGTAATAATATACTGGATGTTCTATTTAAAATAAGGAAGTTGATAGCTACTTCCGGTATAACCGGAAGTGTCAGAAAAGCAAAAATACTTTAGTTGAATAGATCGTCCTCGCTAACCCCTGATTCCAAATTTTAGAAAATGAATTCCAATGGGAAGTTCATAAACTTTTAATGAACGGGTTAGCTGAATCACCCTGTATATAGTTTATTTCATCGCAATTTGCCAAATAAAAAATCTCAAAACATACCGTGGCTTGTTTTTATGGCTAAGATTAGGTAGACTGTTCCATTTATCGGCAAGATAAGAGAGTTTTATTTGGCAAATAGTGATGAAATGAATAATTCCCCAGAATGAATTTTACAGTCATAATATCATTTGATAACAAAACTCGTATGCCATTCAGGTAATCTTTAGTAAGTTCCTGAACCATTTGCATTGAGTAAGGATGCATTTGTACTCTATCGATACAAAGTTAAATTGCACTGACATTAAAACGACTAAAATGACGATACCGCTGTCAAGTTATAACCACAGAACTTTTTTGAATACTTAACAATTTAATTTAGTTTGATCGTTAACAATGGTTTGCTTCTTTTTAGATACATCTCTCACATTATCAAACTTTTCGTAACGGGATTCCATTTTACTGATTGTATGAGGGTGGATCAACCATAAACGGGATTTTTGTTCCTGAGCGTCTACGGTTATTAGAACCGGGCCCGAAGTTCTAGTATGCTTGGCTGGGGTCATTACGAATGGAAAGAGCTATTATTCCCTCTCAATCAGTTCTTCAGTAGTGCTCACGATGTCAAAGGGAGAGGTGTACCAGCACTACGGACGAACACATTCGCACCGTTCGAGACATTCTCGAAGAAGATCGACGAGTGACCGTATCTGAAATTGCAGAGAAGGTCGGAATAAGTTATGGGAGCTGCCAACCGATCATCAAAAACAACCTGTAGTTCCATAAAATGTGTGCCAGGTGGGTCTCTCGCCTTTTGACTGCAGGTCAGGAGTTCAGACGTTTGGAGGTCTGTCAGGAGCTTACAGCAAAATTTGCGGAAGAAGATGATGCATTTTTGAGTCACCTGCGACGAAATGTCTACTATTCTACGGGTCCACTACTACACGCCCGAGTCCGAACAAGCCAGGATGGAATGACGGAGGAAGGCGGAAGCAGTTCCAGTGGAAGCCAAGATTCGAGTGTCAACTGGCAAGGTTCTTTCAATCGTTTTTCTCGACCGGCAAAGCATTTTGCTCATTGATTTTTTGCATGAACGACGCACAATCAATGCTGTTTACTACTGCGAGCTACTGAATCAGGTGAGGGCTGCATATAGCCTTAAAAGACGAAACTAACCGATTCGTGAGCCAATCCTCCTTCACGAGCACGCCAGGCCCCATACTGCAGCTCTCTCTCTCTCGCTCTCCCTCTCTCTCTCTCTCTCTCTCTCTCTCTATATATATATATATATATAATATATATATATATATATATATATATATATATATATATATATATATATATATATATATATATATATATATATATATATATATATATATATATATATATATATATATATATATATATATATATATATTGAATGAAATGCGTAGGTTAGCATAAAATAGGAGAAGCTGGAGGTTAGCGTCCAACCAGTCTTAGGACTGATGACCTAATGATGATGATATGTTGGATTTAGAACGTTCGGCGACGTTGTCGGATTCTACACTCCACTTCATCCTATCTTCCCATTGGCCGTCTTGTAAGTTGCGGGCACTCATGGCTTTTCTGATTCCCGCTGTCCAGTTTCTCTTTGGTCTACTTCTTTTTCTCCGATGAGCTGGTATCCACGTCATGGCTTGTTTGGGTAATCTAGAATCGGCCATACGGTGTACTTGAGCGTACCATATAAGCTGTTATAGTGTCTGTAAGTCCCATTTGTTGAAGTACCTCATCCTTTCTTATTCTTTGGCTTCTTGATATGCCAGCCGATCTTCTCAAAGTATCTATTTCCGTAGCTTCAATATTCCTCTTATTTCAGTCCGTAAGCCTCTATGTTTCGGCCCCATGGATTAAGGTGCTTTTTATTAGGGTGTTATAAATATTAAATTTTCGTCTTGTTTATGTTTTTGTTCCATAGAATGCCATTTAAACATCCAATTGCTCTTTTTGCTTGAATTATTCTTGCTCGTATCTTCTTATCATCTGTTCCAGTTGAATCAAACATAGTTCCCAAATACTTATATTCGTTGCACCCTTCCATTGTTTCCAAGTCGTTGATATGTAACTCACTCTTGTCATTGCCTATGCACACATATTTTGTTTTCTGTGTGTTAATTGACAGACCCCATTCCTCGTATGTTTCTTTCAATTTCCTAGTCATGTATTCTAGATCTTCTTTGTCCCTGCCAGTACTGCTTGATCACCTGCAAACTGTAATGTGGAAATGGTTGAGTTTGATAGAGGTATTCCCATTCCGTCGCATTTCTGTTTCCATTTCCACAGAGCTTTCTTTATGTATATCTTGCACAAAGTGGGTGAGATGCAACATCCCTATCGCAAACCCTTTGTAATTTAGAAAGGCCTCGATAGATTGTTCCCCACTTTAATTCTGGAATTTGAATATTTATACAGATTTCGTACTGTCGTGATGAGTGTGTGATTGATATTTGTGTCCATTATTGTTTCCCACAATTTACATACTGGTATATTATCATACGCTTTTGTTAGATCTACAAACAAAATATGAGTTTCTTGGTGTGTGGCTGATATTTTTTCAATGATTTGTTTCATACAAAATAAATTGTCACTACACGATCTACCTGCTCGAAAACCACTTTGCTCTTCTTCGTCACAAAATTCTTCTTCTATAAGATTTCGAAGTATTCTTCCATATAGTTGACTTACCATGCTCGTTATTGATATGCCTCTATAGTTTTAACAGTTGTCCTTGTTGCCTTTTTTATGTATAGAGATCATATGTGCTTCTCCCTATAATCTAGGAACTAATCTATGTGGAACTTCAAACATTCATTAAATATGTAAGTGAGTAACCTAAATAGTTTTGGTGTTCCATTTTTCAGCAATTCAACGTAGATACTTTCGGGTCCACAAGATTTTCTATTTTTGAGCTTCCTGACAGCCTCACTTATGTCTTTTTCACTTATATATTCACTCTTTCTCGTGAATAACTATTATCGGTGTTGTTTTGCCATGTATTCTGTTCTTGTCGGTTAGAAGGTCTTGGCAATGTTCAATCCATTGTTGTATAGGTATTATTTGGATATTAACTTTATCTCTACCTGTGTTTTTTACGGATTTTATAAATTTCCAAGACATTTTCTTCCACCAATATATGAGTCAATTTCCTTGCATTTGTTATCCCACATCTCGTTTTTTCTGAAGTTGCTTGTTCTTTTTGTTTGTCTTTTTACTTCCTCATATTCTTGTTTATCTTGTGGATCTTTTGTATCCATCCATTTCATGTAACGTTCTTAATTAATTTTAACGAGATCTTCTATATCTTTGGTCCACCAAGGTTTATTGCTCTTTCTGCTTTCTTTTATTCCTAGAGCTTCATTGGCTGCTTTGCGTATGCTTTCGGTAATATTTTGGTAATACTGCAGCTCTAACGATCGAAAAATTGAAGGAAATGCATTGGATTCTAATTGAACATCCTCCCTACAGCCCGGACTTATCGCTTTGCGATTTTTATTTATTTGGGCCGTTCAAAGAAGCCCTAGGTGGGCAACGGACAGATTTTCAAAGAAAAAAAAAGACATTAGAGACTCAAAACTATTTGTTTTGTTGCTTTTTACTATGTTTCTTAATGTTTATTAAATATAATGTTTATTAAAATGTAATTTTTCCTTTAGTTGTTAATTTATTCTGATTATTCAGTTGATCAAAAACCTCACGTGGGGGGCAAAAACGGAAGGTAGATATGAAATCAGCGCAAATAACTCACTTTTCATCACATATCAAACCCAAATCAGCTTTCAAAATATCAAAATTTATAGGCCTGTGTAATTTCTCAACATTGGTGGAGAAATGGTCTCTGAACTGGCGAAGGTCTTCTTGTTATGTTGAATATTCCAACGCTATCCCACGATAAATAAGATTTAATATAAATGGAGTATTTATAAGTATAAATATTTAAAAAAAACTATTGCGAAATATCGTTTCTATTTCTTTATAAGCTTATATTTTAACATAAAAAACGCTCAATTACAAAACCCATTTGAATAAAATTTGACAAAGTCATATCTGTAGAACTTAATATTCTTTGTGAACTATTTTATTTGTGAAACCTGCCACGGGCGACAAGAATGATATAAACTGACGCACTCTATCCACGTCTTCCATTTGGAAGAATTATGAAGTTTATAAACTTTACAGACTCCTGAAATTTACGAACTTTCATTTTAATCCTATTATATTTCAACGTATGCTACTCGTAAAATTATCCTCAGAATTCACATTGTTGTACGTCTGGTAAATCTACGAGCATTCGATTCGCAACAGCCATCAGTCCTTATAGTGATGTTTTATAGTTACTGTGTAAGATATCAAATCGGAATTTATCAAATCAGATAACTGTTACCTTAAGCATTGGGAGGTATCTATCCCTGGATCCTGGATATAATCTACCTCTAGCTGTTCACTCTGACCATTGTACAAAGGAATTGATGGGATTTGTACTTAGTTTATTATGTTTTTACATTATTTATTTCGATACAGATAAGAAGAAAATCGATAGGTAGCGAATGAGATAAATTCTCTAAATATAGAAGAATGGCGGAAACATATTGTACGAAATAGATTCGTTATACATATCTATATTTTCATATACAGGGTATTTTAATAGGGACGCTCGAAATTTGTTAGGTTATGGCGGCCATGTTGTTAAAGCAACATTTATCAAATTTATCGTGAAATGTTCAGTAGTGTATGGCAAATCACTATGGAAGGTTATAGCGTTCAACAACGAATGTAAACCATCAAATTTTATTGTAAAAACCAGTGTTCCGTTTCACGGATTACGCGATTTTTATCCTCGCAACATACCGTCCCGTCGAGTCGACTATTCGGCGTTTGGTGGCCAAACTCAAGTCAACCGGTTTGATAAATAATCAGGCAACACCCGTACGTCACCGAAACGCAAGGTCTCCTGAAAACATCGCTACTGTGCGTGAGAATGTATGGGAACACCCGAAGCACACAATCTCTTGTCGTTCAGAAGAACGTCGCCTTTCTGCGACTTCAACTTGGCGAATTTTACGTCAGGACTTGGATCTGAACCCGTATAAAATTCAACTGGCCATAGTCATAAGCATAGACCATAGACACGGCGTTGTCTATGGTCCTTTAGACCATAAACAACGCCGTGAATTCACTAACTTGGATCTGAAGCAGTTGGAAGTTGACCCAAATTTCTCCAAAAAATCATCTTTAACGACAAGGCCCATTATTGGATGAATGGATATGTGAACAAGCAAAATTGTCAGATTTGGGTTGATACCAATCCACACGAGATACACCAACACCAAATACCTCCCGAGAAAGCCACTGTTTGGTGCGGATTCTGGTCTGGCGGAATCATCGGTCCGTACTTTATCCAAAGCGAAACTGGCGTTGCCATAACTGTCAACAGCGAGCGCTACAGATCGATGATAAGCAACTCCTTGTGGCCTAAACTGGATGATATGGATACCAACGACATGTGGTTTCAACAAGATGATGCTATGTACCACACAGCACATGCCACGATGGACATTCTGCACGAGCGATTTGAGGTCATGGTTATTTCGCGCAGCGGTGACTTGAACTGGTCACCGAGATCGTGCGATATAACGCCTTTAAACTTCCTTTGTGGCTATCTTAAATCGCAGATGTATGCGAATAAATCACAAACAATCGATGCTCTCAAAGTCAACATAACGAACGCCATCCAGCAAATTTAGCCATATTTATGTAACAAAGTCATCGAAAATTGGACCTCCCGAATACATGCCACTAAGCAAAGCCGTGACAAGTATTTGAACGACGTTATATTCTGTACTTAATGCCATAAAATATTATTTCAAATAAAAAAATAGTTGAGTGGATATCTTACATATAACTTGTTGTATTTACGTTTAAAAATCGAGCGTCCTTATTGAAAGACCCTTTATTTTCGTCAATTGTTGTTTTATTCCTTATATCCAACTGTAAAATTTCACTGGTCCAGATCTTCCAGGGATTTCAGATCTCTGCCTGAAATGGTATTAAATTTGAGTGTTTGTAATATCTGTTCCACTGCCAATCATTCAATTTAACATAAAATTTCTTTCCACCGCTTCGGTGGAGCCCAACCTCTCCGTGTTAGAATTTGATACAGCTACCCAGAAGCAGTTTAAAAAGGTACCGCATGCTCTGAGTTCGGATGATACCTAAACAATTACCATCATTCTAAAAACTTACATTAACTTTGGAAAATGGAATACATGGAAAGAATAATATTGATATAAGCGCTATCGAATTTAACAAAATTAGAAAAATCAATGAATCTATTTAAATTAAAAATTTAAAATTAGTAAATTCGCCAAGGTCGCATTTCTCCGTTGCTCTATCAAATTCTAAAAGGAACGTGTTGAGCTTCGGTGGAAGGGAATGGTTACATTTGAGAGTGGAAGAGATATTACAACAACTCAAATTTAATACCATTTGAGGCAGATATCTGAAAACGTTTAAGGCAATTTATTTGTAAGCTGTCTTAATGATTTCAACAGTTTAAGAACCAGATTTACAGAGTTTAAGGTAAAATTTTATTGTATAACGTTGCTCAAGGGAACGTAACTGCACATCTTCAAACAGTTGCTCCCCTTAATGGTAGAATGTAACAACTGGTGAGATTTTGGGTCTTCATCTGATACCCCTTCGAGCTTATTTCTCCTATATTGGCTCTGAGGGTGTTGAGGGTGGCCCAATGGCCAGATAGAAAATTATTGGGACTCATTATTTTTGGAACATACCTTATATATGTACATCCTATATAAGCCATACATTATATAGAAGCGAACATACCTTATATAAAGCATATACTTATCAAGAAATTATGTTATCTCAGTGTTAATCGTTACTACATAACTGAAAGGCTAAGACAATTTGAATTCCAAGGTCATTACCTAAGCAATTTTGTTAAACTACACGAGAATGTGTATGAACATAATTAACTTTAGGAGAATGTGGCCAAATGAGTGACATCATGTTAGGTTATATCCTTGCCGCACATAATATAGACAGTCTAATAAAAACTGAAATAAACGAAAGGCAAAAAGTAGAATCATATGAGCTACTTTATTACCACTTAGGGTTATTAGACACGGTTACATGCGGCGCGGCTAAAGGGAAAGACGAAATTAGTTACAGGCCGACATTCGCTACTGTACGTTGCGTTCCACACCATTACATGATTTATACATCTCACCTTCTTGCCAATCTATCGCCGAATTGAAGTAAGCCCCGATGGAGCAGGCATCCACCACTGCAATCAGCAGCAGATGGATGCCGATGCATAAATCGGCGACTGCTAGATTGCACATGAGGAATTTGGAAACCGTGAGGCGGAAGTGCGACGTGGCGATGACGATGACGACGAATAGGTTGCCGATGAATGCAGACAGGGAGATGAACCAGACAGGGACGCGGAGCGCCCAGTTGCCCATTAGGTCCTCGCAGGGGTTGAACGCGTCAGGCGTGGGATGGCATTTTACCTGAAACGTTTAAAAATCATAATTACATTAATAAGAATTGTAATATTTAATTATTAAATATTAGATGTTAAATTTACAAATAATCTTGACTAGAGTACGGTTGTTATTTTTTATTTTTCAGATTTTGTTTAATCTGTAACGTCATAAGTTGTCTTAAACTGCAATCCCCCAAAATTTCTTTTTAACAAAAATGATTTCCTGAAGTTTAAATCCCCGATATGTGATAGTGAATACAATAATAGCTCACATGAGGGGTGTTACATTTTTTTTTTAAATAAACATCATATACGTTAGTATAAGTCCAATTCCCTGAATATTGTGTTTTTATTCTATGTCTGTCTGTATCTATTCTACCCTTTCTTATTCCCTGACTAATATACCCTTTTTTATCACTTGT
This sequence comes from Rosalia funebris, assembly GCA_037954035.1. NCBI lineage: Eukaryota > Metazoa > Arthropoda > Insecta > Coleoptera > Cerambycidae > Rosalia > Rosalia funebris. The sequence continues at coordinate 13,165,751 of JAZFAV010000034.1, read as the reverse complement.
TTGCTTTGGAGAGTTGCACTAAGCTTTGGAACAGCTTAGTTGAGTTATCCGTCTGCTCATTTAATTAATTTTTTTTCACGTCTGTTCTTTGGTACCTCGTTTTATCGTCCGAGTGTTCTGGATTATTTCACCAGAGCTGGGACCACGATTTGTGGGGATTGCACATTTCCTTCTGGAGACTTTATTTTGGGGGGAGTATATACCGAAAGGCAGAAAAGTTTTTATCAGCCAACATCGCTGAACATATGGTTTGTATAATGATTCTTTGCGTGTGCGTCACAGGTAACAATCGTATGAATCAATCAATTGACATTTTTGAACAGTGTCGTGCCGAAAACACATTTTAGGACAACAATCAGTACAATACAAATTCGTCAAATTATGACAGAGTAATGAAAAGGTTCTCCACAAAAACATTCAATGGAAGTGATATTTCCATCAAAATAAATGAAATAAATTCAACAAAAATCAAAATAAATGAAACAAAAATGAAATAAATTTTACAGAAATATTGAGACGCCAATGAATCAAATTATACAATAAAGCTAAGACGTGACTTCAGAATTGCATTTTGTTCGGCAAATTATTAACTGTCTATGCCGTACGTAGTTGATTGAAACATATGTCGCTAGACATACGTGCTGGTAATTGTAGCATATTAGTAACAATTGCAAGTGGTGTAGCATGTGATCCGTGCGTCGTCACTAATATTGATACACGCACAAAGATCCATTATACAAATTGTAATTTAGCAACCACCTTACGTCACCTTGTCTATCGCCCAGGCTGCTTGGAGCTCTCCAACAGATAAACTCTTTATTATTTTCCTTACTTTGAGTAAGTATATGATTTTCGTTTACTTGAGGAAAATAGAATAAAATATTTTTTTTCTGTTAAGTACTTATAAATATTCTAATACATTCTCTGGTACTTTTCACAGCTTTTTACATACATTTTTTCATCCATTTCTTACGCATACAAATATATGTATTTTGCTTGAGAGAATAAATGCTATTATAATTTTCAATTATAATTTTTTTATGGTCTCACAAAAATAGGTAGCAGGGATTACGTTGTGACGAAAATCCTGACGAAGTTTTCTGTTTTCTTTGTGACATAACTGCAGATATTGGTTTCCAGAGAATTCTTATTAGATTTCATAGAAGTCGTTTTTCAGGGTCTTCCTTCTTGGAAGCAAATTTATCTGCTTCTAGGCATTAGAGTTTCTTAACTTTGACTTAATTCTAGTTTAATAAGATCATGATGTTCCCCATCAAATGTTATGGTTTTAATAAGAGTCTTATGTTATAATAATGTCCGGTTATTGACGAAAACTTCCTTATTTGCTGGTAGATAAATAGGGCGAATAGACCAACTGAAGGACCACCACGTTCACTTGATTTGATTCCCTTGGATATCGCATTGTGGGTTTACTTAAAATTGCAAGTTTACTTCATGGGCCAACTAATTTACAGGCTCTGAATCACCAAGTTCGAATCCAATTGGAAATTATCAGCTCAAGCGTTATTGAATGTTCAATACAAGGTATTTACATTCAAGGAAATTTCAGATTGTTAATAGGAAAATAATTTTGAATAACTCTAAAATTTATATCAAAGATAAAGTCGTTTTTGCTTTATTTGTTGGAATCAGAACCCGGAAAATTCATGTTTATTAAGAAAGAGGGGGTTGCAAGCCCCCAAGCTTTTGCCACACTATACTTTATTTGTAACTCTGTTAAAGCGTGATACATCAATAAATTTCGCAAGATGACTTGCGATATAATTGCCTTGCTTTGGCTAATGTTATAATATTTGAAGTAATTAAAAGGAGAAAACTAGTCCGAGTATGATACCTTGAGGAATATCATATTCCAGTGATCATATTTCACTATTTCTTTTTTCTATTTTATCTATTGTAAGACATTGTTTTATATTATTTATATATAATTTAATGATATCTAGGTATTTGTACCAAATACCTCTTGTTTCGTACCGAACGGCTTAACCTTTTTCCACCAGCAATTCAAATGCCTGTCCGAGTCCTATTCCCTTGTGTCAGTGCTGCGTTCATGTTCCCCACGACTTTGCCCGAACGGGGTCGCAGCGTTGACACAAGAGCATAGGACTCTGGCAGGGATTTGAATTGCTGTCGGAAAAGGACAAGCCGTTCGGTACGAAACATCCTTTATATCCAATATTTAGTTTTAATCATCTCTGGATTATGCCAATTTGATTAGCGAAATGCGTGTCAAACGACGTATCTTTCAGTATGTGGGGAAAGCTTTCTTCTTCCTTGTTTGTGGTTGTATCGAAAGTTTCAATCCTGTTTCAGGACTAAGGTCTTTTCTCATTTTTGTCTTTGTTTCCATGGCTTATCAAACTATTTGATTTCTTATTAGAATTTATTGAACCTATTGCCTTTTATTCTTAATTTATTTAATGTATTGTGTAAGAAATAAAATATGGCAAAATCCTATCTGACATCAGTGCACATATTCTAGTGATATTATTGGTTATCATAATTTAATATCCTTTAAATTTTGTTTCAGCTACCAAAGAAAAGTTCTCGCCACATAGAACTGAAAAAGTATGGAGAAATGATCAGTTATAGTTGTACTTAAAATAGCCGAAATAGGATTATTTGTAAGAAAAAATCCGTTTTCAGTATGTGTATAATATTTCGCATGTGTATGATATTTATTCTCAACAAGGAAAAACATAATGTTAATCTGTTTTGTTTGATTTGAATAATAATTAAAATAAATACAGATGTTTAAATTTATAACAACTATTTCTATCAACAAAATTAATAGCAACAAATGCAGGCCGCGTTGAATAATTGCAAACTGCAGTATGTAGAGGAAAGTAATTGCCGTCCATTTAATGGGAAATGTAACTCTTGTTTTGTTCATTTATTCACTTGAAAGCAGCTCCATAATATGTCCAATATATAAACTTCACTATTACAATGTAATGTATGGTTAAAACGCGAAGCGACAGAAAGTATTTCGATATAACGAATTGCGAGAATTTACTATTTAAACCGAAACATATAGTAAATATATGAATCGTGTGAGATATCCAGACCGACAATGGATAAAGTTAAATTTCAATTAACATTTCAAAACTGCAAACAAGTTCGTACTGTTATTCATTTATTAAATTTAATTGGGAAATAAATTATAATTAATCAAATCCGGCTGTAGTAATTTGATTATATATTTTGCGTGAAACTTGTCTGAATTATTAATTCACCTCAGCACCTACGGCAATTAATTTTTAATTGCGTTCGTAGTACCCGAAATTTAACGAGTTATTTACTTTGTATGCATTACAGTTGTGTGCACATTTCTTCTTCATCTCCATAGTGCGCTAAAGCACATAACATGAAATGTATTTCGCCGAAGCTGCGCCAACAATCACGTTATGGCGAAAGCCTTAGATATACATCTACATCCTACATCTAACGCATTGTTTGTGTTTAATTAATATTCATGTGAACTTACATACATGTTTTACTATTGAAATTCTCTGGTGGAGTTAAACTCAGCTTCGCTCACATATTGAATCGGGTGTAAGGTTCAATATATGTATATACGCACAGTGTGATATATATCCAACTTCCCACTAAGTTGGAAGAAAACTTATCTAAGTGACTATGCAGAAAACGTATTTTAATTGGCTCCCGATTTTTCAAAATATTTTAGCATGCTATGTACTAGCTTTTGGTAGTTATTTGTCTTGTGATTGCCCAAAAAATTTTGCTTGCCTGCTTTTAATTTTTCCATACTCAGTGTTGGAAATACTTGGCAATGTATTTAAAACAATACCAAGTAATTGGCTATGCCGGTGACTTAAGTAATAATAACGAAGGGCCCTTTTCTGAAGCCGATTCTCGATGTAATGCAGGGAGCATTAAACAATGTTGGGAATTAGTGCAGGGATAGTGGACTCTGGGTCAATCCCTCTAAGACTGAGGTGATGGTGTTCACTAAGAAGTATAAGTGGAACAGAACATGTCCGCTGACTCTTGGTGGCCAAGAACTAAGCTATAATAGCGAAGCGAAATACTTAGGAGTAATCCTAGACGGGAAACTGTCATGGGAGAACATCTAAGTCACATGTGTTCCAAGATCAGAGCAACACTTTGGCAACTGAGAAGGGCCATTGATAATAGCTGGGGCTTGAAACCGGAGACCATGAAATGGATACATGAGGCGATTCTCAAACCCAGACTGACGTATGCAGCACTGGTCTGGTGGGAGAGAGCCTGTTTAAAGTCGCAAGCCAATCGACTTAACAAGCTAAGAGTATTTATTTTAAGATGTATAACCGGAACCCCAAGATTTTGATGTCATCCTGAAAGGGGAAACCGCAAAGGCAATGCCCAGGGTGGGAAACATGAATGGGAAGGTAAGGGACCTGAATAGACTCTCAAGAGAGCTAGCTGAGGAGGGACTCCTATGGATATCCTCTAACAGTACGGATGTCCACTTCCTGTTTGACAAGAAATATAAGATCATTCTCACCAGTAAGACCGACTGGATGGAGAGTCGAGCTGGATTACCGCTCAATGGAGACATCTGGTACACGGATGGAGCCAACAGTGGGAACATAGTGGGTGCGGAGGTGTATAGGTGACGCGATGGGATAGGTAAAACCTTCCCTCTAGGCAGATACACTATCGCATTCTAGGTCGAGTTAGTTGAAATTCCATACGGTGTTCTGGGGGCCGACCAAAATTGGACCCAGGAGAAGGTATGTATCTGCGTGGATAGCAGGGTGGCGTTGACAGCCCTGAATTCAGCAACGACAAAGTCGAAGCTGGTCTATAATTGCTATGAAACATTGAACGACTTGGCAGGGAACGGACAGGTGGAGCTCTTATAGATACCTGGGCATAATGGCATTAAGAGAAATCTAATTGCAGATGATCTTGCCAGACTAGGGACCAGGGAAAATCTCTATGGACCAGAACCTGCAGCGGGAATCAGTCTTCTTTTTTACACGACTATCCCATAAATAGAGGTGACAAGGACATTTTGTATATCCACTTTGCTGTCCAAGAAATATAGTGCCATTTTTAAATCGACACCAATAACCAGTGATGTGAGAATAAGCAATTTCAGGAGTCTCCATTGTTTTAACAAACGTAGTTAATTTAGCTAAAATTAAGATATAATGTGAAATTAGGGATCCCGGGTACTTCGATCTTAAATTTATAGCAACATATTTTTTTTCTTCCCCAGTATTATAGTAGTGAAGTATTGCGATGCTGGTTGCTAACATATGTTGTAACTACAGCTGCATTGTTCAATAAACATTATTTCCTATTTATAATCAATTATAAATACTCACAATAATATGACAGTGAACTTTACAAGAACATAGAATACTGTTGCGTATAGCTTTTGAATGATATCGAATAAATATCGAATACATACGATCTTAGTGAATTTCGATGATAGGAATTGATACTGATAAATGCTTTTATTGTTTCCGTTAAAACTTCTTTACAACCGCCTACAGAGGAGTGCTTAGAATCGCCTTTCTAAGTGTCATTTTATAAGAAATAGGGTTTCTAAGGAATATTTTTTCTAGTCCTTTTATTCATTCTTATGGGTGACGCAAAGTATATTATCTTTTTCCTGGTTATGATATAAATCAAACGAAGCATCATTTTATTATTATCACTGGAATAATAAAGTTTTATTTAGAATAAGCTTATTAACAAAGGATTTAAGTCAATACTTTCATTATCCAATACTGTTTATCCGATATTATGTTTGAACTCAACTCGATAGGTTTTAAAACGACCTTTTGTGAATGTACAATTAATTAAAGTGCATTCAGAGAAGTATATTATGGATTAATTGCATTTAATCGTACTCTTCTGATTTCTATTCAAGTAATAACACACGAAGATTCGTTAAATATAAAATAACGATGTCATTACTTGTTAACCTTAGTCTCAATTATTTCTGCTACTAGCTACTGTTATTTTATTTGTATTGTGCTTTTTAGAAGTAATGAATAAAGTCATTTGTTAGTTACAGACTCCCTAGAGCGGTCAGTATTCACTGACTGGTAAAATGTATTCATTTAAAAGGACTAGTTTTTCATGAAACACCAAATCCTTATAGACTTGTGTGTTTTGTCTATAAAGATGGCATCATCAAAAATCACTTTCCTACAATTCTTATCTAGGTAATGAGGTGCCGGTGAAATGTTCTATATGTAGTATATTAGATAATCTGACTTAAATATGCCAATATACATTCATGACAGTAAATATCGTGTAAAATTTAAAGGTTATAAAATTTTTGTCTTTAGAGATAATCAGAAATATGTTTCTTTCTTGACCAATCGTATCGCATCCTCCATAATCTTGTAAAGTTCTACTACAAGAAACTAAGATACCATGTATATATAGATTTCTGAGATGTAACAGGAGTGTTTGTGTGATACAAGAGGTCTGAAATGTTTTCCTCATTTGTTTGTTGAACATCTCGACAAGTGTTAGTGGTAGATGTACGCATGCATGTGTTTGTTAGACACCATGTCTTGGAAATTCGGTTGCAATGGACCGTTTTACCGATGAGCAACATGCCAAGTGCATCAAAGGCTTTTCGCATTCTCGCATGATAGTTCGCCGCACAGTGGTCCAAGATCCGAAAAACGTGATCGAAAATCGTTGTAATGAGAAATATCTGGGAGGTAGAAATTGTTACAAACACGTTTTCTGAGCTGTATTCAATTGTGTGGTAATTTTTTTTTAATAACGATTTCACATTCAAAACAAGGGTTACGTTACAGATTAAGACTTATACTGGTATACTATCAAAGTAGATGCGATGAAATACATAGAACACATAAATACAAAGGTATTGGTATACAAAGAGATATGATATACATGGTAAGAGATTGGTAAATATGGTATACAAAGAGATACAACCATATTAAAAAATTAGAATTTAACAAAAAATAAATAAAACGTCAAACTGAGTCATTCGAAATTTCATCTTCAGTATCATATTCTACGCTGTCCATTTCTTCTTCTTCTTCCTCCTCCCCTTCTTCTCCTTCTCGTTCTTCCTCTGAGATTGTTAGCAAGGCTAATATTTCGGGGTCTTTCAGATGTTCCTTTTTTTATCATTTCGAAAGATAGAACCAAAATAGGGGTCCGAACTGAGCAATTCTTTTAAATAAATCCCCGTTATTTTTTATTTTGGACTATTTTCTCGGATGGTGTTCTCTAAATCAACAAATTTCTTTATTTTTCATCTCTTGTGTCTTCGCATTGCCTTTCAATTCCCAAATTGGAAGGATTCCGGATATGAAATAAATTATGTTAAATTCGACAAATACTGCTTAAAAATAGCAGAATGGTACATCCATGTCATCCAACATGCCGGATGACACTAGATCCATGTATTAGTATTTTATGTACCTACAGAGGTAGGCATGTAGTACCAATTATATAGACTGATGTACCGTTCTGCTATTTCTAAGCAGGATTAGTCGAATTTAACAATTTATTTCATATTTTGATAAAATATCTCATTTAAATGTCCTAACACATGATCTTTTCGTTCATTGACTAATTCATCATTATTTCATGCAGCATCATGCGGGTGATTTTTACCGGGTTTGACATGGTAACGACACTTAAAAAATGCCTTAAACAATTAATAATAAAGTAAATAGTAACACTACACAGCTTAGAATAACGTCCAGAGAAAATACTTTTCGATAGTAGTTATGATACTTATGATTCAACAGCTTGTCACACTGATGGCAAAGAAAATACTGACGATAATTTACTTCGACGCAGAGATGCGTAGGTAAAACTAGGTACCATTAGAACGCTCACCCTTCAAGGAAATTATTGGGCTTTAATTCGTTGTGTAACTTCGCATAACATTTCTTACACAACCAACGTTTTACTAATAATAGAAGTAAAAATAGCATTTGTTAACATCTGTCCACAGTGTGGGTAATAATTTAATGCCCGCACGTGGAAAGATATTTCTAAGTACTTCAAGCAAACCTCTATTAACCTGGGATTAGCAATTTACTGTACGGGATACCTGTTCAGATTAGTCAGTAGAAGAAAGATAGTGAAAATATTTAAACAGTCGTCAACTAAAATTTTACTCCACTTTTAGGATTTTTTATAATTTTACAATAGTAATGGGATTTAAAACTAATGCATTTAAAATTAATACAATGCTTTAACTTTTATATACCACAATTTGAAAGATCTACGAGAAAGTAAAAAATTTGATTTTCGATCACGGTTTTCGGATTTTGGACCTGAACCACCGCACTAAACCTGGACCACGGTTTGGTGCGCCGCCTGTATTGAGCGCACTACCTTCTTCATGACACTAATCGGGCTTCTTCAGCAAAATTAATTAAAACATGGGTCGCTAAATTTGAAACAGAAGGCACTACCATTAATAAAAAACTAAGAAGTCGACCCAGAAGAACAAGAAGTGTCGAAAACGTCGAGCGTGATCGTGCAGCAGTGATACGTACGTCTCGCAATTCTGCACAAAAACATGAAATCTTTCGAAATTTACTGTCCATGACATTCCGGCAAAGGATTTAAACTTTCATCCTTACAAGATTCAACTGGTGCAAGCTTTGAAGGTTGAAGATTCTTCAATACGATCCGATTTTGGGCAACATTTATTTGTAAACTTTGAAAATTTTAATAAAACCTACATTTCTATTTACATGGATATGTAAATAAACAAAATTGCTATTATTGGTTTATAGAAAACCCTCAAGAGAAGCACCAAAATCTCTTACATGCTCCCAAAGTAACGGTATGGGCAGCAATGAATGCATCTGGCATAATTGGCTCTTACTTTTATGAAAATGTAAACGTTGTTGCATTCACCGTTAATTTTCTTAGATATAGAGACTGCTAGAAAATATTTTGGCATCAGAACTTCAAAACTGTTAATTAAATTTAAATAGAAAATGTAAATATATATCTTAACAACCCAGTTTTATTCGACCAAAAAGAGGAAAACATTCCTAGACACCTGCTATTAATATAGCATAAAAAATGAAACATGAAAGAAATCGATTTGTAGGCAGTAATTTCTTTATGTTAACCATAATTTTAAAATAATTTTAAGCAAAGAATATGGGCGGTGATTTATGGCAGAAGAATTATCTTCTTCGATTGCGCTGGGAAGTCGCACGTCTTCCTGCCCATTGTATTTTCTCATTTTGCTAGTGGAAATATACGAACAAATACCTTATATACGGGAATAGGGATCGTAACTCACCTCGTGGTAATTCCTGGAAATCTCGCCGCAGAAGGCCGTGGTGACAGGAAAAGCACTCGTACTATTGTGGAAAACTTCGTTCTCGTCTCCCCATAGCTCATCGCTGACGGTTTCCGCGCCAAGGCTGGCATTCATGGGTATAAAGTGGAGGAAGGTTTTCAGTGACGGGTCTTTGTTTCCCTGCCAATAAAGATACAATTTGTCGTTAACAATTTTCTCACAAAGAACCGCGCCAATCACAGCGAAAGGCCAAGTGACATTTCAGTTTTATATTAAACATCCATTAAGATAAAGTGTCGTCAATCATGTGTATGACACAGATGTGTTAACCATATGTATGGTTTGATGGTATTAATTACGTAATCGTTTTTTTACGCTTTAGAAGTTTTTAAATCCGCGGCAGCTAATAGGGTCGTATTAAGGTGACAGAAGTATAGACACGATTTAAATAGTAGTAGTTTCAATAGTATTGTAATATTATCTGTGAATAAGAATCACAATTCTGCTAGAATATTAACCCTATCTCCTGAAAGACAAACATTTTAGTTTTAATATGTTCTCATAACAGAAAGAAAGAGGGCATTTGGGGCCAGGTTGGGAGATCTCGCTGGCCATAAGATGGTTCTGCGTCCACTTAGTAAATAAATTGGGACAGTTTTGTTTAGGTATACTTGCAATAAAATAACATTACGAAAAGGACACTAATCTTATAGGAACTAGACCTCTGTGTAGGTTACGTCAGATAGTTAAATATATTTATCATACTACATACAGAGACATAAGCATATATCATTTTAATTTGGCTGTTCTCGAAGAGCTGTAAGTTTGATAAAACTCTGTATAAAAATTACAGCTACGTATCGGTTACAAGTTACTTATCAATAATTGTCGAAGACGTAGTAGTAGTGTCATAAATATATTAATTACATTCTATAACACGTTCACAATCTCTAGGCAATAAAGTAGTTCCAAAGTACTTTATAATATTTATAATCTTTCTTTTGTTCAAGAATGTCAAGAATATCAAAAAAATGTCAACGCGTTCCTGCTCAGGACTCAAATAAATGATATACCAGGGAACCAGGATGATACGTACAAATAATAACATTTTAGTATCCCGTCGTAATTCAAAGCACTTATGTGGTAATAAATAAATGCACACTGATAATAAATATATACTTGGTGTATTGCTATTCTTCTACTCTATTCTATTTACCCCAATGGGTCCTTGGAATACTGAATTGGTCCTTATTGGAGTACTTATAGTATTTCTTGGCTTGGCTCTAAATAATTTATAATACTTGTCTGATAGAAACAAAATAAAATAAGCCATAATATAGGTCCAGTTAGTTCAGTGATCGAACAAAATTTGGTAAAAATGTTTTAGAGAAATCCTGGCTACAGTATTTCAAAGACCTCTAGTATTACACAATATTTTCGAACAATATGTATGTATAAGGATAGTAAAATATAGTGGATAGTAAAATATATAATGTGAAAGGGCTATGGGGCAATACTCCAACGGCATCTAAATTGCTCTAGTTGAGACAGGAGTTACCAGTGGGTAGTTATTACGTGATTTGCACTAAACAGACGACATTGCTGTTAAAATCACCAGAACACTGTAGTCCTTATATAGTTCATTTCAATTCCTATACATTGAAATCATATAGTTTTAATACTTCTAAGTAACTTTTGAAATATATTGAGTGATATATCTTGTCCAAATAAAATTACTTTAGAGTTACTAGACCAATGACGTAGTATACGGTAGTACCGACTACCATGTGGTATTACTTATTTGTCACTTAGAGGTTTTTAGAATTTTCAAGTTTTCCAAAGTGGCAGTTAAGTTGTAGGAACTTTATCTTATCCTTTAAAATTGTCAATTACGCAACATTAGTTTAAAGTAAAAATTACATTTGCATGACCCATGAACAATTCTTCGAAAAGGTATGTAAGAAATATCGTAAATTCTTAGGTGATTTTCAAAGGGCTATAACTTAAGGGTAAAAATAATCTCAGCGCAATTTTAAAAAAAGCAAATTGAAGCTCCAAGTTTCTAGTTTTGAGATATTAAGTTCAAAATATTTTACCATCAGAAGTTTTTGAGTAACTATAAGAAAATTATAGGAAGAATATATAAAAAGAGGTAAGAAATTGCCCATTTATGGATATTCACTTAACTTGGCATAACTTAACGAATAATGGCTAGGCTAATGATGTTTATTTTCAAGCTAAAAGTATCCCAAAGAAATCCTATAAATTTCAAAACACTGCAATTTTTTTTCATTGTGTTGGGATTGATTGAATTTGTCGTTGTTGCTAAAAATCAATTAATTCAAGGAAGAATTTTGCGTTTCTTATTCATCTTCTGATGTTGAAAACGTTTTTTTTAGCAATAATCCATATTTTTAAAAGATGGATTAATCCATATCAAAAAATGTTAATTACTGTAAGGTAAGAAATTTTCTGTAATTAATTACTCAGGAAACAACATTTCCCAAGTAAATAATTGCCAAAGTCAAAGCTGACTTTTTTGCTTTGAACGACGATAACTCAACGAAAAATTATCGTACAAGATTATTAGACCAATAAAATTAAAAAGAATACAATTATATAAAAAAATTTAGAATGAAATAACTGAATAATTATGATTCAATAAGATTATTGAAGTTCCTGGACTTTTTGAAAAGCAGGCAATAATTTGGAAATTTTCATTTCCGATGGTTTTCTTCTGACACTCAAAAATTACTGATGGTAAAAAATTTTGAACTTAAGATTTGAAAACTAGAAACTTGATACTTCAATTTGCTTTCTTTAAAATTACTCTGCAACTATTTTTCTCCAAGATACAGCCCTCTGAAAATCACCTAAAAATTAGAAACTTTTTTACATCCCTTAATTTTTGTACCTAGTGTACATAAGATTGTTCATTTGGGTCTCCTATTCGTAGTAGAGCCATGACATAAACGTTCCTCTAACTGGTGACAAACACTTTTAAGCTTCAATGCCAGTGATTGCTGCTGAGAGGTAGTTACGAAGCGAAAAACGTAAGTTTAAGAAAGTAATTAATATTCCTTGATATAGATGAATCTCATTTAAATTACTAAAATCACCGATTAAAAGAAAAGTGCTTGTATTTATTATATCATTTTGTACATGAAAACTTTTATGTTAATTTAATTAATATTTATGAAAATTAATTCCATCCCTGCTGGTAGTAAAATAATGCAACTGAATCTTGGTAACCGCAGGAGTACTAAAATATATTCCAGCTCACAGAAATACTAAATATATATCTGTATTTTTTATCCTTACTAATTTATATGCGGGGCAGTTCATTTGAATTCTATTAACGTGATAAAAAACTTTTCTTGTTACCTGAAAAACATAACTAACCGTCCTGTTCTTGGCGGCACAAGCCTCGTGGTGTTGCTTGACAAATCTGGCGTGTTTCTCGTACTCCCAAGGGTTGTGGGTCCGTGGAAATTTGAAGGCGCAACAGTGGTAGGGGTAGGTTAACCACGCCTCTTTGATAAGCTGAAGAAAACAATTCGATTAAAAGTATAGATGAGGCCGTCTCGTCTTGCTGAAATGAATTTTAATATCGTAAATAGGTTCTAAATTTAGCCCATCGAATTAATCAGAATGACGGTTTAAGCCGGAGGCTTTATTTGCTTCCAATTAAGTAAATTAATATGCAAGAAATGTAGTTTAAGGCTTGGAAAGAAAGAAATGACAGGTTCGTGGCTGTGTTCGACGGAAATGATTAAAATAATATAATTTGATATACGGTTATGAAAAAGTTGAAACGCAGATACAATTCGTTTAGAAAGTTTTATGTTTACCAGGTATGTCAATACGAAAATGGAATTTGACCATAGATGGCTTAGCTGCTAATGTAGTTATCGTCATACCACGTCATTGGCGCCATTTTCTTGTTTTGACATCTGATAGGTAAAGGTTTTTATCTCACAACAATACAAGTTTCATACAACTACATCGTTTTTAATAGCGTTAAACATGTCGAATTTTATGCCTGTAAACTACGATTTGGTGACAGCATTGATTTTCTGTTACCGTTTGAAGAGAACTGCTGCAGAATCACATCGAACGTTCGTCGAAGTCTACGATGAGTATGCTCTTGGTAAATCACAGTGCTTTGAGTGGTTTAAAAAATTCAAAAGCGGCAATTTTGATGTGAGAAACGAAGAACGTGGAAGCCCACCGAAAAAGTTTGAAGATGGCGAATTGCAAGCATTGTTGGATGAGAATGAGGCCAACCGCAAAAAGAACTCGCTGATCAATTAAATGTGACACGAGAAGCCGTCTCCATACGTCTGAAAGCCATTGGAAAGATCCAAGAGATAGGAAAATGGGTTCCACATGAATTGAATGAAAGACAGCAGGAAAACCGAAAAACCATTTGCGAAATGCTGTTTGTTAAGTACAAAAGACAGTCATTTCTCCATCGAATTGTGACTGGCGATGAAAAGTGGATATATTTCGAGAATCAAAAAGCGTAAAAGATCATGGATAACTCCAGGCGAACCATCGACATCGACTACAAGGCCAAATCGCTATGGACTGAAGACAATGCTCTGTGTTTGGTGGGATCAGAAGGGTGTGATCTATTATGAGCTGCTAAAACTTGGCCAAACCGTTAATACTGCAATAGCATTACTACTGTAATAGCATTACTTGAAAAACGACCAGAATATAAAAAAAGTCAACACAAAGTGATTTTGCTTTATGCTAATGCGCCATCACACACAGCAAAACCGGCGAAGAAAACGATTGAGGCGGTTAGTTGGGAAATACCTTCGCATGCCGTTTACTTACCAGACTTCCGCCCGATTACTACTTATTTGCATCAATGGGACATACACTTGTTGAGCAGCGCTTCACTTCCACGAAAATGTACAAAAATGTACAAAAATGGCTCGATGACTGGTTTGCCTCAAAGGAGCAAGAATTTTTTTGGGATGAAATCCACAAATTGTCAGAGAGATGGGAAAAATGTATAGCAATGAGCAATAAAGTAGTTTGGACACACAGAAATTAGAACACCCTTCACCAGAAAGCCTACAAGCAGGTTTTGTGTAGGGGAAGGTTACATATATAAACGCAGACAAACACCCAGCCCTGAGGGAAGTGCCAAGTTCCCTCTGGTGAGAATCGAACTCACGCAGACAATGTGCCCAGTATTTGGCCCGGTTGTCACCCTGTTACCAAATACCAAGTCAGCACCACCGCGGCACCATGAGAATAAGACCATGCGTCACCCATCCATGTCGCAACCGTGCAATCCGTTGCTTGACTTCGAACAACGCAGGTCCGACAATGAACAGAGTACGCTGCCTCATCCTCAATACTTGGAGTAAAATATTTTTTATCATTTTCATATAATAAACGTGCATTTTCTATACAAAAAATTTGTGTTTCATATTTACATACCTGGTACGTTATTTTAAAAAATAAAGTTTTCAGTTTAACTTAACATTCTATATAAAAATAGACAAGGGACGTGCTTTAGTGTCTTAACGCGAAATGTGCTTTAGTTGGAGGTTGAGTTTGTGCATGACAGAGGAAACACCGTTAAAATCTGTTAGCAAATTACTATTTCTCGCTAAAGTAGCTTCATAAGCAGAGTGAGCGTTGATAGAATAATTGATTAAGGAGATTCTGTAGAGATTTTGGTGCTAATAATATTATTTTTCCACAAGTATAACGAAGATGTTATGTAGTCTCATACAGCAACAAATACCGATAGTTACCGGTATGACCTTTGATTACCACGTGAGCCACAAGAGCCTTAAACGAGATAGACAGCTGTTTGTTTAGTATACAGTCAGTCGTTACATCATATGTGTACTAGCCCCTTCAATAATTGACCGCCTTCTGAGGACGACTTATAATCTAAAGACTGCAATAGGATCAGTACCGGTTCTATAGGATCTTTCAATAAGGACGCTCGATTTTTAAATGTAAATAAAACAAGTTGTGTGCGAGATATGTACTAATTCTTTTTTATTTGAAAGAATGTCTTATGGCATTAAGGGAATATAACGTCGTTCAAATATCTGCCGCGGCTTTGTTTGGTGGCACGTATTCAGGAGGTCCAGTTTTCCATGACTTTGTCGCATAAATCTTGCTGAATTTGCTGAATGGTTTTCATTATGTTAACTGTGAAGGCATCAGTTGTTTGCGGTTTATTCGCATAGACCTGCGATTTAAGATAAACAACAAAGGAGAAAAATCTAAAGGTATTAAATCGCACAATGTCGGTGGCCACTTCACATCGTCGCTGCGCGAGATAAGCATGCCCTCAAATCGCTCGTGCAGAATGACCATCTTGGCATGCGCTGTGTGGCACGTAGCACCGTCTTGTTGGAATCACATGTTGTCGGTATCCATTACATCGATCTGTATCGCTCGCCGTTTACAGTTATGGCAATGCCAGTTTCATTTTGCAAGAAATACTGACCGCACCAAATAGTGACTTTCTCGGAATGCATGTGGTGCTGGCGTATCTCATGTAAATTAAGCGGATATCTCACATAGAACCTGTTTTATTTACGCTTAAAAATCAAGCATCCTTATTGAAAAACCCTTTGTTTAAGTGAAACATAACGAGCTGAAGTTTCGATGATGATTGGCTATGAAAGCAGGACCCGTACAAACGCTTAAGTTCATAAGTTGTATACTTAATAATAAGTATCTTGACTAATACACTCTCAACTATAAGCAAAATGGAAGAAATTTAAGAATGTTGGAAATGGGCAAGACGACTGTCAGTCGGTAATAATCCGTCATCCTGTCATTCCGGAAGATACACAATTGGATGTTTACTAGCTATGCAGGAAAACCCTCATTAACATCTCTGAAGCGAAAACGCATTGGAAAAAACGAATAATGGACACTGTGAAGGATTCACATTTGTCATTCATGTATCTACTATAAAGACACGTGTTTTCCATCGATGGCGATGCACATGCTGTGTGAATCGACACGCGATAAGCGGATCGACAGCGTGTGTATTGCAGGTTTATGTAGTTGTGACAGGTGAAATATTTCTGTTTGTTTTATAAACAAGCACAATGCATAAAACAAACAAAGGCACATTTGACGATTACAATACAAAGTATAATTAGTTCACGAGCTTTGGGAATATGATTTCGACCGCAGAGTAATAGCTTTTCAATTCCCCAAATAGGTTATCATCCTTCTCGGTGAATTGACATTATTAAAAGTATTAAGTACTGAAGAATCGATGTACAGGTAAAGTCAACGTGTGGATAGGAATTGTTGATACTATAATTGTAGCACCATTTTACTTTTCCGCACTTCACTATACGCGGAAAAATAATGTAATCGCGTAAGAAATTTTTTTTTCCTAAGGTTTATTTTTCGTTTTTCGGCCTAAAAACTAAGAGAAAAGGGTTTTACAGAATTTTTTGGCGTGTCGTTGCGTTAATAAAATTTCTTTTTAGCACGATAACTCAACTAAATCGTGTCGGATCGATCGGGTTTTGACTGATTCTGATCGGGGACATCTCCCAAATGACACCTATTGATTTTGAGGTGGGTGGATAGAACACACTCTACCATGTTCATGGGTCACGAGGAGGCACAATGGTGGATTATTTGAGAAATTTTTTTTGTTAGCACGATCACTCAATTAAATCGTGTTGGATCGATCGGGTTTCGGCTAATTCTAATTAGGGACGTCTGCCAGACGACATCTATTGATTCTGAGGTAGATAGGAACCCCCACCTTGTCCATGGATCATGAGAAAGCACGATGGTGGACTATTTGAAAAAAGTAAAACTGTCGCATAAAACACATATTCTGCATTTATGTGTTGGTTTATTTTTTCTCGGCCACTCAATTTCGAGATAGAAATGTTCTACGTGCGGAAAAGTCCGTTTTAAGGTTTTAAATCTGTTTATTTTATTGATGGTCCGTGAACTATTGAAGAAACTTGGTGTTGCTACAACAGCACATCATTCCCTCACCTGTAGCATTGCACCCAAATAATGAAAATCCCCCAAATACTAGAACAGACAAAACAATACCTACATGATAGAGCACTACCATCATTCCTAATAAGTGTAATGTAGAAGAGGAGTTATTGAGTGATCAGCTAGATCTCCTTATCTAATTCCGTTGAACTATTTTTTGTGGGCTTACCTTTAATGTAATTTTAATAAACCAAATATTATTGAAGCACTAAAGACACGATTTTGAGCGAAATAAGAATAATTAATACTAAATATAGTTTTACAAGAATTGCAGCCTTGACTTTAACACATTATTAACAACTAAGTGGCAGACAAATTCAATACATAATTTAATAATTTCTGTTCTAAGCAATTAATTAAAATATATGTTATTTTCCAAAACAATTACTACATAACCTACTATAAAACTTCCATATATAAAAAATAAAATCTCTTCAATAGCAACATCGGATAAAGGAGTTGTCATTTAAAAAATCTGCCGATGACGATATAATCCCGACAATGATGATAAAAAAAAAAATGCATACAGCTTGTCAAGAATAGGAACAAGTCTCAAAACTACTATATCGGACCGCCCACGAGGTGCTCAGTAAATAGCCTGGTCTTTACTCAGTCAAATTGAGACCCTTGCACAGTGTTGTCGACAAATATACATACTATTCATTTCATCGCTATTTGCAATAAATTCTCTCTCTTAACAAACTCTCTTATCGTGTTGATCAACGGAATAGTCTACCTGAACCTAGACATAAAACAAGCCACGGCATGTTTTGAGATTTTTTATTTGGCAAATAGCGATGAAATAAACTATACATTGAATGTGGATGTACGAGTACACAGAGTTCGATCTGGCCGCGCGTAAAGTGGCTTTTCCCTCCGAATGCCTCATTCTTCCTTCTACGCATGCATAGAGAATCTCACACTTTTTCATATTCTTGACAAATTATATATCAAATAATGCGAATTAAAGAGAGAATTGCCCCAGTATTTCTTTCTTACTCGCCTGGTAACGCTTTTATCGAATCTACACATACTCACTGTGTAGAAATATTTAAACTTCTCAACTATATTAGATGATTCTGTGAAAGATATTTTATTGTTTTGTAACTTTACGACAACCCCTTTGTTTCAACTTTAATATCCGAGAACAGTTGCTGGCCTGTTTGTATTGCTTCAGATTCTTGAGAATCCAATTATAAAATAAAAGTTATTATTTCGAAAGTATTTACTGTAATATAATACTGCTTCAAGTTCCGTTGCCCTTCTGGTTGATAATAGTTTCAGATGGTAGTCGGATTTCTGGGCAAAATTCCACGAATGTATTTAGAGACTTGACAAAAACCTTTTTTAGTGTAGGCTATTATGAACTACTCAATATATAACTTCTAATGCTATATACTGAAGGGCCTTTCAATAAGGACGTTTGATATTTAAATGCAAATAAAACAAGTTATGTGTGAAATATCCACTAATTTTTTTTTATTTGAAAGAATATTTTATAGAATATAATGTCGTTCAAATTTCCGCAGCGGCTTTGCTTGGTGGCACGTATTCGGAAGTTCCAGCTTTCGATGAGTTTGTCGCATAAATCTAGCTGAATTTCTGGGATGACGTTCGTTATGTTGACTTTGAGGGTCAATTATTTGCGATGTATTCGCTTAGACCTTTGATTTGAGATTCCAGCCCAGGCGAAGCCCCAAAGGAAGAAGGCGTTAAATCACACGATTTCGGTGGCCAGTTCACGTCGCCGCTGCGCAAGATAACTATGCCCTCAAGTCGCTCGTGCAGAATGTTAATCATGGCATGCGCCGTGTGGCATGTGGCGCCGTCCTGTCTGGACCACATGTGGTCGGTATCCATATCACCCACTTTAGGCCTCAAGAAGTTGCTTATTATCGATCTGTAGCGCTCGCCATTGACGGTTATGACAATGTCAGTTTCGTTTTGGAAGAAGTAGGGACCGATGACCCCGCCACACCAAATTTCGCACCAAACAGTGACTTTCTCGGGATGCATTTGGTGCTGGTGTATCTTGTGTCGATTGGTATCGTCCTAAATCTAACAATTCTGCTTGTTCACATATCCATTCATCCAAAAATGGGCTTCGTCGCTAAGGACGATATTTTTGGCAAAATTTGTGGCAACTTATAACTGCTCCAGAGCACAATCAGTGAATACACGGCGTTGTCGATGGTCGTTTACTTTAATCTCCTGTCCCGATGCAAAATTCGCCAAGTTGAAGTCGCAGGAAGAGCTCGAATTTTTCCCGTACACCCTCACGCACAGCAGCGATGTTTTCAGTAGATGTTCCATTTAGGTGACGTACGGGTGTCGGTTTATTATTTATCAAACCGGTTGACTCGAATTTTACCACCAGCGTAGAATACTCGACCGGGCAAGGCGATTGTGGCGAGAATAAAAACACGTAATGCGCAGAACGTTCCTCGAACGGAACACTGATTTTTAAAATAATTTGATAATTTGCATACGCTGTTGAACGCTATAGCCTTCCATGGTGATTTGCCATACACTACAAATAATTGATGATAGATTTTGTAGATGTTGCTTTAACAACATGGCCGCTATAATCTAAGAAATTTCGAGCGTCATTATTGAAATACCCTATACAATGTAATATGAACGAGGATTTGTTGATATATCCATAGCCTACTATAGAATTTATTCTTAACTATTCTTTTAAACAATTTTTCTATTTTTATTCTCGGTTTCTATTTTTAAATAAGTATATTTAAAAATAGAAACCGATTTGTGTTAATTTAATTTATTTGATAATGACGCTTTAATAAAATTCGTTTAAATAAAACAAAATGAAACTAATTATAGTAGTAGATATTGATGCCAACTTAATCTTAAAATATCAAGAAATATTCTAGTTAATTTGTTTTAAATAAATATATATATATATATATATATATATATATATATATATATATATATATATATATATACAGTGCTATTCAAAAGTCCCCTCCCCCCCTCTTATCTTTTTCAAATGTGTCTGCGGAAATAGCCCTACATTCTGTAACAATACGTTGTTTTAAAACATCAATATTGTCAGGCTGAGTGGCGTAAACCTTCGATTTAAAATACCCCCACAGAAAAAAATCTAAAGGTGTGAGGTCCGGTGATCGAGGCGGCCATTCCATTGAACCTCGTCGTCCAATCCATCTACCAGGATATTCTTTATCCATATACCGTCTTACTGCACCGTAATAGTGTGGAGGAGCACCATCCTGCTGGAATGTTATTTCCAAAATGTCGAATTCATCTTGATTATCTTCCAAAATTTCAAGGATTAACAGTTCTATTGCATTTTGCAACATCTGCAGATACACCTCACCGGTTAAGTTGGTATTTAAAAAAACAGGTCCAACGATGTGGTTTCCCAGTATACCTGCCCAAACATTGACAGATTATTTACTATCCAACTATCCAGGCTTGAATTTAAAATTTTATTATTAACTGATTTAATTCATCACAGCTTTGCGGTTTTTGAAAGCCAGTTGTCAAAACTGCCGTAAACAGACACAATATTTGTATCATTGAATAGGTTTTCTCGATTCCTTTTAAAAGAGGTGTCGCTTGCCATAGGGTTCCATTTAAAATTATTGGTCACAATGACCTTGTGACGTCATCTTTGACGCATATACGTCATCTATCATCACTAGTAGGGAATTTTACAACCCTTAATATTCAGTTACCAAATTTCACTAGTTTATGTATAATCGTTCCAAAGATAAGAGGTGGGGAGGGGACTTTTGAATAACACTATATATATATATATATATATATATATATATATATATATATATATATATATATATATATATATATATATATATATATATATATATATATGATTCAGAATACTATATTCTTCAGAAAATAATATTAACTTTCAAGTGGAAATATGGCCTATTAGCGTCACCTTCCACGAGGTTATAACCTATATTTAACACAACCTCGACGATTGAATTAAATGGAGTATTCAAATTTCTTAAAGGGGTATTAACGAGGGAAATATCGAGATCCCTCGCGTGATCTGAAAGCCTCAAATCCAGAAAATATAAAAATAACGAGTTCTCGCGTTCCACATCGAACCCGGCATTATGCTAATAGGGAGATTTCGTTCGCGGTGGGCCATAATTCAAACGTTATTCTTTGCATCTTTATCTTGATCGATCTAGTTATATAGAGTCTAAAGTAAAGCCTTACCTGGAAATTAAAGACTGATGGAAATACCTTCAGCGACTTGGTGTTTTGCACTTTAAGGATGTCGATTTCTCGAAGGCCTTCCGTGGGCAGGAACGTGATGGCGGTGTTGGATAGGTCGCTAAAAATAAGATCAAGTACGCGTTAGTCATGTTGTATACAGCGGATTAAAGCTAATGAACTTGATATGATATAATTAACCTTAATATTGCAAGGATTAAGTATTCAGAATGATAAATGCGAGTATAGTGGTGATTTTCATGCAAAGGCAACAAAATTGTGTTATATAACGGAGAGTAATAGGCAGCAACGTCATTAATTGGAATTCTTCTGAAAAACCTGATCAGTGAAACAAGAAAATACATTCGACGACAACCATGGAATAATCTGGAATATTTCATTTCATTCCAATACATATCGTTACAACTAACGTGTAGAATATTTGACTACACGAAGGAAATCTGTATTTACTTTGTTATAATTAATATGATACTCAGCCGGCTGATGTGGGCATCAAACCCACGCGTGGAATACTCTGAGCAAGTAATTTAAGTCAGCTCCAAGCTCCAAGTATCGTTACCCCAAGTCAATCCAAAGAACTTGGATCTTCTTTAAGGTAATTATAGGATAATTTACCTTAATTTGATCTGGCCACATTTTTAACATACACGACAATCCGCATTCAAATCCGAGGTCAAGTAGTCCTGCGAAAGAGCCCTGACGAATTATTACCGGTATTCGATCTTGAACTAGAAATTCTGGCGCCAAAGGTGCCAGCGTAGTCCACTACACCACTTGATTTTAGATCACTTGACTTTGACGTAGTCTGCGTCCACGTAAACCATTTGATATCTCTCATTGTGTGCACCACTGCGGAAACATTGAACTCATATCAACATTGAATTGGTATTTAGGAGAACACAATAGAGCTACGAGTATGACCAGAAAGAAAGAGAGAGGGAGATACATATCACCAACTATATTTAGTATCCTTGGAACTATAAGACCTACATTAGGAGTTGGCTATCGTTATAACTGAAGACCTGTGGAGAACAATGGACGAAATTATATACAAGGTGAACTGCAAGGGATAGTGTCATTAGAAGGCAGATTAAGAGATTAAGAGATACGAGATTAAGAGAAACCAAGAGAGATTTAATTAAGAGATTAAAAGAGTTGATCCAGATATCAGGGAGATGTTAATAAATGCAGCAGAATAACTCACTAAAGAATGGACACCTGTGTTGGTTAAAGGGATGATCAATGCTGTTGCACTGACAAGAAAAGTATCGAAATAACATATAACTTCTCTAGTTGAAGATACTCGGTACTGTGCTCGATACTTTATACTAGTTGAAATACTCGGGGACTACTGATATACAAAGCCCTAGAAGACACAAAAAATGTATCCTGTTTGTTTTGAGACAATCATAAAGAAGTATCAGGCGAAACGAGGAGAAAACTCTTATGGAATTTATAGCACAGAAAAATAATAGTATTAAAAGTAGATAAGGTCAACGTAATGAAGAAATAAGAATACCATAACCACATAAAAACGCAGAAACCATTACAAACATTATATCAATCTAGAGAGAAAAATTGGAAGGTAGATAAAGACATATATAGATTTTCTGTCCCTAAAACATTATACCAAGCTGAAGGAGGGCTTCAAAGAAGTACATCAGCTAGATAGAACACAGGTATGCTACAACTTTACGTAGACAATACCAGAAGGTGTGTAAGATATTCGACAGACTTTGTCAATATTTTAAAGAAGTAACCAGTAGTGATATAGTTGGGTAAGTTTGGATGTGGAATCGTGCCTTACCAAAAATAGATATTTGATTTGATCAATGATTGATTGATTCACCAGTATGAAGAATATTACCAACTAATACCCAATGCTTAACGTATTGACAAAGACTGTATTGTAGTTGTTTGCCGAACTTCAAAAAAATTTTCTTAAAAATGTAAATAACTCGATCAAGTATAAATCAGAATGTGAAAGACATTGGCCGAACGAGACAGATCATTCAGATCAAAGTAAAGAACATCACAAAATATATACTGAAGATTCATATACAGATAAATGGGCAGGATTAAAAAAACACCTTTATAACAACCAAAACCATGGAGTTGATTTTGAAAACGCGAAAATATTGGACAGATAATTTTAATAGAGAGATCTAATACAATCTTAAAAATTCATGAAAATCGGGCAAGCACCATTGGTTTGAAAACCTACTGTAAGTCAAACATAATATATGTCTGAAGAAGTTTCACGGTGAATTACAAGGAGCAGACGACACTAACATCAGTATTTGGACAACTTATGAAGGACGTAACAGACTGAATGATTAATTAAACATGACTGAGTGATTAACTAAACATCAAATAAATATCGAAGTGCAAAGGCACTTCATATGAAGATGTTATCCACATTAATGTGTCCAAAGCTTTTAATCCGTCACGTAAAATTCTATTATCTAAATCGAAATTGTATGATGTTTTTAATAAAAGTATATAGTTTTAATAAATGTATTAAAATATGTAGACATAAATATACAAAGTGAAATAGTATGCAGTTCCGCAAAGTTCAATTATGAATCTCTTCTTTTTCACTATTTGTATCAATAATTTAACTGAACTTCTTAATATACATTATTTAATGCACATTAAGAAGATTTTCTTGATTTAATGTGTGGGTTATTTGCAAATATTTATTCTGTATATTCTGAGTTGTGTTCCTCTTTAAAAATATCGTTGTATATTTCATTTACCTATCTTGCATCTTCCATTTTAATGTTTCGTTTTTTTTCAATCTTGTTAGTATTGTCACGAACGCCTCGAGCGATCCCGAACGCCGGGTATATTCGAAACCATCAAGAGCGTGTGGAGTTGACTTCCAGTGCGTTCTATACTAGAAGGTTCGCCAAAGTTCTTTATCTAGAAATGTCTGAAGAGACATTGTGTAATACAGTGCAAAAATTAGTTAAAGTAGATAGAAAGTTA
This sequence comes from Rosalia funebris, assembly GCA_037954035.1. NCBI lineage: Eukaryota > Metazoa > Arthropoda > Insecta > Coleoptera > Cerambycidae > Rosalia > Rosalia funebris. Next base: position 13,141,171 of record JAZFAV010000034.1, on the reverse strand, counting down.
GTTAGTTAGTTGGGCTTGTAAATAGTTGATTTGTAAATAAGTGTTCTAAATAAAGAACTTTCTAGTAAATTCGTTACAGTATATCCTGATTAGTGTCTATAGAGATTCTTAGTGCCTTTAAAGTATGGAAAGGTATTTATATAAGTTTTTAAGCTTTGCAAGTAAACTACTTTACCTACGTATATATCGCTTGCTCAGTGCAATACTGAGACATCTGCCAATAATTCAAAATTATGGATAATATCGCTATGGCCAGCAAAATCCCGTATGTGTTCAGTGAACCAATGTTAAAGCAATTATAGCAGACTGAAAGCAATTTAACTAATAATTATGCATTCTTTTTTGAAGTAAATGGACAATACATCCGCGCTTGTAAAGATTTTTTTCAAAAGAACATTAGACGTGTGCAACAATACCATATCCACAATTAGAAAGAAGACCAACTCCGAAGGATTTCTAGAGAGTGAAAAAAGAGGAAAGCATAATAATCAAAATATAGTCAGTGAAACTACAAAAGGGAATGTAAGAGACCACATTAATCTCTTACCAAGAATTGAATTACATTATTGTCGTTCCCAAACAAAAAAAGAATATTTGGATGGTTCACTGAATATTTCTACAATGTACAGATTATATACTGAGTATTGTAAAACAAACAATTGGACAACAGCGAAAAAATATTTAACGAGGAATTTAATATAGGATGTTTTGCTCCTAAAAAAGATCAATGCGCAATATGTGCTCAGTACCAAAATGGGAATGACATTGAAAAAAAACAATATGCAAGAAAAATACGATACACATTTACAAGCAAAATGTTAAGAAATAAAAAAAATAAAGACAAAGAATTATCCATGAAAGAAAATTCAAGCCTCCTTGTGTATTGTTATGATCTACAAGCCGTAATTCCATTGCCATGCGGAGAGATATCGACTTTCTCTTATAAAAGCAAACTTAAGGGCATAAACTTTACAGTATACAGCATTACCGATAAATCAGGTGTATTTATAAAATTTTAAAAAATGATTGTCGTAGTAAATATATCATATTTTTTTTGCCGATAATTGCGTTGGGCAACATAAAAATAAGTTTGTCCTTTGTATGTATCTGTACTGTTTAAAAATGTTAGATATAAACTTCGTTACCCCTAAGTATTTAATTAGTGGTCATACCCAAAATGAGGGAGATCAAAATTGCACTCGTGTATTGAAAAACAAAAAGCAAGAGCGCTGAGAGGTGGTCCCATCTTTATTCCATCTCAGATGGCAATGATTACAAAATTGGCAAAAAAAAACGAGCTCTCCGTACAAAGTATACCAAATGACAATAGATGAATTTTATGACTGGAAGAAGGTCTGTGATGAAATGGGAGTTAACTTCAGTTTACAAGAACAATATGACAATTGGAATGACGTTAAGGTTTTTCGGATGGAGAAGGATGTGGAAAACAGTGTTTTTTATAAAACAAGCTATACAGAAACAGAATATAAAGTTAAAAGTTATAAATATTAGAAAGAATCCCAGACGAATATTAAATATAAACCTCTCTTTGCCTTTAGCTTACAAAACTGCGCCGAAAATATCAAAATTAAAACATCAACATCTACTTTCTCTTTGTAATGAAAACAAAATTAAGAAGGAGTATCAAGATTTTTTCAGAAACTTGACAGCAGAGTGAACTTTATTAACAGCCCTCTATTTTTGCACTTAATGTTTTTAATGTTCTTTGCTACAGAAATTTTGAATAAATATTTATAAAAAGTAGGCATTTTTTATTTAACCCAAGACACTATCTTAAAATACTTTTCATTGCTTTGGTGCAATACTGAGACATCTGCAAGAATTAAAAAAAAATACTTAATATAATTTTTTTGTGACTCTGCCGCATATCAATGTTAAGTTAAATTTATAAAAAAAATGTGCAAGAAAAATTATGAAATTTCAGTTAGTTTACAATTTACAACAAAAGCAAAAAATCGAAAATCTTTGAAGTTCAATTTCTCGAAACTACCTTGTGCATTTGTCTCAATGTTCTACTGGATAAGCGATACATTTTGGCGATGGACTGGGGGATATGTGACGCATTGCTTAAATTATATATGGCTGCACATAGTTTGTCAGGTATCTATTTTATAGAGGGATACATTTTCATTACCTAGGTTAACTTTGCGTATTAATATTAAGTGCACTCTATAAAATTTAATCTACGTCGGTCTTTACGATCCATAAACACCGAAATTATATGGCGGTTCGGCTGCTGCGATGGATTTTCCCGTAATGTTGGTAAAAATAAAATTAGAGCCGTCTATTCGTTTATACTGCTGCACATGAATTTACGTTGTGCCAGCGAATGAGTGTAAATTAGTTCGAACATAACTTTGTAATAACATCTATCTAAGTGCGAGAGTGAAATTATATTTTGTGATATATCTGGAAGAGACTATTACACATTAGAAATACACCCAACGGTGGCCCAGAGACTGATAAATAGTCTTTGTATGCTTACACAGTTATGCTGTACGTAATGAACAAACTTTGCACCATATATTGGTGGAAATATTCTCAGAACAAGTAGGTTAAGTCAACGGATTTAATGAAGTATGTCTGGGAAATGAGCTTTGCGCTGCAGCGTTCCTCCAATTTTCCTAGTTGGAACTAATATATATGAAAAATATCAAATGGTCTTACCACTCAATAAAACACCTTCACCTAAAGTTTGCTTTCGTGTGGTTAGGCGGAAGTCCAGTAATTAAAAAGGCCGACATGAACAAGGTCTTTTAATCCAATTATTTTCAAAGAAAATCTATTTTAAACAAGGATTTTATACCTGAATTAGATATTTATATTGACACGCTTTTCCTTTTTCGATTTTCTTCGCTCATTATATTTCCACTTCAACTCCTGGGTTTATAAAAGCGAAGAGCAGATGGCAGCCATTTTCTCGAACCTGACTCTTCTACTACTACACTGGCACTATGTGGATGTACTGAATAAATTTAATCAACTGTGGAAATCAATGTACATCTGCTATTTCTGGCCAATAATGCTCCTTCAGAATATGTTGCACAATCTTATCTTCTATATCTTTCCACATGCCCTCCATAATATGAGGGCGATTCTTTATCTTACGAAATATCGTAAGTGCTAGTCCCAATTAATATCACTAAATTAGTGCTAGACAGGCTCACGCTATTTTATTGCAGTTATTACTATCTTTATTTGTGTGCGGTCATTGATTTTAGGCCACCTATCCTTGTGGCGTTAGCTCACAAGCTTATATAATTTCTTTTCATGGAATTTCGAGTGGCTTTTCATTATTATTTCTACTCTCGATCTCAGTAAAGGTATGTAGATAAGCCAATTTCTGTATATCTTGCAACTTTACTGTCATGGTTTCTTGTTTGAATTTAAACCATCAGAAAACTGTTTCATATGTTAGTCTCACTATAGTAGTGTACAGGATTATCCACATAACATTCTACCCCCCTTAACTGTTTTATTTGTTGAAATAGAAAAAAATGGTAAATACGAAAGTTGTAGGAAATTTTATTGCCATCTCAGACATGTATTTAGAAAAACAATCGAATCTCGCGTTTCGGAGATCTAGACCAAAATTATGTTTTTTAAATGGAACAAAAATTTGAAACAATAATTACGAGAATTGTTATAAAGAGAGTTTGACTTTGACAGCTTTTCTGAGGTATTAGTTAATAAGTCCTGACCTAACCCCACTAGATTTCTTTCTGTGGGGAACTTTGATAGATCGCGTATATACGGAAAGGTCAAATAACGTAGAAGAAAAAAATATATCGGGAGATCAGAGACATGAACGAGACATGGTATATTGGCTTACAAACGAAATTTGTTAAGGAGGTATGCTCTCTGTATTGCACAAAACGGAGGTATTATAGAACACCTTCTATAATTTATAATTAAATTAATTAATTTTTAATAAAATGTTACGTTCTATTCAGAAATATGCTTTTTAATATAATTATGATAACATCAAAAATAAAATATAATTTAAACTTTCAAACTCTGCTTATAACAATTCTCGTAATTATTGTTTCAAATTTTCCATGGCGATCTTGATTTTGTTTAATATTCCATATTTCAAAGGGCGATACTGTGCAAACTACTAGAGCAAAGATATAACATGTATATATTGTTGTAATCGGAAAAGCACGCAGATTTCAAAAATAAACAGTGTTCCATTTAAAAAACATAAGTTTAGGCTAGATCTCCTAAACGCGATTTAGATTCGATTGTATTTCTAAATACATGTCTGAGATCGCAGTGAAATTTCCTACATCTTTCGTATTTATCATTTTTTTCTATTTCAAAAAATAAAACAGTTAAGGCGGGTAGGATGTTATGCGGATAACCCTGTACATCTAAAAGATGGTCTTGAGGCTTAACCCCTATGACCTCCGTATTGCACGATGGCACTGTTATGGTGTAGTACAGCTCGTCAAGAATAGGAACAAGTCTAAAAACTGCTATATCTGACCGCCCACGAGGTGCGTAGTAAATAGCTTGGTCTTTATTCACTCCCATTGACACCTTTACAGAGTGAATATCGATGAATATATATTGAATGCGAATGTTCACAGAGTTGATCTGGCCGCGCGTAAAGTGCATCCTCTTCTCTCCTAATGCTGCCTCACTCTTTGTTATACGCAATCATAGAGAATCTCACACTTTTTCCTATTCTTGACGAGCACTACATCCTTTGTTTATTTTGTTCTGTATATACACTCGCCAATTCAAGTTGTAATCGGAAATACTGGAGTGTTGTTAGATACGTTGTAACTTGTGACATTTTCAAATTGTCGTGGAATGAATTTCTAATAATTGTCATGGCATTTTATATAATATCTCTCCAAAACATCGGGTTAGTAAAAAATTAAATTTGACTTAGCAGATAGGAGATCTGGCACATTTTCTCGAGTATGATAATGTTTATCCTCGTCTGTATGTGTCACCTACCCTTATTCAGCTCTATAGATTCAAGGAAGTGTCTTAGAAGTAAGTCTATTACTATGTGTCTATATTTCTTGCAAATGGACTTATCAAGTATTTATCATTAAATATGTCTAATGTAAGTCTAGCCCTATTTCAGCGTAAAAAATGGTTTCCATTTTTTCTTTCAACGGTCAAATATGAATTACTTTTCATAAAAATATGTTGACACTTATAGTAAGCATTAAAGAAAATTGAGTTATATATTTACTAATATATATATTAGAATTCTTTTGGATTCTTTAGACACTCTCTCAGAAAGTTTCAAAATCTAGGTAAATTACATTGAATAAACAGTGAATATGACCTTCTGAATACGATAACAATATCAGTTTTAATGAGAAACTCTCCGTTTCTCGTAAAACAATTCGTCTCGTTAGATTTAGGGAAAGTTCGAGAACATCCTGTCCTTCCTACATCCTTGCGAATTCTTTCAGATTATTTTTCGAGAATACGTCTTTTTGTGGAAAAAAATTGGTGGACTTATTTATAGTAAAGGAATTTCGTTACAAAAATGAATTGAAAGTCTCAAAATCAACATACACCTCTTAACTTTTGAGTTGTGTAATTACTTGTAGCTTACTTGTTTTAACCCTTTTAATATCTACTGGAAATGGCTGACTAACTGAATTGAACGTAATGTAAATCTACCTCCTGAATATGATAACAATATTGGTTTTTATAAGAAAGTGTCAATTTTCTCGTAAAACCGAAGAAGTCATTTCAAACTGTAGACTCAATATAACTAACATCTTCGAGATTCATATCGACCTAGAGTACTTTTAAAATTAGGAAAAATCCGAAGGCGCCGTTGGATTTGTCTGTCCTTCGCTCCTGAGTCCACGACCCTTTTTACAATTTCATTTGAAGATTCTACAACAATCGTACACCATCTGTATATTAATTTATGATTAATTAATTATTAGAGTCAGTTTCTCATTTGTTTTGATATATTTTCATAAACTATGCGCATATAGGCACCAGTCACTATAGGTCCGATAAACATCATAATTAAGTAACTGGATTTGATCGGAACTATCGATCCAAATAAATAATTTTACACGTTTATCTCATATTAGGGTGGTACACCATAATCGATAGTACACGTGTAACTAATCGATTATCTCCTTTTTTAAAGATAGGTACTATCACCTCAGTTTCCCAATCCTGAGGTATATTTTGTTTCTCCCAATCCTTATTATATACAGCTCTTAATATTTCGGCATCTTTTTCCCATACTCATAAACACCTGAGCTGATCAGTCTGAGCACTATGTGATCATGTCCTGCAACTTTGCTTTTTTAAGCATCTTTACTGCATCCTTGGCCATACCCTTCTCTGTATTTCCTTCTCCTTCAGCATCTTCTTGGTATTTTCTTATTTTTACGCAGTAATTATCATCTAGATCTTCAGTGTTCAATATACTTCCAAAATATTCTTTCTATCTCTTCATTATCTCCTTCTCTCTGTTAAGTACTGTCTCATGTAAAAAATAAAATTAAATTGTATGTATGCACTTTTTATTATATTAATAACGCAATTGTATTGTTGTTTTATTATTCTTTTAATAGTTTGTACCATGTATTTGATCCATTTTCATTGGCAACCTCAGGAATCAGAAAGTAAAAAACCTATTACAAGATATGTTTCATTACTTTCAAAAAATTAACACCAACGCTTTGATAAGTAATACCGTCGCAATATTTACTTGGATAATTGACTCGTATTTAATATTGTTTGCTTGATTTATACAATGTTAACTTTTACTACATCATGATATATGTCACATCTGAAAAAAGTGGAGTGGTAATAAAGATAAATATTGGTCCAAAACAACTCATTAATAACCTGAGTTGGTTAGTTAGAGGATCTTGTCACATTTCCAAATACACCATGTTTTAAGTTGTTACTAATTTATTTGAGTTAAAACCTGCTTTCACCGAGCCACATATCCATTTATCTTTATAAATAATGTATATAAATTGAAGTGTTCGCGAACCACGTCCTAACATATTTTTTTATAGTTATGTCCCTTGTAAACAGTAGAATGCTATATGTACGAGCATATTTTATTACATTTCCTTAAGAGGGCCACAATAAGATATAAAAAAATACTTCTTGGTCATTACGGTCTTCGCATCTTGTAAAATGCATTGCATTTGTTTTGGGTAGATGTCTCCTTATAATAGATGGCATAAATTCAGGCCTGAAATCACTTGTGTAATGTACAGGGTGAGCGAAACTCGATGTCTCAGCTCTGTTATAAGAAAAGGAGAAACGATAGAAAAAATTCTGAAAAGAGGTTTTAAATGGGATCGAGTAAGGTCCATTTTAAGCTGAATTTGCATATTTTTCCATATTTGGAAACTGAAGTAATGACGTCATCGAATTTTTTACCAGAAACATACCTATATTATGGCATATTTAAAAAGAGTAAATTCTTATGAACTAATTTTGTAAAGAAAAACCTTTGATATCTTTTTCCATTAAAAAATTATAAGCAAATTTGTAAAAAAAAATGTATTATCAAAAACCCACAATCGTCACGATTTAAACAAGTAGCCTTTGGAAACAAATAGCAAGGTCGCATCTGTCAATAATTAATCTAATGGTTGACAAATATTGTTTTGTTGTCATGTAACTTTGAAAAATGCTCACGCACAACGAAAAAGTCGATATGTTATTAGTTTATGGGGAATTTCAAAAGAACTCTAGAAGAGCAGTTCACTTATAGGCCCAGAGATACCCCGAACGTGTTATTGCAAGCTCTAAAATAATTGCAAGATTGGAATGCAATTTACAAACAAATAACGAGGCATTTTCTTCTCGAAAAAGAAGAAAAATTATTAAAAGGGTCAAAAATTATTCTGACAATGCTGTTGCCACTGTTTTGCAGTATTTTGAAGACCATCCAAGGAACTCGATTCGGTAAACCTGTCGTGAGTGGAATTAAAATATAGTTCGGTATGAAAAATTTTTGAAAGGAAATAGTAATCACGATTATAAAATTCGTAACTTAGAACACTTGTCAGATCAACATCAACAACGAAGAATTAATTATGTTGCCCAAATGATGGTAAACTTAGAGATCAATCATAATCGGTTTTTTCAGCATGTGTTGTGGACGGACGAAAACCATTTTGTTAGTATCGGTAAGCCCAATAAAAAAAATAAACATTTTTGGGCTACTGAAAATCCACATTTTGTCAATTCGATTGCAAACCAAGGAAACTTTGGAACTAACGTTTAGTGTGGTATTATTAATGGGCATTTGATTGGTTCATATGTTTACGAAAGAATATTAAATAGTGAGCGATATTTGCAATTTTTCAAGAACAATTTCCTGTGCTTCTCGAAAATGAGCCATTAGAGCTGCGAGCAAACATGTGTTTCCAGCATGACGGAGCTCCACCACATAAAGCAAAAGTTGTCCAACAATATTTAAATTAAACTTACGGAGAAAATTGGATAGGTATAAATGGACCGATAGAGTAGGCGCTTAAATCACCGGACTTGGCCCCACTAGACTTCTTCTTGTGGAGAACTTTGAAAAATAAAGTTTACAAAACACCATCTGTTAACTTGGAACATTTCAAAGAAAAAAACAGAAATGGTTGCGATGAACTACCTAGAGAAATGTTTCGTAAGGTTTCAGTGAGAGAAGTAAGGCGGAGATTGGATAAGTGTTTAGTAGTAGGAGGTGGTCACATTGAAAATTTGTTGTAGTGATTCCCTATATACTTTGTTTCTTTAATTTTTGTGGTAATAGTTGTAACATATTATGTGTTTTGCAATGTTAAGTTAACGAATAATACTAATTAATAATGTTTAATTATTGACAGATGCGATTTTGCTATTTGCTTCCAAAAGCTACTTGTTTAAATCGTGACGATTGCGAATTTTTGATAATACTTTTTTTTTACAAATTTGCTTATAATTTTTTAACAGAAAAAGATAGAAAATTTTTTTCTTTGCAGAATTTGTTCAGAAAGTTAGCTATTTTTAAATATGCCAAAATATAGGTATATTTCTGGGAAAAAATATTCGGTAACGTCATTACTTCAGTTTCAAAATATGAAAAAATATGTAACTTCAGCTTAAAATGGATCTTACTCAATCCCATTTAAGCACCTCTTTTCATATTTTTTCTATCGTTTTTCCTTTTCTTATAATAGAGCTGAGACACCGAGTTTCGCTCACCCTGTACTTTCACAGTATTTGGCCATGTTAGTATTTTTTCAATCACTATTAGAATTCATTAGGCTTATCGATGATCTGGTAATCTCAAACAAATTTGTAGACGATTAATCAAATGGAAGAAAAGTAGTTAATTGGATACACCCCCATATCCAATTAACTACTGACGTAATGTAAGTAATTATCCGTAGACAATTACTTAGTAGGAATACTATCTATGAAATAGAATACAATGTAATAATACCCCGAATAATTTGATAAGTCTATACGCTAATACTTACATGTAACGTAGACTTTGCAATCCATTGAACGCTCTTCTGTGTAGGTGGCCCAGTCTAATATTCCCTTTGAGGCTTCTAAAATAGAAATAGAAAAATAAGATGAAATGGTAATTATATGTTTGACAGAAATATCCATATTGTTGGTATTTCATTATATTATTGACAGTTCTGCATACACAAACTATAATTCACATCAGATATTTAAACTCTTCTGACCAACAAATACTTTTGTTACGCAAAGCTATTTAATATTGATGTGATAGAGGAATTGGGAAGATCTTTTCAGAGAATATTTAATAAGCATATGGTGGGATGTTGATAAATTACTAGCTTAGCATAAAACTAATACTATTTTTTTATTTTACGTCTGTAGTGGCATGGAAGCATCCCCAAAGAATGTCCTTTCAGCAATGGCTGATGAGATTCGTCAGAAATTATTGTTTTTAAATCCCCAAAAACTAATTCTGAACTTATCAAACTTTTATTATAGATTGGTGAAGGTTATTATAAAAAAATCATGTATTTTACTTAAATAGGCTCTTCCTTAAGGACTCTACTTCTTCAATCGAACACCCAGTCACCAAACTTATTAAAAATCCAAACCAAGATAAAAAGAAGACCATTGTTTCGTATCTTTCAACGTACACCGTCTATATTGTCTTCATATAGTTAAACAACCATCCAATCATCTTTGATTCATAGCAATATCATCATAAAATATCTAAAGCTTTTAGTGGACAGTCCAGTGGACAGTAGTTTCATTCCAAATTTCATATAGATGCGAAGAAAAAGCCTTTACATATTTTCTTCTCTCTGCCTCTCACTCTCTCGCTCTCCTTCTCTCGCTCTCCCTCTCTCTTTATCTCTATCTTTCCCTCTCTCGCTTTTATATCTCCTCCCCTTCTCTGTTTCTCTCAGACTCAAATGATGATTTAGATATATGAATAATACATGTGAGATTTGGAAATATGACCTTTAAAACTTATGTTTCTTCTGAATCATCTAAATTATTTACATATTGTTATTATTATTATTATCATTTGGGTACTCAACTTAGAACTCTATAAAAGAGCTTACATGGTTTGATCGACATATGTAACATAATATTCTTAAATTACAAGTATAATTTATTTCACCGCTATTTGCCAAATAAAAAATCCCAAGCGGCTCTTGTCTCATACCGTGGCTTGTTTTTATGGCTAGGCTCAGGTAGACTGCTCCGTTTATCGGCAAGATAAGAGAGTTGGCAAATAGCGATGAAATGTATAGTACATTGTTAATGGAATAAAATTTGTATATAGATATAAAGAAAAAAATACGGGAGGTTCATAAAATAAATCGAAATGATGGGCACACAGGGCTGTGTGAGCAGGGGCGTTATCGTGGTGGAAAGACCAGTCGCCTGACTGCCAAAAATCAGAGCTCTTCCGCCGCAAACTGTTGTGCAATCTTCCAAAACTTCCAAGTAGAAAGCCCGGTTAACTGTCTGACCCTGTGGAACAAACTTTGAACTTTGAATGGACAACTCCTCTCACAACGAAAAAATAAATCAGCATTGTTTTGACGATTTCACTTAATGAGCATATTTTGGTCGAGGCGAATTTGAAGTCTTCCACTGACTTATTTGTTGCTTCATTTCAAGGTCGTTATCGTAGTACCATGATCCGTCCCCTGTGATGGCCATCGAAAAATGTTTGAATAGTTTCGGAACTCCTCTTTCAAAGCACAACATGCTTTCATGTGACCTTGTTTTTGTTCAGCAGTCAGCAGTCGAGGCACAAATTTGGCATCCACCCTTTTCATCCTGAAATCCTCCATTAAAATTCGCTGAACTGAACTCCAAATCACTCCAGACAGCTCCACAACTTCGTCAATGATCCATCGTCGATCTTCCAGTATGATTTCAAGAATTCTTTCAAAATGTTCATCGGTTCGAGCCATAGAAGGACGACCAGAGCGAGGTTTGTTGTCAATTGACATTTCCCTCTTTTCTCAAATAGTTGAGTTTTCCCAATAGCATCATCACGAGAACCAGTCATTGCAAAAACGACGAGCATACAATACAACTTTCACTAAAAAATTCACACAAACCGAACGAAACCTTCTTTAGCGACAACCCTTAGCTTACTGACTCGGAAATGGTAGTTCTATACGCTCCTAGCGGCAGAACACGATACTACAAAAAGTAAATAAACGAAATAGACGAAAACATTCCAATTGTTATTGATTTAATATAAAAATGTAAAGTTTTGGTAACTGAAGAATAAAACCACACATCAATTTTGCTTTAGAAATTGTGATATTGCTGAATTGAGATTATGTAAAAAAATAAAACCTTTTTTGGTTTTATTTTTTGAAACCTTATCTGATCGTGCAGAAATACGAGAAAGGGGTCGAGGATCGCTTCTGGGTATAATTCAATGCCTGGCGGGGCTTTAGCCCGAGGAGTAGTTGTTTCCTAGAGCGATTATGTAATAGCTTTGCTATTCGGGAACTACTTTGACAACCGCTTGGCGGCTTGGTGGTTCCTTTCTCGATTTCCGACTTATATGTTACTGACAGAGATCGTATCGATAAAGATGTATACGCCATAAAGTTTATTCGGCATTTGTGCTGAATCGGCGTACCGTGTATGGCACTGATGAGAACTAACAAGTTCGAACCAGCTGTATGTCGTTCGGTTCCGATCCGGGACAAATGTCGAATCCTACCTGTGGCGGGTTTTATTTTTTGAAATCAGGAAACTAAATTAAGAGAGAACATTGTTTAGTTAATTAAACAATAAAAATAATGATAGAAATGGAATAAAGTATATTAATATATTATGATCGAGTATTAACAACTACTGTTAATAAATATAATTCATCACAAAACAAAGACATCACATCCTAGGTATCTTAGCAGAATTAGTAGTGCAGGACGATCATTTGTGTATGCCCTGTATAAATTACAAATTAAATAATTTCACTCACAATTTGGCAATTTCCGAACCGGCAAAGGCAGCTTCTTCTACCACTTGCAAGTCATTGTAGTTGAGTAACCTGAAAAGGGAAAAGATATATTTTACTGTCACTTGCATAAAAATGGTAAAAAAAAATAATTGAAGCCTTATATTCATCAAATGCATAGCATTATAAAATGTATTGAAATGAATAAGGCTTTAAACTCCAAGTGATTTTATAGATGTAATTTTAATAGTTAATTACAACACAGACGTTCTTTATAATATGGTGCCATTTTATACTCTTTTAGTTATTTGCGGACAAAGCTCATTATACCTTTGATGTCATTTTGTTTCAATAATTGTCTACTATACTTTATTAAATAAATTGGTTTCAATCAGTATACCAGAACAGAACAGTGTGCTCAAAGTTTATTAAAAACAGATACCATCAAAGGCATCAAATCGAGAATATTAAAATAATATTTAAAGATGTATATTAAATAGTCGACAGAAAAGTTAGATAAAAAATTGCTACGATTCTGAATAGTCGTCTTATCTTCCAATTGCATGACAGTTAAATAGATTTATGTATCGTTCTTTGTATCGTATGCAAATGCACTATATACAAAAAATAAAATATGTACCCTTGAGGGCACGACTATACAATGAGAGCTTTTATCCGATATTTTTACATCACCGTAATATATATTCTAGCTCTGGTCCTGAGGTCAAAATGAATTTGATGATGACTACGATATAACAACTTTGGAGATAGTTTACTCCAGTAGAGAATGACCGCGAAGCCAACATTCTACAAATAATGGTCAGCCAATAGCTATCTTCTATGACAGTTAAGTGGCTATAAAAGCAATAAGTTTTATATAAGTTCAAGTCAAAACAAAGTGATACCGGCGTGGATACTAAAGGTATGAGTGGCATATGAGTTAAATTGACTAAAAAGAGCATAGAAAGAGCTTTAATAGGACCCGAATCTTTTTGTGGCGTGGCTAGGTCATACTTCAGCCTCATTAGGTCATCCCTAAACAAATGGGTTTGCCATAAATTTCTGGAGGAGCTTGCATTAATGGAGACCAATAAATGTCTCAAACTATTCAGATATAGGATATTAGTGAATCCTTTAACTGGATACTGATTTTAAGAGACACCTAAGTCTGATACGATTAATATATATGACAACATATAGATTTAGCAAAAAAGAACAGGAAGCCTCAGTACATGCGTTACGTTTTGTAAGCATACGTGAGATTCCAATTATTTGGAGAAGAAAAGACGTCGAAAGCTATCAGCTACATTAAGGTACCCCTTAAATATTATATAAAGCAAAGCTGGAGAAGACGCTTTAACAAGAGGCAATGAAAGTATCTACAATGGATCCCAAGAGGACCTGGCACCAACTATTTGATCAACGCTAAACAGTTGTAATATTGTACTTTATCGCAAGGAAATATTCATAAGATCACTGCGAAGGTGACAGCTGCAAGAGAAATAAATTTCCATTTAATAGCTCGTTCTTCTGCTTTCTGCTATTTCCAACATATTCCATATCTTACTTTGTAATGTCTTTCAAAAGTTTGAACATACAGAAATCATTTTTCTAAACACTCAGATTGCAGAGAGGAAAGTTACCCATAGAATCGAGGACAAACACAGCAATGTTCAGGGAGAGGTGCCTGAAACTCCCCACGTTTAGGACTTGAATCCAAAGATACAGATCCCCATTACTGAGCTAGTCTACCACCTTTGAACACAGTATCAATGACATTGTTACATCCACCTATATAGGAAAATATGATAGGTACTCGTCCATGTTGTAAACATGGACTGTTATTGGCTGGGTGTTAGTTTAAATTAAAAAAATTGTTGCAATGTAATCTTGTGCAGTATTACATTGGAACTATTTCAATATGCCAATTATAATATCGTTCATAACAGTATCACAAAATAAAAGGAAAATTATTATATATGATCCTGATTTATTACTTGATATTGTTAACGGGACCATGGAATAGAATAGATGAAATAGTGAAGTAAAAATACGATGAGCATTCATGTCAGCTGCCCGACACGTGAAGTTTTTTTTATTTTGACGTATCCACCCGAATTTGATAATGTCAATCTATTAACATCACTGGGGACCAAAAGAAAATATATTGCCAGAAATTTAAGATCGGTTTCTGAGTATGAGAGGATCCTAATTTCACATTATTTCTTCAGTCCAGCTAAACTGACTAAGTTTGTTAAAATAATGGAGACGTTACGACCACTGGGAATGCCAACATTGTTCACGGGCCATTAATAAAGAGAGAAAAAATAAAATTGCCACGTGTTCGCATCAACCTGGGTTTAATGAAACAGTTTGTAGAAGCACTGGACAAGTCAAGTGATTGTTTTAAATACATGTGGCAAACATTTCCGGCACAGAGTATAGAAAAATTAATAACAGGGGTTTTTGACGGTCCACAAATTCGAAAACTAGTAAAAGATCCAAATTTTACAGATATATGATCGTTGTAGAACTTAATGAATGGCTTAGTTATGTATCTGTAACTGAAAATGTTTTGGGTAATCACAAGGCAAATAACTACCGAGAACTAGTAAATAAGATGATAACATATTCTGAAAAATTGCAAGCCAATATAAGCATTAAATTACATTATTTGTATAGTCACTTAGACAAATTTTCTTCTAACTTAGAAGCTAATAGTGAGGAACAAGGTGAACAGTTTTTTCAGGATATTCGAATAATCGAAGAGAGGTATCAAGGAAAGTGGGATCATTACATGATGGCTGATTACTGTTGGGGTTTGCACAGGGACTCTTCACAGCAAAAATATAAAAGAAAATCGTACAAAACACCTTTTTTATAATATTTAATATTTTCTGCATCAACTATTCTTTATTTTCTGGTTAGATTTCATATATGTATAAAAAAAATTAAAAACAAGAGAAATTGCTTATATCATTTTGTTTTTCTTACTTTGCATTAATATTTATCATGTAATTTATTTCATAAACTACAAAAATAAACATTCTTTCCTTGAATGCCATTATTACTATGAGGAGCATTAATATACTTAAAATCGACTCTTAAATTGCTAGCAACAAATTGACTGTTCCCTAGTGTAACTTATCAATTCTTAGTTTTTCTTGTAAATGTATCATTGTACGAGAGATTTTTATAAAAGGGTAGTGTTGAGAACAAATTAAGTAACTGTTAATAGTGTAAAAAAGTTACGTTTAGTTAGATGTTTGGTAATTTTGTGTAAGTATAATTACCATATGGAGCACAATAGAAACAAACCGTAATAATCAGAACATATGAAAATGGTGAGATATTTTAATATGTTATATGTTAATTTGGTAAAGGAACAAGGAATAATAATTGTTATTATGTGTGTTGTTATTAACTATTTGTTAATCATCGTATTTTAATTTGAATACAGAGGTTAAATTTTATTGTAAAGGACTGGGGCTCTATTTGTCGAAAGAATTAATTAAAACGCAACATAATACACCCATTACATATACTTACAGTTGTTCAGCTTTCACCTTGCTAATTTGCCTGGAGTGGAGCCTCTGGATTCGATTGTGTTCCAGATCTCTACGACAAAATAAATATCGTGAAAGTTAATAATGGAGCTATAAGCGTTTCAGTTATGTCGGCGTAATTATCTCTATGTAGGTTTAATTAGGACACAGGTAACTTGTTTTATTCGCAATAAAACTAGTATCGCACTATCCATTTGGCAGATCTCCTATCCCGAGCTTTATGAGCCGTCGTTCCACTCCCCGCCGTACTAAAGAATATTCGAGGCGACGCGGTATCAAGGGTCACACATGAGGCTGAATAAAAATAATTGAAACAATTTTTTATCCCGCACGTTTTCGGGAAACTAATAAAAACGTATCACTTGGTTTTTATTGAGGGTAGTGTCGTGTTAAATGAAATAGGGACCTATTTACGACCGAGTTCTTGGGAATGATAACTAAAAAGTTGATGAGGTAATTGTTAAATCCACGTGAGAAGGAAGATATTTACTGGAGTGGAGTTACTGTCGTCTATTAATAGATTAGATCATTTACATATCTCTTACGTACAAAGTACTGTATCATCGACGCTGATATGGGTAGTAGTACGAGTCTGCATTATAGTAGATAGTGTCTACTATAATGCAGGTACTACGTAGTTCAATCTGGTGAAAATCAAGAGAAAATTAACATTAGTTGACAAAAGTAATAAAAAGAGGGGATACACTTTCTATAGAAAATTGGCCCCAATGATTCATTAAAAATCAAACTTGATGAGTATAAAAGAAATATATGTATTTTGGTAAAAGAGGAATTGATCTTTGTACGAAACACAGCGAAGGGAAAACTCACAGTTCTGTTGTGATATTATTGTAATAAATGGTAAAATCCACAACATACCAAAAAATTAAGTTGCTTCTACGCTTCGCTTATATTAAAAAAAAAAACTTTTGTAAGTTCATACACTTCAGAGCATATGAAAGACGAAAGTGAAGGTTTATATAAACTATATGTCCACAAGGAGAACTCTAATATTTTGAGAATCAGAATTCTGTATCGTCATACATCTTCAAAGCAATATAACATGCGGATTGAGTACAGTACTTCAATTGTGTTGTCCTGGTACTGCCAATGTAAAGTTGATTTTCGCACCATCGGCTGCTGTGCTCATATAGCCTCGGTGATTTGATTTTTAGCATACGATAGGTATATTGAAAACAAACGACCAAATATCAATTATGGTGAAAACACGATGAATGCTATCATAACGGAACAGTCCAATATTGATGAAGATAGTAACTGGTTATTGTGAAAATATAAAGGTATCACATTATTACATGAAATTGCACCATAATTTTGAACGCATTGTATGTATTTTTAAATCAATATAAAACAATTATTCAAGCAAATCTAATTAAACACCCTATTTTCGTATATATTGCACTGAGTAGTCATTAAAAATAATGTAAATGTGACTTTATTGATTGGGCCGTTTTTATATGGAAAGTGTACCCCCTCCTTTGTTAAAAACAAAAAAGTTTTTTGACTTAACTAGTTATTCACTGAGTAAAAGCATTCGTCAATTAGAAATTATTTTAGTCTTCTATTAAAATGTTGTTCTATTTTTCTTCCTTAATGTAACTTGAGATTTTATTATATATTTTTATACCCGAGTAATAAGTACTTATACTGCCAGAATTTATTTGGCTACTTTCATATTCGCTGACATACTTTTGAAGATTTTATCAGTGGGCAAGAATGAAAGACCGCAGTATATTAATACAGTTGTATAGGCCGTTATTTCTCGAAATATCAGTTGACCAAATTTCATTTAGTCATATTAATAACGAGTATATATAATGCGAATGTTGCGCAGTCTATGTCATTCACAGCGCAGTTTACAATGTGTAGCAATCTAGCTGCCCTTAAAGGGCAGTCTTAAAAAACGAACTGAGGTCTGCGCAAGTCGAATGGTAATACATTGTTGTACAGGAAGAAGGCATCTAAATGTGTTGTATGAGAAATTAATTTCATTAGTAGGATAAAACGAAGAGTTATAGACCACCTTCACTACTTTTTTCTGTACATCCTCCCATTTTTACCTCGTCCATGGCCAGTACACTCATACACCCAATCAGAGCGCGGAGAGTTCTACACCCCCTCCCCCAAACAGAGGAATCAATTTTGCTTGTATTATTTCATCAAATTTGATCATGATGCTTTCGGCATTCTGCTGAAAACAGGATGCATATTACATACACTGCACGTATGCATTTACATAGTTGTTTACATGCTTGTTGATGCACATTACATAGTTGATTCGCATATGCCTTGCATGACTTATGCAAACTTGTGCACGAAAAATTTATGGGCATAGAAAAATTTGTCAGTGAGGTAAAAAAAATTCTTAAATCTTTCAATCAAATCATTTTACAAGCAGTTTTGTTAAGACTTATTCATGCCACTACAATCGGTCCTAACCGAGAGAGGATGTGAAGGTTTATCACAGAGGCTAGGAAATGAACTATCCCCAATCTAAAAATGTTGCTTCACTTTTATGTTGGGTGAAAGATATTTTTTGTCATATAATAAAGTATATTCTAACATATAGATAATAAAATAAGAACCTCTAAATTTATATATTAGGGATGGTATATATTCTACACACGCTTCCCGTGTAGCTTTTGTGGGTTCACAGTCACACTAGTTGCTAGAACATATAAACGAACTGATCTGGTACCCATCCAACTGATAATCGTTATGGCTGATGCTCGACTTTTAATGTTGATAATACGTACGCCAAGCCACCTATGGCAACCGTCTGCCCTAACAGTTATAATTTCAACTGAAATAATCTTTGGAAAGTTTGTCGTGGATGCCAAAAATAATCCATTGAGCATAGTCGGATAATTCTGTTGATATTAAAATTAAGAATGTTAAAGTATGGATGTCTTTATTAAACACCAGACAATATGTTGCTACAAGATCATACTGTAAATCAATGGAAGCCGTTAGAGCGACGTTCCCTGGAAAAGTAACCTCTCAGCGGGAGGACATTAATTGGCCGGCCAGAAGTCTTGATTTAATATCGATGGATTTCTTATTATGGAGTTATTTGAAATTCAAGGTATACACCGATGCTCTTAGGTCTTTGCTTCAGATAAAATCCAGAATATGCGAGGAAATTCAGAGAATTGAACCAGCATTATGTCGGCGAGTTGTAGTAAGCTATAGGCAACGCCTTGATTTTCTTTAGGAGATGCAACAGCGTAATGAAAGGCACCTTGATGATGTTAATTAATTAACAACATGAAAAAGTACGAGAAATAAAGGGATAAAATTTTATTAAATATTTGTGAATGTAAGTATGTATCTTCTTTAATAACCGAGTTTTATTCACCTAAATAGACGGAAAACATTCCAGGATACCTATTATTTTACATACCTTAATAAAAGAATGTTCCTGTATATTTAATGTTATTAACGTATAGTTAAAAAACTTAATATACTGTCATATTTATGACAAAATATTTATTTTTTAACAGACTTACGAAAAGAGGCGGAAGTTTTCAATTCGTCTGTATATATATATATATATATATATATATATATATATATATATATATATATATATATATATATATATATATATATATATATATATATATATATATATTTTTTTTTTTTTTTTTTTTTTTTTATGTACTTTCGGGTCTAACTTTTATGTTTATGAACCGATTTTAATTATTCTTCTGCGTTAGGTTCAGTATAGCTCCAAGGTGGTCCCACTTTAATTTCATTGGTATTGGACCTTGAACTTCAAAGATATATAACGGAACTCTTTATTCAAGTAGCCGTCGTTTTATCATTCGCAAAGTATCCTCAGTAGGTCGTAGGTCTACCCATCACTTAATATTGTAAAACAATAAGTTAAAAAAACTGACTTGAAAAAAGTAACAGAACTAAAAAGCAAGAAATGAATGCTTTATACAACAATGTAATGTAATGTAATTTGTTGTTCCATTTAATGTAATTATTATTATTAATTATTTTATATAATTTTGAAGTCGGTGCTGTACAATTTAGTAATGCGAATGCTGGCCCTCGGCAATATTAAATGTAAACTCGTTGTTATACTAGCAAGGTATATATATTTTTTGTTTTACTTGGCACCAGCTTCAAAATTATATTAAACAATTTATAATAATTACATAATAAACAATAATTTCTTAATTAAATAAATTAAACGGAACAACAACTAAGTATTAAATTGTTGTGGAAAACATTTATTTCTTGCTTTTTAGTTGTTACTTTTTTGAAGTCGGTTTTTACGACTTATTTAATTTCTACATACATGAAGATTTTCTACAAGTCATGGTTTGAATAACTCTAAGGGATCTAAAAGAAGCCAGTCCTCCTAGTAAACTCACCGAAATACAATAAATAAACTGCCCTTATGCTGACTGTTCTGCCTGAATTTTTAAAGCGCTCTCTTATAGCGTAGGCTAGTCAAAGGTAGGGAAATAGTAATGCTCCCAGACGGCCGGAGTTGCTTCCATTACCGGTGACATTTGCTGCGTCAGATGTCACCACCTACGGGGCGTAGTGACCTCTTCCTGCGGGAATGCTATTCCCTAATCTGAACCTGACAGTTGTTCCATTACATGAGAGTTTTTCGGATATTGCTCCTGCTCGAGGGCATGCCCACGGCAATTATCCGCTTCTTAATGGATAAAAAACAGCTTGCCTTGCAAAACACTAATTCACTCTGTCGTGAATTTATTCACATTTATTCGCGTTAATTTAACTTGAGTGGAACTTCAAATGTATTAAGAATTAGTTCTAAAATATGAGTGGAAGCGTTGAGAGAACGCGTCAAACTTACCTTACTCGAAAATTACATAGCTTTACACTTACTGGAGAAACGGTTTATTAAGTGCCTTAAAAATGTCCATAGAAATTAAATACATATAGAATTTGAAACTAAAAAAAATAAATATATATTTTTGAAAATCTATCCTAAAAATGTTCTTATAGTTTCAATATATGAGTTTTTGGTTTAAGAATTACATAAATATTCATGTAATTTTCCTAATAATAAGTAAAAAAAAAACGACTTAAAAAAAGTAACAACTAAAAAGCAAAGAATAAATGTTTTCTAAAACAATGTAGTACTTATTTGTTGTTCCGTTTAATGTAATTAAGAAATTATTGTTTACTATGTGTAATTATTATTAATTGTTTTATATAATTTTGAAGCCGGTGCCATACAATATTAGTAATGCGAATACCTGCCCTCGTCAATTTTAAATGTTAACTCATTGTTATAGTAGCAAGTTATATATTTTTTTATGTTTCACTTGGCACCGACTTCAAAATTATATAAAACAATTAGTAATAATTACATAACAAACAATAATTTCTTAATTACATTAAACGGAACAACAAATAAGTATTAAATCGTTGCAGAAAGCATTTATTTTTCTTGCTTTTAGTTAAGTTACTTGTTTTTGAAGTCGGTTTTTTAAAAACTTTATTTTACAATTTTAAGTGGTGGGTAGACCTACTAAGGATACTTTGCGAATGAGAAAACGACGGCTACTTGAATAAAGAATTCCGTTGTGTATCTTCGAAGTCCAAAGTTCAATAATAATGAAATCAAGATGGGACCACCTTGGAGCTAAACTGAACCCAACGTAAAAGGAATAATTAAAATCGGTTCATAAACACAGAAGTTATACCCGAACATATACAAAAAAATATATAATATAATATAATCTATACCTCTCCTACCGTTAGGTGTAGAGGCTAAATATACATTTCTTTAAACAAATAATCTAAATACTACAATTAAAATTACTTAACTAAATATCCCATTTCGTGTTAAACAACTTAAAAGAACTTCTAACAATTTCATTCCACCCTATCTTGCTCTATCCCTATATCTAAACTCCACTCCGTTTGTGGTATCATTTGTCACTTCACTACCACTTCCCTTATGCGCTCCTCTTTTCTCCTCTTTCTCATCCCAAACCTATCAAGTATGATGAACACCTGACTTCCCTTCACTCACATTTGCTTCCCCACTTTCACGGTTTTCTTCACTATTTTATCGTTAATCTCCATCTAACCCTGTCCCTTGCTGTAATTTCAGCCTGCTTCCATGTGATTCCTCTTGTCTTCATTATCTTCGCCACTTCTCCATCCCACGTCATCCTTGGTCTGCCTTTCTTTCTCTTTCCAATGGCTTTTGCTTCCCATATTTTTCTTACTTGTCTTTCTTCGCTCAATCTTTTCATGTGCCCCCACCACCTCAGCTGAGCCCTCTCTATGACCTTCTCGATACTTTCGCTATCCAATCTTTTCCTTATTTCTTCATTTCTTATTTTATCCATTATCGTAACATTTGCTACTTTTCTGAGATACTTCATTTCTAATACCTGTATCTTTTTAAGTTGCCTCTCTGTCAACACCCATTTTTCGCATCCGTACAGTAGCGTCGACAAATATACAGTTTTATAAACTGACATTTTTGTTTTATTGCTAATTTCTGCTTTACTAATGAACCCCTCTTGCTTTCCTCCTTCCTCTATAGTTACTCCTAAGTACTTTAGGCTTTTTACTTGTTCCACTATCTGATTATTTACTTTTATATTCATTTCTCGCTCATTATTATTGCTTATAACTACTACCTTTGTCTTGCTTACATTTACTTTCATTCCCTGTTTGTCCAACTCTTTCACCCATAGATCCACATTAAATTGTAACTTTGTTTCCGTGTCTGCCACTATTGCAATATCGTCTGCAAACACACATTCGCTCACTTCTACTGGCTTCATTTTATAGTATCCTACCGTCACCTTCTTACTTTCTCTGCTTACTTTTGTTATTATTTCATTCATGAAAATGATAAAGAGCAGTGGGCTAAGATTTCCCCCATGTCTCACTCCTTGTGTGGTTCTGAATGTTTTGGTTTCCATATTGTCCTTCCTTACTACATTTTCCGTTTTACTGTATAATGATTTTACAGCTTCTATAAATTCTTTTGCTGTACCATTTTTCTCTAATATGTCCCATATTTTCTCTCTCACCACCTTATCGAATGCTTTTCCCAGGTCCACACAACATATATATATATATATATATATATATATATATATATATATATATATATATATATATATATATATATATTTCTTTGTTATAAGGAACCATTTTCTCTATTATATTTCTTAATGTAAATATATGATCTTGTGTGCAGTAACCGGACCTGAAACCACTTTGTGCTCCATGCAACTGTCCATCTACTTCCCTCCTTAATCTTTCTTCCAATATCATCTCATATACCTTGCATGTTGTGCAGAGTAGCGATACCCCACGATAATTTGCACAGTCTTTCTGGTTCCCTTTTTTGAAAATAGGTACTATTATTGCAATTCTCCACTCCTTAGGTACTGTATGTGTTACCCATGCTCTATTTAATATACTTTGTAATAACGCCATTCCTTCTTCACCCATTCCCTTCAATAGTTCTGCTTTTATTCCATCTACTCCTGGAGCTTTCCCGTTCTTCAACTTTCCTATTGCCTTCTTAACTTCATCTATGCTAATGCCATCACTTATTTCATTCTCTTGTCTACTCTTTCTCTCTTTTCCAATTTCCTCTTCCTTTTGTGTGTTTCTTCCGCATTCTTCACTGTTATCTCTTCCCCCTCTAACATCTCCTGGAAATATTCCTTCCATCTTTCCATAATTTTATCATCTTCCATTACTATTCTTCCCTCCCTGTCCATGATCTGTTTCGTCCCGATTTTCCTTCTTTTATTTCTCATGTTCTTCAGTACCCTATAGAATAGCTTTTGATTTGCCCCTTTGTCCTTTTCCATCTTGGTCCCAAATTCTTCCCATTCCTTGGCTTTAGCTAATTTGACTTTATCCTTTGCTATTTTTCTCACTGCCTTATATCTTTCATACGCTTCATCACTCTTTCTATGTAGATAGTTTTTCCAAGCTTTCTTCTTTGTTTTAATGGTATTTTTAATTTCTTCACTCCACCAACTTGTTCTTTTCTTCATTCCTCCTGTTGAGGTTAACCCACAGGATTTGGCTCCTGACTTTTTAATGATTTCATTAAATTTTTCCCATATCTCTTCTATGTTCATTTCCACTATCTCTTTTTCCATTTCTTGTATCCCCTTCCTGATCTGTTCCATGTACTCTTCTCTTACTTGTTGGTCTTGCAATCTGTGTATCTTGATCGTCTTTATTTCCTTCTTCTCAGTTTTCTTCATTATCCTCTCTTCATCCTTTTCTTTTTTATTTTTGCTATTAATAGGCAGTGGTCAGTCGATAATTCAGCCCCCCTGTAAACTCTCACATCCTGTATTATTTTCCTATTTATTCCTTCCGTTATTATATAGTCGATAACTGATCTCTCATTTCAAAAAAATATATATACAGACGAATTGAGAACATCCTCCTTTATTTGAAGTCGGTTAAAAATACAATAAACTACCTTTTTTAACTAAAGTGGCAAATTTTCAAGTATCGTTTATGTAGTAAAATTATGCCTTAAGATTTATTAAGAGTGCACTAATAGTTAATTGTGTTAACAGAGAGTACTCAGAGTAACAAAACACAAATGGCGCCCAATTCAAATCCTATAGTGCCAACTAAGACACCCTATATATAACGTAATGATTCTACAACGATAACAATATTTTGTAACAAAACATTGTACTTTTCTAAAATTATAATTTGTGGATTTTTTCTTAATCCAATATATGATATATTACTACTGAACATAAAACACGAACAAAGAAAGAAAATACAGTGCCTTCACTAATGTTCACAAACCACGTGACTATCAAATTTAGGTAACCAATATTGCACTATTGATATTAATTAAAGTCTCCAAACTCACCGTAGTCCAAGTTGCAGGATAATAAAATGTAGTACTAACACTATTGTCAAAATGACAGTTATATAAAAATTTAAATGAAAATATGTACAAATATATACCCAGCTTTATCGAAATGTGTTTAAAATAGTAAAATATACAGAGAAGATCAATGAAAATATAATATAATATAACGATAATAAATTCAATTTTGTAATTATAGACTTTCTGTGTACTCAAAAAATAATATAACTGAATTAACAATTATATACATGTGTTAGGACTACCATATGTTCAATATCACTAACAACATTCTTTGTTAAAACTATGGGGCTATTAGTTGACTTTACTTGAAAGTTTATTATTAATTTGGACACTTTGAATGCATGGCTCTGTATTTAATATTCTTCTCAAGGGATTCTGTTATAAATTGTTCTATACATGACTGTAGAGAATATATCCATGTTCCATCTGCAATGTCAAATAAACAAAATGTTATGATGTTCTCAATATTGGTCCTGCATCCTGTAGTCAATCAATGCACAGTAGTTAACTAGATTATTATAAGGATAGAATTTTATGAAAATATTGCCTTAAATATAAAAAAGTACTAGATAAATGCAACCAATCTAGAAACAATAAAATCACTATTTATACAGAACAAAGAGATTACGGGGTTTGTGTATATTAATAGTGCTGAAAATTCTATCACAGAACCTCAGAATTATCTTTATGGTAATGAGATTAAAAAATATTTGCAAATATTTAGAGTTTCCATGGATGAATTATTACAATAATCTTTAAAGCTTCATTTTTCTTCTTTCAATACAAAACCAAATAGCAGGAATGTGTACAGCAAGAATGTGGATGACTGTGTACAGCAGGAATTTTGCTAATAGAAATTTCCACTCATAATATTGATCTATCCATCCCTCCATATTAATGTTATTGTTATTGTTAGTTATTAAAAAAAATTAATTTTTTAAGGCTTCAAACAGGAGGCGAAACGTCAACACACTCAATAAATAAACAATTTTAAAACCTTACAACGGACTTTTCCGGACGTAGAACATCTTAGAATCGTAGAACCCAACTTGAGTGGCCGAGAAAAAATAAACCAACTCATAAATGGAGAATATGTGTTTTACGCGACAATTTTACTTTTTTTTTTCCATTGGCGACTGCTTCAGTGCCGTATCAATACGTTTGTGATCGAACGAAATTATTTTTTTTCTCATTCAATCGTATATGATACAGGCCGAATACATGTTTTTTTCGTTAAGTGCAAAATCAGCAACGCGTTAAATGTTTATGTTTAAAATCTCAGAATGAACATAAACATTTACACGTGCTTTCTCATGACCCATGGACAAGATGGGGTGTGTCCTATTCACCTCAAAATCAATAGATGTCGTCTAGTGGACGTCCCTAATCAGAGTCAGTCGAAACACGATCGATCCAACACGATTTAATTGAGTGATCGTGCTAACAAAAACATATTCTGAAATCGTCCACCATTGTTTTTCCTCATGACCCATGAACATTGTAGAGTGTGCTCTATTCACCTCAAAATCAATAAGTGTCGTCTGGGAGATGTCCCCGATCAGAATCAGTCAAAACCCGATCGATCCGACATGATTTAGTTGAGTTATCGTGCTAAGAAGAAATTTTAATGCTGACGACAACGACAACGACGACAGCAACAATGACAACAACGACGACAGCGACACACACACACATACACAAATTTTGTAAAAACCATTTTTTATTGGTTTTTAGGCCGAAAAACGAAAAATAACCGCTAGAAATAAAATTTTCCATTTTTCTTTACACGATTACATTACATTTCTGCTCTGGTATAGTGAGTGCGAAAAAGTAAAAAGAATTGACATAACTTCTATGTTTTCTATTAAATATAGAACAAATAAGCCCAGGAAGAAACAAATATTTTTAGATTAGCTCAAGAAAACAAAAATCTTAAATAAACCATAAACTACAAAAGTTAATCTAGTAATGTTATTGTAAATGAAAAATTCATAACGCAAGTTAAACTTTCATTCTTCATCTTTATTTCAATCGTATCACTTTCTCGCGAAGTGTTTCAAAAGTTTTACTTTCAGTAACAGCATTTTAAGTAGCCAAAAAATATAACTAATTGTTAGTTCTGCGAACTTTTATAACTCACAAACCCCAATTAATATGTCTTAACC
This sequence comes from Rosalia funebris, assembly GCA_037954035.1. Taxonomy (NCBI): domain Eukaryota; kingdom Metazoa; phylum Arthropoda; class Insecta; order Coleoptera; family Cerambycidae; genus Rosalia; species Rosalia funebris. Next base: position 13,114,069 of record JAZFAV010000034.1, on the reverse strand, counting down.
AACTCTATTACGTTAATTTATGTTAGGTAGTTTTATAAGTCTATCAAGAGGTATGTAATAATATAGAAGAGTGCTGCTCCTCGAACTTTTTGACTAAAACTAATTTAACTCTATCCACGAGGAATATAAGTAATCTAGGAAAACTTTAATTATGCTTTGAAATTTGGAATTTTGTTTCCATCCCAACCAGGAAGTTGAATCAAGGGTTAAGATTCTTCAAGCCTCACTTTTACGGGATTATCTAATTAATACGTAGGACTTATACTATTATTACGCAAGCTATGCCCTATAGAACTGGATAATCAAGGATTATTATTATAATAGGTATGATAATAAGTTAGTGAGTAATGCTAGTAATAATGATAAAAATAAATCTTTATTTCTTGATGATTAGTGTCTACAATAATTGAGGAAATGTACACATGAGATGAAATTGTACCTACTTAAAAGCTATAAGTTAGAATAATAAAAATTTAAACAAAACTTTAAAAGCGTATAATATTGAAATATTAAAAAACAACCATAAATAAAGAATACACAATTTTTTTTAAATATACAGCAACTTTTATCTAAATAGAATTTGTTTTTTTCGCCCTTTGTTTTTACATGGAAAAAAGTTAGCCTAGTGCTATTCTTCCATCTAACCCCCGATATTCATACGGAAATACAGGCATACTTAGCCTTATGTAGGACTCGAACCCAAGCCAACCGAAGTTTGGAAAAAATAGATAATATTTAAAAATGAGATTGATATAAAATACAGTTATTAAAATAAAGGAATTGATAGTATTTATGTACAGTTCAAGAAACCCTAGCATATATTTGACGATTGTTCTAACTAATAAAATTTATTTAAGAATATAAATGTTATAGAAAGAAAATAGGAGCCCTTTTTGAGAGAGGTTTTTATTGAAATTTTCTTATGATAGTATTCGTTCATCAAAGTACGTAATGAATATAATAATAAATAATAAAAATTGTAAATCTCTTTATAAATATAGAGAGCTAGGATTTTTAAATTTTATTGCTGTATGGAAAAGTCGCATTTCAATACAGCAATAAAATCGCGTTGTTTGTAAATACACATATGCAGTATTTTGCCGGAGGCGCCGGTAAAATTGATTCGCAGTTAATATTAAGTCAAACAGATCCACATCACTTCCTGTTTTAAAATTACCATCAGTTGGGTATTAACGTTTATATAACTTAATAAAATTAAAAACAAACACGTGTTCATAATAATATAATTAGCACTGTGGAAATAAATCTTTTTTCTTAAAGGAAGTGCCTTAGAGGAAGTGTCTTAGAGGTTAGCTTTTAAATGGAAATTGTGATTTCTCAGTCTATGTAGAACTCCTTTAATCTGAATTATATTACATACAAATGTTGCATAGACTAATTTATTAGTTGAATATATTTTCTATGTAATTTAAGACTGTACTGAATGTACAAGACTGTACGTAACGTAAAACACGTTAATATTTAATTTTAAAACTACCTAATTCAAGAAGAATTTTATAGATTTCTATAATATAATAAACTGAGCAATAACCTAGATTATAGTAAAATGCCTATCTAACTTTATTTAAAGCTTAGAATATGGAATATTTCTAATTTCTCTTTATACTTCATTTTCTCTAGTATTTTGTGATAAATACAAAAGTCTCAAAATTGACGGAAATTATATTCAAACAAGGTTTCAAAAAATAAAACCCGAAACGGGTAGGATTCGATATCTGTTACGGATGGGAACCGAATGACAGACAGCTGTCTCAAACTTATTACTTCTCATCAGTGCCGTACACGGTACGTCGATCCAGGCTAAATGCCAAATGGAATCCGTGGGGTATACATCTACATCGATACGATTTATGTCAGTAACATATAAGTCGGGAATCGATAAAGAGAATTCTCTAGTCTATAATATAATAAACTGAGCAATAACCTAGATTATAGTAAAATGCCTATCTAACTCTTTTTAAAGCTTGGAATATGGAATGTTCCTTATTTCTCTTTATATTTCATTTTCTCCAGTATTTTGTGGTAAATACAAAAGTCTCAAAATTGACGGAAATTATATCCAGACAAGGTTACAAAAAACGAAACCCGCCACGGGTAGGATTCGACATCTGTCCCGGATGGGAACCGAACGACAGACAGCTGTGTCGAACTTATTATGCCTCATCAGTGCCGTACACGGTACGCCGATCCAGGATAAATGCCGAATGGAATCCGTGGAGTATACATCTACATCGATACGATCTTGTTCCATACGACGTCCATACGAATTTGTTTAGATTGTTTCTCAAGAATTAGTATTTTTGTGGAAGAAATTATAGTAAGGAAACTTTGTGGAAAATACAAGTCTCAAAATCCACGCCAATTACATTGAACATAACATCCATCAACTTCTCGAATACGATAGAAATCTTCGTTTTAATGATAAATTGTTAATTTCCTCGTAAAATCAAAAAGCAATTTTCGAGACGCAGAATAAATTTACAAATTCGTACGTACCCAGAAGATATCTAAATTTAGGGCAAATCCGAAGACACCATTGAATTCGTCGGGGCTTTTTACGTCCATGTAAAATTTTTCGGATATTTCCCAGAGAATTTTTTTTGCATAAGAAAATAAATAAACTATAGTAAGGGAATTTAAGGGAGTCTCAAAATCGACGAAAATTACATTGAATATGACATAAAACGACCTCCTGAATACGATACTAATCTTCGTTTTAATTATGAACTGGCGATTCTCTCGTAAAGCCGAAAAACAAGTTTCAAAACAAAGTGTCAAGGCAACAACTTAGAAATTCATATTTCTCTCTCTCTATCTCTCTCTCTCTCTCTCTCTGGATGTAGAAGAAATCCTGAGAAGAGAATTTCTAGAATCGAGAGTAAATAATTCCTGGATATAAAGGAAATCCGAAGACACCGTTCAATTCCTCGGACCTTCTTACGTCGATACTTTTACATATTCTTTATAGGAACATTTTTTTCGTGTATGAAAATCGATATATAGTAATAATATATCTTCCTTATACAGATATAAGGAAGACATATAGTAAAGGAATTTTGTGAAAAGTCTCAAAATCGACGTAAATTAGATTGAAGATGATATAAATCAACCTACTGAAAGCGATAACAATCTGCGTATTAATGATAAATTGTCGGTTTTCTCGTAAAGCTGAAAAACTATTTTTGAAACTCACAATCAAAGTAATATCTTCAAAATTGGTACGTAATTATGAAAATTTTGGATATAGAGAGAATTTGAAGACAATATTAAATTTTTCAGGGTTTCTTACATCTATAAGAATTTTATCAGATTTTTCGCGGAGAAAACGTTTTTTTTGAGGAAGAAAATCGATGATAGTATGAATAACTTACACCCCAAAAATAAAACTCACGGTAGAACGAGAAACAAACAATAGCATACATTTTCTAGATCTTACTATCATACACAAAAATAATCAATTCACATTTGGTGTTTTTCGAAAACCTACATATACAGACATAACTATCCCCTTTGATTCTTGCCACCCATATTCTTATAAAATGGCTGCATATAATTCAATGTTACATAAAGTTTTTTCCTACCTTTATCAGAAACACAGATAGAAACAGAACTTACAGCAATTCAAAATATAGCCAAAAACAATGGTGTCCCATCAAAAACTATTACCAAATTAATAAACAAAATCAATATACTTTTACATTAGTTTATCCAAATATTAGATATTGTGATACAAATTATGATACATTGTCAATAATAATATCAAATATTCTCAAAAAACATAATGTCAAAGTAGCATTGTAACCCCAATGAGGGTTATCAAATTTTGTTTATAACACCAAAGATAAAACTAATAAATATGAAAAATCTGGAGTTTATAGGTTAAATTGCTTGGAGTGCAATAGCAAATATATAGGACAAACGGGACGAAATTTAGAACTAGGTACCTCGATCACAATAGATCCTTCAGATTACAAAAAACAGATTCTACTTTTGCTAATCATATCTTAAAAAGTGGACATAATTTCCCAGATATTAATAATATGAAAATCCTACACTATGTCACCAAAGGTTTACAACTTAATTGGTTAGAAGCAATAAAAATATATAAATACAACCATAGTGATAGTTTTAGCCTGTTAAATGATCAAGTAGATATACTATATTCTCCTCCTATTACTGTTACCCAAATTAACTAACCCCCTATAATATTTCTTAATAATATTCATGGAAATTCCCACAATTTGATGGTCGGAATTGCACCATTTATGAAACACGTTTTCTTGTAAGCCTTAATTACTTGTTTATTGTCACAACACTTAGTCTCTGTACTTGGATAGTATATATTATAGGAACAGAATGTTTGTATTTTATTCTTAGTTGAATCATCGTTTGAAAATGACATAAAAATTGTCTAAACTGCAGTCACTTTTCTGTGAAAATATAGTGGTATAAAACTTAGTAGTTGTTTTACTCATTTCCGTTGTAAAATCAGTGGATTTGTTAGAGTATTTTGTGGAAAACACAAGTCTCAGAATCGCTGCAATTTAAAATTTGTATGTAATACAAAAATATAATAGCAAACTGCAAGATTGAAATAATATATATTTCAGATAATCATAGGACACAGCTGACCTATATAGAAGTTGGCTATCCACTGGGAGTATCACCGGTATATAACAGTAATAAATGTTAGTCCCAGAAGAATAATGTCATTGCTGCAGATAAGTGCAGGAACAAGACTTCCAGTCTCTATCTTCTGAGCCAACTTTCTTAGAGTGACAGGATGTAATACTTTATGTACAACTAAGAAAACATTCTATCTAAACGTGTCTCTTCATCAACGTAATTAATCTGCACTTTCATTTCAAATTTTGAAAGAAAAAATAGTGTATTACATTTAAAACACTTACATCATATGAAGAACAGAGGACGTATTCAGACCATTTAGATTTGGCATCTCCTCGAGGCCAGTATTAACAATTCTCCTGGAAAAAATTAAATTCAATTACTACCGCAGACTTGTACTTATAGTGGGCCGAAGTAATAGTTTTCGTAAATAATATTGGTGAAAGGTATGTTAACCGGAATACTCCGATACTTAAATTGAATAGAAGCCTCACAGATAAAGGCGTGTGTGTATTGTCATGTTTAAGATTTTATTTGAACAAAAATAAAAAATAATTCAGTTAGAGTTTAGTAATTTATTTTTTCATTTATTTGTCTGTAATGGAAATATATATTATATTAAGAATATTTCTAAGGAAAGATGTCTAGAAGAGGCCAACATGTCAATGACACTGCGATATTCTGGTAAATTTATCTTTGTTTTAAAATTGTTTACCATTGATGATGGAAGAATTAAATTCAAATAGGATTTAAAACATGATATAATTTATTTTATTATATCGGATTGAAAGTTTAAAGAAAGTTTTACGATAGAAATTTATCGAGGAAGCCGTTACTCTGTGGTAGTTAATTCCGACGCAATTGAGTATACTACGAGTAGGTATCTTGATCACAATAGATCCTTTAGATTACAGAATATAGTTTGGTTAGCAAAAGTGGACTCTGTTCCACTTTTGCTAACCAAACTATATTAGAGAGTGGACATAATTTCCCAGATATTAGTAATATGAAATTCCTACACCATGCTAGCAAAGGTTTGAAACAAACTTAATTGATTAGAAGCAATAGAAATCTATAAATATAACCATAGTGATAAATTTAACTTAAATGATCAAGTAGATATACTATATTCTCCTCATTTTACTGTTTAATAATTACCAAAATTAATGAGCCTCCTGTATAATAGTTTTTAATAATATTCCTGGAGATTCAAACAATTTGATGATCGAGATTGCACCATTTATAAAACACGTTTTCCTGTAAATCTTAATTACCTGTTTATTGTCATAACCCTTATTCTGTGTATTCGGACAGTATATATTATAGGAACCGAATGTTTGTATTTTATTCTTAGTTGAATCATCGCTTTGAAAATGACATAAAGTGTTGAAACATCAATCACGATTTTTGTGTCTGTAAATATAGTGGTATAGAATATAGTTGTTACTCAATATCAATCAAGATAATTTAAAATATTCCGTCTATATACTTTAAAACATATCATCTTCAATTGCTCGTAATTAAAACTCGTTTATTTACTTTATTCTAATAAAATTATTACAATAATCTATATAATACAAATAGTATTATTATTTTTGTCTTTATCGTAGCATACTATAATATGGAGATACAATATGGTCACCCGCTTACCAGTGTTATACAAGAGATTTATAAATTGTTTGATGTTCAAATTTATTATTAACCCCAATGATATCTAACATTCCACAAGACCTAATATTTTAAGTATCGATTCACTATAAATACGTAGAGTGAACACAGTCAATATATTTACGTTTAAATTATTTAATAACATGATTAAATGTCCTTGTTTGATAAGTTCGTTTTCTTTAAATACACCCTCGTATATAACCAGATCTCCCGAGGTAATTTCTATTTCGTTTAACAGAACTAACTTTAGGTAACACAGTTCAATAACCAGATTAAGTAAACATTTTAATGAATATAACGAAATCGATATGTTTAACTTTATCCGTTTAGATTTAAGATTTTCTTAAAAACGATTATAACTTAAAAGTGGTTATAATCTATAGTAATTTATGTTAAATGTATAGTTTTTATTTAATCCTGCTTCCTAAAAAAATGTAATTTTTCTTACTTATACTGTTCTCCATCATTATTTTACACTATTCGTAGAATTATTATAATTCTGTGTACAACTTGCTTTAATGTGTTATTTAATATAGTCTATTGATTTGTTAAATTAATATTCTGTATTAATTCTAATTCAATATAATGCAAAGTTTTACTACCAGAGGATAACATTCAAACTATATAAATAAGGAGTTTATACTCCAACCCATCTGCAAATGTCTTATATAATAAGGACTAAACAAATTAGGTCAAAACAGCTATTCTCATGAGATATGTGACACTTTGCATATTTCTTGGTGGTTTTGGAACAATCCCTGTATTTTTAGTGCTAACTCTGTTAGACAAAAATACGACAAATTTTGTCATGTAATTCAGCGCTCGGCGTTTGGAATATAGCCAGGAGAATAGCTGTTTTAACCTAATTTGTTTAGTCCTTATTATATAAGGCATTTGCACATGGGTTGGAGTATAAACTCCTTATTTCTGTAGTTTGAATGTTACCCTCTGGTAGTAAAACTTTGCATTATATTGATGATCTCAAGTTATTACGTCGATTTAGATTGTTCGAAACTACCAAGAGATGGCGTTTGATACGTTCTACTGCGGTGGAACGTAGCAACGCCTACTAGATGTGAGCTCTATCTGTCGAAGGTATACTCGTTTACACTGCACTGACGAGACCCAAGATAGAAAGGTCGAAACCGGTCTACAGTTAACGATATATTGAGATAGGCGACACTTAATATAGGTCAAAACAGCTATTCTCATGAGATACGTGACACTTTGCATCTTTCTTGGTGGTTTTGGAACAATCACTGTATTTTTAGTGCTAGCTCTGTTAGACAAAAATACGACAAATTTTGTCATGTAATTCAGCGCTCGGCGTTTGGCGTATAGCCAGGAGAATAGCTGTTTTGACCTAATTTGTTTAGTCCTTATTATATAAGGCATTTGCATATGGATTGGAGTATAAACTCCTTATTTCTGTAGTTTTAATTCTAATTAATTGCTTATTATAAAAATATTAGCTCTAAGTTTTGTACATTGTATATTGACCTATAGTGAAAATATCAAAGAAGACCAAAGAAAACCGAAGAAGAAGAAAAATGATGGAAATGCTTATTCTGAAACTTATTATGGATGACGATGAAAAAGAGGACTGACTATATATTTCGGAAATATGTGAAATTCGCGACCGCTGATTCAGTAGTTCCATTTTTGTAATTATTTCAAAAACTATTGTCCGAGTGGCGAAGTCTGGTCGAAATTCTTTTACAGTAATCGCCACGATTCTAGTCGCTCACATATTTAGCTTTGCTTTTTTTTGATCTATGAATTCTCGTTGTAATCCTGAGCTGTCTGACCGTCTACAGAATTCGAACGAAACGGCTATAGCATGCCGACTTTTTCTCGCATAGACAATACGAATTGCAACAAATTTTATTGCCTAAAGAAATACATTAAACACAGAGGGTGGGATATCTGGCTTGAACATAAAATTTATTCCTCCTGGATGCAAAATTTAACGTCATCCGACTTTTTGTGTTCGCGCCGGTAATGGGCAATAAGCCGTCAGGATTTTATATAGAGAAACGCTAAAATAACGCTAAAATTGGTTGGAATTGAATCGGTTCTTTGTTTCGAGATAGATCGCATTGAATTATGAGTTTTAAAGCTTAATGCTAACTTTCAGCAAATGTTGCAAAAAGTATACATCTTTCCACGGACAGCCATTTATAGTTCGGTGCCTAAATAATCTGAACGGATTCATATACACTAGGCACAAAAATTAAGGGATATCAAAAATCCTAAATTTTTATGTGATTTTCAAAAGGCTGTAACTTGGAGAAAAATTGTCGCAAAGCAATTCAAAAACTAAAAAAATTAAAGGTCCAGATTCTACTTTTCAGATCGTGAGTTAAAATTTTTTTATCATCAGCAGTATTTGAGGAATCGTAACAAAGCCATCGGAAAAAAGATTTCCAAACTTTTTCAAAAGATCCACGAACTTTAATAAAGTTTTTTCAGTGATTTTATCATAAATCTTTTTTAGATAATTTTATCCTCTTTAATTTAAGCGGTCTAAAGGCCTACCTAGTACGGTGATTTTTCGCTGAGTTTAAAGTTTTGTCGTTTAAATAAAAAAAGTCAGTTTTGACTTAATATAATTCAGAATAATTTGGTTAATGATTTTTTTAAATTTTTTGCAATAATTATCATTCTTTAATAAAAAAATATGGATTATTGCTAAAAAAACATTATCAATCTCAAAAAATGAATAAGAAATGAGATATTCATCCTTAAATTGATTTTTATTAAAAACGACAAATCGAATTATTCCGAATATAATGAAAAAAAAATTTTCAGAATTTCTTTGGAATATTTTGAGATTGAAAATAAACAGTCAACATTCTTAGTATTTCCATTATTTGCAAAGTTATGCCAAGTTAAGCAAATATCCCTAAGTACGCAATTTTTACCTCATACTCAATCAACATTCTTGCACCGGAATATTTTGTTATCAAAAACCAAATCTACAGCTTATGTATAATACCTTACAATTTTTGTAGCCTACTTAAATCTTCTGTACCATCATTATTTTCTGAGTAATTAATTACCAAAGTCAAAACTGACTTCTTGCTTTGAACGACGGCAACTCAGCAAAACTTCACCGTACAAGGCTTTTAGACGCCCATATTAAAGAGAGTAAAATTATCTAAAAAAAAATTGATGATCAAATTATGGAAACAAATTTGTCATCCATGGACCTTTTGAAAGACACGCAAAAGTTTGGAAAAAAATTCCGATGATTTTCTTATGATTACTCAAAAACTGCTAATGATAAGAAAATGTTAACTCAAGTTTTAACAACTAGAAACTTGGAGATTCAATTTTTTTTTTCAATTGCACTGCGACTATATTTCTCCATGTTACAGCCTACTGAAAACACCTAAAAATTTAGAATTTATTTATCGTCCCTTAATTTTTGTGCTCAGTGTATTTAGCCAAGTCCGTACGGAGTTTTAACGCTAACTAAGTATTACATGCTTATTATATAATGCTTACTTACTTAGTATATTATGTTTGTTATAACTTCTAGTACTTTATAGGACAAACGCTACGATGCCATTTTAACTGTTTGAAAAACAGCTGACGTAATAAAGCGAATGTTAGAATGACTTAAAATAGCTAGAATAGAATCTGAAGCATCACCCCTACTATCTTCTTTACTTTTGTCGAGTCCGGAGGATGCAGCAAAAAATTAACCGACAAGCGTATGAAACGAATTTGGATTTAGTTCTGATTTATTTAGTTAATTCAACTTTAATCTGTATCATAAAACACGTAATCATCAGCTCTTGCCTGGCCAAGATATCGAATTTCGTGGAAGGTGTCCAAGAAGTAGAGCGTAAACTGTTGAATAATTTCCCACGCAAGTTAACAAGGGAAACATAATTCCTCTTTGCGGCGGGTTTAAAGTATAATTTATTAGGCTGGGATAAACCGAACGTATGGGGGATTTATTTGAGGCGGCAAGACTCATAATATAAAGTAACTACAGCTTAACAGAATAGTTAACCGTTAATGCCGAATAATGGAGAAATTATTGTCTAATGTTTCTCGTAAACGTTCGCGGGCATGGCTCAGTTGAGGTTACAGGTAAAGATTGGTCGACGAAGTACTTTAATAATGTGCTGGCGAGGTTTAATTCTTTTAATGAAATTTCAATGTACGTGGGATAAGCTAACGTGAAGTAATATAACTTTATAATTTATTAGATACCCTTCTCTATAAATTTTTGTAAAAATAATGATTTGAATAAAAAGAAATTACTATACTATATTTTTAAAATGGACTAAAAAGTATAAAATAATTTCGTCTAGCCCCATACAGATTCTTAAATCCATATGGATAGTACTGAGAATATGTGATTGTGAATATTTAATAGATATGAAAATACTTGTAAGATTTAAAGTGAAAAACGTGGGGCGCATGCAATAGATAATAGTAAGGAGCTAAGGGTAGCTGTCGTTGAGAAAATTCACACAACAGTTCATATAATTTGCAGTGCAATACAATTGTTAGTGACTTGTGGTAAGTGAACTATTCATGCATCGATTATTTATATGTTGACTAACATATTTTCCTTTGGCATATTATACGTAGGACATTGTGTTTTCGGTATGTCTAAATATTTTGGAATTTAAAACAGTACAAGTTCTTTCAAGGATGAAAAAGTCAGAGTAGTTATTCATGTTACATCCTTGTAAATATTTCTACAAAAATGTTTCTCAACTGTAAAATTTTGATTTTCTTTAGAAGAAAATGAACAATCTCAATTGTGTCAATCATAATGACGTTAATAATTGTTTAGATATTCTTTAAATACGACTTCTATATCAATAGATGGAAATTAATAATTAATATGCTATTTATTTTAAGTATTTCACACTTGTTTTATTTATCTGTATGTAAAGAAAAATATAACTAAAATCATTGGTGCATAGTGGAATCTATTGATCATATCTTTGTGACTTTGTAAAAAAAAATATTTATTTTGATAATAAAATTAAATATATTTTTTTCAAAGTTAAGTAGTTGTAAACTATTTCGTGAAATAAATTGTTACTTTTTAAAAGAACAACTCCTGAAAAATAGTATATTTGCCATCCAGTGCATGTTATTTTTATGAACTTATAAAATTTACTAATGTTTAATATCCTTTTAAGTACTCGTAAATGAAATAACTACTTTCTTAACCTCAAAAGAATTCTATGCCTACGTACCGACAGATTTTTAGAAAAAAAAAACTTGTGATTCCTTGTCTTCTAAGTGTGTATAATAATTTTGTAAATTTGGTAATTTCCAATATAATAATGTAAAATTGATAATAAAGCTTGTCAGGACAGGGAACTGGATATTAATTAATAGGAAAATCAATATGTACTATACATAATTACTACATGAATTAGTTTTTCCTATTCTTGAACATAGGAATAACTTATATTTGAATCGTCGTGTATCTCCTAAGATTTTTGTTAATTAGATTGAGGTAAAAAATCTTTTATTCTAGAATTTTAGTCACTTTAGTCGTTTTAGTTACAATCATCATCATCATGAGGTCATCAGTCCTAAGATTGGTTGGACGCTAACCTCCAGCTTCTCCTATCTTGTGCTAACCTATGCATTTCGCTAATTGTGCTACAACCTACATCCCTTACTATTTGCGAGCAGTAGTCTAATCTAGGCCTACCCTTCTTCACTCCTATTTCTGCCTCCAAAATATCGCGGACTATTCCCCCATGTCTCAGCAAGTGGCCTACCATTCTATCTCTTCTCTTCTTTATGTTTTTCCACATACTTCTATTCTCGCCGACTTTCTCTAATACTTCTTCATTTCTAACCCTATCAGTCCACGGTATTTTCATAATTCTTCGGTAACACCACTTCTCAAAAGCTTCTAATTTCTTCCTACTTGCTTCCCCTACCGTCCAGGTTTCGCAACCGTATAGTGCCATGCTCCATACATACGTTTTCAAAAATATTTCCTTGTTTCTAAGTTTATTACCCCCGAGCATAAAAGTGCTTTCTTTTTGTTAAAAGCTATTCGACCCTGCGCCATTCTTTGTTTTATATCATTATCGCTTCTTCCATCCCAATTTATTTTACTTCCTAAATAAGTGAAGTCTTTAACTTCCTCCAATCTTTCATTATTAATTTGTACTTTCGTTTTTGCTCTGCTCGCGCGCCCTCTGCTCACTAACACTTTAGTTTTGTTTTTATTTACCCTCATTCCGTATTCTTCTGCCAACACTGCCTCCATTTCGTTCAATGCTGATTCTAATTCCTCCTTACTAGATGCTAATACTGCTATATCATCCGCGAATCTCAGAATTTTTAGTTTCTGTCCCTGTACTTTAATCTTTTACCACATTAATCGCCTTTTCGATGTACAGATTAAAAATTAGTGGTGATAGCGTATCCTTGCCTTATTCCTTTCCTAATACCTACTTCCCTTTTTTCCCCTTCTACTTCTATAACAGTAGTTTGCTCTTTGTATATATTGTGTACTACTCTCCTATCTCTATACTTCATTCCCGCGCTCTTTAGTATCTCGAACATTGTTTCCCATCTTACATTATCAAAAGCTTTTTCTAAATCTACAAATCCTATATAAGCGTTCTTTCCTTTTTCTATTGTTTTCTCTAACATTACTCTTAGCGCCAGAATAGCTTCGCGAGTTCCCCTATTTCGCCTAAACCCGAATTAGTCTTCTCCTAGTATTTCCTCCGCTCTATTTTCCATCCTCTTCTGCCCTATTCTGGTTAATATTTTTGACGCGTGGGAAGTTAGGCTAATCGTTCTAAAGTTCTCGCATTTGTCGGCTCCTCTCTTTTTCGGTATAGTAACGATAATGTTCCTCTTATAATCCTCCGGCATCTCGCCCGTTTTGTATATGTATTTTACCAGTTCAAGCATCCGATTTACTACTTGCTGTCCCGCATATTTCAAAATTTCCGCCTGTATCTTATCTACACCCGGCGTTTTATTGTTCTTTAGCCCTCTTAGTGGTATTTCAAATTCCTCTTTCAATATAGGTTTTACTACATCTTCCCTATCGATGCTAGATTCTTCCTCTAATATCTCTCCTAATTCCTGACCCTCGTATAAATTTCCTAAGTACTGCTTCCATCTATCCGCTTTCTCCTCTCTTCCGATCAGTATGTCCCCCGATTGACTCCTAACGTTTCTGCTTATTGGTCCTATATCCCTGAAGTTCCTCTTAATTATTTTGTAACCCTCATCGGTCTTACCTACTTGGAACTTATCTTCTACTTCTTTGCATTTATCCTCTATCCATTGTTTTTTCGCTTTTCTACACTTTTTAATGATTTCCCACTTTATTGACTTATAAGTTTTCAGTCCTTCCTCATCTCGTCTGTTTTTGTAGCCTCGTCTCTTTTGTATTAAGTTTAAGATTTCGTTTGTTTTCCAGGGCTTCCTAGCTCTCTTTTCTCGTGTCCTAAAACGCCCGTAGCCGCGGAATCTAGACTATTCTTGATACCATCCTACTCAGTTTCTGCGTTCTTGATTTCGTCATTACTCGCTTTATTTATTAATTGATCTGTTTTCTCCTGGAACTTATCTTTCATATTCTGATCCCTCAATATGTCTACATTTATACGTTTCTTATCCTTCCAGGTTTTCAGATTTTTGAACTTTAATCTAGCTTTCATGACTACCAAATTGTGGTCGCTGTCTACATCTGCTCCTGGATAACTCTTACAGTCTTTTATTTGATTTCTAAATCTCTTCCTAACCAAAATGTAGTCTATCGGATACCTATCTATCCCTCCTGGCATAGTTACAGTCACAAAAACTATAATAATTTATACAAAGTCTGAATTATTTAATGACAAATGGTCATAACTCATAAAACAATTCAGAATATTATATATTATTATTATATATATATAAAAGACAGATATAAATTATAGGTTTATATTACTTTATTTACCTCATCGCGAAACTCACTTTTTGAATTGGCACTATTTAGTGAAATCTACCAATGATTATTGATTAAAACACGTTTCTATAGCTCCACTAAATCGCACCATTCGGACATAAGCTGTTTAGTCAGAATCACGAAGAGGCATATTGCCTCAAATTTTAACAACTATCACAGGCTACATATATGAGTGCTGTATAATAGTTACATTAAATGGATTATAATCTATTGCATGTGGAGTAAAGTGTACTACATTGTGGTGAGCTTACATAAGTTGCATGCCTAAAATAGCATACAATTAAATGGTGTTAAATTTTGCAAATAACACTCGTGTTTTTATACTTTTTTACGAGAAATGATGAAATTTAACATAACTCTTACACTATTAAAACCGCTGTTTTTACAACTGTAAATAATAGTTGTTTTTCTGAATCTTTTTAAAATCTTATTTGCATTTACGCCAGACTCCTGTTGTAGACTGTAAGGTAGAAATACATGTAATCAAAGAAAAATATTTGTGTCTACAGTCCACTACTACATTGTGGTGCTTTATGCCTAAAATAACATGCAATTAAATGGTTTACATTTTACTAATTGGTGTTTGTATAATTTTTTTACTAGGAACGATGAAGTTTAAAATAATTTGTACACAATTGAAACTCGTGTTCTACAAACGTCAATAATATGAAATCAACTTCAACGTCAAACTTTTTCTGCAATAGACATCTTTTTAAAATCTTGTTTACATTTACGCCTCACTCCTTGTGTAGACTGTAAGGTAGAAATACATGTAATCAAAGAAAAATATTTGTGTCTACAGTCCAAAGAAAACAAACGCGGCAGACACCGAAGTTTCAGAACTTTGACCTTCTTCAACATTTTACTTTCCTCTTGATATTCTTAATTTTTAAATATTATAATGTTAGAATCTTGGAATAAATTTTTCGCTATGTTACAGCTTTTTTTTAAATTAAATATGAAAATGGCTATTTCAAAATTCAGTTAAAGTACTGGAGTATTAAAAATAATATTATTTCTTGCATAAACAAAATAATGTATTAATAAAGTTATCATGCGAAAAACTGCTACGCACTTTTGTTCGATTTATATATATACGAGAGAGCTCTTCGTTTCGCTTTTCAAAATTAGATTTATTTCACCATATGTCGTGAATTTTCTCATAATTAATATTTTTAAGGCAATTCATCAACAATAACCTCAAGTATTACTGTATTTCAAACATACGAGGGAATACAAAAAAGAACCTAAATTCATTTTTTAAATTTATTTATTTAATTTTTAAACAAAAAACCTTCAATTCCCTGCAAAATACTTTCCACTGACACCAGTACACTGTTCTAATCTTTTATTTAATTGTTCAAAACATTTCTAAAATTCGTCCTGTGTGATGTCTGACAGCATCTCCGTCGCTTTTATTTTGCACCTCAACAATGTCGGAAAACCGCTTTCCTTTCATGTCTCTTTCATTCAGAGAAATAAAAAAAATCGCAGAGGGCAATATCGGGTGAATAGGGGGGATAGGGCAGAGGGATCATATCATTTTTGATCAAAGATTGTCGCACAGACGGAACAGTGGAGGCACGAATTTAGCAGCCACCCTTTTCATCCCCAAAATCTTCCGTTGAAAGTCACTACAGACAGCTCCACAACTTCATCAATGGTCCGCAGTCGATCTTCCAGGATGATTTCGTGAATTTTTTGAACAATATTTTGAAATTTGAGTAGATATTAGAAAATAAAATGTCGGTTGCAATTTCGCATTTGAACAAGAAACAATACATCCTCTTGACTGATACCATTTCTATCGAAATTGTATCAAAATATCTCTTATAGTTAAGGGCAATATAATAAATGCCTTGTATTTATGAAAACCACATAAACATTGCGCAGCGGTTGTAACCAGCAACGCAATTAAATTTTTTTTTAATGAAATCTAAACTGTAACTTATAGATTTAGCTTAGAACCCTACGGATTTGTTTCGACATTTGTCCTGGATCGGTGTACCGTGTACGGCACTGATGATAACTAATAAGTTCGAAACAACTGTCTGTCATTCGGATTCTATCCGAGACAAATGTCGAATCATACCCGTGACGGAGTCCCTATTCAAAAAGAGATCTAAACTATTTTTCATTGCATGTTTCTATATTTTCAAATAATTGAGATGTTGGTTGTAAAGTCAACTTTAGGACACACTGTATAATCTTCATACTTTATATAATCTCTGTATAAAACAGATTTTCCAGTTCATGTTAAGGTAATTTATAACTGAGGTTATTTACTCTAGATATTATCAGCCAACAAACCTGAATTGTTTGAAGCCTAGGAATTATTGTTAGCCATGGGCCTGGATGTTGAAATCAGATTTACGAAATCAATAAATTGTAAAGGGTCAGTTACATGTCACAATAAGGCCTCACGGCTGATGGGCGATAATTCAGGGATCAGACGGATTACTTAGGTTATACCCAACTGCGTAATTTGTTGACAAGTATAAATTGAGAGAATTAGGCCCTAGGTCATTTCAGTAAAAGACAATATAGGCTGCTCAAGTTTCTGTTATTAACCTTTCGTCGGGCACAGTCTGAATCCAAACACATTTGGGCGCAATTCATCTGAGAGATCCCATATCAAATCTTACACAATTTAGATTTTAATGAGGTGGAGGCTCAATTAAACAATACAATACAATAATAAATATTTCATACTAGTTTTTCATCGCAACAATTATATTTACATAAAGAAACTAATTTCATGTTACTGGAGTAGGTTGGAATCTTTAGTGTGAAGATAACACTAACTGAGTTTTCCACAAAACACCAAAACACTATACACTACACTCGACGCTCGTTTCGCCAACAAAGTTGGCGTCATCTGGAGATGATTAAAACAGTTTTAATCATCTCCAGGTGATGCGAACCTTGTTGGTGAAACGCGCGTCAAGTGTAGTGTATAGTGTTTTGGTGATTTGTGAAAAACTTAGTTAGTGTTAATTTCATCTTGCAAAACAATAAATTCGGAATATATTTATAGGACAACAGCTACTGACAAGTTTTTTTTAAGGACAAAACACACATAAGTTAGTATTGAACAATATTTTGAATACAGAAAACAAACCACTTATTTTTTTATAACACACAGGCTTGTTTGACCGTGGGTGGAAGAATTGGTTTAACAGTTGTTGAGGAAACTTATGAAGCCTAATTAAGTCAACTACAATAGATGACGAAGCGTTAGCAGAGAAATCCATCCAAGAACTAAGATTTCATAAGAAGTAAGTAATTATATATAAAAACGCTATAAAGACACATTGTTAATTCCACAAAAAATACCGAAAACAGAATAGCTCGATTCATTGCAACTAACAGACATACTAAACTATTCTATTATAATGTAGTTCACGTATCTTCCTTGTTTTCACTAAGGCAGATCAACGTAACTAAGAATTTTTAATTCGATAAAGTTATTCAGCGTATTATTAAATTTTAGTTTTCGTTTCTCAAGGATCTGCTTCCTCGCTTATTTGGTTCGGCATGAGCAACGTTTAATAAGAACAAAATCATCCCAGTCTCACAAAATAAAGAACAAAGATCTGAGGATAAAAGAGTTATTCCCATCGTATTGCTTTATATCATGTAGCGATTTCATATTTTCTCTTTGTATAGACTGGTAGTCTGACGAGATTGTCCATTCCTTTATTATATTTAAATGCGTCTCTTTTATTAAGTATTGCGTTTGCGTCGAGGTAAAGAAATTGGAAACATATGCAAGATATTGGATTATTTTTATCTCGGAAAAAAATTATCAAAGTATATATTTTATTAAGAATAATAACAGCGTATTTAAGGAGACGTTATGGCAGATGGTTCTACGTTTTTGCTGTTAATTATTATCTGAGGAATGGGTCATGCTTCATCACAATATATTAATCACTAACTAGCTTGATAAGGACAATTATTTATTTAGAAGATATGTATGTATGGTACAGTGGGTTAAAAAAATATCGGCACATCCCATTTTTTTTTCTTAAATCTCAAAAATTTAAAGGACAATAATTTTTTGGTACTAAATTTATTTCAAAACTAGCATTCAACTATTATTTGTTGGTGGCAGTGGATTCAGCGAATTAAAAATAATATAAGAATAATAAATAAAAATATGAATTCTAAGGGTCCAAAAACTATCGGAACACTAAAAATTTGTATTTAAACAAATTCTTAAACAATTTATTTACACTTTAGTACTTTGTTACCATACCATTTACATCAATTACGGCCTGAAGTCTTTGTTGCGTCGAGGACGCAAGGTGCTGGGTTAGTTCAGGTCCCATTTGATTCCATTCTTGTAACAAAACCGTTTGTAGTTGCTGTTTCGAAGAAATTTCATTTTTTCGGACTTTCAAGTCTAGCAAGTACCACAAATGCTCAATGGGATTTTATCCAGGGACTGAAGTAGAGTTTTGATTTGTCTATGAACATTATAAATTAACCATTCCTTTGTTTTATTGGCGGTATGCATCTGATCATTATTATACTCGAAGATAAATGTGTCTCTGATATCTATCTTTTCAGCACTGCTGTTCAAGTTGTGTGGCAAAATATCAATATACTTGTATGCATTCATAATACCTTCGATGAAACTCAGGCTCCCAATACCATCCACGACATGTAGCCCCAGACTAAAGTCCTTGTCCTACCAAAGCTGCGCAACACCGACGCGATAACGACCCGATGTCATCAGCGTGTACCTTTTATATACACCGTACATCCACCAACGCGCTAGCAAAGAAACATCCAAGCTGCGTGTCGGCTTCTTGTTGCCGAGCGACTCGACAGGTCAGTTGTGAAGCAACATTCAAGCGGTGTGTGCGGTGGTATTTTGCGTTTAATGACGAAAAGGGAAATGAATATCATGGCACAACAGAAAAATGAACAAGAATTTAATGAACAATTAGTAGATTCTGTAGAAAAATATACTTGGTAATACAATTATAAGTTAGCAGAATATTCTCGAAAGGATGTGACCGAAAAAGCTTGGGCAGAATTCCTTAGCAGCAACAAACATTCTATTTTTTTGGTTTCTTGCAATAAAAGAATGCACCCACCATTTCCTTTTCTTAGACTTTCTAGAATTTTTTGTATTTCGTAAGTACCAGCACATTGTAATCACATCGTCGTCTTCACTAAATGTCATGTTATGTCATTTAGTTTAGACTAAATGTTCACTGAACTGCTTGTGTCATGTCGAAATCGTGTCGCTGTTGCGCTGCTTTGGTGGGACAGGGGATTAAAACGCTCTCGCCACCGTGTTTCACTGTTCGCCTGACATGACTTATTTCAAGTGCATCATTTGGTTCTCTCCATACATACATATTTACGATCGCCAGAGCCGAAAATATTAAACTTGCGAAATAAGAAAACACAAACTGCATTTGAGAACACTATTTCACGACATGCAGTCCGAGATTAAAACGCTCCCGCCACCGTGTTTTACTGTTGGCCTGACATGACTCATTACAAATGAAGCAAATGGTACTCTACATACATATATAATTGCGACCATCAGAGCACAATATTAAATGTGCGAAATAAAAAAAACAAAAACTGTACTTGAGAAAACCAAATGCTGAATTTGAAATGAGTCATGGTAGGCCAACAGTGAAACATGGTGGCGGGAGCGTCTTAGTCTAGGGCTGTATGTCGTGGAATGGTGTTGGAAACCTAAGTTTCATCGAAGATGTTATGAATGCAGACTAGTACCTTGACATTTTCCCCCATAACTTGAACAACAGTGCTGTAAAGATGGGTATCCGAGACACGTTTATCTTCGAGCAGGATAATGGTCAGAAGCACACGGCCAATGAAACAAAGGAATGGTTACTTTATAATGTTCGTAGATAAATCAAAACTCTACCCTAGTCCCCAGATATAAATCCTATAGAACATTTGTGGTACTTGCTGGACCTGAAGGTCCTAAAATATAAAATTTCTTCGAAACAACAGCTACAAACTATTAAAATGTAAATAAATTCTTTAAAAACTTGTTTGAATACAAATTTTTATTATGCCAATACTTTTTGACACTTGAAATTTATTTCCACCAAAAATTAATAGTTGGATGTTAGGTTTTAAATAAATTTAGTATCAAACAATTCACCTTTATATCTTTGAGATTTAAGAAAAAATGCTGTATGACAATACTGTTTTGACCCACTGTATATGCTTCGAATTACTTCTTATTTGCAGAAGAAATATTATTTCAAAGACACGTAATGTTTTTGATATTACTTTAGTAGAAAATCCTTTCGCCCAAAGTTCTATATGAAATCTTATACACAGGTAAAGGAACAAACAAATAATCTATTATTATCAGAATCAAATCGTTCATTTCTGACTACTACATTAGGCCGCAGGAACCCCCAATACCTACAGTATTCGTTTTTTTTTTAATGAAACGAAAATTACCGTCAGGCATATGATTTATTCCCGTGTCACTCCCACCAATTCGATTACTATTCTATTAGCTACTCGTGTTCCCAATTTGTCAAGGCAGTAATAAGTAATAAAACAAAAATGAAATAGATTTATGGATGTTTGATAGTAGACAAGGGTTTTTTATTTTTTTTTTCCAATTCTGCTGATTATCGACATATTAGACAATCGAATCCATAAAACGATTTTGACAATATTGATAAATTAAACAAAAATACTATAAAACTATGTTGTCATACTCATATATAAGACGTTCCATTTGGAACGATACGATGTGGTTTGTGAATAAAGCTAATAATATTTGACAAACTGAGGTTTTTTGTTCTTCAACATATAATGGAGGTGAAAAGGCTACAAATGGAAAAGAATATCGTTCACATGGTCGCCACACTTCCTCTGGCAAGATGTAGTTCTTTTAGCAAAACTATCCATAACACGAGCACGTAAAACTGGCTCTATTTCTTGAATAACACGTTGAATGTTTGCTTTAAAGTCATTGGTTGTTAGTGGCTGGGTAGCGTACACTTTTTCCTTGACATAACCCCAAAAAGAAAAGTTCAGTGGTGTTAAATCGCATGAGCTGCCAGGCCAGTTGATGTCAGCATTCCGCGATACATGCCCAAGAAATTCGGTATGCAACCAAGTTATGGTTGTGCGTGCTGTATGACACGTTGCACTGTCATGCTGAAACCACATGTTGTTCAAATCCAAATAATCAATTTGGCGGAAAAAGAAATTTTATAGCATGTCACGATAGCGTTCCCCATTTACTGGGATATCATTATCAGCTTCATTGTCAAATAAGTATGATCCATTTGCTTCATTGTTCCAGAATGAGCGCCAAACCGTGCATCTGTGTGGATGCATTTCTTTTTCATAAACAGTATGTATATTTTCAGCACCCCAGATTTAACAATTTTATTTGCTGACGTATCCGTCGAAATAAAAATGTGGTCCATCGCTGAACAAAACTTTGTTGCAAAAACCGTCAGCTTCTTTCTTTTCTACCACCCAGTTAACAAATGTACAACGTTCTAAATAATTTAACTTTTAATTGTTACGTCAACTGAATTTTGAATGCTGACAGATTCAGATCTTTCTTTAAAATGCTATGTGTGGTGGCTCTTGATAAATTGGACTTCAGAATTATAATTACCTTGAATGGTAATAACATATTAAATGTTTAGTATATTTGTTTGTAGAATTTTTGTTTGCGTAAATTGCAGCCAACTGTGACATATTTTGATTTTTGCAACGAATTTTGATGTATAGCTCGAAAACAAAAATATGTCAATTCTAGTCTTCACCACTGCATTTCACTCGAAGACACAGATCAAGAATGAAGATTGTCCATATTTCCATACCTCCTATAGTTCATGAAATTCCATATATATGTAGAAACATCGAAATCTGCACACTTGGTACATAGATAACACACTACAGTACAGGTCACACTATAATAACACAGGCCTACAAATTTTGACATTTTGAAAGTTGATTTGGGTTTCATAAATGATCATAAGGGAGTTATTTACGCTGATTTCATATATCCCTTTCGATTTTACCCCTCATTTAAAGTTTTTGATCAACTGAATAATCAGAATAAATTGAAAGCTAATGGAAAAATTACATTTTAGTACCTAAACATTATATTTAATAAATATTAAAAACATAGTAAAATGCAACAACGCAAACAGTGAGAATCCCTCCCTTTTTAACAAGAAACTTCGTATTTTAACTTTTTGTAGTTAACTGAAAACTTGTAGTTTCTCTTGTGTAATAATTTGTTGGATATTGTCTTTTCAGCATCCACCAGTAATCTGCCATCATCGCCACATCCCATCGACCCTGGTACTTCCTTTTCATCTCCTTTGTCTTGATGAAACCTTTCACCTTGCTCCTCACTAATAGCACCAAGATTTCTGGAAAGTATTCCAGATGAGCGTGCAGAAAATGAATTCTTATGCCCACATTACAACCAAGTTGCTTAAACTTATCGAATATTTTTATGACAATTTCCTCATACTGCGGATGTTTTAGGATAATTTCCTAAAAAATTTTCTGTTACATTTTTAAAGCATATCCAAGATTCTTTTCCAATTTCTGTCATTGTTTCTTCAATCTCTTGGTCCTGCATTAATTTTCTTATTTGTGATCCTGCGAAAATGCCTTCCTCCAATTTTGCTTCAGAAAGAGCTGGAAACTTACCGCATAAGTACTTAAAACAATTTAATTTTTTTACGTAGCTTGTACATATTGCTTCACTAATCCTAATTTAATATGAAGTGGCTGCAAAACATTTTTTTGCGGATCAACCAAATTTGCATAAATAACGATTTTTGAACCAGGTGTTAAGTTTATAACAAAATATATTTGGTGTATTTTTACAACTTCTAGGTATTTTTAAAACAAAATAGAAACACACGACGCGATGTCACGAGTAAACGTACACACATTAAAAACGTACTACAGCGACTATGTAAATACCCGAATAGTATAAAACCAGAATATTCCCACTGGTGAACTCTATTTCGGTAAATCCCCCACACTTGTGTGTACGTCCCAAACCGATTAAACACAGGAGCGCCGCAAAGATTGAGGCAAAATTTAATTTTATAGATCCTCGGTTTTAAAAACTACAAATTATTGTACAATGTACATTTACAAATACTGGTGCATGATGGAAACAAAAAAAAAAAACAAACAGTGTCTCTGTAGTTCATGGTATATAACTAAGCCAAAGAGTCAAAAAAGTGCGATCACAAAATCTTTATTGGCCTATGTAATTATAACTAACAGTACACATATAGGACGAACCGCCTAACTTTAACGTTTTTAGTTTTAGTACACATTATGATACCACAATATGGATTTTATTTTAAAAGTGTCCCATATATGTTTAAAATATATAATCAATTGTTATGTCATATATTTACGGACATTTTTACGTATTTATGGATACAATTAATTTAGCCAATGTGTCGGAATTTGCCCAACAAGCTCTCCGTTTATAATATTAACTATGTAATTATAGTAGATGGAATATTATTATCAATATATTATGAACTATAATTACGCGGTAAAACTCTGAGCTTAACAGATAAATTACAACGGCATATTTGAGTAATTCTTAATTACTTATAGATTTTCATGATTTTAAGTATTTATTTCCTCGCAGTACTATCCCTACAGTATTTATATGAATCGTTCACAACGACATTGTAGACTGCACAAGAAATAACTCTCTATGAAGACGTCAAATATTGTAATTAATACCCAAACAGTGACTTATATAAAAGAATTTAGATGGTAGTAGCCTAATAATATGTATGTTTTATTAAATTTATTTTTTTAAATATATTCTATATGTTCAAAGAAATTTTGTGTACAGTTAGTTTGTGTAAAACTGCCCAACAATGTTTTCTATAAATTATCTAACAACTGTCTAACTTACAGAATCTTCAGTTTTGGAAGGAATGCGCTAAACACCTCTGGCTGGATCTTCAATAGTTTTGGGGCTCTATGAATATATCTGAAAATAAATATAAGCGTTAGGATCTGAGATAGATTAAATATAGAAAGTGGACTATCGAATTACATAAGTCACTTCCTTGGTAAATGGTAAAATTGAGAATAATGTTATAATATAAAAATAAACACAATGAAATAATTTGCTAGAAACTCACTATATTGTTCAAAAGATGCTACCAAATTACATAATAAATATGGTGTCGAAATGAAAATATCATTAAAAGTGAAATTGTCCTTTAAAAGTGATTGTACTTATTACAGAAATCAAATTAGAGAAATGTTTTATATGAAATTGTAGAATGAAATATCTGATACATTCTTATTTGATGCTAATAAAAGAACAATCAGGTGGTTAATGAATACAAATTGTACCGATATAATATTTTTTATGGAATGCTCTTTTCTATAAAAACTACAATACACAGTGTGACACACTTTGGTACTGGATGCATCTCAGGTATTATTAGAGATAGAGATACGGTTAAGTAAGGTAAGTTTAAAAAAAAATTAATTGGCTTTTCACTGCATTATCAAATTTCACTTAACTATATATTTTTAATAATTGCGAAAAAAAAACAGGATGATGTATTTTGACAATCAGCATCAATCTCATATCTCTTTATTTCAAGATGTGGCAACATTTTAGCAGATACATTTTTAAAGTGTTTTAAAGGTGATTTTAACTGTTTTAATAAAAAAAATCTGTAGCCCTTTATTTCTGAGAAAATGGTATTAACATTTATGTTTCATGTGGACATCATATTGGATTTTTCTATGATTCTATAGTATTTTTTATTCTCTTTTCAATTATGTATCACGTGATCAGAAAGTTATAGGATTTTGAACGTTAATTTAATATACGAGTAATTTTTTCAATAGCCGCGAGCCGGATGAAATAACTATGTTTAGAAGAAAAAAATAATGTTTAATCTATTATTGAGTAAGCGTCAAAAGAGGTAACAATAATAAGCACTGTATAAACTGTTCAATACACGGCCCTTATTGTTTGGTACACTTATTAACCCTCTTCGAAACAGAGTTAGACATCTTCGCGAAAGTATTTCTATTAATTGAGACCAAGATATTTCTAATACATTGTTCAAGAACTAACATGTTTTCTGGTGATTTAAAAGAATACACTTAGCGTTTTGCATGTTCTCATAAATAAAATCCAAGGGGTTCATGTTAGGAGATTTTGCTGGTCATAAGACGTTTCCACTATTTATAATAACTTTTCATTAAAAATACCATGTAAATATTCAGTTACAATACGCCTATTATGAACTAGCTAACCGATTTATTGAAACTAAATTTCGTTAATGCCTCCAACAGCTTTTCTGGCAACAGGTATTATATTTTCTTGCAGAATTTATGAATAGGTGTTACGGTTTAAAGTATGATTGAAAATGAAAGACCTAATTAGATAGTTTCCTAGGAAATGTTTAAGTTTATTTACTTTTTAATGCAAGGAAATAAATTAAGGTTACATACGATACCACATCAGACATTGAAGCCAGAATAGGTTGAAAATCTTTCTTGAATAATTATGTGAGGATTCACAATGGCCCAATAATTCATATTGTCTATTGCAAATCCCGCAATTTTTGAACCTGATCTCGTCAGATAAAGTTTCGTCACTTTTGACGAAAAATTGGGGTCTTGACACCATCCAAATCATTTTCTTTCAGTCCCTCAGCAATAATCGGGTTAGGTGGATGAAAGTGACATTTATCTTACATAAGAATTATCTTTACAGATCTCAGTATTTCTAGATCAAATTTTCTTTCACTTGAAAATAATGTAGAAGAGAATCATATAAAAACCTAACATGGTGTCTACATGAAACACAAAGATCAAAATAGCATTATCTTAGAAACAAAGGGCTGAATGCTTTTTGTTAATATAATAAAGGCATGTTTAAAAAGTATCTTAAGAATATACGTGTTAAAATGTCACCATATCTCCGTTCAGAGATATGAGGCATTGTTGAAAATGCACCATCGCGTTTCTTGCAGTTACTTAAAAAAACCAAAATAGTTAGCGCAAATTTTAAAATGCAGTGAAAAATAAAATAAAGATCTTCCAACCTTAACCTAAGACCCTATTTAACGGTCTTTCTATTTCTGATAATGTCCAAGATAGCAAAGCATACAATAAAAAAAGTGGATCACACTGTGTATACTGGCATAAAACGCATTTAACAGTTGCACTTTAATTAGACCGTATTAATAATTGTTTCTTTTCTTTACCCACAGCATTATATTCCACATTTCCATCCCTCGGCGAGCCCTGAGAAACTTAGCAATATCACTGGTATATCCGTTTTCGAAAATCCCCTTCAATATCTACACCGTCAAAGAAACGAAGTTTACACGAGCACGTGGAAATTCTAAATTACTGTACGAATAAAATTTTCCGTTCTGACAGATCTCTGTCGGCTTTCACGATTAGGATTCTAAAATATTAAATTTCGTACGCGGATAAAAATAACACAAAAGAATAAACAAGTGTCCTTTGTGGATGGAATAAATGCTCTCTTTTATCTCCAGGGCAAAAGATAAAAATATATCTGCCAGCCCGTATTTATATGAAAAGAACAATAACCTATTTAATGTTTTTGTAGGCGGCGCTATTTGGGGCTGTTATATCATGGAACAGAATGTGTATCTAATAATTGCGGTAATGTTAATAATTATAGCTGTGTTTGTGAATATTTGACTAGTTTATTAGAAAATAGATGAAGGACTACTTGCTGGCAGGGGCGGCTGGTGTATAGGTGCTGCAGAGCTGCAGAACTGCCAAAAAATTTATTAATAAAATAATTTAGTTAGTTAGTGCAACTAACCAAATTATTGCGTTAAAGTCGCATTCTGCCCGCCGTCCTCTATTGAGTAGTAGACCAGATGAATTATCTGGGTCTCTACGCGAGCGCGTCGCGGTACATTGAACTGGGCCACACGAGGTAGTTCCACAGTACGGCCCGGCGCACCCGTCCTCCCCCTCAACTCCCGCGACAATCCACACTTGGCGCTCGTAAGTGCGCGAATTTACACGGTCAGTGAGCTGTATTTTTTCCAGCTAATGCAACATCAGTGAATGTTTACTCCTTCCTACTCGGGCGGGCGTAAATCGTACCTATTTCGTATTTCGTGTTAATTTGATATTTTAAATACTGTTTTGTGAATTTGTGTAGTGATTTATTGTATTAATTATTAATATTTATATACTGTGATAGTGACAATGGATTTAGTTTATAATTTAGTTCATGTGAAGCGATTTTTTAAATACTCTTATGAAGAAAAAATTGATTTAAAAAACAATGGTAGGCCATTGCCCGATATTGTTATTGAGACTGCAGGTGTTAGCCGCGGAAAAGCATATAAACGTTAATTTAATAGAGACATTTATTCGAAGAACAATTGGATTTGTGGGTGCAACAAAAAAATGCATTGTTTTGTTTTCCTTGTTTAGTTTTTGACGGTAATAAAGCATGGACGGAGGTAGGGGTGACAGATTTGGTGCACTTAACTGAAAAAATAAAAAAGCACGACTACTCCAAAAGCCATCTACATAATACAATGGAATTAGCTTTATTAGGAACAACTAATATTAAAGCGCAGCTAGATTCAGATTATTGGATAAATGTGCAAAAGCATAATGATAACGAAAAGAGATACGTTTTGTCAAAAATTATAAACTGCATAAAGTTTTGTGGGGCCTTTGAACTGGCGCTGCGAGGACATGACGAAGCTGAAACCTCTCAAAACCCGGGGATATTTCGTGGTTTGATAAATTTTTCTGCTGAGCTTGATGTAACTTTAAGCGAGCATCTACAAAATGCTTCAGTATTTAAAGGATCCTCTAAAGAAATACAAAATGATCTTTTAGACTGTATATTAAAAGTATGTCATGAAGAAATAATTAAAGAAATTAACAAACCTTCATTTTTGGCAGTTATGGCAGACGAAACAATTGATGTATCTTCAAGAACTCAGTTAGTGGTAGTTTTAAGATATATTCTCGATGGAGAACCGATTGAACGTTTTTGGACATACCTGAAACCTACAAAATGTGACGCTGAAACTCTTTCGGAAAATATTTTAAGTGTTATAGACCCTCTAGTAAGAAATTCACCTTACAAGCCTTTTCTCTTAACCAAAGAATATGACGGCAAACATGAATGTTCTTCAAAAAGGTATTAAATTCCAAAAATTTTTCTTGTGAAAGTCTATATTTTGGTATAAACGGATTTTACATAAAAATTCTGAAGTATCAGGAAAACGCGTGACCTTGAAAATTTTCAAAATTTTCCCCTGCGGCGCAATTTTCTTGCATTCCCTACGGCGCCAGTAGTTTAGATACGTTTGAAATTTGCACGCGAGCGGCCAATACCCTAGAATCGGCCCAGTGCAGAACACTCGTTTCATATCATCACGAGCCGCCACTGCTTGCTGGTGATACTAGTCTCATCTTGCTGCAGTGATCTATTAAGTCATTAGTCAAAAATTATTAGACCAGTCGAGATACGCAGCGAAATATTTCTTTCAGCAAACTTGTATTATTCCTGTCATTGAGGGTGAGATTAATGCAGATTAATGTATATGGCAAATTATGACAAACGAACAGGCACCCCGAAGGGTGAGAGGTAAGAGAACTCACCAAAATCAAGCACCCTGAATGATAAAAGAGTCACGACCACAAATTCTTTACAATTACAGATTGTAATTGAAGATGGAGCGTCGCAAATATTATTTGGTAAACAGTGGTGGCAATAGCCCGTGAGAAATCCATTATAAATATCAAACAATATTGATTGTTCCTTAGGATCTCTATTCTTTAAAATAAGAAAATCCATATATATTTTTTAAGTCCATAACATGCCTTTTAATCAAAATGAAGACTTCTTTGATACAGCATTTTTTCATGGCACAGTTAATACATAAGTAAAAAATTGGGTAATCCTATTATGTACATCATAAAATAGTTTAAAAAGTTACAGGTAGTAACAGTTAAAAAATAGTTTATCTCAGTTTTGAAGTATGTATCGATACACATTTCTATCATTATTGTTTCTAATATACTAATATAACATTATAAAAATCGTGAGGCGCAAAATTTTATTATTTAAAAAGAAATTAATTCGCTTCAGCATTGAGACTATATGTTTTATAAAATTCCCTTACATAATTTCATCGATTTTTTTAAGCAATAAAAACGTTTTCTCAAGAAAAATTCTGAAAAAATTCGTATGAACGTAAGAAGCCCCAAGGAAATCAACTTTTGCTTGTCTCTAAATCCGGAGGTCCTCTAGGTACATACGAATTTCAAAGTTGTTGCTTTGATTCTGCATTTCAAAACTAGTTTTTCAACTATACGAGAAAAACCACAATTTATCATTAAAACGAATTATCATATCATTAAAGTGATTGCTATTGTATTCAGGAGGTCAATTTATGTCGTATTCAATGTAATTTACGTCGATTTTGAGACTTTTTTTCGTATTTTCTACAAATATCCTATACTTTATATAGTACATCGGTTTTCTTCCACAAAAAAAAAAACGTTTTCTCGAGAATGAACCTAAAAAAATTCGTATTCGTATGGATGTAGAAATAGAAGACGAATTCAACAGTGCTTTAGGATTTCCCTCAAATCGAAAAATTCTCTAGGTACGTATGAATTTCGAAGTTGTTACTTTGATTCTACGTTTCGAAAATAGTTTTTCGGCTTTACAAGAAAATCGACACTGTATCATTACAACGGAGATTACTATCGTGTTCAAGAGATCGATTTATGTCTTATTCAATGTAATTTGCGTTAATTTTAAGTCCCGCATTTTCCACAAAATTCCCTTATTTATATTATATATAAAAAAGGGAATATTATCGATTTTCTTCCGGAAAAAATCTTTTCTAGAGAAAAAATATGAAAAAATTCGTATGAACATAAGTAAGGCAAGCAAACTCTATTGTGCCTTCAGATTTCCCTTAAATCCAGACGTTGTCTATGTACATACGAATATCTAAGTTGTTGCTTTGATTCTGTTTTTCGACAATTGTTATTTGGATTTACGGCTAAACCGACAGTTTTTCATTAAAACGGGGATTAATATCGTGTTTAAGAGGTAAATTTATATCGTATTCAAATTAGTATCCGTCGATTTTGAGATATTTGTATTTTCCCCAAAACTCCCTTATCCATAAATTTTGCTCCGCGAAAAAAAAAAAACATTTTCTCAAAAATAAACCTTAAAAAATCCGTATGAGCATAAGAGGGCTTAACAAATTCAACGGTGCCTTCGGATTTACCCTAAATTCAGAGATTCTCTGTGTACGTATGAATTTCGAAATTGTTACTTTGATTCTGAGTTTTGAAAATAGTTTTTGGTTTTACGAGATAACGGGATAGTTTATCATTACTCCACTTTCCGTATAAAGAATTTGTGATTGTTGACCTCCGATCGCTAGCAAAAATCGGTTCTGTTTTCATACAAGTTCTGGTTCAGAACCGCAGCCGTATGTGAGAAAACAGTTAACCAATTTGCTCAACAACTTCCGCATATTGACGTACTCCGTTAAAATGCAATGTACAATTGCAATAGAAATTTAAAATTTCAGTGACTACCACACTCAACCATAGGTCGACCACCTTGACCGTCCTTGTTCCTCGAATTTGTTCACAGTAACCTGTATTGCTTTTAAGAAATACTTTAAATCTGCACAATGATTAATTCTTGTATTAAATTCATCAAATGCTGAAGAAAGTCCCGCACTATTATCTATACAAGCGTCGATAGTAAACTAATACATTATTAGAATGTTTGTCGCTATTTTATTTACTTTCAGCAGAATGTCATTATTAACTTCCCATCACTAGGATATATTTTATTATTATTCCCATCACTGGGATATATTTTTTTCAAACGTGCCATACGAATTCTATTTTCTGGAATTTGTATTTATCTTATTTACCTTAATAAACTCTGTCTTCTTGTATCTTCTTTACCTTAATAAACTCTGTCTTCTACTTAATTATTCGGTTGCACTAAAAAACCTCTCCTCGCAATTAACAAGTACTATATTGATTATAAAATGTTGTGACTTTCAAGTATGTATGTAATTCCATTTTTTATAATTCTAAAAGATAAGAAAAGCTTAAAAAGAATAAACAGTTTTAAAACCTTAAAACGGACTTTTCTGCACGTAGAACATCTCTATCTCGAAATTGAGTGGCCGACAAAAAATTAACCAACACATAAATGCAGAATATGTGTTTTATGCGACAGTTTTACTTTTTTCAATTTTTCTCAAATAGTCCACCATCGTGATTTCTCATGACCCTTGGACAGGGTGCAGTGTGTCCTATCCACCTCAAAATCAATAAATGTCCTCTAGTAAACGTCCCTAATTAGAATCCGTCGAAACCCGATCGATCCGACACGATTTAATTCTGTGATCGTGCTAACAGAAACAATTTCTCAAATAGTCCACCATTGTGCTTTCTCATGACCCATGAACATGGTAGATTGTGTTCTATCCACTTCAAAATCAATAGGTGTCGTCTGAAAGACGTCCCCGATAAGAATCAGTCAAAACTCGATTGATACGACACGATTTGGTTGAGTTATCATGTTAACAAAAAAATGTCTCAAATAGTCCATCATCGTGCTTTCTCATGACCCATGGACAGGGTGGGGTGTGTTCCATCCACCTCAAAATCAATAGGTATCATCTGGGAGACGTCTCCGATCAGAATCAGTCAAAACACGATCGATCCGACACGATTTAGTTGAGTTATCGTGCTAACAAGAATAAATACCGGCGACAACGACACACACAAAATGGTTTAAATCCATTTTTTTCTTTTTGGTTTTTAGGCCGAAAGTAAATAAAGGTAAAGTAATGTAATCGTAAATATAAGTAAAAATTCAGTAGGTGATTCCTTACATTTTCTTCGGAGACTAAAGACGTCTCTTAAAATTTGCGTACAAAACGGTTAATCTACGTATAGCGGTCCTGCCTCGAGAAAGAGACCTAAATAATAAAATACGGTGAGGTAAAGTATGACGTACACTCCTGAAAAAAAAATTAAATGAAATAAATCACTTCGGCGGTTTGACTGGATTCTACTTTGATTTTAATTTATTGTAATCGAATCACTCGACTTAATTCCTGTGAACGCCCAAAGTAAGTAATAGAACATGTTAAAAGGTGACAGCAGTACATCAATCAAGTCACGTCATGGGTCGTGGATAGCAATTACCGAGGCAATTTTGGGCCTTTTCTCAGCGTGGGTGTATTCGCCGATACTTCCGATTTTGTATGCCACATGCTCCCAGATACAATACCTCCGGAGAAGATTGTAACAGAGTTCGACAAGTTGGAACAGACTTATTGTTAGCCACTTTGTTTTCTCATGGTGTAATATATACAAAAAAAAATGTGATTTTTACAGATTTTACATATAGTGTGGCAACATCTCAGGGAAGTAAACACGTGATTCGAACAGATATTTATTGAGACTAGGTCGATATGTACCGTTGTTAACGAGAAACCTGCTCCATGTTTTAGTCTTTTGGATATGGGAAACAGGGTCAGGGGATATCACATATCAGGTGAGTAAGGAGGGATGCATCCTCCAAGGCACTTAAGTTAACTCACTTGTTACTAACCCCTATTTTTCAGCAATTAATCAGAACTTTAGTACAATTATACTTTTCTGGGAACTTTCTATAACCTACGAACGTCTCTAAAACTGAAGTAGCTATAATACAACCGATGGCACTATCCAATGACACCAATGGTTATCGTTGTTATTTTTACGGAAAGTAGCTGAAGCCTTCAATGCAGCAACACAAATAGAAAACCTATTTTCCACGAACGTCAAAAGATATGACTTCATGCTGTTGATTCGTGTTTCGTCAACCAAGATTTATGTTCAGATACGTTTTATTCGGGTTCAGTAAACCATTACGAATATGTTTTCCCAGTAGATAGCTACGAACTCGTTCTAGTATCTTCATGTTGTTTAAAATATCCATTATGAATATAAAATAATTTTAACTTGGACAAAGATCAGTTAGAGTAATATACTCACCGATGTTTTCTTGAGTGAAGCAATTTAATGCAAGTGGTTCTCTGAGATAGTTCAAAGTTTGCGATACAGGAATACTTTTGAAAATAATGAATATACTTATGGTTACCAACACTCCTCCTTGTTTCAATTGAATTTACTAAGCTAATAGAGGTAATTTTTAGGGTAGTAAAGATGAATGGACGTGAAAACAACTATTTTGGCAATTTTAAAAGCAGTTACTGAAAACTGAATTTTTTGTTATTAGGTACAGGAATTATCTTTTTACATGTGGTAAAGTATGAACAGACAACCTGGAAATGTAGGTAAAGGTGCTTGAATGAATTTTGTTTCTCTTTGATTATGACATTGTATGACCTCCTATGCTTTGATTATGACCTCCTATTAATGTATCGTGTTAATGGGGCATTTATATTTTTCTCCAGATCTTATGTCGTAACATTTCTTGTATTTGAAAAGGATTATGTCTCTGTACTAAAATATATTTAAAAAAAAAATGTTAGCAGTTCCGATAACTCTCGAACTTCGTAGAATACTTATTGGTAATCACACACTTACACGTTATGATACGGAAGACTTACCAACTAGATTTTAGATTTGTTTATAAGCAAAAACCCAGTAGTTACAGTGTAACATTAATCATGTGATAAAATTCAAAGCAGAAAGCCAATAGACCCCTTCCTGCATGTCAACTAATACAGACATATAAATTTTATATGACTGTACTAGACTGAATGGTCAACTACGTAGATTGTAATAAATTGGGTTAACAGAATGATAGTTATATTCGGATCACGACATTGTAGAGGGGGGTGCACGAAAAACGGCCACCGCCATAACTCTGTTATTTATAGTCCGATTTTGAAAATCCAAAAACCAAATTAAATCACTTGTAGAATACTATAATCTGGGCTAAATATTTTTTTCAAACTTTGTTTTATATGAATTTTCATAGCCAATTATTGATTTTCAAATAAAACTATATGGTTTTTTCTATACTATATTAAAGAATATTTTTTTCTGAATTCAATGATGTATCGAAACTCCAATTGTGTTTAACATTAGTACCGTAAAGAAAATTAAAGGAACAATAAAATATGATAGAAATAATGTTATTAAAATAACATTTAGGCAGTTGACTTTAAATTTTAAAAAGGCATAAAAAGAATGTTGGAAAACTAAGAAACTATTACAACAATTGTTCGAACTGACCATTATTTTTTTCAATACATAATTGACATATCCGAGAGACGTTGGAAGTGGCATTGTAAAAAAAATATTGAGGAATTTCACGGCAGGCTTCAACTATTCACCTTCCCAAATCTTGTTCGTTTTCGGGTGGTGTTAAATACACGGTATCTTTTAGATAACCCCATAAAAATAAACCCAGTGGCGTCAGGTCTGGACTACGAGCTGGTCACCGAATGGATTCGTTGATTCCGATCCATTGTTCGCCAAACTGGGTATGTAAATAATTAGCAACTAGACTGGTATTATGGGGCGGAGCTCCGTCTTGTTGAGAAAAAAGCTCGTTCAGATTTCTAAGAGGTAATTCATCCAAAAACATTTCAAATTCGCCAAAAAGTAAATCATAACATTTTTGCTGGTTTAAATTTCCATCAATATGGAATGGTGCATCAATATGGAATCAATCAAAATGATCCTATTTTGGGAAGTAGGCTATCCCAAAATACCACACGATACATTCACGCCAAATCTTCTTTGAAAATTGCTCTTCACAACAACGTAAGGATTGTCCTGAGACCTGAGACTAATATATATGATTTCTTCTGATAAAAATCTCATTCTTCCCGAAAGTACATTCGTCAGTTCAGATAATTTTTTGATGAAATTCTGGATCTGCCTTTGACATGTCCAAAAAAAAGTTGAAAAAATTTAATCTTCGTTGCCTGTTGGTGTTTTCCAATGCATAGATTTTAAGGGGAATGTATGGCTTGAATTTATGTGTTTTGAAAATTTCTATTACTGTCGTTTTTAGAAGTTGCACAATTTCGCGCTACCTCACTCGTGAATGTATTGGGAGTTTCTTCTGCACTTAATAAAACATTCAGTTCCAAGTTTTCATTAAATTTGCGCTCTAGAAATTTTGATTTTTTAAAAGCACCAAACTGCTACAAATTAGCTTCTAATCGGCTAAATTTCTAGTGATGAGGGCGGTCTCTATTCGGATATATCTTCGCGTAAGCACGAGCAGCCTCACGAGAATTTTTTTAAATCTCAAAATAAACTTGTAACATATCAGTACATTCATTACTGGTCATTGTGGCGAATAAGGCGCACTCAAAATTCAAAAGACTGATGTTTGACGTTTATCAAAATATTGCGCTCAAAATTTCATAGGCAGTTTGATGTCGCCTTCACAAAATTATTTATCACATTTTACTGCTTCTTTAATTTTTTTCAGGTACTGGTGTTAAATAAAATTTGGGTTTCTATACATCATTGGATTAAGAAAAAAATATTCTTTAATGTAGCATAGAGAAAACCATATAGTTTCATTTGAAAATCAAAAGTTGGCTACGAAATTTCATAGAAAACAAAATTTGAAAAATATATATATAGCCCAGATTATAGTATTTTACAAGTAATTTAATTTGATATTAGATTTTGAAAATCGGACGATCAATAATCGTGCATTCCCTGTATAACCATAATTATGCCGTCTGCTGTATATGTCACACAACAATTATTTTGAATTTTTCAGTGATATACATACAGCAAATGTTGGATCCAGGACTTAGACATCTTGATAAGCATGTCGTTATTCGCCTAAAGAAGGAAGAAAAGAACCTTTATTCATCCAAAATGAAGTCAACAGTAACACCCACGAAATTTGGAAGAATAATTAGTAAATTTCTTTATAAGAATTTCTTTTAATTTTGATTAGCGATGGCAATCTTGAAAATGTATTTTTTTGTTATTTATATTTTTATCAAAGGGTGTCACAGAGAACATTATCGGATACAATAAACCAATTCCATCCGCTGTATCATTCCTTGATTGTATTGTATTTGTATACACAACAAATTAAAAACAAACTTTCCCATTTACAGCTATTGGCATCGCCACAACTTTATTTAATAATGAGAGCAACCCTAATTGGAAAAGATACTTATTCCGAACTTTGTTCCATTAAATATAAAAAGGTTCTCTCATAAACTCCGAGCAAAAGATATACGCGTTTGAAACACCCAAAAATCCTCTTCAAACAAAATTAAAGATCTGAATCCGACCTCCGGCAAAATAAAAACGTTTCCTTCTTTTAGAGTGCTAAAAATCCGAGTTGCAAAGCCGTTTGTTTACGGTATAATTTGCTTGAAATATCCGTTTCAATTTATTCGACCCATGAAAATTGTTATAGGGGCAACCTCAGAGAATGTTTAGGCTCGTCCAGATTGATTAAGTTTGTAAAAGTCATGGAGTAATGGGAATTCCGTAGTTTACTTTGTTGTAGGGGATAAAACAAGAGTACAAAGGGAGTTCGTGTTAAGGAGCGGCGATCAATGCAAAACATCTGGGAATAATTCGGCGAACCTTGCGAAAATGTAAAAGTTCACAGTAGGAGCGGCTCATTTCGATAGCTTTAAAGATAACACTATGAAGACACTGACTAAAAAGAAATTGTTACATGCACTCCTTGTGTGCAAAAATAGAAAATATTTTTGATAATATTAGTTCTAGATTTTACGACGATCATCATATGAATTTCATCAAGAATGCGTTGTAAGTCTTAAGAGGTAGTTAAAAAACACATTGACAAGTTTAATTCAGATTTTAGATAATAGAAGTATAGCCATCTATTTATTTCTCAGTTGACATCAGGCAATACGGGAACTATACATAGTGATTTCCTCCAGTGACGGCTCGTGGCCATAAAATATGGGTCGGCCGCAATAGGTCAAAAAGGCAACAAGTCAAAAAATCTGTGCACACGGCGATTAGAGCTGCGGGGACGCGGGGGCGCGGGGGCGCGGGGGGCGGGAGCCCCCTCTGGAGCGCCGCAGGCAAAATTTTTTCAGGAATTTAAAGGTCATACTGTATTAAAGTGCCCCAAAAATTTGTATGCTAATCTACTACATTAATACAAAGCCTACTGTGCTTCTGGAGTTTAAAATTATTCAATTCCAGAATATTATTTATACTATTCTCATTGGAAAGAGAAATAAATGTTATGTTCATTAAATATTTCATCGTTTTTCTATTTTACCCAAACTTTTGGTTGTGTTTATTTATAAATTCATTTTGTTATATTTTCCGCTACATTTAGAATTTCACGTTTGGGTAATGCCCAACTTTTTTTATGAATTATCGTAAAACCTGTCAAATTATAAAGATTTTTGTGTTTCGCAAAACGTAAACAGTGGCAACAAAACATTTTCTTGCAAGATCACCGCCCGTCAATCCAATTCTAGTTAGTCGACAATTTTTTGATATTAAAATTTTTTAACATGGCAGATTTTAAAAATGCACATTATTTAAAAATGATTGTGTATCTACATATACAAAAATGGATATATGGGCATAGGACCAAGGATAGGACAAATTTTGGAAAATAAAAAAAACGAAAATATACTCTCTTAACAAAAATATAAATAAAAAATTAAAACCATATAGGTGGGTTACATATATGTACCTACATTATTTAATTAGGTAGGTTCTTAATTATTTTTATATAATAAATCAATTCTCCGGGGTTTAGTTGTCGCGAAGTCGTCAATTATTTTATTATAAAAACTGTCGTCTTTGATTAGTTGTTTAAGCAAACCTCGTTCAATTGCTAATACTGACAAGTTATTTAAACGCGATTGCCCAATTTTATTCTGGCTATAGGATTTAATTCGCTTCAAGGCGGAAAAGCTTCTTTCTACCGACGCTGATGTTGGAGGAAGAGACAATATTAACGAAAACAATTTATATAATTCTGAAACATCGGTTATAGTGTTGTTATCATAAGTAAATTTAATCATGTCACTTATATTTTCAGGGTTACCAAACAAAAATTTACACAATATTTGTAAATGTCGTTTTAATTGTTCATTGTTAAATAGTCCCTGATAATTATTAATTAAAGCACTAAATTGTTTTTCCGAAAAATTTCGATTAAAAGTGTCAAATTTAGAATGGTCTGTTGTTTTCAAAAAACCAAGA
Organism: Rosalia funebris; assembly: GCA_037954035.1. Lineage (NCBI taxonomy): Eukaryota > Metazoa > Arthropoda > Insecta > Coleoptera > Cerambycidae > Rosalia > Rosalia funebris. Next base: position 13,075,494 of record JAZFAV010000034.1, on the reverse strand, counting down.
GATGTAATATCTTTAAATCGAATTTCGATTTGATTTACAATTGAATCCAAAATTTCGAAAAACGATAAAAGTGCCTTTACCTCGACCGGGAATCGAACCCGGCTCTCCCAATTTCCGGTTGAGTGCTCTGACCGCTGAGCTATCGAGGCACACTCATTGTCCCTGCTAATGCGCCAGTTTGATGTGTCACTACAGTACTCCCTCCCTAGAGACATGGTTTTGTCTCGATACAATTTAACGGAATGTGACCGCGTTCGCCATTCTTACGAACCGTTGTTCGGTAACCCCTGGGACTATAGGGCGATGGATAGCACGGGAATCGAATCCGCGAATTTTAGATGTAAGGGCGGTTGCATATACTGGAATGAATCACATCACGTCGGGGTCACCACTTTAGCGTTAGCACGGATAAAAGTGCATTTTGCCTCGACCGGGAATCGAACCCGGCTCTCCCAATTTCCGGTTAGTTGCTCTGACCGCTGAGCTATCGAGGCACACTCATTATCCTTGCTAATGCGTCAGTTTAATGCGTCACTACACATGTTTAATGAATTGCCATTTAAATCGGAAATTTTACGTCTCTTGGAGCAGGGGGGTGTTATCTCTGAAATGTTTTCTACTTTAGAATATATATTTTTAAAGTAATTATCGTCGTTTCTAATTTGTTTTAATGTATTTAAAAGTGACATTATTCTGTCATTACAATATGTTATATCACACAATCTATTCTAAACTATAGAAAATATGGGATCGGTATATGTGAATATTGAATTAAACGTAAAAAGCAAAAAAAAATGAAATCAAAATCAGTTAACAATTTTTTTTATATCGTTAGCTTCCCGTATAGAAATATCATCCCACTGATCCAAATGTTCCATTATGTGGTCAAAAACTTCAATGAAACTAGATATGTTATCGCATAAAACATTTACAGCGCGGGGCGGTCGCGGAATCGGCCGTTCTTTAATAAACATTTTGTGGTCGTAGGATATCCTAAAAAATGTATGTGACAGTAAATAACTCACCAAATCACCGCCGTTTTCACTTAATATTTCCCTTATACTCCCCATCCTCACCAAACAACACAAATAAAACAATCTCAAGATTGGTATCAGATATCAATAATAAAAGTATATTTAATTGGGTAATTGTATACAAGAAGTGTTCCTAGGCAAATGCTTACGAAAATTTTCCTACCCCCCTATTTTCAAGGGTGCTGGAGACGAATCTGGCTTCAGTTTCATCCGCTCGGACGCAGTTTTCGAGAAAATGGATTTTCCACTTTTCCGTAATACATGCCACTCTCCTTATCAAATAATTTTCACTTCACGCTACGTGGGTAGCTTTTATTAATACCAATAGATGCTACAACACTTCCTTTACACATATCATATATTAAACCGTCATAAAACTTATTAGAAACTTTCGATGTTTAGTTACTTCAAATGTATACAATGAATTGCAGTTGGCGTCGTCCATTGTAATTCGTACGCCCTCCGTGTCATTCGATGAAACTACGTACATACAGAGAGGCTCTAAAAGCTAACTCTGAATATTAACAACTAAATACGCTGTTATTTTGAAGGATACTAACCTAACCATAATAAGTAGACAGTCAGGTTAGGTTAGGTTAGGTTAGTATCCTTCAAAATAACAGCGTATTTAGTTGTTAATATTCAAAGTCAGCTTTTGGAGCCTCTCTGTATGTATGTAGTTTCATCGAACGACACGGAGGGCGTACGAATTACAATGGACGACGCCAACTGCCTGTCATTGTACACATTTGTAACAATGTGTACAATTGTGATAAAATAACAAGTAACTAAACATCGAAAGTTTCTAATAGGTTTTATGACGGTTTAATATATGATATGTGTAAAGGAAGTGTTGTAGTATCTATTGGTATTAATATTAGCTATCTATGTAGTGTGAAGTGAAAGTTATTTGATAGAAAAAATGGCCACATGCGGAAAAGTGGAAAATTCATTTTCTCGAAAACCGTGTACGAGCGGATGAAACTGAAGCCAAATTCGTCTCCAGCAGCCTCGAAAATACGGGGGTAAGAAAAATTTGGTAAGCATTTGCCCAGCAACACTTCTTGTATACAATTACCTTTAATTGTGCCAAAATACGTACTTATTCTATTAGGTATTTTATTCTTTATACTTTGATTGTGTTGCCTCCACACGGTGTGCGGCCCAACCATCTTGGCCGATATTGTATGAAACAAGCTACGCGTTTCGCAGTCAATACGTACCTCTACGTTGGTCTGTGTAGGTGGAGGTGGAATCGTAGAGAGTAGATAGTAGATTATTTCATATAATAATTGGTTAGCATATGTACAGCATTGTAGTTCTGCTGTGAGCCGGCTGGCCGGACTTAAGATTTAAGAACCGTAAACGTCGGACCAGCCAGCGCCGCAGCAGTTTGAAGGCTTTAAAAATTAAAAATAATGGAATAGATATTGTTTATTGGAGAACTATTTTATATATATATATATATATATATATATATATATATATATATATATATATATATATATAAATAAAGAACAGACCATTTTAATGGTATATGAATATAAAATGTATATTTATTTATTGGACAAAAAAGAATTTCTCTTTTCTCTCGATTTTTTTTTTTTTGGTAGGGCCCGGCCGACCCTGCCGTACCTGACAAGCCGTCACTGATTTCCTTCTTATTTGATTATTAGGAATCATCACTGCAAGTATGCCGAACTATGATTGGTGCTCTGAGAATATTAGACTAGCTTTTGTATCAAATCGGCATAAGCATACATGGAGATAATTGCCAAATGCCATATACCCTCTGAATGGCAAGGTATCACCTGTGGTGGAAATTTTGTCTAATATAGGCTTTCACCTAAAGCCACGAATTGAGGGGGAGATGTTAATAAAGAATTATTGACCCTAGCATCAGGTATAATATGGTATACTTCCATTGATGATTTCTAATAAGGATAAAATCGCTATATTCTTTATTAACCCCTCACGTGAAAGCCTGCTTAAGGCGAAATAATCTACGTCAGAAATTAGAAGTAGCATAGTTCCCGTAGGTGACTTTGTCGTTTAGCAAGTACAGGGTGGGGCGCTCCAGAATCTCTGGTTTTGAAGGGTGACTGTACAGGCTATGGTGAAGATAGAGAGGTGGGGATGGTCTCATTCTATCCGGTCTCTGTTTCAGTTCCCGTAATGGTTTGGTCAGGTGCGCCTCGTGGCTTTGTTGTGTGGGCCTATTACGAAAACAACAGATCGGTGATCGTTACGCAGAGAGCTTTTTGCCGCAACGTTTCAAGATTCCTCGCGCGCGTTTTGTTCTTGATGCGAAAACAATTCGCACCTGGATTGAAAATTTGGAAGAAAGGAGGCAGCCCACGACCTCGAAGACAAATAACGGAAAGAGCACCCGAAAATATTGAGCATGTAAGACAAGCAATAGAGCAATCGGCAATACGTTCTGCTCAAAAACACTCCATTGCTTTGGGTATGTCAAATTGAAGTTTGAGGAGAATTATTCAGTACGATTTGCATTATAATCATTACAAGATAATGTTAGCAGCAGAATTGAGTATGATAGATCACGCAAACCGCAGATTTCTGTACCAGCAAATGTTTGACCAGGTCTCAGCCACATCAACATTCATAAGCAGTAATAAGGCACATTTCCACCTCAATGGAGCAGTAAACAAACAAAACTTTCGATACTGGGCTACAAATAGCCCCCGACAGCTTCATCAAATGCCTCTCCATTCCCCCAAAGTGACAGTTTGGCATGCCGTTAGTGAGTATGGAGTGATTGGTCCATATTTTTTTTTGAGGCGGAAGGCGTGATTGTCACCGTTACGGCTGCTCGGTATGTGACTATGTTTGAAACATTCATGCAGCCTATATTAGATGCTCTAGCCGAAGGAGAAGACCTGGATGACCTTTGGTTCTAACAGGATGGACCTACAGCCCACACCGTACGAATGTATATGGCTGTTTTTAGAGAAATGTTCCCTCAATTTTTGTGACATTATTTTTAAAATGTAGTGTGAATTGAGGAAAACTACTGTATATAAAAATACAAAGGTTTTTCTGTATTCCGTTAATTTTTATTCCCCTCAAAACCGGGTAATCTGAAGTTGCCTCACCTTGTATATGGCTTTTGCCAATTTTCTAAATTTTACATATGTTTTAAGCCAGTAACTCTTACTTAGGTGGAACTTCTTTTTCCGATTTACGACCCCTTCCCTCCCCTTCATTTTAACACCCAAATTGACTCATGATCAAATAGTGACCCAAAGACTACGTCTGTCTCTTAAGAATAATACATATTTATCAGTTTAGATGTTACCATAAAAAATCATATGGATATTCAAAATTATATTGGTTAAACGTGGTCATGAAATGGAAAATGTCTACTTCAGTTTATTAATTTTAGAGAAAAAATAATAACGAACTACAAGTTTGAAAACGTTTCCGTCTTATTCTTCAACAATTTTCGAGGTACGTGTTTTATTCCTTGTGAATCAACTAAAAACGTTTTGAACAGAGGTCTGTAGAAGAGAAGAGTTAACTAAAATGAAAATAAAAAAACCTTAAGGAATGGTATATCCTTGTCATCTCGACAACAAATAGCAGAAGTCATACCACAAAAAAATTTTTCCTTGACGGAAAGGAACGAGAACTATACAAAAAGTATGTCGATTTGCGACATGACAACAGTTCACACGATCGGTTATTTATTTTTTACAAAAATGGGAAAAATTAAAAGTAAGGAGAGAAAGTAAGAAGGTGTCGGTAGAATACTATAAAATGAAGCCAGTAGAAGTGAGTGAATGTGTGTATGCAGACGATATTGCAATAGTGGCAGACACGGGAACAAAGTTACAATTTAATGTGGATCTATGGGTGAAAGAGTTGGACAAACAGCGAATGAAAGTAAATGTAAGCAAGACAAAGGTAGTAGTTGTAAGCAATAATAATGACCGAGAAATGAATATAAAAATAAGTAATCAGATAGTGGAACAAGTAAAAAGCCTAAAGTACCTAGGAGTAACCATAGAGGAAGGAGGAAAGCAAGATGAAGAAATAAATAATAGAATAACGACAACGACAAAGATCTTCTATAGTATGAAAAGGGGGTTCATTAGTAAAGCAGAAATTAACAATAAAACAAAAATGTCAATTTATAAAACTGTATATTTGCCGACGCTACTGTATGGATGCGAAACATGGGTGTTGACAGAGAGGCAACTTAAAAAGATCCAGGTACTAGAAATGAAGTATCTCAGAAATGTAGCAAATATTACGATAATGGATAAAATAAGAGATGAAGAAATAAGGAAAAGATTGGATAGCGAAAGTATCGAGGTCATATAGAGGACTCAGCTGAGGTGGTGGGGGCACATGAAAAGATTGAGCGAAGAAAAACAAGTAAGAAAAATATGGGAAGCAAAAGCCATTGGAAAGAAAAAGAAAGGCAGACCAAGGATGACGTGGGACGGAGAAGTGGCGAAGATAATGAAGACAAGAGGAATCACATGGAAGCAGGCTGAAATTACAGCAAGGTACAGGGTTAGATGGAGATTAATGATAAAATAGCGAAGAAAACCGTGAAAGTGGGGAAGCAAATGTGAGTGAAGGGAAGTCAGGTGTTCATCATACTTGATAGGTTTGAGATGAGAAAGAGGAGAAAAGAGGAGTGCATAAGGGAAGGGATAGTGACAAATTATACCACAAACAGAGTGGAGTTTAGATATAGGGGCAGAGTAAGATAGGGTGGGATGAAATTGTAGAAGTTCTTTTAATTTGTTTAACACGAAATAGGGTATTTAGTTAAGTAACTGTAATTGTAGTATTTAGATTAATTGTTTAAAGAAAGGTGTATTTAGCTATAAGGCTATACCTCTACACCTAACGATAGGAGAGGTATAGATTATATTATTATAGAAAAATGGGAAATGCGCCAGTTATTCGGTATGTATTAATGTGATTAGCAAAATACCTTATAAAATTGCCCAATATTAAAAGTAAACGGTAATTTTAGCATTGAACTTAAAACTAAACTATAAAGGCTATTAAAAATAGAGGCAGAAGAGACCTTCAAAAGGAATTATCATTCAATCCAAGAAAAATTCAGTGCAAACACCAGTAATTGGCATACGGATATTTTTAATAAATTTTAGTTATTTCAGCCTAGAAATAGTTCTTAACTGTAAGAAATTTTAAAATAAACTCATAACTATTAGTAAAATTTAATTTTCCATGGCACTTCCCACACGAAAAATAATGCATGTAACCATAGTTACCACAGTAGATAAATATATTTAACATTAATATAAACCCAGAATGTATTGCAGGAGTTCCTCAAGTCAAATAATATTTTAAATGAATTTTCAGAAAAGTATCATGTCAAGGGTTATTTATCATTTTGTATTGAAGTTTATTGTATAATAAATTTCAATAATAAAGTAATAAGTTCATATTAGAAATATGTCAATGGTTTTAATGTCTAAATTTTTTCTCATAAATTTTCCACTTTGTACGGTTTAAGTGACAGTTAACTAATTCTAATATTTCCTCCGTCTTCTTTTATACATTATAAAGATGTGTCTGAAAGAAAATCCTTTTGCTATTTTTTAGATTTCAATATATGAACAGTTTCGCAGTTCTCTCTACGCCCTTTACTAAAAAACACTAATCTCTATTTCTTTCTTTCTAGCAACAATCTGTCACTAATTTGCGTAATATTTTTTTCGAAACCTATAACAATCTATACCCAACAATATTCGAGAGAGATTCGTTACCAAACTATAATCTGAAAATTTCAATACGGTCCCATTTAAGTAACGCGATAAGGCGGTATTTGCAACAGTGGCGGTTTTATTGTAGGTGCATTTGTGCAGTGAGCTCCCTCAAAAATTCCTAAAATTGCCTATTAGGTGTTTACTATACATTACATTATTATTATACCTAGAATGTTCCGATATCTAACAGTCTCGCTTACAGCTTGTTAGATGTCGCGAGAGTCACTATCCCTAGAATTTGTCAGATTTATCTACGGGATATTAAATCTGCAACTCTAAATACATAGCGCGTTCAGTTTTCATCTAGCACACATCAGAGTACCGTTTAACCATGTGTTAGAAAGAGAGGACTAGGGCGCGTGAAACAGGAGATCTCTATACGCATGTATATGAGATTTGCGTGCAATGCACGGCCACGCCAAGTTTATTCTGTAAGCTTTGACGCAAGTGTATTGTATCAAGTTGTCTATTGTATTGTCTTGTATTGTATAGCATTGTATTGCCTGTTGAATTTGGGCTGTTTACGTGGTCACGTGTTGTCTGTATTTTTATAACCACAATAAGAGAGAAGAAATCGCAATGGAGGCATATTCGATGGAAAATATAACGGAATTATAATATCCCAACTGTACGCTTCTGAAAATGCTGAACTTTTAAAAGAATGCTAAGAGAAATGATTACAATACAAAAAATCAGGCTCAAGTGTTATTGGGTTATTTAAATAACGATAACTTTAAATACTGGCTCACATTTTTCGCCAAGGTCATGCCTCATTACAAAATCCTTTTTAAAGGGTTTCAGTCTCGATCATTGGATGCTGTCAAGATGAGCAGTTATTTGAATAATTTTGAAAACGCAATTATAAAAATCCGGACAACTAATTCCTCAAATTTGCCTGAAAAAAAAAACAATACGATCCCATAATGATATATCATTTTCTGCACAAACTAAGGAAGTGTGTGATATATTAACTACCCAAACTAAAGACAGATTTGAGTTTAGAGAACACCTGTTAGTGTCGAAACTATTTTCCCCAATAGATTTAGCGACTGAGAAACAATTCCCCATTCAAGATTTTGACAATGTAACGAAATCTTATGGATTTTTGGACAAAGTTAAATTGAAAAGTAAATTAACGGTTCTATACAGCAGGGAAGATTTTCGTGAAGCAGTAAGTTGCTTAGCAACTTACTGCTTCACGACTGACGGACTGTTTTAGTGATACTGTTTTATTATTATAATTAATTTGTACCATACTCATGACAAGTGTTGAAAGTGAACGCTGTTTTTCGATGCTTAAAAGAATTAAAAACTTTTTGAGAAATACAATTGCGCAAGACTGATTAAAATTCACTTTGCATGATAAGTATGGAGAAAGTGCTAATTGCAGCGATTCCAGATTATTAAAATCTAGATTTTAATGATCTTGTATTGACGTTTTTGCAAATTTCAAGAACAGACAAATGGATTTTCTATATAAGTAACCTCAGGCTTCGACATAGGTAAGTTATTTTAATTTTTCGTTTGTTATTATTTTATCGATTGCACCCCCAGACAAAAATTACACCGGTCGCCACTGATTTTCAACTACAATACTTTGGATACAACTTATATTCATTTATATTTTTAAAATATAACAAAAAAATAAGTAACATACGAGAAAAAGAAGAAAAAAGTAAGAAGTAGTGGTAAGTTGAGGTAGATAATGTCGAGAAAAAGAAGATCTTCAAGTATAGAACCTTTATGGAGAACTGTTTCGCGCATTTCTTATTTAATGATTATCTTATATTAAAAAGTATCGGTAAAATCAGTAAAATAAAACAAGTTTTCTGGTAAAACCGGGAACAAACAGATATTTTTCTAGTAAAGGTATTCTGCTTCTAGTAAAGGAATTAATAAGAAAATCTTTCATGTTGCTTACTTTATATGCCCCTGAGATGAGTTTTTTATCCGCCATTGTGCGAAAATTAATAGCAAAGTTTACCAGAACTAGTTAATTTCATAAAATATTGCGCCACGCTCTTTAGAAAATCAGACTGCATTAAGAGAGAATTCCATGCGCCTTTGTGGAAAGTAATAAACACAACGGTAAATAAAAACTAAGGTAAACTTTTCACGTGAATATTTCACTTCAGTAAACTAAATGTTAAGATTTTTCGATATAAGCAAGACTACCAAGTTATTCACTAACAACACCTTGAGTATAGCTCAGAGGTAATCGAATAATAGTAATAAGTATCATCATCATTAGGTCATCAGTCCTAAGATTGGTTGGACGCTAACCTCCAGTTTCTCCTATCTTGTGCTAACCTACGCATTTCGCTAATTGTGCTACAACCTACATCCCTTACTATTTGCGAGCAGTAGTCTAATCTAGGCCTACCTCTGCCTTTCTTCACTCCTATTTCTGCCTCCAAAATATCGCGGACTATTCCCCCATGTCTCAGCAAGTGGCCTACCATTCTATCTCTTCTCTTCTTTAAGTTTTTCCACATACTTCTTTTCTCGCCGACTTTCTCCAATACTTCTTCGTTTCTAACCCTATCAATCCATGGTATTTTCATCATTCTTCGGTAACACCACATCTCAAAAGCTTCTATTTCTTCCTACTTGCTTCCCCTACCGTCCAGGTTTCGCAGCCGTATAGTGCCGTGCTCCATACATATGTTTTCAAAAATCTCTTCCTTGTTTCTAAGTTTATTAGTCCCGAGCATAAAAGTGCTTTCTTTTTGTTAAAAGCTACTCGACCCTGCGCTATTCTTTGTTTTATGTCTTTATCGCTTCTTCCATCCCAATTTATTTTACTTCCTAAATAAGTTAAGTCTTTAACTTCCTCCAATCTCTCATTATTAATTTGTACTTTCGTTTTTGCTCTGCTCTCGCGCCCTCTGCACACTAACACTTTAGTTTTGTTTTTGTTCACCCTCATTATGGATTCTGTCAACACTGCCTCCATTTCGTTCAATGCTGATTCTAATTCCTCCTTACTAGATGCTAATACTGCTATATCATCCGCGAATCTCAGCATTTTTAGTTTCTGTCCCTGTACTTTAATCCCGAAATCCACTCTATCTTTTACGACATTAATCGCCTCTTCAATGTACAGATTAAAAATTAGTGGTGATAGGTACATCCTTGTCTTACTCCTTTCCTAATACCTACTTCCCTTTTTTCCCCTTCTACTTCTATAACAGCAGTTTGCTCTTTGTATAGATTGTGTACTACTCTCAGTAATAAGTATAGTAATAATAATTGACATATTGACTTAAGCAAATACATTCTTAAGGGGTAACGCCAATTTTTGAAAAACATATTTTTTTAGAATATGGGACAGAAAACTTTTGCTTGAAATTTCGATCTCTTTTCTAAGCATTTTGGACTGCTCTGAAACGACACCTACGTCAAATGAATACCTGCTGGTATTTATGAGTGTATTGATCATGTACAAAATAAACACTTTCGATTGAGAAATCTAAGAAAAATCGTGCATATCCTCGGAGGAAAAGGTAAATTAACTGCCAAATTAATTTATGTATTAACAATTTATTATGGATCGCAATACGTCGGAATCCCAACTTCGTGGAAAATATGAAAAATTAAATCTGGGCGACCTTATTTCATAAGTTATCGTTATCCATGGACAAAAATTCACAGCTCAGAGTCTTTGGGACTCAAGCGCGCAAGCAGAGGATTCCTCGGACACCTTCTATCATATGTCGCCACTTCCTAAGGATGTTTGTAAGTACTGTTTGGAAATTGGCTCCAAAATCTTATTCAAGTGACAAAAAAGTATTGAATAGAGTGACTAATATTACTGTGTGTACTTTTACTGATGGTCTGACTAATATTCTTGGAATTAAGAAAAGTTTGGGGATTGATCTTGTCATCCAATCATATTTGTCTAGAAGCCAATCAAGCAGGCCAATGTATTTGACAGATGCAGAGAGAGATGGACGCTCTAACATAAAATGGTCGAGGATAGAGAATGAGGAAGAATATTTAAATATAGAAGGGCAGCTTTATAGTCCTAGGATAACAGATTAATAGTGAAGATTTTTAAATAGATTTTAAAATTCATTTTTTCATAACTATAACACATTTTAAAATTTTGAACGTGTTTTTGTCGAAACGTAATTTTTCAAAACAGAACGCAGCATAACTCCAATAATTTTCATTCTTTTCATGAGAATCTTTAACAATATCTTTAAAATAACATTTTGAAGGGAAATACGTACGGAATTTTCGATAGGCGAATCTAAACATTATTTACTAACAAATTATTCCGATTTCAAAAAATAAAACTAGCCACAGGTAGGATTCGACATTTGTCCCGGGTTGGAACTAAACGAAATACAGCTGTTTCGAACTTATTAGTTCTCATCAGTGCCGCACACGGTACGCTGATCCAGGACAAATTCCGAATGGGGTATCGATACGATTTATATCAGTATGTAAATCAATGCCTGGGGGGGCTTTAGCCCGAGTAGTAGTTGTTTCCTATAGCGATTATGTAATATTCTTGCTATTCGGGTACTACTTTGATAACTGCGTGGCGGTTTGCTTTGTTTTCTCGATTTCCGACTTATATGTTACTGAAATTATTCCCATTTTTGGTCGAAAATTTAACGTTTTTTATTTAGCTACTCACTAGTCACACAAAAAGCAATATTTTCAATATCCCCTACGTATTTCACTAGCTATAAACATGTAAAATAAGTGATTTTTTTCCAGATTCAGATTTACACCAGTTACACTGCGTGCTGCAGAACGCCTTAAATTCGACATGTCTCGCGAGAATAGCTCCAGTATCGCCATTTTTGAATATTTTTTGATAATAATGTTTTGTATTATACTTAAATATATGTCTAATAACTTGCTTAAATATTATTTTCTTATTACCTTCTCTTCCATTCAAAATAAATTGTCAAAAAGCCATTTTTTAGCTTATTACAGTGGTTACCCATTAAACTCATAACTTTCTGTAATATTAATGGTATGCGAAAGCTACAGTTTCTGGAGAGCAGCTATATGAACTATTAAACATTGTATGTGAAATACGTAAAATAAAATTGTAAATCGGAAAGACAGCCTCGAGCAATCTAAAATGATCTCCCTTGTTTCCAAATTACTTACAAATAATAATTACTGCTAGTCCTTCGATGTAACACACACACACATATATATGAACCCTATATAAATGTTCATTAGCGATGCAATTTTCTATACGGATCGATTACGAGTGAAGTGGGATTAGAATAAAAATGATTTGAGAAATAAACAAGGTGGGAGAATAATATTTGGAAAGTGGTCCAAGATGACGATATGCGTCGAGCATTTTCCTGTATCATCACCTTCCTACTGCAAGCGCCAAGTCCGTGTCATTTTCTCATTTATTCTTAGGGTGCAGTATCTAAAGCTGTTCGCTTGCGGCATTGAAAATACAAATAATTATTTATTCCGAGGATAATTAAATTTTCGAAAATTATATACTCCGAGGACAAAAAAGTGCAGCTAATAAAGTGATATTACGGGAGAAATCAGAACAGTTAACAGGTCAGAGAGTTAACAGGACTGTGTGAATTTGTTTGTGACAGTCTTCGAAAATCGGCCCATACACTGAGATAACACTATAAAATTATAAATTGTTTCCTGCTGTATTTGGTTTCAGAATAATTCTTATGTTATTCCTCTACGGCACAAAACAATACGTAAATACGTTCTAAATTAAAAAGAGACCTGGATGTTGTCTCTTTACCACTAAAATTATTTGATTTGAATATAATTCAAAGTACGTAATTATTTTGACGGTCATAAACGCTAATAAGCATAACCCTGACAACGGTGTAAATGTTACTGACTAACATAAATTCGCTTTAGGAGGAGAAGTATAGAAAACATAGAAGGCATAGAAGAGTACAGACGACGCCTTTATTGGCTGTGTTATTACTCCTACTCTTCACTTTAAATCTTCACCTCAAATTGACTACAACTGAGGTGGAGATCGAAAATACAGAGTAGAAATAATGACGTAAATAATAAACGTGTCGTCTGTAATACAAGCCTATATAAAATTATGTAGCACCATGTACGAATATTAGTGCAAGATATGCTGCCTGGGATACAATGTATGTTATAGGAGATATAAATATAAAAGCAAATTTATTTCGGTATTATAAACGAACTGGTGTTGTGGAAGTTTACGATCGATTCAAACTTTTTAAACCGAAAATAAAATCCGATATATATATATATATATATATATATATATATATATATATATATATATATATATATATATATATATATATATATATATATATATATATATACGTGACACAAGAACTACATAAATAAAGTTGAGATAAACATAAATAATATCCCAACAAGTTCTGGAATTATCAGTAAAAAAAATCAAATAATCTCATACCTTCTGCAGTTAAATTCAATTACTATGACTTAAATAATAAACAATTGCTGATCTATTCGCGTCATTTTGAGTACTTGCACAATCACCCCCTGGAATGAAAATCACCCTACCTCTTAGACACAGTTAAAACTCCAAAACCAAAAATATCTTTTGGAAATGGTAATACTCTTGAATTTATATCATAATTATATATTATGCATACATACTCGTTTATCAATAAGTGTAATTGTGTTTAATTATATTTAATGCTAAAAATAAATTGCATTAAACTGGAAAATAAGTTTTCATTAAACTAAAAAATATTACACATTTAGCCGATGCTTGGGAAAGGTGACAAGAATGGAATTCTTCATTAAAATTACTTATAATTCTATTTAGAAATTAGAGAAAAGTTGTTGGGAATTTCTAAACTTTGCGTACAATCTTCCATGAGTTTTTATTTCTATAAATAATGTGAATATATTTTTGTATCGATAACGATGAAATTGATAATAATTAACTTAACAGTATATATGTAAATTATATATAGTCAAATTGAAGCACAAAAGAATTTGGCTAAAAATAACATTAAAGTGAAAATATGTAGTGACGTAGAGACTGTAGATTGTAATGGTTACAACTATTATTTATTTAAGTTTGATATTAATAGTCCACAATAAAAAAGTGTCATAAATATATTTTAGATTTAATAACACATTTAAAAACTGCTTAATTTTGTTATTTACTCAAAATACTACTGAGCGAACTTTGGTATATTAAAGTGTACAAAGCAAAAGTGATTACGGTTATATATGTGCCTACACGACATCATTAATAACGACTAATTAAATTTAAAAGTACAATTCGTCAAAAGCATTTTATAAAATGGCATTCGAAGCAAACAAAATTTCGTCCCAATTGTTTCAAATCTGCTACATTCTGTTGCAATATTTATTCCACTATAAAACTGTATCCTAACATTATGAGCGATTTAATGAGCAGATTGAATCGAATTATGACATAAATAGCTTGTCTTTCTGTGATATTATTTTCTTTAAGTTTGGACATACAAATGGATTTATTTATTGGATAAATATAAATCGAATTTATTTGCACAAATATAAATCAACTTCCCCTATAATCCCAAGCTGCAGAGGGGAAGTTACACATAGAGACGAGGACAAAACACGTATGTTCTTAGTGTCTAGCCCGTTCAATACTGGACACAGATCATACGAATGACCGTTAAACAGGAATTCTATAGGAGTTCTACATCGCCCATCCGTGTTGTGGACGTGGAACAAAGTGCTGCACTTTTATTAGATCCGTATCGGACACTGGCCGAAGTAGTAACCGTATTCTCTAAGTGTTTATTTCTTTTTACTTTACGTAAATAATACTTAAGTGGGTTAAACTTTATTAAATAACACAAGAAGACAGACGAACATTTAACGTTTAACAATAAACATTTACAAACTACTATATCAGTAACATATAAGTCGGGAATCGAGAAAGGAACTACCAAACCACCAAGCGGTTATCAAGTAGTTCCCGAATAGCAAAGCTATTACATAATCGCTATAGGAAATAACTACCCCTCGGACTAAATCCCCGTCAGGCATTGAATTATATCTAAAAGTGATCCTCGACACCTCTCTCGTGTTTCTGTTAGTTTATGTAATGTAAATGTATTTTAATATATTGGTTTTGTAATATTTAATATTGTTATTTAAAATCATATCATATATATTTGGTACTTACATTGTTTGTAGTTCCCTTAAATAATGGAAAACACCTGTTTCGAAGTAGTAAAAATTTTCCAAGTTTACAAATGTCCTGAAACAAAAATACACTCGTAAATATTTTTGTAGAGATGTTAGTTAATTCTGCCAAATACCCTCATTTAGTCCCTTTACAGAAAATATAAAAGATGTATCGTGTTCTGTAAGAGAATTGATAATTCATTTTCGACGGAGAACATAAGACACAGAAACATATTGTTTCGTTAACACTCGTCCAATGAGTTTGGACGATGGTTTTTAAAATTATAAATAACGATTAATAAGCCTTTTTTGAAAGGACATTAAAAAATATATTGAATATAAATGCTAATAAAAGTCAAAATATTGTTTTTGATACGCCACATCAACTTCACAATACGGATGAATTAAATACCAAAATTAATGATGAAGCAGTCGCTTCAGCTAGTGCTGTAAAAAGCCTCGGAGTTTCGTTTAATTCTCCATTGAAATTTTAATCAGATTAATAACATATATAAGAAAGCATTTCCTCCTTAAAATAGTTATATTCTCTTAAATTATATTTAAACACAAGTATTAAAATTTGGTTAGTGTAACCGTGGTTTTATCTCATTTGTATTATGCAGACATTGTGTTTAGACCCTGCTTGACATAGGTGGGCAAGAATCATTTACAAAGAATTCATAATTTTTTCCTGTATAATATATTTTACAACCGGATCACACGTTGATCATATTTCTCCTTACATGCGGGCATTCAATTTATTCAACACGTCTGAGAGGAAATTTATATGTATTGTCGGATTTGTCTTAAGTATTATAAAAACCAATACACCTGACTATTTATAAGTTAATGAGGTGAATTGAAACTCACAGTAGAGATTTAAGACAAATAGAAAATAAAATTTTCATACCGTCTCATCCAAGTGAAATGTTTAAATCTCCTTTTCGTCGGTGGCAAAAGTCAGAAGTAAATTAAAAGGGATATATTTTCTTGACAATTTATAATATTTGTAATATTTTGTAATTTGTAATATTTTAATATAGGTTTATTTTCAGTTTTATTCTTATTTATCGATTTGCCTATTTTAGATTATCATGTACATATGTTCATAATCAATTAATTATGTTAGTTTTATATTATGTATGCTTAAGGAATGTTATAAATCAACTTGATTGATACACTTTCCTTTTGAGAGAAATGTGTATTTTTCTCTAATTGCATTTCTCATCATCATGAGGTTATCAGTCCTAAGACTGGTTGGACGCTAACCTCCAGCTTCTCCTATCCTGTGCTAACCTACGCACTTCGCTAATTGTGCTACAATCCACATCCCTTACTATTTGCGAGCAGTAGTCTAATCTAGGCCTACCTCTGCCTTTCTTCACTCCTATTTCTGCCTCCAAAATATCGCGGACTATTCCCCCATGTCTCAGTAAGTGGCCTACCATTCTATCTCTTCTCTTCTTTATATTTTTCCACATACTTCTTTCCTAGCCGACTTTCTCTAATACTTCTTCGTTTCTAACCCTATCAGTCCACAGTATTTTCATCATTCTTCGGTAACACCACATCTCAAAAGCTTCTAATTTCTTCCTACTTGCTTCCCCTACCGTCCAGGTTTCCCAACCGTACAGTGCCGTGCTCCATACATACGTTTTCAAAAATCTCTTCCTTGTTTCTAAGTTTATTACCCCCGAGCATAAAAGTGCTTTCTTTTTGTTAAAAGCTACTCGACCCTATGCTATCCTTTGTTTTATATCTTTATCGCTTCTTCTATCCCAATTTATTTTACTTCCTAAATAAGTGAAGTCTTTAACTTTCTCCAATCTTTCATTATTAATTTGTACTTTCGACTTTGCTCTGCTCTCGCGCCCTCTGCACACTAACACTTTAGTTTTGTTTTTATTTACCCTCATTCCGTATTCCTCTGTTAACACTGCCTCCATTTCGTTCAACGCTGATTCTAATTCCCCTTTACTAGATGCTAATACTGCTATATCATCCGCGAATCTCAGCATTTTTAGTTTCTGTCCCTGTACTTTAATCCTGAAATCCACTCTATCTTTTACCACATTAATCGCCTCTTCGATGTACAGATTAAAAATTAGTGGTGATAGCATACATCCTTGTCTTACTCCTTTCCTAATACCTACTTCCCTTCTTTCCCCTTCTATTTCTATAACAGCAGTTTGCTTTTTGTATAAATTGTGTACTACTCTCCTATTCTTTTTATTACATTTTTTCCCATGTTACATTAGATTTTTCTAAATCTACAAATCCTATATAAGCGTTCTTTCCTTTTTCTATTGTTTTCTCTAAGATTACTCTTAGCGCCAGAATAGCTTTGCGAGTTCCGCTATTTCGCCTAAACCCGAATTGGTCTTCTCCTAGTATTTCCTCCGTTCTATTTTCCATCTTCTTCTGCAGTATTCTGGTTAAGATTTTTGACGCGTGGGAAGTTAGGCTAATCGTTCTAAAGTTCTCGCATTTGTCGGCTCCTCTCTTTTTCGGTATAGTAAAGATAATGTTCCTCTTATAATCCTCCGGCATCTCGCCCGTTTCGTATATGTATTTTACCAGTTTAAACATCCTACTTACTACTTTCTGTCCCGCACATTTCAATATTTCCGCCTGTATTTTATCTACACCCGGCGCTTTATTGTTCTTTATCCCCCTTAGTGCTATTTCAAATTCCTCTCTCAATATAGGTTTTCCTACATCTTCCCTATCGATGCAAGATTCTTCCTCTAATATCTCTCCTAATTCCTGACCCTCGTATAAATTTCCTAAGTACTGCTTCCATCTATCCGCTTTCTCCTCTCTTCCGATCAGTATGTCCCCCGATTGACTCCTAACGTTTCTGCTTATTGGTCCTATATCCCTGAAGTTCCTCTTAATTATTTTGTAAGCCTCATCGGTCTTACCTACTTCTACTTCTTTGAATTTATCCTCTATCCATTGTTCTTTCGCTTTTCTACACTTTCTAATGATTTCCCACTTTATTGACTTATAAGTTTCAGTCAATTGTATTTCTAACCTAGAAGTATTTTTGAAGTTAGAAGAACTTAAAGTTAGTTTGTTAGAAAAAGTTGACGGTTTTGGCAATGCCAGTTTCGTTTTGAATGAAGTACGAACCGATGATTCCGCTAGACCAAAATCTGCACCAAGCAGCGACTTTCTCAAGATGCATTTGATGCTGGTGTATCTCGTGTGAATTGGTGTCGTTCCAAATCCGACAATTTTGCTTGTTCACATATCCATTCATTCAAAAAGAGGCTTCGTCGCTAAAGATGATTTTTTTTGGCGAAACTTGGGTCAACTGCCAACTGCTCCAGAGCCCAATCAGCTAACACAGGGCGTTGCCTATGGTCGTTTACCTCAAGTTCCTGGATCAGTTAGATGTTATATGGGTGCAGATCCAAGTCCCCACGCAAAATTCGTCAAATTGTAGTCACAGAAAGGCTAAGTTCTTGTGAGCGACGAGAAATTGACTGCCTCTAATTTTCCCGCACACTCTCACGCGCAGCAACGATGTTTTCAGCAGACCTTGCGTTTCGATAACGTACGGGTGTTGGCTGATTATTTATCAAACCGGTTGACTCGAATTTGGCCACCAAACGTTAAATTGTCGACTCGACGGGACGGTTATGGCCAGGATAAAAGTCACATAATGCGCCGAACGTTTCTTGAACGGAGTACTGATTCTGAAAATAAAATTTGATGAATTACACACGTTGTTGACCACTACAACCTTCTATGATGATTTGCCATACCATACTGAACAATTTACAATAAATTTGACAGATATTGCTTTAACGCTATAACATAAAAATTTCAAGCATCCCTATTGAAAGACCCTGTATTAGGTGTATTAATTATTTCGTAATTGGTCTCTTTGAACCCTCTTGATACTTTGTCATAATTCACGACTAATAGCGTCTACTAAACGCAGCACCTTTCTTTCTATGTTTATATATGACTTCAATTAGTCTCTATCATTGGAATGAGATTTTCTTGCGTTTTTGCAATCGCCTTATGTACAGTATACGTAATACTCAACATCAATTACTGTTTGTTTTACGGTTCCAGCTGTAAGTGCGAAGCGGGCCTTCTCCGATACTAAATTGCACTTTTTCCTGCTGGCCCCAAATGTGCTTAACTTAATTAGATGTAAGAAGCTCTGGTTTGCAACGGCGGCGGTGACAAAAGGATTATATGCGCTCGTTAGTGACCTAAATGCAACTTTGTACTAATTAATCTTCCCCGAGGCGCCTCTTAATGCCTTACTGATTATAGAAATTACGCTTGGTATGGCGCAGGACAGAGAAAAGAAATATACAATAAATTAATTAGTACATAATTGCTTTTTAGTTGGCGTCCACAAAATAGGCCACTTAATATATTTTACGCTGAAAAGTACAGTTGACCATAAACAATATGGCGAGGATAAAAACGTTCATGAAAAGTTTTAAAATATGCTCTTCTATACGTTGAACGAATCTGGGACAAAGTTATTAAGCATCCTTAAGTAATAACACACATTTGACTCTTCTATGTTTGTATCTTCAAGTAATTTCAGACAATTATCCACTCATGCTTTCACATATATACAGTGTTAATAGATTTAATTGGCTTTTCTTATTCTAAAACAATTCACTTTTCATTATGTTGATTTAACAAACCATTCATCTGTTTCCAACCAGCAATATTCAATAAAATGGCGAAGGCGCAGCGATAATTTTAATGCGTGAAATATTTTGTTCTACTCTGTAATAATAATGATAATATTAATACACTTAATCAAAATAAAGTTCAGGTACAAATACTTTTCCAACAGGAAACTGTGTCAACGAAGTTGATGTACAACAGTTCGTAAGAAATTAATATATTTAATTAATAATTAATTATAGATTATAGATTATAGATTATAGATTATAGATTATAGATTATAGATTATAGATTATAGATTATAGATTATAGATTATAGATTATAGATTATAGATTATAGATTATAGATTATAGATTATAGATTATAGATTATAGATTATAGATTATAGATTATAGATTATAGATTATAGATTATAGATTATAGATTATAGATTATAGATTATAGATTATAGATTATAGATTATAGATTATAGATTATAGATTATAGATTATAGATTATAGATTATAGATTATAGATTATAGATTATAGATTATAGATTATAGATTATAGATTATAGATTATAGATTATAGATTATAGATTATAGATTATAGATTATAGATTATAGATTATAGATTATAGATTATAGATTATAGATTATAGATTATAGATTATAGATTATAGATTATAGATTATAGATTATAGATTATAGATTATAGATTATCGATTATCGATTATAGATTATCGATTATCGATTATAGATTATCGATTATCGATTATAGATTATCGATTATCGATTATAGATTATAGATTATAGATTATAGATTATAGATTATAGATTACAGATTATAGATTATAGATTATAGATTATAGATTATAGATTATAGATTATAGATTATAGATTATAGATTATAGATTATAGATTATAGATTATAGATTATAGATTATAGATTATAGATTATAGATTATAGATTATAGATTATATATAGACATACACTGTTATATACCAAAAAGAGAATAACTTCGATGATCCGATATGGAAATTTTATTTCCTATCTATCTCAAATCTCTATTGTGAGCGTTAGTTCGTTATATTAACTCATTACATAAAGTCAGGTGTATTGGTCCTTATAATATTTAAGATAAATCCATCAATATGTATAAACCTCCTTTCAGACATGTTCAATAAATTAAATGAACGCATATAAGAATTTTTTCCTCCTGCGTCAGGCAGGGTTTGAACACATTATCTGCCTGGTGCAAATGAGATAACACCATGGTTTCACCAAGAAAATTTAAATGTTTACGTCTAAATATTTTTTGAAAAGATACAGATGTTTTAAGGAGAAAAATGCTTTCTTACATATGTATGTTATTAATCTGACTAAAAAATATAAATTGTGTAGAATCTAACGAAACCCCGAGATTTTTTGAAACATTAGTTGAAGGGAGTATTTCATCATTAATTTTAATATATATTTTGATGTGGTGTTTTTAGTATTTACAAAATGTATTTTTAACGTCGAATCAGATTAAAATAGTTTTTAATCTGGTAAATTAAATGCATTCGCTCTATTTATCTATAGAAATATTATTCCACAACAAGGAATCGCAAACTTTCACTTCAATAAATTTTTGTACTCATTTTTAACTCATTGTTTTATATTCATGTATTGTAGTCTATCAACTTCATTCCGTCTCGTCATCAAAATCAACAAAATCATCCTTCATATCGCACTAACTACACAAATTAACTCCGTTGTCCATTATAAATTAATATAAGTAGATAAATTAGAATGTAATTAATTATTGCGAACTGGTGCTCGTTCTGCTTGATCCCTTCACGAAGTTTGATAGAAAGTGGGTGAAATGTTTTTCAATGTGTAAAAGTAAATCCCTTGTTCATAATAAATTAATATAATTAGAAAACAATTAATTATTATGAAATGCTGCTTGCCCTGTTTAATCATTTTGTAAATTTAGGGTATTAATAAGGGTATTGAGAAATTAATGTTCTTCAACACAAGTTAGTCAACATATCATTTGTATTATATGGATTATATTTCCAGTATACATTATCGAGTTTGGGAATAACAATAAACTTCATTAAACTGAAGTAGTTTGAACATCATTGTTTCAATTACTGATTATAATTCACATTATTCATTTCATACAATTATGAAGTGAACACTGTAAATTTTTCCCTTTACTGGATCTAAAAATTAGTTATTTCTTTATATTTCAGCGTATTGAGCTATTCATAATTATATCTTAAACGACAATCAGTCCTTGGCTACTTTTGTTTGATAATACAGAGAGATCCAAATCGACTGCAAGTGCTAAATATGGTTTATGCCACTAACATGTTTTCCGATGATTACTAACATTTCCAAGTCATACAGTTAACACCAATGATTTCGATTAACAGATAGATAGACTAACCTGTATATCGAGGGCTGCCTTTTAAGTTTTCACAAAAAGCGAAAAAAGACGAACAAGTTCGAAACAAAGTGTTTTATTGCTTTTCTAAATATTCGCGTTTCAGGTCAATACATTTTTGCATACTCTCAAACCAGCTCTGGAAATATTTTCTCCACTCTGAAGTTGATATCGCCGAAAAATGGTTTTGGAAAGCTTTAACAGCTTCTTGAGGTGATTAAAATCACTGTCCACGCATCTTTTGTTTGACAATGGGGAACAAGTAAAAGTTATTAAGTGATAGGTTGGGTGAATATGGGCAATAAGACATTAATTCGATATTTTTCTCTTTCAAATATTCAGTTGTTTGACGTGCTGTATGGGAGTTAGCATTGTCGTGATGAAGAATCATGTGCCGCTTTTTGTTGTTTTTCCGGATTTCATCGAAGACCGTTAGCAAACAAATTGTTGTATACCAGTCAGCATTAACAGTTCTTCGATCCTCTGAAGAAATGGTTGCGACGTGTTCAGTACATCCGAAGAAACAAGCGATCATTTTCTTGGAAGTACTCCGTGAGAGAACGACTTTAGTTGGTTTCGATTCATTTTCAAACACCCAAACAATAGACTGTTGTTTGCTTTCCGGTTCATATGAATATATCCATATTTCATCTCCTCTAACAATGTTTTATATGGATTTTTCACGTCCTCGGTCGAATTTTTTCATCATTTCCTGACACCAATCAACACGAGCCTTTTTTTTGCGATTCGGTCAAATCATGTGGAATCCATCTGGAACAGATCTTTCTCACAGCTAAATGTTCATGCAAAATCGACTATATTGCAGTCCGCGATATGCCAAGAGACGCCTCTATCTGTCTGTAAGTCACATGTCGATCTTCTTTAATCATGTTGCGCACAGCATCGATGTTTTCTAGAACGACAACCGATTTTAGTCGACTCTCACGACATCCATCACTGACGGACGCACGACCACGACGAAATTCTGCAAACCAATTGTAAACAGGTCTCTATGATAGTGATTGATTACTAAAAGCTGCACGAAGCAATTCTATACATTGTTGTTGAGTAAGGCCTTTCTTAAAATCATAAAAAATCATCCAACGGAAAACTTCACGGGTGATTTCCATTTTTACACAAACTTCCTTTTTTTCAAACGTTCACTATCAACACACTACTTGGTCAATTTCTAAGTCGCCACTGGCTTCGCAATAACAAACGTCAAGGTTCAGGAATGCAGTGATACCACATCTCAGTAACGCCATCTATTGGTCGATTGTAAAAATTAAAATCATTGTTTAAAAACAATCCAAAAACACATTTCATATTCATTTGACATGAATTTTCTTATATATAATACCAATAAATATAATACATATTCACATAGATAGATAGAGCCACCCAAATTCCAACCTTGTTCGGATATAAACTTAATGCTCTTAAAATGTGGGGATTTCTTACATACCAGGTGTGGTAGATAAGTAGGTATCTACTCACTCTAATAAGCATCTACCAGTACCTGCCTAAAATTAAATAGTATAGTTTATTTCACTGCCATTTGCCAAATAAAAAATCTCAAAACACACCGTGGATTGTTTTTATGGCTAGGCTCAGGTAGACTGTTCCGTTTATCGGCAAGATAACAGAGTTTTTTATTTGGCAAATAGCGATGAAATGAATAGTACTGCATATTTCTATATAGAATGTGCAACAAGATCAGCGATAAGAGAAAAATTCGACAACAGTTTCCATTACGACATACTTTATAATAAAACATATAATAATACACTCTCAGAACATCTATCACGCACAGGCATTAAGTCCTGTGAAAATGGTACGAACATAATTATAAAGAGAAGTGCTTGTTCACTAAGCAATTAGATAGGCAAGAGTAATTTTATACGCCTACATTAAGTGATCGATTTTCAGATTTCTCCGTTCATTCCGGGTACATGTGATACACACCATGACATTTCTAGTTAATAATTCTCACTTTCCGATTTATTTTTATAAGGCTCGTATATAATAAAGTCAGTTTAATTTTATACGTCCTGGATTTTTAATCGCCATAAAGAAAATGTAATTGAAATCCGTGGTGCGTCTTTTTGGAATTGTATATTGATATTTATCAAGTTGTAATCAAAAGGAAGCTAATCAAAACTATAGACAGATCTTGAGAAAGTAAGGATAAGTCTAATATACTTTTCTAATCAGACTACAGCATTCAATCGTATTTTCATTATTTTCATATAAAGTACAAGGTATAATACAAGTATGTAAAAAGACCCAGAAAAGGCTCTATGCAGTAGTGCAGTCTCATATGATATAAAACACCATGGAGATAAGAATATGAGGGGCATATTTTACAGTACTCGGATGTTAGTACTTATCATAATACAAAGATGACAAATATAATACAAGAAGCGCTTCAAGCAGATGAAAGATGTAGCATATATGGTAAAAATAAATATGAAAAATATATGGAGAGAAAATGACGATAAAAAATTGTAAAAATAGATGGTCAGAAATGAGTTACAACTATTATTGCCGTCTAATTATTATCAGCTATCAGTTAGAGCAAGACTCTCCCGGAACTATATATTGTATTGCGACTTCATTCTTATGAGGAGTCATCAGTGCAAATATACCGGATTATTCCTGGAGCTCTGAGAACGTTATATGAGTATTGTACATGACAGATGATGGTTCCTAATAAGAGATGAAAATATTATATGCAGTTTCAGGATAGCCTGGTGTAACTCCTACCCTAACCTAAAAAGTAAAATATTTTTGATTACTCCCTCATGCAATGTTACGTGGAAGCCTCCGTTAGATGAAGTAATCTATGTTAGAAATGTGAAGTAGCATGGCTTCCTGTCATTGACACTTTGTCGTGTAGCAGGTAGATGATATTTGCCAAATTTCTACATGTATTACTCATATCGGCTTGATACGAACCTCGTCTAATATTCTTAGGGCGCTAGGCATTTTCTAAACATAAGTAAAAGGATTTGGGAACGTCAGAAATTAAATGAAATATATTAGAAGATGTTATACGAATTATATTAATGAACAAGGACCAGAAAGTAAGAGATACGGAAAGAGGAAGACGAAATACATATAAATAAGGCGAAACAATACCGTAAAGTGATGTGATCTTGTCGCAACGAAAAACGAGGAAGAATTTTAGTCGGTAAAAATCGCATCCTACCTCTCCGACCACCATCAAGCATGGTATATTTGGAATTTAAAGAAAATAGAAAGGTAACGGTACATATATATATATATATATATATATATATATATATATATATATATATATATATATATATATATATATATATACCTGTTGTAATGAATTTTTTCATACGCCTATTGCAAAAGGTTAAAGGTTTTAAAAACGGTTTTATACAAAATGCATATGTAAAATTTAGATCAAACACAAAATCAGGTGATTATCACAGTGAAATAAACTACACCGATTATAAAAAAAAATGCCTGATATGACTCTCTGGTGATCTAAAAAGTTGTTAATGACATATACAATGCTAATTAAATAATTATTTATTCTTTGACTATCAAACACCGATATTTCTACTAAACTCATATATTATAATAACTCGTATATAATAACCAAAACATTGTCATGTTCGTAGCATATTCATTTTCTCAGTAAATAAATTACAACTACATATATATCTGTTATCTTGTAAATGGCCATCCTAATCAGTTTTGTATTTTATCACACGCAACTCTTTTGAAAACGTGTCCCATACAGCACAATTCAAGTCTTATGTTATAAAATTACAGCGCAGCCTTTCAAGGTTAAATGTCAGTGTTACGCCTGCTTTTATTTAATCTTTAATTATACGAAATAACAAGTTGGAATTCTGACACAAAATGTGATAATTTAACGTTGAAAATAGGAATACACACTGTAAGTCTCGTAACAATCATAGCTGTTCAAGCTGGCTAGGAATACGATGAACAAAGAGAATTTCTCGGTGTTTTGTTTATTCAGATTTTAATGGGACGAGGGATTCCTATACAGGGCATTACAATGTTACCATTCTTTGCGTCTATTTTTGCCATTCTACTTACAAGATAACTATTGATAATCATTTCCAAGTAATCAATACTGGCCTAAAGTTAGTTATTAGAACGTTTTTTTATAGCGGAATTGACTAGCTATTTAAATAACCTGCAATTATCTATGTCGGAGGCGAGCAGGAAAGAATCTGCTTTGGGGCAGATTTACTGGACTTTGGTCGCATTTTCACACACTTTATTACACTTAATAATTAACTAAACAATAACGATGAAAAAATATTAAAAGTCACTAAACAAAACAAACGCAATCAATAGTCAGTAAATATTAAAACTAAAATGTCAGATCATTAAAACGATAATTAAATTGCACGAAAGGAGCTAAGCAGTCCGCCACCAATAGTCCCGTGATACCTCGTCTCGCTATCTCGAGTCTTTTCTAACTGAATTCATACAAGGGACTCGGTTTTGTTCTGCCCGCGGGAGAAATAGGTTTCCACCGCTAGCTCCGTCACATATTTGACATAACCATTTATGGTAATGTTTACGTCTTCTCGTAACCGTGTTTATGTCTGCATTCCATGCATTCCTATCTCGATAACCGGGGTGGCATGGGCCTATACAGAGGGTTGTCTCCGACATCTATAATACAGTGTTTTAAATCATTTTTAGAGTACCAATAGACAATCAGGTCGATCATCATTCAAACTAGCGTATGAACAGTGATCAATAACCAGTAGTTGCCAGTAACTAGTGATAATGATCAACCTAATCATACAAAAATTGGTATTTTACTCGATAACAGTGTATTCAATATGCACAGAGAGTTAGTTACAGTGTTCAGAGGGGTTGATCACCGCCATAAAAGGCGGTAGTGTAACATGTACAGTATAGTAAAATATATGTAGTTGTATTATCAGGCCTAGACCAACAAAGAGATTGGACTATGGCTGAAATTTCCCTCTAACTAATGGCAAAAGAAATGTCAAAGTGATAGTATTAGAGATTATTTTTCTCCTCATTGCACAATTACAAAATTAAACTTGGCCTAAATAGATCCATTCTATGTAGATCCTTCTTTAAGCTGCAGTAATTAGTATAGTTAAGTCGAATTTAATTTCGATTTCATCTGTTAATGATTGGGATACCGGTTCCCTCAAAACCTCAAGTTGCGAAGGGGTATGTTACGCATTAAGACAAAGACAAACACATCCATGTCCCGGGAGACCTGTCAAACTCCCCCTTTGGAACTCGAACTCAATCATACAATAATACTCCAATATTTGGACTAGTACATCAACTACAATATAAATGGCGCTATCGCTGCCATGTCTATAGGAAAATATATATGATAGTCATCCATGTAATGACCGCATTTATTTATGTTTGCGTTGGACAACTGTATTCTGACTTATAAGGTATACAGCTTGTCAAGAATAGAATAAAGTGTGAGATTCTGTATGTGTGCGTAGAAGAAATAGTGAGGCAGAAATATACTTTACGCGCGACGAGATCGAACTGTGTGTACATTCGTACATACCCGATACTCACCGCGCAAAGGGGTCAATGCGACTGCGTAAAGACCTATTTACTGTGCATCTCGTGCGCGGTCCGATATCGCAGTTTTGAGACTTGTTCCTATTCTTTGCAAGCTGTACTATATATTATACCATAGATATATTTTACTATATCTATGCCCCATCAGTTGAGTCCAATTTCTTTGGGTGTATACTCGTTATCCAAACAGACTGGACTTCTGAATGGAAGCCTTAGTCCAAATATTAGCTCAAGTCATTTTAAACTTATTCCTGAACCGTCCGTAACCAAAATATGATTGTCTATTACTCTCATGTATCGTGACAACCAAATTAAGTAAATTTTATTGTCGACAACTAGATGTATAAAGTCTTGTAGGAATTTTCTTACGAGATTTTTTCGATCTTGATATGATAGAATTGTTCTAGGGGATATCTGACTATCAGTTATTTTCAATTTAATTAAAAATAACACGGTAATTTTAAATTAGTTTTAATGATCTTCCAATGATGGTTAAAACTAATTTGATTGAAGAAACTAGCGCCGAGAAACACGTAACCTTTTGGTGTTCATGGAGAAGTAGTCTCTTGTTTTTATTGCTGCGTAGAAAGTTCCAGCCCCTTCCCAGAATGTTATATTTATTCTAAATTTAAAGTAAATAAGGGTTCGAAAGGTCGTTCATCCAAGGGTGTCAGTAAATTTTTTATTTTCTGTTTTATATATTTTTTAGTTACTCAATATAATTTATTTGACTAAATATTAACACATTTAGAAAACAAAATTAGAAGAGGCTTCAATAGTTTACAATTTTGGAAACGTACTTGATAAATCCCCAACCTTTCGTTATTTTCAATCGAATTCAAAATAACGCAGTAATTTAAAATTAAGTTTAAATATTTCCCGAGGATGCCTACTTGGTTGGAGAAACGCACCTCCAGAAACGTGTAATATTTTGGTGTTCGTGAAAAATCAGTCTCTGGTATTTGTTGCTCATCAAAAGTTCCAACACTCTCCCAGAATTTCGTATTTTGCCAGATTTAAAGCAATCAGGGGTTCCAAGGGTCGTGTATTTTCATACTCGTAAATTTTCTTTTTTCCGTATTTATTTTATAATCAGTCGATGCTATTTAATTGATTATATTATTGATTAACACGATTATAAAAACAAATTGAAGACAGTTAAATAGATGCGTCGGATATATAATATTATTCCATTTCTTTGCACTCTACCGTATACAACATAACCGATTAATAAAACAGTTATGCATGAGTATACCCTAACGAAGGTGTGGAAATAGGTATGTGTCACTTGCACAGCTGTACAACTGTTTGTGACTAATGCATCTATGATGTGGGGGATTTATTAATGGAAATATTTATTAAGATTGGATTATATTAATTTCCGAGGCACGTTTAAGCTAGCTAGGCTATACCCACGCTTGATCTACATATATACTCGTACGATGGTGTTAATGCATTGTTTTGATAAAGACGACTTAGTCTATAAGAGCTGTCTAATTTAATGAATGAACAGATACAACAAGTAATATATTGGTATAAATATATTATATTAGATATAAAATACATCTTCCAGAATTAATTTTATGCTGTGGGCGTCTTCAAATCCCTATTGACATTCCGTTGTGTTCATCCTATCAATGCTTGTTATATATCGATAGTTTACTTCACATCCATCGTTATTAGTCGTGCTCGATTGATCATAACTCTTCGCCGACAAGCAAAGTAGACCTGCAGAATACTAGAACAGACTGTCTGCAGAATACCAGAATAAACAGACATGTCTAAATAGCCGACTCTCAAACTAAAGAAAGTAAACGAAAGTAAAATGTGTCTTAAATATCCTAAACATATTCGAGAAAATCGCAGACAATATTCTGACATCCCTGAATCAACACAGCCGATTATTATTGGCTAGGGAACATGGTTATGTATTAGTATTTTATTATTTTGAGCATTTCCATAAAATAAAGTCTATGGTGTTACAATTTTATCCCAAAAAGGCAGCTGCTATCAAAGATAGTCAAGCGATATTTCAAAGCCCTTAAGTTGAAGCAGTTTTACAGACTATTCATAACATTTACAAAAGACTAGTGGATGGGCAAAAAATGATAACGTTATAGCACAGTTTGGCATTGTTTTAGATTGTGGCATTGTGGCAAATATTCAGATGAAAATAAATGTTGTACAGTGAATACAGTGAAATATAGTGTTTTTACATTTACAGATCCGCTTCATAATTGCAACCATTATTTCAATTAAAATTATTACATCACTAGATGTCGAACGGTCGTTCTCATCATATAAGAACATTTCTTTAGTACGGCGAACATTATTCATTGAAAAAACTCTACAAACATATCTGATACTACGAATTTTTAACCGAACTCATCCAATCCAGGTTAAAATGTTTACAGTGTTGTATAAATTATAATATATAACCAGGAGTAATACAAGTGAGACACGGGGTTGACACAACAAAACGTTTATTTCAAACTTACAAGATTCACTGTTAGTAATGAAGGACAGAAATGAGTATTTATAAAGTTTCTTATCTAAGGGCTGTGTCAGCTTCTGTTGAGATAAATGATTCAAATAATTATATTACGTTAAGCGTAATATTGCCAAGAGATATGTTATCGAAAATAAAAGGAATGGTATAAGCATGGGTATCATATTACACCTCCTTCCCTAGGTGAAAGGCTATCAGGTTCTGAAGGACCTGTAGGCTTCTTAAGAAGTAATATTTTTACCTTTTGATGGCAAAATTTGAGGTATATATAAATAAGCAAGCCCATGAACAGTATAGATAATAAAATATAAAACATAGTATTCTGAGAATTGTTTTTTTCAAAGTCTTTAATCCGCACAGGGTGTAGGCTGCCAAGTTGGGTGGAAAGGTCTGCTAGGTCCTGTAGTTTGATGTCCTGAAGGTGGAGTTCCGCGGTTGGGGTTGAGTTCAATTTGAAGGTAGGTAACGCCAGGGACGTTTCGTCGGGAAGCTCGTGATTGGCGTTGAAGATGTCGTCGTTGATAATTACGGGGCAGCTCTCTAAAGTAACAATTGAGGGCTGCTCGATAAAGTGGTCCATGGGGGTGTTACAATTTTCTTCGATTCTGGTCCTTTGTATTGGGACGACTATGAGTTGTGTCTCTGCAATTTGTTCAACTATGGTAGCTCCGAGTCGTACGCTGGTTAGATTACATTGTGGATTTTCTCCTTGTAGAATAGGAAGATAGCACTCGTCGTGGTTGTATGGGCTATCCTTTCTACACAGGCATACATTTTCTAGCCGTGGACAGGAGTCCTCTTTCCAAAAGGTGAGTTTGGTTCGTAAACTTGCAATGAGATAGGGTTTGGTTGGTATAAGAACTTTGGATTGGTAAGGCGTGGGAATCAAATGGTAAGTATAGTAAGGTGCTTGGGTGGCTATTGGCACTGACAATTTTATGTAGATTTTAAGATCTTTAACCGTTGCTGAGATATGAAAAAGATTAAGGTAACTATGCATATTACTAAGATGTATCAGTTGATCTCGTTTATATAGACTCGAGAGTTTAGTTAAAATAATTTGTATATTTGGGACTGGCAAAAAATAGGTGTGAATGATATTATGCTGAGCCATGGCGACTGCATTCTCTAAAGTGTCTAATAATTCTAAAAATATATTAAATTCGTTTTTTATAGTGACACCAGTTTCAAAGTATGACCAGTCTTGTTGAACTTCTTTGAACGTTTTGAAGAGTAGTTCTATATTCGCGTTTATCTGGGTTAGACTTTGATTAACTTTGTCGCTAAGAGCTTTAAATAGAGAAGTTCTTAAATTAATTTCGTGCGTTAGAGTTTCCTGATTGGACATTAATGTATCCATTTTAGAATGGAGTTCTTGCACATCATTGTCATCGGCAGTACCAAATAATATTTTTTGAACGGAACCTATAGCGTTTATAAGTCCACGTTTAAGTCTGACTTCAGGATTCCTAAAATTATTTAATTTATATTCGGTCAAGTTTACGAGGTATTTTAACTGCTGATTAATAGTACTATTAGAATATTTATGTTTATTTTGGAAAAAGCTTAAGTCGGATTTTAATTTGTATAAATTGTTTGTTACGTCCTTTAAATCGATAATGTGAATAAAGTCATGTTGCGATTGTATTATTTTAGTTTCACATGTTAGGCGATTTATGTGAATGGAGTTTCGTATAGTCTCTATTCGGATCGCGGAGGCGTAGTGAATAAGAGTGAGAAGGACCAGGTTGGTACTTAATTGTAATTGGAGGGATTTTATCCTCAAAGTCAACACCTTCATCTGTCTCGCTGCTTAGTTCAATAGGTTGAATTTCCTCTGGGGGTTTTTCCTGTAAAGAAGGTTCAGTATTAACCTTTTGTTCGCTTTTCTTTTTCTTAAGCCTGGGTTTTCGTTTGATATAGGCTTTATGATATTTGCCTTCAGCATGTGCCTTACGTTGAAACAGTTTTAGAGTGGGACCTAAGTCTTCTACTACTTTAGTTTGAATGAATTTTTCGTTTAGTTTCCCGCGTGCTGGATTTGCAATATATACGTCTTCGTTGGGTTCAAAAGTTTCCGGTAGTTCGCGTGTTTCATTGGCTTTTTCTATGACTCGCATTTTAGATTTGTCTAACTTGGTTTTTATTTGATTGTAAAGGTATTTTAGAAAATTTTTATGGGTGTTAATGTACTCTGAGAGTATCCGTTCTTCATTAATATCGAAAGGGTCAGGGCGTTCGTCTCCACGAATTATATCGATAGGACACATTTTGGTGCTTGAATGAATTGTATGATTGTAACTTATAACTGCGATTTGTACTAGATAGTCTAAGGGTGCATTTGGGTTTTCATGTTTAAGACATCGGACGCTGTCTAATAAAGTAGAGTGGAATCGTTCGATGTTGCCGTTGCTACTATGTCCTTGTATTGAAGTAAAAGTTAGTTTTATTTTGTGCAGATTGCAGAAATCTTTCATCATCGCGTTGTTAAACTCTAGGCCAGTATCCACCAGGATTCCATAGGGTAGTCCATGATGTTCGATAAATTTCAGTAGCGCACGTTGTATTGACATGCCTGTCTTAGTTTCGACGGGGTAGGCTTGAGCTATTTTCGAAAAGGTGTCAATGATCGTTATAAATTTTTGTCCTTGGATATCTAGAGTATCAATGTTTATGGTTTCAAAGGGTTTCGTAGGCGTTTCAGTATATTGAAAGATTGGTTTCACCGGGTGCCGGTCAGTTTTACACGTTTTGCATGTTTCGCATTTGGCGATAAAGTCCCGTACGTGATCAAACATGTTAGGCCAGAAATATTTCTTAATTAAAGCTTGGTGGGTAGCCGTTACTCCTTTGTGTGTAACTTTGCCTTCGTGGTTATAACGTATCTTCAGTTGTTGTTCTTGTTCTGATGTTACGTCTTCTACTTTCTTCTTGCAAATTAAAAACTTGAGCCAATGAGATAAGTGGTTTTGAAGGACTCTGATGATCTTATTTTCTAACTCTGGTTGCTCGAAGTATAGAGCATGTATGGTGGTGTTACTTTGAACGAATGGAGATAAAAATTTAAAAATTTCTTCGTCGGATGAGCGTGATTTTAGGTGGAAGTGATGTTCTTTAACTTTGGGGAAAGGCTGTATTGCATAATGCGAATTAACTTTATTACTATCCTTTTCCAGGAGGATCCATCGGTTGTTATACCTATTTAAGGGTGTTTCGGAGTATTTGACTTCTAGAATGGGGTTTTCGTGACTAGAGTGAATAGTCTGGTTAGTTCTTGAGGGCGGCGCGCGATTCGGGTCGTCTATTGAATTTAAGTCGTCTAAAACTTCTTGGAACTTTTCTGGGTCTGGTTCTGGTAGATTATCGAGTAAAGTACTTACATCGGGGGCGTTATTTATCATTGACATATTGTCTTCTTCTATTGCGTTAAGTTCATCAATTTTGATACGCGAGAGCGGGTCAGCTTGGTTTGTTTTTCCTTTTTTGTACTTTATTTCGTATTGGTATTCTTCCAATTTTAGACGCCATCTTACTAGTCGCGAGTTAGGGTCCTTTAGGTTGAACAGCCACTGCAAAGGCTGATGGTCGGTTTCAATTATAAATTTAACGCCAAACAAGTAAGGTCGGAAGTATTTAACGGAATTTACGATGGCTAGTAACTCCTTCTCAATTGTGCTATAATTACATTCAGCAGGGTTCAATGTCCTGGAATAATAACTGATGGGGTGTCCATCTTGTGAAAGTACGCTTCCTATTGCATACGCGGATGCGTCGCAAGTGAGAGTAAATGTTTTATTAAAGTCGGGGTAAGCTAGGATAGGCTCATTGCAGAGTAAATCCTTGCAAGTTTCAAAGCAATTGCGGTAGTCTTGGGTTAACTCGATTTTTTGGTCTTTTTTGAGGCAATTGGTAAGGGGTTTAGTTACACGAGCGAAGTTGGGGACAAATTTGCGGTAAAATCCGAGCAATCCTAAGAAACTCTTGATTTGCTTCGCCGTTTTTGGGATTGGAAATTCTTTAATGGCTTTTATCTTCTTCGGGTTTGGCTTGATACCATCTTGGGTTATAATGTGGCCAAGAAATTCCACGTGTTTACATAGGAATTCCGATTTGTCCAATTGAATCTTCAGGTTGGCTTTTTCGAGGGTTTTAAATACCAGTTCCAGGTTTTGTAGGTGTTCTTGTAACGACGTGCTGAAAATTATGATGTCGTTCATGTATACGAAGCATATTTTATTCTGCAGATCTTTTAATATATTATCCATCACCCTCTGGAACGTTGCAGGCGCATTCTTGAGGCCAAATGGCATCCGTACGTATTCGAAGTGGCCATTCTCTATGTTGAAAGCAGTTTTTTCTATGCTGTCAGGGTGCATCTCAATCTGGTGGAACCCTGAAGCGAGGTCGAGAGTCGTGAAATATTGGCATCTGCCCAGTTTGTCCAGTATATCCGCTATGTTAGGTAGCGGGTATCTATCAGTCTTGGTTTTGTCATTTAATTTCCTGTAGTCGACCACAAGCCTCCATTTTTGTTTGCCGCTCGCATCGAGTTTTTTCGGCACGATCCAAATGGGGGAGCTATAAGCGCTGGAGCTAGGTCGAATGATTCCATCTTGTAACATTTTATCAATTTGCAATTGTACTTCTTTTTGGTGGACATAAGGATACCTATATGATTTTGCGTGAACGGGGGTGTCATCGGTAGTTTTTATCTGGTGTTTGACTTCGTTTGTGAAAGTTAATTTGTCACTAGGGAAGTGAAATACGTGTGAGTAATTTTTACAGAGTTCAAGAAGGTTAAAACGTTCCTCTTCATTGAGATGGTCAGTGCGTAGAAGATTTTGTATGTGTTGATTGGTGAAATTGAGAGAATTATGAGTTGGCTTATCGTTTTTTGAAATTTGGGGTTCAAAACCAGTATACTCGGAATAGAGTTGGACATCAATTGGTGTATCGAATTGAGCCGTGATAGGGTAAGTGTTGGTGTTAAATATTTCGACTTGAGCTAGGCCATTCTTGGCTTTGCTTATACCAGAAGGAATAAGATAATTGTCGGTTTTTTGAAATGGGATGACAATTTCGCCGTTGTCAATAGAGACAGGGATTTCTCGAACAATACATTCGACGGGGTTTAAAGAATAAGTACGTGAAATTTCTTCGGGTTGTCGAATAGAAATTGGAATCTGGAAGTAGTCATTATAGATAAGATGATTTTGGAAATCTATTTGGATACCTAACGTTTGTAGGTCTTCGAAACCGAAAATGCCATCATAGAAATCATGGAAATCATACAGAAGTACGTTTAAATCGAAGTCTATATTAAATTCTTTAAATAAAGGGATGTTTGCTTGGAATTGACAAGTCGATTTGCCGGTTGAAGTTTTGATAAGTGTTTCATGAGAGAAAATATGGTTGGGGTAATATTTTTGAATTATTTCGGGACGAATTATGGTCTTTGATGATCCGGTATCGATCAATAATTTTAAAGGGGGTTCTCGAATATTAATATATGGAAGCGAACACGGTGTATTAGCAGAGTTTAGTTCTACTATGTCCGGTTGTTTATATTCGGGGCTACAGGAAAATTTTGTTCTTGACTTTCTTCATAATCATTCGGTATATTCTCTTCGTTTCCATTTCCGTCGTTTAAGTATACCCATTCTTCTCCTTGTGGATTTTCTGGGAGGTCCATTTGACTTGTTGAGGGTTCGTCGTAAGGTGTCAGTGGGGTATTGTCCATCCAGCAGGGATTCTGCGATGTAGGATCCGTTTCTTGATTAAAAAGTTCTTCTACCATGTACTTCGGCTGGTTGTATCTTGGTTGCCAGTTGTGGTTTGGGGCATTCTGAATTCTTGATGTACTAGGCTGTTGTCTAGTTGCATTCGTTCCACTGATTCCAGACATTGGGGTAGGTCTAGCGAATTTTTGGTTCGGGTTTGGTCTCCACACATTTACGTTGGATCTATTATTTTGGTTTTGTTGTATTTGGGTGCCAAAGGGGCGTTGTTGTTGTATATTATGGTTTTTAAAATTACCAGGGTTATTAAAATTGTTTGCATAATTATTGGGTTGAGATTGAAATATTGGTAATCGCACCGGTTGATTCGTTTGTTGGCGTGGTTTAGGCATTGGTAACATGGGATATCGAGGTGTTGTATTCTGTCGTCCGAACGCAAAGCGTTTGAACTCATCGTATTTAACCTGCTCGTCGATAAAAGTAATGGCGTGTTCTAATTCAGTAATGGCGGTATTATACCTAAGCATGTTTTCATAATTAAGGGGCATATTCATTTTGTAAATATTAAAAACTTGGTTCTTATAGAACGCTATAGACCCAGCCTTTTCATTTATTGGTATGTTTGATAACTGAATTTTTGAAATTATTTTAGATTTAAGTTCAATTAAACGATTGCCAAAATTAATCAGAGGTTCGTTTGGTTTTAATCTACAATTTTGTAACTCTAGCTGTAATGTTTCTAAACTTTTATGATCTGAAAAGTTAGTGGAGAAAAGATTTCTTATTTCAGGCCATGTTTGAATATCAGGTCTACTGTTCAAAAGTTGAAGAGCTTTGCCCTTAATTTTAGTTTTTATGCAGCTTACTACAATTCTAATATGTAGGGGAACATTTGAATTGCACACCTCCATTAGATTTTCAACAGCATCAAAGAAATTACTTATTTCCGTTTCTTCGCCAGAAAAAATCGGAACAAATTCAGAAATGTTCTTAAGTTTATGCAAATCTAATTCAGACATCGTGTTAAATGAAAGAGTGTTATTCAAAAGATCAGAAATATCCGAAATCTCGTCTTTACTTAAAGTGTGAGAATAATCTTCGTCTTCTGAAGAGTATAAACTTGTCATAAAATTCAACTGGTGATTTCTTAGCAATGTAAATAAAAATAGAATAACAAATAAAAATTCAACTGGTAATTTATTAGCAATGTAAATAAAAATAAAAAGAAAAATAAAAATTCAACTGGTAGTTTCTTAGCAAAAATAAAAATAAAATAAAAAATCAATTGTTAATTTCTTAGCAATGTAAATAAAAATAAAATAAAAGTAAGGAAAAATTAAAAATTAAAATTCTTTAAACAGTAAAATAAACGGTAACTATTTAATCTCTACTGAAGTTATCTTTAAAATTATTAAAATGTTTTAATAAATTTAATTTCTTGTTTTTTGAATTCTTAACCTAATCTTTTTAATTTGTACGATACAAAAATAAAAAGCTTCCCTTAGAATATCGCACGATGCGGGACTCCAAGAGGTTGTCACTAAAATTACACACTTTCCAAAAGTAGCTTGAAAATTGTCAGTGCAAAAATAGGGACGGGTGAACAGGAATAATGCAAGTTTACTTACGTTTGGTGTCGTTGTGCTCTGGGATTACGTTTTGAAGATTCTGGATAGTTGAACCGTTGAGACGGACGATCAGCGACTTCTGATTCTTCGGGAAATTGAAGAGTGCTCGATACACAGCAGAAACGTTGAACGACTATCCACTACCGACTGCGCCAGTAATACAAGTGAGACACGGGGTTGACACAACAAAACGTTTATTTCAAACTTACAAGATTCACTGTTAGTAATGAAGGACAGAAATGAGTATTTATAAAGTTTCTTATCTAAGGGCTGTGTCAGCTTCTGTTGAGATAAATGATTCAAATAATTATATTACGTTAAGCGTAATATTGCCAAGAGATATGTTATCGAAAATAAAAGGAATGGTATAAGCATGGGTATCATATTACACAGGTTATTATTATTATTTTATTATTCAGCGTTACTTATTTTATTTTATTTGAATTATTGCGAAACCGCGAAAGTGACGCCACTGGTACGCTGACGAATTGAGCGTCGCTAATAATAAATGAAATATAGGGTATTTCAATAAGGACGCCAGATTTTTAAATGTAAATAAAACCAGTTGTGTGTGAGATATCTACTCAATACTTTATCACTTTAAAGAATATTTTATGGCATTAAGTATGGAATAGAACGTCGTATGAATGTCCGCTGTGGCTTTGCATAGTAGTACGTATTCGGGAGGTCCAATTTTCAATGTCTTTGTCGCATAAATCTGACTAACTTTGCTGGATAACGTTTCTTATGTTCACTTCGAGGGCATCAATTGTTTGGAGTTTATTCGCATAGACCTGCGATTTAACATAGCCTCAAAGGAAGAAATCTAAAGGCGTTAAATTGCACGATCTTGGTGGCCAGGTCACGTCGCCTCTGCGTGAGATAACCATGTTCTCAAATCGCTCGTGCAGAATGTCTACCGGGGCATGCGCTCTGTGGCATGTAGCGCCGTCCTGTTGGAACCACATGTCGTTGATATCCATGAGATCCAGTTTAGGTCACAATTAGTTGCTTATCATCGATATGTAGCGGTCGCCGTTGATGGTTATGGCAATGCCAGTATCGTTTTAAAGGAAATACGGACCGATGATTGCGCCAGACCAAAATCCGCACCAGACAGTGACTTTCTCGAGATGAATTTGGTGTTGGTGTATCTCATGTGAATTGGTTTCGACTCAAATCCGACAATATTGCTTGTTCACATATCCATTCATCCAAAAATGGGCCTCGTCGCTAAAGACGATTTTATTGCCGATATTTGGGGTAACTTTCACCTGATCCAGAGCCCAATCAGCGAACACACGACATTGTCTATGGTCGTTTACCTTAGGTTCCTGGGTCAGTTTATATTTTTACGGGAGCAAACCCAAGTCCCGACGCAAAATTCGCCAAGTTGAAGTCGCAGAAAAGCCAAGTTCTTGTGAACGACGAGAAATTGACTGCCTGGGGTTTTTCTTTTACACTCTCACGCACAGCAGCGATATTTTTAGCACACCTTGCGTTTCGGTGTCGTACGGGTGTTGGCTGATTATTTATCAAATCGGTTGACTCGAATTTGGTCACAAATCGTCGAATAGTTGACTAGGCAGGACGGTTGTGTCGAGGATAAAAATCACGTAATGCGTGGAACGTTTCTCGAACGGAGCATTGGTTTCAAAATAAAATTTAATGGTTTGCACACACTGTTGAACGCTATAATCTTCCATGACAATTGGCCATACACTACTGAACAATTTATAATAAATTTGACAGATGTTGCTTTAACAGTAAAGCCGCTATAACCTAACAAATTTCGAGTGTCCATATTGAAAGGCCTTATATAAGAGACTCATATAAACTCTCACAATCACAAATTTATGGAGTTGGCAACAAAAAAACAAATTGCAATGGCTTCTAAGGGTACTTACAATTCCCGCAAAGTTCGTGCGTATGGAATTAAGGAGTCGCCTTTTAAGACTTCTATCCCAGCATCTTCTATTACTCTGTAAAACAAAATATTGTTATAACAGTGTCGCATTGTCTCTGTTCGATATACATGTCATGCTTGTAATGAAAGTGTCAAAACAAAAATTGAGTGATTAAATCAAGATCTATGTAAGGAGATTGTCAACAACAAATAAATAAATCAAAGGAAATTAAATAAGAGTCTAATGATGGTGATATTAAACTGAAGTGAGAAAGTTTTAATAATTTCTTGATAATGTCAATTTGGTGTAGCCAAATCCGCACCAAATGATGTATAATTATTTGTTGTTTCATGGAAAACTGGTCTATTATTTGTATCCTTGTTTTTTAATTATAATATTTATACCTATGGCAAAGTTGAAATATATTTACTTGCTTAATAATTTTTCGTCGTTCTGTATATTTATGTTGGTTAAACGTTAATACGATAAGATACAGAATTAAGAGACTTTCCAATAGAATTATTTCTTGATCGATTTACTTATTTAAATTTTGTTTTAACTATTTATTTATTAAATCAAATTTAGAACATGCTTTTGGACTATACTGTATAAAATAAAAACTTCGTTAGGTCTCATTTTTTACATTATTCCCTTCCAATATACCTAATTTAACAATATTATATTAACAATATAATATAATAATTTAACGTCTTATTGAATTTGTCATGTATTGATTGTACTTACAATATATTTAAATGCTTTGTTAGATTTATTGGAATATCCATGAGAGCTGGACCACTACAACGGCATTCGTGGGCTTCATCGTCTACGTCGTCACAGAAGCAGTCCTTTAGGGATGGTCCAATCGGGAATAGGCTGATATTTATTTTTTCTGTAGAAACTGCCATATTAGCACCCATCCATATTAGTATCAAACTGAAAAAAAAATATTTATGAATACTCATAGGCATTGCTTTTCAAAATGTTTAATTTACAATCATTTATTTCAGCGTTTTCATTTACAATTTTGATTCTATTAAAATTAAAACACTTTTTAACTGCGATTCAAAATATCGATGAATTTTACTACAACGGTTGATACATATACGTAAATAAAATACATCAAATGCCCGTACCGTTTAATACATACATAGAGGATCTGTAAAAATAATGAATAAATCCATATAAATTTTTCTTAGGCAATCAAGTGAGCTTATTAGTTGCTCAATAGGTACGTGATAAATTATGGCGATGAAGAAATATATTTTAATTATTCTAGAACTACGGTCCTTTACGAGAGAGATTAAAAAAAGTTTTCTTCATTTGCGAATTTAGTTTGATTTAGTTCAATTTTAGTTCAGTTTAGTTTACTCTAACATTTAATCCGAAAAGTACCTTATTGAAATAGGTAAATTACAATTCTGACAGTCTTTCTGTTATTGGGTGTGCAGTTTAGTAATCCGTAAAAAATCATATCTCACGCAACTGAGAGAGGAGTACTTGAATTTATAGCACGAATTATTGAATTTATAGGAGTACTTGAATTTATAGGAATAATAGGAAAAAGTGTAAGATTGTCTATGTATGTATGTATAGAAGAAAGAATGAGGCAGAATTCGGAGAGAAAACGATGCACTTTAGGCGCGGCCTAGCACTACATTTAATCCACCCCTTTCACCCACTGTATACTCGATATTCACTGTGCAAAGGTCTCAATGCGACTGAGTACAGACCGGGCTATTTATTGCACACAGAGTATCAGAATCCTCGATTAATAAACTTATAATCTTCTTATAGTATTCTTTATGATTGATATTGACTTCCATAAAACCTAGTGTCTTATAGAGGTCTGATATCTACATATAATTGTATTTTTAAGATACAATGATTTGAGATAAGGACATGAGGGAGTCGAAATCGGATTCTATAAGCTGAAGGGTAGATAAAATCCTCATGTATTCAAACCGCCATATCAGACCTACTGTGGTACATCTATCAGAACTGTCAATTTGTGCCTAAATACCAACCTCACTCTCTTTCATTGCGCGAATTTATCAAATATGTGAACTCGGTGGTAGTAGCCGAAGATCGGCCATTTATGGCCAATAGTTCCTCAATGTAACCCCTCGTTTTGTTGATAGTGTGGATCAGATCTTTAGGATTTGTTCCGCGCTAAACATCTTCCAAACTGTATCGTCTGCTACATATAGATGGAATAGTACAGTCCATAACTTGAAGATACTTGTTTGGCCTAAAATATCTCGTCAACAGTCCTATTAGAATTCGTCGATATTTAGGGGATAGATTCAAACAATATTTTGCTAGTTGTCTACAAAGTGTAGTTAATAGTGTTTTGCTTTGCCTACAACTGCAAATTTTGACCCATCTGCCTTTGTGGCGTTTCAGTATTTAGTTTATTATGATGAACTTTCAAAAGGCTTCGCTAAGCATTATTGCTGGTTCTATTCCCAGTGAAAACTCCCTAGAACCTTGGCGTGCCAAACTATCCCCCTTGTTTGCACAATTCCCTGCATATCCCTTCTATCTAACATAACATGGCATGGTTTGTTTGCCCTAGCATATTTAATAATTTTTTACATTGCAGCCGGGAGTTAGCCCTGCAATCATTTAGGGCAACCGACGTAGCCTTACTAGCTGTGAATATGCTGATGGTTTTCCTACTAATTCCCTGATTAGTGATTTCTATGGTTGCCCTAGTACCCCCACAATTTCAGCTTGGAGTATTGTGGATAGGCGCCCAGTGACTCGC
The DNA here is from genome assembly GCA_037954035.1 of Rosalia funebris. Lineage (NCBI taxonomy): Eukaryota > Metazoa > Arthropoda > Insecta > Coleoptera > Cerambycidae > Rosalia > Rosalia funebris. The sequence goes on along the minus strand of JAZFAV010000034.1, from coordinate 13,033,276 downwards.
TGATTCGAAAATTTAGATCTTCAGAGAAAATCCCATATCCAGACCTTCCTAGCATTCTTGAGTCAGCGGCGTAGACCGAAATATACGGTTTTAGGGAGTGGTGGAATTCATTCCAACCCTATAATTCTCTTTAAATAGAGAAATGAAGACGCCTGATCCACCATTTCTTCCAAAAGAGAAACTTGCTCACTTACCTCCTCCAGGACACACGTCTGGAGGAGGTCTGGAGTAATCTTGCAGATTACTTAGAGGCGTATTCATTTTCTATAGACCTCCCACAGCAAGCCTTAGACCTGTTCTATGTAATTTTGGTTATTAACGTACTTCCAAGGCAGAATTAAGACTCATCAGAGCAGATAACTTTATAGGGATCAGTTTTTCTGTTTTCAAATTTAGTGTTTGTTATAGCAACGAATATTCTTGTCGATATAACATCCTTAGATTAAAATTCCGAATTTCAAATAAATAGAGATCACATATGTAATGTATAATAACATTTTGTGGTTTCTCTAGTCCACTTCAAGTCAACCTTAATTTAACGGATCATGACACTAGGCTTAGCCTTAAACAACTCTTTAACTAACTGAATGCTTTTGTTTATTGGAACATAAATTGTTTTGGTAGATAGACCGAAGCGACCAGATTTTTAATCGTGGAATGAAGTAGTTACTGAATTATATCAAAATAAACCAAAGGAGAAGAAGAGAAAAATAGAACAAGTATTTTTATCTAATTTTACATGTAGAGAAATGACATGTTGACCACAGACATGTGTCAACATATAGAGGATTTTCCTCGTCGCTTAGAGTGAGATAGATAATCACGAGATCAAGATTACACCACGTACAGCGATTGGCTTATCTAACAACTGGTAGTGCGATAAGAACCACATCCACGACAGTTTAGGAACTACCTTGAGCCAGACATCTTTTGATTTATATAATATAGAGAAGCAAAATACCTTACTATTGTCCATATTACCTTAATATGGACATTATTAAGGTAATGTGGTCGTTTGTCTCACTGAGTTCTTCTGCCCAGATTCTTGAAAATATTTCTTGATATTTGTTTTATTCTCTACCAGCTCTTGACCTCTTGATGTATCTTGAGATGGTAGATGATAGATTTCTAAATATGGTGAATAGTGTATGTGAGAACTGGAATAGCCTAAGCGTTTATATCCGTGAATTTAGTGATGTATTCAACAACAACTTTGTTAGATTATGTCTTTAATTGCCTTTGAGTTATAGTCTTAAGGTGGCGTGATTGATGCTTCTTCAGCGCGATTCCCAGATATTTGTAGGTCTCGTCTTGGATTAGTGTAGTTAAGTCTTCTATTCGTTTTGAGTCTCTTTCAACCCTTCCTTTTTGGCTGCCCATTGTCGTGTGCTTATCAAACAGCATACCAGGATCTTTGCTGAAGGTTTTTGTGGACTAATGTTATCCTTAATATAAAGATTGTAATCATGTTGCGGTAAGTACGATATATATATATATATATATATATATATATATATATATATATATATATATATATATATATATATATATATATATATATATATTCGAGAAAAGAATCGTCGTCCAAAAAGTCCAATATATTTACAACTTTGTCGGTATCTTTCTCGTGACAATCCCGCTCGGCTGATTTTAATGCGTCGAACGTAATTGAACTACGAAAAAAATACGCTTCACTAACCCTCCACGGTGATTTTTTATTAAATTTCCACTCGACACTGCACTCCGGCGCTGATTTAACAATCGCCATCAATTACTTTGTAAAAGCTTGCTTCCGATATCCTGTTCCGATGCGATTGAATACGCGTCTCGCTGAAGTGTGTTTCCAGTCAATCGAGACAGTCTCCCTCAACGACGTTAACATTCGAGCTGCAAACTTCACAATGGCGACGTCTGTAAATCTGTTGAATACAGCAACTAAATTGCTTTCTCTCGTCTAACATCGTTCTTGATATTCGCGCGTACCTTTAGAAGTTCGGTCATAAGATAATGTGATTACTTATATGAATTCGCTTGGAATGGAGAGCGGACGAAGGACTGAAATACCCCTGTTTTATGGGAAGTTGTATCAGATATATGGCTATCAAATTTATTTAATAAATGTGAGCTCTCCAAACATTTTATTTTTTATGAACGTAAATAAAATATATTCGTTGGTTTGTCCATTTACTTTAAGACGAATACAAATTTCTACTACATTCATTAAATAGGCTGTCTTGTAAATAAATTGTTGGCACACAGAAGTCAACTTCCATCTCTCAAATTTCCTGTCAGGACGTGGAAGGGAAGTTTACACATAAAGGCAAGGACAAACCAAACATACCCATGCTGAGGGAGAGGTACAATCTGTACAGTACAATCACATCCCAATACTGAGCCCAGTCTACCACCCCGGATCACAGTAGGAATGACATTATTGCAACCATCTCTGTAGAAGAATAGAATAGATCGTCCATCCATGTAGTGGCTGTGAAGCAACATACTGAACTGTTATAGCTCCTCTTCGGACAACTGACGAGCGCTCATTGTATTTGTCAGTGCATGCAAAATTGATATATTTAAATCAAATATTAATACGTATTTACGTCCGCAATTGAACCGTATTAAGATTAAACAAAGTGATATAAGATGTTTTAAACATCTGAAGGTCACAGGCAAAAAAAGACATCACAAAATGTTGTTTCGGAAAAAATCGTTTTAACCTTCCGTTGGGCGCAGCAGATCTGTGGGATTCTACAGTCACTTTTTTGTATTGCGAATATTAACTCGAACTCCCACATAGCTTCCTAGCTTCAAATCACTCTTCTCGATATGGTGTTATTTTTTTTAGTGCATTCCCTGGCCCTGTATGGACCACCCAGATCTGTCAGATGCATTGCGCCTGATTACGTCATTATTTGTTTGAACTTTATGTTTTGTTAGATTTATTTTGTTATTTAAATTAATAATATTTTTTGGGATCTCTACACTTACTTATTCTGGCTTTTTATGGTATTATTATTCAAAATTAGAATCAGGCCGGTTTCAGAGCAGGAAGATCCACAATCGATCACTTATATACAGTCACACAAATCTTGGAGAAAAAGATAGCATTTAATCAAGAAGTACATCTACTATATGTGGATTTAAACAAAGCATATGATAGCATTCCTCTGGTAAAACTCTGGGAAACTTTACAAAACACTATAAATGTATAATTAATAAAGGCTGTAAAGTCTATGTATGATAATACCAGATCTAGAATAAAAATAGGACACAATATAGCAACGGGATTTATAGTAACTAAGGGACTTAAACAAGGATGCTGCCTATCTCCTACACTATTTAAGATATATCTAGAACGCGCATTGATGACTTGGAAAAGCAAATGTCACAATATGGGCATACCAATAGATCAGTAACTTATAAGTCGGAAATTGAGAAAGGAACCACCAAGCCGCCAAGCGGCTATCAAAGTAGTTCCCGAATAGCAAAGCTATTACATAATCGCTCTAGGAAACAACTACTCCTCGGGCTAAAGCCCCGGCAGGCGTTGAATTATACCCAGAAGTGATCCTCGACCCCTTTCTCGTGTTTCTGCACGATCAGATAAGGTTTCAAAAATAAAACCAATAGTTGTTTCCTAGAGCGATTATGTAATAGCTTTGCTATTCGGGAACTACTTTGATAGCCGCTTGGCGGCTTGGTGGTTCCTTTCTCGATTTAATGTAAAGACTCCTATGGGGACAGAAAAGATAGGGGTTACCATTAAAAAATAGTCTTCGCCATAAATCAGGAAAAAAATTATTTAGAATTTTTTCCAATAATTATAAAATATTATAATACATATTCACTTCTGTATTGTTCACTTGAACCGCGTTATCAGTTCCAAGGCCTACCTGGAAAATTTTCATTACCTACACATTTTTCAATTACTAATTTTGATATTTATGAAAAAATTCCACTAAAAATAAATTCCACAATATTTGAGGAATATGTAAAATATTTAGATTGATTATATAGCACATATCACACAAAAAATTGAACTTTCCTAACAATTTGATGAATATATTCCATAATAATACTTTGTGTGCAAATTTAGATTTCTTTTAAAGTTTTAATTAGATTGTTTCTCTTGTTAATCGTTGATGATCTCGTTGACACCTGGTATACAGCCAGAAATTGATTGGCGGTTTGATCCCCCATATTTTACTTAGAAAGTGTTTCCCCATTATAAGGTTGTTTCAGTTTTGATAGTGATGTGCTGCAAGTGTTCGATCCAGATCAATTTACTAGAGTGTATATCTCCTCAAGATAATATCCTGGTAATGCCTTCAGGCTTATTTTAAGCGAGTATTCAATTCTTGATGTTAATTGACGTAGGGGTGGAAGCATATTAAATTTCTAGCATAATAATATTTCCTTTTATATATACTACTATTATAACTAATGATAATAATAAGGATAAACTGACTGTACTATTATTAACATAGAAAACGTTTTGACAGTTGGACAAAATATATATACACTAGGCACAAAAATTAAGGTATGTAAGAATTTTTAAATTTTTAGGTGATTTCCAAAGGGCTGTAGACTTGGAGAAAAAAGCAAGTTGAAGCTCCAAAATTTCTAGCTTGCAGATCTTGAGTTCAAAATTTATTATCATCAGCAGTTTCTGAGTAATTATAAGAAAACCATAGGAAAATAAACTTTTTAAATTTTTTATTGCTTTTCAAAATGTCCATGGACTTCAATAATTTTTCTGTGATTTCAAATATTTTTTAGATAATCTTATCTTCTTTAATTTGAATGTTCTAATTGCCTTGTACGATGATTTTTCCTCGAGTTAGTCAGTTTTGACTTTAATAATTAATTACTCGGGAAATAATGTACTGAAAATTTGTTTCCTACAATAATTAACATGTTTTGGTAATGGAATATGTATAATTACTAAAAAAACATTTTCAACCTCAAGAAATGAATAGAAAATGAAAAATTCACCCTTAAATTGATTTTTAGCAAAAACGACAAATTAAATTATTCCTAACACAATGAAAAAGAGTCGCAGCGTTTTGAAATTTTCAGATTTTCTTTAGCATACTTTGATGTTTAAAATAAACAGTCAATATCCTTAGTCTCTCCATTATTTGTAAAGTTGTGCCAAGTTAAGCGAATATTTCTGCATACGCAATTCCTTACCCCTTTTTCAATCAACATCCTCGCACCAAAAAATGTCTTTTTATCAAAAACCAATAACTGCAACTTGTAACGAATACTTTTTAGTTTTTAAAACCCTGCTTGAATTGTTTGTACGATCATTATTTCCCAAGTAATTAATTATTAAAGTCAAAACTGCATTTCTCTCTTTGAATGATGACAACTCAACGAAAAATCATCGTACAAGGCCTTCTAGCTTCAAGGTACAGCTTCAATTGTCTTTTTTTTTAATTTGTCTGCTATTATTTTATCCAAGTTACATCTCTTTGAAAACCACATAATTTTTTTACATCCCTTAATTTATGTGACTAGTGTATTAAGGTAATAAGTGGTTACGCAACCACCAACCATTCTAGGGCAATAAATACAACTTTTGACCAATGCATGATTGGACTGACTTCGAATCTACTGCTACTGACTGTAATATTCTCACTGAAAATATTTTAAAATTAACTGTTTTCCATAACATGGTCCCCTGCCTCTGATGTTAATTTTGTTCAGTACGCGAGAAAATTCCATCGTTCTCAAGTGAGGCAAAACCTACTCTTTTCCGTCTTTTTCTCGTTACCACCCACAATCCTAGACCAAGTAAAATATATTCTTCGATCGCTACAATTTATCAAATGTAAAACGGTTGAGTTCCACTTATATTCGTACGAAAAAATTCAGATGAATTTATTCATATATTCCTTATAAGAAGCTCCAGTTAGACGGGTGGGTAACCGACGTATGTATTTTATATACGTACACGTATCAGTCATGTACATACATATATACCCGATCTAAATGTCATTTCTTAGATCGTCGTTATGAATATTTAGGCTGGGCGTAGGTGGCAAAGAAACGACAATTGCAGTTTAAAAGCCAGAATTTAAATTATCACTCAGGCGCGCCTTTCAATAATTCTGTCAAGTTGTAAGATGAAATTAAGGGAACTCAATACATTAGAATGCTTCGTAGGCATCTTTAAAGGTACTTTAAAGAACACTTGAATTACTAAAGCGCTAAAAGGAAATATGTTTTTGTAAATTAGAAATTACACAGAGAACAAATACAAATACAATTACAAATACACAGAGAAGTATTTATTAATGATATTTATCATTAACCTCAAGTTCAAGTGTTCTCCTGTATACAGATGACAAAGTTATTTACATCAATTATCACCCAAAGTAATTGTGTTCAGTTGCAAAAAATGTTTCAGATGTTTATTGAAGGTTATGTGAATATATATTTTTACCGATAAATATATTCAAAAATGAGTTACACAGAGTAAACTAACTCTATAAATTTTGAGTCTAACATAGATAACAGTGACCAATTACTCGTTATAAAGAATTTAAGGATTTTGGAATTATTTTTTATTCTACATTAACTTTTTTGTTCTTCATATTAGTTATTATATAAACCTTGGTTTTGTTGTTAGAAATTCAAGATACAGTAGGCACAAGAGTTAAAGGATACAAAAAAGATTTTAAATTTTTATTTTCAAAGCTGTAGAAAAATGGTCGCAGAGAAATTAAAAAAACAAGCAAACTGAAGTTCCACGTTTCTAGTTTTCTAGATCTTGAGTTAATTTTTTTTACCATTAGCAGTTTTTGAGTAATCATAATAAATCCATCGGAACAATTTTTACAAATGACAATAATGTATTGAAGTCTGTGGACCTTTTGACTTTCAAAAGGTCAACGGACCTTTATTTTCAGTGATTTTATCATAAAGCTGCTTTATATAATTTTATCCTCTTTAGCTTTAGTGGTCTAAGAACCTTATACGATGAGTTATCGTCATTCATATGAAATAAGTCAGTTCTGACTTTTTTTCCAAAATTTTTGAAAAAAATAGTAGAAACCTAGGTTTTCTCAATTCTTAATTATAGTATAATATTATATAATCTAAGCCATTCCTAAATATACACAAAAAAAATCAAAACTGTTGTTGCTATTTTTTATCACCTAAGAAAATATTAGAGAGAAATCTCCGTAGATATTAATAGACTATGTTGACTAAAAGCGGAAAATATGCTCTGTTATTACATACTTGTTTTTGGCTATCGTATTTTCCTCACCTCTAAGCCTTCTTATTTGCATAATAAATTAATTTATCGACAATATTTACACAATGTAAACTCTAGATTTCCAGATAAATTGGCCCTCCCTGGCATCTATTTAAACATGTTTACTCCATCACATAACACGCACGGGGCTTCATTGTATAATGAAATATGTGGGGATACTAAGCGAAAACTCATAAAAGGGTTTCGCAAAACAACTGTCAAAACTTGTATTTTAGTTTTCAACGTATCTAAGTTTAATTCTCACATTCTGTTTCTAGGACTTGTTTTATCTATTAATATATATTTCCATGCCCTGAATATCATTAGTTTTTAGACTACAACTAAACTAACTAAACTATTCTAAATAAACACCCTTTTAGCTTTGTAATTATTCATTGTGGATTTTACCAAATTTGTTAGTTTTCATTGTATTTTAATTTCCTATATAGGGCTATAATGTATAGGATGTCTCAGTTGGAACTATAGGATTTTAATTGAGCGCCATTTGTGTTCTGTTAAATATGGAGCATCAATATTTAACGACTGTCATTTGCAAACTATACGATAATGCTTCCCATTTATTGCAATAACATTACCAAATTTAATTTTCAAAGAATTTTGGTACATCTCTGTGAATGCATTTATTTTTCGAGAACAGCATGCGGATTTTCAGCACCCCAAATTCGATAAACGAAATTAATGTAACTTTTATAACAGTATATCGTAATTTATTTTGTAAAATGCTTTCGAGAATTCAGTGTGCATGGATGAGGTCAGGACGGAGATCATTTTATTTTTAATCTTCGTTGTTGCAGTTACCATCCCCTAGGTGATTTATTTTAATATAAAGAGTGGAGAAATATCATGGGACATAAACCCTCTGGTCCACTGGATCGTCTGAGAATATACGTGGCCCATTAAAATGAAAAAAAAATCTAGAAATGCATTTACAATACATGTTTTGTGTGTTCAAATATTCATCATTATATGTCAATAGAAGAAGGATAAAACGACGATATTGACTGTTTTTTTTTTATTGAAAGGCTAGGAAGTTATTAGAGTTAATTTTAATACTATAGTTAATTTTTGTATGGCTGAATGTAGTTCTCTTAAATAGTTTTGGATTAATTTTATATGAGTTCTTAGGTGTTTAAATTGATTAAAATAATATTAAAGATTATTTAACTTATATTGTGTCAATTCGATTATTTTTCATCAGTTTGACATTTTCTATAATCCCTTAATTAAACCACACCAGATTTTTGCCATCTACTTAATTATCAGTTACCCCAAACCAGACCAGTGGTAAAAGATAGAGTGGATTTCGGGATTAAAGTACAGGGACAGAAACTAAAAATACTGAGATTCGCAGATGATATAGCAGTATTAGCATCCAGTAAGTAGGAACTAGAATCAGCGTTGACCGAACTGGAGGCAGTATTGACAGAGGAATACGGAATGAGGGTGAATAAAAACAAAACTAAAGTGTTAGTGTGCAGAGGGCGCGAGAGTAGAGTAAAAACGAAAGTACAAATTAATAATGAAAGATTGGAGGAAGTTAAAGACTTCACTTATTTAGGAAGTAAAATAAATTGGGATGGAAGAAGCGATAAAGATATAAAACAAAGAATAGCGCAGGGTCGAGTAGCTTTTAACAAAAAGAGAGCACTTTTATGTTCGGGGGTAATAAACTTAGAAACAAGGAAGAGATTTTTGAAAATGTATGTATGGAGTACCGCACTATATGGTTGCGAAACCTGGACGGTAGGGGAAGCAAGTAGGAAGAAATTAGAAGCTTTTGAGATGTGGTATTACCGAAGAATGATGAAAATACCGTGGACTGATAGGGTTAGAAACGAAGAAGTATTAGAGAAAGTTGGCGAGAAAAGATGTATGTGGAAAAACATAAAGAAGAGAAGAGATAGAATAGTAGGCCACTTGCTGGGACATGAGGGAATAGTCGATATTTTGGAGGCAGAAATAGGAGTGAAGAAGGGCAGAGGTAGGCCTAGATTAGACTACTGCTCGCAAATAGTAAGGGATGTAGGTTGTAGCACAATTAGCGAAATGCGTAGGTTAGCGTCCAACCAGTCTCAGGACTGATGACCTCATGATGATGACCCCAGACCAGTTCCAGTCGCATCATTGCAAATGTACCGAACTATACCTGGCGATTTGAGAATATCTGATGAGTTTTGTACGAATGCAACGAGAAATACATGTAAAAAGTAGGTATATGGCGTGTTTGCTAATTGCTTCCACGCATCACATATATAGATTTTGTTAGGTAGGTATTTGATTAATACAGAACTTAATTTGTAGTAAAATGTTTCTGTGGCACAATCCATGAATTTAATTTAATTTATAATTGACGGAAAAAAATCGATAATGACTTCCGATTATTCTTGGTAGAGAATGGAAAAATGCCCTTTTTATTGTTTAGATAGACAACCGGTGCTAATAGAAAGTCGTTGCTCCCTAGAAGGTGCAATGGGACGACTGATAAGAATGCAGAAAGTGCTGAATATTGACCAACTTCATGAGCTTTATACACAATGCATGGAAAATTCACTAAAACCAAATGCAAACTTCTATTGTTGGAATTGTGAATACTATTGTATTGCGCCAGATTATAAACATTTTTTTTTAAACAATTTGACGGATAGTAATAAGCTGATCAATTGCTACTTGGAAAACTTCCTTAATACTCTCTATTTTATCCAAGATATGAGATTGTTCTTTGTCTTGCAATATCTGTATAGATATTATGGTGAATAACAAATTTGTTATTTATGGTTTCTTTAATCGGATCTATAAGATTATAAAACACATTGATTTTGTTGCTACATGCTGATTACTACTATCCAGGAGATCCAGTACATTAAAATCATCAATCATTATTAGGTCGGAACTGTATAGAGACTATAAAAATTCCAGCATATCAAAAGGAATATTGTTCCATTATGTTGGGAGGAATATATAACAGGGTTATGAAAAACTACTTTTTTCTTGTTTTATGTTTATAGTCAGTAACATATAAGTCGTAAATCGAGAAAGGAACCACCAAACCGCCAAGTAGTTATCATCGGCTTAGTGGTTCCTTTCTCGATTTCCGACTTATATGTTACTGACAGAGATCGTATCGATAGAGATGTATACGCCATAAAGTTCATTCGACATTTGTCCTGAATCGGCGTACCGTGTACGGCACTGATGAGAACTAATAAGTTCGAAACAGCTGTATGTCGTTCGGTTCCGATCCGGGACAAATGTCGAATCCTACCTGTGGCGGGTTTTATTTTTTGAAACCTTATGTTTATAGTAACAATATCAATATAATACAGTTTGTTTACAATATGAAGCCAGGTATAAGTATAAGTATAAGAGGTATAAGTCAACTAAGTATATGTATATTTAATGTTTTCTTTGTAGCTAAGAAAACATTAAATATAAAAAGCACGATAACGACACCGCGCTTAGTTTTGAACTTGAATCGAATAGTTGGGAATTCAAGATTCTTTTGTTTCATCAAGTGTCTCATAAGGTGCCTGAGATCAGGCGCCTTATGAAATTGAATAGATATTCAATTTCTTTCTAATCAAAAATATAGTATATAATTACATTCATATTGATAAATGTCACAACTTATGTTCTGATTACACGGCAATGCTGAATGAAACTATGATACAGAAAGAAAATAATACTATACTAGTTATTTAATTACATTATTACATATCAATACTACTCGTATTTTATTCTTATTTTCTTGCAAAAACGCTCGAAGGGGTTTAAAGATATTTTAAATTTACTGTTTTATGAAATACTTTTATACTAAGTAGTATACAATGGTGTACGTTAGAAGAGTCAAAGGGGGCATTTTTTTAAAATGGCAACTCCTATTTTTTGCTCAGTACAGTAGAAGAGCACATTAATTTGTACACAGAGTGTTATTATAAAATATTAAATTGCATACAGAAAATTTTGAGAAAAATGCAAAATTAAAAAAATATAAAAATGCTTATAAAAGAGAGCACAGACTTCCACTGCAATTTGTCTAATATGTCCATAATCATACATCATAAGAATTTTTATGCGATTTTCTCTGAAAGAAATATTGTTACAGAAGCTTTTCCACGTCAAATAACAGAAACTGACATATATCAATTTTACTGAAAGCTAACTTGACCTAACTAACATTAAATAAAATTTATTTCAACGCCTTCTAGGCAATACATTAGATAAATCAATTTTTACAATTAAAACTTTATTTTCATTTTTCATGAATACTCAAAAACTGTGCTCTTTCACTACATCGAAAAAAATACATGAGTTGCCATAATAAATGCTCCCCCTTTGACCCTTCACACGTACCCTACATTACATAGAACTAAAGTATTTCAAAAAACGGTAAATTTAAAATAACTTTCGACCCCTTCGAGTGTTTTTGCAATAAAAAAAAATATTTTGAGTTTTTCAGTCCTTTCAGGAAAGTCCTTGTTCTTGGTCTATTAAGTGTACCATGATTAATAAAATTTCCTATTAAGCAAGATAATTACCAAAAATAAATTTATTAGGTCACCTTATTTCAGGATTGGTATTAAACTAGATATCGGATATAGGTTCAGAATTATAATTACATTGAATACGAGTAATACACTAAACTTTTCGTAATTTTTATACACCATCTCAAACTTCAGTCTGAAATATTATAAACAACAATCAAATTCGTTAAACATATTTATTTGTATTAACGCGTCTGTTATTCTTTATTATGGAATTCGCCTATTAAACAAGAATCGTGAAATAGTATATTGTACAAGTGTCGAAAAAGACATTTTTCGCACGTGTTTTACACTATACTTTTCCTACGGTTGAACTTAAATCACATTCGAAGGATGTATATCTTTTTCTTGTTTAAGTTTTGCTTTCAAAACGATGATTTTTTGACATAATAAAACAATAATTATTTAATTATAATAAACATCTACTTACTATTATTGGTATTAGCAATAAACATCATTATTAACAGATAATGATAATTTTTTAAATAATAGTCAATAATAATCTTGTTACAAACAATATCTATTTGAAGCTGTAATTAATAGTAAAATTACTGCAATTTTCTAAATGAATTCCTGGCATTTATTTGTGCTGATTGATAAAATTTTTTACAATAGATATGTTACTGTTTGTCTTTGAAAAAGATGGAATTTCACTTTGTGGTAGAACATCAACATGTACCTCTGAATCTACGGAGTTTAATGAATTTACAATTTTATTGGATATTTTGACTTTTTCTTGAATGGATTCATCTATGTAGCCTTCCGCCACAGTGCTAGAGCGCCATCCACCATGACGTTTGAGGATCAGTAAATCAACACCTGCATTAACTAACATAGTAGTTAATTAATTAAGGGTCGCCTGGATGCTAAGGAAAAACACTATCACTACTCCACGGTGTTTTGCGCACAGCGTGCGTAAAATACCGTTTTACAGTTGCGTTTTTAGTGTGCTTTTGCTTATTTTCTAAGCAACCGTAGGAAAATAACATTTTACCTGAAAGAATACTAATTTTTATTAAAATCGGGACAAATCCAGGTTAAAAAAAGATGTATATTATGTCTTATATCATTAAGAGATGTATATTATGACTTATGTAAATCTCTTTTTACATAAGCCACAGCTAACTATGATATTTAACAAAATAAAAGTTATAATTCATAAAGATATTAAAAATCTTTTGACGGTATCTTATTGTACTCGTAAATATGCGTTAAGTATCTTAGATAACTTCCTTAATTCGAAAAACAGCTTAGTTAATGGTATGTGTCGAAAACTCAACAAAACTAATTTTGACTTAGAACTCGACAACGAAAATAGATACCCAGTTCTTGTTAACTATAGAATTTTCTCGAAAAAGAGAAGGAATCGGGAATGGGTGAATGTTCTTATTCCATAACTGCTATAACATAAATTTCCGATAAAGACATCGAAATTTGTACATCCAGTACACATTTTATTACGAATATATTCGGAAAATTCGCGGGTTACAAACTTAAACTATAATATATCATACGTTCTACTGTAAAGAGGCCAGTTCAAGTAGAAGACACATAACATAAATTCGTCGAAAAAGTTTGCTTTGAAACGGGTCGATAGGCGGTAAAAAGGTAGATAGAACCTTTTATCACGAAAGCGTTATATACTTTATGTTGAATATTTCAAGAAACAGGTGTACGGTTTTTTATTACAATGTTTTGAAAGTTGTTGGTATACGGTATCTCAGAGCAAGAAAACTCACATTTCGTTTTATCCGATTCCTCCACAAATATACTATATACGAGGTATGTTCAAAATTTAACGGAAATTTTGTAATTTCGCGAGCTGTATTAGTCCGATTCACACAATTTTTTCGTTGTTATGTTGGTTGGTTGGATTATGTCTGAAAGGTATCTGTGTACTGTTAGCCATATCGGATGTTTAGTCTGTTGTCACTTGTCAAAAAGGTTACATGTGTTTTGGTACGATCGGCGATAATTTATTTATTTAAAAAATGGATCAGAGAATTTGCATTAAATTTTGCTATTAAAATGGAATAAAGTGCAGCTATGTTTTAGAAATGTAAAATATTGCTTTTGGTGAGTCTGTTATGAATAAAACAGGGTTTTGCGAATAGTATAACCGTTTTTAAGAAAGCCATGAAGACGACGCACGCCCTGGTGGCCTCAGCACGTCAACAACCATATTGGCATATTAATTGGCTCATGCCATGAAATTGTTTCGGGTGTTTGGATATGACACGTGTGGCAGCAAAATTTGTTCAAAATTTTTTGAATTTCGAACAGAAACAGCGGCTATGAGAGATATGTTATGGATATGACGTTGAAACTAAGGCTCAATCGTCCCAGTAGATGCTGGATCGCCAAGACCGAAAAAAGCTCGACAAGTGTGGTCGAATGTGAAGGTTATGCTTACTGTGTCTACAGATTTTACCGGCATAGTGCACCGTGAGTTCTTGCCACAAGGTTAAACGATCAATAAGGAGTACTACCTGGAAGTTCAATGTCGTTTGTGTAAAGCAATTGGAAAAAATACCCGGATTTGTAGCGAAACAATTCATGGTTTTTGCACCACTATGCATGTTTGTTCGTGAATTTTTGACTAAAAACAACACTGTAATGATGCCCCAGCCTTCATGTTCACCAGATATGGCTCCGTGTGACTTTCTCTATTCCCAAAAATAAAGAGAACCTTAAAGGGCCGTCATCTTGCAAGCGTAGATGAAATTAAAGGCGCATTTCTGAGAGATCTAAACGGTATCCCAAAGATCGAGTTCCAGAAGTGTTTCAGAAATTGGAATAAGCACTGGCATGAGTGTATAATATCTAATGAGAACAAGTTTGAAGCTAATAATATTGATGTAGACGGTAGTTATAAAATTATTTCCAAAAAGGCGAAAATTTCCGTTATTTTTTGAACACACCTCGTACAGTGTGTCTCCGGATGGGATACCGAACTCCTTTTTTATTGTTGGTTTTTCGATTAAATGTTATTATTTTTCATAAAGTTTTGTTTGTTGTGAAAATCTAGAAGCAATGGTCAGATTCGTGATAAAATATGTTTGAAGATTTGAATAGTATACAATTTTCCTTAAGCAAAGTGCCTTTATCTTATATATTCATTGAAATTTGTATGTAATAAAATTGTTTAAGGCTCAAAGGATGTTACAAATTGAATATGTATCAATTAACACCAATAGTTCCACATTAAGTTGCCCACAAAGCTGTGGGCAACATAATGGGAGCTAAGTACGATCTTAATATACCCGGAAAATGCGTCACTCTAGTCTCAGTAAGCTTACCTCTCAAATGCAAAAAACATATTCAAATCAGATAGCCATCTGTATCTCATAATTTAATAATACCCAAATATACATATTTGGGTTTTGCGTAGGCCACCTGAACGAAATACATAACATTTGTACATAATTTCACTCTTCTCATTTGAGTATTAACTTGAATTAAAATAATCCATAGTTATTAACATATGTATCTACCCGAGGCAAATTTTTGAAATATGTTTTATCAAAATAGCCGTTCGGTATGGAATAATGTGATGAGATAATTTGAAATAACTGACAAGTTACAGTCGTTACAAAATAAGTATACAAATTGTCATAGGAAGAGTGTGTTGTAAGTAGATGAACCGTCACATTACTCCATATATATATATATATATATATATATATATATATATATATATATATATATATATATATATATATATATATATATATATATATGAGCTCAGGCTCAAAATAGTTCGGCCAGGCGTAATTTTACAATTAATATATTTAAATAGAAGTAATAGCACTCTCAAAACTATTCTATTAAAGAAAAATATTGGTAACAGAACTTTTAACTTAACTACGTTGAAATATACTACGTTTTGATATGTCAGTGACAAGTTTGTTAATGAAAAACGTTAAGATTCGCGGTTCAGAAGAGTTCGGCCGTTTTATCAAACGGCCTGACTGTATTATACCACCTTTATTAACAATAACAACTTTAATTCTGGCAGGTACTGTATCTACCAGCAAGTGCACTCTTTAGGAAACATACCGTCCCAAATTTCTTGCAATTTAGTGCGTGGATAATTAACTGAACGGGCTGGATGTTTGCGAAACAGTTTTTTCATTTTATCCTACAATGTGTCTATTGGTGAGAGGTCTGGACTGCTAGAGGACTATTCCATAACAGGAATTTTATGTTCTGTAGACCAAGCTTTGACAGTTTCTACTGGGTAACAGGCTGCACCATCCTGCTGGAAAATGTATTGCGCTTCAGTGCCTTGACATATTGGTATTGACGGCAATAAACTGTTTGTCAAAATTTGTTTATATTTCTCTGCTGTCATAGTACCATCTACGAAATGCAACTTTCTACGCCCATACCATTTATACACCCCCAGATCAAAGTGACACAGGCACTTCACTTTCCTAACCAAACAGTCAGGATGATAAGTTTCCTGTGGAGTTCTTAGCACATGTTTTCCAGTGAGACCTTAATAGTTTTGGGTGTAGCAATTAGAAATATTATTTTTCTTCCCTATGAAATAGTGCGCTTACATGTACATGTACATATAATTTAAAAAATAATATATTGGTGGTAAAATCTCGAAAAATTGTTATTATAAAATGATTTATCGAAAAACTGTGATAAATGTCAACTTTATTTTTTAAAAAGATATTGACCAGTCCACAAATTTATTTTTTTTTCATTTTGTATTTGAGTTGTGGCGTCAACTCCAGTCCAGACTCCAATTTGGAATACTTTTCTACAATGTATTCTTAATAATCTGTTATTGGCTGGTACACATGTAGATATTTTCTAACGTATTATATTAAACGTTCAATCATTTTCTTTCCAAATGGAATTCGTAGCATTAGATCCTCTAAGTTATTTGGCTTATTACAATAGATAATGCCAAAACAATCCAAGGGGGATAAATCAGGTGAACGTCGTAGTTATTCAGTTGGTCAGTCCATCGTCCAATCTATCTACCAAGGAAAGTATCATCAAGAAATAAGCCGACACCAAGACCAAAGTGATTGATTAGACAAAGAACTGCTAAAACTGGAATTAAACCGATACGTAGAAATTCTAAATGGTATCTAGTTTCAGTGAAATTTTCTTCAAAGAAGTAAGGAACTTTTCATCTTTTAACATGTTTCTAATAGTCGACATGATTATGTAAGGGTACACTGATGTTGAAAATTGACAAAAAAAAATTGAAATTATATTATATTATCTCGTTATATTATTTCCTCGTGTTACATAGCTTCAAAGGATGAAATAATAATCTCTAGGAATATATAATAAGAAACATATTAAATTTTGTATTGGTTCAATAAATTTAAGAGATAATCACGAAACTTTTCTGTAATAAATCTTGCCTTTTCTAACAATTTTGTCTACATTATTTAAAGCGTGAAAACTCGTAATAATCTCAGGTACTTTCTCACGATTCCAACCGTAATTCCCTTTGTTATATCGATGGAAGTGAAACTCATAAAAATACTTACAAGCTGGACTTTTCTACACTTCAGTTGATCGAGGAGTTTTAAAATGTATTTAAACGTCACGAGAAATCCATAGCGAATATATAAGTTCAGATGATTTAAAGGCGCTGGAAATTTTTACAGTTATTGAACTTTTCAGTTATAGATAACATAAACAGGACAAACATAAATTATCTGTAAATCAAGTTTTTGTATCAACTTTTTAAGTTGGAAAGGCATATCTTTTCCTGTGGTAGCATATTGAAAAAGTTTTTGTATAGGACATAGGAACACGAGCTAGGAGCAGAGAATAAGTTCATGTTATTGTAAACTAAGGAATTGAAATATTCATAATATAATAGTTTTTGTTTTATAAAAGAACCAGTTACTTCAGAAACCTCATTACAGTTTCGTTAACTAAATTAATTTAAGGCACGAATACCATTATAAATGTCTAAGTGAAACTTTTATTCATATAAAAACTGACTAGGAAAAATGAAGTTACAATCCCAAGACATGTCTGTGGGTGATTCATAAACGAGTTTTACAACATTAATTGTAATGGAAGAGTTTAATTTAATTTTTAATTGTCAATGAAATCTAACACACTAGAAACCAGGGGCGTAGCGTACATGGATGCGAGTGATGCGTCACATCCCTTAAAAAATGGGCAAATTAGTGTTATTTAAAAGTTCAATCGATGTATTCAATTATCAGAATTTTCTAATTATTTAAACCGACCGCAAATATACATTATTTACTTTAAACGCTACCATCAACTTTTTTATTTCAAATCGGCCGTGAAGGCGCCCGATATTATTGGACTCCCGCGTTACTTGCTGCAGTGCTGAAATGCGATGGTCCACGTTACATCCAAGCTACGCGTTATATGAGCGAAAAGGTCAGTGATCTTACGCAGTCAACAGTGGAACCTCGAGTGGGTGTTGTCGTTATTTCCGAACTCAGTTATTCAATTATGTAAACGCATCTTGGCGGCTGTCGCCATAAAATAAGGAAGATTTGGAAGCGCTGTTTCAAGTAATTGTGGAAAATAAAAATGAGGAATGGGATCGAGAAACCGTTATCTGTGCTAGAGGCCTTTTAACTTTATTGCGCGATATTAACTTTAATTTTTTTTTATCAGTATTTTCTACAATATTCTCATATTCCCGAGAGTCTGTTTAAAATTCTACGGACAAAATTATCAGATATTAGTTACTGCAATAAAAAGATTGCCGATTTCAAATCACATATTCAACAAATGAGAAACGAGTTTAGTGAAATTTGGGACCATATGGACAGATTTGTGTTAGATAATGAACCACCAAGTAAAAGAATGCGTTTGGATTTAATTCCTGAAAAAGATAAGAAAAGCACCTACGCATGATTGTTTTATGAAATTTTGGACGTTATTACATTGAACATTACTGAACAGTTTAGTGACATTTCTAAACTGAAATTCTTAAATCCACACAATTTACTTCATTCGTGAAGCGTTTTCCTCACGTACTTTTTTCTTCTTTAGTAGATACATACGGAACATTCTTTGACGAAAATCGTTTAAAAAGTGAACATTCAATGATTTATAGTGATCCCGATATGAAAACGAGCACTGTGTTTGAGGTTCATCAATATATTATGTCCATTCGATTATCTTCTGTTTTCCCGGAGTCACCAAAATTGCATCGTTTAATTTTGACTATTCCTGTCACAAGCAGTTCCACGGAAAGATCATTTTCATGTTTATAGAGAATAAAGACTTATCTGCGAAATTCTCAAAAGCAAGAAAGACTATCAGCTTTAGCATTAATAAATATTGAAAGTGCCTTGTTAGAAGATATGAGAGTGTATTCAACATTTGAAGAAACAGTGATAGACGTTTTCCCTGGACAAACGAAAACCGAAGAATTCATATTCATTTTAAAAATTAGGATATATACTTCGGCATGATCATTTTAGGTTAGTGTATTTTTTTTATTTTTACCATTTTCATATGGCCTACCATACATCTGACTATACTTCTTCCCATTATAAAATTTTTATCATATTCCTAGATTCTTTTCTCACGCTACGCCCCTGCTAGAAACTATATAATTATTAAGATTAAATAGCGCAAAAGGTTATATATTATATATTCAAATGTATTATATATTCAAGTATTATATTTGTAAACGATAATTACTGTATTAAACAGATAACATAGTTATTGGTGTTTATTAAATTTAACTTTTATTACATAAACCAAAGGAGGTATTTTTTTCAATATAATTATTTCCATTAGAAGAATTAACGATAGAATTTAGAAAGAGTGAAAGTATATTGATTGCACAACTATTAGTCTCAGTAAATAGTATCTAGAAATAATGTTGTTAACGATAAGGATAGGATAGAAAAGTTAAAATTGGTAAAATGAACTATAATGCAGCATATAGTTAACGGTAGGTAGAAATAAATAAATTATCGCGGAACATATTGACTGTCGATAAACAATATAAACCAAGGCAATTTACAAATATTTTATAAAAAATATATAAAAAACCATTTTGAGCGTTGCATTGCATATGACAATGAAAAGCGTCTCGATTAATTATCGTAGATATTAAGAAAATATTAAAGTATAATAACGATCTTGAGTTGACTGATAAGTGACAACGATCATTTCTCATTTAGTTGTATTTTAAATGGGTAGTGCTTGAATTATGCTTTAAATTGTGTAGGGTAATGGGGAAAAAAAGGAAAAACACTTCTGAGTATTTTAAAAACCCAAAAGTATATGTTGAAAGCTTTTAACTGAATTTAAATAACAGTTTTTAAAAAGAGAGAAATGGCTTTCCATCGGGTAAAAGTAATAGCTCATATTCAATTCAATATTCGGTATCAACAAAAAATCTCGGTTGGATTTCCATATAGGCAGAATGTATCCTTTTTATCGAACGATGTCTTTATGATACTTTAATACTCGTATAAAGGATAATCTATAAGTCACAATAATTTATAACGACACTTATGCCAACGATATTCAAGAAAAGTAAGCAGAACATTGAAAATTAAATAGAAAATGTTTTATGAGCTAAAGAAAAACCCCCATATACATAAATATAAGCATGAAAAGGTATAGATTTATTTTTCATTAAAGAAATCGTGAAGCTGAACACTTAGCTTATGTTAAATAGAAGACAATAATGTTCTACAAATAGTCTAGTCATACACTCTGAATATTGAAAATGAGGATTTCATTGAGAAGGTAGGAATCCAACCTACACTAGGCACAAAAGTTAAGGGATGTAAAAAAATACAAAATCTTTAGGTGATGTTCAAATGGAGAAAAATCTATATCTTGGAAAGAATAGTCGCAGAGCAATATTCAAAAAGCATAATATTTGTTTATAATGTACAGGGTTATCCACAACATTCTATTTTACTGCCATCTCAGGATGTATATAGAAAAACAATCGAGTCTCGCGTTTCGGAGATCTAGACCAAACTTATATTTTTTTTTTAATAGAATACCCCATTTATTTTTCGATTTTTGAAATCTACGTGCTTTTCCGATTACAAGAATATATACATGTTATATCTTTACTCTAGTAGTTTGCACAGTATCGTCCTTTAAAATATCGAATATCAAACAAAATGAAGAGCGCCATGGAAAATTTTACACAACAATTATGAGAATTGTTATAAACAGAGTTTGACTTTGACAGTCTGTCTGAGGTGTTAGTTATTGTATTCCTCCGTTATTTTTTAAAAATGATATATTATTATTATACTATTAGTGAAAAGAATGACATTGTTGAATGTTACGTTTTGTGCGAAATGAATGTGATGCATGACGTGAATACGAACCAAGACACCCTGGGAGAATCATACGACATAAAACATACTTCAAATATATTCATAATAAATTAAAAATTACTAGAAGTTTAAAAATAAGGATAAGAGAAATAAACCAAAATATTTTTCGATTGAAAATATGCAGGAAGCAGTTTTATTATATTTCGTGGAAAATCCGAGATGCTCTATTCAAGATGCATCGAGATATATACAAATTTCACGGATGTCGGTCCAGAGAATATTGAAAATCCATAAGTTTAAACCATATTGCTTCCGTCCAATTCAAACACAGTATGGAAATAATAGTTATAGAAGACAAGAATATTGCCGTTTGATGTTGGAAAGACAACCGGAGAATAAACTGTTTGTAGGTGTGTATTATTTTATAAACTAATGCTGCTACTACTACTACTATGCTACTTCTACTACTACTGCTAAACTTCTATTACTCTATTACTACGAGAACGGCTAAACACTAACTTGTATCATGCACAAAACATCACTATGCTCTATATAAAATGATGATTGTTCACATCTAGTTCTAATATTGCGACATTAATTTTGCGATGCCATCTGTTTGTCAGTAAAGTTTAGTAATCCACTTATTTTAACCTTACAGGTGTGTAGTAGCTTCGTATACATGAAATATTGGAGCATCTGGTATATAAATATACAAAGTATGAAGTCAGCTCTTCTATTATTTAGATAATACATTAAGAATAATACTATTTCAATACAAGAAAATAGTTGAATAAAAACCTATTTAACTTCATTTGAAAAACAATTCGAAAGGTAAAATTTACATTTATGTCGTCTAAATTACATCGGGAAAAATTTTTTTCGAGTTTTTTATGAATACGTTCGAAATTTAAATTCAGCGTAGTTTATATCGACGGATATTTACCTGAATGGAGCGTAAACCTGACTAAACAAATACAATAAATTAATCTCAATACATCCAATGGAATATTTATACTCCCTTGTGCATGTGTGTAACTACAGCTTATACCCGTACTCCCTCAGAGAATATTAAATTATTAATTCGAAGCCGGTGATGTATGCTATCATACTAGTATGCTAGGAGCAATGCACGTTTCCAGTAAAATTTTATTAAGCGTGCCATTAATCCATCTGTATTATAGACGGGCGTATAACACGAAACAATTTCATAGGTGGATACATTTTTTAAGAACCTTAAGTATTATTATGGCAAGAAGTGTACGATATATCAATTTTATTACGGATGTGAAAAATATGAAGCAGTATATTTCCAAAATGGGCGTTTCATTATTATAAATTTCTCGTGTTGAGACATGAGGAATGATTCCGTGGAACAAACCCGCGTGGAATTGCATTATACGAGACACAAGCATTTCTAGGCATTTGGCATCGATATAACAAAATGCGATTCAGTGCTGTCAATATCGTGTAGGTGATGTTCTCCAGTGGACAATCTCCATATTGTGACACCCAATTCTATCTAACAAGGCATGAAATATCTATCTTATAATAGGAAAATTATAATTGCTTGAGATTATAATGCAACAAAATTTCAACAGAACTTCTTGACGAACTTGGGCAATAAGAAAAATAATTGACATAAATGCACACTACTCCCTTGAAAGAAGAATCAGGAGGAATAGATATAAATGGAGAAGTTGTTTAAAATATAAGGTATGTTGATAAAACCGTCGTATAAACGATCTTAAAAACACGCAATACCTTCTTATCATCTTATCAGTTCTAAGACTGGTTGGACGCTAACCTCCAACTTCTCCTATCTTGTGCTAACCTACGCATTTCGCTAACTAAGCTACAACCCAGATCCCTTACTATTTGCGAGCAGTAGTCTAATCTAGGACTACCTCTGCCTTTCTTCACTCCTATTTCTGCCTCCAAAATATCGCGGACTATTCCCCCATGTCTCAGCAAGTGGCCTACCATTCTATCTCTTCCCCTCTTTATGTTTTTCCACATACATCTTTTCTCGCCAAATTTCTCTAATACTTCTTCGTTTCTAACCCTATCAGTCCACGGTAACACCACATCTTAAAAGCTTCTAATTTCTTCCTACTTGCTTCCCCTACCGTCCAGGTTTTGTAACCGTATAGTGCCGTGCTCCATACATACGTTTTCAAAAATCTCTTCCTTGTTTCTAAATTTATTACCCCCGAGCATAAAAGTGCTTTCTTTTTGTTAAAAGCTACTCGACCCTGTGCTATTCTTTGTTTTATATCTTTATCACTTCTTCCATCCCAATTTATTTTACTTCCTAAATAAATGAAGTCTATTACTTCCCCCAATCTTTCATTATTAATTTGTACTTTCGTTTTTGCTCTGCTCTCGCGCCCTCTGCACACTAACACTTTAGTTTTGTTTTTATTCACCCTCATTCCGTATCCCTCTGTCAACACTGTCTCCATTTCGTTCAACGCTAATTCTAATTCCTCCTTACTAGATGCTAATACTGCTATATCATCCGCGAATCTCAGCATTTTTAGTTTCTGTTCCTGTACTTTAATCCGGAAATCCACATTATCTTTTACCACATTAATCGCCTCTTCGATGTACAGATTAAAAATTAGTGGTGATAGCGTACATTCTTGTCTTACTCCTTTCCTAATACCTACTTCCCTTTTTTCCCCTTCTACTTCTATAACAGCAGTTTGCTCTTTGTATAGATTGTGTACTACTCTCCTATCTCTATACTTCATTCCCACGCTCTTTAGTATCTCGAACATTTTTTCCCATCTTACATTATCAAAATCTTTTTCTAAATCTACAAATCCTATATAAGCGTTCTTTCCTTTTTCTATTGTTTTCTCTAACATTACTCTTAGCGCCAGAATAGCTTCGCGAGTTCCCCTATTTCGTCTAAACCCGAATTGGTCTTCTCCTAGTATTTCCTCCGCTCTATTTTTCATCCTCTTCTGCACTATTCTGGTTAAGATTTTTGACGCGTGGGAAGTTAGGCTAATCGTTCTAAAGTTCTCGCTTATCGGCTACTCTCTTTTTCGGTATAGTAACGAGAATGTTCCTCTTATAATCCTCTGACATCTCGTCCGTTTCGTATATGTATTTTACCAGTTCAGACATCCTATTTACTACTTTGTGTCCCGCACATTTCAAAATTTCCGCCTGTATTTTATCTACACCCGGCGCTTTATTGTTCTTTAGCCCTCTTAGTGCTATTTCAAAATCCTCTATCAATATAGGTTTTCCTACATCTTCTCTATCGATGCTAGATTCTTCCTCTAATATCTCTCCTAATTCCTAACCCTCGTATAAATTTCCTAAGTACTGCTTCCATCTATCCGCTTTCTCCTCTCTTCCGATCAGTATGTCCCCCGATTGACTCCTAACATTTCTACTTATTGGTCTTATATCCCTGAATTTCCTCTTAATTATTTTGTAAGCCTAATCGGTCTTACCTACTTGGAGCTTATCTTTTATTTCTTTGCATTCATCATCTATCCATTGTTCTCTCGTTTTTCTACACTTTCTAATGATTTTCCACTTTATTGACTTATAAGTTTTCAGTCCTTCTTCGTCTCGTCTGTTTTTGTAGCCTCGTCTCTTTTGTATTAAGTTTAAGATTTCGTCCGTTATCCAGGGCTTCCTAGCTTCCCTTCTCTCGTGTCCTAAAACGTCCGTAGCTGCGGAATCTAGACTATTCTTGAACGTTTCTGCGTTCTTGATTTCGTCATTACTCGCTTTATTTATTAATTGATCTGTTTTCTCCTGGAACTTATCTTTCATATTCTGATCCCTCAATATATCTATATTTATATGTTTCTTATCCTTCCGGGTTTTCAGATTTTTGAACTTTAATCTAACTTTCATGACTACCAAGTTGTGATCGCTGTCTAAATCTTCTCCTGGATAACTCTTACAGTCTTTTATTTGATTTCTAAATCTCTTCCTAACCAGAATGTAGTCTATCTGATACATCTCTATCCCTCCTGGCATTTTCCAGGTGTACCGCCTCCTAACGTGATTCTTGAACAATGTGTTCGCGACTACCATCTTGTGCATCTCACAGAATGCTATCAGTCTGCTACCTCTCTCGTTTCTGTTTCCTAATCCATAAGGATCTACAAATTTTCGTTCTTTCCCCTCACCTACTACTGCGTTAAAATCTCCCACTATTATTACATTTTCATAACCCTTCACAAATCCTATTACCTGCTCTATGTCCTAATAAACGGCTTCTAATTCTTCCTTACTATGGCTAGAAGTAGAAATGTATACTTGCACTATTACTGTTTTCACTGGCTTCGAATCTAACCTGACTGTTACTCTCTCGCTGTATTGTAGGTAGGTAGCTACCTACACATTGTCCTGCGTTCTTCCGCATAACGATTCCTACTTCTGCGTTTCCATTTACCGATCCTGTGTGTATTACCCTATAGTCACCGCTCCAAAAATCTCCTACTTCCGGCCAGCGCATCTCACTTATACCTACTATATGTAATCCTAACCTATCCATTTCTATCTTCAGATTCTCTAGCTTCCCTGCCTGTCTCATGTTTCTGACATTCCACGCTCCGACTCGTGAAATGCTACACTTCTTACTAACCCTACTATTGCACTCGATCACGTCTTCCGGAACAGTCCTCACCCGGAGATCCGAACGGAGGACTATTTTACCTCCGGTGTTTTTTGTCCCAGGAGACGCCATCATTATTTGGGATATGCCTTTCGTTATCTGTTCTCAGGATTATAATGTGGTGGTTTCCTCTTGCCTTCCACATCGCAGTCGTGTGTGTCATAGCACCATGCCAACCCCCACGGTTTCTGCCACTATGACTACTGAAAGAGCAGCTGCCTTCCTTCAGGGACTTGCCTTAGTCTGGTTTTTGAACCTCAAGGTCAATACCTTCTAGGAAAACTAAATGATCTATGCAACGAATATGGTCTACAAATAAATTTAATAATAATATAAAATACTCGTTACAAAATCCTATAGAATCAAACCCAGACAGTAGCGAATACCGTCATAGAAAATATGTAGACATACAGATACCTAGGAACCTACACAGAATGATTGGGTGCTCAAACAAAGATGGTAAAATCGAGAATAGATATAGTCAATCAATATTTATTAAAATGAAAAGTATTTCGCTAGTCGAGATAATAATATAAGACTTCATTCCTATAACGTAGAAGGATCCTGCGTTGTTACGTATTTTCCACGCCTTTCTATGGAGTTGCAGCATGGGTTCTCAAAAAGAATCACATGGACAAACTGTAAGCCTTCAAAGAAAGATTAGAGCATAGAGAAATATTGGTAGATGCCGTGTGTCCTGGATCGAAAATCTAAGGGACTGGTTTGCTTGTAATACTAATAAGTAATTTTGTGGACGAACGTAGCATTCCATTGTTGTTTCATTGGGTGGTATGAATATTTTTACTGCCACGAATGTTTGGTTATCAAATCCACACATATTAGCTATTCTAAAATAATAATATTCATACAATTTCAAATGTCGTCATAAAATTTCTATACAAAGCAACTCTCACTAAAAAAATCACACAAGCCGAATGGAACCTTTTATAGCGACAACGCTTGGCTTACTGACTCGGGAATAGTAGGTCTATATGCTCCTAGCGGCAGAACGAGATACAACTGAAACTCCACACACCACAACATCAGTTCGGTTTCTTTTGGGTACCCCTTCGTACATTTAATATTACATATGTACTTTCTTTTCAAAAAATAAAACCCGCCACAGGTAGGATTCGACAATTGTCCCGGATCGAAACCGAACGACATACAGCTGTTTCGAACTTGTTAGTCCTCATCAGTGCCGTACACGGTACGCCGATTCAGGACAAATGCCAAATGAACTTTATGGCGTATACATCATTATTTATTTTTATTTTTTGAAACCTTATCTGATCGTGCAGAAACACGAGAAAGCGGTCGAGGATCGCTTCTGGGTATAATTCAATGCGTGGCGGGGCTTTAGCCCGAGGAGTAGTTGTTTCCTAGAGATATTATGTAATAGTTTTGCTATTCGGGAACTACTTTGATAGCCGCTTGACGGCTTGGTGGTTCCTTTCTCAATTTCCGACTTATATGTTACTGAATATGTACTTTCGTTTACATTAAATTTCAACTCTGTACATGTCAGCTAACATTTACATTTTTTAAGCGAGGTGGCATATGCTTAATCCTAAAGTCCAGAAAATTCCAATTTGAGAAAAATCAAATAGTTAAAATCTGAAAAGTCTTTCTCAATAATTCCCGAAAATTTTCAAAAATCTTGATCAATGGAAAACTTTGATAAGCACTGAAAATAATGCATATGTGAAAATATTGCAATTTAATAACATGTCTAAACTGAAAGTTGGAGGGATATAGACCTAATAAATCTAACGTAAACAAAATACTCAAAGAAATAAATAAAAATCTAATGTGACAATGTTTGAATGATACGGTTGATCAAAATTACTTTCTGATGACTTTATGAAGTTTTATTCATAAAATTGAGTATTTAGAACTAAATATTAATTATTTTATATCTAATTAAAAGTTATACTAATTACTATATTATTTGGAACCTATAAAAAAGCTTACCTACATGAGAAGTAACGATGATATAAATTTACTGGATGTTTGCAACTAGCATATTTTGTTTGAATAGATATTGCATACAATACTGTTAACTGTCCTATTTAACATGTTGGTATTAACACTTAGCTGTATCCCATTGCCGTTGTTTAAACAGCACACTGGCCATTCTCTTCGGACATCTTCCACTACATTATTGACTGGTGCTGGACTCTAACATGATCACATTCAAAAAATGTATCGATGGAAAAGTACCAGTCATTGAGGAGTACATAGAATACTTTCTGAAGAACAGAATAAAATTTTAAGGGAAAATTTGATGCAAAATGAATATTTCCCCATGTGGATTTGGCTACAGAATAACAACCGAATGTTTCAGGAATAATTATTACATTCTTGAAGCAATTTGTACCTCTGCTGTTAACATATTTCTAACAGAAAATTGTGTTACTAATATTTATAGTAAATAAAATTCTGTTACCGTAGTAATTTGTTCTAATTTATCTGTTCAAGTTCTACTATGTTTTTTATTATTTTTTATTGTAGAAAATTCTCGATGACTATAATAAATCTGAAAAGTCCTTTGTTTCTAAATTGTAAAGAAAAGTTAGATTTTTAGCGTTTACAGTGTATGTTGATATTATGATTATTTGGAAAGTAAAAAAAGATGTTTTTCAGACACTTTTTGAGTAACATCCAGTGGTGTTGATTATTATGTAATGGGATTACGAAATTTTGAGCTATGAAGTTGTTTTTTATAGAAGTTATAACTGGTTATGGTTTCGCCCCAATTTTTTTAAACTAGTTTTTTCCAAAATTTATAGCCATTTAGAAGGCACCTTTATTCCACATTTTAACCAAATATTTGTAATTTCAGAAACGTTATAATATGGATTTATATTCTTAACTTACATTCTTTTGTTAATAACGGTCATATTATCTATAACACCATATCATACCATTGTATTGCGTTGTTATTATCTAACTTCTGCAAACAAATGTTTCCCCTAACTTCCTTGACTTCGTAAGTAAGAATTTCAGGAAGAAGATGACAATAAAAAGTTATCATAATTACCTGTCTTAGTGAATTACAACTTCGCTCTGTCGACAAAAGAACGAATCGAACCCTTCGCATTTCTTTATTATGCGAAAATCGCAATATAAGCGCTCCTGCCAAAGTTTTAATTAGTACAGATGCAATAGAGGCATGTTCCTTTCATGAAAACGGTGGATATCTTTACTGAATACCAATAATTTTAATTCGTTAGTATTTTATTGTTTGACTGGTTTCATAACGTGTTGAACATTTTGTAATTTACAGAAAAAATATATTAATATTAACAGGACAAAGTGCCTTTCAACTTATACATTTATTGTTACAGGGGGCTAAAATTTCTTAGCAAAATACAACAACAGCATAGCATAATTTTGGTGATGATCTTTGGTCTTGATTGCCGAAGTGGTCATGATTGACCAATCCATAAAACAGTTTACCTTAACTTAAAATAAGTTATCATCTGAACAGTTAATTCATTTATTACTTCATCTGCACTATCAATAGAATTTTATATACATCCAGCATTATACAATGTTGCATAGATACAACAGGGTCCTTGAGCGTAGTCAAAAATAGAATTAAAACAGTAAAGACCATCTTATACATAATAAAGTACCTCTGAATTAGTATAACCAACAAAATTTCTGTCATTGGCTGCACTATTTCTTGACCGTGCATTCTTATGATGACATTGATAACGTTAAAATTGTAATATTTGAAGCAGTCAGGTAAGCAACAGTCTACTATAATATTTTATCGAGGTGCTTGTATTTACTTTAGTTACATCATTTTATGACATCATATCCATACTATATTGGCATATGATCATTAGTTATAAAATTGCAGCAGACGTAGGAAATTATCTGACTCCATTTATGTTAATTGTATCGATGTTTATGACAACCATATTATTTTCAACTAATATACGACTTATGTTAGCTCCCTAATCCTATGATCTAATGTTTCTTAATACAAATAGGTTTATATACTTAGACAACACTTTCTAAATCAACTATAATTCATGCTGTTGAACTATTGAATTTGTTTTATTTATAAATATTCAAGAGTTTTTCTAGCATTTCATAGCGATGATATTAGGACACAAAACTTATATTTGTTGACATAAAAAGCATTTACAGCTCCATCCAAGAAAAATACTATATCTCGCAGTTTATGTCAATCGCCTTATATTAATTATTATTATTTCTTTAGTCACAACATATATTTGACGTAACTTTAAAACATACCAGTATATGTATAGCAATAAAATATAATACCCTTCTTTGTTATTCACGTAGATAATCTTACTATTTTGTTTCATTATTATTACTTTGCTGAAGTATTCTCATCTTCTATAATCTAGCCTTATCTTCATAAATTACAATTTTTATTACTTGAACTTCTTTTCCATAATTATAAGATAGTCAATATAATGCAAAGTTTTACTATCAGAGGGTAACATTCAAACTACAGAAATAAGGAGTTTAAACTCCAACTCATCTGCAAATGCATTATATTATAATAAGGACTAAATGGTGGCACTTCTTGGTGGTTTTAGAACAATCACTGTATTTTTAGTGCTAACTCTGTTAGACAAAAATACGACAAATTTTGTCATGTAATTCAGTGCTCGGCGTTTGGCATATAGCCAGGAGAATAGCTGTTTTGACCTAATTTGTTTAGTCTTTATTATATAAAGCATTTGCAGATAGGTTGGAGTATAAACTCCTTATTTCTGTAGTATAAGTTGGTTATTAATTGTGTAAGGGAATTAACAAGCTTTTAATCCACGAGAAAAAATTGGTACTAGAGGGCAGCCGAGAGCATCCATTTTTTCGAGCAGATTAAAGGCTGTTAATTCCCGAATGTAATTCAACGTTTTATCCACGACCACGGGCAAAACCGGTCAATTGGGAGGTGAAAAATTCTGGTTTTGAAAAACGTCAGATTTGACAGATTTATTTTGATCAATAATATAAAATCGAAGCGTGGTATTATGAATTTTAATCCACTAGTGTATTAGAAGACCTTTAATCCACGGAAACAGACGTACTAAACCTTCCTAATATATATAGTGGTTGTAGATAAATAAGTTAACTCTTTTAGGGGCGTTGGTATATAAAGTGTACCCAGGAAAAAACGCTTGTAGTGGGGTGGTGGTACACAAAATGTACCAAGCATTCAAAAGCATATAGTTTATCGCGCGATGGTTTCAACTGTCGACCAGTGTTGTTGTGATGTTCTATTAGGTGGTAGGAGAAATGGCAATGTATCGCCGTCGCGATTTCTGACTGCATGCCTGTTTTAGGTTATGTTTATTGTTGTGAACGGCGAATTCTACATCTGGTTACCGAAATGCTTCTAAAAGTAAGTAAAAACGACGATCTACATTCAACTTTCTAAGAAATATGTTACAAGAAGGCTTGTAGAATAGGTTTTTTGATAACCATTAAAAAAACTTGCAATGTTTCTTTCGTTATTGCATAAACTGTTGCGGTATTTTATTTGTACCACTGCCCAATAACGCGTTTTTTTCTTTTTAGGGATTAACAATAGATGAGTTACCATTCAATTTAGTAGATATAACCTATGATGAACTTATGGAAGAATTAGAAAATATTGATGCTGAGGCTATACCCTCAGACCCCGAGTCAATCGTAGATCAGTCAGACGATGAAATATCACCATTACAAAATATTAATGATGATTTTAATATTTTGGAATCCGACAGCGATCCGGAATTTGATATGCCTCTCTCCGTTTTACAAGCCAATATTAAGACGTCTCTAGCAGAGAATCGAAAGACACGTGATTGGTCCAGAAACACAGTACCCAAAAAATCAGGAGACTTCATTGAGGAAACGGGGATAAAGGATACAGTAAAAAACTTAAACTTTTCCACATCTGGGAAACTATTTCAGCTATTTTTTACCGACGAGCTGTTAGAATATATAGTTTTTCAGACCAATTTATATAGCCAACAAGTATCTAATAGGCCTAAAGTCACTAATCTTTCAGAAATAAAAGTGTTCTTGGGTATAAACTTGCTAAAGGGATTAAAAAAACTTCCTAGTTATAGGGATCATTGGAGTAGCTCCCCAGATATGAACGATCCTTTCAGAAGTTCATTCATGCCAGTCAAACGATTCAGTTGGCTTCTTTCCAATATACACTTGAATGACAATACTCTAATGCCCAAGAAAGGTGAGCAAGGGTATGATAAACTATACAAAATCAGACCCCTTTTGAATGAGTTATCTAAAAATTTTGAGAGTTGCATGGCTCCTTCCAGAATAGTGGCCATCGATGAATCGATGATAAAATTTAAAGGGAGGAGTAGCCTCAAGCAGTATCTACCAAAAGAACCCATAGAGAGGGGTTACGAAGTGTGGATACGAGCCAATAAAAATGGATATTGCCAAAAATTTTAAATATACACTGGAAAATCGGAAGATTCAGAAAAAGGCTTGGGTGCTCGAGTGGTAAAAAATCTGTTGGAGGGCATGGAGGGAAAAAATCACATTGTGTACTTCGACAATTTTTTTACTGGGGTAGAAGTGTTAGAATATCTTAAGTCCAGAGATATATTAATGCTTGTGGCACCGTCAATCCCAGCCGAAAGTTGCTCCCAAATTGTAAACCTGATAAGAGCTTAAAACGTGGCGAGTCTCAAATCCTCACTTCTGATACTCAGCTGGTCGCCATCAAATGGCGAGACAAACGAGGTGTTCATTTATTGTCAAATTTTCACGACTCCAGCAGTATGACTGAAGTTGATAGAAAAGGTAAGAATGGAACCGTTGAAAAAGTTCCTTGTCCAACAACTTTGGTGGATTATAACCAAAATATGAATTTAGTAGATAAATTTGACCAAAATCTCAATGTCTAATAAAATAGATCGAAAGTCGAAAAAATGGTGGCACCGCATTTTCTTTTATCTGGTGGACGCAGCAGTTGTAAATGCCTTCATTCTGTATAAAGAGTTAAATTTAGAAAAATTGTCAATGAAAGGCTTCAGACGAGAAGTAATAAATTATCTCGTAGCTGAAACTGTCGTCAAGCAAAAAAGACCATCTCTAAGTTCTGAGGTTATTGCAATCAAAACATCAAAACCGTGTGTGCCATTTGAAATACGTGTATCTCAGAGCGCTCATCAACCAAAACGGGACACGAGACGTCGCTGTGCTAAATGTAGTACCTCCAAAAAACAAGTTCGAATAGACTGGATATGTTCTATACGCAATGTGCCCCTCTGCTTGGGAAAAAACAAAACATGTTTTCAAGATTTTCACAATGAACATTAAATCTGTATTTGTGCATTTGTTCATTATGTGTACCACCTATTTACTAAAAAATCTTATATAAGAAGTGTCATATGTTAATTTTTCACCTTGTTTTCTACCAATGTTGTTAATATTCAAACCTGTTTCAGTCAAAAAAGTAAATATAAATGTTTTGCCCTTCTACGACTTTTTTTATGAGAATTATTTGCCCCTGAAAGAGTTAACTACTCTACGATTCTTCTATTACACAAATTTACAATTATGTGTATGAAGAAGTAACCTTTATAGCAACCAACACGCTTTTAGAAAGCAAACAAGAAGTTGGCTCTACAGTTCCCTTGTGAAATCTATAAATTTCCAGTCATGTTACCGACAGCTTGTCACCCAAACTAGCAATTGTGATTCATTTTTCACGACAAGAATGAAAATTAATTATTCATGTTTCGTTCGAATGTTTCATTTTGAATATGACAAACGTTACAACAGGGATTTGAAATAAACAACATGCTCCTGACTAGGGTGAGAAACGCTAAACAATGAGTAACTGAAAATTTATAAGAAAATTATGAATATGTAAATACATTTGCAAAACAGGACACTATGTGAATCTATTCCAAATATTAAATGTAAACTTACTCCTGAAATAAAATTAATTTTACTTTAATAGCAACATTCATGTAAGTAGCAACATACGGTGTGTGGCAAAATACTTCACAAATTCACTAATATTGTGATCGATTATTTTTTTAATGACAGATCAATTTTGATTGATAAAAATGCAATTTAATGTCGATAAATAAATATTCTCGACTGGTAATAATTTTTAATGGCAAAATACAAGATATTTACTTAAAAGTAAACATATATTTGTTAAATTAATTGATTAATGAACTTTGATTATATTACTACGTATAAAGGACATATACACTAATGTTCAGGAAAATGTACCACGCTCTCTATTGAAGAAAACGATTAGTCGCTATTCACTTTGCAGACGAGAGAACAAAGCTTTACAACAAGACTATTTATTGGCTCTGCACAGCACTAAACTGAATGCCCACCGTATATAGTGGTTTCGTAAAGTAATGAATAAATTCCTTAAAAATTAACTAAATAATTTTTGGGAAAAACTTTTGGACCTGTCAAATTTTATTATTAATTGCGCTATTTTTTAATATAATTAATACACACAGGATGACTCGTGTAATGGGTATGAAGTCATCGTTATTTTTTTTTATGACAACCCCCATTTTGATTCCACTATATACATGTACTCAAATAACATTCAAATAACCACCTGATCATATTTATTTTTTGATTCAATCCTGGTTGCTTCCTCTTCTATCTACCTCTTCTTCATTACCATCCCTATGCAATGATAAATGTTCTTCATCACCTCCTGCCTATTTACAGATTTTTGTTTAATTAAAGTTCTGTCAGTTCGTTGCCAATTTCAGTAATTTTCTCTCAACCCGAAAATTTTTTATTAAAAACGTACACTGCAATGAGTTAATCAGAATCATAACCTAAGACTAATTCTGCTGTCGCAAACACATCATTCTCCGAATAGAAAGCCATTTTTCATCCATATTTTTCGGGAGAAAGTAGCTTTCTGGCTCTAAGAATTGGAAATTAGCCATGGAAAACACTGTATCTTTCAAAAATAGATTATAATCTATTTTTGAAAGATACAGTGATATTTCCAATACTGCAAATAATTATTTGCAGTACTGGAAATGTCACTATCTTCAAAAAACAAGACAGGAAAAAAGAGTTTGTTGTGATAATGAAGTTTAATTAAACACATGATATTCTAGTCTATCTGTTGGATTGTCGACTATTTATCGGCCAACATTGAGTCAACCGGTTTGATAAATAATCAGCCAACACCCATACGTCACCGAAATGTAAGGTATGTTGAAAACGTCGCTGTTGTGCGTAAGAGTGTACGGGAAAACCCGAGGCAATCAATTTCTCGTTGTTCACAAGAACTTGGACTTTCTACGACTTCAACTTGGCGATATTTGCGTCGGAACTTAGGTCTATACCCATATAAAATTTAACTGACCCGTTTGTTTGCCGACTGGGCTCTGAAGCAGTTGGAAATTGACCCAAATTTCGCAAAAAAATCATCTTTAGCTACGAAGCCCATTTCTGGATGCATAGATATGTGATCAAGCAAAATTGGCGAAATTGACACGATACCAATCCACACGAAATACACCAGCACCAAATGCATCCTGAGAAAGTCACTGTTTGGGGCGGATTTTAGTCTGGCGGAATCATCGGTCCGCACTTCTTTCCAAACGAAACTGGCATTGCCCATAACCGTCAATGGCGAGCGCTACAGATCAATGATAAGCAACTTCTTGTGGATTAAACTAGATGATATGGATACCAACGACATGTGGTTCCAACAGGACGGAGCTACGTGGCACACAGCATATGCCACGATGAACATTTTGCACGAGCGACTCGAAGGCATGGTTATCGCACACAGTGACGACATGAACTGGCCCCCGAGATCGTGAGACTTAACGCCTTTAGACTTCTTCCTTTGGGGCTATCTAATAAACCGCAATAAATCGCAGGTCTATGCTAATAAACCGCAAACAATTGATGCCCTCAAAGTCAGCAAATTCAGCCAGATTTATGCGATAAAGTCATCGAAAATTGGACTTCCCCAGTACGCGCCATCAAGCAAAGCCGCTGCGGACATTTGAACGACGTTATATTTCATTCTCAATGCCATAAAATATTCTATCAAATAAAGAAGATTCTGAATATCTCACATACTTGTTTTATTTACATTTAAAAATCGAGCATCCTTATTGAAAGACCCTTTAGATATTTTTATTATAAGTTTTTTGTAACATTTTAAATAAACATCTACTCTAAATTATAGCACGTTTGTAGTATTATTACTGGTCTTATTTCGATAATCATGTACACTATAAAGCCTAATGTAAACCACCATTTAATCTCATTAAAGTCGACAAACGAAATCGTATTAGACAGAAGACATCCAAATGTTATCCGAACAATTATCGCTTTATAGAGAATTAAATCCAGAAGTTGCCGAATAAGGGAGATCACAGATGGTTTTAATTTGATCTAACACAGAAGGGAGTTCAACTTTTCTGAGAGGCAATCTTCAAAGTAGGACACACTTTGTATGTTTAGGCTAAAGTTCCACAGGCCCGACGTAACTTTATTCACGACAAGTTTGAGAGACAATATAATACATCTACCTCTCCTTTGAGTAACTATACACGACAATTAGGAAGGACGGCATTACTTGAATGTATAAATTTCCATGCGAGACAGCAAAATTCCTCTCAGGTAATAACAAGGTAATATTTCTAATTCTTGGGCGTTATTTGTTTCAGAAAATAATGTAATTTCAAAATGTGACATTTTCTTATACATTTTCAGATAGCTCTTTAAATACAGGGTGTCTCGGTTGCTACTATAGGTCATCTATAAACCATACCACGTCACCATATCGCGATTAACAATTCAACAACGAATAGTTTGTGTATAACTAACTGCTTTATGAAGGTGGGCGACCATTTACAGTTGCATTAAGAAAAATTCGCACAAAATTAGGACAAAATGAAGCACCTTTTATTCACAAATCACATCCTATAGTTCCAAATGTAACACCCAGGCATGTTAACGTCGCGGTCGTATAGTTGGTAGACGACAGTCGTTAAATATGGACGCCCTATCTTTTGCAAGACACAAATGGCGCGCAATTCTAATTATATAGTTCTAACTGAGACACTCTATAGTATGAAACTGTTTTAAAAAATATTACTGCAATTCCAAGAAGAATTAAATAAATCGTCACCTCTAAACGAAAGCATTTATGCCACGGTAACTAACAAGACATTATTATCTTTTTCTCTTATATTTAATTACAAATAAAATCCTTGATAATATATATTGTGTTATATACTAGAGGATTCAATATCTTTACGCGCGGCCAGATCGAACTCTGTGTACATTCACATTCAATATATATTCATCGATATTCACTCTTAACAGGTCTCAATTCGCCTGATTGTGAGTAAAGGCCAGGCTGTTTACAGCGCACCTCGTGGGCAGTCCGATATCGCAATTCTGAGACTTGTTAATATTCTTGATGAACTGTACGTATATTATATTCACTAGTTCTTTGTTATCAAAATTAGTGGTCACACCATTCATCACAAGCTCGAAGATTAGAAACAACCAATCGACAAGGTAAGACGCCATGTCGAGGATCGTGTATTACAGTATGATTAATACGAAACAAAATCAACTTCTGACAGATATTTATAACTTTGTCCTTGATAATCCATAACTTTGATAGGGAGCAATGTCAAGTTTTCAGGGTGGTACTTGATCCCTTTTTATGAATAGATGTGATATTGACCTTTTTCCTCGTTTGGCAACGTTCCTTGTTCTATGGAAATGTTTATGGTTTTCATCCATGAGTGGCATAGGCTATCTGCATATTTTGATAAAAGTATAGACACTATCGAAACGTGATGATAAATCATGCGTAGATTAAGCCAAAGTTCGTGTGTACTTTGGGGGCTAAAATACATAGAATTTATCTCGAAGACCTACAACTAATGTAATTTAATACAGGTAAGTTAGTTACCTATATTAATGTATAGACAGATCATATTGAGATACGAGTATATTATTTATCAAACTTCTCTGTGTATACATATAAAATATTTCAGCGGTTTTTATCAACAGATCTTGTTTGAAACTATTTCTTGATTAGTAGATGGAACTATTTCTTCTTAACTATTTGTCACCAAACAGGGGTGTATTTATTTTCATTTAAATTGACCTATCTAAATAAACTAACCACTAGGTCATTGCTGATCTAATCCGATAAATAGATTTTTATAAAGTTGTAACAATACATGGTTATGAATATATATTCGATAGATTTCTCACTAACTTATTCAGTGATCATCGATACATCAACCTCATATAAATTTGCGTATTTGGGAATACAATAGCTGCAAATGTGAAATAAACATGTAAACATCGAGTTGCGAATGGATTTATAAACAAAGGAAATAGATTTGCCACGGGCGTCGCGTGAGATATTAATTCAGTGCTTCAATGCTACTACTTATAGAGTGCTTTCGTAAAGTAATAAATAAATTCGGTAAAAATTCAAGGAATAAGTTTTGGGAAAAACTCTTGAACCCGTAAGACTTTATTTTTAGTTGCGCATTTTTTTAAATATAATTAATACATACAGGGTGACTCGTGTAAGAGGTATAATGGCATCGATATTTTTTTAATGACAACTCCCTCTGTTATTAAAAAATGTGGAACAGAATGTTTTTTATATGCGTTACTATAATAATTACATTAGTGCGAGTATAGTTTAAATTAAAAGATTTAATGACAATAATTATTTAAAAAATCAACTAATTTAAACGTTACAAACTGTATAAGTTATATTTGAACATTGTCAATAACTTTTGGAGATGTACGTTGTATTTCGTGACGAATCCTTCTAAATTTTCTAACTTCTCCGACATAGTAACGTAGATTTTGCTTTTTAAGTATCCTCATAAAAATGAATCTAGGAGTCTCCAATATGACGATCTGGCTTGCCACTCAATCGGTCCCCTTCTTCCTATCTAACGATTCGGGATCAGCTCATCTAAATAAGCACGGAGAGGATCTACATAATAGGAGTGCACCATCTTATTGGTCATGAAAAAAGTCATTTCTTAGAAGATCAAGTTCCCCTTCATCTGGATGTAAACTTATTAAAGCAAGAATGAGGTCGTCTCGAATAAAGTCCAAATATCTTGCAACGGTTAGGTTTACATCAAAGAGATATGGACCAAAAATTCTTCCGTTGACTATACTGCACTACACATTCACTTTCTGAGGATTTTGAGTGTGATACTCCATCATTCATCAGGGATACTATCGGTTGTTCAATAATGACAGTTTGCCGTTTGAAACAAAGATAGTCTCGTCAGAAAAAATTATGTTTTTTTATGAAGTTATTATCATTATTGCATAGCTGTTGTATTGGCTGGCAGAATTAATTTTATTAATCAACTTCATTTTCATGCTCATGGACAAGAGTTCGATTGTGTATTAGATTAGCACCCCCACGCGCACCCTCCTTTGCTCTCTTCTAAGTTATTATCATTCTAACGACCGCGACTGACTGCTTTTTATAGACTTCGTATCGCTCTCGCGCCCGCTACCGGCTTCAAGCTGATGACGCACGCCCCCAAACCCCTCTTCAAGAGGGCGATACATGGGAGCCCTGAGGCCTACATAGGGCCCTGGGGCGGGAGCCCTGTAATAACTGCGGCGCACCTGTAATTAACACCAGCGAGGGGCAATCCTTTGATGTATGCCAGTAGGTTAAGGGCCGGTTGGGCGTGGGAACTTTTTGAAGACCGTGGGAAAATTGAAACTTGCGTTTTTACCTAATTTACAAAAATTCGAGGCGCAGGCACGCGTCATATTGAGATCAAAGGATGCCGTCAGACAGGTGTTAATTACAGGTGCGTTGTCACGCGTCATATTAAGGCCGCCAGATGTTAATTGGCGACAGGTGTGGTCGTCGGCACTGTGGGAAAATTAAAAGTTGTGTTTCTACCTAATTCACAAAAATTTGAGGCGTCGGCATACATCAAAGAGTTGTCGATCGCAGGCATTCTAGGGCTCCCGCCCAAGGGCCCCAGGTAGGCCTTCGCCCCAGAGCTCCTTGGGTCTTCGCCCCAGGGCCCCTTAGGTCTTCGCCCTAGGGCTCCCATGCATCGCCCTCATGAAGAGGGGTTTGGGGGCGGGCCTCTCATGGATAAGGTATACCTTATAAGTATGGTGCTTTGCTTTTCTGATAGTTTTGTATACTCACGCCACATGTAAATCAGAAGCCAATCAGTTAAGTATTGAGTGATAATTTTCTTGCAATGCCACATAAATATTAAGCTAATAATCTTCCGATGGTGAGGGTCAATCAGATTTAGAAAGATCACAAATATATTTAAATTTGCGATATTTAGACCCAACATTACTTACCATGCTTTGGCTTATGGGCTGCCGCTAAGGATGAGTTTCATTGAACAATTCAACTAAGGACTTATCTTTGGATGCGCACCCTATCTCCAAATCCAATCATGCAAGGAATTTAAGTCGTTTCTTGTTCAGTTAATTTAACCATTTTTTACAAAATGACAAAGTTACTACTCAATCATCACTTCAAATACACTGCTTAAAATAATAAATATATTCTTTAATGATATAACTTCAAAAACCAAAAAAAAAAAAAAACTATTTAACGACGTCCGAAGTTTTTATCTGACATCAATAAAAAAAAACATTATCGGTGATATGAAAATTTGATTTAGTTGATTTTTTAAATAACAATTGCCATTAAATTCAGTATTTTAAAATTGCAACGTTTTTCTCGGCTTTCTTTGTATCTAACTTATACTAACGCTAATATGATTGTTGCCGTAGCGAATGTAAAAAAGTGTACTCATTCACATTACATAATAAAAAGGGAGGTTGCCAATAAAAAATATATCGATGGCATCGTACCGCCTACACGAATCACACTGTATGTATTAATTATATTTTAAATGCGCAACAAAAAATAAAATTTTACTGGACTGAGAGTGTTTCTCAAAAGTTATTACTTGAATTATATGTTATCCCTCCATGTTTTTAATAATTAGTTTCAATTAGTCTGTGTTTTGAATTTAGTGTTTCTTAGATTAAAGTAGTAATAAATGTATTAATCCCTGTTTAATCCTCATAAAATCCTACTTGCCGTGAATATAGGCCCTTAGACTTCAAAGATATATATAAACGCTTTAGAATTATTTCATTTTTATTTAGGTGTACGAGAACACAACACGAGTGTTATGTTCATAATACAAAATTATTTCAGCATCCCGAAATTTATGAAGAGCCCCATTCCCGCCCTCAAATGAGCGAGTAAGCTCACATACAAAAACGCATTTCTCACCACAATACACTGCTCGAGTAAGGCACGTATGAAACAAAAAGTAATGTATTTTTGGTACATGATTCACCTGGCGATATTTATTTTCATTTCCGCGTAGAGGAAAATAAAACGATTTATTCTCACGCCTGAAAACTAATAATCTTGGTGGCTTTCAGGTGTACTCAGAAAAGTTCATTTTATTCGTATGAGAAACGTTCCCCATGTTTATCTCGCGTAGAATATTAATTTGCAGCTGGTTCTAATAAACTGGAAACGGGACAACACTTGAATCTGTAGAGATGGTATTCGGAATAGTCCGCTAGGAATCAGACGAACGTTTTCCATTTAGGGAGCAACTGGTTCGATTTAGCATTGGATTAGAATGTTTTCTCAGTTTATTTACTAGTCAGTCTTATTAACTCCTAATTATTCAACTATTTTGTGTACTTACAAAATTTGGCGCGGATGCCATCTTGGTTTCCTTCCTTTTATTACTTGATTGCTTATTGCATACTTGACGATGTTTATCTGAATATTTCTGTATTTAAAACCTTTCTGTTGCTGAGGCGGCAGAAAGGTTCCAATAAGTGTTTTTCTCTAAGTTTTGCAATAAATTTGATAAATAATACAATGTAATTTTATAATAAAGCAGAAAGGGATTTAGGTACGCGATAACCGCAATTACTTTAGGTATACCTACTCTTTCTTAGACATTATATCCTGTATGTGAATGGACTGAATTAAAGGGCAGTCCAACCATAATGCACGATGTTAATTGTGAGTCACACCTTAACGCCAAGTTTTTTGCCCAACTTAATTTGACATTTCTTTGTTTCAGTGTTTGACGAATTCAACCATGGAGAGGTACACAATTGAGCAGCGCGTTAAGATTGTTGAAACCTTTTACGAAAATGGGCGTTCAAATCAAAATGCATTTCGTGCACTTCTTGACTTTTTTGGTCAGCATAATCGACCAAATGTGTCCACAATCGGGAGAATTGTGCGCAAATTTCAGCAAACCGGGTCTGTAGGAAATGTGAAAACACCTGTGCATGCTCTCCCAGTTCGTTATGCGGAAAACATTGCTGTTGTTCGCGATAGTGTAGCAGAAGAGCCGTCAACCTCGACTCGTCGTCGTGCCCAACAATTGAACATCTCACGAACATCACTGATGCGAATTTTGAATAAAGATTTGAATTTACACGCTTACAAGGTTCAACTGACTCAAGAGCTGAAGCCTACTGACCATGTCAAGCATCGTCAATACGCCAAATGGTTGGTTGAACAGACAGAAGTGAATGGTGACTTTACAAAGAAAATCATCTTCAGCGACGAGGCACACTTTCACCTCAGTGGATTCGTTAACAAGCAGAATTGCCGCATTTGGGCAAATGAGAATCCACGAGTGATTGTTGAAAAGCCGATGCATCCACAAAGAGTGACTGTTTGGTGTGGTTTATGGGCTGGCGGCGTCATCGGGCCGTACTTCTTCGAAAATGAGGTCGGCCAAGCAGTTACCGTGAATGGTGTTCGCTATCGCGAGATGATAACGGACTTCTTGTGGCCAGAAATTGAGGATATGGACCTGGACGATATGTGGTTCCAACAGGATGGTGCCACTTGCCACACAGCCAACGAAACAATGGTACTTTTGCGCGAGAAATTCAATGGCCGTGTTATCTCACGTCGCGCGTCGTGGCGATGTTAATTGGCCGCCACGATCATGTGATTTGACACCGTTGGACTTCTTTCTTTGGGGATATTTAAAAGAAAAAGTGTACGTCAATAAGCCAAGAACAATTCAAGAGCTAAAGGATGAGATAATTCGGCACATTAACGACATTGAACCTCAATTATGTCTCAGAGTCATTGAAAATATGGACCATCGGATAGAGGTATGCCACCGAAGCCGTGGCGAGCATTTGGCCGATATTTTGTTTCACACATAATTGTCATAGATCCTTCTATCATAATAAAAAATATTCAGATAATTCTCTGAAAAATTTTTGTTTTATTTACAATTAACATCGTGCGTTTTGGTTGGACCACTTTTTAGTTAAACCATAGGACATTGAATGGCTTACTATATGATTAAATAACCAAAAACACCTTAAAATTGTGGTGATGATATAAAAATCATGGTGTAAAATTTTTATCAGGCAGGATGTAAAACAGGGGTGGTCTGAATTAAATTTTACCTCAAAAGTCTGTCACTATGGAGCTGACTATGGGAAACGTTAGATTGAAGGATCATGAAAATGGTTTTCAAACCGGGAAATCAGAACACGTGCCGTTTTCTTTCCTCGCTTATTCTTTGGACAATATATATTCTTTTGATACATGATTGCACTTTGCAATGATGCCTTTATTTGAATGTACCATCATTTATACACAGTAACTAAATAATTTGTATTTTGTCTGAAAAATCATTGTTTACTACAATAGTAATTGATAATACTCTATAACTTAACAAAAGAAGGGTATAGTAATCACATCAAATGTACTGCAAATCAACATACCAGCTTTGCCCTATTAAACATGTTTACTATTATATTCGCACATAGCCTTCAATAATTTCTCGGCATATTCAGGATGATTATGGGATACCTTATATTTATTCCAAGTGGCTGTAAAATCAAAATATACTGACTCGATGGCTTGTTCGCTATAAAAGCCCAAACCCTTTTGGAATTTAGTCCAAAATTTGTCGATGTGATAAAAACTGCATGTACTTTTGGTGTGATTGAGACACCAAATTCAAATAGTCGATTCTAAATTGAATCAAGTCCTCTTTATAGGTCAGTTCTAATTTCTTCCCGAATCAAGCGGTTACGACTTTTTGAAACTTCTTCAATACTGTAACATACCTCAGACATCCTAAGCTATATATTTCTCTGAGCTGTCCACACTATTTAACAGACTTTTAAGTGAATTTCCTTTAAATTCTGTTCCATTGCACGTTATTTCGCACTAAACATTGCACGTTTTGACCCAAGTAGTTGCAATCTTTTCCAATTTTTCCAATAAATGGTCCATCACACCATGTGTATAAATGATGTTACATTTAAATAAAGGCATCATTGTAATGTGCAATCATGTATCAAAAGAATACATACTGTTGTTAATATCTTTTTTTTGCTAGGTAGTAATATATATGTATTTATGTGCATATGTATGCGTGGTCGTCAATATCCATGTTCACTATATCTGAGTGAATATACATTATGTAAAAATAATGCCACAAAATATTTTTAAACGATTTTTTAATTTCTTTCCTATTTGTTATTTCCAAAAAGTTAACGGTTTAAAGCATCCGTCTGACTTTCCGGTTTAAAGCATCATTTTCAGTGCCCTTCAATCTAACGTTTCCCATAGGCAGTTCAATAGTGACAGACGTCTGAAGTAAAATCCAGTTCAGGCCACCCGTGAAACGTGATAATGCAATTAAACTTTACGAAGGTATATATTATTTACCAATGACATTGTATAAAGTTATAAATTTACTTCAAAAATATACTGATATATAATTTTCGGGTGTATTTTGCATCAGGAGCATCCCT
The DNA here is from genome assembly GCA_037954035.1 of Rosalia funebris. Lineage (NCBI taxonomy): Eukaryota > Metazoa > Arthropoda > Insecta > Coleoptera > Cerambycidae > Rosalia > Rosalia funebris. The sequence goes on along the minus strand of JAZFAV010000034.1, from coordinate 12,988,636 downwards.
CTTCAGCGTCCAGTTATAGTTTGCCAACACAGCGGGGCTCCATTTACCTTGGTATCGCTACGCCATGTCTAAAATATCCTGATCAGACCTTTCAACATACTCATTTTTATTAATGACACTACCAATATTTTTTGGGAAAAAGTTCTAGTGACAAAATAATAAAACATGACAAAGTAAAAGCTATAGAAATATGGTATTCATATGTTATTAACGGAACAGGATAATCAAATATAATCTTTCTTTAACAGACTATTTATATAAAGACTTTAGACTTACCCAGGACACTCCCTTGTAAGCAAATACCACTAAATTAATGGTAAACATTACGTTAATCTTCTCTTTCAAAACTTCGTCGTATCAGCTCGACGTCAAGATGTTGACGTTTGAGTTTTGACCCTCCCGCGTGGCTGATCCCTTAGTTCATATCTTAATAAGGGTTAAGGGTAACGTCTCGATCAGGGATTTGCCTAAATTGAGTTATTTGATTATTACGTAGTAGCCACAGGGTCGGAGAAAGTTGTAAAATCAATTCGAACTTTGTAGAAGGTGGTCTGGGGAGCGTCTATAATTTATGGTTTAAATTTGTGTCAGTCCACATTTTCGTAATTATAGGTTTATATACTAGGTCTTTAAAAATTATATTTGACAAAAAAATATTCGTACAATTTAAATGTAGTATACAATTGCTGGTATGGAAATATACATGTTTCCTATTGTGGCAGCATGTATCTGATATTAACGTAGATTTTTCTTTATAACTGAAAAAAATAAAAAATAAAGATCTTTAGATCCTGAAAATTATTTCATGTAAAATAGAAGTTTTTATATTGTCTCCTATAGTACATCCGAAATTCAGCTCGTGTAAGTAGTGATAAGCCGTGATTGCCTTGTGACGTGCTGAAATTTGAAATGCTATTGATCAAATGGCCATAAACTGCCGAAAGCACTCGAATGGGTTTTGGTATATGTAGGTGCGTACTGTTACGCAGGTCTTACACTGATGCATAGGTACCGGGATAAGTAAGACCTTCCCCCTGGACAAATACACTACCGCACTCCAGGCCGATCTAGTTGAAATTGCATACGATGTCCTGGGGGCCGACCAAAATGGGACCCAGGAGAAGATATGTATCTGTTCGGATAGCAGGGCGGTGCGGCGTTTATAGCCCTGAATTCAGCAACGACAAAGTCGAAGCTGGTCTAATAATTGCTATGAAGCATTGAACCACTTGGCAGGGAAGGGACCCGTGAAACTCGTATGAATACCTGGGCATAATAACATTAAGAGAAATTTAATTGCAGATGACTTTGCCAGACTAAGCAGCAGGGAATACCTCTATGGACCAGAACCTGCAGTGGAAATAAGACGGAATCTGATCAGAGACTGCATAAATAGCTTCGCAAGAGCTATTTATGCAGCACGAGCACAATAAAAGATGAAGAGGAGTAACGGGTTGTTGAATAACCAAACTCTTCATCCAATACTCTCAGATATTGAGAAATGGACTAATGGAATAATTGATTAAATTGTATAGGTACAAAGCCAGAATTTTGGTGGGAATCATTACGGGCCACCATAGTAGCCTGAATGCATATAAGCACAAGCTGATATTGACTGATAGCCCTGTCTGTAGATACTGTAAAGAAGACGAGGAAACCTCGATTCATCTTCTTTACACCTGTCTCGCGCTGGAGGAGAAGAGGTACTTTATATTAGGGACTCGTGTTATCCAAGAGGGGACGAGGCTTAGGGCAAGTGACGTGCCTAAATTGCTCCTTTTATGGGATGGCATTTTTGGGTAATGGCCCGTATAAGAGGGGATCGCCAAGGGACTACCCATGCGATCAGTGTCTGATGAGGCCCAAAACCCATATAACATAATAATAATAATACACTGACGTAACATGCGATACGCGACAAGTGATATGCTGTATGCAATCCGTATCACAAGGAGAATGTACCATAAAATTTAATAGAAGCCTTCACAGCAGTGCAACGAGATAATGTATCGCTTATTCGATGTGGCATGAAGCATGATTTTCCGTGTTGCGACCGATGTTTTGGCAACGATATCTTTTTAAATAGAAACAGAAAACCCTAGAGTTCGATTCTGAAAAATAAAATAAATCCAAATCAGAAGTACTTATTATAATTATAATCTTATTGTAGATTAGGATTTTTCTTATGTTAAATAATAATATAATTTAAAAACAAAGAAGAACAATTAGTTTAAATTAATTATGTGTATTTCATGGATAAATAGAAGAGTGGATGCGAGAAGTCGTTAAAGATTATGCTCAAAGAAGGAAGCATTCCACTGAAACCACAGTTCCAGTTTCCAAACCACAGTCACAACAGCTAGTATAATTCGTGCTAATTCTCTCATTTTTTTTCATTGCTTGTTATGATAATAGGTGCATTTGTTTTTCCCTAGGATATTGAACAGTTGTACATCCTGAGATGAACTCACATTAGCCACTGAACAGCAACGCAATTCAAGTTGCGTTGGTGTATGAACCAGCACTTAAAATATCGTCTATCCCATATCGTACATCACAATCATGTCATGTGTTTCATCGGTGTAAGGCCAACCTTAGGAGTGCATCGTTTTGTTTAAATTGCGTCTATTTAAATACAGTACCCAGTATTTCATTTAAATATTTTTAAACAACGGTGTGTTTATTTCTCAGACATAGCAATGCCTTAATTTGATAATATATAAGATTGATTGATAAATATATTGAAGTAATAGTATCTCCTCACTGCGGCCCTGGTGACAAATAACGCTCACGTGTACATTTACCGAAGCACATGAACATCGAAAACATACCTGTAAGAAACATTAGATTTCTCATGTTTTATAAATTTCTGTTACAACTGAACGCATAAGTAAAAGTTAATTAGCTAATCAGTAATGATTAATTAACCATTTTGCTGAATTTTAAAGTTCATTTGCGGCAAAATTGTTAAGCTGCTGCTAATTAATATATAATAGGCACGTAAAGGTCGGAATAAATTATTTATTCCGATTAAACCCTTACCGGGAAGAAAGAAAATCCTCAGACAGGATTTTGTTTTTGTATATTGTATGTTACCTTTTTTGGTACACGTATATTTGTTTAACGTTATGACTGTCAGATTTATGATGCAATCGACAGTTTTTTCTATTTTAATTTCAGCACCCTTAACTCACGATGTCGTTTAAGAGAGAATATTTTTACGTATAATGCCTGGTATTGCATATTGTGGTAGATTACATTAACATTGTTTGGAGACACAGAAAATATTTTAGCAAATTAGTCAATGAAAAATAATAATTAATACAAACAAAAATCATTAAAATAAATGTTAAAATCATCTGGCATTCATCTATTGGGATACTGTTTACATTAAGATAAACTTTTACTGAGCCATTATAGTGTTCAGGAGCACCATATTGTGGAAAAGTTATTTCCAGATCTACACATTCGTCTGAATTTTCCTCTAGAATCTCTAAAATTAGCTGATCAATACTATTCTGTAACACACATTTGTCCCATTAAATTTTGATTTAAAAACACAGGTTCAACTATGTGATTACCCAAGATTAATGCCCACACGTTGACTTTTCTTTTTTGTAAATTACGTATTTCTCTCAGGAAATAAATGATATATAATTGGTATCACTCTAGTACCTTCTGAGTGTTCACATTATCATGTAGGAAAAACGTGAATTCATCAGTAAAACAAATTAAAACAAATTCCTTTTGTATATCTAGGTTCACGGGCTATTTTTGTGATATCAAGAATAGCTATAATAGATATAATAATAGTATTACATCTTTACTTCTTTATAGCTTTATATAGCTATATAAAGTCAGAGTCGTTTATAATTTATAGAGGTGGAACTTTTGTTTAAAGTTCTTTGCATAGACAGATATTCATTCCACAATCACCTGCTGTTTAAGATGTAGATTATGTGAGATTCACAACTGCTTCAGCGACAATGCTTATTTATTGTATTTATGCAATGCCTGGGCATCAAGTTCTGTTTTCATCCTGAATACTACCATCTGAGACACCTCTAGTATTTGTAGCAGGCTCTTGAGATGCGCACTATATAGAAAAATACAGTTCTGAATCTATAGGTTGTCTCGGTTGGAACTATAGAATTTTATTTGCGTTGCCATTTGTGTTCTTCTGTCAAAGATAGGGCGTCGATATTTAATGACTGCCATCTACAAAACATACGACATCAATGTAATTGGATTAACAGTTCAATAACGAATAGTTTGTGTACAACTGTTTTATGAAAATGAGTGATCATTTTACAGTTGCATTAAGAAAAATGCATATAAAATTAAAGCAAAATGAAGCATCTACAGAGTTAACAGTTCGTGACTTAATCAAGAAATTTGAAGGAAGGGATCCTGTTATTGAAAAGGCAACACCAATACGTCCTAGTCGTGGTCGGTCAGATGAAAATATTGTAGCAGTGGGAGAAAGTGTACGGGAGTATCCAAACATAAATTCGACGTCATGCACAACAATTGAATTTAACAAGAGCCACCACGCATCGTATTTTAAAGACAGATTTGCATCTGTCATCATATAAAGTTGGCGGTGACTTTTGATAAGCCATAATAACAGAGACCGTCTCTTCTAATTTCTTAATAAGTTACGAACTGTTAACTCTGTAGGCGTTTCATTTTGTCCTAATTTTGTGCGAATTTTTCTTAATGTAACTGTAAATGATCGCTCACTTTCATAGAAGAGTTGTACTCAAACTATTCGTTGTTGAACTGTTAATGCGGCATGTTGACGTCGTATGGCTTGTAGATGACAGTCGTTAAATATTGACGCCCTATCTTTGACAGAACACAAATGGCGCGCAATTAAAATCCTAAAGTTCCAACTGAGACATCCTATATATACGAAATTCGCTCTATCTCGTTAGATTCTTCGAGACCGCTGAAAACGTACATACTATTAAATAAGTATATTAATTATAACATTATATATTAATAAATTTATTTTTATTAACTCTAAATTTAAAATTAATACCTACTAATAAAACTAGATAGATGTTGCGCAAGATTTAATACTACTATTTCTAGACATTTTAATTAATCGTCGTCGGTGGAATGTCATAGAATTATTATGTACTCAGTCAAAAATATTTAATTCCCGAAAAAGCATTACAAGTACATCGGGGAAACGTCCCAATTTCACTGAGCTATTACTTAGATGGGTTTAATCAAAAAAGAAAAACTCACTCTGTCATGAATACTAAAAATTCATTTGGCTAGGTCTGTTCGACGACCGAAATGGATTGACGAGTTTCATTTCAAAGAGACGTTTTCTAGAACCTTCACGACGAAGTAATGTCAAGGTAATAAGATAAAGAGGAAGCGCGGATATCTCTTTCCGCAAAGATTATTTGAATACTAAGTTGATAACAGAGGAGCGGGCCCTATCATTCAACAACATGAGGAGAAATAATTGGGGCTTATAAGGAAATAAGAAGCTACATATAAGAAAATACACAACTGACAGTTTATTTACTCGATGATGAATGGATATCGTGAAGGGTAACGATGCAATTCTTATACATATAAGTATATATCCTTTTGTGTGTACATATGTGTGGTGGCCTACAAACCTTAAAATATACATTTCTATTTCTCCCTTCATAAATATGTATTTACATATTCCTATTTTTGCTGACAATGAAAAAGGTTTAGTTTTTTTAAGGCTTATGGAAACAGCAATATATTTCATTCCGTTTGAGTTTACTGTGTCATGAATGCAAGGGAGTTCTAGTTGGAGACATCGTGGGCGAACTTCCAGTAATACAAAGAAGATCACTTTAAAAATGATTTCCTACAATAAGTTCTGCGGCAATTAAGGAAATACTAGAAAGTGGTTGACAATAAAATCTTACCTGCTTGATGAAACTAATCACCAAATATTAAGTGGATATTCGTGCTCGATATTAAAGTTGTTTTTGTTCGTTGCAGTTTCCAGTGACCTTCCAATAATGCGTAAACAATAATAATAACTACAATCAAATATTTTGAATTAACCATAATATACTCTTTCTATAGTTTTAGTTCTTATTTACCACTGCGACTAAATTAATTGCGCTTTTGGCCAATAAAAGCAGCAAGGCGCGATCATTTTGAGACTAAAACAAACTTATCTTTAAAATTAATTATTGTCTGTAACATAGTTCAGGTAACGTATTGAAAATATGTCTTATTACTTTCATTCTCTATGTTATGCTTGCTATCATATCAACGTATGTAGTTTAATCTAATTATCCTCAATATTTTATGTTCTATAATTCCGCACTTGATTTTCCTGCCGGTTTGACCAATAGGAGCATTATATATATTTTGAGCCTAGTAATAAAAAACATTCAATATGTTAATGAAAATTACTTTATTATTTTTCAAAATATTCTCCTTCATGATCTATACACTTATGCATGCGTTCGAACCATTTGTCAAAGCATTTCTTCCATTCCGCTTGAGATATCTACAAAACATGGTTTTTGAACGCATCAACGGCTTCTTCTGCCGACGAAAATCGTTGTCCATGCAAGTTATTTTTGACGTTCGGGAACAAAAATAAGTCATTGGATACCAAATCAGGACTGTACGGCGGATAACCTATTAATTTGATTTTTTGAGTGTTCAAGCATTCGGTTGTTATATGTGATGTGTGAGAGCTTCATCATTATCATGATGAAGAATGATCTGACTGCGCTTGTTTGTTTTCCTTATTTCAACGAAGACTTCCGATAAACAAATGGTTGTGTAACGAAAATGGGCGTTCAAATCAAAATGCATTTCGTGCACTTCGTGACTTTTTTGGTCAGCATAATCGACCAAATGTGTCCACAATCGGGAGAATTGTGCGCAAATTTCAGCAAACCGGATCTGTAGGAAATGTGAAAACACCTGTGCATGCTCGCCCAGTTCATTCTACGGAAAATATTGCTGTTGTTCGCGATAGTGTAGCAGAAGAGCCGTCGACCTCGACTCGTCGTCGTGCCCAACAATAAACATCTCACGAACATCACTGATGCGAATTTTGAATAAAGATTTGAATTTACACGCTTACAAGGTTCAATTGACTGAAGAGCTGAAGCCTACTGACCATTTCAAGCATCGTCAATACGCCGAATGGTTGGTTAAACAGACAGAAGTGAATGGTGACTTTACAAAGAAAATCATCTTCAGCGACGAGGCACACTTTCACCTCAGTGAATTCGCTAACAAGCAGAATTGCCGCATTTGGGCAAATGAGAATCCACGAGTGATTGTTGAAAAGCCGATGCATCCACAAAGAGTGACTGTTTGGTGCGGTTTATGGGCTGGCGGCGTCATCGGGACGTACTTCTTCGAAAATGAGGTCGGCCAAGCAGTTACCGTGAATGGTGTTCGCTATCGCGAGATGATAACGGACTTCTTGTGGCCAGAAATTGAGGATATGGACCTGGACGATATGTGGTTCCAGCAGGATGGTGCCACTTGCCACACAGCCAACGAAACAATGGCACTTTTGTGCGAGAAATTCAATGGCCGTGTTATCTCACGTCGTGGCGATGTTAATTGGCCGCCACGATCATGTGATTTGACACCGTTGGACTTCTTTCTTTGAGGATATTTAAAAGAAAAAGTGCACGTCAATAAGCCAAGAACAATTCAAGAGCTAAAGGATGAGATAATTTGGCACATTAACGACATTGAACCTCAATTATGTCTCAGAGTCATTGAAAATATGGACCATCGGATAGAGGTATGCCACTGAAGCCGTGGCGAGCATTTGGCCGATATTTTGTTTCACACATAATTGTCATAGATTCTTCTATCATAATAAAAAGTATTAAGATAATTCTCTGAAAACTTTTTGTTCTATTTACAATTAACATCGTGCGTTTTGGTTGGACCACCTTTTATATGCTAGTCGAGCTAATGCCTCAATCTCACAGTATGTCACATGACGATCTTGCATTATCAGTTTTTGTACAGCATCAATGTTTTCTGGCATAACAACTGATTTTGTACGACCTTCACGATTTTCGTCGGTGAGCTAATGGTGGCCACGATTAAACTCGTTATACCAGCGTTTCACAGTGGCAAAGGAGTGAAATGTGGGACCTAAAGTGGAAGTAAGTTGATCAAAAATGCACTCTTCTCTTGATAATCCACGTGTCGAAAGTCTTAATAAATCATAGTACAAACATTTTCACGAATTCCATTTTTTCGCTTATATAATTTTCAAATCACTGTAAACAACACAAATCGCACTTAAATGATAAAATGTTCTGAAGAACGTAATTGTCAAAAATGTTAAACTTTCCATTGGAAACGTCAGATGGCGCCTGACAACACTTAGTGTTGCCAAGGCTCAAAATATAAATAATGTCCCTCGTATATATCGGTATTTTCATATGACACCAACTCATATACTCCTTTCGTTATTAATTCTAGAACAGTATCCTCGTTTTAAGAAAGTGTGTATTACATCCTCTTGACTGTTCGTCAACGAATTTTTGTATAAGTTTCTTTAGTTTGTGTGTTACTCCAGAATGGTCTGGCATAACAAATTGAAAGATAGACTAGCTCGGCAAAAAATATATCACCAATATCTTTGTAAGAACCACGACATCTATTACCGAGTGAAACCAGATCACGAGGGCGCCATGACCTAAAATCCCTAAATCTAAGACGTTGCTATCATTTACAACCTTATGTAGACAATGCCAACAATTACCTAAAGAGATAAACACACTAGATATTTTGAAAATTACCAGCAATAATGGAATGGTCAAGTTGGATCTAAACTCGCTATTTACTAAAGTACCGTGGATGAAATGATTACCTTGACTCACCGACGATTAGTACGTAAAAATGTATAAGAAGGCATTGCTAATCTAGGGAAATTATGCTTATCAACTACATATATTCTGTGGAATAATTAATTTTATGAGTAGAAGAATGAAGTGGCTATAAGATTGCTATTTTCACTGGTAGTAGTAAATTTATACATGGATACATTTGAGGATGAGACGAATATTCCACTGTGAATAGATCAAATTGCTGGCTATGATATGTGAACGTCACTTTCATTATCTGGTCCCATGGAGTATTATCTACCTGTTTTATACCTTCGATTGTTCGAATAACTAACATTCAAGCATCAAGTTTACGATGGAATCTAAGTAGAGAGGAGTTATACCTTTCTTGGATGTATTAATGGAACATACTCAAAACCGCAAGCTAGTTGATGGAATTTATAAGAAGAAAATGTGCACAGGCCGTTATCTAAATGCTATTGCTCTTCGCTGTCCGTAACAGAAGAGATATCCAATAAGAGCGTTATTCGCAGACTCAACGTTATCACACAGTAACATGTAATGACTTAAGTATATCCAAGGAATTAAGAAACATCGAAAAGGTTAATTAAAAGAACATATATGAATGAAGTTATATACAAAAGGCCATGAAAGAGAAGGACATGAGAACTAAAATCCAAAAGCAACAAGATATGTAAGTTATGCATATTAGTCTTATATCACCGAGGTAAGGTAAGTATTATATGAGAAGAAGATACATGTTGTAGAACAGTCAAGTATATAATATAATAAATATATATATATAGAAAGTCGACTGAGTTAAGGCCAGGGGAATAGAGTGGCTAGTAAAATTCTTACCAACATACTTCAGTTAATTTAATTCTAATCACTAAAATCGCTCTCTAGTAATGTAAAAACGGAAACAATACAATGATATAGAGCCCCATGCTTCATAATCTATTTTTCCAAAACATGGGTAAAATTTCAATGCCCAAAAGAAACTTGGGATGTTCTTCGTGATCGATGTACCTTTTGTGAAATCTAGTGCCTTGTAGTGAATTAATGTCACTGATATAATAATATTTTGTTAGGGTATAAGATTTTAGAAGTAAATATAGTCTTCAATTCCCCAGATTCTGTAGTTTTGACGATTAACTTATCTCCAACTCACAAATGAGCCTCATTACGCAAGAGCCTAATTTCATAGGGTTTTAATTTCCTGTTTTCAAGTTAAAGTTTAATGATTATTAGGGTAGCGAAGATAAAGGTTCTTCTGATAGATCTTGATGAATTTTGATCTTGTATGGACAGGGATCACAGATGTAACGGGCAGTTCATCTTGTGCAATCGGCAGCTTACGAAATGTTGCACAATACCTCGCCTTTAAGATCCATGACTCACTTCAGAAGCTACATCCAAAAAGACTACAAAAATTCTGAAACCTTCGGTAGTTAAAAACAGAAAATATAAAAATTGCTTATTTTACATATTTTTCTATGAATAATGAAAACATATTTTTAAACACAGAAAACATTGCCTGGTTCATGCTATAGCCTTCTAAATCTTATTCTTCACTTCTTTTTCATATGCTTTATCCCATTTTATTTAGGGTGGGCTTTCCTAGTACTACTGCGCTACATCATACGATTATGGATTGTCTCAGTTGTATTTATGATCATCAGGTTTTTTTTTTATAGTTTGCGTCCAGGATACTGGAGGTCGTCCACGGCCTGGCTTTCCCTCATCTATGGAAAGCACATGCTTAGTCATGTGATCATCTTCGCGTCTCATAACATGATCATACCAACGCAGGCGCGCCTCTCTCATCTTGTCAGAAAGGCACGCAACTTTAAAAGTTCCCTGGATGTACTCATTTTTTATTTTGTCTAAACGCGTGATACTGCCAGACCAGCGAAGCATCATCATTTCAATAACATTCACTTCGTCCATCTTTTTTGTCTGCCAGCACTCGAAATCATAGAGAAGAGCCTTACTGCTCTTTTATAAACATTTATTTTTATTGGTAAACGGGAATCGCATAAGACGCTTGTAAGTGATTTCCATTTTAGCCACCCGTTCTGAATTTTGTTTCGGATATCCGTTTCCGTACGGGCTCTTGATGTAATTATATATCCGAGATATTTAAACTCTTCAGCTCTTTTCAGTAGCGTGCTTGAGGTGGAAGGACTTGGAAAGTTTCTTGCATTAGTTCCGCAAAAATTGCAAAACATATATTTGGTCATTTGTCTGTTGACTCTTTTTTCTAGAAATTCTTGCTTGTAATGAGGTCTTTTTGCACTTCTGCCAGCGATTTTGTTCTCAGAGCTATGTCGTCAGCGTAGAGTATTGACAACGGTGCCGGTTTTTGGATATATTTCATAACGTGTTCCATTACTAAGTTGAATAAAATTGGGGTAAGGGTCGAACCTTGGTAGACACCCCCTCTGACCTCGAGTCGTTCGCTTCTTCCCGTTAGGTTGACAACACATGTGGTTATATTGTGATACAGATCTTTTAGGAGTTCAATGTAGAGTTCTGGTGCAAATTGTGCTTTAAGTACCTGCCATGTAAGTTTTCGTGGTACGCAGTGAAATACTTTCTCGAAAGCAATAAACACAATATGAAGGTCCCTTTTGCACAGCTTATACTTTTCCATGAGTAGTTCCACTTAGCTTAATACCTTTATAGTTCCCACAGTCAGCGACGTCTCCCTTGTTCTTATAAAACGGTATCAGGTTGCTGGTTCTCCACATATCCAGTATTTTGGCGCTTAAACAAATTGTGTTTCGTGAGTCAGGCTACTGCAGTTTTGCCTAGATGTGTAGATTTGTAGATAAATCTTACTCTTTACTATTAACTGAAAAATTACTAACCATACTTTCATTTTATAAACATTTAGGAAACAAAACAATATTTAAAAAAATGTTTTGTTATACTAAGAAGATGGTCGTACAATATGTTGAGGAAAATGCGATAAAAATATTAACCACTACGAGACATTTTTAGCTTCTAATTAATTATTGAAATATTTCAGTGTGGTACAACTGTGATTATATGCAAAATAATATTATCTATAGGTCGAGGAAAAATGTTATACAGTGATATTTTTATCTCAATATGTCATCACTGTATGCGGAATATCTTTAATTTTACGATCAATAAATAATACAAACTAGCAACGAACATTAACTTCGTTTTTATGGGTTGTTTTAAAAATTTGATCTTAGGCGTTATAACAATTTATCGGTAATAAAATCCTTATTTAAACAACCTAGGTTAAATGGGTGGTATGTGTAAAAAAATGGATTTCTTGTGGAAAAGCTTTCGACATATTTAAGAATTTATATTTTAATAGAAATGCTACCAAGATGAAGATCTAAGGCATAATATTATTTTTGACTTGAGAAAACACAACAAAATTGTTTTTATAGATCGCGGGTAAACCGAGATACGCAATTATGTCAATGTATAAAAACAAATTATCTTTTAAAACGCTTTAGAATATACAACGTAACAGACGACTTAATTTTGCACAAAACTCATAACTTTGTTAATAAAAGATTCTTTGAAAAATTCTTAAATAAGTCTTATTTTTTACAATATTGACTGACGAAAAATTTATATTTTTTTCAGATTTTATGTTTGAGCTGCGATCTTACTATTCTTTAAAATTAAAACCTCCTATTTTTTTAACAAAAAAATAATTTATAAACGCAAAGGTTTCAGATGGTGAGTTTTACAAGATATCAAAACCGGCTTAATCGATTTGAATCAAATTTGAACAAATTATAAAGATGTATAAAGGCAGTTGTAAAAAAATAACAGCTCATAATCTTCATAACAATCATTAAAAACAGGCAATTTTTTCCGAAATAATTTTTTTTATGATAACATTCTAGAACGAGGTTGAAACAAACTTCTTGTATGTCTTTTTTTTTGCGATCTAGAATAACTTTTTTCAAATCTTTAAATTGATCAAAAATGTACGCATATTGAAAAACAATCGAAATTTCTGATAGAGATCCGAAACTTACAGGATCAACGTATCTCACTAGTACTAATATACTGTCAAATAGATAGATATATTATCCAGATATCCCTCTGGAACCGATTCACTATGCTTATCGTACTCTGGTCTTTATTTTAAAAATAGTATTTGTATATACTTTTGCAATTGTTGTTCATTTACAATTTATTCAGGTTATTTGTTCATTTAGGTATACGATTTCGTAGTTATTGTTTTGGAATCCTCTTCCCATTCACTACCATCGTCATCCAAAGATCAACTTAGTTTTGCTTTGAGCATATTCGCACTTCGTTCTTTTTATATGCACCCTGTATACTGTAAACAAGGCAGCAGAGATTAATTCTTTTGAATTTGTCATAAAAAAGAGTTATTGAAAGAGATTGAAATCATAATGCTGAGACACCCTCAATATTTCAATAAATCCATATACATAATTTTTTCGGAGCGGCTTTTTCAACCGCACATAATTTATTTGAAAGAGTTTCTTTTCTGTCTCACATATTTACCCGATAAAGTTGCACTGCAAATATAAACAAAATAAATATATGATTCAGGAGATCGAATTTTGGAGTATAGGACCATATACGGGCAGGTGTATACCAACTCTCAGTAAATGAAGTAGCAACATGCGTGACTACAGTCAGTTTTCTCTGATCGATAATTTGACATTTGTGCCTTTCTGTAGTAAACACCAAATGACATGTAGAAGTTCTTTATGGCTCACGCTATTTTCTAATTTAACCTGTCGCGTTCTTCTTCCAGGTAGGAGACGGGGAAATCATGGCGTTTTAAAAAAATTACAATTAACTGATAGTATCTAATCGACTCGATCGGTACTAAGTAAGGTACCGTGTACTAAGTAATTAAAAAATAATTAATATATTTTATGTTAATTGTTTTGTCGTTGGATAACTGAGTTATATACCGGCAATTGTTCGTACAGTCTAGAGAGAGTCTATTACAGAAATAAACTCATGTTCGAACCGCACTAGAATGTGTCTCTTACGAAATGTATTTACCCAATCATAGCCATATCGCTTTTACTAATTCTTTGTGAATATCAGATGCATTCTTACTGAGTAGCATAGACAATTATATAATTACATTGATCATTATCGTTAACTAATTTTCACAGGGTTTATTAATTTCATGATACTGAAATAATACACAGTCTATATATAATAATATACAGGATGTTTGGTACACCGATAGAATATTTTAAAGGGGTAATAGAAGAGATTATTTAGTTCTTTTAACCTTATGTAATTAAATAACAGGTCATGCGAATTTCGAGGTATTTGTATTTTTGAATTTTCCACATTTCTTCGTTTTTCTAAATTAATAATAAAGTTAAAGAAAAGTATTAATACAATTTTGAAATTGTAAATAATTTTCTAAAGATGCTTGTTCTTACAAAATAATATTAAATCAAGAGAAGTTCATTATATTCTTTGTATCATGATTATTTTCATTATGTATTTATTTGTCTTCTTTCCTGTATTCTTGACGAATTCTCATAAAAATTTGACTGATTGGACCTCATGTTTTTAAGAATAAAGTAGGCTGACAATAATATGTATTGGTTTTTCTTTGTCTGCTAGATGCTGTTGCTAGGTGCGAGATGTGAGGTAATTTAGAATTTTAGGTAGATCAAGTAGAATTTAAAAAATTACGGCTACCCTGTACATGAGTGACATTTTATGAAGTAGTTTTTGAATTAACAGATTCCAAATAGATGAATATAAACATATAGCCCAATATTGTGGCCTTCTAGATTTCCGGACCTAACACCTGTTGATTTTTTTATCTGGAGTACGTATGAAAAGCCTAATATATAAAATTTAAATAAAAATACATATATCGTTATACATATTTGATTCTTTTGTAAACGCGTATAATTTTTATTATCGTTCTTATATAATTTCCCTCTTGAATATTAGTAAATCATATATCGGTAATGTTTTAAAAATATTTGTCTAAAAAGCGATTTTGTTTAATGTAGCTGATTTAATATTATTTTATAGAACAATGTGTCTAAATTTCGCATTTTTATTTACCATATTCATACTTGTTTTATTTCGTTCTTTGTTTTCATATCCAGTTCTGGAACATGTAGCTGACATGTTTCAAAAAATATATAAAAAATGGCAGGGGTTGAAAAAATCGTTTGACAATTTATTGCTAATACTTACAATGTGCAAAAATAGGGAAGAAAGCAAATTAAAATTTATAAATATTTCGATATTCATAATATGTGATATATAGGTCTACTAACACGTGATATATACTATATAACGTTATAGTAGTTCCAAATAACCCTTTTTCACACCTTAAAAATGTTCCATAAATGTACCAAACACCCTGTATAATCAACAATAACATACAATCTAATATTCTACGATACAAAGTAGAACATTCGGAGTACCTTTACATGCATCAATAGTGAACTGATGCACTTAAAAGGCAAGTCACCTTTATACATGCAAATTTTTATATATTCATTTTCTAAATTAACTAAGATATTAACGCAGATATAAGCTTTTGGTGTAGCGACATACTAGAATTATGTTTTATTAACTTGAAAATGTTATTTTTCACTTTCAAACTAGGTAACCTAATTTATAATATACATATCACAACATGCACATCGAGCAGTCTACACTTTGAAGCTGTACGCCTAATTAACTATATGTATGTATGTGCCCAGAGTGTGTCAAGGATTACTTGAGCTTAGGACCAAGGACATGTAGTTCCAATTCTCACGCGTTCATTACAGGTATTTAAATTATTTAATAATACTGTGATATCGCGTATAATGAATATACTGACACTACTGTTAGTGAATATAGTTTTGTAACATATACAACTATTAATAACTACGGAAACCTTAGTGATTTTTTTTTCATTTATACCTACACCGAAAGAACAGTTCTTTACTCTAAGGATGCTTTTATTTGATCCGAATTATTACAATGTAAATGTAATATATTTCTGTTAATGTAATAATAATATCTAATCAAAAATATATTCAGTTCTGTATAACATCAGTATATATCTGTATAACAGTACAAGTAGTTCTGTATATATCAGTATAATAAGAGCAATCCTTTATCGGAAAATTATTATTATTATTTTTGCAAAGACCAGCCAAAGGCGAATTGAAAAAAGAAATCTCACTTGTTCAACTTTCTGTAACCCAACACTTACAAAATAGTCAGTATTTTGGTTACTGAATTTTTACGGGACGAACTATTTCCTGTTTTTATTGTCCGATGGTTTTGCTGGAGTAGGATGGGTAGGTTTTGCAAGCAGGACGAAAAGAAAGGTATAGAGGGGCTTTTGAAAATATGCCAGGATAAGACCGATACAATTGTAAACTCTGATACATTTTCGACATAAAACTAATATAAATACACCATGGTGTAGTATAATTTACACCCTATGGAATAGATTATGGTCTATGCCATTAGATTATATTATTATAAGGTACACCGAGAAAACAGTTCATTTGTGATAAGATAAAGCGTATATCTAATCTTCATTTGTTCAACGTAAATATACTAAATTGTAGCTCTAGCTAATCTAATTTATTTTACACTAAAATAGCGGTACATTTAGTTAGAAATATATTTATTTGGGCAAATTTCCTTTATCAAAAATAAATTTGTTCATTATACAATTATGACCACAAAATATATTTTTAAATTTAACAAATCTTGCTTGAGGGGCTACTATGATAGTATGAATAATTAAGGATATATTCTGAAAGTTTCAAGTTGATATATTTCAAACTTACAGAGATACAAAGCTTTCAGTCGCGCGGTTGAGGACGGCTACTGCTGCTACCTGCGCCCCTCTTCTTATTTCCCATGGTCTTCTTATGATTACTCAAAAATTGCTGACGGTAAGAAAAATTTAAAACTAGAAACTTGGAGTTTCAGTTTCCTTCTTTTAAAACTGCTTTGAGACTATTTTTCTCGAAGTTACAGCCCTTTAAAAATCAACTAGAAATTTAGAATTTTTTTTACATTCCCTAATATTTGTGCCTAGTATATTATGGTATATGTAGCTTTTTAGGTAGGTATTAACAGTTTTATTGCATTTTTATTTAAAACCTTCTACAGTCTCCAAACCATTATTTTTATCTACTTTATTCCAATTTTTCAGTTCAGCAGTCCTGATAAAAAGGTACCTTTTCGAAGAAATAAAGGGTGTACCGTTCTCTGAGGTGGAAGCTCAAGTCACGCCTATATGATAATGTTTTGCAATGAACATCATGTTTGGATTTGTCAACCGATTCATAAGTAAAATATCACGTTTGATTTTTGAAATCACCTCAAGATGGCAAAGGTAAGCAAGAGTTGGCGAACGTTTTTTGCTAAAAATTGTAGACTGGCTGGAATCATCAGTAGAATTTTCAGATCCTGTGCGACAGAAATTAGGGGGTGGACCCAGTGCCCCTTTCCATGGTAGCACAGTTTAACTAAAAATCGTAAACATGTAATTATGTAAATAATTAATAACAATCTAATTTGGTTTTCTATATTTCATTCATAGTTTGTTATTTTCTTAAAAACGGTTAGCCCCTAAAGACCTTAAACAATTTTTAATCGATTCAGCATGAAGATATAATCAAAGAGCATGTATTATTTTCGCCATTATGGTCTTTGTTAGTTTTGGTCACATTTTTGGTATCACTGGACAACTGTGCGTCATGTTAACTTTATTCCACTATTAATATAAGAACAACCAGGTGGTAAAATGACGTTGTCGCTAGATGTATGCACCCTGTTGGGTGTGAATTCGGTGTGGAATCTTACAAAAAAAGTCAGACAATATGCAAACAATTGTGATCTACTTAAAGACCATGCTAAAGTCCTCATTAATTCAAAATATCTAGCTAGGCCTATCATGTTTGTGGTTTCAGAAACAATACTAGGTCTCACGATAGTTTATATTCACCAAATTGACGGTATATTTGCATTTGTAATCGTCTTTGATATATTCACTCAAATTATTTAAAAACAGTTTGCCTGATTGTCATTTATTTCTCAAAGGTAAGCACTACCATGTACCGTCGTTATATAGGAGCACTTACCGATTTTAATTTATTATAAAAATAAAGTTTAATTCAAATGAATGGCCAGCTTTGGAGGGGTATCTGGGCGATTTACCTTACGGGTGAAATCAACGACAGCTTTTAAACTTTCCGCCATACTCCCGACGTTTTAATCCCCGGGAATATTTGTGCGGCCTAATTAGTCTGCATCAGCGTTTTGCTGTGAAATAAATAAGGGTCATCGAGATATTTTTAAGCTACAAAATATCTATTCACAGCGAATAATCCTGTTTGTTTCGTATTTTCGGTACAATCATTAATTTCGGGGAAATTCTTGGAAAGGCTCAACTTGGTATTCTAGGCCTGTTTAATCAATAATTATTATTTCGAATTGAAAATTTGATAATTAAATGTATGTTCCTAAATGATAATACCCCATATTTGTGCGATAGAAGTTTCACGGTCAGATACCAAACCTTTACTTCTAATTATTTCTCTCCTTCATCGGGTGTACCTCAAGGGTCGAATTTGGGGCCTCTTATGTTCCTGGTTTGTATCAATAATCTTCCTGAAGTTATATCGTGCCAACAGTTATTATTTGCAGATGATTATAAACTTTTTACTGAAATATCTTCACCTTCGGATTGCTTTCATCTCCAACAATGTTTCAAAAAATAAAACCCGCCACAGGTAGGATTCGACATTTGTCCCGGACCGGAACCGAACGACATACAGCTGTTTCGAACTTATTAGTTCTCATCAGTGCCGTACACGGTACACCGATTCAGGACAAATGCCGAATGAACTTTATGGCGTATACATCTTTATCGATACGATCTCTTTCAGTAACATATAAGTCGGAAATCGAGAAAGGAACCACCAAACCGCCAAGCGGTTATCAAAGTAGTTCCCGAATAGCAAATTTATTACATAATCGCTCTAGGAAACAACTACTCCTCGGGTTAAAACCCCGCCAGGCATTGAATTATACCCAGAAGCGATCCTCGACCCCTTTCTCGTGTTTCTGCACGATCAGACAAGGTTTCAAAAAATAAAAATAAAACCCGCCACAGGTAGGATTCGACATTTCCGACGATTTCCGACTTATATGTTACTGACAGAGATCGTATCGATAAAGATGTATACGCCATAAAGTTCATTCGGCATTTGTCCTGAATCGGCGTACCGTGTACGGCACTGATGAGAACTAATAAGTTCGAAACAGCTGTATGTCGTTCGGTTCCGATCCGGGACAAATGTCGAATCCTACCTGTGGCGGGTTTTATTTTTATTTTTTGAAACCTTATCTGATCGTGCAGAAACACGAGAAAGGGGTCGGGGATCGCTTCTGGGTATAATTCAATGCCTGGCAGGGCTTTAGCCTGAAGAGTAGTTGTTTCCTAGAGCGATTATGTAATAGCTTTGCTATTCGGGAACTACTTTGATAACCGCTTGGCGGTTTGGTGGTTCCTTTCTCGATTTCCGACTTATATGTTTCCAACAATGTATA
Organism: Rosalia funebris; assembly: GCA_037954035.1. Lineage (NCBI taxonomy): Eukaryota > Metazoa > Arthropoda > Insecta > Coleoptera > Cerambycidae > Rosalia > Rosalia funebris. The sequence continues at coordinate 12,969,194 of JAZFAV010000034.1, read as the reverse complement.
AATAATATGGCGTCATGGTGTGAGCTACATCGTTTATCCCTAAATTTATCAAAATGCAAGGTAATGACTTTTACCTAGAAAGTCAACTTTATTTCTCATGATTATGCGATTAACGACCACATTATTGGTCGAGTTGAGTTGTTTAACGACCTAGGCATCATATATTATGGCTTCATTTACCGTAATTGTAGGGAGTTTTTCGAGGTACGTGCCCTTAAAGCGTTATTTTTTTCTCTAGTGAGATCTCGCTTAGAGTATGGTTCTATTATATGGTTTCCTTTATACAATGTCCATTGCCAAAGGCTGGAGGCAATTCAAAAGAGGTTTCTTAAATTTTTGTCTTTTTTACTGGATGACGTATGTATCCGCCTCGAGGCTGTTGCCACTTACAACTCTTGGACAGATTTAATATTCAATCATTGTCTGTTCGACGCAATATCTCACTAATTAAATATATGTTTAACCTTCTAAATGATAAGGTTGACTGTTCTGAATTGCTTAGTAAGATTAACTTTAGGGTTCCACGTGGTAATGTCAGACATTAGGCGCTTTTATATTGTACTACTCCTAGAACGAATATATTAGTGTAAGCTCCTGTATTTCTTATGTGCTCACTGTACAACAAAATTGCAGCGAATTGCGATATATTTAACGATAGTTTAAAGTGTGTTTGCAATTACGTAGCTAATATAGGTTAAGATGTTCTATGTGGTATATTGCATATGTACGTAAATTGGCGCTGTATTGCTTAGGTTTATTAATTGTACTATTTGACATTCTTTCTCTTTTTTGTTATTTTACTTATTTACTGTAGAATATATCTAGTTTATTCCTGTAATTGGGATTTTTTCCTGTTGAAATAATAATAATAATAATAATAATACTCGCCTTATTTTATATTATTACATAACTGTACCTGTGCAGTGAGTACTTACCTCACGCACAACACTGCTTGAATATGCAGCGCGATAATAAAGTTTTGTATAATATTCATAATTTTGGAATTAAATGATTTTTGAACCACTCCAAAACCTTATTTTTTTAACTGACGTACAAACTTTATTTTGTGTTTAAACTGTGACATAATCATAACCTTTTTTTTTAATCGAGACTCCCTTTTTTTTTGACAAAAATACATTGCTAATATTACATAAAATTACTAATTATAAAAGTACATGACATTGCTAATTATAAAAGTACATAAGTATACCATATAAAGGATTCACTATTTACAGTTATTAGAGTTTTTTTTTTTTTTTTTTTTGAGAAAACTACGAGTTTATTTTTGACAACCATTTTAAAGTTGTTTATAATGTCCTCCATTAACGATATCTAGAGCGCCTATATATACTTTGTATTGAACGTTCAATAATTTTCCGGTTGATATTTTTCATTTTTATTTGAATTCATCGCTATAGATCACCTAAATTATTTGGCCCATTAGAATAGACCAACGATTTTAAGCAATATGACAAAAACAAATACAAGGAAGTGAAATCAGGTGACCATTTATTTGGTATTCGTCGGCCTAGCCATTTACCAGGATAATATGAGCATAATATATGGTTAAGAAATGGTTCGACTTAAAAACCAAAAAAAAAATAAAATAAAAAAGATTATGAAGTGTATTACTACGCTGTATTCTTATACTCTGAATATGATAAACCTATAACAACTTAATGTCAGAATTAATTTCATTATAAGATAGCACACTCGCTGAATACGTCTTATATATCGTATTATAAGACATCTGTCGCATTTGAGTGATATGGATACACCTCATCTTTAACCACCCTCTTATAAAAATTAAAGGATAAGATGAAGGTACAATGGAGAATACTCGTATTATCTATACATTTAATTTTAATAGCGAATATTTATAAAAAGACATTTAATATTTTCGGGTCGACTTCTTGGGCGTTTTAGAAAAAAAAAGGACGTTACTCCAAAAGACAAGGTTACAGTCGACCTAGATCTACAGACGAGAGGGACGACAGGTACATCCATCACTTGACTTTGCAAAACCGTAGCGTCACTGAAAATGAGATAAGGAATTTCTTAAGGCAAGTCGGAAAAGCTTCCATTCCCAGTAATACTATAATAAGAAGGCTTAATGAAAATAACCTTAGGTCCCGACATCCTGCCCATAGACCTCTTCTTACCACAGCTCTCAAAATAGCCAGGCTTCATTCCGCGCGGGAAGATGTGAATCATGCTTTGGAAAACTGAATAAAGGTTGTTTTTGCAGATGAGGTGAGAGTAGGTCTCAAGTCTTCTGATGGTCGTAATTTCACGTGGAGGCGCCCAGGATAGAGATACACCCCATGCTATATGGTTTCCCAGATGGCATTTCATGGTGACTCATCTGAGCGGGTAAAGAGCGGTAATCTCGCTCGGCTCGCAAATACCCCCATCAAGGTCATTACGCCTGCCAATGAATATTGCTGGTGATGGCTTATTGATGTTGGGGTGGGATTTCCTTCGACGCTCGTACCGAGTTGGAGGGAAGGTCTCTAAACTCGCAAAGGTACTTAGAATTGAGCCTGGTACCTGATTGAGCTTGGAATCGAGTGCTTGGCGTAGCCACCAAGGAGTCCAAATTTAAATCCAATGGAACGTGTTTGGGACCAACTTTAGAGACGTATACGACGGCGGGAGCGAGGTCCTAACACCCTCGGAGAATTGGAAAGTGCTGTTATCGAAGAATGGGAAAATATTCCTCAGGATTTAATATTTTCCAATCAATGCAAAGACATTTAACGCACGTGATTCATGCCAGAGGTGAGAATACTCCCTATCAAACACAAAATGGTGTTTTCTTTTAAAGTTCTTTTATCGAAATTAACTTTTTTTTCATTCGCAATATACTTTCTTTTTTGTGAGTGAATAACATTTAAGTTTTAAATGACTTTCTTTCAACCAATGAATAATATTTTTGATGTGCAAAATATGAATATACGTATACATTAAAAATTTTCAGATGGTACAATCATTTTCTCCGACAGTATATTTTGCAAGTAGTATTTGTCTTATCAATATAATAAAACTCCAGATTTATGCGACAAAGTCACCGAAAATTGGACCTCTCGAATACGTGCCACCAAGCAAAGCCGCGGCAGACATTTGGGCGACGTTATATTCCATACTTGATGCCATAAAATATTCTTTCAAATAAAAAAATATTGAATATATATCTCGCACACAACTTGTTTTATTTACATTTAAAAATCGAGCATCCTTATTGAAAAACCCTTTAATATAAAAACCGCGACGTGGTAAAACGATGTGTCGTTATATGTATTCGGTGTGTAATTTTACACCAACTTTCAGGCAATATGAGAATCTACCTCGATGACCAACGTTAAAATTCTCATTAATCCAAAAGATTTAGCTAATCCTATCACATTTGTGGTAATGGTGACACCACTAGGTCTCGCAATAATTTAAGTTCACCAAATTAAAAGCATTAATTTTTTTTATTTAATTTGCACCTGTAAATTGTGTTTTGGAAAACTGGAAGAAATTTCTCTTTAAAGATGAGGTGAGAGTAGGTCTCAAGGCTTCATATGGTTGTAATTTCACGTGTAGGCACCCAGGAAACAGGTACGCAGGTTCCCCAGATGGCATTTCATGGTGGCTCATTGATGTTGGGATGGCATTTCCTTCGACGCTCGTACCGAGTTTGTTGGTGTGCAGGAAAGGTCTCTAATATCGCAAAAGTACTTAAGAGATAATTGAGTAATATATAGTGCCATTTGCGTCCTGTATTGGTGAGAGATTCTTGCATAATGCAGGAAATGTCGGTCCCATAGAGTACGTATTGTGGATGACTACCTGATTGGGGTTAGAATCGAGTGCTTGGCGTGGCCACCAAAGAGTCCAGATTTAAATCTAATCGAACATGTTTGGGATTAACCTAATCGACGTGTACGACAACGGAACCCAGCTTCTAACACCCTTGGGGAGCTGCAAAGAGCTGTTATCAAAGAATAGGAAAACATTTCTCAATAATTTATCAAAAATCTTTTACAATGAATTTAAAGGCATTTAACGCACGTTATTCGTTCCAGAGGTGAAAATATTCGCTATTAAACACATGATGTTTTTTTAAAGTAAACTTTTTTTTCTTTCACTCACAATTTAGTTTCTTTTTTGACTGTGACTAGAGTCCCGCCTCGGGACCCAGGTCAAGTCCCGAATAACGTCATCAAATGACGTCATAGGTAGGGTTTCGGGACTTATATTGCGCCCCGACGCGGGACTCTTATCCGGTCCCGAATTTATAAGGAAAACCACACCTTCGTTAGTTACAGATATTCACATACATGGTATACATGGTGTCCGAGTTTTAAACATCCAAACTTCACAGCCATCTAGACAATCTCAATCTGAGTAAAAAAGTTCCTATTAATATACCTATTACCTGGCTTCCTAAGGGAGATACAGGGTGTTGAAATTCAACATTTTTTTTTTATTTTCATTAATACTTTCCGAAAAGATGGAGATACAGTTTTCAAGTTTTATACACTTATTTACGGAAGCAAGACTAATATATCCTATTGTTTTCGTGGTCAGTGATATTCTGGATGTTCATTTTCTGAGGTCCGGGCAAGATTTCAAAGACTAGAACTTTCTCGTCGTACGCCACTGACGTGTGTCTATACACTATTTTCAAAGCGTGATATATTCGCAATATTTTTTTCTGTTGTAAGTTTGTGATATCTCAAACGGTTTTCGAGATATTCTAATTTCATTGCGCTTGCTGCAAAATTTTTGCACATAACAGAACAAAAACGCGAGCAAAATGTTTTTAAAACATTTTAGATACACTTAAAGTCAATAATTGATGCAAAATGTGAGCTTATAATGCGCAATTGTAAGAAAAATAAGTTGACTTTCTAGTTTCCCTCAGGAATCCAAATAGATATTTTTGAAGACACAATTTTTGAGGAAATTAGTTTGAGTAACCGAGTATACTCTAAGTGCATCTACTACATCTAGGCAAAGATCTACAAACATGTTTTATTAAGGAATATCAGTCCCGAACCTATGGCGTCATTTAATGACGTTATTCGGGACTTGACCTGGATCCCGAGGCGGAACTCTAGTCACAGCCTTCTTTTTTTTTTAATAAATAAAATTGCATTTTCAAATTACTTATTTATTTTTTCAACCAAAAATATTTTTCATCTGCAAAATATTAATAAACATAGATATACTAAAAATGTTCAGGTGGTGTAATAATTTTATCCATTAGTACATTCTACAAATAGAAATGATATTTGTAATAAAACTATTTGTCTTGAATGAAAATCTTATGGGAAGCAATAACAAGGTCTGTGATAATATAGAGCTCCTGTTTACTATCAATAAAAATTATTACTTTTCCGTACTCCACTATACGCGGAATAGTAATGTAGTCGTGTAAAAGAAATTCTGTCTGTCTGTCTGTCTGCCTGTCTGTCTGTCTGTCGTTGTTGTTGTCGACATTTATTCTCATTAGCACGATAACGCAAGTAAATCCTGTCGGATCAATCGGGTTTTGAGTGATTCTGATCGGGGACGTCTCCCAGAAGACACCTATTGATTTTGAGGTGGATAAGACACACTCCACCCTGTCCATGGGTCATGAGAAAGCATGATGGTGGACTACCTAAGTATTTATTTTTGTTAGCACGAGAACTCAATTAAATCGTGTCGAATCGATCGGGTTTTGACTGATTCTGATCGGGGACGTCTCCCAGACGACACGTATTAATTTTGAGGTGGATAGAGTACGCTCTACTGTGTTCATGGGTCATGAGAAAGCACAATGGTGGACTACTTGAGAAATTGTTTTTGTTAGCACGATCACTCAATTAAATCGTGTCGGATCAATCGGGTTTCGACTGATTCTGATTAGGGACGTCTACCAGACGACATCTATTGATATTGATGTGGATAGGATACACCCCACCCTGTCCATGGGTCATGAGAAAGCACGATGGTGGACTATTTGAGAAAAATTGAAAAAAGTAAAACTGTCGCATAAAACAAATATTCTGCACATATTTGTTGGTTTATTGTTTCTCGGTCACACTTATGAAAATATCAAAGTGTTGTATATTATAAATTTCCGAAATCCAAACTTATTGGAAGAGTGGAAATTTTGTTTTGTTTTGAGTGGTGTTTATCAATATTAACCATTATCAATCCCTTGATAGTGACTATGATTACATATGAATAATCATATGATCATCTCGATGATGCCAACTCGACTGAGTAAATGTGAGTAAAATGCAACTCAATGTAATATGTAATATTTCTTTATAGTAGAGTCATGGAAGGATATATTGTTAACACATACTGTATGTAGTCTCTTTAAAGATAAAAAAGAAAATCGATATGTATTTTCCAAGACACTATCAGTTAGTGGTGGAGGAACTAATATCTAGTCAAGGAAATCGCGATAGTAATAAATAATCAGGAAATATATGTCGAAAACATCCTTCTACTTCTCGCCATAATTTACTTCACGTTAGAAAACGTATATACATAACATAGAGGGATAGCATCGAACGCGGAGCTTTAATATTCAATTCCATTTAAAGAAGACGTACGCAATCATGTGGCTGTCTCGTAGACTCAATGATATACCCGTTACTCTTCCCTGAAAAGGAATAGCCTATAAATTTCTCCTAATATTGACATTTTGTTAAAATCTTAATATAGGTCGTTAATGAAAAGTAAATAATTCTTCTAAATAAACAAACCTCCACATAAATTTATGGTTTAGGATTATGTTAACGTAAAAAAATGATGGAAGTGAGAAGATTTTTTTTTAATGCAAGCACTTACATTAGATGCACATTTTGCCAACCAAACTGGCTTTGGATTGATTATAAATCAAGGAGGTTATTATTAAAATCAAAGATAGAGTACTCAATGTTAATCATCTTCTGATAATACTAATCTGTATAAAACGTATGTTAACTATATTGTTTTTAAATGGTTTTTTTGACGCAAAGCTAATTTTTCATGATTATATGCACGATTCAAAGCTTCCCAAGTGACTAATAAGAGAAAACAGAATTGATCGAGGAAGCCGTTACTCTGTGGTAGTTCATAATTCCAAAGCAATTGAGTAAAACTACTAAGTATTATACCACTATATTTGCACAAAGATCGTCTGCAATTTAAACACTTTATGTCATTATCAAATGGTAATTTAACTAAGAATGAAATACAAAAGTTCGGTTCCAATAATTTATGTTATCCAACTAAACATGTAAGATGTAAGTAAATAAAGAATAACAAATAAAAGTTTATGAACATAAACAGGTAATTAAGGTTTACAGGAAAACATCAACACTTAACATCAAAGTAGTATTTAAACCCCAACAAAAGCTATCAATTTTTATTTATACCAAAGATGAAACTAATAAATATGAAAAATCTAGAGTTTATAGGTTAAATTGCTCGGAGTGCAATAGAACATATTATATAGGACAAACTATACATAATTTTAGAAGTAGATGCCTTGATCACAATAGATGTTTCAGGTTACAGAGAACATTCCACTTTTTCTAATCATATCTTAGAAAGTGGACATAATTTTCTAGATATTAATAATATGAAAATTCTATACTGTGACAGCAAAGGTTTTGAACTTAATTTGTTAGAAGCATTAAAAATATATAAATACAACCATAATGATAATTTTAGTTTTTTTAAATGATCAAGTAGATATACTGTATTCTCCTCGTTTGACTGTTACCAAACTTAATTAACCCCTGTATAATATTTCTTAAAAATATTTTGGGAAACTCCCACAATTTTATGATCGGGATTCCAGCATATTATAAATACATTTTCCTGTAAACTGTAATTACCTACCTACCTATTTATTGTTATAACTCTTTATTCTGTTTAGTTGGATAGTATATATTATATGAACCGAACTTTTGTATTTCATTCTTAGTTGAATGAAGTGTTGAATTTGCAGTCACGATTTTTGTGCAAATATAGTGGTATAAAACTTAATAGTGTTTTACTCAATTGCGTCAAAACAAAATACTATATCAATTATACATGTTCCTATTGAGTTCCTACTGGTAGCATAACAAGTAATTTGAATTGTAAATATTAGAAATATATTCCAAAGTAGTAATAGATAGTACCATTAGATACTAGTCCTACCCACAGATTTTCTATAATGCTTATTCCTGAGATCTGAAACGCGTGGGTTAATTAAAAAAGATTTGTACTTTGGGTCATTCTCATGTACAAATAGTATTAACTAAAAATATACATTTATAGTATTTTTCAAAAGTACTAAGATTACTTAAATAAATACATGAACGTATACTTTGTCCCCTCTATAAAATTCAAATTACCCACACTATTAACGGCACCATTCCCAAACTACACAGAAAAAATAAATTGTACGAACCAAGTGACTTTTCTTTGGCTTAATTCGATTAAAAGGATATTACGAGTATTTGCTCGAATATAAAACGTTAGTGAAGCCTCCAATTTTGCTAGAGACCGATACAATCCTTAACAATGCTTCTTTGTTTCTTTATATATTGCATTGCGTTTCTTTGGCATTGTTTCTTTCTGTATTCAATTTTTATTCTAAATAAATGAACAGTCAAAAGTGACGTTTATATTTCGAGGCAATTTCCGGCAAAACACAATAATGGAGATCTTCCACAACAGCAGACAGCTACTGTGGAAGAACCTCTGTAAAATAAAAATTCACTTTGCCGAGAAAATTTTGCACGATGGTGCTCTGCCATCCACTACTACAGTTTCGTAGGTTTCGCTGAAATTCTGAATACGCTTAATGCCAGTACGACATATACGAGTGGCATTACAATTAATAATTGTAACAATTGTGCAATCAACAACTTTAATGTTTCTAAATAATGTTTGTTTAGTTTTTATATATTTTTTCATTAAATAAATAGGAATGTTCTTATTTTCATGAAATAACATGTATCACATTAATTTCACTTACAATTCAGACATCGTCAAGTAAATTACTTACCGATGTGTTAGGTCTAGCAACCAGTGAAGATAACATACCTTCTTGTCAACAGATATTGTAAATAAAAAAGCTTATTTTGTAATGGATCGAGAAGATAATCCGCGGATATTGTTCTGGAAGTGTGTTGATATAGAAGAAAACGTAGTTCAAAGACGGATGCGAGAATAAAGGATTATCTTCACCCTTAGATACAACACAAATATTGTTCTGCATGTACATATCTAATAACAATACTACAGATTTACTTTTTTATTTTCCATTTGCAGGTACTACAAAGGAAAGTTTCTTAGACGGAGAACATTTTATGTGCATATTAAGAAATGGTAATATGTATATTTAACTATATAAAGAGTGGGGCAAAAGTAGGTAACCCATTTGAATTGCTTCAATTTTTGAAGTGAATACTTCTTTGGCGGCGTTCTGATATTTGACGAGAATGGAGAGTGAATTGGAAAAAATGTAACGTTTCGAGATTTCGCTACACGAGAGAGAAAAAAGATATAACGTAGAGAGAAGGAGAAAGAGAGCTATACATTTGGTATACCTAAAACACAGGCTTCGTTACAAGACAGAGTACACAGATATATAACATAGAGAGAAAGAGAGCTATACATCATATATATCAGTTTAGGCTATCCGCGTCTCCCTTTTGTGCGGTCCTTCGTCTTTAACGCCCATTCATACGCTAAGTCCAAGGTCTAAGTTGCTTGAAGGGGGAATAGTTTAGGAAGCATCGTACGAGCAAGAGAGAGAGCGCCACGTATTAATTGAATACTAGGCAATAGAAGAAAATATAGTATGGCGCGCATGCGCGCGAGTACGTACAACTCTGACGCCATACGGGAGTGGAGCAAGAGAGAGCGATATAAACTCAGTACGAAGCGATAGAATAGGATAGATAGATTGTCGCACATGCGCGCGTTATAGATGTACGCGTCCAGACGCTATATATTAATAGCTGAAGCAGCACGCGTTTGTACCGAATATTTATCATTGTGTTTTGTAATTATTTACGTTATTTACATCTGTGTTCTGTGATTATTTGAGAGTATCCTTGAACCGTTTAACTTGTTAAAATCTAGAAGATATAATATATTTTATTCATCGCTCCCTACTGGTTTACAGCCACGCAGGTGCAAATGCACTTGGAACAGGCGAAGACAAAATCCCTTTGATTCTCGGGGGAGATTTCAATGTAAATTTCGGATCCAATGATTCTTTGACGTTGATTAACTTTCTTCGAGAAACATTTGGTCTGCTTATAAATAACAACCCCAAAGAATCAACAACAAAATCCGGAACAACAATAGATGCAATTTTTACACGTTATCTAGAAAATATCGAATCACGAACATATATTTCATATTTTAGTTATCACAAATCAATCATATCAGTATTACCAATTGAACCACCAGCCGATGATAGTGTAGATAATGAATAAACCGAATATTTTTTACACAAACTTTATATTGTTATATTTCTTTTGAAATTATCCCTCTCTCTTTCCCTCTCTCTCTCTCCCTCTCTCTCTTTCAATATCTCACTCTTAATCTCTCTCATTCTCTATTCTAAAGAAGTATTCATTTCTATCACGTGTACTGTGCTGCACATGATATATATTTTTTCATTTTTTTAATTGTTTCCATTTTGTTTTAGAATTATATAAGTTGGGAAATTCTTAATTGAGCATCTATCAGTTCCCCAACGTACAAAAATTGTCGAATTTTATTTTCTAAAGTATCTTTTTAGAAATCCATAATTTTAACCCGGCGTTAACATGTATGCACCAGAATTTAATACCAGAGATGTACCCACTAAAATAACAATCCGTAATGTCGCTTTTTGCTTAATTTAAAGAAATGAGAAGTGTAGAGATAGATCTGAAACAGGTAGATCACGTTCAGATAGAAATCCGGAGAATATCGAGCGAGTAAGGGAGAGTGTAAATGACAACCCCTCGAGTTCAACAAGAAGACGATTAAATGAACTGGAATTGACCGAGCCTAGCCTGAGACGAGTATTGAAACTTTATTTACACTTTTTTCCTTGCAAAATACAACTAGTTCATGAAATTAAGCCTTAGAATAAATAACAGCGTCTCCAGAATAGTGTAGCTCTTCAACAATTATCAGAAAATCCTAATTTTATTCATAAATTATGAGTGAGGAGTCATACTTTCATCTTAACGGACATGTAAATAAACAGAATATGCAATTCGTGACCACCGAAAATCCTCGAATAGTTCAAGAAAAAAGAGCTGTATCTAATTCGTAACTATTTGGAGTGGAATTAATTCAAATTCGGCCATATATTTTTAAGGATAATAATGGTTAATGCAGAGCATTACCAAACATTGGTTAGAGAATTTTTATTTCCAGTTTTACAAAATTCAGAGACCTTATGGTTTCAGCAGGACGGTGCTACATGCCACACTGCTAAGCAGAGTATTTATTGGCCTTTTAAGAACTATGTTTTTTAATAGAATAATTTCTCGAAATTGTGGCCTGAACTGGCCTTCAACATCACCCGACTTCTTGTTGTAAAAGAAGGTTTATACAAAAATAAACCGTGGAAACTTCTGGATCTGAAAGATAATATTAGAAATGTAATTCGGGCAATACCAATAAAAACTTTGACATTAGTGATAAAAAATATAGTGGTTATTGCATGGCTATATGAAGAAGGAGAAGAATATGGCGGTCGGAAGGACCTACAAGACGTTGTTTGTCACAAATAGATCTCCAAGGAGTATACCTTTTGTAATCTGAGAAAATACTATATTGAACTTATTAATTTCAAGATTTCAAAAATAAATTGTTTACCTACTTTTGGCCCACCTTGTAGATAGGAAACGAACTAAACACATATCATTCTAATAATAAATTTTCAAGGAAACAATAACGATAAACGCTGGGTGTCTGTCATTCTAACAATACTAGCTGGCTGACATCTATCACTATATTATTATTCTTAACCGAATCTTGCCGAATAATTGACTATAAACGAAATATTATACAACAGTATGAACAGTACTGGGATACGTATTATTCATTTCATCGCTATTTGCAAAATAAAAAACTCTCTTATCTTGCCGATAAACGGAACAGTCTACCTGAGGCTAGCCATAAAGACAAGCCACGGTATGAGATAAGAGCCATTTGAGACTTTTTACTTGGCAAATAACGATGAAATAAGCTATACGTCTTAGGTATGAATTCTTAGGTATGGGCCAATGATTGTTGGGTTTCAACCGAGCATTACCGAAGTGTCATTGACACTGACACACTATTTTACAACAGCATACACAGCACTTATAAAATGCAATCGAGCATTCTTACCATACGAGTTTTCGTCAATTTAACCTCCATCCCCTGTATTTACCTTCATCCGAAAAAAATTACATGTTCACAAAATCCGACAGGCTTTCTTACATATATCGTTGCAAAATCTAACCTTTTGTTTGGATTACAAACGATTTTCATCCCGATACGTATCCTTCACACCCAGCCTATTTTAATTTATTTCGTATTGTTTTCGGTTTGACATCTCCTTGTGACCTTTCGCAACTTTCCAGCAATATTAAAGATGGATTCGCACGGATTTATTTTCTCTCAAAACTTTTATCCCTCTCAAAATAAATCGTTGTTCTCTGTCGCTAAATTTCAAGGGCCTATGAGATCTGTGAACATTTATCACAGATTTAAGTTTATATTTTCTTTACAGTATAGTGAATAGTAGCATATAGCATTTTCCTAATAGTATCAGATTTATTTAAATGATTTTTGCGTAATTTAAAAAATATATTGTAAACTTATAACAATGAGATTTTCCCTTTCTCAGACGTCCATGAAAAGCGATTAGTTTGGATATTTTTCTAATTAATTTAATTAGATTTTCAGGTATTTCCAAATAAATCTATTCATTAACCAACTAGATCCTACGCTACTTCCTCGCCTTGTACTCTAGCGATATTTACAAATTGTCATATACAGGGTGTCGCAATGTCTTTTGCAGGCAATGTATCCTTTATTTAAAAAGACAGAATTAAAAACTATTTTAAATTGTCCAAGAAACTCATTCTATTGCAAACTGAAAACTTTCTAATTTTGTCAACCCTTAGGAATAATCACTCCCAGGGATCACTCCCAGGCTATTATTTTTCAAATTGTATCACTTTTTTATATTGAAAATGAATGCCCATTTCAATCCGAAATGAAAGTATACTATACTTAATATTTTAAGTACAATTCTCCATGGAAAAATCAATACTTTCAAATTAGTTTTTTCTACAATAAATAAAATGTTTTAGTTGGTTGTTAAAAAAATATAAAGATAAATTATAAGTAATAACTATTATGTAAAATATAAGATTATACCAAGAACTCCCTGGAACATAATCATCCTGGGCACATATCTTCTTTAAACATATAACGAAAGAAAATGTATACCGAATCCTTTCCAACTTTAAAACGTTTAGAACTTAAGCGATCAATTAGAACTGATGAAACTGCAACAAATCTTCTGAAATACGTTGTCATAAATCAATATTTCTATTCGAGTGGCAACTGAAGGGATTGTAGTGAATAAAGGTCCTGTACCCAGAATACTGCACACAAGTACTGATTTTATTTCTTACTACCTAATGCACGGATTGCTACCCATTGATTTGAACTTAAAACTACAATTTATTGCTCTAATTTAGGTATGCAAACCTGGCCAGACTAGGGACCAGGGAAAACCTCTATGGACCAGAACCTGCAGTGGGAATAAGTCGGAAGCTGATCAGAGACCGCATCAATGGCTGGACAAGAGACCAGCACAATAAAAGATGGAGAGGAGTAACGGGTTGTCGAATAACCAAGCTCTTCATCGAATACTCAGAGATTGAGAAATGGGCCCAAGAATTCATTAAATTGAACAGGCACAAAGCCAGAACCCTGGTGGGAATCATAACGGACCACCATAGTAGCCTGAAGGCATATAAGCACAAGCTGAGGCTGACTGATAGCCCGGCCTGCAGGTACTGTAAAGAAGGCGAGGAAACCTCGATTCATCTTCTTTACACCTGTCCTGCACTGGAGGAGAAGAGGTATCTTATATTAGGGACCACTGTTATCCTAGAGGTAGCCAGGCTTAAGGCGGGGGACGTGCCTAAATTGCTCCTTTTATGGGATAGCATTTTTGGATAATGACCCGGATAAGAGAGGATCGCCAAGGGACTACCCATGCGATCAGTGGCTGATGAGGCCCAAACCTATATAATATATAATAATAGGTATGCAAAAGCAGGAGTATGCAAAATCAGGAGTATGCAAAAGCTTTAGATAAAATTTGTAAGATTGATAAACTGATGAAAGTCACTTTCATCATAATAGTGACACAAACAGGAATAACACCCATTACTGGTCAAACGAAAAACCCTATTGTTTCCAAACAGTTTAAGATTTAGAGTATAAGCAAACGTGCTTCCAAACAGTTTGAAATATAATTATTTAATGTGTGTTATTTAATTAGGCTACAATTTTATGAAAGTATTTTCCGGAAGATTCGTAATAACATTCCAAAAGATATTATATATTTGGTTTTAAACTACGTGGCGTCCTCAACGTCAAAATAATATTTTGAAAGAAGGAGGCTTATTAGTAACCGACGCCCTGCTCTCCGCAGACTAGTCAGAGCCGTGCCGTTCATCCGTTAATTCTTCAAAGAAGAAAAAGGAAAATCCCAAATTTATTACGCCACGATTTTGTAACGATCTATTTTTTAAGGAGATATGTAAATCTAGAGCAAAAATTTAGGTATATTTTGAGATTTTTCTGAGTGAAATAATAAATGAATCGAAATTATGTGTGCATTTCTTTATGAAACTGCTAATGAGCTATAAACCATGTTATTTTTGCAGTGATTAGTAACAAAATAGTCGCGGCACAACATTTTTCCGTTGACACCCTTTTTCGGATGGTCCACGGGTGGAAATGTATACTCGTGAAAATTTTGCATTGGAACAAAAAAAAATAATACAGTGCAAAGTTTTCAAAGGTATACTTACTTACACTGCACTGAAGAGACTCAAGATAAGGTCGAAACCGGTCTGCAGTTAGTGATATCCTGAGATGGAAGACACTTTGTATCTTCCTTGTGGTTTCAGAGCGATCTGAAGCACTGTATTTTAGTGCTAACTGTGTTAGATAAAATATGGCAAATTTCGCCATGTAATTCAGCGCTCGTCGTCGGCATGTAGCCAGGAGAATAGCTGTTTTGACCTAATTTGTTTAGTCCTTATTGTATAAGGCATTTGCATATGGTGTGTAGGGAGTATAATAATCTCCCCACTTCAGTATTTTAAAAAAAAATTAACTTTTTTCGATTATATATAGAATAGCTGCAGAAATACATAGGATTTTTTATACTTTGATTGTTGCCAAAATGGCGCATTTATTAAAAAATAAAAAAAAATTCAGATAATATTATCAGATAGTTATTTATAACAAAAAAAAAATGCAATATAACACAAATATCCTATGTATTTCTGCAGAGAAACACGTAGGATTCTTCTAGTTTTGATATACTTCTAGTTTTTATGTACAGTTAAATTTTCAAATCAATTTGTGAAATTTGTTCGAGCTATGTTTCCTCCCAGTTCAAAAAACGTGGTTTAGAGAAAAGTGCATTTATAATATTCAATACTATAAAGTAATAGAAATCTCTTATACACCTCTAATCTGCGATGTCTGCGCCATATAAATAACCTCTCACATTGATATTCTGCTTCCTGTATTCCCTCTCTGAGCACTCCCAAAATGATCCGTACCTCTCCAAGGTAAAGGGCACTAAAAGCTAAAAAAGGGGAACCGAAAGTGGTTGCGGGAGAATTCGAAATTGGGGTACTTTAAGATTTTTATCGCCGATAGTATTTTGGTATATCATTTTTAAGATCCCTTGGTACCTTATAAGCAAATATTAAAAGTTTTTCAAAATTGTAGAGTGGTTAAAATCCTTAGGTTATTTAAATTTGTTCTCGAGGAAGGTACAAAAGCTGGGTCAACTAAACGCGTTTTTATTAGAAATATACTGTTTTCTCGCTGCATATATCCCCTATAGACTTTCGGAAATCTCTAAAAACTTACGAAATTGTATAATATTACACCATATATCACAATAATCAATTAAAAAGAAAAAACGTGCGTAGCACAGAAGAGGCACATTAGCATTTATACTTCTGAACAGCCTACGTCTGTGTCGCGACACAAACTCATATTTATCGTTTTCTATTTATTTCCGTATGCCTGTAAATATATTTCTGCGCGCTTAGTCTACGTACATCCATTACCCATTCTTGCTAGAGACGACTTTTAGTGGAAAAACCGAAAGTGACAAGTGATCAGTCATTGGTTTAACGCATACTCAGTCTTAGGGAGGTCAATGGAAGGAGTGTGATAGAAAGAGCGAGTGCTAAAGCACTTGTGAAATATTGGTGGAAGATTACTTCGAGATTAAGTTGAACAGACAAGTACAAAGACACGGGAAGTCATTGGTCTTATGAAACACTAATTCGTTTCTTTAATATAACAGTGTTCATAAGACAAAGAGAAAGACTATTTATTAAATGATAATGGGGTATATCATAGAGTGTGCAGATATATACGAGAAGGCCATTAATATGAAATTTTAAAATTGTTCAGTTAACCACAAATGGAAGTAATACCATTATAGATGAAATAGTTAAATATGGTCCACGTATTTAGGACCACATATTCCCATAATATATATATGTATATAACATTAATTATAATTTAAACCCCTCCCCCTCCCTTTACCCACTATATTTTTATGATTATAAAGAAATAGATTGTAGAACGAAATCAATAATATTCATCTAGAGTCCTGGTTATACTATACCAGAATATTGAAACTGATGAAGCAGCAAAATTAGCAGTACAAGCAAACAATACAGAGAAACTTTTAATAGGACCAAGCGACAGTCAATAGGAAATCTAACCAGAATTAAACATTTGGAAGTAGAGGGGCACTATTTGTATTTTTAGCTTCTATACTTTTGGCGATAAAGCCCCATCCTTTGCCACTGTGAAGCGCTGGTATGAGTTTAATCGTGGCCGCCATTCGCTCACCGACGAATGTCATGAAAGTCGTCCAAAACCAGTTGTTGTGCCAGAAAACATTGGTGCTGTGCAAAAACTGATAATGCAAGATCTATACTCACAGTATGTCATATGACATACTGTGAGATTGAGGCAACCTTAGGTATTAGCTCGACTAAAATATATAAAATATCGCATGATCATTTAGCTGTAAAAATGGTTTGTTCTCGTTGGATCCCACATAATTTGAAAAAATGCCAAGAAGATGCTGGTTAAAGACGTATATAACATTGCAATAGGTAACGAATCATGTATCTGCGTATGAGTCGAAAAGTAAACAACAGTCAACTGTATGGGTGTTTCAAGATGAACTAAATCCAACAAAAGTTGTTCGCGCTCGAAGCACTTCGAAACACATGGTCGCCTGTTTTTTCGGAAGAACTGATGATGTGGCAACAGTGCCTTTAGAGGAACGTAAAACGGTAAATTTTGGATGGTACGAACCATTTGTTTGCCGGAAGTCTTCGATGAAATAAGGAAAACAAACAAGCGCTGTCGGATCATTCTTCATCATGACAATGCGAGCTCTCACACATCTCGTCTATTGTTCCCGAAAGTCAAAAATAAAGTACGTAGACAACGATTTTCCTCGGCAGAATAAACCGTTGATGCGTTCAAAAATCATGTTTTGGAGATATCTCAAACGGAATGGAAGAAATGCTTTGACAAATGGTTCGAACGCATACAAAAATGTATAGATCATGAAGGAAAATATTTTGAAAAACGATAAAGTAATTTTCAATGACAAATTAAGGTTTTTTATTATTAGGCTTAAAATATAAATAGTGCCCCTCTATGGCAACAAGAATAAACTGTATGAGAAATATATTTAAGACAAGTTAAATAAGATATACACTAGAATAGAATTACAACTTGTCTGCGAAACATATGTATTACACCAGTTTACTGTTACTCACATCTTAACAGAATGTCCTAACTGGCAAGTTGCTAGACGATAATACAAAGTAAGTAACATACATGCTATTCTACGGAAAAATATGGAAAAATCAAGAAAATTTATTTTTTAATAAGAACTTTATTTAGTAAAATATCATTAAAAACAACAATAGTTAAAATATAAAAGAAAATCTATGTACCTACTAATATATTATACCCACTTTGTTACTAATCCTTTCTTCATGCATTTTTTTCAGTTTCTCTGTCATATAAAACAAAGAAGCGTCCTGGCAATCCTCTGTGGCCTGAGTGTAACTGTTCTTATCCCGACCCAGTCTTGATTAATGACCTAAATGAGAAGGAGAGTAGCTGCTAATAACCAATGCTGTTGATACCCCTGTGGATAAAGAACAATAGAAATCATTTTGTAATGAAGTGTATCTAGATGCAGGCCATTCTTACCATCTTGTAAGGCAGTAAATACAGTCTGCTGCTTTAAATGTTATATATTGCTATCTACACCTGATTTTTAATAGATATCTAACCTAAACATTATTATTGAGCCATCAACTATCACTCACAACGTTTGGATTTGCAATAGAACTGAACTACATTAACATCCATAACGATTTTAATGAAATGCAAACACTCTTCCGCGAAACCGCGTAATATACTTGCTAAAAACATCCGAGCTCTAATTAAACTAAAGCTACATTTGCATATATATGACAATCACTGGTAGAATAAAAACGTGTGGGTATTTTTTACCCTTCGAAACATGACAATCGCAAGGTTGGGAAAAAAACGTCGGAAGCTGTTACATAATTTTATTAGTTGAACACTGACTGTAAAAAAATATATTTATTACTTAACATATCGCGGGGTGGACAAAATTTGTCCATAACCAAAGAACAGTAAAATGTACAAATAAATCAACCATCCACCGCTGATTTATATTAAGGCATATACATGTTAAATGGAAATATTAAACATAGATATCTGAAGAAACAGCTATTACCGTTTGTCATTATTAGCCAAGTTTTAGAAGCTGAACAACTATTCGTTCAACAAAATGGTGCTCCTCTTTATGGTACACCTCACATAAGGAAATATGTAAATCAAATGCTGCTTAATAGTTGAATAGATCAGTAGCGTGTGACACATGGAAGCAATGGGAGTAATGCTTCCATTAAAAATATTGGTATAAATTCGTTCGTATTAAAAATCTCATAAACTCATACTAGAAAGACATATATATTTTCATTTATTCCTGAAATATTGAGATTGTTAATGTTCTTCTTTCATTCTCTATAAATTAAAACTTATATTTGCCACGTCCATATTATGCTACTGAAATACGAATACCTCTAGCGCGAAATAGTTTCTTATAATATCGATGTCCGAAACCGTTGGTTAATTCCCGCTGATTGACTTCTGAACATGACGCAATTGGAAGCATTTTAAATCCTTGAGTCCAGTCCTCTTGTATAGTTTACTTCATCGCTATTTGCCAAATAAAAAATCCCAAACGGCTCTTATGTCATACCGTAGCTTGTTTTTATACCTAGGCTCAGGTAGACTGTTCTGTTTATCGGGAAGATAAGAGAGTTTTTTACTTGGCAAATAGCGATGAAATGAATAGTAAATGCGGACAGTAATGAATGATTATCAGTAACATATAAGTCGAAAATCGAGAAATGAATGAAATGAGTCGAAATGAAAGATTATGTAAAATAGAGAATAAATTTCGAATTTCTTGGAAGCTATTTGAAAAGCAATTCCATGCGTTAGAAATTATGTGAAATGGATAGTAATGATATTATCATCAATATCGAAGTATTCGGCTCTCCAATGCAACTATAAATTGCATCGAACAACAGAGTTAGATAAATATTTAAAAATGTAAATAATAATAGCACAAGGATTTGGATAATATGAAATTAGATCTTTTTAAGAAGTTTTTTCTATAAAAGAGTAAAAAATAATAATAACAAATTTATGTGACCATTCTTTTCTAATACCGTCTACAATAGTTTTTCAGAACGTTTTATTACAGATGACGCATCGCATATTATTAATTTTGGCCTTATATATCTCATGGTTTCTACAACGTCTGGCCATAATACATACTTCTAAGTAGTAGCACGCGAGTCCCTGTCTTCATAACTCACATTCACTTCCTGCCAGGGCACCTCATGATCGGCATTGAATAACCTAAAACGCAGTTACGTGTCAGACAAACATATTATACTGTGTCCCAAAATTATCAGCAGTATATGCGGTACTGGAACAGATACAAACATAAATCTGGGAAGAGACTGGAACCTTCGATGCAACAAACATAAGAGACAAATTTTCCTCGAACACCGAAACGTTACACGTGTCCTGACGCGCATTTCGCCAACCAAAGTGGCATAATCAGGAAATGATTAAAACTAGTCTTAAGGATCTAGGGCAAAACTGGTCGATCTCCTATTACAAAGATTAGTTAGAACAATTAAAAGTGCGTAAAGTTATGTCTGACCAAAATAAATTTCCTTGGTTATATGCTGCGTGATGTATTAGAGACAGTAACTTTGTGTAAGCTTAAAACAAATAATCAACATTAAAGGCAAATATCATTACGTTGTTTACCAAAGTCGTAAATTTCCACAGAAAAATACCATAAATTACTATAAATGTGTGTGTACATATTAACTCTACTCATAATGAATAAACAAAATATAATAAAATCACTTCTTTTCAACGATATTGGCGATTTAACTTAACAACTGCAAATGCTGCAGAAACTACAGAAAATTTGTAGTGTCATAAAGAGGACTAAGATGTTATTAACGATTATTCTTGAATACAAGTTTTTATTAAGAAAATACGCAATAGGAAATCTGAAATGGATTTAGGAAGGAACGTTTTTAAGTTTCGCAGTATTGGGTTTGAGTCCCAATAGAGGAGAGTTGAGCAGATTCCCTGAGTATGGATGTAGTTGTCCTCGTCTCTATGTATAATATTCCTCTCTTGCAATATGAGGCTTAGAAAGAAGGGGATTTCCATATACCCAAACTTTAAATTATATGTATTTACAGAATTTCAAAAAAAGCTTGACAATAATCTATGGGTCAGTTTAACAATTTGGTGGCTTCAGGTTACCCCAACAACACAAATCTCGTTAGTACCTACACAGTTTGAGTTAGAAATATATTCCGACTCATCTAAAACAGGCTGGGTTTTTTTTTGGGGAGGAGAGGGCTCCCGGGTTTAGAGCCATTCAGAATCAAAATCCCATATTAATTATCTGGATCTGTCAGCGGCATTTATGGGTTTACAATGTTTTGCAAAATTACAAGAAATTATGACATTATCTTACGCCCTGACAATACCACAGCTATAGCATACATAAACCGGATGGGGGTACTAAACTTTGCGGTTATTACATGTCTCGCAAAGGATTTGGGAATGGTCTGAATTTAGAAATATCTGGAGATATGCATCATATATTCAATATACAGATAACATAGCAGCAAATATTTGATCCAGATCAACTGCTATTGAAATCGAGTATAGCTTATATCTATCAGCCTTTAAGAAAATAAAAGACTATTTCGGTAGACCAGAAATAGATTTATACGCTTCAATATTAAATTTCAAATACTCGACCTCTATATAATGAATAAAAGACCCAGAGTCTATTGCAATTGATGCATTCACTATAAACTGGTCTGGGATATTTTCTGTGCCTTCCCACCTTTTCCATTAATAGCAAAAACGCTAAGAAAAATATTTGGTGATAAGGCGACAGGTATATTAGTGGTACCTCGCTGGAAAACTCAATAGTATCCCCTTTTCAATAGTCTACTAATTTCTGACTCCATTTACTTCCAGCCCAAAGAAAACTTATTGTTATCTCCTTTCAGATAGCCAGAGTCATCCATTGTGGGCATCTCTTGCCCTGGTTGTAGGCACATTATCAGGAAATCCTTCCTCCAAATCCTTCCAGAGGAAGTTATAGACACTTTGATTTCTTCACTCAGCAATAATGCCATTGAGCAATATAATGCAGCCCTTAAAAAAAATGGTGGACTCTGCGTTAAAAATGCAGTAAATTTATTTTAGGTAACAATCAATCAGTTTTTTTTAATTTTTTACAAGAAACCTTTGATGAAGTTATCAAATATGGCACACTTATTTTTTCTGAATAGCTATAAATTTAATAATGTTAATACAGATTGATAAAAAGTTTCTTGTCCGCTTTATGAAGGGTTTTCAAACAAGGGCTAATATACTCAAAATATGGAAAACCATGGGACTCTCAAGTGGTTCCTATACACTTAAATTCTTGCTATCCTTTAGATAAATTAACCTTTAAACAAATAACTCTTAAAATTGTTACTGTAATTGCACTCAGTACAGAACATAGATTACAGACACTTAGTAAAATAAAACTGAATCAAATTATAGAGTTAAGAGACTTGAAATAATGATTTTTGACATTCTTAAAACATCTAAACAATCGTTTCTTCAACCGAAATTGATTTTACCTAAATTGTCACATAATCCTAGAATATGTGTAGTGTCAAGAAATATGGGGTGAATAATAATCCGATTTTCGTTATACCCCAATTTATTTAAATTCTCAGAGATTACAACTGAATATCTGAACAGATTGGCCGATTGGCGCGTATATCTCAACTATTGAATGGTCGGTCCCTCTATCGAAACCGCGCCGAAATCTGAAGTCATAGTTTACACTACATGTCTCGTAAAATATTTGATTGAATATCAACAATTCGGCGGCGGCTCGGTCAAGATTTCCCCAACTCGATAAATGAAGAACAATGGCAACAAAATATTCGAAATAAATGACTAAAATTCTGCTGGCTTCACAGTAGCTTCTACCCTAATATATTACATAAGGAAGACGACTTTCTTAAGAGGCGCGATAAAATAATTATTTATCACTCACAGAAAACCCTTTCGTACAGCCACCACAAACAGACCCCAAGACTTTTTATCAAGGTGGATTAAGAAAACTATGGAAGTAAGTGGGATTAATACGAAAAAATTTTTGCGTGCTCTACACGACATCCTGCATCATCAGCGGCTTATAGGTCAGGGATTACTATCGAGACAATTAGATCTAGACTCTGATACTTGCTTTAGATTCTACAATAGACCCATTGGTATGTATATTTCTGTATATACATATACATATGTATATATGTGTATGCATAAATATTTATATAAAATAAAAAAAAATAATAATAATATCTACTTGTAGCTAGGTAGTTATAGTTATTCCTTTTTCTAAACGTTTATAGGTTAGAATTTCTGGTTGTTGATTGTTGTCGTAGACCTTTATAAAATGCTAAAACATATTTTTGATACAGGTATAGGACTAGAACATCGCCCATTTCTATTTTTATTCTTTCAACATCTACAGGGTGTTCTATGAGGACATGACCAGGAAGTATAATTTGAGATTAAACGACTTACCTGTAAGGAAGTTCAATCATAATTATACGACTGGTCCGGTCCGAAATAGAACACCCCCACCTCGACCAAGCGTCCTTTCTTCCTCAGTTTTTCCTACCCCAGCATTCGCTATAGATATCCTAAAAATCGTAATGAAGTGGAATCGGGATGAGTGGAGCGAGTTATGGTTTGTTTATCTTTCAACAAATAGTGAACGGATCACATTGGAATGCGTTACTACAGGGTGTTCTATTTCGGACCGGACCAGTCATATAATTATGATTGAACTTCCTTACAGGTAAGTCGTTTAATCTCAAATTATTGATGATAATCTGACTGAACAACCATAGTAGTTTCTTTACATTCTTTCATTATATCTACATCAAGAATAGATCTAAGAAAATTAAAAACAAGGATTATTTACTGCTTGATGAGATGATTCTACTCATGCGATGATTTGTTTCCATAGGATGTTTTTTGAAATGGGGACAAGTTTGAACATTTAAAAAGAACACATTCTATTGTTTCTAACACAGGGCTCGGCCTAAAGGTTTGCGAGATCAGAAAACTATTGACGCCCTAAAGTTGAAATACTCGTTGAGCTTATTAGAACGCTATATGATCTAGCGTATCCCAATAGTGAGCACAGAGGGTTCATATAAAGATTCATAAGGATTATATTAAGGTAAAATGAGCGAAAACCGATCTGATGGGATACTTTCAGGAAATTAGGAATATTATTGAGCTCAAGACAACAATAAAGTAATATAAAAGTGCATAAAGGTCTTACAAATCTTGATGTAATATTTCATACCGACTTCATTGATTTCGTAACAATTGCAGATGGTAGGTGAAAAATATATCGATATCATAATTATTCTGTTTTATAGCTTTATAATTAACTGCATTGTTTCCAACGTTTAAAAATGTATAAAACCGGTCCACGCTTTCTGGGTTACATTACGTCATTAATTTGAAATAAGGTATTACATACTTCTCTTTTTTTTTTTGAATAATTTATTTACTGTATTTTTCTAGTACGTCTCTCCAATGCAGCAGTAATAATGATATTCAGTATTTTGTCATTCGCAGTAGGAGAAAGAATTATGATGCATACATATCACCACTTAAACTCGAAATAATAGGAACATAAGTAAGGCTAATTTTTATAAGATGACGAGTATCATTTATTGGAGCTACTGTGCTACACAGTAATGGAAGAAAACGAGCAGCTTTAACAAGTCATAAACCGGCGTTTCAGTTTACTGTCGCATGGTAGTAAATAAAGAAAATCCTACTGATTGCTTTATGTAACTACTGCAGACGCTAAGAGAAAAGAAAATTCGCGTTAAAGAACCGAGTTAGTGGACTTAAAAGTATTTTTGTATTTTTATATCAACAACGCAATAAAAAATGATATTGATTGATATATTTCGGTTATTCTACTGCTTCCATAAAATTTTAAACAAAAAAAATTAATCAACCGAATACCGCTAACGTTTTTCTGAAGTAAATTGTTGTGTTGGTTTTATTTTGTTGTTTGCTTCGTTGAGGAAACTTTTATGACGAGTCGGAAAATTAATGGCAAAAATTATTATCGTAGAGAGGAAATTCATCTCGAGTAGGAATGTATTTGGCATTTAACAAAGGTGTGTAGTTTCGTTGCCCATAGCGATTTAGAATAAACTACCAGAGAATTAAAGTAGCGCATTAAAGAGAGATTTAAAACTGACTAATCTCAAGGGTCGTTATGTATGCTGTACACATTGTACAGCATGTTATAATAAGATTTAAATCAAAAATTTAATAATTTTGCCCATGCCCATTTCTGACTTTTTTGTTTATTTCAACTGGTTGAGCTAAGACGTTAGGTGAATACATACCTCGGCGGTGCTTTTTGCCTTTTTGATCATTACTTTTTATAACTTCAAACGAAAACTGTTTTAAGGTATTGGTTATCACTTGCTTTATTGTTGACATATATTTATCTCATGGGACTCGTTCTACCGCTGAAACTTGTAACCGAATCGTATTCGTTACTCTTCTATTTTGTGCGTTTATTACTTTTCTGCAGTCAACTATACGCGGAAAAGTAATGTAATCGTGTAAAAAAAAATTTTTCTAGCGTCTATTTTTAGTTTTTCGGCATAAAAACAAAAAAAAATGGTTTTTAAACAATTTTGTTCGTGTATATTTGTTATCGTCGTTGTCGTCGTTGTCGTCGTTGTGGTCGTTGTCGTCGTTGTCATTGTTATCGTCGTTATCGTTGTTGTAGTCGTAGTCGTTGTCGTCGGCATTAATAAAATTTCTTGTTAGCACAATAACTCAACTAAATCGTGTCGGATCAACCGCGTTTTGACTGATTCTGATCGGAGACATCTCCCAGTCGACACCTATTGATTTTGAGGTGGATAAAATACACTCTACCATGTTCCTAGGTCATAAGGAAGCACAATGATGGAATATTTGAGGACTTTTTTTGTTAGCACGATCACTTAATTAAATCGTGTCGGATCGATCGGGTTTCGACTGATTCTGATTATGAACGTCTACCAGACATCTATTGATTTTGAGGTGGATAGGACACACCCCACCCTGTCCATAGGTCATGAGAAAGCACGATGATGGACTATTTCAAAAAAGTAAATCTGTCGCATAAAACACGTATTCTGCATTTATGTGTATGTATTTTTTCTCGGCCACTCAATTTAGAGATAGAGATGTTCTACGTGCGGGAAAGTCCGTTTTAAGGTGTTAAAACTTTTATCTATTTATTTATTTTTTGTAAAAAAAAGTGTAAGAAAATTTGTAGGAAGTTTTTTACTTCTGATCCAATTTTTTGTGATTGAACTTTTCTAAAAAATGCATAGTTTTACGTATAAATCAAAAATAATGCTCTAGAGTGTTTTTTTTCCATTTGCACAAGAGTATGTCAAAAAAGAAACCGGTTTTCGCCCTCTAGTGGCAAAACCGTGCGACATTAAAAAAACAAAAGAACAAAATATGTCGAAAATTCTTATATCTACAATTTTGATCTCTTGATATTTTTCTCTACAATGCATAGTTTTGGCTTAAAATCGAAAAACAGCTCAAAAATAATTCAGCGCGCTCTAGCGGCGCAACTAAGCAGAATTTCAAAAAAATGAAAAAAACAAAAATTGTGGAGAATCGCAAAATCTACAACATCAAATCAGATCATGTTTTCCCAAAAATGCATAGTTTTTCAGAAAAATGCAAAAAGCCGAAAAAACGGCAAAAACGCGTATATATATATATATATATATATATATATATATATATATATATATATATATATATATATATTAAAAAACAACCCTTTTTTATCATGCGCTAGGTGAAAAATATGTTAACACAATCCTAACACAACTTTCTGTATATGTCGCTTAGCTGTAGGAAAAATTTCCCATAATCAGTGATTTTTTTTCTAATTTAAAGGGACTATATTCAAAATTCATAATATGCGCTGTATAATATATTCAATACATTATTCTATTGAAAATATTTGTCCTTAATGTAATTTCTCATACAAACTTAAGATAAACGTAAATCCTTAGCGCGGGACCATGAAATCCCAACAAACATCTGAATAACCGTGAGAACAGAAAACACGACCGGGAAGGATTTTATACGAATTTTCGTAACATCATGAACTGCGAATAATTCATAAGGCAGATATTTTGATATATCGAGTGTTGACGGTTTCAATGCGTCAGGATTTCCAAAGCAGTTTACGTTATCCCCAATCACAGCCAGAACGCATGAAGACTAACAAAATAATATTTCACGTTAAACTTGTTTCGAATTTAATGTCTGTCCTGAGGTATACAGCGAATATGTCAAAGCACGGTCTTTTTTGAATGTTACGGCAAATAAATGATCGTTCATTGAATGTCGATATTGCTTGATGGCGACTACCCACGTGATGTGACGGCACGTACTGGATTTCATAAATCTACGTTTGATATTTAATTTTCTCTGTTACATTCCTCGTAAAAAATATCTGACGTATTTTACGCGAAATGAAACAGAGAAAATTACATTACTCAGAGCGATTTAAACGCTTTGAGCATAAGTTGAGAAAATGTAATATATATAGTCCGCAAAAATATGGAAAGATTTTCAGAGCAACAAAATAAAAATAACAAGTAGTCTGGTTACAAAACTACTCAACGGATATTTGAAATTTTGAATGGAAATGTCCTAAACACTATACACCAAAAACACCAAAACACTATACACTATAATCAATGCGCGTTTCGCCAACAAAGTTAGTATCATCTGGAGATTATTAAAATTAATATTATGCTAACAATCCTATTTATACCTAAACTATTGTTGGGGTTCAGTGAGCCCTGATCGTCACGGTTAAGGCTCATTGAGCCCCGACCGTCATGATTAGCGCCCAGTGAGCCGTGAGTAACTAACCAATAAAGCAATCTATGTGGAATTGTCCCTTTGTCACTCATCATCATCATTGGTGCTACAGCCTCGACCATCTCAAATGTCCTCTGCCATTCCTGACGATTTTGTGCTCCTGCTCTCAAGTTGAGGACACCGATACTTCTGGCATCCTGTGTTACACCATCGGCCCATCTAAGCTTTGACCTACCTCTCTTCCTACTTCCTACAGGTTATATGCTGAGCACTTTTTTAATGGGGTTTGCTTCACTGGCTCGGGCTACATGTCCTGCCCAGCGCAGTCTGTTTAGTTTGGCCGCTGTGGCAATATATCCTCCATTCGCTTTGTTTTTATACAGGTTATATAGCTCGAATTTATATCTGCGCCTCCTTGACCCATTTTCGCATACGGCCCCGAAAATTTTTCGCAGTATTTTCCGCTCGAAATAAAGTAGGGAAGTTTCCTCGGCCTTTGTGATGGTCCGCGCTTTTGATCCATATAGCAGTACAGGGATTACTAGGGTCTTGTATATTCTCAGCTTTGTTATTTGTGACAATCGGTTATTGGAGAAATACCTGGAAAGGCCATAGTAACATCTGTTTGCCGTTACTATGCGCCGTTTAATTTCTCCCGAGATGTTATTGTTTGGATCGACTTGAGTACCTATATAAGTGAATTCCCTGACTGCTTCAAAGTTGTGATTACCAGTTACTAAGTTTTGTCCTGCGTTACCAGCTCTTGTCTGAAAAGTATTTGACATGTATTTTGTCTTTTCGTCGTTTGCCTGTAGTTCCATGGCCCCCGCTGCCGTTGCTAGGTCTAAGAAAGTTTCTGCAGACTTTCTTACCGTTCCTGTTATTATGTCGACATCGTCTGCATATGCCAAAGTCTGGACTGACTTGTGAATATTGAATATTGTTCTAGTCTCAAGATTGGCGTCTCTAATGATTTTCTCCAGGGCTATATTAAATAGCTGACACGCCAGCTCATCCCTTTGTGTATTTCGAATGCTTCCGATATGTCGCTCTGAATTTTAATTGCGGACGTGGTGTCAACCATGGACATTTTAGACATATTAGCTTCTTTGGTATTCCGAGATCGTTCATGGCTTCGTACAGTTTCGGCCTAATGATGTTATCATATGCTGCTTTAATATCGATGAAAAGGTGGTGCATATCAATGTTAAATTCTCTAGACTTCTCTAGGATTTGTCGCAGAGTGAATATTTGGTGTGTGGTTGAACGGCCTGGTCTGAACCCTGACTGATATTCCCCGATGTGGGCTTCGGTGAATGGTTTTAGCCTTTAATTTCTTTCCCTCTGTCACTATTCATACTATTTTTACACTATTCAATTTTTAAACTTTCAAGTGCATCTAGCTGTCTAGTATTTGTTACATTCTTAATTAATCTTAAGTTGCTAATATCTATTTTATGGTTGTTCTCCAAGGCATGTTGGGCAACACTAGATTTATCTGTTCTACCATATTTGAGAAGCGCATGTGCTCATTAAACCTGATTTGAATAGATCGTCTATTCTGTCCAACATACCTTTCATCCCAGTCGTTGCAGCTGATTTCGTAAATCCCAGACCTGTCGTTTGTGCTAATTTTCTCTTATGGATTGCCTGAAAGTTGTTTTAATTTATTTCTCGATGAATAAACTACCGTCATCCCTATATCTTAAAAAATCTTACCAATACCACGGGCGAATCGAGGATCGTAAGGAATAGGTACATATTTTTTTGGATGTTCCCTTTCAGTTTGATTTACGAAATCAGCTATGACTGTAAGCTTCGGTGATTTTCTCCTAGTTTTTAATTTTTTAAGTCGGACCATAAATAACAACGTTACTGCCTCATCCGTTTTTATTCGTCACCCTGTATATTATAGAATATTAAATACTAACGTAAATGGACAAATTATAACCTATATTAATAAACCAACGCCAGGAATAAAATATTTTATTTAATTATTAACGGAACCCATATGAATAACGTATAATAAAAATTAATGATTAGATACTTATGAATAGTATAAATAATAAATTAAAGTAATACATTGGGTTTGAAATCATTTGTTCAAACACTCTTTACCCCTGCCTTGTAATACCATGTAGTAAAAATTCTTTAGTATCATAGTCTCAATATAATTATATACCTGCCATCGAATATCTAAGCCTTATTTTATTTATTGCTAAATTTATTTGTCTATTAGAACATGTTTTAATTTAATTTAATTAATTATTCCATTTCTCAATGTGTTTTCTATACAAGTTATTTATTTACCTCCAATAAAATCTGGCTAACCGTCAGAATCGTAATATATGGTGGATGCGCTCGGTACAAATGTTTTAAATTGCCGGTACATATACTGTGACACTTGCATAGATCCACCTTGTGTGATTTGAATAAATAATTATAAATGTACTGCCATACAGAATAAACATTAATAGAATAAGGAGCAATATATTCAAGAATATATGGAAATCTATGAAAAGAAATTTAGTAGTAAAGTGAAAGGAAAACAGAACTTTTAATTATGTATTATGACATTGTGACTTACACTATATACGCTATAGCTCTACTAAGTAAGATGATAAAAAGTATAGCAAAAATTGTTTTTCAGTATTAGGTCCATTTTCCATTATTCTGCAATAACAGCGTAGATCATCTCTTAATAACTGTAATAAATCCATATTTCTTATGGAGTATCATTCCACTTTCGCAATATGACAGTTTTTAAATTTGCAAATGTATTATATCATATTCCATTCTGGAAAGCATTTCTTGATAAACATCTTCAAACGTTTTCTATTAAATTTAGATTTTGAGGCACCGGTGGCCAACCCAGAACAGTAATGTTATTGTCGTTAAACCAAATCTCCATGACAATTCAATCTCCATGCTAGAAAATCTGTTCTTCTAACAATTCCCGATACTTTTTTGCATTCATGCACTCCGATATAAATTCCTCGCGGATATAAAGAGTCCTCGCTCTTTTATTTTTTTTTTATTATTATTTAACTATGTTATTACGATTAATTTGTTAATGCCAATCTTAATATATTATTCGAAAGCTCTTTTCTTGCTTTACAAATCTATTTTTGTCAGTAACTTAATTATACTTTAATTTTAGTTATAGAAATGGACACTCCAGGAAAAGAACTGCGTTTTGTATACTATTAGGGTCAAGCAGTTCGAGATCAAGAAACAGGTCGAGACATTTGCGCCGTGTATGAGAAGGATGCTATAGCTGTGAGAACCGCTCAAAAGTTATATGAAAAATTCACACATGGTAATTTCGACCTACATGACACGCCATGCTACAATCGATTATCCAAGTTTGACAAAGACAATCTTAAGGTACTTCTGAAGGAGGATGGGCGTCAAACAAGTGGGGAATTGGCAGAGAAAATGGTCTGTGTTTAGAAGACCATTCTCGGCTATCTTAATCCAATGGAATTTTTTCAATATCTCAAAGCTTGTGTCACCCACGAACGGACCGAAAAGAACAAACAATAGTGGCTTACAATTACCGCTCAACATCTCGCCATATGTCGAGAAAAACGCATCAATAAGCAACTATTCCTGTATAAACACATCACGGGAGATGAGAAATGGTGCCTCTACGTCAACATGAAGCAAAACAAGGAGTGAGCAGCTGCTGAAGACATGTCAAAGCAACGGATAAAGCAAGACATCCATCAAAAGAAGACCATTATATGAGTTTTGTGGGACTGGGAATATCTCGTGAGCTGGAAAATATTTGAGAAAAACAATAGGGTCACAGAGAAATCCTATATTACCGAGATGTACCCTATGAATAAAGCCATTTAACAAAAAAGGCGCTACCGATAAGGCTAAGTTACCTTGATCCACAACACACGCCCTCATATAGCAAACATCGTCAAAGTCACCCTTCAAGAGCTCAAATGGGCGTTTCTTTAACATCAGCCGTATTCTTCTGACTTTGTGTCAAGCGTTTGTGTTGTTATCTATTCAGCTTGCCGTCCAAACAAATGAGGACCGTAATCCTGGACGACGATGAGTACCTCGAAATCTGACTCACAAGTTTCTTCGAGTCTTCACCAACTTTTCGACGATTTTTGGAGAACAAATGGCATCGACAAATTGGTCGAAAGCCGGGAGCCAGTCGTAAATAATGACGAAGAATCTTTATTAACCTTGATTAATTTGTTGCTATAATTGTTGTTATTTTTAATAAAATAAAAAAACATGGGAACCTTTACTCAACCTTAATACATCCATTCCAAGGAAACCGCTGGCTGCCATGTTTTACGTTTGGAAAATATGTTGGTCATGCATATCCCTCGGTAGGTAGTCACTCCACTTTTTTCCATAATTTTCTTCGTCTGTCTAAAAAGTGTTTTTAATCATATGACTACTGTTCAAATGCCTGGCTATTATACGACTTGACCAGTTGTTTTTTAAGAGGCTACAGCCACCTAGAAATATGAAAAAATAATCGATCTTCGGGATGAATTTTCTTGACATTTTTTAATTGAAGATAAATTCATTGCAAGTATCGTGAATTTAACGCAATTTAATAATATTTCAAACTGGAAGAGATATGCCCGCCGGAAGTGGAGCATCTATTTCTCCACCCCGTTTGCGGTAACCCATTTCCTACTAAAACTGATCATCTGAAATCAAAGATAGTAAACCACCAAAAAGTTAAGTGTATACGAAACATATTGACTATTGCAGTTTCTGAAAATTTTTCTTAAAAAAAAACTGCACATGAAGCTGAAGTACGAAAATTCGGTAAAAAAACTCTTATCATCGTAATTTGTTTAAACAATTTTGGCTATTTTCGAAAAATACCATCGTTGTTCTATTAATAATAGCTTTAAACGTGACTGTGTCAAATTTCAAAAGAATATGTCGATTGATTTTGGAAATATGACCGATTTAAAGGAGGTTCATCTTTCTTAGTGCGAGAAATTTTGTATACATTATTACAATATAGTAGGAAAAAAATGCATGAATCAATGATTCCAGTGAATGCATGAAACAAGTTTGACGTTGATTAGTTAAGTCGATCATTGTTCCGCTCCCGGCGTGGACACCCATTGAGGGGGCAGGTAACAGTATAAGCCGCGCTCAACCTCGAGGCTGAAAACTTGGTATCTCTGTAAATTTTAAAGATATCGACTTGAAACTTTAAAAATATATTCTTAAGCATTCATACTACAATAATATTCAAAAAAATTATCGTAAATTTTGAAGATTTTAGGTGGATGTAGCCCCCTAACGCTCGAAATCGAGCAATTTCTTCAATACTTATACTCTTTCAGTTGATAAAATGTCAATTGAAAAAATTAAAATAGTGTATTAAATTCATAATTCTTTATATAAGTATCAAATAATATAAGAATTAAAACTGTGCAACAAACATCTTATTAATTATTACAATGTCACACATTACTCAGGTCTCCCAGCGGTAGATGAAACATTGAATTACCCAAGGGATTAGAGGAAAGAAGAGACGATACGTTTACGGCCTATGCCCTTGATATTTTGGAATCGAATTAAAACGAATCCTCGCCAAACAATTCACGCCTCTCGATTATATCGTCGCTTGCGAGGTTTTCCACTTATCCGTTTATTTATCTCTAAACCAGTTAAGCAGATCACGTTTTCCTTCAATGGAAACCAATACATGTAATTTGACATACATTTGCACTTCGATATAAAATTGTATGAGGATCCGCGTCGACCTATGGGGCTTGAAATACGCAATAATTGTTTGACGCTTTTCGTTATTTCCACCGGTTCACGTCCGGTTTTAAATATTGTGGCCTTTAAGATAAATATAGATGTAACGAATTTAGTGATGGATTATAGAAAATATCATTAGCAAGGTACCAGGTAAATATTTCAATTACTAACTCAGTTTACGTACTACATTTGTAAATTAGAGAGGTGGCAAGTTGAGTGGTAAGAGAGACAACTTAACATTATTATGTCTGCAAGCATGTCTGCACTAAATTACCTATTCTTCGAAGTAGTCAGTATCTTTAAATAGTATAATAAACTCAATAATCCCTTTATCCGTTTAATAAAATTTGAGGAGAGAAAATGATTACTATTTTTGTTATATTACGTCGCCCAGGGGTAGCTTAATAATAACTAATCAAGGGGAAATAGTATTCTCTTGTTCCGCTTTATCGAATTTATATGCTACTAGGACATGAAGATCAAAAAATTGTTCCGCAGAATATTATTTTTATCTATAACTGCAAAAAAAATGTAAAACGGTGTATAAAAAGGAAATATAATCAAATGATATAAAGAATACAATGTTATACATCCCTTGTGATTTATACTGAAATATATTATTATATATAAAAATAGTTTGTTTATCGTGCAGTTCCTCTCAAACTAATTTAAATCAGATAGGTTTAAAAGCTGTATGCTCCCTTTCCAGTTTAAGCCTACACGTTAATGTACACCCATAAAATACATATAAAAGCACAATTCCCCTAAACTGTAAACACAGTAAACATGAGTTTAATTTTAATTTCTCATTTATTGGTATGGAACTGCTGGATAATTTATTTTTAGTTTTCCCACCATTTACACATTTACTAAATTATACATGTACCTGTTATAATAGTTAATTTTGTATTGTGTACAAAGGCTATTAAATAAAGCTTTGCAAAGTGAACTACATTGACGTTAAATTATGACTGAATTCAAAGCACTATTAAATTTACTGAACATTACGTGAAGCTGCGATATCTGTTTGAGAAGGAAATTGACTGTAACAAGGTATTTGTGAAACTTGTATTCAAAACACATATTATAGCTATACATAGAATTATAGATCTATGCTATATCTATGTCTATCTATGCTCGTTGTAATACTTCCAGATTAAATATATATATATATATATATATATATATATATATATATATATATATATATATATATATATATATATATATATATATATATATATATATATATATATATATATATATATATATATAATTCTGAGCAATGCCATATTTCTATTCAAGCGCCTAACAGAACAGTCTAGGTTTAGACTGTTCTAGAACAGTTACAACAAGTGGGTGTTGTGTCAATTGTAATACAGGCTAGAATATGGCTGCCGAATATATTCTCCCTAATTGATAATCATAGAAAGAGAACTTACTATTCTCTCGAAGATATTGTCCTTTGTTACATATTTCAAAAAATAAAACCCACCACAGGTAGGATTCGACATTTGTCCCGGATTGGAACCGAACAACATACAGTTGTTTCGAACTTATTAGTTCTCATCAGTGTAGTACACGGTACGCCGATCAAGGACAAATGTCGAATGAAATGTGCGGGATCGTGTGGGATCGTATCGATAAAAATACATTTTTATCGATACGATCTATGTCAGTAACATATAAGTCGGAAATCGAGAAAGGAACTATCGAACCGCCAAGCGGTTATCAAAGTAGTTCCCGAATAGCAAGGCTATTACATAATCGCTATAAGAAACACCTACTTATTTTTTGAAACCTTATCTGGTCGTGTAGAAATACGAGAAAGGAATCAAGGATCGCTTTTAGGTATAATTCAATCCCTGGCGGGGCTTTAACCCGAGGAGTAGTTGTTTCCTATAGCGATTATGTAATAGCCTTGCTATTCGGGAACTACTTTGATAACCGCTTGGCAGTTCCTTTCTCGATTTCCGACTTATATGTTACTCTGTTACATACTTGATACTTAACTATGAAATTAACACTTCCAAAAGTTGCTACAATTACTTGTAATGTACTGATTTGGTAAGACAATCAACATATGAAGCGTCGATGCACGCCCGTGTTTTGTATAGTCTTTGATCGAGATTTCATTTAGTAATAATTAGGGAATGGAAAATAAAGTCCACATAGGGTACATGTCTTAAGGTCTTAAGGTCTCTCGAGTATATATAACATCCATGAAAAAGTCTAAATCTAAAAAAATATACACAAATTTTATCAAGAAAATAGTTCTGTCAAGTTTTTTAAACGTATCCAACAATTTATGAAATTTTGCTAAGTAATTCTACTACCAGTTGAATATATTATACATACATGAGACTATAAGTATAACATTAATAACCAACTGAATTATCAGAAATGTGAAGCAATTCAAATAAATCAACAATAGTTTTCTGATGTGCAAAGATTAATAGAATCTTTTAAAAAGCAGTGGAATGTACAACTTGTCAAGAATAGGAAAAAGCGTGAGATCTCTGTGTATGCGTAAAAGAAAAGGATGCAATTTACGCGTGACCAGATCGAACTCTGTGTACATTCATACATACCCGATAGTCACTCTGCAAAGGTCTCAATGCGACTGAGTAACGACGAGTCCATTTACTACGTAGGCAATCCGATATCGCAGTTTTGAGACTTGTTCCTATTCTGACAAGCTGTAGTAAAATATAATAGATTCTCTTAATATAATTCATAACCTAAAAACTCTATGGCCAACTTGGCAAATACCACAGGACTTGTAGATATTGGTCTGTAAGCCTAATAACTGTGACCCCTTGGGGATCTAGCTGGGCACTACTTCTCCTATTTCATGTAATAGAACTTTAACGGTTTCATAAAAGTTCACTTTATTAGTTCAGCAGAGCTAATAGCTCTTGTATTTTCTTCGCCAATCAACGAGAATGTCAGACTTCATGCTAGTCTAAACATTAATAATACTTTTTCCTCTTCTTATTTACAAAATCTACGTGTGGCGTCAGTTGTCAGCCATTAAACTCCATATTTCTTAAGTCGACAGTGCCTAGTTAGACCCATTATTATTCTAATAGTTTTTCTGTTTTAGAGTAGTAAGTCTTCAGTAAATTTGAGTGTTCATTCCTTTATGAATGTTTCTGCGTGTGATACGCAGTCCGACTGAAAGGTATAATCACACGACGCGCGACGATATCGTGGCCTCTGATTGGTTGTATTTGCTAGCCAATCAGCGACAACGTCGTAACCAGCACAGCATAAAAAACTGTCTCCCGAGGTATCAGAGTTCAGTTTTCTCGATAAATGGCAACGAGACAATCTGCAAGAGTACTTTTTGGCAGAAGAAGAGACTAAACGAAGTTTTGTTTTCAATATGTGTAGTTTGTCTATAACTAGCTGGCGCCCGAGCAAGTAAGTAAAAAAGGTCAACAAATAATAATTATTCTGCAAACAGAAGAAACGATTATGTGATTATGCAAATGTAATATCCTTAGTACATTACTAAAACCTCTACAAATATTATCGCGTGTAGTAATAAATATTAATGAAATAAATAAATAGTTTTAAAACCTTAAAACGGACTTTTCCGCACGTAGAACATCTCTGTCTCGAAATTAAGTGGCCGAGAAACAATAAACCAACACATAGATGCAGAATATGTATTTTATGCGACAGTATTACTTTCTTCAAATAGCCCACCATCGTGTTTTCTCATGACCCACGGACAGGGTGGGGTATGCCCTATCCACCTCAAAATCGATGTCGTCTGGTAGACGTCCCTAATCAGAATCAGTCGAAACCCGATCGACCCGACACGATTTAATTAAATGATCGTGCTAACAAAAAAAAAATCTCAAATAGTCCACCATTGTACTTTCTCATGACCCATGTACATGGCAGAATGTGTTCTATTCATCTCAAAATCATTATGTGTCGTCTGGGAGACATCCCCAGCCAGAATCAGTCAAAACCCGATTGATCCAACACGATTTAGTTGAGTTATCGTGCTAACAAGAATAAATGCCGACGACAACGACGACAACGACAACGTCGACACACACACACAGGAAACATTTTTTAAAAACTTTTTTTTTTGTTTTTAGGTCGAAAATTCTAGCCATAGTGAGGAAGAGTTAGAAGCCGTTTATTCGGACATAGAGCAGGTAATAGTATTTGTGAAGGGTCATGAAAATTTAATAATAGTGGGAGATTTTAACGCAGTGGTAGGTGAGGGAAAGAAGGAGAATTTTTAGGTCCTTATGGATTAGAAAACAGAAGCGAGAGAGGTAGCAGACTGATAGAATTCTGTGAGAAGCACAAGATGGTAGTCGCGAATACATTGTTCAAGAATTACGTTAGGAGGCGGTACACCTGGAAAATGCCAGGAGGGATAGACAGGTATCAGATAGACTACATTCTGGTTAGGAAGAGATTTAGAAATCAAGTAAAAGACTGTAAGAGTTATCCAGGAGCAGATGTAGACAGCGACCACAACTTGATAGTCATGAAAGCTAGATTAAAGTTCAAAAATCTGAAAACCCAGAAGGATAAGAAACGTATAAATGTAGACATATTGAGGGATCAGAATATGAAAGATAAGTTCCAGGAGAAAACAAATCAATTAATAAATAAAGCGAGTAATGACGAAATCAAGAACGCAGAAACTGAGTGGGAGGGTATCAAGAATAGTCTAGATTCCGCGGCTACGGACGTTTTGGGACACGAGAGAAGGGAAGCTAGGAAGCCTTGGATAACGGACGAAATCTTAAACTTAATACAAAAGAGACGAGGCTACAGAAACAGACGAGACGAGGAAGGACTGAAAACTTATAAGTCAATAAAGTGGGAAATCATTAGAAGGTGTATAAAAGCGAAAGAACAATGGATAGAGGATAAATGCAAAAAAGTAGAAGATAAGCTTCAAGTAGGTAAGACCGATGAAGCTTACATAATAATTAAGAGGAACTTCAGGGATATAGGACCAATAAGTAGAAACGTTAGGAGTCAATCGGGGGACATACTGATCGGAAGAGAGGAGAAAGCGGATAGATGGAAGCAGTACTTAGGAAATTTATACGAGGGTCAGGAATTAGGAGAGATATTAGAGAAATAATCTAGCATCGATAGGGAAGATGTAGGAAAACCTATATTGAGGGAAGAATTTGAAATAGCACTAAGGGGGCTAAAGAACAATAAAGCACCGGATGTAGATAAAATACAGGCGGAAATTTTGAAATGTGCGGGGCAGAAAGTAGTAAATAGGATGTTTGAACTGGTAAAATGCATATACCAAACGGGCGAGATGCCGAAGGATTATAAGAGTAACATTATCGTTACTATACCGAAAAAGAGAGGAGCCGATAAATGCGAGAACTTTAGAACGATTAACTTAACTTCCCACGCGTCAAAAATCTTAACCAGAATAGTGCAGATGAGGATGGAAAATAGAGCGGAGGAAATACTAGGAGAAGACCAATTCGGGTTTAGGCGAAATAGGGGAACTGGCGAAGCTATTCTGGCGCTAAGAGTAATATTAGAGAAAACAATAGAAAAAGGAAGGAACGCTTATATAGGATTTGTATACTTAGAAGAAGCTTTTGATAATGTAAGATCGGAAAAAAATGTTCAAGATACTAAAGAGCGCGGGAATAAAGTATCGAGATAGGAGAGTAGTACACAATCTATACAAAGAGCAAACTGCTGTTATAGAAGTAGAAGGGGAAAGAAGGGAAGTAGGTATCAGGAAAGGAGTAAGACAAGGATGTACGCTATCACCACTAATTTTTAATCTGTACATCGAAGAGGCGATTAATGTGGTAAAAGATAGAGTGGATTTCGGGATTAAAGTACAGGACAGAAACTAAAAATGCTGAGATTCGCGGATGATATGACAGTATTAGCATCTAGTAAAGAGGAATTAGAATCAGCGTTGAACGAAATGGAGGAAGTGTTGACAGAGGAATACGGAATGAGGGTGAATAAAAACAAAACTAAAGTGTTAGTGTGCAGAGGGCGCGAGAGCAGAGCAAGAGCGAAAGTACAAATTAATAATGAAAGATTGGAGGAAGTTAAAGACTTCACCTATTTAGGAAGTAAAGTAAATTGGGATGGAAGAAGCGATAAATATATAAAACAAAGAATAGCGCAGGGTCGAGTAGCTTTTAACAAAAAGAAAGCACTTTTATGCTCGGGGGTAATAAACTTAGAAACAAGGAAGAGATTTTTGAAAACGTATGTATGGAGCACGGCGCTATACGGTTGCGAAACCTGGACGGTAGGGGAAGCAAGTAGGAAGAAAGTAGCAGCTTTTGAGATGTGGTGTTACCGAAGAATGATGAAAATACCGTGGACTGATAGGGTTAGAAACAAAGAGGTATTAGAGAAAGTCGGCGAGAAAAGAAGTATGTGGAAAAACATAAATAAGAGAAGAGATAGAATGGTAGGCCACTTGCTGAGACATGGGGGAATAGTCCGCAATATTTTGGAGACAGAACTAGGAGTGAAGAAAGGCAGAGGTAGGCCTAGATTAGACTACTGCTCACAAATAGTAAGGGATGTAGGTTGTAGCACAATTAGCGAAATGCGTAGGTTAGCACAAGATAGGAGAAACTGGAGGTTAGCGTCCAACCAGTCTTAGGACTGATGACCTCATGATGATGAGGTCGAAAAACGAAAAATAAACCAAAAAAAATGTTTGTTTATTTTTCGCTTTTCACTTTTTCTTTACACGATTACATTACTTTTCCTCGTATAGTGGAGTGTGGAAAAATAAAAAACAGAAATAGTAAAGAAGCAAGAAATATATATGATTAAAGCTCGTTGTTCATTAAATTTAAAAGCAAAAATGTTATAAGAGAAGTTAAAACTGTTGACGTTTTGATAGCGCCAATTCAAACACTTCCAGATAAAATTAGATATGTAGAACCATATTTAGAATAAACTGATGATTTCCCAAAGTTACACACATCTAAGGCCAAAGAGATAGATATGTAATCTTTATTTTATTGTAAAAATATAACTCATTATAAGCTTGAAATTGTTTTATTTTAGTTTGTGTGACACCCCATTCTATATACTACAGGATTGTGTAACTAAATAAATAAAAACAGATGAATATATAAAATAAAATAAAATGTGATATTATATCGGAACACATCCACCTTGAATAATTAAATTGCATCCCAAATTCGTAGAGTTTTAAATAGCTCTCGGCGAACTCTTTTTCGACTATATGTATCCAGTATATCAGATGTGTATCCATCCCGATTCTGTCGCCTAAAATAATGTAACACGATTTTCCGCCCAGTGACTTCACACTCTTGACTGGCGAAAACAACACCTGTCAGGCTCCTGCTCCCTGTACGCTCTCGGTTCGCTGGCACTTTATCATTTTACGGAACGTTTTTTCAAAGTGAGAAAATCCTGATCCTTGGTAACAAGAAAACGCTGTGTTTTATGAAACGCATCCGCCGACGAAAACATTGGAAATGGAAAAGACGAGAGAGGAAAAATGTTTTCACCTCTGATTTTATCGTGATTTATATAAAAATAATTGTCGAATGTGTATCTGTCATATATCCTGTCCTATAACATCGATTTTTTACATGACGTTCTATACGAACCTAATAGGTTTTGTTTAATGATGTTACGATCTAGTCTGACAAATAAAATTAAAACACAGTCTGTCTCCATTTTTTTTTTACTTTTGATTAAATATGTATTCAAACGTTGTTTTCTTTAGACGCACGCTATGTCCAGACGTGCTTATACCAGGGGATATCCAAAAAAACCGAACTGATGTTGTGGCGGCCGGAGTTTTTGTAGTCCCGCGTTCTGCCGCTAGGAGCGTATATAGCTACATTCCCGAATCAGTAACCTAAACGCCATTGCTAAAGAAGGTTCTGTTTGATTTGTGTGAATTTTTCAGCAAGAATTGTTAAAGAAGGTTCTGTTCGATTTGTGTAAATTTTTCAGCTAGAATTGTTTTGTGTGCTTGTCGTTTTTGCAATGGCTGATCTCGTGAACAGTTCGCTGCCATATATTTTTGCTTCTTGCTCCGAAAAACTGGCACAAAAACTCTTGAAATATTAAAAACTGCCTACAAGGATGATGGAAAAACTCAATCAAGTGTTTGAGTGGTTTTCTGGTTTCAAAAAAGGTGAAATGTCAATTGGTGACAAACCTCGCTCTGGTCGTCCGTCCACGACTTAAACCGATGAAAATATTTAAAAAAGTCGTGAAATCCTCCTGGAAGATGGACAACGGACCATTGAAGAAGTTGTGGAGCTGTCTGGACTTGGAGTTCAGTTAAACGAATTTTAACGAAAGATTTGGGGATGAAAAAGATGGCTGCCAAATTTAGCGCCTCGACTTCTGATTTTTGACTATTTCCCCGAATGAAACGATACATGAAAGGGAAGCGTTTTTCCAACGTTACTGAGGCGAGGAAAAAAAAAACGACGTAGACGCTGTTGGACGAATTTCAAAAATATTTTGAACAATGGAACAAAGTATTAAACAAATCTACTTGTGCCAGTGGATAGTGTTTTGAAGGAGATTGGAGGTTTTTTGTTTACAAATTAAATAAACTAAAAAAATATCATGTGCCGCACAGTACACGTGATAGAAGTGAGTACTTCTTTAGAATAGAGAATGACAGAGATTAAGAGTGGGAGATTGAAAGAGAGAGAGAGAGAGAGAGAGAGAGAAAGGGAGAGGGATAATTTCAAAAGAAATATAACAATATAAAATTTGTGTAAATAATATTCGGTTTATTATTTACACAAATCATTATCTACACTATCATCGGCTGGTGGTTCAATTGGTAATACTGATATGATTGGTTTGTAATAACTAAAATATGAAATATATGTTCGTGATTCGATATTTTCTAGATAACGTGTAAAAATTGCATCTATTGTTGTTCCGGATTTTGTTGTTGATTCTTTGGGATTGTTATTTATAAGCAGACCAAATGTTTCTCGAAGAAAGTTAATCAACGTCAAAGAATCATTGGATCCGAAATTTACATTGAAATCTCCCCCGAGAATCAAAGGGATTTTTGTCTTCGCCTCTTCCAAGTGCATTTGCACCTGTGTGGCTGTAAACCAGTAGGGAGCGGTGAATGAAATATATTATATCTTCTAGATTTTAACAAGTTAAACGGTTCAAGGATATTATCAAATAATCACAGAACACAGATGTAAATAACGTAAATAATTACAAAACACAATGATAAATATTCGGTACACACGCGTGCTGCTTCAGCTGTTAATATATAGCGTCTGGACGTATACATCTATAACGCGCGCATGCGTGGCAATCTATGTATCCTATTCTATCGCTTCGTACCGAGTTTATATCGCTCTCTCTCTCTTGCTCCACTCCCAGAGTTGTACGTACTCGCGCGCATGCGCGTCATACGATATTTTCTTCTATTGCCTAGTATTCAATGAATACATGGCTCTCTCTCTTACTCATACGATGCTTCCTAAACTATTCCCCCGTCAAGCAACTTAGACCTTGGACTTAGCACGTATGAGTGGGCGTTAAAGACGAGGGACCGCACAAAAGGGAGACGCGGATAGCCTAAACTGATATATATATATAATGTATAGCTCTCTTTCTCTTTCTCTCTATGTTATATATCAGTGTACTCTGTCTAGTAACGAAGCCTGTGTTTTAGGTATACCAAATGTATAGCTCTCTTTCTCCTTCCCTCTACGTTATATCTTTTTTCTCTCTCGTGTAACGAAATCTCGAAACGTTACATTTTTTCCAATTCACTCTCCATTCTCGTCAAATATCAGAACGCCGCCAAAGAAGTATTCACTTCATAAAAAATAATTTCGGTTTCTTTTGGGTAATCCCTCGTACACTAATTCATTTATTCACCAATTCTCAAATAATTATAATACAATTAATTTTCAAGTAATTCAAATAATAATTTAAATTCTAATAAGAATAAGGGACCGATATTCCAACAAGTATCTATAGACTATATGTTACTCAATGCGCGTCCGAAGAACTCCCTTGATAATGCCAATAGCTTCTTTTTTGTAACATTTAGTAAAATATATGGTATATATTTTTATGTCGATTTTTTTAAATAAGTGATAATTTTATTCGTAGTAATGGTTGCTATAACCCCAAAACTAATAATGTGAAAAATTATTTTGGATTTTAACCAAATTACATGTTAACAAATATTTTAATAAAAAAAAATGATGATGGTATGACTTCTATTGGCAAATTCCAAAATTTGTAACAGGCAAATTTCCAGGAAATATTCTTCTGTGAAAAATATCTTCAGCTACCCATCACTAACAAATTAATTAATTATTCTAAATAAATAGCAACAGAAAGTCTTCTTTAACAGGTCAACCCATTCGCCTATGTTTTTAATAATTCTTAATTAATTACAGGGTCTTCATAAATAGCCCAAAACTGTTTTAATATATATATATATATATATATATATATATATATATATATATATATATATATATATATATATATATATATTTATATATATATATATATATATATATATATATATATATATATATATATATATATATATTTATATATATATATATATATATATATATATATATATATATATATATATATATATATATATATATATATATATATATATATATATGTATGTATGTATGTATTTTCAACTAACAAAAGTACTGAAAATTACATTCTTTACAGACTTCTTTCGTGTGTTCCAGTACCACTTCTTCAGTAAAGGGAAAATGCATTTGAAGTAATTATGGTATAGTACGTATACACTTTAAAATAATCTATTGACGGGGTGTTGTCAATACCACCCCGGCATCAAGGACAGTATTAATTAGCCTCAAAAAGTTTTGTATATTATTTAAAGACACTTTCTAGAACCAACTTACTGTACCAGCATGAAGTGTCTATTAAAAATTCATCCCCAACTTCATAAACACCCTATAGAATTCCATCACGCACTCTTTATAAAATCATAAACGGTTATTGTTAAATTACTTCATAATAGAGCCGACAATGACATATATCG
This sequence comes from Rosalia funebris, assembly GCA_037954035.1. NCBI lineage: Eukaryota > Metazoa > Arthropoda > Insecta > Coleoptera > Cerambycidae > Rosalia > Rosalia funebris. The sequence continues at coordinate 12,924,403 of JAZFAV010000034.1, read as the reverse complement.
TTTAGTTTTATGCTATTCTATCTCGTATCAGAGGAGGGCATGCGTGACATATCTAATTTCGAATGATTTATCGCAATCTTATTTGCTGAAAATTGATATGAAGCGCTCCCTAAGTAGGATAATCTAAAACTCTACGCTATCTCAATTTACGGTAAAATGGGATCATTTTATTGACACATTTGTATAACTTTACGCTAAGAATAACAACTGATGGCAATAGAATAGAGACGTGGGGTGACTATTTTACGCATGTGAAACTTAAAAAACGATGCCGCTTAAAAAACGTTAGACGAGTTGTGTAAAACTTGGAAAACCGTGAAAGAGACGGATTATGATTCAGAACTATCTGACATCGAAGAAGCTGCTTTGTCTGAAATATCGTCGCTGTTATCATCCATCTTTCAACTGCTAAATACGGCAACGACTCGTTTTGTTAAATGTTTATCTTACCCAGGGACTTATTGGCAGAATATTCTACGAGTTCTTAGGCCAGGTCACGCAGACCTGGCCTACGGCCACAAGGGAATGTTATAAAGAAAATAATAAATATACAGCTCGCCAATAAAACAAGCCAACAAAGATTTTATGATCGAACTTTTTTTGAATTATTGGCTTAGTTACACATCATGAACTACAGAAACACTGTTGTTTTTTTTTGTTTCCATCACGCACTAGTATTTGTAAATGTACTATTCATTTCATCGCTATTTGTCAAATAAAAAACGCTCTTATTTTGCCGATAAACGGAACAGCCTAACTGAGCCTAGTCATAAAAACAAGCCACGGTATGAGATAAGAGCCGTTTGATATGTTTTATTTGGCAAATAGAGATGAAATAAACTAGACATATATTGTACAATAATTTGTATTTTTTGAAACCGAGGTTCTATAAAATTAAATTTTGTTTCAATCTTTGTAGCGCCCCTGTGTTTAATCGGATTAACACAAGTGTGGGGTATTTACGGAAACAGTGTTGGCCGGTGGGGATATTCCGGTTTTATACCATTCGAATATTTACATAGTCGCTGTAGTACGTTTTTAATGTGTTTACTCGTGATATCGCATCGTATGTTTTTGTTTTGTCGTAAGAATGCCTAGAAGTTGTAAGAATACACCAAATATATTTTGTAAATATGCCATGCCATATGCATATTACATTGCATTTATGGCAGTATGCCACAAATATGCCACAAATGTAAAATACACCAAATAAATTTTGTAAAAAAAAAAACAATGTGTAAAAGCTATAGATGAAATGGGAATTGCTTTAAATACCTATGTAACAAATTTCCAGCTCTTTCTGAAGCAAAATTAAAGGAAGGCATTTTCGTAGCACCACAAATAAGAAAATTAACGCAGGACCAATAGTTTGAAGAAACAGGATTTAATTTTTGAGATTTGCACCTTTTTAATGAAGATGCCATAGGATTTGAATTTATGAATTAATTAGGGAGATATATTACAATATTTTTAATCTAATTTAATGCATAATTTTGTGTCTCAATTCATATACATTTTTGTATATTTTTCTTTCTTTGTATTTTAAATAGAACATAAAACCTGGTAATATATATGATCAGTATATGGTTAAAGCGAAGCTTTTAAACAAGCGTAAATGAGGTTCCAATATTATTTAAAAATGTAAGGCATGTTCTCGGGATACTTTTCTGTTAACTTTTCAAAAAAACGTTATAACTGTGATTGAAAGAGATTCATATGGCGACATTCTCCTTTGTAAGTTGCTGCTTTTAAAATCCCAGACTTCAATTCTGTTCAGGAATGGCCTTTACCCCAAGAATAGCAGTGGAAGGTTTGAGGCAATTAAGGGACATATAGATATTTACATTAGCAGTAGCAATACTCGTTTTTATTGAAATAGAAATGGTATATATTCGCATATTCGAATGAAATGTAACAGGTGGTGCACATGTGAAAAAAACTGATAAGGTCAGTTTTGATTATATTAGCTATGCAAATAAAAACTAATATCACATAAATCTAAGTGGAGAATACCTATAGAAAGAAAGAAATTTTTGAATCAAATCATCCTACATAATATTTCTCACTCATATCGACTTCTCTTTGTACAGATTATTCAAAATAGAATGTAAAGATTTATCAATAGTCACCTCCTACAATATTTTCTACCGATAAAATTGTGGATCAAGTAGAAAACATGGAAGGATTAAATAAAAACACACTAAGCAATTGTTATGTTACTCTGCATAGCATGTACATCAATTATTGTATTGTAGCTCATTATTACAATTACAAGTCTTGTACTTGTTTTATAGGACACGACTTGGTAATTTTGCATAAAAACTGGAAATGAAGAAATAATCTACCAGCCGTAAAAGTCTCAGAACTTTGTCAAAAGTTTTCTTCATCAAATCTAAACAACATTTCGTCATGAAATTTTATGTCAGCGAATATTTGAAATTGTGGTCCTCGCCACTTCGATGTACAAGTCAGATTATTTGTCAAAAATATATACCCTGCCATTCAAATGTATCGCTAATTGCAGAAAGGGGACAAGTCATATTTTCCCATATTTTGAAGAAGTTAATAAAAAAGTTTAACTTGTTTGAAAACAAAAAAATTAACCATCGTTGTCGACAACATATTGCTTATGACATTATTATAATCAGTATAATGTGTACTCGACTTTCGTTCCTATTGTTAGTTTAAATGTCAAATTTGGTATATGGACATGTCACCTTTATGCAGTAAATAAAGATATTACTGGAAAGAAACTCTAACAAAAATTTTATTGCATATATTCTAACTCATATAATATCTTAACTCATCATCATAATCCTTATCTTCAGTTGGCCAAGCGGTCATTTCTTGCCAAAATTCTGAATCAGGTATGGATCAGGTATGAATTTTACGATTCGCATTATATGAGCCATCTTCTTATGGGTACATATGGGTATCTCCTCCAAATAAGCTTTTTTTGTGGGAAGGGTATTTCCAAGTCGAAACGTGTCTGTTACCAGGCAATTTATAAATTCTCGGTAGATAACTTCTTCAGCAGAAGAAATAATTAGATGATGGTATGACCAAATAGAAAATTACTTTCCATTTGACAAAATAAATGAAACATATTAATTTTTTCAACTTCGCGAAACTCGTTTAAACATTTCCGGTAACAACTACAAATAATATGAGAAATTAACAATATTTATCACACTAGATAACAAACAATTTACCACTTATTTCCAGCAACTACTTTAGCTGGCACAACTCTTCCAGAATAATTGGTATGTTGTTTACCACGCAGTTTAGCCTTTTTTATTATGTTTCTTTTATATTTTTCTGTATTTACTACACTTTATTCCGTTTTTGTTGATGTTCAACCTCACTTTCAGAGCTGGAACTCATTTTAGAGAATGCCAGTATGCTACTTATGAGAATAATAGAATTATAGCGTTTGTAGGTTAATAAGTTATAAAAGTATATTGTATGACGTGTTACGTGTTTACTGTAGAAAGGCGACATCTCCTGGACGTTTCTATAGTAAACTGAAACTTAACGTTCGCGTAGAATTCGGCTGAATTACGGGCCATGTCTCATTTTGGCAGTAAACATGTGTATAGGCGTGTAAAATAGGAATATGCAAAAATGTCATTTTGGTATAAAATTGGACATGTCCCCTTTCTGCGATTAGCGATTCAAATATTCCCTTGAGGGTGAATTGAATAGTCAACATGATGAGCTCAATTAACATAGCGGAAAGTTTCAGAATTATTTAAAATAGCGATACCACTTGGATTAATCAAATTATATATACCATTTTGAAACATTATACTGATATAGAAATGGAAGATTTTGAAGACTTGAATGGCAAATTGGCTATGGAAAAGTGGAAGGAATCCATTTTTAGTACATTCTAGAACCCACTTACTACACTATATATAGGGTAGAAAAAAATTTTGTAACTCCCTAAGTCTGGCTAAATATTGTATAATGTGAATTAAGTTCTACGAGTAGTATATAACTTTCCTTAATTAATTCAAAAACCAATAGAATACTAATGTAAGAAAATGTAAACAAGTTTTTTTGTCCAATTCATATTATATTTATTCAAGAATCAAAAATTAAAATAATTATTCTTTGTACAATGTATTCAGTAAACATATTCCGACTCTACAAACATCTATTAATCAAAATCATACTGGTACAATTACATGGGGATTGGTCGCCATGTTATTGCAAATATCTTGACGTCTCAAAATACCTCGATATATCAATGTTTCAGGAGGCAAATCTCCATCTTCTTCAAAAGGCTTTCTGAAATTCGACTTGGTTTGGAAATCGACTCTCCTACCTCGACTGTAGTTGATAGAATTATTTCTATTGTTTCTCTGTAGAATCTGGGTCACAGTGAACTCCTCACGGGGTCTTATCAGTCTTGTAGCGTACCCCATTACGATTTCTATCACATCTTATTCGTTCCAACAATTTTCTATGCTTTTTTTTTTAGTAACTTCTTCATCTTTTTACTCTCGTGCTGACACGTCTGCCTGGTTGCCTCATACCAATGTATCCATGCACGTTATTCTCCAAGGTCTTGAAGATCATGGGACTTCTAATGCCATCTTTCATGTGGTGTTGAAAACGTTGTTGATGTTCCTTTGTCTTATTAGATGGTCTATTTCATCTGTGCAACCTTTCACCTGTACATATAGGGTAAGTATACTATTTCTCAATATCCTTCTTGGATATTTGACTCAAACACTTTTACGCTTTGTCAGAAAATCACTCGTAGGTAGTTCGGCTCTCCCTCTAGATTATATGGTTCGGTTATGAAGTAGATATTAAGTATAATCAAAATGTAACCACTAAAATTGTATATAAGCAGCCATCAGTTTGTTTATTTTGAGGTGATATTGTTATTTAGCATCAAATATGTCAATTTAAATGCTAAGAGCAATTAAATCTACAACATCTTTAGAATAAGCAAAGTTAAAATATGATTGTTTGCCTTTGGTATTCTGGCTTAGATTCTCTGACTTTGATCCCAATAAAACTCATATGTTAACGATTGATTATATGCACGGGTACCAATTGAAGATGTCAGTATATTTTTACTGCCAACGCACAATTTGCTTATACGAATTTTTATTATCTTTCCTTCATAATATTCAAATATGCTTCAAAAGATATCTGTCCGAACTACTGCTCCTAATTAGATAAAAATAGAACATAAGAGATTATTAGTAAACATCTTTTAAATTTGCAAACAATTACCTGTCTTTATGTTCTCATCAAAATAGTTATTAAAAATTGAGCCACTTCCAATTTTATTTGATATTCAAATAGTAGAAGACATTAATTGTTTTGTTGATGTTTAGAGCCTTAACTAACTGTTTGTCATTGTGTATACTGATTATCATTAAAATCGAACTACTGAAGTGTTGTTTCTGACTAGTATTTCTCCTTTGTAGACCAACGTTATTGTTGACCCCTATGATAGAAAATATTTTCGTCACGTAAGCATTCCCTTTAATGATGTGTGGTCCTTAAACCCATGACTCTTTAAAATTTAAAAATGATAGGAAAGATTTTATTTAAAGTTTAAATAAAATCTTTCCTATCATTTATCACTCCCACTTTATATTAAAATCGTCACAATCATCAATCTAAATGTTATATTTTCTTTACAGTTCTTAATGTCTCGTATTTTCCTTAGTAATTTTTATTATCAAATTCATTTTCTGCAAATATTGATATATACATAACCTTCTGAGTTTATGATTCACACAATTAAGATAAATTCTTTATCTTAATTCTGCAAATTGTAAGGCAGTAAATACCATATTTGCACCAGTTTTGTATAGGCTGTTAAATTATGAAGATCCTGTATGTGCGTTATTAACTGGTAGGATAATTTCTAAAAGCTTTAAATCTGAACAATAACTGATTTAATTACAGTATTTACTGTTTTATAATTTCCAAAAATATAAAATTTTAAATTTGGTTGTGCCAAAATTTGTCAAAAGATTCAAAACATCTCGAAAACCATAGAGTTGAAAAAATGTAATAAACAAATACAGAATTTCACTTAAATTAGTTAATTTTTTCGCAACTTTCGATTTAACAAAATGGCACACATTTAGTTGAAAATCATGATATTTAAAAAGGTGAAAGGTAACTACTTCCTATCCTAAACTTTCTAAGTTTAATCTCCATGGGAATATGAAAAACTAATAAACGCATCCCATGAAAGACTATGAATATTTCCCACTAAAAATAAATCCGCAATAAGTTCGCAAACTTGAAGTTTTATTTTTAATGGTGAACGTATTAAATAGGGCATTTAAATTAAAATGGATTCTTCACCGTTATATGTAATGAAGAAATAGCCTGTCATCCCATTCGGTCAGGAGTACCTCAAGGTAGCATGCTAGGGCATGTTTTCTATCAAATGTTCACTGCTGATCTACTTACCACTCCAGAAACATTAACAGCTACCTCTGCAGATGACACATAAGTTGTAGCAACAGGTAAAGTATCTAAATACGCATGCAATAAAGTTCAAGAATCTCTTGATAACATCGAGATATTGTTGAAAAAATGGCGATTAAGACTGAATAAATCTAAATCACAGCACACAAAGTTTACTCACAGAAGAGAACCCTGCCTGAAGAATAGCGAGTATCTAAATAGAAAACGTTAAATTTTCGACAAAATATGGCAAAATTAAAAATCCGACTGTTTAGAAATTTTTACCGTTAATCTGCTATCCCAGAACCATAAAGCTGCCATTCTATATTTAAATATTCTTTCTCATTCTCTTTCGTCGTATATTTCATGTTAAAGCGTGCCTCTTTCGCTGCATCTGTCAAAGATACCTCGGTGTGCTTGATCCTCTTAGCATCGGCTTCTAGACAAAAATTGTATGATTGGACGCCAGTATCCAACTCCAAAACTTTTATAATTCAAGGAATATTAGTCAGACCATCATTAAAAGTGCACACAGCAATGTCAGTAGCTATATTCAAGACTTCTTTGCCACTTGAAGAAGATTTATCCTCATAGTGCACACACATCGGGGACTCGATAAGGACATAACCTTATGTTAAATCAATATTAAATAATAATTAAATTTTACACTATTATTAACAAAATTGTAGGAGATGAACAAACCGTATGTGAACACTTGAAATATTCATATTCAAATGTCTCTTACGTATATCCCTTCGCCGCGCGTCGACCGAACGGAAGATATCCGGTTGTTTATATTACCCGACGTTTATTTATAAAATGCCGATATACAGAGCGTCGAGTTTGCCCTGTCTGGAGATGAAAATTCCTTAACAATATACTAACTAATGTTGCATTAAACTTTAAAACATTCGCATTACATTCGTGCAGATTGAGAAAAGAATGGGGGCTAAGAGAAAACATCTTGTATAAACAGCAAGGCGAGATATGCAACAGATTATTTACAACGATTAAAATTATGCAGATTACCAATACAACTTAAACATTGGGGCAGTCCGTGTAAATTTCATCATATCGAAAAGAATGACTTGCCAGAAAGTCGTATGTATGTATAACACTCCGGTACAGTTTCATCCCTTTCGTAGGAGGGCTAATGCGTAACGCGGCCGAGGCGGCCGAGGATTAATTAAACGTCATCCCTGAGAGGCGATGATTTCCTCTTTCTCCCTCGTTGTACGAATAGCTATTGTAACTTTTATATCGATCACTAAAGTTGCTACTGGATACTTTTGATGGGTCATATGTTAATACCGGGCTTTATGAATGAGTTCCCAAAATCAAATGTCATAAACTTATATTTTGTAGAAAGGGGACCACTGCTGAATGGCGAAGTTACTTTAAATCCTTTGATAAGTCGGAATAAAAAATAAAATTTTAACTTTCACGTATAATGAGCCTAATATAAAGTTGTGTAAGCCATAAACTGTGTCTGTGTGCTTTTTATTCTAATTACTAAAACACTGAAAAAGGCTTGGTAATGAGATTATTAAATTTCATCGGGGTAAAGATACGCCACGTTTTCGGGGCCTTTTTGTTAAATACTTATATAAACGTAATTACATAAAATTCACAATTAAATTCTACAGTGTTTTTAAATTTTGTAGTTACTCTTCCGATCCGATAGGACTTGCACCTTGACGAAGTTCTAGTTCAAACTAGAACGAGTGGGTCGGCTTGCGCGTTTTAATGATTTAAGGAGCCGTACCATAGGTTTAACCATAGTGGGGGTGTCTTTATTGAAAAACCAGACTAAGACAAGTCCCTGAAGGAGGGAAACAGCTCTTTCAGTAGTCATAGTGGCAGAAACCGTGTGGGATGGTATGGTGCTATGACACACACGACTGCGATGTGGAAGGCAAGAGGAAACCACCACATTATAATCCTCAGAACAGCTAACCAAAAGGCCTATCCCAAATAATGATGGCGTCTCCTGGGGCAAAAAACACCGGAGGTAAAATAGTCCTCCGTTCGGATCTCCGGGTGAGGACTGTTCCGGGAAACGTGATCGAGTGCAATAGTAGGGATAAAAAGAAGTGTAGCATTTCACGAGTCGGAGCGTGGAATGTCAGAAGCATGAGACAGGCAGGGAAGCTAGAGAATCTGAAGATAGAAATGGATAGGTTAGGATTAGATATAGTAGGTATAAGTGAGATGCGCTGGCCGGAAGTAGGAGATCTTTGGAGCGGTGACTATAGGGTAATACACACAGGACCGGTAAATGGAAACGCGGGAGTAGGAATCGTTATGCGAAAGAACGCAGGATAGTGTGTGGATAGCTACCTACAATACAGCGAGAGAGTAATGATGGTCAGGTTAGATTCGAAGCCAGTGAAAACAGTAATAGTGAAAGTATACATGCCTACTTCTAGCCACAGTGAGGAAGAGTTAGAAGCCGTTTATTAGGACATAGAGCAGGTAATAGGACTTGTGAAGGGTCATGAAAATTTAATAGTAGTGGGAGATTTTAACACAGTCGTAGGTGAGGGGAAAAAGGAGAATTTTTAGGTCCTTATGGATTAGGAAACAGAAACGAGAGAGGTGGCAAACTGATAGAATTCTGTGAGAAGCACAAGATGGTAGTCGCGAATACATTGTTCAAGAATCACGTTAGGAGGCGGTACACCTGGAAAATGGCAGGAGGGATAGACAGGTATCAGATAGACTACATTCTGGTTAGGAAGAAATTTAGAAATCAAGTAAAAGACTGTAAGAGTTATCCAGGAGCAGATGTAGACAGCGACCACAACTTGGTAGTCATGAAAGCTAGATTAAAGTTCAATAATCTGAAAACCCGGAAGGATAAGAAACGTATAAATGTAGACATATTGAGGGATCAGAATATAAAAGATAAGTTCCAGGAGAAAACAGATCAATTAATAAATAAAGCGAGTAATGACGAAATCAAGAACGCAGAAACTGAGTGGGAGGGTATCAAGAACAGTCTAGATTCCGCGGCATTTTAGGACACGACATTTGTCCCGGATCGGAACCGAACGACATACAGCTGTTTCGAACTTAATAGTTCCCATCATCATGATGAGAATTAATTCCCATCATCATGATGATGAGAATTAATTCTCATCATGATAATGGGAACTATTAAGTTCGAAACAGCTGTATGTCGTTCGGTTCCGATCCGGGACAAATGTCGAATCCTACCTGTGGCGGGTTTCATTTTTTGAAACCTTATCTGATCGTGCAGAAACACGAGAAAGGGGTCGAGGATCGCTTCTGGGCATAATTCAATGCTTGGCGGGGCTTTAGACCGAGGAGTAGTTGTTTCCTAGAGCGATTATGTAATAGATTTGCTATTCGGGAACTACTTTGATAACCGCTTCGCGGTTTGGTGGTTCCTTTCTCGATTTCCGACTTATATGTTACGGACCGCGTTAAATAGCGTGCACAAATCGTCAAATTGTATTTTCTGAATCAGTGCTCCGTTCAAGAAACATTCCGCACATTAAATGACTTTTATTCGAGTCCCCTGTTCGAGGTTTGGTTTCCAAATTCGAGTCAACGGGTTTGATAAATAATCAGCCAACATCCGTACGTCACCAGAACTCAAGGTCTGCTCAAAACATCGCTTCTGTGCGTGAGAATGTACGGTAAAATCAATTCCTCGTCGTTCACAAGAACTTGGCCTTACTACGACTTCAACTTGGCGAACTTTGCGTTAGAACGTGGATCGGCACCCGTATGAAATCCAACTGACTCAGAAACTTAAGGTAAACGACCATAAACAACGCCGTGTGTTCGCTGATTGGGCTCTGGAGCAGATGGCAGTTGACCCGAATTTGGCCAAAAAGTCATATTTAGCGACGAGGCCCATTTTTAGATGAATGGATATGTGAACAAGCAAAATTGTCAGCGTTGGGACGATACCAATCCACACGAGACACACCAGCACCAAATGCATCCCGAGAAAGTCAGTTTGGTGTGAATTTTGGTCTGGCGGCATCATTGGTCCGTACTTCTTCCAAAACGAAACTGACATTGTCATAACTGTTAACGGGACGCGCTACAGATCGATGGTAAACAACTTCTTGTATCCTAAACTGGATGATATGGCTATCGACGACATGTGGTTCCAACAGGACGGCGCTATGTGCCACACAGCGCATGCCATGATGGACATTCTGCACGAGAGATTTGAGAGCATCGTTATTTTGCGCAGCCGCGACGTTGACGCGCCGTCGGGATCGTGGATTTAACGCCTTAAACGAGTTAAATAAAAGTAAAAAGAATCTTTTTTTTTTTTTAGTTATGGCATCATTTTTTTTTAATATCAGTATCATACGTTGAATTATATGTTGTATTTCAGAAATTTACATAATATGATAAAACTGTTGATCAAAAGACATTGCACGTCGAATTCTGGTATAGTGCATATTGTTTTACTAACTTATCCTTTTTTTTTATTATATTTTATTTCGCTTACACTGAATGTAGCTGTAAAATATTATTCTTTAATAATTGTCCAATTACGCCAAAATTTCATACATTATTCAATTGAACATAATATTTCAATTTCAGTGAGATATAACAAATGAATTTTTTTATGATTTTTAATGCACTGTATACAATAATATTCCCTTTCAAATAGCCCTATCAATTAAGGGTTTTCTTTTAAGAATATTATCGATGATGTTATAATGTATAACCGAATGACGTGAGAGCAATTACGACGTCACAAATATTATTTGTAGAAACTTTCAGTACTCACTGTATATTTTGCAAACTTATTGTGGAATAAACCTTGTTGTATGTCGACTATATACATTTTTTAAATACGCTGCAGGTGAAATATTCTTTTATTAAATCGATTTCTTCCTTACGCTTCACAATTTTAAATTGCATCATATGTTAGTAATACTTCCCAAATAATACCAAATAAACGTAAGTTTTGTCAATTTTATGATTTATATAATAGCAATATTCTACCGCTTTATTTTCTTTTATCAGTAAAGGCAAGTTTTCCACAAATTGGAAATACCAAACTCGCTTTGACATTAAATGTCTACATGGAACGCAGATACACAGAGCAGAATAAACGACAAACATTAATCAAAACAAAATATAACTAAAACTTGAATCGAATTTGGATTATTTATTAGTTCTAAGAGGTAGTGATGAATATGGAAAACATATTATTAGACCAAAACTCATCTAACTTCAACAATTTAGATGACTGTGGTTAAATTATTGAATCTGAAATGTAAGAGAGCAGTAATAGCACGAATACTATGATACAATTACCTGTCGATGCAATATGCTTGAAGCATGCAACTGAGGTTTCGCGATTTTATTCAAATAATACACAATATACCCTGCCGACAAAGACAAGAGTGCTATCGAAATATGCATATATAGGGTATTAAAATATTGGTTGTGGTTAATGATAATATAATAAGTGCATTGCAAAAATATTTTGTTTTTGTAAGTTTGCAGTTAACTTATTTAGGAGGTAAAAATAATCCTATAAGTTTTACTAAATATACAAAATTCATAGCCCGTCAAGAATAGGAAAAAGTGTGAGATTGTCTAGGTGTTCGCAAAAGAAAGAGTGCAGCAGCTTTCGGAAGAAAAATGATGAACTTTACGTGTGGCCAGATCTACATCTGTACATTCACATTGCATATACATTACTCTGGAAAGGTCTCAATGCGACTGAGTAAAGACCAGGCTATTTATTGCACACATGGTTTATTATATTCCTCGTTCAAGAATGTTTTTAGAACAAATTAAATGTATCTAATTTATGAAAGAAATTATATAGACACAACCCTGGTTGAAAAGATTAATCATGTGAAACAAATTATAAGAAAATGGAATCGTAATATATTCTGCCAATACTATTATTTCCCAGTTTCAAAATATTTACTCCACTATGGAAAAAGTTGACTTATGAGCAGGCATAAGGTAAATCAAATAGTCTAATATTAATTATAATAAATATCAAATATTTTCCCAATATTCTTTATATTAGCTTATTTACTACTCCATCATCCAAATTCCAAGACATAAAAGTTGCTGCGATTATAAGATAGGACACCACTTCGGTTTAAACCTTTCAGATAAAGCCCCAATGGGTTTTAATGGATAGGAGATAAAAAGAAACTAAGAATGATGATTGAAATAAAAGTTGTTCATGTACAGATCTTTGAGAAACTTATAATGGAATTCCATTTTAAATTGGGTGATTATCACGAAGTGATAAATGTAAATACATAATTAATTAACTCTACTGAAGTGAAGATTCATATTATGACATCTCATGAGGCATTTAAATTTTAGACAATATCAAATATATTCAGTCATTCGATTTCAAGTCTCAGATGTTCGTAGATAAGTCAAATTAAGAAACAGTAGAATTAATTTATAGCTAATTAATGTAATTTTCAAATGAGGTTTAGAACAATCCATTACAGCTTTCATTATTTCAGTTGTTGTTCAATTGAGGATGAATACAGATTTATACTGATTGTTTAATAAAAAATATATTTGATTCTAGAAAAAGAAGCCAATTTTTTTATTATTATAAATATTTAGATTTATATTGTTTTTGTTTTTCTAAATTGACTTACAAACTACTGTTGATGTTGCAAAATAATGTCTAAGGAACAGTTCTCTCGCCTGGTTTTCATTTTATTTTGTTTGTAACAAATTTATATTATAAAATAACACTAAAAATCAATCTAAAGAGAACATTTTAAACAAAAGAAATCGTTTACCTAAACGTTTTTTTGACACATTAAGAAAAAAAATACTTTTATAATACTATATTTTAGAAACTAGAAGAAATATAGTGTAAAATATGTTAAAATAATTTCTAATTTGATGTTTCTCTATTTTTATTTTCTACAATATTTTGAAAAATCCATAAACTTTTGATAATAAAAATGTAGTTACACTTGTAAGTAATTTTTTATACAGTGTTTTTATTTTAAAACCACTCACCCCATTATTTCTTTTAACAAGGAAAATGATTTCTAGACAAAAACATGTAACTTTATATATCGAAAGTTTAAAATCTGTGTTCGTTGCAGTTTAGGTTTCACCCCCGTACCCAGAGTTTCCCCATTTTAAAAGTATAAATGGCACTTCCTAACTGGTAACATTATCTTAAAGGTCTTAAAGGTTCTGTTTCAACTACGTTTAATAAAATACAAAATCATTTAATGAAAGATTTTAATGTGTTGAGTTCAATGAAAGTAGGCTGCACTGGGATCTACGGCATTGCTGTCGCAGACTCAACACCGATCAACTTTGATTTTTACATTTTTTTACATACGTCACTTTTTTTTGCGGATATTCAAAGTAAAATAGACAGCAATATTTTAACATATCGCTTATTTATGTTCTATCGCATAATTTCTTTCTAACAGCTAGAAATTAATTTTGAAAACATTTATCGGAAATATTAGTAATTTTAAATCAAGTGGTGTCAGTTGCAGTGACCGTGATGTGATTTGCAATGAAACATACGTTGCAAGAGGAAACCAAAAAGTGACTGTTCAGTTCTTACTTAAGCTGCACAGATTGGGATTTTATGCCATTTCTCCGTTAATCCTTCTACGTTCATTGAAAAAATTGTTAATTGAAAAAATTAATCAATATTTCAATCGGTTCCATGCACAATTCTTTAGCACTAAACAAATTGTTTCTGTACCAAAAACTAGCATTCTTCAACAATTCGGTGAAGATGACTATGATATAAATATTCAATTTTATAAAATAATGATTGCAATAATTCAAAATAAACAGAATTTGACAAAGAATATTTGTTTTAGTGATGATGCAACATTATTTCTCAGTGGTTGTAAATAAATCACTATAGGTACTGAGACAATAAAAAATCACGTGTTTCGAGAGAATTATATTTAGGAGCATAACAATAAGCATACTTCAATACGAAAAAACAATTATTTAAAACAGTATTTACCCCTATATAAAAGAACTTAAACTAAAAAATACGTTTCGCTGACTTATTACGGTAAGGTTTCAAAAAATATTGCAAACATATTGTCTAAACATAGTCTTGGTGTTAGTTTCAAGTCACAATCTAAACTTTCACATTCATTATATAATGCTGAAGACAAGACTGCTGATTTGAAGAAATCAGGAGTTTATAAGTTAACGTGCCCAATGTGTAACGCCTTCTACATCGGTCAAACTGGTCGTTCTTTTGAAATTAGATATAAAGAACACTTTTAATCGTTCAGACTTAAAAAAACTGACTCAACATTTACTAATCATTTTTAGATTCAGGACATATTTTCCCAAATTTAGATAACATGAAATTACACACAATAAAAAGATATGGATTAAATTTGTTAGAATCTCTTGAAATTCATAAATCGTGTAGTAACTCCGTTAACTATCTTGTTAATGTCCAGGTTGATCTTTTTCAAATTCCATTATTTGGTATATTTAGATCTTAATTCCATTAAAAAAATCAGAAATCTCATTTGTTTGTAACCTCATTGTAGGGTTTCGCCTACGTTAATAACCCGATAAAATATTCCTAAACGAAAAAACCCCTGCTATTTGATTTCATTACCTGTAAAATTATTCAAAAAATTCCGACCTGCTATATCGCCCCTACTGTATAACCCCCATATTACCATATTTTGTTATAAATACTATCAGACCCTTTGTAATTTTCATTCTTTGTGAACAATTTGAAAATGGCACCCTAAGTGTCGAAACTGCAGTAACATTTTTGTCACAATAAACAGTGGTAACAAACGAAGTAACTTATGTGTTTTACTATATCGTAATTCCATATTAATATAGAATATTATTGATTTTAGAGATATTTGAATCGATATAGGTACAAGTAATTCAATTTATATTTCGTCGTTAAGTTCAGTTGGCGGTCGTCTTTGATTACATGTTCTCTTGTTCATTGTGACAGCATGTAGGTATTGTATAAATTATTATAACTTATATTTATAGTTGGTTACATGAGGCCTGAACACTGATCATACATCGACGTGAGTATTTCTATTTAATAAGTAAAACGAATAACATAAAATTAATTTATAAGTAAATAACAAATTATTCCTTATAAAATATGGCTAATTGAGTATATTTCTACACAACGCAAGCTGCACATATTTTGCTAACTTCACTAGTAGCTTTATTAATACTTTTTCTTGGAATATTAGATATTTCATTTCCAATTCGATTTTTTAAATCATTCAGGTTTTCTTTAGATGCAACAAATATTATACTTTTCAACTAGGACCATGAGAAAGTCCCAGTGATTTAGAGAACGTGAACTTTGGGACATCTATTTGGTCCATAATATCTATTCTATTATTCAAATCGAGAAATTACATAAATACGTAGTTAGTATTTATTCGAACATTTTGTGATGTGTACCATCCTAAGCACTTATATACGACTAAGAGATCCTCTAAATTAATTAAATTAGTTTTAAATTAATTTATTAATTAATAGTTAAAATATTTCTTAAACAAATTCATTCTATGTTCGCGATCATTTTAATGTAAATGTAGTTAATTAACATACTATTCTCAATCAGTCTGAATCAGTCTTTTTAATTTCCTCCTATATATTTCTATCTTGATAAAATTGGGATATTTTTCAATATATCTTCAACCGAATACCAGTATTTTTACCATATAAACAATATATTTCAATTACATTATTGAAAGCTCCATTTTCCACATTGAAATTATTAACCAAATGTTAAATTAAAAATTAATTTTACCTAATTTTCAATCAAAATAACATTAACCAAAGATATTAAATTCATAAAGTTTTAAATTATAAATGCAATTTTTTTATTTTTAATCATAGCTGATCGAGATAACTGATTTTATAATTGTAAAATTTCAAACTTCATTGGCTTTAAGACTGTTATTTTTTTCGATAAAAACATTTAAAAAATGTCCTTTTAAAAAAATATCTATTAAAAAATTATTTGTTTAATAAATAGGAAGGACACTTGTAGGCTGCAGTTTTCGAAAAATGTAGGGTATCATTTTTTATAACACCTCTAATGTCAGTGTTATCATTTAAACTGAAACGTTACAAAAATAAGTATTTATGATTTTACTGCAATCCCAAGAGTAATCACATATTAAAATTCCAGAGTAAAATACGACAGGAAGATATAAGTACTTACAGCAACATTCTGTACTGAATACAGTCACTATATTTTTGTAACTATTGTTTCTACAAGTTACAGTTCAATTGTCATAATTTTTAGGCAAATAAATATACTATAATAGACTCGTTATTAACACCACAGATATTTAAATTCCCCTCCGACCTTATTCATAACGGACACGTAGTACTCCCGATCCATTCACGAAAGCTGATCGCGTAAACTTTTCACCGCCAAAGCTGTGTAACGGCCCACTTGCGACTCGACGTCGCGTTGGAGTAAAACTGCGCGAAAAGCGAGCTTTTCTAAGTTTAGGATTATACGCGATGCGGCGCATGTATCGTTTTAGAAAAAAATGGATATTTATTAGTCTGGCCAGGTAAATCATTCCCAGACGTTGTAGAAAATAATCGCTAGGTGCAAGTAATTTATTCTGACACTTCGATTAATATCCAGTCTTGTCTGTTTGATACAGGTGTTTGTAGTAAAAAGTTTCGTATGTACTGTTCCAAACTCTCCCGATCAATAACAAAATTACATCTAATTGGATAATTCGGTGTTCAAATAAATCAATTGAGCATTGAATCATGCCGAGAACACTTCAGAACGTTATATTCAGTTTAACCAGGCATTTATTGGAATTCAATCTGTCGCCAAAATACGTAATCATACAACAATAGATATTTCTCTCTATTTTTGTTATTTATAATAATAACAATAATAATAATAATTCATTTATTGTCCAACAGAAAAAAATCCATTTATAGGACAAAATATGAAATATATATATATATATATATATATATATATATATATATATATATATATATATATATATATATATATATATATATATATATATATGTCGTAGTCTCATGGTGAAATACGTCAATTCATCAGCCAAAGCAGTACAAAGCCTAGGCAGTACATTAACTGCCGGCATATTATGTAAATTATTAATGTTACACAATCTGCCTAGGCATTCCATGAAACGCCGTGCTCGTCTCGGCACATGATGTTTCAAGTCGTACTGCACGATCTGCCGTAAATTAGATATCGACTGTTCGTGAAGTCACCAGCGTTGCCCGGCAGATTGTGTTCTATTACTTGTGCTTATTTGTTTTGCTTCTTGTTTAATGCAAACTATAGAAAGTAAGAGTGAAAAAGAACTGTTCGGTGAGCATTACAAAGAATACTACATAGCAAAGCCGAACAAACGACCGAGTACCATTAGTCAATTAAAGGAGGTGCATATTTTTCTACATATATTGATAGGTAGAAGCCCGTTTAAAGCAGTTTTTGGGATTGACTCGAAGCAAGATTGACAATTGTGCAGAAAATAATGCAGATAACTGTATTGTTTGTGAAAACAATATAACAGATGACGTGAGTAGGTGCGATATTTGTAAAATTCCGGTACCTTTAAATTGTACTAACGGGAAAAACATGTGCGGTTTTTGTAGCTCTGAAGAAACTATAAAAACTCAGCAGGAAGAAAGCTTTGCGGGACAAAAACGCCAATGTGTCTTGGTTAATGTTGATGAAGTTGATCGTAGTCCAGGAGATCCACCAAATCTTATTTCAGTAGTTACGGATATTAAAAACGGCGTATACCAAGTTTATACTATTGACGGAATTATAAAATCGTGTTTCAATAGACCTGACCTTAAAAAAGCAACATCAAACTTTGTTAACTTTAATCAGGTAAATAAATCTAAATTTATGTCAATTAGAGAAGCCGTTTCCTTCGAATCTTTGTTTAACGGGCAGAGGTATGTAAAATGTTCATGCCGACACTTTAAGGTGCAATGTAAGACCAATATATGCAAATGTCTTAAAGCAAAACTGCAATGCAATTCCAGATGTCACAAAAGTGGCCCGTGCGCCAATAAGTGAAAAAAAAAAATTCTGTATATATAGGTAGCTAGTTTATTTTTTATTGTTCTGTTTTGTTGTTTATTGCAAGTTTGAAGATTATTTTTATTTTTTTAAAGAGAATTTAATTTTTTAGTTGTAAAATATATGGATTTTACCTGTATTATTATTTTATTTCATCCATATAGATAGACGATAAATCAGAGAACACAATCTGCCGGCCATCGTGGTCACTTCACGAACAGTCGATATATAATTTACGGCAGATCGTGTAGTACGACTTGAAACATCATGTGCCGAGACGAGCACGGCGTTTCATGAAATGCCTAGGCTTTTCATGAATTGACGTATTTCACCATGAGACTACGACATATATATATATATATATATATATATATATATATATATATATATATATATATATATATATATATGTATATATATATATATATATATATATATATATATATATATATACTGTCCCAACAAATTAAATAACAGGTGGTGTACCACGATGATAAAGCTAAACTAATTTATTGTACCTACATCGATTCAAAAATATCAAAAAGAAATTCAAATTTATCGTGTATGTTAAGAAGTATATTTTTATCTCGTTCGTCAATTTTAATAAAACTTTAAAATTGATACATGCAGAATATATTTCCGTATCTCGTCACAGATCACCCATATATTGAAGCTCCATTAATTACTTCTCTTTTAAATTAAATAATTCATTGCTATGGATACGTTGTGCTACAGTCTTAAATGGTTTAAAATTAAACATAAGTAACTAATTATAAACAAGGATAACTGTTTTATGTTAAATTAATGACTAATAGTCTACACTTCCCATACACAGGTTAGGTATACAGGTATTAATTTATATTGACCCAGTTGAGGTTAACTACAAGTAATAAATGTGTAAACTTCATCTCCTTTTAGGATCAGTTTATTACCTTCTGTACTTTTTTATTTCATGCGGAATACTGGCACTACTACCCACACAATCAATTAAAAGACAGGTCAGGTATACACAGGTAGATATTTGAATAAAACAACATATTATTTTTCTATTTAGCAACATTTAAGGTGTATTTTAAATGTGCGCAAATTTACTGTAAAATATCTGACCCTGATTTTATATTAGTTTCAAATTTATTTTAAATTAGTCTTCTTACCTATTCTATAGTTGTTTATATCCATATAACAATGTTTCCAAAGTAAGTGAAGTTAATAAATAAATTAGATATGGCGAACGGGCGCAAATTCCAATTTGTAACTTCTCTAGGAGGTGGACATAATTTTGCATTGTAATACGTCAGGTACACAAACAACGCCTCCCACATCTCACGTAAACTTCGACGGTGAACTCATTTCGTGGACGTCTGATCCCATTACAAATAAGGGAAGATAATCCACGGTTACCCCTAGGGGGTGAAGTCTTCACTTGAGGAATAATCACCTAGCGTGCCTGCCGAGACGATTACTTTTGAGTAACGATATTTCCGTTAACTTTAATGATGACGTCAGTGTGGTATAAATTACATTATATTCATTAGTTCGAAAATTGTTTTGTGGCCGAATTGTGTAATCAACTAAGGAAAGTAGGGCTACACTATTACTGAAATTTACCCTATTTATTGGGCGTTATTTATTGTGAAACTAGTTGTTTTATTGCTATTTCTTTGTTCTCACACGCGACCTCTCATTCCCACGTAAAGTATGGAGAAAATATGTTTTTTGATCAGCCTGAGTGATTTTAAGAAAATCTTGTATATATAACTTATCCCAACCCTACCAACCCAATGGTTATTTGAAAATGACGCAAAATTTAGAAATCTCCAGCTTTTCATTACTATTCACTAGCCTACTATTCACCAGACTTGTTAAACTGGATTCACATAAATAGAACATCTAACCTAATAAATTATTTTTAAATGTCAATTGTACAGTGTGAGTAACACCTCATTTGGAAGCTGCTTCAAATATTTATTCAAACAAAATTTATTTTAATTTTCCCATCTGTCTTTACCATAAACCTTAGGCAATATTTCCCTGTAAAAAGTAGGTGTCTCTAGGGCTTTTTTCTAATAGAAATCACCCAAAGGGTTACATAGTCATCTTTTACATATCCGAATTTTATTTTATATTGATATTAAAAATAAATTCAAAGTTAATGGAAAACAATAAACTTTATTCAAAAATTATTTGGATATTTTTTCTTTTTTAATATACCACGTTCATAATTTCTTCTAGCACCATACAGATAGTCCTGAGAATTTGTGATTGTGAATTTTCAATAGCTATGAAAATGCTTGTATGATTTAAAATGAAAAACGTGGAGCGCATGCAATAGATAATTGATGCATGAATATTTTACCTGTCACTAACAATTTTATTGCACTGCAAATGATATAAACTGTTGTATGAGTTCTCTCAACGACATGCGACAGCTACTCTCTACACTCCTTACTATTATCTATTGCATGCGCCCCACGTTCTTCATTTTAAATCTTACAAGTATTTTCGTAGCTATTAAAAATTGAGTCACAAATTCTCATGACTATCTGTATGGAGTTAGGAATCATCTCTATGGGGCTAGGAGAAATTATTTTATACTTTTTAATACGTTTTAAAAACATGGTATATTATTTTTTGAAGTGATAACTTCTTATAGGATGGTAAACCGCTTCGTTACGTAACGCGTTACATCGCCAGTCTGTCTGGCTTCCCTTTCTCTCACGCATACGGCAGCGGTAGGCAGGCTCCTCCTCTCTCACTCTAACCCACAGCGCTAGCCGTATTTCGGACAGACGCTTCCCCCTCTCTCGCACGATCTCGAGCTCTATCTCCTCCTCTTTGCGTGCTTTCGCTGTCTACATCTACGTGCATGTGCATGTGTGCGTCGCTGCTGCTGCGGGGCCGGCTCTATGATTTAGTAATTAGTAAATTTAGTAATTTTACAGCATATCATAGTAAAAAAATAATTATACACGTTCTAATAAACATAATTAAAAAAAAAATATTATAAAATTCCGTTAATTTTAACCGGAGATTTTAATGTTAATTTTGCTGCTGATCGAGCTAAAAATTGAGTATCGTTCCTACAATCAAAATTACAATTAAAAATGATTAATAAGCCAGAAGAAGCTACAACAAGTCATGGAACTGTACTCGATGCAGTCTTTGCAAGATTTTTAGATGACATACAATGTAAAAATTTCGTTGCTTATTATAGCTACCATAAGCCAATTGTTACTTTTATAGGTTTAAATAATGATACTAATAATGTACATACACAAAATTCTAATGTACATATTCAAGAATTGTAACTAAGAATAAAATATATTTTATAATCAGTAAAAAATTTAATTAATAAATAACCTTTCCTTACATTATCATATTAATATACATAAAATTTAAGTAATAACCTAAGCTTTTCTCAAGTTAAACAATTTCAATATCAAATAGTTCAACTTAGATTAGTTTAAGTTATCACTTCTATCGGGCGTCCCGTGACGCACACGTTCTTTTTTTTTTTTGTTTAAATAACTATTAACCATCCACCAACTCTTAAAATTGCACCTCAAGTGTTGTTGGAAAACTAGTCTCCTGTTTTTATTTCCGTAAGATTCATAGTCGTTATCATCTACTATTTATCTATTCCTCTCCTAAGAATAAATAAATAGATTAAATAGCATAAGACAATAATCAGGTGCCAAAAAGAGGTAATTTGTTTGTCATTAAACTTGTTGAAGTAATATGATATTTATTAGACAGAACAATCGTTCTATTTACAGACTACTGACATTACTTTGCATAAGTAATTGTATTATAATCAATGCAGGTGTATTACAGTCCATTAATTAACATTATAATTCATAAGGTGCCTTCAATGAGGTTTTTTAAATGATATCTGTGTTCAATATGTATATTTAGATTCCGTTTATACGCCAAATGTTATTCTTTAAAATATAAACTTACAATTTATATATAGCCTGAACGAATTCTACCTCCAGTTTTGCTTGTTCCATTAATAGAAACAACGATGGTATAATTGGTTCATCAATCAGCAGTGCTTATTAAAAAAAAAAAAAACGGCAATATAAATAAATATATCGCGTGTGCAAATGATATTAAGATAATTATAATCTTAATTTGGAAACACGGAAATCCATGGCAAGACGTTCTTATTTGCTCGCGTACCATATATTTGACACCTATAGAAACACAAACTTTCTTTTTAAAAAATACGCCGAACTAAAAAGTGTTAATGCAACATGCCCTAATAATTACTGAAGGCTGGTGTATGGTGAAAATTCTTGTCTGTAAATCCAAATAAGGCGGAGTTTGTTCTATTCATCAGGAAAAGGAAATTTGATAATCTGAACATGCCACAGCATGAAGATACAATACTCAAACTGTCAAGTGAGGTCAAATATCTGGGCATGATTTTCAACCGTAAATAAAATTAACTGTTGCATGTAGAGAAGAGAATGGCCAAAGCCTGTATTGTCATCGTACAATGAGGAGGTGTTGGTGATTAAACCTCAGGACAACCTTTTGGAGGAACACGTCTATTGTGAGTCAAATGCTAACATATATAAGAACTGTGTGGTAGCCCAGAATTAGACAATAAATCACGGTATTAAGGTTGTAGTATGTACAGTAATTGGCTTGTCTAACAATTACTAATGCGATGAAGATCACATCCACATATATATTGTGGTTTGTGTATAGAGGAGGATGCCTTGCGAATGGCTTTGAGACTATATGTTGGAGGTTTATGGTAAATGCATGAGTGGTTTTCAAGACGGACGTGCATTTTGAGGACGTCAAATAAGCAACTCCCTCTTTCTGGAGGCAGCCGTAAATCGCCTGTTCCATTTTTCTGTTTGGAAAGACGCATCACATGTCACGGCGTCTTTTCTCAAAAACTGGTTCATTTTCAATGCTGTGTGGACAGGAGAGCTGTCATGACGAAGGAACCAGTCTCCCAATTTCCAAAATTCAGGTCGCTTTTCCACACTGCCTCACGCAATCGCTTTAGCACTTCCAGATAGTTTTTTGATTTACTGTGATGCCCTGAGAAATAAATTCAACGTGGATGACTCCTCTGATATCGAAAATACAAACCATCACGGACTTCACATTTGATTTCACTTGCCGTACTTTTTTAGTCTTTTACTGTTTGGACTGTAACATATAAGTCGGAAATCGAGAAAGGAACCACCAAACCACCAAGCGGTTATCAGAGTAGTTCCCGAATAGCAAGGCTATTACATAATGCTATAGGAAACAACTATTCCTCGGGCTAATCTAATCCGGGACAGATGTCAAATCCTACCTGTGGATGGTTTTATTTTTTGAAACTTTATCTGATCGTGCAGAATCACAAGACAGGGGTCGAGGATCGCTTTTAGGTATAATTCAATGCCTGGCGGGGCTTTAGCCCGAGGATTAGTTATTTCCTATAGCGATTATGTAATAGCCTTGCTATTCGGGAACTACTTTGATAACTGCTTGGTGGCTAACCGGTTGGTGGTTCCTTTCTCGATTTCACACTTATATGTTACTGACATAGATCGTATCGATAAAGATGTATACTCCATAGATTTCATTCGGCATTTGTCCTGGATCGGCGTACCGTGTACGGCACTGATGAGAACTAACAAGTTCGAAACAGCTGTATGTCGTTCGGTTCCAATCCGGGACAGACGTCGAATCCTACCTGTGGAGGGTTTTATTTTTTGAAAAGAATACTGTTTGGACTGCTACTTTGTTTCGGGGTCATAGCCGCAGTGGTGGCGACAGGGGTGGGAACGGGTGGGCGAGTGCCCACGCAAAATCCTTTTCGCCCAACCGGTCACCCAACCTCTTATAACACCACTATATCACATTCGCACATAAAATAATATATTTAACGAACTCGCCCACCCTAAATATTTCCTGCCTATTATCGCCCAACCGCAAAATAATGCTAGCGCCGCCATTGCATAGCCGTAATACCAAAATTTATCTTCTGCGATGACATTTGACGAATATTCAGGATAAGTGTATGCCTGTTCCTTCAATTTCTAACACACAGAGGTTTCAGAGGGTTCTCTCTCTGGCCATCGAAAGTAGTTGTGGAACAAACTTTGTCATGACGCGACTCATATTCAAATCTTTCTTATTCTTTAGCATGAACTCCAGAAAATTCCAGTTATTTTTTCCAAAATTCATGGATTGTTCTGCAACGATTAAACATTGTGGCATTGCGCACTTTTTGAATATTTTTGTCTATTCTGGATGGTGAGAGGCGACCGGAGCGAACGGGGGTCATCTTCAAGTAGCATTTGACCACTTCTGAACAGAGGGAAACCATTCGTAAATTCTTGCCTGGCTTAGAGCCTCTTTCCCATAGGATAGTTTCACATGAATGATACTTGCTCAACTAAACATGAACGATTGGACTTGATCTAAAAATTAATCAATCTCAATGTAAGAGTATTAAATAGCTGTGAGTACCCAGAAAATATAAATCTAAAATTTAATTCATAAAATCTGTTTCTCAGATGAAAGTACGTTTTCTATGATGGAAGCTGTTAACAAACAGAACTGCGGGTATTGGTCTAACGAACACCCTTATCTTTACAGGGATATCATACGTAAATAATATAAAAGTCTGTGTGGCTATTCTAGAAGATCAAGTCATTGGCCCTATTTTTATTCCCGGAAATTGAATGGAGAAATTTATCTTAATATATAAAAAAATATTATATATCCCATGTTTATCCAAGTATTAGAACACGACTATACTCTTAATGAAGATGGGGTATTCCTTCAACAAGATAAGCCACATCTGTTGAAAGTCCACTATTAATTCCCCACGTTATGATATGCGAATAAGAAAACTTTTGGACTAGTGATATTCTAAGCAATGGATAGGACGAAAATGTTCAATGGAATGGCCGACTAAATCTGTTGCTACTAGACTTATTTCTATGAGATCACAGGAAATTTATGATGCTAAACCAGTTCCTGGAGTAGGTTGGAACCTTTGGTGTGAATATAACACTAACTGAATTTTCCACAAAACACCAAAACACTCTACATTACACGCGTTTCGCCAACAAAGTTGGCATCATCTTTAAATTAAATGATGATTAAAACTCTCAGTTTAATCATCCCCAAATGACCCCAGATAAACCAGTTTTAATCTTCTCCAGATGATGCCAACTTTGTTGGTGAAACGCGCGTCGAGTGTAGTGTTTTGTGGAAAACTCAATTAGTGCTACTAAACCAGGTAATCTAGAGAAGGTGAAAGCAGGAATTGTACAGGAATGGCAACGAATAACATTAGATGTTACATGTAGGTTATGCACAGTCTTATAGTCGAGGGTGGTCATTATGAATACTTAATTAAATAAATAAACAAGAGGTCGGGATTTTGTTACATGACTACTTGAATTTCGGTTCGAATCCGAATTGACATGAAAATTTAATGGTATGGCTAAATCTTTTAAGGGTACATTATCACATAATTAACTCGCAGAAGGTGTCCAAGTTCTCTGAATTAATCGGGGGTCATGATGCCACTCGCTTGGAGCTGGCCTAGATTACCGGCTCGAAGTAATTCGGGCGTGGGTTCGATTCCCGCATAAATAGGTTGAGTGTGCCTGTGTGTATCCATGTTAATGTCGGGGGTTAGGTGAAAGAGTATCTCTAAGCTAAACATCGCCTCCATAGAAACGAAGGAAAAGAAATTAAAATAGTTTAACTTAATTATTGAATATTCTTTGGCTTCTATATTTATTCCTAAGGTTTAGCTTTTTTCTTTCTATATTTGTTATCTGTTGTTGAGGATGTTTGAACTGGTAAAATACATATACGAAACGGACGAGATGCCGGAGGATTATAAAAGGAACATTATCGTTACTATACGAAAAAAGAGAGGAGCCTACAAATGCGAGAACTTTAGAACGATTAGCCTAACCTCCCATGCGACAAAAGTCTTAACCAGAATAGTGCAGAAGAGGATGGAAAATAGAGCGGAGGAAATACTAGTAGAAGACCAATTCGGGTTTAGGCGAAATAGGGGAACTAGCGAGGCTATTCTGGCGCTAAGAGTAATGTTAGAGAAAACAATAGAAAAAGGAGAGAACGCTTATATAGGATTTGTAGATTTAGAAAAAGCTTTTGATAACGTAAGATGGGAAAAAATGTTCGAGATACTAAAGACCGCGGGAATGAAGTATAGAGTTAGGAGAGTAGTACACAATCTATACAAAGAGCAAACTGCTGTTATAGAAGTAGAAGGGGATAAAAGGGAAGTAGGTATTAGGAAAGAAGTAAGACAAGGATGTACGCTATCACCACTAATTTTTAATCTGTACATCGAAGAGGCGATTAATGTGGTAAAAGATAGAGTGAATTTCGGGATTAAACTACAGGGACAGAAACTAAAAATGTTGAGATTTGCGGATGATATAGCAGTATTAGCATCTAGTAAGGAGGAATTAGAATCAGCATTGAACGAAATGGAGGCAGTGTTGACAGAGGAATACGAAATGAGGGTGAATAAAAACAAAACTAAAGTGTTAGTGTGCAGAGGGAGCGAGAGCAGAGCAAAAACGAAAATACAAATTAATAATGAAAGATTGGAGGAAGTTAAAGACTTCACTTATTTAGGAAATAAAATACAATGGGATGGAAGAAGCGATAAAGGTATAAAACAAAGAATAGCGCAGGGTCGAATAGCTTTTAACAAAAAGAAAGCACTTTTATGCTCGGGGGTAATAAACTTAGAAACAAAGAAGAGATTTTTGAAAACATATGTATGGAGCACGGCACTATACGGTTGCGAAACCTGGACGGTAGGGAAAGCAAGTAGGAAGAAATTAGAAGCTTTTGAGATGTGGTGTTACCGAAGAATGATGAAAATACCATAGACTGATAGGGCTAGAAACGAGGAAGTATTGGAGAAAGTCGGCGAGAAAAGAAGTATGTGGAAAAACATAAAGAAGAGATGAGATAGAAGAGAAGAGGCCATTTGCTGAGACATGAGGGAATAGTCCGCGATACTTTGGAGGCAGAAATAGGAGTGAAGGAAGGCAGAGGTAGGCCTAGATTAGACTATTACTCGCAAATAGTATGGGATGTAGGTTGTAGCACAATTAGCGAAATGCGTAGGTTAGCACAAAATAGGAGAAGCTGGAGGTTAGCGTCCAACCAGTCTTAGGACTGATGACCCCATGATGATAATTTGTTATCTATCCTTAAAATTGAGAAACTGCAAATCTAGTTATCATTTTTCCTTTTAGACCCATATGAACAGTTGGATTTATGACCGTTTTTATCAAATATCCCAAATATATATCAGCTAACAAACAAAAAGAATACATCGTCCTTATCGGGGCCGAAAGGAAAGGGCGTTTCAACTTATGCATCACTTAAAACGTGTTAGTTGTGGGAGTGCCAGTGACAGAAACTTAACACCCTGTATTGACGGCGAGACATACGGGTCTTTGATATTGCAACTAAATATGAAATACACTATAATTCTAATGCATAAAAAATATATACAGGGTACACACTTGCTTTTTCATTCCAAGTACCTGAAGGATCGTCCTTCTGTTCCCAAAATACACTTTCTTTAAATAGACTTAAAATGTACGCACAAATTTATGGGCATAATCCTATTATAAGGTATAAGAATATTTGTAACCCAGGTGTTCTCCTTACTTTCGCACTCCTTAAAGTATTTAAATGTACCTCGGCCTACGACTCCGTTATCAGCTTTGAGGATGCTTACGAAAACAAATTTACTGCAGACAAATGAATAATATAACTTAAGGCGCGACGTAGTCGAAATATACAATTAAACTGTACCCAGGGTATTCATTAAGATGAAAGCGAGCTCGTATCACTGCTAAGACCGAAGATTTACTTCTCCGACAACAACAATGGCAGAATCTTTGTTTATATTAATTGAGATGAGAGCCACGCCGACTTTACTTGCTTTGTGTGTGTAGAATGAGACTACGATTTTTTTCTAGTATAGCATTAACATGTTTAATTTGAGTTACAACAGACCTAGACGGTCATATTTTAAGGCACTGAAGGCAAATATACTTCTAGGATAGTGAATAAAAATTAAAATTGACAAGGCCTTTATTCGCCAGGACGATTCGTCGAAGAAAACTTACTTCTCTATTTATTATTGGGCAATAAAATACTTTTATGGAATCTTCACGAAATAGTTTTGAATGTCAGTTTTACAACACAGGTCTATAACATTTGCAATATTTCATTACATTCTAAAACACAACACATTTACTTGAAGCATCATTTTGACGTCGAGGACTTTTTTTCCAATATATCATTAACTTGTTTAATTTTAGTTCATGAAACATGAAACGATCTTATTTTAACGCACCGAAAACAAAAATTATTTTGGGATGCTGAAAACAAAATTTTAATTGACAAGCTTTTTACAGATCACGGGCAACTTGTCAAAAAAACTTTGGTAAGCCGCAACTTAAAGAGGTATTTCTCTACATATGTATTTTAGGCAGAACAATATTTTGATGGAATCTTCACGAAAGAGTTTTAAATGTCAGTTTTGCAACACATGCCTATAAAATTTGCAATATTTCAT
The DNA here is from genome assembly GCA_037954035.1 of Rosalia funebris. Taxonomy (NCBI): domain Eukaryota; kingdom Metazoa; phylum Arthropoda; class Insecta; order Coleoptera; family Cerambycidae; genus Rosalia; species Rosalia funebris. Next base: position 12,895,238 of record JAZFAV010000034.1, on the reverse strand, counting down.
TTCTCGAAGACACAACACAGCATTTGTCTTGAAATATCACATATTTTATTACAAAACATATAGATATACATACTCCATGGTCATATTCATAAGCTATTACAAATGGATAAAACAAATATCCCTGAGGAACTCCTAGTAAAGTATATTAACAATTAGGTTTCTTTCGTTCTTCTATTGTTACAAATATATACGAGCCCAGGTTCATAATAGTTCGGTCAGGCATAATTTTATAACTAATATATTTAAATAAAAGTAATAACACTCCCAAAACTATTTTATTAAAGAAAAATATTGGTAACAGAAATAAAGTATAAACTTAAATACGATGAAATATTACTACGTTATGATGTGTCAGTAACAAGCTTTTTATAAATTATTCTTATAATAAAAAACATTAAGATTCGCGGTTCAGAATGGTTCGACCAGTTGCTGAAATACATAGTAGGCTACATGTTTGTAGCGCTTTAAATCAAAATAGAGTCTCAGTTGTTGTCAAAGTGAAACAGATATTATAATGTGTGTTTTGGACGCGTCTGCTAAAATTTTCTAAAAAGAAAAGAAACGTAGCGTAGCATTAAGTGACGATATGTGAAAAACAATTGCTAATGTCCATAAATAGGGGATTTTAGCTCTGAAAACCTCTGCTACGTATTCGCTACCTAAATCTACAGTGCACGGTATCATCAACTTGTATAAAAAAATTAAATGCACAGCCCAAAGGAAGAAAAGTGGTCGACCATTCTAAGTTTCACGCTTACATCAATATGCTCTGAAGAGGATTGTAACACAAACCGACAATCCAGTGCAATAATAATTATGGTACTATGGGGGAAGCTATTGGAAAAAATATTTCTGTGTCCACAACTAAGCGCTCAATAAAGAAAATGGGATACAAATTCTACAAGGTAAAGTTTGATTCTTTACAGTTTACATTTGAACTTACCGGTTTCTTCTTCAAGCAAAAGAAAAGCCCTTATTAACTAAACGACAAAAATCAATAGGTTAGAGTGGGCCAAAGAACATAGGCACTGGACTTTATAACAATGGCACCAGGTAATTTGGAGTGACGAATCCAAATTTGAATTCTACATGGGTGATACCAGAAAACATGTGCTAAGAACACCACTGAAAATTTATCATCCTGACTGTTTTGATTGACCAAGTTGACCAACCGTGGCAAGACTTCAAAGAAACCAGTACATTAAAGACCTAAATTATATACAATTTATTACAATTACAAATATGCAATAGTACTACTCGTCAAGAATAGCAAAATATATGATATTCTGTCGGTGTGTGTAGAAGAAAGAGTCAGGTAGCATTCGGAGGGAAAAGGACGCAGATTACGCACGGCCAGATCGGACTCTGTGTACATATATGGCTCATTTTAAAGAACAATGACATAAGCCAAAAAACTAAAAGTTTTCAGGAAACATATTTAAAGTTTTTGGTAATTATTTTTATATAATTTCTTGTACTAAAGTTTCTATTTTCGGGCTAAAACCTTAATAGAAAGTATGATTAAAGAATATTTTACATATCAACAATGCCAGTTTGAAAAAAATTGTTGTCAACTTTATTTTTTATATATTTTTTATTTTTGTTTTGATTTGTGACGGAATTCCTTATAAAACATCTGATGTTTCTGTGTATAAAAGAAATGACATAAATGGTTCAAGAAATGGTTTATTGCCTAAAAGAACTTTTTTACAAAAGTGGAAATAAAGCAACACAAACATAACCCTATAAATTGGTAGTATGGAAATTTATAGTTCACGGATAAAAAAAATATCAACAATATTAAAACAGTAAAAATAATAAAACAATATTAAATGGCATCTATTAAAGGTTATTGTAATATTCCTTATAAATTTTAGGAACAGCAGAACCTTTATTCGGATTTTCATCAAATAATGAAAGCAGACCTTTCTTCTCATTCTCAGACCTCATTAAAATGTTCTTGATCAAAAGACGTTTTGTAGAAAATTTTGTTTTGCTGATTCTTCAACCTTCAAAATTTGTATCTCCAAAATTTTAAATAGTAAACTAGTTCCTAAGCCTATGGAGTTAGCTAAATTTTTTAAATCATAGAAATCATTGTATGCTAATTCTTGAACTTTGAAAGGTTCTCCGTTTTTTTTTTCGCAGTTCTAATTAGTGTCACATATTGCTCTGGTAAGTATCACATATTGGTTCAGATCATAAAGAACGTTTTATGTTTTTTTTTTTTCAATTAATGCATGGGGAATGTCACCCTCATTTTGAATGTGTCCCGGAACGAGGTATTTATGTGTGATACTATTAATTTTTAGTAAATGTGTTACAGCATAAATGTAAACGGAAAGTAAAAACCTGTTTTTTTGTTGGCCAGCGCAGTTATCTGAGTAAAATATCACGTTTCTGTCATCTTCAAAGTTCTCATTTAAATTTTCTGTTCATCAATTCTGTTCACCAATTCCACCATCATTATTATGAGTTATTAATGCAGTTTAGTTTTTTTTCTGAGTAATTATGCTTACCGTACGTAGCGTCCGATTTGAAAACATTGTTATCATCAAATATCTCAATGCCTACAAATTGATTATAGTCCTAATGAAAGCTGTAACATCATAAGTTCTAGAAAAACTACAATATTCTACACTGGCATAAGTCCAATTAAGTCAAATAAACATTATTATTATTTAAAGCATAATGACACAACACAAAATGTGACGTTAATTCTTAAAATGAATTTGAAGAACTTCTTTCGAAATTATAGAAAGCAACGACATAACTCAACATATGTCGGTGTTGTCCTGAATATTTATTATATTTTTACTTACCGATAAAGAACTTTTTGAAATATGATACTATTTCGTATAATCGATGTGACCTCTCTTGTTAAACACTGAAATAATACTAGTTGCGACAGTGTTGTACAAAAGATAGGTCCATTTCCGCCTAACAGGAATAACGACATTACTACCATATCAATCAAGTGGTCAATAACTGAAACATAATTGTGTCATTATTCCACAGTAATATTTAGGAGTTTTGGGCACTAATTTACAACTTAACTGAAATTTTATAAATTTTGACTTATGTCACTGTTCTTTCGAATGAGCGGTATATTCATTAATATTCACTCTGCAAAGATCTCGATGCGAGGCTATTTACTGCGCACCTCGTAGGCGGTCTTTTCATTTCGCACTTGTTCCTATTCCTGATGAGCTGCACCTACAATGCCTTCTCTTGTTTAATAAAGTAAAAAAACCCTATTAACGAAAAAGTACACTTGTTTACTATAGTGCAGAATGTTTTACACACGACAATAACTAATGAGATATCCAAAATCCCCTTTGCAGTATTAACGACATATATAATCAAAATACCTCCCTTTATTCCACAATTCTTATCACCGGGCAGGTTTGAAAAGAAAAATACGGATAATTTTCCGCTATTATTTTTGCGTCAACAAATGTTTAATTTACTTTAGATGAGTATCGATCAACTGTCTGAATGTCTGCACGGAACGTGAAACGCAAATTCTCAAGGGGGCTGCTTTGAGGGGTACCGATTTAAAGGCCTTTGTGTTAAATGGACTAAAATTATCTGTCTGTGCATTTAATTAAGACTAACTTTCGGTTCAGAATCGATCGGCTTCTTACGATGTTTCATGACAAAAGAAAATGTAATTATTGTAATCGTATACAGATCGCTACTTAACTGAAATCAGTCGACATGCAGATGCAATAAAAAGAAATAATCAGGGAAAAATTGTACCAAGTTGATTGTATAGAATTCGTCCAGTTGTCCACTTGGATACCTCATCAGTGTGTCGTATGTAAGCAACTATATAACTACGTAACTATATGACTATTTATACATATGTATGTAACTACTAATCATAATCATTTACACGGTATACCTATAATTATCCGAACAGGTGGCGGAACACGACAACAAAGCTAAACTGAATAACTTGTGCCTACATCGATTCAAATATATCAAGTCTATGCTATGGTATCTCTACTGCCAGTAGGTTACCCAAGAATAAAAGCAATGATGTGGTACTCTCAGTAAGCAGCTTCATATATAGTTATTAATATTATTGCTTTATATTATCTCAGGTAATATCAAGAGATGAAGCGAGACCTATGTATGGAGCAAATATTTACATAATTAAACCTTTTAATTTTATGAAAAAATTGTAAGATACTTGATAAGTAACAGGTAAATTAAATTTGTACGTACATAATTTGCATGTTTTCAATAAATCGTGAGTCACGTAAATTTTTTAAGTGAATACTTCTCTGGCAGCGTTCTGATATTTGACGAGAATGGAGAGTGAATTGGAGAAAATGAAACTTTTCCAGATTTCGCTACACGAGAGAGAAAAAAGATATAACGTAGAGAGGAGGAGAAAGAGAGCTATACATTTGGTATACCTAAAACACAGGCTTCGTTACAAGACAGAGTACACATATATATAACATAGAAAGAAAGTGAAAGAGAGTTATACATCATATATATCAGTTTAGGCTATTCGCGTCTCCCTATTGTCGCGCATGCGCGCGTTAATATATAGCGTCCAGACGCTATATATTAACAGCTGAAGCAGCACGCGTGTCTACCGAATATTTATCATTGTGTTTTGTAATTATTTACGTTATTTACATCTGTGTTCTGTGATTATTTGATAATATCCTTGAACCGTTTAACTTGTTAAAGTCTAGAAGATATAATATATTTCATTTACCGCTCCCTACTGGTTTACAGCCACACAGGTGCAAATGCATTTGTAAGAGGCGAAGACAAAATCCCTTTGATTCTCGGGGGAGATTTCAATGTAAATTTCGGATCCAATGATTCTTTAACGTTGATTAACTTTCTTCGAGAAACATTTGGTCTGCTTATAAATAACAATCCCAAAGAATCAGCAACAAAATCCGGAACAACAATAGATGCAATTTTTACACGTTATCTAGAAAATATCGAATCACGAACATATATTTCATATTTTAGTTATCACAAACCAATCATATCAGTATTACCAATTGAACCACCAGCCTATGATAGTGTGGATAATGAATAAACCGAATATTTTTTACACAAATTTTATATTGTTATATTTCTTTTGAAATTATCCCTCTCCCTTTCTCTCTCTCTCTCTCTCTCTCTCTCTCTTTCAATCTCTCATTCTTAATCTCTCTCATTCGCTATTCTAAAGAAGTATTCAGTTCTATCACGTGTACTGTGCTGCACATGATATTTTTTTTTTATTTTAAAATCACAATTTCAAAAAATAATACCCGCCAGGGGTAGGATTCGACATCTGTCCCGGATGGGGACTGAATGACAGACAGCTGTTTCTAACTTATTAGTTGCCATCAGTGCCGTACACGGTACGCCGATCCAGGACAAATGCCGAATAAAATCCATGGAGTATACATCTACATCGATATGATCTATGTCAGTAACATATAAATCGGGAATCAAGAAACAAACTACGAAACCGCCAAGCGGTTTATCAAGTAGTTCCCGAATAGCAAGGCTATTACATAATCGCTATAGGAAACAATTACCCCTCGGGCTAAAGCCCCGCCAGACATGGAAGTATACCTAAAAGCGATCCTCGGCCCGTTTCTCGTGTTTCTACATGATCAGACAAGGTTTCAAAAAACAAAAGGAGAATCCGTCAATGTAACAAGAAACAGCTAAATCCATCTAATGTGGCAACATCCAATGGTGAAGCGTCCATTAAGGCTGTAATGCGCAACCTACCCTACATATTTTAGATCGTAGACCCCTTTTTTATATTGCCACTTGCCTTTGCCAGAATGATAAACATTTTCTATTCGTATTATCATACATACTTCCATTTAGATGAAGCGCCGGCAACCGGCAGTGCACAAGCCTTGACCGGCCGCTGTCTGGGCTGTCGATGGCCAGCCCAGACAGCGGCTTGGTTTTAACGGACTTATAGAGATCCGCGATGCAGGAGAGGAGAGGGAAGTACGCGAAAAATGACATGCAATTTAGCTAGCCTGATCGATCAGTTTGCGTAATACAGTGGCTATAATATTGACCTCTCGTTACTCGTAGTGATTAGTGTTATTTTTAAGGATAATGGCGGCCCTAGACGGCGCCGATTTAGTAGACTTTCGAATTAATAAGAGTGGTTATTTTAATAATTTATCTTTAGAAGATAAACTGAAAATTAAAGACGCATATTTAATTATAAACTGAAATTATCAACTGAAAATGAAAGCGGCAAAACCTCCCAATCTATTTCAAGAACTATAGATGTTCTTGCAGGAAAGAAAACGCGGAGAATGGAATTGATATGCAAAAAATATAGGTAAATTGTTTTTGCGATTCAACTATTCAATAAATATATATATATATATATATATATATATATATATATATATATATATATATATATATATATATATATATATATATATATATATATATATATATATATATATATATATATATATATATATATATATATATATATATATATATATATATATATATATGGTCCTCCTGGACCATCCAACCAAGGTGATGTATGTCATCGAGTTCTCAAATCCTGCCGAGAAAAGCATTACCTTGAAGATGGAAGAGAAGCGGACCAAATACGTAGATCTCCGGGGTGAATTGCGGACGCTGTACCCAGGCTACTCTGTCAAGATGGTGGTTCTGGTTATCGGTGTTCTCGGAGGGATGAAGCCTACGGTGCTGTCAGTACTGAAGATCATTCCGGCTTTCCAAAAATCGGTAGAGTCGCTGGAAGGTCAAATGCAGAAGGCGGTCATCTTGGGTTCCCTGCGTTTACTTAGGGCACATGATTACGGATCCATGGTAACTAATTTCACAGGCTAGTGGGGAGTTGCTGTGGATAATACGCCGGCGCTTTTCTTACGAGTATAGGACCCGTGGGAGGACTGTCCGGCATCCAGAATCGGAGTTTATATACATATGTGTATATATATATATATATATATATATATATATATATATATATATATATATATATATATATATATATATTGCATTAAAAATGAACAGCCCCCCTCCCTCGCCTAATTCAGGACAGCCTACCCTCAGCTTGAATCGACGCTTCGCCACTGGCAACATCCAATGTAGTCCTGTATTTGCTTAGCTGCTCATTAACTGCCTCCATATGTCTCCACTCCAGGCACAGAACAGTAGAATACGTTTTTTGTTTTTGAGAATACTTATAAATAGTGTTCAAAAGCAAATTGACAATCGTTTCTTTATGTAAGTGGACTCCGCATACTCGGCATACATCCCTCTAAGGCAGGATCGTAGCCACGAGATACTGCCTATTATAGAAATAAAATAACCCCTAGAACTTGGATAACAATACATTCAGAAGAACTCGTCAAGTAAATAGTCATTATTAATCCGGGGGCAGTTTACTTTCGTTGGTTTTGTAAACTTGTGTCTAATAATGAAGTCAACATGCCTCTTCAGAAGAATGTAAAACAAGGGAGCTGAACTTGCATACCAGATTTCTTTCCAAAAAAAAAGAAACGTAAAAGTGTATGCAAATAAACCATTCTTGTTTTACAAAATACTGTTTCGAAAACTTCGAACACGCTATTATAATTCATGAATGTGATTAAAATTCAGGTGACAATTTTCATATTCCCATGGAAACGAGGCCTTTTACGGATAAATACGGAGTTATTTACCTTGTCTTCGAAGATAGGAACAACGTAGTTTTAAAGTGTATGGCATAGGCGGCGAGTAGACAAACTACAGATAGGGTATACATTTTTTAATCCATTTTTGCCTAATATATAGCACGTTAGTTAAAATCTTATCTAAGTACTGTCTCTGTATGTACATTTATGTGTTCTGTGCTTAATTTCAAGGAAGTTCCGAGTGGTGAGGAGTAAGGGGATTAGCCCTATGCTCGCCATGTATAAGGTATAAGTCAGTGTTCCAACTTACAAACGAAAAATGTTTACCCGTAAATTTGTGTCGATTTCAGCGCATATTCTTACATAAACTCGTAAATAACCATATTTCATACAAAAACACAAGCGTTTTTGTAAATTGACAAATTTGTAAATTTGTTATCTGCGAGCACAACACACGGCAACGCTGCTGTAAAACTCGTGGATTTAGTGTGTCTTCGTTGGCAGTATGTCGCCATAAAAATTTATCCTAACCTCAAAATGTCGCGTTTACGTTGTAAAGGGCGCTTCGTTTCCAGAAGTCAGTTAAACAAAATTCGCATGGTGTTTGAAACCGGGAAAGGTAATGCGAGGCAAAAAGCGATAGTCTAATCAGTAAAGAAACCAAAATTGTCGAATGTTGTGTTTGCGAATCCAGTGGATATCGCTTTGTTTTCCCAAGTCATTTGGGACAAACGATGAAATGCTCCTCGTGTGAGGTGTATTTATCCTTCGAAAATGTCATAAATAAAGTGAAGTTTGAGCTTGCTTAGGAACTGACTATAGAATGTCACAATTGATTATTGCTGAACAAAGTTTCGACCGCCAACCAATACAAGAATGCCAAGGAATACAATTATTTGAATAGCCTTCGCGGCGTTGCCATTATACGCCCAAATCAGCCGACTACGCTAAACGATTCGGTCTTTAATTTGCAATATAAAATAAACCAGATGGTCAATTTTCATGGCGGTTACGTCATTGAGTGCTACAAAGTACAATGTATCACTTTAACCAACACGGTATTTTTTTATTGTTCCGAAGGAACTTTTCCCATCATTCGAAAATGTCCCGTCATAAGAATCAATGCATTTTACCTTTTTTATATTATTTTTTTCTCTTAATTCAAATGGTAAAAAATTCTCAAAAAATTCATGAAGCTCTATTTTAAGCTGAAGAAAATGTTAGCATATTTTCATTGCTTTTTATAATTTTTGAAAATCCCGTTGGAACCCTCCTTAAACGTTGGAGAAAATGCGGGGAGGAACAACAATTTTAAATAACGTCATTAATTGGGAGAAACAACATACCAAAAAAGAAACATACTCCCCGCATTTAATTTTCTTTAACATTGTCCATAACGCAGTTAGTTTTTAAACCTTCATTTAGTTTTATAGTTCTTCTTCTTATAGTGCATCTCCTGTCGGAGGTTCGCCATCATCAGAGCTATCGGGACTTTATTAACGGCAACTCGGAATAGGTGACTGGTGTTGCAACCTAAGAGGTTTTAGATTTTACTACCAAGCTCTTAAATTTTTGAGCCAGGACACACGGCATTTACCATTCCTCTTTCCTCTAATTTTTCCTTTAACTATCAATTAGAGAACAGTATCTTGGGGCCTTTTTTGTGGAGTATACGCCACATCCTACAGTAACACTACATTTCGAAGGCTCGCAATTTGTCTATGTGATTCTTTTTGAGAGTCCATGCTTTAACTCTATAGAAAATCGTAAAAGATAATGGACAACGCAGCATCCTCATCCTAAGTTTTATATTAATGTTCCAACAAGAGGAATGGTGATAAAATGATCATTGCCTTACGCCACGGCGTTTCCATTTCCTCCATTAGTTTTTTTGTATTAGCCCTTTGGCCTCAGATAAGTTACTGATTATTCTCTTGTTGTCTGAGTCATGTTTTTGCATAGAAGTAACTGATGGAACCATGGAATGGAGTAACTCATGAAACCATGAAATTATGCTTTACTTTATCAAAATCTTTTTTAAAATCGATGTAACTCATCCTGATTTATATCTGGACAGACGTTGGAAAATATTAAGACGTTAATCCCAAAGAGTGTTTCTCCTGTCCTGAGTTCTTTATACTAGAAACCCTGTTTTAGTTATAGCTAATTATAATGACTACAAAATATACATTGAACATTGACTACAAAAATATACATCCCTTAAAAATTCACCAGTTAAATAAGCGTAATTTCACGAAATACCTAAATAATGAAAAATAAAAAATCAACAATATTTTATATAAACACAATGCGGAGGACGTACAAGTAGAATAGCACCAAGGCCATCTATCTGCTAAATTATAAAACAAGTTTCTATATTCAAGGTATCAAAGTCTCTGCTGAATTTCGGCTATCCATTTTCGACATTATGAACCTGGCGATTTAATTTTAATACAGGACATCAGGCTTTGACTACACTGCACTGATAATTGAGAAGAAATTTTCGTGTCTCATGAATAAATTAGATGAGGCAATTCTCTTGTACAAAGTTAGTAAATAGTTAAATTAATATTAGCTTGTACCCCGAAGTAAACTAAAACCTGCCGCCCATGCCGCTGGAAATGGTTTGTACTTACATTACTCGCTTCTCTCTGAATTTTGAACATTTAGCAACCGCATATAAAGTTCGCGTTTCCCTTAAGTCACTTGAAAATGCAAGGTTTATTGCAATTCTGTCTGCAATGTCTTTAAGAAAATTACTGCCCTCCAGGCAACAATCTATCTGTAAAATGAATAGATGCCACAGAGGATAACCTCGTTGAAAAGCGATCATGTCTTGTAACACGTAAATTCGCTTCAATGAAGATAGCTTTTTGTAACTTGTTAATCGATTATCACGCTTTCAGTCGCAGCTTATTAGACGTAAATTTGAAAGGAGCAATTAATGTAATTTACCAGCGTCTAGGAAAAATAAACTACAGCTTATCAGGATGTCTACATAGAATTATGTATCTTTGAAATAACTATATCTTTATAATTTGATATTGACATGAGAACCATCAAATATAGATAATAAATATTGCATACATTCTAAAACTTACTTTTTCTACGTATTCAGATACTTGATGAAAGCGTTCGTAAATTTGAAAAAAAGTAATTATGCGAGCAGATAATGTGAACGCAGAATGAAAATTAAAATTTCACACAACCAATAAGTTTTTACGATGAGACAACGTTCAGTACACGAAATTTAAATGCTGGACGACAGGCAAACCACATTAGATGCAAGAGGTCCACACACGACATCCTCAAAAAATTTATGTATTTATAACAAGTATTCACAATCGAATTGTGGGACCTTATTTCTTTAATGGAACGCCTTCATTTCTTTAGTTTGAGCTTATTCCTGCTGAAGCTGTTGTACCTCCTAACCAGCAGGATTCTAACATACTGACTGCATACGTAATTTGATTTCAACGAAAGAAAGCCCATCCCCTTCACGCAATTGCTGTTAATTTTTAGATGTAGCTTTCTTCATTAGATGGATTAGAAGAAGGGTACTGTAATGATTGTTCTTAACGGGCGGACAAATTAATCCAAAGTACTGCAAATAAGGTGTTTTGTTTGTTTGGATGTCTTGATATGTTTGAAAATTGTGCTCGCTAGTCCTGTTGATAATATTTATGTCACGAAGAAAATCCCCAGTGTTAGAGCTTGAATTTATAAAACACTAATCAGAAATTAGTCGTGCTTGATTCTTCAAATTAATCCGTCATTTAAACGTTAAGATTATTGCAAAATGGATCAATTAATTAATTCTTATTAGAAGACCATTTGCTTTATAAATTGATGTTGACTCTACAGTTATTAGCAACGCAAAGGAGGAAAAAGAGCGCTCAAATTAAAGATAAGAGGAAAAAAGAAATTATCGCACTGTGCGCAGAATACAAGCGTATACAGGGTCGCGAGAGCGGAGTGCCACTAATAAAATACGTCACAGTACCTATTTTGACCGCCTATTATAAATTATATAAATAGACCAAAATTAATAACTATATGGTCACAGTGCTATTCTATATGTATGTTTTGTAAGTATAGACCGGAACATTCAATTCTTGATGAAGAATATTTTTTTTTTAATTTGTGCAGTAGTTTGGTGATAATAATATATTATAATTTCCTCTTATACGAGTATGGTAGTCATTCTAAGGGAAGATTGGGTTTTGGAAGAGGACAAAGATATTCTACAACAAAATATGTCTCTATATCGGAAGTATTATTTTGTGGAAACGTATCTTTTGGTATGGCAACATAACAATTTATGTTGATAGTACAAAAGATACAAATATTTTATAAGACACCTTTCATTTTATTTATATATTGCACAATGCATGAGTTGCAGAATATATAACGAAGAGACAGGCAATAAAAATGATTTTCTATAATAAACTTTGATAAACCATAATAATTTAAGGGGAGGTTCTCATCAAACTAGACCAAAAAATCGATTTATTTTTGCCCTTTTTGATACCGTATTATATGCAGAATATGTTCCTAAGATTTGACCGAAAACATTTTTATAAAAAACATGTTGCATAATAATGAAACCTATCTTTTTACGAAAAATTACGCAAAAATACAGTTCGCGCAGTAAAGTATATTTTATCCTAATATTTTTGAAATGCGCGCCTATATTAACATTCTGTGGTAGGTATAGTTACCCCAAGTGCCACCAGATGTCAGAGTATAATATTAGATAGTTTGCCTCTCTATACGTTAATGTCGATGAGTATAGCGTGTAACGTCAGTCGAACACGCGTTTTTCTTTCTGTTTCGAAACCATGTTTTTAAGCTGGTGGGAACTGTAACTCAAAAACTAATTGAGGGATTGTCTTGACTTTTTTTATTTTAAAGTAAATTAAATTTATTGGAGCTTATACCTATGAAAGCATTGATTTCGCTGTTTCTTTTTATAACACTTTAAAGAGCGAAAGATAAGTGAAAAATCGGTACCGAAAATTCGCAGGTCCGCCATTTTGTTAATTTTAATTTTTTTTATTGGTATAAGCTCCAACAAATATCATATATTTTATAAACTTTTTTGAAATTTTGATTTCAGATGATTTTTACAAGTGCTAGAGTTCCCACCGATTGGACACCTTTTTTTGGCACGGTCGCATTACCGAGCATATAACTACTTACCGTGTCATTTTCTTTAATAAAAACAAATTTTTGTACACCTGAATACTTAATAAATATATATAAAAAATTTTGAGTACTTTATTTACTTCCTTCTATGAACAAAAAATTAAGAAAATCATGTAATTTTTGGGTCGCTTGATGAGAACCTCCCCTTAATTTCAATTATAATTAAATTGTATTGCTTAATGTATACTAATTAATACTACACTTATTATTACGCCCTTTTTATATTTCCTGTTTCAGAGTTAATTTGTTCTATAAGCCAGTTCCGTGGCAGTCCCCATACTCCTTCCCGAGTGACTGCTTCATCATTTCGTAAAATATTCATAAAATGATTCGCTCTACTAGTTATCTTCTTAATTCTATTATCATTCGCGATTTTGGCTGAAGGTCTATAATTGAGGATACACTCTTCCTGAGCCGGCGAGTCCACTGAACCTGGCCGTACGTATCTCAGGTTCCTCAAAGCCTGCACCGCCTCCATTCCGTGAAAGTACATCAGGTAAACGGCCACCATAACACCAGTCCTACCCAAGCCCATTCGACAATGGACACCAAGAGCCTGAAAGGAAGAAAAATACAATAAAACGATTAGAAAAATTCTGCACAAATTCTAAAGAATGGATTAGAGTAACATTCTTTGCTAAACAACTATGGTTACATCTATATGGTATGGTATGCATCTGTTAAATGATACTATTAGTGATATATCTAAAGATATAGGCGAATAACTTTATTGATAGAGGATTCGTAATAATTCGTTTTATAGTACGTATAAATAACAGATAGTATAAGGAAATGAGTATAAATTTAAGCAAAGCGCTAACACCAGTTATAATCGTGACAAAGGACAACAAATATTTTGCGATCGAACTTTTTTGACTTCTTGGCTTAGTTACATACCATAAATTACAGAAACACTATTTTTGTACACCAGTATGTTGTATTATAACTAAAACTGGATGGAAATAAGTTGTAAAAATAATAATGCCTAGAAGTTGTAAAAATACACCATATATATTTTCTTATGTTTGTGGCTGTTTTGTTTTAAAAAAGTTTAGGCGTAATATTACACCAATATTACAAAAACAATATTACTCGTACTTTAAAATTAAGTTTGGAGATCAGGATAAACCCTGAGCATCCCATGTTGTGTGTAAAATATGTGAAGAAGGATTAAGGCATTGGAGCAATGGAACAAGGAAATCTCTTCCATTTTGTATACCAATGGTTTGGAGAGAGCCTATAAATAATTTTGATGATTGCTACTTTTGTTTATGTAAAGTAAATGGATACAACACCAAGAACCTAAAAAATATAGTATGTATATCCTAATATTCCCTCCGCCATTACATCGGTTGCACATGGACGAGATATCCCTATTACAGTCAGCTTGGACGAAGTTGCAAGTAGCTCTGACTGTGAAGCTTCACAAGAGACAGATTAACTGTACCTTAGTGATATTAGTGACATCGCAACAGTTTCTAATCAGCCCCAGATATTCTCGCAGTCAGAACTTATAATATACTTAGGGACTTAGGGCTTCCAAAGGATCTGTCTGAAATTTTGGGATTCAGACTTAAAAGTAAAACTCTATTGGCCTTAAGGGTCAACATTTCGTTGTACAAGAAGAGAGAATCTCAATATGTACATTTTTTGCGCGAAGTGATTCACTTGTCTACTGTACTAATATTTTTGGCCTTATAACTCAACTTGGAAGCGAAGTTTGTAAACGTGATCAATGGAGGCTTTTTATTGATTCTTCCAAAAGAAGTCTTAAGGCCGTCTGCTCCATAATGGAGACATTTTTGCATATGTTTCTGGTGCCCATTCACTACAAACGACAGAAAGTTACGAAAATCTAAAATTACTACTTGAAAAAATTCAGTACAAAGATCGTAACTGGTTATGATAATGTATGGTGATTTAAAAAATGTAGGCTGGTTATTCATTTTTCCTTCAGTTTTTAATTTATTCTGATTATTCAGTTGATCAAAAACCTTACGTGAGGGGTAAAAACGGAAATTAGATATGAAATCAGCGTAAATAATCACTTTCAAACCTATAATCACTTATCAAACCCAAGTCAACTTTGAACATGTTAAAATTTGTAGGCCTGTGTTATCTTTCTAGACTTTGCATGATCATGGACGAGGAACATGACATGCATCACATTCATACATTCTTAGAAGAGAAAGTCGTCCGGATGCTGGACAGTTTTCTGTAATAAAACTGAGCTACTTCGTCGACACATTCGAGGAACTAAACACATGAAATATTTAAATCCAAGGAACAAATACTGGAGAAATCATAAACACGAGTGAAAAGTAAATGATTCTTTGAAGAAAATTAAAATCATGGAACACAAATGAAGTAATAATATTTTAGAAATATCTAAATGATACAGGAGGTGCACATTAGAATTGTATTTTCAACTATAAATATTGATCTAGTTATTGAAAAATAAGAGCATATGGTGAAGCGCACATATAATCTACTAATAATAATACCCAATTACGATAATTTGCTTATAAATTCGTTGATATCTGAATTTTTGGGCACATATTGATCAAGAACTTTTTGCATTAAAGACAAAGTACAAGTTCAGTAAAACAAAAACAGCTCTAAATATAGAAAGAGAACCCATGAGGTTAATGTTCAATATAACACCATCTTTTGAAAAGCTTTGCTTTGCGTAATAAGCTTAAGAGGGTCATTAATTTAAGTTTGAAAAGCTTATTTTAACATTCAACCCGCACAATTTTGAAAGTACTACAAGCGTTTAATATTACATCCAAGACAATACGAGGATATTCTGGTAATAGACGCACTAACAAATGCACACAGCTTCAATTAATGCACCGAGCAATAACTACTTTAGAAAATGCATCTGTCATTTATAACTTCTAGAGAATCATTTATACCTCTAGAAGTTATTAGTGACTTTATTATGTGCAAATTTTTAAATAAATTCTAGAAGATACTTGCTAAATAAATGTATCGTTAGATTTGTGTAATTTTGCTAACCACACTTCTGTTACATCAACGTATATACCTAAGTACGATCCTGATATACACGAGAAATTCCTCATTCCAATACCTACAAGGGTTTCACTTTTATTTCATTGTTGGAGTGTATTTTACTTTGTCTTATTGTTTTGGAACTGATAGATAAATATTTCGATATTTTTTTATTCGGAGTTATTTATTTGATGTACACAAAGTTTGGGTATTATTTTTTGCTTTGACCCTTTGTCAGTTGTCAGTACAATTTGAAATTGTGTATTTTAACTCACAGTTGTTCAGAGTATTCTTCCAAAATTTTAGGCTAATATATCATCATTGTTGTTGGCTTAACCTAGCGTCCCAGAGACGAAATCTTGTAGAAATATTGAAAGAACTCCGACAGAATAGTTACATTTATAATAATTTCTATGCCGTCGAAACCTATTAATTTCCTCTTTAAGAAATATCAGACAAATAGAACTAAGCTGTTAAAACAAGATGATGTGTCTAGTCAATTTATACGTAAGTAGATACTTGGAACTCTGCCATTGATACTTTATTGATAACTTTACCGCGGATTAGAATTACATCCCGATACTTAAAATAAACACCAAGGTTAAATAAACGTCTATTTTAAGGAATATTATCGGAAAATGAGTCCCCTGCAAGGCAATCTTCCGAATCAGGCTAAACGTGATGAATTATTTAGGGCGTCTGCTAAGATGACAGATTAATAAGTTATGAACCGCTTTGAGTTACTGGACGTCTTTGCGCTCAATTACATTGTTCGCTGAATTTTTTAAATGACGCCGTATTCAAGAACTTTAAAGCCATATTGTAAAAGTTTTTCATTCTCCCTCATTTAATACAGTCAGGTAATGCATAAGATATTAAAATTTCAGAGAAAATAGAATAATTCGAATGGTGACAGTAATTTCTGAAAAGAGTATTCGAAATTTCAGAGCAGAAATAGAGTATGTAATAGTGATAAATGTAACAGTAACTTCTGGAACTAGTATTCAAATTTTCGAAATAAATAGAGTTCAATTAAAAAGAACTGTTTTCGTTTCATTCGTTGAAAATTAGAAAAAATTATGTATAAATTTGTCTCTTCCATCGCACAGCTAAATATAATGGAGATGTTTTCTATTATAAAGTGTATTTCAATAAAGACGCTAGATTTTTAAATGTAAATAAAACAAGTTGTTGGAACCACATATCGTCGGTATCCATATCATCCAGCTTAGGCCACAAGAAGTTGCTTATCATTAATGGGTAGAGCTCGCCGTTGACGGTTATGGCAATACCAGTTTCGTTTTGGAAGAAGTACGGAGCGCTGATTCCACCAGACCTAAATCTGCACCAAACAGTGACTTTCTAGGGATGCATTTGGTGCTGGTGTATCTCGCGTGGATTGGTATCTTCCCAAATCCGACAATTTTGCTTGTTCACATATCCGTTCATCCAAAAATGAGCCTTGTCGCTAAAGATGATTTTTTTAGCTAAATTTGAGTCAACTGCTCCAGATCCGAATCAGCTAGAAAACCCGGCATTATCTATGGCCATTTACCTTAAGTTTATGGGTCACTTGGATTTTATACAGGTGCAGACCCAAGTTCCGACACAAAATTCGCCAATTGGAAATCGAAGAATGGCCAAACTTCTGTAGATGACGAGAAATAGACTGCCTCGGGTGTTCCCGTACACTCTCACGCACAGCAGCGATGTTTTCAGCAAGCCTTGCGAAACCTTTGGTGACGTACAGGTGTTGGCTGATTATTTATTAAACGGTTGACTTGAATTTGGCCACCAAACGTCGAATAGTCGACTCAGCGGGAAGGTTGTGGCGAGAATAAAAATCACGTAATACGCGGAACGTTTCTCGAATGGAGCACTGACTTTGAAAATAAAATTTAATGATTTGCACAGATTGTTAAACTCTATAACCTTCTTTGATGATCTGCCATACGCTACTGAACAATTCACAATAAATTTTACAAATGTTGCTTTAGCAACATGGCTGCTATAACCTAACAAATATGGAGCATCCCTATTAAAAGAGCCTGTATATTATTAAACATAAAAATCAGCATGTGTCAAAATACGATGCAAAATCCATAATATCTAAAATTATAAAATCCATAAAATCACTCTCATGACCACCCATTTAAGAGAGAGTGGGTTCTTTAGAAACGCTTCAGAGATCAACTGAAATTTTCGACATATTCGACTCTAAGTCGAATTTGTCGACTTAGTGTCGAATATGTCGAAAACACTTCTAGAGGTAGTATCTACACAGAAAACAGGTTAACAAGCACTGATATAACATTATTTAAATGTGTAAAATACGTATTTCGTTAAAAAACGCAGTTCAGATGAATCTTTGAATTGCAGATACATATATTCTCCACTAATATTTATTTACCTCTCTTTATCATGATGAGAAAAAACATTCTTACAACGTTTTCTTTTAAAATCCCGTCACACATTGAAGAATCATATCTTCTGTAGTTAATATTACACCAAAGAAATATACTGGCCAATATAAATTTCTCACACACAAGACGTTTATATTAATAATTATATAACAGAATAAACAGTACAATCAATTATGTTTATAGAACATAATTTCAACATCCTTTTGTGTGTATTTAATAATATGGCACGATTCGCACGTGATAATAATGTCATAATGTTTAGTAATGTCATACAATTAAGATAAATAGCATTATACTTCTACAAGAAAGTAGCTGTTGTTCTTTGTCTTACGAAAACCATGAACATTAGGGAGATGTAAAGTAATAATACGTGATTTAATATGCGGAGTTGATGATTTATATGACCACACATTTATATGACATGATTTGTGAACTTACATATATTTATAACGTCATACAATTAAAATAAATGACGTTATACTTCTACAACAAAGTAGATGTTGCTCGTTGTCTTATGAAAACCATGAACATTAGAGAGGTGTAAAGTAATAATACGTGTACAGGTCATCAATAACGGGAAAAAATGTAAGATTCTCTATGTATGCGTAGAAGGAGGAGAGAGGCAGGCATCGGAGGGAAAAGGATGTACTTTACGCGCAGCCAGATCGAAGTCTGTGTACTATCACGTTCAAAATTATTTCATCTCGACTGAGCAGCAATGTATCACATGATTTTGCAATTTACATAAAAGAAAAAATGCTATTGTTTATTATTTATTTCGTAATATTAAAGTTGGGATTTCTTTATTTATTTAGGAAGGAATGTAAGAAACAGGATGATATTCACACTGCATAGCTGTCAATGCGACTGAGTGAGGTCCGGGCTATTTACTACGCACCTCGTGGGCGACCCGATATTGCAATTTCGAGACTTGTTCCTATTACTGACAACCTGTAGCTATGCATATTTTAAAGGAAGAATATCCTATACAAGTTTTATAGATAAGAAGTTAAAAATTTCTAAACAGTTCCTATATGAACCTCCATTACCTGATTCTTCTTCCTGCACCACTGCACAACCCTAACAAACTTGAATATATCCTCAATTGTTGGCGCAGTGCACTCCTTTATAGGTATGAAAGTCCATTCGAAATTCGAATTTGCTAGAGGTGGCACCTTTTCCGGGCACAATGTCACTATGTGTCTAATTCCTAGAACGAAAATATATATTATTAGCACACATTTTCAGAATTTTCAATTAATACGACAGGCATGTGTAGTTAAAAATGATATTCCACGTGTTTTCATAAAAATATCTAACGTTGGTCAATTTTTAAACAATTATGGAAATCAGTGGATCGATTAGGTGAAAATACTAGACGATCTTTACAGAAAAGAATATAAACTCTTGCACAAAATTAACGCGTCAGTGAAAATTCACATTGTTACTTTTATTTTTTGAAGGTTTAAATCATAGTAGCTACGCGATATTATAATTAAGTGATTTCAACTAATGTTTAACAAATTATAATGGTATTATCTGGAAGAAACATGAATAAATAACATAATGAAACAATAATGTCAAATTCAATGAAAACAGTGTTAATGAGAAAGTTAAAAAAAATTGGAGGTGAAATCAAATCGTAAGAATTTGAACTCAATAGCTCTCTCAATAGTTCCTCCTCAAGCTCTTATTACTCATCCATTTATCTGGGCATACTATCGATCAAGTGATGAATGGTTTCCTGAGGAACATTCCCCCATTGGACAAGAACGACTTGTTCGAGTTCCCTGAGAGTCATAGGAGCAGGTATGTGGCGACTAACTAATCGTTTAGTGTCTCCCATAGATGCTCTATAAGGTTCATATCCGGGAATTTTGGTAGCCAGTCCGTAGTTGGAATAATCACAAATCGAAGAAAGCTCAGTACCGCTCTAGCAACGTGGAGCCAAACGATATCTTGCATAAAAATGAAACTGTCCCCGACAAACGGAGAAAATGACATCACGTTCTTCCTACGTTGTTTCCTACGTAGAAATGTGCGTCCATGAATCTCTTCCGTATAAGAACCGAATCCATATGACTATCAAAATAAAGTCCTCCCCATAACATTGTTGATCCACCAGAAAATGGGAACCTCGAAGAGATATTGCAAGCAGAAAACCTCTCTCCTGGCCACCGCCAGACTGTTTGACTTTCATCTGGTGATTTAAGACTTAAAACTGATGCAACAGCTGGTCTTCTACTATACAATCCTCCTTCATTAAACCTCTTCCTGACCGTCCATCTAGAAATTAGTACATTTCCAGCTGCTGCCAGCGTTTTGCTTAACTCTGAACTGACAGAATGCCTGTTTCTTAAGGCGATTTGCATAAAATGTCGCTCATATCTTGTATTTGTAGACGTCTTACGACGTTGTCCTGAAATTCTACAGTAACTTCCAAGTTCTCTGAAACGTTTAATTGTTCGACAAACTGTTGAATATCTAACTCCTAACAAATTAGCCACATATGGCTGACTAGGTACCTCGTTAATCAGAGTTACTGCTTCGTCTTCTCTTAAGGTATGTAGATTTCTTCTACTCTAAATATAATGGACAGTGTTTCATTCTCTTGATAACATTAAATTTCAAAAAAAATCACTAGCGTAACTCAATTTATTGCCTTTTACAAATCACTTTAAACAGCATTAAAGGTATTATTAAAAAACAATTAAAAAATGTTACCTTGCATCTGTATAACAATAAGTTTTGCTAATGGTACAGTCATTTGGTAGTTGTACCTGTAAAGTTTTCCGGGAGTTTTGAAAATGGATAATGTTATAGATTTCGATGTGCTCTTTCCGAATTTCAAGTTTGCCACCTCGTATCTTTGCCGCTCACGCCGCCGCATTGGAAAAATGACTTCTAAAATCGGTTCTTTGACAATATCTCCTTTCCGACTCATTTAACGATAAAAACATTTATATACAAAATGAAACTAGAGAAAATTTCCTACAATTTATGTAATAACCTTTTTTTCGTAAAGTCAATAGTTTTGGCGTACGAGCGCCGCAAAGTGTAGTTCTACACGCGTTTTGGCCAAAAAAACTAATTTCCACACTACCTTGAGATAGAGTAAGCGGCGCGTTTTTTTTTTATCGTGGTATCCCTAGTAGGCCTAATCCACATGCAGTTGACTATTCCAAAATTTAGCGCATTCTCCTTCGCTTCGCTGTTCTTGATGGACCAGGTGTTGCGAGTTCATTATCTTTAGTACCGATCGAAACGTCACAGACCGAAATTTCTTCCACATCATTCGCGATTGGATTATCAGTTTCATCGAATAAAGGTAATTACATAAATTGTAGGAAATTTCCTCTAGTTTCATTTTGTATATAAATATTTTTATCGTGAAATGAGTCGGAAAGGAGATATTGTCAAAAAACTGCTTCTAGACGCCATTTTTCCAATATGGCGGCGCGAGCGGCAAAGATACGATGTGGCAAAGTTGAAATTCGGAAAGAGCACATCGAAATCTATAAAATTACTCATTTTCAAAGCTCCTGGAAATCTTTCCTGGTAACCTCTTTTTTTAGAACCAAATGACTGTACTATAATGCGCTAATTTTATCCAGGAGTGTATTCATGTATCCAAATTCTAACTTTATCCCTTTATAATTCAGAAGTTCCAGAAGACTTTACAATAAATTAATAACTGCTTGAAACAAGTAAAATCTGACATATACAAATAGCTAATTCTCTTGTTTTGCCAAAGCCAACTTGGTATTGTATATACAATTTAGTAAAATTTAAAGTGATTTTTCTCGAAAACAATGCATTATGGCGATTTCAAATAACAGAATATGATAAAAGAAAAGACCAGTCAATGTTTTCAAATTTAACGTTAAAGTATATAAAAAAAATTTAAACTTCTAATTCAAAATATCTTCTAATTTGGACTTTTCAGATAAGGGATTTTTTTCAATATTTAAAAAAAATTTTATATATAAAAATTGCAATATTTAAAGGCACTCAGTCTTTAAAGAAATCGAGTTCCTTTAGGAAGCTTTTTTAGATCAAAGTAATTTAGGTTAAATCGGCATAATATTACGTTTAGTACATAGGGCTTCCGTTCGGTAAGACAGTTTTTGGACACCCTGTATTTAAATAGGAAACCATATATCATCATCATCATCATGAGGTCATCAGTCCTAAGTCTGGTTGGACGCTAACCTCCAGCTTCTCCTATCTTGTGCTAACCTACGCATTTCGCTAATTGTGCTACAACCTACATCCCTTACTATTTGTGAGCAGTAGTCTAATCTAGGCCTACCTCTGCCTTTCTTCACTCCTATTTCTGCCTCCAAAATATCGGGGACTATTCCCCAATATCTTAGTAAGTGGCCTACCATTCTATCTCTTCTCTTCTTTATGCTTTTCCACATACTTCTTTTCTCGCCGACTTTCTCTAATACTTCTTCGTTTCTAACCCTATCAGTACACGGTATTTTCATCATTCTTCGGTAACACCACATCTCAAAAGCTTCTACTTTCTCCCTACTTGCTTCCCCTACCGTCCAGGTTTCGCAACCGTATAGTGCCGTGCTCCATACATAAGTTTTCAAAAATCTCTTCCTTGTGTCTAAGTTTATTACCCCCGAGCATAAAAGTGCTTTCTTTTGTTAAAAGCTACTTGACCCTGCGCTATTCTGTGTTTTATATCTTTATGGCTTCTTCCATCCCAATTTATTTTACTTCCCAAATAAGTGAAGTCTTTAACTTCCTCTAATCTTTCATTATTAATTTTTACTTTCGTTTTTGCTCTGCTCTCGCGCCCTCTGCACACTAACACTTTAGTTTTGTTTTTATTCACCCTCATTCCGTATTCCTCTGTCAACACTGCCTCCATTTCGTTCAACGCTGATTCTAATTCCTCTTTACTAGATGCTAATACTGCTATATCATCCGCGAATCTCAGCATTTTTAGTTTCTGTCCCTGTACTTTAATCCCGAAATCCATTCTACCTTTTACCACATTAATCGCTTCTTCGATGTACAGATTAAAAATTAGTGGTGATAGCGTACATCCTTGTCTTACTCCTTTCCTGATACCTACTTCCCTTCTCTCCCCTTCTACTTGTATAACAACAGTTTGCTCTTTGTATAGATTGTGTACTACTCTCCTATCTCTATACTTCATTCCCGCGCTCTTTAGTATCTCGAACATTTATTCCCATCTTACATTATCAAAATCTTTTTCTAAATCTACAAATCCTATATAAGCGTTCTTTCCTTTTTCTATTGTTTTCTCTAACATTACTCTTAGCGCCAGAATAGCTTCGCGAGTTCCCCTATTTCGCCTAAACCCGAATTGATCTTCTCCTAGTATTTCCTCCGCTCTATTTTCCATCCTCTTCTGCACTATTCTGGTTAAGATTTTTGACGCGTTGGAAGTTATGCTAATCGTTCTAAAGTTCTCGCATTTGTCGGATCCTCTCTTTTTCGGTATAGTAACGATAATGTTCCTCTTATAATCCTCCGGCATATCGCCCGTTTCGTATATGATATATATATTTCATATATCATACTATATATCATACGATATACGAGTATTTCATATATCATACTATATACAATTATTGCGTAAGAAAACTATGGGTTCTTAATTATTACTAATCTGATTCCGTAATGCTTGTATCTGTATTGATACGGTAACTGTTCTTAACTGATAGTCGAACGAGAGAGTTGAAAATACAGGTAGTTTAGTTTCAGTAATAATATTCCTTGCACGTGCCACCTAGCTACTATACATATTTCTATAGGAAAACGGAAACTTTACAGGCTACATTTATGTCGATTGAATATGCATATACACAGAGAATATGCAAACGCAGATTCAAAGCATTCGAATTAGATGGATCTCCAGCACCAAAATCTATTTTCAGAAGTTCGTTTTAACTTTCTACGCACAACTACAAATTATAAAAAAAGTAAATGGCTAACGAGTTTTTAACATCTTTGAATTCTAATAAAACTTCTACAAGCCGTGTTAATATTCTCATGTTTATGTTCATTATGGTAGCATATTATTTCACTATTATTATTTTCTTTTATCTGGATATGAAGAGCATCTATAAAGATGCTTTCGTCAGTCATCAAAGTCGAAGGCATAACTGTGATCTAAAACTGACAAATATGTGTTATTTTTCAAATCCCTTAACCCTAATCTCTCCTCCCTTTTAGGTCGTAAACATTCACATCAAAAACACTCACACCACTTTTTTCATTTCTATTACAAGAATTCTGTACCTTCCTCCCAGAGATATTCCAAGTTTCCGTTTGTTTGGGGCCAAGCAAAAGCAGCTAGTTTATTATTTTCTACCCAGGTAAAAAACCATGGCGGATACAGCGCCTCCTCATCGCCAGCCAACATTAACCTAAAATCATATCGTAGCGCATGTGTTATTTATTTTTATTTAATAATATTCTGGCCTATAACAATAAGCATGTTATTCAATCAATATCATAAAAGAATAATTATCATAATACGTAAAAATAAAAATTGGAACACAATGGCATACAGTCATGAAATTTTAATGCATGAAACAGAAAATATATTGACATATATTGACAATTGTAATTTGCATACATGCATTAATGTATAAAAATAATATTTTAGTTAACACACAGTGATAGAATAATCAAAAATGGCATTGCGGCTCGATTTTTAAAATTATTTTTAAATGGCAACAGCGTGTGTAATTAGGAATCAAAAATAATTCCTAAAAACAAATGTTTTATTAATATACGAGAAAAAAATAAATGAAATATAACTACCATGACATTTTTCGACATCAGAAGATAGACAGACCATCATCAACTTAATTGCCAAAATATATGTGATTCTGAATATTTCCTAGTAAACAAATAACTATACAGTATATAGGAACCGATCCAGTCCTCTCCTGGATGAGGTAACCATCCCAAGAATCATCACAGTATTGTTGCTTGATTTTGAATAAATTAATGTAACTTCATTAATTTTACTTTTAAAGCATAATCAAATTTATTGTTAAATATTGCCATTGTGTATAGAATATACAGATGTGAATATACAGTGTTGTATATAGAATATACATGTAAAACATCATATACAATATATAATAGTATTCCTAGTCTTCTGCAGTATTGTGTAAATATCTAGAACGAATAAATAAAATTTTGCAGAAATAAATTTTAGATAGAATTTGTTCGTTCAAAATCGTTCTTTTTTAGACTAAATTCGAAAGAGAACTAATTCTTTATTGATGTTGCATAATTAAATATATCACATCAAAGTTTACACACATTATTTAGTAAACCGGAGTTAGTTGTACGATGAGAAAAATAGGAGACATTGAAAATGTTTGAATATTCAAAAATTATTTAAACGTTTATATACACTATATTTATGGTCGATTGATAATAGTGATTGATTTAGCATCCCTGCCTGCATGAGCTGATCCTTTATGTAAATATTTAGTCAAAATATCTACATCGAGGATCAGCTATAAGAACCAGTTAAATTGAGGTATTGAAAAGATCCTTACTCCGTGAATCCCATTCTGAGTTCACCCTTATATTAACAACCTATTTTTAAGAATTACGTAGGGTACTGTATAATGAAATTTAGTCGTTCACATATTGCCTTAATTAATTATTAATTTTTACATACACTGAGAACAATCTGTAACAATTAAATTGTGCAGCAACATCTGTAATAATATACACATAATTTAATAAAAGCAATACCTGCATGAAAAAATATAAATGAATATAATATAAAAGCAGTAAACTACAATCCAATGGCACTTGCAAAACACTCACTACTGATGATGTACATTTACCTTTAATAACATACATATTGTAGGAAAAGAACCAAATTACCTCCGATGAATAATACACGAAATGCTACAAATAGAGGACACAATTTAATTAACAGCTACACTTATATAGAGAATTTAAGTGAAACATTTGATTTCGTTAGAAAGTATAGAGGGAGTATAGAAGTATAGAGGAGCAATACATAATTTTACATCTACTTATACATTAGCAAATATCTAACATAAAATATTTATAAAATATATACAAAACCTTTACTTCACTCACTGCTTACATCACTTCCCTAACCCTTTTCATCAATAACATGAGCAAACGCACACCAAGCCACACAGAATTGTATCTCAACCTAAGTTAACGCATTCTATAAAAAGAGAGCAAGAAGGTTGTATGTAAATTTATATACATAATACATATGCTAATAGAAATAATCATACAAACGGCAATGTTTATATAGGGGTGACTTACAACGGCGATGGAGAATTAAGCGAATTTTCAGAAACAGATAACTTTGGTTAACTCGTCAACCAAATCAATCAAGTTAACACACCCTCGAATTGGTTGAAAATTTGAGCACCCTCATTTTATTATAAATAGAAAAATAATTGTATACCATCTAGTAGCTGAAGTTAAATGCACCATATGTTACGTTCACCAATTTTTAGCTTCTATAGTTTTCAAGATATGGACCTATATGTGGTATGGAATATAAGATTTTATTCCTCATTTCTCTACTAAATGATTTTAGGAGTAGATTTAATAAAACGTGTCCCTGATTTTCGACCTCCCTATCGCCAAGTTGCATTGAATTCAAGGGTGGTCACCTTAGACAGTTTCCTTGTTAAACAAATAATTTCGTATACCCAACAAATATTACAAGATGATAATAAAAAAAAATCATAGCATGTTCGCGAATCTCTCACAATTTCACCCCTCTAATTGTTAGCTGCATGTTAAAACTTCAGCTTAATATGTTCACCAAGTTCGCAGAGATTAGTCGACGCCTGAAGTTTCTTACCAACCCTAGATAACATCACAATTAATACACACATTCTATACATAATTTAACCCATAACTTCATAACAACTGAGCAACATGTTAAACTATTCAAACATTACATACCTATACTCTTCTTCATTTTTTATTTGTAACGCTTTCAATATTAGTTGTTTCCTGCAGCGCATTTTTATCTAGTCAAGCATATACACCAATTAACGAACTAACTGGCAATAACTCTATGTAACTGGCTATTGACAATTTATATATATAATCGTATTATTTACAATCGACAAAGCGCAGTTGATGCCAAGCTCATGGCAATGAAAATAAACTGCGACTATGATCAAGGCTCTCGTTATTGACCTTACAATGTAAGTAGTGATCACCTGTTGTTACAGATCCTCGTATACTCCTTTCGTATTCAAGATATTTTAGTTCATCTGATAAAAATTAGGTGAAAGCAAAATGCGGTAACTATAGTTTATTTCATCTCTATTTGTCACATAAGAAATCCCAAACGGCTCTTATCTTATACCGTAGCTTGGTTTTATAGCTAGGCTCAGGCAGATTGTTTCGTTTATCGGCACGATAAGAGAGTTCTTTATTTGACAAATAGCGATGAAATAAATAGTACATAATTTCGTTGTTCTCATAATAATAATTCCAGCCTTATCTTATTAGTAATACATAATCCTATATAATAATGGAAGAATGGTTCACTATCTTATTTTTTAAGTATTTTTAAAAACCTATGTCCAGAACAAATAAAAACTTCTTAATTCAGAAAGTACTGCTTCTACTGTATAAAACATTACCAGCTACTTACACTGTGTTGTAACTGCTATTGAACTTGTAGAAGGGTCTTGTATTGCTGAAGCTTGTAGAAAGGATGAATAATGTCAATTAATAATTGTCAACATAGAATATTTCCCAATGTTACCAAAATAAAACGTCGAGAAAATGCTACCCCAATATCGTTCACAATTACAGGAAACTTTTGTATTTGTAGAAAGGATGCCAGCGTTCGTCTCCCAAATATGGCAGAAAAAATGTGATTACAAGTGAATTATTTACGCTGATTTCATATCTGCCTTCCGTTTTTGCTTCTCACATAAGGTTTTTGATCAACTGAATAATTAGAATAAATTAAAAACTAAAGGAATGATTATATTTTAATAAACATTAAATTTAATAAACATTAAAAAACATAGTAAAAAGCAACAACACAAATAGTTTAAGTCTCTAATTTCTCCTTTTCTTTGAAAATCTCTCCCTTTTTAACAAAAAACTTCGTTTTGTAGTTTTTCTTCTGTAATCATTAGTTATATTTTTAGCATCCGGCAGTAATCTGCCATCATCACCACATCCCATCGACCCTGGTACCTCCTTTCCATCTCCTTTATATATTTCACCTTGAGAGAACCTTTCACCTTGATAGAACATTTTGATAGAACCTTTCATCTTGCTCCTCGCTAATAGCACCAAGATTTTCTGGAAAGTAGTCCAAATGAGCATGCAGAAAATAATTTTTATGCTCATATTACAACAACCAAGTTGCGTAAACTTCGCTGCTAACATTTTGATGACAATTTCTTCATACATCGGATGTTTATAATTTCTTTAAAAAATTTCTGTTACATTTTTAAAGCATAACCAAAGTTCAATTTCTGTCATTGTTTCTTGAAACAGTTGGTCCTGCATTAATTTCCTTATTTGTGATCTTACTAAAATGCCTTAATTTTGCTTCAGAAAGAGCTGGAAATTTACCACATAAGCACTTAAAACAATTCCCATTTCTAGCTAGCTTTTACATATTGCTTCATTAATCCTATTTTAATATGAAATGGCGGCAAAAGAATGTTTTGCAGATCAACCAAATTTCCATAAATAACGTTTTTTTGAACCAGGTGTTAAGTTTATAACAAAATATATTTGGTGTATTTTTACAACTTCTAGGCATTTTTAAAGCAAAATAAAAACACACGACGCGATGTATTCGATCATCGCGATGTTGATCACGAAATCTTTGTTGGTCTGTGTAATTATTCTCTTATTCTAGATTTATTTTGAATGTGATTCAAGGATCTTGTAAAGTATCATAATATTTTAATCGCCTAAGTGTTTTGAAAACTAAAAAGAATGCCCAAAGAGTAGACGTCTTAATTTATTTAAAACCATAGATGTCAAGCGAACCCAACAATTTCAGTGTTCAACATACTCATCAAAATGGATACCGTGCAATAGATTTTTGGATCCAAGTAAAATAAATGAAGATTTAAAAAAAAACAGTATAATACCTCCAACTCGATACGTCGAATCGGATTCTGAAATAGAAAACACGATTTTCCAAATCGACTTTTTTTATGAGAAATCTTTCAAAATCATTTTCACGTGTATCTCGCTTCTTTGTGGTCCCAAGACACTAAAAAGTGATATAATACTCCCAGTCGATCGCTAATCCGATTCTGAAGAATGATATTGTCCAAAGTATCTTTTTGTTTTAGAAATTTAGACTGAATAAAAGCAATCCAAATCCAGAGGCAAGTCTTCAAAACACGTTTTAATCTATATATAACTTATTTGTAGCCCTAGAGGGCTGGAAAACAATATGATACTCCTAACTTGACAGGCCCAATCTGACACTAATGACATAATCATTTTGGCTGAAGACAAAAATAATTTCCAGAGCCAATGCTTCAAAATACATTTCTGGTCAGTCTGCGCGTTGGGAAATTTTTACGCACGCTCACTGAACTAATGCTGAAATCATTTACTAAATTACTAATAAACCACTGCCAGTTCGCAAACCGTTTGAGTCTAATTTTAAGACATACATATATGGAATAAAAAAACATTACTACTGTATTTAGAAATCTAGAAAGTCTAAAAAATTATTCAAACATAAACGCCAACTGTTCTTTGTAAACAATATCAAGAACAACAAAAAATTTAGTTAATGTCTTACAAACTGCGGGTAAAATAAATCTTGCTACTGGTGTTTATAGTTTGTTACAAATGCAACAACGTATTGTTAGATCACTTTTAAAATAATCACACTGTAGATCTGATATAAACTTTTAATTATAGTAAAATAAGAAATAACAAAATAAAGGAAAAGATATATGTATGCCAACGCGTATCTTATTCCGTTCTGCTCTAGTCGGGGGCAGCAGTGCCCGTATATAGTATATGTATATATTTTATTCATAAACAATATGGTTGGCCGCTGATCGCTGATTCAGCTTATTTGAGGGCACGAGGAGACCCGCGGCATCGCTCTGGACTCCCAAGGCCGCTGACTCCGCTGAATCCCGCTTCAACCCAAATTATACGCTAACAGTTCGGCCATGCTACCGGGTTCTGCGTCCTCGCAGAACATGGTTTCTAGTTCCTGTCGAAACTCCTGTAACATAAAACAAAAGATTTTGCCATTACGTCAATGGCATAACGTTTGCCAACCAACTTCTGGTGGCTTTGCCATTATACGTTAACGGCATTAAACAATAGCATAACTTCTATGCTTTCACTTGTACATCGTTCTCATCATCATCACTCTCGTCGTCGAGAGCATCTATATTATACGGTTTCATTCTATCAACCGCATAAACGCCCTTATAAAACTTAGGTGCACGTTTTGCACCAGGCATGTCTTCGATATAATATCGATCGTGTTGCAACACTTTCTTTTCTACAAAGGGTCCTTCATACTTTGGAAGCAACTTTTTGCTTCGCCCATCATGTGACCCCACGTTTTTAAGGATCAACACTTGTTATCCTTCCTCATATTTAGAAGCAATTTTACGTCAAAACGAACTTTAGCCTTCGCTTGCTCTTCTACAATTTTCGTACTTGTTTCGTCATGAATTTTTTTTGTAACACTTTCCGATGTTCCCGCCGTTTGTGTATCAACATCTACTTCATTGCGTAAAAATGCATCGTACTTACTACATGGCACATACCCCAATAACAGTTCATAGGGACTTTTCCCAGTTGTTTTATTTATTGTTGCATTATAACCAAATTGAACTTTATTTATACATTGATTCCACTTCTCCTCGTATGCTCCTAGAGTAGCAGCAAGAGAGGGTAAAACTGTACGATTCATCCTCTCTACCTGCCCGTTTGATCTAGGTGTCGCAGTCGCATTTAGAACTGCCTTAATACCGTAAGTATGACATAATTCAACAAATCCCTTACTTGTAAAGCACGACCCTGTCGGTTATTATTCGTCTAGGTAGGTACACCATATATATCAATAATAGTCACCAAAAAAATTTATCACAGGCCCCACTTTGGTGCTCTGAATCGCTCTCATAAAAATAAATTTTGTGAAAGCATCTGTTATTACCAACAAATAACTGTTTTTCTTAGTACTAAGTACCAACGGCCCTAAATAATCAATATGTATGGTATCTAGTGGAGTTGAAATTTTAGGTATCGGGTGTAATAGTCCTGGTTTCTTACCGGATGGCTTTTTGTTGTATAAACAATCTAAACAATTTGAAATGTATTTTTGAGTATAACGACGCATTAAAACCAGTAAGTTTTACTAATGGCATTTAACGTTTTATCTAGTGCAAAGTGACCTAATTCGTCGTGATAGTAATGTAAAATTTGTCTGTGTGCAAATTTCGGTACGACCCACTTTGGACCATTTTCTGTTCGAAGATAAACGCAGTGTTGGCGTAATTCATATTGTTTATGTATGTCGCGTTCTTCAGTGTCAGCCGGCGTTCGACCTCATACTTCATATAAATATTTACATCTATCGTCATTCAACTGGGCTGATAATATCCAGCCTTCCTCAACAATATTTGCCGTATAAACCGGAACTTCTTCTAAATTGTGAATATTATCGGGAAACACAGGATTACGGCTCAAAGCATCTGCATGTGGCATGCTCGACGCTCGTACCTGGCCTATATTCAACTGTATATTCGCTGAGCTGTAGTCACCACCGGCCAGTTGTAGGTACGAAATCGCGTTTAGTCAGTGCTGTGCGTAAGGCATTGCAATCTGTTATGACTTTAAACGATATGCCTATTAAATAAATTCGAAAATGTATCAATGAACTAACTACAGCAAGGGTCTCTAATTTGAAACTATGATACCGCTGTTCTTCTTTGCTAGTCTGTCGACTAAAATATAATACAGGTTTCAAAGAATTATTATGTTTTTGTAGTAATATTCCCCCTACTCCGAATTTTGCAGCGTCTGTATGGACTTCAGTTTCGGCTTTCGGATCGTAAATAGCCAGGATCGGTTTACTTGTTAATTTAGTTTTGAGTGTATTAAACGCAATTTCCTGTTCTTTCTGCCACACAAAAGGAACATCCTTTTTTGTTAACCGGGTTAGAGGCAAGGCTATTGTTGCAAAATTTTCTACGTACTTTCGAAAATAACTAGCAAGACCGATGAATTGGCGAACTTCGTGTACATTTGTTGGTTGTGGGAATTTCTCTATGACAATAGTTTTACAATTTCCCGGCCGCACACCCTGAGCAGTAATTATATGGCCCAAGTACTCAATTTCTGTTTGGAAAAATGAACATTTTGTTAACTTTAGACTAAGATTTGCTTGCCTGAGTACCTTTAAAATTTGTTTAAGATACATTAAGTTATCTTCTACATTCGCCGACGGAATCAAAATATCATCCATATAGGCCATCGCTATAGAGAAACGTAAAGGGCCTAAAACTTGATTTATCATTCGCTGAAAAACAGCTGGGGCATTAATTAACAAGACCGAAGGGCATCCGCAAATATTCATAATGGCCGTCTGGTGTTATAAATCCTGTTTTACCAATTGAATATTTTGCCATAGGTATTTGGTAATAACCCGAAGCTAAGTCGAGACAAGTGAAATATTCGCACCCGTTCAATCTCTCTAAATGTTCATCGATACGAGGTAATGGAAATTTTTCTTTAATAGTCTTAGCATTAAGTGACCTATAATCTATACATAAACGTGTATCGCCCATTTTCTTTTTGACAAGTAAAATAGGACTATCATGCGACTGAAAATGACGTACTTTTCGTTTGTTAGTAATTCTTCAATTAAATCATTTAGAATATTCTTTTCAGAATTGGACATTCGATACGGCCGGTCTACTATCGGTTCTTCTGCTTTTAATTTAATTTGCATTTCAATTGCAGTTGTTTTACCGAGATCAGCGAAAGACGTAAAAATACATGTTTCATACTCCTGCAATAAATTAAACACGGTACGCTTTCGAACCTGGCTAATGTCACCAAAGTTTATTTTATCAAAGTCCCGCACTTCGCAAGACTCATAGTCAATCATGTTTATTGAATAAATTGTAACACTATCTAAGTCAACATTAAGCGCATTGCCCATAAAATATTTTAAAACAATGTTTGGAATTTTAACAAGGTTTAGTTTTAAACGCTGAGCTATGGAAGTTTTAATCACTGTGCGACAATTTCCAGTATCGATCAAGCAATTAATTTTAAACCTATTAATGCGAGCTGTTTTTAAAAACAACTTGTCCCTCATATTTATATTATTTGCTAATAAATCACCTACAATTTCACGTATTTTTTGACGTTCTGAATAGGAGAGTCTGTATGGTCGGTACGTCACTGGTTTATCGTCGCTCAAATTAATCGTCATCTCTGTGTTATTACATCTTCCTAATTCATTTACTGTTACAGCAAAACAATCCCTATACTCATCTAACAATGTTACAAGTTGTAATTTATGACTTTTGCCTAGTGAACACGAAATAAGCGGAGCTGTCTTTTAGTGTAAACGGTTGTCTATTTTTAGAATCTGCTGATAAAACATGAATAATTTCCGACTCAGGGCTGTGACTGTTTTCTTGTTCACAAACATCGCCTCGTGCCACGATTTGATCTTTACAATACACAACGGGAAATTCGGAAACGTTACAAATACTAACACAACCTTGATGTGCTTTAGTTACACATCTAACGATAAGATGTTCTTTCATAGGTAAACTTCTTACCTGACCTTCAACAAAAACTTATCCCTTATGTTGCTGGTTGTTCGTCACCGGGATGAAGCCCACATGTCCTGGCGAAACTCCACGTCCTTCTCAGCCACCAGGACGACCTTTTGAACCTGATTGATGTTCAACCCCGGCAGAGCATCCTTCTCGTCCTCTAAGATGTGAATTTTGTCCTGACGAACCACCAAAATCTTATTCTTCTTTAAAAATTCTTGTCCGATCAAAACTGTAACAAAAAGCGTGGTATGCAACTGAATTTTTCCGAATAACCTAGCATATTTCCCCTTTTTTCCAGTAGGACATTTTGTATTTGCAGCTCGTCCACTAAACGCTCCAAATTGCCAATGCGATCATCAGATGTGCTTGCGGAGGCTCTGCTAGAACGTTCTCGAAATGCACTCATAGAACTCCCTCGAGGCGGCGGCGTCAAAGACTCGTCCGGTCGCCTGTCCCCTTGTCGTTCACCTTGCGATTCACTCATTTTCGTGGGTAAAGTTTTGTCTTTGGTTAAAACACACACTTTTGGTTGAGACTGAGATCAGGTATCTATCCCACCGCTGCTCTGTTAGATCACTTTTAAAATAATCACACTGTAGATCTGATATAAACTTTTAATTATAGTAAAATAAGAAATAACAAAATAAAGGAAAAGATATATGTATGCCAACGCGTATCTTATTCCGTTCTGCTCTAGTCGGGGGCAGCAGTGCCCGTATATAGTATATGTATATATTTTATTCATAAACAATATGGTTGGCCGCTGATCGCTGATTCAGCTTATTTGAGGGCACGAGGAGACCCGCGGCATCGCTCTGGACTCCCAAGGCCGCTGACTCCGCTGAATCCCGCTTCAACCCAAATTATACGCTAACAGTATATGGAAAATATTAGAGGTAAGGAACAGTTTCCTCGTCATTCGTGACACGTGCCTAACTCTTACAGGTTCACATCGTGTAACCAAACTTCAAAAACGATATGACAAAGTTGACAAACAAGTTGCAACAACACATTTTGGACTTCTCTAGACATCTTTAGACTGCTGTCGCTTTCACAATTGCCTCTTTTCACTTAGCCGAATCTTACTGCGATACAGTTCCACAACAAATGGTCAATACACAGATAGCTATTCCTGAAACTAGTGGTTACGATAATGTAGACAATAATGTGCTCTAATTTTATAACAATAATGTAAAATTACGTCCAGCAGTTACTTTCTCGTTGCTGCTCTAATGAATATATTGTGGACTAATATCGACCCAACATTATCTGAACAACCATTAGCTATTCGAAGCCGCCTAACTTCGATAACGTCCTCCAAAGTCCTAACGTCCTTTTTGTTCTATAAAACTGTAGCCCACTCCAATGTTGCCACCTCTACTGATTTTCTCTTCAATCTACCGAAATGCCATGATTTCCATGCAATGATTTCCACAGATTTTTTTACTTAAAATAAATTACAGATTATCAATAATGTTTTATCGTTTTAATAAAATTTTATTCAAGAAATTCTGAAATTCAAAATTAGTCGAGATAGTGTATCGCTTGCAAACAATACAAATCTGCTTTCAATGGAGAAAACCTCTGCTCTATCTCTGCCCTCTATTGACAAGTAAAAGAAACGTTATTTTCACATCTGGAGAATCCCCGAACTCTAGATAATTCTGTAAAGATTCTTCTGCAAAATCTCTTGGTAAAATTCCAAAGCGGACTTGTAAAGAGAGCAACTTCGTTTTAACAATTTATTCCGCTGCTTCTCGCTGACTATAAACTTGTTTTTTCTTTACGAATATTTTTTTAATTAAGCTGTCAAGTACCGTCAACTTAGATGACTTTGCCCGATATTAAAATTGAAATCAAACATTTTCGCTCTACCCGTTGATTAAAAATCGAAAATAAAATTTGTATGTTTGGTTCATGGTTTGTATATATGATATATGTAGTTATTATTTTATTGGACCACCCCTCTTTTTTATGAAAAACTAAAAACAAGACGGGAAAAGTCACCTGGCATAATGGGGTCACTTTGCTCACCATCTGATTTGTGTATATAACAAGACTATGAGTGGATTTAGGGCAATATGGCCCCCAAGAGGTATCAAGAGAACCACAATGACAACAAAAGTAATGCAAGACAATGAATTTTATTTCTTTATACTGCCTTAATTGAAAAAGAAACTCAAAACTCTATTGAACTATTTAAATTGGATGAATTAAACAAAAAAACAGAAGAAAAACTAAAATAATCTTAAATATTTCAAATAAATAATGCAAAATATTTAGAGAAGTCTTCATTAAACTGGAACATATTTCGCTTTTATTTAGGGGGACTTAGCTTGAGCACAACATCGTTAACAGACACATTCGCCTCATCCGGCACCTGAGGAAAATTGAAAGATTCTCTTTTATCACTTATTCTCAAGAAAGAAACTTCCAAATCTCCAACATCGCGCTTATTCTAATATTCGCCATGTAGTGTTTCATTTATTTTTCCCCAAAAGTATTATTATCACGAACTCGCCAATTTCGAAAGTCTGTGGTTGCGACTGAATATTATGTTGATTCAAGATCTCGTCTTCTTAGTCACATTCAGTTACTTTAGAGCTCAGGGAGTCATGCAAGGAAATATCATCTTCCTTCTGGCTGTTCAGATCTTCATCTTTTTGTCGTCTCTTCCTTGAGGCGGGTCTACGTGAAGTTGAAGGAACAGGAGCGTCATCCTCCTGTAGATCTTCCGCGCTAATAGCTTTCCCTGCAGGAACAGATACTCTTTTCCGAGGAACTCTACTCTGTTGATGGTGAGGTTCACCTTGTGAGAGTACCCAGTATATGAACGGTGGCCCAATTTCGGCGTGTAAGTTCTCTGAAACAAAATAAAGCGCTAAGTGGGATAGATCCATTCAATCCGTTCATTATTAATCAGAATGATTGGCAGAAACATCACCATTTAATTAAAAAATATAGTACTCTGATACACAATAACAATAATTAGAGAATGGGCAAAGTGACCCCAAATTTTCCATGGAACCTGGTGTGACATTGTCCACTAAAATAAAAACCCTCCAGTAAGGTTCAAAACCAAAGCTGCAAATGCTTTACAATCTTCATTACATCTACTAATAATAATAATAATAACTGATGTGACTCACCTCGTTATCTAAAAGTTGCACAAATTAAAGTTTGAAGTCCTCAAATTTTCCTTGATATTGAATCTCGTTGAAAAAACAGCTGATAGGCTATAGCACTCATCAGAAAACTCGCCAAAATATAAGGTCTTCTGATATACATGTAAAATAAATGCCTCGACGACTGCAATGTCACAAACAATCAACTAAATAAGTTTTACATCGCCATAAAATATTTTTTTTAAATTGGGCAAAGTCACCCTGGCGGGCAAACTCACCCCAGTTGCCGATACGTGTAAAACTTAAAGGAACATTAAAAGGTATGTACATCTTTTTTTCTTTTTTAATATTTATTTCATTCTCTATTATATCCTCCTCATTATAGAATCCGAATCCGAGGACAGCAACAGCTCAGACATAAATATAAACATATTATGCTAAATGATGTAAAAAGGAGTTACATCATATTATTACAATCATATTGTTATTAACTTTAAACAGAAAACAAAACTTCTTGAATTGCACATGTTGTGCAATTATTTATATTACATTTGATCAATATCAATAATTATTGACATCTGTTCTAATCCAGAATACGTGGAACATCCAGTTAGTGGAACAAAACGACTAACTTAATTATGTTATCTTTATCTATTATGTTACTCACGATACAGATAAATAATATATATCACTAGGTATATCAGTTATTGCTAATACGATTACGTTTACACTAAGCATTGTATACTTGTTACTCAGTTATTTTCAGCGCGTCTATACGTCTGTTGCGCCTGCCAGAAACATCGGTTTGCGTTTTTAAGTTCGCAATGTCGAGAAACGTGGCCCATTCAATAGCGGATTGTGCTAGTGATAGCTTCTTCGTGGCACGCTTTCTGCGATATTCTCAATACATTCCAGCTTAGGCGGCAGTCGAACACAACAGGAAAATGTCCAGCGCGTACGGAGACTTGAGTAAGATTTAAGTGATTATATCAAAATTATTATTAACACTTCTGATAATTTAAATGTATTTAAAGCTATATTAATAATTATTTATTAAAATAGGCATATTGTAATATATTTCACAGTATTTCATAATGTTGTGAAATTTACATTTGTCTAAATAAATTATAACTTTTACAGAGAGTGTTAGCATAGTAGTATACAGGGAAAGGGGATCCTTTAATAAAAAAAAAGAAAACCGGTGCTAAAACGTGTTTTTTAAATCATCATCATTAGGTCATCAGTCCTAAGACTGGTTGGACGCTAGCCTCCAGCTTCTCCTATCTTGTGCTAACCTACGCATTTCGCTAATTGTGCTACAACCTACATCCCTTACTATTTGCGAGCAGTAGTCTAATCTAGGCCTACCTCTGCCTTTCTTCACTCCTATTTCTGCCTCCAAAATATCGCGGACTATTCCCCCATGTCTCAGCAAGTGGCCTACCATTCTATCTCTTCTCTTCTTTAAGTTTTTCCACATACTCCTTTTCTCGCCGACTTTCTCCAATACTTCTTCGTTTCTAACCCTATCAGTCCATGGTATTTTCATCATTCTTCGGTAACACCACATCTCAAAAGCTTCTAATTTCTTCCTACTTGCTTCCCCTACCGTCCAGGTTTCGCAGCCGTAAAGTGCCGTGCTCCATACATATGTTTTCAAAAAGCTCTTCCTTGTTTCTAAGTTTATTACCCCCGAGCATAAAAGTGCTTTCTTTTTGTTAAAAGCTACTCGACCCTGCGCTATTCTTTGTTTTATGTCTTTATCGCTTCTTCCATCCCAATTTATTTTACTTCCTAAATAAGTGAAGTCTTTAACTTCCTCCAATCTTTCATTATTAATTTGTACTTTCGTTTTTGCTCTGCTCTCGTGCCCTCTGCACACTAACACTTTAGTTTTGTTTTTATTCACCCTCATTCCGTATTCCTCTGTCAACACTGCCTCCATTTCGTTCAATGCTGATTCTAGTTCCTCCTTACTAGATGCTAATACTGCTATATCATCCGCGAATCTCAGCATTTTTAGTTTCTGTCCCTGTACTTTAATCCCGAAATCCACTCTATCTTTTACCACATTAATCGCCTCTTCGATGTACAGATTGAAAATTAGTGGTGATAGCGTACATCCTTGTCTTACTCCTTTCCTAATACCTACTTCCCTTTCCTCCCCTTCTACTTCTATAACAGCAGTTTGCTCTATGTGTAGATTGTGTACTACTCTCCTATCTCTATACTTCATTCCCGCGCTCTTTAGTATCTCGAACATTTTTTCCCATCTTACGTTATCAAAAGCTTTTTCTAAATCTACAAATCCTATATAAGCGTTCTTTCCTTTTTCTATTGTTTTCTCTAACATTACTCTTAGCGCCAGAATAGCTTCGCGAGTTCCCCTATTTCGCCTAAACCCGAATTGGTCTTCTCCTAGTATTTCCTCCGCTCTATTTTCCATCCTCTTCTGCACTATTCTAGTTAGGATTTTTGACGCATGGGAAGTTAGGCTAATCGTTCTAAAGTTCTCGCATTTGTCGGCTCCTCTCTTTTTCGGTATAGTAACGATAATGTTCCTCTTATAATCCTCCGGCATCTCGCCCGTTTCGTATATGTATTTTACCAGTTCAAACATCCTATTTACTACTTTCTGTCCCGCACATTTCAAAATTTCCGCCTGTATTTTATCTACACCCGGCGCTTTATTATTCTTTAGCCCCCTTAGTGCTATTTCAAATTCCTCTCTCAATATAGGTTTTCCTACATCTTCCCTATCGATGCTAGATTCTTCCTCTAATATCTCTCCTAATTCCTGACCCTCGTATAAATTTCCTAAGTACTGCTTCCATCTATCCGCTTTCTCCTCTCTTCCTATCAGTATGTCCCCCGATTGACTCCTAACATTTCTACTTATTGTTCCGATATCCCTGAAGTTCCTCTTAATTATTTTGTAAGCCTCATCGGTCTTACCTACTTGCAACTTATCTTCTACTTCTTTGAATTTCTCCTCTATCCATTGTTCTTTCGCTTTTCTACATTTTCTAATGATTTCCCACTTTATTGCCTTATACGTTTTCAGTCCTTCTTCGTCTCGTCTGTTTTTGTAGTCTCGTCTCTTTTGCATTAAGTTTAAGATTTCGTCCGTTATCCAGGGCTTCCTAGCTTCCCTTTTTCCGTTTTTTAAATATTTAGTTAAAAATATTATATTTCAGTTCGCTGTTATTTAAACAGTGTTTTCTTCAATCAAATGTATATAATCCACAGTTTTAATAATATGTCGACTTTTTATATAATAACCAATCTACTTCCCTTTAACAAAAAATATATCTTTAACTCACTGATAGAGTTAAAATTCATTTCTAATTTCAAACGTTTGTTAATTTTACACAA
Organism: Rosalia funebris; assembly: GCA_037954035.1. Classification (NCBI taxonomy): domain Eukaryota; kingdom Metazoa; phylum Arthropoda; class Insecta; order Coleoptera; family Cerambycidae; genus Rosalia; species Rosalia funebris. The sequence continues at coordinate 12,854,586 of JAZFAV010000034.1, read as the reverse complement.
GATATTCTACTATTATCGTATAAAATTCGTATTATTATTTATTACCCTTGTATTATTTCGTGTGCATCGTGTTAGGAAAAACTACGTCAAATATTGTGTTTTCTGAAGAACGAAAATTAGTACGGAAGGAATGATCGAAAATTATACGAATGTAAAAATATAGGTATTCCGGTAAAAAGAAAAAAAAAGAAAAGGATAGAGTCGGGTTTTATAGACAAATAAATATATTACAAACTATACACTATGTAAATGAAATAAATACGCTAGATGAAAGCACAAACAATATCGACTACACACAAGAAACTACGAATCTTGAATTTGTCTCCTAAAGATACGTCTTACTTTTGCGTCTACCCCTCTTTACCGTCTTAACGTAGTATTGCTGACTGATTTCCCAAAAATCCTGAAAGATACTACTCGTCAATAATAGGAAAAAATGTGCGAGATTCCCTAGGTATGCATAGAAGAAAGAGTGAGGCAGCATTCGGAGGGAAGAAGATGCACTTTACGCGCAGCCAGATCGAACTCTGTGTACATATATACCATATTCATCGATATTCACTCTGCAAAGGTCTCAATGTGACTGAGTAAAAACCAGGCTATTTACTGCGCACCTCGTGGGCTGTCCTAAATTGCAGTTTTGAGACTTGTTTCTATTATTGACGAGCTGCACTTGCACCCTCACACCGATTTGTTATGATTATAGTCATCTAGTCATTATTGTCATCTTTGAAAATGTCTGCTTGGGCATAAAATTCCAACATATTTTTTTACGTGCCATAGTTTGGCTTAAGTTGCAAATTATCCCCAAAACCGCATTTTGAGATACATCGTGAGACGCTGGAACATAAACCATAATGCACTATTCGTAAAGGACTGTCAACTAAACTAACAAATGCCTCACACAATAGGAAGAGATGGGGATAATTTACACCACCTTCTCGCCTTTCTACCATAGCTGTTGATTTATGGAAACAGTTTTGCGACATATAAATGACACATCTAGCTAATTTTTAGTTTTCTTTTCTCGTATAAATGATAATTTTATTCTCAATTACTATTCCATGATATTAAATGATTATCAAAACTTTGCGTAGGTTAGCACAAGATAGGAAAAGCTGGAGGTTAGCGTCCAACCAGTCTTAGGACTGATGACCTAATGATGATGATCAAAACTTTATATATTTATTTGACTTTACATGCAATTATATACAATTTTCATCGCCTGTCACAACTCTTTAAGGGTTCAAGATATAATAAATAATGTTTGCTTAATATTTTCGGTATGGCACACAGTTGTGATTTACGGCTGGTTATTAAAGGGTCTTTCAGTAAAGATGCTCGATTATTAAACGTAAATAGAACAAGTTGTGTATGAGATATCTACTCATTTTCTTTTATTTAAAAGAATATTTTATGACATTAAGTATAGAATATGACGTCGTTAAAATATCCGCCGCGGCTTGGCTTGGTGGAACGTATTCGGGAGGTCCAGTTTTCGATGACTTTGTCGCATAAATCTGGTTGAATTTCCTGGATGGCGTTCGTTATGTTAACTTTAAAGGCATCAATTTTTTTCGGTTTATTCACATAGACCTGCGATTTAAGATAGCCCCAAGGGAAGAAGTCTAAAGGCGATAAATCATACCATCTCGATGGCAAAGTTTGCTCATGCACAATGTCCATCGTGGCATGCGCTGTGTGGCACGTAGCGCCGTCCTATTGGAACCACATGTCGTCGGTATCCATATCATCCAGTTTAGGCCACAAGTTGCTTAACATCGATCTGTAGAGCTCGTCGTTGACAGTCATGGCAATGCCAGTTTCTTTTTGGAAAAAGTACGGACTGATGATCCCGCCAGACGAAAATCCGTACCAAACAGTGACTTTCTTGGGATGCATTTAGTGCTGGTATATCTCGTGTAGATTGATATCGTCCCAAATCGGACAATTTTGCTTATTCACATATCCATTCGTCCAAAAATGGGCCTCGTCGTTAAAGGTGATTTTTGTGGCGAAATTTGGGTCAACCTTCAAATTTAACGCCGTTGGACGTCTTCCTTTGGGGCTATCTTAAATCACAGGTCTATGCGAATAAGCCACAAAAAATGTATGCCCTCAAAGTCAACATAACGAACGCGATCCAGTAAATTCAGCCAGATTTAAATAAATAGATAAAATAAAATAAATAGATTCTACATTCTATTCAATTCTTCACTCTATTCTACAAATAAAATATTCTTTCAAATAAAAACTGAGTGGATATCTCACACACAACTCGTTTTATTTACATTTAAGAATCGAGCGTCCTTATTGAAAGACCCTTTACATCCACTTCTCTTGACAACTGCAACTTAACGCTACTCCAATTTCTGAACTGTTTCACTTAAACTCAAGCTTCTAAAGTTTAGTAGCCTGAATTGTTTTGAACATTTCACTAAATATAGTAGTATTTTTTTTTTACACTAGACATTGCGACAAAAGCGAGATTAAGTTATAATATGTTACATACTGTTATATACTGTGGAAGAAACTCTAAAATATATAATAGTATCTCAGTAAAGTCTATTTTTAGGCAATTCGTCGCCTCCATGGAACTTCTCTTGGGTATCGGAAAACAAGCTCGCTGCGATGGCGTGGCCTCAGTCCAAAGATAATTTAAATTTCCTCCAGCAGCAAGGCATCAAACATTTGGTCACATTGTCTCCAGAAATGATTCCTCCTGTTGCTGATTCCCAATTGGAATGGACCCTGCTGGAAGTAGAAGAATTTGAACCTCCTACGCTGAGTGACATTATCAGGTTTATTGAGATTTGTGAACAGTATATTTCGAAGAATCAGGTAATTACGAATGTAGCAAAATTGAATGGGTGTTATAAAATATTAAATTCCAGACTTTTCCCAGTTTATTCAAAGACATATTATTCGAAGTCTATTTCGTGAAATGAAAACAGAAAAAATTGTTCATTAAAAAAATCAAAAATATAGTACAGGAACAAATACAAGTTGCGCCAGTTATGTTTGGAGAAAGAAGCAGTCATTCGGAAACAGTTTAACATACAGAATTATAAGGGAACTAGCCAATGATCTAATTTGGCCGCGTCCTGCTGAGCACTGACACCCGCGAAATAAACAATGAATAGAATCATCTCATCTAATTTCTTCATCATCAGACACATCTCTATTTCATCCTCATTAGTTAAATTACATGGACACATATTTGAGTTAGGAAGTGAGCGTAGACATAGTAGAAAAAATAACTTCTGGCACATCTTAAAGGCTTTCCACAGAGAAAATTATTTAACGGATGTTTTTCCATATCTAAAGAAAAATATTAAATGTAATATGGATACAATTAGAAATGCAGCTACAAAATTATTTTTATATTATGTGTTTTTTAGATACTAATCCTAGCTAGATCCTTGCATTTTACTTCAAGCACTTCTTGAGAAATTATAAATTTTTGGGAATTTTGGGTAATTCGTTTATAATTAGAGCTCCCCTGCTTTCATGCCTCATTAGTAGCGGCACCGTATATAAGCAACAACATATACGTTATTACCATTTAGATATACGTAGATGGTCAAACACTACGACAAATCTAAACTGAATGACATACCTACATCGATTCAAATATTTCCAAATCTACGTGGTTTCATCCCGGCCACGGCCAAGTTGCTCAAACTTAACACCGTTGATGTAGCACACGAGTTTAACACTTACTGCTCATCAGTAATAGAAAAAAGTGTGAGATGTATGCGTAGAACAAGGAGTGAAGGCAGCATTCAGCTATTTACTTAGACCAGGCTATTTAATTCGCACCTCGTAGGCGTTCCGATAGAGACTTGTTCCTATTTATAGAAAAATTTACTCCTCTCGCGCTTATGCTACTCGTATATGCAAAATGAAGTTCTAAAGATCCTTAACGTATGTTGTATGTTTCAGAGCATAGGAGTTCATTGTCGGATGGGTCGAGGGCGGACCGGAGTCATGGCTGCTTGTTTCCTGGTGCATTTTGAAGGCATGAACCCCCAAAACGCCATCTTAAAGTTGAGATACGACAGGCCCGGATCAGTGGAAACCTATGGACAGGAAAAGGCCGTTCACGAATACTACGATCACCTACGGGGGACAAAAATGAAATAAATTGGAATATAGCCGACGCCTGTTGGTGTCGATTTGATTTTATTACATTGTGCCTCTACTCCAGTGAAAATTTAATGTTTCGTTTCATCTTTGGACTATAGTATACAAATTGACAGTGTATGTATAAGGTGAAATCGTTTTATAAGAAATTATACACGTAATAAACCATTCAACACTACTCAATGTTTTGTTAGTTTTAATATTGTTTCCTGAAGCTGATAAATATTCATCCACTAAATACTTCAAAACATATTCTTGAATTTATGTCATTTATTCCTCTCAGATCAGTCTTCGAAACGCAAACATAATCAAGAAGATCAGCACATCACTTTGATCCTAATTAAGCTGTAGTATTAATATCATGGGTCTTTCAATAGAGGCGCTCGAGATTTGTTAGGTTATAGTGGCCATTTTGTTAAAGTAACATCTGTCGAATTTGTTGTCAATTGTTCAACAGTATATGGCAAATTACCTTGGAAGCTTTTGTCGTTTGACAACGTATGTAAATTATTGAATTTTATTTTCAAAATCAGTACTCCGTTCGAGAAACGTTACGCGCATTACGTGATTTTTATCCTCTCAAGAACCGTCCCACCGAGTCGACTATTCGACATTTGGTGGCCAAATTCGAGTCAATCAGTTTTATAAATAATCAGTCAATACTCGTACGTCACCGAAACGCAAGGTCTGCTGAAAACATCGCTACTGTGCCTGAGAGTGTATGGGAAAACCCAAGGCAGTCAATTTCTGGTCGTTCATAAGAACTTAGCTTTTCTGCGACTTTAACCTGGCGAATTTTGCATCAGGACTTGGTCTGCGCCCGTATAAAATGTAACTGACCAAGGAACTTAAGGTAAACGGCCATAGACAAATCCGTGTTCGCTGACTGGGCTCTGGAGCATTTGGAAGTCGACCCAAACTTCGCCAAAGCATCATCTTTAAAGACGAAGCCCATTTTTATATAAATGAATATGTGAACAAGCAAAATTGTCGGATTTGAGACGACGGAATCCACACGAGATACACCAGCACCAAATGCATCCTGAGAGAGTCACTGTTTGGTGAGAATTTTGGAGGAATCATCGGTCCGTACTTCTTCCAAAAGGAAACAGGCATTGCCATAACCGTCAACGGCGAGCGCCACAGATGGATGATAAGCAACTTCTTGTAGCCTAAACTGGATGATATGGATACCGACGACATGTGCATGTCACGATGGACATTCTGCATGAGCGATTTGAGGGCATGATTATCTCGCCCCCGACAGTTCTCTGAACTGACCCCCAAGATCGTGCGCTTTAACGCCTTTAGACTTCTTCCTTTGGGGCGATCTTAAATCGCAGGTGTATGCGAATAAACTGCAAACAATCGATGCCCTCAAAGACAACATAACAAGCGCCATCCAGCAAATTCAGCCAGATTTATGCGATAAAGTCATCGAAAATTAGACCCCGCGAACACGTGCCACCAAGCAAAGCCGCGGCGTACATTTCAAAGACGTAATATTCCACACTTAATGTCATAATATATTCTTTCAAATAAAACAATTGAGTGCATATCTCATACACAACTTGTTTTATTTACGTTTAAAAATACGTATCGAGCGTCCTTATTGAAAGACGCTTTATATTCCTCTCTAACGTAATAAAATGATCCGTCATTACAATATAATATAAAACTTATGTGAAGAGGTACCATCCTCCTTCTGGCTTCTTTTTTATTCGTATGCAATAAAAAGTTAACTTTCGCCCATTATAATTTTCATTCCGAGGATGCATATTTGAAGATGGCTAAATATACTGTAACATATGCCAGACGATAAAAAATAAAGTAAGTACATAAATTCATTACGTGCACCTCAATCCATTATACGTCCACAAAGCACGGGAACAATACCGCAATGAAAAGCAAATAATTTTTCTTTATTCAGTGTTGCCACCCCAAACAATTCACAATTGGCTATTGTGTCTAGGGGAAGCGTAGATTAATTGAAAATCATTTCGCAAAAATAAATAAAGGCGGCAAATACGTTTTATATTGCTTTACGCTGTTCCACATTCCGTTTCATCATAAACCTTGTTGTTATGTTATTTTTCAAGATTAATTAATGCTTAATTAGTAAAAGCTAGTTGGACAAAATTCCTCCAGTGGGAAATTATTTCTAATAATTAGAAACTTCGTATGTTTATGCCGTGGTACACAATAGGTATAGAAAATTCACACAATTTTTGTAGACCAGACATCCACCCTTCTATGGAAGGGTGAATGTCCTAATTTAATACCCCTGGTCAACGTAAATCGTACTTAATATATTTTAAAATTGAAACTGATAAGTTTCCAGCAAACTAACTGTCTGGTTGTCATGTAAATTCAATTAATCATTAGTTTCTTAAATTAATCATGAGAATCATTTAGCTGTAGAAGGCTGCTTGTTAGAAATATTTAGTTAAAACACGTTAAAGTTACAGCAGATTTCAGTGAGCTTAAAGTATTCACTGCGAAAAAAATCTACCAAATTTCCAAATAAATATGTTGACTAAAATGTATACCTCATTTCATTAGTACGTTCAACGATATATCAATATTGTAAATGACCTACGTCTAAAGATGGAGAGAAGTAACGGGTTGTCGAGTAACCAAACTCTTCATCCAATACTCAGAGATTGAGAAATGGGCCCAAGAATTCATTAAATTGAACAGGCACAAAGCCAGAACTCTGGTGGGAATCATAACGGGCCACCATAGTAGCCTGAATGCATATAAGCACAAGCTGAGGCTGACTGACAGCCCGGCCTGCAGATACTGTAAAGAAGACGAGGAAACCTCGATTCATCTTCTTTACACCTGTCCCGCACTGGAGGAGAAGAGGTATCTTATATTAGGGACCCCCTGTTATCCTAGAGGACACGATGCTTAATGCGGGGGACGTGCCTAAATTGTTCCTTTTATGGGATAGCATTTTTGGATAATGACCCGGATAAGAGGGGATCGCCAAGGGACTACCCATGAGATCAGTGGCTGATGAGGCCCAAACCTATATAATATAATAATAATAATAATAATTCAAGAAGATATTATTTAAATGCAACCTGTATTTAAGGTAGTTTTTCTGGAAATCCGCATTTCTATAGAATTTCATAAAATGTCGGGTACACATAAAGAATAAACTTCCCGAAGGAAATTGCTTAAATGAAAAATGTTTGCCCGTACAATAAAAGAAATATTCACCATCAAAGTTGGAACTTTTTGCATGGTTTGAATGTACCACTTGACTAAAAGTTACACGTTTACACAGTTATATCATAACTTGTAAACTTTTGTATACAATTTTTTCAAAAACAACTCATCTATACATTAGCTTATTACCAATATTTTGAATTGAAAAATCTGCTGTTGCCCGATTTGTTGAAAAGATAAACATTTTTAAAATGTGCCAGATTAAGCTTTGCTGGGTAAGTCGAGAACTTGTCAATTAGCGTTTGGCAAAGCAGCGGTATGCACTTTACTAGTCGCCACATATGTTATTAGTTATTACTGCGTATTTGTCACAAAAAAATATCTAAAATTGATGTTATAACGACATTCCTTGGTTATTCTTTCAAATGAAATAACATATTTACGAGTATACCTATTCACATCTTAAATTTTTGCCAAGCTCGCTCAATTCAACAATACGTCGTCCAATCCTCAAGTTAATTACTCTGTTTATTTTTCGCAAGATTCATTTTTGCAATACAATTTAAACGTTTCTGTATTACTTTTCGCTTTGCAAAGTTTCCTTTATTGTACCACAATCGATCACAACAAAAATTCATTATTTTTTATTTTTCTATAAATTTTCTTTCACGTTCCGAAAAAGTGTACAAAGTCAAAGTATAAGACACACGAGTATGTATACAATCAGAACAGACTAAAATACGACACAACGCAACGTTGCCATGTCTTTAGTTACAACTAATAAACATGTTGTGTGTATACATATACCTGCAGTGTCTGACTATAGAGTACAGTCTCTGAACAAAAATAATGAACACTAGACTATGTTATGATGTTATTTTTCATTTATTTATTACAACTATTTTACGTTTACCGATGCATTTATTTTTGGACCGGACTGTGCTGGAGAAAATACCTTAATTAGTGTTTTCATGATATGCGTCTTGTAATCGCTACTTGTAGATGTTGTAATCGATTGTTTCTACGGCGATGAAAATGATATTTCCTTTTACTTTAATAAACCATACCAAAAACCACATATACAAACTGAATCAAAATATAAAGTGCAATAACAATGCAGATTTGTCATTTCTTATTCCAAAATCAACAACCAATCAATTCCACTACCACTTTCTACTAACAAACTACCCGTTTGGTGCTAAATCCGTCCAAAATTCAAACGCATTGAAAAATAAATGAAATGTAGGACCACCCCGTGGAACATTTCAATATTTACCATATAACCCCTACAGAAGGGAAGTCACGATGAAATTTAGAAACTTGGAGAATATTCAATCCATATTAACAGGATTTCTTGGCACCTTACCTCTTTTTTCCGTTGTTATGATTGTAATATTATTCCTAATTTATAAAACTGATCTTAATCGCATCAATTCTTGTTGTTTTCGTCGCATTTACTCGTCAATTAAACTAACTATATTTAATATTGATTCCATCAATATGCTTTAGTAGTCCACATAGTTATATCTTTAATATCAGAACTAGAACGCCGGCAATTTCACAGCCGTTCTCTTGAAATTAATTATTCCAAATTGCGGCGTCACGTCGCCGTCATCGAAGTGATCTTGACATTTCACTGATCACCCTATATCAGCGTCTATAAAAAACCCCAAACGCTCTCCCTAATTTCCAGTGACTCTTTAATGTATGTGGATAATAATGAGAACTTATTATTAACCCAATATTTTAACAAACTATTCTATGATTTTGGTTATTATTTCCATGTTTTGCTACTGTTGCCTTATATAATGTGCCTTTTATATTTCATAATTCTGGCTAGACGATCTTGACTGTCTCACCTATATATTGCTTTTCACATAGTTAGTCCAGTCTGTATACTGATAAATAAGCTACTATGATGCTTGGTGAAACGTTACGACGAGTTCGACAACGAACAGACATACCCCGGGAGAATTTATTTTATTTCTACTACAAGTTCTCGTTCTCGTTGGTATACCTTGAATCGTTTCACTTTTATGTATATATGCTTATAGGCATTCACAAATTTAATAATGCTCTGACCTGTGAAAACCATAGGAATAACCTCAAATCATCATTGTTAACTTACTTTCCTTTAACTAATTTTTTGGCACCAGAAATTAAAAATTTTACTAGATTTAATGTAGACACACGGTTTCGACAAGATGGGGATACAGCACATACTGAAAATTTATCAATGGAAGCCATTAGAACTATGTTCCCTGGAAAAGTGATTTCTAAGTGGTGGGCAATAATTGGCCGCCCGGAAGTCCCGATTTAACACCGATGGATTTCTTCTTATTGGGCTATTTCAAACATAAATTGTACACTGATGATCCTAGGATGTTGCTTCAGTTAAAAGCCAGAATACGCGAGGAAATTCAGAGAATTGAACCAGCATTATGTCGGCGCGTTATCGCAAATTTTAGGTCGCGCTTTGAGGAGGTTCAGCGGCGTGAAGGAAGGCACCTTGACGATGTTATTTTTCATTTATAACTTTCCCTAGATTGTAAATTTAAATAAAATATAGCGCATGTAAACATCTTTTTTAATAACCCAACAAAAGGAAAACATTCCATTACCTGTCAGAAGAATTAAAAGCGGCATCACGGCATACAAAATAGTGACTGACTTGTGAATATGCGCTCATAAATATTTAGTTTAATTATTAGAATGTTTTTGTCTATACATATACATAAAGCCATACACAAATACACATATACATGTATTATGTAGGTACATATATACATAACGTGTAAAATGGACTCCATTAGTCAATATCACAGATGGTAGGTATTTTGTTTATCAATTGTATGATGCATATGAATTCCAAGGGCGTTCATTATCTACTTCTTTATTTGTTTTTACACAATAAATAATTAAACATGAAATAGCTAATATCTTTAATTATAAATATTTTTCGTTTCAATCGTATTGAAAGAACTTTGAAAGGACTTTTTAACTGTCCATAAGCATAAAATAAGGAACGAAATTACCAATTGTAATTTGCCAATCGTTAAGGCATTCACAAAAAACTAATTGTTTCCAATTGGCCATTGGATTGTTCGAAATTCGATCCTTTAGGACGATGTTAAATACCGTTTGTGTTGAGTTTCTTGTTGGTAGTTTCTCAGCTGCAAACAGTAAGGATAATTTCTGGTTGCTCTTCTCAGACAATCTTTCATTTTCGACGCATCTCTCAACTACATACCGTACCAATTCACGTAAACAATAGTTACAAAACAAAAAGGGGAATAAAAAAATGCATCACAAACAGAAACTGACCATTATATAAATGTTACGCTTCGTTAGTATAATATCCCGTTTATCTGTTTCGAAGTAGCTGACTGCTGTCGGAATACATTATGTACTTCGCGTCAAATCCTCGAAATATAGAAACATTTTGATCACAAATATTGGCGAATATTCCGCGACTTAGTTGGTACGGTATTTCCGTGTTCTATTTATTTAGGACACTCACGAAAAAATGTATACCTTCCTATTATTTTTCAATTAACCCTGATATTCAACTGACTGAATAATTTCTCGATAATTCTTAATGATAACATTCGCCTGTCATCTGAAAAGCGATTACTTTGGATTTAAAATTCCCTCTCAAAATAATAAAAACAGCATATATTAAACTGTAAGTCCTTTACTTACAAGAGAGAACGAAACGACAGGATTACTAGTTCTGAAACTACAAAAACTACCCAAGCCCGTTACATTAAATATAGTAAAATATTTCTTCCTGGCATGGTGTTCGAAAAGAAAAATTTCCATTCACTTCTTCGTTCATTCACCTCTTTTCTTTGGAAAATAAAATAGGAAATAAAGACTGTTCCCAATTTGTGTCATTTTGATTAAAATAAAAATACACAATAGTGATAAATAATAGAGAATTTAAATATATAATTGATTATTTATTTGGAGGCGAGTGTACTTCACAGAATTAAAATTTGTAATCATAAATATTTTTATGTTTCCAGTTAATTCTATAAGTTAATCTTAATCTCGTTGAGTTGATGTAAGAGACGTGTGTATAGCAGGGGTCTATGATTTCAAGATAAATCATAGATAAGTTTTCTCCGGGTATAACAGGACCGTACTTAGATCTCGCTGAGTTGATTAGAAGTGTGTATAGCAGAAGTCTTCGATTTCAAAATAAATCATAGATATAGGTATTTTCCATGTATTCACGTGTATAGCAGAAATATATGATTTCAACATAAGTCACCTACCTCCGTATCAATCTCTATAATGGACCTCAAAATATAATCCTCACCAAATTCCTGGGATGGTATTCAAGACGGCCGACTAATATCTGAAATATTTGATATTTTGATCGGGATAATTTAAAATTGAAAAGTACAAATAACAAGAAATAGTAAATAATACAGTGCTATTTGTATAGATCTTATGATAGTATGTATTTTTAAATATTGTGTTTTTGTTACAATTAGGGATACTGTATCATCAGCAATATAAGAATTATATTTATAGAAGTTTTGATTGACTTATGTACTTGGCAGTAATTTCTATATCACGTCTCGATCAATTACACAGGACTGGGCTATTGCATTAAGGTAAAACATTGAATAAAATTATTTATTCATTGGTTTACTATTTAATCGAAATAGTGTTTTCAAAATGTTGAAATTCAAATATATGAAATTCACCCACTTGAAATTCAAATATATGAAATAAAAGCTAAAAGTTTGTTTAATTTTAATTAAATAACAAAATCTAATTACCTTAATTTAAGACCCACTAGAACTCATGCACAGCAATCCTCTGGCTTTGTTACATATTCTTTATTATTGACATAACCACATGGAAAAATCCAACAGCGTTAACCTGATGAGCTAGGTGGCAACTTAATGTTAGTTTCCTCTAATCAATTTGTCGGTAAATATTTCATTTAGTATCAAGTATTCTCTTACAATTACTATTACACATTACAAACATTTGTGTTACACATTATGAAAGATCATCTTCAGGAACAGGAATCATACTTTGACTTAAGCAGCTATTCGGAAACTTAATCATTATAAATAGTGACAGAAGATGGAAATATTTAGAGGAATATGTAACATGCATATGGAACTAAGAATATCTCGACTTTAAGTACAAGATAAGAACCGGAGAATATTGGCGAGCGGTAAACATCAGAAGCTTGTGAATTGAAACCATTGTATCTTGAAAAAAGTGTTCAAAGCGACATCACCGATTTGTTTTTAAGATATCGATAGTCCAGGGTTTTATATCTTTTATAGTTTTTCAAACATTATTCGCCCTATAATAATATTTGGTACTTCAACGTATTCTAGTCGATTTACGTACACTCTTTCCTTCAGGTACCCCATAAATAAAAATCGAAAGGGAGTATAATGGGAGATATTGGGGATCATTCCACAGCTCATCATCTGCCTATCCATCTGTTTATAAATAATTCGTTTAAAAGTCGTCTAACGGCAACATAATGTGCAGGAGTACCATCTTGCTGGAACTAAATACGTTCATGAACCAAATCGGATTCATCATCATGTAAGATCAAAACAATAAAGTTTATAAGAATTTGAATTGTAAAGAATTCAAATATACATCTTCGTTCACATTTACCTGGAAGAAATATGGTATATCATCAAAAGTCTATAGCCAATAATTTCCGCCCAAATATTTATTTTTATGGCCTTTGTAAATGGGTTTCCTATATTCAGTGAGAATTCGTGTCATTCTAGTATCTTATTGTTTGTCGTTTGCCCTATCATTAAGGTAAAATATAGTTTCAGCTGAGAAAAGTACCTCACTGACGTAGTTTTCCACAAAACACCAAAACACTATACACTGCCCTCGATGCGCGTTTCGCTAACAAAGTTGGCGAAACGCGCGTCGAGTATAGTATATAATCTTTTGGTGTTTTGCGAGAAACTACGCCAGTGTTATCTTCACATCAAAGCAAAGGTTTCAACACACTCCAGAATAATGAAAATAGTACATTACGTAAGAAGTTTTGGATACTCATGAGTTATTATATTCAACACCGTTTCGCAAAATTCCAGTCGCCTATCAGAATCATCAGACCTGAGTTCCTGGACTATGAATAGGGGAAATTGAGGCAATTCCACACACCTAAGGGAAAAGCTTAAAAAAAACCTCCCTATATACACATAAACTTTCATAATTTAATAATGAAATCTTACACCTATTGGGCATCTTATTACTACAAAAAAAAGGTTCTTCGAAAAACCGATGTGAAAAAAAAATTAAAATTAGAATACTGTCATTGCACGGTATTTTCCCACGGACTGGGTAATATCGCGCATGCGATGGGGTAATTCTGCGCAATAATTAAATAACGCTGAAAACTCGAAATTATAATAAAGAAAATTTTATTGTTGCGTAGGAACAAATAAACTCTAAATAAAACAAAAACTAATAATAAAAAGGGTTTTATTTTCTGATTTTCTTCTTTTCGACCTTGGCACACAGATCGCATGTATAATTAACTGCTGAATCTCAACCACTACATTCTGAATGTGCCCAGTTTGAACACATTACACAACGGTACCAAATTTCCTTGTCTCGTCCGAATTCACCGCACACCAAGCACTTCTCATTATCTCCAGTTGGATCTACATCATCTAACTCAACATCGCCACAAAACTGACTTTCATCATAGCTTTCAGAGTCAGAATCATCAAAATATAAATTTCTTTTCTTTGCTTTGGTAACCAGTTTTCTCACTTTTTCCGCCTTTCTTTTCTTAGTTCCAGATTTTGTTCTCTTCATTTTTTTTCTTTAAATTCCTCTTTTCTTGTTTTATTTTTTTTTTTTTTTAGTTTTTAGTGGCGTGGACGTGAACATTTCTTAGTGTTGTTTTGCACGTGATTTTGAACTTTTGTTTTCAATTGGGCCAGGAAACGATGCTAGCTATTCAATAGAGACTTTTAATGAAGACGGGTCATTGGAACAGGATGATGTAAACTGTGCTTCCGACACTTCCTGACGTTCCAGGTTGCGGTTCAGCTTCCTGGTTTGACTGCCATTTGCTTTTCTTGGGTGGAGTCCTGTGCATGGTTTCACTACATCTCGACAGTTCCAGTTGGGGTTTAGTCTTCTGCCCGACTTCAACAGTTACAGTTGACTGCTCCAAAATATTATCTCGCTTATTAATGTCAGATTCATTTAAATTAATTTCGATTTGTATATCTGGAACTTCTGGGTGATCTGTCAGGCTGAAATCATCATCAGAGAATTTATTAGGGTTTGTGGGCCATATTCCAGCAGCGCTGAACCCAGATATTCCTTTGTCCATCATGGCAACCCTTAGGTAGGCTTTGTTAAAAATGGAAGCAAGTTCATAATGTGTGATTTTTTCGTGAGCCTGATTTCTTAGATACAAATCGCACTCACAATTTAAAGCATTTTTAGTGGCCTAAAAAAAGTCAAGTCAAGAGGTTGGAGCTTGTGAGAGGTGTGCGGGAGAAGTCACACCATAACAATTCCGTGTGATCTGCAGTACGTATAAATCTCCAAAGAAATGAGGCTCCCATGATTATCTAATATGAGGAGCACATCTTCTTCCGAAGCCTTCACATGCTGATGAAAATATTTGATCCAGTCGAAAAACAACTCTTCATTTATCCAACCATTCTTTGAACATCTATATACCGCTCCAATTGGTCCATCTCTCATTAATTGTGGATTCATACGTGCTCTCGGGAATATAAACATAGGGGAGACGAACTGTCCCGAAGCACTTACACCGCATACTACGGTCACATTTTTGCCTCTTTCCCACGAAATTACGATTCTCAGACAATTTAAATTTTTAATAACAGTGAGCAGATTGTTAAAAAATTGTTTAACTTCAGGCTTATTGAATGCAGAAATATGGTTTGGGTAATACCGCGCAGCGCGAAATTACCCCTCCACAGATGCGCGGTATTTCCCCGTCATGTGTCACCTAACTTAACCTATCACTGGCAGTTAATGACAAAACATAATTAATTGTTCGTGTGCGGAAAATTATATCTACATATAAAGCATAATACTCCTGAAATAGTTTTACTGAAAACTAATAACGAAAGGCACTTACCACTTTCCAAATTTACTCGAAATTACATCATCGTGACAGAAAACAAAAAAGTGACGACCTCGTCTAAGCTAACACTACGAATGGCGTTAAATTATGAGCAGATGTTCGCAAAGCTATTACGAGATGGCGTGATATGTTCAAAACTTGAAATAATAAGCTGTGATGCAAAAATTACTATGCGCAGAATTACCCCGTGCGCGGAATTCCCCCATCCTCCCCTACCTTACATGGGGACAATTTTTATGTCTTTACATAACCATGAATTATTTATTTCGATAGCGTTTATTTTAATTTAATGAATTTCATTCCAAACTTTAGGGACATACTGTATTCCATCCTTCCAATAGATGAGTTAATAACTTTTATGAACATAGAATTTATTCATACACATGCAGCAAATTTCTGGTATTACTCGTGAAACGCGTTTAATTTGTAATACTGAGAGAATCACCATAAATTAAAACCTATTGGAATCCACCTAAATTATCGTTACAGAAAGGAAAGTCTCCTAGTACCAGTTTACTCTCAGACTAAGTTGATGAATTAATTTAAGCTTTCGGTAAGACAACAGCCTAGGGTCGAAAGGTACGGGTTAGTGGTTAGTGGTAAACACAATTAATGTCTAAATTAAGGCTATTAATGGTACGGTATATCGATAAGAAACAAAAACAGGCGCTCTATGTAGGCATAAACTTTCGCTTGATGAATCAGAAGGACTGTAATCACTGCTGTGTTTATATAGAGAGGGTTTGAATGAGTAAGGGGTTCAACATTCAACATCGTGAAATACATTACAATTACAATTATCTGAGAGGCTGTATTTATCAGTTTTATATACTATGTTTCTTATTAATCTCTATTCATGTGTTGGATCAAGAAGCATATCGGGTGTTCCACGCCAAATCGGATGGTTTGAAAATTTTTTATTTTTGATTTCTCTAATTTTTTGATATTTTTTATATAAATTTTTTATATATTTTATTTTGATAAATTTTGAGATTTTTTTGATTACTTGTTTAAAAGATATCAAATTTTCAAAAAAATCGCACTTTTTTTTATTTTTTGTTCATAACTTTCTTAATAATGGTCCAAATTATTTTTTTTTGTTAGATCTTTGTTTTTAGTTGGCCTTTTAAGAAAAAAATACAAAAACAATATTCAAGGTGTTTTTGATTAAGATTTTTGAGTTTGAAATTTTAAATCGTGTTTTTGAAAGTGAGTGTATCTTTCGATTTTTTTGAAATTTTTTTATTTCAAACTATTATTCCTTTAACAACTTTTAAGACCGATCCGGTCGTGGGCCCTCCATAATTATAATTTTTTTTTCGATTTTTGAAAATAGTAAAATTTTCTCTTTTCTTTTTTCTTAAAATGGCATTTGGTTCGCATATGCAGATTAATATATGTTTTAATACTGATGTAATTACTAACCAATTTTTTAGTAATAATCTTATTGTAGAAATGGAGAGGTCGCTGGGCACTTGGTGAAACATTTTTGACTAGTAAATGAAAGAAAACACTTGGTAGGTTTCACAAAAATTTACCATATTTCTAACAATTGTTTCGGCTTTTATGCCATTGTCAAAGAGTAACTTTTACTAACTCTTTGAGAATGTCATAAAAACTGAAACAATTGTTATGAAAAAAATATAGTTTGCACGTTTTGTGAAACCTGCCAAGTGTTTTCTTCATTTACTAGTAATAATGTTATTTCAGTGGTACCATAACAGATAGTAGCAGAGCAGTAGGAATGCTTAATTCCCTAATAAATGAAAATATTAAACCCCTCAAATATGTTTACATTAATCACAAATCCCAAATCCCTATATTATTTTTTTATTTATTTTTAATGAACGTAATTGATCAATGATACTGTTCTCTCTGTAGACGAAAAGATAACCAAACTGACACAGTCTACGAGAAAAAAAAACAATTGGGAACGATAACGATTACGAAACGAAACTTGTATTAATATTATACCTCCATTCATGTAGGTATTGCTTTATTTTTTATGTTGTGGAAACTATTATTCGCTACCTACCGCGCCATTCAAAGAACAATCTAGCTAGTTGCAAAATAATATTTTGAATGATCTTTAGAATAATCCGGCACGTCTCGCCTGTCCCTTTTCTATCAAAATGTTATTTCAGCTAAAAGAAGCAGAACATGTTTTCTAACATAAAAACCTCTTGTTTTTGTTGGCCATATTTTACGAACCTTGGCTTTTATGGTGGACCTTCTGAAATTTCATTAGCACGAGACTGTTATCACATTCGAAGCTACTTCCACTTCTGTGGGTCAATTTAGAAACAATCAAAACCTCTACTTTAACAGACATCGAAGATAAAAGGATACGCAACCGGGGCATTATATACACATATATAAAGTGTACCACTTCAAAGAGGAACAAGTTTTTATTTTCTGAGGTATGAGTAGGTATGCCTAAAATGAATGTACTATGTCAACAATTTTGTTTCTAAATAACAAATTTGGGGCGCTAATATTATTGCTGAATTTGTAGAGTAGTTGAGTATTCCGGATTTTTTAGAAACAATATAACCTCCAGTTATATAATATACAGAATATTTCATAATATGTAGTACAAACTTCAAAGTATCATTGAGGTCCTCAAAAAAATTTAGTTCCTTCCATGTCCAAAACCCTTTTATATTCGACATACTGATTATTCAGTAACATATAAGTCGGAAATCGATAAAGGAACCACCAAACCGCCAAGCGGTTATCAAAGTAGTTCCCGAATAGCAAATATATTACATAATCGCTCTGGGAAACAACTACTCCTCGGGCTAAAGCCCCGCCAGGCATTGAATTATACCCAGAAGCGATCCTCGACCCCTTTCTCGTGTTTCTGCACGATCAGATAAGGTTTCAAAAAATAAAACCCGCCACAGGTAGGATTCGACATTTGTCCCGGATCGGAACCGAACGACATACAGCTGTTTCGAACTTATTATTTATCATCAGTGCCGTACACGGTACGCCGATTCAGGACAAATGCCGAATGAACTTTATGGCGTATACATCTTCATCGATATGATCTCTGTCAGTAACATATAAGTCGGAAATCGAGAAAGGAACCACCAAACCGCCAAGCGGTTATCAAAGTAGTTCCCGAATAGCAAAGCTATTACATAATCGCTCTAGGAAACAACTACTCCTCGAGCTAAAGCCCCGCCAGGCATTGAATTATACCCAGAAGCGAGTCTCGACCCCTTTCTCGTGTTTCTGCACGATCAGATAAGGTTTCAAAAAATAAAACCCGCCACAGGTAGGATTCGACATTTGTCCCGGATCGGAAACAAACTGGATGTTACTGACAAAGATCGTATCGATAAAGATATATACGCCATAGAGTTCATTCGGCATTTATCCTAAATCGGCGTACTGTGTACGGCACTGAAGAGAACTAATAAGTTCGAAACAGCTGTATGTCGTTCGGTTCTATCTTCTATCATCTAATCAGCACTTAGTTAAAGTTGACGTATTCCACTATTTCGTTGCGTATATACACTAGGCACAAAAATTAAGGGGTGTAAATAAATACTAAATTAGATGATTTTGAAAGGGCTGTAACTTGGAGAAAATGGCGGCAGAACAATTTTAAAAACAGTAAATTATTTCCAGAGTAATTAATTACCAAAGTCAAAACTGACTTTTTTATTTGAGCGGTAATTCAGCGCAAAATCATCGTAGAAGGCTTTTAGACCACTCAAATTAAAGAGGATAAAATTGTCTAAAAGAGATTTATAATAAAATCACTGAAAAAAATTTATTGAAGTCCGTGGACCTATTGAAAGGCAAGTAAAAATTTGGAAAAATTTCTTGCGATGATTTTTTATGATTACTCAAAAACTGCTGATGATAATAAATATTGAACTCAATATCTGAAAACTAAAAACCTGGAGCTTCAATCTGCTTTCTTTAAAATTGCTTTACGACTATTTTTCTCCAAGTTACAACCCTTTGAAAATTACCTAAAAATTTAGGAGTTTTTACATCTCTTAATTGTTATGCTTAGTATATGTACATTTGTTTTGCTCAAAAATTTTTAATCTCTTGTTACCAAATTTATTGTATATTGTTGAGTAGCTGTTTGGATTTATATAGCGAAAAATGTGACTTCCTTCTGTACATATACAAAATTAAAAAGAAGGCACTCCCAGTAACGATTTTATTTTTGTAAACTTCCGTATTTATTTAGTTCTAGCATCATGCCAAGTAATTTATCATTCCATTACGTTTCAGCTATTAATTAATGTTGATTAAAACGTTAATAAAAATAGGAACCTAAATGGGCACGCTTGGATTTATATATTTTTATTATGATCTTTTAAAGGGGGAATTTTAAAGGATATTAGAAAATAAATACACCTTGATTAAGAACTACATTAAATTTATTAAGAACTACAAATACCAGGACCCGAATTTAGATTCTATACAGGGGAGGGTAGATGATGTCCACAGGCACTCAGACCATCATATCGAAAGCATTGTGCTAATTTCATTAGAGCTACCAAATAAAAGTATATTCTTAAAAAACCTCAATCTGGGAAATTATAAAGATGTAAAATATGACGAGATATTTCTAAATATACCTCGTTGCGTCCACCCACGTAGCCCGATCAATAGTGAGATGAACTTGCGACATTTGTCAACAATTCTTTATGTCCTAATGCATTTTTTATTTGACACGTTATATCAAGTGATATCGAGGAAAATAGTTGCCTCTCTAAGGGCGCTTCAAGAAGCGTTAAATCAAATACAAGGGCTTTTCAGTCGCCCGAATGAAACGCTGTAATAGCGTAGCATTTCGGAATATAATTTAATCACCTGCCTTAAGGAAAAAAATACGAATAGAAATAACAAGGCAAGAATAACAATTTCTGCAAAAGCGAATTATTAGAATTATTTTCTGTAGATTCTCGCGTTGAATTAGTCGTCGAAATTTGAAGAACAATAATGTCTAATTCCTTAGAAAAAAATTAAGCATAATCAGTAATTAAATGAGTAATTCTATTTTAGGCGCAGACATTTTAATAATTTATTAAATGAATAATATTTGCTCCAGGTCGTGTAATGACACAGTAAGAAAGTAGGGTACAGTAAGATTAAATATTATCTAAACTGATGTAATTATTTTGTATGTATTTTAAAGAATATACAGACTAATTAGATATAATTAGATAATTACATATAAGAAAACATTTAATTATTTTTTTAAATCCTATTGACTTGTTGAAGGCTCTTGTCTTATTCATTTCATTAATAGTTAACTGTTCTCTGTTTTTGTAAAAGAAAAATATAAACCTGAAAGGCATACACGTTACGTACAATGCCATAGAAATGATAGTTAGAATTTTAACCTTCTAATTGTCATCTCTAATGATTACATCTAAAGCCAGGAAGATGAACTGTGGAACTCTTGTAACGTCTAAAAAATCTCGCAAAATACTTTTTTCTTGCAAAAACGCACGAAGGAGTCAAAAGGTATTTTAAATTTGGCATGTTTCGAAATACTTTAGTTCTACGTACAGTGGCGTAGAACTAAATATTTTCAGGGTCAAAAGGGGAGCTCATTTTTTTTTAAATGGCAGTCCCTAATTTTTGTTCGACACAGTAAAAGAGCACATTTTTTTGAGTGTTTTTGTAAACATTTTATTAAGTTGCATGAAGTTTAAATAAAAATGTAAAATAATGTAAATTGTGAAAATTGATTTATTTATAAACAAAACAAATACATTAACTAATATTGTGTTCAAACTGTTACCCATTAACTATTTGACAATGTCCTCTCAAAATAAATTTCGATATTGCGAATTCCCTGTCGAATTCGTTCCTTTAAGAACATAGATGAGGTTCTTGGGTTTATTGACATAGACTCTGGTTTTAAATGAACTCCATAATAAAAAATCGAGGTAAGACCTGGGAAACGAGGCAGTCACTCTATAGCTCCACGTCGCCCTACCCATCGTTGTGGAAAGATGTTATTCAATTAAGTGCAAACAGGAAGAGCGTAATGAGGAGGTGCACTGTAAGTAGTCTTTACCCAGTCGCATTGACATCTTTGCAAAGTGAATATCGATGAATATATATGTACACAAAGATCGATCTGGCGGCGCTTAAAGTGCACCCATTTTCCTCTGAATGCTGCCTCACTCTTTTTTCTACGCATACCCAGAAAATCTCACACTTTTTATCTAGATAATCTTAATTTTTCCTATTGTTGACTAGCAGTATGTCTGGTTCATTTGCATTTGGGTATAAAGCTGTCAGTGTTGGAATCAACTATTGCTGTAAAAATTGCAAATACCTTGCGCCAGTCAAGTTGTCATAAAAAGAATTCTGTTTCTAACTATACCTGCTCAAATGTTTAGTTTTCTATGAGATTGAGTACGTGGCTCCTGGATTCGTCGTGGAGGTCCAACACCGAATTCATTCTGTTTATTTACAGTTCCACTAACAAAAAATGTGGCTTCATCCAAAAAATTATATTTTTCGCAAACATATCTTCTCTATTTACTAAATGGATGTTTTCGTGTGTGCGTGTGTCACGAGATTTTTAGGTCGCTGTACGAAATGCTTTTCATTCGAATTTTGACAAAATCAATATAATAAATCGGCCCTTGCAAACAAAGTGGTAACTTTTGTTTTTTGATCCGAAGCCTCTAGAGACATGCTCTGGACAAACCAACTTTTACACAGCTACATCGCTTTCCACACCCCTTTTTATAGCCGCAGGATATAAGCTGAAGAATTGAAGTTGGAGCTGGCGCTTCAGTCATAACCACTGGCATTAGAATGTTTTTAGTTTTTCTCCAGCCCCATTCAATTGTAGTTAAAGTTTTTCCTCGCCACGTATGAATTTGATGAAAAACCCGATATGAATGTTATGCTAATGCAGCAGATGTAGGTGATAGTCTGGGCAAAATTACTGCGACTGGATTGGCCAACTAACTTATTAAATGAAATGAACCGGTAATAATTCAAAGATGTCTCATTTCGGGGTGTTTTGTATAAGGCAAGCGTAAATATCTCACCAGCTCTTGCTATATCATCTTTCGCCGATGAAGGATTATTGAATATTTCAACCACTTCTTGTAAATCCTTTCTTGAATTTATTAAGTTTATAGTCTGCGATTTTCCTTTCCCAAAAAAGGCAGAAGTGGTGTCGCAGCCACTAAACGCATGGATAAATAAAATATTATCTTTGCAACCCTTTAAAACTTCCGAAATTTGTAAGTCATGGGAACTATACGCCTTTTTCTTAATATTTTCTTGAGCATCTCTCAAAAAGCGAATGTCTTTGTCCGATGGAGAAAGAGCGATGATGAGTGTTAGCAAATCAATATCTTGCCCAACAACAACAGGTTTTTCATAATTGTTGGCTGCGTCGATCGCAGTCTGAACAATTAGCAAGTCGGCATCATCGGTAGCAGCGAAAGTGGAAATACCTGCTGATTCCAATGTGCTCATCAGTTGACCAATAAAACACTCTTTATTGACAAGGTTACTCAGCAAATTCTTATGCGAATCACAAATTGGCGTGTCTTTATCGAAAATTATTTCTGCAGATATCCGTTTTAGGAGCCGTTGCTGACGTTCAATACTTTTTGTACTGTCCTCATTCTCGCTGTATCCATCAAAAACTACAGTTACGCGCTGACTGTATGGCTTTCGAATGAAATTGATGTACGTATTGTATATGATGTCTGAAAATGTGCCGCATTTTGGCCACACCGCACGATGAATTAAATTTCCTCCATCTAGAACGTATGTTAGCTCGCTAGGCTCAAGAGGTCTTTCTGGTACCGCATCAAACACAGCGTACAATGAGGACTTTTTCGTTTTTCTCATTAAGTTTTTGTCATCAAATATGGAAAGGGGAATTTTTGCCAGCTCGTAAGCAAAACATGCCTCTAAATCTTGTGGTGAGTGAATGGTACAGATTATTCTTTGCAGTAATTGTATGGTGTCAACCTGGACCACACAGTCATTTCGAATCTTGCTAACATCTATTAAATTCGCCAGACCTGGTTCAACACGCACAATTTCACCACTTTTAAGTGTCTTTTCGCAAATGAAACAGTCTGTTGTCTCCATAATACCTACACAATCAATTTTACCGTAACGTCCGTAACGAGCCGCACACAACGCTTGACTGGCGTGAGTCGCGAATGCTGAAGTGAATATCGGGTCCCACCCCACTTAGTTGTCTTTACCGATGTTACTCTCTGAAATGAAATATTCACTATTATTTGTCTTATTAATGATATGATGGTAACTGACACATATATCTCAAGTACATTTACTTAAGATTCAAAAATAAAGAATGCATAGGTATAAAAAAATTAGCTTATTTTATATGCACCTTGTAGAGAAAAAACTGCTCTTTAATTTCGACTCTATACATTTTTTTGCTCAGACTAATACTTTTCAAAATAATCGCCACAAAGAACGGCGCTGGGCTCATTTTTCTCTTCGCGCTGAGAACTATGCTTATTTTCCAAGGTCATTTACGAGCGTTGGGTGGCAGATACGCAAAAAAACAGTAAGAGACATTTTTATAGAGAATTTAATGGAGAATATAAAAAGTCCTATAACATTTTTTCGTAGAAGTTGCGGTTTACGAGCAAAACGCCGAAAAATATCGCGGTCACAATTGGGGGTGGTTTTTTGGGCAAAAGGAGATGAAGCTCCCACCGGAGAGGTGGGAACTCTTCGGATCTGTATTTGGGTCCCTACTGAGAGTTTATAACCAAAATTTAACAACTTCATAAATGTTTTCTTCTATTCCTTGTTTTTCGAACCAACTTGCTTACACTAACAGGTGCTGTAACTGAAACTGTAGGAAAAAATATTGCTGCGGTAAGCTCAAAAAAACACTAATCCAAAAAATTAATGTTATAATAAAAAGTGCATGGTGCATATAATGAACGTTCACGACTTGGTAAAGAGAAGGCAACACCGCTGCCTACTCGAATTGCGACGATCGTCCTCTTTTTTTTTTTGTACATACGAACCTTTCAAACGCCAAATAAAAGTTAATAAAAAAGCCTCAACAACTTTGTTGGCATATATTCAACAACAAAAATTACCTTCGTAAAACAATAATGAATACAAAATTAATTTAATATATTATCTTAAATAAATACATCATAAATAAGTAATTTCCTAATAATAATTATCAAACTACAATAAAACAATTGAATCAATCGTAATATAAAATTTCATAATAATGTCTTATCCTTGCAGTGTAAAAACATTATAAAATATTTCGGAATATAATAGATACTGAGGTGACAGTTAAATTACATATATACCCCACGCAAGAGTAATCTAGTATTCTTCATCACAATAGTCATAACCAAAATCTTCGCCTTCGTCATCTTCCCGGTGTTGCCGAAGCATTTGAAGAACGCCCATTTCGTTGCTGGTTTCTTCAGGCGGCTGTTCCTCTTCATCGTAATATTCTTCGTTCTCTTCTTCTGACACTGAAAGAAATAATACACATAAGGATCGTTCACCATTAACGGATTAGGCGATAAAGAATGTAAATAAGTATATAAAGATCTTACTAGCAGATGCCTCCGGTTTTGCATCTTCAGTCTTGCTAGCTTTAGTTGGAGTGACAGGTTCAATTTTTTTCTTGGGGGTATCCTCGCAGATTGGTAAACCGACAGTGTTTGCTTTAGCTTTAACTTTAGTTCCCGAAGATTTAGTAGGAGTTCTGTCCAAATTAGAGGCAGATAATCGCCGCCTGCAACAAAGAAACAATAGTTAATTAAACACCCTATATAATAGATAACCTCGATCAAACGTGAACCTGTACAAAAGTGGCCTGTTTTTAATTGGGCATCGACGCTGATGTGGATATTAGTGCAAATTTTATGCATAGGACTGTATATTATTTCGACAACGTGCAACAATTGTCGACAAGAATCACCGTGTCTGCAACTACATCCATCAATGACAAATAAAAATAAATTAATTACCTTATCCAATGTCAAAACGAAATAATTTCTATAATGGAAGATAAGGATTTAATGAGTCGACCAACTAGGCGAAGACTAAAGAGGCGAATTCTATACGACCTGTTCAGCTGATTTTAAATGTAGTTGTTTCCCTAAACAAAAACACTCCTTCATGGATTGCGAACTTCTAAGAGAATGTCAATGGACATTTATTTTCCATGTTAGCTATCATATTGTAATACACCATTTACTTATTGTTATTCTAATTACAGATTATAAATACATATGTTTGAAAATTTTAATTGCATTTATTACTTTTTTATTTATTTATTTAACGCAAGCTGTGATTCCTTTAAAAAACAACGAAGGATTCACACAGAACGAAGTAAGATAAAGGTTAAATTTCATAAAGACAGGATGGAGCTTAGAGGTAGTCGAAGTGAACCATATACTGTAGCGGTGGAATATAACAAACGCATTACTGCTGGAAAAGATCTTCTAGAACAATTAAATAACTGGGCTGTCGCTGAACATTCCCTCCAACAGGAAATTCTGACTGCATCACATCTACATTTTAACGGAACACCTTAATACAGAATGCATTAACAGTTTAAACTAAGTGGTTTCTGTAATTGAAAAGCAACTGCCAAAAATTCATCATCAACAAAATGTAGAACACACGAGCGTCACCATGGAATTTGATCAGGTTGCATACTGACTTACATATATAGGACGAGAGGGAAATTATTACAGTGGAGCAATATCTTCAGTTTATGACTGACGTGGTTCAGAATTTCAGAACAGAAAAGAACGTCAGCAATATACTTCTTCTCTATGACGTCAAGCCTGCATTGTGTCAGAGTAGTTACTGTAGAACTTTATTTTAACTTGAAACCACTTATCTATATCGGTAGAACCTTGCGCAAGTTCAAATTCAATATAATATTAACTAAGGAATGTTTTCAGAATTGTGTAAATTGGAAATAAAGAGGAAAGCCGGCTTTCAACAACAGGGGTAAGTTTTTGGGGACAACTTCGGCCGTTTTCATACGCTTAAGCCAAATACCAGTACGTAAAAAATGTATATACCCCCTATGCTTCAATATTCTTCCGCTATGCAGAGTCTTATAAAAATCAGAGAACGACAGTTCTGTCACTTTGCTTACGAGTGAGGACTCATTAGATGTTTATATAAAAGTTATTTCAATTTGTATAATGGATCTTTGCGCGTATTATCAATTTAGTGACGACACATGAATCACATGCTATACCACTCACAATTGTTACTAATATACCACAATTACCATCACGTATGTCTAGCGACATGCTTCAATCAACTACGCATGGCATAGACAGTTAATAATTTGCCGAACTAAATGCAATTATGAAGTCACGTCTTAATTTTATTATATAATTTGATTCATTGGCGTCTCAATGTTTCTGTAAAATTTATTTCATTTTTGTTTCATATATTTTGATTTTTTTTTTTTAATTTATTTAATTTATTTTGATAGAAATATCACTTCCATTGAATGTATTTGTGGAGAATCTTTTCATTACTCTGTCATAGGTTGACGGATTTATATTATACTAACTGTTATCCTAAAATGTGTTTTCGGCACGACACTGTCCAAAAATGTCAGTTGATTGATTCATACGATTGTTACCTGTGACGCACACAAACAAAGTCTATGACAAAGAATCATTATACAAACCATAGATTCAGTGGCTACGACTAGTATGTTTGTGTACATTGATGCATACCTGACTCCCTATATTTTATCTACTACTGACCTCTAGAAGCAACAACTACAAAGTTGTTATCTAACTTTGAGATTTTCATACTAAACTGACAATAGCATATTTTTCCAATAGATTTTGTGTAAATATTTTAGTGCCAGATGAAATGGATCTACTTACTACATATCTTACATGAACTCTCAATGTGTACAAAATACCATGATGTGTACAAAATGGTAACTATCTTATGCCAATATATTAATATTTAGTGTATTTTCAACAAGATATTATACAGGCGAAAATGGTAAAAGTATTATACAGTGCTATTCAAAAGTCCCCTCCCCCCTCTTATCTCTTTATAAACTAGTGAAATTTGGTAACTGAATATTAAGGGTTGTAAACTTCCCTACTAGTGATGATAGATGACGTATGCGTCAAAGATGACGTCACAAGGTCATTGTGACCAATAATTTTAAATGGAACCCTATGGAAAGCGACACCTTTTTTAAAAGGTATCGAAAAAACCTATTCAATGATACTAATATTGTTTGTATTTATGGTAGTTTTGATGGATTAAATCAGTAATCAGTAAACTTGGATAATAATTTTAATTATAGATTCAAGAATCAGTACCTACTTATAGTAATTGTTCGAAGTCAGCTCCATCTACTTCCTGACAGTAAAACATCCTATTGCGAAACTCTTATCGTACTTTTTCAAATGTGTCTGCGGAAATAGCCCTACATTCTGTAACAATACGTTGTTTTAAAACATCAATATTGTCAGGCTGAGTGGCGTAAACCTTCGATTTAAGATACCCCCACAGAAAAAATCTAAAGATGTGAGGTCCGGTGATCGAGGCGGCCATTCCATTAAACCTCGTCGTCCAATCCATCTACCAGGATATTCTTCATCCAAATACCGTCTTACTGCACCGTAATAGTGTGGAGGAGCACCATCCTGTTGGAATGTTATTTCCAAAATGTCGAATTCATCTTGATTATCTTCCAAAATTTCAAGGATTAACGGTTCTATTGCATTTTGCAACATCTGCAGATACACCTCACCGGTTAAGTTTGTATTTAAAAAAACAGGCCCAACGATGTGGTTTCCCAGTATACCTGCCCAAACATTGACCTTCTCGGGATACTGAGTATGTGTTTCACGAAACATGTGAGGATTTGCGTCACTCCAATATCTCACGTTTTGTGTATTTACATTTCCATTTAGATAGAAAGTACTTTCGTCACTAAAACAAATTGTTTCGACATAGTCTGGCTGTTGGTTAATTTTAGTCTCCATATTTTCACAAAATTGCAGTCTTCGATCTGGATCGTCGTCTGAGAGTTGATGAACCATTTTTAATTTGTATGGGTGAAATTTGTTTTTTTTTTCAACACCCTGTGCACTGTACTTTGACTGACGTCACAGGTTGATGCAACTTGAGTTGTTGAAAAAGTAGGATTTACTATTACTTCTGCCAGTATATCAATTTTTTTCTCATCAGAAATTTGTGGTCTGCCAGATCGTTTTGCATCATTAATACTACCCGCTGTTTTAAACTTACGAAGAAGCTCTCTCAAATAAGTCCTCGAAACTCAGCGATCGAGAAACCTTTCATTAAAAATGCGTTCTGCTGCATGAATATTTTCTCCAGTTTCACAAAGTATTAGGATCGCTGCTACTTTATCACCTAAAACACGTACCATTTCTCTTCTTAAAGCACTTAAACGTTCAGCTCACAACAGTTTAACAAATTATTGAATGTACAAATATTTTAAAATTACCACAAGGTACTAAAACAGTTAAACGTTCGATCAACAATACACAAATTATTAAATGTATAAAAACTTTGACAGCTAAAAAAACATCAAATTGGGGAGACTTGCGAAAACGTCAGATTATTTACTATCCAACTATCCAGTAGCGGAGCTTGAATCTTAAATTTTATTATTAACTGATTTAATTCATCACAGCTTTGCGGTTTTTGAAAGCCAGTTGTCAAAACTGCCGTAAACAGACACAATATTAGTGTCATTATATCATTGAATAGGTTTTTTCGATACCTTTTAAAAGAGGTGTCGCTTGCCATAGGGTTCCATTTAAAATTATTGGTCACAATGACCTTGTGACGTCATCTTTGACGCATACGTCATCTATCATCACTAGTAGGGAAGTTTACAACCCTTAATATTCAGTTACCAAATTTCACTAGTTTATGTATAATCGTTCCAACGAAAAGAGGGGGGGAGGGGACTTTTGAATAGCACTGTATAATATTACATCAACTAATATAGAATAATATAAAGATCTGATTTAATCCTATAAATTAAAAAGTTATTAATAAATTATTATGTTCTTTATTTGACAGGAAACCTCATGACCCAAAATACATTCACATTCTGTATATGCATTTGTGCGTTATTTTTTTTTATGAGAGCTTGTTCACATGCTGATGCCCGAAAGTTTCCAGTGTTTAAACAAAGTGGTTCACTCCATCAACTTGCCAATACTATGCTAATATCCAACATGTCCCTTGTTGAAACTTTTGATGGGCTCATCAATCAATCTATCAAACTTTCGGTTAACATTTCGTTCATGATAATTTTCTTTAATCGAATTACTCGTTTGAGACCATCATTGGATTAGATTTATGACGGCGTATACTTTTAAAGAATTTAATATAAACAATGTATATAATTAACGCACGGTCATGTCTCTCCATTTCTGTTCTGTTCTGCAGCCAAATAATGAAAATTATCAAATGACAGAAAAGTCAAAATGGTACCACGTGAACGCTAGAATACTAATGATGTTTTAGAAGAATTTAGGATTCGACTCGGACATCGTTAAGAGGCAGATAATGTGACCAATTAATTTTACGGTTTTTGAGTGTAATAATTATTATCATTACATGCTTCTAATTAATTTTCTAAAACATTTTTTGTTTCTCAAAATAATCGTTATGTAATCTACCACATTATTTGACGCGTAGACAATTTTGCACCCTCTCGAACGCAGAGTTTCATTAAAGTAATGATTTTTCTGACACTGCTAAAAAATAAAAGTCGGCTATTTGGATTTTCCCCTAGTTGCATATAAGGAAGAAATGATTTCTTACCTTAATAATTGTCCGCTGATTAATTTCAAATATTGTATCCATTGTAGTAGTTATAGATATTTGAAAAATATGTATCTAAATATTAATATATTTTTTTGTCATGTAATATATAATAATATGTATATATCTTTATTGTCCAACCGATTATAATTCAATTATAGCTTACACCATCTTACACCAAGTTTCCATTTTTAATAATGGTTCTTGAATAAATAAACAATCGGCAAGAGTTTCAATAGCGTAATATATCTTAAGGTGGTGTGTAAATAATTCATAATGTGAATCTAGAATGCTAGTACATAGTATGATTAAATTTTATAAACAGTAATGGTCCTAGATTGGACCCTTGTAGTACTCCAGATGTAGGGCAAAATGTTTTAGAATTAAATCCATTATACGCTACATATTGTGATAGTAGCAAATACAATAAGCAATTTGCATGAAACTTCTATACGCCTGAAAATATATTTTTTCTGTCATATAATAAGTACTTAAGAAGAATATTATAGTAATTTTTCATGAAAATCTGTAGTTTTTGCATAATTAATAAAATTAATTCACTCATTTATGTAAACAAAGTCACGTGTTCTAAAACGCTAGTCTGATTGGTCCACATCACTGTATGGGGAAGTATCCCAATCGTCACTGTTTTGATTTGGTTTAGTGCTAACAGTTTGTAAAATCTGTAACAAGTGCGTTTTATAAAGTGCCTAACGGTATGGAGCCGATAAAACACAAATTTTATAAGTATTGCATCATGCCAATATGTACAAATACTACGGTATCAAAGCCCGAAAAATTGTTCTTCTCGATTCCCAAAGAGGAAAGAATGCGGAAGAAATGGTGCGTAGCAATGAAAAGGGCCGAAAGGAAAAATATAAAGCAATCAAGTTCGACTATTTAATAACTATATTGTTGCGAGGATCATTTTATTGTGAGTACCTAATAGCATTTATTTGTTTTAGATGTATTTGTACATAACCCCACCTTCACGTTGTATGCTGTTTTCATATTACTTGCCGCATGGAATATTTACAAAATGTTTGTTTTGGAGGGGTCATTAGATATAGATACTTAAATAAGATTTACATTTGAATCTTGTTTACAGTTGGAGGAAGACATGCAAAATTACTGGCAATACAGACTGGCTGGAAATGTACAGAGGCTAAGTTTGAAAAAGGGCATTCTACCTCATTTTCAGCTGCTAGAGAGAACCAGTACCTGAGCGACAAACTGGGGGCCATAGTCTACACACAATTGTTCAATATTAATAATAATAAATAGATTCGCACACCGAAAAAGGAATATTTAACGAAATTATACTAAATGCCCATCTATCTCTCAACAAAATATTATACAGTGACGTCACGCGACAGCCATTTGCATTTCTTGTGTTTACGCACGCCGATAATAATTTCAAATTTCATTTATTTATTTTGTGTCTATTATTGCACAAAAAGTGCTAAATTTAACGCTGTATGGATATAATGACCTATAGAATGTTTTGACAACATAATTAAAAATCATGCAAATTGCCTATTGTAGCAATAGTGTTACAAATAATTTTAGTACAAGTTCGCTAAGTCCAGAAGATTTCAGTTTTTTAGAATTTAGTATTATCCCATACGTATATGACGTATGGGATCTACACAAGTCCCTGCTAAGAGCGTATTTTATACAACCTTTGTAAATAGAAAATGAAATATTATTTTACCATACGTCAACGAGATCATATATTTGCCAGCCATTTTTTTAATTCTATTTCAATTTTCAAATTTTAAACTGAAGTATGAGAATCAATTTTGAATTTACAAATTCATTTATAAATGAATATTCTTATATTTTTCGTCCATTAATAAGATTGACTTAAATATCTCTTTTATAAAATTCCAAATTAATAATTGATAAAATCTTTATAAAATGAGAGTTCTTCAATTAAGCATTGGCATTGATAGTTCAGTTTTATTTTTGGTTGCAATACTGAAGCGAATATTTATTGCAATAAGATATTTGAAAAAATCCTGAATGTATTTTTTCTTAATTTTTTTAATACTACGCCCTATTTGTTCTTTTCTTATAGGAATTCTTTAAATTGAAACTTTAAAGTGGTGTAATTATAGTATAATTAATTGTAGCAAAAGACAACCTAGTTTGTTTTTAAATAGTTTAAATTAATAAAATGCTTTAGATTAATACTTTTCCTAAAAGTTTGAAATTTTCTGCAATTTATTTACAATAATAGCTGTTATACTTACACCAATATAAAGCCTAAATTGTAAAAAAAATTGTCCAAAAAATAATTTCAAAAAATTTAAATTCTTTCAAATAATTTCATTACAATAAATATTTGCTTCAATATTGCATACCCGCATTAAACATGAACTAGGTTATTATTTCTAATGTCATGTTTCGTCTTTTCTTTTGATTATAGATTATCTAAAAAACTTTGAAAAACTATTAATTTAATCTTTTATAAAAAAAATATGTGGTGTTATTGAAGAATGATGAAAATACCGTGGACTGATAGAGTTAGAAACGAAGAAGTATTAGAGAAAGTCGGCGAGAAAAGAAGTACGTGGAAAAACATAAAGAAGAGAAGAGATAGAATGGTAGGCCACTTGCTGAGACATGGGGGAATAGTCCGCGATATTTTGGAGGCAGAAATAGGAGTGAAGAAAGGCAAAGGTAGGCCTAGATTAGACTACTGCTCGCAAATAGTAAGGGATGTAGGTTGTAGCACAATTAGCGAAATGCGTAGATTAGTACAAGGTAGGAGAAGCTGGAGGTTAGCGTCCAACCAGTCTTAGGACTGATGACCTCATGATGATGAAAAAAAATAAATGTCTTATTTAAATACATAATTCAAGGCCATTTCCCTGTTTGGGGAAAATGACAAACATTTTGATATAATCTATAACAAATTTCAAACAAAATGCTTATTCCGAATATTTTAAAATATACGAAGTGTTCCACAATTCATTAGGCCGCTATTTTTTTAATGGGAGCATAAAATTTTCAAATATAAAATCCACGTATCAGAAGTAAATAGGCTTTAAATTAAAGTTTAAAGATTTTTCCAATTTTTAAAGAAATGGAAAAGTTGAGTTATTACACTTTTTTTTTCATGTTAAAGAGTTTTTAGTGTGAATTGTTTAAAAAAGTTGTTTAATTATCAGCAATGTGACGCAGTTTCCAGATCGTTAATATACGATCTGCATACTTGAGGGATAACTTGATACCCAAGCCATTTTCCAGCCATTACTTATTTAATCTACTCATGTAGATATTCGGCAATAGTGTGACTTAAATTACATATATACTTGATACGCATATTTCTTAGATATCGATATTAAACAGACTCAAATTCGTTTTTCAAGAGAAATTGAGTTTAAAATTTTGTGAAACTTTTTCAAGGTTTGAAGGATCGACGTGACAAAAATAGATTTTATTCCATAATAACTTTGGTGTATCTTAGCTACATAACTTTATTGGCCTATTTTTTATGATTTTATATTCTTTCGTAGTAGGTATGTGTTTTTTCCGATATGAAAACTTCATGCTAGGGCTTGACAGCCTGTCAGATGTTAGATCGGAACTAAACTATGAATCTTGTGTTTACTGAAAAGATCTCTACGAGTACTTTAGAGAAACAATAAAAATTCTTTATTTTTTAAGTGCAATTATATGTATTGATTAAATAAATTTACAACTTGACGTATCGAGAATTTCTTCTATAATCTTATAAATATTTAAGTTACTCCAAACACTATATGTCAAAACGAGGAGGCTTTGTATGTTATTCGATTATACTTTATATCTACTACTACCTCTTTAGAAAATAAAGGCTTTGATATGTCTATCAAATTCAAATAATTCGTCCCATCTAATCTAACGATTCCGATATAATTCTCACAACATTGAAAACTCGAGAAGGATCGCGTTCTATCAACAAAGTATTCTGTAAGAGGTGTTTTGATGTTCAAAGACAAATAAATCCAATTTCTTAAGATGCATAATCAGGCAACAGCTCGAAGAGCTCCTTTGAGGTGTTGATTGTGCCACTTCATGCGGGTAACGTAATCATTTACACCCTTCCAAACCCCGTATCGCCATCGCGTTATTCGATTTCATTCAGAAGCAGTCTGCGAACAGTTAATAAATTTTCCACAATGGGTAATTGCCGAACTTCGATAAGATGCTGTTCGATCAGGTGTTAGCTAAAAAGGTAGTTAAGCAGTTCTTAAATTAAAAAAGTCTCCCGAATGTTTTAATCAAGAACAATACCTTTCTGATACTGATTTCTTGTTGCTGCTTTTTCTTGTTTGACTTGATATACACAGAAATTCCAGAAGATAATTGAACTTGTACAGGGTCAGTCACACGATTGATTCGTTAAGGTTTTTTCGATTTTCGACTAAGATGGAAACTAATCGATCCTCGACCCCTTTCTCGTGTTTTTGCACGATCAGATAAGGTTTCAAAAAATAAAACTCGCCACAGGTAGGATTCGACATTTGTCCCGAATCGGAACCGAATGACATACAGCTGTTTCGAACTTGTTAGTTCTCATCAGTGCCGCACACGGTACGCCGATTCAGGACAAATGCCGAATGAACTTTATGGCCTATACATTTTTATCGATACGATCTCTGTCAGTAACTTATAAGTCGGAAATCGAGAAAGGAACCACCAAGCCGCCAAACGGTTATCAAAGTAGTTCCCGAATAGCAAAGCTATTACATAATCGCTCTAGGAAACAACTACTCCTCGGGCTAAAGCCCCGCCAGGTATTGAATTATACCCAGAAGCGATCCTCGACCCCTTTCTCGTGTTTCTGCACGATCAGATAAGGTTTCAAAAAATAAAACCCGCCACAGGTAGGATTCGACATTTGTCCCGGATCGGAACCGAACAACTGATGTCTTACATTAACATCTGTTGCACTTGATTGACACATACTAATATTTTTATGGCATATTGAGGCAGAAATTGTAGTAACGTAAGTTACTAAGTTAACAGTAAAGGAGTAATTAAATAAAGTTTGTTGTAGTAACATACCGAAAAAGAAAAAAAGAAAATAATGCTAACGCCTTCGCCAAATTTTTAAAAATGTTTACGGAGTTGGTTTGCACATATTCCATTCTCGTAGGTATCTTACAAAAACATGCATACCAGCAGTACATTTTTAAATTTGTTGAATTCTGCCGTGCAGCAGTTTTCAAACATTCTGAGCCCGATATCTTTTATATTTATTTCTAGATTTTGCAGGAAATAAATCTATTAATGTTTGATAGATTATTTGCAATGTCCTTAATGTGATGAAGACTATAACTAATATTACCATCACTACCCATTTTTACTCTTGCAACAACCTAAAACTGATTGCGTATTTGATATGCAATGCGTTTATTACAACTGTTATCCTTTCAAAAAATAAAACCCGCCACAGGTAGGATTCGACATTTGTCCCGGATCGGAACCGAACGACATACAGCTGTTTCGAACTTGTTAGATCTCATCAGTGCCGCACACGGTACGCCGATTCAGGACAAATGCCGAATGAACTTTATGGCCTATACATCTTTATCGATACGATCTCTGTCAGTAACTTATAAGTCGGAAATCGAGAATCAGATGTATAGGCCATAAAGTTCATTCAGCATTTGTCCTGAATCGGCGTACCGTGTGCGGCACTGATGAGAACTAACAAGTTCGAAACAGCTGTATGTCGTTCGGTTCCGATCCGGGACAAATGTCGAATCCTACCTGTGGCGGGTTTTATTTTTTGAAAGGATAACAGTTGTAATAAACGCATTGCATATCAAATACGCAATCAGTTTTAGGTTGTTGCAAGAGTAAAAATGGGTAGTGATGGTAATATTAGTTATAGTCTTCATCACATTAAGGACATTGCAAATAATCTATCAAACATTAATAGATTTATTTCCTGCAAAATCTAGAAATAAATATAAAAGATATCGGGCTCAGAATGTTTGAAAACTGCTGCACGGCAGAATTCAACAAATTTAAAAATGTACTGCTGGTATGCATGTTTTTGTAAGATACCTACGAGAATGGAATATGTGCAAACCAACTCCGTAAACATTTTTAAAAATTTGGCGAAGGCGTTAGCCTTATTTTCTTTTTTTCTTTTTCGGTATGTTACTACAACAAACTTTATTTAATTACTCCTTTACTGTTAACTTAGTAACTTACGTTACTACAATTTCTGCCTCAATATGCCATAAAAATATTAGTATGTGTCAATCAAGTGCAACAGATGTTAATGTAAGACATCAGAATGGAGCACGAGCTTAACTCAGCACAAACATTTTTATTATTGGCGGAGGTGTCAGTAGCATTTTCAAATTAACTTTATTTAATTACAATAGACACCAAGATTAAGGGACTTACCATAGCACAGTGACATATATGTGTAAGGTATTTCAGCAAACACTCTACAATTTATCATAATTTTAAGTTTCTGTGGTTCATAGTAAGTATTTAGTATGTTACCGTAATAAACTTTATTTAATTACTTCTTTACTGCTTCCTTACTTGATGTTACTACGATTTCTACCTTATTCTACCATAAATATATGAGTATGCAACATGATAATTTTATAAGATACGGCAAATGATTTTGTTATTGAAAATTGGCGGAGGTGTCGGTGTCATTTACAAATGTTTCGATATGTCACTACGGTACACTTTAAGTAATTAAATAAAGTAAACTTTATTTAATTACTTCTTTACTGCTTACTTACTGCTACTACGATTTAGGTATCCATCAAATCTATAATAGTACGTGTCCATCAATTGCAACAACGCGACATTTTTTGTAAGATATGAATATTTAACATGTATAAATAAACCTTATAAACGTTATCAGAAAATTGGAGGAGGTACAATTTAAAAAAATTTTAAACATTGCTGTAATAGCTTACTATTCATGTAATAAATAATCTTATTACTTACTATTTATGTAATAAAATTATTTATAATCATTGGCAGATAATCAGATGTAACCGTTATATATGATATTAGGAGTTAAAATAAAGTATTTAAAAAAATATTTTTAAACAAACTCGAGTAAAACAGTGCACACATATTAAAATGGCAGCGGGGCATCCGCCATTTTATGGTTCCTCGTAGGTTGTTGGAACGAACTCCTTTAGAAATAGATCGAAGGAAATTAAATTTGACTCATAGGGCATTTTGCTACTTGAATGAATGGTCAATGTTTCTAATGGTCTCCACCACTTTACTGAATATTTTATTCATAATATATAGTATAAATCTTATACTCAATAGCTATGGACTATATCATGTTACTCTCACAAAAAATACTATAATGGGTTCGAAAGAAAACTTACACACAACCTTTGTATTCCCAAATAATTTGTAAATCTTAGAAACCTATATTATTTAGTATAATTTTTTGTGTATCTGAAATTGCTATTTTGATACATTAATATTTATATTTCGTTATTTCTAGGGTAACTACTCAATTAATATAAATAAATAAGCTTCAGAGAATGTTTAAACAATAGCCGTAAGATATTTACGACTTTCTTAATATAAAAATATTAAAGTTAGGTGTTTAAATTGAACGAAATAGGCTCAGGACTTTATTTTCAATTTTGGCTTTAATTTAGAGGCAATAGAGTCAGCATTTTAACTAAGATATAGGGTCCTTCAACAGGGACGCTCGAAATTTGCTAGGTTATAGCGACTATGTTGTTAAAGCAACTGTTAACTATGGCAAATCACCGTGAAAGGTTATAGCATTCAACAACATATGTAAATCATTAAATTCTATTTTCAAAATCAATGCTCCCTTAAAATAACGTACCGCATGGTTTTTATCTTCGCCACAACCGTCCCACCGAGCCGACTATTCGACGATTGGTGGTCAAATTTGAGTCAACCGATTTGATAAATAATCACCCAACACCCGTACGTCACCGGAACGCAAGGTTGCTGAAAACATCACTGCTGTGCGTGGGAGTGTACAGGAAAAGCCGAGGCAGTCAATTTTTCATCGTTGACAAGAACTTGGCCTTTCTGCGACTTTGACTTGGCGAATTTTGCGTCGGGACTTGGGTCCACACTCATATAAAATCCAACTGGTCCAGTAACTTAACGTAAACGACCATAGACAACCATAACCGTATGTTGGCTGGTTGGGCTCTGGAGCAGTTGGAAGTTGACCCAAATTTCAATCATCTTTAGCGACGAGGCCCATTTTTGGATGAATGAATATGTGAACGAGCAAAATTGTCGGATTTGAGACGACACTAATCCACGCGAGATACACCAGCACCAGACGCATCCAGACAAAGTCACTGTTTGGTACAGATTTTGGTCTGGCGGAATCATCGGTCCGTATTTCTTCGAAGACGAAACTGGCATTGCCATAACCGCTAACGGCGAGCGCTACAGATCGATGATAAGCAACATTTTGTGGCCTAAACTTATGATATGAGTACCGGCGACATATGGTTCCAGCAGGCGCCACACAGCGCATGCCACAATGGACATGCATGAGCATGATTATCTCGCGCACCGGCGACGTGAACTGGCCACCGGATCGTGCGATCTAACACCTTTATGCCACCAAGCAAAGCCGCGGTGGACATTTAAACGACGTTTCATACTTATTGCCATAAAATATTCTTTCAATTAAAAAAAATTGAGTGTGTATCTCACACATATCTTGTTTTATTTACATTTAAAAATCGAGCGTCCTAATTGAAGGACCCTTAACCTAACGCACATAAGCAAACCGTGCCTTTCC
This sequence comes from Rosalia funebris, assembly GCA_037954035.1. Classification (NCBI taxonomy): domain Eukaryota; kingdom Metazoa; phylum Arthropoda; class Insecta; order Coleoptera; family Cerambycidae; genus Rosalia; species Rosalia funebris. The sequence continues at coordinate 12,815,470 of JAZFAV010000034.1, read as the reverse complement.
GTAAGATTAAAGAAATATATACGAACTAACCTTTTTATTGATTCCGAGGTAGTTGCTGCTACTTCATTTTCCACAGCAGGTTCGTTCTTTACCGTGGCAGTATTCAAACTCTTCAGTACGTCGTAGTTTATCTTTGACGATATCTTCTTTTCTTGGAGAATCTTCTCTATTGCTTCGCCGGCAGAATTCACCGGGCCCATGGGCTTTTTTCGCGTCGCGCGTTTCCTCTTTTTCTCCGGTTTGCCCTCTTCGCGCTCTTTCTGTAATCGCTCAGCTTTTACTGGAACAAAATAAATCAAATTTAATAAATACAACTATGTAGAGTTGTATAAATATTATACATAAATCATACAAATTATACATAACAATTTCATACTCGAAAAATTGCTGAAAAATTGAAAAATTGAAAAATTGAGAGAAATTGCTTAGACTTTATTTTTATTTAGTTTTGTATTCCAATGAGCGTGTTTATCCTTCTCTTTATGTGTAGCCATCCCATTCGCAGCCTAAGGCTTCGGGTGAATCTGTGTGACCAAACTACTGTATTATTATATTTAGTAAACTAACTATAAATTCCGTTACTCGTTAACTTGGTTATTCGAAGTAAAAGTTTTGAAAGTATCCAATGCAATGTAGTTTGTATATTTTATTGTTATTTGTATGCCTATCTAAAAGAATACGATGACAGACGTCGCTGAAAACAAAGTATAACAAATACTATATGGGTCTACAAACATCATAAACTGAAAATTAAGAATATACCCCGTATCTCTTGAATGCAGAATACCTCTTTAATTCGACGTTGGAGAAAATTGGAAGGATTTTAATGTCCACAATGCTCTGATTAATCAAAGTTAACGGCGCACAGCTGTTGTATGTCGAATATTTACAGAACAGAACGGCACTGTTGCGTCCAGGAATAGATAATGAGAATGATATAACGATGAATGAGAATAACGAGAATGATAAGAGGAATAAAATCGGCTCCCTGGGTTAAAACGGTTGATAATCTCAAAATGTTCTACCTTTAATTTTGTATAATTCGAATGGAATACTAAATAATAACTGAATTTTAGCAGAACCGTGTGCGTTGTCCGTCCTATATATTAAGGGTGCGCAAAATCTGTTGGGGGTGTGACTATTTTTTTAAGATATGCTTCCTTGAAAATCCTGTATTTTTTATAAAAAAATTCGTTACATCTGTAAAAATATATTAAAATGACTCCATATTTTTTTACAGATGTACGAATTTATTAATAAACAAAAACACAATTTTTTTGAGGAAATATATCTTTAAAAACCGTCACATCCCCTATAGGCTTTCCGCAACTTCGATATTCACGACAGGAAACCCCAATATCTCTACTAAGTCAACTTAGATACAAACCCGCCCTAGTTCTTTTTACAAATGCTACGGATTTTTCTATGAAGTGCAAGGTTTTTAAGGAAGCATATCTTAAAAAATATTGGTAGACCCCCCAATAGGCTTCCCGCAAGCTTGTACTAAATTACCCTAAATACAAAATCACCCTAATATTTTTACAGGTACTATATATTTTTAAATTAAAATGTGTAATATTTTTGGGGAAGCATATTTTTTAAGAAAGCCATCATGTAAAAGGGTTTTCTTTCATGGTTAGGTAGATTACAAAACACACTCCTTCTGTGAGTATGCATTTTTTTGTTCATAAAACTAAATGGTAAAAAACACAAAACAAAAAGTTAGACAAAAAATAAATTAATTAAAACGAGTATTGGAGACTTTTGGAAAATCAAAACGCTATTCAATATTAGGTTTTCCAATTTTTCTCTCAATAAATACTCACTAATCAATAATTCAGCCAGATACATTAAATATGAGACATTGTATATACCTAAAGACAGTGGGTACGATATTGCGAAATATATTTAAATAATAGATTTATGAATAACTTTTTGTCTAACGCGATTGCAGACATAAAAGTACACTTTTGTATGAAATTGTCGTTGTAAGATATTCTAATACAATTCACATCCATTTTTCCTCATTTTAAAATATTTTTGTTATTATCTAATGAGACTGCTTTATTAAGAAATTTATTCCTCTATTCAAAGCATACCTATAACGATTAAACTAAATTTAATTATACTCACAATATTAAAAGCACCCTGAATAGTAAATTAGAGTAAACTTCAACACAATCGATTAACAACAAACAACAGTTAATAAAAGATTGGTAAATTATTTGACGTGTTTATATCAAGTTTGCATGAAAGCATTTATCAATCAGAATTAACAAGGAAACAGATTCATAACAAACCGGTTTGGAATATTCATATACTAGACATTGATGTGGCGTCTACAGTTTATTATAGTTTTCATATTATTATTATGTTTTGAGGGTTTGGGCCTCATCAGCCACTGATCGCATGGGTAGTCCCTTGGCGATCCCCTCTTATCCGGATCATTATCCAAAAATACTATCCCATAAAAGGAGCAATTTGGGCAGGTCCCTCGCCTTAAGCCTCCCCTACTCTAGGATAACAGGAGTCCCTAATATAAGGCACCTCTTCTCCTACAGTGTGGGGTATGTGTAAAGAAGATGAATCGAGGTTTCCTTGTCTCCTCTACGGTATCTGCATGCCGGGCTGTCAGTCAGCCTCAGCTTGTGCTTATATGCATTCAGGCTACTATGGTGGCCCGTTATTATTCCTACCAGGCTTTGTGCCTGTTCAATTTAATGAATTCTTGGGCCCATTTCTCAATCCATAGTTTTCATAAATACCTATTAAATTTTTAATGAATTTGCTACTATTAAAAATTAAGGGAGATCAAATTGGGAAATTGGACTGGCCACTTACTTTCACCGCGTCTACCTGTTCACCTGTCGTGAAAACGTAGTTAAAATATGCTTCTTCTTCAGTTTTAGTAAGTTATTATCATCTCTTTACTGTTTATTCTCTACGATTTCTATTCTATTTTGACGAACATTTATTTAAATAAATGGCGAATGCGCCGATATCATTTGAATGTAACTGTAGATATTTGGTTCTCCTCACGTTTATTTGTTATGCCTTGTCCTCACATCAATCTGTTATGTATTGTTATTCGTTTTTAAATTATGTTTTTGCTATTATTTCTTTCTAATACGCCACCATGACATAAAACGATCACACAAAGTTATCTCCCCGTGGTAATTAGAGATACAAAATAGGAATACAGTAACAGTAAATAATTACTAAACTACACTGCAGTAGCAGTAAAGTGTTTTAATTCTAAGATACAGTGAGCAACCAAAGCTGGGAACAAATTTTATAAAATTGTTACCAAGTAGAAAAATATTCTCGATTTTAGATCGAGACTATTTTGTACCTATTTTTTGACGTCCTCACTACTGAAATTACGACGTCATCGAAAGCTTCTTAAAGTAACAACACTCTTCTCTGTATATATCATTTAAGAAGGTACATATTTTTACGTATGACGCTTCAAATTTTGTGATAGGTTACTATAACAGTTATTTTGAGAAGCAACTAATGTTTTACAAAATCAATCAGAAGATTGTTATTAAAAATAATAATTAATACACACAATAATCACTAAATTACGTGTTCAAATTGTCAAACCATTCATGTTTTGCCAATATGCAAGTTCTTGTAAATCGTTATTTAACGTTTCAGCGTTAAGCAGTTATACTTAATTTCGAATTATGTCTTTTAATATCTTTTAATGTGTAATTTGGTACGCTAAAACATACTTTAGATTTCAGGTAACTCGACAAAAAAATAATCTAGCGGAGTTAGATCTAGAGATCTAATTGGCTGTTTAATAATTCTTCTTCTATCAATCCACTTATTGGAAAAGACTGTATTTAGGTTATCACGCACCAATTCGTGAATAATGTCGCACAATAATATTAGTACCATGACATTCGCAGTTTTGGTTTTTGGAGATATTCATCATTTTCTTGCAGTGCCTCAAGTGGTGGAACTATGTACTCTTGGAGCAACTCCAAATACGTTTGTGCAGTTTGTGCACCGTCGATAAAAGTGGCCATACAATTGCTTCTTCTTCTTCTTCCTTCTTCTATAGTAGGTCTATGACCTGTTCCTCTTCGATGAATATCATCGGTACTATGAGCTGGATCTGTTTTTACAAAGGGTAGGCAGCTAACCTCGATAAAAGTGGTCATACAATTGCGGTACCAATAATTCCTTCAAACGCGTTGACTTTCTCTGGAAACTCCTTCTGGAGTACGTTCCTCTATAGTTCAATGAGGGTTCTCAGATGTCTAATACGGGCAATTTTGTCTGGTCACTGAGCGATTTAAATTATTTAACAGTAGCCTCATCAGAGAGAATACCTAATACATACCAACATAACGATTTGGAAATTGGGGAATGATATTACATTGCTCCAATGTTAAATCATTTTCCCCAAGCTAGTCAACTATTGAATCTGTTGTATTTATCTTAATTGGATTATTCTGTATAACAAAAAATATATTAAATGCATTGTCCTGAATATTACATGACTTCCATGACCCATACTGAGTGTAAACGCTTTTCCAGTCACTTAATACTAATTAGTTTCCTAAATTTGGTCATGTGGCACAAGAGCGTTGATAAAGGCAGAGAAGAAGAGTAGAAGACTTCACGCCTCGTTCAATAACGTTACTCTCGTTTACTGAATAATAGAATACAATGATATACCCAATGATAAACTATCCCAAAAATTGGTCATAAATGTACTTTACATTTTGTATTCGCAATTAACATAGATAAAAATATTATACGAAAATATTTGAGAATAGAAAATTTAAAGAAAATTTCCAGTCGAGACTTTTATTTTATGTTATCAAAAAATCGAATGCTAAAGTAGTTTCTCCGGAAATCAATTTTCTATAGAATTTCGTCAAATTTCGGGTACACATAAAAAGAATAAACTTCCCGAAGGACATTGCTTAAACGAAAATTTTTGCCCGTGCAATAAAGGATATTCACCATCAAAGTTGGAACTTTTTGAATGTACTAGTTGACTAAAAGTTACAGGTTTTACATCATAACTTGAAAACTTTTCTATACATTTTTTCCCAAAAACAACTCATATATACATTAGTTTATTACGAACATTTTGAATTAAAAAATCGGTTGTTGCCCGATTTGTTGAAACTATTTTTAAAATATGTTAGTTCAAGCTTTGCTCGATAAGTCGAGGACTTGTCAATTAGCGTCTAGCAACATAGCGGCATGCGTTTTACCAGTCACCACATATATTATTACTGTACATTCGTCACAAACAATATCTAAAATTGAATTTAGTCCTAAATGACTTTCCTTTTTTATTTTTTCAAGTGAAAGAACGTATTTACCTTCACATCTTAAATTTTTGCCAAGCTCGCTCAATTCAACAATACGTCGTCTAATGCTTAGGTTAGTTACTGTGTTTACTCTTCGCAAGATTCATTTTTAAAATAAAATTTAAACGTTTCTGTGTTACTTTCCGCTTTGCAACTTTTCTTTTATTGTCTCGCAACTGATCACAACAAAAATTCATTTCTAATTTTTCTATAAATTTTCTTTCGCGCTCCGAAAAAGTTTACAGTCAGGTTAAGTATGAGATATACACAATCACAATAGATTAAAATACGGCACAACGCAACGTTGCCATGTCTTTAGTTACAACTAATAAACATTTAGTTATATGTGTACGTATTCATGCAGTGTCTGAGTGTAGAGTACAGTCTTTAAACAAGAATAATGAACACTAGACTACTGATATTCCAAATATTTTAGATTTACCCGTGCATTTATTCTTGCCCGGACAGTACCGGAGAAACTATCTTAAAAAGAATATTCTTCACGTAATGATGAGATATTCTTATCTTCTTAAAGTAAGTTGTGGGGGGGGGGGGGAGAAATCATATCGTAAGAAATTAATCTTGAAACAAAGGAAAGATATCATTAAAAATTCTAAGAGTTCTACTAAATATATTTAAATATTCTTAAGTCAGTTTTATTCAAAATTTAATTCGTAAAATCTACCTATTTCTACAATATAATGGCAAAAAAAACCATTACCACCTTTGGAAAGTTTAATGTAAATCTAACGAGCCGACGATAGTCAACTAGCAGTCATCCTGAAAGCTTAACCGTCTCCAAGAAGCAGACGATTAATTACGAAAGCGCGTTGCTTATCATCCCTTTAGAAACGTTGTCACTCCACTGAATTAGCTGCGGATACAACCGTGAACTTGAAACTGTAATCCGAGACGAGTTAGTGCAACTGTTGAACTGCGGTTCTTCTTGCCTCGACGTGTAACATCCATTAAGGAGAAATGCTTTAACCGTTCGTTAAATGACTGAAAAGTTCGAATCGCTATTGTTTTCCTAACGAGTTCAACAAACTGCCGGAAAGTAGAGACCAAAAATTACAAGTTTTCCAATGAAATCAAATCTCCCGCGAAAAGGCTGCATTCCATATTCATTCGTCGATTGATGCCTAGATTAGACACGACCACGGTTAGGAAAATATAACATGTGTCCTGGGATATTTTTCTCTTTTTGGGTGAATAGAACTCATATATTAAAAAATATATCTATATGCACATTTTTTTTTATTTAAATTTACAGTTATGGGAAAACTTTCCCTTTACAGGGGAAAGTTATGTATGAAAAATATAATCATCAAAGCACCTTCCTTCGCGCCTCTGTACCTAGTCAAGGCGTGATTGACAATAATTCGCCGACATAATGCTGATTCAATTCTTTGAATTTCCTCGCGTATTCTGGCTTTTAACCGAAGCAAAGTTCTAGAAGTATCAGTGTATCCCATAGATTTCAAATAATCCCGTAAGAATAAATCCATCGGCATTAAATCGGGACTTCTAGGCGGCCAAAAGGAAAACGCCAGAAGAGTCTTCAATCACGGGAATTCACCGAGCCAAGAGCAAGAAAGGCCCACCTGGGACCACCGCTGTCATGTCACCGGTTGCTTCTACGGTTCAGGCGGGCGAAACCATTGGGAAAAGGGGCCCACCCCTAAATAAACCTGGCCTCGGTTTACAGCGATGAATGGGTGAATGATAGAAGGTCTACTTGGTCTGAATCTCTGCTTCAAATACCAGTACTGGTCTCGACTATCAGAAGATTGGCGCAAATTATATTTTTGCTTCCGTGTAGTTCTTTATAACGAAATTTCGATTGGCTTCATATTAATCGTATTGAATAATTGAATACCTTTCAAGTCTACGTCTACTGACATATGAATCCTGTTGGCTACTGCATGTTAGAAGCTTTGCTTGTCATAACATCCTTAAACCATCTCTGATATTTTGCCGATTCTGTGACCTCTAGTTATTTATATAACATAATTATTTATTAGCCCCTGTACTCTGTTAGATATTATACAAGAACTGTAACTAAATATTAAATTAAGAATTCCGAAACAAATATAATATTTGATATACAATGCGCTGTAGAAGTTAAAAGATAAACAGTTTTCAAATCTTAATACGGACTTTTCCGCCAGAAAGAGTCCACCATCGTGCTTTCTCATGTCCCATGGACAAGGTGAGGTGTGTCCTATCCACCTCAAAATCAATAGATGTCGTCTGGTAGACGTCCCTAATCAGAATCAGATGAAACCCGATCGATCTGACACGATTTAATTGAGTGATCGTGCTAACAAGAACAATTTGTCAAATAGCCCACCATTGTGCTTTCTCATGACCCATGAACATGGTAAAGTGTGTTTTATCCAGCTCGAAGTCGATAAGTGTCATCTGGGAGACGTCCCCGATCAGAATTAGTCAAAACCCGATCGATCCGACACAATTTAGTTGAGTTATCGTATTAACAAAAAAAAATTCTCAAATAGTCTACCATCGTGCTTTCTCATGACCCATGGACAGGGTGAAGTGTATCCTATCTACCTCAAAATCAATAGATGTCATCTGGAAGACGTCCCCGATCAGAATCAGTCAAAACCCGATCGATCCGACACAATTTAGTTGAGTTACCGTGTTAACAAAAAAAAAAATCTCAAATAGTCCACCATCGTGCTTTCTCGTGATCCATGGACAGGGTAATTTTTTGGTTTTTAGGCCGAAAAACGAAAAATAAATCCTAAAAAAAACAACAATTTTTTTACACGATTACATTACTTTTCCGCGTATAGTGGAGTGCGGAAAAGTAATATATCTAATTAAGTCGCTTCATTATTAACAGTCGTTCTACATGGGTGGCACACAACTTTATTGAGAACATAATTAACAAGCTACGTTATAAAATAAAAACAAAAAGTACACGCTGACATGGTATCCCTACGCCTACGTCAAGGAAAATCATGCTCTGATTAGTTAATTTGAATTCTATTGGGCCATTAAACTTACAAGGCACCGTATTAATAACATAATAACAATTAGATTAGTATGTTTAAATATAGAACGGAACCCTTGTAAAGACCGCCTACATGACCCTGCATCCCTCTGGGCAAATTGCCAACCCTATTACACCTGCCAGCTCTGCTACTACACAAACGGGAAAAGATAGCAACTGGAAGTTTCCTGATACATTCAACGGATGGCTTGGGACGATTTCGCATGGCTGACAAAGCAGCAGGTAGTAAGTCGTCAGACTTTATTTTAAATTAATTTTATGTGGTCATTACCACAGCTGCACACCCGGTTGCCTCATCGGTGGTTACGCCGTTTAAAGCAACTACGTGTAGCTTATAATAATTTATATAATATATAACATATATTTGTTCGATAATGATAAAAATATGTATGGCTGCACATCTGAAGCATATATCCCAAAAGTCGTCTCCGTGAGTGATGTCCAGTGTGGTGAAAACAATTTTCCATTACTAATGGGACTAATAATAATAACCAAAAAGCAACATTCTATTGTTATATAAAAATGTGTTTCAATTAACAGCTTTTGAGCCATTTTTTTTACATATGTTCGTGACTTGACTGTAACTTTTTTTTGGCGATGAGTTTGCTGCTATGATATTGTTATCTAAGTATATGTATGTTTTTGCTTATCTAATGATGGTGCATTTATTCGTGTCTGGTGGGAGAGAGCCTGTTTAAAGTCGAAAGCCAACCGACTTAAGAAGCTAAGAGGATTGATTCTAAGAAGTATAACCGGGGTCCCAAGATCAACACCGATCGAGGCGATGGGGATACTGACGGGGATACCACCTCTTGATGTCACCCTGAAAACGGAAGCCGCAAAAGCAATTACAGGGTGGGAAACATGAATAGGAAGGTAAGGGACCTGAATAGACTTTCACGAGAGCTAGCTGAGGAGGGACTTCTATGAATGCCCTGTCACGGTACGGGTGTCCACTGTCCTGTTTGACAAGAAATATAAGATCACCCTCACCAGTAAGACCGACTGGATGGAGGGTCGAGCTGGATTACCGCTCAATGGAGACATCGGGTACACGCATGGAGCCAAGAGTGGGAACAAAGCGAATGCGGTGTTATATAAGCGACGCAATGGGATAGGTAAAACCTTCCCCCCGGGCAAATACACTACTATACTCCAGGCCGAGCTAGTTGCAATTACATACGGTGTTCTGGGAGGCCGACCAAAATCGGACCCAGGAGAAGGTATGAATCTGCTCGGATAGCAGGGCGGCGTTGGCAGCCCTGAATTCAGCAACGACAAAGTCGAAGCTGGTCTATAATTGCTATGAAGCATTGAACCACTTGGCAGGGAAGGGACCGGTGGAACTCTTATGGATACCTGGGCATAATGGCATTATGGCAAAGATTGAGAAATGGGCCCAAGAATTCACTAAATTGAACAGACACAAAGCCAGAACCCTGGTGGGAATCATAACGGGCCACCATAGTAGTCTGAATGCATATAAGTACAAGCTGAGGCTGACTGACAGCCCGGCCTGCAGATACTGTAGAGAAGACGAGGAAACCTCGATTCATCTTCTTTACACCTGCCCCGCACTGGAGGAGAGGGACCTCCTCTATCCTAGAGGAGGGGACGTGCCTAAATTGCTCCTTTTATGGGATAGCATTTTTGAATAATGACCCGGATAAGAGGGGATCACCAAGGGACTACCCATGCGATCAGTGGCTGATGAGGCCCAAACCCATATAACAATAATAAAAATATTCGTAACAGATATAGAATCTAGAATCCAAAAAAATTGCACCAAGATATCACATTTTCAATACGACTAATTAAATATGTGTATGAAAATAATAAATTTAATAGAAAAAAACACAAAACAAACCAGGCGACCAGTTTTCCACGACCATCAATTTTAATTAGTTCTAATCGTCAGATGATGATAACTTGGGTGGTGAAATACGCGACAAGGAACGTGTAATGTTTCGGTGTTCTGGGAAAATTGATCTCCTGTGTCTTCTTGCGGCATCAAAAATTTCAGCCCTTTTCCAGGACAAAGATTCCTTCCTATGCAATGCACAATATAATACTTTATCAATAAACCACTATAGACACAAATTTCTTATCTTTAAACAAGTAAATTAAGATTTAATGAAAACAATTTATCTGAAAAACAAATCCATTTTTCTTTGAATAAAAGATTTTTCTTGGCTAATAAAATGAAATTAATGATTGAAATATAAGTATATTCATAACTACTTTTCGATCCGTTGCTAATACGTTTTTTTATTTGGAGCATCCCATTTCCGACAAACAGTTAAAGTATTTTGCTCCAGACTTGTGGAGTTTATAGTTATTATTTCTATTTAAACCACGTTGCATTTCGCTTTCAAATAAACGATGGCTTTTTAATTAAATCGGTAGCATCGTTTATAAAAAGTTTTTTAAGTTTAATTAAACGAAATTCGGAACCCGATGAATTTCCACCATTTTCTATGGGATATATTTAATTAATCCTAATCAATTAATAAGCAATCTCTCGCCTCGTGATTCATTTCGATGATGAAGTTGACAATTCGCAGACTGTATCCTCCGACACGGTTCCGGATTGATTGATTGGGGTTGGAGAATAATGCCCTTGACAAGTGCGGATATTTAATATCTGTTTGCTATTGGAGTCGATCCATTATTGCTTCAATTCATGACAACACTTATGTTTATTTTATAACTCATGAACTATGGAAAACCGGAAAGCAACAACATGTTTTCATAAATATGAATATATCGCATCAATATTCTCTCCCACATCAAACAAAATGTTAATAAAAACGATGTATCCAATTTTATACTTCAACAACGACTGTATATTCGAATGACGCATATACAGTGCTTTCATTTTATAATTAAATAACAAGTCATCTAACATACACAAAAACACGTCAGGGTTGTTTTTGAGGAACACCTCTGCAAAATAAACACCTCCATTAGTTGAACTTCCTGGTTTCAACTCCTTCGCCCCCGGCCAACGTAAGGATATAGGGGAAATGTCACCTCATGTCTTATAATCAATCATATCAAAAGGCTTAAAACGTTATGTTTGCATATCAGGAAGAAATGTAATTGTTCCACTTGTTTCCTAGATAAAACCATAAATTTATTTTATGATTCGTCGAAATTATTTGAAAATAAAATGCGAACACAATTACATCGAATTAAGATTGTATTTGATTTTATGCAAATGATAATCTACAGCTTAATTATATTTTTTTACCCTTTTTTTTATTTACGTTTATTATGCAATTTATCTATAGAACTACAAAGAGTAAACAATAAGCATATATGTTGATTTGAAGCAAATATCACGATAGAGGATTATTCCAATGAATAAAACTCTGCAATTTTTATCACAAAATTCTTATCTTAAAGTAACTGATAGTATTTCTTTCAGTTTTTAAATGGTAAGTCCAGTAGCATCCTGCGTTTGAGTCTTATCGTTTGTGCACTATTGTCCAAAACATTTAGTGCGAGGGCATTTGCGTGGCAATTTAAACGTTTTATGTATTTGTCACTACTTTGTTTGCGGCAACAATTATTTCTCTTAGTGTAGGCGTCTCTATGTCACTATAAATATCCTTGTTTTTAACGAAGCATGGAGCATCAACTATTGAGCGTGAAACTTTTGCTTTAAATCTCTCAATGATGGCAATGTTGGATTTAGCAGCCGTTCCCTAAAGCTGTATTCCGAAGTCCAAACGGATTTTAAGATGGTATTATAAACTAGGGGCTTGTTTTGAAGTGAAAGTTGTGATTTTCTTCCCATCAAGTAATAGTGATTACGAAATGTGATGTCTAAGTGTTTTCTCTTCATCCATATATGTTTATTCCATGTGAATTTATTATCTAGACGTACGCTTAAATATTTAATGCAGTTTGTAGTAGTGATGGTTTTATTGTTAATTTTTACGGTGACGACTCTCTGTGACATTTGGTAAATACTATATGTTATGACTTAATCTAATTAATCTTCATAATTTTAATACGCCATGTCTGAGCCCAATCATCCATTTGTTCTAAATTATCTTGTAGATTCATTGTTGCATCAAGTGATGACATTTTGACTAGTTGGTAGGTCTGCAATGAAAATTAAATATAAGATAGGCCCCAAAACACTTCCTTGGGGGACACCAGATCTCAATGGATGAAGATGTGTTATTTCCGATTCGTATCTTACTCTGAAGAATCTGTCTTCTATTTATGACTTAGGGAGGATAAACAAAGTGCCAAGTATGTTTTGTTTTAGCTTATAAAGTAATCCCTGGTGCCACACCTTATCAAAAGCTTGGCAATTTCAAGTAACGTTGCTGCACAGTAGCTTTTCTTTTCGAACGTTTAATTTATGTAAACCACATAAATGAAACTTTATGTGGTTTATGAATTTCTCTGAATCTTATGAATTTATTCAATAATGGAATGCTGACTTTTGAAGCCCAAATTGGTGGTATGGGATCAAATTTCTTGCTGAAACTATATCGTTTAATCTCTTGGCCAACAATTTCTCTACAACCTTTATTCAAAATTGGCAAAATATTAATAGGTCGGTATGATTCTGGTTGATTTGGGAGTTTACCTGTGTTTTAAATAAGAATTATTTCAGCCACTTTCCATTGTGCTAGGAAATATTTGAGACGATAAAACTGCATTAATCAAGTAGGTGAGCGTGACTATTCCCTTCTGTGGAAGTTTTTTCAGTATCTGACCTGTCACCAAATCATAACCCGATGCCTCTTTTGGGTTCAGGTCATCTACTTTTTTACATACTTCCTTTGGTGTTGTAAGTGAGATTGGTTCATTTGTATTAATTTCAGTGTCTAAAAATTGGGATATTCCATCGTCGGTATTTTCTTCTGCTGGCGGTAGTGGTGTAAATACTCGTTCAAGGTGTTCCGCAAACGTATGTGCGTTTTCCTCGTCTGTTTTTGTCCAACTTCCATCAGTTTTTCTAATAGGTGCATATGTTCTCTAGTCTGTTTTAGTTTGCTAGTGGCTTTCCAGGGGCATAATCTGAAATTTCATCTGGTAACAATTTTTCAAGGTTTTCTCTGAAGACGTCATTCTTGAATTTAGTTGGGAATTCTTTTAGTTATATCGTTGGATGGTTATAATTAGATTTGTCTGCAGGATGTCTTGAATTTTTGTAAATTCTTCGTAGGCGTAGCTTTTCCGGCGATTTTTCCTCTGATGATGGGTGGGCAGTTTATATGTTTTACATTGGGTGGTGTGGTTGGTGTGGATTCCCATTGGACTTCTTGTACTATAGTGGTAAAGTTGTGAATTTCATCTATCAAATCTTTTCAGGGGTTTTCAGGGGTACCCTATTTGGACCTACTAAATAAATATTCAATTAGGAAAGTGATTTACTTTCATTCAAATTTGCCCCATCTGAATTCACCATATTCAATCTGTTTTAAGCAATAATCAATATGTTGGTTATTAACTTTAATTACACGCTAAACACGATACACAAAATTATTCTTTCAAAATTATAAATTCCGGGTTGCAATATGTTTATCATTAAAATCATCCCAATTCCTATTTTGTAAATGTAAGAGAATTGTCAGTTTCCATACGTTTCATGCGTTTTAATACACTATGAGAAACATAGAAAAGAGGTCGGTAGATTTTTTTAATACATAAAAAACTTACTTTTCTGCTCCTCCAAATAAGCGGCGTTCTTTTTATGCCACAATCCTTTCTTGCATTCGAATTCAGTTTCAGTCATGATATAACTATCTAATTCTGCGTCGTCGATATCATCAAAAGTTAGATCGACTTCTAACGATACGTTTGGCTGGAAGGCATTCGAGGTGTCGTTGAGTGAACTGGCCAAGCCCATGCTTTCTATATCTGGTCCTGCAACAAAAAGAAGATTGTACAATGTGATAACACAAAAACATCAGAGTTTACTCTAGTTCCAGGTGGGATCAAGTGGGCATTATTCTAGAAATGACCACTCCTAGGTCTCCTCGTACTCTCAACCGTGAATGCAACTAAATCGGTACTACAGCAATAGTTGAGATGCCATCGCGTAACCTTGAGATATTTGAAGCGATGTAGGTGCAAGCAGTTCAGTATAGCTTTGTCATCGTGTTTCACCAACTCTTGCTTCGTTCGTTATTAACAGTGTGAATATTTCTATTTCTATCTCGTTTCTGTGACATTTGCATAACGTAAATATATCGAAAATGTACAGTAATACGTGACTATTTGCATAATACGAGTATAAGAAGGTTTATAATACAGTATGATAGGTATCAACTAATATGTTTCTAAATGAATCCTGTTGGCCTTTAAGAAATTTGTATGTACAAAGCATGTAAACAATTCAACAGAAATACAGAGGTTAAAGGCATTATTTTAAGACCTTATTTTAAAATACACAATAAAAAACTGTGGTTAGCCATGGGCGAGACAATAGATTCTAAAAACCATTATGAGGCCAACCCAAATGTAGGTACACTTGATCCACTTCGACCATCATCTGCGTATTTGCTAGTCAATAAGGGGTTAGAAAAGTGTAGTAAAGCAGCAATTCAGCTACTGATATTAACTATAATTACAAAAATTTCAACTTTCAGCATATCAAGTGTTTATATTTCTTAGAGATGGGTGCATCATCAGACTAGATCAGGAAGTGATCATATGCCAAACTTTTTGCCTGTTATTCTTTACCAAAGTCTACCACATGTGAACTTAACTAATCTGAGTTTATCCTTAGGTATTATAAAGCTGTATAATGAACTCTTACATGGATTTGAGCCCAAAGGCAATTATGGCACGTAAGAATAGTAGGTCATTATTAGACACAAGCTTACGTAGTTTTGTCTAGCACATCACCGCTAAGTAACACAATTACACATGACACAACTCCTGATTTGTTCGAGCTGTGGTGATGATAAATTTTCTGATTTCCCATTCCTGCAAGACATCATGCTGTTTGCAAAAATAAGTCACTTGCCATGTGACATATGTTGGTATTTGAGGTGACTTTCCAGGGTTGTCACATTAAAAGTAATCTACGATTTTGTCAACACACCGAAGGTTATATCAGTCTTTGGATACTGAAATTCTACCTCTTTTTCCGAACAAATAAGAATTTACGGCAATGTGGTTGATAACATAATAACATAATGATATCGTACAGCTTCTCTTCTAGACAACTAGAGGGCGATTTTGTTAACCGGGTAATAGCGAGAGATGATCCTAAGTTTGTAGGTAAGGGTGTAGATTGGCCACCTTATTACCCCGATTTTAATCCGGTCGACTTTTTTCTCTAAGGTTGTCTGATGAGAGCTTGTACAAAAATTCATCGAGCTCCAATTCGGCGCTCAAATCTACTATTGTGAATAAACTTGGTGAATTGAATGAATCCATTATAGTAGCATATATAGACAATTTTGCTCTTCGCATAGGACCCGTGGCTAGTTCTAAAGGATTCCCACTTTGAACACATATATGTAAATCGAAGTACCTTTATAGTACCCTGGCTAGCTCTAAAGAATCCCAGTTTGAACACACAATATATGTAAATTGAAGTACCCTTCTACCAGCTCCATTAGATATATAGATGTGTATATATTTTTTTTCAAATTTTTTTTAGAAAAACTTCCCCAGGATGTTTAACATTGTAACTAGATTAAATCTAACATTTTTTCTTCAATTTTCCTGTGTATCCAGCAACACACCCCACATAACACTAATCACTTTGATCATGTGATAGACTTACACTTAGAATTTTTAGGTACTTTCACTGTTACTACACTAATTGAAACAGTTTTAGTCTCTTTAGGCGTCGAATAAGTCCGTTGTTGTCGAATAGTGATGTTACTTCGACATTTTTGTGGTTTTCTAATAATTTCCGATGTTTACGTGAAGACCTCTTGATCTCATCTTCAACCATAGGCATCTTCAGGTCGCGATGAATGTCTACATTGCGGATATTCCATGGTGTATACCATTTAGGGTGCTGCGAAGTACTTGGTTCTGAAATATCTGAATGACTTTAAAGTTGGATGTCATACGTCCACACGGGTTTCAGGATCTGTTTGTATAGTAACAGTTTGTTATGTATTGACAACTCAGAATGACGTCCGACGAGCCAATACATCTTTCTTACCTTGAGATTCAGTTGCTAACGTTTCTTCTTCACATCTGTTTTCCGTCGTAACTTTGCATTTAGAGTCATGCTTTACTTCATCAGCATGTGGGATTGTTTGCTGGTTGACAATCACTGGTGTATAGTCGCATTTATCGTTGGTGCAATTGACGTGAATCGACTTCGCCTCATTTAGTTTGATGCGCCATTTCTTTGTCTAGTTGATGACATTGTTGAATGCTGCTTGAAGTTTCGTTTGTGACTGACTGGATATCTTGAGCAGTAGCGAGCAGAGAGGTGTCCGTCGGCGAATGATGCCGTGATTGCCTCATCGATTTATGGAATGTCGTTGATATATAGCAGGTAGAGAACAGGTTCAAGGACGCTGCCCTGAGGTACTCCAGTACCAATCTACTTCAGGTCAGAGTATTCCTCAACATGATTGACTTTGAAGTGATGATCAGTAATGTATGACCAAAGAATCTGGCTGATTTACTGTGGATAATATTTTGGTAACTTGTATTCCAAACTCTAGTACTACACTCGGTCGAACGTTTGGTCGAATTACATCGGTGATCGGTGAACCAAACTGATGAGACGGAATAAACTGATTTTTCTCAGTAATAGGTTTGATTCTCTGCAAAAGAAGCTCTTTGAAATAACTTGGATATAATTGGCAACAAGGATATTGGGCGCCATGATGTCCCATCTTCAAGTGGTTTGCCAGGGTTAGGAATCATTATTACTTCAGCAAGGTTCCATTGCAGTGGCACGTATTGGAGTCGTAGTGCTGCGTTGAAGAGATACCTCATCAGTTTCGTGATGCCTTTGCGGGGCAACTCCTTCAGTATCAGGTCATAACCTGCTATTTTCTTTGTTTCTGATAGTGTTGGTAATATCGGCCGATGTTATTGACTTAATTATCATGCCATCTCTCTTAATACTTTGCCGTATTTCTTCTGTGCCAGTCGGGTCATGGGGCTAGAAAATACTGGCCAAGTAATCAACAACTATTTCTGCCTTTTCTTCTTCTCGTTAGGCCCAGTTGCCACCGTTTTTGTGAATGAGAAGGTCGTGATTCGTTTTATTCAATATCTGTTTTGATTTTTTTTAATTTAGCAAAGTTTTTCAAAAAAAAAACAAATAACAAAATGTTACAAGTTTTCCGTTGTCAAAATGTTATTCACTTGATATATCAATTATGACGTTTACGTATGTTACGTCCCAATTTAATTACTATAATACCAATTTGAGTGATACAATTGGCATAATAGAATATGAGCATCGAATACGGTGTAGAGTATCAGTGTCTGATGGAACACTCATTCCCTATTCCACTGTCTTAATCTGTTAAGGCTTACCGCAAATGACAATATCGAGTTAATTGGATGTGAAACCTCAAGTCAAAGTTTATCCGCAAAATAATTATCAATATCGACGATTAATCTATGGACTTTAAGCCACAATTAACGCGCCTTTACTGACGATCCATAACGATAAGGTACGAGTAATTTCGAGGAACTGTTCAAAATGAAATGGACGTTTCTAATAACACAGATCGACGAGCTATTAGTTAAGAGCCGGGGCGCTGCGGTTCTGATTAATAAGTTTGTTTTGTCTAATTCCTATAAGTCTATGAACTAGATCGTGAATCCCTTAATCCTGTTTTGTGGTTGTTTTTTTATACACTACTTTAGATAAATTTAGCTTGACAACCAATTTCGTGAGAATAATATTGTTAGTGTTGTACAAGAATACTGTTATATAAGTAGAAGTAGACTGACAGAGTTCATCCGCATACGACGCAGCTTCCAAAAAGGGCAGGATAGCATATAAAAACTTAAAACACGCACAAATTAGACTCACAAATTCAAATCTGAAACTGCAACTAAAATTGTTTTTAATTTTTTTTTTATGCAAACCATACGACACTTGCAGTTCCAAAAGGTAAAGGGTATGGTTGGAATTTGAACCATCATATAAGATGGGGTACGACGTATTTGCTAATTGAGCTGCTACGGCAACTTTGTTTGGAAATTCATCCCTAAAACGTTTAAAAATGATTCTCCAAACTTCACAAAATCCACAATTTAACTCTAAATTCATTATTCAAATTCAATTCATGGCTTAAATGAAATTCACAATCGCATTTACCATATTTTCTGCGGTAATTATTAGGCCTATATGGAGCTAATTTGCGGCAAAGAAAAATTGTGGAAAAATTCGTGGAAAAAGGTTTTCTAAAATGGCTGCCCCACCAGGTTTTCGAAACCAATTTATAATGCAAAATATTTTTTTACAATTAGGGAGCTAAGACAAAATCATATACCTTTTTGTTTGCCGCTTTTATAAGCATTTAATTTCCTAATATATTCTACGAAACAGCTATCGTTAAATACGAATTATACAAAATATTTCGGTATTTTGTAGCCGTTTACAATACTTTATTAGTCTTAAAAGATCCTAAAACACATTTTCTCTACCAAAAACCAATGCTTAACTCATTTTAATAACTTCGTTTCCCCAAAAGAAAAATAATATTTATAACAATAATTATATATTATAAATTAATAATTATTAATTATTAATGTATTAATGTAAAATAATTATTAACTATATTTAATTCCCACTCAAAATAACTAAATTTTTTACCTTAAATACAACTTTTTACAAGATTTTTTCGATACGAAATTTTTTATTTGTTTGTATTTAGGGCAGCCATCTTAGTAGTCAATTAAATCCAGATTAAGTACTAACAATTCCCATCTCCAAATTGTCGTCTACATTGACAATTCTCAACATTTACAAAAGTCAAATATCTGTAAGTTTATTATTGTTCATGAGAAATTAAGAAAACCCTTATTACCGAAAATGGAAAACCCTTATTGAAAATGGAAAACCTCTACTACTTTTGATTTTTGTATGTCGAAAAATAAAAAAAAAGTCGATATTATTTCTGATTATCTCCGTGAAATATTGTTTATGGTCATATAAAAAAAATATTATAGTAAAACAAATATTAATTTAAAACATTTACTTCTATTTTATAGTTTTCAAAGAAAATATACTTCATGTTTTGCATTGTAACAAATTCTGTATAATTCAACAATTTATAATATTATGCTGTTTTATACTTTTTTGTTATTCACTGTGTCATATAATAAGGTTTTATCATATTGTGTTTTTTTTTGTTTTTACATAAAATGTTACATAAATTGGAATACGATGCCACTTCATAATTACCATGGCTGAATAAAACGCAATAATTAATGTCTTGAGCTAGCGTAGCAAGCACACGTGATTTCGTTTACTTACCTACAAATATTTCAATTATATTTTCATATTCCTGCGTATACAGCATATAAGATATCCCAGCATGATTTTAACTAAGGCGCAAGAAAGCGATGTTAGAAAAATATCGCAAGAAATAATCAAGAACTGTTTCATCGACAAGGAATTTATGGAGACCTTTGCTTTACAAATATCGGCTACGGTTGTAAAAAATCTACGGGATGAGTTCGACAAAGTGAATAAACAATTAGATACTTTAATAAATAAAATGACTAACATAAAGAAGGAAAATAAAAGCCTGTGTACAGAAAATAGCCAATTAAAATCCAAGCCAAATGATCTGGAACAACAAATAACAATAATGTTACCGATTGAAGCAGAAAACAATCAGTTTGAGGAAATATTGCAGGAAATGCATGAGCGAGAAAAAGAAAACACAACGTCATTATCTTTGGCATTAATGAGGGACCTAACTTAGGGAGCCAAACACGAATACAAAATGAAGAACAACTGATAACTGACATATTTAATTCATTGTCTATTTCCGAAAATGGAGATATCAAAGCAATCCGCATAGGGAAATCTAACCCGACTAAAGAGCCTCCAAGTCCACTTAAAGTTACGGTTAGTGATGAGTCTATTGTCCATGACATTATCCATAAAGCAAAAAATTAAAAAAAACTCAAGGAACTATAAAATCACCAGTATCTCATTGGACCGCACTCCCAGACAAATCAATCTTTACCGGACAATTAAGAGGCAACTTAACGAACGTATAGCAGCTGGGGAAACCAACTTAATAATTAAATATATACGTGGTGTTCCAAAAATTATCGCTTTAAACTAAAAGAACGCAACAATCCAAAAACAGCGATAACAGAATTCACATGTTACATTACCAAAACGTCCGTGGATTAAGGACTAAAGTGAACGAATTTTATTCATCAGTTAGTACAAACGAGTTCGACAATATTGGCTTAATTGAGACCTGGTTGACAAGAGAAATTTCAAATTCGGAGAAATTTCAAATTTTTTACTGTGTTTAGATGTCTATACTGTAATTAGAAATTATTATTGCTTCTAAATTAATTTTTGTAGCTAATAATAATTGAATATATACATTAATTTTTCATGTTACTATTATTATCATTTTTCCATCCATTTATATATTTATGTATCCATTTTTACTTATTCAATCATTACTAGATTTATTATATTGTGCATTTACACAATTTTTTTTTTTGTCTTTTCTTTCTTGTCTAGACATACTATAGTTTTATATGTTCAATTTGTATGTTTATATTTGTCCTAAAATTGGAGGTAATCTGTTAGACAATAAATAAATTAATTAATTAATTAATTAATACACTAGCGTGAAAAATCTCTAGTAGTAACGCAATATGAACTTTGCTCTAATGAGCATTTAGTTGCTAAGTGCAACAATATTCATAATATTTATTTGATTTAATACATATTATATGGGTAATATTTCTACTAAATATACTAGTAGGCCACTATACTATTAAAGATAAAGCATTCAGGAATCACATTTTATATTGGAAACCTTTTTATTGAATTAGCTGTACATTCAAAGAGTCACCTTGTGTGATAAATGAGTGATAATTAGCAACAGTTACATCCTTGTTTTTATGCCACATGCATGTAGTAAAGTCATTGTCCATATACGAGTGTAATATCCATATTTCAGATGTTTTCACCGAGTTTTACCATTTCAGGCAACGAAAACGTATTAAAGAATATTTTATTCATTTGCAAAACCTCTTAGCCGACTTAATAGGATGGGCTTCTAATTTATTCATACTTGAGGAAGATTAATCGATTTCACTATTCTCCAGTTTTATTTAAATACGAGGTTTAATTAGCAATCTTAACCCCGGTAATCCTCTTTAAGGTTCAAGCTGATGAGGTTAAAATCTTTCAAGATGTTTGGAAGGGATGAAATTACAATAAAAATGCGGAAAAGATTTAAAAAAGTTTTAATGTTGAAATGTCCGTGAAAACCGATCTACTTGAAGCATCCGTGAAGTTAAACCACGCATATTTTTTTATTTGTCTTCCGTCGTACAGTAGCGAACATTTTAAACTTTTATAGTATATCTACCTATTTAGTTTTTAAATGCACATATTATTTTTAGAACAGTGCGTACAAAATGACCGTATCATGTGGGATTACTTTGTACTCAGTTGGTAAATATCATATTTCACTTGACAATGTGTTAATCGTCGTTCAAAGCAAAAAAGTTAGTTTTGATCTTTTTGTTACAATTATTAACATTTTTTGATAAAAAGTATGGATTATTGGTAAAAGAAACATTGTCCAACCTCAAAAATATGAATAAGAAATGAAAAATTCATACTTAAATTGATTTTTAGCAAAAATGGCAATTTCAAATTATTTCGAACACTATGAAAAAAAGCGTTTTGAAAAATTCAGGGTTCCATTGTAATATTTTGAGGTTGAAAAGAAACAGTCAACATCCTTAGTCTACCCATAATTGGTAAAGTTATACGAATATAAGCGAATATCCTTAAATACGCAATTCTTACCTCTTTTTCAATCAACATTCTTGCACCGAATTTTTTTTTATCAAAAACCAATAACTACGACTTGTAAAAAATACTTTCCAGTTTTTAAAACCCTACTTAAATTTTCTGTACGATCATTATTTCCCGAGTTTATTTTATTTTATTATAAAGGGTGGTCCAACCATAATGCACGATGTTAATTGTGAGTCACACCTTAACGTCAAGTTTTTTGCCCAACTTAATTTGACGTTTCTTTGTTTCAGTGTATGATAAATTCAACCATGGAGAGGTACACAATTGAGCAGCGTGTTAAGATTGTTGAAGCCTTTTACGAAAATGGGCGTTCAAATCAAAATGCATTTCGTGCACTTCGTGACTTTTTTGGTCAGCATAATCGACCAAATGTGTCCACAATCGGGAGAATTGTGCGCAAATTTCAGCAAACCGGGTCTTTAGGAAATGTGAAAACACCTGTGCACGCTCACCCAGTTCGTTCTGCGGAAAACATTGCTGTTGTTCGCGATAGTGTAGCAGAAGAGCCGTCAACCTCGACTCGTCGTCGTGCCCAACAATTGAACATCTCACGAACATCACTGATGCGAATTTTGAATAAAGATTTGAATTTACACGCTTACAAGGTTCAATTGACTCAAGAGCTGAAGCCTACTGACCATTTCAAGCGTCGTTAATACGCCGAATGGTTGGTTGAACAGACAGAAGTGAATGGTGACTTTACAAGGAAAATCATCTTCAGCGACGAGGCACACTTTCACCTCAGTGGATTCGTTAACAAGCAGAATTGCCGCATTTGGGCAAATTAGAATCCACGAGTGATTGTTGAAAAGCCGATGCATCCACAAAGAGTGACTGTTTATGAGTGACTGAGTGTGAAGCAGTTACCGTGAATGGTGTTCGCTATCACGAGATGATAACGGACTTCTTGTGGCCAGAAATTGAGGATATAGATCTGGACGATATGTGGTTCCAACAGGATGGTGCCACTTGTCACACAGCCAACGAAGCAATGGCACTTTTGCTCGAGAAATTCAATGGCCGTGTTATCTCACGTCGTGGCGATGTTAATTAGCCGCCACGATCATGTGATTTGACACCGTTGGATTTCTTTCTTTGGGGATATTTAAAAGAAAAAGTGTACGTCAATAAGCCAAGAACAATTCAAGAGCTAAAGGATGAGATAATTCGGCACATTAACGACATTCAACCTCAATTATGTCTCAGAGTCATTGAAAACATGGACCATCGGATAGAGGTATGCCACCGAAGCCGTGGCGAGCATTTGGCCGATATTTTGTTTCACGCATAATTGTCATAGATCCTTCTATCATAATAAAAAATATTAAGATAACTCTCTGAAAACTTTTTGCTTTATTTACAATTAACATCGTGCGTTTTGGTTGGACCACCTTTTACATTATTTCCCGAGAATCAATTACCAAAGGCAAACTCTTTTGCTTTGAACGACGATGATTCAACAAAAAATCATCGTAAAAGACTTTTAGACCGCTCAAATTCGAGAGGATAAAATTATGTTAAAGCGCCTTATGATGAAATCACTGAGGAAAATGTATTGAGGTCCGCGGACCTTTTTAAAGGCAAGCACAAATTTGGAAAACAATTTTTCCCATGGGTTTCTTATGATTATTCAAAAACTGCTAATGGTAAAAATTTTTAAGTCTGAAAGAATCTAAAATCTGAATCTGAAGAAAATCTAAAAACTTGAAGTTTCAATATGCTTTTTTAAATTTCTCTGCAACTATTTTTCTCCAAGTTAAAATAATCTAAAAATTTTGGATTTTTTTACATCCCTTAATTTTTGTGCCTAGTGTACATTGACCTATTACATATATTTTTATTAAAAAAATTATTGGGAAATTTCATAGAGTACACACCTGGATTATAACAATCCTATATTCCCAATCCCAATCACATTTCAGGAATGTATCATATTATAATATACGTACTACAACGGAATAACATTCTAGTATCCTCAGCATTCCCCCTTTTTTTTTTCTTTTTCAAATTTATACATACAATATCTGTGGAATTGCTGTGTTAAACATTTCTGCCTAGATTTACCGGTGGCGGTGTACTAACCCAGGATTACCAACCCTTTTAATAACCACATATAATAGATAAATTTAGCGCCCATAGACGCCCACACCACCCTTTCGAAGGCGATTTAATACCGTCAAATATTTACTCCTAGGTGAGGTTGTTTTTACAATGAAAATTATTTCTATATTGTTTTAATTACCTACATAAATAACACAAAACCTCTGTTTGGATATCATTCCCAAAATATGTTAGGTAACATTTCAACATACAGGGTTATTTTCCCAGTTTTACGCTGTAGTGTATTTATATTCTGAATTGATTGGGCCGTTTCTTGATGAAAATCCATATTTATACAAAATTAAAACCTTTGCTGGATAGATGTTCACTTTTTATTTGTTAAACATAACAATTGTTTCGCCAACACAATGGCTTCATCAGATGTTGAGTACATAGACTAAATCTTACAATGTGGAACAGCGTTTATATAACTAGGGTAATTCTAGGTTTATTACTATAGGTTTACTGCTAGGTTTATTACCCATAGTAATAAACCTAGAATTACCCTAATTATATAAACGCAGTTCCACGTTGTAAAATTTAGTCTACTCAGCGTCTGATGAAGCCACTGTGTTGGCGAAATAATCGTTATGTTTAACAAATAAAAAGTGAAAATATAACCAGCAAAGGTTTTAATTTTGTATGTATTTATATTGCCTATTTGCAATATTTACAACACTCGATATGAAAAATGGGAATATATTACCACTGAAAGGTGTAAACAAAATTTCAATCTTACATCTAATCCGAATAAACCATAGAAATCTATATGACTAGAAACAAAAAGTATACTTACTATATTTAACTAAATTTCACTAGATTTAGCTACGATTAACTACTATTAACTATTATTGACTACTATTAAGTTCTATTTACTACTCAATAGCAGTTAATAGATCATTAACTATTACTTACTAATATTATCAACGACTATTAACTGTACGTACATGAATGAATGCACGTACGCCATAGTCCACGAAAAACTGACCCCCTCTTCTATTTTGTTAATTCTTGATATATTTTTACATTAAAAAAACAAATCTATGTGATTTCTCCTGTAAAGTTCGATTCGAGCATCAAAGCTTATTTCCTAAAATATATACAGGGTGTCGTGAATACTAATGTTTCTTCAAATGGAACGAACACCCTATGTATCTTGCAGAAAATAATATGTAATATTTCTTCTCAATACAAATAATATGTGTACTAACCTTTGGGTTATAACAGTTAAAATGTCATTGGCACCTTCGCCATTTATTTAAAAAATATTAGACAATAGTTTAAATATTTTTAAATTTACAAACATATACAGTATTTTCGTAAAATATTAATGCCATTAAGTATGGAATGTAACGTCGTCCAAATGCTCGCCGCGGCTTTGCTTGGTGGCATGTATTCGGGAGGTCCAATTTTCGATCACTTTGTCGTATAAATCTGGCTGAATTTGCTGGATGGCGCTCATTATGTTGACTTTGAGGGCATCAATTGTTTCCAGTTTATTCGCATAGACTTGAGATTTAAGATAGCCCCAAAGGAAGAAGTCTAAAAGCATTAAATCGCACGATCTCGGTGGTCAGTTCACGTCGCCGCTGCGCGAGATTCACATGCCCTCAAATCGCTCATACAGAATGTCCATCGTGGCATGCGCTGTGTGGTTCGTAGCGCCGTCCTATTAGAGCCACATGTCGGCGGTATCATCCAGTCTAAGCCAGAGGAAGTTGCTTATCATCGATCTGTAGCGCACGCCGTTGACGTTTATGGCAATGTCAGTTTCATTTTGAAAGAAGTACGGACCGATGATACCGCCAGACCAAAATCCGCACCAAATAGTGACTTTCTCGGGATGCATTTGGTGCTCGTGTCGTGTGGATTGGTATCGTCACAAATCCGACATCTTTGCTTGTTCACATATTCATTTCTCCAAAAATGGGCCTCGTGGCTAAAGATTTTTTTTGTGAAATTTGGGTCAGCTTCCAACTGCTTCAGAGCCAATCAGCGAACACACGGCGTTTATGGTCGTTTACCTTAAGTTCCTGGGTCACTTGGATTTTATACGGGTGCAGACCCAAGTCCCGACGCAAAATTCGCCAATTTGAAGTCGCAGAAAGGCCAAGTTCTTGTGAACGACGAGAAATTGACTGCATGGGGTTTCCCCTACACTCTCATGCACAGCAGCGAAGTTTTCAGCACACCTTGTGTTCCGGTAACGTGCGGGTGTTGGCTAATTAGTTATCCAACCGGTTGGCTCGAATTTGGCCTCCAAACGTCGAATAGTCGACTCGGTGGGACGGTTGTGGCGAGGATACAAATCACGTAGTACGCGGAACGTTTCTCGAACGGAGTACTGACTTTGAAAATAAATACACACGTTGTTGAACGCTATAACCATCCATGGTGATTTGCCATACACTACTGAACAATTCACAACAAGTTTGACAGATGTTGCTTTAACCTATGACCGCTATAACGTATCAAATTTCGAGCGTCCCTATTAAAAGACTCTTTTATTTAAACAAAACCGATTCCCAAACACGAGCGGAAATTAAATAATCGAAATTTATGATGGAATGTTTATTCGTAAAGTTCACTAAAATTAAAATTATATATACATTCTCCAAAGCACCGCTGAGGGATTCAGAGTAAATCCGAAAAAATGCCGGAGGCGCCAGGGATATAATGGAACCGAATTTTTATTGTTTGTTCTACAAAACGAATTAAAAAGGGCGGGTAATACGTTGAAACATTAAAAAATTTAATTAACCCCGAATCCCAATAAAAAATTAATTTTCTTTGTTACATTTTAAATACAAGACTGCTTTTCTTTTAGGAAAAATTTCTTTTACAAGTTCGACTTTATCTTTGCGCAAGGGGTTAAATATATAGCCACTACTGTTTAATCAAAATGAAACGACGCAAATAAATTTTAATTTCTACTGACTTAAAATATATGGATGTACTAAACATTGCTGGATAAACAAATTGTAATAATATCCAATATAAAAACCACATCGTTCTGTATATGATTAATTCCTCTTATATACATAGAAATTAATTTATAAAAGATATATCTGGTCTTTTAATGAAAAAACGATTACAAAATATGATCTATAATAGTTATCAGATTCTACAAGAGGAATTGTGTCGCTTTATTTATTGTCAATGGAAAGAAACATCAAGCATGAGAACTGAATCTTATGATTTTATGTTCGTTGTAATTCTACTGCAAAACATATTCGATGCCCGATGTTCTGAGAAAAGTAGACGCACGTCTGCCGTTTTAAAACTCGACATACGTATAGTATAACACTATGGCCATCTACCTGCTAAATCGCAAAACACATATTTTCGCAGAATGTCTAAAACACCACTCGCGAACTTGTTTATGCGCGACAGTAATTGTACTGTTGCGCATAAGTAAGTTCGCATGAAAACCATGTGAAAGATATTCAGGGGTTATCCCGCTATAAAAAAGGCTTACTATAAGATAAATCCTTCAAGAAAGGCTTACAAATCTTTCATATTCCCAAGTATTTCACATTCACAAGTATTTGTCAGTCTAATAAGTTCTCTAGTCTAAGTCCCTGCACGTAAGCACTACAAATAACCTTAAATGTGAGTCAACATTCCGAAGTTGGTAGAATTTGAATAATGATGATTTGTTTCCTAAAACATTTAGTAAGTTCTAAATCAATTATCGAATAAAACAGGCCGTTGGATCACTCAATGCCTCGTAATATACCCTTCCTCAATCTACCATCCTTATTCGTTTCATTCAAAAATGATTATGTATAAAGATGACCTATCTTTTAAGTTTACATCGATTTATTATTGACGCTGGTGTGGTGGTAGTAATGCAAATCTTCCGTTGGTAGAGTAGACTGTGTATTGTTTCGGTATCGTTTGAACATGATCGAACAACCGATAAGACCTGCGATATTAAGTTAAGGGTTATGAACAAAACATTAGGAGTTCAAAATAGAAATCAGGAATCACGCTGTATTCTACGCGAGATTAGGAGTTCAAAATAGGATCATTCCTATTTTGAACTCCTAACCTCCACTAACGAACTCTGATCCAGGGGATGTTGTAGGGAGTGTGTATATTGTAAGAAAGGCGATGTTGGGTGATAATTGAAGCGTTATGGTTTGAATTTTTGCTGTACCGATATAGGCGAAGGACCACCTGCGTAGCAGGAAGATAAGAATTGGTAAATAGACTTACTTGGAATAATGTTGTCCTGGAACACTGTATGCTGTTGTTTTGTTTGGTACGTGATGGGATAACGTCGGTAACCGGCACTTTGTTCTGCACGTGTACGATATGTTTTTATTCTGGTCTCTCAACGTCTCTACCACACACTTCCGCTGCGCTGCTACCCGCTTCGAGCAAAGTCGTGAAGAAAACGAACGCAGCATTGACACAAGGGACTCGGGACATAGGACTCGGATAGGGATTTGAATTGCGGCTGCAAAAGTGCAAGCCGTTCGGTACGAAACAGGCAGTAATATGTCATTACTCAACTGAGTAAGCTGTCACACTTGATGTGTAAGTTTCACAGTTGCTCTCCGTATGTTTTTCGAAGGGATATTACTTATTACATCATATACATATATAATTATTAATTCAGGTATTAGGTACGTTGTATACAACGTAGAACTGCCAAAATCATATCATATGTTTTAAACAAGTCTTCAATTTACTAGGCATTTCAATCTTTTAATTTATGGATGAATGCGGTGTAATTTTGGCTGGCTTGGTTATTTAGATATAGTAAAGCAAATACAATACCCAAAAATAGAATCTAATGAAGAATTATTTATAATAATACGATATATAATAGTTTATATAATATGTAGGTGGTCAGCAACGACGGCAAAGCAAACCATATTGTGCTGAATTATTTTTACCTACATCGATTCAAATATCTCAAGAGTACGTGACGTTGTCTCAGCTGCGGTGGGGATCGCAATGTGACCCGACTGCAACATCACTGACGCAGCGCTCAAGGTGGGTAGCTTTACTAATAATAAAATTCAAGCTTCAAAAGGTAGGCGGTAATAAGGCCAATGTAATATCGTAATTGCAAATTAATTGTAAACATTAAAATAGTAAACAAAATTATTCACTGCAATCTATTATAATATTTCCATATTTTTGTAAAATTGATCCCTATGGTAAAATATTGCGTACGCCATTGCAATCCATTAAATATATCATATAGTTAATTGCGTAAAAATATCATTGTAATGTAAAAACATTATAAGCTACACATTTTGTTACAGATTTTATTATTATGTTTTTAATACCTAAGCAAGAAAAGTTTTACATATCTCCCGGGAAAGATACACTAGGCCCAAAAATTAAGGAATATAAAAAAATCTTAAATTTTTAGGTGATTTTCAAAGGGCTGTAGCTTAGAGAGAAACAGTCACAGAGCAATTTTAAAAAAGCTAATTGAAGCTCCGAGTTTCTAGTTTTCAGATCTTTAGTTCCAAATTTTTTACAATTAGCGGCGTTTAAGCAATCATAAGAAAACCATCGAAAAAAAATACAAATTATTGATTGCCATTCCAAAGGTCTACGGAGTTCAATAATTTATTTTCAGTGATTTCATCATAAAACTTCTTTAGATGCTTTTATCCTTTCTAATTTGAACGGTATAAAAGCCTTGTTCGATGATTTTTCGCTGAGTTGTCATCATTCAAAGCAAAAAAGCAGTTTTTTTTTGTAAAAAATTTAATTTTTTTTTCTTACAATAAGTAACATCTTTGATAGAAAGAAATATGGATTATTGCTAAAACATTTTCAACCTCAAAAAATGAATAAAAAATGAAAAATTCATCCTTAAATTGATTTTTAACAAATTCAATCATTCCGAACACATCATCATTAGGTCATCAGTCCTAAGACTGGTTGGACGCTAACCTCCAGCTTCTCCTATCTTGTGCTAACCTACGCATTTCGCTAATTGTGCTACAACCTACATCCCTTACTATTTGCGAGCAGTAGTCTAATCTATGCCTACCTCTGCCTTTCTTCACTCCTATTTCTGCCTCCAAAATATCGCGGACTATTCCCCCATGTCTCAGCAAGTGACCTACCATTCTATCTCTTCTCTTCTTTATGTTTTTCCACATACTTCTTTTCTCGCCGACTTTCTCCAATACTTCTTCGTTTCTAACCCTATCAGTCCATGGTATTTTCATCATTCTTCGGTAACACCACATCTCAAAAGCTTCTAATTTCTTCCTACTTGCTTCCCCTACCGTCCAGGTTTCGCAAAGGTATAGCGCCGTGCTCCATACATATGTTTTCAAAAATCTCTTCCTTGTTTCTAAGTTTATTACCCCCGAGCATAAAAGTGCTTTCTTTTTGTTAAAAGCTACTCGACCCTGCGCTATTCTTTGTTTTATGTCTTTATCGCTTCTTCCATCCCAATTTATCTTACTTCCTAAATAAGTGAAGTCTTTAACTTCCTCCAATATTTCATTATTAATTTTTACTTTCGTTTTTGCTCTGCTCTCGCGCCCTCTGCACACTAACACTTTAGTTTTGTTTTTATTCACCCTCATTCCGTATTCCTCTGTCAACACTGCCTCCATTTCGTTCAATGCTGATTCTAGTTCCTCCTTACTAGATGCTAATACTGCTATATCATCCGCGAATCTCAGCATTTTTAGTTTCTGTCCCTGTACTTTAATCCCGAAATCCACTCTATCTTTTACCACATTAATCGCCTCTTCGATGTACAGATTAAAAATTAGTGGTGATAGCGTACATCCTTGTCTTACGCCTTTCCTAATACCTACTTCCCTTTTTTCCCCTTCTACTTCTATAACAGCAGTTTGCTCTTTGTATAGATTGTGTACTACTCTCCTATCTCCATACTTCATTCCCGCGCTCTTTAGTATCTCAAACACTTTTTCCCATCTTACGTTATCAAAAGCTTTTTTTTTCCGAACACAATGAAAAAAAGTCGCAGCGCTATGAAATCTTTAGGGTGTCTTTGAGATACTTTGAGGTTAGAAAGAGACAGACAACATCCTTAGTTTATCCATTATTTGCAATGTTATGCAAAATTAAGCGAAGATCCCGAAGTCCGCAACCTTTTTTTTCTTCAATCAATATTCTGCACCGAAAAATTTTTGTTTTCTCAAAAACCAATAACTACGACTTATAAAGAATACTTTGCAGTTTTTAAAACCCTTATTGAATTTTCTGTACTGTATGATACTGTATGATCATTATTTCCCGATTAACTATCAAAGTCAAAACTGACGTTTTTGCTTTGAACGACGATAATTCAGCGAAAAATCATCGTCAGGCTTGTAGACCGCCCAAATGAATGAGAATAAAATCATCTAAAAAATCCTTATGATGAAATCACTGAAAAAAGTTTACTGAAATCCATGGACCTTTTGAAATTCAAACAAAAATTTGAATTTTTTTTCCGATTGTTTTCTTATTAACTTTTTCAAAAACTGCTGATGGTAAAAAAATGTTTAACACAAGTTCTGGATCTTCTAATTTGGAGCTTCAATCTGATTTTTTTTTTAATTGCTGTCCGACTATTATTCTCCAAGTTGCAGCTCTTTGAAAATCACCTAAAAATTTAGGATTTTTTACATCACTTCTTAATTTTTGCGCCTAATATACACAGTAGAGATAATAAAAGTGTTAGGAGTACTTGTTTGAAATACAAATACAGAGCCCATTAGTATTCCGTCTGATGATCGTGATTTCTAAAGTATCCCGGAGCTAACCCAATATGCTTTTATTGTTTCGTCGTTTGACATGAAACTGTATGAATCAATTTGTTTCACATCCATTCTGGTGGATCTCTCTGAAATAGATTTAATTACGAAAAAAAAAGTGGAGCATCATTTCGCGTATAAAAACATTCTTAATTAGATAATCTTGACGTCCTTAAATAGCCATTAGCTCCGGTATGGGTCTTAACTAAACTCGTTAACAAGTATTTAAAGTTTTATAAGGCCTCTACGCTTGCACTCAAATCCCCTCTCGAAAAGTACTTAAGAGCCTTATTTATCTCGGCGTGATTAGAATGCGTAGGGAATTTGCAACTAATTATATGCGACTGTAAGTCATCGTTGGTTAACGTGCACATTACATACCCAAAATAGAATAGAAATATTTAATTCTATAGGTTATGTTATCAATTTAAAAAGCCATTTCTTTGATAATTCGAATAAACTTTGAAACTTATTGACTTTGTCGAAACAAGGGATGTGTATTAAGCAAAGGAATGGGTATTGAACCAAAGAATCATTTTTTTATGCATTCAAAAATCATCAAGTGTCAAAGTATATATCTTTTTTTTTTTCTAAATATACCAGGGTGTATTTTATAAATACGTTATCCAATGCTTAGGTCAGTTACTCTGTTTACTTTTGCGCAAGATTCATTTTTGTAATTTAAACGTTTCTGTATTACTTTCCGCTTTGAAAATTTTTATTTATTTTCGCGCAACTGATCACGACAAAACTTCTTTTTTAATTTGTCTATAAATTTTCTTTCACGCTCCGAAAAAGTTTACAGTCAGATTAAGATTTAATATGACTGAATCACAACAAATTAAAATACGACACAACGCAACGTTGCCGTGTCTCTAGTTCTAGCTAATAAACGTATAGTTGTGTGTATACAGTCGAACCGCTGCAACTTTACCGCTACGTCACTACCATAAGGTAATATCACAGACAACCCGCTATCCTTATGACCGCATTTGCTATAATAGGTAAACAAGAGACAGATGATGTTACGTCTGTCTTCGGCCTTCGGAGATGACCGGCATATATCACCGACAACTGTTTTCATATTCTCACGCTGATCGGTGAGAAGATAAATGGTAACATACGTATTAGATTAAAAATATTCAACTTTTCTATTGACTAACGCAGTGTAGATAATTTTCGAGTGATATTGACAGTTGTTTGACATCTGACTGCTAAGCTCGTTTCGTTTTCTGCACATTTTTGAGCCTATTTACTAATATTTATCACAGATCCGTTCTTCTTAGAGCGAAACTAGTTGCAGAATTGAAGTGTATGTAAGTCATCATCATTAGGTCATCAGTCCTAAGACTGGTTGGACGCTAACCTCCAGCTTCTCCTATCTTGTGCTAACCTACGCATTTCGCTAATTGTGCTACAACCTACATCCCTTACTATTTGCGAGCAGTAGTCTAATCTCGGCCTACCTCTGCCTTTCTTCACTCCTATTTCTGCCTCCAAAATATCGCGGACTATTCCCCCATGTCTCAGCAAGTGGCCTACCATTCTATCTCTTCTCTTCTTTAAGTTTTTCCACATACTTCTTTTCTCGCCGACTTTCTCCAATACTTCTTCGTTTCTAACCCTATCAGTCCGTGGTATTTTCATCATTCTTCGGTAACACCACATCTCAAAAGCTTATAATTTCTTCCTACTTGCTTCCCCTACCGTCCAGGTTTCGCAGCCGTATAGTGCCGTGCTCCATACATATGTTTTCAAAAATCTCTTCCTTGTTTCTAAGTTTATTACCTCCGAGCATAAAAGTGCTTTCTTTTCGTTAAAAGCTACTCGACCCTGCGCTCTTCTTTGTTTTATGTCTTTATCGCTTCTTCCATCCCAATTTATTTTACTTCCTAAATAAGTGAAGTCTTTAACTTCCTCCAACCTTTCATTATTAATTTGTACTTTCATTTTTGCTCTGCTCTCGCGCCCTCTGCACACTAACACAAAAGTATAAGTAAGCAATATTTATTTATGACAGTTATATGCACGTCTTGTTTTAGATGCCGGGAAAAACATTAAATTCTCAAGTACAGCAAATGGTATTGAATCTCCTGGAATACTTTGAACAGGAGAAAAGAAACGGAGGCCCTTTAATATCTATTAGTGTTGTTCAAGAGGTAAAATACATAGATTCACAAATATCTGAAATAATGTGTGTGTACTTGTTAAATTTTAGAGTAGCGGAAGCTCTTTAACTTTCGAAGAAAACAGTATAGACTATTATAAACAGCAAAGAAAACAACCCACTTCTTTCTTCACCCGGGAAAACAAGAGATTGCCAAAAGTCCATGATGAAGGCTCTATCTGAAGGTACAAAAATGGCAGTACGTAAGTATGTTCTGCCTATATTTATTTTGTTGTGTAAATACAGGGACATTTACTGTGTAGGTCAAAATGATGTGATAAAATTGTTTTTGTTTTAGGGCAACATGTAATTGTTGGTACTTTAAACAAAGAGCTTAAAGGACGAGAAATAATTCATGTGGGAAAAACATCACTTATAGCTACATTAAAGGAGGTGGGTTTTAAATTCAAGAAGGAAGACAATCGATGAGCTTTAACTGAAAGAGTTAATATAGCAGCTAAGAGGGGCCGATTTTTAAGAAATCATTGTGATAACATGAATTCATAAATAAACATATGGAAGTAATCCTTAGCAACATGCAGTGAACATGTGAGCCTTTAGATGTGACATGTTTCTATCGCTAATTTCAAAATAATGTCCTATTTAAAATAAACAGGTTTTTTTGTACACCATAGCCAGCAATGAAATTATTTGTTTTGTGTATTGTTATGAAAATATTTGTTACACATATTTAACTTTTTTAATTGTATATAACCACTTCTTTATGGTAGAATAGCATGTTTATCATCTTGATAATGATTGTATTAGTAAGACCTATAATAAAGATATTTTGTAAAATATTACATTCGTTTGTGTTGATTTTTGACATACTATTTTATAAATTAAATAAAATTAGTGTTTTTTTGTGTGAAGGACGTTTATTGCCAGACGTCTGCATGTTTATTTTATTCGATACTTAATTAAAATAACATTGTTTTAGCACATTACAATTTTAATTTTAAGGTTAGTTATGCTTTCTTCATATAGTTTGGGAGCCGATTAGATAAGAGAAACTCTTGCAGAAGGTACACAATTAAGGTCAGTGTACTGTAACAAACTAAAATATACTCAAATAAATAATAGTGATGAATTAGGCGAATATGTATTATTCGCCCTATTATGACATTCAGAAGCTCAAAAGAGCGCAATCCTTGGTCAACAGAAAATATTAAATATATATTTAAAAAATAAATCGTTACAAAAATTAAAAAAAAATCAGGAAGATTGGAAACGCTATAAAAATATAAAATAACTAACAAATGTCGATATTAAAGGAGAGAATGAAGCATATTTAACTTATGAAATACACCAAGTAGGTTACAGGACGATTTGTAAAGACTTTATATTTAATGGGTCGTTCACAAAGGGTTATATTTACTGGGAAATGTTCAGGCTCTTTGAAAGTAAGTTGCCGAGTTCCTCAGACGTCTGTAAACTGATGCTGTTCTTATTTATTACATATTCAGAAAACTATCACATTTACATTATATTTTATGCTGATGATTATCAGTAATACAATTATTTGCCAGATGATGATATTGATAATGCTTATAGGCAAATCAGTACAGACTTGGAAGCCTTAATAACTCCTTGACAATTAGTATAAACAAATCGGAGGTTATATTTTTTGGTAAAAAAGAACAGAATATCAAACTAGTTTCCTGAATTTAAATATTAAAATACATGATGAACAGCCGAACGTTGCTGCTCCTCGCGCACTTAATTTAGGTATTCAACTTGATTGTTGGTAAAGATATAATTATCATATAAATACTATTCATTTCATCGCTATTTGCGAAATAAAAAACTCTCTTATCTTGTCGATAAACGGAACAGCCTACCTGATCCTAGCCATAAAAACAAGCCACAGTATGAGATAAGAGCCGTTTGAGATTTTTTATTTGGCAAATAGCGATAAAATAAACCATAAATGCATAAGAAGAAAAGAAAACTACAACCTGAAATTACTTTTTGGGTATAAATATATACTGGATAACATTTTTTTTTCTGTAATTCGTTGATATTGTCATTTTAATTATACAGGGTCAGTTTATCAACTAATGATGGAAAATGAATTCAAAAGGTACAATGCTTATGTGAAATTTATATTAAGTAAAATATCAGTGTCCTATAACATTACAAAAATAAACTGGGGATATTTTGTGGATAACCAGCATTTCTTTCGATAATAAAGGTATATTACATTATTAAATAACTTAAATAGATTAAATAACAGAATACAGTATTAACTCCTTAAGAAAAGTGCACCTCCTACACATGCTCTTCTGAAGAGATATCACGCCTACCCAACATATTTTGTGCAGTAATCTTTCACAACGACAAAAA
This sequence comes from Rosalia funebris, assembly GCA_037954035.1. Classification (NCBI taxonomy): domain Eukaryota; kingdom Metazoa; phylum Arthropoda; class Insecta; order Coleoptera; family Cerambycidae; genus Rosalia; species Rosalia funebris. Next base: position 12,778,719 of record JAZFAV010000034.1, on the reverse strand, counting down.
AATCTATTAGTCGAGGGCCAAATCTCGGTAGATAAAACAATTGTCAAAGGTTCCTGCTGCTCTTTGTTACATTCCTTTTATAATGATTCAAATATGTGAAGTCCACGCGACGGCATCTCAGCTGCCACAACTTACCCGAGTGTAACACCATCAATGCACCATTCACGGTGAACAACTTTACATATTACGTAATACTGTCATTTATTCCTATTTAAATATAAAGTACAGGGTGCGGCATAACTGTCTCCCTATTTTCAATGCGGCCTCGTGGAGCCGGGCGGCGTTGTAAAAAAGTGAGGGCAGCGTTAGTAGACTCGCCAAGACCAAGTTTTTATTTGAAAATGGATCCGTTATCGCTGCACAACGAGCGTTCCGCATCCGATTTGAAATTCCTCGTAATCGAGCAGTCCCAGATCGAAAATCAATTGTTTTGTGAGTAAAAAAACTTCAGAGAAACTAGAACATTTATCAAGAGGAGGTGGACGTCCACGGACAACTCGGACACCCGAAAACGTCGAGATAGTCAGACGCTGAGTATTACGGTCGCCTACACGATCTGTACGCAGACATGCGACCGCCCTTCGTCTCTCTGATCGCAATGTGCGAACAATCTTCATCAGGATCTTCACTTTCATCCATACAAGTTGGTTCTTACACAGGAATTGCAGAACGTGATTGGAATAGTCGAATGGCTGCATATGAAAACATGCTTGAAAATTTACCTCAGGAAGTGTTTTTTTTTCCAGTGATGAGGCACATTTCCATTTGTCTGGCTGCATAAACAAGCAAAACTTCCGGTACTGGTGCCATGACAACCCGAGAAAGATACACGAAAGGCCTCTGCATAGTGAGAATGTTACAGTTTGGTGCGCTATGTCACAAATGGAAATAGTCGGGCCTTACTTTTTAGAAGAAAGGCATCGGGCTGTTACCGTCAATTTAGAACGCAACATAGCGATGATTCAAAATTTTTTCGCCCCAGCACTTGCAGAACTTAATGTGCAGAATGTCTGCTTCGGCAGGATGGGGCGACAGCCCACACATCCCTGCAACATTTGAGAGAAATGTTCCCCGGACGCTTGATCTCCCAAAGAGGCGATATTCCATGGTCTGCGCGCTCGCCGAATTTGACGCCTCGTGACTACTTTCTGTGGGGTTACCTTAAATCTGAAGTCTTCAAACATCGTCCAAGGAGGCAATTCGTATGGAAATTTGAAGAATACCGCAAGAAATGCTAACAAGAGTTATGATAAATTTCAGAAGAATAATGGTGGACAGCACTTGGCCAATATTCATTTCAAAACCACATAAAATAAAACGGTTAGTTATACTCTTAAGATATAAAAATAAATTTATTGCATTTCAAATAATAGTTGTTTTATTACACTTTGAAAATAGAGAGACAGTTATGCCGCATTCTGTATAAAATATTTATTTAAACTTTCAATTTCGTTGATAACTTGCCACTTTACTTCCCTCGTATATATCAGGAGCAGGCTCAACGACAAAACCGGCGCTCCGGAAATCATGGGTCCTGTCGTAATTACAATTTTCTCTAAATAAATTTTAATTAGTTAAAAAATACGCGATGTCCCTCATAAATCACCCGTAATTGACTTCAAGTTTTTTTTTTCTATTAGTCCCTTGTACTTGGTATTGTTTACCCGTTTTCAGGCAATTTTAATTTAAATTTATCGCGACCCAGTAGTAGGCAATTAATCACTCTATGGTACATCGCACGGGCTCTCGCATACAACTGTTATAAATCCCGTAGACCGTGTTGTTTTTTAAATGTCACCACAATTATGTTAAATACGTTAGTTTTAAAATCATGTCATAACTTCAATTAATATTAATTTTATGCCATTTTACTACTTTTTTATAAGATAGTTAATAACCAAAACCAGGCAGAGTCACGCAAATATCTTTATGTAGGGTGTAAGTACATAAAGAACAGGGACGTGGCATACATGGATGCGAGTGATGCGTGGCGTCCCTTAAAAAATTGGCAAATTAGTGTTATTTAAAAGTGCAATCGATTTATTCAATTAATAGATACAATTTTTTAATTATTTTAAACTGACCGCAAACATACATTATTTACTTTAAACGCTACCATGAACTATGTTATATCAAGTCGACCGTGAAGGCACCCGAAATTATTGGACTCCCACGTTACTTGCTGCAGTGCTGAAATGCGATGGTCCTCGTTACATCCGAGCTACGCGGTAGCCGGCGGAAAGGGTCAGTGATCTTACGCAGTCAACAGTGGAACCTCGAGTGGGTGTTGTACTTCCGGACTCAGTTATGCGATTATGTAAACGCATCTTGTCGCCATAACATAAAGAAGATTTGGAAGCGCTGTTTCAGGAAATTATGGAACATGAAAATGAGGAAAGGGATCGAGAAACCGTTATTTATGCTAGAGGTTATTACTGCAACAAAAAGATCGTCGATTTCAAATCATATATTCAAAAAATGAGAAACGAGTTTAGTGACATTTCGGACCGTAAGGACCGTAAGGTAATTTGTGTTAGAAAATCAACCACCAAGTAAAAGAATGCGTTTGGATTCAATTCCTAAAGAAGATAAGAAAAACACCTACGCGCGATTGTTTTATGAAATTTTGGACGTTATTACTTTGAACATTAGTGAACGGTTTAGTGAAATTTCTAAACTGAAATTCTTAAATCTAGATTCCACACATTTTACTTCATTCGTAAAACGTTTTCCTGACGAACTTTTCTCTTCTTTAGTAGATACATATCGAACATTCCTTGGCGCAAGTCGTTTAAGAAGTGATTTATAGTGATCCCGATATGAAAAAGAGCACTGTGTTTGAACTTCACCAATATATTATGTCCCTTCAATTATCTTCTAGTTTCCCGGGGTCATCAAAATTGTGTCGTTTAATTTTGACTATTCCTGCCACAAGCAGTTCCGCGGAAAGATCATTTTGATGTTCAAAGGGAATAAAGACTTATCTGCGTAATTCTCAAAAGCAAGAAAGACTGTCAGCTTTAGCATTAATAAATACTGAAAGTGCCTTGTTAGAATATATGAGATCGTTTGCAACATTTGAAGAAACAGTGATAGACATTTTCGCTGGACAAACAAAAACCGAAGAATTGATCTTAATTTTAAAAATTAGGATATATACCTCGGCATAATCATTTTAGGTTAGTGTCTTTTTTTTATTTTCACCATTTTCATATGGCCTACCATACATCCGACTATACCTCTTTCCCTTATAAAATTTGTATCACATCCCTAGATTTTTTCTCACGCTACGACCCTGACAAAGAAATAAATGAGGAATAAAATAAATGATGATTTTATTGGGTGAAATGATTTAGTATGAGATTTAGCAAAAACTGGTCTAAGTAAAATATAATGGGATTGATAATAATATTTAATTACAATAACAATACATAAAAGTGTTTTTGCTGCTTTTTAAGTACCAATCCATAATCATACTATCGACGCTGGAGTCGGTAGTAGTGCGAATCTTTCACATTATAATGGACTGGATTATTTGTAATGATTAATTACGCAATTGCATAATAATCAGTATGAATAATTAGTGAAAGTGATATTCAATTAAAGAGTTTGACATTCCTTGAAAATAATTCAGGATTTCGTGAAAAAAGTCCTATACCTAAGTCTAAAAAGGTACTTTCAAAACAGCAAACGAAAAAGGAAACAAACAGACTACGCATTGTTGCAGTGAAAGATATTCTAGGACATGGAAAATACTCGACTATTTGTTAAAATTTAATTCCAACGGCAATTCTTACTGGAAGCGTACATTGCATTTTAACGGAATATCGCCATATGAGAAAATTATTGACTACGGGGCAATTATTGACAAGTACCACAATTTCCTCATAGATAAATATTAGCGCATCTTAACCATAGTGATGGATTTTGATAAGTTTGAAAAAAAACGCAAAAAAAAAGTAACAACTAAAAAGCAAGAAATATATGTTTTCTGCGACAAGTTAATACTTACTTGTTGCTGTTCCGTTTAACGTAACTAAAAAAAAATATTGTTTATTATGTAATTATTATTAATTGTTTTATATAATGTTGAAGTCGTGCCAAGTAAAACATAAAAAAATATATATCTCACTACTCCGATATAACAACAAGTTTACATTTAAAATTGCCGAGTGTCGGCATTCGCATTACTAATATTGTATGGCACCGACTTCAAAATCATATAAAACTATTAATGATAATTACACAATAAACAATAGTTTCTTAATTACATTAAACAGAACAACAAATAAGTATTAAATTGTTGTAGAAAACATTTATTTCTTGCTTTTCAGTTGTTACTTTTTTAAATCGGTTTTTTTAATTTATTATTTTACAATTTTAAATGGTGAGTAGGCCTACTAAGGATGCTTTGCGAATAAGAAAACGACGGCTACTTGAATAAGGAATTCCGTTGTGTATTTTTGAAGTCCAAGGTCCAATACAAATTAAATTAAGATGGGACCACCTTGGAGCTATATTGAACCCAACGCAAAAAGAATAATTAAACTCGATTCATAAACGAAAAAGTTATACCCGAACATACATAAAAAATATATACAGACGAATTAAGAACGTTCTCCTATTTTGAAAATTGCAATGAATAAAGTTAAAAATTGCAATGAATCAGAAAATTCATATAAGTCTAAAAATGAACTTTCAAAACAGCAAACGAAAAAGGAAAGAAACAGACTTATTCAACATAAAACGCATTGTTGCTGTGAGCATATACATATTCTATTTGTTAAAATTTACCTCCAACTGCAATTCTTACTGGAAACGTACACTGCATTTTAACGGAATACCTCAATGCGGAGATTATTGACTAAGGGGCAATTATTGACAACCGCCACAAATTTCTCATCAACAAATACTAGAAACTCAGCACATGTTAACGATTGTGATGGATTTTTATAAAACACAGATAATTCGGCAAGATGTTGCCGCCATAAGGGAAGAAATTATCGCATCTGCATACGAGGAGTTTAGAAAATGGTTAGAAAATGTGTATTACTTGGAGATCTACAAATTGTTTTTTCTTTGACTATCTCCAATTCTATTTTATAATTTTTTTATTTTCATGTTTCTATGCATTAAGAAAACCCTATGTATATAATTTACTTGAATGTAAAGAGCTGAATCGACGAAGTACATTCCAGTACTTATTTGTATCAAATACTTACGGGTCTATAGGGACTTTCTATAGTGAGTTTCTGTTTAAGGGGAAGAATAAATATTTCGCACCGCCCGCGCCCTCGCATCTTTGACCTTCTATTCTTGCTCGAAATTGCAAAAAACGACCTAGTTGCTCACTGTATTACTATACATTGTATTTTGCAAAGTTCGCAGTTCTCTATGAATAGAAGTTAACGCGGAAAGGCAAGTTTTTCCTGGACTCGGAAAAGTTAACTGAACGTGTTTATCACGATAGGAAGCCGAACAAATGGACAACGACTGCCGGACGTTTTCATAAAGAAGTTTTATAGCCCTTTCTTATACAGGAAAATCTCAAAATTAATGAATAATGAAGAAATTTCACTTTGATCAAATATCCTGATGTCATTTTTGATAAACGGGTATTTTAAAGTGGTTTCTCTGGTACTGCCCGATCTAAAAATAAATACGTGAGTAAACCTAAAATATCAGTAGTCTAGTGTTCATTATTATTGTTCAGAGACTTTACTCTATTCTCAGACACTGCATGTATACGTATACACACAACTATAGTTTATTTCATCGCTATTTGCCAAATAAAATATCTCAAAACATACCGTGGCTTCTTTTATAGCTAGTCTCAAGTAGACTGTTCCATTTATCAGCAAGATAAGAGAGTTTTTTATTTAGCAAATAGCGATGAAATGTATAGTACCTATTTATTAGTTGAAACCAAAGCCATGGCAACGTTGCATTGTGTCGTATTTTAATCTGTTGTGATTGTGTATGTCTTATACTTTACCTGGCTGACTTTTTCGAGGCGTGAAAGAATATTTATAGAAAAATTATAAACGAATTTTTGTCGTGATCAGTTGAGGAACAATAAAGGAAAATTTGCAAAGCGAAAAGTAATACAAGAGACGTTTACATTGTATTGCAAAAATGAATCTTGCGAAAAATATGATAAATAGAGTAACCTAAGCATTAGACGACGTACTGTTGAATTGGGCGAGCTTGGCAAAAATTTAAGATGTGAATGTAAATACGTTTTCACTTGAAAAAAAATAAAAAAGGAAAGTCGTCTAGGACTGAATTCAATTTTAGATATTGTTTGTGACGAATGTACAGTAATAAGATAGTGGCGACTAGTAAAATGCATGCCGCTGCGTTGCCAGGAGCTAATTGACAAGTTCTCGACTTACCGAGCAAAGCTTAAATTGGCATTTTTTTAAAATGTTTATCTTTTTAATAACTCGGGCAACAACCGATTTTTTTAATTCAAAATATTCGTAATAAACTAATGTATCGATGAGTTGTTTTTGGAAAAAATGTATAGAAAAGTTTTCGAGTTATGATATAAAATGCCAACTTTTAATCAACTGATACATTCAAACCATGCAAAAAGTTCCCAGATTGATGGTGAATATCTCCTTTATTGTACGGGCAAAAATTTTTCATTTAAGCATTTTTCTTCGGGAAGTTTAATCTTTATGTGTACCCGAAATTTGATGAAATTCTATAGAAAAGAAGGTTTCCGGAGAAACTACCTTAAGTTGTATATACGTGAAATTTTAAATTATACGTGTTATATATGGGTCTACTTCAAACAATAACATATTCTAAAAACTATACATCGAATTCAATATAAAACTATACGAATATGTATTAAAGCTATGAAGTCTCTTATCTGTGAAGCAATTGTTACTGTTTAATTAGTGACTATTGCACCAATACAACATTTATTCAAGGCCCGAATGTTCTACATATTCGAAGCCCTTTTCTTGCAAATTGGCAGGAATAACCCTTATGAGTAGAAGGAATAGTCCAACCCTTGTTTTGATACAAACATGATTTCTACTAGAACTAAATATATTTTCCGTATACTCAAATGATGTAGCTCTTTAACTAGATAATTCTCAGTCAGTTTCTAAGTAATTTTGCTGCCCTTGAAGTTTCCCGGAATGGTTGTAAATCATCAGACGATACAGGTTGTGCTTCTGTGTAGCAAATGACAGCATTTCCTTAAATTATTTAACTCTAACTTGGATCCTATAAATCGTATAAACTACTTGGCAATTCGAATAAGACAAATAGCACTATTTTAACTGATATAAAATCATAATCTCGCATTATAAAATCCCAAGCATCAGTAGAATCAAAGTGAAATGAAGCGAATAGGTATTAACCAATCATACTTTCCTCTACAACATTAATACATACGATAACATTGGGAATGCGAGTTGAAAATCCTCAAACGATTGTGAATAGTTATGCAACCTTCTCTTTGGCTATTGTACGCCATCAATTGCCTCTAAAGGGCCCCACGCACGTTCAGTTTTTAACACAGGCCAGCCTGCGCAAACCAGGTCTGTGCAGGTATAACTGAGAGTCGGTGAATAGCTCAGACCGGATGCGCAGGCCGCCGGCCTGGCCTGAGCAATTTCAAGTTGTGTTTGATTTTGACCTGCGCAGACCGGTCAGTTTGCACGTGTGTGGGTCAGTTCAGGCCACGTACTCAGTTCAATACGAAGTTATAAGCCATGGATAGAGAATCCACCGCCGAATTCATCGAATTATACAAATATTTGCCATGCTTATGGAAAGTTAAAAGCAAGGAATATTCTGATCGAAACAAAAAATCGGCTATTTATTAAATTTAAGATCTTCGTATGATCGGATAGTTGCAAGAAATATTAAGGTTGCGGAAGCGCTCATGGCATAAAATTGACTGTCTCATGCACGTATCTTGCCGTTGTATCAACGGAGAAACCAATTTCAAACAAGTGTAGATAAATGTCTTCGTCCATTCTCAAATGATTAAACTAATCCTGTTTTTCCAATTTCAAGTCTTCTTGTAAACGGATGTAAAACAGCAGGTTTCTTTTTAAGAGCCAGTTTTTCGTCCATTTGGTCCTATTTACCGAAAGTTTCTTCTGTTGCTTCTTTTTAATAGCGCAAGAGAAGAGAGGGAGGCAGGCAACATCACATTGAGAAGCCATTGTGAGCTGCGCAAATATCTGGACAGTTGAACTGTACATATGGATCCAAAAAGCAACACAGACCAATTTGCGCAAACTTGGTTTGCGCAGGCAGGCCTGCGTTAAAAACTGAGCGTGTGTGGTGCCTTTAATAATATATTAACTGAATCTGAACCAAACTTGAATTTGGAGCTTGATTTAACAGCGAAATGAGCTTGGATTTTCAATCTTAAATGAACTGTCTTGTACCGAATAAACGCCATCAGCATCTACATACATACAAAAGTTTAAACTTAATGAAAAGAAATTCAAGATGGTTTAAATGAATATACTCACCGATTACTCTACGTATCTCTTGTCTGCTCAAAATTAGAATGCGCTGAGTGCGCATTCAATCTATTTTGTACTCAAAAGAAACTTTGTTTTCTTTTTAAACGCATATTTTATGCAACAGCCTTCAGCCAGTTAATTCTTGGTTCGAGCTACAAAAACCAACACCTAGTTGCTGTACTGCATTACGATATATTGTATTTTGCAAAGTTTGCTGTCTTCCGTGAAAAGTTAACCAGGAAAGACAAGTTTCTTCTAAACTTGAGGAAGTACATTGGACGTGTCTGCCATTACAAGGAACAGCAGTTATCAAGGGCTTTCATAGGAAAGTTTTGCAGTCATGCCCTTCTACAGGAAGATCCAATAAAATGTAACTAAAGGGCGTATTTGAGGTCGTTTGACTTCAATATGTCTCGCGATTTTTCTTATAATTGTGTAATAACTGTAGCTTACAAAAAATGTTTGTCAAAATATCTCAAAACTAAAACTTAAAGCTACAACATTCTTTTTTTTTTAATCTCCATACGATCATTTTTCACTGAGATACACAGCGTTTCAAAAATCATAAAAAAATTTAGGAAACTTTTTGTTCCCTTAATTTTTTCCAATAGTATAGAATAGAATTGATCATAAGAATACATTATACCACGCAGTGATAACGAAAATAGCAAGTACTAACAATAGCGGTTGTATAAATATATACAAGGCAACGAGTTAGCCGGGCATATTTGCATATTACAAAAACTTTAGTGAAGGCTATTGAAAGGCGATGAAAATTTATATTAGTTTATTAGCCCCAAAATGTGATTTATACAGATCGTCGGCATTAGTTGTAAGGTTGCGTAATTTTAATTTATATAACATTGCCTATGTTATGGTTTTATTATTTCAAGGTCATGCATACCGAGGGGAACGCTTCTTGGCCATCAAATTGTGCATGTGCATATTTTGAAATATACGTATGTAACGTACAAAACGTATTTCATCTTTTAAAATACCTTTGATGTGCACTTTGATGAAGTAATGTAATTTTTATGAATATTAACACTGGCTATTTACCAGTGGCGTACAGTCGATGGAAGCGATGGAAGCACTGCTTCCGTTGCTTCCATGAGGCAAAATTTGTCCATGTCCACAGTATCCATTTCTAACCTTAATTCATCCCTCATCCCTGCGGCATCAAAACCGACAGCTCGCGGCAAATGGTTATTTTAACTTTTTTATATTGCGGATTTGACGGAGAACTTCGGGATTGGTCGGTGACTCTCGTCAACGACGCATTCTATGCAAGTGATTTTAGTTCAGTCTTTTCGGTATACCTACTAGTCCCTTCAAATTAGGAAAATTGAGGGAAATTTTTCCTACATCTAAGCGACCTGTACAGAAAGTTGTATTGAGATTGTGTCAACATATTTTTCATCTAGCACATGATAACAAATGGGTTGTTTTTTAAATATAGGCAAAACTATACATTTTTTGTAAAAAAACAGTGTAAGAGAATCGGTAGGAAGTTTTTTGCTCTCCAACTTTTTATGTGATTGAACTTTTCTAAAAAAATGCATAATTTTGACTATAAATCAAAAATAATGCGCTAGTGTTTTTTCATTTGCACAAGAGTATTACAAAAAAAATAGAAAACGGTTTTCGCCCTCTAGTGGCAAAACCGTGCGACTTTAAAAAAAAAGAAAAGAACAAAATGTGTCGGAAATTTTTATATCTACAACTTTGATCTTTTGATATTTTTTCCTACAATGCATAGTTTTGGCTTAAAATAGAAAAACAGCTCCAAAACACCTCAGCGCGCTCTAGCGGCGCAACTAAGCAGAATTTCGAAAAAATTAAAAGAACAAAAATTGTGGAGAATCATAAGATCTACAACATCAAATCAGGTCATATTTTTTTCAAATATGCATAATTTCTCAGAAAAACGCAAAAAACCTAAACGTCAAAAAAAAAAAAAAAAAAATATATATATATATATATATATATATATATATATATATATATATATATATATATATATATATAAAATCAGTGATTGTTTGTCTAATTTGAAGGGACTATACGTTCACTGGAACATTTATCAATTTACATACATTGGATAATTGCCGCTGGTCGAAAAACGCTTTTCGTGATTGACTCGTTCAATTCAATTCGTTTGAATTATTATTCATTCATACCAATAAGAGAAAACCTCACAAATTATAAAAAACAAGAAAATACAAACCCAATTCTTTCACAACCTCCTCATTCGGTTCGTCTACGTCCTCATGATGTATTATTATATTCTGAATTGTTCCTAATGTTGATTCGTGTATAAATTTCTTAGTATCCAACATTTCTTGATTGCCACGTGTATTTTCCTTTGCAGCTAAAACAAAAAATATATTGTATATTAAGAAAGTTTTTAAGTTTTCAGAAATTTCGATGTAAATACTTTTGTGTCTAATGCAAGTATCCTGCTATTTATGGGAAGGTTCTCATCTAGCGACCCAAAAATGACACGATTTTCTCGATTTTTTTTCTTTTTTTTTTTTTTTTCATGGAAGGAAGTATATAAAGAACTCAATTTTTTTTATACTTATTCAGTAGGTCTTAAAAGTATGTATATTTTTTTTAGTAAAAAATAATATAATAGTAATTGTTTATTTATGCTGAAACATGCCGCTTCAAAAAAAAAATATCCATGTGGGTGGCACTGTAGCACTTTTAAATATTATCTGAAATCATTTGTTGGAGGTTGTACCTATAAAACCAACAAAAAGTCAAAAATTGGAAAAATGGCGGACATGCAAATTTTTCGCGCTTTTTTGCGCTCTTCAAAGTGCTGTGAAAAAATAATAATAAATATCATCATTTTTTAGGTTTGTCCTCCACTAAATTTAATCCACTTTGAAATTAATTCAGTAGTTTGAGATATCGTGCCGCCCAGTTTGAAAAACATGGTTTCGAGAAAAACGCGTTGAAAGTTGCGGTACACGAATTCGCGCTAGTGCGTGAATTCCATTTTCGCGTAAAAAGGTGGTTTCACTTTTTCGCTATAACTGTTTAAAAAAAAAATTCGTACAAATGTTTTAGGAATATATTGAAAAACATGGTCGAGAAAAATGCGTTTAAAGTATTACGGAAAACACGCGCTACCGCGTGAATTCCATTTTCGCGTAAAAAGGCGAGTCCACTTTTTCGCTATAACTTTTTTAAAAAAATAATTTCGTACAAACCGTTTTGAGAATATATTCTACGGCTAATTAGCTATCAAGAAATGCAAAAAGAAAGTCGATTTTTTGACTCTGATGAGAACCTCCCCTTACATTAAGTAATAGAAAGTACAACACCTAGTAAAAATCGTCAGAATATGGGTAAAAAAAATATATTAAAATTGCGGAAGAAAATTCAAAAATAAGTTTTAATAACTTTGTAAAAAAAATTTTAGTCAAATTTGTTTACTTTATGGTATTTAAATATGAGGTTAAATCCTCTCAAATATTCCAGAACATTCATTAACTCAACAATTAGTAACTTAAATTGTATTTCTTCCTTAAATTGATTAGAATGTGCGTAATAAAGTGAATTAAACATGCGAATATTAAGTTCGAAATATCACCGATAGAGGGACTGCGGAAAAGTTTCCACGGATACCGAGTTCAGCGGGATCTATCTTGGCTGAACCGTGAAAGAGAAAGATTGTTCTTCTGCTGTGACAATGTACGTAGAACTATATATATTTATTTAAATATATTTCAGCCATCTTAATATGTGTTCTTGGTTAAGTATCTTATTTTTTAGCTAATGAAGTTTAATAGGCCATGAGAATGTATCCTCTTATCTTTTCACTATCTTTATGAAATAAAGTAGTCTTTGGTTTTATTTAATTATTACCGTAATCAGTGAAATTATAGTCTCTCTTTTTATATATTTTTTTCTCAGTCATGCATCACTTTTTAGGGATATATACCTCGTTTCTTTTTACTTTTATAGTGGTTAGGCAAACAGAGAACACAGGAAGCCTATTCTAAGAAATACTCTATACTCAGACACTACATGTATGTATACGTATACACACACAACTACATGTTTATTAGTTGAAACTAGACATGGCAACGTTGCGTTGTGTCCTATTTTAATATGTTGTGTTGGTGTACGTTTTATATTTAACTTGTATGTGTACCTGAAATTTAATGAAATTCTATAGAAAAGTGGGTTTGCGGAGAAACTACCTTAAGGCGATACAAGAATATTATCTATTGGGATTTTTTCCATATACTTAATTAACAATCTATATATGGAATAATATTTAAAATAGTTGATCTCGCACCCGTAGTAGTCTGGTAATATCTAATATAAAAGTAGACAAATCCTTCCATTTACATTGTTTTTGTAACCTATTATCCTATAAAGGTTGGGCGACAAGTACAATTTGTATAATAGATCTTTGCGCTTGTATCAGTTTAGTGACGACGCACGGATCACATGCTACACCACTCTCAATTGCTACTAATATGCCATAATTACCAGCACGTATATGTAGCGACATATGTTTCAATCAACTACGTACGGTATAGACAGTTAATCATTTGCCAAACAAAATGCAATTATGAAGTCACGTCTTAGCTTTGTTGTATAATTTGATTCATCGGCGTCTCAATATTTCTGTAAAATTTATTTCATTTTTGTTGAATTTATTTCATTTGTTTTGATCGAAATATCACTTCCATTGAATGTCTTTGTGGAGAACCTTTTCATTACTCTGTCATAGGTTGACGGATTTTTATTGTACTAACTCTTATCCTAAAATGTGTTTTCGGCACGATACTGTTCAAAAATGTCAGTCGATTGATTCATACGATTGTTAGCTGTGACGCACACGCAAAGAATAATTATACAAGCCATAGATAACCCATTTCAATAGCTTAAACTTGTTTTTCTTATTTTTTCATTATTTCCATTTTATTTCAGAATTGTAAAGAAAACTTGGGAAATTCTTAATGGAACACCTATCACTTGCCAAACGCAAGAAATTATCGAATTTTATTTTCTAAACCAGACATTCATAACTTTAACCCAGCTTCAATACTGTTCACATTTTAATAACATTTTAAGTCGTGATTCGCAATTTTCGCTAGTTTGAAGAAACGGGAAGTATAAGAGGTCACTCCAAAACAGGTAGACCGCATTCCGCTAGGAATTCGGAGAATAGAATCGAGTGAGTAAGGGAGAGTGCAATTGGCGATTCCTCAAGTTCAACCAGAAGGCGACCAAATTAACTGGAATTGGCACGATTAGCCTGAAACGGGTATTGAATTTTGATTTTCACTTTTCCCTTTACAAAATACAGTTATGCCATGAAGTTAAGCCTTACGATAAATAGTGGGAAATCGTGTTTCTCGATTTCCGACTTATAAGTTACTGACAGAGATCGTATCGATAAAGATGTATAGGCCATAAAGTTCATTCGGCATTTGTCCTGAATCGGCGTACCGTATGCGGCACTGATGAAAACTAACAAGTTCGAAACAGCTGTATGTCGTTCGGTTCCGATCCGGGACAAATGTCGAATCCTACCTGTGGCTGGTTTTATTTTTTGAAACCTTATCTGATCGTGCAGAAACACGAGAAAGGGGTCGAGGATCGCTTCTGGGTATAATTCAATGCCTGGCGGGGCTTTAGCCCGAGGAGTAGTTGTTTCCTAGAGCGATTATGTAACAGCTTTGCTATTCGGGAACTACTTTGATAACCGCTTGGCGGCTTGGTGGTTCCTTTCTCGATTTCTGACTTATAAGTTACTGACAGAGATCGTATCGATAACGATGTATGGGCCATAAAGTTCATTCGGCATTTGTCCTGAATCGGCGTACCGTATGCGGCACTGATGAGAACTAACAAGTTCGAAACAGCTGTATGTCGTTCGGTTCCGATCCGGGACAAATGTCGAATCCTACCTGTGGCGGGTTTTATTTTTTGAAACCTTATCTGATCGTGCAGAAACACGAGAAAGGGGTCGAGGATCGCTTCTGGGTATAATTCGATGCCTGGCGGGGCTTTAGCCCGAGGAGTAGTTGTTTCCTAGAGCGATTATGTAACAGCTTTGCTATTCGGGAACTACTTTGATAACCGCTTGGCGGCTTGGTGGTTCCTTTCTCGATTTCTGACTTATAAGTTACTGACAGAGATCGTATCGATAAAGATGTATAGGCCATAAAGTTCATTCGGCATTTGTCCTGAATCGGCGTACCGTATGCGGCACTGATGAGAACTAACAAGTTCGAAACAGCTGTATGTCGTTCGGTTCCGATCCGGGACAAATGTCGAATCCTACCTGTGGCGGGTTTTATTTTTTGAAACCTTATCTGATCGTGCAGAAATACGAGAAAGGGGTCGAGGATCGCTTCTGGGTATAATTCGATGCCTGGCGGGGCTTTAGCCCGAGGAGTAGTTGTTTCCTAGAGCGATTATGTAATAGCTTTGCTATTCGGAAACTACTTCGATAACCGCTTGGCGGCTTGGTGGTTCCTTTCTCGATTTCCGACTTATAAGTTACTGCCAAATAGCTGCAGAAAATCCTAATTTTATTCATTAATTAATTATGAGTGACGAGGCACACTTCCACCTGAACAGACGTGGTAATAAACAGAATATGCTATTCTGGGCCACTACAAATCCTCAAATAATTCAAGAGAAAGAGTTTGGAGTAGAATGAGTTCAACTAGAGCAGTAATGGGCAAACTTTTTAAGGGGAAGGCCAGATAAAATAAAAAATTATCTAGGCGGGCCGAAAAAAAAATTAAGCAAAACAGATATTTACAAGTGATAAACTTTATTTTTGATTTTTACATCACACACAACTTATATTATAAAGATTATACTTATATTATTAGAAAAAAAAGTTACAAAAATTGATTATTCTTTAGAAGAGTATGGCTTATGTGACAGATGAAACTGTGACTGAGCTTCTAAAAATTGTTCATAATCTGGTAGCAACTGGGGCGAGCTGATTCGCAGTAGTGAAGCTAAATGGTGGTCAATCGGTTTTTAACGCTATTTTTGCGAAGCTTCATAGTAGAAAACACCTGTTCACAGATGTAAAAAGATGCAAACATCGCAATTATCTTCTGAGCGTGAGATTTCAGGTTTGGGAAACTTGAGTTTGACAGGGCCTTGTAGAACTCAATTTTAGAAACGTTGAGAAATAGTTGCTTCAATTCAGTGTTACACTGCAACTCAATCAGTTCGAGCTGCAATTCTGGTTTGATTGATTCACAATCCACATTAAATGGCATGCTAAACATATCCAGGTCGTGTTCAATAACTTTTAAGTCTTGGAATCTTCGTTCAAATTCTTCATGAAGACATTTCAGGCTTCTCTCATAGCTCCTAAGTTTGTCTTCCCTAACTGTAATAGTTTTTAGTCTTGGAAATGAGTAAAGTATTTCTTGACTTGTTGTTTGGAAAATAGATTCAATTGCATTTTGAAACCCCTGATATGATTCCAAATATCATGGATTAATTGATTTCCTCCCTGGAGTTTAAGGTTTAATTTATTGATGTGACTGAGAAGATCTGTAAAAAGTGCAAAATCCGAAAGCCATACAATATCTTTTAAATGTTTATACTCGTCCATTCCTTTTTCTCCCATGAAAGATATTATTTCGTCTTTTAGACACCAAACTCGTTCGAAAACCCGTCCTGCACTGAGCCACCTTACTTTAGTGTAGTAAAGTACATCAGAATATTCAGACTGCAATGAGTCAAGAAACTTTCTAAATTGTCTATGATTGAGTGCTCGTGAACGAATGTTATTAACAAGCTTAATAACAACATCAGGCACATGTTTCATGTCTAGAGCAGATTTACACAGATTCTTCTTGATGTATGACACAATGAAGAAACACAACTTCGTTCTCAGGAAATTATTCCTTAAATATGCCTACAAAACCAGATTTCGTCCCTGTCATATTCGGTGCTCCATCTGTGGTAATGTTACAAATATTAGTCAAGGGTACTTTCAAAGATGTGATAGTTTCTTGAAATTTTTGAAAAATGTCTGACCCTTTTGTGCCCTTCAATGAACGCATGCAAGCTAATTCTTCCATAACACAAAAGTTGTCATCAATACCTCTTATAAATATCAGTAACTGAGCTGTGTCAGTTATATGTCCGTACTTTGATCAAACGCAAAAGGACAGAATTTAAACTCGCTTATCTTTGACTAGTTGTGAGACAAACTGCTTATCAATTACTTCAATCCTAGAAGTAATTGTTTTTCGAAACAAACTTACTGTCTTAAAATCCTTTGTTTTGTCAGGACACAAAATGTCACATACTTGGAGCATACAACTTTTTACAAATTCGCCATCAGAAAATGCTTTGTTACTTTTTGCAATATTATATGCCATAACGTAACAGGCATGTGTAGCTAACTTTTGAGAACATCTTTGTTTTCTAAAAAAAATTGCTGACCTGACAGTTTTTTACGTAGAGCTTTTGCTTTTTGCTTCCGTTCTTCTTCGGTCATAGTTTCATAAGTGGCGTTGTTATGTTTTGTCATGAAGTGTCGTGAGAGGTTGAATTCCTTGAATACGGCTACAGCTTCATCGCAAATGAAGCACAAAGGTTTATACGTAATAGGCGTGAAAAAGTATTTCCAAGTCCACTCATCTTTAAAAACACGACATTCTGAATCAACTTTACATTTTTTACTTGCCATTGTAACGACAAAAAATGTCAAAAAACACTACCAACAAAGCAAAACTAGAGATACACAAGCCAGACACACAGCCGCAGAGGTGACTTGACACTGACTACGTGACTGTCCGAACTACACTAACCTTGAGAACAGACGAAACGGAAATGGTAGCGCCCGATTCGTTCCGAACTTAGCCGAGCAACACACGTATTGCACTACGCCTACGCGAAGTTGCGTGCAAACTCAGATAATACCGTACTTAAAACGCGATGAGAAGGGAACCATTATTCTATTCTAGCTACGCAAAAAATACATTTTGTCCTATCCTAGGTGTAATTGTAGGGGTTTCTCGAAACCATGTCGCGGGCCGAATTGACTACCCCGAAGGGCAGCACTTGGGCCGTGCTTTGCCCATGACTGAACTAGAGTGATCGGGCCATATTCTTTTGAGAATAATGAAGGCAACGCAATGACAGTCAATGCGAAACATTACCAACTAATAGTTAGATCATTTTTATTTCCAGCTTTACAAAATTTCGTGCAGTTGTGGTTTCAGCAAGACATGGCCACATACCACATTGTTAGGCAGAGTATTGCCCTTTCAAGAACTGATTTCCTAACAGAATAATTTCTTGAAATTGCGACGCGAACAGGCCCTCAGGATTTCTCGACTTAACGATTTCTCTCTCTGGGACTACCTAAAAGAAAGAGTATAAAAAGAAACCGCGAACACTTCTGGAACTGAAAGACAATCTTAAAAAGAAATTCGGGCAGTACCAGTAGAAACTTTCACGTTAATGGTGGAAAATATAGCCGTTACAGCAGTATTATGTGAAGAAGAAGAAGGCGACCAGCTACGCGAAGATACAGATCGATGATAAGCAACTTCTTGTGGCCTAAACTGAACGATATAGATACCGACGACATGTGATTCCAACAGTACAGCGCTAAGTACCACACAGCTCATGCCACGGTGGACATTCTGCGCCAGCGATTTGAGGGCATGGTTATCTTGCGCGGCGGCGACGTGAACTGGCCACCGAGATCGTGCGATTTAACGCCTATAGATTTCTTCCTTTGGGGCTATCTTAAATCGCAGGTCTATGCAGATAAACCGCAAGCAATTGATGCCCTGGAAGTCAACATAACGAACGCCATCCAGCAGATTCAGCCAGACTTATGCGACAAAGTCATCAAAAATTGAACCTCCCGATTACATGCTATCAAACAAAGCCGCAGCAGACATTTGAATGAAGTAATATTCCATACTTAATGCCATAAAATATTCGTGCAAATAAAAAAATGAGTAGATATCTCACAGACAACTTGTTTTAGTTACATTTAAAAATCAAGTGTTCTTATTGAAAGACCCTTTACATTCGCGGCTATTTATTTGACAATACTCTTTGTATTGTACTCTCGCGATCGCCCAATTTACTTAAGATTCTTCTCGAACTTTCTTTGTCCGATTACAGACAAATACCACATTCGAATAATCATTTCAAATCGTAGAACGTTTTGTTACGACACTATAACGTCTGCAAGGTTACGATATTGTCTCGGATTCAAGGATTTCCCCGAGAACGCTGCCTGCATCAAAATACGCTAGTCATTCCTCTTCGCCTACCAACCGTCATTTTCGGGCTGTGTGTAATTCTTATTTCGTCACAATAACGAAGCTAGGCTATAAGGCTAACGGAAACGCATAATAAACAATTAAAAATCAATGCTGAAACTGGCATCAGATAAGTACTGCGTTGTAGCAAGTCCAGCATGAGAGGATAAACAGGCTGCACCCTGTTGTAAAATAAATATTTGCGGTTTTATGAAATATTAAGGCTTTACCCTCAGCGGCGTAAAATAAACAAGTGATATTAGCCAACCTGCTTCCATGAGGACTTATCACGAGCTCAAACAAAAATTACTTCAATATCCCCCTAACCCTAACAATAACTCCGATTTTATGAGATCCAACAGCGGGGAACCTTGTAGAGGCTCAAAAGGAATAATACATTCATTTGCTAAAAGCGTTATCGTTTACCGTTCAACAGTTTGTCTACCGGTAGAAAACCGTCGTAGATTGTCAGACAACTAAAGTCCTCCACGTAAAAATTTTGGCGTAGTTTAAAACACCGTAGTTTCTCAATCAATTGATCCCAAAGAATCGTTCTTTTGCTGGGCTTGAATCTGGATCGTTTCGGGCTACAAGGAACTGCTATTCATTTATATTTTCGTCTTTTTACATCATAAAAATTTAAAAATATAGGCCTATAGGATTTGAATTACGCCCCATTTGTGTTCTATCAAAGATAGGGCGTCAACATTTAACGATTGTCTACGATATACAAACCATAAGACGTCAACGTGCGGCGATTAACAGTTTGCCAACGAATAGTTTATATACAACTGTTTTATGAAAGTGAGCGATAATTTATAGTTGCATTAAGAAAAATTCGCAAAAAATTAGGTCAAAATGAAAGGAATTAACAGTTTGTAACTTAATCAAGAAATTTTAATCAAGACGGGATCTGTTATTGATAAGGCAACACCAACACGTCTTCCACGTGGTCGATCAGATGAGAATATTGCTCCAGTGAGAGAAAGTGTACGGGAATATCCAAACACATCAATTCAACGTCGTGCACAACAGTTGAATTTGTAAAGAGTTGTATGCATCGGATTTTAAAGAAAGAATTAATCAAAAATACGCTAATTTCCAAATACAAACAAAAAATAATATTCGGATATGTAAAAACGATTGAGGTGATCGGCGAAGTGGGTTATTGCGTGATTTTCATCACAAAAAACTCACACTTAAGTTTTCAGACTACATAAAAAGTTTGATGGTATGCCAATAGTAAATTTAATCGATTTTATCAAAAATCAAGAGACATATATCAAAATAAAAACAACATTTAAATAGATATTTGAAACAGCTTCCAATAGAGGTGTTAACTATTAATATTTAAAACACACTATTAATATTTAAAAAATAATTTTCAAAAAAGCGTAGCAATGCCATATTTGATGATCCTTGATATCATAATTTATTAGCTAAAATATTATTTTTACACTTTAATGAACATATGCCAATTTTCGTTCTTTTAGGTTTCTCGGTTCCAAAGTTTAAGGTGGGAAAGGGACTTCAGAAGTGTATACATAGGGCCTCTATTGATATACTGATACTTAACTAATAATTTAGATAAGGATTTTACTATTAATTGCCAATGATAAAGGCAAAAGTCAAGTCACCTCTATTAAGGAGATTACCATTGGGATAAGAGCTATGAGGGTTAGTTTGAAACAAGAGCTACATTTGTTTATAGAAGCAACATATATCAAAGTGGAATTTCCTTACTAACAACCATAATTTTCACGAACTTATCTGCACAATCTCAGAGCCTATCTGTTAAATTTAGTATCAAGAATTTAAAACGTTTTCGATGATAGCAATCACGATAAGATTTCTAGTAATACACGACGCAAGATAATTGAAACGTTAAAATATAGCATTGGCCCTAGACGTTTCCATTTTATGCTCCACCAACTGCGTTCAAATGGTCAGCACAATCGAGATTAAACCCAATTTAATTGTACAGCTCTAATTCGTTTTTATGTCGATAATTGATACCAGCTATAGTTTCAGTAGCGAGTCTCCTATCGAGCGTTAATTTCAATGAAAAACTACCAGTAACGTTTTATTTATTATAGAGAATTGCATATACAGAAACGGATTGCCTCGATCTAATAGGGCTATTAAAGATCCAATCGAATTTAGGAATGTAACTTTGTGACCGATGATTTACAAAATAAAATTATTATTACAAAAGAAAATGGAAGAATATTCTTACAAAATATCACTTTTTACAAGAAAAGAGTTTTCTTGTAAAAATTAATTTTTTCAATTAAGAAGAGCTGTATTTGGTGGGATTACAGAGAGCCCGGTATATAACCTGTTTTTTTTTAAGTATACACAAACAATACCCTCTACAACACAGACAAACACCATTCTCTCTAATGGGTGGAACCTACGCAGGTAGTAACCAGTTTATGACAAAGAACTGCCTGATGTGCTACTCAGTTACCACACTTCCAATGTAAAGGGACGCTTTCAATAAGGACGCTCGATTTTTAATTTTAAGTTATGTGAGATATCCACAAATTTTGTTTTATTTGAAAGAATATTTGATGACATTAAGTATGGAATACAACGTCGTTCAAATGTCCGACGCAGTCTTGCTTAGTGGTCGATGATTTTCGAAGACTTTGTCGCATAAATCCGGCTGATTTGACTTTGAGAGCATAATTGTTTGCGGTTTATTCACATAGCCTGCGATTTAAGATAACCTTAAAGGAGGAACTCTAAAGGCGTTAAATCGCATGATCTCGGTGGCCGGTTCACGTCACCGCTGCGCGAGATAACCATGTCATCCAGTTTAGGCCATAAGAAGCTGCTTATCATCGATCTGTAGCGCTTGCCCTTGACCGTTATGGCAACGCCAGTTCAGTTCCATTGTGGAAGAAGTACGGACCGATGATACCGCCAGACCAAAATCCGCACCAAAATGTGACTTTCTCGGGACGCATTTGGTGCTAGTGTATCTCGTGTGGAATGGTATAGTCCTAAATCCGACAATTTTGCTTGTTCACATATCCATTCTTCCAAAAAAGGGCCTCGCCGCTAAAGTCTATTCTTTTGACGAAATTTGGGTCAACTTCCAACTGCTCCAGAGCCCAATCCGCGAACACACGACGTTGTATATGGTCATTTACCTTAAGTTCCTAGGTCAGTTGTATTTTATACAAGTGCGGACCCAAGTCTCGACGCAAAATCGCCAAATTAAAGTCGCAGAGAGGCCAAGTTCTTGTGAATGATGAGAAATTGATTGCCTCGGGTTTGCCCGTATACTCACACGCACAGCAGCGATGTTTTCAGCAGATCATGCGTTTGCACACGTTGTTGAACGCTATAACCTTCCATGGTGATTTGCCATACAATACTGAACAATTGACAACAAATTTGACAGATGTTGCTTTAACAGCATAGTCGTTATAACCTAACAAATTTCGAGCGTCCCTATTGAAAAACCCTGTATAATATCGGCAAATTTGAAGACAAAATGACCGTCATTCATGCATAAATCGGCCGCGTCTTCGCACGTTTGACATCGAGCAAACTGTGAATGCTTAACTCATCCTCATATCTCGTATCTTGTCAATTGATAAAATGACTGGGTATCAAGTATTCAAAAGGCTTCGCGTACTAATAAAAAAAAACGCGCAGATACAATGTTTGACGCATGCATAAAAATCATTTCATTCGGTTCAAAAATGTCATATTAATAACACTAACTGAATTTTCCACAAAACACCAAAACACTATACACTACACTCGACGCGCGTTTCGCCAACAAAGTTGGCATTATCTGGAAATGATTAAAACTGGAAATGATGCCAACTTTGTTGGCGAAACGCGCGTCGAGTGTAGTGTCTAGTTTTTTGGTGTTTCGTGGAAAACTCAGTTAGTGTTATCTTCACGCCAGAGGTTCCAACCTACTCCAGGTGTCATATTAATATAAATTATTACGTCATTACATAAGAATTAAACATTAGAACATTAAAAATGAATTATATTATTAATGATACATGTTTAAGGAACACAAAAATAATAGTGTTATAGCACAGTTTGACTCTGTTTTAAAAAAGATTCAGATCTTGTCGGATTAAAAGAAATATAGTGTTTTTTGCGTCTACGTAAAAAATAATCGTTGCACGTATGTAACGGACCTATATCGTTACATATGTGCAACGATTATTTTAATTACGCCAATATTACATCAGTAGATGTCGAACGGTTGTCCTCTTTACATATATAAGAATTGTTATTTAAGAATAGTTTTTTTTGCACCCCTGACGATGTTATTTTTCATATATACCTTTCCCTACATTGCAAAAATAGTGAATGTAAATATCTTTTTTAATAACCGAGTTTTATTCACCCAAAAAAAGAGGAAAACATTCCAGGTCACCTGTTATATTGTAACAATATTAATGTTTGCTGCTAACTGTTTAATGTCTTATGTATTATTGTCATATTTCCCTGTTCTTAAAGGGGTTTGGCTATCGAACAGAGTAAATAAAATTAATAAATAAATAAACAATTAAATTGCTATTCATTTCATCGCTATTTGCCAAATAAAAAACTCTCTTATCTTGTCGATAAACGGAAGAGTCTACCTGAGCCTAGCCATAAAAACAAACCAAGGTTATGTTTTGAGATTTTTCATTTGGCAAATAGGAAGAAATAAACTATATACATATGTGAAAAAATTATAATTATATGTTACTATCTGAACATCTTAGGTTATAATCAATTGGTAATTTTAAATTGAACCAGACCGAGAAATATAGAAATGATTTCTTAAATAGGCACTTGTTGAATAACATGTACAAAATTCTGTTTATATTTTTGTTATCCTCAGATTGAAATTTCATGAATAGAACGTAAGATTTGTAAATTGTTCATATTTTGATACAGGAAATGGATAGACTTATTTTAGATAGACATTATATCGGGAAATAAATTATATTCTGGCCATTTTAACGCTGTAATTTTAGAATGGTTCCGTAATTATTGCTCCAATTTCATACATATCAAATTTATCCTTCGTCTACAACTGCTAATTATTTCTAAAACGTACATTCTTATACGTTAAAGCATGTTAAGCATTAAGGAAGTCCCAAGGCTCGGGAACGGCAAATAACACAGGAAAACGACACGCGAATACATGACGCATTTTGAAATTATTCCAATGTCTCGCTGTCCTTGTACGGCACAAAGCCAGACCTATTTGCATATTTATTTCCTCTAGTATAACTAGCCACCAAAGAAAAGACGCGATCGCCATATATATCCGAATATATCGCGTCAAACTCAAACAAAAAAAAATCAAAGGTTAAGTTTTATCGCGTGTGGCACTTCTTGCAGGATTTTATGTTCGTTTAATGATATTTATTCTGTGATTGACCCATGGACGCTAATGGGTCACGAAAGAGTATGCCGTGGATCGGCTTTCTCTTAAATATACATTATTGTCGTTTAAGAATAATATTTATTCACGCGTTCAAGGTTTTTAAAGCTAATTGTTCGGATTTCGAATGTGCATACATTATGAAAGCGATTATAAAATATAATTCACGGCAACCGGCCCAAAACTGTGAAAGAAATTCATTGAAATATATTCGTTCGGCAAACCAATTTCGTTCTATGTAAACATTATACAAGGATTAACTAGGATCAGAATACTATACAGAGCTGGGCAAACGTGCCGAGGCGCCTGGTATATGGCTAAACTATAAGTTGGATTAAAAGATAACCAGTTTTTGCGGTTGATCCCCATTACGTAGCGTACCAGAGGCGTCACCCTAGCGTCTTTGAATTAAATCAAATAAAATAAAATAAGTAATACTAAGTAATAAATAGAGCAGGATAATGTTGCCGCGCGCTAGTGGCGTATGCGTCCTTTACGATAATTTTGATTCGTTATAAATGTTATACTTAAAGGGAAATTTAAAACACCCATTAAACATCACTAACTTGAGGGAGTCGTCGCTGCATTGGAATTATGGAGTATACGAAGTAGAACCACCACTATTATCACTATTATGACGCTGAGGCACAGAATGACTTTTGTGAAACACTGACAACATGAAATATGTTTCCACAGTGTTCTCATGGAAAGAGGTTTGTTTTGGTGAAAAGATGTCTTTATATTTTGAAAAAGATCGTTCAACATCTACTGACGTAATACAAGCATAATTAAAATGCTTTCTGAACAGAGTTAAAGGATACGTTGATACACCACTACAAATTTGTCTTAATGTGGCAAAATCAGAATTTTTCGTTAACACACTATTAAATTTTTGAAATGAATACTTCTTTGGCGGCGTTCTGATATTTGACGAGAATGGAGAGTGAATTGGAAAAAATGTAACGTTTCCAGATTTCGTTACACGAGAGAGAAAAAATATATAACGTAGAGAGAAGGAGAAAGAGAGCTATACATTTGATATACCTAAAACACAGGCTTCGTTACAAGACAGAGTACACAGATATATAACATAGAGAGAATTATAGATGTACTCGTCCAGACGCTATATATTAACAGCTGAAGCAGCACGCGTGTGTACCGAATATATATACGTTATTTACATCTGTGTTCTGTGATTATTTGATAATATCCTTGAACCGTTTAACTTGTTAAAATCTAGAAGATATAATATATTTCATTCACCGCTCCCTACTGGTTTACAGCCACACAGGTGCAAATGCACTTGGAAGAGGCGAAGACAATATCCCTTTGATTCTCGGGGGAAATTTCAATGTAAATTTCCGATCCAATGATTCTTTGACGTTGATTAACTTTCTTCGAGAAACATTTGGTCTGCTTATAAATAACAATCCCAAAGAATCAACAACAAAGTCCGGAACAACAATAGATGTAATTTTTACACGTTATCTAGAAAATATCGAATCACGAACATATATTTCATATTTTAGTTATCACAAACCAATCATATCAGTATTACCAATTGAACCACCAGCCGATGATAGTGCAGATAATGAATAAACCGAATGTTATTACACAAATTTTATATTGTTATATTTCCTTTGAAATTATCCCTCTCCCTTTCTCTCTCTCTCTCACACTCTCTCTCTCTTTCTCTCTCACACTCTCTTTCTCTTTCTCTCTCTTTCTCTCTTTCTCTCTCTCTCTCTTCCTCTCTCTCTCTCTTTCTCTTTCTCTCTCTCTGTCTTTCCCTCTCTCGTTCTCTCTCTCTTTCTCTCTCTCTATCTTTCTCTCTCTCTTTCTCTCTCTCTCTCTATTTCAATCTCTCACTCTTAATCTCTCTCATTCTCTATTCTAAAGAAGTATTCACTTCTGTGCTGCACATGATATTTTTTTTCTAAAAGGCGAGAGGTTTTGGCGTCGTCGTTTGCAGCCTATAGCAGATAATTCACATCGTCCACTATTTGTAGTGACTCCTTTATCGGCAACGAACAATTTTCTAATCTTTGTATTGCGTCACGTAGTCCTTCATATTTGTTATGAATAACATGTACATCGGTTCCAACTGAAATATCTTGAAATTTTGAGTGACTTTCCTTAATACCTACGGCGCGGCGTCCTCAGGATTTAATTGAGGAATAACTGTTTTTAATTGTTAGTAATATTTAGAATAGTATGAAACTGCCTTTAACCATATTCCCCATCGTGTAATAATCGTCTCTGGTGGTGTAGGAATATCAGGACATTGTTTTCGAAATTCGCTAATTCGTTTGGGATATTTGAGAAAAACTTTTTTTGTGTTCGCTATTAAAGCATCTACTTCTAGAAAACAATTTCGAATAGTTTCTGCCACGAGATGAAGAGATGATTTTTTACACACATTTTACACATGATATGTAAAAAATTACTACCGTGTTCTTTAAGAGAACGATCTACCGCAAACATTGTCGAAGCACCGTCGCTCATAAATATTGATAGTTGACTTACTGGGAGTTCAAAGTGTTGTAACGTATTCAGAACCACATCCCTAATTGTTGTGCTAGTACGGTCTTTTAGTCTTTTGCTAGCTAGTAACAGTGGCAATGCCGATCTACGGGGATTAAGTACACGTGCCATAACGTGTAAAATAGAATTTTTTTTATAGTCTATTGTCTCGTCAATACACAACCAAAGCGGTTGATTTTTTAATTCAGATTTAATCTGACTTTCCACTTTTTCACGTGCAGATGGTACATAGCTGCGCACTGTGGCCCTAGTCGGTAATGAGAGTAGTTAGGATTGTATTTCTTCCAAAAGTCCTTAAATGCTGGTGTGTCCAGTAGTGTAAGTGGTAAATGACAAGTAATTAACATGAGAAGTAGATCAAAAATAAACTCCTTTTTCCGTGGCAGGCCCTTTTTTATATTAATATGTTCCGTACTAGTTATAAAGGGTGGTCCAACCATAATACACGATGTTAATTGTGAGTCACACCTTAACGTCAAGTTTTTTGCCCAACTTAATATGACATTTCTTAGTTTCAGTGTTTGACAAATTCAACCATGGAAAGGTACACAATTTAGCAGCGCGTTAAGATTGTTGAAGCATTTTACGAAAATGGGCGTTCAAATCAAAATGCATTTCGTGCACTTCGTGACTTTTTTGGTCAGCATAATCGACCAAATGTGTCCACAATCGGGAGAATTGTACGCAAATTTCAGCAAACTGGGTCTGTAGGAAATGTGAAAACACCTGTGCATGCTCGCTCAGTTCGTTCTGCGGAGAACATTGCTGTTGTTCGCGATAGTGTAGCAGAAGAGCCGTCAACCTCGACTCGTCGTCGTGCCCAACAATTGAACATCTTACGAACATCACTGATGCGAATTTTAAAGATTTGAATTTACAGGCTTACAAGGTTCAATTGACTCAAGAGCTGAAGCCTACTGACCATTTCAAACGTCGTCAATACGCCGAATGGTTGGTTGAACAGACAGAAGTGAATGGTGACTTTACAAAGAAAATCATCTTCAGCGACGAGGCACACTTTCACCTCAGTGGATTCGTTAACAAGCAGAATTGCCGCATTTGGGCAAATGAGAATCCACGAGTGATTGTTGAAAAGCCGATGCATCCACAAAGAGTGACTGTTTGGTGCGGTTTATGGGCTGGCGGCGTCATCGGGCCGTACTTCTTCGAAAATGAGGTCGGCCAAGCAGTTACCGTGAATGGTGTTCGCTATCGCGAGATGATAACGGACTTCTTGTGGCCAGAAATTGAGGATATGGACCTGGACGATATGTAGTTCCAACAGGATGGTGCCACTTGCTACACAGCCAACGAAACAATGGCACTTTTGCGCGAGAAATTCAATGGCCGTGTTATCTCACGTCGTGGCGATGTTAAATGGCCGCCACGATCATGTGATTTGACACCGTTGGACTTCTTTCTCTGGGGATATTTAAAAGAAAAAGTGTACGTCAATAAGTCAAGAACAATTCAAGAGCTAAAGGATGAGATAATTCGTTACATTAACGACATTGAACCTCAATTATGTCTCAGAGTCATTGAAAATATGGACCATCGGATAGAGGTATGCCACCGAAGCCGTGGCGAGAATTTGGCCGATATTTTGTTTCACACACAATTGTCATAGATGCTTCTATCATAATATAAAATATTAAGATAATTCTCTGAAAACTTTTTGTTTTATTTACAATTAACATCGTGCGTTTTAGTTGGACCACCTTTTATGTCTTTTGCAGTTTCTCTTGTCCCAACACAATAAATCTTTTTCACATTGTCGGCAAACGGCGCGCGGCGTTCTTTCGCCTTTGGCGCTGTGGATATTTTCTTGTAACGCACGCATGCTGTACAAATTATGTACGTAATTACGATCGCAAAGTGATTTAGTTGTTTCGCGAAGCAGACGCACACGTTCTCAATGTTAAACAGTAATTGGATACCTAGCACACAAATCGAGGGTTTTGTGATACTAGTTTGTTTACAACGTGAATTGAACTCCGCGTCACGTGCTCGAGGCCCCCGCTACACCTTCCCATAAGCAAGCCACATGTACGCAGCACCGATTATCCAGCTATAGTAATAAAATAATAAGCACAAGGTAATGTTATAATTAACGTAAATATGTAACATAAACGTAAAGAGATAGCGAGTGCTCCTTGATTTTGTTAAACTGTGAAGAACTATAATGATTTAACTGCAAAGAACTTACATTTAATAGGTGAATTATATACCAAAATGTAGAGAAAAATGTGAACTTTCGGTTGCATAGACAATTGGCTTTGATGAAGCAATTTTTATTAAGTAATTGAGAAATTGGGCTAGTTATTAAACTTCTTATAGATATAAAGCGGTAAAAAGTGATAACTTTTTGTGGCAATACACTCCAGTGCAGGTCTGGCTTCAAGAACAAATATCAAACTCGAATAACATATTCCCAATATGACAAGTTTAGCTTATTACTTTTGCGCACTCAACTATACCAGAGCGGAAAAGTAATGTAATCGTGTAAAGAAAAATGGAAAAAAATTTTCTAGCGTTTATTTTTCGTTTTTCAGCCTAAAAACAAAAAAATGGTTTTTCCAAAATTTGTGTCTGTGTTTGTGTCGTTGTTGTCTTCTTGTTAGCACGATAACTCAACTAAATCGTGTCGGATCGATCGGTTTTTGACTGATTCTGATCGGGGACGTCTCCCAGACGACACCTATTAATTTTGAGGTGGAGAGAACACACTCTACCATGTTTATGAGTTATGAGAAAGCACGATGGTGGACTATTTGAGAAAAATTTTTCGATTTTGCTTTGAACGAAAAAGGCATATATTCGGCCTGTATAATATACGAATGAATGAGAAAAAAATTATTTCGTTCGATCTCAAACGTATTGATACGGCACTGAAGCAGTCGCCAATGAAAAAAGTAAAACTCTCGCATAAAACACATATTCTGCATTTATGTGTCGGTTTATTTTTCCTGGGCTACTCAAGTTCGAGACAGAGATGTTCTACGTGCGGAAAAGTCCATTTTAAGGTTTTAAAACTGTTTATTTTAAATGTGACACAGAAGTGGCAGACAACGAAGATAATTTAAAATGTATAGGACTGTGTTCAAATCACTAGTTTATATTTACTTTGCTGCTAAAACTGCCAGATATTTTTAAAATCTACAATCCTATGTCTTAAGAGAAATTTGTGATATTAAATATATTATTCGATCTAATAATAACGCTGTAAATGATAATTTGCCAAGAAAACGTATAACTTTTGTCGATACTGTTGCTCAGGAAGTAGTAATCTTAAAACCGAAGGCTAATGAAGAAAATAAAAAAACTAAAAAAAGCTATAGAGAAAAGTTTCATATAATACAACCCACCAATATTTAATTAGTGCAAAAAAAAGTTAACTTTGTATCTTAAAAAGAAAAATATAAGAAAGAGTATTTAATTTTAATAGCGTTTAATTTTCCTTCACTATACAATATGGATAGTAAACGGTGTAAAATCGTATGAATCTTAAACCAAAGGTGGACTGTGACCAGTGGCGGTTTCCCCATAAGTCCGCCCCTCTCCCTGTGGAACACGCCAGTGTTGCTTTATTCGGAAAATATAATTTCTTAAGTTTGTCATAGACTGAAATCGTGAAATCCAATTTCACCTTACATCAGTGGCGGCTCGTGGTATCCATATTAGGGTAGACGATAGCGGCGTATGAGCTTCACCAACCCATAGAAAATTTTTAAAATTTTCAAGGTCATGCGTTTTCCTGGTACTTCAGAATTTCAATGATTGAATTTCATTTATACAAAAATATAGACTTTCACAAGAATTTTTTGAACTTGATACCTTTTTGTTATTCGTGAATAATAATAGTTATTGTGGGTATAAATAAATTGGAATAAACGAAATATATTTATTGAGTATTATATCTACATTATGTAAATTGGGTTGGCAATAATACATTATTTTAGGGCGCTTTAGGGTATAGGCCTCCTCCACCCCCCACAGCCTTCCGTAACCATCGCCATTATTGACTGACAATTACAAAGTGGATACCTACTGCTTTTTAAAATTTAAAATAATGCGCCTATCTTTAATTAATGAAAATTTGTTAATTATATTTTCCGTGAAATTGAAGTCATCAGATTTCTGAAGTGTGCTAAATAATTCCCTTTCAATTGAAATAAGTGCAAGCGACTATAAACGTTCATTCTCATAGAGTTCCGACTATGCGTTTTAATACCTTTTAAACAAGAAATATGTCTTTCAATCGATGTACTTGTTGTTGCAATTATAGCAATTAAAACAATAAGTTTAAAAACCTCGGGAAATATTTCTCGAAATTCATATTCCACAAAATATTTCAACGTTGACTCGATATTTAATGTTTCAAATTGATCATCACAATTTATAACCCAATATCCCCAGTAATGTCACGGCTTATTCAATGCGAAGGCTTCTTCGCATCTGCCGAAGAACGCCGATCTACTTCAGGCGCCGAATGCATCCGGCTCCAACTGCTTTATTTAAAGAATATAACTCGCTGCAGACGTCTGAGCTGCGATTATTTTGCCATTACAACAACGTTGTTTGTCGTCTTACCGACATCTGGTTGACGTGTAGCTATCGATTTTCAGGCGGTGGGATGGAGAACCGAGCCTGGTCTGGTTGTTCTGTTTAGGAATAAAATGATTTAATTCGGTGTGGCGCGGCGCCGTGCGGTGGTATATATAAAGGGTCTTTACGGCACCAGCGCCGCCGACGGCGATAGATAATTTAATTAGTATAAAGTAGTTATTATTAATTATATTAAATATTTCTGTATTATCAGGGACGTTAACAGTTCATTGTAATTGCGCTGTTATGAGAAATGACATAAAATTTTAAAGGTAGGCGGCGCCTACCTTGCCTACCCCGACGAACCGCCACTGCCTTACATATTTAAAATATTACAAAATATCCCTGGTTAGTGCACGTTGAATGTAGTAGAGTGTAAGTTAACAACCTATGGTATAATGTATTGCATGTACAACAGAGGTGGAACGAATTATGGGCCGCTAGAAGTTTGCGGACACCGTTGCTTGGCAACCGCTGGTCACGTTCAACGACGAACCAATAGCAACTTTATACTTGAGAAATGCAACGTTGGGCCGCACTAAAACTGCGGCACAAAAATACGCACTTACCTTTCCGGTGACCCTTTTAGATGCTGTATGTGCTTCTTATCCACAATTGTGTAAGATGAGATTAGAAACGGAATTGGACGTTATTTATACGCGGCCAGATTTCAGAAACATTTTTGGGGCAATGAATTTAGTTTCATTTATGTCAAAAAATAGTCTAGCTGAAACGTTTACCAAGACAGTAAAATTACTGAATATAATGTTAACAACACCAATAACAACTGCGGAGTCAGAGTGCTGTTTTTCGACTTTAAAACGGATTAAAACTTTTTTACGCAACTATGACTAACGATCGCCTAAACGCTTTGGCAATGATGTCTATTAATAAAACATTGGTGCAAGATATAGACAATTTTGACGAGAAGGTGATGAAACATTTTATTTCTATAAAAGACCGTAGAGCGGAATTTAGTTTTAAAAAATAAACTGTTGTGTGAGAACTTTTCTGCTTTCCGTAAGACAGTAATACTTAGTAGATCAAGCATCTCCGAGAGCATCACCTACTATCAACTAAGGTAACTTTACTGTTTTATATTATTTTTGTTGCGCCCCCCCCCCCTCAAAAAGGTCACGATCCGCCACTGACAGTGACATTGGTAACATAATTCTGTAATTTTGTAACAATTATTCTTGACTTTATTATCATAGAAAAATAGTTTCAATGATTTTCGCTAGTTCTATCGTTAGAATTTGTTAAAATCGTTAAAGTTGCATAATGATTTAATTTGTTAGAATCTTCATCATTCTCGGATACGAATCTCTATGTACTCACAAGATATAGATAGATATACAATATACATACAATATAGATATACAATACCTACATATAATAAATTTTAGAAAAATTAATTTAGATTTTTGATTACGACAAAATGTATGAGTGAATGATTTCTCCTAATAAATGTACAAAAAGAAATAATAAATTTAATAGGTACGTAACAGAAAACCAAATATATTAAGAACAAATTTGAACCATCTCTCAAACCACAACAGAAGATAGTTTATCAATTATTATTAGATAACGTGTGATACCCTTAGATGAGATACATTCTTTTATTTTGCATTAAAAAAACATCTAATTCTACTACACTATTCGATATATTAAAACCGCTGCAACCCACTTTCGTGGTAACTAACCCAATAACTGTTATAAAAAAATAATAAAAACAATTTATTTAATAACTGTTTAATCTAAAAGTAAATTAACTCACATATCGCTTTCTT
The DNA here is from genome assembly GCA_037954035.1 of Rosalia funebris. NCBI lineage: Eukaryota > Metazoa > Arthropoda > Insecta > Coleoptera > Cerambycidae > Rosalia > Rosalia funebris. The sequence goes on along the minus strand of JAZFAV010000034.1, from coordinate 12,745,565 downwards.
CTTGGCACTGTCTTTCTCCAGTTGCATTTCTATTTGCCTTTGTAGGTCGGTTATACTTTCTGCTTCTTCTTCCATAAGCTAAAAAAGAGAGAGGATTAATTAACCTTATTTAAAATACGACTCTATAAATTAATTATCTGTATAATTAATTACTTTATTTGTATAAATTAATATTTATACAATTAAAATTAAAAAATATACTTATACCGGGTGTTTAATAACTACGCGTTGTCATTCCGGTGAATGATTCTTTGTAAAGGAAAATAATATTTCTTTCTTATGAACAAGCATCTTCAAACATGCCACTCTCAAGTTATATATTGCCAAATAGGCCCCGTGGGTAATTTTCCAATTATTATAGAACCATAACTTGGTTTACTATTCTAGAGATGGCAGACCAGTAAGCCGAAAAAATAAAACTACGAATCGAACAAAACATTAATTTTACATTTTAAAATAAATATTTTATATATACGCTTTATACTTTTCTATTGTAAAAGATTTTCATAATATCGATTCTACACGCTAGACTCTTCATCGGGCCACCGTAGTCTGGCCCGATACTTACGTATCGAGGCCCAGCGGCTACGGGCGCACGTTTACATCGCCTTGGGTTATACACTAGGCACAAAAATTAAGGGATATAAAAAAATCCTAAATTTTTAGGTGATTTGCAAAAGGCTCTAATTTGGAGAAAACTAGTCGCAGAACAATTAAAAAAAAAAAGAATTTGAAGCTCCCACAAAATTGAAGCTCCCAGTTTCTAGTTTTCAGATCTTGATTAAAATTTGATTTTTCATCATCGGCAGTTTTTGAGTAATCATAAGAAAACCATCGATTTTTTTTTCCAATTTTTTTCTTCCACGGACTTTTCACTAACTTTTTTCAGTGATTTTATCATAAAACTTTTTTAGATGATTTTATCCTCTTTAATTTGAGCGGTCTAAAACCCTTGTACGATGATTTTTCGCTGAGTTATCGTCATTCAGTCATGACGAAATTTTTTCAAGTCAAGAAATTTTTTTAATTTTCAAATTAAAAAAGTCGGTTTTGACCTTTTTTAATTTATTTCCTAATAAGTAACATTTTTTGATAAAAAATACGGATAACTGCTAAAAAACATTTTCAACCTCAAAAAATAAATAAAAAATGAAAAATTCAACAAATGAAAAAAAATGACAAATTCAATCATTCCGACCACAATGAAAAGAAGTCGCAGCGTTTTAATAAACAATCTCCTTAGTCTATCCGTTATTTTCAGAGTTATGCCAAGTTAAGCGAATATTACTAAATACACAATTTTTTACCTCCTTTTCAATCAACATTCTCGCACGGAATTTTTTTCAAAACCAATAACTACGTCTTGTAAAGAATACTTCGCAGTTTTTAAAACCCTACATGAATTTTCTGTACAATCATTATTTCCCGAGTAATTAATTATCAAAGTCAAATCTGACTTTTTTGCTTTGAACGACGATAACTCAGCGAAAAATAATCATACATGGCTTTTAATCACTCACATTAAAGAGGATATAATTATCTAAAAAAGCTTTATGGCGAAATTTCTCAAAGCAATGTATTGAAGTCCGTGGACCTTTTGAATGACAAGCAAATATTTGGAAAAAAAATTCGGATGGTTTTCTTATGATTATTCAAAACCTGCTGATGGTAAAAAAATTTGAACTCAAAATCTGAAAAGTAGATACTTGGAGCTTCAATTTGCTTATTTTTAAATTGCTCTGCGACAATTTTTCTCCGAGTTACAGCCCTTTAAAAACCGCCTAAAAATTTAGGATTTTTTTTCGTCCCTTAATTTTTATGCCTAATGTATGTTAATCGTGCCCGGGCGTACTTTTTCGTTAAACGAGTAAAGTACGCTTTATTGGCAGTTGGACAAAAAAGGTGTTTAATTAAATACGATGCGATTACGTCGGAAATGGTGATACTTTAGTAGATGACCGTCCCTCGTTGTCGATTGTTCTGTTCGCCGCGTAACGTGTTCTGATCTGTCGTAACTTTAAATGTTTTAAAATGAATTCAGTTGATTTTCTATTGAGTAATACAGAAAATTAAACGGTTAAGGAGCGTCCCCACTATGCCGCGGTTTGCCAGTTGGCAAAGCCAGTGGCCACCGAAAACGTCCACACCTGTGTTGGCATTTAGTCCACGATGTTCACGGAGGAGGACTTACTAATTACTTCAGCTGCTGTTATTGTACTTCATAGTGACGGCACGCCTCTGAATTAAAACACGATTGAAGCCACGTAGGCGCGTGATGCCAGCGGTTGGCACGTCTCCACTCTTGGTTGGTTTTTGGCTTTCTTTGAGACTCGAGCGATTCTTGTTCTTGATTATCAGCTCGCCGCTGGTACGTTGGGGCGTGCCAACGGTCACGTGTACATTGCCGCTGGCATTGCCAACTCGTTAACCGCGGCATAGTGGGGACGCGCCTTTAAGATAGGCCAGCGCCCAATTAAAATATTTTAAAAATTAAACGTTGAAAAATCTGCAGGAAATGGTGGAACAAACAAAATTGGGAATGTAATGAAAAGTTTATCGACATTTTTGTAAATGCCAAGGATACACGAACGTATTTTCTTTACATTAAATTACTTTTTGTATTTTGTCAATGTATATTTTTATACAACTTTGTGCTAACAGTGGTTTACTTAATAATTTAAGTATATTATGTCACATATAAGGGGTGACCCAATTTGAGTTTCCAAACTTTTATTTAAGAAAAAACACACGAAGTGTAACATTATCTTATTTATTTTTGTAGTAATCAAATATTTGGTATAAGTCATCAATTATGAAAAATGATGTCAGTCAAATGGCCGCCTCTGGACCTACTGCAGTAGTTGATTCGAGATAATTTTCGATGACTTTTTCGTTTCGTTTCGGGGGTTATCTCGGCTATAACTTGGCGGATGTTAGTTTTTATGTGCTCCAACGTTGCAGGTTTGTTGGCATAGACGCGACTCTTAAGAAAACCCCACAAAAAAAAGTCCAGCGGCGTTAAATCGCAGGATCTTGGCGGCCAGTTGACGTCCCCGCGAAGTGAAATAATGCGACCCATGAACTTTTCTCGCAAAACATTTAACGTTGCACGCGATGTGTGGCGAGTGGCACCGTCTTGCTGAATCCACATGTCTGCCACATCAATATCTTCGATTTCGTGCCAAAAATAATCGGTTATCATGCGCCTATAGCGCTCGCCGTTTACTGTTACTGTCTGACCTTCGTCGTCTTCAAAAACGTAAGGTCCGATTACGCCGCCTGACCACAATACGCACCACACTGTTACTTTTTGGGCATACGTCTCGTGTATCACGTGAGGATTTTCCTCGCCCCATATGCCGCAATTTTGTTTATTTACACATCCAGAGAGTTGGAAATGTGCCTCATCAGAGAAGAAAATGTTCTTTACGAAATCAGGGTCAAATTGCTGTTGCTCTAACACCCAATCTGCATAAAGTCTTCGCTGCCCATGACCTCTAGGCTTCAATTCTTGTGTTAATTGAATTTCATGTGGATATAGGTGCAAGTCCTTACGCAAAATACGCCACAGCGAGCTATAACAAAGGCCCAAATTTTGCGAACGGCGACGAATCGATAATTCCGGGCCTTCGGCCACACTATCACTCACGGTAGCAATATTCTCGGCCGAACGTGCGCGAATTGTTCGCTCAGTGGGACGATTAAATGCACCATAATCTTCCCGTAAACGACGATACACAGTTCGGACAGAATTGTTATTTTCGTAGAATAATTGAACAATTTTAATGCGTTGAGCGGTGGTTACACTATCCATTTCGTAAATGTTATTTCAAACTAACATTAGATATTTAAAACACGCGTCTATATTGACAGCTGTCAAATTTACAGTGTTTCCAATATAGGAAACTCGAATTGGATCACCTTATATATCAACCAAACCTGTCCATATACGTTTCCTTGTATAACTAATAGAACAAAGAATAATAATGCCACCCTACACAACGCGGATCATAAAATTACATATAAGCGACATACCTTCTGCAACCGTTCCTTATCCTTTTTCCTCGCCGCCTTGAACGACGGAGGGTCCTGTTCCTCTTCCAAATCCACAGTCATAAACTCCTCTAAAGTTAAAGCACTACTAGGAGTATCACTAAATTCCGTCAGTCTAAAACCAAATAAAACCAACCTCAGCATATACTACTTGAACGTAAAACCGTTCTGTTTTCTTGTTTTAATAAATGGAAACCGCATCGCTTTCGCGGCCCTTTTCCTATATTGGAAAACGAATGTTGTTTACGGTGTCTTAACAAGAGGAGACACTCCCAGAAGTGGGGAACGGTAGAATAAGAAGGGTGTCATACTATACCTTTTCCGTAATGTGGATTCGTGGACCTTCACAATTTTCACTACATCCGCAGCCGATCTATTGAACTCGTGCCAGCGAGACGCTAGAAGGAGAGCTGGAAAAGAAACGGCAATTTTCAATATCAGTAAAACGAACAGGTTTACAGAGTACAGGCGGAATGGGTTAGATATCTTAGAAAACACCTTTTACCAACTTTAATTCAGCGTCAAGGTCCAAATTCAGATTGCACGTAATATTTCGATGGTTGATATAAATATAAAGGGACGAAATGTGTATAGGGTCTTTCAATAGGGACGCTCGAAATTTGTTAGGTTATAGCGACTATGTTGTTAAAGCAATACATATATGTCAAATTTATTGTGAATTATTTAGTAGTGTACGACAAATCACCGTGGAATGTTATAGCGTTCAACAGCGTGTACAAATCATCAAATTTTATTTTCAAAATCCTTGCTCCGTGCGAGAAACGTCCCACACATTACGTGATTTTTATCCTCTCCACAACCGACCCGCCGAGTGGACAATTCGATGTTTAGTGATAAAATTCGAGTCAACCGGTTGGATAATAATCGGCCAATACTTGTACGTCACCGAAACGCAAGGTCCGCTGAAAATATCGCTGATGTGGGTGAGAGTGTACGGGAAACCCGAGACAGTAAATTTCTCGTCGCTCACAAAAACTTAGCTTTACTGCGACTTCAACTCGGCGAATTTTGCGTCGGGACTTGGATCTGCACCCGTATAAAATCGAGCTGACCCAGGAACTTAAAGTAAACGACCATTGACAACGCCGTGTATTCTCTGATTGAGCTCTGGAGCAGTTAGAACCAAACCAGTTAGTTGGCCAAAAAAAATCATCTTTAGCGACAAGGCCCATTTATGGATGTATGTATATGTCTTCTTCTTCTTCTTCCTTCTTCTAAAGTAGGTCTATGACCTGTTCCTCTTCGATGAATATCATCGATACTATGAGCTGGATCTATTTTTACAGAGGGTAGGCAGCTAACCTGGCCCTTTAATCCTCCTCTTTCTTCCGGGCTTGGGACCGGCAACAGTACTACCGCGGTGTTTTCAAGCGGTAACCCATCCAAGTGCTAACTACGCCTGAGATTGCTTGACTTCGGTGATCGGACGAGGATCGATGTTCAACATGGGATGGCCGTTGCCGTTGTGAACATGGATATGTAAACAACCAAATTGTCTGATCTGGGACGATACCAATCCACACGAGATACACCAGCACCAAGTGCATCCCGAGAAAGTCCATGTTTGGTGCGGATTTTATTCTGCCGAAATCATCGATCCGTACTTCTTCCAGAACGAAATTGGCATTGTCATAACCGTCAACAGCGAGGGCTACAGATCGATGATAAGTAATTTCTTGTGGCCTAAACTGGATGATATAGATACCAACGACATGTGGTTTCAACAGGACGGCCGCGACGCTACGTGCCACACAGCGCATGCCACGTTGGACACTCTGCACGAGCAATTTGAGGGTATGATTATCTCGCGCAGCGACGACGTGAACTGGCTAACGGGATCGTACGATTTAATGTCTTTAGACTTCTTCCTTTGGAGCTATGTTAAAGCGCACATTCAGCCAGATTTATGCGACAAAGTCATCGAAAATTGGACCTGCTGAATACGTGCCACCAAGCAAAACCACGGTGGACATTTGAACGACGTTATATTCCATACTTAATGTCATAAAATATTCTTTCAAATAAAAAAAATTTAGTGGATATCTCACGCACAACTTGTTCTATTTGCATTTAAAAATCGAGCGTGCTTATTGAAAGACCCTTTACAAAAGAATCAAATTTCACAAAATTAAATTAGAAAAATTCATAATTTCGAACAATTTTAAATGTGTTAAAATGATTATATAAAACATAACATTTACGTCCAATAAAAATGGACCAATGTCAGAACCGATGAAGCTGCTAGGGATCATACTTGACCCTAGTTTAAATTGGTCTATTGACAAATATATGTACATAGATATTTGTCATGAGAGTCATGAGATAGCTGCGACCATCTGTAAATAATGACATCATGAGAACAATTAATTTTGGCTTGTTCCAAAGTCGTTTGGCATATGGAGTAATATTATCGGAAAACTATAGTACAGCTCAAAAGGCGTTTATTTTGAAGAATTCTGCGGTTCATTCAGACAGCGCAACGATCCATACTTCTAGCAAAGAACTATTTAAGAAATATAAGGTTCTACCCCTGGCATGCTTGGATTTACGAGTAATTAATTACCAACAAAACAAGTCAAAACTGACTTTTTTGCTTTGAACGACAATACCTCAGCGAAAAATCAGCGTACAAGGCTTTTAGAAAGCTCAAACCAAAGAGGATAAAATCATATAAAAAATCTTCAAATGATCAAGTCACTGAAAAAAATGTATTGAAGTCCGTGGACCTTTTGAAAGGCAAGCAAAAATTTGTTTTTATGATTACTTAAAAACTGCTAATGTAAAAAAATTTGAACCCAAGAACCTGAAAACTTTTAACTTGGAACTTCAATTTGCTTTTTTTAAGATTGGTCTGCGACTATTCTTCTCCAAGTTGCAGCCCTTTGAAAATCGCCTAAAAATTTAGAATTTTTTTACATCCCTTAATTTTTGTGCCCAATGTATATCGTACAGTTAAGTTTAGTTTTTATTATATTCCGTTAATTATTTTGCCCAGCGCAGGATTTATTAATGCGCTATACGAAGGCCCGTCCAAATGCATTTTCTACAGTAATGATCCCAAGCGTAACCGCTAGATTACGTATATAAAAAAAAATTAATGGCTACATTAAACCACACTGAACTTACTATAAGGCCCCTGTTTTGAACCTTCCTAATAACACAGGAAAGGGTAAATACTTCCTTTATTGTATGGAAGTCTGATGGATTATGTGTGTTCTCTCTATTTTTGCGGCTAAAACTAACAGTTTTTTAGCGACGGACGCTTTCCCGCGTATCCTCAGCTATTTATTCTCGTACATTATTAAAGTGTTATATACAGTGATATAAAAAAATATATCTGTCATAGACGGCCATGAAATGGAAAACGTATACGTAACGTTCTTATCTGTTGATATAATTCTGTCAAAATTTACGTCCTACTGACATCAACAATGCGCAAATTAATTCTAGGCATAACACAGTAATGAACTACACGTTTGAAAGATAAAAATGAAAGCTAATAAAGTTTGTATTAACAAATAAGTGAAATTGTTGAAAATATATTGTCTCTTTCAAATTCACAAGTATACGCACGTTCTCCTGCTCTTAAAATCTTTTGCAGCATTTTTACCAGATACAATAGTATTGTGAATTTACATTAGATTAAATTGCTTCGTCAGTGAAAAAAAACATATTGTCCAAGAGGTCATCATTATTTAAATTATTATTAAACTAATGACTGTTTATATCGCTTCTTACAATCCACGGCTAATAACCAGAGCCGCACATGTCATCAGCGTACCAGAGGCGTCACCATCGTAATAATTAAAATGCTAAAATACCAAAATCGCTGTAATTCAAGTAACGCTAAGTAATAAAATAATAATAAGCACCTAGCTATAGATTATAGTGGTCTCCATATGTCCATATATAATTGTTATGAATAGAATGCAAATCTGATTCAAATTGAGGATCAAAGTACACACCAAGATCCTTAATATTTTCGGAACGTATTAAAACTATACCACCAAAAGAATAGTCGTACATATATCATTGGATGCTTATTTAAAGTATATAAGCAAACTTTACATTTATTTGTGTTTATTGACAGTTTCTTCTCCGAACGCTACGACATAACAAGGTCGATGAGTTTTTACAACCTCAAATGATTATCCATGTTATATACGACGGTGGGGTAAAAAGTTTCCGGCCTGAGCCAAAGATAGTGCCACTAGGTGTAATTTTTCTCGTATTCTACAGTACTATCCCTGACTAGCTTATATAACTTTTAGGTCGATTACTCTATTAGTATACGTTTGATAGCCTATCGAATAAGACGCCTCGCTTGCTTACGTGGAAATGGGAATATTGGAGAAGTATGCGATCATCAAAACCTTCTGTTTTAAACACTCAGCGCCACGTCAAATCAAACAAGACATGGATTCAACACTGAAGGACTCCATCTCCATCAAATTCAACAGCCAAACAGTGGATTTCTGAATTTAAGAAAGGTCACACGAGCACTGATAGTGAACCACGTCCAAGACGATCCGTTGAGGTTACGACTGCCAAAATTATCGAGAAAATTCATAAAATCGTAGTAGAGTACCGCAGATTGAAAGTGAGTGAGATAGCTGAGACTACTGGGATATGAACCGAACGTGTATTTTACATCAACATTTGTACATGGAGAGGCTCTGTGCTAGGTGGATGCCTAAGGTGGATGATAGTTTACTAACTATCGATCAAAAATTGTACCGGAGGACTTTTCGACCGAGAATTTTGTAAAATCCCAGCGAATTTTTTCGTCGATTTATAACTGTTGATGAAACTTGGATCCACCATTACACTCCTGAAAGTAACAATGGTCAAAACAATGGACTGGGGCGGTAAACCAACCCCAAGCAACCCTCAGTGGTGAATACCACGCAGTTATTAAATCGTTTGAGTGACGAAATAAAGGAAAAATGAAGTTCGAATTGTTCCCCCATCCAGCGTATTCACCAGATAGCCCCCAGCGACTATTATTTGTTTCCTAACCTCAGAACATGGCTGGGAGGTAAAAGATTTGTGAGCAAGTCATGAATGCTGTAAATGAATTTTTTGAAAGGCTCGACAAATCCTTCTAAAAAAAAATTGTATCACTGCATTATAGCATCGTTATGAAAAATGTACTCGTATTAGACTTGATGAAGATTATGTTGAAAAAGAAAATAAATAAAAACATTTTTCTTCGTCAGGCCGGAAACTTTTCACCCCACCCTTGTAAATTATTAAAAATAAACTTAAGTCATCGGCAACAAGAAGATGCTGTGATATAAGCATTAGAGACAAATAATGCCTATATGTGTTAACGTGTTAAGTACAACAAGAAGGTCTATATCCTACTTCTGACAACAGTTATCAACTTTTTTTTAAATACATCAGTTTGATATTTTTAACTATTTTTTAATGATGCATATCTTCACTAAGAATGCCAAAATGTAATCATAAAACTGGCTATTGTTTGTGATCGTGCTACGTTTATGGTAATATTCGAAAAATTTTATTGAAACTAGTTCGGGACAAATTTCATTTAGAGATGAGGCAAATTGTGGTAATGATGTGACAGAATTTTCTTTCGTTGTTTTTTGATTTTATTATGACCTTGGTAACATAGGATATTAAGCGACCATCTGTCACCTCCTAGCCCAATATTTAGCCTAGACATGTCGTGCTTAAATTTATTCCAAAAGTATACAGTTCCTTTGAAATGAACAGTTTTACGTGACATGACGATCTATTTTTGCGATATTTCAATGTTCCCATGTTAACAATTTCTCACATACAATTGGAAATATTTTAGCACGTATATCCTCAGTATATCTATTTTAGACTCTTTTAGTTGTAAGAACAAACTACCCTAATGTCCTTTTGTTTGTTTGTTGATCAATAGAAATTATCGTGTTTTCTATAATAGCATGTGGTTCTGTTTTCTATAATTCTGAGATCGGACTGGCCTCAGAAATTTCCAGGAAAACCATCTGGAAAATAATTAGGCAGCTTCTGTGAATTCTATCCCCCCTCTAAATACCACAACTGAACCTCAATTGTCTAGTAAAATTGTAGCGAATGATGAAATAGTTTTTATTTAACCTTCTTTGTATTTGTTGCCACAATCATGTCAAGCTTGAAATCCGAACAGGGAGTTAACATCAAATTCCACGAAAAATTGAACAAATCAACGACGGAAAGTTTTGAAATGTTGAAACGAGTGTACGGAGATGACTGCATGTCGCGAACTCAATTGTTTGAGTGGCACACATGTTTCAGAAAAGGTCGTGAAAATGTTGATTGTTTTTTGACATTCGTGGTGTCATTCATATTCAGTAGGTCCCTCAAAGACAAACAGTGAACCAAATTTACTATTTGGAAGTTAGTAGCATATAAGTCGGAAATCGAGAAATATATGTTACTGACATAGATCGTATTGATATAGATGTATACCGCACGGGTTTTAGTCGGCATTTGTTCTGGATCGACGTGCACTGATGAGAACTAATAAGTTCGAAACAGCTGTATGTCGTTCGGTTCCCATCCGGGACAAATATCGAATCCTACCCGTGGCGAGTTTTATTTTTTGAAATATTTGGAAGTTCTAAAAACTCTTCGAGAACGAATGAGTAAGAAAAGGCCTGATTTGTGGGAGAAAGGGGGGTGGGTGCTTCACCAAGACAGCGCCCCAGCTCACAATGCTTTCTCGTTTAAGCAATTTCTGGCAAAAAGAAACATTCCTGTCCTTGAATACCCACCGTATTCGCCAGATCTAGCCCCATGTGATTTTTACCTTTTCCCAAGAATTAAAACTCTATTCAGAGGAACACATTTTTCATCACTGGATGAGGTAAAAGAAAAGACGGCAAACCTTCTCAAGAGCCTTTCACCTGAAGGCTTCAAACATTGTTTTTGCCAATGGAAAATTCGTATGGAGCGGTGTGTGAATCAAGAAGGGGAGTACATAGAAAGTGATCACTCGTAAAATGCATTAAACACAATAAATATTTGTTTGATACTCAGTCCGGTTTATTTTTAGCCAGACCTCGTATATTCCTAAGCCTTCAAATTTTCGATATGATAAAAAGTCTAACCCAACCGCTTATTGCGACAAATGTTAAGATACATAATATTCAAGATATTTTCCCTATGATTTTACCTGCTCCACATAGGCCAGAAGGTCTTCTCCCAGAATGGATCGAATCCCTCTTCAACCTTTGTACTAATCTCAATGCTGTGTTCGCCACTTGCTGCGTTTTTGCGCCGAACTGTAATTGGGCTGCAAAACGCATTATATAAAGGCAAGGATCTGAAACCAAAAGAAAAAATCCATTAGCAGTGGTAGGGAAGGTAGTTGACCGTTTTAATGACAGTGCATGCACAAATGTGGTAATATGTGGCCTTCAATAGCTTTTGTGTGTGTACTGGACATCTTGTTTATCAGTTAAGTATAAAAAATATGTCCTATAAAGAATTTTATTAATTGGTAAAATAGTTTTCTTTGGTTAGTGTTTTTATAGTGTTGGTGGTTATTTTTATAAATTTTACAATGGGTAATAACTAATGTGTATATAAAAGTACCTCTACGAGGCCAGGCTCATAATAGTTCGGCCAGGCATGCTTTTACAACTAATATATTTAAATAAACGTAATAACACTCTCAAAACTATTTTATTAAGGAAAAATATTGGTAACAGAAACAAAATATAAACTTTTAACTTAAATACGATGAAATATTACATGATGTGTCAGTAACAAGATTGTTAATAAAATGCGAACATGAAGGTTCGCGGTTCAGAATAGTTCAGCCGCTTCATCAAAACTATGTTACGCCATTTCTAATAACAGTAACAGATTTAATTCTGGCACATATTGTATCTACCAGCATAGCGCACTCTTCACGAGGCATACGGTCCCAAATTTCTTGCAATTTGGTGCGTATATCGTTAACTGAACAGACTTGATGTTTGCACAACTGTTTTTTCATTTTATGTCACAATGTTTCTATTGGCGAGAGGTCTGGACTGCTAGAGGGCCATTCCATAACAGGGACATTATGTCCTGTAAACCAAGCTTTAACAGTTTTTGCTGTGACACACAGTACCTTTCTGCTGGAAAATGTAGTGTGCGTCAGTGCCTTCACATATTAGTATCGACGGCAATAAACTGTCTGTCAAAGTTTGTTTATATGTTTCTGCTGTCACAATACCATCTAGGAGATGCAATTTTCTTACGCCCATACCACTCATACACCCCCAGATCATAAGTGACGCATGGAACTTCACTTTCCTAACCAAACAGTCAGGATGATGAAACTAAAGTTTCCTGTGGTGTTCTTAGCACACGTTTTCTGGTATCACCCAAACGGATTTGAAATTTGTATTCGTCACTCCAAATTACCTGATGCCTTTGTTGTAAAGTCCAGTGCCTATGTTCTGTGGCCCACCATAACCGTTTGAATTTCTGTTGTTTAATTAATAACGGCTTTTATTTTGTCTGAAGGAGAAACCGGTAAGTTGAAAAGTAAAATGTAAAGAGTCAAACGTATCCTATTTTCTTTATTGAGCGTTTAGTTGTGGATTCAGAAATATTTTTTACAATGACTTGCCTCCGTAGTACCATAATTTCTTTTGCACTGGATCGCCGGTTTATTGTTGCAATCCTCGTCGTTGTAGATTTAAACGTGAAATTTGAGATGGTCGATAAGTTTTCTTCCTTTGGGCTGTCCATCCAGTTTTTTTATACAAGTTGATAATGGCTTGTACTGCAGATTTAGACAGCGAATACATAGCAGATATTTTCCGAGCCGAAATTTCCTGTTTATGAGCATTAACAATTGATTTTCGCATATCGTCACTTAGTGTCACGCCACGTATTTCTTTTTTTTTTTTTTAGAAAATTTTAGCAGATACGTCGAAAACACATTATAATATTCGTTTTACTTTGACAACAATTAAGATTCTATTTTGTTTTAAAACGCTACAAACGTTTACCCTACTATGCATTTCAGCAACTGCCCGAACTATTCTGAACAGCGAATCTTAATGTTTTTTATTAACAAACACGTCACATAAGCAATTGGACGTCATTTACACCGACTTCACCAAAGCTTTTGATAGGCTCGATCATAATATACTACTGAGTAAACTTACAAGATTTGGTTTTTCAACAAATTTATTAAGTCTTCTAAAGTCCTGTCTCTCTAACAGAAAACAGTACGTTGAAATCAATGGTTTCAGGTCCCGTGAGTATGGTGCCACGTCAGGTGTGCCTCAAGGCTCTATTCTCGGCCCCTTGCTGCTTAATATCTTTATTGACGACATTGTCACTGTAATATCTATTAATTGTCTGTTATATTCTGACGACCTTAAATTATTTAAGGTTATTACTTCCCTGGATGATTGTGCTCTTCTTCAGAACAATCTGTCTAATCTTCTTAATTGGTGTTCTAGTAACAAACTAGATCTAAACGTATTTAAGTGTATTATTATGTCCTATTCCACTAAATTATCTCCAATAATATACGATTATAGGTTAGGCGGCTCTATTCTTCAACGACCTAGCACATTCAGAGACCTCGGCATAATTTTTGAAAAAGATCTGTCTTTTACCGCTCACGTAACTAAACTAGTGCCTGAAGCGTTGCATACATTGGGATTGTTAATAAGGACTAGCAAGGATTTCTCAAACACCGATACATTGAAAATTCTATACTTTGCTTTTGTCCGATCTAAAATTGAGTACGGATTTTTAGTATGGAGTCCTTATTATCAATGCCATATTAACAGCTTGGAAATGGTTGAAAGAAGGTTTCTGAAACTACTATGTTTCAAATCAGACACTGTGTATCCACCTCAAAATGGTCTTTTGGCAAGATTTGCGATGACAGCACTTGACGCGAGGCGGGAATGTTGTTCTCAAATATTTCTATATAAGCTTATGCACAATATGATTGACTGTCAAAACCTATTAGGCAAACTGAATTTTTATGTACCTCAATTGCATGCTCGAACATCCAAAAGCTTTTACCTCTCTATTCCGCAAACTAATCAAAATTCTCACCCCTGTTTTTAATGTGTACTAAATAAAACAACAACTGTGATAAATTTTATATATTTAACTGCACTCTTCTGTTTATTAAACATCGTCATGCTTGAGCCGCATCTTTATCTTTGTTTTTCTTATTTTTCATATATTGTTTCATATACCTAGGTATTAAATATGTATATGCGTATTTGTATTAAATTTGATTGTTACGTTTCTGAAATTTATTAATCTAATTAGAATGTGAACACTCACTGTACTCTCCTGCTCTGTAAATGGGTTTTCCTGTAGAGTAGTTGTAATAAATAAATAAATAAATAAATAACGTAATAATATTTCATCCTATTTAAGTTAAAAGTTTATACCTTGTTTCTGCTACCAATATTTTTCTTTAATAAAATTGTTTTTTAAGAGTGTTATTGCTTTAATTTAAATATATTAGTTGTAAAATTATGCCTGACTGAAGTATTATGAGCCGGGGCTCGTATATAATATCAATATATATATGTATTTACAAAGACTAGTCGGACTATTTCCTTTGATATTTTTATCCCTTGCATTTCGTTATTCTTATGCAAATATCCTATCAAGATACCTCTTGTGTAATGCAAAATATTACAATCACGACTCGGCAAAAAGGCTTCCATATAACGTTATCGAACAATATAGTATATCTTTTTTATCATGTTATAGCTAGCGAAGGATAATATCGTACAAACAAGGACTGAATATAAACATATAAACTTGGAGAAATAGTAACTTCGGTGTGCAACATAGGATTAGAATGCGGGAAAAATAGGGGTTCGTAAAGAACCTAATAAAATAAGGGAGTTATATTTCTACCGCGACACAGAATAGAAATGTGCTTATTCGTTTAATGCTTGAATATATGGCGTGGTTGATGATATCTGTACAAATTCTACAGCGCAGTCATTGTGTATAATTAAAACAGCTTATATTAAAATAGAAATCATACTTTCTGCTTTAGACAGATATATATTTTTTATTCAAATTTACGTATATTTCCTGATATACAGTCATGTGTATGAAAATATCAGCGCAAGGTTACCATAGTAACAAACTATTTAATATTTAATATTTATTTTGACATATTGAAATTCTAACTCAAATTATGGTAATTATACAGAAGTGATTAAGTCTTGAAAATGCTTACCAAATACATGCCACTTTCCTTATCAAATAATTTTCACTTCAAACTCCGGAGGTAGCTGATATTAATACCAGTAGATGCTACAACACTTTCTTTATACATATCATATATTAAACCATCATAGAACCTATTATTCATTACGATTTTCTTAATTTCCTTCAAATGTTTACAATTCCGATACAATTGTCGTCCATTGTAATATTTTTAATCGTGTGCCCTCTATATGAAACCACATGTACTTATTAGTGTACAGGGAGCTCCAAAAGTTAATTATGAATATTAACAACTAAATACGCTGTTATTTTGAAGACACCTAACCTAACTTAGCCTAACCTAACTGTCTACTTATTATGGTTAGGTTAGGTTCCTTCAAAATAACCGTATTTAGTTCAGTTAATATTCATAGTTAACTTTTGGAGGGCTCCGTATACTAATCAGTACATGTGGTTTCATATAGAGGGCACACTATTAAAAATATTACAATGGTATTGGAATGGTAAACAATTGAAGGAAATTAAGAAAATCGTAATAAATAATAGGTTTTATGACGGTTTAATATATGATATGTATAAAGGATGTGTTGTAGCATCTACTTGTATTAATATGAGCTATCTACGTAGTGTGAAGTGAAAATTATTTGATAAAGAAAATGACATGTGTTGCGCAAAAGTGGAAAATCCATTTTCTCGAAAACTATGTCCGAGCGGATGAAACTGAAGCCAGATTCGTGTTCAGCATCCTCGAAAATAGGAAAAATAGTAGGAAAAATTTGGTAAGCATTTTCAAGACTTCATCACTTCTGTATAATTATCCAAATTATAATTTCTTTTAAGAGTATCAAATATCCTAGGTTGGTGACATTGTGTCTATTCCGCATCTCAAGTGATCCCCAATTTTTATCAGTAAAAGAGTTACAAAACAACACTTGACAGACTGTGAATTAAAATATCAGTGATATTATAGTTTTGAAGCGAGAAATAGGAACTTCTTTCATATAAGTATATAAGTTAACAAACAGTTAATTAAGAAAATGTTTTATTTGTCGTTGTATTTTAGTTAATATAGGTCGAAGGATACATTGCTCCCAAAAAAAACGTTAATTAATATTAAGCATGTTAAATGCCGAAAGAACTTACAAGTT
Source organism: Rosalia funebris (assembly GCA_037954035.1). NCBI lineage: Eukaryota > Metazoa > Arthropoda > Insecta > Coleoptera > Cerambycidae > Rosalia > Rosalia funebris. The sequence goes on along the minus strand of JAZFAV010000034.1, from coordinate 12,729,123 downwards.
TATTGTAAAATGTATTGAAATGCTCTGCAAAACTGATTGCCTATGGAAAAAAAATTAGAAAGACAGAAGAAAATCGGGATGGAAAATGTAAAACTACCGCAACATAAGATAGACACATTGTTTGTCTCGCAAAAAAAAGTCCATTTATCACATCAACACAAATATAAAATGAAATAAACCTATCCGTTAGCACCTCTTCAATAAGAAGAAGGTTACTAAAAGTAGATTGATAATAAAGACGGCCCAAAAAGGTTAAACTACTAAATTGTAAAACAGATTGTTAAATTGAAGTTATCCTTTGTAAGCAAAATTCCGCAGCTACATCGGTCAAACCAATAGACGCATATCCAATAGAGTCTGCAAACACAACCTTGCTTTTCGCAAGGCTGAATCCAACCCAACACATTTCCAACCAACAGATTGGTTGAAAATACAATTACCAACAGATAGGACACAGACTGAACAGACCAAAATGCCCAAACAATCTCCACCATAAAAATTCACCATATCAGAACAATCAATGAAGTCATCGATAACGCCACAACAGCCAAAGACTACCTAACACATTATACACGATATACTGTGTCCACTGCTCGTTATTGATTATATCGGATACCATATAGATTGCCAAGAAGAGGAAACTTCAATACAAATTATATGCTAATGTGAAGTCAACGCTTCCAATTATTTGATGAGAAGAAACCAAAGGCTGATAGAGGGGCAAAATTTATATTTCGACCCTAATAATAAAAAAACATTAATTTGTCATTGAAAATTACTTTATCGTTTTTCAAAATAATCTCCTTCATGATCTATATACCAATGAAAATCGTTGTCCACGCAGTTTGTTTTTGACAGTCGAGAACAAAAAGAAGTCATTGGGCGTCAAATCAGGACTGTACGGCGGATGACCCATTAATTCGATGTTTTAAGTGTTCAAACGTTCGGTTGTTAGACGAGATGTGTGAGAGCTTGCATTGTCATGATGAAGAATGATCCGACGGTGTTTGTTTGTTTTTTTATTTCACCGAAGATTTCGGGCAAACAAATGGTTGTGTACCATTCAGAATTGACAGTTTTACGTTCCTCTAAAGACACTGTTGCCACATGACCAGTTTTTCGAAAAAAATAGGCGAGTATTTGTTTCGTAGTGTATCGAGTGCGAACAACTTTTATTGGATTTAATTCATCTTGAAACACCCATACAGTCGACCGCTGCTTACTTTCCGGCTCATAAGCATATATCCATGATTCGTCAACTGCTACAATGTTATATACATCTTTTGAAGTACCGCCATTGTATTTCTTGAACATTTGTTTGCACCAATCGACACGAGCATCTTTTTGAAATTTTATCAAATTATGTGGGATTCAACGAGAACAAACCTTTTTTACAGCTAAATGATCATGCAATATTTTATATATATTAGTCGAACTAATGCCTAAGGTTGCCTCAATTTCACAGTATGTCACATGACGATCTTGCTTTATCAGTTTTTGCACAGCATCAATGTTTTCTGGCACAATAAATTGATTTTAGGCGACCTTTACGACTTTCGTCGGTGAGCGAATGGCGGCCACGATTAAACTCGTTATACCAGCGCTTCACAGTGGCAAAGGATGGGACTTTACCGTCAAAAGTGGAAGTAAGTTGATCGATGCACTCTTGTCTTCATAATCCACGTCGAAAGTCGTAATAAATCATCGCACGAAGATGTTCACGAGTTAATTCCATTTTTAATCATTTAACCTTCTTCAGAAGGTTATGGTCAAAAATGTCCATTGGAAACGTCAGATGGCGTCTGACAATACTTGACAACACTTAGTGTTGCCAAGGCTCAAAATATAAACAGTGCCCCTCGTAGTTACAGGAAGACCTTCAGCTTTTTCAAGGCTATGAAATCGGACACAGAAAGTAAGGTACTCTATCAAAAAACCGCAGGAGTGAACACAGTACACCCCAAGAGGGTGGCGGTAACCTACATCCCATATGGTTAGATTATAGGTGTTATAGCTTATCTACTGTTTCTTTTATTATAAAAATGGATCCTTCTGCAGGAATGCTAAGAAGCTCTTAATCCTTTTTATCCTTCAAAAAGACCAAACTATTAAAAAATGTTTGGCGGGGATAATCTTGTACGAATCGAGCCTCACCTTGTGTGTACGTAGAACAAACACGAATAAACGATATTATTCGTAAATTCCGTTAAAAACCAACTATTTACCTAATGCTCAATCGGGACTAATTCCCGTTCGCAAAAACAGATTTACGGCTTCGATTTACGTCGCCCGCACATTTTTATTTCACATTGTTCACTACAGTCGGGATTCATATATTTTATTTTATGAGTTGCATATTTGCACCACGCAATAAAATAGACAATAGAGAAGCATGTACATAAACAAAATTATGCAAATAATGCCAGCAGATTCGGTAGCAATACTGACTAGGTTATATAGGGTGGTTCATAAAAAATAAAGAAGTTATTACGTTAATAAAAAATGCCACGATTTGTTGGGAGAAAATAGCTGTTATGATCAACAAAGTACATTAACGTGAAACCCCAGACCCATGGAAAGAGGATTAGGATTGTGAATGACCCATGGAATGAAATCAGGGTGGTCGACCTGACGTATTCTTTTGTGGAGGTCTTTGCAACAATAATTTGTACTGTGATCGTGAATAGAGGTCATTTAAAGAATAGAGGGAATAGAGGTCTCTCTCATAGAGACAGTTTCATATCTCTCCCTGAGCATGTGTATGTGTTTGTCTTTGTCTGGAAACCTTTTCCTTCTCAGCCTAAAGCTTTATGGCAAGGAAATCGATGTCTGTGTAGCTGCTTCAAAGTGCCATAAATGGCTTGCCATTCCCACTTTCCAGTGACATTTTGTATATATTGTCAATACTTTATCTAGAACGCAATAGTTTTATTTAGTTCTTTTAATCGCTTTTAACTCACTGTCGACTACTGCATCATACTACAAAACTTAATAAAATAAGATGAATTATATCTTATATTTTAAATAGATCAAGGTGTCAAAATGCATAATTGTTTATCCTCATCCGTTAAAGTAACATCTAAGGCTTTTAGACCGCTCAAATTAAAGCGAATAAAATTATCTAATAAAGCTTTATGATGAAATCACTGAAAAAAAATATTTATGTCAGTGGACCTTGTGGAAATCTTGAATAAATCTCAAGATCTGAATACTAGACACATGGAGCTTCAATTTGCTTTTTTTTAAATTACTCTTCGACTATTTTTCTCCAAATTACAGCCCTTTGAAAATCACCTAAAATTTACGATTTTTTACATCCCTTAAGTTTTAGGCCTAATGTATTTAGTTTGATTTAAATTCGATTTCGTTTTTGAGAAGCCCTACTAAAATAAAGTTCAATTCCAAATGTTTATAGATCTGCCTATTTCTGTACAGATGGCCATTTTCACTTCAATCCTAAAGCATATATGCCTTTGAGAGGTTTTTTCATGTTTTCATATGCTTGGCTCCACTGTGCGGCATATCTGTTCTCCAAAAAATCTCTCGTGTAAATCGATTTGACGATGTAGTATTGTCTTTCGTATATAAACAATATTTGTTGTGTGATACGAGTGAATATTTTATAACGTCATAATTGTAGAGAAAGCCTCGTAGATAAAACGATCTATCCAACCTAGTTAGAAGTCATTAACGGTTTTTCATTCGATATATGACCCTAGAAGCGACAAAGAAACGGTGTCATAATCTAAGACGCCTCATCTTGGTAACATGTACCGTTGGGAGATGAGTCAATGAAATGCTAACACGGTTTTCGAAGTGATTACTATTAATAACTATGTCAGTTCAGGCAGGGTACCTCTTAATCTAATTATCTAATGCGCCGCTTTCGGTTACGTCTATTTCACCGTCGGCAGATCAATTAAATTTTACCTAATATACCATCTCTTTTAGCCTACTATGGCTGGCCTGCAACAAAAGTTTTATCTCGCATTAGATATTAATTATTTTTACTTAAATTAACAAATTAACCTATAGTTTTTTTATTTAAAGTTTCTAAATTATTACAGAAGAATAAGAAAAACGTTACTTTAACGAATATATTTTATGGAGCCGCAAATAAAATACTATTATCATATCTTAATTGAAATCAAATTATTTTCTTCGCATCACTTTAATTAAATAAAGAGTCTTTCAATAAGGACGCTCGATTTTTAAACCTAAATAAAGCAAGTTGCGTGAGATATTCCGAAAAATCTCTTCAGGGAACCAAAAGGGAAATCATTTTCAGGGTATCAGTAGCAGAAGAATATAAAAAATGTTTCGAACAGTGGAAACCCATTGGGACAAGTTCATATCATCTAATGGACAGTACTTTGAAGGAGATTGATATTTTCAGGGCATTATTTTAAATTAAAAAAATTTAAATAAAATTTTTTTTTTTATAGCCCCTCGTATAATTCATATTTTGTATTGTCGGTACATACATTTTCTGTCCTCTTATTAAATATTAACCCTTTGTTTCCAGTACCTTGATAAATTTAGAGAGTCATATTTTTTAAGACATTTTCGTATTTCTGAGAAAAAAATTAGCTTAAAATATTTTTTTCAAAGTTTTCTCGATTTTTTTTTTACTAAAATTTTGAGGTGGTACTTAAAAGTATCATCAGGTTATAAGAGACCCAAAATGAGTTAGTTTTTTGTTTAGGACTTATAAGTTAGTTTAGTGCTTTTAACTAATAAAATTTCATTTTTGTATTTTGTATACCTATAAGTACTTTATCACTTATTTAAGATTACATAAACAAAAAATATGAAGAGAGGCCTAAAAATGTAGTAATATTTAAACCTAGCTTGTATTTATATCATGGTAAATCATCATAGAATTTTCTTTTTCATTACTGAATAAATATACATTACATGCCATGCACTTGGAATGAGGCTTTGACTGAATATTATTCTGACTACATTGTTCACATCGGCCACGGTTCTCTACATATTGTAGCTAGTGTACACCCCTGTTTGATAACATCATTTAGCAATGAATAGGCACTTTTTCTTTGTTTTATAGTTGTCTGACTATCAGAACGTCTTCTCTTTTCTGCACATTTGCTCCTGGAGCCTTTCAAATTATTGTATGTCATAAGTTCAAATGCCACATTTCTTCTAAATTCTAAGATAAAATATTCGTAAAAAGTTGGCAGTATACAACATAAGCGTTGACAAATGTTATATCCAGTAAACCCCAAAAAAATGTATGCCACCACATCTTTGCTCGGCGCGCTAGTCCATAACAAACACGCAGCCTATCTGCACGATCTACACCACTCATGTGGGTATTGTAATCATCAACAATTACCAGACAAGAAAATTCTATTGAAGTCCCATCCTTCTGGGTTCGTTTTGCTGAAGTTTCCTGATTTCCATGAAAGAGTACTAAATTTACTATCTTATTGCCCCACCATTTGAAGAAACCTATATCTAATGAACTAAATCTGTAATCATACTCTCCTCTATTCAAGGCTTTGTCAATTTTAAGATTCTTTGGTAAAAACATTTTTACCTTTAAATGCAATCATTGATTCATCAAGACTCAACCTTCTTGTTCCTCTGTAATACGTTTCAAAAGTTGTGTTCAACTTGTCAATCATTGGCCTTCGCTTGTATAACTTATCTCAATTTTCAGGAGTTAATTTTGAGTGATCGTTTACGTGTAAATTTGAAAGTATTTTATCAAAACGGTCTCTCGGAATTGCATTTGAAACTAAAGGAATATCTAAATCGGGATAACTGCTCCAATAATGCTTCCAGGAAGATAATTTGTGATAACCCATAAACTGGTTTATGCCAATAAAGGCCAAGAGCGCCTCTTTTTTTCAGGTTTAAAGTTCTTTCCCTTTGCGTGGCATACAGATTACTTTAATAAACCAAATCTTCTAATATGAGTTCCATAAAAACAAGGAAAACATCTGTTGCATATAGCACTGCGAATAGTGGTCTTCTACGGGTCCTTCTTCGTACTTATATGAGGGAAGGTCAATAAACAAGTCACATTTTTTCCACTTTCTATTATTTTTCACTACTGTGTCTTCTACTTTTGATTCAATAATTTCTTCAGTTGTCCCCATTTCGTTGGTTCCTCTTCCTTCACTTTCTAGGATTTTTATTCGGGGACATAATCCTGTGTACCATCTAGAACATATCCTTCATCGTCCTCACTCTCTTTATCGGTTATAGCATTATTATCAATCAACATCATTTCGAATTCAGTGCAAGCCCTTTCCGCTTCTGGAAGAAGTTCTGCATCAGTTAGAGGCCGTTCTCGTTATTAACTGATATCTTAAAACCTATTAGAAGGAAACAAAGAACGCCCTGTACACATTTACTTGAAAAATGTTGATAGATAATAGATACTGATGAGTAACCCCCGTAATATTACGTTTATATACAAAAAAGGTACGCACATAGCCTAAGGGTACTTTTAAGTGACAAACCTAAATAAATCATAAAAAAGAAAACGGTTTTGTAAAAATATTGAATCTGAGAGAATTTTATTAAAAAAATGATGCGCACATGTAATAAAAGAAATAAAACGTATTTAGCATAAATAATAATCAGTCACAAAGACAAAACAAGAAGCTACGACCATCCACATTGTTTACTGCAACACATATGATCTATATAACCAAGCAAAATTATATTTCAACGCCTACCGCATTCTTATAGAATCCGATTATAGACACTACATTCCTTTAACGTATCACCAGGCTAAATGCTCGCTAATATGTTCTTGTATAGAAATATATCCTCTCAAACACTACGGTACTTATAAGAACCGTCAGGCGATAAAGGGTTAACCTGTCTGGACAGCTGTGGACAGTACTTTAAATAAATTCAGCTCGTCAGGAATAGGAACAACTCTCAAAACTGCGATATCGGACCGCCAACGAGGTGCGCAGTAGATAGCCTGGACTTTAGTCAGTCGCATTGAGACCTTTGCAGAGCGAATATCGATGAATATATATTGAATGTGAAAGTACACATCTGGTTCGATCTGGCCGCGCGTAAAGTGCATCTTTGCCTGCTGAATGCTGCCTCACTCTTTCTTCTACGCATACATAGAAAATCTCACAATTTTTCCTATTTTTGATAATCAGTATATAAGATGTACAGTTTTTCGGTTAAAACGCTGGGGTACGTTAATTCCATAATGAAAAAAGAACACATATAATCCAAACAAAACATTGTTTTCATCTAGTGAGATTTCAGAAAAATATTTCATCTACGTTCTATTCTAGTACAAATACTCTTGCTCACATAGTACAATCATTTATTTTCTTGTTATCTCGATTCGAAATTTGCGAATGCGTCTTAAAAGGCCGTTGTAAATTATTAGAAGACTAAGTTTGATATACATTTGATATACATGTGTAGACTTCTGTAAAATACTTTCTGACGATATAGTCTTATATTACGGCGATAAATGGTCGTTATCTCGTTTTATGGATAAATAAGGTTTTTATTCGCACTTTGAGTTGCCTTTGGCTGCCAGGATCGTTTACTAAAGCAAGTAATTTACCAACACGTCTGCCTCATCTCTGCGCCTAAAAACTTAATAGCCAATTAGTTATCAATTGAGGTTTTAAGATGATAGTTGCAAAAGGATTATTAACGAACGTAAATTAAAGTCTTATGGTTTTCATGATAAAGATATAACATTATTTGAATCGTATCCGAACAAGAAACAACCGAAAGTAGACACTTGTGAAATGTATTCAAAATTCGCTTGTGTAATATCAGGTGTACCCCAGGGGTCAATTTTAGGACCATTATGATTTATCGTTTATACTGCTGGCATATAATGGTGTTAAGCATCCTTCCAATCATTTTCTCACGATCCGAAATTAGTTTATCCATTATATTCTAAGGATGTTCAGATTGCTACTGAGGATATGTAGGAAGATACTCATTAGATTGAAAAATACTCTACCAAACATAATTTAAAGTTGAACACTGGCAAGGATAATGCTCTTATATTCTCTTGTAAGCTGTTAAAAGCGTTTGTTGGCACCAGCTTTCGACTCATCATTAAAAACCCATCTCTAAATATTGTAGCAACTACTAAAAAATGAGTAGTTTTTCTGAACTTTTATATGCAAACATTCAAACATAAGTAACTTTAAAGTGTGAAAAAAATTAAAAAGGATTTAATTGAAAAATTAATCCTGAAAAATTAATTTTCAAGATGTATTTGAATTAATTTTATCGTGTGTTATCGATAAAACATTGCAAATCGATTTTCAACGTTGTTGTAATGTCGTGCCAATCAAGCCGGGTGCACTTGCTTTTTAAGCGACATATAACGGGGTTATGAAGCAAAATTTTGGGAACTCATTTTTTATTCTTTAAGAAAAATACATAAGAGTGACGTGATGGAATCAAAATATACCACTGGCAAAAATATACGTACCATCAGGCATAAATTAATTTTTGAGTTCTCATGCTCTTGGTCTAAAAACTGCCACGCCCTCTATCGATCAAGAGTATAATTAGCTTTAAAAATAATTTATTGTTGTTTACATTTGTAGAAATATATCGAGAGTGTCTCATTATAGTCTTCCTTAATGGTACAAGTCCAAAACTCATCTTATATAATATTTTACGTCTATATTCGTCATGTTCTTCAATTAGATTTGGAACAATATGAAGCAATAGCGAAATTTTAATGGTTAGTGAAAGGCAGTAAGGATAAGGTATGTCTGTTTTGAAGAAAAGAGGTCGATGGAAATACATTCTCAAAAATAAACTCCAAAAAACACCAAAATCTGTTGGGAGGAAAATAATGCCTATAATTTTTTACAGTAGATAAAGACGAATCTACAAAATTAATAGGTAACCATATAAGCTGCAAGAACACTGTAGTATTGTAATCTGAGGTGTCGGACTGGGCCCACTATTGGGGGTATCGTTTGTCCTAGTGTCTATCTGTAACCTTCCCCACCGCAGTCTGAAGCTTTAGGGAAAGGAGGCCAGTTTCACTGAACTTGTAAAAAACCTTATTTTATACATAAACTTATGGATAAGGACAAAGTTCCACGTCGTTGGAACATATCAGCAAAAGCGATTGCTTCTTCCGCAAAGATAGTTAACCACTGATTTACATGCCTTTTCCATCTATATTCTGCTCCCTGGAAGCCTCCTTTTTGGATTTGGGGAGTTGTGTAATCCATGCGGTGTGTTTTATAAAGTTAACCCCCTGCTCTTTATTTGACTCGAGGACGATTAAATTCCTAAGAAAACTTACACAAAAGTTAACGCCACTGTGAAGTGTGTTCAAACATTTTTCAAAATCTCCGAAACATATTATCTGGATTTTAAACATTAATTTATCAAATAGGTTTTACTAGAAAATAATCTTCCGATCGAAGTTCCACAAAAGTACCTTTTTTTATGTAAAAAACTTCGTATAAAAACTTCCTGTAAAAAAATTTAAAAGTATAAAAATGTTAATAAAACTGAATAAAATCCATAATTTCATGTTAAATCGTTTTTGAATACTCATTTCTAGCTCCTTATAAATTTACTCTAAGTCAATGTGTGTAAGAGACACTGTATTTAAGTGATACTGTATTAAGGGGGCTGCACACCTTCCGTTTATCTACGCAGTTTATCAGGTGTGACGTCATGTCTGAGCGCTGATCTTCACAGTTTAGACCAGTATTTACGCAGATGCAAAAGCTGTGCATTTGGATCCTCTTTTGCAACGATAATCTGCGCAGTTTATGCAGTTTATCGTACACTTTGTTTAGTTGACGTCCTGCTTATGTACATGATGACCACGACTCCAAAAAAGATTAGAAAAATAGGAGGCCGTGGATAAAATAAGAGTCTCGAGTCACTACTTCATAATTTCTTCTTTATCTATATTTAATATACTATTCGAAGTCTTTTCGGTATAAAAAGGCGTGCGACACTAGTTTCGACTAATCTCATATCTTTGTATATACAGGCTGTCTCCTAAAAAACGCTGTAAGCCATAACTCCGTTATCTATAATCTAATTTAAAAAAACAGAAAATCAAATGAAATGGCTCTAAATACACTCTAGAGTGAGCATACCGCAGTGTTTTTAAACTTTTTTAACAAATGGACTTTTGTGAAACATTTGTCACAGAAAAATGGTGAAAACATTCGCCGATACCGCAATAGGCTCCCGGTCGCTTAATTGATGACAAACGTATTTTGACTAATCATCTGTGCCGTGGAAAACAAAAAAAAAAATACAACAAAGCGAATAAAGCCCAGAACAGAATTAGAATTTAATTATAAAGGAAACATTACATAAAGATCAATTAAAAACAATTTGATTAAATACATGCAAAGATAAACACGAAACTATATTAAACAATGTTAAACAGCATTAAACACGAAATATATTAAACGAAGTGCAACAAAGTTTAACTCAAAACAACTAAAGAAACAAATTAGCAAGTCAAATTGGTTACCGGCACAATCAAGACATACCTGGCATCTTCTGAATACTGCATTGGTCGCATTCAATATAAAATTGGGGGTTATTTCGCGACACGCACATATAATTCTTTGTCTCAGAATTTCTTAATTTTCTGGTCGGGTTAAATAGACATGATCTTGAAGATAACCCACAACCAAAAATCAAGTGGAGTAAGATCTGGAGAACGGGCAAGCCACCGAATCGGTCCATAAGTTCCTATCCATCTTTCATTAAATGTGGTGTTTAACCAATTAGTATTCATTCTGGCATTATGAGGGGTAGCCCCATCTTACTAGAAATAAATTCTATTGAGTTCTGCAATACGTAGTTCATCTAAAAAATTCTGAAGTTGTTCTGTCAGTATTTGATAATGTTTTTCTTGATTTAGGGTGCCGTCTATGAAAAATGGTCCAATCAATCTATTACCCAAAATGTCACACCACACATTAATACTAAACCTTCCCTGAAAATTAGTTTCGACGATAATCCTTGGGTTTTCTTGGCTCCAATGTTATTGGATATTTCTATTAAAAATACCATTGACACTAAATGTACATTCGTCTGACCAAATAATCTTAGTGTGGAAAAGTGGGTCTCGTCGCACTGAATTTAAATACAAATGGCAAAATTGTTGTCATCGTTCTCTATCGTTTTCCTCTAATGCCTGTACTTTTTGAGGTATGTATGGCTTAAATTTGTACTTTTTCAATATTGAATTCACAGTTCGTTTTGAAGCTCCAATATTATTTGAAATTTCCCGAATGGAGGTTCTTGGGTTTTCTTCAACATTAAGAAGAACATTGAATTCCGTGTTTTCATTAAATTCGCGTTCTTCTCGTTTCGGTTTCTTAAATGCCCCATAGTTTCTTAAATTTTCTTCAAATCTTCCAAACTTACGTGGTTCTTGAACTTCTCTATGAGGAAACCGCTCTCCATATAGGCGGACTGCTACACCACGATTCTGATTACATTGAAAGTATACCTGAATCATATCCGTCAATATTTGATTATTATCCATACTGCACTGTTGACTAATTTCGCAAAAAATAACTTACTGTAATGATACTATGACACGCAAAAGCAAAATAATGTAAAAAAACTGGGATGTGGAAGTTGAAATGACATTTACTCGATTTGTTGTATTATTTTTTGTTTTCCACGGCACAGATGATTAGTCAAAATACGTTTGTCATCAATTAAGCGACCGGGCGCCTATTGCGGTATCGGCGAATATTTTCACCATTTTTCTGTGACAAATGTTTCACAAAAGTCTATTTGTTATACATTGTTGGATTCAGAAAAGAAATCTGCACAATAGTAAATAAAAAAGAAACTATATTGCCATTTGAATAAAAAAAGTATTCTATCGCTTTTCAAAAAAGACAAAAAAAGTTTAAAAGCACTGCGGTATGCTCACTCTAGAGTGTATTTAGAGCCATTTCATTTAATTTTTGTTTTTTAAAATCAGATTATAAATAACGGAGTCATGGCTTGCGGCGTTTTTTAGGAGACAGCCTGTATATTCATTGGAACAAAATAAACATATACGTCTGCATAATAGTACTTAAGGCGTTCATAGTTTGGATGCTTAGATGAAATACAAACTTACTTAAATACTTAACAAAACAGAATATATAATAAATTCACTTATTTTTGTAACATCAATATAGAGGTTATTCAACAAAAAAGATGCGTTCTTGGCGTTTATACCAATCTTTGCACTAACGTTCACGGAGTATTTTCCTTCTTCTTCTAACAACACAACTTCCATTATACAACAAACTGCGACTCTTCTTTTTCTGTCACCCATTTTATTTATTTTTAACATTTTTTTGAACCAAACCTGTCGAAAGTGAGGAGAGAACTGAAGAAAAATCGGACGGAACCGAGGCGAAAACTGAACGTAGTCTACACATCTTCAGTTCGGATAGATGTACAGATTTTCGTACAATTATTTACGACGGATAACTGCACAGATAAACTGAAGATGTGTAGCCTCCTTTAGATAGCATTTAAAGTAACGCGTTTTAATAAATTGTTTTAGTATGCCAAAATGGAAAAAATCAGCTTTATTATCTTACAAAACGTACTAGTCACCCGCTAAAATAATCCCAATGAGACAAATACATATCGTGAGCGAATTAAACAATTTTATCCGGGAGGCTACAAATTTGCAACCAATTATAACAGGCCATTTAGCTTTATTGCACAGTTCTGGCCCAATTAGGATTTACCTTTTCCAACCAATAGTTTAATTAAAATCACTAATTAACAGTAAATTAGAGCGACTGTCTTTGATGATACTGTGACATTGTACGAGGTAGTGTCTGTCGCTCCAAGCTGGAATGAAAATTTATTGTTGCGTGAATATAAATGCCACCTGGGTATTACGCAAAATAGGATTAAAACGAGAGCAACTTATTTATTCTGGGTTTATTCATTCAATTATAAGGATTTGGTGATGGCAATGCGTTCGTTAAAATATATCGTTGATCGATAACATTTAAGACTTAAGATTGGGAATGGAAATGCTGATGGGGAGAGACAAAATAGGGAAGTAAAGACGACCAGCCACGTTTAACATCACTGAAAGATGATAGTGCGGGATAATTGGATGCAATGATATAAAAAAGTATATACAGGGTGTCCGCAAACCTCACCGATAACACTTGACTGTATATTCACGATGATACTCGTAAATAAATACGATCTACGAAAAAGTATTTAATAAAAAATTTTTGTTTCCTCCAGTTATAGGTCTCCAAAGTTGTCCAAAAAAAAATGTATTTAATTAATAACTCCATAACCCCTTTACCGATCGCATTAAACTATAGGAGAAATTATAGGACCATTAGGGCCTATAATTTCTAAGAATATTAGTCAAACCGATATACTGGGTGATAGTTTTCTTGGAGTACCTGTCGACGTACTTGCTACCTCTTTTAATGATCAGAACTTTTACCGTAGTGGTAATTTTTTTAACGGGTAGCAACAGTAAAAAGGATATTTTATTATTAAAACAAATGTCTCTTGCGAAAATCACCTGGCCGGCTAGAGTTGTGCTATTATGTGCAAATCCAGTTAATTCTACCTGCGCCTGCGCTTGCTACCAGCTATGAATGGCAATCAAATCTCTGGAACAGTCGGAATGGGAGCTGCTATTTGTTAGTACTGTTCATTTTTTGGAGCAATCGCAGTGTGTCACTGCTCCGTATAAAGGGCAGTTTTGTCTACCTCTAGATGATTTACATTATGGTATATGGGTTTGGGCCTCATCAGCCACTGATCGCATGGGTAGTCTCTTGGCGATCCCCTCTTATCCAGGTCATTATCCAAAAATTCTATCCCATAAAAGGAGCAATTTAGGCACGTCCCCCGCCTTAAGCCTCGCCTCCTCTAGGATAACAGGGGTCCCTAATATAAGGTACCTCTTCTCCTGCAGTACGGGGCAGGTGTAAAGAAGATGAATCGAGGTTTCCTCGTCTTCTTTACAGTATCTGCAGGCCGGACTGTCAGTCAGCCTCAGCTTGTACTTATATGCATTCAGAGTACTACGGTGGCCCGTTATGATTACCACCAGGGTTCTGGCTTTCTGCCTGTTCAATTTAATGAATTCTTAAGCCCATCTCTCAATCTCTGAGTATTCGATGAAGAGTTTGGTTATTCGACAACCCGTTACTCCTCTCCATCTTTTATTGTGCTGGTCTCTCGCCCAGCCATTGATGCGGTCTCTGATCAGATTCCGACTTATTCCCACTGCAGGTTCTGGTCCATAGAGGTTTTCCCTGGTCCCTAGTCTGGCAAGGTCATCTGCAATTAGATTTCCCTTAATGTCATTATGCCCAGGTATCCGTAAGAGTTCCACCGGTCCCTTCTCTGCTAAGTGGTTCAATGCTTCATAGCAATTATAAACCAGCTTCGACTTTGTCGTTGCTGAATTCAGGGCTGCCAACGCCGCCCTGCTATCCGAGCAGATACATACCTTCTCCTGGGTCCGATTTTGGTCGGCCCCCAGAATGCATCGTATGTAATTGCAACTAGCTCGGCCTGGAGTGCGGTAGTGTATTTGTCTAGGGGAAAGGTTTTACCTATCCCATCGCGTCGCCTATACACCCCCGCATGATGATTTAAAAGCAAATTTAAATTAATTAACACTAACTCTGTTCGATGCGACACAAAATTGAATGTTAAAATTAAGTTAGAACTTGATTTAAAATTTTATTATGATCATCTTGTGGTCCACTGTCGAAAAACCCACTGTAAACTATAAAAAATGAAAATAAATTGGAATACATCGATAAATTTTGAAATTGATATTGAACATCCACATAAACCAACAAGGAAAGACTTATGTTGAGAACGAGAATTATGTTGATGCCCCGATAGAATTTTACTAAATCGTGGTAAATAGACTATCATAGAATAGTAGAAAGAGGATCCATTATTTATAGAAAACAATCAACAAGTAGAACCGTAGATTCTAAAGAAAGAAAGTACTGAGGGGAAAGGAAACTGAGTCAGGCTGACACAATGTTTCAAACTACACCTAAATGAATAACTATATTGGAATGGGACTTTTTTACAGTGTATCTAAAAATTACTCGGATGCGGAGTGCTAAATGAAATTTTTATAAAACATTAAAATGTAATTTATTTCGTGAATTTCATATTTTCGGAAAATTAGTTTTAGTATACCCCAAGAAATAACAGTAAATATGATTTCTTTTACAGATATTAATTATAACTAATAACGATTTTATCGGGTAAAAATCCCGGTTTTAAAAAATTAGTAGTCTAATTAGTAAACGTATTAGAGCACCCTAACTACTGGTTATTACTTGTGGAATAATATCAAGGAAGATGGTCTAAAGTGGATTATACTTTTTGTTCTAATTTATTGCTAGCAATCTCTTTTTTTTTGTTCTTAATTTCATTGAATTTGTTAGATTTGACTAAATTGTTTCATAATTACTTCCATTCTTAAATCAAAATTGATACCAGAACACTGCATGATTTCTGTAAATTGTCGACAGTAGGTACTGATCCCACCATTAAATACAAGGTGCTCTGAAATGTTTTCCTCGTTTATTTGTTGAACTTCTTGGAAATTGGTAGTATACACCACACCTTGGAAATTCAGTTGCAATGGATCACTTTATCGGTGAGCAACGTGCCATGTGTGGCAGAAGCTTTTACGAGAACTATCGTTCTCTCATAATAGTTCAACGCGTGTATCGAATGCGCTACCTCCTTCACAACATTAATCAGGATCATTCAGCAAAATTAATCAAAACCGTAGGTCATTAATTGACCGCCCAGAAATCCCGATTTAACGCCGGTGGATTTCTTATAGGCTTATTTGAAATCTAAGGTGTACACTGATGTTCCTAGGACTTTTCTTCAGTTAAAAACCAGAGTTTTCCTCAGAACGCAAGGAAATTCAGAGAATTGGACCAGCATAATAAATAAAAAATAGTGAGTGTAAATATTTTTTACAGAGTTTTATTCAGAATTGTTATAAGAATGTAGTAATATTGAATTAACTTATTCATTGCTTTGTTTATTACATAATAACTAAACAATAATAACAAAGCTATATTTTACAGTAAATATAATGCATTATACACTGTTATTGCAAAAATGACAAATATTGTTAAATTAAGTCGTTGCTACACAAAATCTGACGAAAGCCCCTTTGGACAAACCATGCTAATATTGACAAATAAAATATAAGTAATGTATTTGACTTTGTAATTATATGGTAGACTAAACATCCGTCAATTCAATTCAAGAAAGTTTAATAAAGAAAAAACAAAAAAAATAATATTTTTAGGCCTTAAATTCAGATACCATTTAATTAATTCAATTATATTTATAAAGATAATTGTTTATTAATTTAATTTATTTTCTTATAGTTTAATTAGTGGAAGTAATTCTTGTTAGAATTTTTATATATCATGTCTTTCAAGATAAATAAAGGGTGGGCCAACAATAATGCACGATGTTAATTGTGAGTCACACCTTAACGTCAAGTTTTTTGCCCAACTTAATATGACATTTCTTAGTTTCAGTGTTTGACAAATTCAACCATGGAAAGGTACACAATTTAGCAGCGCGTTAAGATTGTTGAAGCATTTTACGAAAATGGGCGTTCAAATCAAAATGCATTTCGTGCACTTCGTGACTTTTTTGGTCAGCATAATCGACCAAATGTGTCCACAATCGGGAGAATTGTACGCAAATTTCAGCAAACCGGGTCTGTAGGAAATGTGAAAACACCTGTGCATGCTCGCTCAGTTCGTTCTGCGGAGAACATTGCTGTTGTTCGCGATAGTGTAGCAGAAGAGCCGTCAACCTCGACTCGTCGTCGTGCCCAACAATTGAACATCTTACGAACATCACTGATGCGAATTTTAAAGATTTGAATTTACAGGCTTACAAGGTTCAATTGACTCAAGAGCTGAAGCCTACTGACCATTTCAAACGTCGTCAATACGCCGAATGGTTGGTTGAACAGACAGAAGTGAATGGTGACTTTACAAAGAAAATCATCTTCAGCGACGAGGCACACTTTCACCTCAGTGGATTCGTTAACAAGCAGAATTGCCGCATTTGGGCAAATGAGAATCCACGAGTGATTGTTGAAAAGCCGATGCATCCACAAAGAGTGACTGTTTGGTGCGGTTTATGGGCTGGCGGCGTCATCGGGCCGTACTTCTTCGAAAATGAGGTCGGCCAAGCAGTTACCGTGAATGGTGTTCGCTATCGCGAGATGATAACGGACTTCTTGTGGCCAGAAATTGAGGATATGGACCTGGACGATATGTGGTTCCAACAGGATGGTGCCACTTGCCACACAGCCAACGAAACAATGGCACTTTTGCGCGAGAAATTCAATGGCCGTGTTATCTCACGTCGTGGCGATGTTAATTGGCCGCCACGATCATGTGATTTGACACCGTTGGACTTCTTTCTTTGGGGATATTTAAAAGAAAAAGTGTACGTCAATAAGCCAAGAACAATTCAAGAGCTAAAGGATGAGATAATTCGGCACATTAACGACATTGAATCTCAATTATGTCTCAGAGTCATTGAAAATATGGACCATCGGATAGAGGTATGCCACCGAAGCCGTGGCGAGCATTTGGCCGATATTTTGTTTCGCACATAATTGTCATAGATCCTTCTCTCATAATAAAAAATATTAAGATAATTCTGTGAAAACTTTTTGTTTTATTTACAATTAACATCGTGCGTTTTAGTTGGACCACCTTTTATAAAAATGCAATTACATTTATCATTACCACAACGATTTGTTTTACGACCGGTCTATGATCAGTAACCAAATTTGACAAAATTCAAATAGTTATAAAACACAAGCATTGAAATTTTGGCGCAAATTAAGAAATCGTCCCGTATATCAAGACGGAAAACTGATGAACATTTTTATTAGCCATTCCTGACTCTGACCAACAAAACTCTGAGTTTGTGCAACTCGTCATGGATCATCCAGTATATGTATGTATATTTCAAGTTGGCAACTGTCTATATGTTTTAGTTACATATAGATAGTTGTACTCGAATGACCTATAGCCTTTTATAAAAGTCATGTTAGCTTGCGATTATCTTAACTTTTTCTACTTTTCAGAAAATTAAACCAAATGTGATTTAAAGAAAAACATAAAGAGACACAGAACACACCAAACAATTTAGACAATCCCTCAAATTCAAAGCCGAATGTGTCTAGGTGAGGGATACACAGTGGCGGACTAAATGGGGCAGAGGGGGCGGTAGCAGAGAATTTATATAAAGCGTTGCAGAAAACGTACGTTACAGAATGAAAACCAGTTGTCTGCTGGACACAATTGTTCTAACTTAAATGGATTTTGATACCTGCGCCATCTACACATGTAGTGCAGGCAGTGAAGAGCCTATTTCCCCAGTCAATTTAGCTCAAAAAATAGGGGTAAGCTTACAAAATGTAAGCCAATGTGTACAAATACTACGGTATCAACGCCAGAAAAATTGTTCTTCTTGGTTCCCAAAGAGGAAAGAATGCGGAAGAAATGGTGCGTAGCAATGAAAAGGGACGAAAAGAAAAATATAAATCAATCAAGTTCGACGCCGCTATATTGTTGCGAGGATCATTTTATTGTCAGTACCTAATAACATTTATTTGTTTTAGATGTATTTGTACATAACCCCACTTTCACGTTGTATGCTGTTTTCATATTACTTGCCGCATGGAATATTTAGAAAATGTTTGTTTTGGAGGTCATTAGATATAGATACTTAAATAAGATTTACATTTGAATCTTATTTACAGTTGGAGGAAGACATGGAAAATTACTGGCAATACAGACTGGCTGGAAATGTACAGAGGTTAAGTTTGAAAAAGGGCATTCTACCTCATATTTTCAGCTGCCAGAGAGAACCAGTACCTGAGCGACAAACTGGGGTGAAACGCAGATGGCTGCAAATTATTCAGCAGGCAGAAAGTGAACTAGTTGCCTCCAGTTCAACGGTTTGCGACTCTGAGTTGCCTAGTACGTCAGCTTTTCTTGATCTTCCAGAGGAACCTCCCTCGAATGTTTGTGAGAGTTCAAGTCAAGATAAAAAAAATAAAATTTTCAGATAAACATGCATTAAAATATGAAATGGTAAATATAGATATAGTAACCTTGCAGTTTTAATTCCTCAATTTCAATACCCATAAATTGTGAATTTTCCCCTAGAAAGGAAAACATGGTCAAAGGAATCCATCTTTGGCAAGTTATCAGATTGTCCTTGCACAAATCCACTGTCTGTTGCCATAGTCTACACACAATTGTTCAATATTAATAATAATAAATAGATTCGCACACCGAAAAAGGAATATTTAACGAAATTACACTAAACGCCCATCTATCTCTCAACAAAATAATATACAGTGACGTCACGCGACATCCATTTGCATTTCTTGTGTTTACGCACGCCGATAATAATTTCAAATTTCATTTATTTATTTTGTGTCTATTATTGCACAAAAAGTGGTAAATTTAACGCTGTATGGCTTTAATGACCTATAGAATGTTTCGACAACATAATTAAAAATCATGCAAATTTCCTATTACTAGATGGTAGAGTACACACTTTATAAATACTTTTTTTTTGTTAGCCAATTCATCTACATTATTCATATTTACAAAATGTACAATACAAATACATGAATTTCTGAGCAGACCGGAGGCCTCGTTTAGTTTTGTCGCCCTGGGCCCTACGGGTTCAGTCCGCCACTGGGTATACACATTGAAGAAACGCGAACACTCATCCCCCACGGACACTCCCAGTGCCAGCGCTCGGAATCGAACCAAGATCACAAGTAGCAACTAACCAACCCGGGTACTGTGACGGAAATATAAGACTGTTTATCGTAGCTGAAAATACTGTTTTTCTTTAGCACGAAAAGCAAAAGAGAAACACAAATAGTCGTTTAAACATAAAACTAAACTATTACAAAGATAAACGAAAATTGCCAGTATCAGAATCTTTTTTTTTTTTTGTTTATTAATAGCACTTTGATATTTCATAAGGCATATTTCTTTAAATGTGTTGAAAGCCGTTCTTAACACATGATGAAACAATGTCAGACACATAAAAACTGTCTTACGATGTTATCAACCATAACGAGGTGATAGTGAATAAGATAGTAGGTAAGATGGTACCCTACATTGCTGCAAAAAAAATATATCTAAAACCTTCTACTTATACTCTCAATTCATTTGCGATAGCGATCATCTGTGTCAAACATGAATATTAAAATCAAGGTGAGAGAGAAAGTCTTTCACTGAACTTGAATTGCCTGTTACCATCAAATATAAATAATACCAAGTGAATATTTTATCGTATTTTTTTTACGAAATATATTAGAAATTTCACTTCACATTCGTTTTCTCGATGTTTTTTTTACCTGAATGTTTTAAACAAATAAGATGTTTTTTGGTGGGAATTATTACACTGGGGGAAAGGCAAACTGAAAAGGTTTACATAAAGAATTGAACGAGAGCAAAGGCAGAGCGATTTCCACAAACGTGGAATGGTTAATACCAAATAAAAATACTTTTGAGGGTCAACAAACGTACGTAAAACGCCACACGGAGGTAATCTTGTATTCCGCCAATACTAGTTGTATATTACAACTTGCATTAGCCTACAGAATATCAATAATAAAGGGTATTTCAATAAGAACGCTCGATTTTCTAACGTAAATAAAACAAGTTGTGTGAGATTTTTTTTTTATTGGAAAGGATATTTTATGGCATTAAGTATGGAATATAGCGTCGTTCAAATGTCTGCCGCGGCTGTGCTTGGTGGCACGTATTCGGGAGGTCCATTTTTCGGTGACTTTCGATGGCGTTAGTTGTTAACTTTGAGGGCATCAATTGTTTGCGGTTTATTCGCATAGACAAGCAAGGGAAGAAGTCTAAAGGCGTTAAATCGCACGATCTCAGAATTCATCGCAGAATGTCCATCGTGACATGCGCTGTGTGGCATGTAGCGCCATCCCGTTGGAACCACATGTCATCGGTATCCATATAATCCAGTTTAGACCACAAGAAATTGCTTATCATCGACCTGTAGCGCTCGTCGCTGACGGTTATGGCAATACCAGTTTCGTTTTGGAAGAAGTACGGATCGATGATTCCACCAGGCCAAAATCCGCATCAAACAGTGACATTCTCGGGATGCATTTGGTGCTGGTGTATCTCGTCTGGATTGGTATCGTCCCAAATCCGACAATATTGCTCACATATGCATTCATTAAAAAATGGGCCTCGTCGCTAAAGATGATATTCTTGGCGAAATTTGGGTTAACTTCCAACTGCTCCGGAGCCCAATCAGCCAACACACGGCGTTGTCTATGGTCGTTTACCTAAAATTCCTGGGTCAGTTGGATTTTATACGGGTGCAGACTCAAATGCTGACGCAAAATTCGCCAATTTTAACTCGCAGTACGGCTGAGTTCTTGTGAACGACGAGAAATTGACTGCCTCGGATTTTCCCGTACACTCTCGTGCACAGCAGCGATGTTTTCAGCAGACCTTACGTTTAAGTGACATAGGGTTGTTGGCTGATTATTTATCAAACCGATTAACTCGATTTGGCCACCAAACGTCGAATAGTCGACTCAGCGGGACGGTTGTGGCGAGGATAAAAATTACGTTATGAACGTTTCTCGAACGGAACACTGATTTTGAAAATAAAATGTGATGATTTGCACACATTGAACCTTCCGTGATGATTTGCCATACACTACTGAACAATTCACAATAAATTTAACAGATATCGATTTAACAACACGGCCGCTATAACCTAATAAATTTCGAGCGTCCCTATTGAAAGACTCTATACAAAAATCTTACTATTAATAGGCATTTAAATGATTCAAAAAGGGTTATCTAGAAAAACATCTCATGAACTTTAAAGTTATAATGTAGAGATTCATATTCATATTCATAACAAGATTTATATGAAGATCAGCAGTAGAACTAAAGCCACTAATACGTTTTCCTACAATTATTTCGGTTTATTGAAAGCTACTGTCTAGGAACTAGAAAACTAGAACGCATCCGTCACAGATAAAATTATTTCAGTATCAATGCCTATATTTAAGATTATATAATTATTTCCTGATTAACTATGATTTTAGCTGTAGTATTTAATGCCTTGCTGTTTGTTCCTAAAAGGGCACAAGGACATATACTACTTTATTTAATTTAAATCAGTTGTTTTGTTCGCAATAAAATATGCACGGTCAATTAAAGCGTATTTTGTCATATTCTGCGTAAAGAATTATGCGTAAAGAGTGTAAACAACGTATAGAAAATATGTGAAAACTCTAATAAATTGATAAAATAGTATTGCATTTATTATTTAGATTAAATAGTACCTTGTTAAACAAGGTACTATTTAATCTAAATAATAAATGCAATACTATTTTCCTTGTTCATCTAATTTAATACAATTTACAGCTTCATCAGAACAAATAATAACATAATAATAAAATAACGCATTACAAATTTTTGATAAGAATAAAGGTAATAACTGTTGATGAAAATGTCTAGTCTTTTCTTTATACTTTTTATTGAAGATTTAATAAATTAAATAAAGTTAGAGTTTCACTTATTTCATCCCTATTTGTCAAATAGAAAATCTCAAAACATACCGTAGCTTGTTTTTATGGCTAGGCTCAGGTAGACTATTCCGTTTATCGGCAAGATAAGAGAGTTTTTTATGTGGCAAATACCGATGAAATGAATAGTACATACACTTTTTTATTAAGAATGTTTAATGCCTAATATTTAATGCATCATTAAATAAACTGCCCGAAAATTGAAGGAGGCCACTCCAAAATTGAGGTCTAATTTAAAAGGTTCTTTGTAGCTCCTAATGAAGTTGACTGCTCTCAACGATCTTCTTTACGAGACAGCTGAAGATTCATACGAGGGCTAGAAAAAAACGGACTGGTGCTGTGAGACATTTTATTTTAATTATTTTTTCCACAACAATTTTGTCTCCCTCTATATACTCCCCTCATCGATCCCTACACCGCTCCATGCGACTTTTCCACTGCCCAAAGCAGTGTTGAAAATCATTTTCTGAAAGCTGGTGAGTAGGGAGGATGTTCTAACACGAGGATCTCATGGTTGGCCAAAAACGTCTTGAGGGAGAGCGCATTGTGAGCAGGGGCTATGTCTTGATGAAGAACCCAGAACCGATCTTTCCACAATTCGGACCGTTTTCTTCTTACCCGTTAACGAAACGTGTTCAACACCTCTTTGTGGTACTCTTGGTTGAGAGTTTGACCTTCGGGTACCCATTCAACATGCACAATCCTTTTGATGTCGAAAAAAACAATCATCATCGCTTTGAATTTTGACTTGCTCATGCGTGTCTTTTTTTGTTGTGATGAACTGGAACTTTTCCAATGAATCGACTGCCGTTTTGTTTCTGGATCGTAGGTAAAAAACCATGACTCGTCACACGTTATCACTCTCTCCAGAAACCTAGGTTCCCTTTCAATGGTCTTCAAAAAAGGTCATCGCAAATGTTCATTCGGACTTCTTTCTGTTCCTGCGTGAGGATCTTTGGCACCATCTTCACACAAACCTTTCTCATGTTGAAACTTTCGTGCAAAATTTGTCTCATGCTTTCTTTGTCGATTCCTGCAGGCTCAGCCACTGCTCGAATGCTCAAACGACGGTTTTCTCGAATGATTTGACCGACTTTTTCAACGTTGATGTCCGTTTTTTATACGGAAGGTCTGCCAGAGCGGAAATCGTCATGAACCGTTTCCCTACCTTCTTTAAATCTTTTCACCCACTCAAACACTTGTGTACGTGATAAACTTTGATCGCCATAGACTTCCCTTAAATGTGAATAAACTTCCGTAGCCGATTTTCCAAGTTTCACTAGGAATTTCGCGTTAACACGCTGCTCAACTTTTACACTTAGCATTTTTCCGACGAAGAGCGAATGCACACTGCAGTAAGTTTTATGTTGCGGCCAAACAAAACAACCAACGACCTTGAAATTTTAGCGGTGGATGGGGGAAATATCACGCCATATTGCCGTGCATCGGTGAAACGTGACCCTGTTGCCATTTAGAGACAAAATAATCAGCCCGGTTTTTTTCTAGCCATACCTCGTATTACAAGGGGTTGGCACTCGTTTACGGTTTCGTCTCTCTGCATTTGTCATACAGTGTGCCAAAATAAAACACAAAAATTTAAAAATTTTTACATTTCTGAAAAATATATATTTTTGATTTTATTAACTGCCTCAACCTTGAAAATGATCTACATCGAAACCACTTTCGCACCGCTGAATGGGGTAGCAGTTTTAGAAAATTCAACAGGGTTAACATTAATAGACGAATGTATATGATAAAAATTTCAGGGTAAACCCTATTTTTGCTCTCTAATAAATGTTTTAATATCCTGAGAGATAGATTTACTCTGAATATTTAAATAAGCTTCTTTCGAAAATGAGTAAGGATTTTTGAAGAATCAAAATCATGTTAAATAAACTCACCTATTCATGACGTTGCATAATAACTAAAGAGGCTAATAATAAATAAAGAAACTAAATAATAAATTCTATATTTTACAATAAATATAATGCATCATACAGTTATTATAAATTTGACAAATATTATTAAATTAAATAGTAAATACACAAGATCTAACGAAACTACCTTTGGAGAAACCATACTCATATTGACAAATAAAATATAAATACTAAACTCATATGCAGTTTTTGACTTTGTAATAATTTGGTAGACTAAACATTTAAGTTTGATGAAAAACAAAAAACAATGTACAAATGAAAAATGTTAGACCGTAACTTCAGGCAGAGAATTAATTCAATTATATAAGGAAATTTATTGTTTAATTTATTTCCTTGAGAAATGCTATATATTTATTAGTGCAAATAGTTCTTTAAATTAAGTGTCAACATTTTATTGTATTCATCATAAATGCAATGATCTGTTTTACGACCAGTAACTAAATCTGAGAAAATAAGAATGGCTATAAAACATCAACGTTCGAATGAGAATAATAAAATCTAGTCGTAAGTTCAGTGGATAGTCGAAACCATGGAAGCCCTTAGAAATATTTCCAGAAGGGGAGCAAAATTTAAAATGGTTTGCATAATTAAAGTAAAATGTACAAGGTGTCGTGAAATATTTTTCTCGTTTATTTTTTGAACATTCGTATTTACGTTTGATGCTTAATGAGAGCATGGTTTCAGTAAGACGGAGCTACAACCCTTATTGCAAATTTATCAATGGAAGTCGTTAGAACGATGTTCCCTGAAAAAGTGATCTCTAAGCTGGGGGGACATTCGCTCCCCAGAAGTCCCAATTTAATGCTAATGGATTTCTTCTAACGCGGTTATTTGAAATCTAATGTGTACACTGATGCTCCTAGGACTTTGCTACAGTTAAAAATAAACATTTTAAAACCTTAAAACAGACTTTTCCGCGCGCAGAACATCTCTATCTTCAAATTGAGTGGCCGGGAAAAAATAAACCAACACATAAATGCAGAATATGTGTTTTATGCGACAGTTTTACTTTTTTCAATATTTCTCAAATAGTCCACCATCGTGCTTTCTCATGACCCATGGACAGGGTGGGGTGTGTCCTATCCACCTCAAAATCAATAGGTGTCGTCTGGGAGACGTCCTGAATCAGAATCAGTCAAAACCCGATCGATCCTACACGATTTAATTGAGGGATCGTACTAACAAAAAAAATTCTCAAATAGTTCACCATTGTACTTTCTCATGACCCATGTACATGGTAGAGTGTCTTGTATTCACCTCAAAATAAATAGGTGTCGTCTGGGAGACGTCCACCATCAGAATCAGTCAAAACCCGATCGATCCGACACGATTTAGTTGAGTTGTCGTGCTAACAAGAATAAATGCCGACGACAACGACAGCAACACAGCAAAAAAAATTTATAAACCATTTTTTTTGTTTTTAGGCCGAATAACGAAAAATAAACCCAAAAAAACGTTGTTTTTTCACTTTTTCTTTACACGATTACATTACTTTTCCGCTAGGATAGTGGAGTGCGGAAAAGTAAAAATAGTGATTGTAAATATATTTTTTTAATAACCGAATTTTCATCATCATTAGGTCATCAGTCCTAAGACTGGTTGGACGCTAACCTCCAGCTTCTCCTATCTTGTGCTAACCTACGCATTTCGCTAATTGTGCTACAACCTACATCCCTTACTATTTGCGAGCAGTAGTCTAATCTCGGCCTACCCCTGCCTTTCTTCACTCCTATTTCTGCCTGCAAAATGTCGCGGACTATTCCCCCATGTCTCAGCAAGTGGCCTACCATTCTATCTCTTCTCTTCTTTAAGTTTTTCCACATACTTCTTTTCTCGCCGACTTTCTCCAATACTTCTTCGTTTCTAACCCTATCAGTCCATGGTATTTTCATCATTCTTCGGTAACACCACATCTCAAAAGCTTCTAATTTCTTCCTACTTGCTCCCCCTACCGTCCAGGTTTCGCAGCCGTATAGTGCCGTGCTCCATACATATGTTTTCAAAAATCTCTTCCTTGTTTCTAAGTTTATTACCCCCGAGCATAAAAGTGCTTTCTTTTTGTTAAAAGCTACTCGACCCTGCGCTATTCTTTGTTTTATGTATTTATCGCTTCTTCCATCCCAATTTATTTTACTTCCTAAATAAGTGAAGTCTTTAACTTCCTCCAACCTTTCATTATTAATTTGTACTTTCGTTTTTGCTCTGCTCTCGCGCATTCTGCACACTAACACTTTAGTTTTGTTTTTATTCACCCTCATTCCGTATTCCTCTGTCAACACTGCCTCCATTTCGTTCAATGCTGATTCTAATTCCTCCTTACTAGATGCTAATACTGCTATATCATCCGCGAATCTCAGCATTTTTAGTTTCTGTCCCTGTACTTTAATCCCGAAATCCACTCTATCTTTTACCACATTAATCGCCTCTTCGATGTACAGATTAAAAATTAGTGGTGATAGCGTACATCCTTGTCTTACTCCTTTCCTAATACCTACTTCCCTTTTTTCCCCTTCTACTTCTATAACAGCAGTTTGCTCTTTGTATAGATTGTGTACTACTCTCCTATCTCTATACTTCATTCCCGCGCTCTTTAGTATCTCGAACATTTTTTCCCATCTTACGTTATCAAAAGCTTTTTCTAAATCTACAAATCCTATATAAGCGTTCTTTCCTTTTTCTATTGTTTTCTCTAACATTACTCTTAGCGCCAGAATAGCTTCGCGAGTTCCCCTATTTCGCCTAAAGCCGAATTGGTCTTCTCCTAGTATTTCCTCCGCTCTATTTTCCATCCTCTTCTGCACTATTCTAGTTAAGATTTTTGACGCATGGAAAGTTAGGCTAATCGTTCTAAAGTTCTCGCATTTGTCGGCTCCTCTCTTTTTCGGTATAGTAACGATAATGTTCCTCTTATAATCCTCCGGCATCTCGCCCGATTCATATATGTATTTTACCAGTTCAAACATCCTATTTACTACTTTCTGTCCCGCACATTTCAAAATTTCCGCCTGTATTTTATCTACATCCGGCGCTCTATTATTCTTTAGCCCCCTTAGTGCTATTTCAAATTCCTCTCTCAATATAGGTTTTCCTACATCTTCCCTATCGATGCTCGATTCTTCCTCTAATATCTCTCCTAATTCCTGAACCTCGTATAAATTTCCTAAGTACTGCTTCCATCTATCCGCTTTCTCCTCTCTTCCGATCAGTATGTCCCCCGATTGACTCCTAACGTTTCTACTTATTGTTCCTATATCCCTGAAGTTCCTCTTAATTATTTTGTAAGCCTCATCGGTCTTACCTACTTGCAACTTATCTTCTACTTCTTTGCATTTATCCTCTATCCATTGTTCTTTCGCTTTTCTACATTTTCTAATGATTTCCCACTTTATTGACTTATAAGTTTTCAGTCCTTCTTCGTCTCGTCCCTTTTGCATTAAGTTTAAGATTTCGTCCATTATCCAGGGCTTCCTAGCTTCCCTTTTATCGTGTCCTAAAACGTCCGTAGCCGCGGAAGCTAGACTATTCTTGATACCCTCCCACTCAGTTTCTGCATTCTTGATTTCGTCCTTACTCGTTTTATTTATTAATTGATCTGTTTTATCCTGGAACTTATCTTTCATATTCTGATCCCTCAATATGTCTACATTTATACGTTTCTTATCCTTCCGGGTTTTCAGATTTTTGAACTTTAATCTAGCTTTCATGACTACCAAGTTGTGGTCGCTGTCTACATCTGCTCCTGGATAACTCTTACAGTCTTTTACTTGATTTCTAAATCTCTTCCTAACCAGAATGTAGTCTATCTGATACCTGTCTATCCCTCCTGGCATTTTCCATGTGTACCGCCTCCTAACGTGATTCTTGAACAATGTGTTCGCGACTACCATCTTGTGCTTCTCACAGAATTCTATCAGTCTGCTACCTCTCTCATTTCTGTTTCCTAATCCATAAGGACCTACAAATTCTCCTTCTTTCCCCTCACCTACGACTGCGTTAAAATCTCCTACTATTATTAAATTTTCATGACCCTTCACAAATCCTATTACCTGCTCTATGTCCGAATAAACGGCTTCTAACTCTTCCTCACTGTGGCTAGAAGTAGGCATGTATACTTGCACTATTACTGTTTCCACTGGCTTCGAATCTAACCTGACCATAATTACTGTCTCGCTGTATTGTAGGTAGCTATCTACACACTGTCCTGCGTTCTTCCGCATAACGATCCCTACTCCCGCGTTTCCATTTACCGATCCTGTGTGTATTACCCTATAGTCACCGCTCCAAAGATCTCCTACTTCCGGCCAGCGCATCTCACTTATACCTACTATATCTAATCCTAACCTATCCATTTCTATCTTCAGATTTTCTAGCTTCCCTGTCTGTCTCATGCTTCTGACATTCCACGCTCCGACTCGTGAAATGCTACACTTACTATTATTGCACGTCTTGGATATCTCGATCACGTCTCCCGGAACAGTCCTCACCCGGAGATCCGAACGGAGGACTATTTTACCTCCGGAGTTTTTTGCCCCAGGAGACGCCATCATTAATTTAGGATAAGCTTTCTGCTAGCTGTTCTGAGGATTATAATGTGGTGGTTTCCTCTTGCCTTCCACATCGCAGTCGTGTGTGTCATAGCACTATACCAACCCCCACGGTTTCTGCCACTATGACTACTGAAAGAGCTGCTGCCCTCCTTCAGGGACTTGTCTTAGTCTGGTTTTTCAATAAGGACCCTCCCACTATGGTTAAACCTATGGTATGGCTCCTTAAATCATTAAAACGCGCAAGCCGACCCACCCGCTCTAGTTTGCACTAGAACTTCGTCAAGGTGCAAGTCCTATCGGATCAGAACCGAATTTTATTCACCCAAAAAAAAAGCAAAACATTCCAGGCCTCTTGTTACTTAAAAACAGAAAAAAAATGTATTCTAAAGTGTATCAAATAAAACATATTACAACAACAACATAGTAATTTATACCATACGTTCCTTGATATCCGTTCGAGTGCGTGTACGTGACTTTTTACTAGTTAAATTATTCAAATACATATCTCAAGAATTAACGTGTCAAATTGGCTAGTATTTGTGTGCAATACTAAATCGGTAAATATGCATTTTAATATAATTATTTAATTCTAACGTGGCAATTAAGTCAGTCAGGCACGTTTTATTGTACCTCTTTTTTGTATGTTTTATACCATTTCTTATGGTTAATCATGGACTACGACTCGTATATAAATTGTGTAAAATATATTCCACCAAATACAACAATATGGAATGTTCTGTATAAACGATGTTCGAGGTTGTCGGCTTCGCCGATAGAAGGCTGAGATCTGAACGGGTGCCACAACTAGAACTTATTTATATTAATTTATATATACAGAGTGAGTCGGGAGGAACGGACCAAACTCCAGGAGTGCTTCCGGCTGTAGGTGCTGTACTCTCTGTACATGGTATGGATGCGAGCCTTGCTGGTGGAGTGTGTTTATTACTCTTGATTGTGGAATGCCCAATTGAATACTAATTCTTCGTGAGCTGGTCGTTGCATCTCCTGCTACTACATCCAGAATATCTTCTACCTCTTCTAAATCTTGTCGAGTAGCTCGTTCAGATGTTACGTTTTAACACTGGGAAGCTTTCCGGTCCCACACAGTTTGTTGAAAACTCCTGATAAATACATTTTTATTAGGATGTCTGTGATGTGCAAACCGTTGACGATATTCTTCAACAGCAGCTCTAGCATTCCCATTACAAAAACTATAAACAAACACCGTATTAGCATATTTTAAATTTGAATACGTGTGTGGCATTTTGTAATACTTTAATCGTTTAAACTCCAAAATAAACCTTAAATCACTGTCACAATACACTGACACATTGTCAAAACAACAAAGTTATCAAGTGTTCTTAAACTTCGAACATGGCATACTAGATAAACATTTTTAATTACGCTATAACTTGAAAACAAATAAAAATCGGATAACATTTGAATTTTTTTACATTATTTTCACGCGTACAATACACTCCTAGAGTTTGGTTCGTTCCTCCCGACTCACCCTGTATTTAATACAAGATATTTAATACAAACTTAAACTTTATCTTTGCTAGTAGTTCTATTTTATACTAGAAATAATTTAGTTGGATATAAAGCTTGCCAAGTTATAAATCCAAAAATCAAAGAACGTAACAAATTTTCTTTTAAATCAATTGAAGACCCTTGCACATTCCTGTTGTACGTTCCTATGGAATTTTCCAGTTGTTCAAATCTCAACCGTTTTATCGGCGAAGCCGACAACCGCGAACGGCGTTTGTCCCGAACTTCGCCCCCTTTTCACATTTTTATTTTTGGTAAGATATCATTAATTTTTGAAAAGTTTTATCCTTTTTTAAAGTTTTTTATTATCGAACAATAAAAACATGAGATACGCCCGTCTTAAATCGTCTCTATTAACGTTATAATGCACTTATATGGTATGAAAAATACAGTTTTAAAGAGGACACTTCAATAAACAAACTGGATATTATTTTGAGTGCTTTTTTTGTGATTTATTTTTATCTAAATAAATACCCGTACATGATTTTCAACGTTTTTTCTTGCGTCTACGCTTCACTGTTTATTTTCATTATCGATTTCTATATTTTCTATTACGGTGGAAATTTTAGAGCGCATAGTCCATTCATTGTCTGGAAACTAACCGCACCAATAACTTTGTGGACACCGACACTTCCATCGATACATCGGAACCATCGATAATTTGTGGTTTGATTGTTTCCTTTGTATACATCTAATGATCTACCTTAATGCCAAATTTCAAGTTTCTAAGTCACCTAGAAGTAGAAGTGGTCTAGGTTTTTGATGAGTGATAAAAATAACACTTTTCAGACCTTAATAACTCGAGAACTATAATGGGGGCCTTGTTAGATATGCAAAATTGCAAGTATGTAGGCCTAATAGTTTTTGAGTTATAGTAGGGTGGGATGGGTCAAAAGTAGTTCGAAATGGTTGGTATAATATTACACACTGCTGGTGCGTCGAGGTCTGTGAAGCACCCCCAAATTGGATTTTTCAACTTTTCTTCGTTCATCATTTTGACCAAGTTTTGACAAGTTTTGACCAGGAAACCATTTATTTTGACCACCTTTTGTTTGAAAATGCGGAACGAAACTAATGTTTTGATTAATTCAATGATTTCGTCAAAATGATGAACGAAAAAAAAGTTGAAAACCCCAATTTGGGGTTGCTAACTTCACAGACCTGGTGCGTCGCCTTTTCTTTTCCGAACTTGGCTGACACACTACTGTGTGTCTAGATAAAAAGACACACGCGGTCAATTCAATGCACTGGAAGTAAAAATCTTTTTCATTTAAGTTGTAATCAGACACCCAACACCATAAAAAAAATTCTGAGTATTTCAGGGCTTCGCGGTCCTCCACAGAAAACTAAACATAAACCCAATGGACTCTCTTTTATCTATCGATTTCTAGAAGATCATTAGTCTCCTATTCTAATTTGAAAGGAGCTATTTGTGACTTCTGATTTAGAAAAAATCCAACGACGAGGAATAGTTGTTGTTTAAAGACGGATAATCAGGTGTCCCAGGTTCAATACTGTAAGCAACATATCTAAAGGGCGTCCCAGCGAGAGGTAGCCGATTATGTTTGTAATTATTGAGCAAATAAATAACATTCCTACAATAATTTCGGATTCAATTGTTTATTTAAACTATACCATTAGACATGGAATACAATATCTTGCAAGTGGCCGCCTCTGCTTCTCTGGCAGCGGTGAATTCTTTTGATGAACTTTTTCCATCACTTCGCGGCATCGCTGTGGCCCTATGTCCACAATGACTTCGCTAGTATTTTTCAGCTGTTTAATCGTAATGGGATTATTGGCATAGACTTTTCCTTTAACGTAGCCCCACAAGAAAAAGTCTAATGGGTCAAGTCTCAAGAGCGTGGTGGCCAATCAACTTCAGCTCTGTGAGAAGTTATGCGCCCAGGAAATTTGGTACCCGAAAGATTCAGCGTCTCTGTGTAGCACCATCTTGCTGAAACCATATATCGCCAACATCCAAATCATTGATTTGTTCGGAAAAGAAGTTTGTTAACATATCACGGTAACCATTTACAGTAACCGCTTCGCCTGCTTCGTTTTCGAAGAAGAACGGCCCAACAACTCCTCCTGCCCAGAAATATCACCACACGGTAACCCATACTGGATGCATGGGTTGTCTTGGATGAGACGTGGATTCTCAGCTCCCCATATGCGGCAATTTTGTTGTTTACGTGCCCTTTTCATTGAAAATGCGCTTCATCGCTGAATATCAGTTTTTCCCAAAAGTCGCCGTCAACTGCGATGTTCTCTAACGCCCATTCACAAAACTCACGGCGTCGTGCATGGTACCGTGGTTTCAACTCCTGTGTCAACTGGATGTTATACGCAGAAAATGAAAGTCTTTCGTCAAAAGTCTCTGTAATGTTGACTTTGAGAGGTTTATCTGTTGGGAACAACGTCTTACAATATGGTGTTATCTGCAGCCACACTTGCACTGATCGCTTCAATATTTTTAACCGTCAGCGTTGCCCACGGTGACGTATAGATGTTTGTTTATCACACACGAAGCCACTTTCCCTGAATTTCGCCATGACGATGACGCGTTGAATGGTCCGCTTAGCAGGTGCTTCATGACGACCCATAATTGTACGTAATTTTCTTTCAGTGCCCACAATTGAACCTTTACTTTTGTAGTAGGCTTTGACAATAAGCATGCGTTGCTGAACAGTATAGCGCTCCATTTTGTAATGGCATACTCTCAACGTAATAACTAGGGAGCATCAACTTCCAAAACCTGCAGCAAGTTTAAATCGGCTACCTCTCGCTGGGACACCCGTTATTATTTATGGAGAGAAAAGAACGAACGACTTTTAGACGTTCATTTTAGAAAATCAACCCTCAAAAACTACCCAGATTTGTATAAAATAACTGTTTGATAACAACTTTCTTAAATTTTATGTGAACCACCTTGCAGCAAAAATATTTCATATAGCAAAATGTTTTTCTTTACTAGACTCCCTTTTATCTATCGAATTCTATAAGATCTTTAGTCTCCTTAGACATTTTTCTTTCAAACCTTCTTTAGTATAGTATTATGCAGCATGATGTGGTCCAAGATGACATATATCTGTTAACGGGGACAATTACTTGGCCTATTCCTGGCTAGTTGGCTGATTAAATTGATCATGTGTCATTCTATGATGAAAATTAATTATCATTTTTATTACTTTTCCACACACCACTATACTAGCCGAAAAGCAATGTAATCGTGTAAAGAAAAAGTGAAAAAATCAATTTTTTTTTGGTTTATTTTTCGTTTTTCGGACTAAAAACCAAAAAAAAAAGTTTTTAAAAAATGTTTGCTGTGTGTGTGTCGTTGTGGTCGGCACTTATTCTTGTTAACACGATAACTCAACTAAATCGTGTCGGATCATCGGGTTTTAACTGATTCTGATCGGAGACGTCTCCCAGACGACACCTGTTGATTTTGATGTGGATAGGACACACTCTACCACGTACATGGGTCATGAGAAAATACAACGGTGGACTATTTGAGAATGTTTTTTTTGTTAGCACGATCACTCAATTAAATCGTGTCGGATCGATCGGGTTTCGACTGATTCTGATTAGGGACGTCTACCAGACGACATCTATTGATTTTGAGGTGGATAGGACACACCCCACCCTGTCCATGGGCCATGAGAAAGCACGATGGTGGACTATTTGAGAAGAATCGAAAAAAGTAAAACTGTCGCATAAAACACATATTCTGCATTTATGTGTTGGTTTATTTTTTCCCGGCCACTCAATTTCGAGATAGAGATATTCTACGTGTGGAAAAGTCCGTTTTAATGTTTTAAAACTGCTTATTAATATTTCAATTACTACCGAAGTGTGTGACAAAAGCCACACTAAATATGGCAAACCACAATAAGGTATTTCACAAGTATAGTAGCTTTCTGAATAATTTTGTTACAATCTAGTTTGGTATAGTTATTTTAAAGTCCAGCAACTGCATGACGAAATTTTAAATATTACATCAGGAAAGGCGATTAAGAAGACATCTTTATTTGATCCATCTACTTCATTGCAACATAGATTTTATTTACATATGTATGTTACATTTACAATATGTATGTTTCATTATGTTTTTTTTTTAATGTTAATATTTCTAGTTTGCTGTAACATGTTTTATTTGGTGTATTTGGGAATACATATTTTCTTATTTTTATGGTATTTAAATATGTTTTGCTTTAATTCTACAGACCATGCCTCCCTTGGAAATATTTCTACGGGCGCCCACGACAACCAACAACCATAGTTAAGGTCAATCTGCTCTCTAATATCACAACTAGTTTCATTTTATATCCAGCAACTTAATATTCCACCATGTTCTAATTAGTACTCGTAATTAGTATATAATGCTGCAGACAAATGTCTTTTAATATATATTCTGATAAGAGCTTCCAATTTACCATACTACTCTAATACTATTGTAAATGCATATATGTACTTATTGACCGATTAACTTATACCTATGTATTACATATATATATATATAAATGTGTAACATACCGTTGAGACAAGACCAGTTATAGAAGGGTAACCGATAAAATCTAGGCAAGTAACAAATCAACATCGTAATTAAAATTCACTGTCGCT
The DNA here is from genome assembly GCA_037954035.1 of Rosalia funebris. Taxonomy (NCBI): domain Eukaryota; kingdom Metazoa; phylum Arthropoda; class Insecta; order Coleoptera; family Cerambycidae; genus Rosalia; species Rosalia funebris. The sequence continues at coordinate 12,693,784 of JAZFAV010000034.1, read as the reverse complement.
TTCCTTTTGCCTGGCAACTGACTTATAGACAATTTCACTTTCGATCAGATAACATACTCTTGTATATCGGTAATTCGTAGACATGATCTTATTTTTTATGAAAAACATTGAATATTAGCCATTAGTGTTACATGACGATAGTCCGCTGTACACTTAAATGCAGAATATTTACCCGAACGAAAAATTACGATGCAGATTAGTAACAATGTCAGTTTATAAAAGAAAATCAACTGGAAATATGGTAATTAACTTGCGCACTTGTTTTTAATATCAGTTCACCCTACCCAGTTCACCAGAGAGCCAGCGCTTAATACAAAAGTTTCATGAGTAAATCATTACACTTATAAAGAGTTCGTCAAGTTACAAAATAAAATTTTAAAGTTGCAGCTTAAAGTTGGAGATTTGAGACATTATACTGTGCAATATCACGTATAATACAGGATCTTTCAATAAGGACGCTCGAAATTTGTTAGGTTATAACGGCCATGTTGTTAAAGCAACATTTGTCAAATTTGTCGTGAATTGTTCAGCGGTGTATGGCAAATCACTGTGAAAGGTTATAATTATATTCAACAACATGTGCAAATTATCAAATTTTATTTTCAAAATCAATGCTCCGTTCGAGAAACGTCGTGATTTTTATCCTCGCCACAACCGTCCCGCCGAGTCGACTATTTGACGTTTGGTGGCCAAATTCGAGTCAACCGGTTTGATAAATAATCAGCCAACACCCGTACGGCACCGAAACGCAAAGTCTGTTAAATACATCGCTGCTCTGCGTGAGAGTGCACGGGAAAACCCGAGGCAGCCAATTTCTCGTCGTTCACAAGAACTTGACTTTTCTGCGACTTCAACTGGGCGAATTCTGCGTCGGAACTTGGATCTACACCCGTATAAAATCCAACCGACCCAGGAACTTAAGGCATGGAAAAATCGATAAAAATTCTAACGCCTTATCTCGCATCGAAATCAACGATTTCAAAGATATATTATAATTCAGATACCTAATCAGTTAATTCTGAAGTGACCAAAATTTCACCGGAAACTTGTTTTCAAGCACGCGAAACATTTGTTTATCTCTATAAAATGCAGTCAATAATCGATTACAACAAAATTCAATATACTAGCGATAAATTGTTGTATAATAGTTCTATAATACTTCTATAGGATACCACAGGTCACCTATCTATGTTACAGGCACTAATGAAAGCACTTGACTTTTATTCGCACTATATCGTTGCCATTTTTCAGTGAAGTGAATGCTCACCATATTCTCAAATAAAGATGGTTTTTTGCGTGTGCACCTATACTTTACTTAAATTAACAGTCGTTACTAAATAATTACTTAGCTTTCTTGACAAGGCCCACCTATTCGCCAAGTTTATGAAATTCAAAATTTCCGGGTTGGTTTACTGCATTTGTTCAATGCCACTTTAACTGTATACACATACACATTGTAACAACCTAACAATAGACCATTCAGTTGTACGACGATGATGATGGTATTTATAATTTGGGGGCGTCAGAAATAAATGTCATATAATTCGAATTTCAAACTTGTTCCATTGTATATAATATTGTACGATAGATATCTTTTATGATGTATTTTATGCTTAATGTTATCTTAATGAGTTTTAGGAGTTTTGCATACCATATAAACTGGCGCTGTAAACTCGCGATATGATAAAACTCCCGCGAATATTTGCAAGACTAGTTGCTGTAATATGTCAAGAGATACATATTTCCTCACGTTTGGACTAATGCACTTTCATGAATGTGGGTTTTTCTAGTGACAATTTATTTTTATTTAAAGCCAGAACATGGACGAATGACGAATTTTTTGTTTAAAATAGAACAGACTACAACGGATACCAATATAATTGCTTTATAACATTCAATAAACATACGCAACAGTATTATGTCAGGCGTCTAAGTTTACCTTTTGTTTGGTAATTTCGCGCTATATTTCACATCAAATGTGGGATATATTTCATCCTCGGGCTGTCGCAATAGACTTTTTACTGTACAGGGTGGAACTTATTCATGGAATAAAATAATTTTAGAGATTCATGAAAAAATAAACGCGGATCGCTGCTAGAGCGCTGAATATACAGGGATGATATGTGGAATACAAGAGAGGATTTGTTTTTTTTTTTTATTTTGCAAATACTAAAACGCTGCCTCTAACCATGTTACTTATTAAAGCAGAAGAATGGGCTGTAGAAGTTCTAGAATACCAGGACAGTGTTTATCAAATTTTCGAGTTTATTTGAGAGATTTGAGAAAAACCACTTTGGTGTGGGCTATTAATATATACGAGGTGTGTTAAAAAAATAACGGGAATTTTCGGTTTTTGGAAAAAATTTTATTTATTCGTCTACATCAATGTTATCCCCTTCGAAATAGTCCCCATTAGATATTATACACTTATGCCAGCACTTCATCCGATCCCCGAAACAATTCTGGAACTCAATCTTTGGGATAGTGTTTAGCTCTCTCAGCGATGTGCTCTTAATCTTATCTATGTTTGCAAGACGACAGTCCTTTAGGGATCTCTTTATTTTTGGGAACAGAAAAAAGTCATACGGAGTCAAATCTGGTGAATATGGAGGCTGAAGTATCATTACAGTATTGTTTTTGGCCAAAAATTCACGAACAAGCATGCATCGTGGTGCAAAGGCGACGAATTGTTTCACCACAAATTCTGGACTTTTTTTCGATTTGCTTCACGCAAACGGCGTTGAACTTGTAAGTAGTACTCCTTTATTGATCGTTTAACATTGTGGCAAGATCTCATGGTGCACTATGCCGGTAAAATAGAAGAACACAGTGAGGATAACCTTCACATTCGACGGCACTTGTCGAGCTTTTTTCATTCTTGGAGATCCAGAATGCCTCCACTGGGATGATTGAGTCTTAGTTTCGACGTCATATCCGTATATCCATGTTACATCGTCCGTTATGACAGGTTTCAATAGTTCAGCATCGTTGTTGACTTCATTTAGTGACTCCTGAGCAACTTCCATTCGCCACGGTTTTTGTTAGATATTCAACAATTTTGGAACAAATTTTGCTGCCACACGTTTTATACCCAAAACACCCGAAAAATTTCACGGAATGAGCCAATTGATATGCCAACATCATCAGAGATACTCTGATTGTGATTCGGTGATCGTTCATAATCATTTCATTCACTTTTTCCACGTTTTCATCAGTTGTTTATGTGCTGGGGTGTCCAGGGCGCTTGTCGTCTTCACGGCCTTCTTGGAAACGCTTATAACACTCGTAAATCCCTGTTTGGGCCATAACAGACCCACCTAAAGTAATATTTAACATTTCTGCACTTTATTTGATTCTTATAGCAAATTCTCTGATCCATTTTTTAAATAAATAAATAATCGCCGATCGTATCAAAACACATCTAACATTTTTGACAACCGACAACAGACTAAATATTCGATATGGCTAACAATGTACACATACTTTTCAGACATGTTTTCCAACACAACAACGAAAAAATCACGCGAATCAGACTAATACAACTCGCAAACTTACAAAATTCCCGTAACTTTTTGAACAGACCCCGTATATACATCCGGATAACCCTTTCAAATCATTTCTGCTGTATGATGTAATACAGGAAGTCACACGTAATCTACGCACCTGGACAAAATTAACGCATCAACAAAACTTCACACAGAAAACCCAATAGTAAAAAGTATGACGATCCAGGTGGTACCCAATAACACATATTCGTCGAATCCATTTATTAGGAGAGATTTCTCTCGTTTAAATACTCTCTCACAATTAGAAGCAACTTTATCTCTAATAAGATTTAAATATTATTTAAGCGAAATTACCTAAAACAAAGCAACTGTCTTGTATCCCACTTACATCCTTCACCTTGTATATTTAAATTTTTATTTGGAAGACGTTTCATTTCGACTAAAACTCAGCCTGTCCGACCATTTTTCTAAAATCACTAAAATAACGTCAAAACTAATTTTATTTCATAAACGGTTTCCGCCCTGTACAATATTTGTAAATAGGCACTTACAGTAGGCAAACGAACTATCACCTTAACCTACATAATGCCGAAAAGATTACTTACATTTTTCTAGTAAGTATTTATTGTTTATTACGATACTCGATTAGCTATTTGATGAGGTAATAAGGTGTGTATTTAAGCAATTGCGGCTGCGATTTGTGAAACTTATCTGTGTAAATGGAGAGCTGAATTATTCAGCGCTGTCTTTATTTTAAAACAGGTACCATTTACGAGTCTCCAAAAATTCGTGAGGTGAATGTACAGGTTTCGCGTCTATCTAGGTTTTTGGAACAAATTTCGTTCGGCTGAGGCTTACAGATATAGCAGTAAATGTTAATACGATGATTATGTAGAAGGTTACGTTTTCATCTCGCCTCTACGTACGTCCAAAATTTAAATACAGAAAAAAATATTTTAAAACGTTTTACGCACTGTAACAATATTAAATCTGTTTTTCCAGATAAAACAAAAATTAAAGTCAATCTTTTGAAAATGATCTGATATCTGGAGAAAATAATTTTATATAATAATTCAAAAACACACAAGAAAAAATTTAAACTAGAATCCGAGTACATTACAAATGACCTTTATCGATCTTAAGTTTTTTTTGTGTCTGTAAATGTCTGTAATTTCAAAATATTCCACACGATTACTTGTTAATTTTCTGATTTGATGACGAGGAAACATTTGTAGAGTGGAAGAACTACTAAGTAATTTAAGTGCCAAAAACCAAATTTTCGGGAAATGAAGAAAAACTGCACAGAATATACAATTTTCATTCAAATGTATTCTAGAAAAAGCATCAAATTAGAAATGTTCACAATGAAAAATGTTACAAAAAAAAGTTGAGGAAAAAATGCTTTGTCGTCTAAAACGTGAAAAATGTTTGGAAATGATCTAAGTACCAGATTGGTATGCTTATCTATCTCCACGTTTTTTTATTCTTAGGTACTCACAACGTCTTCGAAAATTTTCCTGTTCTTCTCGTCTATGAAATCGAGCATGTCTGTGATGTCCTTTCCCTTGTTGGCACTAAAAGGTATTTTCTTGAGCAATGCAGAGAGAGCAGCAAACTTAAGAGACTGCAGATTTACGTTTTTTCTTAGTACTCGACGCATCTCAAAATGTAGGCTGAAGTTTTTCTTATAGTAATCTACGGCAGGATTTTCTTTTGTTATTCTTAGCCAAGAATCTTAGGTTATACTTAACTTGGACGTATCGATGTATTGGTTTGAAGCTTTGTCGAAATCAAAAATTGGTTTTTGACTCATGTCTAATATTTTAAAGGGCTTTGAGGGGCGAGCTTCCTTGATTATTTTCTTCACATCAGTCACTACCTGAAGTTTTGAGCATTTAGGCCGTTTCTCAATCAATGCGAAGTCTCTATCTAATGCGTGGCACTTAGATCAACTAGCTCGGAATAGACTAATGGAGTTACACAAACGAAATATGTTAGCCTCTGTTAAAACTACTTCCACAACGAATCAGGAGATAGATCATTTATCACTGCATTGGCCCTGGTTTGTAGAACATTTTGGTATAAAAAACGGGAAAAAATGTTTTTGGCGCTTAGATCACTTAGCTCTGTCACTGTACATTTTTTATTATTAGGTATATAGGTTTCACACGAAATAGTGGTTCAAAATTATACAATGTATTGGATTGCCCTTATTATTTCCATATCAATTCTATACTTTTGAAGTTTAGAATTGATTTGGAATTTGAAAGCCAGTGCTGTAGCTAAATTAGCTAAGCTGCTTAGCACAGCAGACGTATTAAAATTTGGATGATTTCTAAAAAATGATGAAACATTGTTGCAATGCCTTACTAAGCGGCAGTTTATTTAATCACGACTAGTTTTTTACCAATATTACGAGAGCCAGTTTATCAAAAACCTGTTAAGAACTTACCAAGGCATGGCAAAATACGTACAATTGTATTTCAATAAATTCATATAAGCGCATCAATGCCGTAACTGTCAATTGTTAATGAAGTTAGCAATATCTCAGGTGCACCCGATAGTCACTTAGATGCCACTATATTTTATTCTTGCTGAAATTGTCAGTATTTCCTATTACCATATCTACGAGATGTAGGTTGAGATTACCAACACCATCAAAAATAATCCTAATAATTGCATAAATACTCAGGGAGTTACCCCGCAAAGACATCATGAAACTGGCGCTTCTTTTTTTACCGTAGCACTATGACTCCGATACATACCAATGAAATGAAATCTTGCTAAAATAATATCTATTGATTCCTAAATAAGATAGAACATCATTCATCCCATAGCCTTGTGGCTGCTTATACCCAAGCTATTCGAAAATCTCCTTTTGCAGAGATTCAAAGACTCAAACCCATCATTGAGGAAAATCAGCGGATTCCATCTCATGAGTTTCATTTCGTAACAAGCACTCAACCGTTGATCAAGTACATCGAATCACGGATGTAATTGAAAGAGCACTAGAACAGAAAAAGATCTGCACAACGATATTCCTAGATGTGGCCCAAGCATTCGACCGAGTGTGGCACCAACGCCAGCACCTGGAATATAAGTTGGAAAGATATTTGCCATAGCAAATGAGCCAAATTCTTCGCTCATACATTACTCAAAGGCATCTCGCCGTCACTATCGACCGTCACTTTAGAGGCAAACATGGCGAAGAATATGCTGACTTTTGAAGAAAGTTTCAGAAGAAAGTTTAAGGTTAAGAAAACCTTAAAAAATTTAAGACCCACTATTCTGGTTTCAACAACAACCTCCCTTGGGGTTGTCAGGGGAGTTTGGCGCCTCTCCCTGAGACACATGGTCATACATAAAGACAAGGACAAACACACCCGTGGTTTGTCCTTGTCTTCATGTGTGACTTCTATCGCAGCGTGAGGTTTTAGGAGAAGAAGTCGATTTCTATATGTCCAACCTTTAAAAACTTAAAAATATAATGTCGGTAAAATTTAAGTAAAATTAATGGTTTTTAATACTCATTCATAGAGTTCAATTAATATTTCATTTATATGTCGAAATATAACCAATAAGTCCGAAATATAACCAATAAAGGACCAATAAGTAGAAACGTTAGGAGTCAATCGGGGGACATACTGATCGGAAGAGAGAAGAAAGCGGATAGATGGAAGCAGTACTTAGGAAATTTATACGAAGGTCAGGAATTAGGAGAGATATTAGAGGAAGAATCTAACATCGATAAGGAAGATGTAGGAAAACCTATATTGAGGGAGGAATTTGAAATAGCACTAAGGGGGCTAAAGAACAATAAAGCGCCGGGTGTAGATAAAATACAGACGGAAATTTTGAAATGTGTGGGACAGAAAGTAGTAAATAGGATGTTTGAATTGGTAAAATACATATACGAAACGGGCGAGATGCCGGAGGATTATAAGAGGAACATTATCGTTACTATACCGAAAAAGAGAGGAGCCGACAAATGCGAGAACTTTAGAACGATTAGCCTAACTTCCCACGCGTCAAAAATCTTAACCAGAATAGTGCAGAGGATGGAAAATAGAGTGGAGGAAATACTAGGAGAAGACCAATTCGCGTTTAGGCGAAATAGGGGAACTCGCGAAGCTATTCTGGCGCTAAGAGTAATGTTAGAGAAAACAATAGAAAAAGGAAAGAACGCTTATATTTGTAAATTTAGAAAAAGCTTTTGATAATGTAAGATGAGAAAAAATGTTCGAGATACTAAAGAGCGCGGGAATGAAGTATAGAGATAGGAGAGTAGTACACAATCTATACAAAGAGCAAACTGCTGTTATAGAAGTAGAAGGGGAAAGAAGGGAAGTAGGTATCAGGAGTGGATTTCGGAATTAAAGTACAGGGACACAAACTAAAATTGCTGAGATTCGCAAATGATATAGCAGTATTAGCATCTAGTAAAGAGGAATTAGAATCAGCGTTGAACGAAATGGAGGCAGTGTTGACAGAGGAATACGGAATGAGGGTGAATAAGAACAAAACTAAAGTGTTAGTGTGCAGAGGGCGCGAAAGCAGAGCAAAAACGAAAGTACAAATTAATAATGAAAGATTGGAGGAAGTTAAAGACTTCACATATTTAGGAAGTAAAATAAATTGGGATGGAAGAAGTGATAAATACATAAAACAAAGAATAGCGCAGGGTCGAGTAGCTTTTAACAAAAAGAAAGCACTTTTATGCTTGGGGGTAATAAACTTAGAAACAAGGAAGAGATTTTTGAAAACATATGTATGGAGCACGGCACTATACGGTTGCGAAACCTGGACGGTAGGGGAAGCAAGTAGGAAGAAATTAGAAGCTTTTGAGATGTGGTGTTACCGAAGAATGATGAAAATACCATGGACTGATAGGGTTAGAAACGAAGAAGTATTGGAGAAAGTCGGCGAGAAAAGAAGTATGTGGAAAGACATAAAGAAGAGAAGAGATAGAATGGTAGGCCACTTGCTGAGACATGGGGGAATAGTCCGCGATATTTTGGACGCAGAAATAGGAGTGAAGAAAGGCAGAGGTAGGCCTAGACTAGACTACTGCTCGCAAATAGTAAGGGATGTAGGTTGTAGCACATTAGCGAAATGCGTAGGTTAGTACAAGATAGGAGAAGCTGGAGGTTAGCGTCCAACCAGTCTTAGGACTGATGACCTCATGATGATGATGTCGAAATATGCCCCACTCTTCCACGGATGTCATGTAGAATGTTAAAATGAAATCGAATATACTAGATAATAGTAAAATAGTAGTAGAGCTAATCATTTAAAAACCTGAAGTATGACGTGATATATTTTTTCACTACCTTGTACACAGGAAATTTAGTGAAAAAAAAATAAAAATTAATCGAATTGTGCGATTTTTCCGAAAAGAAGCCCTAAATTTTAAAGTTTATTAGTTATAAAATTTCGATAAAAATAAAACTATTTCCTAACAACGATAACGATATTTTTTATCGTGCATGTATGGGCGTAAAAAATTATAACTACCAAATAAAAATAGCCAAGAAAGGCTACACTTAATGGCCACCATTACAACCCATAAACTAACAATTTTTGCGACACGGTGCACATCTATGCAATATTTCAGCATTACATGCTCGTTTTTAACTGCACGTTGCACTTTATTGCATTACCAGTTATTTAGCACCATCGCAGCATGCAAATATGACATTGCGTAAAAATTAATTATTATTTATAATCCTTTTATTGTTAATTTCACAGTAAGATATAGGGGAGTCATATATGGGAGTTATTAAAATATTAGCGAAATTTTAATTCTAAAGATAGAGTACCTTTCGCAATAAGAAATCGTTAAGTCTCACAATAAAACATGTTAGGCACACAGGGTGTCGCAAATTGAACGCATCGACATCAATTAAATTAGTAATTAAAAAGTTAAGTTTAACAAATTATTTGCAACGACAAATCTTTCCTAAGGTCCATCCAATATTTTGTTGTATTTTATATATTGTTAAATTATACAAAAATGCAGATTTTTTCATTTTTAATATTATCCAGCATAAAAACGATGACCATTATGTTAAATTATGAGGATAATTTATGATTTGCACTATTCATACAGATAGTGTTATAAGAAATTTTCTGATACCAATATATGTCGAGAATATACATATAGGGTCTTTCAATAAGGACGCTCGATTTTTATGGCATTATCGAATATTTTATGGCATTGAGTATGGAATATTAACGTCGCTCAAATGTACGCCGCGGCTTTGCTTGGTGACACGTACTCGGGAGCTCCAATTTTCGATGACTTTGTCGCATAAATCTGGCTGAATTTGCTGGATGGCGTTCGTTATGTTGACTTTGAGGGCATCAATTGTCTGTGATTTATTCGCATAGACCTAGGATTTAAGATAGCCCCAAATGGAAAAGTCTAAAGGCGTTAAGTCTCACGATCTCGGTGGCCAGTTCACGTCGCCGCTGCTCGAGATGACCATGCCCTCAAATCGCTAGTGCAGAATGCCCATCGTGACATGCGCTGTATGGCAGGTACGCCGTCCTATTGGAACAACATGTCGTCGTTATCCATATTATCCAGTTTAAGCCACAAAAAGTTGCTTATCATCGATCTCTAGCGCTTGCCGTTGACGGTTATGGCAATACCAGTTTCATTTTGAAAGAAGTACGGACCGATGATTCTGCCAGACCAAAATCCGCACCAAGCAGTGATTTTATCGAGATGCATTTGGTGCTGGTGGATCTCTTGTGGATTTGTGGATGTGGTGTATCATCTCAAATCGGATAATATTGGTTTTTCACATATCCATTCATCCAAAAATGGGCCTCGTCGCTAAAGATAATTTTTTGCAAAATTTGGGTCAATTTCCAGCTGCTCCAGAGCCCAATCAGCGAACACACGGCGTTGTCTTTCGTAGTCATTTATTTTAAGTTCCTGGGTCAGTTGGATTTTATAGGGGTACAGACCCAAATCCCGACGCAAAACTCCCCCAGTTGAAGTCGCAGAAAGGCCAGGTTCTTTTGTGAACAACGAGAAAATGACTGCTTCGGATTTTCCCGTACATTCTCACGCACAGCAGCGGTGGTATCAGCAGACCTTGCGTTTCGGTAACATACGGGTGTTGGCTGATTATTTATTAAACCGGTTCCCCGAATTTGGTCACCAAATGTCGAATAGTCGACTCGGCGAGACGGCTGCAGCGAGGATAAAAATCATGTAATGCGCGGGACGTCATGAGCACTGATTTTGAAAATGAAATTTTATGATTTACACACGTTGTTGAACGCTATAGCTTTCCATGGTGATTTGCCATGGATATCACCCTGAACTGAATACTACTGAACAATTCACAACAAACTTGACAGATGTTCCTTTAACAACATGGCCACTATAATCTAGCAAATCCCAAGCGTCCCTATTGAAAGACCCTATACAAAGATTTTCGTAAAAAATTATATATTATTATATAATATAGGAGTTATTTCTATATTTTGCGAATTTTCAAATAATATTCAATGAAAATATATTAAGAGGAATAATTTCTTATAGTAAAAATCTTGCAAAAATCAAGAAATGGAAATAGAAGTCCCCCAAGGTTCTATTTTGGGTCCTTGATTTTTATTTCGATTATTAATCACCTGCCTGAAATAATTTCACAGAAACTATGTTCCTAAACTGTTATTCGCGGCTCAAAATATGACTAACATATATCTAGAATTCTACTACTACTACTATAGTTAACTATGCTTAAATACATTTGAAACATTGTTTATCAATTTAACAACTAGAATACCATTATAAATAATAGTTACTTATAAAAAAGTAAACAGTCGATCTATTAATCAAGTAAAAAATATAATTTCTGGATTATATTCATACTGGATTTACTTGAGAAGCAATACAATAGTATTGGCAGAAACATTATTGGAATCAGCATGTTAGTCTGTTTACGCAGATAATATTTGCAGTATGTCCACAGCAGGATCATATGATTCTCTATCCTAGGAAGAGGCTGAAACCTTTAATGTAGCAACAAAAACAGGAAACAAAAACTCAAATGATTAAGCAGTTTTAATCATCTCCCAACAGCTGATTACGTCAACAGCGCGTCGATAAACGTGTAATAATTCAGTGTGCGTCGAAAATCGGTCTCCTGTTGGTTTTTTTTTTTATGATTTAGCAAATTTTATATCCAGAATTAAACACGTGGACGTATTCTGGACAGCCTCTCATAATTCCAAGTGAACATTTAAATTTAAACTTAAAATTGTGCAATTAGAAACATGGCAGGTGTTCCTAGAAATTTTTTATGTCGAAATTTATTTCATGACTTAAAAATCTTCACTCTTACATCTATTTATCTTTTAGACATTGTCTGTTTTATAAAAATGCACATTAATCGTGATTATAATACTCGAAATGCTTCATGATTATATATGTTCCATTACATCGCTTAACGTTTGAACAGGCCTCTAGATAGATGGGCAAATAACTATTTAATAAACCACTACTAAACTAAACCAATTTATTTAAACGAAATGTAAGAGAGTTTTTAATCCCAAAATTGTATTACAATGTACATGAGTTCCTAAACGAGATGTAACGTAAATTTCATATCCTACAATTACACTAAATTTAGTTTAAACTTTAACTTATGTTTCAATCACAATATACCACTGTATTAAAACATATATTCAGTGCGAAATATAGTGGCAGACTTGTGAATCATCCCAACATACTCGCCAATAAGCTTCTAGTCGATGCAAGTGAATTACAGGGGCTAAAAAGCTTTATACCTGGAGACCTCATTAGAAGATTTGATTAATGTCAGGTATCTTATAAACATTCATGTATAAACTTGTACATAAACTCATGTGAGATAGTTAGTTAGCTATAGTTAATTAACGTAAAAATAGAGATTATACACTGATATAATACTCTTCATGTCGCTCCTTTCTCATGTCAGAAAAGGCACTTATTGTCCCCATGCGACAGATTGCTGATTCATGGAGTTTAAAGAAAAACATATTCTGCACATAAATGCAGAATATGTGTTTTATGCGACAGTTTTACTTTTTTCAAATAGTCCACCATCGTATTTTCTCATGACCCATGGACAGGGTGGGGGTGTGTCCTATCCACCTCAAAATCAATAGAATGTCGTCTGGTAGACGTCCCTAATCAGAATCAGTCGAAACCCGATCGATCCGACACGATGTAATTGAGTGATCGTGCTAACAAAAAAAAATTCTCGAATAGTCCACCATTGTACTTTCTCATGACCCATGTACATGGTAGAGTGTGTTCTATCCACCTCAAAATCCATAGGTGTCGTCTGGGAGACGTCCCCAATCAGAATCAGTCAAAACCCGATCGATCCGACACGATTTACTTGAGTTATCGTGCTAACAAGAATAAATGCCGACGACAATGACGACAATGACGACAACGACACACACACAGCAAAATTTTTTAAACGCCATTTTTTTTTTATTTTTATACCGAAAAACGAAAAATAAACCAACAATAAATTTTGTTTTCTCACTTTTTTTTTTACACGATTACATCACTTTTCCGCGTATAGTGGACTGCGGAAAAGTAATACAGGTATTATTTGAAGAAGGATTTAATCAAACTAAAATAACAAAAATGGTAAAGTGCTAACGATGTGAAGTTCAGTATGCGTTAAAACGTTTTAAAAACACTGGCTCAATTCGAATTTACAAAGTGGAAGAAAACGAATCGCCTCAACCCGAGAAGACCGATATTTGATTCGGAGTTCCTAGAAATACCGCAGAAAAACTTCTTCTGAGCCGGCTGCCGCATACTCAGACGTCACAGGTAAAAAAATTTCGTCCAGGACAACAAGAAAAAGGTTGACAGAAGCAGAACTCAGAGGTTGCAAGACCAGAAGAAAACCGTGGCTATCCGAAAGAAATAAGAACCACCGACTACAATGGGCAATAAGCCACAAACACCTGTCTATGGAAGATTGGTCCAATATCATGTGATTAGATGAATCTAACTTGGAGGTATTACTTATTAACCTTATTTAAGTGTAAAAAAAAAACATATTTATTAAACATCTCACTGCTAATATTAATTGCAAGCTTAATATTTATTCATTTCAGGTGTTTGATACACCTGGCGTCACATACGTAAGGCGCAGAGTCGGTGAGCAATATAACTCAGAATGTATAGTACCTACAGTCAAGTACGGAGGAGGCAGTATCATGGTTTGGGGCTGCATGGCAGCCGATGTGTCGGTGAAATGTTCATCTGTGTAGGTCGAATGAACTCTGTTACATACATAGATGTCCTCGAATCGGCATTACTGCCCTCATTCACAAAGATTTTCGGTGACACCAATGGAGAAGGTGTTAAGTTCCAGCAAGATAACGCGCCCTGCCACAAATCTGCTGTGACTATGAAGTGGTTTTGCGATAACGGTGTTGAGATCTTGGACTAGCCTCCGCAGTCCCCCCGATCTCAACCCCATTGAACATTTATGGGGTATTTTGAAGCGGTAAATTCAGCAGCATTCTTTGACATCAAAAGAAACACTTAAGGATGTGCTATTTCGGGAGTGGAACACAATAACGGCAGAGGAATGTCATAAACTGGTCAGCAGTATGCCTAAAAGAATGGCTGCGGTCATCCATGCTAAAGGAGGTCCAACTAAATATTAATGTATTATAATAAATAATAGTTTTATCCCATTTGTTTTCAGTTATTTTACTGTAACTACACGTTTAGTTTCAAAATATAGAGATTTGTTTAAAGTGCCTAGTACTTTTGGCCAAGGCTGTATGTTATTTGTAAATATTTTACATTTTAGCAAATAAATCAGTGATTTTAAAGTCTATCTGTCAATTCTTATAATATATTTTCGTCTTCACCGAGAATGAGTTGTATGTCATTTGCGTGAATTTCACTTAGAGCATTATCATAATTAGGGTAATCGATTAAAATATGGGTTGGTCTCATTCACGTAATGACTACTTGCTCGCGTCTTTTAAAAGTTAATTTTTAATTAGTCCAATTAATTTTAAGTGAGTTTTTCACATGTGTAAATAATTATTAATTAATATTACTTAAATAATATTATTATTCTAGTTAATCGTGTTGTCGCGATTCGAGGATTCAGGCGCATGCATCTGACAGATCCGGGCTACCTATACAAGAGTGGTTTGAAGCTAGGAAGCTATGAGGGAGTTCGAGTTAATATTCATAATATACACAAAAGGGCAAAGCAAAAGTATCTTTTCGAGAAACAATAAATTTGAGTACAATTTGGAAAAAAATAAGTCCATTTCAGTAAATTTCTTCATCATTTCATCTGTCGCTATCTGTTCAAAGCCTCCTATAGACTCTCGTCTATAGGAGAATATTCGTTCAAAGTATATACTAAGAATTTGAAATTCTCTTAATTTCTGTGATCATCCTTTAAATAACTTCTATTCAAAAGGCCCTTGTTTGTAGGTAACTTCAAACCAGCACCACCACGGAACGACCGCGTCACAGTCGACCAGTAGAAAGCGTTTACATCAGGTACCGTTACTGTTGCAACAGTAGACACAGAATTAATTAAAAAACAATAACAAAACGAGAACAAGACATGACTAGAAGGAAAATAGACAAATATTACTAAATAAACAGTCACCGGTCGACCTCAAGACTGCCTTCGTCGGCAGAACTATTGCAGAGATAGCAATTTTGCCGGTAGATCAAGTCAGTTTGTGTGATGAATCCGATCGGGTAAGAGTGAATACTGACGGTGTAAGTCTGCTCCATCAGGACGACCTGAAGTTGACGACAGCGCCACCAGTGCGTTATCAGATCAGGATTGTCGCCGATCGCGGATAAATAGAAGGTAATGCGGTGGAAAGTGAAAATGTTTGCGTTCAATTCGCGTTTGCAATGAATTCGATCGACGATTTTGTTGAACCTGAAAATGAAGGATACGACTTTCGTATATCCCGCCACTTCATTCAGTAAATATTCTGGGAAAACTATGTAAAATTATAAGTGATGCATGAATCTCGTACGCAAAAGCGGCTCGTGGTAAAACCTTTGTTGGGGTACAATCTAAGATATTTCTCTACTTATTATTGATCTACTTATTACAAATACCTAATTCTAATGTCAATTTTGAATCTATGAGATTTACAATATTTTATTTTCTTGAAGCGTGAAACTGAGCACCTAAACGTGTTTAGGTACCTTGTCATGGTTTAGGAACATTTTGTAATGTTCAATTGTAATGTTAATTATACAACATATTAATAAACTGACAGCATGTAAAATTTACATTATTTTCAGAATTATTGTTTGTGAAGGATTTACTTCAAAAGTGCGCAGAACTATTCAGACAACAACTTTCTTTAAAAAGACATATAAATAAATAATGTTTTACGTAAAATTGTATCAATCACAAGTGCAAATAATATGTAACCATGAGACTCGACCGCACAACATATTATCCGTTGTGTAAAGTAACAGCGGGGGATTTTAAAATTTTGTTGGTTTGAAGTAAATGCAAAATGGCTTCTATTGCAACTTACACAAAACATCCTAATATAATGAAGGTTTCGTAGGTTCACACACAAACATCCTAATGTAATGAAGGTTTCGTAAGGAATCGTAAGTTTAAAAAAAAATGACTTCAAAAAAATGAAAAAGTAACAATTAAAAAGCAAGAAGTAAATGTTTTCTACGACAATTTAATACTTATTTATTGTTCCGTTCAATGTAATTAAGAAAAGAAATTATTGTTTATTATGTAATTATTATTAATTGATTTATATAATTTTGAAGTCGGTGCCATACAATATTAGATAATAATGCGAATGCCGGCCCTCGGCAATTTTAAATGTAAACTCGTTATAGTAGCAAGATATATATATTTTTTATGTTTTACATGGCACTTTTTTATGCTTTACTTGTCTTTGATCAATATAATCAACAGAGGAGGCCCAAGAACTGACTCCTGGGGAACCCCTGATATTGCATAGACTTCATTGTGTTCATTGTTACAAAAATAACTTTTTAACCATAGATTGTAAAGTATTAGTAGACAGTTTCGTTTTGGAAGAAGTACGGACCAATAATTACGCCAGACCAAAATCCGTACCAAACAGTGACTTTCTCGGGATGCATTTGGTGCTGGTGTGTCTCGTTTTGATTGGTATCGTCCCAAATCCGACAATTTTGCTTCTTCACATATCCATTCATCCAAGAATGGGCCTCGTTAAAGATAATTTTTTTGGTAAAATTTGGGTCAATTTCCAAGTGCTCCAGAGCCCAATCAGTGAACACACGGCGTTATCTATAGTCGTTTACCTTAAGTTCCTGGGTCAGTTGTATTTTATACGGGTGCAGACCCACCTCGCAAGGCAAAATTCGCCAAGTTGAAGTCGCAGAGAGGCCAAGTTCTTGTGAACCACGAGAAATTGACTGCCTCAGGTTTTCCCGTACACTCACGCACAGCAGTCATGTTTTCCACAGACCTTGCATTTCAGTGACGTACGGGTGTTGGCTAATTATTTATCAAACCGATTGACTCGAATTTGGCTACCAAACGTCGAATAGTCGACTAGGCGGGACGATTGTGGCGAGGATAAAAATCACGTAATGCCACGAACGTTTCTCAAACGGATCACTAATTTTGAGAATAAAATTTTATGATCTGCACACGTTGTTGAACGCTATAACCTTCCATGGTGATCTATCGTACACTACTGAACAATTCACAACAAGTTTGACACACGTTGATTTAACAACGTGGCCGCTGTAACCTAAAAAATTTCGAGCATCCCTATTGAAGGACCCTGTACATCTATTAGTCGATATTTACTCTGCAAATGTCTCAATTCGACTGAGTAAAGACCGGGCTATTTACTGCGCACCTCGTGGGCGGTCCGATAGCGCAGTTTTGAGACTTGTTCCTATTTTTGCTGAGCTGTATCTATATTCATTCAGTTTTTACGACGGGGTTAGCTTATAATAATATTGACAAGTATGCAAATCGCAATAATATTGTGCCGCCCCCTCGCTCATATCGGAGGCACCTCCGGAGCAAGCCTCTAGAGACTTCGGATCAAAAAACAAAAGTTACCACATTGTTCGCAAGGGTCGATTTACTGTATTGATTTTGTCGAAATGCCGAAATTCGAACGAAAAGCATTTCGTACATCGACCTAAAAATTTCGTGACACACACACGATAACAGCCATTTAGTAAATAGAGAAGTTTTACAATTATGCTTGGAAAACACCTGGTATGAGACAAACGTATTTAATTAACAAAGTGCCACCCCGTACATTCCTCTGAAATTGTATTGGAATACTTCGTAAATGTTAAAGATATTTGCATAGTAACTAGGGCATGAGCGTGAAATGGAAAATACAGTTTCGCGCAACACCTCCATTTTAAGAACAGACCAATATACAATACATGACTACATGAAAACCCCATATTAACATTCGGACAATGTAAATAATAAATGACAATTAGTATGTACAATACTACATCACCAGCGACATTTTCAACATCTCATAACCTTGAAGATTCGAGAGTATCTTACATTGTGGTCTTGTTTGAAAAGTTGCGTAACTTAAATCGCAGTTAAATGCTAATAAGTTCAACGTCTTCATCGACAGTCCCTAGATTGGTAAATACTGATTACAGTGATCACCCATCTGCGTTTATACAGTGCGGATAAAATGGTAAATAACACTTGATTTTTAAACAATGCACCAGAATGAAAGTTCAATAACCCCTTACGGATTAAATTATGGAGTTTTCAATCGAATTTTTCTTCTACGGTTAATAAACTTTGGAATTTCATATTAGCATGTCAGTGTTAACACAAACTTAATTGTTGGATCAAATAACTTTTACAGTAATATGGAAAATGATCACAAATAAAATTAAACATCATCATGATCGGTTTTTTAATGTTTGTAAATTATTCTAATGTATTTGGTAAATAAAAGGTGGTCCAACCAAAACGTACGATGTTAATTGTAAATAAAACAAGAAGTTTTCAGAGAATTATCTTAATATTTTTTATTATGATAGAAGGATCTATGACAATTATTATGTGTGAAACAAAATATCGGCCAAATGCTCGCCACGGCTTCGGTGGCATACCTCTATCCGATGGTCCATATTTTCAGTGACTCTGAGACATAATTGAGGTTCAATGTCGTTAATGTGCCGAATTATCTCATCCTTTAGCTCTTGAATTGTTCTTGGCTTATTGACGTACACTTTTTATTTTAAATATGCCCAAAGAAAGAAGTCCAACGGTGTCAAATCACATGATCGTGGCGGCCAATTAACATCGCCACGACGTGAGATAACACGGCCACGGAATTTCTCGCGCAAAAGTGCCATTGTTTCGTTAGCTGTGTGGCAAGTGGCACCATCCTGTTGGAACCACATATCGTGCAGGTCCATATCCTTAATTTCTGGCCACAAGAAGTACGTTATCATCTCGCGATAGCGAACACCATTCACGGTAACTGCTTGGCCGACCTCATTTTCGAAGAAGTACGGCCCGATGACGCCGCCAGCCCATAAACCGCACCAAACAGTCACTCTTTGTGGATGCATCGGCTTTTCAACAATCACTCGTGGATTCTCATTTGCCCAAATGCGGCAATTCTGTTTGTTAACGAATCCACTGAGGTGAAAGTGTGCCTCGTCGCTGAAGATGATTTTCTTTGTAAAGTCACCATTCACTTCTGTCTGTTCAACCAACCATTCGCCGTATTGACGACGCTTGAAATGGTCAGTAGGCTTCAGCTCTTGAGTCAATTGAACCTTGTAAGCGTGTAAATTCAAATCTTTATTCAAAATCCGCATCAGTGATGTTCGTGAGATGTTCAATTGTTGGGCACCACGACGAGTCGAGGTTGACGGCTCTTCTGCTACACTATCGCGAAGAGCAATGTTTTCCGCAGAACGAACTGGGCGAGCATGCACAGGTGTTTTCACATTTCCTACAGACCCGGTTTGCTGAAATTTGCGCACAATTCTCCCGATTGTGGACACATCTGGTCGATTATGCTGACCAAAACAATCACGAAGTGCACGAAATGCATTTTGATTTGAACGCCCATTTTCGTAAAAGGCTTCAACAATCTTAACGCGCTGCTCAATTGTGTACCTCTCCATGGTTTAATTTGTCAAACAATGAAACAAAGAAATGTCAAATTAAGTTGGGCAAAAAACTTGACGTTAAGGTGTGGCTCACAATTAACATCGTACATTATGGTTGGACCACCCTTTACAATAACAAAGCTTTCATCAAAGCTAATACTAGATTAAAGTTAATAGGCAGACCAGGCAACTACAAATCTTGAATGTATTAGTTATGTGTGATAGAAAAGAAGAAAAATAGAAAAACGCTTATTCTAGAAAAAAACAGCTTTTATCTAAGTCGTTACCACTAACGACTTGGATGCTACCGGGGAGCTAATTGTTAAACAATAGAGGAGGGGAGATGCATATGGTAAGATGCAGATCATGGGGATATTCAACTGGTTTCGCTAGCTTTTTTTAAAATGGTAATTTCTACAACTGATGAAAGAGATTATCGGCTAGTGGTACTATGGAAATACTCCTGCTTCAGAAGTTATCGCTCGATTTACATTTGCATTTGAAGATTCAAATTCCGATGATTCAAACAATTATAAACATCGTTCGCCAGTTTGGATCTTCGGAACGTGTGACGTCTTGTAGAAAATGTAATGGTGATGATAACGATGATAGAATTCGGTTAAACGAGGAACGCAAACAACAAGAAATAAATGTTTATAATGCAATTAAATGCACCCGACTCCAGCAGGTACTGCTCGTCAAGAATAGAAAAAAGTGTGAGATTTTCTAGGTATGCGTAGAAGAAAGAGTGAGGCAGCATTCGGAGGGAAGAGGATGCACTTTACGTGTGGCCAGGTTGAACTCTGTGTACATTTTCTAGACGAGGCTATTTACTGCGGACCTCGTCGGCGGTCCGATATCGCAGTTTTGAGACTTGTTCCTATTCTTGACGAGCTGTAAATCTACCGAACTCGGTTCGATTGACCTCGGAGAGATTTGGTATCAGCAAGACGATTGTCCTGTTCATAACGCGAGAGGAGTACAAGCGTTTTTAGGAGAACACATTGCCTGGTCGCATTACAAGTGGAAGTAGCATCATTAAATGGCCTCCAAGATCCCCCGACTTGGCCCCAAATTATTGATTTTTATGGGTATATACGAAAACGAAAATGTACCAACAGGAACATCAAAGAGCTCGTAACCTTGATGAACTAGATATAAAATTGTAGCTGCCCTAGGAACTGTGACGTCAGAGATGCTTGCAAACGTTAGAAAAGAAATTTTTTATACTTTCGTAGAGGGTATTGTCTAGTGTAACAAAGAGACATTTTTGAGCCTCTTATAAAATGAAATTTTAAAAGGGATTGCATATTTTTTGCAATTTAGTTTTATTTCAATCATCAAACTCAGACGATACTTTTTGATATGGTCGGAGTTTGTAGTAAGGTTAAAGATCTGAAATCTTTTGGAAAATAAAATTGATGTACAGCGAAAAGCATGTCCTTTCCACTACAAATAGAATTTTATTGTATAAATCTATTGTTCTCTCGCATTGAATTGAATCATGCAGATATTATTTATGGGTCATTAAAAAGTAAATTTGAAGAGTAGCGAATTAAAGAAATTCAGAATGCATGTATAATTTAATATTTGGATTGTGGAAATTTGAACATATCTCAGCCAAATTTTCTAATCTAAAATGGCTTGATGTAAAACAAACAAGAGACATGCGCATCTCTTGCTTTTTGCATAAAACAATTCAGAAAAAAATACCACATTTGCGCAACAAAATTTCGTACAGCAGGTCTGACATCCACGATAAATATTCTCTAGCTATTCCTCTTCATATTGCTTCTTACTATTACAATAAAATCTCATATAATATTAAAAATATCTTACTTCCCAATTTATTAGAAGAGTTGACGAACAAATATTTCACGATATTCTAAAATTTCACGAAGTATTTTTTGCAAATATGCTTACAATTAAGAATAGTCCATATTTTTCTATTTTCTTTTTCTCTCTTTTTTTTTTTTCTCTTTTCCATGATGCCAAATTGTTTATAAGTTTATTTTAATTTCTTTATGAATTTTATACCCTGTAAATTAGTTTACGTAAAATTAAATCTGTACGTAATTTATTACTGTTATATTACCCTTATTGTTTACTTTTGAATTTATTATTGTTGGAGTTATTTATTTATTTATTATCTACATCCTGCTTCGTACTTTGAACTTACTAATTGATCTATTTGATGGATTGTAATTATGCCATAGCATATAATTAAAAGAGGTTGAGTGGAAGCGAGGGATCGTCCCCAAATTTTGCCTTTTAGCAAGATATTTTATTCGGATTATAATGAAATGTATATTTTATTTTTGTTGTATGGTTCCCGCACTAATAAGAGGTTATTATTATTATTGTTATTATCTGAATGTAAGGCGATAATAAAAGCGTTAAATTTATGAAAACTACATACTATTTGTGAAACGTTGCCCAGTCCAAGTGCTTTTTAGTGCTTAGTGATTAGTACTCTAATCACTAAATTATAAAATATATTTGGGAATCCAAAGATTTATTTACTGTGCCATAATTTATGCTGGAATATTTTCTTTCGATTGTATGATAATACAACATTATCATAGGTGCTAATAAATCAGAAAATTTTAATATTATTCGTTGGCAAAACTTTTTTCTCAATCGACAAATTTATACGTTTACAAACGCAAAAACAAAATAGTATTGTTTGACTTTAAAAATAGCATAAAATATACAATTTTGCGTTAATAACAGAAAATACCAAACCATTAATTAATATAAAAACCGGTTGCGTCCAACATTTCTACAGTAAACAATATTCAAATTCCTGCTATAGTAGTAAAATGAACTCCATCTGCGTGCCGTCTTTCTTTTCCCCGTATCAAGTGAAATTAGCATTATAAAGTGCTTGGAATAACGCGAATTGGTGGATTGGCAATGGTGGATCTTCGCTACGAGACATTTTACTGGAAGTAAGTACAGTAACTATTTAAACATGTAAGAATAAGTCAGTTCATCTAACTGATTTTCGTAAAAATGATCATTATAAAAGTCTATTTCTCTAATTAATTCTAAATTATAACAGAAGAGTAACGTACAAGATACATCATATATAGTAAGAATCTAAAGGTTGCAACAGGTTCCATAAAATCGTTACTGAACCTCGAGGAAAAAGATACTAGACAGGTTAATTTTATTTTATTTTTTTTTTTAACAAACCGAATTAAAATGTTGACACGTGCCAAGAAATGTGAGATATAGTATTTTGACGACCTATCGCAGGCCCAAGTGTAAGCAAAATATAGGGTGTCTCAGTTGGAGCTATAGGAATTGAATTGCTCTCCATTTGAGTTCTGTCAAAAATGGGGCATCAATCTTTAACGACTGTCATATACAAACCAAACGACCTCAACATGCCACAATTAACAGTTCAACAACGAATAGTCTGTGTACAACTACTTTATGAAAGCGAGCGATCATTTACAGTTGCATTAAGAAAAATTCGCACAAGATTAGGACAAAATGAACCCCCAAAGAAAAAAGTCCAGTGGTATTAAATCATATGGTCTTGCAGGCCAATTGGTGTCAGCATTCCGCAAGACATGATCAGGAAGTCTGGTATGCAACAGAGTTATGGTTGCACGTGCTGTATGATACGCTATACGTCTTGCTAAAGCCGCATGTTCAAATTCAAATCATCAACTTGGTGAAAAACAAATTGTTTAACATGTCACAATAGTGTTCCCCATTTACAGTAATTAATTAAATGAATACGTTACCAGCTTCATTTTCAAGAAGTATGGTTCAATTGCAAAATCACTCCTAAATGTGCACCAAACCGAGCATCTCTGTAGATGAATTTTTTTTAGTGAACGGCATATGGATGTTCAGCTCCCCAAGTTCGACAATTTTATTTGCTGACGTATCCATCTACAGGAAAATGTGCTTCATCGCTGAACAAAATTTTGTTGCAATAATCAGCATCTCCTTCTTTCTTTTCTAACACCCAATTAACAAATGAACGACGTTGTAAATGGCCTGTAACTTTTAATTGTTGTGTCAATTGAATCTGTATGATGACAAATGCAAGTTTTTCTTTCCAATCCAATGCGTGGTGGCTCTCCATTTAAATACTCCCGTACACTTTCTGTCACTGTAGCAATATTTTCATCTGACCGACCACGACGAGGACGTATTGGTGTTACCTTATCAATAACAAAACCCATCGACAAGAACATAGCTAAATGGCAAAAAATAATAAGTATGATGTATTTTATATTCATATCTCTCGGATAATACAATACAGCCACAGATCCGAGCAATTTAAACTAAACGTAGCCGAATAATAATAAGTTGCACTATCAGAAACGAAGTTATTATGAACTATTATATTGTGATCGTAAGAGAATACTTAAACAACGACTTTCCAAATACGGTGGACTGAACGAAAAGGTACTATTGGGTGGCCAGCTACATCACCAGACCTAATGCCGCTGGAGTTTTCTCTGGAGTGATCTCTCGAACGTATAAATAACAAATGAAGTATTTTTAACAATCACGGTTTAACTAATTACAAGTTAATGCCTATTATTAACTAATCACTCAGTTAGACCACGACGATCGTTGAAATCAGCTAAGCGAGGAGAAATTCAATAACATAAAAATAGAGGCTGATCCATTAATAAGTATACAGGTGATTCTTTAAAATTTCATTGAGAAGATGTAAAGTAAAATTTTATTTCCCGTAAGTAATTTCAACCCGTGTGATTTGTAAGAGAGCGAAATTTCAAGAGAATAATAAATAAAAAATTTAAAAAACACGGCTACTGTAAAAAATATTACTTATAACATTATTTTCTTTCTTTTTTAAACATAAATAAGCGTATCAAATAACAAAATAATTATAATAAATAATGGTCTATAATACAAATTAAAAAATACAGTTTTAATCATCTCTCGATAATGCCAAATTGGTTGTCGAAAGGCGCGTTGAGAAACGTGTAATCTTTCGGTGTAAAACTGATATGTTTTATTGCATCGAAAGATCCAACCCCTTCCCAGGAATAATAAAAATAATAAATAATAAAAATAAATAACACAACTCGAAAATAGTATTATCTTTACAATAAACATTAATTGGACCAGAATAAAGTAAATGAATAACAAAGAAAGTTTCAATTTATGAGTTATATCACTATTTCACAGTAAAGTATAATACAATTATTAAAGGACAGGCTATAAACACCAAAACACCATTAATGAGTTTGAAGAAATAAATCATGAATTTGTGAAAAAATGTAATTTTGAATATGAGACATTTACGAAACTATTTTTAGAGATAAATAATGTTCCAAATATATATTCTATTGATGATAGAGCGACAGTTCTTAGACCGATATTTATACGATTATTTCCTTTTTTTGCGTTTTTAATAGAACTGAATCGATATAGAGTCTTTCAAAGGATAATGTTATGGAAAAAATGCGAACAAACAATATATTTCCGAAATTCGATGCCAATATTATACGAGTGTATTGTATAAAATGAAAGGTTGAGAAATTAACACAAATAGACCACATAACTTAAAGAAATGTATAGAAAATTTAAAGATAATCGAAAAATAGATATTTTCAAGGTCAATATATTGATTTTGAAACAATATTAATTGCAGTCAAGACCGCTTGGTAGTAAATGTTACGTAAGATCCTAAAGAGAGTAGTAAGTAAATAAGTATGGGAAGTACTTGTATTTTTTCCAACGACCAATTGTACGACCCCATTGTACTCTTCTAAAAAACGCAGCGTTGTGACATATTTTGATAAATCGATAATCTACGAGAAATGCAAGGAAGAATTCAAATAATAAATAAACATAATACAATTATTATTTATGCAATTACAACAAATCTATACGAATTCATCGTATTCTGATTATTTTAAATGCAATACAATATCTTAAACGACCAGACAAAGAAGTGATTTTTATATTTTTGTATCATACGCTTTTCAGATGACGGAATCATGGCAACACTACCGTCGCGCGATGTCTGGGGATGGGACGATACTTGATTATTTTGGTGGGATAAGTGGGGTAAATCTAAATGAACCAGTCAGATTAATATAATACGGCCCTATTTCCTATAAATTTTATGTTAAAATACATTACATTATGTTATATGGGTTTGGGCCTCATCAGCCACTGATCGCATGGGTAGTCCCTTGGCGATCTCCTCTTATTCGTGTCATTATCCAAAAATGCTATCCCATAAAAGGAGCAATTTAGGCACGTCCCCCGCCTTAAGCGTCGCCTCCTCTAGGATAACAGGGGTAATATGAGGTACCTCTTCACCTCCAGTGCGGGGCAGGTGTAAAGAAGATGAATCGAGGTTTCCTTTACAGTATCTGTACTATCTGCAGGCCGGGCTATCAGTCAGCCTCAGCTTGTGCTTATATGCATTCAGACTACTATGGTGGCCCGTTATGATTCCCACCAGAGTTCTGGCTTTGTGCCTGTTCAATTTAATGAATTCTTGGGCCCATTTTTCAATCTCTGAGTATACGATGAAGAGTTTGGTTATTTTGGTGTTAAAATAATTTCATCAAAAGTAACTTATAGGTAATGTGATTTATAACTTTATGCTGTCTATTTTAACTTGTCATAAAGAGCTGTACCTTCTTGTTCCAATTGTCAATATGTTTTGAGATTTTTTATGTTAGCCTAGGCATTCCCGCGAACATAACAATCTAGTGACCATATATGTTATTTTATGAAATGTAGTAAATATAGGGATAATCTTCCTGAATTTAAAAATTATGCTGCATCATTAACGTATTATTATTTACAAGCTTATGGAAAAGAAAAATACCTAAAAATAAAGTTTTATTTACTAATTTACGATATTACTCAGCACAATATGAGTCAGCAATTTTACAATTTTTACTCGCATAGTTTCGTTGTTGATTTATTTAAGTTATGTAAATTTAAATTCTCTAATACATAATGATTATGTGTATCTACAACTAACATTTAATCCGATCCGATAACAACCTCGATCTGATTTTTTATGATAGTATACCAAGTAAAAAATAAGTGAATGACTGGAAAGTGGTCGCACTAGAATAATATCCTATATACAAAGTGTTTATAAACTTGGAGATTTATTTTTAATGAAGGCCATATATTGCTAAAACCAATCGAATTCCGAAAACTCGCATGTCAAAAAAATGTTCATACACTTAGCTGACGAATTGAAACTTGGTTCTATATCCTTGTGGCGCGACCTGAATTGTGGGTCAAGGGAAAAGAGCCAAATGATGTTAAATTTAGCGATCTTTAGCCAATCAAAGGCATATCTTCGTCTTATACACATGCCAGCAAAAATATAATCGGAAACTTATTCCTAGTTGACTATGAGTTTTTACATGACAAGACATAAATAAATAAATTGACGTAATTCCCAAATGATGTCAATTTATTGATGCATTTTACCATTTCGTTGATCACCCTCATCAGCACATCAGATGTAATATCCTAAAGATATTACACTAGGCACAATAATTAAGGGATGTAAGAACAATCCTAAATGTTTAGGTGATTTTCAAGGGACTGTAACTTGGACAAAAATAATCGTAGAGGACTTTTAAAAAGAGCAAATTGCAACTCCGAGTTTTTAGTTTTCAGATAGTTGAGTTCAAAATTTTTTACCATCAGCAGTTTTTGAATAATCATAAGAAAACTATGGGGGAAAAATTCCAAATTTTGGAATTTTTCTCCCTTGACTTTCGAAAGATCTACGGACTTTAATAATTTTTTTCAGCGATTTCATCATAAAGCTTTTTTAAATGATTTTATCCTCTTTAATTCGAGCGGTCTAAAAGCCTTGTACGATGATTTTTCCCTGAGTTATCGTCGTTTTGACTTCTTTTTTTTAAGATGTTTTTTCTTACAATAATTAACATTTTTGATAAAAAAAAAATATGGATTATAGCTAAAAAGACATTTTCAACTTCAAAAAATTAATAAAAAATGAAAAATTCATTCTTAAATTGATTTCTAGTAAAAACGACAAATTCAATCATTCCAAACACAATGAAAAAAATTGCAGCGCTTTGAAATTTTCAGGGTTTCTTTCGGATACTTTGAGGTTGAAAAAACACAGTCAACATCCTCAGTCTATACAGTATTTGCAAAGTTATGCAAAGTTAAGCGAATATCCCTAAATACGCTATTTTTCAATTAACATTCTCGCACCGATTTTTTTTTTTTATCAAAAACCAATAACTACGACTTGCAAATAATACTTTGCAGTTTTTAAAACTCTACTTGAATTTTCTGAACGATCATTATTTCCCGAGTAATTAATTACCAAAGCCAAAACTGACTTTTTTGCTTTGAGCGAAGATATGTCAGTGAAAAATTATCGTACAAGGCTTTTAGACCGCTCAAATTAAAGAGGATAAAATGATCTAAAGTATTATGATGAAATCACTGAAAAAAATTATTGAAGTCCGTGGGCCCTTTTGAAAAGCAAGCAAAAATATGGACTTTTTTTTCCGATAATTCTCTTATGATTACTCAAAAACTGCTGATGGTAAAAAGTTTTGAACTCAAGATGTGAAAACTAGAAACTTGGAGCTTTAATTTTCTTTTTTTTAAATTGCTCTGCGACTATTTTTCTCCATGTTACAGTCCTTTCAAAAACACCTAAAAATGTTGGATTTTTTACATCCCTTAATTTTTGTGCCTAGTGTATATATAGACTAAAGACTAATATTACTGTCTTCTACTCCTTCCTCGTTAAATATTGTGGTTCTGCTCCGCTTCCATGATTATATGATGCGATGGCAGTTATGCTCTTTTGTCCGAAATGTTCCATTGTGCTTCCATGATTGTGCGGAATGATCAGATACTATTGCTCGGTTGACTATAACTTTTTGCTCCACCGGTGTTTGGCAAAGCAAATCTCTAAGTATTTCTAAGGCAATATTCGTTCTCTCTGTTAAAATTTCTCACCTCATAATATTCTGTGATTTTCTAATAATGCGTGGATAGTATCATAATATATGCTGTGGTCCTTGTCTACATGGTACATGTTCTGCTACTACTGACTTATCTACGTATACCAGCTTAGTCTGAGTGTGCCTTTAATATTCCACAATTCTACATTGGATACTCCTGCCTGTTTACCCAATGTAACACTGTCCATAGGAACGCATTATTGTATGTTCCATCTTCCGTTAATAATTTTAGACAAATTCTAGACAAAAAAGAAATTTTCTTTAGAATATTCAAAGAAATGTACCGGGTTAGTCACCTAAAATGGACCCCCCCTTTATTTCTCTTAATTTCAATCGAATCGAAAAATTCAAAAAAGGGTTTTACATGATTTTTTATAAGTTTTTTGAATATTTAAACAAATTTTCAAAAACTCTGCAAATTGAAAGGGGGCGAACATTTTTTTATTTTTTTTAAATGGAAGACCCTGTATTTTTTTACTTAAAAAAGTTACCCACAGTTTTCTGGTCATAAAAATATATAATTGTTGTATCGGACTAAATTGGCTAAAATAAACCAAACTAAACCACGGACAAAACTAAAACTAAACCTAAACCACGACCATTATCAGGGTTGAGAGTCCTTGTTCCCATTTGAATATTCTAAGGGAGTAGTTCTAAGAAGCGGAGCAAAACCAATATAACGCGGGCCAGAAGACAGCAACATTAGTGTTTGGATTTCTCTAACGATGCTGATAGGAATATCATCAAAACGAATTTGACGATGACCACAGCATAGCTTCCATCAAACCACATAATGGAAGAGGAGCAAAATCAATATAACGCGGGGCAGAATGCAGAATCCAAACATTAGTGTTTGGATTTCTCTGAAGAAGCTCATAGGAGAATCAGTAACACGTCAAGACGAATTCGACGACGACCACTGCATAGTCCTGAAGAATAACTTAATTGGACAACAGTCTTGAAAATCTGCATTCTACAAGTTTCTTCTTGAATTTTTTGTGAAATCCTAAAGTATCGAGTGACTGTGGACTGTGGAAGATATATTCCATGTTCGAGTACCAGATTTCTGCTGGACAAATGTAGATTTTCATCTACTGGTAATTATATTTAGTCGAGTTTTATTGACGTCTAAATATCTTATAGTAAATCCATCATGTTACTGATTCTGTTAAATTGAGACACGATTCGTGATTTTATTTCCAAAGCCGACCAAAATAAAATTTTGGATTCCCGATTCGAATGCAGTTGATATCTTCTAATTTTAATGCCATGAAGCATAAACCTAGCAATCAAATAGCAGCTGTTTTAAAGGCTGGACCCTGGTGACTCTGGAATTGCTGTAGTCAAGATGATCATTGTTTTTAAGTGTCCATGACCACTTAAAAACAAGTTTCAGGAATATGTAGGTTGTTTGAACTGTCTGAAGTATGACAGTCTCAAGTATTGTTAAAGGAGTAAACTGTGATTATAAAGGTGCACAAAAAACCGTGTCCAAAACGGCATTAACATATTTAACTCATACTTAAGACATATCTCAGATGAAATAGTACTCTTTGCAACCGCATAAAAATACGTCCGATAATATGAATATTCAATCATATGACGGAGTATTTTCTGATTCTCATTGTCGGTGGTTTAATTTTGCGAATTTTCCAATTCGCAGCATTATACGGACTGACATATGTATATAGACTGATTGGAAAATAGGTCAACCGCAAAAATGTTTGCGGTATATCAAGAGCTTGAAAATAACGAATAATTATCATTGCATAATTACATTGCATTATTTAGATACAATATGACATTCGGTTTTTAGGATTGAACAAACTCAGTGATTCTTTTTGTTCTGTAATTCTTATTATGTATAACCGGATCGACCATGTGTTTGCAATTTCGAGTGTTTTTCGATGTACTGGGTTAGTCACCTAAAATTGACCCCCCCTTTATTTCTCTTAATTTCAATCGAATCGAAAAATTCAAACAAAGATTTTACATGATTCTTTATAAATGTTGTGAATATTTAAACAAATTTTCAAAAACTCTGCAATTTGAAAGGGGGGCGAACAATTTTTTATTTTTTTTAAGTGGAACACCCTGTATTTTTTTACTTAAAAAAGTTTCACACAGCCTTCTGATCACAAAAATATATAATTGTTGTATCTTGGTAAGTATAGTTCTTGAGATATTCATACAAATATATAGTCATATCATAGGAATATGTTTGGCATAAGACCATAAATCAGGAGAGCTATGTTTTTGAGATATAACTACACATCTTGTTTTTTAAGAAAAAAAGTATGAAAATTCTTTGATGTGGCAACACATAATAATTATAATAAACAAATAAACCTTTATTAAAATGACAACAACAAAATTTAATGAACACAAAACATAGATAACGAAATAATGATAAAAAAAAACAATGCGCAACAATAAATAACATAAAACCAATGAACTTTATTAAAATTAAACATATAATAGGCCATACAGTTCATTCGGCATTTGTCCTGAATCGGCGTACCGTATGCGGCACTGATGAGAACTAACAAGTTCGAAACAGCTGTATGTCGTTCGGTTCCGATCCGGGACAAATGTCGAATCCTACCTGTGGCGGGTTTTATTTTTTGAAACCTTATCTGATCGTGCAGAAACACGAGAAAGGGGTCGAGGATCGCTTCTGGGTATAATTCAATGCCTGGCGGGGCTTTAGCCCGAGGAGTAGTTGTTTCCTAGAGCGATTATGTAATAGCTTTGCTATTCGGGAACTACTTTGATAACCGCTTGGCGGCTTGGTGGTTCCTTTCTCGATTTCCGACTTATAAGTTACTGACAGAGATCGTATCGATAAAGATGTATAGGCCATAAAGTTCATTTGGCTTTTGTCCTGAATCGGCGTACCGTATGCGGCACTGATGAGAACTAACAAGTTCGAAACAGCTGTATGTCGTTCGGTTCCGATCCGGGACAAATGTCGAATCCTACCTGTGGCGGGTTTTATTTTTTGAAACAACTAATATATTCAAATAAAAGTAATAACACTCTTAAAACTATTTTATTAAATAAAAATATCGGCAACAGAAACAAAGTATAAACTTTTTAACTTAAACACGATGAAATATTACTACGTCATGATATGTCAGTGACAAGTTTGTTAATAAACAACATTAACAATAACATTCGCGGTTCAAAATAGTTCGGCCAGTTACTGAAATGGCATGGTGAAGGCGTGTACGTAATTATTTAAATACTCCTAATTATATATAAATATTGTAATTAAATAATTAACTCCGTTTCTCGCTTTTAATTTCAAAACGCCTAAAAAAATCTCGCAAAATATGTTTTTCTTGCAAAAACGCTTCAAGGGGTATTTTAAATTCACCGTCTTTTAAAGTACTTTCGTTCTATGTACATTTACAAGGTCAAAGGGGGTTATTTATTTATTGTATGGCTTTTAGACACATTAAAAGAGAAGTTTAATATAAAACATTGCTAGAATATAGAATACAATATAACATAGAACATAAAATAATATAAAACATACTCTAAAAGGTTACAGACGAACATCTAGTCTATTTATGTAATCTATCGACTCTAGGGTTGCTATCAGGAAGTCTTCTGGTCTACCATTATATGATCGTATGGTACATTCTTCTATGATATGTCTGATGGTTTGGATGTCTCCGCAGTCACAGAGAGGAGAAGATTGCTTGCCCCGTTTGTATAAAGAGTATGCACATCTGCCATGTTGGGTTCTAATTCTGTTAAGCGTGGACCATGTTTTGCGTGATAAATCGAAACCCGGTGGCTTGTGGGTGATGCACAGCATGTTATTGGTTTGTTGTGCAGTCCATTCTTGAGTCCATGCATTGGTAAATTTGAACTCATCTTCCACAGCCACCCTTACCGTTTTTGTTGGTGGTCGTCTAGACCGGAGTCGGTTAGGGTTGGCATCTTCGATATCCTGATGAATGGGTAAATTTCTATTGTCCATGATCTTTTTATACTCGTTCGTAAGAGCATTTATTCGTCGCAGTGGAGGAGTGGGATGTGGCTTAGAACTGGAAGCCATTGCGTGGGAGTTGGTTTGATGACACCAGCAATCATTGTCATGGCGTTATTTAGCTGCGCATCTATTTTATGTACATGTGGGCTATTTAACCAAACTGGAGCGCACTATTCAGCAGTTGAAAAGACAATGCCTAGCGCAGAGGAGCGCAGAGTGAAAGCCCGTGCTCCCCAAATTGTGCCGCACAGTTTTTGAATTATTATTTCTTGTTTTTAATTTTCCAGCAGTTCTCGATAGGTGCTCTCTTAAAGATAGTGTTCTATCAAGGGTTATGCCTAGGTATTTAGGTGTTTTATTGTAGGTAAGTAGGGTGTTTTCAAATTGTATGTTGAGTTCTCTTCTGGCGAGTGTATTATTTAGGTGAAAGCAAGTAACTTCTGTTTTGGTGGCATTAGGTTGGAGCCTCCACTTGCGAACATATTTTCCCACTACTTCTAGATCTGTCGTTAGGGTCTCCTGTGACTGTTGAATAGAACTGCACCTTGTTGTAAGTACCCAGTCATCAGCGTAATCAAACTTTCTTGATCTTGTTTCTGGCATGTCGGCAATATACAGGCTAAAGAGGAGTGGAGCAAGGACTGATCCCTGTGGTAGCCCGTTCTTTAGGTTCCTTGGGGAGCTGATGTCGGATCCCATAGCTACTTGAAACACTCGGTCGTTTAGCATGCTGTCTATCAGTCGGGCTGTTAGTTTGCAGGGGATTACACGTAGGAGCTTGTATATCATGCCTTCTCTCCACACTGTGTCGTACACCGCCGATAAGTCGATAAATACAGCTGAGGTTTTGAGTTTTCTTTGAAATCCTGCCTCAATGTGGGTGGTGAGTGATAAGACTTGATCTACACAACTTCGTTTAGGCCGAAAGCCTGCTTGTTCGACCAGAATCGCTTCAAGTATTCTTATACTAATTCTGTTATAAATAAGCCGTTCTAGTAGCTTATAGGTCGCAGACAGTAGAGCTATTGGTCTGGAACTCTTGGGGCTATCGGCTGGTTTGCCTGGTTTTAGTATGGCGATTATCTTCGATCGTTTAAATTCTTTTCAGGCATTGCCAGTTTGTATAATGTCTATGAAGAGGTGAGCCATCCAGACTTTTGCGTACTTGATACAGTTTATTGAGAATTCAGGGTGGATATTGTCAAACCCTGGAGCTTTTCCTGGCTTGACATCTTTAAGGGCTTTCGAAACTTCTTCGCAAGTGTAAGGGCGAGAATATTCTGTTTCTTTGGCTTGAGCTTTTAAGGTTTTAAGGTCAAAGGGGGTGCATTTCTTTTAACGGCAACTTCTATTTTTTTCGATACAGTGAAAGAGCACATTTAATTGAGTATTGTTATAAACATGTTATTAAGTTGCATAAAGACAGATTGCATTGACAAAATTACAAATGAAGTTTCTATTGTGAAAACTGATTTATTTAATATGTTGCCTAAAGGGCGTTGATACAAATTTTATTTAAATTCAGTTACGTCAATTTAGTTTGCTGCTTTGCTTTGCTTTCTGGCAAAATTGATGGTTGTGATTTTCTGAAGGCGAAAAATCTTAGTAACAATGTCTCTTTCGGAAAAGATCACATTGAAATTCTTATTTTGGTTTTGGAGATAGGAGAAGAACTACCTACAGCGGAAGTCTGCGCTTTCTTTTATCGGGCTTATGCACATCGTCCGCCTATAGCACGATCTACTGTCTATAAAATTGTAGATTAATACATAGCATATGGATATTTACGCGATTCACCCAGATCTGGTCGCCAATCCATCAAGGCAGATACTTGACATTTTGAGAGTTGGTGAAGTCCAGTTCCCGTCAAATCAGCTTGGATATTAATTTGGGTCTTGCTACAATGCTTAATGTTTCACATAAACATAAATTTCACTCTTATAAAGTTACTCTGTTAGTCTGTTGTTAGTAAAGTTGCTCTGGGAATATTTCGGGGGTTGATATGGTGGAACTTATATCGGAACCATAGCTCCAATATAGAAAAATTGCTGAAAATGTCGTGGGTTCTGTTCTACCAAAAAAGTCACCACGAGTTCTATACGAAACTGCGTGTACTCATTACGAGGAATAGTATACAAGTAAAGGTACGAAGAGTATAATGTGTGAGCAAGTTCTTACTTTGAATATTTATTCGAAAAGAAAAAAGATCGGTTCAGACCTAAAAAATATCAATTTTTCACTAACAACGATATCACAAAGTGTTTAGCAATTGAAGATAAATCATTTTTAGTTACAAAAATAGCTACAATTATTGGATTGAATAGAGCCTATAGAGGAAAGAAATTGACATATTTATTAATAGAAAATACTATAGACGAAGGTTTCGTTTTCCGAATTGTATTACCAAATACAAAACCGAAGAATTTTACGAGAATTTTTTGTTCACATCTAGCTGTTCAAGTTGGGAGTTGATATGGTGTATCTATGTGATTTGTCTTATATAGAAATAAGAAATGTAGGAAACAACCAATCAGAATTCGTACCCTCGCTAAAGTGTCAAAAACGACAGCCTCTTTCTTGAATGTGGAACATCCAGAACAATATACCGCGTTCATCTGCGTCATTTTTGACAGATTCTGGTGGTGATTTATCCACGGTGCAACGACACTGAGGATGGAAGAGTAACACCATAGCTGAAAGCTATATATAAGCTATATAAGTAAGTTTTTGTCAATAAATCTATATATGTAATTCCATCGAACGGAAAGAAAAATAATCATCAACAATTCTGGGAAGCGCTGGTGACACGTATGTTCAAATACAAGAATAAAATAAAATTGAAGAAGAATACACATTACATATTTTTGTTATTACTTACAGAAGATCCGAAAAATGTATTGAAAAAGTCACGCTACAAATGAATGTAATCGAAATCTAATACCGTATCTCGTAATGCTATCCCACATCTTCAGATGCAATCACAGTTTCTTCATTACATCGAATCACTCTGTATAGACGACATAACGACAATGTCTGATAAGCCGTGTCATGATAGACTATATTATAAATTAGCAGTATGACTCAACAACTTGATAGTTTTTATTAACACAGTTTTATCGTTAATTTATTCAACATAATTTAAATTTTAAATCTAAGACATTATGGTTACATTTTCAAGAAATAATCAGCATTTGAATCATCGTAGCCAATAACAAATTTTCCTTAAAAATAACGAAAATGGCTGTGAAAGTAGTCGTAGCGGGTTATCCTCCAGAATACAGAGTATACGTATATTTAGAAAATTCTAGATATTATATATTTCCACTGAGTTACTTTTCAACTATAAATTCTCAACCCTATTTGAAATGCAACATAACATGGCTTTTGTTCGTTTAATTGCATAGCTACGTTTATTTAACACGAATGTGTTACGAATCATATTCAAGGGACTCTACTTCAAAGTTAATTTAACAGAAACATGTTCTTTGTGCAAAACTTTCCAACTACAAAATTTATTTTTTCAACTGGCGTCTGTCTTGTGCCATAAACCGCATGCAGTTTTCCATCGCTGATTGATAGTTCAGGAAATGTATCGTATGAAAATGTCAAAGCACTCAGCGAACTTTTCATGAACGTTCTTAGGCTTACGGTTTCTTTTTTATAAATGAATAACTCGTTTCTCATTATTATATATTTCCATAATTCTTTTTGCCAATTTCGCTTTAAAAATAGTTGTATTTGTACCCTAATAGCGTATTTACACTATTACTGGTGCTCTAGTTTATTATTATTTGTTTTTTTCCGTTATATACAGCAGAATGTATATATTTGTTACTCCTTGCTATAAGATGCATATCGATGAAAAAATAGCTCGATTGTAATAGGTTTATCTTATTTAATTTTATTTTTTTAACGGAGGAAAAACACCTACCTTAAATTATGGTATCCAGAAAGGGTAGGGGGTATTTGTAGATTCAATAAAAAAAAACTAGAAGTCAGAAAAAATAAATTTTTTTGTTAATTTTTGGACAAGGTTTTGGAAAATTAAGTACTAAAGATTATGTTCTCCAAATGTTGACCCTCACGCTGTTGGCACTCCTCTAACCGTAAACGGAAATTAGCCACCACGCGTCTACACATCTCTCTGGAAACGGCGGTCATTTCGGTGCGAATGTTGTGCGTTAATTGCACTACAGTTCGTAGTTTGTTTACATACACTTTCTCTTTAAGGTATCCCCATAAGAAATAATCAAGAGGTGTAAGATCAGAAAATGGATTCGAATGTTTGAGAATACCGGTTCGACTGTAAATATTCGCAATCCAGGTCGCCCGTGCTCTGTTCGAACCCCACAAGCGATTGAAGAAGTCAGAGTTTGCGAAATAATTGAGAAGGATTTTCACGCACTGAAACTGCCAGGAATTGGAAAAAAAAATATTTTCTCAAAGATATGACATCAAACACATAGTAAAAGCGGGAATTCAAATATAGGTATATTCTCTCAATTCTCTCAAGGCGTTTCGAAAAAGGAAGACGGTAAAACAGATACCATTATTATAAAAAAAAATAGTTATCAAGTCCTGGGCAGTTATTCATATATAGTCTTATTCATTCATAGTCTTTACAGAACGCCAGAATAGACCACCGCTACATAATCCTAATAGAAAACATCTACCAGCATGCATGCTTAACGCTAAATTTACCACCAGAAACAAACCCAGTAAAAGTTGGGAGAGGAGTGAGACAAGGTGATATTCTGTCCCCAAAGCTGTTCACCTCGATACTGGAAGATGTATTCAAAAGATTGAACTGGGCAAGTCGTAGTCTTACCATAACAGGAACTAGACTGAGTAATTTGAAATTCGCTGACGATATGGTCTTATTTTTGGACAACTCTCGCGACCTTGAAATCATGATACTGGAACTTGGGGAGACTTCTGAACGGGTTAGATTGGAAATGAATCTAGACCAAACCAAGGTCATGACCAACTGCTCGCTGAGCAGCTCGAGAATCCAAGTAAACCGAATCACCATTGAGCGTACAAAAATATGTATATCTTAGCCAAGAAGTCCAGCCAGGCTTAGCTAGAAGGAAAACCAAACGACAGAAATCGATAGGCGTATAAGTTTAGCGTGGGAAGCCTACTTCCAAAATCCACCGTGGGGTGAGAAACGCCCACAGGGGAAGGCCACAAATGCGTCGATACGATATATCAAAAGAACAGCTGGAGTGAAATGGATAGAGATCGCACAAGACCGACAGAAATTGCATACTATGAAGGAGGCCTACATCCATAGGATTTAAAGTGGCTACAATGGAAAGAACAAGGATTAAAACTAATGTTTATTATATTAAAATTATTTTCTTATAATAGCAGTTGGCGCTTTAATCAGTATCCCAATCTGATAAGTCGATCCCTAGATTTCTAGTTAAGAACACTCCCTGAGGAAATTTATCTTGGCGTCTGTGTGCTTTCACTCTCCACGCTTTGTCATGCCAACTTAATGGTATCTAAATACGGTGCTGACATATTCGAACAGAAACGTCACTATACTGCATAAGAATAAAAACAACATATTTTGTATATTTTATAATATTCAACATTTCGATTATGCTAGATACACAATAAAACGCTTAATAACATAAGGCCAGCTATATAATCCTGACTCAAAGAATTAGTCAAGGAACGATGACTAAAATAATCGTCTGAGGACGCCGGAAATGTTAAGAGATAGATAGTACATATGAAAACAACAAAAAAAACTATGAGTAAATGACCTTCAGACTATTAGTCTAGCTGTTATCTGATTACGAGAATAACCATGTTTCCGTTGAATTCATCGTTATCAATTTCAACATCTGACTAAGCTTAGTTCGATATACTAAACACACTGAACTTTGGAATGTTAGAATGGAAATACTATAACTGATGTCTTAAAAGAACGGTGGAAACAGGCACTGACAGAAATTTACAAGTCGCTGAGGAAATTATGGTGTTCCGAAATGGTATTGAGACATTGAAGTGAATAGAAGGAAGTCATTCAACAACGACGATAAAAGTACGCAAAATTAATATCTGGAATGAATTAATTGGAGACTATGCTCTGACCCTATTTTTTTGAAGATAATGTGGCAGCACAGGCTTACATATAGCTTATGGTTTGATCTTATTCTTTCATGGTAAGCATTTTCCTCAAGGAAAATGCCAACGATGTATCACGTAAGGAATCTAGTTCAAAGATAGTACCCTTCCCTAATTACAGGTTGATATAAGAAGTTCTCAAGAAGAAGATAAGAAGTTCCCTCAAGTAAATACACTGAAAAGTTCAATGAATGATCAGTCACGTTCCTCTAACCTCTAACCTAATCCTGCTGCATTTTTTCTTCTGAAATTATTTTAAAAATGAAATTTACGTAGGTAGAACAAACGAGTGGTTAGTATCAGAAATACCAATAAAACCTTAATATTCAACCTAATATTAATATCAAAAGGACAATCTACTATTCTTAATCAACTGTTCAGAAGACTATTCACGAATATGACCATCGAACTCGCTAACTAATGGTGGTGGTTATAACAGTTATTTTAATAAGATGAATATGTAACCTCGAATTCAATATAGTCTGTACCATTAAATAAATATCAATAGGTTCATAGCTGCATCAAATTAGCATCCACGGAAATTGTAAATGTTGCAGGAAGGTTATATATTATCAATTATTATACTCTTTGTATAATAATTGATTTGTTTTTAAACTTTC
Organism: Rosalia funebris; assembly: GCA_037954035.1. Taxonomy (NCBI): domain Eukaryota; kingdom Metazoa; phylum Arthropoda; class Insecta; order Coleoptera; family Cerambycidae; genus Rosalia; species Rosalia funebris. The sequence goes on along the minus strand of JAZFAV010000034.1, from coordinate 12,654,341 downwards.
CCTTTGAATATAAACTGAAGATATGCTCTTTTATTCCTCGAAATACAGAGTTCCAAATTGATTCAAGATAATGTGACACATACTATTAAAAGTGCATTCCTATAGTAGCAGTTAATACTTTCATCAGTGCCACCAATCTGATAACTTCAGATAGAACCGTTTGTCAACTGTGTTTAAAATGTAGTTGACAACTTCAAATTCGAGTCTCTACAATTACAATAACAAAAGAATCATTAATAACATCAAATGAATATAAAATATGTCTTTAAGTTATGTTTTTTAACTTTATTATTTGAGTTTGGATATGTAGGTTATCTTATCTGTCAATCTGTTATTGTTGCCAACTGTATAACTTCAAAATGTTGGTAGGCATTGCAATCATGTGACCGACGGACATTTCTAGGGAAAGACGCGTTCGATCTCAGGATCTCTCTATATAATGCATTTTTCTATAATTCAAAGACTCTACATACCTAAAGAACTAAAATAAATCTCGTCGCCATATTAAGAGATATTGAACTCTCAATTAAATGTATGCATTAAAAACACAAATTTCTAATAAAATAACCTTGGCTGTTAGAAAGTAAGTCAAAGCCCCTACCTTAATACAAAAAATTAAACAGCCTTGACAATTTGATATTCTATAAAGCCACGAATCTTAAGCAAGGAAGTTGATAAAAAATCATACAAATATTTATCTCTGAACATATGCGGTAAGAATCCAATTTAACGGAAATAGATGAGACAAACTTGATGACGCATCAGACAATCAAACTAGCTATTGTCATACGGTGTTTCGGTTTTTTACCTATTTTTGTATATGTATTATATTCCTTTAGACTTTTAACTAGAATACCACCAAGCGATACGGAAAATGTAATTTTTATTTATATCTAATGATTCTTATTGCTAGGAAATATTAGAAGAATGATATTGAATAGGGTTTACTTTCTTGTATATGTTGCTACTTACCATTTTTTAATACAATGAATAGATTAATGTTAAACAATGTTTTTTTAACAACGCATATTTATTTATAGAATAATGCTGTGTATAGCCTATTATTTTCTAGTTACCCAAAATATCTCATATTACAATTACAAGATGTCCCAAATGTTATCCACAAACAATATCTGTGAAATAATCTAAGATGGCAAAATGCATCACACCAAAACATGCAGATCAAACAACTCCGTTTGTTTGATTTTGTCCGGATTCAAATTTGAATAAATTTGAATCCATTATCTAAAAAATAAGAGACAAATCTAATTAAAACAGAAATAAAATTTTAAAGCCCAGTATGTCGGAAACGAAGCATATTTGACCACATTTATAAGAACTTTCTGGAATAGTCCTCTGAAATACTGGACACTTATTAATAAAACACCTTGTATATTAAGTAATTTCGTTGTAAGTAAAAATCATTCATTTGAAAACCATCGATGATTTTTTTTTTATTTTTTCGTGAAATAAAACAAGAGAGCGCTTTTTTGTAATTGTCATCGTTTCTTTCATTTTGTACTGAAAGAAATAATTGTCTAAAAAGAAAAAAGGAGACCAGTGTTTCACAAGGCACTAAATTATGGCACTTGACGGGCGTTTCTTCAACTAAATTGGCATCATCAGATGATTGAAACTGACATCTAAACTATATCTTGTTCGTATTCACACCTATAGTTTGTTCAGGTTGGGTAAACCATTACGAATAATGTTTGCCGTTTCTTGTTCCGTTCAGCAACAGCCTGTAACTAATTTCCTCGTGGTTAATGAACAACGAGAAAATAACATCCCAGCTTCTGTACCTAATTTTCTTATAAGTATTTTCCTTCATGGTTAGTAAACGGTAGAAAGGTAACTTTCACTTTACTGGACCATTAAACCCGTCTATCACCCTATCAAATCAAAACAACAGGTTGTTAGGTATAGATCCGTTGTCTTTATTCATGATATTATAACATTTGTGTATTCTGATACTTTTAAAGGCATCCAGCAGTATCTTATTGGTTATAATTTTAACTAACTCTATATTACTAGAGCCTATTCTATGATTGCTTTCAAAAGTATGTCGAACAAAGAAAGATTTTTATAATCTTCCATAATTAAAGAGTCATATGGTCGTTGAACCTAATCACAATTGATCGGGGGCGTAACGTACATAGATGCGAGTGATGCGTCGCATCCCTTAAAAAATTGGCAAATTAGTGTTATTTAAATGTTCAATCGATTTATTCAATTATGACAATTTTTTATTATTTTAAACCGACAGCAAACATATATTATTTACTTTAAACGCTACCATCAACTTTTTTATTTCAAATCGGCCGTGAAGGCGCCCGAAATTATTGGACTGCCGCGTTACTTGCTGCAGTGGTGAAATGCGATGGTCCACGTTACGTTCAAGCTACGCGTTAGATGGGCGAAAAGGTCAGTGATTTTACGCAGTCAACAGTGGAACCTCGAGTGGGTGTTGTCGTTATTTCCTGACTCAGTTATGCGATTATGTGAACGCATCTTGGCGACTGTCGCCATAACATAAAGAAGATTTGAAAGCGCTGTTTCAGGTAATTGTGGAAAATAAAAATGAGGAATGGGATCGAGAAAGCGTTATTTGTGCTAGAGGCCTTTTAACTTTATTGCGCGACTTTGATTTTAATTTTTTCTTAGCGGTGTTTTCTGCAATATTCCCATATTCTGAGAGTCTGTTTAAAATTCCACAGACAAAGATATCAGATATTAGTTATCCAATGCAATAAAAAGATAGCCGATTTCATATGAATGAGAGCCAATATGAAAAAGAGCACTGTCTTTGAACTTCACCAATATATTATGTCCCTTCAATTATCTTCTGTTTTCCCGGAGTCATCAAAATTATGTCGTTTAATCTCTTTTTATTTAAAATTTATCTGCGAAATTCTCAAAAGCCAGAAAGACTGTCAGCTTTAGCATTAAGAAATATTGAAAGTGCCTTGTTAGAAGGTATAAGATCGTCTCCAACATTTGACGAAACAGTGATAGACGTTTACGCTGGACAAACGAAAACCGAAGAATTGATCTTCATTTTAAATATTAGGATATATACCTCAGCACAATCATTTTAGGTTAGTGTCTTTTTTTTTATTTTTACCATTTTCATATGGCCTACCATACTATCTGAATATACCTCTTCCCCTTATAAAATATTTATACCATCCCTAGATTCTTTTCTCACGCTACGCCCCTGCAATTGATCTTTTGTGACCTAAAATGATTTTGATCATTTCCAAATTTATGAAAATCTCTTGAGTGCTCACTTGGTAAATTGTGGCTCACGCAGAACGGATACAAATCTACTATTTTTAGATCGTCCAGGTCGGTGGGATTAGAAAGAGTTGCCTCCAATATACGTTTTCTAATTATATGTTTACTATGTGAGTAGAATATCCGTTACTCTTAGCTACATCCTCAATTACCCTCTTCTCTTTTCGAACCTTTCGTTAGTAAGTGGAAAACTTAGAAAAGTTCAATCTTACCATTTTATGTTATCAAATGGTTGAAGTTGAACTTTCTTTAGAGATCTTTTTAACAAATTTATTCTGCTCAGTAATCATCCCCTAATGATGCCAACTTCACAAAACGTGTATATGGTAACGTGCATAATTATTCGGTACTTTGTGGACACTGGTCTCTAATTTTTATAGCTATAGCTAAAGGTCCAACCGTCTTATACAGGTATTATGATGAAAATTATCTGAATGTCTATCAAAAATGAAAATAGTTGTAGTATTTAGTCGTAACAAATCAAACACTTTACTACAATTATCACCTAGACTTTTTTCATTTAAAAAGAGGCATTATGTGCTCAGGAAATATAAAAATTAAAATACTTGTTTAAAATGATCAATCGTATACGAGTACATCCTTTTTCAAAAATAGGTATGCCCATAGCTCTATAAATCGGTTTATTGAATTTCCTTATACTATTTAATAACGTTTATTGTAACACAAGCAAAGCTAAAATTCTATGAAAACGTGTTAATTAAAACAACGTTGCATTTAAAATAGAATCGCGAATATGTAAATAATTGACCTGTTACTTTCTATTTTGAACATCATCATCGCCCCGACTATGAACGATTTTTTTATTATCGTGTATTTTCATATAACGACCGCTATCATTTTACTACAAGAAAACCCCCGAACCACAAGAGAAAGACTAACTAATTCCAATCAATTTTAGGTAGAGGTGCGGGTAAAAGTGAAAGTCAAAATCAAGTTCACTTTGACGGAAGCACGTGGTACCCAGCACCGCGCGTCGTACCCAACTAGATGGAGAGGAGCAGTGCACCGAGTCCCTCCGAGATGGGTGAAGCACCTAACCGCATGGTCTACAATCGCAGAAATGTGATGTGATACAACGGATCGACTTCTAACGAAAATACTTATCTCAAAATTCGAATGAAAGGAAGTGATTTTGCACGTTGCGGTCACAGCAAACTAACGAGTTTCCAAAATCACATTGAACAAAGACAGCAGTGCATATAATCGATGCGTATATAAAATCGGAGATCATTGATGGTTTTGCTACACGAAAGAACTAATTTATTCGGTACCGAAGTCGATGTTTGACGTCTGAGTGACATGTTGGGGGCAGAGCAGGCCGGCTTGAGTGCGGGGAGGCATGCTTTAGCCTGGATTCTGGGCCAAGCGGACGTCTGGTACCTGTTGTACAGGTGCGCCCATTTCGTTAGCAAAACTCAGGGTGCACCGGCGCAAAGTAGCGTGTCTATTTTGGAGGACTTGTTCACGCTGGAGGAGGATCAGCTTGAGCTGGCCGCCAACGGGGAGGATTTCTACGATAACCTGGATCTGGACCTCGAAGAGGGTGAGTTTAGTTGCTTTTTTAAATTTAATTTGTGATAAGATCGCAGTCCCGTGTCGAAAACTGTTAACAAACGGTATGTTAGTTCCTATGAAAATAGTTCCTATGCCACAAAACTGTTCTTCAAGAATGTTTAGCCTTATTGCCTTAATCACGACCGTGCCTTGTTGCTGAATTATTTATTAATACATTTTAGATAGGTATATTATAATCGTTGTATCGTTGCTTTCTTTCCCATATTTCAAATAAGGAAATTATTCTAGAGCCGAATTATTCTATTTTTAATAAACAATCGTAAGCTTGGCACTTTTAATAACAATGGTTTAGCTCAGCACCTTAAATAATAAATAACGTAGCCTCCAAAATTTACAAAGACATAGTTCACATGCAGATTTCAAATAAACGTGGTAGCACTTAACTAAAAACACCTCCTAAAAGTATTTAAAAGCAGTCATAGACACCTTCTGGTGTTGTCAATTTAGTTGTCTAAGACCAATGGTTGAAATATTTCATTTTATTGTGCAAAAATTGGTCTTCTATAATTTTAATATTCCAGGAAAATTTGGGTTTTTTGTTCTCGCATCACGAAATATTAGATTTAGATTTATTATATTCACGAATAATGCCGCTAACTTCCAAATTTAATAATTGATAAGAAATGGAACCAAAGCTCAATATTCCATTAAGCTACCATTATCTGCTGCTTAAACGGCAATTACTAAGTCTAATTGCTGTAAGCTATTATTTGCTTTTTTAATTGCCATTATATTACCTTTTTCTGATAGATTATAGATACTGCGCACCATATTAATATATATATATATATATATATATATATATATATATATATATATATATATATATATATATATATATATATATATATCTATATATATATATATATATATATATATATATATATATATATATATATATCTATATATATATATATATATATATATATATATATATATATATATATATATATATATATATATATATATATATATATATATATATATATATATATATAAGTAAATACTTTTAGTATGAAATGCGAGAGCTTAACTCCGTTTATTAACAGACCTGGTAATTTATTGAATAAGGCCGGTACATAATAATCCTTCTTTTCTTCGCAACCTGGCAACGCTCACACCCAGAGAAAGATTTATTTATTAATATTGCTAATGAATAATGTTATGTATTAGTAATTAAGAAACATTTCTTATGTGACATGGATATCCTCTTTGAAAAAAAAACTATTGAGTAGTAGTATGTAACATATTTAGTAGTGGTGCCTAAATTAATTTGTTTTTGTGAAATAAATGCAATATTAGAATGGATTTAGATTAATATGAAATAAATCAATAGTTATCATACGTATCAAATAAAATTTCAGTCCAGTCATACCTCTCGTTGAAAGGCACAAAATAAAAATAACAAAAATTTTAATAGGATGTTTCACTATATTTTATTTTTCTAAATTATGTTCCATATTCCACTACACCGGTACATATGATTTATTTCGATTTATTTTGAGATTAAAGGGGAATTTGATACTAATTTAGTGTTGGTATCAAATGGATTTCTTAAATGTAAAATTAGATTTTGTCCATTCAAAGAAAGATCTGTTTACAGGAATAAATCGTAGAACTATACAAAAAAAATGATAATTTCCTAGTTATGGTAAGCCAAAATTTTACAATGAACTAATATATTTCCGATAAGGATTTACTCAAATAAAAATATATTGCTGACTAAGTAAACTATTTCCCTCAGTGTAACATATATTTAACATACTAAAATAAATCCGAAAATCAAGTCAGCCAACAAACTGTCAAATTTCATTTAATGTAGTGGTATATGTGACAGCAAAGCGTAGATCAGAAGATATACGATAAGATAGATCAGAAATATAAACATAAGTTGTGATGTGTATTAATCGCTATTAACGGTTTTTGTTGTCATATGTAGCTAAATTCGTAAATGAGGTTCATTTATTTGGTTTTTGTTAACAGCTACGAGCAAAGATGTCTTTTGGCTCGTAGGTTAACAGCTATAAAAAGACAGTTTATTATATAATTAGGTAAATACGTATATGGCGTACGTTTATTTGTACGCCAAAAAATGTCAGACCTGTCAAAGTTGGGTTTTTTTTTTTTTTTTTGAGAATTAGTTCTTTTACATTTACTCTACACGTAACCTCACTCCCATTATAATTATAATATAATTATAGAAACAAAAGTCAATCTCAAATTCTGTTAGGCACATATACCTTCATTTAATAGATTACTTGTAGAATATTTTGAAGTTTTATATGGTGATATATGTACATATGTATGTATATATTTTTTTATTACGACTCGGGGAGAATGATAAACACATAAACATACATTTTTCTAATATCTCAGTTTTAAATCCCTTTCAAATATTATTTAAGCAATCATGCATGAATGATTCAAAGGTGGATAAAGGTTAATGTGTTACTAAATGCAAATCGAACAAGTTTTCACAATCGGTTAATATCAAGAAATGTCGTATAAGCTAAAGCGGTTGCACCAGAACATTTGCAAACAAAGTCTTCGACGTGTATCAAATACGTAATAATTAAATACAAAACAACGAAAAGCAATTTGCATATGTATGTATGTGATATGATGTCATCTACGTATATGCAAAATGTATGTAAAAAAAAATAAACGAAAATAAAATTGTATCGATAGCTACCTACTAAATAAATGGCCAAAATCGATGTTCTATGCAAAATTCAATGTAAAATTTTCCATTGCCATGTTTCAGTTATATTATTACCTTTATGTTATTACCTTTTATTTTACTTGACATTCTATACACACAACTCTACAAATTTATTTAATTACCTTAGGTATTATGGATGGGAAAATTACGCCCTTTTCATTATTATTAATAAAAATACCTTGTTGGATATTACTTTTTTTATATAGGTAATTTTAAGCAAGTAATTACATATAAAAAATGATTCCATATAAGGAAGTATTATTCTACATTCTAATCAGTATTTAATTATAACTCAAATTAACCTAGAAATGATTTCTGTACGTTTTAGTTTATTTTTATGTCAGTTTTTTGCAATCTTCATTGTTTAGTTAATTTAAATCAAATCAGAATTATTGTTGATATTCTATTGTGGTGCAAACGGCATAAATCGCTCAAATAAGCCAAGTAGTGATGTTAGGATTGATTAACAACAAGCGAGAGCAAAACGGAAAGAGAAAGAAGGGAATAGACAACGTCGTCGCAGTGTGAAAACTGGAAACTCGAAGTGAATAACGGTTGGTAAAGGAAGATGGCGATCGTATTCTATTGAGGAGTAGGTGTATCTCGCTTATTATGTAAATCATTCGCGAATTAATAATGGCCATGTCAAATTTATATTCCAAAATAGCCACGAAGCCAGTGAAACGATCTCAAGACAATATGGCAGTGTCCCAGACGAACGCATGGATGAACGGTAAGATTATTTGGACTTGAGCGATTAGGGCGTTGCAGATCTAAATAGATAAAGCTCCGTGCGCAGAATCAAGGCGAATATAAATAACAACAATTTTATTAATTTAATTACATTCGTGTGATTACATTGTTTAGAATGAATACCTTGCTTGTAACTGTGAAATCCATAAAAAAATCAAGTACGTGCGCCCTAATTTACAAAACAGATGAGGCATAAATTAACACCAGGTTAACTACATCACCACTTTGCAATATAATAAAATTACATCCTATTGCTAATGTAAGAAAACAATATCCTGAAACCTAATAACTCCATTTCTTACAGCAGAAACACTCAATAATGGATCGCTCAGCCTGTCGCCACCACACATTATTTCACAACGAGAAAATCTGCAGGTGATGCAGCCTGCCAGCGCCCCAGGGTCTCCACCATCAAGTCCATCTGTGTCTCCTATTGGACCTCCCGGAACTCTAGACCCCAACTGGCAGGCTTTGAAGCCTACAGTACGCGAAAGGAATGCTGCCATGTTCAACAATGAGCTGATGGCAGACATAAGGTTCATCGTAGGTTCGCCAGGTGCCATCCAAGTAATTCCCGCACACAAGTACGTCCTAGCAACAGGCAGCTCAGTATTTTTTGCAATGTTCTATGGTGGACTGGCAGAATGCAAAGAAGAAATTGAGGTTCCAGATGTGGAACCGTCTGCATTTCTTACCTTACTCAAGTAGGTGAAGACAGAATATATATATACAGGCGGTTGTAAAAAATTTGCCAGTGTCAACAAGATACATGATCCAGTTCGAAAATAATGAAACGTGAAAATATATTAAAAAACCTATTGACATTGGAGTGTTTTAGCACATTTTTTGTCTATTTTTTTCAGTTTTGTCACTATATTTCAAAGTTATTTGCATATAGTCACTATAATTTGATATACTATAAGAGTATGATGGTTTTTAAATGCATGCGAAAATTTAATGGCTATTTGGGAACCTTGTAAAACTAGTAGGTCTAATACTCTGATTTTTTTTATAGGTACCTGTATTGTGATGAAATCCAGCTGGAAGCTGACACGGTTCTGGCTACCCTGTATGTAGCCAAGAAGTACATAGTTCCCCACCTCGCCCGTGCTTGCGTAAACTACCTCGAAACTAGTCTAACGGCAAAGAACGCCTGCCTACTCCTAAGTCAATCCAGATTGTTTGAGGAGCCCGAGCTTATGCAACGCTGCTGGGAGGTGATAGATGCGCAGGTAAGCGTCACTCACTCCCTGTCCTGCCTAGACCTCACGACCAACTGCGAACGATACGAACAGAAAAGACATTTCAGCTTTAGTGCTTGCATGCATTCGAAAGTCCCTTAAAATTTGTCAGGGGGGACATTCTCGCAATTACGAAAAGTATGCATTCCGACCGCTCAAGTAAATGTTAGATGCAGGAATGTGTCGTTTTTCTGTGTGTCGAAGGCGATAACTAATAGATAATAATTAGCCACAACTGCCATTGTTTAAGAGAAATTATTTACACGTTAATTGTTTCTTAAAGGCTGATCTATGTCTAGTCAAAAATTAGTAAATTCGATGTTGAATTTAATGAACAAAAAAAAATTGTATGTGATCATCTTGGAGTTATTAAAATGCTCAACATTTTATACTACACACATGACATATCTTATGTATTATTTTTGTATTAATTTGTTGATCGATGTGATCGGTTAATTTGAAAGTAAACGCTATTAATGACTATTTTGAATTGGCCGATTCCCAGCTTTCTTCCACTGTGTTTTTAATCCACATATTTACAGCATTTCGATGTTTGAAAAAATGTAATATAAATGTATGTATACCATTGTCTGTTAATATATGGATTGCTAAAACATACCGGGCTCATTTATTATTGATATCTATTGTACCTAATCCTTTTTTCCGATATCCCATTAACATACATTAAGAGTTTTTTATTTTTTGTGGACTTGCCAGGGTCAGTGAATTTGAAATCAAGACGTTATAATTGACCATGAGAAATAATATTAAATTTATACCACACATAGTCAATAAAATTACAAAAAAGAAAAAATACATAAACGATGCTAAATCATAAAAATCTATTTTATTCAGGCAGAAATGGCATTAAAATCTGAGGGTTTCGTAGACATTGACATGTCAACTCTGGAATCCGTGTTGGGACGTGAAACCCTCAACTGCAAAGAGATGAACTTACTAGAGGCAGCCCTGAACTGGGCCGCAGCAGAATGCTGTAGAAGGGAAATAGAGGCGACGCCGCAGAACAAAAGAGCCGTACTCGGAAACGCTCTCTACCTCATAAGGATCCCTACGATGACGTTGGAGGAGTTCGCCAATGGGGCAGCCCAAATCGGGATTTTAACACAACAGGAGACTATCGATATATTTTTTCACTTCACGGCGAATAATAAGCCCACCCTGCAGTACCCCATCAAGCCCCGGGCCGGTTTAAAATCACAGGTATGTTATATATAATTGAGGTTATGTTTGATTCATTATTGCGGCAAAGCTTTAAGCATTTTCCAAGGGCCTTGCGTAAGTAAAACGATTATCAAAATAACGAAAACAGATTGCGAATGGGAAATAACAATATTAGTTCTATTGTAGTCCGTCAATATAAAAACAAAAAGTTTTATCTCAACAGCAAAAAAGAGTGAATATTCTTGTATGTGAAAGGACTATTATTTATTCTCTACTACTCTATTACACCTTCATTGTCTCTTATGTTTACCTTAAAATACAAAACATTTGCAATTTGTTTTCTGTCAATTTAATAGTACGAATATTTAATAATCAACATGAATGGTTTCAATTGTTTGCTAATATCGCCTTTGTTTGGTGTTAATACCAAACAAACACAGTACCTTGAAAGTTGAGGTGCCAACCATTCTAAAAAATTATAATTCCTACATCATCTTGTTTTCCAACATTTAAGTTTATTACTATTTACTCTTAATGTCAAAATTACTGAATAGTAACAGAACGTTCAAAGATTGACACTATGTGTATAGTATTGATATGCCCGCAGTGATCATCTTGAATGATTTTGAGGTTATGTAACATTGTCAGAGAAAACATAAGAAGTCAGATTTCCAAGGCCTATTTCAAATACATCTTATAAACTCATTACTAAATATCACAAGTTAAAGATTGTTTTTATTAATTTTTATATTAAATATTTTGTTTTTATTTAATTTTTCTTGTCAAATTCAATTCTCTAGGGCTTGTTATTTCTAATTATGAATAGTAAGTGTATCGATATGAATATTCACAACATACATCCTTTTATAAGTTTCTCTAAAAAATTTTAATAGAGAAATTTGGAATATATGTATATACAAACTAATAAAACTGCAAATTAGAGAAACTTGAAATATTTTTCAATTTTTTTTTCTGAAATTTAAATTAGAGGATATTTACAAAATCAAAATTATTGAGATATCAATAATTAACTAATTGGGATAAAATATTACTCTCCCGAAAAGAACTTGTGAAATGATACGGTTAGAAAATTCAGCCCCATATTTTATTATCTATGACAATTTAAAAATATTCTTTATGACAAACAGGTCAAAATTAGAAAATTATATACAAATGACATGTCAATGCAAATAATTAAAATCCCTTTTTAACTTCTTTTTGTTACTTATTTCACATATTTTCCTCTATTACATGCGCCTGTTTCCAAACCACATAATTAAGATATAGTGTAGTATAAGGTGTTCAAGAAAGCCATTAAGTATTTTGTTTTTGATTTAACATAATTCATCCAAATCGATTTTAACATTTTTGTCAATACAATGTCCAAAATGTTACTAAATGATTGCTTCCAATGGTTTGAGATAAACAAACTGACTGTATTTTCATTATACAAACTATATTCCTTACGTGAATTGATTATACGCAATGTGACATTATTTCAAATAATTAAAAACCGTTTTTAACTTTTTTATGTCATTTGTCCCGTATTTTTGCTATAAAAGTATTTGTTTTATATATAATTTTTGTTTTTCTGCTAGGTGTGCCACAGGTTTCAGTCGTGTGCTTACCGCTCCAACCAGTGGCGGTACCGGGGCCGGTGCGACAGCATCCAGTTCTCCGTGGACCGCAGGATATTCGTCGTAGGATTTGGGCTCTACGGCTCCTCCAACGGCGCCGCGGACTACAGCGTCAAAATCGAACTGAAACGCCTGGGCCGCGTACTCGCCGAGAACAACACGAAATTCTTCTCGGACGGCTCGAGCAACACCTTCCACGTCTACTTCGACAATCCCATCCAGATAGAACCGGAGTCGTTCTACACCGCATCCGCCATACTAGACGGCGGGGAACTCAGCTACTTCGGCCAGGAGGGCATGAGCGAGGTGACTGTGGGCCAAGTGACATTTCAGTTCCAGTGCTCCTCGGAAAGCACCAACGGTACGGGGGTGCAGGGCGGTCAAATTCCGGAACTTATATTTTACGGACCGTCTCACGACGAGCACTAAGCTGAAGAGGCAAAGATTCTTCTCGTTGTTGCGTTACTTCTACAGACTGTTCTCGTTTAGTTCTTTTAAAGTGCTGTGAATTTATTGACGATATAGTTTGTGTTTGTGATTTTTTTATCGCGATTTTTTATCTTTGGGGCTGTCGCGGCCCCTAACCAAAAACCAATAACCCGCAAGCCGTTGCGGACAAACCATACATATTGTACAAACTTTTAAGAAAGAAAAAACTTATTTAACAAGTCTATGTTAAGTATTACATACAGAGGATGCTTTTATTAACTGTTATGGGTATTTTTCGGAGTTTGCCCCATGAAAGGTCCATACTAACAACGACAATGCATAGTTACAAAGCTGGCCATGCTGCCAAAACAAAGAACAATCTGTGAGGTGTATTTCGTTGTCGTGGAAAGACAGTTGAATAGTATCAATTAGAAACAATTTATCGCCATTTCTTTGTCGTTTTCCGTGATTATTTATTTTCGACGTCATTCATGAAGGTATGGGCACTTTCAAGTATTACCATAGAGTGTGATACCACTACTGTAATATGTACATAACCTAGTTTTAAGGCAAAAATGAATCGGTTAATAGAGTGATGTAAATAAGTATTGGGGACAGTTTGAGCGGGGCCCACAGGGCGACGAGGACGTCGATGCACGAATGATGTGGACAGGGTTGCCTGAGATGCATTTATTTATAAAGTAAGTTATATTACGACTCGCGCCTACTACAATATTTGGCGGCGTTTCGTTCGTTCTCTTCACATAGCGGAAAAGACTATATATAACAAATACTTGCTTACATTGCTAACGTTTGTTATTATAAAGTCATTATGTGATATGAAATTTATAAAATATATATCTTGGTAGTTCGATTTGGTGTTTTATTTACAGCATTGTAACCCATTCCCGCCCATTCATCTAATTTAAATCGTCACTAAAAAGAATAAAATTTTATTAAAAGACTGTTTAACGTAACAAATTTGCTTGATTTAACATTGCATTTTTTTTGCAAGAATGTCCCACTGTCCGTCTAAAATCCTATGAGAATTTTAATGGCAACCAAAACGATTGATAAATTCTTTTTGAACATTGTCAATAACTTCAGCAGGTGTACGTTGTATTTCGTTACTAATTCTTGCTTTTAAATCTTCCAAATTCTTCAGCCTAATAAGATATACTTTGCTTTTTACGCATCTCCACAAAAAGTAATCTAGGTGTGTCAAATCTGTCGCTCTGGCTGGCCACTCAATCGGCCCCCTTCTCCCTATCCAAAGATTCGGAAACATCTAAGCTAAATAAGCGTGGACAGGTGCTCTGTAATGGGGAAATGCACCGTCTTGTTGAAAGAAAAAGTCTTGGAAAATCAGGTTCCTCTACATCTGTATATAAAATTATAACTGCAGGAATGAAGTTTTCTCGAAAAAAAAAACAAATATCTTGCACCAGTTAGGTTCACGTCGAATAAACAGGGACCCAGAATTCTTTCATCGACTATATCACACCACATATTCTCTTTCTGGGAATTTTGAGTGTGATACTCCATCAAGCATCCGAAATTCTCGGTACGATTTCAAGTTTTTATCTGACAACAAAAAAACATTGTCGGTCGCTAAGGCTACTGTCAGACAGCTAACGGTGCACAATTTGAACACTTGTCTTGGTTCATTTTTTTAATAACCGTTGTCATTCAATTTAGTATTTTGAAATTGCAAAACCGTTTTTCTTAATTTTGTTTTATTTACCCTATACTCACGCTAATGTAATTATTACGGTAGAATATGTAACAAAATGTGCTTCTTCGCATTCTGTAATAAAAAAAGGATGTTGCCATTCAAAAACATATTGATAGCATCATAACTCCTACACGAATCACCCTGTATGTATTATTTATATTTTAAAACATACACAGCTAAAAATTAAATTTAATAGGGCCGAGTTTTTCCCAAAAATTATTCCCTGAGTTTCTAACGAATTTATTCATAACTTGTAACAAAAGCATTGTATAGAAGATTCACCAGATGATAGAACATAATAGGGTATTCTATCAAATTGATTTAAAAAGGTAGGTGAAGAACTGTTAAATTGAAATTGGTATTAAATTGAAATAGTTTAGATTAAAATACAATTTCATGAAACTGGTATAGCTTTTAAATTATTTAACCAGGAAATGTCAAAGAACAGGTTTCTAGAACACTTCTCTCATCAATACCCTGATTTAGATATTTCAAATTGTTTTAAAATGAAAGGCAATGAAGCAGCCTTTTAAATATGAACAGACTTTTTGGTAACTGCTAAAAAACCTAAAGATTAAGGCCTATATTCATTATTAAGGCTTTCTCCTAAGGATATTAGTCATGACATTAAAGTTAAATGTGACAATATGATTAAAAAATTGTATACGTATACAGGCTGTAAGACGTATACCTACCATTATTATTATTAACAGTTCATGGTTTGGATTTAACAAAACACAAAGTAATATACAACATGGATCCTCAACCCAACCGTTCTCCAAATATCATTATTTGACTAAGTAGGCTCCAGATACATATTTAGCACAACATGATAATATTGCAATAAATCGCGTTCACTAAACAGTACTTATCGAAAACTGTGGTGAACCGGACATCTTTATAATTGTAGTTCTTGAGTCTTCTTAGAAATTGTAAAGTACATTGAATAATTATTACCCACCCATTTATTGCCAGCCTCATTGAAATGAGTAAATTGTCACATTTTATGACTTAAAACTATAAAAGACGGTTATAAATAAAGTATTTTAACAAATCAATATTCATCAGAATTCTTAACCCTTCATCCTACATCAAAATGTTTGTGTCAATCATTGTTCAAATCAAAATGATTATTAACATTTAAGCAAGACGACGAATTTAATTATACCTTTTCAATGCTACATGAATTGCTTACTGAATTTTCCAACCCAGTAAATTATAGCTTAAATGGTACTTTTAAAATGGAAAACTTTCCTACCCAGTAAATTATAGCTTAAATGGTAAAATATAGCTTAAATGGTACTTTAAAAAGCAAAAAATTAAGAGAATAATTGAACTTACCCACTGATGGTATTTTAATACAGAGAGCTTGTGACAATTTAAGGTAAGTCCTCCCTAATTCATAGCAACATATTTGTAGCACATCACTAATGTCTATCAAAAGATCTGCAAAGGTGGTTAAGAAAAATATATAGTTTTCAATATCTTGAATCCTGTTTAGCAAAACTTTTATAAACATCTGCATCTTAGCATTAACTGCTTGATTTTTTCATTTCTTTTGTGATTGATACTGAATGACTAAAAATTACAAATTCTTAGTACAGTTCAGACCACTCCAAATTTATTTTGCTTATAGAGGCTGTAGTTGGTGCTCAATAAAAAAATATTTTATAGACAATTATTATATACAAATATTGTATTATTTATTGTTATTAAAAATCATTGTTATTATGTTGGGTACTTCAAATGGCAAACTGAATTTAAGAAAAAATTAAAATAGGGTCATAAAACATAATCCACTAATTCAAATTACAAGTGAATAGGTATTAAAAGATGACAGTTTTTGTCAACTATCTGTCTGAAATGAAATATTAGGAATGTAAAATTTCACTTTTAAATTTCAATTATTTATGTAACGGAAGAATAATTAGGTTCATTCGCGAATTAATTAACATTAAGTAAGTATCTTTTTCTCGAGTTCAAATATAATTCTAATACATTGATTTTCGCATGGGAAATTTGTAACAATAAAGTTAGACTGGTTACAAAATAGTAGACTGGATAGCTGGAAACAAAAAGGTCTATATGATCTACCTTATTAATATTTAAAAATAATGGTAAATAGCCACTATTGTGACCTCTATAGTGCACAGATCAAAAACTGTTATTTATATATAAAGGATACGAGCCGTGCCCTCTGTTCGGCAAGTTAAATATACACACGCAGCATGGATGTGAGTATTCTTTCTGCCCCTAGTCAGATTTCCAGATAATGCCATTTTAAAAAAATTACAGGCAGTATCAATGCAGTGTTGATTAAGCCTCAATTGACTGCATAATGTGGTTATTCCATTTCTAGCTTTTCTTAAAGTAATTTCTCTCGATTCAACACCCGCACCCGAACCGACATGCAACGCTAAAATAATAATATTTAGATAATTCAAGAACTATCTTGTTAAGAACAGTTTCTTACAGGCCCCAAATTTCGTGGCACCTCCCTTGGAATCGGCAGAAACAAACTGACCAATAGCACTAGAGGAACCATGGGCACCCTCCTCAAATTGTACCTCAGCAACAATAATATTATCCTCAAGAACCGAACCACAGTTCGTGCATACTGCATCGCCACGAGCTGGATCTACCTCAATGTCTGAACTTCCACAATTTTTACATTTACGACCTGATGACATAATTTCAATTTTTAGGAACCAACGCGCGACGCGAAATACAGTCTGGTACTGAAAGTCTATCTGTTTAAATTTGAAATACACTCAACGTAAACGTTTCAAAAAATTAAGATCAAACCACGCCAAAGTTTAAAAACACGAACATAACCTCTTCGATAATCAGCTGTGCACGTCAGAACATAGAATGCCATGGCTGATCTTCTGAGAACAGTTGTGTTCCTTTTATTCTGATTGCTCGAGTTCTGTTCAGCATACTTGTATTCCATTTATTCCCAATTTAATTTCAAGACAGTAATAATTTTACATTATAAAAATGTTATTGAGCAGAATACAGCATTTGTCGCTGCAAGATGTGATAAGTAGTATATTTTGCTTGCTATGTGTATAATCCAACGTTTATCTTTTGAAAAATAGGTCAGCGATCAGAATGTCGATTTTTGAGCTGTTTATCAATGTGCAAAGCCAAAAACGGTAGAAACTTTTAGAATCTTTTTAATTTAACGCTCTTATTTTTTGTTAGGTTAAATTAAGGTACTTTAAAAAGATTTTTCTGGAGATTCACTTCGAAGGTATTAGCTTTTTAACATAAAATACATTTCCTATATTCAATTTGTAACAAAATTAGGTTATATTTATTATCTGAAAATAAATGTTCAGATGGTGTCATACATTCGGAGAAATCAAAGTCAAAATTAGGATACTCAGGCACTCTTCTAAGATTTTTTCCGATCCAAGATATTCAAGAATATTTACATCTATGATGATGCATGTATTCTGTGTCATACAAATTCCATCGAGAGGGTCGAATTCGCCAAAATCAAATATAAGACATTTGCCTAGTATCAAGTCAATTTTATTTGCGTTTTAAAACAAAAACCTTTTTCAGGGATATTAATAATTCATGTGATGTATCCATGCAATAATTATTTTGCTTATGTACAATGAAAACATTTATGTATCGCATAATAAGACAAATTAATTGAAAAACGAATTTGGTAATCATATTTAAGAAATTTTTTTATATTTTATCATGCAGACTGGTAAAATGCACGAGATGTTGAAGCCTCTCTGTTGGTTGGTCGGTAAATGGAAATCCATAAAAGCAGAAGTATATTATCCAAAAAGACAATGCCCTATAGTGTATGAAGATCTCACGAGTTTTGTGTCCGTTGGTCAGCCAGTACTAAGTTATACAACTACAACGTGGAATCCTGATAATAAATCACCGATGCATTTAGAAAACGGGTTTTTGCACATAGGCAATGATGGGCAAACGGTGGCTTTGCTGTCGGCCAACAACACTGGAATGTCAACGGTAGAAGAGGGCATAGTAAAAAACAGTCAGGTGATTCTAAACACTTCATCTATAGGTTATATGTCTTTCGTTAAGCCAGAAAGATGTATTATATCATTGCATAGGCATTATAAGTTAAATGAATGTGGTAATTTAGAGTACACTACAATGATTGAATATACTACAGCACCGCTAACCAATCACATAAAGGCTTGTTTCGAGAGATGTGAATAAAAATTTGAACCAGAGTAAAATAAAATGAATTATTAATGTTAGTTATGATCTGTATATTATATGGAACATGTTTTTATATATATTTTTTTTAATTGATTCTTGTTAAGAGTACTGTAGGACAAAATCATAATTCAGGTGTATGAAGGCTGGATGAAGGTACAGTACATTCAATTTTTAACTTTTGTAGTAACGAAAATGACTATATAAACATAGCCGATCAGTGTAAAAACTCATCTCGTAGTACCCTCACCACCGATCTTTCTGGTTGAAACGTTTCCAGATTTCTGCCTGAAATGGTATTAAATTTGAATGGTTGTAATATCTGTTCCACTCTCAAATGTAACCATTCCCTTCCACCAAAACCCTTGCTTTTGGAATCTGATAAAGCCAATAAAATCTTACGAATATGTTTATCACTTTAAAGGTTTTGTTCAAAAGCAAATCAAAGATATTCAGACCCAGGTTTAGATGTTGTAAAACAAGACCGTTGTATTGAAAATAAATGGTAAATGTTAGAGTTTAGCAAGCAGAATGCAACCTTATTAATTACATTGTTGGACACTTCAAGAGAGAAAATTTTGCAATAAATTTTCAAATATTTATTTTTCACAAAATACGCAAACTTCAAAGTAGAAAATTACCATAAACTTGAATAAATCGACAAATATTAAAATATTTAAAAAACATTCAATAGTGTTAAAATTGAGGTTTAAAACTCTAATCTTACTTTTATGATATCCATCCTCAACATTCCAAATTGCTATATTAAGTTTTGAGCTGCAAAATTTACACTATTAATACAATAAAACATTCTTGAGAGTCAGCCAACTTCAATTAGAAACTGTCGGATGGAATATATTTTATAGAATATTATATTAATACAAATATATTTGTGACAAATCTTAAATGTAAGATAATATCAAATATATAGCACAATCTTAGCGTAACATTTATCATGCAATTATTGAAGATAGTACACTTAAGCTACGTTTTCAAATAAGTTTCTCAAAAAATTATCCTATAATCGACACCACGATCAATTGCCACAATTATTAGGCTGCACATCAAAAATTTTAGACAATTTAAATTGTTTTGTCTTAAAAATAAATTAAATAAAGTCATTCAGTAAGGCACAATAATTCCTTTGTACTGTGAATAAAAGTACAATTTAGTTCATACATATATGATATATGTATGTATATATATGTATATTTAATGAAAATTCTTATATTCTATTATTACAGCTGAAAATTACTCACAAAACAATAATTCTTTAAAACTGTTACTAATTGTTTAAGAAGTTTTAATCAAAATTAGTTTCACCTAAAACTTCATTTTAAAAACAGTGAAGTATCAAAAACTTATTTCTTAAAAATATTACTTACAGATAATTTACACTGCTTAAGATAAATTTTAATATACATCTATATTCCCTTGTGATAAATAGTTAATTTATATTTAACATGTCAGGGATTCCAAATTCCCTTTGTTTATTTAATTTCACAAATAAACCATCAAAATCACAGATTTTGCTATGTCACATGCAGATTCTGCAATTAACTATTTCAACTGTATGCATATAAATCCACATCAAAATTTAGTAACCATATTTTCATGCAGTAGATTGTAAATTTTTCCATATTTGTATTGCAATAATTGAGTTATCACAGACGATTTCTAATTATATTCCATTATTAATAAATTCTAATAAAAAAGCTTTACAATCCTCATTTATGTATCTACTTCGAATTAGATTGAATATAAAATAAAAAGTGTACCAAATTATATTGTTTTTGAAAGTTTGAAGAGCCAAACCACAATCAGGGATTATACAAATATGGAAAACGTATCTATTAGAGTTCAATTGAATAAAACTTGAAACCCAGCACAGGGTCACACCTTATCAAATTTATAACCCTATAAAAATTCATGGCTTATGCGCAGCGTCAAGGAATTCTCATTTGAATTGATCTCTACTTTTTTATAAAAATGAATTATGAGAATCATAACAATGTAAATTATGTATCAAAAGTCCACATAAACATGACTAGATTGAATTGTTACACAGGATATCTAAAGAGTAACACACTGTCAGTATATATACATAGAATAATATAAAACTCACGATATCAATAATAACATGACATGTATAGTTTTCAAAGTGAAACTGTAGAGGAAGAACACACCTAAGCTATAAAATATTATTAATAAATATATTAAGTTCTAATTGCTACTCTATCGATAAATTTTATAAACTCCACAGAGAAAAATTACTGCTTGATACTGATGCTTATAATCATATCAGTCTTATTAAAAAAAAAAACATCACTGCAATTAAAAACGTTTAAAGATTTTTTTGCAATTTCATAAGTTTTTTATTTTGGAAAATTGGTCACAAATTTTGTCAACCAATATGAAATATGATTCAGTCTTAAAAAGTAAAAAAAGTCTTCAAGACATTTCCAATAAAAAAAAAATACAAAATACTATGGGTACAAAAATCTTTAGTATAGATTTTTGTACTCAAAACAGGTGTAAGGTAAAATAGTGCCATAGGACACTATTTTATACATCTGTATACAGCCGTACATAACTCCAATCGGTTAAATCTACCTAAGTTAATTTTTAGTCTTAAGTTTTCGTTTATAAGAAAACAACCTCTTGTTAAGCTTATCACATTTTTCAAAATAGTTTCAAATCAGAATGCTAAATGGAAGACGCAAAACAAAACTTCGATATCAAAATTCTGTATAACAATAGAAAGGAAAGGCAATGTCCGATAGACTATCTATTACTAACATGTTCACTATTATCAAAAAATTTGGAATGATAAACTAAACGTTGTAAACAAAAAATTAACTTAAGTCTACCGCGTCCTATCTAACAATCGGATTTCGACTCCTATGCTTAAATGAGAAACTAAAACATCTCAATGAGCAAAAATAACAGTCAATTGGAACATAAACTAAATCATCCACTGAACTACTCACGCTTTCTGCTATATTACCCAAAAGAAGATTATGAGAGCTTCTTAGAAATACGTCAAAACAAGCTTTGCCACAAACACAAAATTTTGCATTATCCAAATAATCTATGACAGACAATGGCAAGGTGCCTGGAAGGTATGGTAAACGAGCACTAAGCACTTTCCTAGAAGCATATTCTTTTAGAGTACACACCGGCAATGGTTTTGGAAATACTGCTGCTCCACTTGGTATGCACTGTTGGAAATTATTATTAGATAAATCTATTGAGTACAATCTCAGTTTCTTTAAACTTCCTGGAAGAACCACTAGTGAATTATTAGACGCTGAAAAAATTTTTAAGTATCTCAAATTACCGATACCTGCAGGTAATGTTTTTGCAGCATTATTATTTAAATTCAGTGTTGTAAGTTTGTGTAATTTACTTATTTGGTTGGGGACAAAAGTAAGTTCATTATAACTTATATCTAACAGTAATAAATTCTTCGATAAATAGCCTCCCATCCAGTTCCATTGCTTTAAAGTACTCCTGCCTAAAAGATTGTGCCCCAGGTTAAGTTCTTTTAGACTCGGAAGGTCACTAAGAGTATCGGGGATATACTCTATACAATTGTTGCTCAAATCGAGAATTCTTAATTTAGTTAGATTCATTATGCCCTTATCAACACTGGATCTTTGAATGTCATTGATATACAATTCTTCTAAAGTCCTAGGAAAGCCTTTTCCCGGATAGTCGGATCGTTTTGTTATAACTAACTTCGTAGGTGCAATATGCTTTACAGGTGTTACTGCCATGCTAGAAAACCGGAGTTCTTTATCTGCTATTTTATTCTCTAATGCTCTCTTAAGAAGATGCAGGAAACTCTTTAACTGAATCACATCACACTGAATATACAAATCATGTTCAGGTTTATTGAACTGAATAGTACACTTCCCTTCGTTGACAAATTTTGTTAATACTTGCTTAACGTTTCCCTTTAAACTGTATTTACTACCATTTTTGTTTTGTCCTGAGAATAATATTATGCAGTAGTCTTCCGATTTGGGATGCTTACACAGGGCCAAAGTTGATTTAATATGTTTGGGAGGCCTATTGATAGATAGAGTTGATAACAGTCGGTTGCCCACCAATACGTTACACAAAATTTTCATTATAAACTTATTTATAAGAATTCACTTTAAAATAGATTCTAATGATTTTATGATACACAAAATGAAAAAAAAAGTTTTGCCGCCATCAGCTGATAAGAATTATGAGATATATATATACAAGGTATGTTCGGTGTTTCGGTGAAAGTACAGGCTGGTATTAATACTATTTATTACAAAAGGGTAAAAGTTTAGGTTCCTCTGAATGAGTGTAATTACTGTGACATGCTTAACGAACATACCTCTCGAAAATACCTGAAGTGTTGCCAATGTCTAAAACATGAAATAATTTATTTGCCATGTTCCTTTCAAATTCGGTATCAATTATATTTAACATGTTCAATTAATTTTACATTGATATCTTGATAAAGTTGGATATTTTTAATAAACATTGTATACTATAGAAATGTGTAAAATCGTTGTTCTTATATTATTCTCTACACAACTTCATATAATTCTATCGAGAGGATTTGAAAATTACATTTAAGATAGTATCGTAGAACTATTATAGTATATTATAACTTAATAAGCACCAACGTAAAACCGAACCAACCAAAAGTAACTACTTTTGATTCGTCAATCATCTTTCAAACCATACCCGTAGAGGAAAGCACTCTTAAAATGTCGAAACAGAAAAATAGAAAAAAAAACGACAAAAATAAACAAAACTAACTAAATTAAGAAACGAATAAAAAACAAAGGTTACATAAATATGTCAGGCGAAATACCAATTACATTATAATTGTCTTTATATTATTACGTTTCTTAGTAACATATCATCATTTAAAGTGGCTGTAGGAAAATGCTTGAGCAACATTTTCCTACGGATGCTCAAGTATGCTTATACAAAAAGTTTAAACATGCATACTTGCAGTTACGTGTGTAGCCACCTTTAGGGATACAAGAATTTATACTCAAGCATGTGTGTGTAAACATTTTGCAGAAACGAATGCAACTATTGGTGTCCCGTTGGTCGTGCTATTGACATACATTCTGTGATCATAGGTGTTGAACGTGTTGAGTTTATATTGTATAAGTTCTGTGGTGTTGAGTTTGTCAATGGCATATCGACAATAAAAAAATTGTAAAACCATGAATTGTCTAATAACATTTTTCTTATTATTAAAATTATGCTTTTGCCAACATGCGTATGCGGACACAAGTATAGAAGAAGAAAGTGATTCGAATAGATACGCAATTGAAGGTAGAGTTTTTCCTCTTTCTGACTACCAAGTAAGCCAAGCGAACTGGCAAGCCAACACGAGAATACATCTAAATGGGGGCGAGTATATTGGTTTTGTCCGAAAAGATGGTTCTTTTATGGTACATAACATCCCTATCGGATCCCATGTGGTAGAAGTCCTTAACCCTGAATATACTTTTGAACCTGTACGGGTTGAAATTAACTCGAAAGGAAAGTATCGAGCTAGAAAGGTCAATCATATTAAGACTTCAGAAGTTATTGTAGTACCTTATCCTTTAAAAATAAAAGCATTAGGTAAAACTAGATATTTTCATGTGAGAGAACAATGGCGCATCACGGACCTACTTTTTAACCCAATGATTATGATGATGGTATTGCCACTCTTCCTCATTATGGTCCTGCCAAAAATGATGAATGATCCTGATACTAAGAAGGAAATGGAACAAATTCAAAATATGGCAAAGTTTGAGTTACCCGAAATGTCAGATATGGTATCAAATTTTTTGGCAGGCTCATCACAAACTGAAAAAACTGATAAAGCACAGGTTCCCAAGAAAAATCAGAAAATAAGAAAGAGGATTGAGAAATAGATCAATTTATATTTGGTACAATTCTATTTCTATTTAACTCATCATGTGTATATATGACTGTCTTTTAACACTGAGTATATTAATGAATATTTTGAAGGGTTTTCCTGAATATGTATGAGATCTATTCACCTTTATTTATCAATTGTAATTTATTAAATGGGTGAAATTATAAGAAGTGGTATATAACTGATAATATATACTTCAAAAAGGTAAATCAGTGCATTATTTTAATTAACAAAATATTAAGAAATTATTTAAATGTATTTGATGTTATATTTTGGTTGAAAATCAAAATATGTTTGCTTTTCAAACAAATTGAAAGGACAACTGAAGGTTTGCCTATTCAGGGATATATTTATACCATCATGGAATATTTATAGCTAATAGAACCCAAATAGTTCAAGTTATCTAATGTGATAACTGAATTTTGTATTGCATCATAATAGTTTTTGTGATAAATAATCTGTATATATATTAGATTTTTATTGTTGTATTATTTTGATAGTTTAGTCCTAGAAGACATTTTGATGTGAATGGTGTGATTTGTAGAATGGAATTATTTCTATTAATAATACAAATGTTTGAAAGCTGCGTTTTATTATTTCCGTTACCAATTAAAGGTCTCTAGAGACAATCCGACCAAATCAATCCTGATCTGGTCGGATCTGTACTCGGCTACACACGTCCCGACTTGTGTAGTCGTCAGTTGCCACCGATCCTTTCCACAGCGATCGCTCGCTCGACAGCCAACTTAGTGATCCGTCCTACCAAATCAGGTCGTCTGTAGGAACTCTAAACATATCTTGTTTTTTCAAGAAGACTAGAGAGTAAGGAGACATAGCTTCTCGAAAAATCAGTGGTGGGAGTGGCACGAAAAACATTCTCCTGCAAGAAGACTAGAGAACAGGAGACATAACTCGAGTGGTAACAAACATAACCTCATTTTTGTTTGTTTGTTTTGAGCGTTTCCAGTTTTTCTGTTGAATATGTTAAAAGCGTCGAGATACTGTTGCGTTGCGAATTGTTCCTGCAAAAGCATTGATCGTGGCTCAATGAAACCTGTCATTTTGATAGTGCGAGAGAGAAACCGCGATAGACGAGGATAAACGGCATGCGCAAATCCCGCGCGCTTCTACGCGAGCCTGCTATATTGCCGACGTTTTTCGTGCCACCCCCACCACTGATTTTTCGAGGAGTTACGTCTCCTTACACTCTAGTCTTCTTGGTCTCCTGTTCTCTAGTCTTCGTGGTCGTAATTACCTAACATCTTAAATGTACGTTTTGCGAAACGAATTGTATTACCAACCTTGTAATAATTTAATTTAAGCAGTTGCTAAAAATAGAATTATACAAGATTGATATTACAATGGGTCCACATAATGTTCGGTTCCAATATCTCGGTTAAAAAGGAAACAAGTGTATCTTTTTTTACAATAGTGCACAATAATTTTTCAAGTCCTACAATATGACAATAAAGACCGTTATACAAAGTTTTTATTTGAACCTTGGAATCTCAAATTTAATAGTTTTTAGTTAAGTCTCCTTTAGAAAACTATAACTGTTTTCAGCAACAGTTCCCCACTACGGAGAGTTTACTGGCGCAAACTTTTCGCTTATGTCATCAATATATTGAGTGGCACATAAAAAAAATCTGCTTTTATAAATATTTAAATAATGCTGTTATATACTTGTCTTTATTTATCCTATCTCAGATTCTTTTCTTCAAACACACTATTTAAAGACTATATAACATATAAAATGTGTACGTTAAATGATATTTGTAAGTATAAGGTTAAGGATCCAATGACAGCGAAATGTGGTTCAATTTCAAGTACTCACGACAGAAACTATGAAGAAGACTCATAAGAATTCTCAAATAAATATTATGATCAGTCCATTTCTGTCGCCGGCGAGTTTTAGTTCTCTGAAGGATGCTTTAAATTAAATCATGTTTTATTCTATGATCACTGTTTTTTGAGGTTAAGTTCCTTTTAAATAGGGATAAGGAATAAATCTGTATTAAAGAAAACTAGCATGCAAGGGAATCCGATCCACGAGGCCTTAAATCCATTGAAGTGGATAATAGGAAAATGGAGGTCTGTCGAGGCAGAGGGTTCTTATCCCACTATTGAGCCATTTACATATTGCGAAGAGCTTTCTTTCATTTCTGTAGGACAACCGATTTTAAATTATAATTCAGTCACTTGGCATCCTATAAAGTTAAATCCAATGCATTTAGAGAGTGGATTTTTGAGAATAAAGCCAGGAACAAATGATGTTTCTTTTATGGTAGCCCACAATTTTGGCCTAACTTCATTGGAAGAAGGTATAGGGGATTCTTATTAATCTAGTTGTACTTATACATTAACCCTGTGAACGTGGAATGTTCACTATTAATATATAAAGTAACAGAAGTACTTATGCAACAAGGTCAAACTTCGGCTTTGGATATCACACACATAATTGACGACTACAGTTAATCCATGAAACTGCATGGTAAATAGCAACATTAGGCAGGAACTATATTTGTTACTTGTTTAAAATCCCCAAATTTCCATATTAGAAGTGGTTTTCCCTTCAGCAAAATTTAAACTTCCTGAAAATCAATACATAAAACGAAGTATTTTTTACAACGTAGTGAAATACACTACGTGTTCACTAATATGAGCGTCATTAAAGTAAAATGAAGGCTTAAACTCTTAGGTCTGCAAATTATGTGCCAAGTAAATCTACTAGAAAACTGCAAAAATGCTCAATAAAATAGATAAAAAAAAATGGAAACAACTACAAATACATTTGTTAGAGATGGAAATTTAATAAACGCATTTTATATTATTGGACATTGTAAAAAATTGCCTTTACACATTTTATATTGTTAAAATCAAATTAAACTCCATGTACCCTATAATCAATATAAATATTTTGTTGAATTGGAAGTAGATGTTCTAATTTGGATGGTTTCCAACAAGGTCAAAGTAATTAGATTTTGCTTTAGTTTTATTTTGATATGTATTTAATTAGATAATAGAATCTCTAAGTTACTTTACTTAAGTTTTTAAACAAATATTGATATAAATTTCATTTATTAGCTTTCTCATCTTTTATATGTATTTGGTAAAGAGGGTTGCTCAGAAAAATGCAGACCCACTTTTAAGAATAATTTTCATTTTTTAAGTAATTTTTAGAAGTACAATGTTAATTAGTAAATAAAGTTTTAAATCATACATTCTATTTAGGAATAAAGCACAGAATTTTTTAGTTGGTCAATTTAGGTATTGAAATCTTTTCAACGCGATTTGACACAAAATTTGTAAGTGTACTTTATAAAAACTTCTAAAAAAAAACTATAAAAGGTGAAAACTGTTTTTGAAAATATACCACATATCCATATTAACGATAAATAACAATAAGAGATCAGTAGAGCTATTAACTGAATAGTTGATTTTTTACTAACATTCTGAAATATTCCAGATTAATGCAATTTTTCAGGTACCATTACAGACAATATCTTGCAAGTAAAAACGACTAATATAGGAAGGATGAATTTTGCAAAGGAACCGACGGTACTTGAAATTGCCAGGAGTTACAAGTTGATCGAGGAAGGAAAACTGGAATTCATCCTGCTAATGGCAACGACGAACACCCCTTTAAGTCAGCATTTGAAAGTGCAGTACGAAAAATATTAAAACAATGAAATAGGATGCCAGAGAGTAGCCTAGTTTCATATGCCCACAATATTTTTCAGTACACGTTTTATTGTGATATTCGAATTAAGATTTAAACGGTATTTTACAGGGTGTGCTTAGGTTGGTCAGTTTTTAGGTCGCCATTTTTATGTATAGTGCTTTTCAAGAAGTTGTCATTATATAGGAGAAATGTTTATTTTTGTTTCTAAGGGAAACGGAGTTAAAAATAATGCCAATAGATTTGATCACATGACAATTATTACCTGTAAATTTCAAAAAATAAATATTTGTATTTTATCCTAAACAAAATTATTAAGGGAAGTTAGTCTATATATTATTTAGCAATGCCATTAGATATTTGCACTAGTAGATGATCTACATACAGACATAAAGAAAAAAATATTAAATACTTAGTAGAAATAATTAGGGCATTGAAATAAAAGGTTGTTTGGATCAACAGGGACATGAGTATTCTAATGAAGAAATGTTTTTTTTTTTTCTAAAACCATAAGTTATAAGAGCAAAATATTAAATCAAAGAAGAAATATGTCGTTTTAAGTAGATTAGCAGTAAACAAAATTACCCAAATATTTATTGCATTGCAGCATAGCAAAAATGTCTTCCTTTTGGTTTGTCCACATTTCCACGATGGGAAATGTAATGTCAGAGCGAATCCGTGTATACCGAGGTCATGCGGTACGACCAAGTCCTTTCTGAATGGGGCCACAACCCATATGCCAGGTCCGTAGCGACAACTGCCGATCGCCAGAGGAACTCTCAGAGTTGAGTTGCTTTGGAGTGCAGCCCTAAGTGGAAATAAACTCCATCTAAAGTTAAAAAGTGCTTGAAAGTTTCCAGATAAACGTAAATTATGATTTTAAACTTTTAATATTTTACTTTATAAAAAATACAATGAGCTTTGTAATTTTTTACAAAATATTAGTTTTACAGGCGACAACTGTGATGTGGCCAATGCTATTCATGTCATTCATAGTTCTTCTGAGCTGATCTCTGCAGAAGCGATCATGATCGAAATAAAAACATTTCCCATATGGTGCACATTTTTTCCAAAGCACTGTATATTGAGAATTAATATAACGCATTTGTTAAATAAAATTATGCCTACAAAAAGATGATTTTTATTGAAAGCACCACAGAACCAGTGTATACGACCGAGTCTGTTTCATAAAATATGTTGGTTACATTTTACTGAATACAAAATTAATACTGCTTTAATAAAAATGTAGTAGACATCTATTATATAAAGATAGGCAAACGGCAAAAAAATTCTAAAAAAGATTTGTTGAAACATGTTATTGGTGTTTTTAATACAAAATACCACTGACAAATGGTATTAGTTTTTTTGCTATTTTCCTAGATAATACAGATCCTAACCTTAAAATTACTACGATTTTTTCGAGGTCGCAGTATATTTGAAAAAAACTTCAGTCTGACTCGAGATCTTTTAAAATTCCTGGAGATCATTTTTTACATCTACAGTTTAAATTACATTAGGCCAAAATTTCGCTAGCGATAAGAATTTACTAGAACTTATATAGACAATTTTAACAACGCTCTGTACCATAAGACAGACCCAAGGTGACTAATTCCAGTTCCAGTAGTAGCATTATGTGAAATATTGAACCATTTTATACTACTTGTAATACGATTTGTTGATTGCCTGATATACACTACTAATACTAAAAAATTCAGTCTATATTATATTGGTAAAATGTCAGTGGATTATTGCCATAGGTTATGATAAATAATAAACGTATATAAAAAAATTTGGTAACTATTTTTTTTTTGTGAATTAACGACTAGTTGCAAACGGAATTTATGAGCTTCCAGATTTTATAATTAATCGGAGACGTGATAAATTATAACTTAAAATTTAAATACCTTGTGTTATTATTAATTTAAAATGAAGTTCTTCAAGAAAGTGTTAACAAACACATACAATTTTCCCAATTATTTAAACATTGATATATGATAAATAAGTAATTATTATATGATATAATCTGGTTATCTCATACTTATATCGGAGTGTTAGTCTAGAATAAATACAGTAAGAGTAATAAAAATTGTGCTATATTCAGTGGAAATCGCTCGACTAAAAATACGCAAGAACGTAAATGATATGCTCCGGTCTCCTCTATCTCAAAGAGTAATTTTTCTTCTTGATATATACTATTTCTTTACTTTCATTTTCTAGTTTTATCATACGCGCTATGATCTTACTCTCTTTTGCAAGGAAATTCACAATCAAAGCATACACCATATTATAAAGATACACAATAATTAATATTGTGTACTTACTAGAAGAAAAAACAAACACTCCAATATTTATACCTATAAACAAGCTATATACACAGAGATACGAATTCATGGATATAACAAAATATAACTACAACTAAATATTATTTCACACAACAGGACACGTATATACAATCAACAACAACAATAGTAACAATCAGAAGGCAAGAAGCAAGGCATATACTGCACATATCATTCATACACGTAACAAATTGCGCTAATTATTTATAATAAAAGCCGAAGGAAGTCGATATGTACGAGTCACCCATTTGCTTGAACAAAAAGCTGATATTGACTGGTTCTTTGTTATTTGTACTCTCACGATTGGGCTACGTACAAAAAGTGATAATTGTGGTTTAACAAATAATGGAGGTTTTGTTCGTTTTGAATTTAAAGCAGCTATCAAATTACAAACATTTGAAAATTCCACAAGTGACAAACTTTTATTTAACGCAACGCATGTATACGCTTATGAAATCTTTTTTAATTACATAATTTAAATACTACTATATATATGTTACATCAAAAACCGTGTAAACAACTATAAAAATGAGCTTTACGACCTATTCAGTCGATGTTTTTGATATGCGTGAAGAAGAGAACTTGCCTACATATATATATTTCAACAAGTTCCATCAGTTCCAGTTAAATTTCAACTCACATATGATTATAATTTACAACGGAATGTGCAGTTCTAGTACAAGGTTGTCAGACAAGCATAAGTTACCTCTAAAGTTAGGGAGAGAGCTTTTTCTCGCTAATTGGACTAGATTTGTCGTCGACGCTATATCAACTCCAACAAAGTATCACTAATTTCAAATATCCAATGCGTTTCAATACCCCTAGACAACAATTCGGACAAAACTGAAGATTATACGCAAAGAAATATGTAACAAAGCTGTAACATACATGGAAATCAACAGAACTAGAAGAAGGCTCCCTCTAGACAAATAAAATTTAATTACCTGAAGAAGTATGTTGTGCATGTTATACAATTCCATAGATTTTTGACTCGAGTGTTGTAAATATGATTTAAGAGCACAAAATGAGGTGATGTCTGGAGTTGGTCATCTGTTTCACACTGTAGGCATTACATAGCATTATATCAAATACAAGCAAAATAACAATTTTAAAAATTCTTATGACAGGAAAATATGATTTGATTTGAAAATATTGAAATGTTGATATGGGATACAAATTTTTACTAGTCAATGACTATAGAAAACCTAATCACCTAGAAAAAAAGGGGGGACATCGATAACATTAAGTGAACATTTCAGACAATTGATCTCATCAAACAAAAAAGACTTCCAAAGTGTATAAAAAACTAAGTATAGACGAGGAATGGAACATAATCAAAGAAACTATAACGGAAACCGCCGGTGGAGTAGTTGGAGAAGAAAGTAAAAAGAAAAACAATTGGTATGATGAGGAATGTAGAGAGGCTGTGAAAGTGAAAAATGACGCATGGAAAAAAGCATTACAAAGAAACACAAGAGCAAATCAGGTAGAATATAGCAATAAAAGAAGATTAGCAAACCGAATCTGTCGAAGAAAAAAGCGAGAAGAAATGAATAAAAAAGTAGAAGAAATAATAGAAAGTAATAAGAGATCTGAAAGCAGAAAGTCTTACAACAACATTAAAGAGTATACAAAAGAATTCGCACCACGATTAAACATCTGTAAAGACAAAAACGGAAAGAACTTAATAGAAAGGTCGGATATAATTAGAAGATGGAAAGAATATTTTGAAGAGGTACTAGAAGGAGAACAGCAGCAACAGGAAGAGGAGAATGAAATAACATACTATAGTGCAGAACCGGAAGTAGAACCACCATCGTATGAAGAGGTAACGAAAGTAATAAAAGATCTGAAAAACAGGAAAGCACTAGGTGCTGATGGAATAGTAGCGGACCTAATAAAGAACAGAGGAGAGATACTATGGAGACAAATGCACAAACTAATACTACATATCTGGGAACAAGAAGAGATGCCAAAGGACTGGAAACTAGGAATTATCCTCCCGATACACAAAAAAGGTGATAAGACCGATTGTAGTAATTATAGAGGAATAACACTACTTAGTGTCCCTTAAAATATTATCAGGGGTGATCCATAATCGAATGACACCCTACTCAGAAGAAATACTAGGCGAATACCAATGTGGATTCAGGAAAAGTAGATCAACTACAGACCACCTGTGTACGTTAAGACAAATACAGGAGAAATGCTATGAATATAACATAGATATGCATTATCCGTTTATAGACTTCAAACAGGCATTTGACAAAGTACATAGGAAGAAAATGCTACAAAGTATAACCCTCCTAGGAATACCCCGACAATTAGTAAAAATGGTAGAAGTCACCATGGCGGACTCTACAGCAAATATAAGAGTACAACAGCAGCTCAGCGAAGAATTTAAGGTGAAAGCCGGTGTAGGATAAGGACACGCTCTCTCGGCAGTGCTTTTCAACTTAGTACTAGAAGCAGCTATCAGAAAAGTGAATAGAGCTGGAAGCATCATAAATAAATCCACGCAAATACTTGGGTATGCGGACGATATTACTATAATTGCACGTGACCTTGCCTCCCTGAATCAAACTGCCATAGATCTTGAGCCACAGGTAAATAAAGGAGGCCTACAAGTGAACAAAGACAAAACGAAATATATGTATTGGTGCAGGAATCCCCCAATACAACTACCGAATATTAATATAAACGGCGGTCAGATTAAAAGCGTCAAGACATTCAATTTCCTTGGCACCAAAATTGCCAATAATGGTAACGTCCGAGGTGAAATAAGCGCAAGAATCCTAAAAGGAAATAAATGCTACTATGCTTATTTAAAATTAAAAAGGAGCAACATACTAAATAGAAGATCTAAGATAACAATCTATAAGACACTTATAAGACCCATAGTAACCTATGGATGTGAAACATGGACACTAACAAACAATGATGAAAATCAATTAAGAATATTTGAGAGAAAGATCATTAGAAGAATATACGGCCCAGTGCAAAAAAACGGTATGTGGAGAATAAGAATGAATCACGAAATTGATGCACTTATAAAAGGAGAGGATATAGTAAGATGCATAAAAAGTCAAAGGATAAGGTGGTTAGGACATGTATACAGGAAGGCGGGCGAGAGAATTGTGAAAAGAATCCTTGAATGGAAAGCTCAAAACACAAGACCAAAAGGGCGACCCAAAAAAAGTTGGATAGACGATGTGGAGGAAGACCTAAAAACTCTAAGATTAGGAAACTGGAGGAGAATAGCGGTAGATAGAACCAGATGGACGAACATAGTAGAGCAAGCCAAAACCCACCAAGGGTTATGAGCTACGAGCAAAGAGACACACTTCACCTTAGGAAACACCCATTTGAAAATGACAATATTATCTGATAAAATGTCTAAAATCTGTTTGAATTTATCTACACGTAGGAATTAATAAATTGCCAGTCAACTCCTTGAACTCCTGATTTTTTGTTTTATAATTTTCATTCATATTTTTTTATTGATATAAAAAATAACACTAATACTTGAATACAAAATATAAACATTACGAATAACCTAATATCTATATAAACTGACGATATTACAATTGAGAGAGGAATTTGAAATAGCACTAAGGGGGCTAAAGAATAATAGAGCGCCGGGTGTAGATAAAATACAGGCGGAAATTTTGAAATGTGCGGGACAGAAAGTAGTAAATAGGATGTTTGAACTGGTAAAATGCATATACGAAACGGGCGAGATGCCGGAGGATTATAAGAGGAACATTATCGTTACTATACCGAAAAAGAGAGGAGCCGACAAATGCGAGAACTTTATAACGATTAGCCTAACTTCCCACGCGTCAAAAATCTTAACCGGAATAGTGCAGAAGAGGATGGAAAATAGAGCGGAGGAAATACTAGGAGAAGACCAATTCGGCTTTAGGCGAAATAGGGGAACTCGCGAAGCTATTCTGGCGCTAAGAGTAATGTTAGAGAAAACAATAGAAAAAGGAAAGAACGCTTATATAGGATTTGTAGATTTAGAAAAAGCATTTGATAACGTAAGATGGGAAAAAATGTTCGAGATACTAAAGAGCACGGGAATGAAGTATAGAGATAGGAGAGTAGTACACAATCTATACAAAGAGCAAACTGCTGTTATAGAAGTAGAAAGGGAAAAAAGGGAAGTAGTTATTAGGAAAGGAGTAAGACAAGGATGTACGCTATCACCACTAATTTTTAATCTGTACATCGAAGAGGCGATTAATGTGGTAAAAGATAGAGTGGATTTCGGGATTAAAGTACAGGGACAGAAACTAAAAATGCTGAGATTCGCGGATGAAATAGCAGTATTAGCATCTAGTAAGGAGGAATTAGAATCAGCATTGAACGAAATGGAGGCAGTGTTGACAGAGGAATACGGAATGAGGGTGAATAAAAACAAAACTAAAGTGTTAGTGTGCAGAGGGCGCGAGAGCAGAGCAAAAACGAAAGTACAAATTAATAATGAAAGGTTGGAGGAAGTTAAAGACTTGACTTATTTAGGAAGTAAAATAAATTGGGATGGAAGAAGCGATAAAGACATAAAACAAAGAATAGCGCAGGGTCGAGTAGCTTTTAACGAAAAGAAAGCACTTTTATGCTCGGGGGTAATAAACTTAGAAACAAGGAAGAGATTTTTGAAAACATATGTATGGAGCACGGCACTATACGGTTGCGAAACCTGGACGGTAGGGGAAGCAAGTAGGAAGAAATTAGAAGCTTTTGAGATGTGGTGTTACCAAAGAATGATGAAAATACCGTGGACTGACAGGGTTAAAAACGAAGAAGTATTAGAGAAAGTCGGCGAGAAAAGAAGTATGTGGAAAAACTTAAAGAAGAGAAGAAATAGAATGGTAGGCCACTTGCTGAGACATGGGGGAATAGTCCGCGATATTTTGGAGGCAGAAATAGGAGTGAAGAGAGGCAGAGGTAGGCCTAGATTAGACTACTGCTCGCAAATAGTAAGGGATGTAGGTTGTAGCACAATTAGCGAAATGCGTAGGTTAGCACAAGATAGTAGAAGCTGGAGGTTAGCGTCCAACCAGTCTTAGGACTGATGACCTAATGATGATGATTACAATTAACTTAATAATATTCACCTTGAAGTGATCGATTCTGTGCAGCTAAAGAAATAATTTCCTACTTTCTCTCGACAGGTAAAAAAGATCTCTAAACGATTTTATAAAATGAATTCCTGTTGCAATTCATCACAGAAATGATAGAATAAAAATATACAGAAGGAAAAATTGAGATTGTGATGATACGCAATGATGAACAGCATTTTCCAGATGAAAGTTTCACAAAATGAAAACTTCAAAAAAAAATCCATTCACTATGGACTTGAAAAAGCAACCAGATGAATAGTTATATGCAAGGAAATATTTGAAAATGCTATAATATATACAGAAATAACATAGAACTTAACTAGAACTACCTCTACACAAATATAGCATACCAAGAAAAAACAGAAGGGACCTTAACGATGAACCTTCTTAATAAAGCCAGTTTGGAGATGGCATGAAGTTGTGTGCCAAAAAAAAAAAAAGAAGATTCTAACAGGGGCAGCTAACATTTCAACCGTGTATACTACTTATCTGATAAATGTTCAACACCGATTTTTTTGTGAAGCACTAAAAAGTGTGATGTGGGATATGACAAAAGTGTATGTGGAGCCCAAATAAATTTGTTTCACTTTCTCAAATCGTCACCCGATAAAGATTGTTTTGCTTCGACTGGAAAAAAAAACTAAAGCGAATCTGTGGATTGTTAATCAAAAAGTGCAAAAAAGCATTGCTATAGTTATTTCTTATAAAAACTTGTAAGTAAAAGTGTCAACTGAATAAAATGAGATGATAATTATATAATTATCACGAAATGGTGATAAAAAATGTAATCTATAGAAAATAATTTGAAATTATATTGTTTTAGAAGACCTTATGTGTCAATCAACGGTACTACCTCTAATATCACCAAAAATACTAATCACTTATATTCGTCCATCAACCTTGGTTTACTTCTATTTAAAAAAAAAAAAACAGTCAAAATTTGTTAGGAACTTCTAAAAAAAGTATGTAAATAAACTATAATAACTATTACATCACATTTTGAATTTTGTACGACTTTTCGCCATCGAATTACTTGTAAGAAAATTTCCATTAAGCCGTTTACGTTTACATATAAACAACACATTGATTTGCATTAACATAAGTATGTAGCGGGTCAGACACTTTTCGATTTTTCAAGAATGTCAATCCCGATAAAAAACTTCGCTCATCTTGGAAAACCTGAGAATGAACTTCCGGTAAAATATACAGGGCGATCCAAAAAATTAAAAAACGAGATTAAACTAGGATAGATTGAGGTTAGCGCTTTAACATCATCAGTCAAAATAATTTAAGTATTCGGTAAGCGATATAATTGTTTAGGTTATAAAATTGTAAAAGGGGAAGGATAAACAAATATTGAATGTTTCACACCAAGATTTTTCAGTCTATGTAGATTTATGGGGCTAATATTCAAAAAGAAAAATAGCTGTCTATTAAATATGCTATAAAATTAGTATATATATATACAGAGAAATTTACAGTGAGACTATTGATAAATTGGTGAAAGCGCTGAAGATAAAAATATCATAGAACTAAGACAAAAATTGTTTTTATAATAGAAAGATGATGTGAATAGTAAGTATGAGGGCTGCCATTAGGTAGGTCCTGAACAATTTCAATAAACAAAATAAGGGGGGCCTTATTTCTAAATCATTTTGGCAGACAATAAATGTTAAAATTTGTACATTGTTTATGTTGCTGCTAAATTACAAATGAATGATATATTCACATATTTATTACGCGTTAAATTAACGCGAAAATTATGTCAGAACCAACAATAGTTATTCAGTTTCATCAATTATTATTCCACAGAAATTTTATTATGTACAATGAACGTACCTCAATAAATATCTTCAGCCATAATTTTGAATTTATTTTTTTTTATTCAAGACGCCATGAAACTTTCTTTTGCAAAAATTTGTTCTTGTTAAGTAGTTTACATTTCTTTAAAGGTACTTTTTAAAAAATATAATAAGAGCATTTCCCTGATTGTTCTTTCACTTGAAACATTTATTAGGCATTTTTCTCCAAATAGTTCAAAAATTTACCAAAGTAGGTATTACTTGAATCGATATTAATGGTTTAGTGAAATAAGTTTTACCAGTTTTATAATTATTTCTGACGAATACTAACCATTCTTATTATCAAATTAAAATTAGAGCCGATTCCACATTTTCCAATTTCTTTTAGTGCCTATAAAAGTGTCATTTATAAATCCTAGTTATTTAACTTTCCGTATTTAATTTCTTTAAGTGTGCCTGTCAATTCTCGTCAGGTCGGCTTGTAGTTTTATGACTTGTAGCACGTTTTTAACATCCAAAGACAAGCTATTGATCGGGATTAACTCTCTTGACAAACTGGAATCAATACTCATAAACGTCTGTACGCAATTGCGCCTAATATATATATATTTTTTAAATTTCTGGTCCGAAAAAGCATAAACACAAAACGCGAGACTGTCCCGCAGACCCATATTGATTAAAAGTAACAAACTCTAACATTTTAGTGTAATTAAATGCTCATGTTAACACACAGTTGTCAATAATCTATAATTAAATCCCCACTTCTTAGCAAAACAGCTGCCATGTCACCTAAATGACAACTATCGGTGTGTCCCACATTTAAGAAAATGTAAACACGCTTTTGGGGGACTCACAAATTTTTAATATGCACGTTATGAACCGTTGAACGTTTTTTCCCACGCTTGACGCACACCCCATTTGGCCCCGACGTTTATTTTTCATAAGAGATTACATGAAATACGTAATATAAACATTCGAATATTTGGTGACAATCGTCGATGACGTTAAGTTTAATACTGGTTACCCTCTTGTATATGGTTAATTCAACATTCAAGCATCGTAACAATCACGCATCGACAAACGAACGCGAATCACTAAGCAAGTCCGAAGCGAACCAATTATACTCGTTAAGTCCTTTTAGCCGTCATACTCATATAGCAGCTTTCCACTATCTTGTTTTTTAGATGTATAACGGGCGACATCGGCATGTAGAAACTTTCCATTAGGGACGATTTTCTAGGCAACAAGAGGGTGTTACTGGGACTCATCACGACATAATCAGACTCGGCAGTAAAGATTTGCGACAATTTCGACAGGTCCTTTGCTGGCAACGTGTTGCAACGGTGTTTGAAAGGCATGAATATAGACTTGGCAGAGTGCCGGGAATGCTGTTCATCTGTGAAATAGTAAATACTGTAATTGAGGATCGTACCACGGTATAACAAACTAACCCTTCAGAAGAGAATTCCAGCTTCCTGGGCGGTAGGGGGGGAGGTGTAAAGTATCGGTGATGTTTGTCGCTAAGTATAATCTCCAAGGGATTTTCGTAGACATGGGAAGTTTGTTCTGTACTGCTATTATTATGTTTTGTTGGGTGGTCTTCAGGTATTTCTTCATAGATACCAGATGCGAGTGATAATCCTGATTCTCTTCTGGGAAGTGATCCTTTCCTGTTTTAGGAGATAAATATTATTATAACTTTTAGATACTTTGTCACTAACTGCTAAATTGTTATAAAAAAGCTGATACTATAACGCGAAAAGTCACTTAACGTGCATTTGTATAGAAATTAAAAAACCAAAAGTACTTAACTGAGTTAATGCGTTTTCGCATATATTATTAAAATGAATTATGAATGATTGTAAAACACAAGAAGTCATTAACGCAGTTAGTGATTTTTTCCGTTATACAGTCTATGTAAATGACATATTTCTCGGTGTTTAGCAAGCAGTTAGTAAATAAACACCTGTTTCTAAGAAATATTTGTAATTTAGTGGTTTAATCAGCATATTAAGAATAGTTTTACTATATTTTACTGTTTTGTGATACACTAAATGCCCTTATGAATTCTAGAGGATTGAGGCTTGTTAATCTAGCATTAAATCAAGTAAGTATTGAACGCATAACCTCATTTTTAATTTTGATATAAATTGATAATTCAAGTTATTTGAATTATTTGATCGTATTGATTACGTTTATTGATATTTTAGGGTTCTACTAATAAGAATGAGTTGCCTTCATGTAGTAAAACAGCCGATATAAGGGAAAGTAATGTGATGCCTGAGTTATCAAGTACTTACTTGATACTTATCAAATGCTAGTTTCGTAAGTAAAATGCCTGTTATCTTTTTTATCATAAAAGACCAAGTGTAGTATTTCTATTGGTAATTGTATACAAGAAGTGTTCCTAGGCAAATGCTTACGAAATTTTTCCTTGCCCCCTATTTTCGAGGGTGCTGGAGACGAATCTGGCTTCAGTTTCATCCGCTCGGACACGGTTTTCGAGAAAATGAATTTTCCACTTTTCCGCATGAGGCCATTTTTTCTATCAAATAACTTGCACTTCACACTACATAGATAGCTAATATTAATACCAATAGGTGCTACAACACTTCCTTTACACATATCATATATTAAACCTCATAAAACCTATTAGAAACTTTCGATGTTTAGTTACTTCAAATGTATACAATAACTTGCAGTTGGCGTCGTCCATTGTAATCGTACGCCCTCCGTGTCTCTCGATGAAACTACATACATACAGAGAGGCTCCAAAAGCTAACTTTGAATATTAACAACTAAATACGCTGTTATTTTGAAGAATACTAACCTAACCTAACCTAACCTAACCTGACTGTGTACTTATTATGGTTAGGTTAGGTTAGTATCCTTCAAAATAACAGCGTATTTAGTTGTTAATATTCAAAGTTAGCTTTTGGAGCCTTTCTGTATGTATGTAGTTTCATCGAACGACACGGAGGGCGTACGAATTACAATGGACGACGCCAACTGCAAGTCACTGTATACATTTGAAGTAACTAAACATCGAAAGTTTCTAATAGGTTTTATGACGATTTAATATATGATACGTGTAAAGGAAGTATTGTAGCATCTATTGGTATTAATATAAGCTACCTACGTAGTGTGAAGTGAAAATTATTTGATAAGGAAAGTGGCATGTATTACGGAAAAGTGGAAAATCCATTTTCTCGAAAACTGTGTCCGAGCGGATGAAACTGAAGCCAGATTCGTCTCCAGCACCCTCGAAAATAGGGGAAATAGTTGGAAAAATTTCGTAAGCATTTGCCCAGGAACACTTCTTGTATACAATTACCTTTCTATTTATGTAACAATAATAATAACAACAATGCTCGTTAAGAATATTCCATTATTATAACAAGGAGTTTAATCGTAACGTTAAAAACAAATAAACAAAAATAAATAATGAAAAAATTATATATTTTTTATAAATTATATAATACAATAATACCTATTATATTTATAAAATAAACATGTTTTTAAAGGAGCCGATAAACAGTAACAAAATATTTTTACTAACTTCTGGGCTTGATTTTGTTTGTGTACTATACCAACATTATTACATATAAGTTTTGCTATTTATTATTATTTAATTTTTAGATTTTATTATTAAGTATCTAAATTCACTTCAGATTGATTTATTTCAGTACGAGTCTGATGATGACTCCGTTAAAGGTATGGTATGGACACCTAGTGATGATTCTGAAAGCAGTACTGAACTGGAAGATGAAGAATCTTCTAATAACGAAAATGTATCTGGGATACTGAACGACAATGATACTCCTTCGGTAGAGGCACAAATATCCGTTAATAAAAAACGTTCGCATTGGAGGAAATCAGATCCATCTAAATGGGCAAGACATGTTGAGAGAAAAAAAATGTATGAATGTTTGATGTATAAATCAAAAAAAGGTATGAGGCCAGCAAAGGCTCCACAAGCAGTGAACTGTAGATCCTGTAAATTTAAATGTGAAGCTATATTCACCGAGGAGGATAGAGTAAACATTTGTAAAAAATTCTGGCTTCTCTTTGATTACAAGAGACAGAAAGATTTTATTTTAAAATGCGTCGATCGAAAATTGCCCGCACGTCCTTCAGCAAATGTTCCTGCAAATAAAAGGAGGAACTGTAGCAGAGCCTTTCATTTCATAAAAAATGACACAAGACATAGGGTTCGTCAGAACTTTTTCCAAAAGACCTTAAATATTAGCAATGGTCCGATAAATAAAGCTTTCGCGGGCTTCAATGAAGGTTTTTTTATAGCAGAAGATAAACGTGGTAAAAAACCTCCACACAATAAAACAAATGAAGAAGAGTTAGCGTTTGTAAAACAGTACATAGAGATGTTTCCGACAATGGAATCCCATTACTGTAGGAAAAATACTCAAAGGCGTTATTTAGATGCGAAATTGTCTATTAGAAAAATGTATTTTTTATACGTTGAATTCTGCAATGAAAATAATAGGTTGCCGTTATCTCATTCAATGTACAGAAAAATATTCTGTACATGCTATAATCTTTCCTTTTTTGTGCCCAAGAAGGATCAATGTGCTCTTTGTAATAAGTACACAGATTCTAAAAAAACAGGATCACCTTCTGGAGAAGTTGAGACTCTCTATACTTGAGAACGTATAATGAGCATATTAACAGAAAAAGAGAAGCCAACCTTGCCAAGGAAGAAGATAAAATCGGATCAGAAAATGATCCCGCCTTTATGTCTGTTACACTAGACTTACAGAGTGTACTGCAAGTTCCCTCTGGCGAAGAATCCCTTTTGTATTATTGCCGCAAACTTTGCATCTACAGTTTCACTATTTATGAATCTAGATTTCCCAGTGAAGCACATTGTATTATTTGGTCTGAAGTGAACGGAAAAGAGGCAGCAGTGAAATTGGCACTGCTTTAATGCATTGGATTAACAAACTTCCCCAAACCGTCAACGAAATATCTCTGTTTTCTGACACATGTGGAGGCCAAAATAGAAATCAGCACATATCAGCACTATTGCTTTTCCTCACGCAAACTACCCACATCAATATCATTGAACAAAAATTTTTGGAATCGGGTCATTCATTTATGGAAGTAGACAGCATGCATAGTGCCATCGAGAGAGAAAAACGTTATGTCTCTGTTCACTCAATTATGGACTGGATGAATATCATGTGTAGGGCAAGATCTAAAAGAATACGGAAATCTGCAAATCCGTATCATGTGAATCAGTTACATTTTTCTGACATGTATGACCTCAAAGATCTCTCCAGACGTATGATTAAAAATCGTCTAAAAGATGATAATGGCAATACAATTAAATGGCTTCAAATTAAATGTTTGCGCTATGAAAAAGTAAGTCCCGGTATAATAAATAAAATTCCGTTACAGCCATAATGGTCCCTATACCATTTTGAATGTATATGGAAGGGGTCGTCAACATGTCGTAAAAGACATTAAAAAAGCTTATACTGAGCATTTGCCTATAACTGTTTTACAAAAGCAGGATTCATTAAAACTCTGTCGCAAGGGATTAATACCTGAGGAATTGCATGCATGGTATGAATCACTTCCTACGGACAAAAACATAAAAGAGTACACAGCTGAACCGGCCATTCAAGACGAGGAGGAAGAAAGTGATGATAGTTAGTACTATCAGTTTTGTTTACATTCTTGTAAAATAATAATATAGTGTATTTTTGAGTTATTAATAAAAGTTTCAAATTACCATTTACTTTAGTTTTTTTACTGGCAAAAATCACTAAGTACAAATATTTATGAAAAAAAAAAAAAATACATTTTTACAGAAATTAAATATACCCCGACTCCGATAGTATAATAAACGGCATAAGTTATATGTCATTAAAATTTAGAACTAAATATTCAAAAGGGAATTACATTTTACTCTTTAAACGTAATTATCTCAAAACCAAAGAAACGTTAGTTAGTGACTTTTGGCAGGAATAGGACGATACATACATACATACATTTACATGTGCATAACATACATAAAATAATAAATATATTTTTGTAAGAAAGTACACATACACATACCTCCAAATTCTATTAAGTTCACTTGACGTATAAAATAGAACTGAATATATAAATGTGACAATTTTTAATACAACAGCTTAAGGGCCTTGCACTTATTCATCAAAAAATGAAGGCCATTCAGGAAAAGTTTTCTTCGACATATCCAAATTAAATACCGAATTATATTAAAGAACTTTTATCACTAGTACTTTGTAAGAACAGGTAAAAACGATATTAGACATTGAAATATGACACAATTGACAAAATACATTACCTGCAGTTAATTTTCAAAGAATGAAGGTATCTTTGGAACAATTTGTCGCCTTATTTACAATTTAAATACTAAATAAGGTAGTAACATATAAGTCGGAAATCGAGAAAGAAACCACCGAGCCGCCAAGCGGTTATCAAAGTAGTTCCCGAATAGCAAAGCTATTACATAATCGATCTAGGAAACAACTACTCCTCGGGCTAAAGCCCCGCCAGGCATTGAATTGTACCCAGAAGCGATCCTCGACCCCTTGTTCTCGATCTCGTGTTTCTGCAGGATCAGATAAGGTTTCAAAAATAAAACCCATTTTGACACCTTATCTGATTGTGCAGAAACACGAGAAAGGGGTCGAGGATCGCTTCTGGGTATAATTCAATGCCCGGC
Organism: Rosalia funebris; assembly: GCA_037954035.1. Taxonomy (NCBI): domain Eukaryota; kingdom Metazoa; phylum Arthropoda; class Insecta; order Coleoptera; family Cerambycidae; genus Rosalia; species Rosalia funebris. The sequence continues at coordinate 12,609,938 of JAZFAV010000034.1, read as the reverse complement.
GGGGCTTTAGCCCGAGGAGTAGTTGTTTCCTAGAGCGATTATGTAATAGCTTTGCTATTCGGGAACTACTTTGATAACCGCTTGGTGGCTTGGTGGTTCCTTTCTCCATTTCCGACTTATATGTTACTGACAGAGGTCGTATCGATAAAGATGTATACGCCAATAAAGTTCATTCGGCATTTGTCCTGAATCGGCGCACCGTGTACGGCACTGATGAGAACTAACAAGTTCGAAACAGCTGTATGTCGTTCGGTTCCGATCCGGGACAAATGTCGAATCCTACCTGTGGCGGGTTTTATTTTTTAAATAAGGTACATTAAAGAATGTTTATCATCAGCCTTGATTTGAAAGAATATCTAAAATAGACAGTGAATACAAAAATGTGACAATTCTCAAAAAACATTAATGGATTCACAGTTATTCATCAAAAAATAAAAGCAGATTGAAAAGCTGTCAGCGTATTTCCAAATAAGATTCTGAATGTAAAGAATGTTTAACACAAGTTTGATTTGTAAGAACATGCGAGATCGACATTGAATAAACAAATGTGACATAATTTTTGGCAGGGTTACTGTGTCTATAATTTTAAGACTTAAAGCAAAATCGTAAAAATTTGTCATAACACATATTTCAAAATAATATACTGAAGATGGTACTTTAAAGAACTTTTATCGCTACTTTGATTTGTAAGAATATGTAAAATCGACACTGAATATAGAAATGTGACACAATTTTTGATAAAATGGGATAACAGATGTGCAGTTATTTATCAGAGAAGGCAAAGTCCTGAAAGCTTATCGGCATATTTTGAAATGATATACGGATGGATACATTAAACACTTTTACAAGTTTTGATATGTAAGATTTTGTAAAATTGACACTATATATACATGTGACACATTTTACCACAAACTTTGGTTTATAAGACTATGCGAAGTAGATACAAAATATAGAAATATGACACAATTTTTGACACGATAGATTAATAGACCAAAAATTGTGATAATAAGAAACGCTAAGTTCAAGGAACCTTTTCATAAAAAAAATATACTATAAGTTATAAGAAATGTCCAACTTACGGTGGTTCTTCATTTATATCGGCCAAATCTTGAGCAGAATCTTCTGTTTCGCTACCACCTGGAGTTTTTGTAATCATAGCCAATCCTGCACTGTGAACTCTTGGCACATGCTGGAAAATATACTAAAGTTAGGTAAAATAAATTCATAAAGTAATTACATACTTTTGTGTTTGGAGTATACCCCGAATCGTCCGACGACACAGAAGCCCTAACTCCAGAGTCCTCGCTTCCAGCCTGACTTCGAAAACATAAGGGACTGTCAGGAGTGCATGTATGAGCAGTGTTGAAACTACAACAGAGGTCGCCTTCACTTCGACTCAACCTTTTGGTGGCGACAATTCCTGAAGTTGCTTTTAATAAATTTCCTCTGACGACTAAATGCTCAAGTAATTTAGAACCTCTTTCACAGTAAAGAAATAGCTGGCCGGGGCCGGCAGGGAATTCCCTAAAAATTTATTACATACCAAATACAGTAGTCCTTTACCGAATTCTGTACTTCTTACGTTGACAAAATTTGAAATAACAAACAATGAAGGCCTTTCAGAAAAATCTCTCAACAGTTATATGTTTAAATCTGCACACTTATACTCATGCATTTTTTCCATACAATAAATTTAACAAAAATTATGAAAGTATCTGCTTAAATTCATCCTTCATTGGTCATGTACATCATCTGTTTTTTTGTAGATTAATATGAATGCAATAATAAAAAAAAAATTATATTGTGATATACAATGTAGTGTTTACCTGCTGGTGTGCATCACTATAACTTTTTTCTCATCGGCGGACTGCGCAGGTGCCTGATGATGGAACTGATGGAAATGAAACCTCTTCCAATTCATTTTTGGATCGCCAGTACACGGATCGCTAATAATAATTTCCTGTGCACTAACACTTAAGACTCCAAATAATCCAACTAATCCTGCTGTTCTTGAATGGTTATTGTCGATCAAGGACACTCGAAAAGTTGAGTCCCCAACTGAGAATGTTTTTTTTTATGTAATAATCATGTTAATAGACAACTTATTCTACATATGCATACTTAATAAAAAAGTGTATAATAAAAAATGCTCAGACAAATTAATTCAGTTTATTACACTGTAATTTTGGACCAATTGAAGTTTTCATCAAAAAATAGTGTTCACTGAGATAGGTACAGAATTTATTTTGTGGTAGTTGTTGAATAGTAAAATGTAATATACGCAAATATTAGTCAAAATTTTATTTTATAATTAGATATTTTTTTAGAACTGGTTTACTCATTTTTGAAAAATAGTATATTCGAAAATTTTTATATTCCAAATTTAATATCAAACCTAATCTCATTTTGTACTTTCACCACTAATAAAATATTTATAATCAGAGGATAAAAACTTCTTAAATTATTGGAAGTTTTCAAAAATTATCATTTGCCTCCAAATTCCCCACAATTTTGCTATTTATTTTGCACTTATTACTAATGTCCAACAATATTATTTCTGTTAAGTTGTTCTGTTATATATGGATTCAATAAATACTAGTATTTGTTTTTTTGATATAAATGTCCTATGCAATTTCCCAGATTTAAAATTAATATACCTGGTATATAGGATGCGATGCTAAGCATTCTCCTGATTAAAGATATCCATTCTTGAGAATCACTTTCAGAAACCCCAGACATAAACAAAATTGGTTTTTTATTTCTCCCCAAATTGAAAACACCAAATGCATGGTGTTTTGTTCGTGATTCAGTTCTACAAATTGTTGAAGATCGAGGCAAAACAACACAATTCAACACAGAGCCTTCCTTATTCGATTTCAATTTTAATTCTACCCCATTTTCTATACTGTCTAAACGTCTAATCTCACACCACTGTTTTTGCCATGCCTAAAAAAAAAAATGATTGTTTATTAAAAAACTACTGTCACAACATTTACAGTTCAAATTCCAAACTGACAATAGTAAATAAGGAATATTAAAGGAATTACTAACTTTCCACGGTGTTAAGCCCCTTCTCGATTTTGAAGAAATTTTTACATCCAAGTAACCACATATCACTTCATTCGGTCCCATTTCGCGGATAATACTTGTAAATAAACATTAAGAATCCATACCTACACCTTACAAAACAGAAATAACGGAAAACGGAAATAACAAATAACAACAAAAAATGTCACAGATTGAAAAGACGACTTCAAAAAGAACATGTTCTGTATATTGGTGTGTTCGCTAATAGAGTAATAATCCACAGAGAACAAATTCTAAATGTTATTTTACTCACAACCTTTACACTATCTTATAAGGTTCCACAATCCCTTAAATTGTTAACAGAAACTAATGTTTTGTTTGATTATGGTAAATATTGGAAATACATTGGCATTTAATACATGTTTATTAACTAAACAGAAAACGTAAATGAAATGTACAAATTTTGAAAATAAAGTGCTTATTTTTCGTTATTATGATTGGTTATAGAAAACATAATACGTAACTTACATTTAATAATTATTTAAATATTCATATTCATTATGATATGATAATCGTCTAAACTCGTATCGTAATTTTTATACTCGTGTTTTAACAATTAATGATTAAATACTCACTGTATAATATTTTATTTCATATAGTTATTGTATGAATAAATATTCTTTAACGCTCGGACAATATTGGACCGGGACCATATAAATTAATTAAAAAATTAATAAACAATCAAAAAAGATGGTGTAACATCAAAAAATATTTAACATAAATTTTATATCATGTTAATATTTTTGAAGCAAATTTACTTGTAACAACTACAAGTAAACCGTTCAGTTTTTTATTACACAGTTAATTTTACTGAACCACAGTTTAATATTTTCATAAATAACAGTTATTTAAGCTATTATGAAAGCATTATACCGTGTAGCAAAAAGACTCATAAACTGCGATCGAACAAGATTTCTAAATTCCTCATTCCCTGTAGTGAATTATTTATTCGAAAGAATACCAAGCCGATGTGATTTTGTTGTCATTACTAGAGTGGTGTTCGAGGTATTTTGGACGAACTACATGAATTCTCTCCTTGAATTAAATTTCATGTTATACACAAGGAATAGACATAATTTATTCTTTGTATTTATTAATTGCATCCACACATTAAAACGAGTTATAATTTTTAAGGTTTTTATGGCAAACGATAATTAATAATTACCAGAATGATTTTTTTTATATTTAAAAAATTTTGCGTTCAAGATATTTGAATATAAATAGTTATATGGAAAAGTTAAAACGAGAAAAAAATGTTTTTGTTAACATATTAAGTATACTTAATAGAAATAATACTTAAACGAATGTTGGCTCTCAAATGATCTAGCAGTTCTGATCCATAAGCCTCAATTGAATAACAGAGCCATCCTCCATTCAGACCTACTGCGATTCTGTTCATTTCTATCATAAAAATCTGTGATTTCTTCACACGACTGTGTCGTTTAAACCACGGTTCCGTCAGTTATGAGAACATAATTAGGATTTGTCACTAACGACAGACGGCTCTGGTGTACTGTTTGTTTTCTTTTACACCCATCATATTTAATTTGGCATTTACATAAAAAATTTCAGATGCGAAATGTTTAAATTTTATTTACAAGGTCACTGCTCTTCCCTATTTCAATTACTTTCACGAGTTCCTTTGTTAATTATAGCAGAACAGTAAATGAGATACTTCTATGTAGAACATAGTAGTAAATACTCTTAAGAAAATTGTGTATTTGATATGTTTTACAAATTGTATAACAAAACATAATTTTCGTAAGTACTATGAATTCTGATCAGATACGTCGTATTTACCATAAAAATTTGTATTGTGTATTTTTATTAAAAAATCAAATTTGAAAATTGCACTGTGATTGTTGATTTTGTTAATATACCTCAAAAACTACTAGATACACAAAAAACGAAATTCGATATTATTCTACAAAAATAAAAATGTTATGATATACAAGATGTTCAATTTAAAATAGGTTCATAATTACAAATTAATTGCAATATGGAGAATTAAGTTAGGTGTGTATATAAACATCCTGTGGATATATTTCAATATTTGAAAGAATAATTGTTAGAACTACTTTTTTTTGCTGTCTTCCATATTTACCCATCTAAAAATTAAAAACAAACTCTGAATATACCTTCTGAATATATTTTTGCTTTTTTATACAAATTGGGTTGATCAGCACATAGCATAAATATGCCCTACTCCTATAATAGCACTTGTGTTTACTTAATTATTACATATCTCATACATACTCAATCTGATCTGAGATTGAGACAAAAGCTGGTAAATGTGTATTATTTTATCCAGCATCTTGGATAAAATTTACCAGCTTATGCATCATTTACTCTTGAATTATACCAGAATCCTTTGGATTAAAAAAAGCACCTGAACCATAGCAAGTAAAGTATAAATGTATAGACAGATAGATATCTTTATATACAATAAATTATCTTCGCTTGGACATCATTCAAGTAAAATGATATTTACGTAAAATATGAAGGAGTATCACTCAAATAAAAAGATTTCCCGACACAGAACAGATTTTCAATTTTTTTACTGCCAAAAATACATTACATTTGCGTGTAAATTTTATTAAAAACAAATTTTAAATAGTGTTTATATTGACAATAATAATTTCGTAAATATGACAAAGTAAAAATTAACAGTAGTAGAAAAGTCTAGAAAAAAAAATGGGCGAGCATTAACAACTTACATTTCATTTCAATGGACACACATCGTAAGCAACACTCATATAAAACTATTTCAATAAACTTAACTGAATTATAATTAAAATCGTATGTTGCTACAAGTTATAGAAATTAAATAACTTAAGGCGTTTTTGATTTAAATGGCGATAAATTTTGCTTAATATTCATCTTCATCACCTACGCCGCCTTCCAATTCATCTGGAGGAGCAAACCCTTCCTAAAATGGGAACAATAGTTAAAATACAGTCTAAGATATAATAGATTCTAGGCCTTTTAATCCAAGTTTGTCATTAGGGTATAACACTAATAACACACGATTTTACATTAATTATAACAACATACCTCAGTAGCATATAAAACATCTAATATTTTTTGAATAATAGGATTTCCATCCTCACATTCTTGACACATTACTTCTATATCCCTAAGTTTCCCGAAATAGAAATCTCTCTCCTTTTCCAGTCCTTCAATTGTCAACTGAAACATAATTTCTTCTACTAAGAGGCTTGTTAACAACCATGGTGTGAAAAAAAAAATTATGAAACATGACCATACGCCAAAAAAAAAAAAAGAAAACAAAAAATACATTACCTTGAATTCAGAAATTTGGTTTGTTAACTCGTCTATTTTCCCTACGTCACCGCCCATTCTATTAGGTGCTGGTTTTGCAGCAGCAGTGGGCCGAACGGGATTAACTTTGGGCACTGAAAAAAATTCATTACACCTTCTGGTACACTGAGAAATAATGTAGATGGTGATTAGGGTGATAAGCAAAGCGTGGTAGTGTGTGAATCGGAAATGACAACACGGAACATACAATAGAACAAACAGAAGCGATTGTTTCTTTTTCTCGTCGAGCTAAATTCAGTTCTCTTAAACCTGCTTTACTTTTTTTTAGTCATGGTTTCTTAAATACAGTTCCATTGAATATCAAAACAATATCTGAATATCAGTAAGTAAATTACCTATATAACAATTTTATTTGTTTTTTGGAAAAACCCAAAAAAACACAAACGAAGTATTGATATGGACAATATGTCCCTAAAATTTGGAATAAAATCATCAAATTAACAAACATTTTTTGGAGAAACTCGTTACACACCAATTTTTGTTGTTGTGTTGAAAGTAAAAATTGAAGTGTTCATGAATTTTTTTAAAATGTACTGAAAGCTCAGTTATGTATTTCATTACTTCTAGAATATTGTTATATATATATATATATATATATATATATATATATATATATATATATATATATATATATATATATATATAGTTAGCTGTTAGTAGTTAGAAGAGGAATATTAGTTTAGTAATACATACATAAATATAGTCTTACATTAAAACCTGTTGGTTTATTCACTTGTCAAGTGACAATTTCAACAATCAAAGAACACTGTGTTCTATAAATGGATGTACCAATATTAACTATTTAGGAAGCCATGACTAAAAGGCCAATTTGAAAATACATAACAAGTATAGCTACTAATTCGTGGACGTACTAGCTCGGCCGATTGGTTTCGATTTGGCCGGCGACGGGGGTTGTACGGCGGCTGGCTTTTTCGCCGTCAAGGAGTGACCTTTGGGGGCATTAGCCCCTCCGGCGCCCATCAGTTCGCCGTTCCGTGCTCCCAGGGCGTCGTATTCCGCTCCCCTGTAGTTGGCGTCGAAGAACTTCTTGAACCACTGGAGGAATTCGAAGTTGTCCTGGAATCTACCCTTCACCAACTTGTCTATTGGCACTATCTACAATTGTCCGCCATGACAAGGCAAAAGGAATAGAACAAAATAAAAAATAAACACAGAAGCCATACTACACGGTGCACTAAGAATAAAATAATACATAGATATATGTTTCAATGATCCACGGCAATTTCAGTTTCACTTATTAATTACAAATCTATAAAGTGGAACCTGAGGGAGGACTTATTTCAGGTCAACCATGGATCACTGGAGGAAGTTTTAGTAGGTAACTGAGATAAATGATAAATTCATTCCCCGATATCATGCTCAAATATTTTCTATGTTCTATGCAAATGCACAAGCATTTTGAAAGGGTGATGGTTTCAATTCCCCACTGATTTGTATAAATGTGCAAACATTATTACGAAAAAATTCAGGTACAATATCATATCCCGGCAACTCAAACACTTAGTACCATGTAACTGATTACGGTTAGATACATCATCTGCCTTTTTTGTGATATTAGAATACAAGCAATAAATTTTCATTTTAAAAATTCATATGTACCATCAAGAAAGAATGTATTGGTAATACTTGAAATGAAACACTTTCGATAGGTTCGCCTTGAAATGTAAGCAATAATGAAGTTTATTTGTTACCTGAATAGTAAAGGGGTGAAATTTATTGGCATGATGTTACAAGTATGGAAATTCATGTTCTAACAAGTATGTGAATAAAGAAATAAGTTCAAAAATAGGATGATTTTGTTAGCCGGTCCTGCTTGACCTGGTTTAGTAAATTATGCTGACGCCTCAATCGATTATGCTAATTGAAACTTTAAAACAATATTGTTAGGTCATTCTTCATGAGCCATGGTTCTAGACATCATTCAGCAAACTGAATGCCAAAGAAATTTACTTAAGAATCTAATAGACGCCTTGATACTTGTGAACAACTTTTGTGATGGTATGAAACAAAGTAGATGCCTTTCCGGCAGGAGTATGATTAGAATAGCGCATCCAAATCTTGGATGCACTATTAACAACACCAAACTAAGCGAAGAATGTCAGGTAAAATTTTTCAGCAAAACCCAAAATAAGATTGCATGCAGCTTTCGGCAAGATAAAATATGCTGGCCCTTTTTTGCGTTGCAAGAGGGGTAATTTTGAAGAACTACATGCCTAATCCCATCCTGTTACTAGTGTTACATACTCAAAACTACTAAAGGACTGTCTCAAAAACTAAAAAGGAGGATTTCTTACTACAGATCTCGGTCAAAGTGATTAATGCCTTTAGCTCACTTAAACAGGAATTAAGTAGGTGGGGATAAACTTTAGAGCAATGATGAAGTGTTTTAGATAATACACAAGTGGTTGTGCATGTAACTAAAAGAAGTATATCGGTCGGGTATTCAAGAGTGGAGTATGTAAGATAGCGGAGGACATGCATCAAACTCAATGGGGACATAGTTGCTTTTGATATTACTTTTAATAAGTTATGTTTAACGATGTTTTATAATAACTCAGAAACTTGATAAGCCCTCTGGAACAATTGTAAACCGGTCGTTACTACTAAAGTTCATAAGCGTATTTTCCATGAACCCATTACCTGGTTTTAAACCACTATCACAAACAAATTACATTAATAAGCTTAAAATGTAGCACATAAATTAGATAACCCCAAATCAAAAGCTAGGGAGGAAGAAATCCAGAAGTGCTATGCATTTGAAAAAACAGACATCCATTGCAATATATATCATGATATACTGTGGAGATAAACTTTTATCATAGATAATTTGCCTTCAAAAATCTTCTAATTGAAAGTTATCTATTTGATCATAGATAATTTTCGTTTAAATTTTCCTCGGAAATAATGTTAAATATTTGCTTATAAAATTTATACAAATCAGTGGTTTTTCCCGAAAACCTGTTCTACAGTGACAGACAGCTTTTATTTTAAAAGCTATGAGAAAAATGAATCACAGGTTGACATTTTATTTGATCATTGTCTAAGAAAAAAGATTATTTTTTAAATATATTATCCTAAGATTTTTTTAAATCTTTAAAATTCGGTTATATACTATGGTGTAATGTATTTAATTATGAATCTACAAACATGAAAAAATTGTGATATATTTTAAATTAATTCGTGACTAAGAATTATTTTATGTTATTAAACTGAACAATTTTAAAATAATAATGAACCTACATTCAATATTCGTTTGTGGTCAGCTATTTTCATTCATATCACTTACACATGACTAACCAATTATCACCAATGTGGTTTAAGGTTTTTATGTAATCATATGATAAATAGCTACTTATAGAATTGACCTGAAATCTAAGACAATGATCAAATAACGTGTACGGTGGGCGCAATGGAACTAGCGTTACCCTGTCTATTCTGTATTTGTGGTTTTTGGGTTGTATGGTGTGAAATAAGTCCACTGTTGTGGGTATTGTTGTTGGATGCGGAGCCAATCATGATGCCACCCCTCGCGTCTAGGGCATCGTACTCCCGTCCATCATAATTGGCATCGAAAAATTTCTTGAACCATTGCAAAAATTCAAAATTATCTTGGAAACGGCCTTTTATCAATTTATCTACAGGTATAATCTACAATTTTTTAAAGTATGGTTGATGTTAGTGATCTTATATATAAGTTCTGGCGGCTAAATATCGCTGGCTGTTATTGAAGTAAAAAAAAAATACATAATATGCCAAGTTATTATTTATTTGTCAAAAAATAAATTACTGTCATAATACAGCAATGTATATCAACTGCCACAGATTGATTGAAGACTGTACTAAAGCAATGTGACATTTTATACTATATGTATTTAGTCAAGGCAATGTAACATTTTAAATTTAATTTGATTGTTTTGTTTTATTTAATTAACCAAACCAATACCTTAAAATATTTGTTATTGTGGTTTCTTTAAATATTTGTTTTATTGTTCATACTTATGAATCATATCTATTAATTATAAGTAGTGTTAATATGCAAATAGCACATAATGAAGCTAGGGCCATACATTTAATATTTTAGGTTAATTTATAGGAGAAAGAAAAGAGAATCAATAACACCCAGCTTAACAATAAATTTTATCTTTGTGGACCAAATTGAATAAATAGACACTAACCTTGTCCACGGACATCTTTTTGAAACTGGCCTGCAATATTTTAAAGTTCTGAATGTACTCATGTTCAAGATTTGTTTTGAACTTAACCCTCTTGAGTTGAACGGAATTAGGGAAGAGCATATCCATGAACTGGCAGTATGCTGCACCAGTACATAGTTCCTCAATTTTACCAAAACTACTCTGGAGACATTCGTTAACCCATGCCAGCATATCATGCCGAGAGAGGTTTTCTGATGTGACATTCGTTGAATAGACATTTACCGCCATATCTAAAATAAATAAAATTATTTTTACCAACATTTTTACAAATATGTAAAATATCAAAAACAAGTGGCATTCGTTTATAATAATAAAGTTAAGAAAACGATAAAAATATTTAACATATACCTAAGTGCTTATAAATATTGTATTAATTAATATTAATGTTTCATAATAATTTGTCAATATATTTAAGTTCTTTAAATTCAAATAAATTTAATATACACATATTCATTAAAAATACTTTTAATCTTAAGTTTTAATAAAATAAAAACAATATTTTATTGTTAACAATATGTATATTGTTAGTACATTAATTAATAGCCTTATTGTCAATCTGGGTTAAAACTTAGTAATTTATTAAACATCAATACATATATAAAGCTGATTTATATCCATTAATATAAAGCTGAAAAAGTCTCGTCAACAAATATATTATCTCCATACTTCTTGGGTTTAAAATCATATTTTTTATTATATTTTTGTAAGTTATTTAAAAATTTGTAACTTATATAAATAGTTAAATCGCTATTGGTTTTCAAAACCAACATGCACATATGAAATTTTTTTTCAAAAATTAATTTAATCTTCATCATATTTAGAAGAATTGAGGTTACATCTGGCGCATTAAGCAGCTCTCTTTTTACATTTAATCATCTTTATTCCAACCACCAACTTCAAAGACCTTTACCTTTAATATATTTATCTAAAAATCCACCACTGGTGGACCTTCTGCATAATCTATGACCCACCACTGGTTTTAACAAGGGCCATTTTAAATTTTAAAATCGTTACAGGACTTGCAAATAAAACATAAGGTATAAGACCCGTCATTATTCGATATTTACAAGTCATAAAACATAATAATTGATTTACAATAATTGAACATGATTAAAAAAATAAAAATTTTATTTCATACCGGTTTTTTCCAAGATGTCTTAAAACTACTTCAAACCAACGCGTCGGTTCTAAAAATAAATGTCGCACCGAACGGCTCATAGAAAGATGTAAATTGATTATTGATGTTTTAATGAAATTTTATTCTTTTTGATGCACACTCTAATTCGGCAAATTATCCCTAACTGTACGGCAACGATGACATTTCTAGAGGAAAATGTCAGCATAGATGATTAATTAACCGTGCGTTATAATAAGTACGTGTAATATTTTATATATAAATAGCACAATGAAGAAAACAGAACTAAAATTAGATACCTGTATTGTTAATCGATATAATCCAATTACAAATTTTAACCGGGAGTGGTTTATCAGCACAAGAATTCAACACCCGGCCGATCGGCCATTTAGACTAAAAAAATGTTCAACTGTAAAATACAAAAATCACCAACACTAGTTCAGTTGCATCAATACAGTTCCCTTTTATTATTTAATTATTCACCATTCAAATACTTCACAATATAATCTATATCAGCTTTTTCTTATTCTTGTTTATATCCAAATATTAAATATAGTTTATGAATGAGGAAAAAAAATTCAAGATGTATTTAAGACCAATATAACGAATATCTCATACTACTTATAGGGACTTTCGTTATAAAATTTGTGATTGGAAATTGGAAGTTCGTACCAAGAAGACTATAGAGTCTTTTTGGTTTGTACCGTTCGTATTATTGGTGTAAATAACCTATATTATCAATTTAAATAAAAAAGAACTGATTTATTAATAAAAATTTGAAATACATACGTACATAACTTTTACATTATCAAAAATGGATCCAATTATCGAACCACCGCCCATTTTACCTGATATAGAAAGAGAATTAGAACAATATCTACTAAGTCCAGAAATGCTACCAATTCATCAATATGAAAGAAATCAAGAACTTTGGGCTCGGGAATCGAATCCCAAAGAACTTTTATATTTCGAGGGATCTCCTTTATGTACAACGTTAAAAGTGCTTTATTCTTCTTAATTGTTATAGCAATTATATCTACAATGAAGTTTTTTGGTAGGTGCAAAGAGATCCTAATACTGGCAAAATAATTGATTTCCGTGAGGTCGCAGTCCAATGTGCTGGAGCTACAGCAAAAACTTCTATGTCTCTGAATAGAGCACCAGCACCACCGTCAGAAGCAACGAGGGGAAATGCATCATACATCCCATTTTGGCCCGCAAGTTTTCCTATGCCTGTTCCAAGCAGACCCAATGACAACCTGTTGGATACAGGTTGTCTTCTTCATGGTTTATGTTCATTTCATTCTGTAATGATACCATACGTGTAGTTAGATTGTATGATTTAGTTAGGTAGTATGATTTACGTAGATAGTACGATTTAATTTATTTACACGTGATTAGTCTATTTATATCGAAGATGTATGAGTATCATCACGTTTTGAATGTTTTGGAAAGTAAACTAATTTTTTGACAAATGCATGAAAAACTGAAATGAATTGAATAATATACTTCAATTTTTTCATTTTAGAATTGCTTACGGTACCCCCAGGATTTTCAAGAGGCTTAATATTTGCTGCAGATGGAAGAACATTATTAAAAAAACCTAAAGCTGTCCAAGAAGTACCTAAAATAGATGTATCGAAAGGTGTCATTAATTTGTTTGACATTATCCATCAAGAACGAGATTTGCCAGGTATTAATTTTTCTAGGTGCTAATAAAGTCAGTATTTATTAAATAGTGACCGTAATTAAATTGTATTAATTATTTTTCCATTATAATGATTACATGGTTAACTTAAAAGGTGTATGGAAAAATGGAAATGAAGAGAAATTAACAAGTGGACTAAAATCAGAAACTTTGCCGGAAGAAGAGGAGCTATTACCAAAAGAGCCTCCGGTATTAAAAATTAGCGCGGCACCACCAAAAAAAGCCCTAAAAGGTAGTGAGTGGGCGATACTCTTGGATACTACAAAGCCAATAGATAATTTCAATGAAAAAATTCCTGAAATGGCAATCAAATTTAATTTTGAGCTAGATACATTCCAAAAATTAGCCATATTACAGTTAGAGCAGCACAATCATGTGTTTGTGGCTGCACACACATCAGCAGGAAAGACTGTCGTTGCTGAGTATGCAATAGCCCTTTCGCAAAAACACATGACTAGAACAATTTATACTTCCCCTATTAAGGCATTATCCAACCAGAAGTATAGGGATTTTAAGAATACTTTTAAAGACGTAGGCTTAATAACTGGCGATTTCCAGATAAATCAAACTGCTTCTTGTCTAATTATGACTACGGAAATTTTAAAAAGTATGCTCTATTGTGGCAGTGACATTACCAGAGATCTGGAATATGTTATATTCGACGAAGTAAGTCATTTATATTAAAAATTTTATTTAATTTATACATTTTTTTTAGGTACACTATATTAATGACAAGGAACGAGGTCACGTTTGGGAACAAGTTTTAATTATGTTACCTGCTCACGTCTGTGTAGTCCTGTTAAGTGCAACTGTTCCTAATACTGTTGAGTTTGCCGAATGGCTGGGCCAAACTCATCAAAGAAAAGTTTATGTTGTGACGACCTACAAGAGACCGGTTCCTCTTCAACATTATCTTTATACTGGCATGGGTGGTAGTTCGAGAGATAATATATTCAAGATATTGGATGATGATAAATGGCTGATCGATGGGTAATATGTTTTGTTTTTATCTCTATTATTTGAGATTTAAAATTTAGAATTCCAATTTAAAATTTTCCTAAATGCCTTTGAAATGTTTTCAAAGACCATCGTAAATAGTTTTATTTTACAAAAATTTTACTATTTTATCAATTTTTCATTACAATAGTAAAAAATAATACATAATAACAACAGTGTTCCAGTATACAGTCAACAGTATTCCTTAATGAAGTAGGTGAAATAATTATTACGAAATATAAAACTGACCTAATTATACAGATTGTAACATAAAGGTTGGGAATAAATTATTATTATGGTGGATTTTTCAGTAAAAAATAATAGATTTTTTTCATATGTTCTAGCGGTTTTCATCTCCAAGCTACAGGGCGATAAGAACTTTGAAAAACATTTAGTTTTCCTCTAATAACTTTCGAACAATAGAAGATAATGGAACGGAATTTTAGCCGTAGCTTAATTTGATAATGCCATCATCATCATTAGGTCATCAGTCCTAAGACTGGTTGGACGCTAACCTCCAGCTTCTCCTCTCTTGTGCTAACCTACGCATTTCGCTAATTGTGCTACAACCTACATCCCTTACTATTTGCGAGCAGTAGTCTAATCTAGGCCTACCTCTGCCTTTCTTCACTCCTATTTCTGCCTCCAAAATATCGCGGACTATTCCCCCATGTCTCAGCAAGTGGCCTACCATTCTATCTCTTCTCTTCTTTAAGTTTTTCCACATACTCCTTTTCTCGCCGACTTTCTCCAATACTTCTTCGTTTCTAACCCTATCAGTCCATGGTATTTTCATCATTCTTCGGTAACACCACATCTCAAAAGCTTCTAATTTCTTCCTACTTGCTTCCCCTACCGTCCAGGTTTCGCAGCCGTAAAGTGCCGTGCTCCATACATATGTTTTCAAAAATCTCTTCCTTGTTTCTAAGTTTATTACCCCCGAGCATAAAAGTGCTTTCTTTTTGTTAAAAGCTACTCGACCCTGCGCTATTCTTTGTTTTATGTCTTTATCGCTTCTTCCATCCCAATTTATTTTACTTCCTAAATAAGTGAAGTCTTTAACTTCCTCCAATCTTTCATTATTAATTTGTACTTTCGTTTTTGCTCTGCTCTCGCGCCCTCTGCACACTAACACTTTAGTTTTGTTTTTATTCACCCTCATTCCGTATTCCTCTGTCAACACTGCCTCCATTTCGTTCAATGCTGATTCTAGTTCCTCCTTACTAGATGCTAATACTGCTATATCATCCGCGAATCTCAGCATTTTTAGTTTCTGTCCCTGTACTTTAATCCCGAAATCTACTCTATCTTTTACCACATTAATCGCCTCTTCGATGTACAGATTAAAAATTAGTGGTGATAGCCTTGTCTTACTCCTTTCCTAATACCTACTTCCCTTTCTTCCCCTTCTACTTCTATAACAGCAGTTTGCTCTATGTATAGATTGTGTACTACTCTCCTATCTCTATACTTCATTCCCGCGCTCTTTAGTATCTCGAACATTTTTTCCCATCTTACGTTATCAAAAGCTTTTTCTAAATCTACAAATCCTATATAAGCGTTCTTTCCTTTTTCTATTGTTTTCTCTAACATTACTCTTAGCGCCAGAATAGCTTCGCGAGTTCCCCTATTTCGCCTAAACCCGAATTGGTCTTCTAGTATTTCCTCCGCTCTATTTTCCATCCTCTTCTGCACTATTCTAGTTAAGATTTTTGACGCATGGGAAGTTAGGCTAATCGTTCTAAAGTTCTCGCATTTGTCGGCTCCTCTCTTTTTCGGTATAGTAACGATAATGTTCCTCTTATAATCCTCCGGCATCTCGCCCGTTTCGTATATGTATTTTACCAGTTCAAACATCCTATTTACTACTTTCTGTCCCGCACATTTCAAAATTTCCGCCTGTATTTTATCTACACCCGGCGCTCTATTATTCTTTAGCCCCCTTAGTGCTATTTCAAATTCCTCTCTCAATATAGGTTTTCCTACATCTTCCCTATCGATGCTAGATTCTTCCTCTAATATCTCTCCTAATTCCTGACCCTCGTATAAATTTCCTAAGTACTGCTTCCATCTATCCGCTTTCTCCTCTCTTCCTATCAGTATGTCCCCCGATTGACTCCTAACATTTCTACTTATTGTTCCTACATCCCTGAAGTTCCTCTTAATTATTTTGTAAGCCTCATCGGTCTTACCTACTTGCAACTTATCTTCTACTTCTTTGCATTTCTCCTCTATCCATTGTTCTTTCGCTTTTCTACATTTTCTAATGATTTCCCACTTTATTGCCTTATACGTTTTCAGTCCTTCTTCGTCTCGTCTGTTTTTGTAGCCTCGTCTCTTTTGCATTAAGTTTAAGATTTCGTCCGTTATCCAGGGCTTCCTAGCTTCCCTTTTATCGTGTCCTAAAACGTCCGTAGCCGCGGAAGCTAGACTATTCTTGATACCCTCCCACTCAGTTTCTGCGTTCTTGATTTCGTCCTTACTCGTTTTATTTATTAATTGATCTGTTTTCTCCTGGAACTTATCTTTCATATTCTGATCCCTCAATATGTCTACATTTATACGTTTCTTATCCTTCCGGGTTTTCAGATTTTTGAACTTTAATCTAGCTTTCATGACTACCAAGTTGTGATCGCTGTCTACATCTGCTCCTAGATAAGTCTTACAGTCTTTTACTTGATTTCTAAATCTCTTCCTAACCAGAATGTAGTCTATCTGATACCTGTCTATCCCTCCTGGCATTTTCCATGTGTACCGCCTCCTAACGTGATTCTTGAACAATGTGTTCGCGACTGCCATCTTGTGCTTCTCACAGAATTCTATCAGTCTGCTACCTCTCTCGTTTCTGTTTCCTAATCCATAAGGCCCTACAAATTCTCCTTCTTTCCCCTCACCTACGACTGCGTTAAAATCTCCTACTATTATTAAATTTTCATGACCCTTCACAAATCCTATTACCTGCTCTATGTCCGAATAAACGGCTTCTAACTCTTCCTCGCTGTGGTTAGAAGTAGGCATGTATACTTGCACGATAATGCCATAATAACAGGAAAAAGATTGACTTCGTAAGTTATTCAGTGGCGTGCGTACGCATTGTACCATAGGGTTTTCCGAAGAAAATTGTGATACGCCACTGGTAAAAACCTTTTTTTTTTAATATTTATTCAAGATCCACTTTTTATTTTAAACAAAATTACCATCTTCCATTTTATTTGTATCTCTTGTCATTTTCCCATAATTAAAACTTTTGTAAACACCATTTCCCACTGCTAATTAATAGGAAAATGAAAGTAACAAAAACATTATCAAGTATATGTTTTCCTGTTATTAGGGCATTATCAAATTAAGCTACGGCTAAACTTTCGTTCCATTATCTTCTGATGATCGAAAGTTATTAGAGAAAAACTAATTTTTTTTTAATTTTTTTGCACCCTATAGCTGGGAAACGAAAAGAACATAACTTCATATGAAAAAAATAATTTTTTTTTTTAACTGAAAAGTCCACCATTTAATTTATTCCCAACCTTTATGTTACACCCTGTATTTTCTATCACATAAGAACATATATCGTTGTTCTAGATCGTTGAATTGTTGGTGTACACAAAATCGGTAAGGGGGGCACTATAGAATAATTTGAACTATCAAATTACTGCCAGGTGGAATTCATTTAGCCTTTATTTTACAGAAATCATCATATCATCAATTTTATTCCCAATTAATTTTAAAATATTTGTTTTTGTTTTAATTTTCCCTACTTCGTATTTTTTATTCATGTAATAAAATTATATTATATTCAAGACAGAAAATGGAATGGCAAGGTAATTGTTGATTTTCTTCCCCTTTTTAAAAATAAACATTTGTATTACATGTACATATGTATATGTATCTATCTGGTCTCTGTATAGAGTTTACCATGATTTTCAAGTTCAACATTCGAATTGGATATATGTATGTATACAGGATGATTCTGAGTTATACAGCCAAAGTAACAGCCGGAATCAGTGATCTACATAGGCCAAATTGACTAAAATGCATCCCTAAAAACTTACGGCCCTTTAAAGTTGAAGTAAAAGAAAATTCTAATGTAAATTTACATTAGTTTTTTTTTATTTTAACTTTATGCTATATGACTTTTAAAATGCATTTTGGTGTATATGTAAATTGGGTCAAACCAGCCTATTTGGACCTCTACTTTCTGACGTTTTGGTTATATCAGGTAAAATCACACTATATATAGCACTCATTCCTATCCTGTTTCAAATTTCTCATAAAGAAAATCCTTATTAATTTCATAGTATTATTGTTTCCTTGAACATTAATTAATTTGAGTCTATTAGGTATATAACTTTGATCATTCATAAATTTAATATACTATAAAAGTTTATATTTGTTCCTTCAACACCTATCGAAACTAATAATTGATAAAGTTTGTCCAATTAAATTTAGCATCTACTTAAGAATGACTAATGAATGCTTAGCTGGCAGTACAAAGGGTTTAGAAGTTTGACTACAGTGAAATCTCTCTTGAGCGGACACCTTCGGGACTATTAAAATATGTCCGTCTAAGGGAGGTGTTCGGGTATGGGAAAAATGAAGAAATAAATATGTATATACATATTTTTTATTTATGTACATACATAATATGTATGTTTCAAAAAATAAAAGGTTTTATTTTTTGAAACCATCTGATCGTGCAGAAACACGAGAAAGGGGTCGAGGATCGCTTCTGGGTATAATTCAATGCCTGGCGGGGCTTTAGCCCGAGGAGTAGTTGTTTCCTAGAGCGATTATGTAATAGCTTTGCTATTCGGGAACTACTTTGATAACCGCTTGGCGGCTTGGTGGTTCCTTTCTCGATTTCCGACTTATATGTTACTGACAGAGATCGTATCGATAAAGATGTATAGGCCATAAAGTTCATTCGGCATTTGTCCTGAATCGGCGTACCGTGTACGGCACTGATGAGAACTAACAAGTTCGAAACAGCTGTATGTCGTTATGGTCCGATCCGGGACAAATGTCGAATCCTACCTGTGGCGGGTTTTATTTTTTGAAACATGTGAACTGTAAGACAGCAATATTTTGACTTAATTTCATTAAATATTGATCACATATGTACTGCCCAGTTCGTTATTACATATAGTTATAGACCAATAATAGTAGCGTCATTAGCATTTTAACAACAGTTTTTTTTTTACTCCTTTTAATTGATCAGTGAATTTCTCCTCAGTTATTGTGGCTATTTGACGAAAGTAATCTATTCTAGATACAGGAAAGCGAAAGAGACGGTCAAACCGATCAAAATGGATTTTCCATGGGAGTATCCAAAATTAACCCAAGCACAAGAGATTACCCTCTGGTCGGGCCTCGTAGATCATTTGAAAAGAAAATGCCTGCTCCCTGTCGTGGCATTTACCTTCTCCAGACAGAAATGTGATAATAACGCCGTTAACCTGATGAATTTAGACTTAACAACTGAGAAGGAGAAATCACATATAACTATGTTTTTCAACAAGTGTATCAGGTGTTTGAAAGAGCCTGACCAGAATATTCCGCAGGTTTTAACGATGAGAAACATATTAAGTAGAGGAATCGGTGTCCATCATAGTGGGATTCTGCCAATTATGAAGGAAATTGTGGAAATGCTCTTCCAACGTGGATATATCAAGGTACGTTATACTTATGCGTGATCACCGCTTATGTGACCAGTATTAGCCTCATATATTTGCATACTTCAATGTCGACACCAGGTAAAGTGAAACCAATAATTGTAAAGAGTGCAATGACCGAGAGAAGGTGGGAATTTTGTCTGGAACAGAGGCGTAGATGTTTTTATTTTTTGGCGGGGTCAGTGACAAGTACTGCTACAATTGTTGATATGACGGAAATTTAAAAAATATTTCTAAATCACAAGGGAGAATATTGTAAGTAAAAGCAAGTTTCCACACCACTTGTGAAGTATTGCTAATGGCACGTTGATCATTTTTTTAGTGGGTTGTTCGCCGGGAGCCCTATTCCCACATTAATAACAATTCTATATAAAATAAACAAAATTCTATAACAAAAACAAAATAAAAAATTCTCTTCCAAAATTTAACAAAACCCCATAACATAAACAAAATTCTGTAACAAAAATAAAAGAAAATTTTCTTCTGCAGAAAATAAACGAAATTCTACCATAGAAATAAAAAGAAAATATTCGAAAAACAATCTTACCCTTTCCAATTTTCGAGTCATCACTCACTATCACTTTATCATTTTTACCGACACTAATAATAATGGGATCGAGGGTTTCATCAGTCATATTATCTACATCCCACATTTTCTGTTCTTCTCTTTGAACATGACCAATACACTTTCTCCAGTCTTCTGCTGTAACATTTTCTAATGCTTTCTGAAGATGGCGTTGGACATCAGCCAATTTAAATGTTCTATTTTCTCTGGCCACATCTCCTTTAATTTGTGCCCAAATTAACTCGATTGGGTTTAACTCACAATGATATGAGGGTAATCGTAGAACAGTAGTTCCATAGCTCAATGCTAATTCTTCTACAAGTTTCTTATATTTATTTGCATGCATCTTCACAATTCGAAGCAATTCTGGCTTTAAGCTATTTTCAGCAAAGGGATATCTTTGTCCCGTAACCATTTTTGAATCTGTGCTTCCTCCATGACTGTTGTGGCGTTTTTTCGCATTTTCGACTATGATACGGGGCATTATCCATAACGACGATAGATTTTGGTGCCAAATTTTCAAGAATGCTTCCAAACCAATTTTCGTATACCTCTCTTCGTGGTAGTCTCCTGTTTTCTTGGACTGAAATATTAATTCACTATTTACTAAAAATCCACTATCACTTCCTATATGTGTAATTATCAAACGACGACCTTTCTCAGATGGCATTTTTATACCAGTTAACCAGCCTTCAATAGCTGCTTGCCGTGCATTTTTCACACTTTCATCTTGCCATATTTTTTTCACACTGTGCCCCTCGTTGATCGATGTCTCATCCATATAATAAATTTTCTTTCCTTGCCTACGAAATTCTTTAATTTTCCTGGGATAGTCTCTTCTCCACTGTACTATTTCACTTCTTTCAATAAGAATACTCTTTCTATCTATCTTCCCATATTTAAACTTCATGCCATGTAAAGTTTTCTGCAGTGTCTCCTTACCCATTCTAGGGATTATCTCATTTCCACTAACAGCTTCCAGCACTGCTTTTAACGTTGGTAATTCATTTTTCCTAAAAAAAAAGTATGAATGGTTCTTCTTATAGCATATTTTGCATCTTCGTCAACTTCTACTTTCGTTCGACCGCTTTTTGGTTTTGGTGTCTGTACTTGTCCATATATTTTTTGTTCTCTCAAAATTTTATATATATTTGACTTTGAGTCTCCTGTATAATCTGCGCACATATCTACTACATCATCTTTTAAACCAGGATGATCTCTTTGTAGGCACTGAAAAACACATAAAATAATTTTCTTTTCATCCATGGTTCAACTGGTCAACCCTTTTGCAGTTAATGACGGCCCTGGCACACTTTCCTCTATCGCTAACGTAATCGAAATTATTATTACACTATCAATATATTTAATAACTTCATATACTATATGCACCAGAATCTTAATTCACACGTATCACGTTGGCAAGAAATCACAAAACTACATCTTTACGATACTTATAACACAATCTATAATTTAAATAATAACAAAATCACATATTGTTGAATTAACTAAATAGTTCTATGTTGTATTGTGAATATATATTGAATTAATATAACCTTAATAAATTTTGCCCTTGTGTGCCGCCAATGGTCATCAGCTGTTGTATAGAATTCAACTTGCGGTATAAACGACAGGCTAAATGAGTGAAATAAATAATATTCTTCAAATGAGAGAAACAGAGAGGGCGACAACACCTGCAAATATTGGAGTACGACGTTGCCATTTTTTGCAGAATATCTTCGTAATAAGGACTTAATACAACGAAATTTATTCATCTTTTTATATTTAACAAACATTACATAAATTTACATGCGCTATGTCGCAGATAGGCATTATACAATTGAATTTAATAACATTTCTTGTTTAATTTTGATTATAAATTGCAATTAAATTTAATATTACCGAATTAATGTAGAACATATAAGAAATTTAGGAATTAAATATGACAATAGCGTCTATCAGCTTCTTAGTTCATTGCACTCTTTAAAATTATCGGTTTTACTTTAGTTTTACTAATTTTCTTTTTAGTTATATTTCAGTTTGAATAAAAGTGTATAATGAATCCTACCGAACAAAAGGTTCTCTTAATAAAATTGCAACCAGCTGATAATTTTAAGTGCATTTAAAATCTATATGTAGAATAAAGAATATTCACCATCCTATATATTCAGAATATACAGGATGATGTATATTCAGCACTGAATTTTCAGAATTACACAGAAAAACTGACTTTTAGCACAAGTACTACTTGATAGTATAATAAGTTACAAAAAACTATAAATAAAAGTGCATCGGCACTACAAGTTGTGATGACTCTTACACATATTTCTGAAACGTTTTCTGAACACCTACCAAGATGGTCCCCAAATATCCAGGACAACGCTACTGAATATGGAGGAAAAGTTGACACTAGCTATCATTTAAGCTATAATTCTTGAAAAGCATTGATTTTATAAAGATGCTATAGCTCACTTTTAAGAGTATGCTGAAATTGTGTCTTTTTATGGCAGATAATAAAATATTTTGCTGATCATCTTCGCTCATTGTTTACCATCTTCCTAGTCTGTTATCTTGGTATATTTTTAACAGGTAAAATTTGCAAAACACTAGTTTGTGTTACAATAAATATTAACAAACACAATTGTCAAATCATAAAACATTTACAATAAAAACGAATTGCATCTTATAAAAATTAATTAGCTTGTTGAATTGCCTTAACCAATGAAAACAATAAAATCATGTTCCAACAATAAAACTAAGGAATTTTTGGTATGGTTATTTTATCCTGAGGTTAAAAGTAATGTTTAAATTAGAAGTTTTGATTTAGTTTTTACATTCTAATTTCAATAATATATTATTTGAGTACAGTAAATAGACATTGAATAGTTCTTTCCTTTTTTTTTTTGTAATTAAACAAATGAGATACTAGTAGTAAAAAGAAAATACTCCCTCTGTCCCAAATTAGTTGTCACATTTGACCATTTTTCTGCTGATTTTTGTCAAATACAATTTAATCCAGGAGGTAATATACTAAAAAATTAATACTCAAAAGAGAAGTTTAAAATAAAATCATTCATAAAATTTGTTTGAAGGTTGTAATTACAAGTAGGCTGGTGACAGATTGGCAAATAATAAAGTTTTGAAAGTGCACCCGCTGTCACTTTAATTCGTTGTGAAAAATGCCAAAAATGAGTGATTCGTCAAGAAGATTAATTAAAAAAAGGGATATGGACAACATTACCCGAAATTTAGTTCTTCAGTTTTTGCTGCAACGTTGTGAAAATGAAAAACTCAAACATGGTGCTATTGTTGCTGCTTCAGAGCAATTCATGCTCCATAGATGTACAATTTCTCGGCTATGGAAACAGGCAAAAAACTGCAACTTTCTGGAAGTATATATCATAACGTCGATTCATTAAAACCAGGCGAATGTGGAAGAAAAAAGAAAAATTATTCAGAAAATTTAGCAAAATTGAGAAATGTTCCATTGCATAAAAGAAGTACCCTGAAAAGTTTATCATGCGCAATAGCAGTACCAAAAGATTCATTACATCGAATGTTAAAAGAAGATAAAACATTTAAATGTGTTTCTTCTGTAGTAAAACCTTTCTTAACGCTGAAAATGAACTTGAAAGACTTCGTTTTTGTCTTCAACATTTGGAACCAGACGGCATATTTTCCGATATGAAGGATCATGTTCATATTGACGAAAAATGGTTCTATATTACGAAAACATCGCGTTCTTATTATATCGCCATAGATGAAGAAGACCCTCACCGAGAGTGTAAAAGCAAATGATTCATAACAAAAGTAATGTTCATGGCGGCTATTGCAAGACCCCGATGGGATCCTCATGAAAAAACATATTTTGATGGAAAATTGAGTGTGGCCTTTTGTATATGCAGAACCGGCCAAAAGAAATTAAAAAAATCGACAAAATGGCACCCTTGTTACTGAGGTTGTAGAATCTGTCAACAAGGAAGAAATCAAAAAAATGATTATTGAAAAGGTAATGTCTGCCACTCGTGCAAAGTTTCCTCGGTCTGCAAAGAATGGTTCGATTTACATCCAACAAGACAATGCGAAGCCTCAGCCTCTAAATAGTCCCGACCTGAATTCAATCGTTACAAAATCAGATGGCGACCAAAGACATATATGAATTAATAGGTGCTGTGGAAACTGCTTTCGATAAATTGGAGAGAGGGAAATTAAACAACATTTTTTTAACATTTCAAACATGCATGGAAAAAATAATGATGTGTTCTGGGAGCAATGCATACAAGATTGTACATATGAATAAGTAAAAATTAAGACGTGAAAACCGCCTTCCACATAGCATCAAATGTAACTCTGAAGCTATTTTAACAGCCAAAAATTGTCTTAATATTACTTAGTTTGTAGCAGCTTAGAATTACCTTCATATAGGAGTATAAGAATTATTATCTATAATTACGAGTACGAAATCAATATTTTTGTGAAATTAAATAAAAAATAATAATTCCATTCTCTATTTACCCGCTTTTGTGTGCCTAATTTTTTTTATTTGTAATTTTTTCGAAATGTAACAACTAATTTGAGGCAGAGGGAGTATTAATTAACAACACCATAAAGGAATTTTAAAATAAAATCCGAATGATATGCCAAATTGAAATGCCAATGCAAATATGTAAAAACCTTGTATAAAAAATATGTATAAGTATAGGTTCCATTAAAACCTATATTGACTTGTTTTTAGAGTGGTGTTAAATGGATTAGTTAAAAATCTATTTTTATTATACTTTCAAAGTCCAGGGCGTTAATTAAGTGTGAACAAACTTGGTGATAATTTCTTGTATGATTTTGACACAAACAGGCTAAAGAAATTAAGACATTGATATTAAATATTTAGATTTTAGAGATTCAGAAGTAGAAATACAGCTTTAAAGTTTTTTTTTTTTTTCGCCATTAATTCACTCCTATTTTAATACTTTGTTTTCATTTCATGAAAGGACAGAAGAATCCATGCATTAAAGTCTCAATCAGTACAATCTTAAGTGTTCTATTTCTAAATTTTTCTTTGTTACATTTATTTATTTTAGTTAAGGCCTTGTAAATTATTTCAGAACTTAATAATGTTATTTGATAGGTGGCGTAGGATTATTGAATTATCTTTAATTCAATTGCTATATATATATATATATATATATATATATATATATATATATATATATATATATATATATATATATATATATATATATATATATATATATATATATGCATAATTATATTATGCATATATTTTTTTCTCAGATAAAACACTATAGACACTAGAAGACAAGTAGACACATGGTAAACTTAAAGACAGCTAGAAGTTTAAGATCAAAACAGTAAATTTGATTTTATGCTCAAACTTAATCATCATAAAGAAGAGTCACGACCCGCAAAAATTAACACCTTGTAGATAATTGAAAGTTAATAACACCGTTTCATGAGCACTACAAAATGTCTACATGATAAATTTGGTTGATAAGTATACCTACAGAACCGAAAATTAAAGAAAAACTGAATGGAAATAAAAGGAATTACCTCTTAAAGTTTATTTATGTGCTTATTTAAAACCCTGTACGATAAACTATTCACTGCTGTATACAGGGTGACTGGTACCACGTCGTATTGCTTTGAAGAGTTGTTAGTAGAGACAATTTGCAGTCAATTGAACCATAATATGCATAATACCATTGTTGATAGTTTTAGAGATATTTCAATTTTTGTGTTTTCTTAGAAATGTACTACCTAATACTACTAATTGTAAAATTAAAAAAAAGGATCGATTTTTTTGTAATTATTTTTGTTTCTACTGTTAATACACATAGTAGTTCATGTTATGTAACACAAATTATGTTATATAGTTTGATATGACAAAAATACAGGAACTAAAACCTGCAGGGGTTGTTAGAAACTTTAACCTAATTGTACATTCACCAGGATTTATTTAAAAAATTTGTGAATACTTAAACGTACACATTATTTTAAAAACTTCTAGGCTTTCACCTTTCAAATGAGTTACAAAATGTTAAGAAATTTCCTGTTACTTCCAGGAATAATACAAAAATAGTAGTAGACACAATTTAGTCCTCATAAAAAATTGGAAAAGTAAATAAAAGTCCATAAATTTATTTTACATTTAATTTGATCACGTTTATAACAGAGTTTCGAAGTGACTACCTCTACTCCTTATGCAAAAACTAGACTGTTTCCTTATTTCGGTTCTAGTAATCCTGGTGGAAAAATTATTTCGTAGAATTATTGCTGCTTTTTGTATCCTGTGTATTAATTGTTCCCGCGTTGTAATTTCGGCTGCACACACGAGTTCTTTCATATGCCCCCATGCATAAATATCCAGAGGGGTAAGGTCAGGGCTACCAGCAGGCCAGTATAGGCCCTCCTCTCACAATCCACCTATTTGGGAACCATTGATCTAATAATTTTCTTATCGGCCGATAATAATACGCAGGACATCCATCGTGCTGGAATATTATCCTACGTCTGCTTGCTAGATGTACATCCTTTAACAAGGGAGCCAAATGGTTAGTTAAAAAAATCAGCATAAGCTGCCCCATTCAAGTCTTCGGGTAAAAAATGCGGCCCAATTAAATTATTTCCAATAACTTCCATCCATACATTTACACTAAATTTCCGTTGGAAACTGGTTTGGCGTGGTAACCATGGATTTTCTTCCGTCCAATAATGCAAATTATGGAAATTCCTGATTTCCATCTTCTCTGCTGAATTTAGATTCGTCGGTCCACAAAATTCTAGTAAAAAAATTTGCATTCTCGGCATCAGTAGTTAATAGAAATCGACAAAATTGAACTCTTCGTGCAGGATCGCCCTCCTTTAGTCCTTAGACCGGTGGGTAATTGTCCGGATGTAGACTATTTCTGTGAATCATTGCAATCAACAACCCTTGCAGGTTTTAGCTCGTGTATTTTTGTCAGATCCAACTATTTAACATAATTTTTGTTACATAACATGAACTACTATGTGTATTAACAGTAGAAGCAAATTAGTAATATTAGGTAATATATTTCTAAGAAAACACAAAAATTGAAATATCTCGAAAACTATCAACAATGGTATTATGCATATTATGGTTCAATTGACTGCAAATTGTTTCTACTAACACCTCTTCAAAGGAATACGTTGCGGTACCAGTCACCCTGTATATTCATTGTATAATGTTAACACTTTCATGTCAAGCATCTTTAATTCTTGCATGTCAAATGTCTCTGGGTAAAATCTGCATTTTACCCATGCTGTTTGTGTTTTAGCTACTTTTCGCAACCGAAACGTTTTCAATGGGAGTGAATATGCCAGCAAGGACCGTCGTGTTTGATTCAATAAGAAAACATGATGGGAAGGAACTGCGAAAGTTAGTTCCAGCAGAATACATTCAAATGGCTGGTCGTGCTGGAAGGAGGGGTCTCGACGCCGAGGGAACTGTCATTATCCTATGTAAAAACAATTTGCCATTTGAAGGGTGTTTAAAAGGGATGATATTGGGCAAACCGAGCCAGTTAACTAGCCAGTTTAGGCTTACTTATGGAATGGTAATTACGAGTAGATAAATATTTTGTTTAGTTTGAAAACATTCCTCTCTCTTAAGGTGTTGAGTTTGTTGCGTGTGGAAAGTCTGAGTGTGGAAGGAATGATGTCAAGAAGTTTTGGTGAGGCAAGCCATCAGAAGAATGTATCAGAAATACAGAGACAACTTAAAGAGATAGAAGAGCAAATGGAGGTTTTGGGTAGGCAACAAATAAGTAATCATATGATGCCGTTGGTAAAATTTTTTGAGTGCGCAAGTGCTTATTTGCTAGTTCGAGATGATATTATGGTGAGTTTGTTCATTCATATCTATGGATTTATTAGTTTCAAAAAATTTTATTCAGATTCAAGTTGATTTCAATTTTACTATTGAATATATGTACATATTTTCTTATATACGGGATGATCTTTTCCAATTGTGTGAGTGGTTTCTTTATAAAACCCAGGAAAACATAGAATTTAAAATTTTGTGGAGCAATGAAACCAATTTTTCGATTAATGAAATGTTTAATAATCATAATCTTATGATTATTAAATCTAACTACTGGGCTACTGAAAATCACTATTAATATAAGGAAAGAAATTTTCAGAACTCTCAGTAAATAACGGTCCATTCCAGTGCCCCGCGCGGTCATCTGACCTAAATCCTATAGACTATTTTCTCTGAGGCTACATTAAATGTTTAAAGGGCTACAGGGGTAAAGGCTTGCCCCAGTAAAAATGGGGAAATTTTTTAAAATCGTTATTGATGTATTTTGTTTTTATGTTTTATATAGTATTTCGAAGATGTCTTTTGTTAAACCAAAAGATCGACCAGGTACATTTAGCTTTTTACTCATAGCCAAGTTGTTTTTGATTTTAAAGATATAATTGTATTTGAAAAATCGTTTACAGTTGCGCGTTCTATACAATGCGCAAAGAAAATGGTCTACCATTTGAAATTCAAAAGTTAATGCCATTTTTGGAAACCATACAGTGCCTCACCAGGCACTGCATCGATTGATATAGGCAAAAGTACGCCCCAGAGAATTTTGAAAATTTGGGAAGATACTAATGGCAGTGTGGCTAATTTAACTAAAATAATTGCAAAGATCTGGCACTTCCGGTTATACCGGAAGTCGATATCAACTTGCTTATTTTAAATGGAACACCCTATATATTTTAGGGTTATCGAAAAGAGCCTAAAATTCTGAGTCAAGAACATGTAGGATATCCTATACCTAAACCCAGGCGTTTTAGAGATATTTGAAATTTAAAAAAAAATTTGACAGGTGTAATGGCTTACAGTAACCTTTATAACTTTCTTCGTGTAAAAGATACTAATTTGCTTTTTGGCACGCAGAAAGAATACAGGAAGAGCTACACTGTACAATTGAATTACATTCAAGAATGGTGTACCAAGTGTTTCATTTTTGACGTTACATTTTGTAAACATCAATCCGCGAAAACTTATTTAGGTCAAATGGAATACCTTATATTTTTTTACATCAAGTTATGTAAAATTAAATTCCTTTTTTTCTAGTATAGGCATTATGGGGATTTAAGTCACAAATTTTTTTAAATATTTGCGATTTTCTTAAAAATTCAAGAATTTTTAGTAAACATTTTATCAAATTAGCCATAATTAGAAACAATCAGTAATGTCAGTCATTCTCTTATGTAAAAAAATGCCACCGCGTTTAAGTTACACCCACGAAGACCTTTTGAATTTGTTTATTATTTATGGAGAATGTGATAAAGTAATATCAAGAACTTGTAGCACATTTGCCACTCGGTATCCACAAAAACGGAAAATAACACTAAACACTGTAACATACCTATTAATTGGATTGGATTTCTTCATAGTTTAGGATAGAAATTATCTTTTCAGGTATAGATTATACGAGTATTTTTTTTTTATCTGAAAGATGTTTAAAGCTATTTTTTCCTTCTAACTTCTTTTATCAAGGTGTGTTTTCCATTGAAAATAACTTTCGAAGATGGTAAACACCTAGTATACTCTTATTTATACTGTTATTATAGAATTTCCTATTTTCTATTTTCGGATCAAAAACAGACCAGGTGAATAAAACACTAATAAAAATATGTTTCTATTGCTATATGAAAGAGCAATATAAAAATCGATTTTTAATTTTTTACTCAAATAAGGAAAACTTGTTTTTAAACTCATAAATATTTAATAGAACAATGTCCAATGTTTATATTTATAAACAAAAAATTAAATAAAAAATTCAGAGGCAGATGTCATGCTTCTATTAAATATTCCATGTATGACAATATTTTTTTACTCGAAAACTGTTAATTTCGCAGAAAAATTGTGAAATACAAAAAGATTTACGAATAAATTAAGCTTCTTAATGAGCATTTTGTAATGAAAAATATACAGCGACGAAACAAGTTAAAAAAAATAGGTTTTTTTTTTATTCTTTTCTAACATTAATGCAAGCTTAAAAATATTTCATAAAAGAGCTGTACTGTATGTAAGTTAAACCAACCAAATTTCCCTTTGAAATAGAACTGAATTTCTTTCTACATTTTGGGAACATATGCATATCAAGAAAATTAAAATATTTACAAGGTGTGAGATAACGGTAAGGGTATATAACTCCCATTATTTTAACAGTTCATAGTTTCGACGTAAACAAAAAAAAAAGTGTTCTACAACATGGGTGCACAACTGTCCCATTTATGAGAAAAAAAAGTAAATCACCTAATTGTTGGGATTTCAAGAGAAGCGATAGTCATCTTGCGACCGAATGCTAAAATAATCTCTAGTACATGATTTCCCAACCTCACTTTTTGGTCGTGTTATTCTCGATATTTTACAGCATTTTTGGCTAGTTTCCTGTGTTTTAAAATTATTGTTATTGTTGTTATCGTAAGTTGTTGTTATATTTATTATCCTTTTACACTGTTAGTTTTTGTGACTGAAAAATTGGATTGTTCTATTGGTTACATCTGGTAAGTAGGTACTTGTTATTATAAATATTTTTAATGTACAATATTGTTATTTTAGAACGAACTGTCCAAATTAGAGGAGATATTAAAAACAATTGACCTGCGCCTGGTCAAATAAGAAGGGGAAAAGTATAAAGCAGTGCCGATTAAAGATCTTTAATGATGTATATTTAATAAGACATTTTTTTTTTAAATATTCTTTACAACAAAAAAAAGTTTACCAACCGATGCTTCGCAATGGTAGAATTTGGCAAGTTTTCAATAAAATACAGCAATATAGAATCTACATCACTCGGTTCTGAAACAACATTCCCTTTGGCTCGGATACCTGGCATATCTTTAATCGGCACTGCTTTGTACTTTTCTCTTACAGGCATCTTCTTATTTGACCAGGCGCAGGTCATTTGTGTTTTTGATATATCCTCTAATTTGGACAGATCTTTCCTGAAACAAATAAAACAGAGATAGAAACCATAAAAATACTGATGATAAAGTATTTTGTATTTAATTGATTTCATGTGATATGCTGCTTTTTCTTAGAAAACACACCTGGTCAGCAAAATTGGAAACGCTGATATATGCTTGCAATGTTTACCAGCACCTGCTTTACACGAACAAACCATTGATTTTATTTTAGCCGACCCATTTAAAATAATAAGTTCTCCACTAATTTGATGGGGTTCGGACTGCAGAACACTAGTCTGCAGACAAATGGCAACCAATTTAATGTGAGAAGAGCTACAATCTGTTCTGCCATGTAAAATAATGTGACCAGCATTTAAAACTTCTCCTTCAACCACATATCCTGCATTTATATTTCCACCAACATAGTTAATGTACTCTACTAAACTTAGAGTTATTTGGGCCACGTTCATTCTAAAATAACAATATTTTCTAATCAAAAATGATATAGATATACCTATCTAAAACCTAATGATACTTATCCTGGGAGAGGACTGGAACCAGGACTGGAATACCTGAGACAGACAAAAAACACAGTGTGTTTGTGACAGACAGTCACAAAAACTATAACAGTGTAAAAGTATAATAAATATAACAACAACTAACGATAACTAACAACAATAACAATAATTTTAAAATACAAGAAAATAGCCAAAGATGCTGGAAAATATCGAAAATAACACGACCAAAAAGTGAGGTTGGGAAACCATGTACTGGAGATTAATTTGCGGATAATCCGTCATGGCACTGCGATCTTAATTTGAATTCCCAATAGCATATTATATACCTAATACATCATATATGTATTTATAATAATAAATATATTATGGGACAAAAAAACAAATCGAAATTTATCCAATTGCTTAAATAATAAAGCAATATTTCATGTTCAAAGTATTCCACAAATCTTGCAGTTTTTATTTTTTGTCCCATAATGTATTTATTATATCCATTACAAATTAATTTTTTTTTCGAAAATGGTCGAGTAGAACACCTGTGTTCTGTAACACTTTTTTGTTTGTTTAGGACCAAACGATAGCTTACTCAAAACTTACAGTATTGAGTAAGCTGTGACCAAATTATCAACTGTTAAAACAATTGCACCTACATTTTTTACATCCTGTATATTTATAAGGAAAAAAGTTTCATTTTTTAACAAATAATCTTCCACCAATAGCACGTTCTTACGAAATTCCCTATATAATGTAAGTAAAGTATAAGCTATGTTTATATATAATTTCAGATCTGTATAATCTGGATAACACCAAATATAGGGTGTTTCAATAGGGACGCTCGAAATTTGTTAGGTTATAGCAGCCATGTAGTTAAAGCAACATCTGTCAAATTTGTTGTATATTGTTCAGTAGTGTATGGCAAACTTGGCGAATTTTGCGTTGGGACTTAGGTCTACACCCATATAAAATCCAACTGACACAAGAACTTAAGATACACTACTATAGACAATGCCGTGTGTTCGCTGATTGGGCTCTGAAGCAGTTGGAAGTTGACCCAAATTTCGCAAAAAAAAACATCTTTAGCGACGAGGCCCATTCTTGGATGAATGGATATGTGAATAACCAAGATTGTCGGATTTGGGACGATACCAATCCAGACGAGATACACCAGCACCAAATGCGACCCGAGAGAGTCACTGGTGCAGATTTTAATCTGACGGAATCATCGGTCCGTCCTTCTTTCAAAACGAAACTGGCATTGCCATAACCGTCAACGGCGAGCGCTACAGATCGATGATAAGCAACGTCTTGTGGCCTAAACTGGATGATAAGGATACCGACAACATGTAGTTCCAACAGGACGGCGGTACGGGCCACACAGCGCATGCCACGAGCACTTGAGCACTCACGAGCGATTTGGGGGCATGGTTATCTTGCGCAGCGGCGACGAACTGGCCACCGAGATCATGCGATTTAACGCCTTTAGACTTATGTCTTTGGGGCTATCTTATGTCGCAGGTCTATGCGAATAAACCGCAAACAATTGATGCCCTCAAAGTCAACATAACGAACGCCATCCAGCAAATTCAGCCAGATTTATGCGACAAAGTCATCGAAAATTGGATCCCCCGAAAACGTGCCACGAAGCCGCGGCGGAGATTTGAACAACGTATAGGCTTCGGACATTAAGGTCCAAAGCCATCCGGTGGCGCTTTAATGAATCTTCGTAGACACGAGTTTTAACATTTACAATGGTTTTTTTTATTTGAATTTCAAAAAATTGTATTGTAAGCAGTGAATAGTTGCTATTTTTGAAAGATGTGTTATATTGTTAATTTTTCACGAAGTAAACTTTATTATGAAATGGCGCATTTTATAATTTTGAGTGATTCTCATGAAACCTAACCTAGTCCACTGTTGCAGTGTCGAACTTCATAAGTAAATATGGACAAAAAATACAAGCAACGTTGCTCCTTGGCACATTGTCAAGCCGAAATATCGAATACCATCAGCTTACACAGTTTCCCACAAAATAAAAATCTAATTTTGCCGTGGGAAGTAGCAACCGATATAAGAAACACGTCGAGAGGGATTTCGATATGCAGTTTGACATAATTTAATACTATTTCAGGATACCATAAAACAAGCAGAAGAAAGCTACGTCCGAACACTGTGCCATCAATCAATGTACGTGGAAGCCCTGAAATACCGATGCAATTGAAACCCAAAACTCAATTGCGGATCGATCGGCAAACAGAAAGTCGTTTCCAAAGAATCCTAAGAAGTACCGAAATGATAGTATCACATGTAGGTTCTTGCACAAAAAATAAAGATCATAGCGAACTCTTGTGTGAAGATGTTTGCCGTGGTACTGCTGAAACTAATGAAGTGAGTTATTCTTCTTTATTCAAGGAGCAACATTGCTTGTATGTTTTGTCCATATTTACTTATGAAGTTTAACACTGCAACAGTTGACTAGGTTAGGTTTCATAAGAATTACTCAGTATTGACAGTATTATAAAAAGCGCCACTTCATAGTAAAGTTTACGTCGTGAAAAATTAACAATATAACTCACATCTTTCAAAAATAGCAACTATTCACTGTTTACAATACAATTTTTTGAAATTCAAATAAAAAAAAACATTGTAAATGTTAAAACTCGTGTCTACGAAGATTCACTAAAGCGCCACCAGATGGCTTTGGATCTTAATGTCCGAAGCCTATATTCCATACTTAATGCCATAAAATATTATTTAAAATAAAAAAAAATTGAGTGGATATCTCACACACAACTTGTTTTATTTATGTTTAAAAATCGAGCGTCCTTATTGAAAGACTTACATCAATGATTTCTACAGTATTATTTATTGCATGGTTAGGAAATTTATTAGAATTTTTTTACTGGTTTCCAATTGAATTTAATTGTTATATTTTAAAATGACCTTTCATTAATGTGTTAGTATATCCGACAGTTTTTTTTCGCTTATCTCTAATTTTACTATATTTCACTAATTGCTATTTCACTATATTTCAATTGCTAATATTTCACTAATTGCTATTAATTTTCAAAATACCCATCACCATCTCTGTTTTTTACATTGCTTAACATTTTTGTATGCATTACAAAAAATAAATGTATTACACTACAAAAAGTTCATACAAAAATCTATAGGTTCCTTAATTTTGCAGAACGACATTATTTCCTCAACGCAGGTCCAAAAAACTCTAACTCCAGGCCGAATAATGATAGTCACACATAAAAACCATATTAACAAATTAGCACTTCTCCTGCAAGTAGGTCGTTCTAAGCAGTTACAATTTAAAGTTCTCGTTCTAACCAGCTCATCGACTGAGCCACAATATGACACCAAAGACGATTTATGGTATTATATGCTGGGATTAGCCAAAGACAAATTGTTTTTACCACTTGGTGCACCTGGTCACGAAATTATCACCGTATCGGCGAAAGATATATTCGAGATATCGGCAAAAACGCTTAAGATAAAAACTGAGCTTATTATCAACGACATCGAGAAGAGGCAAATAGAACGTTTTAGGGACAGTCCCCCAGGTCAGACTTGCGTGCAAGCCGTCCAGGAATTACACAAATTAACTCTGCTCGCTAATGACAGTAAATCTAGTAATAAACTAGAATATTTGCATTTTCTCAAAGACTTAAAAGTTAACAATCCCGATCTGTATGAAAATCTAGAGAAAATGTACGATATGAAAGACAAGCTCATTGACTACCTTTCTCGCACTCAAATTCCTAATTTTGAACATCAGTTTATGTCTGTTTTCACTAGAAAATTTTTGGAAGAAAAGAAGAAAAATTTGGAATTTCGTTTGTCTAATTCTAGTTTATTCTTGTATCCGGATTATGAGAATAGGATTGCCTTCCTGAAGCAATTAGGTTATGTTGACAGTCAATACAGAGGTAAGTTTGTAATTTATGTTCCCTTATAAATAGAGCCGTTCGTTTCGTCAATAAATAATAAAATGCTGCCTGTTACCATATTTCCCAGTGAATAAGAATCGACTGTGGTGGTTCAGGGATGACGGGGCACTGTCTGAAAATACGTTTAGGAGATTTAAAAAACACCATTTTTGTTGATGATATAAACCATTTACTATTAGATATTTTCGAATTTCTTCAGCCACAAGATGTAATGAAGTTTACAAGTAATATGTAAGAAGTTATTATTGCAAGAAACAGTTGCCCTTATTTAAGGCAACAGCCTACAAATGCTGCAGCACCTTCACTTAACCACAATTTTTATTGTTGGGATTGCCATATAAATGTATTTACTGACTAACAGGTGGTCGTTTCTTAACCCTACAAACATTCGACGTAATGAATTAGCACTTTGCAAAACACATTCGTATCAAAATGAGCAACACCACCACCAGGCATATGTCTAACAACTACTGCGATAGTCGATCGACCGAGAGGAGACGCTGATTCACCGATTCGCCACCCCCACCTGTGCACACATATACGGCGGCAATGATTTTGCTGACAATCGGGCGGCTCTATTTTTCTAATTTTAAATTCTCTATCATATGATGACTGACTACCGCCATTTTATCTGCAATAGTTTATAATATCATGGTCGTATCACATCTCGTTTACCTCCATCCATATTCCTTTGTGCTTGCATGACAAATTTCAAGCTCTTTCTTTTTAAAGGCCTCAAATGATTTAAATGAAAATCTGTTGTTGCTGTTGGTCTTTTTGGTACACTCTACTTTTTTCCCCAAATTACGGACCAGTTGTTTTTTCTCCAATACATACAATAGAGTTAATAAACAGTTATAGAAATATATATAATCACATGGATATACCCCATTGTGTTTTGTAAACATTTTTGTGCATACAATAAATGTGCCTATTTTCAATATATTTCCTATAATAGTTGATATTAGGTATGAAATACCTATGAACTGCGTCAAATACGATGATAATCTATGGAATTGGACAATTACAATAATTAGTGATGTACTAGGGGTGAATATACCCAGTCTGAGCAAATGTGTGTATTTGGGATCAATAACATTCTTATAAATTCTCTCATTTTTTTTTTTTTTTTAAAATAGCACCAAATAAATTATTTTAAATTTGGTTTAAAACGACATAAGTGAGAGTTTGATTGGATCTATTGATGTTTGGGTTCAATATCAAACTGGGGCAACTATCAATCAGCGATTTGTTGGGGAGGGGGGGGGGGAATATAGTGGCTAAAAAAGGACTAGGGGCTAGAGCCAGTGGCATAAAAATTCTGGTACAAGAAAGTCACTAATGTTCCAGGTGTAGCGACGCGTTAAAATTGGCGCATTAGCAGGGATAATGAGTGTGCCTCGATAGCTCAGCGGTCAGAGCAACCAACCGGCAACTGGGAGAGCCGGGTTCGATTCCCGGTCAAGGCATAAGCATTCTTTGTCCTTGCTATCGCCAAAGTGGTGACCCCGATGTGATGTGATTCGTTCCAGTACATCCAACCTCCCTTATATTTCAAATTCGCGGATTCGATTCCCGTCCTATCCATCGCCCTATAGTCCGGGGGTTATCGAACAACGGTTCGTAAGAATGGCGAACGCGGTCACATTCCGTTAATTGTATCGAGACAAACCATGTCTCTAGGGAGGGAGTACTGTAGCGATGCGTTAAAATTGGCACATTAGCAAGGATAATGAGTGTGCCTCGATAGCTCAGCGTTCAGAGCAGCCAACCGGAAATTGAAAGAGCCGGGTTCGATTCCCGGTCAAGGCATATGCACTTTTATCCTTGCTATCGCCAGACAGGTTATCACCACGCCACTGGTGATGTTTAGAAATTCCTGATATCTCACTTCACCAAATATGTATTTAATATTCAGCAGTTAGCTCAAGAGATATTTACAAAAATTCTTTTAAAAAATAAAAACTTCAACGTTTTAAATCAATTTTTGTTATTATTTTATTTTGTTATTATGTTATTATTAACTTATTATTTTTCGACGCTGTATCATTCCTGAAGCTTATGCCATAGAAACCGGACCACTCTGTATATTCGAGTTAATAAAATATATAATACAGAAATTGTTTAGATACAGAAGTTAACAGAACCTTACAAATTAGCCTTCTTTATTTTCTAGGCGACTTGAAAACCAGCTATATTCTTGAAAAATTAAATTTGTGGTCAAAATTGAATATAAAAAGGATATTTAAATGAATAAAATTCCTGTATTTTATTGCAGAATTTATTATTTTATTAATTATTTATTGTTATTTTGTTTGTTATATTTTTTTTGTTATATAAATTAAGTTATTTGAATAACTATTAAATACTTGTTTTTCAAACAAAAATTTTGATGATATGCGAGTACAAGTACATTTTTGTACATGTGTACTTTTACAGAATACAAATTTTTGAGTTAAACAACGCAGCAAAAATTTGAATAGCTAACTATAAAGATAAATACTACATTTTATAAAATTTTTAAATCATGTTAAACATTCTAAAAAATATTCAGCGTCGAAACAGAACAAATATTTTTTAAACAGCCAAAGAAGGCAATAAAAGAGAAAGAAAAAAGCGCAGCTTTTGATAGGACTAGAAATTAAATATTTCTGGTTAAATTAATATGAAATTTGCTTAATTGTTGGGGGAGAATGTAATTTGTTACATAACAAGAGTGTTTGAAATAATCTCAGATCTACATATTTAAGAAAATTGTTGACCAATGTTTCTGAATATTTCAGAAAATTGTTGGCCAATGTTTGTCAAGACTCAAATTCTCAATCAATTATCCTCGTTTGGAATAATTATATGAACTTAAATGAAAATAGTAAGAGTTCATAACAGGTATTTCCTAATTAATATTCCTAATTTGAGAATAGATTTTTCTTAAGTATCTTGAATATACCTCTGAAAAAAACCTTTAAAAACAAAAATTCTATATAATTTAATTGTAAAGAATCTGGAATATGACCTATGAATATTTATTGTCGTTCAAGCAGGAAAAACGTTGGATAACCACAAATTCACTTCTATTTTTAAGTACCTGGCCATTTTGCATATCTTCCGAGTTTTCAACTAAATATAATCAAAAAAATAAGGTAAGCTTTTCAAAAAGAGTGGTGGACAGGACAAATTGAGATTTTCAAAATATAAACACATTTCTTAGTGACAAAACCAACTTGGCATTGATTTGCGAATGGTATCTAATAAACAAACTGCACAATATATTGCGACCATGATACTGTAAACACTCGTAGGTGACATAGATTTAGTGATTATACAAATAGACTATTGTAAGACATTTATTTTTTTAGTGGAATTAAAAGGTCGTGTCGCATGTGAAATGGGCATGAACGAATTGCTTATTACCGAATTAGTTTTACGAAACATACTGACTAAATTGAAGGCCACTGAAGTAGCTGCTCTTCTTTCTGCCATAGTTTTTAGAGTAAAATCGAGATCGGACAGTAATGGAGACGAATTGCTCACTTGGGATTTGGAGAAGGTAAGAATGTCGATAAAAACATTTCTGTATAAGTCAATTAAATCAACATTTAATTGGTATCTGGTTATTATTAGCTGCTATCTTTTTGTGGCTGTGGCCCCACATCTTTAACAAAGAGTAGGGAGTTAAATCCCTTTAACACTTAGTTAATCAAAATGGATCATTTAATTTACCCATGATGTTCATAAAGAGAGTCTGTGTATGATAAAGATTATTGTTTAGATATAACTTGTTAATATGTCTAACATACTTGTTTTTTTTTAATACTAGATATCGATAATAATTGAACAATGATAAGTTATTAGTTGATGGTTGAAAGTGAGAAACTCAGGTGTTATCATTAAGGTTAAACAAACTCTTAAGCCCGCTACAGACTATGCATGTATTCGCGATTCGTTATTGCGCGATGCGTGTTTGTCCAGTTCGTTGTAGTTCGTAGCAATTCGCAAATCAGAGCATACAGACTATGCGTTTACAGACTATGTTAATGCGAGGCGTTTGGTATTCGTCAATTTACCGCCTCCAAGAGCGAATCACTGCGAACACACGAATCATGTTGTTTACGAATCGATTTTCAACGAACAAGTCCCTACACACTATTCGCGAATTGCCCACGAATCGCGAATACACGCATAGTCTGTAGCGGGCTGTACAGTTCTACTGAGGGTTAATGTAAACATGTTATACTAGTTTACCAGCCTCTGTTATGGTGGCGATCTGTTTATTTAAAAGTGAAATCATGGAATGAGAAAAATTTCAGTGGTTATTACCTTTTTTATTGCTTATAACAAGTTTATATCCAAATCTGATTTTAAATATATCAGAATTGTCATATGCTGTTTTGTCTAGAGGCACTATCCAAGTGAGCAAAAAGCATATGCACGGTTCCAGTATAGGCTAAAGTATTCCATAATTGATATTAGAGAAAGAACATTTTCCTTGACTTTGGAAAAGCACAATTACAGAATTAAATATGAGATAAATAAATACATCTAGTGAACTAAAAAAACGAGAATTTTTTATGTTCTCATAAAACTTTGTTATGTTTATTGATTGTTTACATTCTGAAGTCATCTGAAAACTAAAGCGGCAGTTTCACATAACAGTCGACTGTTATCGCAGCGACTGTTACAGGTGGGGGAAATATCTACTGTGATAGATTTACTGCTATGTACTGATTGACTGTACTTTTAAGTATCAGTAATATATTCCTTTTTAAAATGGCGTCGAATAAAAAAGTAGTGGTAAATGGTGTAATTACTTGCTTATTATTATTGAAAAAAGACTTATTATTGAAGAAACAGTTGTCTAAACGAAAATATAATAAAAAGAGGCACCTACTGGGTGAAAACGTCTTTATTGAACAGACCTCATTTTGACGTAAAATAATTTATTAACAGAATTATTAACTGTTGACGGGGATTTCCAAAATTTTACACGCTTGCCATTTGAAATATTCCTAGAATTATTTTTTTTTCTTCTAATTAATAAGTCGTTCTTATGGAAGCTATCTTTTTTTTTTTTTTGATAATTTCTTCACTTATACCTAGCTTCTCCACAATGGTTGCCAATGCGACTTTTCTTTTTATATTGTTTTTATAATTTCGTGACTTTATATCCCATAAGCATTCATTTTCGCGATATAATTCAATTAACGTAAACATTAGAGAACGCAATGCGTTTAACAGATTTTGCCATTTTAATTCTTTCAAATAAGTGACTGCAATAACAAAAGTAGAAACATTTGTAGTTATCGCAGTAACTGGCATAACAGTCAACTGCAATGAAAGTAGTATGATTCACATCAATAAACATATGACAGTGTAGATACGTCTACCTAACAGTCACTGCGATAACAGTCGACTGTTATGTGAAACTGCTGCTTAAGACTTATAACTATACTTAAGATATTAGCTGTAAATTGTACACCTTAAGCTAGGAAGTTTATTAGCTGTTGGTCATCATTTAGTCGCATCGATGGTCATTTAACATGCCAGTTCAAGTTTGTCAACGTGTGTTTATTGTTGTAATAATAGAATTATTACATAAATACAACGGTTTTATTAAAAATTTATTACTTCACGGTTGCAAAGCCTCAGAGCTTTTAGAATAATTTTTTAGGTAACAAGTTTTATAAAAGTAGTCTATACAACATTGCGTGAAAATTTTTATAAACCGAATATAACGGTAAAGATGCCGAGAAAGCGATAGACATGGAATAGTAAGGACAGGGCGTGTCACGCAAGGTTTTACTTTGTTTAAAATTGTTACCACTATAAAATAAGAGGTAAGTCCTTGTAGTTATGCTTTTAATAAATGATAGCAGCAATCTGACACATCTTTGAAGTTCGCACATTCAACCGTCTTCACAGTCATCGGTACCTTTTTTTTATCCACATCTTCAAGATGTTACTGTGAAGTTTTTAAGGTTAAAATTTTGTAACAAATGTTTTAGGGGAAAATGGATATAATAAAGGTTCATAAAGAACTAGCCAACTTAGAACTGTGTATGGGAATTAAAACAAACGAATTGCAAGAAGACTTAAACTTCGGATTAGTTAATGTCGTATATGAATGGGCTTCGAACAAGGTACATCCATTAACTACTTTCAAAGAGCTGAAAAGCTTTTGTCAGTTAGCCTCTAAGTAAAAATTAATTCAAACATTTTTTATTGCTTTCACTTTTATTATTAATTTCGAATATCTGTCATAGCCGTTTGCCGATATTATGCAACTCACTGATATTCAAGAAGGAATAATAGTAAGGTGCATCCAACAACTCAACGAACTAATTTGTGATGTTCGGGACGCAGCCAGGATTATTGGTGATCCGGAATTGCTGAATAAAATGGAAGAAGCTTCCGCTGCCATTAAACGAGATATTGTCTTCACGCCTAGTTTGTATACCACTGGAGACAATTTGTAAGTTATTTATTACAGATTGCTTCAATAAACGATTTTTTAAGTATTTTATTTATTTACTTCATCATAAAGTTACACAGCTTTTATTTTACTGGAAGAATATTAGCTCAAAACTATTAGTCTGAAAAATTCAGAATTATTATTTCCTTAGAAATTTGAGATATTCATAATGTTATAAAACGATTATTGTCTGAAATAACTTCAAGATCTTTTACACAATCTGCTTCAGGCGAGTTATTTCTACAGGATCTTTCAATAGAGATGCTCGAAATTTGTTTGGT
Organism: Rosalia funebris; assembly: GCA_037954035.1. Lineage (NCBI taxonomy): Eukaryota > Metazoa > Arthropoda > Insecta > Coleoptera > Cerambycidae > Rosalia > Rosalia funebris. The sequence continues at coordinate 12,567,033 of JAZFAV010000034.1, read as the reverse complement.
TATAACGGCCATGTTAAAGCAACATCTGTCAAATTTGTTGTGAACTATCAGTAGTGTATGGCGTGTATGGCAAATCACCATGGAAGGTTATAGCGTTAAACAACGTGTGCAAATCATCAAATTTTATTTCCTAAATAAGTGCTTCGTTCGAGAAACGTTCTGCGCATTACGCGATTTTTATCCTTGCCACAACCGTCGCGCCGAGTCGACTATTCGACATTTGGGGGCCAAATTCGAATCGACCGGTTTGATAAATAATCAGCCAACACCTGTACGACACCGAAATGCAAGGTCTGCTGAAAACTCGGACTCGGATTCTCGTCGTTCACAAATACTCGGCCTTTCGCGACTTCAACTTGGCGAATTTTGCGTCGAGACAGGTGCAGACCCAGCACCTGTATAAAATCTAACTGACCCAGGAACTTAAGGTAAACGACCATAGACAATGCCGTGTATTCGCCGATTGGACTGTGGAACAGTGACCCAAATTTTGCCAAAAAAATAATTTTTAGCGATGAGGCCCATTTTTGGATGAATGGATATGTGAACAAGCAAAATTGTCGGATATGGGATGATACCAATCCACACGAGATACACCAGCACCAAATTCACCCCGAGAAAGTCACTTTTTGGTGCGGCTCTTGGTCTGACGGATTCATCGATCCGTATGCGAGCGGGCGCTACAAATCGATTACAAGCAACTTCTTGTGGCCTAAACTGGATGATATAGATACCGACGACATGTAGTTTCAACAGGACGGCGCTACGTGCCACACAGCGAATGCCAGGATGGACATTCTGCACGAGCGATTTGAAGGCATGGTTATCTCGCGCAGTGGTGACATGAACTGGCCACCGAGATCGTGTGACTTAACGCTTTTAGACTTCTTCCTTTGGGGCTATCTTATATCACAGGTCTATGCGAATAAACCTCAAACAATTGATGTCCTCACAGTCAACATAACGAACGCCCTTATTTGAATTAAAAATCGAGCGTCCTTACTGAAAGACCCTTTACAATAATAATTTATAATAAAAGAAATCTATATCGACCAATGAGATATTTTTTTTTTATCTACAATGTATAATCGATATCTTATTTGGCTCTGAGTATTTTCAAGTTATTAGTAAACATTAAGAATTTAACTTTACATTTTTAACATATATTTTTATTTTAACATAGTAAACTTTTAGGAGTCACAAAATTCATCAAAAATTGTAGACAAAATTGATTAAAAAAAATACAGGAACAATTTTTATTTTCAACTGTAATTAAAGTCTTTTCTTCTTTTTTCTTCAGTATGTAGCTTTATTTTCTGGATTAAATAATGGAGTATAAATCATCATTCTAACAGTTACTAAGGTAAGGATATAAAAATAAGGATTTGTTCTAATCAAATCAGCAAATGGGTATTTGTTAGCTCTATATACTTTCGACATAATGATTAATTACGCGCACTTATGCCGCAGACAATGCGTAAATAAAACCATAATAATTATGAATTAATCAATTAAGAGTTTGAGCTATATCAATGACCGATATTGACTGCAGAAAGATCCAGCGGCAACCGAAGGCCGGCGATCTGACGGCGCAAACAGCCAGCGCGATGAGCTTGATCAGTGCCATTGCAATCCAAAATTTCCGATTAATTAAAAGTCCGATTTCGATTGGTAAAAATATTTTGATCAAAGCAATTTTAACAAATAAAACAATAATTATTACAATGTACCCACCTTCCTAGTATGTAAAAATATTTAACCTCTAAAAATCTATATTTTTCTCTCATTAAAGGATAACTAGCCTAAAGGACTGCCTAATATTCAGATTATTTTAGATAATCAAGATTGATTTGAGCATTGAAAGCGGCTTTCAATAATTTCATAAACTTGGAAGTTTTAAATTTTCCTTCAAGAGTAATTTAGATAAGAGAAATGCAAACAAAAAATTTACAAAAAAGTTTTTTATTTTTTCATAGTTGTATACAAAAGTTAAAAAAAAAGTACTTCAGACTTACAAAATAAAGCTACTGATCTATGACCCACAGGATGTTGATTCCAGCTCTTCCTAAATTCACCCTGCCCAACATGCCATGTTCCAATTTGTTAACGTGATAAATGAAAAACAATATACTGTGGAAAAGATTGTTGTAGCCCTAGAATTAAAAATAAAAATATAACTTAGCTCAACTCTAAGTCTACGCAGCTCATCATTTTAGTGGCTTTAGTATTCATTAACATACTCGTACTGTGTTTAATGGTGCTACATGTGGTAAATTAAATGTTCCTAATTTCAAAATAAAACAAGTACCTACAGTTTGTGTTGATGGTTTAAACATTGTAGAATTAATTTTTTTTTTTAATTATTTTAAGAAACTCAAAATATAGAAATTACATTATTTTTCTCACCTTAACCATCTCATAAACTTTTTCCCCTACAACAACTCGATAATGGGGAGGCTTTTCTGAAACCTCCTGTATAAAGAGACTGTTGGGCGTCAATGGTGGCATTTTATCAGTTGCCTTTACATAATGATGGCCACTAAACGCTTTTGTGTCTGGCATATTTGGTAAAGGCATTAGTTGGGTGTCCAAATAAGAAGCTAATGAATGCATTACAATCTAAAAAAAAATATTTGAAATTAGCAATATTTTCACAAAGCTTAATTTTATAATAATCTTGTTTACCACAAAATATTTTTAACCTCATAAAATATTTAAACTACATTTCTTTAAAATATGAAACAATTTTCTGGATTATAGAATGTCCCATCAACTGCTTTCTTGTACAATGCTTTATGCACTTAGAAAAAAAATTACTAGTTAATGCATAGTTTATAAACATAGATATAAATACCAAGTAATCAAATTCACTATATTTTTAAATATGGTGGTGAACTATATTTAAAATTCACTATATCTTTTAAAACAGATCAATTAATAAATATAACGAGTAAGGACGAAATCAAGAACGCAGAAACTGAGTGGGAGGGTATCAAGAATAGTCTAGCTTCCGCGGCTACGGACGTTTTAGGACACGATAAAAGGGAAGCTAGGAAGCCCTGGATAACGGACGAAATCTTAAACTTAATGCAAAAGAGACGAGGCTACAAAAACAGACGAGACGAAGAAGGACTGCAAACGTATAAGGCAATAAAGTGGGAAATCATTAGAAAATGTAGAAAAGCGAAAGAACAATGGATAGAGGAGAAATGCAAAGAAGTAGAAGATAAGTTGCAAGTAGGTAAGACCGATGAGGCTTACAAAATAATTAAGAGGAACTTCAGGGATGTAGGAACAATAAGTAGAAATGTTAGGAGTCAATCGGGGGACATACTGATAGGAAGAGAGGAGAAAGCGGATAGTTGGAAGCAGTACTTAGGAAATTTATACGAGGGTCAGGAATTAGGAGAGATATTAGAGGAAGAATCTAGCATCGATAGGGAAGATGTAGGAAAACCTATATTGAGAGAGGAATTTGAAATAGCACTAAGGGGGCTAAAGAACAATAGAGCGCCGGGTGTAGATAAAATACAGGCGGAAATTTTGAAATGTGCGGGACAGAAAGTAGTAAATAGGATGTTTGAACTGGTAAAATATATATACGAAACGGGCGAGATGCTGGAGGATTATAAGAGGAACATTATCGTTACTATACCGAAAAAGAGAGGAGCCGACAAATGCGAGAACTTTAGAACGATTAGCCTAACTTCCCACGCGTTAAAAATCTTAACCAGAATAGTGCAGAAGAGGATGGAAAATAGAGCGGAGGAAATACTAGGAGAAGACCAATTCGGGTTTAGGCGAAATAGGGGAACTCGCGAAGCTATTCTGGCGCTAAGAGTAATGTTAGAGAAAACAATAGAAAAAGGAAAGAACGCTTATATAGGATTTGTAGATTTAGAAAAAGCTTTTGATAACGTAAGATGGGAAAAATGTTCGAGATACTAAAGAGCGCGGGAATGAAGTATAGAGATAGGAGAGTAGTACACAATCTATACATAGAGCAAACTGCTGTTATAGAAGTAGAAGGGGAAGAAAGGGAAGTAGGTATTAGGAAAGGAGTAAGACAAGGATGTACGCTATCACCACTAATTTTTAATCTGTACATCGAAGAGGCGATTAATGTGGTAAAAGATAGAGTGGATTTCGGGATTAAAGTACAGAGACAGAAACTAAAAATGCTGAGATTCGCGGATGATATAGCAGTATTAGCATCTAGTAAGGAGGAACTAGAATCAGCATTGAACGAAATGGAGGCAGTGTTGACAGAGGAATACGGAATGAGGGTGAATAAAAACAAAACTAAAGTGTTAGTGTGCAGAGGGCGCGAGAGCAGAGCAAAAACGAAAGTACAAATTAATAATGAAAGATTGGAGGAAGTTAAAGACTTCACTTATTTAGGAAGTAAAATAGATTGGGATGGAAGAAGCGATAAAGACATAAAACAAAGAATAGCGCAGGGTCGAGTAGCTTTTAACAAAAAGAAAGCACTTTTATGCTCGGGGGTAATAAACTTAGAAACAAGGAAGAGATTTTTGAAAACATATGTATGGAGTACGGCACTTTACGGCTGCGAAACCTGGACGGTAGGGGAAGCAAGTAGGAAGAAATTAGAAGCTTTTGAGATGTGGTGTTACCGAAGAATGATGAAAATACCATGGACTGATAGGGTTAGAAACGAAGAAGTATTGGAGAAAGTCGGCGAGAAAAGGAGTATGTGGAAAAACTTAAAGAAGAGAAGAGATAGAATGGTAGGCCACTTGCTGAGACATGGGGGAATAGTCCGCGATATTTTGGAGGCAGAAATAGGAGTGAAGAAAGGCAGAGGTAGGCCTAGATTAGACTACTGCTCGCAAATAGTAAGGGATGTAGGTTGTAGCACAATTAGCGAAATGCGTAGGTTAGCACAAGATAGGAGAAGCTGGAGGTTAGCGTCCAACCAGTCTTAGGACTGATGACCTAATGATGATGATGATATATCTTTTAGTTTTAATGTAAAAATACGTCTTTTAATATTACAACTTTTCTTCATAACAGTGAATTGTGGGACCAGTATTACTTCTAACAAGAAGTAATAATGCTCTTACTACGTACCAAATTATATTCAGAAAGGAAAACACTGACAATATGTTAAAAAAATGGCTTGAATACTGTAATATTACTAACATTAATGTTAATAGATATAATAATTTATTGCATATTGTATTGTTTACTTAAAAAAAAACAATTAACAGTTTTTCAAAATACATAATACATGATCAGATACTTTTTACCTAATGCAAATTCAATAAAAAAAACAATACACAAACAAATCTCGTAAACAACAATAATTTTCTCTAATAACTAATAATGTATTACCTACCATGATTACAGTTCATGGTATGTAATATATTATTCAGGTTGAGAATTCAGTAAATTTTTACAGTCAATAACATGAGTAATGGTTATTTTCATGTTTGATTAAAAAATATAGTTATTAATTGTATAAGGGAATTAACAAGCTTTTAATCCAAGAAAAACAATGGACACTCGAGGCGCAGCCGAAAGCGCCCATTTTTTCGAGCAGATTAAAGGCTGTTAATTCCCGAATGTAATTCAACGTTTTATCCACGACCATGGGCAAAACCGGTTAATTAGGAGATGAAAAATTCTGGTTTTGAAAAGCATCAGATAGCAGATTTATTTTGATATTTGAAATAAAATGCTATAAAATTGAAGCGTGGTATTATGCATTTTAATCCATCAGTGTATTAGAAGGCCTCTAATCCACGGAAAACAGACGTATTAAACCTTCCTAATATAGTGGTGGTGGATAAAAGATATTTAAACTTCATCTTATTTTTTTGCATAGTACATGCAGATATTCAAAGTTATATTTACTTACAATATACTGTACTGTAAGTAAAACAAGAAAAACCTGTAGTTTATATAATGAAAGTTTTATAATATAGTCTAAGAGCCCATGAATGCCAGACCGTCTTTATTTTATAAAAGTTGAAAGTTTCTCAGCGCATGCTTGCAACACAGATAGGAACGATGGGCTACTATGAAGTTTGGCGCTCATAAACTTCCATGAAAAATATCTATTCTACAAATTTACTGAAGATCTAACTGGGATTATACTGATCAATATATTGTTACCATCTTACCGCACAATCCGTAGGCAAAGAATCGTCCCATTCCTTCCCATTGTAACTGCTGCCTCCATTCCACTTAAACTCGCTCATACACCCACCCTTGGCCAGTTCTCTAATTCTTTTTTCTAAATATTCTTGATTAGTGGTCACTTCTAAGAATGGAATTAAGGTAGTTAAAGAAGGAATAAACTGTGCTATCGGTGCCATTTGAGCAGTTTTTCGCAATCGTTCTAGACCAACGTGGCCTATTTTTATATCTGACAAACCATGCTTTTCTAGAGACTCGTTGATTCGATTGAACTCCTCCACTAATCTTTCTAGGATAGTTTGAGATATCCACTGAAATTAAAACAAATATACTACTCTATTCCTGTTTAGAATATGCAATAAATGAAATGTAAAAATGTGCGTTATTGAAAAAAGTATTCTGGAATCAACATACTATTCTCAAGTTTTCATTCCATTGGGTCAAGGCTATGCTGTTGACATTAATTCTTGTCCAAACCTCAAGAGCTGAAATTTGTGCAGGACTAGAGGATTTATCTTCTACCTTACTGCTGGGACTACTAGTAGACGCCTTTGCTAAAAATTATTTGTTTACGATCTTGTACACAATCTTTGGGTAAACTTACTTGAAGGCGTTGCCAGCTGATACTGACACTTTTTTAAAAAAGAAGACATATCCTTTGCAGTTTTTGTTACGGGGTGGCTCCAAAATGAACTTAACAAATTAGATGACTGCGGCGATTTGTTTGTTGTCTTATTTACTTTTTCAGTTTCGTCATGTTCTTTGAGGTATTTGTTAAGTGAATTTTCATCTGTAATAAACTCTACAGAAGAAATGTCCTGGAATGTGGACTTTGCTGGAGATGATTTTTTAGAAAACGACAACGGAGATGCTTTATTAGGAGTTTTAATGTCGGAGGTACCTTTTAAGTATGTCCACGAAGGAGAAGACAAAGAATAATTTACACCTAAAAAATATTTTGTGATATCTATGTACCTACATAAGGACTAACATTACTTTCATTTTGAGAGAGATCAACCGATCTCCAACTTAATGCGCTAGTATTGAGTGGTGTACTTGAATAAGCTGATAGGGGGATTACAGGAGAATTTCTTGTAGGAGTCGCAACTATTTTATAATTAGGATCTACAAACACAACATGTTAATTTAATATTTTAAATATAAAATATTTTTCCTCACCCGAATCCTTTATTCCAAGTAGTCTTTTTTGCTCCAAAGTAACTGATATTGGTTCTGAGGTTGCGATAGATGATTTTATTATATTAAAAACATAATAAAAAATATTAATTGTCAATATTACAATTAAGCTATATTCTACATAATGATAATAATTTAAATACAATGGGCACGATTGTGACCTGCAAAATGTTAATAAAATAATGTATAAATATAAATACTTACAAATTAATTTTACTTACAGATCATACAAAATAACAGATAAAATTCCAAAGTTTATGGTCCCCCATATAAAACTTCTACGTAAATTTCGACGATTTTGGTTCAATATTAAACTCCGCTCTAGAACTGGTGACCCATTCCCACGAAGTAAGATTCGGTTAGGGCTGAAATATTTAATAAGAGCGAAAAATATATATATTAAACAGGTTTACACTATTTACATTAATCAATGGAAACTTACGTATGGTAACTCATTTTATAATTCCTCGTCGAATGTTTTCTGATTCATTTATATGGTAAAATTAGTTTAACCGGCCATAAATATCTAAAAAATCAATATGTAACATAACCTACAAAAACTGTGTCAGCTGCATTAAAGCGCGAAATGAAAATAACAGATAAAAAAGGAGTGTGTAGAACCTTCATGCTTTTTGATATTGGTAACCTGTACCCTGTGTAAATGAAGATCAAGAAGGCCGCGCGTTTCAATTTACCTTTTCCAGATGTTACCGTAGAACCGACTTGGTTATACAGACCAACACCAGTAACCATCCTAAAATAAGAAACTTATCAGTTTTCCTTAGTTAGAGATTAGTTCAAAATACAACAGACAAAACTGTATTTCTTGTTAGAGACAAGTGTACAGGTTTTCTTTTTAATTTTGAGATCCAAAAAAATTAACTTAATTTGAAATTAAATGATTGCTATTAGTTTTATAAACATAAATTAACTATCATGAATTGCTCAAATCTATTTTATCTACAATAAGTCTAAATAGTATCGTATAAGTTTGTTAAAATTGGTATTTTTTTTTTTTTTTGGAAATCGGTCAAATGATATATTTGAAATGCGACTTTGAGAACTCGCCTTTAATTTTTTTAAGCCGTATTTACAGACTTAAACATACCAAAAGCTACTTATTGTTCATGGACAGTTCGAAAGTACAAATTCCATTCATACAAAGTTACTTTGGTATTTGAATTTGGTAACTGAATATGACTTTAATATATGTAATGATTTTGGTAAAACAATGGAAACATTGTATCGCCAAGATAATTTTGTGAAGAGAATCATCTTCTCCGATGAAGTCATGTTATTTGAATCATACTGTTAACAGACAAAATTGTCGGTATTGGACAACAAAGAACCCACATTGGATGTTGAAGGCACAAGCCACATGTGGTGTTTGACAGCCGAAGAAAGAACACCAAGTCTCTATTTCTTTGACACTGACTGATGAGAGTTAATGAGAATTCCTTCAATTTGATTTGATGCCATCATATTGCATTCCCTAATCTACAGGAGCACAATTTTCCAAATAATCAACAAGATACACTCCTCACGATGCTCATCTTGTGTGTGCATATTTACATCCTCTTCCTAAATCACTGGAAGGAGATGCGACATAGAATAGCCTGCTAGGTCACCAGCCCTAACTTCATTGAACTCTTTTTGAAATTACTTAAATAGTAAATTGAAAGAAGGCGAACAATTTTTTATTTTTTTTAAATGGAATACCTTGTATTTTTTTACTTAAAAAAGTTACCCACAGTTTTCTGATCACAAAAATATATAATTGTTGTATTTTGGTAAGTATAGTTCTTGAGATATTCATACAAGTATATAGTCACATCACAGGAATAAGTTTGGCATAAGACCATAAATCACGAGAGCTACGTTTTTGAGATATAACGACACATTTTGTTTTTTAAGAAAAAAAGTATGAAAATTCTTTGATGCGGCAACACATAATAATTATAATAAACAAATAAACCTTTATTAAAATGACAACAACAAAATTTAATGAACACAAAACATAAATAACGAAATAATGATAAAAAAAAAACAATGCGCAACAATAAATAACAAAACCAATGAACTTTATTAAAATTAAACATATCTATATGTTCTCCACGTATCCTCCGTTTCTATCAAGGCACAGTTGGCATCTTTTAATAAATTCATTTCTAACGTTTTCAAATAAATGAACATTTTGCCGCAAATTTTCTATTTCTTGACTGATACAGTCTTTCAACTCATCCGAGCTATTATATACCGAATTTTCGTATATGTTTTGTTTTAGTGTTCCCCACAAAAGGAAGTCCAAAGGACTCAAGTCTGGGCTATTAGCAGGCCAATGTATAGGACCGTATCTTCCTATCCAAAATAGATATGTCATTTAAATATTCCGTTACGTTCCGTACGGAGTGTGGAGGAGCACCATCCTGTTGCCAAATAACAGAATTCCTGGTTGCAAGGGGAATATTATCTAAATAGTTCTCTACTTCACCCCGAAGAATATTCAAATACTGAACTGCATTCAAGGACCCATTAATGAATACGGGACCCACACTTGTATTTTGATGAATACCGCCCAATAATGTGCATTTTTCCTATTAAAAAGTCCAGCCGTTGAAAAGCTACTTTCATGGATCCAAAATAAGTTTTTAAAAAGTTATTGTCGTTTTCTGCTCTCTCAATCATCTCTCTACAAAAAGCTCTTCTGTCGGCAAAGTTATTTTCAGTTAAAAGCTGAAGTGGCAAAACACTATAAGGCTTATATTTGTGACGTTTTAATATATGTCTTATACTTGCTTGAGAAATATTAAATTTTTCTGCAGCAGCGTTAGTAGATTTATTGGGCTCTTCGGTAAAAAAAAGTAAAACGTCCATTTCCATATCTTCTCCTATTTTGGGCTTCTTTCTTTCTCGTTTCTTATCTTTTAAGGATTCGCTGTCCCCAAACTTAAATATTAAAGAAAGTGTTCTTGGAGGGAGCGTGTCTTTCAGGATATTTTCTTGCATATTCTCTTTTAGCTATATATTTGTCTTTATTGTTGGTTAAGTAAATTTCTAATATTTCTTTCCTTTCGACTAATGAATATCCCATATCAATATATTAGATATATTAACAAGTGTATTAAAACTTAACTTAAAGCGTATTAATAATATAACAATCAAACATAAGTCAAACATAACATAACTGTCAAACGAAGTATTATTGTTTCTTTAAATCATTTCGGTTCATAGCTCTCCTGATTTATGGTCTTATTTATGCTAAACTTATTCCTGTGATGTGACTATATATTTGTGTGAATATCTCAAGAACTATACTTACCAAGATACAGCAATTATATATTTTTGTGATCAGAAAACTGTGGGTAACTTTTTTTAATTAAAAAAATACAGGGTGTTCCATAAAAAAAAAAATGTTCGCCCCCGTTCAATTTGCAGTTTTTGAAAAATTGTTTAAATATTCAAAAAGTTTATAAAAAATCATGGAAAATCCTTTTTTGAATTTTTCGATTTGATTGAAATTAAGAGAAATAAAGGGGGGGTCAATTTTAGGTGACTAACCCAGTACAGTACATTTCATAATTATATTAAAACACTGCAATATAAAACTATAACAAGTCTTTATTTAACTACCAGTTTCTACATACTTGTTTTCTAAAATGGTATAAAAAATGTATAAAAAGAACCAACAAATATACATTTTAAGTCTTATATTTATTCTCCCGCATAACCTATTTAATATCATTTATTTATGTTTCTTTGTACCAAGATTTGAATCTTTCTACAGCTACCATCCATTTAAATAGTTGATTTTTAGAATTTTCTCTATATTGATCTAGGATTGATGGCTTAAAATATTCTTCTACTGCATGAAGTTTACACAATTCATCTTTATCTTTCCACATATCTGAAATCATAAATGTTCACATTAATTTGAAAACAACACAAATATAACTTACTGCAAGACAACCCTGCTAAAAATGCAACACCCAATATGGACATCTCACACTTTTGCCTTTCAATTGTTAAATTGGTTAAATCTGCTAACAATTGACAAATGAAATTGTTTTTTGATACGCCTCCATTCACCCTACAAACAAATTGTTTCTTACGATCTATATACTTTGGTTTCTTATTGCCATCTATTAGGATATATTCACTCACCTAATGAACTGATAATGTTTACATCTCTCCTTTTTCAATAAATCATAGGACAGTGCAATTCCAAACACAATACTTTCCAAGACGGCTCTAACCATGTGTTCTTTAGTCGTCGTGGGTTTAATTCCCACGAAACCAGTCGCTGCCTTTTCATCGTTAATCGGTGGCTGAAATAATTGAATTCATGATAACCTCAAGAGGATTTTTTTGTTTGTTGAATTATTACGTAGTTAAATAATGTCTTACCCCTAAACCACTAAATGCAGGTATAAAATATACTCCATCAGTATCTTTAACTTTATAGGCCATTTCGGATGTTTGGTCAGGGTTGTCAATTAGACCTAAAATAATAGATATTTGTACATATGAGTTCTGAAGCTACTTTATAAGCTTGTCATATATTTTTTTTAAAGGGACCCGCCACGGGTAGGATTCGACATTTGTCCCAGATGGAATCCGAACGACAGACAGCCGTTTCGAACTTATTAGTTCTCATCAGTGTATATGGTATATGTTACACCATATATGGTACACCGATCCAGGACAAATGCCAAAACAAATCCATGGGGTTTTCATCTAAATCGATAAGATCTATGTCTGTAACTTATAAGTCTAACTAGAAAAATGTAAAAATAGTATGAATAGTGAGAGAGGGCCTATTCCATATAGCCCGCTTTATTGGCTAGTTACTCACGACTCACTGAGCCGCGGCCGTGACGGTCGTGGTTGATGAGCCGCAGCCGTGACGGTCGTAGTTCAGTGAGCCACAACCGTGACGGTTATAGTTCGGTGAGCCGCAACCGTGACGGTCAGGGTTCACTGGGCTATAGTCAGTAATTTAGGTATAAAATAGGATACATTGTTAGAATAAGATTAGTTTTAATCATCTCCAGATGATGCCAACTTTGTTGGCGAAACGCGCGTCGAGTATAGTGTATAGTGTTTTGGTGTTTTGTGGAAAACTCAGTTAGTGTTGTCTTCACACCAAAGGTTCCAACCTACTCCAGGACTAACTGTACTTGTCATATGTGTTATTTTTTACGATTGTCAGTTAAAAGCAGTAAAAATAATATTTCTTCCAGTAAATATTTCTTTCAGTAAATTCCTTCTTATAATGCTTATGTCATAAAAAAAACTTCAATAAGGACGTAATTAATAAATAATATTCAAAAGTACAGCACCCCAAGTATGGAAAAGGGTTGAAAATGTATAAAATCATTATCATAAAAATCAAAAATAGATGTTTTACAGCATAGTCAAAATTTATGGATAGACTAGAAGAATATTGTGTAAAGACCAAGTTATATGTAGAGTTGCTAACATGCCTCATTCATGGTGATACTGTATATAACTATGTATTATATATAATTATTAATATATTATGTATTTACATATATGTGTATATGAGTCGCCTAGATGCAAAACCCCACAAGTCGCCCTTTCCTCAAAAATGAGATTGTTATGGCAATAGATTAAAAATGTAAATGCCGACATAGTCCAAGGGAATTTTTACAACAAATACTAACAATTCAAATGTAATTTGAATTTAAAATTTCATCTCAGATGCAAAACCCGACATATCCCTTGCAGTCTTAGATGCAAAGGCAGACATTTCCAATGAACTAGTACGGGCTAAATATTTCATCACATGATGCAGTTTAATTAGTAGGTTTTGTCAGTTGAATAACGTGTGTGTGATGGATGTGGGGCACAAAACAAAAATTCTACTATCACTGGTATGCTGAGTTATTGGTTACAACTTCAAGCTCCTCCACGTGTAGAGAAAATAGAGTTGCTCTTCCCGGTTGTTGGGCATTCTTATATTTCCCCCGATCGCGTTTTTGGTCAAATTGAAAAAATCTATAAGAAAATAGAAGTTGTTCATCCAAAAGAGTACATCAATATGATCAAAAAGTTTGCTACTGTTCGCGAAATTGGAGAAGATTTTGTAATCATGGATTGGAGACGTGAAACTCAAAATGTTTTGAAACAACCAGGATATTGACACTTTAAATTTCAACCTTCAAAAAAGATAATCATTGTCAAAAAAAAATTATTTAACTTTAATTAATACACCTCTTGTAAGCGGCGAAGCATTTTACATGCATGAAAATATTATGAGAACATTCAAAAGCTTATGTAAAAGAGGAAAAACGTCTCGTAAATGGGACCAAAGGAATTGAAAATTGGAGTTCTGATTAATAAAAACAAGAGGTATAGCGAAAAGAAAAGAAAGAAATTCTGATTACTAAAGACAAAAGGTATAACAAAAGAAAAGAAAAAAGTATAGCGAAACTATTAGAGAAACACTATGAGAAGGAACGGGAAAAAGATGCCTTAATTTTTTTTTTTTTATGCTTTCCAAAATGTTTCAGATGAAGGACAAGCAGTTGAAGAAGAGGGTAACTGTGAAGAAGAATCAATTAATTTTGGTATTTGAAAATGTATTTTGTGTTGTTCCATAATAATGAGAAATAAAATTTATTTTCAAAAGTTACACACATTTTTTTGGAACATTTCAAACAGAATTAGGTGCAAAAATCGACATGTCCATTTTATTTCCCAATTTTGAGGGTCATATGGATGCTTCTGATTTCTAAACTATGATTTGTTATCATTTGAAAACAATAATAACCCATTTTACGAAATTTTGTCGCTGCATTCAATTAAATAAAAATGTTACAAGTTTTTATTAATTACCTCATATTATGTTTGTCTGGACTTGTCGGGTTTTGCATCTAGGCGACTGATATATAAAACTTGATTGACATACATTCATAATTTGTAGTACATGCAAATGTGTTTTAAAAAGAAAAAGGAATGACATGACATAAAATGACCTAGAATCTCTCTGAGAGTTAATAAAGGGTGGTCCAACCATAAAGCACGATGTTAATTGTGAGTCACACCTTAACGTCAAGTTTTTTGCCCAACTTAATTTGACATTTTTTTGTTTCAGTATTTGACAGATTCAACCATGGAGAGGTACATAATTGAGCAGCGCGTTAAGATTATTGAAGCCTTTTACGAAAATGAGCGTTCAAATCAAAATGCATTTCGTGCACTTCGTGACTTTTTTGGTCAGCATAATCGACCAAATGTGTCCACAATCGGGAGAATTGTGCGCAAATTTCAGCAAACCGGGTCTGTAGGAAATGTGAAAACACCTGTGCATGCTCGCCCAGTTCGTTCTGCGGAAAACATTGCTGTTGTTCGCGATAGTGTAGCAGAAGAGTCGTCAACCTCGACTCGTCGTCGTGCCCAACAATTGAACATCTCACGAACATCACTGATGCGAAATTTGAATAAAGATTTGAATTTACACGCTTACAAGGTTCAATTGACTCAAGAGCTGAACCCTACTGACAATTTCAAGCGTCGTCAATACGCCCAATGGTTGGTTGAACAGACAGAAGTTGGTGACTATAAAGAAAATCATCTTCAGCGACGAGGCACACTTTCACCTCAGTGGATTCGTTAACAAGCAGAATTGCCGCATTTGGGCAAATGAGAATCCACGAGTGATTGTTGAAAAGCCGATGCATCCACAAAGAGTGACTGTTTGGTGCGGTTTATGGGCTGGCGGCGTCATCGGGCCGTACTTCTTCGAAAATGGGGTCGGCCAAGCAGTTACCGTGAATGGTGTTCGCTATCGCGAGATGATAACGGACTTCTTGTGGCCAGAAATTGAGGATATGGACCTGGACGATATGTGGTTCCGACAGGATGGTGCCACTTGCCACACAGCCAACGAAACAAGTGCACTTTTGCGCGAGAAATTCAATGGCCGTGTTATCTCACGTCGTGGCGATGTTAATTGGCCGCCACGACGATGTGATTTGACACCGTTGGACTTCTTTCTTTGGGGGTATTTAAAAGAAAAAGTGTACGTCAATAAGCCAAGAACAATTCAAGAGGTAAAGGATGAGATAATTCGGCACATTAACGACATTGAACCACAATTATGTCTCAGAGTCATTGAAAATATGGACCATCGGATAGAGGTATGCCACCGAAGCCGTGGCGAGCATTTGGCCGATATTTTGTTTCACACATCATAATTGTCATAGATCCTTCTATCATAATAAAAAATATTAAGATAATACTCTGAAAATTTTTGTTTTATTTACGATTAACATCGTGCGTTTTGATTGGATCACCTTTTACTAGTTAACTTTTTACATCTACATACCTATATTTATCATCCATTCGATAAGAGAGCCAGCATCTGAACAGGACACTTCCAACATGTAGATCATAGAACCCTTTATCTGCCAACCTACTAGGGGATACATTCCGTTAAGACTAGGATGGACACTGTCGTAAGTATTTACATCTAAAAACGACCCCGTACCCATCGTAACCTTAATATCGTTCTCAAAGAAACAGCAGGAGCCGAACATGGATGAAGACTGATCCGCCATCTATAATACGAAGAGTTACCGTTTGGTACTTCAAATTCTTCTTAAATAACGATTATACAATGATATTGATCAATAATTCTTTCAATAACTATACAATAGGACATATATCTTTATTTTACCACACAACCTATCTTGATAGGTATTCCAAAAATTTCTTCTTTCGTTGCACCAAAGTCATAATCGTTATCTACTACTTTAGGTAAAATGTTCAAAGGTATTTTCAATAACTTGGCAACGATTCCCCAATTCAAATCGAACGGATCAAAAAAACCCGTCGCACTAGCATTAGAGATGTCCGTAACGTGTAACTCTCCACCTGTAAGTTTATAAATAAGCCATGTTTCTAAAGTTCCGAACATCAAATTATTTTTTTCTAAAGCCTCTTTTACCTCCTGTATATTGGATAGAACCCATAAAAGTCTAATCGAAACCTACAACATGGGATTCCGTGCTATAGAATATTTATAACAGCAATTTAATGTATGTATTTACTTACATGGTTACTTGCAAATTTCAATTTACTGCCCATTCCAAATTTCTTATTCCTCGTTATTAAATACAGGCCATACGCTGCCCATCTCACAGCCTAAAATTAATGTTAATTGACAGATTTATGGAATATAATCGTGAATTCGATGTTACAGAAGGGAAATATACATATATATATAAGACAGGTGATACATTGACTAAGGCAAGGCTGGTTAAAATTAGCATCAGACCTCATACAATACACACCAACTATTAAATATATGACCTTATGGTCTTAACTCTAAAATTAGACCATCCTCACTTTGTTCATACAATCTTGAAGCCTCAGGAATTATAACAATTCCGATAAACAAATTACTTTAATCAAACCGAGTCATTTACTGATAACACAATAAAAAGCTCTACTTTTGTATACATACATTTTCCTCGACATTTCAAATTTCCCCAAAACTGCCGGCCTGAAAATTTCTACTTCTGTCCCTAAGCTCTATAAAGTTCATGTCTTAATTTCCCTATCACATCTTACGAATATACCGAATGGTTCACGTCAAATAAGTGATTTATTCAGTAAACACAATTATTTTACAGCATGCATACGACAATAAAATAGGTTAACATTTAACGAACCAAAGAACCATGAATACAAAATTATGAAATATAAATAATTTGGGAAAAGTAAAGCAAACTTCAAAAAGGATATTAAATTACATCCACTACAAAGATATATAAAAAAAAGCTTGAAAAGACTACACCAAGCAAAATTTGGTGTTAATATTTAGTATGCGATGAAGTACAATAATTTCAAAGTGATACACACAGAAATGTTTGCCCCAAATATTTCTAGTAAATTTTTGAAACAGTGACTATAAAATTTCACGTTTGGAGGCAAATACTTACAGTTTTTCTATCTTGCAAAAAATCTAATGAGATTATCCACCCACACCTATAGAATGCCTGCAGTTTGGACGATACTCTAGGGGAGGTTATACTATTTCCATTAATCAATTCCCAATTCTATAAATGTGCCATAACCTAAACTTACATTAGTTGACCACGAGGAATTTATTTCTTTAATTAACTTGAGGGCTCTAAAATCTTTCCATGTTATGAAATTGTGCAGATGTTCCCCACTATCTCTCTTCCATGTAATAAAAGTTGCCCTTTGGGTAGATATTCCAAGTGATTTTACCTCAGAGAATTGAATTTTTGCATCTGAAAATTTGAAAATATGCAAATAATAATATAACATATGTACTTTGTATTTTATACCTTTCACTGCATTTCTGATAACCTCTAAAATATCACTTAATAATTGATCAGGAATGATTTCCACATAACCTGGCTTGGGATAGTGTAGTTTTACCTTAACAAAATATTAGCACAATATTTACAAATGAGCAAAGATTTTCTAACACCACATGATAACACTACAAAGCCAACATAACACGTACAAAGACACACACAATGCATAGGACTTCTTAAAACATAGGTTTGTCTGTGTATAAAGAATTATTTGGACTTTGTTATTGCTATGTATTGTATATGCTAAGTATTAAAACTAAAAATTCATTGACTTCATAATTAAATTAGCACATCTGAACTCCAATTAGCATTTTAGAATTTTAATTACACTTACAGTGGATGAAGCACAACCAGCTATATCTGTTAACGATGTAATCACTTGACATCTGATCGTGGTTGTTCCCACATCTAGTGCCAATATATATCCAGAACTATCTGTTGTCATTATTTCTCTTTTCTAAAAATTGAACAAATGATGTCGATAGTCAGTTAAACTACATTGTCAGAAAAATAATAGATTTTAATAGGTCACCTTAAACTTATGTAAAAAATATTTGTTTCTGAATACTTTTTATTCAGCAAATGAAATGTTTTATTTTCTAATCATTATCCATACGAAAAAGTCCCATTTTGTTAAAAGTACTGGGTTTAGTGATATAACAAATAGCAGATGTTACATCAAAAATATTGTTAAATTATGTACCTAATTTTTCAACATAATTTTATACACTTACAATAGAAATGAAGACTAACCATGAGAAGTAATATTAAGATTAAGTTGTTTCTTTATTAACAAAAGTATAAACTTGGTTATAATACAAGAAATATATGTAGATAAGAAATAAATAATTGGGTCCAAATATACACAGATTACCCACAGATTATTAAGTTGCAGTTAAGCAAATATAGTTAGTAGGTCAACAGAGAACAGAGTTGCCAGATGTTAAAAATAATCAGTTGGTCTATCAGTCTAAAAAGTTTTTTAGAATCTAACAAACATCGAAATTTAGTATATCCTCTTGCACTAAATAATTCAAGAATTGTAAAAATGAAACCGATATTATTAAACATTTAATATCAATTGGGAATTGAGTTCAAACAATGAATTGAAGTAAAAGACAATTGGGTTCTAATGAACCAAACTATTACCAAAATTGTTCTAGGAAAATTATTGGAATTTCTAGGAATATTATTGGAAGCAAGAATTACCATCACTAAAATAAAAATTCGATTTACGAATTTATTTTAGTGATGATATTCTTTCCCCTAGTTATGAACCCAATTTATATAAGCATTGCACTAGCAAATTCCATTGATCAATTCCCTATAATTATACTCACGGAATTATGAAAGTCACAAGTAATACATAATGTATGTCCCTTTACAAATATTCACACTATCTGGCAACCCTGGTTTAAAGTAATCAAAGATCACTGATCTTGAAAGAATGATTCAAAAAAGGTGTTAAGGGGGCTACACATCTTTCGTTTATCTGTGCAGTTATCTGTCGTAAATAACGGGTGAAAATCTGTACATTTATTTGAACTGAAGGTGCGTAGGCTACGTTCAGTTTCCACTTCAGTTTCATCCGATTTTTCTTCAGTTCTCTCCTCACTTTCGACAGGTTTGTTCAAAAAGCGTTAAAATAAATAAAAATTAGTGGGCGACAGAAAAAGAAGAGCCGCAGTTTGTTGTATAATTGCAGCAGCGTTGATAGAATGAGAAGGAAAAAACGCCGTGAAGGTTGATGCAAAGATTGGTATAAACGCCAAAAGCACATCTTTGTTGAAACCGTGGTCATCATGTACAGAAATAGGACATCAACTGAACAAAATTTACGATAAACTGCAGATTATCGTCGCAAAAGAGGAAGATCTGTCCAAATGCATAGATTTTTCATTTGCGTAAATATCGGTCTGAACTACGCAGATCACACAGTTTATCGCTTAAACACCTGATAAACTGCGCAGGTAAGCGGAAGGTGTGTAGCCCCCTTTACGCGTTATCATTGTTAAGTAACAGCAGTTTGTGACCGTTATGAATGAGTATAAAATTGAAGTTACATATGTTTGAATTGATGACCACGAAATATGACAGCGCTGCTCAGAGAAATCTGTGACGCTGCTGTAGTTTATACAAGAAGCATTTACGTCTAACGAAGACGAAGATCTCCGTATGAATGGATTAATCACATACTAAAATCTAGGAATAAAGTATTTCTGATCGAACACTAAAAATATACCGACACAACACAGTAATAATAAAAATTATAAAGTGTTTTAGAACTTTAGATGTGTTTTCTTCACATCTTATATTTTCTAATATAACCTAGAGATAGATTATACATATCTTACCATCACCAGCATCCAAGCAGAATTCGAATTAATTCATTTCGAAGGAACGTAGTGCTGTTTAGTTGGTATAATTTCAACACGCCCGTTTGAAGAACTCCCTCTTATTTTGAAACGCACGGACGTCCATGGTTTTTTTTTGTTGTATTTTCATACACGCCACTGTTCTATACAAATAAAATATATTGCCGATGCCGCTGAGGCTGGCTTCGTACTAAAATAAATTCTTTAAAGTCCTCTAATGTGGCTTAAATTTAGATAATACCGAGGCGGCTAATTCAGCGAAAGCGTAGCGACGTCGGCTTGTGACGATTCCGTCGCTAGTCCGTGGCCGGCTATCAGCATGTGTCGTTAGCGTCGTCGTCCTCCGTTCTTCCACATTGTCGATATTAAAACTTAAAGTGGTCGAAGTGCAAGAAAATCAATCACGCCATGGATCCGGAGGCATTTTTGGACATCGCCAATCAGGTGGTGAAGCTGAAAATGTTTCCCTACTTCGACATCGCTCACTGCACGCTGTGCGCTCTCTCGGTCCGGGAAGACCTTGGCACTGGTATGTATACAAGACGAAGATAGTAAATTCTTGTAGGCAGAGCCGGATTTAGTGAGTTTTAATAGCAGAAAACTAACTGGGATCTAATAATTTTGACACAGCGACCTTTTAAAATTAAATAAAAAAATCTACTATAATTATTTGGATAAGAACGTGTGTAATTTAATGCAAAGCACATGTAAGCGAATAGGATAGTTGAATCTCGCTTCAGAAATGGAGGTCCTAGAAATGAAATATTTACTTATTAAAGTCAAATAAACACCCTTTTTCTTAAGGTGAACGTTTTAGAGAAAGTATTACATTCAAATATCTTGCTCTTTTATTCAATATTTCGGCCATATTTTCTTCTTTGAGACCGAAACTTTATACAGGGGATTTGTTGTGAGGATATATTTTGTAAGAGTATAATAATTACCTAGTTAACAATATAATAAACTAACGGAAAATATATGAAAATTAAAATCGTTATATCAATATAGGTCGACTGTTAATTAATTTTTAACGCTGCTCGTCACCGTAAGTACTATATCAGTGATGTTATACTCAAGTGACTTTACTGCAGCCGAGATGCCGTCACGTAGACTTGATTTATTTCAATCGGTCTAGGCGATTCAAATACAAGTCAGTAGTACAAACGATTGAATGTAATGCAGCTTGGACTTTCTGTCGTATTTGAGCACCTACATATTATACAGTGCCTTCATTAACGTTTACAACCCACGTGACTTCTTGGTTTCATTCATATAGCAATTTTGTTATCTTTGTTGTAGTTTATCTAGTATTTTTTTGAATCTAAGAATTCAAATAAATGCTAGGCTAACAATAACAGGATCTACAAAAACAATGAATAGAAAGCAGATTTGTTGAAATGACAAAAAATATATTTGTTTTTATGCATCAATGAACTTATTAGCAATGACCAATTTATACTCAACGAAAATAAAGTATTAGACGAGTTCACCCCTGGTTAAATCTTTTGTGAGAAATGTGATCTTGAGCTAGGTATTTTAGTGCACATAAACGTGCTGTCTATATAACTTCATATACATAGTATATGTTTGATATGAAATACATATCGGCTAATTTATGATTTCTTATGAATTATTAATTTAAAACGATAATTAAAATATACATACACATACATTATATAAAATTCATTTATAGATTTTTTTCCAGATTCACTTATTGTAATTCTAAACGAAATATGTCTTTTTTATCCTCCACAAATGAATGCACATATACACATATTTAACATAAATATATTTATATGAATATTATCAAATCAACCTTAATGCATATATGTCTACCAATGGCGGCTCTAGCATTATTTTGCTGTTGGGCAAAAATAGGCAGGAAATATCTAGAATGGGCGAGGGCGTTAAATATATTATTTTACGTGCGAATGTGATATAGTGTTATAAGAGGTTGGGCGACTGGTTGGGCGAAAAGGATTTTGCCTGGGCATTCGCCCACCCGTGCCCACCCCTGTCGCCGCCAGTGATGTGTGCATATACATATGTATGCTTTTATACTATCTGTTATAGATTATAAAATTGCATTACATTAATGACCAAGTTATTTATCCTATCGTTCTTATCAACTTTTAAATTTCGCAGGTATCTCATAAATAGGATTCGGGAATATAATAATCAATAGGTATTTTTCCATTCACTTCCTTTTAAATCTA
This sequence comes from Rosalia funebris, assembly GCA_037954035.1. Classification (NCBI taxonomy): domain Eukaryota; kingdom Metazoa; phylum Arthropoda; class Insecta; order Coleoptera; family Cerambycidae; genus Rosalia; species Rosalia funebris. The sequence goes on along the minus strand of JAZFAV010000034.1, from coordinate 12,544,707 downwards.
GTATTCAAACGTTTTTAATAATGTAGGTATTTTAATTATACGCATCTCGTTAATTTATATTTACCCAAGATTTCTTGTGAATGTAAACTATCCTGATAAAATTTGAACAGATCAATGAGTCAAGGGAAAAGAATATACCAAATCACAAAAAACACAGAGTGGAATTGTAAAGTAGCGATCATGTATACAAAGAGTTATAATAAACACTGATAGGAATTACTCTATACGCGGTGTGTTTCGAATAAATTGTTTAATAGCTTGCATTGTTCAGCACAGCGGCGTACAGTTCATGGAAGCAATGGAAGCACCGCTTCTCTTGCTTTCGTAAGGCAGAACAATGTACATGTATCTTGAAATTTGTTTTTCACAGCCATCTTACCTTAGTCGACGCGCCCACAGGTAATTAAATAACTAGATCGGCTGACCTTTTATTTCGATGCAATTTTAAAATTTGACAGTTTTCTAACAGCTTTTAAGAAAAAATAATATCGTAAGATATCAAATTATTCGTAAGTGAATACTCATTTTGAATAACGTTATGAGCCACCCTTTTTCTATTTGAAAAAAAAAAATGTCATATCTTCTTAATATTAAAATGCTTATAAAAGTGTGAATACAATGAGGATAAACGTATTTTTCCTAGGCTGTTTACTTCAAAATTAATCATCGTATTATCAGCAAACTAAATCAGAAAATATAAATTAATATCAAGTGTCAAAAAGGGACAAATAGAGAAAATCAAGGTAATTTTCTGTGAAACGGGAACTAGACAAAAATAGTTATTACGTCATTAAATGCATATTTATGGCTTATATGTACATAATTCCTACATTACGTTAATTTATATCTAAAGCAGTGGCGGCAGGGTGGGCAGTGCCCACCCAGCTGTTTCCTAGAAGAAGAGGAACACACAGTTCCAAAGGTCGTTATTTATCGTTTATAGAAATTAGTGAAGATATAATTATGTAATATGTAATTAATTAAATACACTATATATTACATAACAACAATAATACAATGAAAAGTTCTGATTATATATACTCGTACTAATTAATACTAACAGCGCAACCGTGGTGGAAAATTGCAGTGCAAGTAAGTGCAGCAATTCACTCTTCTAACCGTGGAATAATTACCGTGGTTGTCTAGCGTGGTGGGTGCAAAGACATAGGCTGGGTGGGCAGCCCCGCCTTTAGCCTTCCTGGCTTTGTAAGTACATACGAGATAGCGCCAGCGTAAGCGCCTCGCACAAATAAATAATTATATTTATTGCTTTAATAAATAAATACAAGTAAATAAGTGTCTACCAAGATTAGTTTAAAATTAATATTGATATTATTGACATAGGTATACTTTCAACATCCCTTGAAAGTTTAAATTATTTTACAATAATATAGAAACATGGGAATCTGGAATATAAAATTAAATAAACAGTAAACACATGAATAGAATTAATTAATTGATAGAATTACGAATGATTTGAAGACATAAACACAAAATTATACACGTGTAAACTACATGAAACTATTTGAAACACGGACACAGCTTACTCGAGTCTCGAGTAAGCTGTGACATGGGTGGGCTAGACCATCCTGCTGAAGAAGCCTTCGGCATAGCGGGGAATGAATCGAGAATCTCCGATCTCCGTATTTCCGAGTTCAGTTTTCAGAACCGTTGTAGAACGTTGTATCTCAGCGAAGTCTGTACTCTGTAGGTTAAGATTTTCAAAATTTCAACGGTTCTTTAACAATAATTACAATAAATTAGTGCGGCGCGGCGGTCTGTCTGTGGAAGTTGGTTCTTTACATTTGTGTTTGTTTAGTATTGTATTTATTTAGTATTTATACTTTTGGTTATTAATGTATTAGAAGATGTGTAAATATGAAAATTGTGTAGCATTCATAAGAGTCTGTACTAGTTTTATGCAATTTTAGTACTATGCATTTTCAACTTGAAAGCTGAAAGAATTTTAAATCTTAACATATACTTGTACAGTGACAAACAGAGTGATGAGCCAAAGTTTTTTTTACTATATTTTACTTCATTATTTTGCACTATATAACCTACTAATAGTTAGTTGTTGCCCACCCATGACAAATCACCACGAGCCACCACTGATCTAAAGGCCAACAAATTATGCATTTTGCATTAGACATTTTGCATAATCGAATTTAATTTTGCATTGTATTGCACATTATCCGTAAAATAAAATATACTGCTTCAATAATCAGACAATAGAATGAGTTCTGCAAACATTTTGTTGTTTGTTGTTTATGACGACATTGATAATTTTTTCCTAGTACTGTTTGCGTAACATAAATCCACACAAAATTAATTTTTCTTAATTTATGACAAATACCTATTTCGGATTAAGTATTCTATAAATTATATCCCGGTATCTATCATGGCTTCGATAAAAAAATTATTGCCGATATAATTTCTTACTAGATACGCCTGTTTGATCATAAAATAACAGAATAACAGATAAAAATATAGTTCATTGGTACTTACTTTTATATTTTAATGAGTTATGGAACATAGGAAACGTAAAAATTAATAAACCACTGTACGGCTACGTTTTTAAAACTCTATTAAACTTAGGTATATCTAACTATCCTGATCGCATGCTTTATTATTTAATTGTGTGTTCATGTATTATTTAAAACATGAAGTAAGAAAAATTAAGCGAATATTAAAAACTCGATATATTAATATTTAAACGCCTATAAATGCGAAACTATGAATACAAACGGGACAAAGGTATTTTTCCATACTGTTTAATCGTTTTACTTACTCACGGCAATCTAGATCAGAACATGAAAATTAAAAACAAGACATCAAGTGTCAAAGAATGAATAATTAAAAATATATAGAGTCTAGGGTGGAAAATCAAGGTAATCTGGTTAAATTAAAGTAATAATGGCGTGGTTCTTAGTCAATTATTGGTATTATAATTTACTATATATTATATTATAGTTTATACCACATAACATACTGACAAAATGTCAATTTAGATCGAAATAACTAGAAATATATACGGTGTCCCATTTAAAATTTGAAAATTAAGGCAATTTGGTCGAATTAAAGTAATAATGGAGTGGTTCTTGGTGAATTATTAGTAATATAATTTACTATATATTATATTATAATTAGTTTATACCACATAATATAGTGACCAACCATAGAATAATTTGAAAATATTGAAGAATCTCTTATCGATGTAGGGCGCAAATGGCACAACATGTTCCTCGATTATCTCTTCTAAGTACCTCTATAAGTCAGTAGTACAAACAATTGAGGGTAATTCAGTTTGGATTTGACGTCGTGTTTGACCACCTACATAATATACAGTGCCTTCATTAACGTTTACAACCCACGTGATTCCTTGGTTTCTTTTATATAGCAATTTTGTTGTTTTTGTTGTACTTTATCTAGTATTTTTTTGAATTTAAGGATTTAAATAAATATTAGGCTAACAATAAGAAATCTACAAAAACATTGAATAGAAAGCAAGTGAAAGGTTAGAGACGTTTCTCGCACAACAACTAACTCGGTAAAAGCATCGAAGGAAATATCACCCCAAAACATCAATAAGCCACTATGAAATTCCATCTGGGCCTCTACCTACTGCTCGTCAAGAATAGGAAAAAGTGTGAGATTCCGTAGGTATGTGTAGAAGAAACAGCGAGGCAGCATTCGGAGGAAAAAGGATGCACTTTACGCGCGGCCAGATCAAACTCTGTCTACATTCACATTCAATATATATTCACTGACATTCACTCTGCAAAGGTTTCGATTCGACTGAGTAAAGACCAGGCCATTTACTGCGCATTTCGTGGGCGGTCTGATATCGTAGTTTTGAGACTTGTTCCTATTATTGACGAGCTGTATTTCTCGCTACTCTACCGTACCTCTTTCCTAGGCGTCTCCACGTGAAATTACCACCATCTGAAGACTTCAGACTTACTATCACGTGATCTATAAAGAGAACTTTCTTTCAGTTTTCCAAAGTCCAATTCACATGTTCACGTGCGTCAACTGAAGCCTGGCTATTTGATGAGCTGTGATAAGAAGTCGGGTCGAGCCCTAAGGTTATTTTTATTAAGCCTTCTTCTGCTACAGTCCTGCTGGAAATGAAAACATTTCGGACTTGTCTTAAGAGATTTCTTATCTCATTTGCAGAGACGCTGTAGTTTCTCAAAGCCAGGTGACGAATGGTATCGTCTCTCTCGTCTGTAGATATAAATCGACCCTGCCCTTGTCTTCTTTAGTTACGTCCTGTTTCCCTAAAGCGCCGAAGAACCTCGCCTATAGTAGAGTGATATACACTCAGTATATCAGTATATGGGGCCATCGCAAAAAAATAAAAATGTTTAAGATAAACAATAAAATCAAATTGCATCAACTAAAGAAACGAAACAATAAAAACGAATTTTAAAGGTAGTAGAATTGATGGCCAAAATGCTACTGTTTGTGAAAAATGGATTAAAATATCCGATATCAGAGTAAATAAAGCGTTATTCAAAATTTATATTTATAACTAGAACTCCTAAATGCCAATAGTTAGTTAAAATAATGGAGAATGATAATTGATCAATTTTGCAATAGTAAAATTGAGAGTGGTGGTAATTTTGTCTATCAGTGTATAATAAAGGTGTTGTAAACCAAGATATTGATAAACCTGACTTACATCTTACCATGTTGTAAAACATTAATAGAAAAAATATTCTAAGATCATGGCTACCTATGTACAAAATAATCTATAAATATAAGTGCTGAAAACGGTATACCCATATATAAATATATACACACCAAAAGTAGCACTTTTGGGTTGTAAAAGTTTATGTATTAAGAATATATATCTGTATAAATTAACATAATAATTCAAAATGTATACCCCTTTTTCAGGAGCTCAAGCGTTCTCGCGGAAGCATCCACTAGCTTGTTGGCTGTCTTACATGTTGGTGGTCTTCGCGGGGGGCATGGTGGCTAACGGACTCCTTGCAGAACCAATATTAGGTCCATTAAAAAATTCCCCACAAATTGTAGTGGCTACACTGGTTTGGTACGATTTTATTGCTTACTATATTCATTTAAAAAATATCTAAAGGACCTAAATGATCCGATAACTAGTATACTAAAAATTAATTAATATACGTATAGTATAATGTTTACACGATTTATTAACTAATCAATTAAGGTTAATTTTTTTAAAATAACCATGAATAAAAGTATATTTCCTGCAGGTATGTCGTATTTTACACTCCAATGGACGTGGGTTACAAACTGGCTAAATTCTTACCAATAAAAATTATATTTTCTGCAATGAAAGAGATCTACAGATGTAAAAAAGTGTACGATGGAGTCACTCATGCCGCCAAACTCTATCCCAATGCATACCTTATCATGGTCATCATTGGTACCCTTAAAGGTAACGGTGCTGGGTTTACCAGACTCATGGAAAGATTAATCAGAGGAGTTTGGACGCCGACGGCAATGGAATTTATGCAACCAAGCTTGTAAGTAATCCTTATTTATATAGGTCTTTCAATAGGGACGCTCGAAATTTGTTAGGTTAGAGCGGCCATGTTGTTAAAGCAACATGTCATTTGTGAATTGTTCAGGAGTGTATGGCAAATCACCATGGAAGATTATAGCGTTCAACAACGTGTGCAAATTATCAAATTTTATTTTCAAAATCAGTGCTCCGTTCCAGAAACGTTACGCGCATTACATGATTTTTATCCTCGCCACAACCATCCCACCATCCTATCGAGTCGACTATTCGATGTTTGGTGGCCAGATTCGAGTCAACTGGTTTTATAAATAATCAGCTAACGTGTGTCACCGAAACGCAAGGTCTGCTGAAAACATCGCTGCTATGCGTGAGAGTATACGGGAAACCATGAGGCAGTCAATTTCTCGTCGTTCGCACGAATCTGGCCTTTCTGCGACTTCAACGTGGCGAATTGAATTTTGCGTCAGGACTTGGGTCTGCATCCGTATAAAATCCAACTGACCCGAGAACTTAAAGTAAACGGCCATAGACAACGCCGTGTGTTCGCTGATTGGGCTCTGGAGCAGAGAAACTGTCATTACCATAACCGCTAACAGCGAGAGCTACAGATCGATGATAAGCAACTCTTTGTGGCCTAAACTGAATGATATGGATACCGACGACATGTGGTTCGAACAGGACGGCGCTACGTGCTATACAGCGCATGCCACGATGGACATTCTGCATGAGCCATTTGATGGCATGGTTATCTCGCGCAGCGGCGACTTGAACTATCCACCGAGATCGTGCGATTTAACGCCTTTAGACTTCTTCCTTTGGGGCTATGCGAATAAACCACAAATAATTGATGCTCTTAAAGTCAACATAATGAACGCCATCCAGCAAATTCAGCCATATATATGCGACAAAGTTATTGAAAATTGGATCTCCCAAATACATGCCACCAAGCAAAGCCGCGGCGGACATTTGAACGACGTTGTATTCCATACTTAATGCCATGAAATATTCTTCCAAATAAAAAAAAATGAGTAGAAATCTCACGCACAACTTGTTTTATTTACGTTTAAACATCGAGCGTCCTTATTACAAAACCATTTACATACAGGTATGTAGCATAGATTTTAATAGACTAGCCTATAATACGAGTATACTGAATACCACTGTTTATTTCTTGTCTAATGCAAGGTGCAGTTGGAACAACTCCAGAATTTATTATTCTTAATTTATTGTATACATTGTGACTAGTTTATATGAAACGAGTTTCATGTTCGATATATATTTTCATAATTTTTAATTTTCGTATATGATATCCACTTGTTTAAACATCCAGTAAACATAATCAAATAAATATTGATACACATTACCAAAAATAAAAATCTTCTGGAATCTCGTGGTAATAATTAATAATATAAGGAATATATGATCTTGGTCTTTAACATATAACAGAGTACTTTTCTGTAACTAATTTAAAATCCATTCATATTATGACTTTTTTACTTGTATGATCTACTTGGCCTAGCACCTATTTGATAAAATAAAAAGAATGCGGTTGGTATGAAAACAATTATATTGGATACATTGTTTCTATGGTCTTGGTATTAAAATTTAAAAACATTTCATCAGCTTACAAGTCTCTAATAGCATTGTAAAAAAAAATCTATGATTTGGGCTTGGAATTTATAAATCAAAATTAATTGTCTTATGCGCATACTAGTATAAGAAAAATACTTACACGCATATTAGTAACGTTTTGTATCTTGGATATTTTTTAGCTGATAAAAGTCAAGTTAATAGTATTACAAGAAAAGAGATGAAAGATAAAACATTATTCGACTGTATAAAATGACCCTACGGCATTCCGATTTATTTGAAATTAAATTTTGCAATAAATTGCATAGTTTCTTGTTCGATGGATTAGTCAATTTTATAATTTTCTTTGAACCATTTTCATGCAAACATATTTGGAACAATTTATCAGTTTCACCAACTTATAAATATTAACTTTGTAGATAGACTTGTGTATATATTCTGTACTTTTGTATGGTTTGTGTTTGTACTATAAACAAGGTTATGTTCAATTTGCTATGGGTCTTAAAATGTTTGGGGGTTTCATTTGGAAATTCTTAATGCATTAAGTGTATATTCTTTGTTTTATTATTTGTTTCATCCACAGTCGAACCCACCATTTTCTATTATTTGCCTTTTTATTAATGTTAATGATAATGCAATTGCGTTTATTGCCCCAATGTATTGAAATATTTCTTTGACCAAATGATGAATGTTCACCATTTCAATAAAAATGGATTTGTTTACTTCGAATCATTATTTCAAATGCATACAAAAAGTGCAAAGTGATATTTTTTAACACGCGGTCTGATGTTGATATTTAGATGCAAATACCAAATGTCTCTAAAATTGATTTAGAAATTTAGAACAGTCCCTAAGTCTTCAATTTATTGATCAATTTATTATAGACGATAAATTAAAACACAATTTCTGTTCCAATACGAGCCCGGGTTCATAATAGTTCGGCTAGGCTTAATTTTACAACTAATATATTTAAATAAAAGTAATAACACTTTCAAAACTATTTTATTAAAGAAAAATATTGTTAACAAAAACATATAACCTTTTAACTTAAATACGATGAAATTTTACTACGTTATGATGCGTCAATGACAAGTTTGTTAATAAAAAACTTTAAGATTCGCGGTTCAGAATAGTTCGGCCAGTTGCTGAAACGCATATTAGGCTAAATGTTTGTAGCGTTTTAAAACAAAATAGAATCTCAAAGTAAAACGGATACTATAATGTGTGTTTTGGACGCGTCTGCTAAAATTTTATACTATAGAAATAAGGAGATTATACTCCAACCCATCTGCCTTATATAATAAGGACTAAACAAATTAGGTCAAAACAGCTATTCTCCTGGCTATATGCCAAACGCCGAGCGCTGAATTACATGACAAAATTTACCGTATTTTGTCTAACAGAGTTAGCACTAAAATACAGTGATTGTTCCAAAACCACCAAGAAAGATGCAAAGTGTCACCTATCTCAGGATATCGTTAACTGCAGACCGGTGACCGGTTTCGACCTTTTATCTTGGGTCTCGTCCGTGCAGTGCAGTGTAAACGAGTATACCTTAAACAGATGAAGCTCACATCTAGTAGACGTTGCGACGTTCCACCGCAGTAGAACGTACCAAACGCCATCTCTTGGTAGTTTCTAGAACAATTTAAATCGGTGTAAAAACTTGAGATCATCAGTATAATGCAAAAAAATTTTATAAAAAATATGGCACGTGGCGTGGCATTAAGTGATGTGACGATATGCGAAAATCAATGCTCATAAACAGGGAATTTCGGCTCGCAAAATATCTGCTACATATTCGCTGCCTAAATCTACAGTGCAAGGCATTATCAATTCGTATAAAAAATTGGATGCACAGCCCAAAGAAAGAAAACTAATCGACCATCCCACGCTTAAATCAACATGCTCTGAAGGGGATTGTAACAACAAACCGACGATCCAGTGCAAACGAAATTATGGTACTATGGAGGAAAGCCATTGGAAAAAATATTTCTGTATCCACAACTAAAAGCTCAATAAAGAAAATAGGATACAAATGCTACGAGGTAAAGTTTGATTCTTTACATTTTACTTTTGAACTTACGAGTTTCTCCTTCAGACAAAAGAAAAGCCGTTATTAACTAAAGGACAGAAAATCAATCGGTTATGGTGGGGCAGAGAACATAGGCACTGGACTTTACCAACACCGTCTTAGTTTTCCACAAAACACCAAAACACTATAATACACTACACTCGACTCGCGCATCGCCAACAAAGTTTGCATCATATAGAGATGTTTAAAACTCTTTAATCATCTTTAAGCAGTTTTAATCATCTCGAAATGATGCTAACATTGTAGGCGAAGCGCGCATAGAGTATAGTGTATAGTGTTTTATGGAAAACTACGTCAGTCTTATCTCCACACCAAAGGTTTCAACCTACTCCAGTAATGGACTTTACAACAATGGCACCAGGCAACTTGGAGTGAAGAATCCAAATTTAAAATCTGTTTGGGTGATACCAGAGAACGTGTGCTAAGAAGAACCCCACACAAAAAACTTATCATCCTGACTGTTTGGTTATGAAAGTGAAGTTCTCTGCATCTCTTATGTTCTGAGGGTGTATAAGTAGTATGGGCGTAGGAAAATTGCATTTCGTAGATGATACTGTGATAGCAGAAAAATATAAACCGATTTTGGCAAACAGTTTATTGCCGTCAACAACAATATGTCAACACACTGACGCGCAGTACATTTTAGTACTTGTCCTTGTACTTTGTTTCTTTGCCAATATTTTTCTTTAATAAAATAGTTTTGAGAGTGTTATTACTTTTATTTAAATATATTAGTTGTAAAATTATACCACGACGAACTATCATGAGCCTGGGCTCATGATAGTTCGTCGTGGTATAGATAGTAGATAGTTACATTCTCGTGTTCTAGTATGTCTTAGAGAAAAAATGTCGATTTCTTTGGCCTAAATATACTTTAAAGATATACTCAAGACCACAATTTTTGAACAAGCTTTCCTGCGTTGGTAATAATTCTACAAACTTCCAATACTGGAAATATTACTTAAATGTTGTTAATTGTTTGTCACTTTTGGTAAAATTGGAACCCTTTGCAAATTTCAAATATCCTTTAGGCTTTCACTCATATACCATAGTAGGTATTTCAGCTAAACTCCTCAAAGAATTTTATTGAAATCTATTTTTTTTTTTATTTCAGTTACACTAAAGCATCTTTAGTGGCATCCATCATTTTTATACTCGACAAAAAAACAGAACTGATCTCAGCCCCCCACGCACTCGTCTACTTTGGAATCGTCATATTCTTCGTTTACTTCAAATTATCATCTATAATCCTTGGTATCCACGATCCCTTCATTCCATTTGAGAACTTAATGTGCGCATTATTCTTTGGGGGAATCTGGGACAGTTTGGCGAAGATCTTTGGGCGGGGGCAACTGAAGGAAGGAGAAAGCAAGGACGTGAAGAAAACTAACTAACGTGTAAGTCATCGATTTATCGATCGCAACAAGAGATTTTTTAATGGTTTTATTTCCAGGAATCGCTGCAAGGCGAATGATAAATTTGATTAAAGTGCGGATTATCAAATTTATCCTTCTCGTGCGCAAGTTTGTTAATTTTTAAATTTTGATGCCAATTATTGTACCAGAAGATTTTATTTATATTAAATTATTACTATTTTAATATATCACTTTATTCGAACGGATTCACATCCATAAAATAACCTAAATAGAATAAATTAGTCTGTATTTAAAACTAAACATACTCCTTGCAGCACCCAGTGGCTTATATGCTCGGTAGTTCTCAAATCCGCCTCGAATACCAGACCTACACCCATTGCATTTCGCCTCAGCGACGTGGTGTACACAGGCGTTCTCAGCGTATTTTGTAACTTCAACCTGAACGCTTCGATGGGAACTACCCCCAATACTGGTAGTTTTTCAATAAGCATCTTAGGCTTAGCTTTCCTTAGACAGTTATTTTCTAAATCCCAAGATCCACCTTCCAAATATAATCCATGTAAGTAACAGTTGCCCTGTTGGTAAATGAACTTCAGGTAAGTATGTTCTTTTTTTATAAAAATTGATATTACCGGAGCAGGTTTCAATGTCACATCTGTTGCTTCTGGAAATTCAGAAACAAAAGTATAAAGCGTCGATCTGTCCAGAGGCCAATTGTGGAGGCGACACGCTATCTGCACCAGGGCAGCTAAGTACGTTTCAGGAATATGTATACCAGATATCCATAACACTATAGGTTCCCCTGTTGTAGCCTGGCAAAAAAGTATTTAATTTATGACATAATACAGTGCTTTCATAATGAATAAATTCCTTACAAAGTTCAAGGAATAACTTTTGGGAAAAACTGTCGAACCCGTGAAATTTTATAGTCAGTTGCACATTTTTTTAAATATAATTAATATATACAGAGTGATTCTTGTAAAAGGTATGTCGTCATCGATATATTTTGTAATGCCAAGCCAACCCCCTTTTTTATTACGAAATGAGAAAGAGCACTCCAGTCTCTTGCATTAATATATATTTCTTGTTATACAAATATAATAACCATTCTCTTCGATACTATTTATCCTTGCTTAAATCTATAAGAAAAGCTATTATCTAAAATATTTAACTTTGAAATTCACATCTCTGTTAAATATAAGAAACGGAAGAAAAAAATAGAAAATAAATATATCACGTGTTAACGAAATAATGTAGAGGTCACCATAATTTTTACATTAAATTCGTTTTATCGGAAGTGGAACCGAGTAAATATATCACCCTGTATATTTAATCGTATTCACATTTGCACGAAATTGGTGCTATAGGATGAATAAATATAAGAATTTTAACATATCCCTTAAATATGGTAAACTTATTTGAATTTATAATAAAAATAAAAATTAATAATTGAAAATTTTTGTATAACCAAAAGTTTACAAGTAGGCATTGAAATAATAATATGGCTAATTTTTGATATTTGGGTGCAATATTTATGCAAGTATTTGATATAATTAAATTATTTGAAAATATTTTTAACTAAATTTTCACAATTAAAACTTTATTTGCATTTCTCTCGAACTTTTTTTATGAAACAACAAAATTTTTATAACAACTCAAAAAAATGTGTTGTTATTAAAAAAAAATGCGCTTCCTTTGACCCTGCAAACGTACGCCACTGTACATACTCTTAAAGTATTTCAAAAGACGGCAAATTTCAAATATTTTGCGAGACTTTTCAGATGTTCCAGACTTTTTTTCCATAGTATAAGATATCTTTTACATGAAACTAAATGGTTTTTTTTTGTACAATTCATTTATAATAAATGTTTAAATTATAACAATTCCTACAGGGAAAGAAAACATAGGGGTTACTATAATAACAATACAATAGTTAGTCTCGCTCGAAAAATTAGAGAAAAATAATATTTAGAATTTTTTTTTCAAATAATTTAATTACAATAAATGTTTGCTTTTATACCATTTCTAATGTAATTAGAAATGGTTATTAAATATATGTAATTTCCAAAGCCTACTTTTCATTATACAAATATTTTCAATTATTAATTTTGATTTCTATAATACTTAAATACGGCTACCATATCTGAGGGAAATATGACATCTTTTAATTCATTTTACAACAAATTTCACGCAAAATGGGAAATATTCTGAATGTTTCAAGGTTGATGATACTTCCAGTAAAATTGGAAATAGTATTGATGATACATGTATGTCAAAATAAGCCTATTTACTTCTCACAATTCAAAAACTATATACCCATTAAAAAAATGGCAGACTAATACTAATCTTCTTGACACCTGGAATGTCGAAATAGAATCATAGATTATGTCATAAATCGTTTGGAGCTATATAACAAGATATGATGAGTGATTTTAGAAGAGAGTACCTGAATATTTAGATCTAACCTGATCTAATAATTGGATGGAGCAATTGAATAGCTGTTTAGATCAGCTGACTCGATCCCCGTTGATATTTTCAAATGGGGTTACATAATAAAATTAAAAAAACATTAATTAACACAATAAAATTTGTGTTGCTTGACCATATAACAGTGATAATTGCGAAAATGAATTTGATTGAGCAAAGCTATGCCCACAACATGTATTGTTGTCTTAAGTAAATAGACAATTATGACATTTGAAAAAAACTAAATAGCTTTATATTTTTAAGTATTTTACATCATCCACAATTTTAGCAATTCTGTATAAGGTTTTTCATTACTGAGTATATAATTCATTAACAAAAATCCTAAAAGGTGATGTTCATTTATTTCGTAATCTCAATTTTAAACTTTAATTTTGCTAAATGTTTGACTGATAGAGAAAATAGAATTTCGGTTGGTTGAAATTCTCTTTTTTATCCTACCCTTTCTTACCCAATTGAAATACTGTTGTTGCCTAGCCTCGAAATGCTCCATCCAGTCCCCTAAATTCTTACACGTGGCTGGAGCCAATTTCCTCCATATCGCGGGCAACTGACCATTGAACAACGAATAAGCCACATTGTCCAAGGTGCTGTCCATTCCAATCTCACCAACCAACGCCTTTTGCAGCTGCACCAAAGTCCGTCTCATCGTCGATATCAACTTGTTAAACCTCTCTAATTCTTGCAAAAGCACAATTATCGTTGGCGTCATTGCCCTCTGGAAATAACGTCTGACCTTCCATATTTCGTAAGTTTCTGGAATTTTCTTCAGGATATCTTGCGCGACTGATGCGATGAACTCTTCTCGACTAATTCCTTTACCGGAAGCAGCTAAATGTGAGCAAATTCAAATATAAGTTCATTGTTTATTAGCAATATTATACATATTTTAATATTACGTACATGTCTGCGGTTGTAAGTCGATCAAGAGAGACCACATTTCTTTTGTAGCTTGGGTATAATAGCCTATTTCAGCATTAGAATGTAATCCAAATACTTCTGGACTATTCGCCAACGGCAATTCATCAATGAATGCTTCAAATAAAGATAAAGACTGTGTAATAAAAATAAAATTATGTATAAACGTAGAAATTAGAAAAGTTTTATTATTTATAGTGACCTAATTTGAATTGCAGACTGTAACATTTGACAAAATTATCAAATTTCAATGATATAATATTTTCCTACAAAGGTCCTAATAAGTTTACTGGTTTACTGATTGTTATTAGTACTTAGTGGCCTATCATTCTTCTTTAAAAATAGATGGAGAAGCTAGAGCGTGATAACTTTATAAATTTATTTCGTTTCTAGAAAATTGGCAAAAATAATTATGGTAATTTTTTTCGGTTTTTATAAGCATTTGTTTTTTTTATTCACTGCTGCTTTTAAGATATTTGGACGAGGACTAATATAATAATTTTCTATTAATTTTGTTGCAAACATTTTTATGTTCTGAGAAAAAAATAATATGATGGTGGAATACAATATGATGATGGAATACGCGTTTTAATTTTTTTACTTGAAAAATTCTTTTAACATTAAATATTTAAATATTTGCTTAAATAATACTATCATTAAAGGATTTGAAATATATTGTTGTTTATCAGCTTTCTATTTTTTTTTTCTATTAACGCGCATACTTTCCTTACTTAATATAATTCAAACATTTTGTTCTTATGTAAAGTAACAAAATAAAAACGACGTTTATGCGTTACTTGACAACACCTAGCAATAATTGGTAATATCTCGAAAATCAATCAAAATTGTTACTAATTGTTACGAATCATTATTTAAAAAAAAAATATTTACTATATAAGCCCAATAGCGTGCAATAAAAAAGTACCCAAATGGGCAATATAATGTACTCGCGGAAAGTAACATCTAGTACATGATTTTCAATAAAAGTAACAGAAATGTTCAGTTTATTTCTTTCCCTATTTGTATTAAATCGTATGTCGTCTCTTTCTGGTAAAATATATTACACAAAAAAAAAACGTTGACAGATAATAGAATTCAACACCCTGAGGAACCTTGATAGAGGGTATGTTTACACGTACAGCCTCTACACGCTGGCCAACAAGTATTGGCCAGCGTGTTGGCCAACGTGTAGAGGAGACTATTTGTCGTATTGGCGGCATTGGCAGAGCTGGCCCAAGCGTTAGTGACTGATCCGCCGGCGCCGAGGTGTCGGTTTTTCAAGACACATCAGAGGGCGTTGGCTTGGCGCTGGCCGACATTGGTGGTCACGTCCACACGTTGGCGCACTGGCCTAGTATGTGAACAGCTGCTGCAGGGATAGTAGGAAGACATTTTAATTATTTAATAAATGAACTATTATTTAATTACTACTAATACTATTAAATATTAAAAATAAAGGTAGTATTTAATGAATAAACTGGAGCAGCTGCTACTCTCATAACGTCGATGTTGTTGTTCATATTGGCCTGCGTCGAAACAAACTGAACGTTCTTCCAACGTGTGGACAGATATTCAAATTTCCTTGCCAGCGTGTTGGCCAACGTGTAGACGAGCCATAACATATCGTAATTATACGTTCCGTTCAAAAGTCGACAAGCCGCTTTCATGTATGGCGCAGCATCCGTAAGATAAAGTAAAGCCATGTTTTTGTTTTCGTCCTTGCATAACCTTTCTATTAGCACATAGCGCAATGCACCTCTGACAATACTTTTAATATTTCTAGTAAAACATATAGCGCAACAGGTAGCAGGCGGTCAATGAATACATTTTAATATAAAATTATATCCTACTAATTTCCTACCTACCTACATACTACCTAGGTTGATATCCTACTAATTTATACAAGCGGTTTGTTTGCATTACAAAAAAATGAGCCAGAGCGTGGATAAGCTACTGACATGAGATGTTTTATTGTATAATTTATTATAAGATTATGATATTTCTTTACGTTGTTTGTATTTCTAATTGATATTTCAGAACACGTATAAGTCCGACGCTGAAATGTCCGCAATCAAATCCGGGGCTTACTTATTATGAACCATAATATGATCGTTATGAAGTAATATCAATACGATGTATTTTAACAAAAGATGATTGAGAATACCTAAGTCGAGGACAGCCATCGCTTACCTATATAGTCGTCCTTGTGTCCATCCGGTGGTATGACATAACTAACAGTACTATCGTGATAAAAGCGAAAAGGTTGAAAGGTATCAAACAGAAAATCCCCCATATACTCATCCATGTATATTCCAACTATTCTCCTATCGAAATCATCGATGACTCGCCCCCCATACATCACCTCCCCGATCAAGTACTTTAAGCTATTCCAAGGTAGGCGCGTGTCTTTGGCTTTAAGAGCCTTCGTCAGGTACGTATTCAATATCGTGACGCAAACGTTAAAATCGGATTCATTGAAATCATAGCAGATATTCCAGCCGATCTTGTCGTACCGTCTTCTTTCTTGAACCACCGCATGGAAGAACGCTAGTACGTAAACGAGGGGCTTGTAGGCGGAATGGGGACAGGCGTCCAAAGTTTGGGCTCGCATTTTGAAATAAGTATTGCGGAGGTTTAATTTCAGTCCGTTCGGGGGCTCAGTGACGACCTTAAGCGACCTCTGCAAGACGCCTATAGGGAATGTCGCTACTGGATCGGTCGTTAGCCACAGACGGAAATCCGGATGCGGTTTGCCTATTTTCTCCAGTTGTTTTTCTAACCGCTTTATGAATTTAATCAGCAAGTGACAATTTTGGAACATCAACCACTGGCCCCGCGAAATGGCCACGTCCAACATACCCAAGGCTATCGGTTCCTGTCCTTGTCCCAATGAAAGGTATTTGAATTTTCCACTCCCAAATCCATACCTAGAATACATCATTGTGACGGTTATTTTTAGTAGTTAACTACTCGTTTCTAATGGGTGTTTTTTTAAGCATGATAGAACTTCCGATAGCTATGGCTGTAAATCAGCTGTCAGTTTGCGCGTAATTATTGACATTTTTATTAAGTATAGTGTACAAAATCATCATAAAAAGAGTCGCTTGAACAACGCTATCAAATTTACTTTGAAAGTCAGTCGTCGATTCGGGAAACGTATAGACGACTTCGTAAATTTTACGGCGCACATAATCATCCATCTGAGCAAGCCATCCGTCGCACTGTGAATAGACTTCGCACCACACACTCTCTACAGGATGCAAACACATCAATACGTCGACGGAATATGCGTACTGAAGAAAATATTGACGCTGTAAACGAAAGTGTGCAAGAAAATCCAAGATTATCGATTCGTCGGCGGTCGCAGCAGTTGGGGCTTTGTCCGTCCACTACGTGGAAAATTTTGCACAAAGATCTTGGCCAACGCCCATCCTAAGATCCAGCTGGTGCAGGAATTAAAGCCACAAGACCATCGCTTGCGTCGTTCTTTCGGTGATTGGGCTTTAGAGCAGTTGCAAGCTGACCCATTGGTTTATCGCTTCAAGCAGTTGCAAGTTGTGTTCAGCGATGAGGCTCATTTTTGGCTTAACGGGTTTGTTAATAAGCAGAATTGCCGGATATGGAGTAATACCAATCCAGAAGAGATCCTACAGACCCCATTACATTCAGAAAAATTCCATAGTTTGGTGCGATTTATACGCTGGTGGCATCATTGGACTTTTTTTTTTTAATGAGGCTGGAGCTAACGTTACGGTCAATGGGGAACGTTACCGAACCATGATCAATGAATATATTTTTCAAAATATGGATGACATTGATCCGCGTGAGATATGGATGCAACAGGATGGAGCTACGTGCCATAAGGCGAACGAAACTATCGACTTATTGCAAACAAGATTTGGTGATGTTGATTTTAAGAAATGGACCTGTCAACTGACCACCCAGGTCCTGCGGTTTGACGCCTCTTGATTATTTCCTATTGGGCTACGTGAAGTCATTGGTTTATGCTAATAAACCAACAGCACTGGACGTCTTGGAAGCCAACATTGTTCGTGTGATTCATGACATACGGCCACCATTGCTCGAAAAAGTGACCCAAAATTGGACTGACAGAATGCGGCTTCGTCATGAACGGCCGCGGTGGCCATATGCTTCAAATCATTTTTACATATTAGTGCCATGTATTGATATTTCAAATAAAAACAGATCGTTTATCAAAAGTTAATTTTTGTGGTATTTATTCAAGTTTAAAGTTCTATTAAGCTTAAAAAAACACCCTTTACTTTACCGGTCTCCCAATTTCATCAACTCAGCAGTGGGGTCAGAACCCGGACTCAGTATGAAGACTACAGGCGTTGTAGGACTGCTTTGGTCGTATATGTTATCCAAACTAATAACTGGCGGCATGATGTATTCCTCGCCCATAATTTCCGTTATGTAATTACCCACAGCTCTGAACACCCGATCTATTCTGAAGCACCTCAGGAGCATTAACATTTGGAATGGTTTTAGTTTGCCCGTATACTCGCAAGGAAATTCGACGGATTCCGGTGCGTCTAAATCGTACCATTCTGTCCAATCGTCCAAGTGACGTTCTATGTCTATTGGCAGATGACCAAAGTCTTCTTGAAAATCGTTGGATAGTTTCATGATGTTTTCCCAGTTGTGGGGAGAAATCCAGTTGGCTGGGCATTCGCGAGTTGATTTTTCCAAACTTACACAGCCCTACAGTACATGATTTACAGTTATATAATTTTAGTCGAATACTTTTTAGAGTCAAAGATGATATTTAGAGAGTGTTGGCGAAGATAACGTAAAGAAATTTTGTTATGTGGAGATTTATTCGGGAAAAACACTATGTTATATAAATGCATCACTATCATATGTTATATAAGCTAAATCATTTGTGAAACTACAAGTAGGAACTGATTTTTTTTGTATACAGTTTTTTATAAGGGCTCTCTCTATATGATGACAGTATTGCCACGCATGTAACACTTCTAGTTGTACCGGAAGTTAGCATCAACTTTGTTACCTTAAATGCCACACCATCTTTTAATGCTAAATTCGAATTTTATTCATTATTTGTAACTTTGAATATCGCTCAATATTTCTAATACTAAAAATTTCTGACGTATTTTCGATTAATAATTTTCATTATGATGAAGTCCACTAACAAACCAATGTTGCCACATTGGTGAGATATGAAGCTTTTGTATCTACAAACTTAATATGCTTCAAAATGTACATGGTGATAAAAAAAGGAAGTAGTATTTTGTCAAATTTGACCTCAATTAAATTTCAAATAGAACACACTATCTTTTAGTTTTCTTTTCGCTTCATTTTCTGTTTCCCTTAACGTATGGTATTAGCTATAATACGCATAGCTAATTAATATACATAGTCTTTGAATTATTCATAAGTTTACATGGTGATCAAAAAAGCTCGAGTTTTGTCATATTTTATCTCAATTAAATCGCTTATTTCAAATGGAAGACACTGTATTTTACTTTTTTACTAGCTTCATTTTTGTTTCCCTTAGTGTATGGTATTAACTACAGTGGCGAAGCGTCCATTAAGGCTGTAAGGCGCAGCCTACCCTACATATTTTAGATGGTAGACCCCTTTTTTATAATGCCACTTGCCTTTGCCAGAATGATAAACATTTTCTATTCATATTGTCATACATATTTCCATTTAAACTGAAGCGCCGGCAACCGGCAGTGCACAAGCCTTGGCTGGCCGCTGTCTGGGCTGTCGACAGCTAGCTCAGACAGCGGCTTGGTTTTAATGGACTTATAGAGATCTGCGGTGCAGGGGAAAAGAGGGGAGTACGCGAAAAACGACATGCAATTTAGCTAGCCTGATCGATCAGTTTGCGTAATACAGTGGCTATAATATTGACCTGTCGTTACTCGTAGTGATTAGTGTTATTTTTGAGGATAATGAGGATAGACAGCGCCGATTTAGTAGACTTTCGAATTAATAAGAATAGTTATTTTAATAATTTATCTTTAGAAGATAAACTGAAAACTAAAGACACATATTTAATTATAAACTAAAATTATAAACTGAAAATGAAAGCGACAAAACCGACCAATTTATTCAAGAACTATAGATGTTCTTGCAGAAAAGAAAACGCGGCCAATGGAATTGATATACAAAAATATATAGGTAAGTTGTTTTTGAGATTCAACTATTCAATATATATGTATATATTGCATTAAAAATTAGCAGCCCCCCTCCCTCGCCTAATTCAGGACAGCCTACCTTCAGCTTGAATCGATGCTTCGCTACTGATTAACTATAATGTATATAGATAATGTACATAGTATTTGAATTATTAGACATTATTTTATTGCATCATCCCATATTATCATCCCAAAACATACCTAAAAATTCAATACAAATTTTGGAATATTTAATGTGGAATTTTATTTGTGAAGTTATTATACATTGTGAAGTTATTTTATGTTTTAAATTATCCAAATACATACTTATTGATTACTGTTGCATTTAATTATAGGT
Organism: Rosalia funebris; assembly: GCA_037954035.1. Lineage (NCBI taxonomy): Eukaryota > Metazoa > Arthropoda > Insecta > Coleoptera > Cerambycidae > Rosalia > Rosalia funebris. Next base: position 12,524,201 of record JAZFAV010000034.1, on the reverse strand, counting down.
CATCTCACATAAACATAAGTGTGTATAAAGGTGACCTGTCTTTTAGATGCCCATCGATTTACTATCAAAGCTGGTGTTGGTAGTAGTAGTCTTCTATATTATCGTAGACTGTGTATTGTTTCGGCACCATTAAACTTGAATCAACAATAGTTGGCAAATATAGTAACAATGATCAATGCACTTATGTACAAATTGGTATACGATTCGTTAAATGTGATCTGATATTGGTAAATAGTAAATTGTAAGCTCGCATTCAATATAAAGGGATCACATGTTTTCTGCTGCAGGCATAATTGTACATTACCTCCTACTATAAAATATAATTGATTTTATCGTACTTACTTTTCTGTATCGAAAAATAAAACCCGCCACAGATAGGATTCGACATTTGTCCCGGATTGGAACCGAACGACATACAGCTGTTAATACCGAACTTATTAGTTCTCTTCAGTGCCGTACACGGTACGCCGATCCAGGACAAATGCCGAATGAAATTTGTGGGGTATACATCTTTATCGATATGATCTGTCAGTAACAAGACAGTATATAAGTCGGAAATCGAGAAAGGAACTACCAAACCGCCAAGCGGTTATCAAAGTAGTTCCCGAATAGCAAGGCTATTACATAATCGATATAGGAAACAACTACTCCTTGGGCTAAAGCCCCGCCAGGCATTGAATTATGTCTAAAAGCGATTCTCGACCCTTTTCTCGTGTTTCTGCATGATCGGATAAGGTTTCAAAAAATAAAACCCGCCGCACAGGTAGGATTCGACATTTGTCCCGGATTGGAACCAAACGACATACAGCTGTTTCGAACTTGTTAGTTCTCATCAGTGTCATTTTGAAACCTTATCTAATCGTGCAGAAACACGAGGATCGCTTTTAGGTATAATTCAATGCCTGGCGGGGCTTTAGCTCGAGGAGTAATTGTTTCCTATAGCGATTATGTAATAGCCTTGCTATTCGGGAACTACTTTGATATCCGCTTGGCGGTTTGGTAGTTCCTTTCTCGATTTCCGACTTATATGTTACTACTTTTCTGTATATTCAAATCCAAACTGAATATAAAAATAAGAAATTTCAGAATTAGCATTAAATTAAATATACATACCTTAATGAAAAAGTCGAGTTCAGCTTGCGTAATCTCTAGTTCGCTTTGCTCTAGCTTAGAGGTCATTTGGAACGAGTACAACAGCTTATGCTTTTCGAATATCCCAGTACAACCATAATCGTAAACGCTTTTCGTCAACATATTTATTATATTCAGCAGACGTTTCGCTAACAAGGTATGGGGTAGGGCCTTCCTCAATGAATAGGCAAAAACTTCCAAATAAGAGGACAACGAATACTGATACATCGCGTTAACTCCAGCCATATCAGACAAAACGAAGAACAGTATAGCTCCCCTTCTAGCCACCGGTCGATAACCATCCCTCAGTCTGTCTATGTCCTTTGAAGTTTGCTCAGCCATTACTAATTTGTCCATTACTTCGGTCGCTTTCGTCTTGGTATTTTCCAACGTGTTTATCAATTCTACGTTATCGAGCATATTACCGGTCGTCGTAGATAATTCTCTTAACAACGAATCTTCTAATTGTTCCAACAAATTTTTATTTTCGCTGGTCTCTGCAATTAAATTCTCCCGTTGCTCCTCCAGGTCCGGACGCTCGTTTCGCACCACCACGCTAAGCAACTGGTCTTCTAAACCCGACAGGGTTACGGTATAATTTATCACGACAGCCGTGGCGTATACCGAGGGATTGAATATTGGATTAGCGAATTTCGTGGTCATGTACATTCTAAAGTTCGGATCCCAATCTACTTCTTTATCCCCCAGTAAGATAAAGACTCTCCCGCCGATGCTTTTAACGTTTTTTTGTATCACATTCTCAGCCACGGGATCTATGTAATCATCAACATCTTGGAACAGTATCGGGGATCCATATTTTATGGCCATATCCAGATGTTTTAGAAAGTCTGCGTCGTTGAAACTAGTCACTTTTAGATTGAATTTCTCTTCTCTCTTCTTAATCCAGTTTAACGCCTGCTGTTGGGGATCTATGCAGAGCGGAAACCGCGACGATCTAAGCGTTAAAATACCGTTCTGCACAGACAGTTCGTCGGGTGGAAGGTTCTCCGAGTTCCATTTGCTTATCTCGACATCGGTCGTTAGATTGGACTCCGGTTTGATTGGCTGCGATAGAGGTATCTCCCTGTTCAAAATATCGGCCTGCCAGGTTAGGTACACCATGTCCCTCCTGAACTCGAAAGTGAACGGTCCGCAGTAAGCGAGAAAGCCGGAACAGAGCAAACAATCTCCAATCAAACGGTTTTTATCGATGTAAAGCTGTTTCAGATCTTCCTTCCACCGAGCTTCCTCCGAGCTTAATCCAGTAATGAGTTTGTCTGCCGCCTCTAATCTCCTCATCATTACGTCTGTTTCCTCCTGTAATTCCATTCGACGCTTCATTGCGGTTTCATATTTCTGATTTAATTTGTTTAAATCTTCCTCTAGCTTTGCGATTTCGCTGTAAATCTTTTCCAGGAACTTTTTAGCAGCGTTATACTCGCTCTGCAGTTGTTCGACCCTCTCCTTTTTCGGTTTGACTTCCTTGTAAACGGCACAATAGCCCAAGACCGCTTGGACGAATTTCAAGAGACCGAACCCGGCTTTGCTTATACTGGCCATTTCGTCTAATTTTTTCGACTTGGCCATGTGGGCTTTGCACGCCTTCTGCTGCGCCTGAGTGATGGCGTCGCAGTTCATTTCTTGGAGCGTTCGCAAGAAGCTGGTGTCGGCCATCATGCCTTTGGCGCTCTTCCACGAGACCTCTTTGATGCCCCTCAAGATGACGACGCACTCGCATATAGTTTGGACGGGCTCGGGAGGCGTCGCGAAAGATCTAATTTCTGTAATGTCGGACTTATCCAGTTCCGCCAGGGCCAATCTGGCCGTTTCTAGAGCTGGTAGGGCAGCCGATAAAGCCTCTTCGGCCTCCCCCTGCTCGATGCTGATGATCTTGGCTTGCTCTTCAATTTCCCCGCTCTTCAGCGAAGCCACATCCTTTTTATCGGTAGCTATCTTCGTACCCGCATCTATTTCTTTAAGCATCTGCTCGCAAGCGTTCGTGGCCTCTGTTACGATTATTTTTTGGTCCGCTAACTTTTTATTTAAGATATCCAGTTCTATTGTGGCCTCTGCTATTTTTTGTAAGCCGCCATTTAATCTATCGCATTGAGATTTAATGTAATTGTCTTTTTCTTCCAAAAGCCTTAAATATGTTGTAATGAAATCCAGATAGTGCTTCGGGGTAACGAAATTCTTTCTTCTCAACTTTACTAAGTAGTCTATTGTATATTCACTAACGGACTGATGTACGTAAACTGCATGCTCGATAATAGTTGTCCTGTAATTTTCGGGTATTTTAGGGTTTTCCTTGAGAAAAACGGAGGCGACAGCTTCTAACGCTTGTAACGGCCATGGGAAGATCCAATCGATCGTGGAGTTATTCACTAAACCAGGAAAACTCCGGCAACGTTTACTGAGAATATCACCAGCCGAAGACATCGACAAGACAACGTGTAAATTATCCTGACAGACCGACAGGAAGTATTGCCATACAGCTTCTTTGGTAATATTGTATCCGGCGTTCTTGGCGGCGGTCCTACACTGACCTACGATTTGTTCTTTATCCTCATCGGTGAAGAGCGAGGGCACATAACCGATCATGAGTATGTTATTAATGAATTCCAAAAAGCCTTCTTCGACTATCTGACTGGCGGTGAAGAAGAACACCGTAGGCTTTTTGTCAATTCCTAGTTGCGAGTACATAGTTTTCAAATCGTCCTTAAACATCTGTTCGTTGTAGCCTCTACATAAAGTTATTTCATACATGTTTAGTCCCGCTGTGAAAGCGGCGAGGTAAGTCAAACTACGTTTACCAGAACCACCGACGCCTACCAGCATGACGTGACCTTTCTCCAATCTCAACACTCGATGTATTCTAGTCAAGTGCTCCAAGGCGTCATTGAACAGAACGACACTTAATTTTTCCTTCTGTTCGTTATATAATTCGAGAATTTCTTGAAATAGAAAGTAAATTGCATTGTAATCTAAGAGGTCCTCGTAAAAGCGGCCTTCGCCTTCATTCGTGGCGTTACGATAATCGCCGAAGAGAATCGGATTCCTCATTACATACTCCACTATGTCCATCTCCTCTTCGGTTGGTTCGGGTTCTTCCTCGTCTTCTAACGTAACCGGCGGTATTTCCGCATCCTCGTCGTCTAGATTGTCCTCTTCGTTGACGACGGGCTCCTTCTTCGGGAAAGCTAAATTAACTTGTTCGAGTAGTTTAGCTGCCATTAACGTTTGATCTTCGTTGTTGATTAGTCGATCACATATCACCCGCAAAAACTCATTCCTCCAAACCCTTACCAGCTGGGGTATTGTAGTGTAGAACTGTGGTTTTGTATTGCACAGACCTGCAACAATTCTGGACAGATCTCTCATGTTGAATATGTAATGGAATTTGCTGGGTGTCGGAGGCAGTTGATTTATCAGAACGGTGTACAAATTTAACGTCATGTCCATTAACAGCGGGGCTATCTGCACCTCTTCCTCGAAAATTGAAAGATGTCCACTTAACACCGACGTGTAGATATGTTTTAGAGTAGTTACGGAAGGAAATACTAAATTGATGACTGTAAACATGGACATAAACCTAGGATCGACTTCGTTTCGGCCACCTCCTGCTACACCCATCGCGGCAAAGTATGATATGTCTTTTAAAATCTTCCAGTTGAGGTCTTTGCCTCTGTCGTAAAGTCCGCCCCTTTCGAAAAGAAGTTTAAGGAGGGCTATAGGTTGCTGAGTACCGTATTCGTCTACTTGAGGCATGTTCATATCATCTATGAAGCACAGAAGCTTCTTCCCCATCGGGGGTCCATAAATTTCCTTCGTTCGTTTCTCGACTGCAGATTCTAGATTCATCTGCACGTCCATGGAAGACGTCCTAGATGAAAAATTTATGTTTAACAATACAAATATTTCTGGGTCTAGGTTTCGTAAAAAGTCTTGAATTATGGCCGTTTTCGACGTTCCCGTCTCGCCGATCAACACGATGGGTCTTCGTATTTGATTCATTAGCTGAAGCAGGTAAGTAACTCGCACTGTGTCAACTGTAGGTACTAATATCTCGGAAAATCTCTTTTCCCGTTCGTGAATATAGTCTGATACTAACCATCGCCACGCAACCCAAACTCTCTCATTGATATCCAGGAAGTAATCATAAAACGTCGGAAATGCCCCTGGGATGTGTCTAAGATCGCACTTTTTCTCCGGCGTATCGTTCGCCACTAACAAAGACACCTGGTTCTTCATGTACTCGTCAAAATCGGTCCGGCAACGTTCGACTAATGCTGCACCGATTGAATTGTAGATGCAAGTGACAAAGAGCGCATTCAGTAACTCTTCATCCGCCTCGTCTGTTTCTGGATCTCGCTCGTCTTCGGGATTTTGCGGAAAAATCGCATCGAGCATAAAGCACATCTGGGTTATCATATTTAAACCGGTTTGGGGAATCACCGTTTTCAGGGGCGCCACCTGTTTGTTTGCCAGCGTCCCTTCTAAGACGTAAGCCATCAAGTCCGGTATATACTTTTCGAATAGCAACTGGAAAGCTTCCCTTTCCGGTTCAAATTTTCGGCTCCGCACCCATCTATCCCAATACGGCTCATACCCTAAATTCTTGGGATCCACGTACACCATTCCTGCTCTGGAAACCGTCGCAGGCGATGCGTACTGCAGGTCTCCGACTTCAAACAGCAACGCGCAGACAGGCGTTTGCAATAGAATTCTTTCGCCATTCGCCAGAGTCAAGAGTTTGTTATCATCCATGACAGAGTTCATATTTTCTATCCACAGCGCGTCAACGTCGCCGTCGAATAATATGTAGCGCCTCTCTTGCTTGTCCGTCGGCTTATTCATGTCCCTGAAAATATTCGACAACAATCCGTCTGTCCAGTCGCGCGTGACAGGGTCTAGGATGCCGTACAGCTCGATTACCGAACAAGCTTTCGGATTGAGCGTGAAAATTTTCGTTCCTAACCCCATTAAAGTTTGGGCTTTGGCTAGCGTGTTAATAACTACCGTTTTACCTCCACCAGTGGGACCTACCAACATCGTCGAGTGTCTGGTCATCATAGTTTCGTACATTTGCACAACCTTATCCAGTTGTGTCGGTAAGACAATTAACCCGTCAGTATTGAATACGGTCTCCACGGCGGCATTAAACTCTGGATATCCCACCCGGGGGCAATCCATCCCTGGGAACAAATCTTTTATCAATCCCAGGAATAGAGGCACATCGTCGTAGACGAATTTTGGGTAGTTCATGTCTCTTAAGGCTCTCATCAACACCAGTGCCTCTTTAACGTCGGGGGAGGCTCTTTTTAGGACTCCGGCCATACGTAGAACGGAATTTAGGGCTCGTAGACCCCAATCGTAATGAAACTGCTTGGACAGTTGTTCCCTGGCAAGCTTATACAATACCGTCATTTTCTTAGCTAAGACTTTAGCTTCTAGAAAGCCATCGGAGAACAGAGAAATTAAACAAATCATTTCCAAGTCTGGCACAATGCATACTACAGGTCTGAAAAGTGCTTTTACAGACTCAGGTAATTCCGTTCTGCCGGCGTAGCCGGGATTCATGGTGATAAATATACCTACTTTCGAGTCGAGAGCGATTTCCACGCCCTCGAATGTGAACCGTTCCAGTTTCATTACGAGAGCGCTTCGGATGGTTTGTAATTGCGTCGAAATTACAGATAGTACCGAAATATCGATTCTGTTAAACTCATCGAAGCACCCCCAAGCGCCACATTGCGCTAATCCCGCGAGAGTGGTGCCGATAGCTTTAAAATCCATTCCTTCGCCACAATTCGTGACCACACAAAGTAGAGCCATCGCTTTTGCCAGATCTTTTGTAGTTTCAGTTTTTCCGGTACCAGCCGGTCCGGCTGGAGCGCCTCCCATATTCATCGTTAAAGCCTGGGTGATCGTAAGGTAGATTCTATCGGTTAACGGCGTAATCACGAGCCTACCATTCAGTCCCATGTACTCGTAGCCGTACTCAAATGTGCCCGTACACTGGGTTACCCAAAGATTGTCCAAATGGTTGATCCAATAGAACCTCAGCTGGCTCTCCCATTCAAACTCCTGGGAATCGGTTACGCTGTCCCTTACGAAACCCTCCACTATATCTCTGGCGTGCACCTCGATGATAGCGACCGTCCTGAATTTTTGCCTGTCGTTAGAACTTAATTCCGCCCTGACTGTTATAACGATTTCGTCTAGTTGATGATTCAGCTGTTGTAAATACTCCTTCATGGCCCGTTTGTTTCCCTTCTTGAATTTCACGAAAACGTTCTCCACTTCCGCCGTCCACCACACGGAACTACCAGCTAGACAAACCATTCCTAGGTAGTCCAGCATCCATTGCGTTCTAGGTCGTCTTATTTTGCCGTAGTAGAAAATAGCGCTCTTCGTTATGAACCTGTTCGAACGACGCATTTCCTTGAGGATGTCGTTCATCCACTCCTCGACTTTTCCCTCGACAGAAACGACGTTTCGAAACTCCATAACCTCGCCTTCGGCTGAGATCATCGCGTTGGCTATAGTGTGGTCTTGATGGTCTAAGGTGAATCGCAAGGATTTTATGTTGTCGAACATTTTGATCATGTGTTCCTGGACAACGCTAGGATCGCTGCCTCCAAGGATAGATAATAATTCATCTGTTGATATAAAGTAAAATCGGGGAAAACGTCGTCTTTTAGAGTCGAGGTACTCGTTCAAGGATTTCTGACATCTATCTAGACCGTATCCTAGACCCTGGAATTCTTCTAGTCGTCCAGAAGCGGTACAACATTCTAAGACGTTGGGTTTTTTAGCCGTATCCATCATGATTCTTCTGAACGCTTTGTCTATATCATCAAATTTTTTCGCCTCGTCTGGCAGTTGCGATCTTATGTCGCCTCCTACAAAAATCCCCTCTAGATACAACCATTTTCTTTGGACTGACAGCCACTCATCTATCACCTCTCCAATGTTGGCCAAATTTTTCTCCCATTTCTGGACCTGACTAAGGAAGGGCCCCACAAACTGAGACCCGGCCATGCTTTGAAGATCCATAGAATTATCGTCTAAAATTTGCATAATTTCTTCGGTAGCACCAATGATGAAACCGCGGTCCTCAGATCCTTTCATATGTTTGAAGAGCGTGAAGGATATCGTACCCCACGCCTCGGCTATCTGTTTAACTCCCTTTTCTATGCTCAATTCCTTTATGGCATTGTTAATGATCTCTTCAGCGATATCTTGGTACCGATACAATTTCATAGCAAACATATTGTCAAGGGTGAACCTATCCGGGGACATGTCAAATTCAATGCCGGTTTTTGTCATGAGTTGCTTCCAGTGGCGCTCTCTAAGGGCTTCGTTCTTTAATGCTACCATTAGCGGCACAACGTTTCGAAAATCCTTCATATTTAACTCGAGCATTAAACCGATGGAGTTAGTTCTCGTGTCCTTCGGTAATTTCCTGAAGTCTTTGAGGAAACCATCGATTCCATCTACCAAAGCTTGTGGGTTCAAGTTTGCCCACAACGTTTTGCCCCACACTTCACGCGCATGCTTCAAGGATTTATAAAGTTTATACAGCACCTCCAGTTCCTCAAAATTGGTCTTGGCATTTAGGTAGTCCGAATAGTCCGCCAATGGAATATCGAATAGCATTTCAGCGCTTACCAAGTCCAAGCGGCGTTCTTCCAATTTCTGAAATTGTGACCTGTAATCATCCATCAGGGTTACGCCGGCGTCCAGGTCTTCCCCAACAGTTCCAGGTCCCTCACTTTCGTATTTCTTGACAAAGTCGGCGAGTATAGTGCAGAATTCGCGAATTTCAGTAAACGTCATATTGGCGAACCTATCGGTCGTAGATTCCAGAGTTTGCTCTCTATAAAGGGCCGACATGAAAAGTTCCTTCCATTCTTTTTCTAACAAATAAGCCAATTCCTCGTGTTCCGGCGGGAAATATATCTCGTGTTGACGTAAAATTGCGTAAATCTGTTGATAGCGTAAATAATCTAATTCGGAAGATATATTACCCTTCTGGATAGTAGAAATGGCTTGCTTTATTGCTTTAAATCTGGCTAAGCCTTTTATATTCTGCTTAACCAAAACCCTGAGCTGATCGATGGTCTCTTTAAATTCGTCCATTTTCGCTTTGGTTGAACTGTCTATTAAATTCCCGAGTGTGTTCTTCCACTCTCTACAATGAAACTCTATGGTATCCAACAGTGGTCTTAGGTTCAATCGAATGCTCCCCGTGTCTATGTAGTTGCCGAATACCCTTATGTTTTCAACGATATCGTTATAAAACATAAATTTCTCGTCGTAAGACGAGAGCAAAGAATATTTTGCTAGGAATTTTTCGCAAGTAGAGACCTTCTCATAAGTCCACAACATTTTATAGCACTTCCATTTCTGTAGCACTTTATTGACGTTGACTATTGCCTTTTGGGCGCTCTCGGAAACCTTAAGGAATATCTCGCACACGTCATGTACTTTTACCACTTCCTCGAAAAATGTATACGACATTTCTTCGGAGTGAGGTATTACCGGCTTCCACAACAGGCAAGACTCGTTCATCCACCTAGGGAATGCCTTTAATCTCTCTATAAAATCCTTAGAATTCCTTATAATTATATTATAAATTTCAGAAGTGGTCGGCCTCAGAAGAACCTCTGGTGTTACAACTACCGCGTCGACTTGAAAAAGCACTTCCTTGCCTTCTAATTTAGCATTGAACATTTCCAAGTTCTTTACTGTCATTGTTATGAGAGCTCTATAGATGTCGCCCTCCCAAAACGAATAGTAAGGCACCATCGCGGGAGCTTTTCCTGTGTTTGTCTTGAGGATCATAGCTTCCACCTTTATGAGGACAGGACCCACAGCTTCGTACATTTTCATTATCTTTGATACATCTTCTGTTCGAATGTCGTTCATGACGGCGAAAAAATCTTTACAACTCAACCTCTCCGGATTTTCTTGTATGCTCACATAGCTGAACAGATTTGTGGCAGCCAACATGCGCATTCTTCTACGCATGTTTTTTTCAATACGTTCAAGCTGATTGTACACAGCTCTTAGATTATTGATGAGAACCGAACATTCTTCGGCGTAATCGCATATTCCAAGCGAGGACCATTTGATCCTCGACAGGCCAGGCTGAATATGCAATTCCACGTGTCTCACGATGTATTTCAAAAGGTGCAACTGAAAACAAAATTTACCACTATAACTAAGAAACTTGTTTTTGTAAATATTTTATGCCAGAGACTCTGTGTAGCTGTACTTTTATTTTTATAAAAATAAAGCATCAATGGTTTTAGGTTGAAATAGAAATTTACAGGGTATTTAAATTTTCTTTTAATAAAGGTTTAAAATTAGTTTCTTCCAATAAACAATTGAATTACACAAAATGCACTGAGAGAAATTTCTACTAACCATAAATAAAAATCTACTAACCCCTAAAAAAATATATCTGCATTAAATAAGCTGCAAATGGGTCGCGTTATTACCACAGCAAGAATGATCTTGCTAAAGTACTTTACTAACCCTTAAATAGGAGATTTGCAAGTATTTTTATTGCAAATAAATTTTGCTAGTATTTGATTACCAGTCGACGTTCATCTTACTACCAACCAGTATATGATTTTAAAATAAAGTAAAAATTCGAAAGTAAAAACTTACTCCCGAATATGTGCATACTAATTAAGGTCCCTTACTGCAAGAAGTCATTTATTAACTTCTGGTAGAAATGTAAGAAATGATGTTTAGGTGCAGTTCAAGTATATTTGTTGCTATATAGGACAAATAAATGGCGATTTAACACTACAAAAGTAAAAAGTGTCTTAGTAAAACGATTTTTCTTGTACTAAATTGATAATATAATCTTAAAAATATATGAAGAAGTTCTAGTTAATGGAATTTGGCAGTAAAATCGTTTAAACTCATATGCTATTTATTATTTGACTATTAAAAAAATATGTGTCCTGGAATGTTTTCCCCTTTTTGGGTAAATAAAATTCAGTTATTAAAAAAGATATTTACACTCGCTATTTTTTTTTATTTAAATTCATAATGTAGGGAACTTTATGTATGAAAAATAACATCGTCAAGTGTCTTCCTTTACACCAGTATACTTCCTCAAAGAGCGACATAAAATTTGCGATAATGCTGATTCGATTCTCTGGATTTCCTCGTGTATTCTGGCCTTTAACTGAAGCAAAGTCCTATGAGCATCAGTGTACATCTTAGATTTCAAATAACTCCATAAGATCCATCCAATAGCTCTAAGTAAAATCCATCGGCGTTAAATCAGGACTTCTGGGTGGCCAATTAATGCCCGCCGCTTAGAAATCACTATTCATAAGTTCTGGTATCAAAAAATTTTCTAGCATATCTCTATATTAAAGAAAAGTAACAGCGAGTGTATTTTCAATAAATTAAGGATCAATTATGCCGCCCATGCCGTTAATTTGGAAGAATGTAAAGGATTTCGATGTTTCTCTCGTTGTTTCATCATTAATGGTAGTGCCTTCTCTTCCAAGTTTAACGACCCACGATTTGATAAATTTTGCTGAAGAAGCTTAATTAATGTCGTAAAGGAGGTAATGCGCTCGATACAGGCGACCAACTATTATGAGAGAACGATGGTTCTCGTAAAAACTTGACACACTTGGCATGTTGCTCACTATTGAAACAATCTATTGCAACTGAATTTCCAACGCGTGGTGTCTAACAAAAACATGCGCACGTACATTTACCACCACGTCTTTCCGATATCTTCAACAAAAAAATGAGGAAAACATTTCAGACCACCTTGTATAACAATATTGTCACAATACCGTCTACAGGCTGTATATCGACGATAAGAAATTCCTCTCAAATAGACTCGCTTACCTGTGCCTCACTAAATTTAGCAACAAGTGCATTGTAGTCGTTAACCATTGTCTGAATTACGTTCACGCTTTTCTGAAGTTTCTCCTTCCTGAACGCCACCATTCGAATGCTCTCCGGTAAATGAAACGTCAAAGTTTCAAGAATATCGGCGCTCTTAAAACAACTCCACAAGTTGTCGTCGAAATTCAGGTTAAACTGTAGGCCCAACTCGATGGTAACGTTGTCCCCGACGGTTTCGTGCCACGTCGGCTTCTTCTGCGAAACGGACTGATCGGGAGAATTGGTGGTTCGATTTCCTGTACTCTTTGAGGATGGCTTTGTTGTTTTCCCACCTGTATAAAAAAATCTGTATACGACAGCGTTAAATAAAAACAATCGATTCAAACTCCTAATAGTTTTCCTATTTTTTATTAATATTAGTAATTTTAAGGCATTTGTTTCGAATTTTTGTGAAGTTGGAAGAGACGCTTAAGACAAGTAATGTGTAATAATAATAAGTAATAAGAACAAGACAACTTCCGAAATGTTTTAGGACTAAATTATTGTCTTATTAGTAGGTTAGGAAATTCAATTTATTTAAACAAGTATTTATAATCACTATCACTATCAACCTCAGAAGTTCAGAGAATTTCAGGATTTATGTCCTTAAAACGACTTCTGCGTCCTGAAAATTATTCACCTTTAGCTTTTTCTACATTCCTGAAAATAAGAAAAAGTCGCAGGGCGCTAGGTCGGGCGAGTAAGGGGGATGGAAAACCGTTGCCATGCCGCTTTTTGTTAAAAACGGCATGACAAGGCACCTTGTATACCTTATATATCAGAGGTGGCTAAAGCGTAGACATTGCTTATTATTAGTAACTATTTTAGTCGCCCGCCTGTTAATTAAATATGCAAGTTATTTCTTGCGAGATTAAGTACGAAGTCGAAAACAGCCACCATGGCCTCATTCAAGGTAGCCGAAATTGTATTAAAATATAAGAAGCTCTTTGAAGACGGCGAAATGTGGAAGAAGAGTTTTATTAAAGCAAGAGAATTATTGCTTCAAAAATTTAACTGTAAATCTGAAATAATTGCTTCGATTAAAGAAATGTCGCTGTCTAGAAACACCGTTATGCGTAGAACAGAAGCGATGAGTAAAAATTTAGAAGAGATTGTGAAAAAAAATATTAATGAATGCAGGTTCATATCCTTACAATTCGACAAGTCGACGGAAGTCACTGATACCGCATAGCTTTGTTTATTTATTCGAATGTGTTTCCAAGATGTGTCTGTTAGAGAAGAACTGCTAACAATTTTACCGATGAAGGGATAAACAAGAGGTTTAGATATAAATAATTCGTTTACGTTTTTTATCACTAAGACATAATTTCCAATACATAAACTGGTATCGACTGGTACGACTGATAGAGTTCCTTCTATGGTTGGAAATCGTAATGGATTTATAACTCTATGTAAAAGTGATGATAATATTCCAAGTTTTACCAACCACTATTGCATCATCGATCAGCAGGTATTGTGCTCAAAAGTATTAAATTTAGATAATGTGATGAATTTTGCATTTAAAATAGTTAATTCTATTCGTGAAAGCAGTTTGCAAAGACGCAGATTCAGTATATATATATATATATATATATATATATATATATATATATATATATATATATATATATATATATATATATATATATATATATATATATATATATATATATCAAATTAAAGGAATTTTTGGATGTGGACAAATACTAATTGAGAATGAAATCCTTAACTCAAAATACGATATATATTTTTGAAATCAAAGGCCTCATCTCAAAACAGTTATTGAAATTTACTTTGTGAAAAAGAATATCCATGTTTATGGAGATGTGCAGCATGTTTAAGAACCTTTTTCGGTTCTACTTGCCTCTGCGAAACAACATGTTCTACCCTGAATGCAATCAAAACAAAACATCACTCCCGTTTGAAAGATGACCATTTGGCAGCATATTTATGAATAGCTATAAGTATATATGAACCACAATATGAAAAGCTCGCCGAAAATATGCAATGTCATGTCTCCATCGCGTTCTCTGATACAAAGTAAAAAATAATTGTTAATATGTATTTACACTAACATTGTTCGCATTAATAATAAGAAAATAAAAGAACATATTGTTTTATTTATAAACTAATTAGTTTGCGAGAAAAATCATTATTTTCTCTTATTAAAATATCTTGATATTGAATATGTATTAGTATTATTTATGTTTATCTTAAATTTAAACTTATTTTTGGCTTTAAATTACTACTTTTCTTATGATCACCTAACACATACGATGTTGGTAGGCCGCAGCCTATAATTTAAAAAATAGATCGCCCGTAGTAATCAAAAGTTTGGTCACCCCTGTTATATAATACATTTTTAAAAATACGATAATAGTATTTAATACGGTTAAAAATGAAAAAATTCACTCACACATTTACACTGAATACCGTAAAACTAAGCAATGGAGGATAAAATACTTGAAAAAAAAAAAATAGAAATTCACATACTTTTCGTTGCCTGACTGGTCGCTTTAGATAAGCTAGAGGAGAGGTCCTTTACTGGCGACTGGCCAGTTCTCCGCTTTCCACCTTTATCCGACTCTGGATTAATACTAGTGAGTTTCAGTATCTCCATCTGCATGGCTTCCTCCATGGGGGTCACAAATAGTTCTAACCATTCCTCAAACTTGTTTTGCTCGTAAGCTTTGAGTTCTTTAGCGAGAGTCAGATACGCTTTAAATGCGTCGTCTTTCAGAGGAGAGTCCATAATTTCAGGTACTTGTTGGAACTTCAGGATCGGACGTTTCAGGTAACAGAAGAGGAGTCGCGCCCAGTATATCGCTCCCCCGTGTGGAGGCGTGTTCTTGGGCAGGATTGGATGTCTCTTGTTTCTCTATTTTAAATAAGAAATGAGATATGTGCAGTGTCATTCAAGAAGCCTGCATAATATAGGATTTTTGTTTATTTGTTGAAAAAATTGATGAAAAATCAAAAGAGGGCAAAACTTATATTGTAGTGTTTGTCTAAATATTAATAATAATACACTTCCGTTGCATCACTTCTAGTACATATCAAATTTGATTCAAATCTTTTTTAAGGTTCTTGCAAAACATTTTTGCAAGAAAACTTCAAAATGCTAATACTTGTGGGTCTTTTCAAATAGTTTACTGTGTGGATTGATTTTTACTTACCATAAAAGTATCCTCCACTATCAATATTTCTTTCATGTACTGATCTAGTATCACGTCGAACTTCAACATTAGCCTGTCTTGAATTAATTGGCGCGTTTCCATATGCTTGAATTTCAAAAGCATTTCTAATGCACTTTCTGACGTCCTACATATGGAAAATATAAAAAAAGGCACCCAATAGAGAGGAAGAGGATATTCGTGTCAAAAGCAGGTAAAACCAGGAGACCAGTTAACTCCAAAAGATTACACGTTTCACGACGCGCGTTTCGCTAACCAAGTTAACGCCATCAGTTTTCATCATCTGATGATGTCAACTCGGTTGGCGAAACGTGTGTCGGAAACTGGTCTCCTGTATTTGTTGCTGCATCGAACGTTCTAGTCCCCTTCTCAGGATCAAAAGCAAATGTTAACTTGTGCCAAATTCATTTATGGTCATTACAGTAATTAAAAAAAAACAATTAACTGCCTGAATATTTTAATGTATCTAAGAATTATGAGACATGTGATAAACCATATGAAGCGGCTCTGTGAAGTATTTTATGAAGTATTTTCTTTATTGTTAATCAAAATCTGTATAAAGATTTCACATGACCCAGTCTAAAAAATGTTACGTTTCCATTAAGACCAAACTTTATGAAGTTGTCACCAATTTCGTATTTTAAAAGGAATTTTATATTTTTTTATTGTATTTTTAAACTTTTTATTGCTTTCTGATATATCAGAAAGATTCCAGATACTTAAATTTGTCAGAAAATATTGACATTTGTATAATCATTTTTAAAATTCTATATCTTGTCAAATTTTAACCCAGTAATTGTTCCAATTATATCAGTTATAATTCGGATTTAGAGCATTCCGAAAATGTTGTTAGTCGATCGGCCACATACAGGGTCCTCATAATTTAACAGCCAATATGTCAAATTTTAAACTAGTAAAAGCTATTATTAAAAAAAAAAAAATGTGTATTCGTGAATTACTGAACACCCAATTAAAATCTGCACTGATTAATAACAGGCCCCTATGCCCCACGTAAACAATTCCAAAGTTATAGTTTTTTTATGCAGAAAACAGAACTTCAGATAGATGTTATATAGGCGTGTCATAAACTCTATTTTTGCTTTCAATTTTTTGGGTAAAAGGACTTATTTATATATGCATCTAAACATATTACATACATACATAGATATATACCTTTCTATATCTCTACATATACTCATATATATTAATACTTTTCCTTTTTTTTTCTTTCCTGAATCACTGCTTTTTAAAACCAAAAAAATTATTAATTAAATTAATAACAAATATATCTCATGTCGGGATGGTAATGTTTCTTTGCCCTTTCTGATATACAGGATTTTAAGATAGTTTTTTACATAACTTATATAATAAAGAATACCAAAAAAAATCCCTACGAAATAAAAATTATTGTAATATAAAGGCATATATTGTGTATGTCATTTGAATTATGCCATTCATTTATTTCATCAGAATAGTAACAGAGTCTTACCATCGATTAAATTAATCTCAGATTAAGCAGCAGTTTCACAATATCAGGGTGGCCATTTTAAAAAGTATAGAATTAAAAATGTCTTAAAATATCTTAAAAATTTAAATTTTCAGTATTAACATATTAACAAAAGTTACTCAGAAAAGTATGAGAATTCAACAATGTAAAAATTTAACATATCCATAACCAAAAATCATTCATGATCGAAATAACCCATACCAAATTTCAAAATTTAATCTTTATGGGAATATGAAAACGTCTTAATGGACGGGTTACGTGTAAGACCCTGTATACTTTAATAAGGTGATTTGATATTGACCTTATCATCTTGAAGCTCTGATCGATGAAATTAACCCCTTCCAGATCCAATTTTCGCACCTCTTTGTGAAATGCATCCATTATGGCATCCCAGTTTTCCTTGTAGCTCTCATCGAAAATGTCAAAATCGGTATTTTCAATTGGGATAACGAGTCTATCCACCCGCTTCGAAACGTTATCTATACTTTGTGGATCACTGACAATGCTCCTCAATTCGGCACCAAAGATATTTTTAAAATGATATATAATCTGAAAGAAAATTTAGATATACCTAATTATTATTAGATTTATGAACATAAGGCAGCATAACATTAGTACGGGATTGGGTAGCCAAAATGGCGTACTCACTAGGATTTCCAGATGAACACGGAAACATAAAACACTCTATTAGGGATATATACTATCCGATATTGGCTGACGGAGCAAGAAAAGACGAAGTAGCCGAAGACAAAGATATCTTCCAGTGTGTAAAAACCATAAAAAATTACATGTGGAAAGAAAAATTGACAAAACTGGCCATTCCGGAAATTGAAAGATTAACAGGGCTCATGATGGACAGAATCATGGACTTTCTGTTCTCGGATACTGAAATACAGATCGTAGTATATAAAGCCAGCGCTCAAGAAAAACTTACACAGCCCATAGGAACCATCTACAAAGACCAGAAGGAACACCCAGACAACACCTATTAATCCAGTTGAAAGGAGGAAGAGAGAGAGAGAGAGACAAGCGCAGCTAATCAAAATGGAGAACAAAACCTAGGCAGACTTGTTGAAAATAATGAAGCAGATGGTAAATCCAAGCCAAATTGAAATAGACATCCAAGACATAAGGAAAACAAAAAATGGAGAACTGCTAATCACGGTGAAAAACGGTGCCGACAAAATGGGAGTACTGAAGAGGGAAATTAAAGAAAAAATCCCAGAAGTGATAACCTCCATTCTGATAAACAAGAAGGTACTACATGTAAAGGACTACATGTAAGGTCTGGAGAGAAAGAAAGAAATGAGATGATTCATGTGCTGGCTCAATGTAAAGGCCCCGACAGGGAGCGTCACTGTCTGAAATGATGTCAGCAAGGACACAGGGCAGCACAGTGTAAAATAATTCGTACTGCATAAACTGCAACACAGGGGGGCACCAAACAGCAGACTGGAGATGCCCATCAAAAACAATATAAAGCTGCTACAAATAAACACCTTCAGAAGTCGTCCTGCCCACGATATGGCCTTGGCAGTCGCAATTGAGATTGGAGCAGGGATTATTCTCATGAGCGAACCTAACAAGAAATACATTTAATAAATAAAAGCAGAAAGTAGATGGACAGCCTCTGACACTGAAGTAATGCGAGAGCGGATTCCGGCGTGAGAAGCGAGACGAAGGGGAGTGGTTTTAGTCGGTAAGAATCCGACACTCCCGACTCGGGATCTTATGTAAGATTTCCACTCCTTCTCATAAAAAAGTACTGGATTGAGAAAATCATTAAATATACAGTGAGGTATAAATATGAAAGACTAGCTAGATTTGACAATGTTCATTATTTTGTTTTCAAGTTTTAAATACTTTTAGAGAGATGATTTGACACAATAATCTTAATCGATTATTATTCAAAACTTTGAGTATGAAGTCAATAACAATTTTGTTCAGTTTTGCGTATCTGAATGATACCACATAATTGTGTTATGTGAAGCTGGTATGCCATTCAGGAAAATTGTTTATCAGGTAAATAAGAATGAATCAGCTGTGATGAGCTGTCTGGTGTCACATGGCGGAAGACAACATGAAATTCTAGAAGTGGTGGACATCAAACATGTCCGCCAAAGATAACCCTGTTAGATTACCGAGAGAGCAATAACAATCTGAATAGAATATCGACAAATAAGGTATTTTTGGTTATTTTCGTTCCAAGCACATTATGTCTTCACTTACTGTCCATGTAGGCTTTTGGAACGTTTCCCAAGAGACCTTTCTTCCGAGACAACCAGGTTTACCCGACCTACGGCAAATCGAACATGTATGGGATATTGTAGGGAGAACCCACCCTCTACAAATTCTAGAGGTGCTTCGGTATTAGGTGCTTTGGCTTACTCTGACGAATTAACTAGTAGTATACCCCATAGAAGAGGTCCTTATCACTGATTTTTACTCAGTGGTTCTCTTCTGAAGCGTTTTAAGGGGTAATATCACTGTAATAAGCTAAAGAAGAAAGTTTTTTTTGGCAATTTTTTTATGGAAGAAAAGATAATAAGATATTAATATTTAAGGAAGTTATTAGGCATATATTTAAGTATAATATGAAAAACTATTATCACAAAATATTTTAAAATGGCGACACTGAAGCCATTCTTGTGAAACATGTCGAATTTAAGGTGCTCTGGGGTACGCAGTGTAACTAGTGCAAATTTAAATCTGGACAAAAAATTCACTTAATCTGCATGTTTATAGCTAGTGAAATATTGATAATCACACAAAAATATTGAGTTTTGTGTGATTAGCGAGTATCTAAATAAAAAACGTCAAATTTTCGACAAAAAAGGGTAACGTATCGAAAATTCCGTACGTATTTCACTTCAAAATGTGTTATGATACTGTTAATATTATTGATATTGTTAATATTGATAAAAATTCGCATGGAAAGAATAAAAATTGTTGGAGTTATGCTGCGTGCCGTTTTGAAAAATCATGTTTCGAGAAAAACGCGTTTAATGTTTTGAAATGTGTATAGAAATGAAAAAATGAAAAATCCGACTGTTTAATTAAATGTTTACCATTATACCAGGACCATAAAGCTGCCCTATATTTAAATATTCTTCCTCATTCTCTTTCTATGTTAGACCGTGCCTCTTTCACTGTATCTGTTAAAGACATCTTGATGTGATCCACTTAGCATCGGCTTCTAGACAAAAATTGTATGATTGGATGTCAAAGTCCATCTCCAAAACTTTCATAATTCGAAGAATATTAGTCAGACCATCATTAAAAGTGCACACAGCAATATCAGTCTCTATATTCAAGACTTTTTTGCCACTTGAATAAGATTTTGAGGCCAATTTCCAAACATTAGTATTGAAACTTTCATTGCTATTTTGCGTGTAGCCTCCCAAGCAACGGTTTAGCAACATGTCTTGGCTCAGGTCCTCATAAATCGAAACTTCCTTAGGAAGCGGCGGTTTATGATGGAAAGTGTCCCAGGAATCCGCTGCTTGCGCCTTCTTCTAGTCACACCAAGACTCTGAGCACTTCTCGTATTGCGGACTTTTTTCGGTTGATAACTTATGAAATAAAATCCTCCAGATTTAATTTTTCATATTTTCCAAGGGGCGATAGCTATTTTGAAGCCTAAGCCTCAAGGACTTATTTCATGAAACGTGATGTCTGAATCGCACGTTTTACACTTCACGTCTTGCGAAATAACAGAGAAAACCGCAAAAAATTTATAATTCTATTGCCGATTTCATAATTGATATCTAAATCTTCATCAGAAACTTTTAGTTCCTTGGCAGAACCACCGACTCCTTTCGAATCGCTCTCAGCCTCAAATCGATTCAACGGTTGTCTTGACGACGTATTGTTAGGACGCCGCGTTGGATACGATTATTTTGTACCTTTCCTATACTGGTACACTTTTGTGTCACTCATTGTAACTTATAACCACTCTGATTACAATTAGAAATAAACTGTTAAAAATTAACACTACACACAATAACCGTGATTTCAAGCGAAGAAATTGTCTTTTTTGTACATGTAGTGGCGTTATAGTAACATAGTTTTCTCTGTAAACGCTTCTGACTAAACATAAACATTTTTTAACACGACATCTGTTGTGTATTAGAGAAGTTAGAAATCATAAGGTAAAACATTAGGCTATACCTAGACTGTACCTTCCCAGCAGGCAGTGGCGGTTCGTGATGAAATGAAACAGGTGTTCTGCACAGGGCCGATCCTAGGGTATTGGCCGCCCGTGTGCAAATTTCAAACGTATCCAAACTATTGGCGCCGAAAATTTTGAAAATTTTCAAGGTCACGCGTTTTACTGATACTTCAGAATTTTTATGTAAAATCCGTTTATACAAAAATATAGACTTTCACAAGAAACATTTTTGGAATTTAATACATTTTTGAACAACATTCATGTTTGCCGTCATATTCTTTGATTAAGAGAAACGGCTTGTAAGGTGAATTTTCTACTAGAGGGTCTATAACACTTAAAATATTTTCCGAAAGAGTTTCAGCGTCACATTTTGTAGGTTTCAGGTATGTCCAAAAACGTTCAATCGGTTCACCATCGAGAATATATCTTAAAACTACCACTAGCTGAGTTTTTGCAGATACATCGGTTGTTTCGTCTGCCATAACTGCCAAAAATGAAGGTTTGTTAATTTCTTGAATTATTTCTTCATGACATACTTTTAATATACAGTCTAAAAGATCATTTTGTATTTCTTTAGAGGTTCCTTTAAATACTGAAGCATCTTGTAGATGCTCGCTTAAAGTTACATCAAGCTCAGCAGAAAAATTTATCAAACCACGAAATATCCCCGGGTTTTGAGAGTTTTCAGCTTCGTCATGTCCCCGCAGCGCCAGTTCAAAGGCCCCACAAAACTTTATGCAGTTTATAATTTTTGACAAAACTTATCTCTTTTTTGTCACATTATCATTATGGTTTTGCACATTTATCCAATAAGCTGAATCTAGCTGCGCTTTAGTATTAATTGTTCCTAATAAAGCTAGTTCCATTGTATTATGTAGATGGCTTTTGGAGTTGTCGTGCTTTTTTATTTTTTCAGTTAAGTGCACCAAATCTGTCACCCCTACCTCCGTCCATGCTTTATCACCGCCAAAAAGTAAACAAGGAAGACAAAATAACGCATTTGTTTGTTGCACCCACAAATCCAATTGTTCTTCGAATAAATGTCTCTATTAAATTGACGTTTATATGCTTTTCCGCGGCTAACACCTGCAGTCTCAATAACAATATCGAGCAATGGCCTACCATTGTTTTTTAAATCAATTTTTTCTTCATAAGAGTATTTAAAAAATCGCTTCACATGAACTAAATTATAAACTAAATCCATTGTCACTATCACAGTATATAAATATTAATAATTAGTACAATAAATCACTACACAAATTCACAAAACAGTATTTAAAATCTCAAATTAACACGAAATACGAAATAGGTACGATTTACGCCAGCCAACTGTACGAGGAGTAGGAAGGAGTAAACATTCACTGATGTTGCCTTAGATAGAAAAAATACAGCTCACTGACCGTGTAAATTCGCGCATTTACGAGCGCCAAGTGTGGATTGTCGCGGGAGTTGAGGGGGAAGACGGGTGTGCCGAGCCGTGCTGAGAACTACCTCGTGTGGCCCAGTTCCATGTACCGCGACGCGCTCGCGTAGAGACCCAGATAATTCATCTGGTCTACTACTCAATAGAGGACGGCGGGCAGAATGCGACTTTAACGCAATAATTTGGTTAGCTGCACCAACTAACCAAATTATTTTATTAATAAATTTTAGTAATTATTATGTCGCGAAAATATACAAATATCTATTTTTTTTTGGCAGTTCTGCAGCTCTGCAGCACCAGCTGCCCCTGCCAGCAGGTATTTATTTGACGCAGGTGTCGTTTTGGAGTAGTCCAACGCGCTTAGGGAAAAGCGCGAAACTTTAAGAAAAAAATTTCTGCCCATATTTTAAAAGGTTCAAAGAATTTTTAAGCTAATCGATTTTTTGAAAAATTTACAGTGGTGTTACCCCTTAACTTAAATAGTAATCATATACGTCTTGTTAGTAAATCAAGATATTAATAAAATATCGACCGAATTAAACCATGTCCACTGGGCGTTGAAATTTCTGTCACTATACAACGATAAAAGCATTATTTTACTTACTGTAGCAACTTCGTGCAAATCGTCACACACTGATGCCATATAATTTGAAGCGGAGAACAGCACTTTCTTATCAAATTCCCAACGCTGACCTTTCCCAGAATCCTCAATTCTTTGCCGAGTTTCCATATAAGATGATTTCCACAGCTGCAACATTTCGCTGGCATCCGCTGTTAACTTTTGTACTTCCGTAATAGGTTTCCTACCAGACATTACGCTTAATCCATTTGTAATAATATTTATGTTATTACTAACCTGAATAGAACATCATTATCAAGATTTACCCGTACTCGGTTCAGTAAACACCAAAGGATTTTTTCCATAAAAGGCACCATCACCTCGTCCGTATTGTAATGTCTCGATAGCACCCATATCAAACGAAGCCCCCGCATAATAAGGGGAATACATTCTATTATCTTCTTGAACTCTGTACTGTAGGTTACGGTCTAAGAAAGGAGAACATTTTGAATATCAAATATGAAAATAGACTCAAGAATTTCATAAGGATTTTATAAAAACTTCATTTCTATTTTTTGTGGGTTTGCAGACTATACTAGAGGGCCTTTCAATAAGGACGCTCGATTTTTAAACGTAAATAAAACAAGTTGTGTGCGAGATATTCACTCAATTTTCTTTTTATTTGTAATATAACGTCGTTCAAATGCACGCCGCGGCTTTGCTTGGTCGCATGTATTCGGAAGGTAAAATTTTCGATGACTTTGTCGCATAAATCTGGCTGAATTTGCTGGATGGTGTTCGTTATATTGACTTTGAGGGGATCAATTTTTTGCGGTTTATTCGCATAGACCTGCGATTTAAGAAGCCCTACAGAAAGAAGCCTAAAGGCATTAAATTGCACGACTTCGGTGGCCACTTCAGATCGCCGCTGCGCGAGATAACCATCTCCTCAAAGCGCTTATGCAGAATGTCCAATGTGGCATGCGCAATACGCAATTTTTTTACCTTGTTTTTCAATAAACATTTTCGTAAAAAAATCTACTATAAGAGATGATAAAAGCATTATTAAAGTGCTCCATCAGTGGTGTTACGCTCGAGTAATTCAGTGGCAGCCGATATGCCGTTACGCTGAGAAGCTTGTTGGCCTTTAAGAAATCTCTATCTATAAAACATATAAACAGTGCAATACATAAATAAAAAAAAGTGGCCAAATACCTTATAACGAATTTAACTTCGATTTAATTTTTATGCTACATTAATGTAATGTGCCAATATTTATATTGAATAAAAAGTTATTTCCGCAGTTTTAAAACAAATGTAATCCTACATGGCAATCAGCCAGCCGCGTTGCAAAAACACTTCCGAAAGCTGCACTGGATGGAGACTTGAAAATGATATACAATCCTAAAAAATATTTTGTGGCCAATGTTAGAGATGTTTCAAAACCTTATGAGCTTTGACCTGCATATGCGCAGAAACATAATTACAGCCGGTGTGTCGATTCTACGTCCTAAAAACATTAGCCGTGTTGTCACCACAGTATCTCGAGCTCTCGTTGTAAACAGATATCTGATCCAATTACGTTTTATTTTTTTCTTTGAGTTGTTTGTTGAGCGCCGGGTGTAGATTTAGAACATTATCGTTACTATACCGAAAAAGAGAGGAGCCGACAAATGCGAGAACTTTAGAACGATTAGCCTAACCTCCCATGCGTCAAAAATCTTAACCAGAATAGTGCAGAAGAGGATGGAAAATAGAGCGGAGGAAATACTAGGAGAAGACCAATTCGGGCTTAGGCGAAATAGGGAACTCGCGAAGCTATTCTGGCGCTAAGAGTAATGTTAGAGAAAACAATAGAAAAAGGATAGAACGCTTATATAGGATTTGTAGATTTAGAAAAAGCTTTTGATAACGTAAGATGGGAAAAAATGTTCGAGATACTAAAGAGCGCGGGAATGAAGTATAGAGATAGGAGAGTAGTACACAATCTATACATAGAGCAAACTGCTGTTATAGAAGTAGAAGGGGAAGAAAGGGAAGTAGGTATTAGGAAAGGAGTAAGACAAGGATGTACCACTAATTTTTAATCTGTACATCGAAGAGGCGATTAATGTGGTAAAAGATAGAGTGGATTTCGGGATTAAAGTACAGGGACAGAAACTAAAAATGCTGAGATTCGCGGATGATATAGCAGTATTAGCATCTAGTAAGGAGGAATTAGAATCGGCGTTGAACGAAATGGAGGCAGTGTTGACAGAGGAATACGGAATGAGGGTGAATAAAAACAAAACTAAAGTGTTAGTGTGCAGAGGGCGCGAGAGCAAAGCAAAAACGAAAGTACAAATTAATAATGAAAGATTGGAGGAAGTTAAAGACTTCACTTATTTAGGAAGTAAAATAAATTGGGATGGAAGAAGCGATAAAGATATAAAACAAAGAATAGCGCAGGGTCGAGTAGCTTTTAACAAAGAGAAAGCACTTTTATGCTCGGCACTTTTATGTTTAAAACGTATGTATGGAGCACGGCGCTATACGGTTGCGAAACCTGGACGGTAGGGGAAGCAAATAGGAAGAAATTAGAAGCTTTTGAGATGTGGTGTTACCGAAGAATGATGAAAATACCGTGGATTGATAGGGTTAGAAACGAAGAAGTATTAGAGAAAGTCGGCGAGAAAAGAAGTATGTGGAAAAACATAAAGAAGAGAAGAGATAGAATGGTGGGCCACTTGCTGAGACATGGGGGAATAGTCCGCGATATTTTGGAGGCAGAAATAGGAGTGAAGAAAGGCAGAGGTAGGCCTAGATTAGACTACTGCTCACAAATAGTAAGGGATGTAGGTTGTAGCACAATTAGCGAAATGCGTAGGTTAGCACAAAATAGGAGAAGCTGGAGGTTAGCGTCCAACCAGTCTTAGGACTGATGACCTCATGATGATGATTGTTTGTTGCATTTTAAATACATTTAAAATATTTTACATTATACAGTGTTATTATACACAGTGATTATATACAGTGATATATAATCGGCATAACTAAAACATATAAGTGAATTATTTTGTGAAATTTATGTATATGTATAGTATAAGTGCTAAGGTCGTGAGCCGAACCAATATTTTCACAATAGACTTTCATAGTAGAATAATGGGGATAGCCCCGCCTCTCGCGCTTTTCGCGGCTCATGAGGTTCTGAAACATCTCTACTGTACGTACACTTGATCCACTTCGTCGTCATCCGCGTCCTTACTAGCCAGTAAAAAAGATTTAAAAAAGGCACTAGCAAAGCAATTTAGCATCTGATATTAATTAAATTGCAAAAAGTTTTACTTTCAACACATCATGTGTTACTATTTCATAGTGATAGCGCCGCAGTTATGCTTTCTAGGCGCCGTTCCCTCAGAAATGTGTGTCTGAACAAACTGAAAGGTCTTTTTCTTTATATAAAAATATACTTTCATCGCACCAGACATCGCTCACACAAACGAATTTAAAGACATATCCAATGTTGCAGATGTTTAGCTGAGCCAATACGGATATTTATTGCCAACTGGATAAGTATAAATGAAGTATTGATAACTCATATATAATTCTGATTATTATTAAATATGAAGGAAATGATTTTAAAATAAACATGATACCAATAAGCCTTTAATTATGACAGAAGTGGCAACTACACTAGTCAGGGATGGATACTGTATCAATAAGATACTGTTAACTCTCACTTAAGGCTTTGCCTGTTAATTTACTAACCTTCAAATGTCTTTTAATCGTCGACAAAAATTTTACGTTATCCTTGGCAACACTATAATGCCTTTTCAAGTCGACCTCATAATGAATGAAGCCGTCGAGCACGGGTGACTTAGCTACTTCTAAGACATCGCATATATGCACCAACATTGGCTTTTTGAGTTGTTCTACAAGAGCACTGAATGCAGCTTCTCTCTGATGCCAATAATCGTACTCGGGAAGTGGTCCGTGACCCTCTGGAACCTGTGATAAATATTAACCTTTGGAGCTGTTGGAATCGGGATATCGGGATGTTAGTTATACCTTCGCCAGAAAAGTATCCATAACTTTAAGTATATGCCTCTCCCAATTCATCACCACATCCTCTAGCTCATTAACTACTTGAGGATCGCGTGCTAAGTCGTCAACCTCTCGCTGCATCACAGCGGTCAGATCCACCATCGGTAAGTCGATGTCGTCCTCTATGTGATCGCTAACCCTAAAACGAAACAATTTACAGAGGAAAAGCAGAGGCTTAATAAAACTTACCAGTCCAAGACACCTACGAATATATTGAGTTGGTTCAGCACTTCCTGTTTCAGGGGAGACATTAACTTTACCTCCTCGGCGGTGCTGGAAGTTATTGACATCGAACACCCGTCCTCATCTACTTTTTGGTAATCCTTCGATCGGAGAATGGACATCCGTCGATAATCTGATGGGCGTTTGAAATCCGTATGTTCGTCAGGCTTGGCGTCAGCCTTAGCATGAGCTGAATCGCCAATTTTCAAGAGAGAAGTGGAGTCGGATAATGTCGTTTTTACTATCGGCAAAAATAGCTAGTAAAGGATATCTTAATATAGATACAATATGGATGCAATTTTTACTTACGCTTTCATGAGATCATATTATGTAGTGTTACAGTTTTTTTTTTAAGAATTTATTAATTCTCTGAATATATTATTATTAGTGGTAGCTAATTGTAAGGCTACTATAGGAGTCAGTAGCAAAGAATTTTTTGCATGGTATGAGATGCAAAAGACAATTTATAACGAAGAGATTTATAACGAAGTTTGATAGAAAAAAAAATGTGAAAGGGTGCTCACCATGGGATTACCAAAGAAAATCTACCACCAAAGTGTAGGTTTTGAAAAAAATAAAGAGGCTTTTCTACGGTAGTGCGTAAAATGCTACTTTGTGCACTGTCGCCAGTGCGTAAAATGAGAATTTATCCCACAAGTGTGTAAAATAATGATCGGTGCGTAAAATCGACTCCTTTACACACTGTTCATTCCTTTCAGCAGCGCCAAAAGAATGTTTGTTAGTGAACAATACAGACAGAAATACTGAACATTGAAAATTATTGAATATACGAGGGCGGATCAAATATAAACAGGATTTAAAAAAAATTATTGATTGAAAAAGAAAAGGCAAAGATATTTAATTTTTCTACATAGTCTCCTGCTTTACAAATACATTTTTTCCAGCGAAAAAGAATATTTTTATCTCAGCAGCGTAGATACTGGGATATGAAGATATGAAGCTGGTTGGTTGCTTGCGCACGGATCCCTCTACGTTCTGGTCATCTTCAAATCGTCGCCCTCCTAGAGCTTCTTTAAGCGGCCCAAACAAATGAAAATCGCAGGGCTGTAAGGAGGATGTTCAAGTAGAGTCCAGTGCATTTTTTTCAGTTTTCCGACCGTTAGAACTGCAGTATGGGGCCTGGCATTGTCGTGAAGGAGCATTGCCTCCCTAATCGGTTAGCTTCGTCTTTTGCGCCGCTTATCAGCTGCCATAACTTATTCTGACCTTTTCTGCAATTTCGGATAAGGTAACCCGTCGATCTTCTTCAAGAATGTCTCGAACCGCTCTAATATATTCGTGCGTAGTGGTGGTTCGAGGACGACAATCGTGTTCTTGATTTTCCACTCGTTCTCGCCCTTCCTTGAACTCTTTATGCCAGGCAAACACACGAGTCCTTGACAGTGTTTGGTCCCTGAACTGTGCAGTCAATCTACGGAAAATTTCTGCCGCTTGAACTCATTCCCTCATGAACAAAGAAACTTTATAATAATACGTTATGCAACAGCGGGGTGCACCTCTCGCTCCGACATCGTGAGCGCTACCGACGAACTGGTTGAGAGTGGGTAATGGCCAGCTCTTCCCATTTGTAATGACCCCACCCAAGCATACTAGAACCTCGGGCCCGGTCCTAACAACCATAGACGCTCAGAATCAAAACTCCCGTTTATATTTGCACCCTCTATCTATATATCTAACCTCGTAAACTGTAATTGTGAATATGAAAATGAATTATATAATTTGTACAATTTAAAATAGAAACATATTTATGAAGTTTACAAGGAATGAGATGTAAAAACAGACTACTTATACATTTTCCGAATTTGCTCCTAAGGCCATAAAATATTTTTGAGGAGGTGCCTGAAGCAGATTTTTCCGTATTATCTCCTGCCTTGTTTCTCCTAGAATTTTCTTAGAATGAACCATTTCACTTTGACCAGAATTTTCAAAATTCCTTTGGCAACTTGTGTAAATTTCCAACTCCCGTTTGTGCTGGTTTTTGCACCCAAAAAAATCCACACTAAACCTAAAAACTATCACTTTGCCTTGTGTGATAAATGTTATTTTGCATTAATATTTATGTTGACATAAATTAATGTTGTGTAATATTTATAAAACAGTTTATATACCCCTAGATTTTTTTAATAGTTTAGGAGATCCCTAGGTGAGCTAAGATTAATTTTTACACCATATAATTTAAATTAATCTATTATTACATACCTTCTATTAAAATTCAAACATCCAAGTTTTTAAATACTGTACAAAAATAATAGTTTTGTACAGATCTTTTCAGATGACAAGTACTAATATACACATATATAGGGAGAAATATCTTAACAATGTGAATTTTAATTCTTACTATAAATATCGGAACCTACCCCTTTAAACATGTCCGTCACCATCGGAAGCAAATTTCCTGTTGTCCTGCCAATTAAGAAATAGTAGGGCATCTCGGCTTCGGCATCCTCAGGATCGTCGAAATTTGGAATACCTTCAACTGTTCTACGATACATGTAGAGGAAACGAGAATGAGCATCGAACAAGCCATCATGAACATACATGAAGCCACCGTGAAGAGCATAATCGGTCACCTGTTTCTGAATTATTTGCTAGACAACAAAACAGAAATGTAAATCGTGATAGCAGCATAAATTTATATTTACTATTATACTTTAGTGTGAGTAATGTGATTTGTAAGCCTTATGACTTTACAACTATATATAGATTTCTGTATCCCACTCATGTAAAGGCGGGTACAGACTTAAACATGCACAAGCCACCTATTCGGCATTGCTCCAGTTTTTCAGTGTGTATAAAGAATAACATCCCTACAGAATTCTGTCGGGGTCCAGCACGTCCTCACTTTTGTCGCCAGACCAATTTAAGTAGCATGTGCGTACTCAAGTCTGTACCCACCCTAATCCTGTTCACATTCAAACTATTAGTAAATCACTCCTATAAGTTAAACTGATTTTGAATCAATTTAATTTGAAGAGGGTTCAGAAGCCTCAATTTGCCTCAATTT
This sequence comes from Rosalia funebris, assembly GCA_037954035.1. Lineage (NCBI taxonomy): Eukaryota > Metazoa > Arthropoda > Insecta > Coleoptera > Cerambycidae > Rosalia > Rosalia funebris. Next base: position 12,493,954 of record JAZFAV010000034.1, on the reverse strand, counting down.
TCATGTATTTAGTGACCTATAACTGTCTGATGACTTTAATTTTTATTAAAGTCACAAAAATAAATGAATTATCCACAAAATGGCTTCTGTAAATACATCATACATTTCCAGATACCATATTTCTTGCTCTTGCCATTACTTTCTTAGAAATATACTTATACAATAGGAATTATCTTATAAGTACTTCCCAATATACATATAAGTAGCTACATGCCTAAACATACTATCCTAGTATGGCATACAGTATCATAGGAATTTAAATCTGTCTTATATTGTTTGTAGAAAAGCAAAATAATTAATGTAATTTTGTGTACCATATTTGACAAAACTATAATGCCATTCATATTTTTTTAATGGAAACTGTCCCATCTTTTATACAGTATATTGATAGTTCTTTAAAATATACTTCTTTAAATAAAAAATTACATTACTTCTATATATCCTATCTGATCAAATTTGCAAACCATTTTTGTTCACTGTTGGAACATTTAAAATGACAATTGAAATGATTTTGCATTCTCTAAAAGCAAATAAAAAAATATTCATTTTGTTCCTTACTTTTGGAACACACCGTATATAATGTCTTCTGAACAATCGAAAGTAATACATTAGAATCCTTTGTAAAGCATTTTTTCATTATTTTACTGAAAATTTTTCTTCTTTTATTTTCAAGTTTGTTACCGAGATTAAGTTATTTTAATTACCAAATGAGATAGAATTAAATGGAAAATGTTTTTCTATTATGCGAAAGATATAATTAAATACAAGAGGTAATATTTTCAATGTTACAGATAAATAAACTTACTGGAACATAGATAAACTCTTCCACTTCTTCTTCTTGAGGGACTGGTAATGCTACTGAAAATCATGATTTTTTAGAAAATAAATCATACATAATTTATTACTGCCTTGCATACATTCAGATTTCTTTTTCTTTTTACCCTTTCCGCCTTTATCTTTGCCTTTCTTTTTCTTCTTATCTTCCTTTGGCGATGCTAAATTTTTAATTAGTACAAATGTATTTAATTTTATATATAGTTCATAACAACAAATATACCTTCAGCATCTGACGCTTCTGCATCTGTAAGCTCTGGTGATGGAAGAGGAGATGCCTCAGTATCAGTTGTCGGTGACTCAAAAGCGTTTTCCCCTTGAGAGTCCGCAACATTTTCTGTAGGAGAATCTGCTGCCTGGGAATCGGTCTTATTTTCAGGATCTATTGTTGTTCCAGCTATAGCATTTTCTCCATCAGTGGCATCTGCTGGAGGTGCAGCTATCGGATAATAGTAAAAAAAGGGTACATCATTTTTGTTAATGAAGCAGTAATGAAGCAAACTATGACGTTTCTAAATAAAATATTTCTAAATTATATAAAAAATTATTATCGGTTTTAAGAAGTAAATAGTTATGATTTCTTTACCATCTGAGGTTGGTGACGGAGTTGCAGACTTGTCTCCTTTTCCTTTTTTCGGTTTCTTCTCTTTGCCTTTTTTCTTTAGAGGTTTAACAAATTGCACGGGTTCTTCTATTGATTCCTTAGGCTTCTCGACTAAAAATAGGGTATATGAAATTATACAGGGAAATAGATTAATATTCTGTTAACATATATGTTAATTTTGGTAGATAAAAATATTTGTTAATCAGTAAAAATGTTAATGCAACTAATAAGTACCTTTCTGCGCTACCATAATTTGCTCCTCAACCAATTTTTCATAGGTTGTTTTATAAACATAGAAAAACCGTCTCCCTTCTGCTTGAGGTAAATAGTCATCATCTAAATAGGAGTCTAACTTGTCCTCTAACTCCTCATGTGTGGCCATCATCTCGTCAAAATAGTGATCAGATTTTAAACCAAAATACGTAATTACTCGCTTCTTAACCCAATCCTTACGAAAATCGGTCCCCATACTTATATTCTGTGTAGGTAACAGTCACACGATGATTGACATATCTGGTAGCTGTTAAATTATTTATTTACAAACATCAAACTGCAGCGGTTTCCAAGGAGCTGCAAATTAAATTATTTTCAAAATTCCCGGTTTAACTCAGCAAACTAACCACTATAAATTTCCCTAGAACTGTCAATTCATCTCGACGATGACAGTGACGTTTGTAATTTTGACACCCAACATGTTTTGATAAAAATTACTTATAATAATTAATTAATATTTTACAAATCACATTTGTAAGGTCCTCTGAAGTGAGCGGTTGAAAAATGGCTTCACAAATAAACGGTGTAAATGATGCAGAATTATTGAAAAATGAAATAGAACGTTTGACGAGAGAACTCGATCAAGCTAGCAGTGAAAAAGTGCAATCTGCTCAATACGGTTTAGTTCTTTTAGAAGAAAAGAATGAATTACAGCAAAAATGTGAGGAACTTGAAACTTTATATGAAAACACCAAACATGAACTTAATATCACCCAAGAGGTAAGTTTTTTTTACCTATATTACTATGTACGTATTTTACCTGTTGTTTCCCCTTCAGTATAGTTTTTCCCCTAATAATTACGGTAACTATGATTAGATTATACTTATATAAACGAACTACCACTGTTTTCAGCATAATTATTTAATAAACATATTTTGCTATTATATCTTTCAAGTACACATGATACTGATACACATGATAATTTTTGAAAATAATTGAAGCAATATTAACCTAGTATACATTAATATATGTCGTGAATCTATCTATTTTAAATTCAAATTGAGTCTATTCTGGAAATTGCCAAAAATGTTCGTTATTATTTAGGAAATTCCTTTTTTTATATATTTCTATTCTCGTCCATTAAGAATGTATAATAAATTAGTATTTATTTTATATATACAAAATTTTCGTACAAAATACAGTGAAGTTTTGTAATCATATAATCAATTAAATTATAACTAAATTACATATAAATTAAAACAGATATATCCATTTCACTTATACATTACAGGCCCTTACAAAGTTTCAATCTAGTCATAAAGTAACGACAAAAACAGGTATAGAAACAGAAGAATCACTACTTCATGAATCGGCAGCTAGAGAGACGTCACTTAATTTTCAAATCGTTGAATTGGAGAGTGAAATCAAACAATGTAGGCACGAATTAGAACGAGTCACTGCAGAGCGAGATCGAATGTTACAAGAAAACAATGATATGGGAAAGGACAAAGAAGATAGAGGCATGGAATGTAAAAAGCTGAGAGCGGAGCTACGTGAAGTCAAATTCCGTGAAAATCGTCTCATAACTGATTACTCTGAATTAGAGGAAGAAAATATTGCCCTTCAAAAGCAAGTGTCTGCCTTAAAGAGTTCCCAAGTGGAATTCGAAAGTTTAAAACATGAAATCAGAAGATTGCATGAAGAAATGGATCTCCTAAATCTACAGGTTGAGGAGCTCACCAACTTGAAAAAAATAGCAGAGAAGCATATGGAAGAGGCATTGGAGTCTCTACAGAGCGAACGTGAAGCAAAATATGCTTTAAAGAAGGAGCTGGATCAGCAGATCAATAGAGAATCATTCTATAACATCAATAACCTGGCTTATAGTATTCGAGGTATAACAGAAGAAACAAACTTGGGAAGTGACTGTGAAGATGACATTCCCGGTCTTAAACATATCGAAGCAAGCCTGACTAGCGGAAACAGCTCTGATTTAGCCTCCCCTGATGGCAAACAAGTAGATTTGTTCTCGGAGGTACACTTGAATGAGCTCAGAAAATTGGAGAAACAACTAGAACTGCTAGAAAAGGAGAAGACCTCGTTAAGTCAAAGCTTAAGAGAAAACCAAAGCATGGTCGAGAAAAGCCAAGGTGAACTTCAAGTATTTGTCGCAAGGTTAACTCAATTAGCAGCTCATGTAGAATCCCTGCACCATCTATCACAAAATGTCGATAAGAACCTAGCAAAACCGACAGAAGAAATCAGCAAGACGGTAAATCAGTACCAACAATGGTTCAAGTTGTCTTCCAAAGAAATAGACCAGCTTAAACGTGATATAAAAGACTTAGAGAAATTGACTAATGTATCTGACGCCACTTTACAATTAAGGACGGAAATTACTAACTTGAAGAACAAGCTGTTGGATACAGAACAGAAGAGTATGGATCTCGAAGGGGATCTAAAGCTATTGAGAGAATTCGCTAGTGAAGCAGGAGCATCGCTGGATGAAACTCAAAACAACTTACAAACTGTCACGGAAGAATTGGCGCAGTTATATCATCATGTGTGCACTGTCAATGGTCAAACTCCGACAAGAGTTGTATTAGATCATGAGAAGGAGGGCATGACACCAAGTAAGTCAGATAATCGTCACAACAATTTTCGTATCACAAAAAGGATTCCCATAATGTTGTATTTATTTTAGTGACAGAAACGGCGCCACCTATTGGCGCAATGAGTAAAATAGAACTTCTAAGGAGCCGCCTTAAGAGTGACATTCCTCTGCATGACTTGGAGACGTTGAATGATACTGCTGTGTTGGCAAGGAATGTGTGCACTGTAGTAGACCAAATTAAACACCTAAGAAACGCAATCGAAAGCACGATTGAGCTTTCCAAAATCAAGAGGGACAAATCGGATGGATCATACGAATGTAAGACACAATGTACAGGGGATTGTAATGACTTTAATTATTTTATTGTAATTTGTAGCTTTGAAAGATGAAAATAGCGAATCTGAGATACAGGAGCTGCAAGAGCAAGTTATTAGACTGAAGAGTTTGTTGTCTACGAAGAGGGAACAGATCGCCACTCTTAGAACCGTCCTTAAATCTAACAAAAATACTGCTGAGGTTGCGCTCACTAATCTTAAGGCCAAGTATGAGAATGAAAAGACGATCGTCTCTGAAACTATGATGAAGCTCAGGAATGAACTCAGATTACTTAAGGAGGACGCGGCAACATTCTCAAGTAAGCTGTGTTTCATGAAATATTTTCAAGCAGGTTCAGTCAATTCATTCTATTCGATATAGAACAGTATCTGTAAATTAAAACTGCAAAAATGAATTGAAGGAAAATTATTTAGATCTCTACTTATATGCAGAAAACTATTGTTACTAACTATGTAAATATTTAATTGTGTAAGCTCTTTGTGATAAAGCCATTCTTGCTATTCCTTGATGTTACCAAATGATATTTTTTATTTTAGGTTTGCGGGCTATGTTTGCAGCACGTTGCGAAGAATATGTAACACAGGTGGATGAACTACAACAACAGTTAACCGCGGCCGAGGATGAAAAGAAGACTCTAAACCAACTGCTCCGCCTTGCGGTTCAGCAAAAGTTGTCCCTCACGCAACGCTTAGAAGAGCTGGAAGTGGACAGGGAAATAAGGAATGCACGTAGGCCGAACAACCGCAACTTCCAGCGACCCGGTAGGTCCAATCGTGATATGTTCTAGCCAAGGTCGGGACCCATCGTATACGCGATAGCATTTATCACAACATTCTTTAAACTCTAGATCATTAATTAGAGTTCCGTATCGAACAATGGGTGATTGGTGAAAAATATGGTATTTTTATTATCTGTGCACTATTTTACTTTAAATCAGGAATTGCACGATGAATTGTGATAAAAAAAAAAAAAAGAAGTTTTTTGCCTTGATCAATAATAGGTTTCCAATACACGTACTCGTAGATCTGATGTGAATTAGATGAGGGCTGAATTGGGATGAGGTCTTTCGATAAGATTTACCGGATTAATAGATGTTTTGGCCTTAAAAACTGTGCAATGAAAATGGTCTTCTTTCTGAATTCAGAGCGGGTCAAATTTTTCAATTCAAGGTAATTATCAACTTCTATATGGGAATACCATGGGAATGTATTTTTAACGACTCAATTAAGATAATTATTCCAATAGCTATTGTTTTTTACATCGCAGACGTTAACTTTGAGTAATCTGACTGGCTTTATCTGTCTTTTAATATTAGAATTAAGAAACCATTTTTGTTTGAGATGTTTAGGTTCATGTTTCCGTTAATGCTTTGATAAATTATCTTAATAATGGTTGTTTTACACGTTTGTCTTATTGTTATGTAAACGTACACGTTTTTTAATAATTATTTATTATTCTATTAATTTATTCATTGCTTTAAACGTTTTTAGATCGTTTCATTCATGGACGATGTACCATTTTTAAACAAAATGATACAAATTTATTACCATCGTAATTTTATTGAAGGTCTTATTAACAACTTGACATAAAAAATATGCCAAATGAAAAACGATATTTTACATGCTTAATTTTTTTAGCAGCCCCAAATTATTTTGAATCGAAAGTAATTTGCGTGCGACTTTTTTTGTGGCATAATGAAAGAGAATTTTTGCTCTCTCTCTTTTTATTTGATCGACACAAATTCGCACTTTGTTACCGTAACTTTCTTTTCTCAAAAAAAAAAAACACTCATCACAAGAGCAGTGTATTAATCGGAATGTGGTTATTTAGAATTAATATAATCGTTAATACATCAGAAACTGTATCTAGGTCACTTAACTGTACTAATTGCCAAAAGTTGTTCTTCATGGATCAGTTGTTGTTCCAACTTTAACATTCGTCTCTCAAGTAGACTATTTTTAGATATTTCGATTTTATTAACATATTTAATAGTAGAAAATATTGAAATAGCATTTATTATTATTGACCTAATAATTATTAGAAACTAACATGAATTATTAACTCGTGAAGAATGTTTATTAGTGATAGTAAGTGTAATATATAATTTGTGTGATGTTAATTTTAATTATTCAATGTAGTTCCGTTTCAATTACACCTCTTAGAATGTTTTAAATACCAAATAAACGGAAGGGTGAAGTAACTGTTAAACGTAACAAAATAAAAAAGAACAAAAAGCTATATCTAATAGCTATTATTTAACTGTATTTCAGTATAATTGTTAAATATAAATTTTACTAGGTAAGATGTCTACCATAAAATTTGATATGTGAAAAGGCAGCTTTATACAAAAAGAAAAAAAGTAATAAAATACTATCTGAAATAACTCCAAGAATATAATTAAAAAAAAAAAAAAAAAAAGGATATAAGTGATACATAAAGCTGCTTTGTTTTGTGAAAAATCATGTTCGTCTTTTTTCCGTTGGTTCTAAGTCCATACAATAATAATATTTAATTATTATTTATCCTCTTTCCGAGCCTGTGGACCACGGAAATACCCGTCCCTTTAATATTAAATATCCTAAAATATTAATGCACATAAATTTACTCAAGTCGGTCATTTATAATTGCATTTATTGTACTGAAAATTACCTACGAAAGGCGCATCGGAATGGGATTCTTATAAAATCCGGCATGTTAGAAGGGTTTATTCGAGGTTAATGGCGGTTGTTAGCGTACGTCCTTTCTTAGTCACGATTTTCGATACAATTCAGTTGTAAATGACACCTCACACTTGATTTTTGTACACTTGATTGAGTTTCATCGCAGCAGTGCTGCTCTATTATTTTTGTTTCATTGATATTTAACGTTGATATATTCGTTACTTCTCATATTTGCTTTTATGTGGTTAAAGTTACTTAATTGTACCTAATATTTTTAATAAACTATGACTTTAATTAAAACCTTTACTTTTTATTTAAAATATATATAAAAGGAATATTGTTATGTAAACTTCAAACGAGCATTCGACGTGTTAAATAGAAACATAGACGCTGCCATAGCAATATTAGAAGATCCTAAAAAAAGTAATGAGTTTTATTAAGATGGAGAATTCTGACACCACAATAAATTGGCGCTGCTGTAGGGAAATGAGATGGGGCCAAGTTTGTTTAGAGATGTGTGCTCTACAATAAAAGATGCAATTTACTCAACAATACTGACATCTGTGTATATCCCATTATAATAATACTGCTTTTTTGTTCAACAGAAAATTCCATTTGCAGGATAAAAATACATGTATAACTATAACAAAAAGTTAAATAACTAAAGTGAAACCAAATAGTGCAAAGAGTGCAATGACCTAAAAAGCTGATAGGCGCTATTGTTATATTTAATTCCTAAATTTCTTATATGTTCTACATTAATTCAGTAATATTAAATTTAATTGCAATTTATAATAAAAATTAAACAAGAAATGTTAGAATTCAATTGTATAATGCTTATCTGCGACATAGCGCATGTAAATTTATGTAATGTTTGTCAAATATAAAAAGATGAATAAATTTCGTGGTATTAAGTCCTCATTACGAAGATATTCTGCAAAAAATGGCAACGTCGTACTCCAATTTTTGCAGGTGTTATCGCCCTCTTTGTTTCTCATTTGAAGAATATTATTTGTTTCACTCATTTAGCCTGTCTTAGATGCAGGCGCCGTCAAGAGCTGACGGCAATTGGACGACAGTGGCGGCTCGCGGGTTAGAAAACAGGTGAAGAGTGTAAATGTGTAAACAGTTAGAAAAAAGCAGATTGATTTTTCTTAAGACTTACCTATAGCCGAGCTTATAGCTATATAATTTCTGTACACGAAATCAATTCTTCGATCTTTTAGTGAGGCGTAGTTATCTAGGATTCTTCTTTAGTTCTAGCAACAATTTTTTCTCGATAGAAATAGTTGGTAAAGATGAAAGTATTTCTTGGGAAATGGTATTTCATGAATAAACCTTTATATGTTTAAGACACGAAAAGCTTCTTTCTACTGACGGACTTCTTGACGGAATAGTTAAAATTATACAAAATTTGTAAGTTTTGTAAAAATGTGTATTCATTCAGTTTTTTTGAGCAGTTCATGCAGCGGAATATTTCTGTAACTTTCATCACTGTATAACAGGCAAAGCTCGTTTTAAAGTCGTTCGTTTTAAGTTTAAGTTTTATAAAATTATTCCAAATTTTCAAAAGCATTAGAAGGGAAACACGAGCTATATTGTTCAAATTTTGCAGTATCAGCGTGACAAACAAATTTCAACTTTTCACAGCCCTGAAACCTGACGTCTATTTGCATTAAAATATGGTTTAATATTTCGTATAAAAGTGCTTATATCTTGTACTAATGGCTTCGTTAGGAAGACCAGCGTATTGTCGTTTTGTAATTTCTATTTCTGTCATTCTATTTGCTTTATTAAAAATTGCCTTAAAAAAGTCATTTCTCTTTTCTTCAATATTTCACTTGTTTTATTTGATGCACACAAAAATTAATATCTAATGATTCTTTCTGTAGGATGTCATAAAATATCTGTGACACTAAAAATATCATTAAATAGTGCTACCAAAAACGTAAGATCAAAATCATTCATATCATTTAAAAATCCTCTAAGCTGAATGGATTTCTGATTCGATTCCTCAGAAGTTATAATAAATTCAAACACTTCTTTCAGTTTATCCCAGTCCTGAATTATTGCATAAACTAATTTCGAATTGGAACACCACTGACTTTCTGCAATAGTCAGTATACGTCTTGTGCTTCATTAATGTTTTTTTATGTATTCATTCATATAATAAGTGTCAGTCAGAATTGTGAAGATACATGCAAATAAATATAAGAAACTTGCTGTAGAAGATATAGCATTGAACCATGGAACTACTGTTCTACGATTACCCCCATATCATTGTGAATTGAACCCAATTGTGTTAATTTGGGCACAAATTAAAGGGGATGTCAGAAGGGCCAGAGAAAATAGAACATTTAGATTGGCTGATGTCTAATGCCATCTTCAAAAAGCATTAGAAAATGTTAGAGCTGAAGACTGGAGAAAGTGTATTGGTCATGTCTGTGGTCATGTTCTAAGAGAAGAGAAAATGTGGGATGTAGATAATATGACTGATGAAACCCTCGATCCCATGATTATTAGTGTCCATAAAAGTGATAGTGAGTGATGACTCGAAAATTGGAAAGGGCAAGATTGTTTTTCGAACATTTTCTTTTTATTTCTGTAGTAGAATTTCGTTTATTTTCTGTAGAAGAAAATTTTCTTTTGTTTTTGTTACATAATTTTGTTTATATTATGATGTTTTGTTAAATTTTGGAAGAGAATTTTTTATTTTGTTTTTGTTATAGAATTTTGTTTATTTTATATAGAATTGTTATTAATGTGGGAATAGAGCTCCTGGCGAACCATACACTAAAAAAATGGTAACGCGCCATTAGCAATACTTCATAAGTGGTGTGGAAACTTGGTTTTACTCACAATATTCTCCCTTATGTGGTTTAGCAATTTTTTTAAATTTCCGTCATATCAATAATTGTAGCAGTACTTGCCACTGACCCCGCCAAAAAATAAAAACATCTACGCCTCTGTTCCAGACAAAATCCCCATCTTCTCTCGGTCATTGCACTCTTTCTATTTAACGGTTAGACTATAAATATAAACATTTATAAAAATAAATACAATATATATGTATAACTAAAAACAAAAAGTAGCCCTAAATAACTGTAAACATAAATAAATAATAAATAATGGGGTACTAAAGATCAGATGATGTATACTTAATTTTCTTTTTCTCGTTCTCAATTTTCTTTAAATAAACTGGACTTTTATTGTAATACATTAAAATGATTTACATCAATATCTATTATTAATTTTTGTTTAGCCTCAATACAATTGAACATTTGAAATTATTATCTATACCCCGGTTTCAAAATTGTAGGCAATAAGTACCAGACCAGACAAGGCGCGTGCCTTGTCTCGCGCGCGACTAATGAGTGCAGGGAGTGGTCTTTACAATTTACACGTAAAACGGACACGAGACTTGTTGAATCGTATTACGAGCTCAATAAAATAGTGTTCTATACCTCACTGCCCACTATTTTGAAACCGGAGTATAAGCAGGATCCGGTAGAATAGTCTGATGCGGAACATTTTAAACATTTGCCAGGATTTGCACAATTATCAGTGTGATAGTCAAAAATATCACATTTGAAACACCTTAGAATGCCTACATATTCGAAGACTCTACACTTAGTGCGATCAATAAAAAGACAATTTTGTTGCATATTTTTGTTAAATGTTTCAGGATCACCCTGACTTATAGCCATAAATTTAGTTTTTATCTCTTTTATAACTTTTACGTGTAGTTCACATTCATGTAAAATTGAAATATTTTGCTTTCTTATCAAGTTAAGTAATTCATCAGCATCCATATTTTTCTCTATGTCTACGACTATAATACAAGGATTTTTTAAATTGGGTGCCTTGATTTCATAATTTTTATTCAGTTTTTTTATATTTTCTTTTTCTTTATTGGTTTTACATTTTATTATAACTCTTCCTTGTTAAATTTCTTTAGCTCTTTTATTCCAAGTTCGCTGATTTCAAACTTTTCTGTATAGCTTATTTAGTCTTTTTACGTTCTTGATCAGCCTTCGGTTTTATGATCATTACAAAAGTTTTACGTGTTCTTGGCAAATTATCATTTACAGCATTATTGTTAGATCGAATAATATTTTTAAGATCACTTATTTCTCTCACGACACGATTGTAGATTTTCAAAATCTCTGTCAATCTTAGTAACAAAGTCAATATTAAACTAAGCAATATTCACAAAACCATTTAACACTGTTACAATTAACAATTGTATCAAAATTTAACACTGTTGCAATTAACAATTGTATCAAACCGTGTACCTGCCATATTAAGACATTTAGGATGAAAATAGTTTCAGCACAGTCCTGAATATTTTAAACTATCTTCTTGTCTGCTATTTCCTTATCACATTTAAAACAAGCTAAACTTGCCATATTGGAAATATGTTATTCGAGTTCGATATTTGTTCTTGAAGCCCAGACCTGTACTGAAGTGTATTACCACAAGAAGTTATCACTTTTTACCACTTAATGTCTATAAGAAGTTTAATAACTAGTCCGATTACCTCAATAAAAATTGCTTAATCAAAGCCAATTGTAATAGAAAGTTTACATTTTTCTCTACATTTTGGTATATGATTCACCAAATGCAATCATGCAATAAATTAATCAAATGCAAGTTCTTCACAGTTTAACAAAATCAAGTAACACTCGCTCTCATCTCATTGTATATACATATCTATGTTTTAGTCATTCTATAACATTGTATTCTACAGCATTCTATAGCTGTATAGTCTAGCATTGTATTATATAGCTTTAGTCACTTATGCTATAAGTAATAAGAACACATGAGAAAATAGTTTCTTTCCTGTGTCGGCAACAAATAATGCAAAGTCAACATGTATTCAAACGCACCCATCTCTCACAGTTGCTGGCGATAATGATCAATGAATGGTACTTGAATAAAATTTGAATAAATATCATCTAAATGCATCGGTCCTATGTATATCTAGTAGGGATATTCTGATACACAATGTACTTATATTAAGCATTATTGATAAATAATTGAACAAGATATTGATAAAAATAACTTTTTGGACATAAAATACACAGCTATATTTATTATTGACAAAATTATCTTAACTTCTTCAGTCAGCAATGGAATCTGAATAATTCTTGGCATTCATCTTCATAGATGCATTGGCAGGCATCTGTACCTGTAAAACTACAATACTAGCATTGTTGTGGAATTGTGATTATCGGCTAATTTGTTGGTTTTCTATGCAAAAATCCCCAATTCAACTTTGAAAACTGACTTCAATTTATAAATAACAATTATAGGACATTATTTATTTTAATTTTCATGTAAATGCCTCGCAATTTACCAGTTAATGACAAAAGAAAATATGAACTTATGTTGATCTAATGCTTTGCTTGCAGTTCTGAAAGCGTTATAAAGAAAAATTATTAAAAAGACAAACACTACACCAGTTGACTATACAGGGTGTAAGTATAACTACCATTGTTTAAACAAATAAAAAAAGTTTTATAAAACACGGGTACTCAACTCTGCCATTTGTGAGAAAAATAGTGTAAAATACCTAATTACAGGTGTATTAAATACATTATTGGACAAAAATAATAGTAAAGGGTGCAAGATTTGTGGAATTCTATGAGGGCAATAAAAATGTTTTGAACATGAAGTATTGCTTAATCATTTAAATAATTCTACATTCTCAAATTCCTAATTAGGAGATTTACACATTTTTTTCTCGTAAATGGTATAGTTGAGCACCCACATTGTATAACAGTTTCTTATTTAGATCCATACTATCAAAATATTAAATTAATTAAAATATTAGCAGTTATACTTCTTGCACCTTGTACGCATAAGAATTACTATTGATCTTCACCTATCCAGCCAATTTACTAAGATTGTTGACCTGATTTTAAAAAATGACAATCTATATATTATACAGCGTGACCCAAAATTTACTTATGAGCAATACCAAGATTCAATTTGAATAGCATTGAATGTGTTTTCTAACTGCATAATTTAAACCTTTTTGGTGGTACAAACTGTAAGAAACCAATCACATTTTTCCCAAGTAAATTGTTTGGAAAATAAGTATTATTTTCTACACCACAAATCCAATTAAAATACTTGGTACAATATATCACTGTATTGAGTGATGAGATTCGATTTCGAAAAAAAAATAGTGGGTGCAATTTGAAAAAAAAATGAGGGTCAAAAGTTGCAACCAAAAAAAGGTCTCTTCAAATAACAGAAATAAAGTTTATAAAAGAAATATACTTAGAATAAATCAAAAAGTACTTTGACTTTTTATAGTAGAATCATTTTATGAAGACCAAGTCGGCAATAAATCGTGCGACAAAGACAGATGCATGCCTGACTGAATTGAAACTGAAGAGACACAGACCTGCCTATAAATCATTTGCGCACGTAAAATTATTTTACTGCATTCGCGTGGGAGAAAGTAAGCTATACATTGCTCTTTGTCGCACGGTCTATTGCCGACTTGCTCTTCATAAAGTAATTCTACTATATTTGGTTCCACTGTCAAAAGTTTTGTCTACTTACCCACTAGAGTTAACAATAAATCAAACTACATAAACAATATAGTAAAAGTATATTGTGATTTTAAAGTCATAATCTATACAAGTAGAAAAATAATATAGATTAATCACTGAATTAACATTGGATAGAAGAGGATTTTAAAAAAACTGATCAGTTTTCCACAAACATTGAAAGATTATATATTGTTCAATGCCCATTTCGCTCACCAAATTGTCATCATGAACGGATGATTAAAGCTAAGTTCTCATTGGTTGGAATCATTGGGAATGATTAAAACTGAGTTTTCTCCTGATACAAGCTTTGTTGGCGAAAGGCGTTTTTTCGGTTTTAAAAAATATATTTTTTCGGTTTTATGAAAAACTGGTTCCTCTTTTTGTTACTGCATTGACAATCCCAACCCTGTTTTAGGAAAATGAATTAATCACAAGTTAACCATTTCATCCTTCGCTACTTCATCCCTATTTGTATAAACACTGACGTGTATATCACACCCGTAATCACAATCTTAAAAAATACAACACTCAACCAAAATACCAATTTATGTAAATTAGGTTTTACCTCTCCGATGATCCCGTAGTCAATTATGAAGAGATCTGCAGCCGTTACTTCTACTTTTTGATGTAACATTTGTAACCCATATAAAATCACCTGAAAATGGCAGTCTAAATATGGAAAACTGTTTGTTTTCAATAAAAATACGTACATCATTATTTATTTCTGGATAAATGTTAACAAAACAGTGTATAGATCGACCAGTTCTATTTGTCTCATTCTGTAACTGATCAGCGGCATTTGTTAAAAGTATCAGTCCCAATGTAAATGTTATCAGCCAATATTCTAATGAAAAACTCTGATTGTTTGACGTATTAATATATTCAATTGCATATGAATACATACTTGAAAAAATTATTATTACGGTAATAAAGAAATAATACACAAACAGAACTCCGCACACGTTGTTAATATCAGCAATTGTGTTATACATTTTACTGTATATTTTAAAGTACTTACGTAGGTTTATGTCTTTCGTTTCTTTATATTTGTGGTGTAACGCCATAGACATTTTTTCCCAGAGCCCCTTCTTGACCATCTTCAACAAATCTTCATTAAAGTAATAGAATTGATTTCTACATATCTCTATTATCAAAGTATATAACGCCATGTAGACATTCACCATAACACTTGGCACGTACAAACACCATAAGGCAAAACAATTACGACCACAGATAGCTTCCTTAATTATTTCCAGAGTAGATAATACAAGCAATATAAGAAAATATGCTTTTACCGATAAATATTCAACACGTAAGTTAGAATGACAATTCTGTAAAGCTTTATTCATTTGAAGTAATTGGGACAACAGACTAAATACTTTATTATGTTTGATTATGCTAAATATGCAGATATAGTTAGCAAAGATTGGTGTTGCAAAACTTACAGTCCATAAGGATACTTGTGAAAGAAAGCTGTTCCTAAAATTAAGAAGAAATGCTAAAGTGTCATAACAATATAGAATAGAATTAAGTCATACTTTTATACGAATTTTGAGATTATTATTCATTTCAGTATTGTCACATGCTAATAAAGAATAATTTTTAAAGATGTTTAAATTCTAAAACCAGAGATTAAGAAATTTTTGAAGGGTGTACAGGTATCATAAGGCCTGTGTATATCTATGTAACTATTAAATTGCTTAATTGTTTATATGCAATACAAAATTTTACCTATACAATTGATTAAAAAGAAACTGCTTTTATTAAATTAATGTGAACTATCCACTTATATTGATTAACTTCATTGGTAAATGTCCATGGAATACATTATGATGTCTTAAGGAAAAATAATTCCCCGTTTTTATTTCTAGTTAAGCTGTAGTTTTGTTTAATGTTAAAACATTAAACATAACTACAGAAATAAGGAGTTTATACTCCAACCCATCTGTAAATGCCTTATATAATAAGGACTAAACAAATTAGGTCAAAACAGCTATTCTCCTGTCTATATGCCAAACGCCGAGCGCTGAATTACATGACAAAACTTGTCGTATTTTTGTCTAACAGAGTTAGGACTTAGCACTAAAAATACAGCGATTGTTCCAAAACCACTAAGAAAAATGCAAAAAGTGTCACCTATCTCAAAATATCGTTAACTGCAGACCGGTTTCGACCTTTCTATCTTGGGTCTCGTCGGTGCAGCGTAAACGAGTATACCGTCGACAGATAAAGCTCACATCTAGTAGACGTTGCTACGTTCCATCGCAGTAGAACGTTCCAAACGCCATCTCTTGGTAGTTTCGAACAATCTAAATCGAAGTAAAAACTTGAGATCATCAATATGATGCAAAGTTTTACTACCAGAGGGTAACATTCAAACTACAGAAATAAGGAGTTTATACTCCAACCCATCTGCAAATGCTTTATATAATGCTCACTAGATGTGAGCTTTATCTGTCGAAGGTATACTCGTTTACACTGCACTGACGAGACCCAAGATAGAAAGGTCGAAACCGGTCTGCAGTTAACCTATCCTGAGATAGGTGACACTTTGCATCTTTCTTGGTGGTTTTGGAACAATCACTGTATTTTTAGTGCTAAGAGCTAACTCTGTTAG
This sequence comes from Rosalia funebris, assembly GCA_037954035.1. Lineage (NCBI taxonomy): Eukaryota > Metazoa > Arthropoda > Insecta > Coleoptera > Cerambycidae > Rosalia > Rosalia funebris. Next base: position 12,477,509 of record JAZFAV010000034.1, on the reverse strand, counting down.
ACAAAAATACGACAAATTTTGTCATGTAATTCAGCGCTCGGCGTTTGGCATATAGCCAGGAGAATAGCTGTTTTGACTTAATTTGTTTAGTCCTTATTATATAAGGCATTTACAGATGGGTTGGAGTATAAACTCCTTATTTCTGTAGTTTGAATGTTACCCTCTGGTAGTAAAACTTTGCATTATATTGTTAAACAGAACTATTTATGACAATCTAACTTGCATGATGTATGTTATACTTACAGTTCTTTACTAGTTAACTTTATGGCAAATAATTTGACAATCATGCAGCAAAATATATTAATTAAAAGTAAGGTGGTAGTACCAACGAGAAAAATAAACCTCTTCCGTTTATGGTTTTTTTTCCGTTTCAATTTAGCTTCAACCAGTGACCTTAAAGACTCAGCCATGTCAGTATATTGGTTATGGGTATTCTAAATTAAGAATCGTTTTGAATATACTATAAATACAACAGTCCTAATGAATTAAAGTGAATTTGTTTAATGAAATAGCATACATTAAGTAATAGATTGGAAAGTAATGTAAAGCTCTTACCAAAATTGCATTATTTGATTAAAAGTGTCTCTAAGTTTCTAATTTATTTTATTGTGGGCATATTATAGTTCTTTATTAGCAGATTAAATAAAAACTATAAATCAACAGAATAACAAATTTTGTTTTAGAAATAAGTTCACTTCTTCCGAGGCATGTTCTTTGGTTTCTTGGTTATTAAAGATAATGAGGGTTCAAACATGAATTTTTAAAGAGTGGAAATTACTACAAGTGCATAATCTTTTCAATATTTCTTCATTTGTCAATATCAGGGATAAATGTCCCTATATTAAACAAACAGTTTCAGGAAGAAAAGGGAAAATATAGGGTAGCAAAAAATAGTTACTACCAAAATGGAAAAAAAATATACTTGAATGTGTTCAGCAACTTCTATACTTTGAAAACTAACAATTTTAGACCAAAAAATCAACCAGGGTCACCACATAATACATTGGTATTTACCTCGTCATTATACCATGTCATTGTACCCCTATAAACAGTGGCGGTTTTATTGTAGGTGCATTTGTGCAGTGAACTCCCTTAAAAATTCCTAAAAATACCTATTACGTGCTACTATACATTACATTATCATTATACTAGAATGTTCCGATATCTAACAGCTGTCTCGCTTACAGCTTGTTAGATGTCGTGAGAGTCGCCAGCCGTAGAATTTATCAGATTTATCTACGGGATCTGCAACTCTAAATACATAGCGCGTTCAGTTTTCATCTAGCACACATCAAAGGACCGTGTAACCACGTGTTAGAAAGAGAGGACTTGGGCGTGTGAAACAGATTTCTATACGCATGTATACGAGATTTGCGTGCATTGCACGGCCACGCAAAGCAAAGTTTATTCTGTAAGCTTTGACGCAAGTGTATTGCATCAGGTTGTCTATTGTATTGTCTGTTGAATCTAGGCTGTTTACGTGGTCATGTGTTGTTTGTATTTTTATAACCACGAGAGGGAAGAGATCGCAATGGAGGCATATTCGATGAAATATGTAACGGAATTTTAATACACGAACTGTACGACCGTTTCTGAAAATGCTGAACTTTTTAAAAGAATGCTTAGAATGTATCTTTGACACTGCAGGAAATGTTTACAATACAAAAAATCAGGCTCAAATGTTATTGGGTTATTTAAATAACGATAACTTTAAATGTTTTTTGCCTCATTATGAAATCCTTTTTGCCTCAAACTAAGGAAGTGTGTGATATATTAATTACCCAAACTAAAGGCAAATTTGAGTTTAGACAACACCTGTTAGGGTTGAAACTATTTTACGCCAATAAATTTAGTAACTATGAAAAAGAATTCCCCATTCAAGATTTTAACAATATAACGAAAACTTTTTGGGTAAAGTTAAATTGAAAAGTGAATTAACGGTTATATACAGTAGAGAAGATTTTCGTGAAACAGTAAGCTGCTTAGCAATTATTTATAGATCGAAACCTGACGGACCGTTTTAATGATACTGTATTATTATTAAAATTAATTTGTACCATACCCATGACAAGTGTTGAGAGTGAACGCTGTTTTTCGACGCTTAAAAGAATTAAAAACTTTTTGTTTATAATTTATTTTCTATATAAATAACCTCAGGCTTGGACATAGGAAGTTTATTTTAATTTTTCGCTTATTATTTTATCGATTGCACCCCCAGACAAAATTGCACCGGCCGCCACTGCTTATAAATATATAAATTTAGAAACAACTATTATAAATTATATATTAAAAAAAATACAACACATATTTTGCATTAACAATTTATATAAATAGCTATAAAATAAAAACAGTGAAATATAAAATGTTACAAACCATGGGAATTGTAAAAATTAAATAGATACCTAGTAAAATAAAATTAATATTGTAAAATCACTTAACGTCTCTGCGAAATTCATCTAATAGTTAGTTTATGAGTAGTATTTGTTTGTACTCCTTGTGCTACATGAATAGGAGTAGTTGAATAAAGCCGTATCGGCAAGCTCCATACCATGGTCTCAATGGGCACTTCTGGTGGTGCTTGCCAATCGTAATCTTCTAATCCTGGCGGTGTCAAACCTTTATGAGTGCTAGTTACAAATTCAAAATGTAAACGCCACTTTAATCGCACTAGAAAAAAAAAACTATACAACCAAATACATAAAAAAAATCATTAACTTACCTAACTGCGTACTAAATGCTGGAGTTACGTGCAACGGAATCGGTAAAATTAACTGGGTATATTTATAACCTAAACACACTTCATGGTGTTTACTAAACGTAATTATCCTAACTTGTTTAGAATTTTCATTATTTAAGTCTATCGTGGTTTCTTCCTCGCATTGCAGGGAAACGGAGACTTGCATGCAGTTTACTGTTGCGACAGTAAAGTCAAATGTTCCTATGATGTCCTCTCCTAGTTTGTATGCTGATTTAAATAAACAAAACCGTGCTACCTTTCCCCACATGTTTGTTATCATGTAGAAATTTGGATTCCGCCGTGCTGTTATATTCTAGAATTCAGATCATCGAAAGAATTTACTGGCTTATAAATGTCTATATTCAATCTACTGATTTTGAAAAATACCTGCAAACTTTGTAGAGCCAAATCCAAAGGCCTCTCTTTTTGCCTTACTTCTAGAAAAGGATTTGTAGGAGTTAATTCTTCAGTTGTTTCATTACAAAAAGCAACTGCTTCGCTGAAAAATGCCTCGCAAAGTGGTAATACTCTTATTGGCACCCTCAGTAACTTCACTGGGCTATTTACCCTTTGCGTGCCTATAATAATTTTATAAGAATATTTTACCAACTGTCCTCTATATGATGGTGGTGAGTCGCTTGGTATTTTCTCACGATAAATATCTGAAATCCATACAAAAATCAATAATCATATACATTTAACTATAAGATCTTACTTACAAGTTTTTGTTTGTCCTGGCGAAAGTCTTAAGTCACAAAATAATATCTTTGGTTTTGTGGCAATCTCAACTTTTCCGTTATCGCTTGTAGAAATACCTAATGCAGTGTCTGCAAAAGTTAATTGGGGCAAACGTTCATTATCTTTAGACAGTTTCGAGTCTGTAAAACACTGGCAGTGGATTTGAGCTGATGCCCAGGCTAAACTTTCAAATACGTCTGTATGGCTTTGCGACACCCTATGGGAAGGTGATGGGGGATGAGTAAATATAATGCTACATTCCACAATACCGCCCGAAAGAAAAACATGCCCATGAGGAAGTTTTGCTGTTACTTCAATCATATTACAATTGTTTAAGCACCTTCAACATACATATACGCTTTGTTTATTCAATAAAATAATACACACAGTACCACTGGAAACTGCCGTTTTAAATCCAGATTACCACAAACGTCAAACTGACATAATACCACAGAGCCATAACATAATCCACCACAGAACGCTCACATAAGATACATATATAAACAGAATCGTCAATTTTTTATTTCTTCACAGAATACGACCACGAGTTCCTGACGAACTAGCAAATTAATTTAGAACGTTCAACAAAGTTTATAATCAATTTAAGATAGAAATATAAGATAGAGACCAGTTTTCGACCACATCGAAAAATTATAGATGTCAAAAAAAAAACAAAAATGATGATTTTTTATGAAATATCGATGTTATAAGAACATCGGTGTTAGTATATTCTTTACTAGTAGTTGGTCTGTGGTGTATCCCTAATTGTTTTGTTTTTACAATTTTTATAACCTATAAATTTTACACGCCCCTTTGGGGTTATTTTAAATTTGCAGTAAAATGAATAATGAATTTAAACCATAACATTTTTAAAGCTGAAAAAAATATTTACTTCCTTATATGGACTTTGGCAGTTATACATGCAGTTCATTGTTTTGCTGCCTCTAGTTACAAATGTATTAAACTCCTTTAGTTTACTTAAGGATATAATAATTTCTGATATTTTAGATTTTCAAAATTATCAAGATAATTATGAAGATTTCACCAAGGGATGGCATTTTTTGTCAAACAAAAGAGATAAAGCAGACTTTGAGTGGGAAATCACATTTTATTTATTATCTAATTTTTATCCTTGGATATATTTATATATGTTTATTTCCGAATTAATTCGAAATGTTCCATCTACCACTAAGGTACAAAGATATAAAATAAAAAGTTATACTTACTATCTATGGCCAAAATTGAAAAATTTTTATTTTTTATAGGTTTTACAGTTGTGGCAGATAAGTTTCACACTTTTTTTTATACAGTTTAAGTTAGGGTACATTTCTGTTTGTATAGTGTTATTTCAACCAATCCTTTTTTATCTTACTAATACTGTATCTAAAAGTGTTTTATCTACATGGGTATCTACAATATTATCCTTATTTTCAATAACATACTACAAACAACAAAGTACAACAGAGGACTTTCAAAGATTCTCTGGGCTAAATGATCAGGGTTTATACATACTAACATTAAGTTTATTCTGGTTAAATCTAAAATGTTCAAATTATTATTTAGAAAAACAAGATGCAACGGGTATTTTGAAATTTCTTTCATACTGTCTTTATCCTCCTACAATGTTTAGTGGGCCATTTATACCATATGAAGATTTTCACCACATTTATAAGCCTGTGGAATATTTACCGACTAAAGAGAGGGTCAGAAAATTCGTAGCAAATTTTATGAGAGTTATATTTTGGTTTTTGTTTGGTAATTTTTGCCTGCATTATGTTTACGTGAATTCTACATCCTTTCAGCCCAAGGTAATTAAATTAAGCCTAATGTGGTATATATCTTATTCTAAACTTTATTCTCAGCTGGTTAAAACATTTAGTAATTGGAGTTTGTATGGTTATGGATATGCGATGGGGCAATACTTTCATATTAAATATATTGTACTTTATGGTTTAAGTACAAATTGCGCGTCTTACGAAAATGTTAAAGTACCTCACCTCCCAAGGTGTATAGGACGGATACATTTATATTCAGACATGTGGAAATACTTTGACCCGGGGTTATACAAATATTTAGTAAAGTATGTTCTTTGATGTTCTCTTGACATATATCTTTTTTATTATAATTTATTTTAGGCATATTTATATTCCTGTAATAAAAATGTTTGACTATAAACTAATAGGGAGCTTCTTATGTTTCTTATTTGTATATCTTTGGCATGGAATTGAGAACTACATATTGATTTGGACGGTATTAAATTATATAGGAATAACTCTGGAATATCTGTGCGATTTGCTAAGCAAGAAGTTTTTCGGCGATAAAAACATACAATTACTAAACCTTCACTGGTCCAGAAGATTAAAGTGCATTTTAGCAGCACCACTGTTGGCTGTATCTGCGGTTTCTAATTTTTATTTTTTTGCCGGTATAGAAATTGGAAATATCTTCATCCAAAGAATTGTTATGGGTATGTATATAAGAAAACTAGTATAATAGCACCTCACGTTTTGCTTTGATTAAAGTTGTAAAATAATTTTTTTTTAGAGACGTTCATTAATAATATATTTCTTCTTGTTGTTCTGTACTGTTGCTGCCATGTTTCAATGGAATTACAACATGTCGGTGCCAATAAAATGTAATAAAACATATATAAGAACTACACTAAAAATGAATTATAAGAAATATTTGTGAAATTATTCTTACATAAAATTCGATATAGCATCTATTTTTTATGGTTAATTTTTTATTTTTAGCCTAATTAAGTACCAAGTTTAAAAAGGCTCAAATTGTCTTAGCAAAGGGCTTAATATTTTTATACTTAAAATGTATCATGACTGTCAAATTACCTGAATATAGAAGTGATTATTATATTTCTTTTTAATATAATTTTTGTGTTGTGTATATGTGTTTTTTTTTTATTTTAAATACCAAAAGAGTCTGTGCCACCAGGTCTTTGCTCTCCAATCAACATAGGCGTGAATTAATCTATCAGCGGAACTCAACAATCAACTGTTTTATTTTTATTGGTCTGGCTCCTATTTCCTTCAATGGGTTGTATATTTTTTTCATTCACATTCTAGTGCCTCGTCATTTTTAGTTAACTGTGTAATATTCTAGCAAGATACCAGTATGGAGTGGATATGTGAGGGCATTTAGTTTCTTCTGTATCCCTATTTGCTTTATCAGTATCAGTTTTTATATCGTTATCCAAAGATAATTGTTGTTGTTGAACTGTTTGCCCATAGGATATCGATGTTGTTTGTTGCTAATCCATCATTTATTTTATTGTATGTACATTCTTCTTTAGGTAAAGACATATTACCAAATGAATTTATAATTCAAACTAATATATACTAAGGAACTTTGAAGTGCTTTAATCTTGACAGGAGTTCAGAGTACTTTTGACAAAAATAGGTTTTGAAACTTTTCATTTTTTATGCATATTCTTAATTTACTTATATAACTTACACTATAATAACAATGAAGTCCATGAAACATAATTAATGTCAAATTTAATAATGTTCACTTGATGATAATGTCCCAATAGATTACACAAATTAGAGGTTATATTCAATCATGTACATTATGCGACATATTTAATTTGGACTATCAGTGTTTTAAAGTGTGATCCCCATGACCAAAATGAGATAAATGCTGTAATGTAGGATTTGTTGAACACTTTTACTGGAACTTTCAAGTCCTACTGGGAGACAAAGGCGTTAAACTCAATATGCGAAGCATATATCAAATTATTTATTAATATTGAAAATCTCGCACAATTGCAAGTTGTCTTTATTATATTGTATATGCAGTATAACAAAAAAGCATAAACACATTTTGATTGTTCATAAATTTCACTGGAAAAAAAATTAGTTTTTGGTCTATTTACATATTTACAACCTTTTTCTTTTTTTAGTTCTTGAAATATTCACTACTATAATATCTTTGCAATACAAATAATAGGTTGAAACACATAAAAACGTAATATATAAATTTAGAGGTAAAACTTCAGTTTAACACCCATTGTATAAATATCATAGTATCTTAATGGCAAATCTCATAATCTCTTAGTAAGTGAACTTTTCACATTTGTAGCATTTTTCTTTCTGCTCAGTTCTAATCGTTTTAATGCCTCTTTACGTTTACGTTCGATTTCATCTTGTTGCCGCTTGGCGTCTCGTTTGGCGAGAGCCTGACGTCTCTTCTGTTCTATTTCTTGTGGAGTGCATTTTATAGGTGCTAAAAGTATCACAGTAATTACAATAGCGTAACGTAAAATGTACAAAGAAACTTACTGTCACTACCTTCCTGTTTCCTTTTTAATTCCAATTTCGCCAAGGCTTCCTTCCTTTTTCTCTCGATTTCATCTAACTTGGATTGAGGGATTTTTGCTATGGAATTAAATGATTACTTTTTTAACTGATCACTTTACTTTTCATTAATTAATAGGTATATTAATGGGTGGATTAAATAATAGGTATAGAGATAAATTACTAAAATAACAAGTAAATTTAGTATCACTAACCTTTTGCGTGTTCTAAAGTCGATTCAAAACTCTGTGTTCGGTGAAATTCTACTTTTCCTGAAGTTTGCTGAATTATATTATGGTTATGTTTCGATTTTACTGGAGAAAATATGTGTTTACTCTTTATTTCTTCTTTTGTAATAGTTCTATCCAAAATAGTAGCAAATGTTTCATTTGATTCTGTTTTAAATGTCTCTAATATATTATCAAATGAATCATCTGCAATCTTATTATCACATTCAATATTCCGAACATCAGAATATTTAGTTTCATTGTTTGTTTTAACACAACCAACTTCACATTCTTGTTTTACATGAGATATTTCAGAAAATGCTTTAACATTTATATTTTTTATATTTGACATCTGGTCTTTATTGTTAGAAAATAACTGATCTGTAGCTTGTACTGACTTTGATAATTCTGACTCTATTTTTTGACTAAACAATATTAGCTGTTCGTCTACTGAATCATTGAATAAATCATTATCTTGTATTTGAAAATTATCATGTGGTGGTATAACCTCATCATCTTGAAAATGTTTCACATTCTTATATTCTTGCTCTTGCACCGGTGACAATATCAAAGATTCTTCATTGTCTGGAACTGATATTGCTTCTTTTAAGTTTTTTAGTTCTTCACGCAGTTTTTCAAAATTCTGTATTTGATTATTTGAAGGATGTCGTTTTAGTGGAATTTTTGGTGATCTTGTCAATATTAACCTTTTGTGTGTTCTTCTCGGTTGTTGCTTGGCCTGAGGTGAATTCCAGTCCCATACAACATCAACATCATTACTTGCTTCTTGAGTGCAAGCTACATGTACCGGGCTATCCCCATGTTCCATTTTCCCCCCAAATCACCTTCATTTACTGTTGGGGTACCTTGTATAATTTGGAGGTAAATTTGCAAATATGGTATAAATTTATAATCTATTATAACATTACTGCACGTACATGATAATGTTTCTGCTGATGAAGTTGTTTCCATAAAGTTATACTACAGCACTATATAAAGTAAAAGTAAAAATTACACAAGACAAAAGTTTAAAAATGAACATCAACAATTGTTAGGTTAATTCGAATTGTCATGAATACCAGTGTTGCCATCTTATGTGGCTAAATGGTCTAATCACAGACTAAAACTATAGAATCATTGGATATCGGTATATACACATCAAATATGTATTTCTAAGCAAAGAATATTAATATAAAATGATGAATATGTTCCATATTAATACTCAGCGGATGGTATTCCTTAAACCGGTATAAGTTAATTTAGAAACGTGCATTTCCTATTTACCGATAAATTCTGAAAAGCTAAAGAACCCATATCAGTAAACAAAAATTAATAACGTTCAATTTTATGTAATTAGTTGGTCGACCCTCGTAATGACGACCCTGTAAAGAATTATGATTAGTAGCTGCATTAAATAAGAAAGAATGATTCACGCATTAATTTGTTTTTAGAGTACGCAAATAATTTAGTAAATTTCAATTAATCGGGCATTCCATGAGATCCCTGTGGACTGCTATGTTTCATACAAAATGACAACCCGTATATAATATATGTAAATATATGGAAAAACATCATATTTTAGAACTAGTGGATTTCATACTTCCTTCTATCCTGACAAAGACACGCTGCACTGATGTTATCAATGGCAAAAGTGTACTGAAATTATACAAATGAAAAGCTGTTCTCTCTTTGGTGTAATTCAGCACCATACTAATGCTACAAACGAAAGTACCTAATATATCAATTCTCTTCAAAACGAAATTGCTTAATAGTAATGCCTATCACAATATATGTTTTGTGGTTTTTCCAGTTATATTGAGTAGTCTATTTCGAAATGAGTAGTATGTAGAGAGAGAGATCGTAATAGTTATATTGGTTATATTACACCTTAAGGTACGGCCTCATGCAGTCGCTCGTTTTCAGCGACAAATTATGTCACGTGGTACTATTTTCATTTACCCGCCTCTTAAAAAAATGTAGCACCAGTCACCGCGTCAACATGGCTGCTTACAGCAATGAGTCAATAAAAATACCAATATTTTTAGTTTATTAGTTATTAAATCTTTTGAAATATTAACCTCATCTGAATCCATTGCTTGCACTAATTTAGTGCACGAGTTAAAATGCACAACAAATATTTAATTTAATTTTTCACCTCGGATTTACTACATCTCGCTCTCCTCCTCACCTTTCCTGGGACAAAAATCAGTTGGTTCAACTGTCTCACTATATTTATTTAAGAGGCGGGAAATTTAAAATAGTACACGTGGCCTAATTTGTCGGACAACCACAGACCAAACAACGAGCGACTGCATGAGGCTGCGCCTTTAGAAACGATATCCATCCTAGAACGGGTTTCTATGCTTATATAGGATATATTCTCTCTCAATATTTTGCTCACTTGCGAATTGACGTTATTGTATAGGAATAATTACCTTTGTGATTTGTGTATATATTTTTTAACAAATGTTCTTATATAAAATAGAAATTAACATAGTTTTCCGAAAACATTTATATTTATTTTCGGCCTCCATAAATGTATATACTGCCAAACATTTTTGGTTAATAAATGTTTTATATATTGCCATTAGAAATTTTTATTTAAAAACGGTAATAAAATTGTATCTCATATTATGGGCTGCCACCCCACACCACTCTAGTCCTTTCAGTAGTCCAAGACATTAGAATGATACAATTACTAATTATTTGGAACCGGCTCCTATTTAGGCAATTGTTTAAAAATGACAGTTGTATATAAACGAAAAAAAACAATTATTATTAGGAATTCTTTACTCAAAATATGATGAGAAAAGAAAAAAACTGACTACTTATTTATGTAAGTTTATTATTATAATAACTGATTGGTATATAATAACAAGAAAAAAGTTACTGTATAAAAAATAAAACTATTTACAACATATACTTAAATAAAATTTAGTCCTATGCCATGAAATGTATTCCTAATATGCCAGTACGGGGGCAGTACGTGGAGCTATATCAATAGTATCCATAGTTTAGACATTTTACAAATACTTAATATTTCACAATTAATCGTTGGGTAATTCCTACATTTAAAAGAAAAACTAAATATGCAGATAGTTCTCCACCACCAATACTGGCCAGCGTTTACAATACCGCCCCTTAATGTATCCTGGCAGTTGCATTAATAATAAGTAACTATTTTTGTTCTATATATATAATATAAACAGCTAAGGAGTAATCGAAAAAATAGATGATTCTGCGACAGGCCTTGCTTTTTGAAATTTGGCCACTTGGAGAATTCTATTTGTGGTACTTACTTAACAGTCTCAAAAAGCAAAGCCTTCACTCTACATAACGTTAAATACACAACTCGTCATCTTTTCTATAAGTTACATAAAAAATAATTAATGAAACATGACAAAGCCCAGCTTGTTGCAGAAACTGAGTCTCTTAACTGGTTTGCTTCTTGGCTAGTCTCAAGACGTGAAGAATAACCTCGTCTACGGTTTGATTGTTCAAGAGCTCCTTAACTGCTTCGTCGTCTATAACGACGGTAAACAACAGCTTGGCATTCTCCCTCATACGTCCGATATAGTCGAAATCTTCTTCAGAGGCAGGCTTATGGCCGCACCTAATAATGACAGAGTTTAGAACCTTATCAACGGGAGCATCGGGATAACCGAAATCGACCAAACACTCCTCGTCCACCAGCAGAGTTAGTAATTCCTTGATCGATTCGGTGAGGGTGAGCTCGTTCCACACGACGTTCTCGGCAAGGCTACTCTTGCCGGCCGCGTCCGTGGCAGCGCTCAACAGCTGTTGTTGCAGGCGCTTCTTCTCGGCGCTCGCCATGATATCCTCGAGGACGTCGCGGTGCCTGGCACGGATGTGCCTCATGAGGCAGTCCTGTCGGATGAAAGCCCGCCCGCAGGTGTCGCAGCTGCAAGGCGGCTCCTTGCGGTGCGTGAGTTTGTGAATCTTTAGGGATGATTTCACGGCAAAGCATTTTTGGCAAACATCGCATATGTAGGCTGGAATACGAAAATAATTAGCAGGTCAGAAAGAGGAGTTTGAGTTATGTTATTACTGTTGAATTTTGGTTTATTTTTAGTGGGAGTTTTTGAAAGAAAGAAATTTGAGTTAAGCTCATGGGGTTAACGGACAACAATACCAAGTCTCCAGTCCCACAGATATGTATAGGTCGAACAGGACAAATTGAATGGCCACCATGATCGCCAGATTTGAGTCTTTTAGACTATTTTCTTTGCACTAATTTAAAATTAGTTGTTTATAAAAACAAATCTCGGTCGTTAGAAGAATTGGGAGACCGAATTAGGTTATTCAAGAAATATACCAGCATACTATTCAAAACCCCTTAAGAGCTTTCACTGACTGAATAGGATATGGTCAAACTGCCGAAGATTGCCAGTTTGAACATTTATATCTATAAAAATATAGTATAAAAATAATGATGTTTTATAAAAAAGTAAAAACCGTTGTTAGAGGCATGCGTGTGTATCATCTGATATTCCCCAAGGCTCAATAGTTGGACCATTAGGCTAGGCGCAAATTGAAGCGCGTATTGCATGTGTGAAGTGGCGCGATCGGCGCGACGAGTACGTGCCACTCGCGTAAAGTGTTGATCCGTATGTTGAGACGTAGTTTTGATGTCGATTCGTGTACTGCCCGCGTCCAAAGAGCTATTGCGCAACAACTTATGACGTATGGCGAGTGAAACTGTGTCTCGACCACAGTGCGGTGCGAGCGAGAGCAGACGCGAACTGCGCCACCTCGCGTCATGCCCCCAATTTGCGCTGTTTCGTTGAATCCTATAGGTTATAAAAATACGCGCTGTGCTGTGTCGCGTCACATTTTGCGCCTAGCCTTATTGTATACTGTTTACATTTCTTACTTCAATAATTACATAATTCACTATTAATATTATTTCTATGTTGATGTTGCACAACTTTATTTCATTTATACCCTCAGGAATATGGAATAGTCCAATGCAAGGATAAATCAGGATCTTTTGTTTTGTTTTTGATTTTAATCAAAAGCAATTTTCTTATAGGCAAAAAAAAATGGGATATATTAAAAAATAATTTTAACATTGCATTGTAATTCAACATCTATTGAGATATGTAGAAATAAACCATTTTGGAGTTTTTATTATGGTCTAAGATTGAAGGGACAGGTGAATATGATTTATAAAGCATATAAGTCTAAAACTTAATATGTTTTATCTTTACAATAAAATTCATAACTTAAATTTACGACATATAGGAAAATTATCTACGTCCTTGCATGTATCAGTGCTTTATGAACGTAATTTCTCATTTTCAGTGGTTTGGTACAATAATAAAATCAAAGTAGATTTTACAATCAGTAAGTAAGAGCGTGTTCGGCATAACTCGCAACTGGTAAAAAATATTGCTCTAAATCCTTCACAAGTCGATAGGGGACACTGTTATCTATGATGCACCATCAACAAAGGTGCAGGTGTCGTTGATCTTTTGTAAGAAAAATACGTTAAGCACAATGAGTGCAACATACGCGTCACGCTACGAGGCTATGTTCTTTTGCACTCATCCGAAAGGTCCGAAAATGTCGCAAGCAGTGGCTGCTAAATACACGCGGAAGTCGAAATCACTCGTACAGAAGTGGATGCAGCCATATAATGTGGCAAAAAATGTCGATGATTTGTCGGAACGGGGCTCGAGAGGCAAATTGGACCAAAAAGCCAATAAAAAAATGGTGAATCTGTTTTCGCGGAATCCTGGTTTAACACTACGTCAAGGCCAAGCTAAAGGGTTTAGCTATATCATAGGAAACTATCCGAACCTGTCTCCGTGATCATGATTTGAAATGGCGCATAACAGTGAACAAACCTCTGTTGACTGAAAACCATGTGAGGAAGCGATTCGCTTGGGCGCGCGAGAACATGGATAGAGATTTTAGCAACTTCACTTTTAGTGATGAATGTTTGATATGGACACGTTCTACTCTCACACGAGCTTGGTCAATCTCCACCGCTAGGCTTGTACAGCGTACCGTTAACCACGGAAGAAAGGTGCATCTTTGGGGCTGCTTCTCCAAGCAGGGTTTTGGCACTTTGCACCTGTTCACCTCCAACCTGACTGCCAGGAAAATGATGGAAATCTACCAAAAGGCTTTGTTACCGTCTGCTAAATGTTGGTTCATTGCTAACAATGAGGACTGGATTCTACAGGAGGACAATGATCCTAAACATCGCAGCAAGCTCTGTACTGAGTAGAAAAAGCAATCTGGATTCGTTACACTGGACTGGCCGTCGCCAGATGCAAATCCAATAGAAAATGTGTGGGCATATGTCAAGCACAAGCTTCGTGGAAACCGCACGTACACTTTGAGCCAGCTAACTTGCGAAATTCGTCGGATTTGGAGGTCCTTGTTGTCAGAATACGCCGTCAATTTGGTTGAAAGCATGCCTCGGAGATGCCAAGCAATTATTGACGCCGGTGATGACTGGACGTCTTATTAACATAATTGCATCTTTGTTATGATCGAATATAATGTATGTATGTGCTGAGAATTTTGTTTAATAAATTTTTCTATAAATTAACCCAACCATGCTCTTACTTGATTGACTGTAAGCCCCTGTCTTTAAATACATTCAAGTTCAAATGAAAGATGTTTTTGCTAATAAATTCTCTGAATTAATTGTTTAACTTAAGTTCTCAAAATATTTTATCTGTATAATTGATTTTAATATTTCAACTCTATTAAAACTTATGTAGCGAAAGATATTTTATTATAAACTTTTTAATTGTTTTCAAAGTTTGACAAACCAGACGCTATTTGCTGGAGAAAATGAACCGTATCACAGACTTTTCCATTCTTTATAAATATTGTTTTTTTATTTTATATGTATAAATAAATAACGGAATGAATAAATGTATATTATTATTATTCTTATACTACACTTACATTAACCACCCTGTGCATTTAAAATCTCCTTTAGACAATATACTTTATTAGATTAGATCGAAAACTATCAACGTGTTCCAAAGGTTCAAGTAATTCTATAAATGATAAAAAATTACTTGATGATAGTTAGTATAAATTCAATTTGTATCTCATCTGTTGGTGAATCAACAATTGTGTAAAAATCCCTTTTTGACAACACCTTTAATTGATAAGGGGTCTTAATTTCATAAACCACCTGTATACGGAGTTATTGACTTGTATATAGAAATTTTAAAGACAAAAATTCAGGTTAGTACATAAAGAGAAAAGGTGATGATTATGACTGTGGAGACGACAGAATGACTATTCACAAAATACTATACTGTGTGATGATTAAATCCTAGTTTTACTTTTAATCTTGCCTTCCAAAGATGCCAACTTTGTAAAAGAATAGAGCATCAAGTGGAGTACATCATTCCAAAGTTTTGTGGATAAACGATTTCCTTCTCTTTTTTTTTCCATAATTATCCATTATGGAAATTTCCATAATTAATAATAAGTGTAACATAATTGTTATATACATAAAATAAAAAAGAAACGTTAGTTCCTAAAATACTTACGTTTTACTCCACTGTGCGAGTACATATGTCTGGCCACATCCTCTTTCCTGAAGAAAGTCTTATCGCAATGGGGACAGGGCAGGGGTAAGGCTCCCTCATGCATAAATTTAATGTGGGTGGTGAGCCTTAGCTTTCTATTGAAAGCGCGACTGCAATGCGGACAAGTATACGCGTTCTCCCCGGTATGATGGAAGATGTGGGCCCTCAACTGAGACGCCTGAATGAAGGACTTCCCACAGAATTGGCACTGATGAGGCCTCACTCCGGTATGGGTGCGCATATGTCTGTTCAACGTTTCTTTCGCAGCAAATTTTTTATCACACTAAAATGATAAATTAATAATGTCCTGTGGTATTACAATAGTTTTTGTTTTATTAGTTTTTATTAATATGCATGATACAGTGGATACAAAAAATTAATTTCATATTAACAATAATACCGATCCGATAGGACTTGCATCTTGACGAAGTTCTAGTGCCAACTAGAACGGGTGGGTCGGCTTGCGTGTTTTAACGATTTAAGGAGCCGTACCATAGGTTTAACCATAGTGGGGGGTCCTTATTGAAAAACCAGACTAAGACAAGTCCCTGAAGGAGCGCAGCAGCTCTTTCAGTAGTCATAGTGACAGAAACCGTGAGGGTTGATATGGTGCTATGACACACACGACTGCGATGTGGAAGGCAAGAGGAAAACACCACATTATAATCCTCAGAACAGCTAACGAAAGGCTTATGCCAAATAATGATGGCGTCTCCTGGGGCAAAAAACACCGGAGGTAAAATAGTCCTCCGTTCGGATCTCCGGGTGAGGACTGTTCTGGGAGACGTGATCGAGTGCAATAGTAGGGTTAGCAAGAAGTGTAGCATTTCACGAGTCGGAGCGTGGAATGTCAGAAGCATGAGACAGGCAGGGAAGCTAGAAAATCTGAAGATAGAAATGGATAGGTTAGGATTAGATATAGTAGGTATAAGTGAGATGCGCTAGCCGGAAGTAGGAGATTTTTGGAGCGGTGACTATAGGGTAATACACACAGGATCGGTAAGTGGAAACGCGGGAGTAGGAATCGTTATGCGGAAGAACGCAGGACAGTGTGTAGGTAGCTACCTACAATACAGCGAGAGAGTAATGATGGTCAGGTTAGATTCGAAGCCAGTGAAAACAGGAATAGTGCAAGTATACATGCCTACTTCTAGCCATAGTGAGGAAGAATTAGAAGCCGTTTATTCGGGCATAGAGCAGGTAATAGGATTTGTGAAGGGCCATGAAAATTTAATAATAGTGGGAGATTTTAACGCAGTCGTAGGTGAGGGGAAAGAAGGAGAATTTGTAGGTCCTTATGGATTAGGAAACAGAAACGAGAGAGGTAGCAGACTGATAGAATTCCGTGAGAAGCACAAGATGGTAGTCGCGAATACATTGTTCAATAATCACGTTAGGAGATGGTACACCTGGAAAATGCCAGGAGGGATAGACAGGTATCAGATAGACTACATTCTAGTTAGGAAGAGATTTAAAAATCAAGTAAAAGACTGTAACAGTTATCCAGGAGCAGATGTAGACAGCGACCACAACTTGGTAGTCATGAAAGCTAGATTAAAGTTCAAAAATCTGAAAACCCGGAAGGATAAGAAACGTATAAATGTAGACATATTGAGGGATCAGAATATGAAAGATAAGTTCCAGGAGAAAACAGATCAATTAATAAATAAAGCGAGTAATGACGAAATCAAGAATGCAGAAACTGAGTGGGAGGGTATCAAGAATAGTCTAGATTCCGCGGCTACGGACGTTTTAAGACACGAGAGAAGGGAAGCTAGGAAGCCCTGGATAGCGGACGAAATCTTAAACTTAATACAAAAGACACGAGGCTACAAAAACAGAGACGAGGAAGGACTGAAAACTTATAAGTCAATAAAGTGGGAAATCATTAGAAAGTGTAGAAAAGCGAAAGAACAATGGATAGAGGATAAATACAAAGAAGTAGAAGATAAGCTCCAAGTAGGTAAGACCGATGAGGCTTACAAAATACTTAAGAGGAACTTCAGAGATATAGGACCAATAAGTAGAAACGTTAGGAGTCAATCAGGGGACATACTGATCGGAAGAGAGGAAAAAGCGGATAGATGGAAGCAGTACTCAGGAAATTTATACGAGGGTCAGGAATTAGGAGAGATATTAGAGGAAGAATCTAGCATCGATAGGGAAGATGTAGGAAAACCTATATTGAGAGAGGAATTTGAAATAGCACTAAGGGGGCTAAAGAACAATAAAGCGCTGGGTGTAGATAAAATACAGGCGGAAATTTTGAAATGTGCGGGACAGAAAGTAGTAAATAGGATGTTTGAACTGGTAAAATACATATACGAAACAGGCGAGATGCCGGAGGATTATAAGAGGAACATTATCGTTACTATACCGAAAAAGAGAGGAGCTGACAAATGCGAGAACTTTAGAACGATTAGCCTAACTTCCCACGCGTCAAATATCTTAACCAGAATAGTGCAGAAGAGGATGGAAAATAGAGCGCAGGAAATACTAGAAGGCCAATTCGGGTTTAGGCGAAATAGGGGAACTCGCGAAGCTATTCTGGCGCTAAGAGTAATGTTAGAGAAAACAATAGAAAAAGGAAAGAATGCTTATATAGGATTTGTAGATTTAGAAAAAGCTTTTGATAATGTAAGATGGGAAAAATAAGTAAGATGTTCGAGATACTAAAGAGCGCGGGAATGAAGTATAGAGATAGGAGAGTAGTACACAATCTATACAAAGAGCAAAGTGCTGTAATAGAAGTAGAAGGGGAATGAAGGGAAGTAGATATTAGGAAAGGAGTAAGACAAGGATGTTCGCTATCACCACTAATTTTTAATCTGTACATCAAAGAGGCGATTAATGTCGTAAGAGATAGAGTGGATTTCGGGATTAAAGTACAGGGACAGAAACTAAAAATGCTGAGATTCGCGGATGATATAGCAGTATTAGCATCTAGTAAGGAGGAATTGGAATCAGCGTTGAACGAAATGGAAGCAGTGTTGACAGAGGAATACGGAATGAGGGTGAATAAAAACAAAATTAAAGTGTTAGTGTGCAGAGGGCGCGAGAGCAGAGCAAAAACGAAAGTACAAATTAATAATGAAAGATTGGAGGAAGTTAAAGACTTCACTTATTTAGGAAGTAAAATAAATTGGGGTGGAAGAAGCGATAAAGATATAAAACAAAGAATAGCGCAGGGTCGAGTAGCTTTTAACAAGAAGAAAGCACTTTTATGCTCGGGGGTAATAAACTTAGAAACAAGGAAGAGAATTTTGAAAACGTATGTATGGAGCACGGCACTATATGGTTGCGAAACCTGGATGGTAGGGGAAGCAAGTAGGAAGAAATTAGAAGCTTTTGAGATGTGATGTTACCGAAGAATCATGAAAATACCGTGGACTGATAGGGTTAGAAACAAAGAAGTATTAGAGAAAGTCGGCGAGAAAAGAAGTATGTGGAAAAACATAAAAAAGAGAAGAGATAGAATGGTAGGCCACTTGCTGAGACATGGGGGAATAGTCCGCGATATTTTGGAGGCAGAAATAGGAGTGAAGAAAAGCAGAGGTAGGCCTAGATTAGACTACTGCTCGCAAATAGTAAGGGATGTAGGTTGTAGCACAATTAGCGAAATGCGTAGGTTAGCACAAAATAGGAGAAACTGGAGGTTAGCGTCCAACCAGTCTTAGGACTGATGACCTCATGATAATAACAATAATAAGATTATCAATAGCAATGGCAGTATGGCAGAGCCTCTCGCTCTGCGGAGGGCGTAAAAGATACCTTTCACTGCATAGAGTCTACTGAATACAAATACAAGGTGTCATGAAGGCAAATATTCAAAAATTTATTTTCAATGGAATTTTCTCTTTTATGTAACGAAATTTTGCATTATAATTGTTGTTTTGTTTTTTTTTCCTTCTTTCTATCTGTTAATTACTTTATAAAATCTTCAAAATTTCCCAAAGGAATTAAAAACTCGGTTTATTAGAAATAGAATATTAGAAGTCACTAGAAATTGAAAGGTCTGATTAAATTTCAATATACACGGTTTCAGGATAGTTCCTGGCATAACTTTGTATGAACATACCTCTGGTACTAAGCAATACAAAACAAAAAAAACAACTAGTGTCCCACGAAATAAAAATAGTTGTAATTAGCATCCTTTTACTTCTCTTCTACACTATATAATGGAAACGATCATAGTAACATACTCAACATCACATACAGTGAGTAGACTATGATAGGTCATAATGAGAAATTCAACTGTATTAATTTCACTGCCAGTTCACATGGTCAACAGGCATACGTCATATGATATCGTGTAAATCCTGAATTCCCGAAAATAGACCGAGTTTAGTTTATCTGGTAAATTACATTTGTACGACCACATTGTTATAATGACTTAAATTTAGCAATATTAAAAATGGCAACTTTATTCACCAGGATTCTGTAATGAAAATAGTGTAGCGGTACAATGAGAATATGCAATATTAAAAATGGCAACTTTATTCACCAGGACTCTGTAATGAAAATAGTGTAGCGGTACAATGAGAATATGCAATATTCAAAATGGCAACTTTATTCACCAGGACTCTGTAATGAAAATAGTGTAGCGGTACAATGAGAATATGCAATATTAAAAATGGCAACTTTATTCACCAGGACTCTGTAATGAAAATAGTGTAGCGGTACAATGAGAATATGCAATATTAAAAATGGCAACTTTATTCACCAGGACTCTGTAATGAAAATAGTGTAGCGGTACAATGATAATATGCAATATTAAAAATGGCAACTTTATTCACCAGGACTCTGTAATGAAAATAGTGTAGCGGTACAATGAGAATATGCAATATTAAAAATGGCAACTTTATTCACCAGGACTCTGTAATGAAAATAGTGCAGCAGTACAATGAGAATATGCAATATTAAAAATGGCAACTTTATTCACCAGGACTCTGTAATGAAAATAGTGTAGCGGTACAATGAGAATATGCAATATTAAAAATGGCAACTTTATTCACCAGGACTCTGTAATGAAAATAGTGTAGCGGTACAATGAGAATATGCAATATTCAAAATGGCAACTTTATTCACCAGGACTCTGTAATGAAAATAGTGTAGCGGTACAATGAGAATATGCAATATTAAAAATGGCAACTTTATTCACCAGGACTCTGTAATGAAAATAGTGTAGCGGTACAATGAGAATATGCAATATTAAAAATGGCAACTTTATTCACCAGGACTCTGTAATGAAAATAGTGCAGCAGTACAATGATAATATGCAATATTAAAAATGGCAACTTTATTCACCAGGACTCTGTAATGAAAATAGTGTAGCGGTACAATGAGAATATGCAATATTAAAAATGGCAACTTTATTCACCAGGACTCTGTAATGAAAATAGTGCAGCAGTACAATGATAATATGCAATATTAAAAATGGCAACTTTATTCACCAGGACTCTGTAATGAAAATAGTGTAGCGGTACAATGAGAATATGCAATATTAAAAATGGCAACTTTATTCACCAGGACTCTGTAATGAAAATAGTGTAGCGGTACAATGAGAATATGCAATATTAAAAATGGCAACTTTATTCACCAGGACTCTGTAATGAAAATAGTGTAGCGGTACAATGATAATATGCAATATTAAAAATGGCAACTTTATTCACCAGGACTCTGTAACGAAAATAGTGTAGCGGTACAATGAGAATATGCAATATTAAAAATGGCAACTTTATTCACCAGGACTCTGTAATGAAAATAGTGCAGCAGTACAATGATAATATGCAATATTAAAAATGGCAAATTTATTCACCAGGACTCTGTAATGAAAATAGTGTAGCGGTACAATGAGAATATGCAATATTAAAAATGGCAACTTTATTCACCAGGACTCTGTAATGAAAATAGTGTAGCGGTACAATGAGAATATGCAATATTAAAAATGGCAACTTTATTCACCAGGACTCTGTAATGAAAATAGTGCAGCAGTACAATGATAATATGCAATATTAAAAATGGCAAATTTATTCACCATGACTCTGTAATGAAAATAGTGTAGCGGTACAATGAGAATATGCAATATTAAAAATGGCAACTTTATTCACCAGGACTCTGTAATGAAAATAGTGCAGCAGTACAATGATAATATGCAATATTAAAAATGGCAAATTTATTCACCATGACTCTGTAATGAAAATAGTGTAGCGGTACAACAAGAATATGCAATATTGAAAATGGCAACTTTATTCACCAGGACTCATCATCATCATGAGGTTATCAGTCCTAAGACTGGTTGGACGCTAACCTCCAGCTTCTCCTATCTTGTGCTAACCTATGCATTTCGCTAATTGTGCTACAACCTACATCCCTTACTATTTGCGAGCAGTAATCTAATCTAGGCCTACCTCTGCCTTTCTTCACTCCTATTTCTGCCTACAAAATATCACAGACTATTCCCCCATGTCTCAGCAAGTGGCCTACCATTCTATCTCTTCTCTTCTTTAAGTTTTTCCACATACTCCTTTTCTCGCCGACTTTCTCCAATACTTCTTCGTTTCTAACCCTATCAGTCCATGGTATTTTCATCATTCTTCGGTAACACCACATCTCAAAAGCTTCTAATTTCTTCCTACTTGCTTCCCCTACCGTCCAGGTTTCGCAATAAGATTTTCAAGGTTGATTTCATCAGTGTTTGTATTAAATGAAGACTATCTCGTCAGAATTGTAATGCAGTCTCGACATCGATTAAATCAATCTTACATTAAAACAGTTCGGCGAGGTCAAAAATACAAACCCTCAACTAATTCTAAACGTGCTAGCAATTTGAAGCTGACAGTCTCAAGTCTGTGTTTTAAAATGCGAGAGAAAGTGTTTTTTCTTTCACTAAAGAAAATTAACGCTGAGAAAATAACTGAAGTGTATACTTTGTTCTAATGTGGATGCTCTAACTGGGTAAGGATTATCAAAATAAGACACTGACACGAAAGAAAAAAAGCGATCTCAATTCGTGAAAGAGAAAGATAATGTATAAAGCTAGTCAAGAGTACCCGGAATATCATCCACTGCGCTAATCATATTTGTCCTGAACCTAACAATTTATTGACCTCGCACAGTGGCCTTTTGTTATAGAGGACATGACGTTTTTTTGTCTTAAAATTTAAGATTTAGACTTCTGTTAAGAAGTCTAAGGGTTTAGGGTGATTTCCCTGCTAAAGTTAAGCCAGAAATTATTCTGACACCCTGTATAAGCAGTCTTTGAATTGTTAAGATATCAGCCTTTTGTATTCAACATTGCTATCATTAAGTGACAGTTGACACCGCTTACCGCTTTAATCATCTCTAATGTTGACAAAAGTTGGTCCCCTGGTATTTATTGCTGCCTCATATCTACCAGTCCTTTTCTCGAACAAAACATTTATACTATACTAGTAAAAGTAATCCATACAAAAAATTACCATGCACAAGTTAATAACAACTTACCTGATCGCAGGTGTATGGTTTTTCCCCGGTATGCATACGACGGTGTTTTTTCATAGCTCCGCTGGACGGGAATCTTTTAGGACACAAATCGCACGGGTAGGGCCTCTCGCCTATGATTTAAAAAATATTGCAGAGACATATAGAATTGATATGGCATAAACGTACCAGTATGAGTACGCGTATGGATACTCAACAGGGCATAGCCCTGGAATTGTTTTCCGCAGAACTCGCAGCTGTAGATCTTCTTCTTCTTCTTTATTTGGCCGGCATGTGCCCTAAGGTGCTCCGCGAGATTGTCTTTACGAGTAAAGAACCGTTTGCAAACCTAAATTGTATATAAAATTTACATGAAGGAAAAGAAGCAACCGATTAATTTTAATTAAGTAAAAAGTTGAATAATGTCTTATTTAAGTCACTCACCCGACAATCGAAAGCTTTTCTAGGCTGTCCCATGCAACCCGTTTGGCCGATATGCCTGTCAAGGTGGTACTTCCTAGTGAATTCCCTGTTACAGCCCAGGCACTTTACGGATTTAAGTGGGTGTATCCTCATATGGTCGATGAGGAGGTCCTTCGTGTTAAACGACTTCTTGCATTCTGCGCATACATACTTATCATTAAGCGGATGTTCGATGCTGCAATGGCGATCCAGGCAGTTTTGTTGGACAAATAGTTTGTCGCACTGGTCACATTTGAAGTCCCCTATCTGTAAAGATGTTATGACATAATTCCAGATATGATGAGCGTAAAATTTTCGATGAACTACTTTCAACAATAACTCTTTTCTATACAAATTGTGTAAGTACTCAAAACTTGGCATTTACGTGTAAATGCATATTCCTACATATGCATATCTCCCATATTTAGTTTAGTAAGTAAAATTTACACTCACCGTATGAGCAGAATCAGAGGGCTCCCCACAGCACGGACACAACTGAAAAGTGAGGGGATCTTCTTCCTCTGTATTATCATTATCGCCGTGATTAACAGTTATATGCCTCTTGAGACCCTAAAATTAATGTAAGTAAATTTTCATTCAAGTTAAATTACGCAATTTTAATTTTACCGCAGTGGTTTTGAAAACTTTATTGCAAATGTCACACTCAACCAATTCAGCTTCTTTTTTAACGTCAGAGTCTTGTACATCCTCCTCCTCTACCTCTTCCTCTTTTTCTTCTGGGGGGTTGTCCACAGATTCTTCATTTTCTTCAAAAGCGTACACCATAGACTCATCTTCAAATTCACCAACCTGATCAGCAGTTTCTTCATACTCGGTCTGATCTTCTATTACATATTGTACCACACTCTCATCCTCTCCGTCTGCTTGTTCTTCATAGATTATTTCTTCTTGGCCTTCATGGTGCTCATATTCAGTATTCCTAAATTTTTATAACAATTAATTGTATAGCTTTCTACAGTAACTTTATTCAAGGAGATTTACAGCAGATGTAAAGATAAGAATGAGATAATTAATTCATATATAATTTTGTTTAAGAATTAAAGATCCTAAAAGATTTTTAAATACTCTATCATAAAAATATGTGATAACCATAAACACAATTTGAATTAGAAAAATGAGGTAAATTGAATATAAAATATTGTCTGTAAACAATGAACTCAACGACTATCAGACATGTAATCAATTAATTGCTGTTGTTCCACGATACTATTTATTTCGTTTTAGGTAAATATGACTTACTGTATAATGTAGGTATGAATAACTTCATCTTCCATAGTAGAAATTTCCAGATTTCCATCTGAATCGTTTTGTGAAAAATTGTTGAAGATTATGGGCAGTTCCTCACCATCATTTAATTGTACGTTTTGAAGTACAACCGTATGCGTCTCAGTATTCTCAGTTGGTACATTATCTACCGACTGTACTTTTTCAGCTTTTACATTGTTAGCTTCTGTTTTTAAAGGGATTACCACTATGGAGTCCTCCATTTCCTGTTTTTCAATAGATAACTAATTTTTTTTAACATATAACATATTTTTCTAACTGCTACATATGTTTACAAGTACAGTGAAAAATATACCCATTATTCCAAACAGAAATATTTGCATGGGGGATTTGAACTAATAAATAAGTCATTATTTTTGCAGAACAGGTAATAATTATTTCATTTAAATTAGGTTAGGTTATGAAAACTTAATAAATAAAGTTGAAAGGTGACTCTCAATGCAAGCTTGTTAAGGAGAAAGTCTACACGAAACATAATTTCATGCACTCATTTTGACTGAGTCATTGTCCTAAAAACAATCACTGGATTTATTATACGGCTATTCTTTATAAATACGATTTTATTCTTTTAGAAAATATGATAACTAACTCTAGAGAAATTAATAAGATTATAAATAACTGCACTTATAAAACATATAACCAAAAAAATACTTATTTACTTACGCCCCTGAAAGTCGACAACCGTTTTATCACGCGAACGATTAAGATGGAGGCAGGCTATTTTCCAGGCGCGTCCTTTTGCTACCGCGCATGACAGACTACTTATCTGTCACGTGGCAGTTACCATAGCAACGAGAAAGTCAACAATATTTGATTTGATGGAATGGAAGTAGTAAAACTAAAACGGTGTCGTAATATGCATTAAAGCATTAAAATGTCGGACGATATTAACGCCGATGTTATTAAAAAAACTCAGAAAATTTTAGGAAAATATGTAAAGAAGCCGCCGTTAACGGATAAATTATTAAAAAAGCCGCCATTCAGGTTTTTACACGACGTTATTAACGTAATTATAAATGAAACTGGATATCTTAAAGGGTTGTTCTGTGAGGAAGAACTTAAAACTCAAAATGTTAAGGACAAAGACGCCAAAGTAGCGTTCTTAAATAAACTTATTGATGCTGTCAGTGAGTACCATTTCTTTCCTATTCAATTAAAATTAATAACTAATTTTCTACCTGAATTAATATACAAATTTTATTTTGACGTGCATACTTTATTTATTTACAGTTAGTGATTTTATATATTGTATAATGCTGCATGTATTTTACATTAATCTTATTTAAATGCAAAATATTTTTTAGAAGCTACTACGAAAACTGATTTAGCAGTCCGTTCTAATAAAATCGTTGCGGGGTTAGAGCCCACAAAAACAAACTTACTTCTTCAGGCCATTGGCAAAGCACTAGACGCTAAAATCGACACAGCAGATTATGTTGCACAATTGAGCTCAGGTAAGGCAGATATTACAGAAAAGAAGAAAATCAAAAAGATAAGCTCTTCACATGATGATAAGATAAAGGCCACATCTAAAACTAAAACGAAAGATGAAGTGAAAGCTACCAAAAGTAAGAGAAATATTAACGAATCTCCAAGATCTAAGGGCAAGGCGATCACACCAAAGGACTCTTCTAGAAATAAGAATAAAACTGACAAAACAAATGCAAAGAAGAACATTAAGAGTAAAGACGAAAAACAGGAATCCCCATGCGAAAAGGAAGAGCAAGTCAATTCAGTCGTGGCAACAGTTGATCAAAAACTACCTGCAAGTGAAAGTGGTAATGATACAGTTGATCACAAAGAATCAATGAATAACGAACAAAACGAAGATGTAAAAAATCAACAAGAAACAGAAGTGACACTGGAAACATTGAAAGATATAAAGAAATCGGACTCTGCTGATAAAGAAAAAATTGAAAATGTGGAAATGGTGCCTAGAGAAAGACAAGTGGAAAATACACAATTAGAAGATGGGCAGACAAGAGATGGTACAATTTTAAAAAGACCAAAATCTGCTAGACCCAAGAGTGGGGAAATGCGGATTGTTTCCTCAAAGCAGAGATCTGAAAACGTGCGTAAGGATGAAATTTTGAAACCCCTTGAAATGACCAGTAAGTGGCATTTATTAATTTTAGATTATATTAGATGTGCTATGTACGTTTTAAGTTGATTATTCTTGGCCTTTTTTTTTTTTTTTGCTTTTTCCGGATATTTGTAATTATTCTTCAGTGTTTTGTCAATCAAATTGCCAAGAAAAAGACAGAATTTAGGCCTATTAGTTGTCAGATGTAACAGAATATTTTTGTCATGAGCAAAAATCATAATATTTCTTGAATTACATATATTTTGTACTAAATTGCTGAATTTTTCAATAAAATTAGAAAATCCTATAGCAATACTGACACTACTTACTTTTACGTGAGTGCTATTTATTTTCAATAAGGTATAATTATTCAAATAAAAACAATGCCTCGTTTTGCATGCAAGACCCGCTTGGCATGATAGAATATATATCTTCTATAATTAAAACACTAATTGTTCAAATAAGCGTTCTAGATTATTATGCATTAAGGAGTAGATACAGAATTCTCTGAAAACTGATTTCCTATTCTTTTGTTTTGCTTCAAATGTTTTTAAGACTATAATACTAATTTCATTTTGTTGTGTAGACTGCATGTAGATTGTTGGGGTGTGAATACGACTTTTAATATTAAATTTCTAGTGAACCAACCCCCGCAACGCCCAAAAAGCTCCTTGCGGCCACCGAGTGTACGTCCATCAAGTGCTAGACCTGGCGCCCCACGATTAAGGCCAGAATCAGCGCTGCCGCTTCAAGAAACTATCACTATGGGCAATATTAATGTGATAATAGAAAATGTCGATAATGCGGACGAGGAAGAAACTGTCGTTATTCAAACTACACCAGAGGTGATCGAGGAACCTGCAGGCTCCATCGAAGTGCCTCAAGAAAATAAAGGGCAATTAGTGGAACAGATCTTGGAACAGATACAAGAGGAGGAAGGAGGCGTTAAAAAGAAGGTTGATATCGATTGGGAGGATGATGGTAAGAGCTTGATAAAGAATTTGAGAGTAGAATGAATTAAGTAATTTTTGCAGATTGAAATCTTTGGAAAAGTGAAGTGTAAAATATATTTTTCATTTCTTTACGCTTCTTTATATTTAAATTATATCTCTTCAATATGTACATTGCAGTTCTACACAACAAAGACGGAGCGTCAAGAGAAATAACCCAACTTCGTGCTTTAATTCAAACCTTAACTAAAACGGCAAACCCTCTAGGGAAATTAATGAATTACTTGCACGAAGACGTCGATGCCATGCACGGAGAATTACAGATGTGGACTAACGTAAAAGTCCAGCTTTTCTCAGAAATTAATAAGCAGAAAAGGTTCGTATTGGAAAAAAATATTTTCTGTGCATATCTAACAGTAACTTTTTTCTCTCAACTTTTGGCATACAAAAAAATGCTATTATTCATGTTTTTAGGCTCAGCGCCGAGGCAAATAAACCTCTGCTGACACATCTACAACAGCTACAAGAAGAAATCAGAAAACAAGAACATGAAATCGTTAATGTACGTAGCAACATACTTAAGAATGAGTTAAGAATTAAAGAACTGTTAAGTATATAGATCATATTTATGGAAAATCAATCTTTACTGTTATTAATAATCGTTATTTTCTTTGTTATATTCAGTACTATACTGCCGTGCTAAGCTGAAAGGTCCTAACTGACAAAATACCAATTTTTGTCCTAAAGGTATTATCTGGTAGAGGGAAGCATTTCCTAGCTTCCTTTCAAAGCAGAACTGTCCTATCTATTCATTAAATAGCAGTGCTGCAGTGCCGTCTAGTGTCCTATGTCTCAACTGGAAGTGAATTACTAGGCACTGCGTCCTATCTGCCTGTTACAAGTCTGAACTGTCCTATCGGTACAGATAGGACATGCAGACTTGTAATTTGCACTAACACTTAAATATAACAAGTCCTATGTGACAGATAGGACGCATTCAGCATTGTAAATGTCGTCTTAATAGAACAATATAATAGATAATATCTCATTATCGGCGGGAGCATGCACCCAATCGTTTATACTTGCCATCAGATATTTCTATTGTAATGATGTATAATGATTACGAAGCAAAGAATCCTCACTTTCAGGGAAGTTATTAGCTCTATCGCCAAGAAGTTTCAAAACTGAATATATCATTCGCTTAACTTGGACGCGAAGAATGTTTTCAGTGTTCATCATACAATCTTCACAAGACTGAAGCTAATCGTGTTGATCCAGACACTGTGCAAGATTGTGCAATGTGTGCAGGCTATGTATCTCATAAAATCATCTGAACTGTTAGTTTCGGCGGACCTATAGAAAGTCATAATGCTGCCTAGAGCAGAGATGTTTAAGGAAGTAATCTTTACTACACGCATTATTGCTTGCTTTCAATGAGAGTTTTGTTGGTGTGGGAAAAAGAAAAAGTGTTCGACCTTGAGGAGTTTTATGGCATGAAGGAATATCAGGTCGAAAGAAGGACTATATCGTGTCAGCTTTTTGCGCATTCTTTCTAAAGAATAGGCATAAAGAATCCGTAACTGTTTAGCTTGACGACTGTTCCGGTCAAAATAAAAATTGTCTGTGTCTGTTCAGCTTTTTTGTGTACATAGTAAATGCCGACGAAGTTAACCTAAAAAATCTGACCATAAAATACTTCGAACGTGGGCATACATTCATGTCTGCAGATCATTTCTTATCAGCTAGCGGAAAAATATTTGTAGAGGGCCAAAACCGTTTGGGATTTTGATTCAGTGTGGGAAATTCCACAAAAAACGCAGATGTTGCAACACTACTTATTAACAACTTGTATGACTGAAAGGACGTTAGTTCGAAGTAAAAATTGCTAAAGACGACACCACGTTTTTATCTAAAAGATATTTCACTTGTGACATTTGCGAGAGGCGAAAGAACATTAAAATATAAAAAACCTTTGTACCGGAAGATCTTAAAGGGCTCAACTTTTTATCTGCAAACGCGTTTAAAAGTGGCATCTCGTGTTCACCCCCTCCACGAGAATCCAACCGTGGAATAAGTCAAGCAAGAAAGGATGATTTATTAAAGAATTTGGGAGCTCTTATTCCAACCAACAGGCAAAAGTTTTGGGAAGATGCAGTCGAGGAGGCTGAAAACGAAGAAATTTAGATTTTTTAAAACAACTTTAAACTTATTTTCAAACATTTCGTTCTTTTGTGAAACACTATGTTGCTTTGTGTTGTGCAATAAAGTTTCTTCTAGAAAAAGGTGTCCTGTCTAGTATTTTTTTATGAATTCCTAAGGTGATGCGTCCTATCTATCAAAGGTCAAACAAGTGTTATAGTATTACTTTCGCAAGACATTTCTATGAATTTTGCACACATAACAAACGTCTACTAGAAATTAAATTACGATTTCACTAATAGCACAGACGGCAAAGCAAAATAAAGTTAATTACGTTTTTCTCAAAATAGCGCCATTGGCAGATAGGACCTTTCAGCTTAGCACGGCAGTATAATCATAGCAATAAATATAATTGGGAAAAAACTTGAACGGATAGATGGCGCCGCTAAACTGGTAAAAAACCCAGTGAGAAGCAGTGAACAAGAAGTTGTCACATCACATGCAAAGTCACAAAATGTGTAAAAATTTGCATTGACTATATTTTGTACGCAGATTCATAATTTATACGGTTATTTGTTTAAAGTATTTCATAAATTGAAAGCGAGTTTTTTATTTTACTTATTTTAGACCCATGCAAAATTAGTGGGTTTAGATTTACAAGTTTATTATTAAGACCTTTGAATCTTCGCAGTAACACAAGGAATAAAATTAATATGACAAATTAATAGCACAAAATGTTGTAATATGAAATCTCGGTCTTTGATAAAGCTTGATGATAATTCCACTTTTAGCAAGTAGAAAATTCGTTGCAGTAAATATGTAAAATTATTTTATTTATATTGTGTATTTAAATTACATAGATTTATAAATTGCATATTTATTAGTATTTCTTTTAATGGCGCGATGGCAGACTAGAAAACATTCTTAACTTTTTTGTTGCTGTTATATTTTTGCAAAGTATTTAGAATTTTCTGTTTAAATCTTTGTTGTTGTTGTAGACATAAGCAGTATAAGTTGTTTTATCGATTTTTTTTATCGTAACATTGATTAAATTTCAACTACTTGATGAATTGTTTAAATGTCGTCGGTATAATGGTTTTTGGCCCAAAAATTATACCGGCGACACTTAAATGATACTGCGACTAGTTTTTCAAACAAAATTAACATCAAAAATTATTTTTATTTGTGGTGTATCTTAACATAAAGCAATCCATGAAGATGAAAGCTTTTTATCCAATTCATTTTATCTTCACAACTTTCTTTTTATTTTGTAAATGTAAAATAAAGACTCCAAACAAATGATCAAAGATATAGCAAGATACACATACGTTATTTTGAATAGGGCTTTTCCAAGAGATTAAAATTGGTTTTGTTACATTAGATTCACTAGATATTGTGTTTATAAAAAAAATTATCTTTTAATAAATGGTTCTGTTATTGTGATTTAAAATATACATAAAATTTATCTTACATTTTGAACTTACCTTCTACAACAGTAGCCAAGTTGACATGGGTAGTTCAAAGAAAATATCTACAACTGGAATGGCATCTTCAACAAAGAAATATTCTACACTACGTGAATGAAATATGGTAGGATTTGAAATACTATATAAGTATTTAACGCATACGTTAAAGAATTTATTGAACATGAACAAGCTTATCGCTAAACAGATCTAAACTACTTCAGCCTTCATTCATTGCACTGAAATTTGCAGTACTTTACTCTAAATTTATCCTCCTTCTTCCAGACGTTCCAGAAAAATATGGGAATATCACATTTTCTATCAGACCAATTATACTTTTGCAGGGATTTTTTACTGGCGCTGTCCTGTGGAAAAGCAAATTCGGGTCAAAGTTAAAAACATTTTCAAAAAATAGAAATTTATTGATGATGAAATAAAAATAAAAGCATAACATAATAGAATAATTTAATAAAAATAATCAGAAACAGACAAATAATCTGATGATGTCACTAATAATATTGGTATGATATATTTTCTCAGTCAAAATTGATCTCTAGATCTAGAAAAGGAATCCTTTCTATGTGTATGTATTGAAGTTATAGTATCCGTAATCATAAAAAATCTGTTATTAACGTGAAAATCAAATCTAAAATCAGAAACTAATTTTGTTCATCAGGTTTGTTTAATAGTTAGACCAACATTAAAAATCAATGTTTAATACTAGGTGGGATTATAACAATTTTAGTATATTGTACATAAACAATAATGATATTATCTACTTTCATATTTTATATATATATATATATATATATATATATATATATATATATATATATACTTTTTATCTTAACGATAAATAACTAAAATATTTGTATTTACAAGCCTTGTGGACTCAGAAGACACAGAGATCTCGTAATTCATTGGGCTTATTGCTACACAAGGTAACATTTATAGACTATGACATAAAGAAACAAACAAAACGTAACTTCAGATCAATGAACGCTACAATTCAAACAACTCATCTTGTTGCTGCTCATGTTGTTTTAGAGAAGTTCTAACCTTTTTGCCTTGCTGCACAACTACTGTTTGTGGTGTATTATATAAATCATTAGAACCATTATTGTTTACCATTTGTTTCATTCGTGATACGGCTGGCTTCCGCCTTTCACTTTCGGACTCCAGATCTGTGGCAAACCTGAAAAATGTATATCGTTATGTCCGTCTCTAAAAACAATTAAAAAAATCCTATTTTCAATGTGAACAATTTTTTTAAATACAGGACTCAAAGAAAATAAAAATCACGTATTAAAATCTTCATATGAAAGGTTATATGAAGAAACAAATAAGATATTTTGCATAGGTATAAAGAAAATACATCAATATAACACACATAGTTTTAAAGGTACAGTATTATGTCAATATATACTTCAATTAGACATGCGAATATTTTCATAAACACTTTCTGTATAAATTTTGATAAGAACAGGTAAACAACTGATAAATTTTGATACAAAGACTTCATCTGATACATTCATCTATTTATTGCCTGTAAGGATAATAAAATACCACACAAAACAAATTAATCCTGTGATTGACCGCGTATGCCCTAATTCCAGAAAGTACGATATATGAGTAACTATTATCCTCATATATGAAAAAACAAAAAAAGTAAATACCAACCAAGAGACTATGTATTTTTGGCAACAATGTTATTGACACATATTCGATAACCCTGTACGTAATGCTTCGGCGCACAAGTCACATGCTTGAAAATTAAGATACTTACTCGCTATTAATACTAGATTTTTTCACTACTTCCTTAGTACTCGCAATTGAGACATCTATTTTATGTAGAAATTCATCTATATTATCGTCGTCAAAGCTAGCAGTTGAAGGTGAGGTAACTGCACTAGGGCTAGACACCGGTGGTACTGGTTCACTAGAGGTTGTAGAATGCGCGTCTGTACTCGGAATTAGAAGAAGCTCTCTTAAGAATAAACTATCAGAAGCCCATAACTTATTTGCTCTACGTATTTGTTCTATCTAAAAGCAAAAAAGAATTAAAAAAAAACATTTAAACTTATAAAGTAGTCCTTACTGTTACGTTATATTTTAGTGCAATACCCTGGAGAGTATCAGTGTTGGAAACGTAGTGCTTCATATAATTTTCGTTTCGAGACACATGTTTACTAGTACTTCCATACTTTTTAAGAGATCTAGCGGAATCCCTAATTGATAATTTTTCGTAAGATCCTCTATCCATTTTCAAAGTATATTCGTTTCTAAAAATAAATACCACTCAAGCGTTTCTATTTTGTTGACGGAGATAAAATTCACACGCAGTGATATCACATCATCGAAAATTCATCACTTCAAGGATAAGGGTTCAAAAAAAAAACTGAAAAATAAAATAGGAAACGTCCCCCTTTACTCATAGACAAGACAGTATCTGTGGGATCTGTGAACAGTTGATTGACCCAAGACACAAACCAGATGATACCTTTCACTGACGAATTGTTCGTCAAGGTTCATGTGAGAATGTTATGATCACGATCCTTGTTCTATGAAGTTAAACTCAAAGAAATACAGAATTCCGTTCAATTGCTGAATAGCAGCCATATTCACCAAGAAAAGAGAGTGGATAAATTTAATGACTATCCAATCACATTTTTGGTATACAAGTTTATATTAGTTACTACCCTTAATTACTTAATACCCTTAAATTGAGATTTTAAGATAATATACGACATTGTGTAACATTGCTTGTGATAGAATTATCAATATTTGTGATTTTTAAGTTATTGAAGTAATTCGCTTCTCTTTTTTAATGTATCAATTAACTTCTTATTATATAAGCAGTAAATTTATTCAATACTTATTATTATTCGATTGCGCCGCCAATAAGTATACATATATATATATAT
Organism: Rosalia funebris; assembly: GCA_037954035.1. NCBI lineage: Eukaryota > Metazoa > Arthropoda > Insecta > Coleoptera > Cerambycidae > Rosalia > Rosalia funebris. Next base: position 12,443,124 of record JAZFAV010000034.1, on the reverse strand, counting down.
ATATATATATATATATATATATATATATATATATATATATATATATATATATATATATATATATATATATATATATATATATATATATATATATATGTGAATTATGTCAATATGCAACGATATGATGCTACAGTACCTCTGGTCCTACGAGCAAAGAGACTTTGCTCGTAGCTCTTTCCCCTCCTACTGTTCTATCTAGACTTTTTAGAATGAACCATTTTGATTTTTTGCTAATTCTTATATAGGATGGTTTTTTTTTTGATTAATTCTCTTATTATATATATTTGGCAAATTCTAAATTAGTTTTAGTTCTCATCAGTGCCGTACACGGTACGCCGATCCAGGACAAATGCCGCATGAAATCGTGGGGGATACATCTTTATCGATACGATCTATGTCAGTAACGTATAAGTCGGAAATGTTACTGACAGATCGTATCGATAAAGATGTATACCCTACGATTTCATTCGGCATTTGTCCTGGATCGGCGTACCGTGTATGGCACTGATGAGAACATTAGTTCTCATCAGTGCCATCGAACTTATTAAAGTGCGAAACAGCTGTATGTCGTTCGGTTCCAATCCGGGACAGATATCGAATCCTACCTGTGGCGGGTTTTATTTATTTTTTTGAAATCTTATCTGATCGTGCAGAAACACGAGAAAGGGGTCGAGGATTGCTTTTAGGTATAATTCAATGCCTGGCGGGGCTTTAGCCCGAGGAGTAGTTGTTTCCTATAGCGATTATGTAATAGCCTTGCTATTTGGGAACTACTTTGATAACCGCGTGGCGGTTTGGTAGTTCCTTTCTCGATTTCCGACTTATATGTTACTGATCATAGAATACCATTCTATCTTCTAACCACACATCTTATTTTGCATTAATTGTCTTATTTAGACGACTCAGAGCAAAGAAAATAAATGCTCTCAAGCAGTATTTTTATGCAAGTCGAATATAAATTATATTTGCGCCTTTTCACTTTAATCAAGGTGAACACGTCACACTAAGACCGTACTCAGTGTGCAAGGATTGTATAGGGAGTTATACAATCCTTGTCTATGGTCTCCATTTAAGGCGTTCAAGGTATAACCCTACGAGCAAAGAGACAGACTACGAGCAAATCTTTTTGCTCGTAGGGACAGGCAAACATTTGCCTTTTGCGCATATTATGGCTCCTCTACACGTTGGCCAACACGCTGGCAAGGAAATTGGAATATCTGTCCACACGTTGGAAGAACGTTCAGTTTGTTTGGACACAGGCCGATACGAACAACAACATGGACGTCATGAGAGTAGCAGCTGCTGCAGTTTATTTATTAAATACTACCTTTATTTTTAATATTTTAGTAATAATTAGTAATAAATAATAGTTTATTTATTGAATAATTAAAATATCTACCTACTATCACTGTGACAGCTGTTCACATACTAGGCCAGTGCAGCCAACGTGTGGACCTGACTACCAACGTCCGCCAGCGCCAAACCAACGCCCTGTACCTCTTGAAAAACCGACACCACGATGGATTGGTTGCCAATGCTTGGACCAGCTCTGCCAATGCCGCCAATACGACAAATAGTCTCCTCTACACGCTGGCCAATAAGCATTCGCCAGCGTGTAGAGGAGCCTTTATATTTCACCTGCCTTACACTTCGGCCAAAATAAATTACAGTTTCAAACATTTCCGTTTTAATCATTAATATCATTATCATAAGATAAAAATTAGTTTATTTACTACATATTTAGTTATTTTATTTGGTTTCTGTGAAACCAAAGTGATTTTATTTGGTTTGCCATAACTGGCATGACACAATACACATAATTATTAAGTTCCATGTCGCAAGTATAATAAAAAATTTCTGATTAAAATTAAAACTATAATTTTTTTAATATCAATTTAATTGGCCACAATCCTAAGAAACACAAAACAAGTAATCATCATACCTAAAGTCAAAAAATAGAAAGATATCCTTTTAGACATCGATCTTTTGATGACTCAGTATTGACTAATTATCGAAAAGCATTTGGTTTTTGAAAAATCACAGATAAATATCTATAAAGTATACTCTATACTGTTATTTTACAATTATGTGGTTGTTTATACAATTACACATATATGTTTCACACAAAAATATGTGCCACCTTATTGGATTGATATATTTATGCCGTGAAAATACAGTGCAGTAAATTGCCAGTTTAGTTAGGTATATCCTCGAGATTTCCATAAGACAAAGTACCAAATTGGTTCTAACCACTATATCATCTGAAATCCATTAGGAAAAAGTTACATAGATTAAAACAAATCGTCAGCCATCAATTATTTCAAATATGTATTAAAACAAAATTCTTTACATTAAATAGTAACACACAGACCACAAAACTGGTATAAATTAAGACTGTAGCCTATCAAGTCCTTTATCCGTCCAGTTTCTAACAATCTAACATCTAATAAAAACTAACCTAATTTTTTACATATAAATGTAAATAAATGTACATAGTACATTTAAAAATAAAAATTATTTCTTTGAGCTTCCTTCTTCACTAACATCTAAAAAGAAAAACATTCATTATTTTTTATTGAAATAAATAAAACTAATAGGTACTTACTTTTACCATCACACGCAACAATCTTTAGTTTGTCAATTTTGGCAATCTCTTGAACTTCTCTAAATTCTACATCATTAAGCATAAATGTCCATACATTGTCACAAAATCGATAAGTGTTCAATTTACCAGCTTTAAATATCAATCTTGATTTAACTCTTGTTGCCAATGTCTGGTTTATTGATTTATCAAACTGGAGTAGGACTTTACACGCTAATTGTGGAGTAATTTGACCATACTAGAATATAAAATGGTAATGCATATATAAATACTGTACACATTCGAAATCCGGCCCTAACAAGGAAAACATTAAGTGTACTTCGCAAAAAAATACTTATATTGGAAAAATATTGTTCAAATGAATAAAAAATAACTCTTTTCATTTGGTAATGTTTCTACATAATTATAATTATTTAAAGCTTTACAAATACATTTTTCTATATTGCAGTAGTTTGATTATTTTTGTGTATTAATAGCTGTCAATCATTTTTAATTCAGAATATGTGAAACACATTTTATTCATAATTTTGTTATTGCTATTTTCAATGGTTAATCAATAATCATCCATGAATCATACCTTAGTTTTAATAATTATTTTGTTACCTGAATTAGTTCGTCTAAGCTCTCCTGTAATGTGTGTCCCAAAGTAGTATTTCTATAAAGTTGATACGACATTTTCAGGCAATCGTGACTAAGTTATGAAATTTGGTCATTAGCTGTTTAAATATTATAGAATGTTTATAAGCTTCTAGCCTTAAAAAATATCATAAACTTAAAAAAATAACCACCATTCCATCGGTTTGTCACATTCATCACAGATTACCCACAGAACATTCATCTCACGCACAGAATTTATTAGATCATAGAATACAAAAAAACAACAACTTTAGAATAGTTTTTTCCTGTCAATACTTTTAATACAGCGAATTCGAATGACACTAATGTAGTGTCATTAGTCCACACTGAGCAAGGATTGTATAGGGAATAGGATTGCTCGATCTCTATCTTTCAATGTAGACAGCGCCCCATTCCTTTAAAACATGTTTTGACGTCATCGCGGACTATGACCGTTAAAACGTTATTAAACGTATTCAGAAGTGTTGTGTAAATTCAGGCAATTTGGATAATATTTAATATTTTTCGTGCATTTGAGTAGTGAAGTGATATTAAAAGGAACGTTATTGTTTGCGTAAGTATTGATTTAAGTTTGAGTAAATAGCAGAATGTTATTTAATGACTAAAAAGTTGTTCCATATCTGACGAAATATTCGGTGGGGTTTCGAGAAATAATTTAAAAAAATAAGGCTAAAAGTAGAGATAGAGGATACTAATAGTGCTTAATAGATTAACAATAGATCTGTTATTTGACTTACATCTACCTAATAAGGTATAATAGCTTTAAATATACACATTTTATATAAACAACTTCCTCTAAGTAATGCAGTATACCTTTATTTATTTATAATTAATAGGCATGTGTATCGACCCCTTTCAGCTTTCTTTCAAAATATTCATAATTCTTGAGAAAATAAATATCTCTAATATTTAGGAGTCGATTTTCTCCCCTCACACGTGTAGCTTTGGAAATTGTTCTCATACCTATATAGATATAGTGAATATTCATGACAAAAAAGTAAATGACTCCAAATTTGGTTCATATTTTTAGTGGTTTATATTTTTACTATTTATTCGAGAAAATAATTACGATAACTAATCGTAACTTTAAGGGTAGATTTTACCCCTTAGGTATAAAGTTTTGAAAAATAATATGGTAGAGAATGTATTTTATGTCCATTTTAATTTCTTCACTACACTGAATTATAAGGTCCTTTATAATATGCAGTTTGCTAAATAAATAATGATAAAATAACTACCTATTTACATTTTTAAACTATAAATAATAAATACCTACCTAATCATTTATTTATGTACCTAATAGGTATAAAATATATTTTGTTATCAAGAAACAGCATTGCAGTTTTAAGAACAGATACAGCCCATAAAACATTTTGTTTCTCGTGAGTATACACTTGCTTCTAATTTTAATAGCAGTTTCAAAAAGGCTGTACATAATTCAAATTACAATACTCTACCTAATGTAGAACTAATATATATTTTAATTATACCTATACCATTTCAAAATCTAATTAAAATAGATTAAAACAGAAGGAAATGTCAATAAAACCATATGAATATTATAACCCGTAGTCCGCGGTGACGTCACTATCTCCACTACCGTGGACGAAGAATTCGGCCGATCCAGCTATCCTACTCCCTATACAATCCTTGATACCGGTTATACCTACGAGCAAAGAGACAGAAGGAAAGAGTGTATTGAAAACACGCACGCGACGGAAATGCATCAGAAGTGGTTTATTTGGGCGAGGGTAAAAATGGCTCTCGCCGAGCGTCACAGGCGTAGATACGTGGCAAAGTATGGGGAGTGAACGTTTTAGAAATATAAAACACCGATTTTCCCAGTCATTAAGAATACCTGCTTTCAATGATATATTCTTAGGTATTTTGTGGATTTACATATCTACACCTTCAACTCTGAAGTGCTGAGTTTATTGAACAATATTATTTCATTTTTTGTGGGACATTTGCCACCCAACGTTAAGTGGGTTTTATAAACAGTTTGTCAAAATATATATTGTTTATGTTTGCAAATTGATTTATATTGAAACAATAGGTATACCTCAAACAAGTACAATGTTGACTAGGTTTTAATTTTTATACCTTTTTTTTCATGGTCTAGGAAAGTAAGGCAAACCCTACAAAAAGTACTTGATATACATATTTTACTACACCACTTCTAGACAAATTTTCATCATATATATCGTACAACAAAAGTCTTCAATATAAATAATAATAATGTACAAAATATTTTCTACAAAATATCCACTATCTAAAAATAATACAGTTACTTAATATAAATAAGTTAATAACACAGTTCTGGATTTTATAATAGTTCATGTGATTGCAAAGCCACATTAATATATAAATATGTCAAAAGTGTTCACATTTGACATACAATATTTGTTATTTTTTGTATGGATTACCAATTATTATAAATCAAGGAAAATTACTTTCAAAGCATACTCGTATTAATATATGTAACAAAGGATAAGAGGATGAATTAAATAAACTAAAAAAAATTATAATGTATTACATGTTGATATATACATAATAAAACAATAAAAATACAAACTATTTACAAAAATATGTATGATGGAATATTCCTTAAAACTATTTATTGCCCTTTGAACTGAATAAGCTTCGTAAAATGGCTGCGAACTTTTGCAACCGGTGCTATATTATTTACTGCGTATTGTATATGTATCTTACTATAATACATAGTAACTGCCTTTATGAGCAGTATTACATGGTCTTCTAGCATATTAGTGTTGTGAAATACAATTGTTTTAAAAACACGTCCATAACATTTTTGTAAAACCATGAGGGATAATTTTTATCTATTTACTTTTAAACCTTCAATTACAAAAGCTTGTCTTAATAAATGTTCTGTTTCTAAACAGATAAAGATAACATCCTTTGAAGGATAAGAAAGTCCACCTTTATCTTTAAAATCAATGAAACTTCCTAATAGGTTTTCCCTTACATCGAACAAAGTATTAAGGCATGTTTCACACCTAATTGTAAAAACTATTTTTCTTGTTACAAAGCCTGCGATATAAATCACAATTTGTTCAGAAAATTGGGAGAAATTTACAGAAGTACATAAGAAAGTATAATCACGGTCAGTAAATAGCATTTCATTAGTTGCGTCTTCATCAATACTGTATATTATCTGTGATGATTAATCGATTCTATGGGATCTTTTTTCTGGACACCACAGTTTAAAATATTTATTTGCTGTAAAGGAATACAATTACCTAAGCCCCCCTCACGTACTTCAGAATGAATCAGTAGTTTTTTATATGCTGTGCGAAACTGCAAACAGCTGGGGTTCTTATTATGACCACCAAGTGATCTAATTGAACCAAAAAACAGTTCTAAATGGTCCTGGCTACATGTATATACTGGCAAACATTTTAAAACGGGATTGGAAATTGCAATGCAGTGATTATAAATACCTATTACTGATTTTAGAGCAATACAAAGTCCAAGAAAGCCTGTTTTTCGATTTGTATGTAGTATTGGTTGACCATGAACAGTTTTCAAACTTTGAATATACTGTAAAAAATGTGATGTGAATTCAAGTGTTTGCTGAACATTTGCGTTACATAAGGCTTTTTTAAAATCCCACGCACCCAATCTATGGGAATTTAAAATATCAAAGGCATTATTCATTAACATTATAAATTGCAGCAATTGCAGTGACATTATTAAATTCTACAAGTTTTTAATAGCTTTTGGTTACAAAATAACCAAAGCTTCACCAACAGAACGACTTAAAAGTTGTGTAGCTAACTTTACTTTCATCTTCTGCTTAAAGAAGTTAACATGTTGTTTACGTAATTTAGTAGATAAGCACAGTCCCTCTGTTTCTTGTAATACAAGAAGTTGTTGAATATATTTAAAATTTATTTCCTGTCCTTTACCATCAATTAAAATGATATGCTCTCCAAAACAATTCCGTACAAGTTTAATCATGTGAGAGGGATCTGGTAGTACAAAATAATCATTATTTTCTATAGTTATTGTCGGTTTTAGATTTTCAACATCTTTTACGTTAGCCCCTAAAAGTGAACACATTGTAAAATTGGTTGGACAACCATCAAATGTAATGTTACTAATCACGATCCCACATTTAGTGACTTCTTGAACACATTGCTTTAACAATTCTGCTTTTTGTGCACTATTCAATGAATTGATCAAAAAATACCCTACTGGAACCTTCCAGGTATCATTTATGCAAACTAGCATAAACACAAGTGCCTTATTTGCCAAATCTCTTCCACCACTTTCGGTGAAAACCCCAAAGTCAATAAATCCATAGTATTTTTCTCCATATAATTCAATTTTCTCTCGCAGAGCCACCTCGTCAAAAACTAAGGAACATACATTTTTTTTTCAGCCGTCTTGCATTTATTTTCCAGCATAATGAGTGCTTTTTTAGTTATACCTGGATTCGCTTCAATAACAGCATACCATTTGGATAACGTTTTTGGATGTGGTAAACAGTTTTTGAAACGGTTTCGTATATAATTATATGCCTTAGGTGAGAAGAAATGTAAAGTTAGAGCAAATTTTCTAATTTCTGCATTATACTGTTTTTCAACAGCTTTTCCTCTTGCTTTGTTAAACACTCTACTAATGATATCTCTATTTTGTCCAAATTCGTCCAGGAAGGTTCTTACTTAATCCGCATTTATCAAATTAATTTTCTGCAATTCCTGTACAACTGCAGTTAATTTAAAAATCCGCTTCTTCTGGAACCAAGTTTGTTTCTGAAGTTTTCGTATTTGTTGAGACTGTAGCAAATTTCTCCTCGATAACTTCGTTAGTTCCTGCCGCAGTTTCTGTATTCGGCAACTGTCATCACCTACAGAATGCAGCATAGTTTGTACTGTTACATCAGCATGTGAAGAGTGTGGTTCATCACAAACATCCATCTGTGTAGTACTAGGGCTGGGTATATTTTGCAGTTGCATTGGTTGAGAAACTACAGATGCTGCTGGACCAGCCTCTCCAGAAGATTTGTAAGCTTCTGTTCGTCTTTCCTGTAAACAATAAATGTTGTTTTACTAAACAATATCACAAATTGCTTCATTAACTAATATCACAAACTGATTTACTAAGCAGTATTATTATTGCTCAGTATTGCTTTGTGTTGGAGACTAGTGTAATCTGCTTGTTAATACTGACTATGATTGGTTCATTTTTCATTCGTGGAACTGTGAATGGTTTTATATCCTCAAATTATGTCATTTCATTATGCTTGTTCTTGAAAACTTGCAGCTTATTGCCGTTAATGCAATTAATTTATAACCGTACCAAAAAAGCATTTACAAAAACCATTCACACAATGACTACGGAAATATTTTAGCAGTACAAAACTTAATATTTAGATATAATGTGCCACAATTGCTGCCCATTTGTTATGTGAATTGCTGTAATAACAACGCGCATGACTCGGTAATTACTAGGGTATTACCTACATCACTTTTAGTTACTAATGAATAGATATACAACATATATATTTCAAGATAGTCTACTGCTAGGCCTATTATATTCTCTTTTTTTGTTTAATGAAATTTAAAAGTTATGTTTATTACTTTGACACAAATAACGAGATAATTTCTACATGACTACCCTAATTTAGGTAATTACGAGTAGTAACACTCGAAAGTAGCTGAAGTCTAGAGGCTTATAGCTAGAGGTACATTATATTATATACAGGTACATTATATACCGGTATACTTATGGATATATTTCGATATTAACGCTGTATTCAATTTAGCATTAACAAATTACAGGTTTGTTAAATTTGAGGAATGTTATACACTTCTTAATACATAATACAGGGTCATACTTACATATTTATGCCGTTGCACCAATATGAAAGGTACTGCGTTCTTCTTTAGCAACACTTTGAAGGCCGATTTGTCAAAATCTGAATCTTGAAAATGCTGCGAGCAGAGAACTGCAAATTTTGGAATATTTTCTTTTGACCGATTTACAAACTTGAGCCATGCTGCACGAAGCTCAGGTTTGTTTGGGAACCTCAAAAAATAATAGATATATGTATTATTTTTTGCTGACTATTAATTACTATTATTGTTCATTGTCGTAATCTGAATCCGTCAATTAATACAAGTTTTACTAAAAAAAGAAAAAAAAAACACTACGACGCCACTGTGCAATTTGAGGAATATTATATAAACAAAGATGGCTGCCATGTATTTTCAAATGTGACAAATAGAGCTTTAAATAAAACTCTTTCAATTATTATACTATGCCCATATTTAAACATACAATACATAATAAACTAAAAATTACAACAGTTCTTTGTAAACAGTTTACATTTACAAACTTACCGATGAAAGGTTACTCCAACTTTCCGCGCGTTGTGAGATAAGCCGCACGAAATACAACTCACCATTTCAATTCTTTCTTATTCTACTACTATACTACACTAAAAATATACAGTTCCTTGTGATCTACAAACAATAGTCACTATTAAATCACTCAAAAACACACTATAACAACCGGACAACAAAACGTAAACAATACTAACTGACAACCACACTGACAACTGACCTTCACAATGTGGTTTATACAATGGCGACTTCCGTCGCGCCGAATGCCTACTCCCACCACCGATATGTTCTCTCCTTCTGTCTCTTTGCTCGTAGGTTATTTCTAAGAAGACTAGAGAGGAAGGAGATATAGCTCCTCAAAAAATCAGTGGTGGGGGTGGCAATATGGGTGGCTCGCATAGAAACGCGCGGGATCTGCGCATGCCGTTTTTCCTTGTCTATCAAGGTTTCTCTCTCACACTATCAAAATGTCGGGTTCCATTGAGCCACGATCAGGGCTTTTGCAGGAACAATTCGCAACACAACAGTATCTCGACACTTTTGACATATTCAACAGAAAAACTGGAAACTCTTAAAACACAGAAAACAAAAATAACCTCGCTTGATTCTACTCAATGACCGCCATGATGAAGCACACCACGTGATCACAGTGCGGACGCTTTTCGTGCTACCCCCACCACTCGAGTTATGTCTCCTGTTCTCTAGTCTTCTTGGTTATTTCCTATATGCCGTAATGGTAAACAGTGTCCAAAAGACGTAAACGGCCACTCCATACGGTGGCATCGAGATTATTTCGCCTTCTCTTTTCAATCGCTGTATATAGTAGAATTATTTTATGAAGAGCAAGTCGGCAATAAACCGTGCAACAAAGAGCAATGTATAGCTTACCTTCTCCCACGCGAATGCAGTAAAAGAATTTTACGCGCGCAAATGATTTATAGGCAGGTCTGTCTCCTATACAATCAGACATGCATCTGTCTTTGTCGCACGATTTATTGCCGACTTGGTCTTCATAAAATAATTCTACTTACATACCTCTCCTCGTCCATCTGTAGACTGACAGAAAAGAACACACGTAGTTGAAAAGAGAAAACAACACAATCCCGATGGCAGCGCCCCTAAGCAAATACATTTCTAGTTGCCACACTCCTTTCCGTACTACATACCCCTGCCTGGGGTTGCGCCGGTTGTCAAAGTTAAATAATTATTTTATAATCAGCGGTATTATTTCTTTTAATTAAGTTTTCTCGCAATTATATTAGTGCTAATTAAAATGCATACTAGTAAAATAAAAAATATAAATACAAATATAATTGTAAAAGTTTACAGATATGTTATCAATCTCCTTATTCTATAGCGCCAGGATGTGAAGGGACAGGTCACATATAGAGACGATGACAAATATACCCATACTCCTAGAGAGATTTCACATTCTCCATATTGAGACTGGAGCCTAAGCATACACTGATAGTTTAAAACCTGAATCCAGTTCGTCACCTCATACTATAGTACTAATGGAATTTTCGATAAGAGAATGAGACACGCTACCTATCCATGTTTCAGTCGTAGAACAGACGACCTTATTAAAAATAAAACGAGGTCTGATTGCAATATTTTGTAAATATAAAAATTATCTATATCAATTGTACTCTAGATTTAGAACAACTTAAATAAAAATTAAATCTATTATTTATGGTAAGTAAATATACCATAAGATAAATGATTAATATGAACGATGAAAGGACAGTTAATAGTAAAAATTAAATTGCACTTAAAGTGAAGGAGCCAGCTAAAACTAGTCTAATGAATTCGACTGCAAGGAAGAGAATTCGCTTATTCTACCAATCGAAAATGCTATATAACCCTCAGTAGTTATGTTATTTCTACGAGCATCTGTCTCTTTGCTCGTAGTGTTATTTATGTATATTAGAGACATCTATGTCTCTGATGTATATGGACTTTGGTAGCTCTTTTGTACCCAGTAGGTATTGTTATTCAATATTCAGTAGTTCATCTGTTTTAAAATTCTAACCATAAAAAATGTGCCTATTGGAAGCTGGATTGTTGAGTTGGGGATTAAAAATATAAAATTTTTATGTTTTTGTTACTATGTTATGTTATGTTTTTATTTGTATAACCAAGAGATCTTCAACGCAATATGTAAATAAATTAAAAATTTGCTCAAAATGTCTAATCCATATAATAAACCATGGTACAAGAATAAAACGTCAAAATCTATTAAAAACACTGTAAATAAGCATGATATAAGTTGCCTAGAAAATTTATCACATTATGGATATCCAGGATTTAGATTATATTTTCCAGGAGAATGTAGGTAAGTTGCAATAAAAATTTGTCAAGCAATAACTAGTTTTTTTTTAGCTAACCTAATAGATAAAGTTATGAAAAATGTTGCTTGTTTTGAAAGTTATATCGAATCAACTCAGTCAACATATTGTCTTACAAATATACTTAATGACAGGTTCTTTACTATTGATTATAAAATACTTACTGCAGAAGATGATCTTCTCTCTAGCTGGAATGATTTTAAAGCGGATTTAATAACAAATACTGAATACTGTTTGCAGTGTATGGGTTTAGCAATGCACCAGTTTATTTTAAAAGATAATGAAAAGAAAAGCCAGCAACAAGAGAGCATGATCGAAGAAAAAGATGTACCAATTATACGTGCTAGATTAATTAATTATGAACCTATATTACAGTTAAAACATCTTAAAGTAAATTATTATGGTAAGAGAATATATTTCAACATTTTCGATGGAGTTTTAATTTTTTATCTTTTAGGTAAACTAGTGAGTATTAAAGGGACGGTTATAAGAGCTGGCCATATTAAAGTTATTTGTCAGTACATGGTATTTTCGTGTAATTCTTGTTCAGGTACTCAATTAGTAAAACAAGTAGATGGGGCTTATACGCTTCCAGTTAATTGCCCAACAAAAGGCTGCAGGGCAACGTCCAATTTTACACCGTTGCATACATCTAATTTTAATAAAACTGTAAGCTGGCAGTCTATAAAAATCCAGGAACTATTAGGAACTGAACAAGTAAGAATTTTAGTCATTGATTATATGAGTAAAATTATGAGCTAAAATAAGTCACGTTTAATTTCTTATTTTCAGTCGGAAATTGCCAGAATTCCTCGAACTTTAGAATGCGAATTAGTTGAAGATTTGGTTAAATCATGTATCCCTGGCGATGATGTAACTGTAACTGGTGTAATTAGGGTTTGTGATAAAATATACTAAATATTCAAGTCATATAACAAAATATTACAATATATTGAACTTACCAATACTTAGCAAAGTATTTTTAGGTACGAGATGTTAATAGTAATAATGGAAAGAATAAGCAGCACACTATATACAATTTATATCTTGAGGCTTTATCTATAAGTAATAATAAACAGCAAAATAAGGGAAGTTATACTCTTTCAGAAGGAATTACCTTTAATATGAACGACTACTATCTTATTCAAGTAAGTCTTATAGAATATACTTTTGAAAGTATGCAAAAAAAGTAAAAATACTTTATGTTTTTCCTTATAACCAAGTTTCATGTAACAACATTCTATAACGTTTGTTAAGCATCTAGCATAATGATTAAAATTAAAGATAGGAAATTATTGACATACTTTATGTATTTTGTATTTTATAGAAAATTCATTCAGAGCCAAAGCTATTCCAGTTATTGGTACAGTCATTGTGCCCCAACATATATGGTCATGAAATCGTTAAAGCTGGCCTATTCTTAGCTCTTTTGGGTGGTACAAAGTCAGATACATTTAGAGCAGAATCCCATGTCCTAATGGTAGGCGATCCCGGTCTCGGCAAAAGTCAAATGCTTCAAGCGTGCACTAACGTTGCTCCGAGAGGTAAATCAAAGTTATCGTATAAAAATATATGATTGTTAGAGAACTGCCCTCTAGTTGTTATTCACGAGACAAACTGGGTATTATTATAGGTAAGCATATGTATATAGAGCTCTAATAGTTTTGTTGTTACTTAAGGTGTTTACGTTTGCGGAAATACAAGCACCAGCTCCGGGCTAACTGTTACAATGACTAGAGATGGCGGTGAATATGCATTGGAAGCTGGCGCCTTAATGCTTGCTGACCAGGGATGTTGTTGCATCGATGAGTTTGATAAGATGCCGTCACAGCATGCTGTATGTATCCCGTTGCATTATCAGTTAAAAGGAATCACAATTTTTTTAAATTCCTATAAGTATGATATTACAGTGCCTTTTGGAAGCAATGGAACAACAGAGTATAAGTATAGCCAAAGCGGGAATTGTTTGTTCATTACCAACACGTACTACCATATTGGCAGCTGCAAATCCTGCTGGTGGGCATTATAATAAAGCTAAAACGATAGCGGAAAATTTAAAAATAAGTTCTCCGATGTTGTCTAGGTTCGATTTGATTTTTATATTACTTGATCAGCCAAACGAGGTAAGTAAATATATTTTTCAATATTGATACTGTTACTTGTACTATTTCTTAAATTATACCTAATTTTTTGATAAATAAAACAAGAATCATAGCATTTTGTATCTTGGTGTCGTCCTTTTCTTAGTGTTAGTGAAAAATAAAGACTAATGATTCTATAGAACATTCATCTACTCTTACAAACCATTTTAGTAACGCTAGTATTGTTGTGACCCTCGCTAAATTTCCATTTCGCTAAATTTCCTTTTTCATACAGTCTAGACGTCTTACAGAAGTCTTAAGTTGTGCAACCTTCAAAAAACACTGAGCACTAATGATTCATCTGTAGACATGAATTCATCATGTTCTAATCTTTTATCAAGTTAACATTATTAGGTAATAATAAAATTATTGAAGGTGAATCTAGGCAAAAGCCCAAAATAAAGCAATTATGTTCTATTATTGTATATAAAATATAAACAATTTATATGCTTGTAATGTACACAAAAGTGAAACCTTATGTTATTTTCTTTATCATTATTAATTAGGGCATGAGTTATATAATTATATCTCATTTTCAATTTGTAATTGATGATTTTTTAAGAATAATAACACTTATAACACAATATTCCTGTATTGATAATTACAATCTTGTTTTTTCTTAATATATTTGTGTATATAGTTTGTTTTATTTTAATATTTATAACCTTATTGTGTAATTTGTACTATTATGATCAGTGCAAACTTAAGGATAATAGCCTACTTTCTTAATCGATTTCAGCAATTGGATTTGCTTCTATCAAAACATGTACTTGGTATACATGTAGGATCTAAAACGAAGGGAAGAGGAGTGAATCTTGATTCTTCTCTTGTTACGACAACAGTAGAGAGATGTTCTTTATTGTAAGTATAGTATATGCTTCATATATCTTAAAAAATAAATCGTATAACACTGTTGGTTACACATTAACAATAGACCCATTCAGTATTTTTATTTCTAATAAAGCCTTTCAATAGAAGATCCCAAAAGTGACTTTAATTTGCAACGGTTTTTTAACTCAAAATATTTTCTACCAAACTTCCTTCCAGACTACTTTTAGTAGCTTTGAGAGCCTTTGATGCCATAGTTTTGTCATATGTTAATATATTTTTTGTTCCCTTGTTTTCTTCCTATTTTTAAAGTTGGGTTTTAATAGAAGTAAAAATGTCAGGTTATGTTTGTTGTTTTTAAGTTGAATAACAATTACTTACCATTTTTTTCAGAATTTCTTTGGCAGTAACATATAAGTCGGAAATCGAGAAAGGAACTACCAAAACCGCCAAGTTTTGCTATAGGAATGTTATGTTACGGACTTATGTTACTGACATAGACCGTATCGGTAAAGATGTATAGGTTTTATTTTTTGAAATCTTGTCTGATCGTGCAGAAACACGAGAAAGGGGTCGAGGGTCGTTTTTAGGTATAATTCAATGCCTGGTGGGGCTTTAGCCCGAGGAGTTTCCTATAGCGATTATGTAATAGCTTTGCTATTCGGGAACCACTTGATAACCGCTTGGCAGTTTTGGTAGTTCCTTTCTCGATTTCCGACTTATATGTTACTGACATAGATCGTATGGACAAAGATGTATACCACACGAGTTTCAGTCGGCATTTGTCCTGGATTCGGCGTACCGTGTACGGCACTGATAAGAACTAATAAGTTCGAAACAGCTGTATGTCGTTTGGTTCCCATTCGGGACAAATGTCGAATCCTACCCGTGGCGGGTTTTATTTTTTGAAAAGGAGAATTTTTTTGTAAAAATTTAGTAAACAACTAGGGTACTTTTTTCCCCTGGTGAACATATTGTGTCTCTCTTTGAAAATTTTTTCTTAATGGTAAACCGATAACGACTCAATAAGATATCAAATGAGCTGATTTTACTTTGTAGTTAAAATAAAATTTACTCATCACTAACCAACCAAATTGAAGATTTCAGAGTTGTATCTTTCTGTAACTTAGAATAATGCTACTAAAATTATTCGATATAAATGTTTATTTATGATATATTTTGTTCAGAATATGAACTGATTCAATATGATATACAAATAAATAAGTCACATAATTGTTTCTCTTAACATATTTTTTTAATTCCCCTTTTAGGGATCGACTAAAATTAAATGGAGAATCAATAGACCACTTACCACATAATCTGTTCAGAAAATATATAGCTTATGCGCAGAAGTATGTTAATCCGCAGCTATCAGAAGAGGCTAAGGAGGTTCTTAAGAAATACTATCTCTCGCTAAGAAAACAATTCCAAACTGGTGACTGTACGCCTATCACTACCAGACAGTTGAATTCTCTAATTAGGCTAACTCAAGTTAGTACTCTCCATATCAGATTTTATCTGATTCTTATTTTAGTATTTGTTGTTTTTATTTATTTCTTCTTATTCACATTTAGGCAAGAGCTAAAGCTGAACTGAGAGAAGAAGCTACTAAAGAAGATGCTTTAGATGTGGTAGAAATTATGAAATTTAGTTTAATAGACATTTTCACCGACGAACATGGCATTATGGACAAAACCAGGTCTCAAAATGGTACTGGAATGAGTACAAAAAATCAGGTAAAATATTTCTACTATGCCCTATATCCTTGCTATTGCAATACCATTCACTTTGCTTAATTATCATTTTGTTTTCAGGTGATGAGCTTGTTGAAGTTGCTTCAGAGGAAATCGGATATCGAGACTCGTTCTGTATTTTCAACCAAAGAAATAAGGGATATGAGCGAACGAGTTGGTATCGCCAAAGATAAGTTTTATAGTATTTTAGAAAGTCTCAACATTCAAGGATTTCTACTAAATAAGGGTCAAAGTAATTATCAACTTGTGACTGCAGCTTTGTGATGAAGTTAATGTAGTGTCCACATTAAACACTATTTTATGCTAACTGGTATATTTTTATCATTCAACAAATTAATAGAATTTTTCAATGAAAAGAACATTATTCACGGGATGAATTTCTTTCATCTTACTAAAAGTAAGTACTTGCTCTTGTGTCTAGAAAGTGGCCAGGTAATCTAGCATATTCTTCTGTAGGGATGTTTGCAACAACGTTATTCATATTGGGCAGAGGTGGTAGATTTGGTCTAATGCCCTTCCTTAAGTATGAGTGTGTATTGCCTTGTCTCAAAATCTACCTTCGCCTTTCATAATCTGTGACTCATTTCATGATTGATTTTCAATTCCAAGAATTCGGGGTCTGTGTAACAAAAATACAGATTGTTACATTAATATTTTGGTGAATTGCTTTTGTAATAGCAATTTTACTTTTAATACTTGTTGGCAGTCATCGTAGAACACAATTTTGTCTTCTGAAGTTTTTTCACTTGTACTTTATCAGTTTTTTACTACTTGAAGCTACTGATGATTGTTAAAGGTTGCATAATTTTAATTTCATGTTTAACTGGTGTTTGAATTTAATAAAACCAAGGAGAATAGGGAGAAGGAGAGTAAGCTCCTGCTTTCAGTTGAGATGAAATACGGCGGTAAACCATGCGGCGCTGTGGGCGTACTCGAACGTGCGCGGAAAACCAATCGAGGTGTTTTGCGCATGAAGTGGACTCAAACGGTGGAAGTGGGAGAATTTTAAATTCAAACCACACGCTCACGACATGCGCAGAATAGCCCGAATGGTATTCCGCGCACGTTCGCAGAGCCGCCTGGTATACCGCCGTATTTTCGATCAAGCGAACAATGGTACATGCATGGAAGCTTATTCTCCTTCTCTCTAATTTCCTTGAATAGAACGTAGCTTTATATAAATTTCTATGGGTACTAGAAATACCTTGTTTTTTGAATTTGGCAAAAATAAGTATAGTGATACTGAAATTTGACAGAATCCCTGAGTTTAAAACAACAGTGATCACTATTTTGAGTTTTGGAGGAATATCGAGGTCTTCTGAAGATTTGATCAACGCAAAATAAAATTGACTATTTTTAGCTTTTCGGTATTTCTATAGTGCTTGAATTAAGGTTTTATCGTTAAAAATTAACAGTAATTATCACAATATATAAGGAATATCCAATTTCTCAAATTTGCATTTTTATTTTAATTTTCAATGACGATTTGTTAATTATGGTTTTATTTGTGGTGCTCTATATTTATTTAGTTATATTTAATAATATATAGAGTATTTGTAAAGTAATGTATATACAGTGCCATCCAAAAAGTTTGCATCATGTGGGAATATTTTTTTAGTTTGTTTATTAAATGAATAATTGTTGTGAGACTTCAACTCTCGATTTTTAACTTCCAGTAATGTCACGTGCATAAAAAAAATTAAATACCAGTTATTTGTCGAGATTTTGAGGTTACTGAGAAGGCTGTGTTAATGTATTTTAAAATTTTCAGATCAAAAGTCAGGGAATAAAGAAATTTTCACCTATTTTACATAAGAATATTTATTTAAATTAAGCTACCAAGTACGAGTTATAGATGTTTTTATTGAACAGATTTATTTATATATAATTGGATCTTGAAAACATTTTACCCACACTTTTTATAAAAACAGTAATTTTAAAAGCATTTAATGTATTTAAAATAAATTGATATTTCAAATATGAAATTTGAGGTTAGGTTATAGTACAGTTATTTTAGTAACCCATATTTGTTCACATAATTCTACGAATTATTTACTGTAAATGTGAACTCTGATAAGACCAATGGCAGTCATTGAAATTTATGTTGGCGATATGTTGATAATAGACAGGATTCATGGCAGATTTCATAAGCTAACTGGATATAAGGCTGATGACTGGATGAAGTCGGTAGCAAAATAAATTATCATCAAGTTTGTTAAACAAAACGAAAAAATAACGTGTATTTCTCTTCAATTAGAATTTGGGGAAATTTTGAATAAAAAAGTACAATGGAAAAGTTTTGTTAATTTTTGATATTTTTTTAATACAAATGAAACACTGCTGTTATTGTAAACATGTTCCTTGCAACTATTTTACTGATACTTCTTAAAATTCTTGAGAAATTGCTTCTTGAAAAAATACCAAGGACATGCCAAAAATGTTTAAGGAATAAAAGACACAATCAGCCCAAATATTTATCATGCAATTTATCCAAATATATTTCCATTTCCCCCAAAATGAAATGTCCTATGAAAATAGAAAATAAAACACTTATAGTAGATAACTGTGTATATTTACATGTATTATAAAATATAATAGTTCCCGTACCACTAAAACAAATGCTATAGTACAAATATATAAATGCAATAACCTCCTTAACGTTTACGTAAATCATTGGCTTTGTTAATAATTAACACATACTAAGTAACAATGTAAAAATTACAGTACTGTAGCACATTATTTAGGCCAGAATTCAAATGCATATATCTATCTATTGGTCTCTATCAGCCTAATTTCTTTAATATATAGTTCTCTAATTTAGTCCCAACTATTTTGAAATACTACCAGGAAATAAATTTATATATTTGAAATATTTTTCATGTATGATAGTTGATAAAAAATGTAAATTTTGTATCAGAAGTATCAGATAAATTGTAGCTTCCCAAAAATTATTTTAGATAAGTAAATTGAATAGAATTTTTTAATAAAAACATTTTATTGATGCCTGCGGCACAAATTTTACATAGTGGGAGAGATTTGTAATTTTTATGAGATCCAAGAAAGACATAGACTAATGTCATGTGTCAATTGTTAAAACACAAATCTAAAGAATTTGTGTTGCCTGAATAAAAAAACTGTGTGAAGAGTATACTACATAAATATGAAACAAGCATGTAACTTCATGATTTATGACCAGAAATACAGATCAGGGAGAACTAGGGTTTAATTTTCGTCCATTTTTGTTTATTTAGTATATTTATTTTTATTGATACACACATTCACAGCGTATTCCCACAATATTGCAAAGCAACTGACTTTCTGTAAATAATAGCCAGTCAGTTCTTTTGTGCCCGATGTATTTGGTTGATATGTGGTGTTTTTACGGTGATTAATATTAATGGTTATAAGTTAACATGTATTTATAATGGAAAGCTAAAAATGAATTGTGTTATATCTTTACAACAAAATCTTCATAATATAAAGATTTTATTCTGTATGCCATTAAAAAAATAAAGTTAACAAAGATTAGACAAACGTTACAAGGAAATCTTAAAGCTGGCAAGTCAACAAAAAATTATGAATTAATTTAAGAATGAATTATGAATGTTCTTAAATAGCATTCATTTGATAATAAAAATTTATTTGATATTACTCAGTATAATTTAAAAATTGGTTTATGAAGCAAAGTGAATCTAATTCCATTAAGTAAACAGAGAAGTCAATTTAATTGTGCGTATTAGATTAATATACAAAAATTCACAGCATAAATTTTTTATTGTGAATCACACATTGACTATTTTTGTACAATTTGGCATATGCTATTTTGAAAGAAATCTCTAAAAGTGTGCTTAATTTTCCATGCGAACTATATTAATTTAATCTTATATTTTCATCGAAGATTGTTGGATGTGCTTCAAAAAGTGGTGGATAATAGAATACGACGTTACATTTTCAATAAATCAATTGGTCTGTCATCGACAATTAATACCATAAGAAGTAACAATTTAGAGAAACTGTTAAATTGCTGAAAATAATAACAATCTCAAAGGTAGAGGCAAACAGGTGTAATTAATTATATGAGCACAAACAAAATAATATCACCATTTTTCATTGAAATCCTAATTAAGTGACTTAACTTAAAAAAATAATCATGATTTACTTGTGAAGGAAATGTCGAAGAATGGCTCTATTGATGGAACACTGCATCTGTTTGGTTACTGTAGTAAGTTCTTTAAAATACCTTGTCTTTAGTAGTAGTTAAAACACATATCATACATAACCACCACCCTGGATGAGGGAGTCTTACGTATGAAAAATGTGATTGCAAAAATATGTTTGATAAAAGGAAAACAGTCCATAACAAACTGTCAAAGTTTCATAAATATTGATAACTAAATATTAATTAAAAAATAGCTCTATCGGATTCTAAAAGGAGTTGGGTTTTGGTGGAAAGAAATCGTTACATTTGACAGTGGAACAGATTTACAACCACTCAAATTTAATACCATTTGAGGTATTACAAATCAATTAGTTACATGCTTGTTCAATGCTTAAGGGCACCATCTTGTATATAATACTCATGTTTTATAAACTGTATAGGAGGAAGACTATAGATTAGTCCACAGTGGTTATTCTGTAACAATATAAAAATCATGCACACAACGTATAAATACATACAAATCATATATGTTTATGAATGCATAAAACAAATAAAATACCAGACCAATATATCATGATGTAACCAAATTATTCAAGTTTATTAAATAATAAACTTAATATCTAACCTATAATTTTTTTAATACATTGCATGGTATTTTATTATTTTTAGTTTACATACCAATCACCATATTTTATGATTGTATATATAAAAACAGTAAACATGTTTCTTAAGAGTGGCTTAACAGTTAACAGGCTTTCTTAACAGTGATTTGGAAGAACTATATGTAGTTCTTTCTATACGTGTAAATTTATAAAGGAAAAATAATCACTGTGGACTTTGGCATACAAGTTGTTACATGAAACTATTGGTAAACATAAATAGATATGAAATGAAGACATGGGACACTGACTAAAGAAAATTCATTTTGTGTATATATATTTTCAAGAAAAATTATCACAGTCTAAGAACAATGAAGCAATTTTAAGTATAAATTAACAAGTTGTGCTACAGTTATTTAATCATCAGATTCATAGTAAACCAGTTCCTTATAAGTGATTCCGCAGGCATTTGCGATGGACATTGCAATGACGTGCCACATATTTTATATCTATTAACAATTGTGTAAAGTTTTTGATTTTAACATTTTTTAACAATGTAAACAATTTTGCAATTTTATATTATTTCTTGTATCACATCATTTGTACATATAAACAGTCTGTCACTAACATTAGTTTATTCTCTCGTTTACAGTTATTTTTTTGCCTTGAATTTGATAATTTAACAATTTTAAATATAAATTGCATCACAAACTGAATTCTTGGTTTCCGTGTTGCATATTTTATTTTGTTATGCTTGAATATAGTGATTTATTTCTCAGTTGCTGTAGTTACTAGATACATTTAAGAAGAGCCTTCTGAATATGTAAAAATTTACAGCTACATTAAATGTAGCTGTAAATTTTACATCTACAAGTATAATGTTAATTTACATGGCAATATAGAGGTTCATATTAGGTAATGGAGTTTCAGAACATGCGTTACATTTATATAATGAATCTAGTAGGTATCAAGAAATAATTAAAAATATATTTCTACAAAGTAAGAACACGGGACAAAACTATGGCCCACTATATACCTGTATATGATAAGGTAAGATGGAGTACAGTATTAACTTCTATATAATCTTGAAAAAATGAGATTTTCAATAGGGCACATATTCATACCCATTCTTAGATGAATATTAAGTTATTGCTCGAAATAACAGATAGTAACAGACATGATATATGAATACTATATTTGTTTACAGTCACATCACAGCATATGGACAGGCAATTTATGGTAAATACCTGCGATTTCTCTTATAAAGGTCTAGTTGTGATCGTGCCAGACATCAAATATTATAACAAGTAAATATAAAAAAATAATTTAAAAACTTTTCATTTGCTACACTAGAGCAATAAATTGATAAACTTAAATAAACACTCTTATTATATCCAATAGCATTCCAATTATAACAATAGTAAACTTAAACTGACTAGTAAACACTACTTTGTAGTGTTTATTACGAGCCCCAACGACTGTACGCTGGGACAAGTTCTTATTTTTGAAATAATACAATGACTTATAAATATGACCGACACATATTATTTATTCTTGTAAATACAAATTACAACATACTCTACACTATTTTAAAACATTTTTTCATCTTGATAACCCACGCTGTATTCTACACTATTTTTATTTTAAAACATTTTTGCATCTTGGTAAGGTTTCAATAATTGACTAGTGAATCTGCTAATGTTGATGTTTGTGGTGAACGTTTAGGGAAACCAATAGTTTCCTTCTTTTTTTTAACTGCATTTTACCAATTATATGCAAGCAACTATGGATGATAAAGTATAAACCTTTCTATAAAGACTAAAAATAAGTTCCCACAGAGCACTGTGGCTTGGGGTTGCATGTCGGTGAGGACCTCGGGCACTCTAAGGTTTACAGATAGTAATGTGATTCACTAAAAATATCAAGAAACTCTTGACAATTTTCTTCTACCTAGTGTACACAAATTATTACTGAATGGGGGTTTTATATTTCGACAGGGTGGAGCTTCATGCCATACGATAAAATCTAGGGGATAGCAATATAAAAGTTTTTGAAGGTGATAAAAAATGTGGGACATAAAATGAAACTTTAAGAATCAATCCTCAATTGCGGACAAAACTGCAAGAGATCTGGGACATTTTTCCTCCTAAATTATGTCAATCGTTAGTTAAAACTAACTAACCTGCTATAGTAAAACCGTTATAAATTTACCACTATACGGTGATATCACAGACAACCCGCTATCCCTATGAATGCATTTGCTATAATAGGTAGACAAGAGATAGGTGATGTTACATGTGTCTTTAATTATCGGAAACAACTGTTTTCATATTTTCCCGCGGTTTGAAAACAAATAGTAACATACATATTAGATTAAAAATATGAAACTTTTCTATTGACTAACGCAGTAGATAATTTTCGACAGATATTGATAGTTGTTTGACATCTAACTGCTAACCTAGTTTCGTTTTCAGCAAATTCCGTTTTTCCACATAATTTTTGCAAGTATTTTTTGTTTGAGCCCACGGATTATAAGGTTTGTCGCGGTGATAACTTATTTAAAAGGCATTTTCTAGTTTCCTTTGGTGCCGGTAATACAGTTGACTGTAAAGGCGGTAAATTTAAATTACTTAAACAGTCACTCACTTGACTTTGATTTTTTATCTTAGCTCACACGAATGACGCTTGTGATGTAGTGGTAAAGTTATAACGGTTTTAGTTTAGAGGCAATGTGTCAGTATTAAATTCAAATTTACTATTGTTTGATCCAACATGTAGTTGGCAGCAAACGTGGATTTTCATTCAGTGACAACAAGTTATTATCAAAACCGACTGGGTTATCAAAACCTGAAAGTGTTTTAAAATAATGCAGAATATATTGTTGTTTGTCTAAAGAATTGTACTATTTAAAAAAATAAAAGCTTGTCCCAACACATATTCGAACAAATCAAAGGAGATGATTTATTTTATCTATACTGCAACATTATGAAAACTGTAATCACATAACAAAACGTACCGAAGTGCTATTCGTTAATGCAAAGTATTTGGCCACTACTTTATAGAAGCTCCTCCATATAAAGGTCCAGAACACTTGGCACGATATCTTTACAATACAATAAAAGTGTCATAGAAAACAACGTTTCTAACTACAGTGTTGCTTTCTACGTGGTAATTGAACACCCTAAGGTTTACTATATTTTTCGAATTAATGCTTTTCTTGACAATTACACAACCAATATGAGAGTATAATAAGGCATGGTTTGTTTAAATTTTTAAGATTACCCTTTCAAACGGATAAACCTCGTTCATCAAACCAACGCCATCCTTAATTCAGATATTTTGATGGAGTGTCTCAACAAAAATAGTTATTATATTCTACTTGATCACAATCGATACTTTTATATCCCTGTATATGCATATTTTGATTTATAATAATATATAAGTAATATGATCTTCACCAACAAGATTTCATTGAAGTTAGCATTCGAACAAGAAACAATTGCTGATAAAGGTAGCATTACTATCGAAATATGCATATACAGGTGCGTAAAATATTAGTTGTGGTTAAGGAGCATATAATAAATGTTATATTGTTTGGAAACTACAGAAACATTGTCCAGAGCATTGTGTTTTTTAGGGAACATGTAGAAGTTTATAATCTTCAGAGTATCAATCATTTAATATTGATTAAATCTCTTTCCGTTACATGTGTTACCAGATGGATACTCCATTGTTTCAGATATTATTTCTGTGGTATTTAGTGGTAACTCAGTTTAAAAGCTTCCAGGTCAGATGGCGATTGACATATGACAGCTACATAATTTAAAGCTACATATTTAATATGTAATTTACTTACATAAAAATAACAAAAAACTATTTTTCTTTGTACTATTAGTTTTGTATATCACTTTAAACATTGCAGAAATAACTGCACACTTTTTTTTCGACTGAAATAAGTGTTTAAATTTGGAAATTATCAGTAGCAATATGAAGATATGTTCGTATAAACACCGTAAGACAATGGTTCTGTCTTTTTCCCAAATAGAATACTTCAATACACTCGATTTTATAAAATAACAATATGGAACCCCTTTAATCCTATCATAACCTACCTAACTACTTACCACTTGCTTTGGAAGTCACTACCTAGCTATAAACTTACAGTTTGTTCATAATGATAATGTAAAAGGACCAGCTATGTGACTGTGACGTAACTGCACATTATACCGTTTTCGGTATTCGCGACTTTGAAGCTATTCTATCGTAGATTGGTCGCCACGGTACGTCATGCGTTGGCCACGCCCCTGGCCTTTTCACAACGTGAACGGGCTGTACTTTATAAATATCTATACTTGTTTTTTTTTTTTTTTTAATTTAATTACATCAGAAAATTTACCTCCATACATATGAGTTATATTGAAATGAGTTGGTGACCGACAAAAAAATATATAATATATATAAATTTTTTTATACGCAAAATTTGGATATTTAAAAATCCACATCGTTCTTTTCGCCATGTCTTGTATTTCTAGGGTAATCTTAATACTGTACCAACGCATTTGTTACTTTTAAAGTTTTTTTAATTAAAGTCAATATATATGTATATAATAAAATAATAAAAAATAAAAAAATATAAATGTATAGTACTATAAATATATACATAATATATAACACACACACCTATAAATAATATATTCTTGTTCAGTAATTTTCCCTGAATCGTAATAAATAAAGACAAAATAAATAAAAAAATAGGAATGACAACTAGTAGATTCGCTTTCCTTAGCCTAGAGATTAACGATCTTTACTTACTATTTAAACGGTGTCTGTTATGTTTGTTCCTGTCCTCATTAACATGATAATTGAGTAATACTTTGTGAAGTTTGAGATTATTATTTGAACCCACTGGAGTTATTTTAAGGCGCCGCATTGCCTTGTCCGTCCATCTCCCAAAAGCATTTAATCTCTCCCAATGCAAGCGTTCATGCCTTGATACCACGAAGACACTTTTTTACAGTACAAAGCCAGCCTTTCTCCGGTCATAGGTCCGATCTGTATTTCTCCCATCGCGCATCATCCGATTCATGCGTTAAATACCTAACGCCTACGTGGTTCTCCAGCGTTCTAAGATCGCACCACGTCTGATAATCCTAAAAAGAACACGATAAACATACCCACTTTTTTTTTTGTCGGTTTTATTTGCACAAATTTCGTTTACCTGCAACCAAACATGCTGTAGGGACTTATCAACCGTGTACCGCTTCCTCTGTTTAACTTGGAGTAAGTTATTAATTAAATCGATGGCTAAAAAGTTGCAAATAAGGGTGTTAAGTGTTAAACACGTGCTTCGTGAAAACTTACCCGCGGATGATATTTCCTTCCAAGGATTAGGAGGATACATGAAGGCGGCGTTTTGGATTTGTTCGTTAATATCTTCATCCTCGTTAAACGGGAACGTTCCGCTGAGACTCACGTATACGATAACTCCCACACTCCACATATCTAAAGACCTATTGTAGCCTTTATTTCGAAGGACTTCGGGCGCTGAAAACGAAACAGAAGAAAGCTACAACACAATATTACATCTCTCTTAACTGTTATAGCAAAAAGGTACGCTCAAATAGAATTTATGTATGTATAACGTCATGTCAGGTACCATTTGGTTACCTGCCTAAAACTACAGTAAGATTTTATATAATGTGGAATAGAAATTTAATATATGAATGCAGTTTATCGAACTTACTACTAAAAATGCTGAGATTCGCGGATGATATAGCAGTATTAGCATCTAGTAAGGAGGAACTAGAATCAGCATTGAACGAAATGGAGGCAGTGTTGACAGAGGAATACGGAATGAGGGTGAATAAAAACAAAACTAAAGTGTTAGTGTGCAGAGGGCGCGAGAGCAGAGCAAAAACGAAAGTACAAATTAATAATGAAAGATTGGAGGAAGTTAAAGACTTCACTTATTTAGGAAGTAAAATAAATTGGGATGGAAGAAGCGATAAAGACATAAAACAAAGAATAGCGCAGGGTCGAGTAGCTTTTAACAAAAAGAAAGCACTTTTATGCTCGGGGGTAATAAACTTAGAAACAAGGAAGAGATTTTTGAAAACATATGTATGGAGCACGGCACTTTACGGCTGCGAAACCTGGACGGTAGGGGAAGCAAGTAGGAAGAAATTAGAAGCTTTTGAGATGTGGTGTTACCGAAGAATGATGAAAATACCATGGACTGATAGGGTTAGAAACGAAGAAGTATTGGAGAAAGTCGGCGAGAAAAGGAGTATGTGGAAAAACTTAAAGAAGAGAAGAGATAGAATGGTAGGCCACTTGCTGAGACATGGGGGAATAGTCCGCGATATTTTGGAGGCAGAAATAGGAGTGAAGAAAGGCAGAGGTAGGCCTAGATTAGACTACTGCTCGCAAATAGTAAGGGATGTAGGTTGTAGCACAATTAGCGAAATGCGTAGGTTAGCACAAGATAGGAGAAGCTGGAGGTTAGCGTCCAACCAGTCTTAGGACTGATGACCTAATGATGATGAGTTTATCGAATTTAAAATAAAAAAATCTCTATGGATAGTTACAGAAATTATTTAAGTATAAGTAACAGCACCTTAAATATCATCAAAATAATTATCTATTTGAAGAAATAATCAAATCAAATTGTGTTGCATCACAGGTTAAAAAATTAGAAAAAAAAAGAAGCATGATAGCAAAATCTACTAATTTTGATTTATGAACTACATAACAGAATTACTTTTACATATTTTATACCATAAAAAATTATATCTATTGTGAGAGGACATGTTCTATGAAATAAAATTTTTATTATTGCCTGTATTAATTCGGTGTAACGATACACGAGATGTTTATGTTAAGGCTCGACTCTCGGTCGTCTCCAAGTATAAACAATGACGGGACTTGGATGTCCGAGAGTGAGACCGGGAGAATAATTGTAAACTGACAGAGCGCAAAACGTGTACTGGTGAATTCAGGGAATAAATTGTACGAACTCTTCCTCGGTTTATTATTATTCTTAACATATCAGAAGTGGGATAATAACTCCACACCACAGGTGATGTGATCAGGTGTTTGGGCCGTTCTGTGCAACAGGCGATCAGGTGATTGTGCCGTGCTGCAACAAATGCTTGGTAGAACAGTGGTGAGTCCTTGACTTTTGTTTTATCATCTAAGTTGCCTGCTTGTCTGACTAATTCGCGCATTTGCATTTTGAGAACTTGCATTTTGTGTCTCTCGAGCTAATATTTTCCTTATATTAATGGATCGACACCGACGTAGTCGAAGTCATAGTCGGGCCAGGAAAGAACGGCGTCAGCGTTCTCGGTCGCGTAATCGTGATCGTTTACAACGATTGGAAACGCAATTTGAGAACAGATTTCAAAAATTAGAGGATCTAATTCACCAGACATTTCATAATTCCTCTGGCCGGCAAGGTAGGGTATCGCCGGAGACGCGTCGTTCGCGGTCAGGATCCCATACCCCACCCGGTAGTCCGACGCGTCAATCGACTGAACGACCTTCTACGACGGAAACTAATACCAGCAATAAATCAAAATCACACTCACGTGATTCGGTAATGCAACGTTACGTGGGGCGGATGGAATTGATCCCAAAATTTGATGCGTCAACCGAAAGCATTACCATAAACCAGTGGTTAAATAAAATTGATTCACTAGGCGAACTTTATGAATGGGACGATCGTGCAAAAATATTTGCTATGATAAGTCATCTTGAAGGTAATGCCAAAGCATGGTATGATTGTCAAACGGAAGTTGATAGTGATTGGCGGCAGTGGAAAGAAAAACTAACTCTAGCCTTTCCGTCTGTCCGAAGTATAGCGTTGAAATTGAAAGAATTTGTAAACACGGAAAGACAGCATAATGAAGACGTTGTGTCATTTTACTATAACAAACTGCGTTTAGGTAAACATTGCGACCTATCCGACCATGTCATTACAGACGTCATAATTTCTACAATCAATAATAATTTACTTAAAGCGAGTGCTCAGGCCGCGGGTTGTAAAAATACCGAACAATTATTAAAATTTATTGTTGAGTCAGATTTCTCGAATATCACAGCCCGTAAATCTGACCAAGGAAAAAAACAAAATTTGAGCGGCCCCAGCAAAACGCGTGGTTGTTATACTTGTGGTAAACTAGGTCATAAAGCTAATAATTGTTTTAAAAATAAGACATGTAACAACACAGACACAACGAGTAAAATAAACAACCACACCTGCAGTTATTGTAAAAGAATGGGTCATACAAGAGAAACATGTTTCAAACTGAAATCAAATAATGAAGCTGTCAAGATAAATCACATTACTCAAGATCATCGGAAATACCATGTGGATGCAAAAATTAATAACGAAGTAGTGAAAGCATACGTTGATTTCGGGAGCGCATGCACGATTTTGAGAAAATGATTGCAACTTACCTACCGAAGCGGTCGAAGACACTATCAAGTATCCCTTGCGTACCAATGAAGAAGTAACAATAATTCCTGGAATTAATAAAATTCAAGTCGTGTGTGAACTAGTACAAGGCTCCTTAACACCGGCGCGCTCCGAATGGAATTTAAATGAGAACATTGTTGTAATTCCATCAAAGCAAATTGATATAGTACTCGGACTAGGAATTCTGACGGTCTACAATGTCAGCAAGGTAACCACGTCATTTAAACAAGGGCAATGTGTGGCGCGGGGAATCTCTTCGGAGCAGTCTTTAGAGACTGAAGTACCTGCAATACCATCGCCTGAAACTGAGAACATACAAGAGCGTCTAACTACCTGTTCGAAAAGGTACTAAATGTGTTCAGTACAGCAGGGCTGACGCTTAACAAAAAGAAGTGTTCATTTCTACAAAATGAAGTAGAATATTTGGGATCCATCATCTGAAATGGAGAAATAAGACCATCCGTAGAGAAAGTAAAAGCTGTGTTAGAATTTCCAAAACCCAGCAACGTCCATGAAGTTAGAAGATTTCTTGGCTTAGCCTCGTATTTTAGAAAATACATTAAGGACTTCGCAATAAAAGCAAAACCCCTAACAATGCTAACCAAGAAGAATAAGGAATGGAACTGGACAGCTAATCAAGAAAACTCATATCAGTTACTCAATATATCATTACAACTTTGGAACTGTTAATGAAATTTTTCGGCATACCAGAGAGAATAATAACGGACCGTGGGAAAGGATTCACGAGTAAGAATATGATGGAGTTCTGTAAACGTCATAATATAAAACATGTGCAAACTGCGATTGCCTGTCCTAGAGCTAACGGGCAAGTTGAACGCTTTAATTCGACAATACTCCGTGCTATGACTGCAGCCGTGGGAGAAAGTTATGACTCTTGGGAAAGTAAAATTCCAGAGGTGCAGTGGGGTATAAATGGTACGATCAATATGACTACGGGTAAATCACCCTCGGAACTATTGTACGGGTTTCGCCCGCGGTTAAGATACGATACTAGTGTTGATAGTCAGGCAGATAGACAGGGTAACTTAGAACGTTCGCGTCGACAAGCGGCGTGCAATATTGAGAGGCAAGCAAAGCGTATGAAGAAGCGTTTTGATGCGAAGCATTTGGAGCCTATCCAATACCAGGTTGGGGACATGGTTTTAGTGGAGCGAATTCCCATGGTTAAGGGGCTTTCCAGTGGCAAGCTCGTCCAGAAGTTCACTGGTCCTGTTCGGATCACCCATGTGCTGGGGAATGATCGGTACCGAGTAGTATCTCTATCCAAGGACAAGAGACAGTTAAAAGGGGTGGTAGCCTGTGATCGTCTAAAATTGTTTAAGATGCAGAAGGATCATTAAGGGTGAGTTGAATGATACAGAATTTGGCTATGCTTGCTTTTGACTAAGATTACTTGCTTTCATTTTTGGCAAATCAGTAGTACATTGGTGTTGATGGCTTAGAGATTGAAAGAAATCTCTCTTGATGTTTACTGAATTGATGAGTTAATGAATGTTGGCAAATCAGTAGTACATTGGTCTTGATGGCTTAGAGATTGAAAGAAATCTCTCTTGATGTTTACTGAATTGATGTGTTAATGAATGTTGGCAAATCAGTAGTACATTGGTGTTGATGGCTTAGAGATTGAAAGAAATCTCTCTTGATGTTTACTGAATTGATGAGTTAATGAATGTTGGCAAATCAGTAGTACATTGGTGTTGATGGCTTAGAGATTGAAAGAAATCTCTCTTGATGTTTACTGAATTGATGTGTTAATGAATGTTGGCAAATCAGTAGTACATTGGTGTTGATGGCTTAGAGATTGAAAGAAATCTCTCTTGATGTTTACTGAATTGATGAGTTAATGAATGTTGGCAAATCAGTAGTGCATTGGCCTTGATGGCTTAGAGATTGAAAGAAATCTCTCTTGATGTTTACTGAATTGATGAGTTAATGAATGTTGGCAAATCAGTAGTACATTGGTCTTGATGGCTTAGAGATTGAAAGAAATCTCTCTTGATGTTTACTGAATTGATGTGTTAATGAATGTTGGCATGTCAGTAGTACATTGGCCTTGATGGCTTAGAGATTGAAAGAAATCTCTCTTGATGTTTACTGAATTGATGTGTTAATGAATGTTGGCATGTCAGTAGTACATTGGCCTTGATGGCTTAGAGATTGAAAGAAATCTCTCTTGATGTTTACTGAATTGATGTGTGAATGAGTGTGAACAGATCAGTAGTGCATTGGCCTTTTCGATGGTTTAGAGCTTGAAAGAAATCCCTCCTGATGCATACTGGTTACTCGTCAGATTTTTATTATTTATTTAAAAGAAAGGGACATCGTTTCTGGTTGATTTTATTTTGTTCACAGGTCATGAGGATGGCCCGAGGACGTGCCAGGTCAGGACGGCCGATTGTGAGAGGACATGTTCTATGAAATAAAATTTTTATTATTGCCTGTATTAATTCGGTGTAACGATACACGAGATGTTTATGTTAAGGCTCGACTCTCGGTCGTCTCCAAGTATAAACAATGACGGGACTTGGATGTCCGAGAGTGAGACCGGGAGAATAATTGTAAACTGACAGAGCGTAAAACGTGTACTGGCGAATTCAGGGAATAAATTGTACGAACTCTTCCTCGGTTTATTATTATTCTTAACACTATACAAATATTATCCAGAAAATCAATTTTTTATTAGCTTAAAAAATCCATTGAACCTTTTAGAATATGGGGCAGATCATTTTTTTCCTTGTTTCGCGCTCTTTGCCAAGTGCGTCGAACTGCTCTGAAACGACATCTGCGTCCAATTTACGAAATACGAAAATTTTAGAGTACAAAAGAAAGAGTGTATTGATCATGTACAAAAGAGAATGGCCTCTCGATTGAGAATTACAAAAAAAAAATGCATAGCCTCGGAGAGAAAAGTAAATTAATTGACCAATTAACAACTTATTATGGCTTGGCAATACGTCGGAATCCGAACTTCCTGGAAAATATGAAAAATGAAATCTGGGCGACCTTATTTCATAAGTTATCAGCCGACGAAAATCCGTAGCACGGGAAGTGTTCAGAGTCTTGGTGTGAGTGAAGGAAGGCGCAAGCAGCGCATTCCTTCATTCCACACCTTCATTCACACCTTCCATCATAAGCCACCATTTCCTAAGGAAGTTTTTAAAGGCATCAAACCGATTTGTGCGAACCTGAGCCGAGACGAGTCCTGGGATAGCAGATTAATGGTAAATATTTTTAAATAGTCGGATTTTTCATTTTTTCATGTCTATAATATATTTCAAAACTTTAAACGCGTTTTTTTTTTAAACATAATTTTTTCAAAACGGCACGCAGCATAACTCCCACAATCTTCATTTTTTGCATGTGAATTTTTAACAATATCCTTAAAATAACTTTAATAAGCTAATTTTCGAAAGAATTTTCTATATGTTAATTTAAATATTATTTATTAACAAATTTTTGCCCTTTTTTGTCGAAAATTTAACGTTTTTTATTTAGATACTCGATAACCACTCAAAACTCAATAGATTCAAAATCCCCTACATATTTCACTAGCTATAAACATGTAGATTAAGTGATTTTTTTTTCCAGATTCAAATTTGTACCAGTTACACTCCGCGCCGCAGAGTGCCTTAAATTCGACATTCTCGCGTGAATGGCTCCAGTGTCGCCATTTTTTGAATAATTTTTTATATTATACTTCAATATATGCCTAATAACTTCCTAATTTTCTTTCATACAAACAAAATTGTCAAAAAAGTCCCTTTTTAGCTTATTATAGTGGTGTTACCCCTTAAATAAAATGTTTGTATTTTTTTTTATTCTATTCCTATGAAACCATTAGGGTAAAGGCGAGACAAAATGTTAATTACAACTTTTCTTACTTCGTGGGGCACTTTAATATTATTTATTATAATAATTATAATAATATTTTGTATTGTTTACTATCTGAGGTATGTATACATAAAGTTATGCCAGAAACTATCCTGAAACCCTGTATATGAAATATCTCGTTACTTTTTCAATTGCAAACATCAACACGTAACTTAACCCCAAAAAATAAATATAGATATTAATAGAAAACATAAAAGCAAACTATTCAAACGGCGGAAATAGAAAATGAAATGATAGAATATACCTACCCAAATATGCAGGGGTTCCTACAACAGATCTACGGAAAGACTTTTCTCCAATGATCCGAGCAAATCCGAAGTCACAAAGTTTAACTTGGGGATACTCAGAATCAGAATTCAATAGCACATTTTCCGGCTTCAAATCACAGTGCACAATGTTCTTACTATGTAGATGTTTTAAAGCTATTAAAATCTGAAAAAGTAATATATGAAAAAAAAATATATTATATAATAAACAATATCGCTATGACTAAAGTAGACTCCACGAATGCAACTTACTTGAGTAATTAAAAATTTGGTAACCCTCTCTGTTAACCTCCCTTTATCGTGGGATAATATCATTTCTAACATGTCACCTTTCAATTTCTCCATGACGACAAATATCCTTTCTGGCGTTTCAAACATACGTTCCAGATTTACAACACCCGGATGCGACAAATTCTGTAAGATAGCTACTTCATTTTTCAGTTGCGCCTCCTGCTTTGTAGGAAATCTCAGTTTGTCAATAACCTTAAAGAAGAGGGATAAAAGTGCAAGGGTAAAATTAAAAATGGAGTGGATTACTTTGATTGCCACTAGTCGGGACGTACGCCTGTGTATGCCTCCATAGACTATACCGAACTGACCAGAACCGAGAACCTCGTCCGGATAAATTTGATATATTTGGCTCATGTCGGTTATCTGCTCTTCACTGGTTGTAGTCTCCTCGTGTTCTAATAACAACAAATGCGGTTTATTTATTTTAAATGTGGCAAAGTCTGGAAACAGTTGAGCATGTTTTCAAAAACACTTCTGCTACGCTTCAAGTAAAAAAAAACTTACTAGTATTTGCTTGGACCGGTAATAAAGCTTGTCTAATAGAAGTTTCCCAACTTCTGGCAAGATAAGCACCGACGCCACTATCAGGGGGAGGTAGGTTTACAGAACTTCCGTCTTGCAAATCATGTAAGGGGTCCTGTCCAACAAAGTAGTCAATGTTAGCTGTTCTTATTTCAAAGCAGTGCATAACCTCTGTAAAAATAGACAATAACATTAGCAATTATTATTTATATTGCTAGATATTTATAATAAGTTACCTCCTTGTTTTATCCTAGCGGTATCGATAGTTAAAATCTCTGACAATGGAATCTCTTTGTAGTATTTCGAGCTTTGATCGCTCTGGAATAGCACAATAGATTTAGTGTCGAGTCGCCAAAAGTGTCTTCTAACCTGCAAAACACCAAAATAAAAATGTCTGCACGGAAAGTTACAAAACATGTAATACCATCCAATCCTTATTTGTGAAATGCACCAGCCAACCTTCCTTTATAACTTTCGACCCTCTTCTCTTTGTGTGTTTAACGGATTGTACGATTCGTTGTAACGGAATATTGGCACTTGGAGAGGAAGATGAACTACATCTGAAATCGTGGCGGTTATCCATTTGATATTAGAAACTATTAATGTCTTACATGGATGGAGTTAAGTCGTTGTCATCGTCGTGTACAGGTATGACCTCTATATATTTGTTAGCACCATTCTCAGCAGAGTAAACATCCTTTATAATGTCTTGTTCATCTTCTTCTAAGGTGAAATAGTTGTGAACATCATTGCTCGACGAGCTATCCAGATATTCGAAGTTACCTAATGATAATAAGTACGGATTTTAAGTGCTTCTATTAAGGATGGATTATTTCTATTTATATAATAAAAATAGTTCTTATTTAATGGTCCTTGATATATACACATATTTCATGTCACTCATCTACTATACAAGGTGTTTTAAGTTTGATATAGAATATAACTAACGGGTGTCCAGAAAGGGTAGGGGGTATTTGTAGATTCAATAAAAAAAAAAAACTAGAAGTCAGAAAAAATAAATTTTTCTGTTAATTTTTAGACAAGGTTTTGGAAAATTAAGTACTAAAGATTATGTTCTCCAAATGTTGAAAAACATTTGAAAACATTCTGTTTAGTGATGAAGCGAACTTTCACTTAAATGGCCACGTAAATAAACAGAACTGCCGCTACTGGGCCAACGAAAATCCAAGACAGAAACATGAACAACCACTACATAGTCCAAAAGTTGTTGTGTGGGCTGCCATGTCTGCTGAAGGCATCATTGGGCCTTATTTTTTTGAAGACCGGCGAGGGCGAGCACTTACGGTAAACAGTGAACGGTATTGCGATATGTTAAGAGACTTTTTGGTTCCACAACTGCAGGAGTTTAAAGGATTTAATATGGAAACATGGTTTCAACAAGATGGGACCACTTGCCACACCTCAAACCAATCGCTTGCGGTTGTCAATGAACTTTTTCCAGGAAAAGTGATCTCTCGTCGAGGCACCATCAACTGGCCTCCGAGAAGCCCCGATCTTACACCTCTTAATTATTTCTTATGGGGATACCTTAAAGAGAAAGTGTATGTAAACAAACCACGAAGTTTAGTGCAATTAAAGCACAACATTCGCACCGAAATGGCCGCCGTTTCCAGAGAGATGTGTAGACGCGTAGTGGCTAATTTCCGTTTACGGTTAGAGGAGTGCCAGCAGCGTGAGGGTCAACATTTGGAGAACATAATCTTTAGTACTTAATTTTCCAAAACCTTGTCTAAAAATTAACAAAAAATTTTATTTTTTCTGACTTCTAGTTTTTTTTTATTGAATCTACAAATACCCCCTACCCTCTCCAGATACCCGATATAAAATAACTAGATAGAACTTATTCCTAAAAATCGTTGTGGTAATTGGGAACCTATTTCCTTGCAGATTATATTCTTTCTCTATAGTTAATCATTAGTGAAAAACACTCATATTTGCACAAGATATTTCATATAGCATGTAAGCAATAAAATCAGAAAACTAAATATTACCATCTATTAATTAAATAATTTCTTCCTTTAGATTTTTTATGTCAGTTTTGTAACTGGTATAAATATGCAAAACCATGTCTTGAAAAGCAACAAATAAAATCAGAGTATTAAAAATGACATTGTCCCAGTTATAATCGATATTTTCTTATACCTTAATACTTTTTTTTTTAATGAATTTTTGTCACTAATTTTGTTATATATTTATACACTTTTTCTCTACTTTCTCGACTTCAAATAAGCTTTACATACTTTTTTTATCTATCTAATATATCTTGTCATTGCATTTCACAACAATTTGAATACTTTTGGATATACGCTAAGGAACATGTCGTGAAACACAAAGTAAGTTGCAATAACTAACACTTATGCATATTATGACTTAAGGGTAGAACACTCCTACCCAGTTTTACTCGATTTATAGATCCCACAGTTAAACTGTAACGTTCTATTTTTCTTTTTCGCTTTTTGTTATTAATGTATTAATTATAACCCAATTTATTGAAATATATGGAAATTTTGGGTGAAGTCAAATAATTTTAATAAAATTCTAATTTAATTTGCAGCTGTACCATCAGACACAAAAACATTAGCACAAACTATTTGAAATTACTACAATTAAAGGACTAGTATGAATTTTCCTACAAAAAAAGTGTGTGAAGTGAAAAATGGAGTCAGTTATTTCCTCATTGGCCATAAAAAATTATTAATAAAGCTTCTATTGGTAAATTATCTCTATTGCTATTACCAAACATTGGAAAATTTGTAAATTTTAATCATTTATGCAAAAATTGTTGCGATATAAGTGTAAAAGAAAGCAAATTACTATTAAAAAAAACAAATGATAGGACTTAAAGTGAGAGTAAAAAAAACTGGAAAGGAGAGACAGAAGAATGTTATTCTGCGTCTCCTCTACACTTATACATACATTAGAGGCTAAGCAAAAAACAAAACTGAAGCTACCCATGAAGAAAAAAAAGTTGTAATTAATTAACATTCTTTTGCCTTTCCTCCTCACTTATGGTAACATTCATAGTAACATCACATAGGGTGAGTAGGTCATTGCACATTCATAATGGCAAATCTATTTCACTGCCCGTTCCCGTGGTGACGTGATCAACAGGCATACATTGTTTATGTTGTGTGGGGAAGTGTAGAATCGTGTCCATCTCGAATTCCCGAAAATAAGCCGAGTTTAGTGAGTTTTCTGTGTTTGGTAAATTATGTCTGTATGGTTGTACATGTTCTCATAACGACAAATTTAGCAATACTAAAAATGGCAGATTTCACTCACCAAGAATAATCAGATATGGTGTTAGTTATAGTCTACGTAATGAAAATAGTGTAGCTGTACAATGGGAATATGAAATAAGAGTTCCAGGGCTAATTTTAATCTTAGGTTGATTTAATCGATGTTTGGATGTTATTCGTTTATTTCGTCAGAATAGTAACATAGTCTTAACATTGATTTAATTAATCTCAGATTAAAACAGTTCAGCGAAGTCAAAAATACAAGCCCTTAACCGATTTTAAACATTTTTGAAGCTACAGTCTTAAGCCTATATTTTAAAATGTAAGAGCAAGTTGTTTTTTTTCTTAATTTCAAAAAAATAACTGTGCAGAATGCACAATTCGTTCTAATGTGGCTACTTTAACTTGATAGGTATTATCAAGATAAGACACTAGCTTAAAATTCCATTTTCCACATGCCAAAAAAGCCTGCTGTGATTAGTGATAGAGAGAGATTAGTGTAAATCAATAGTTGACAGTTGACACGGAATATGAACGTCAACTGCGCTCGCCATGAACCTAACAATTCATTGATCCAAGTCAGTGGCGTGCTGTCGTAAGGGTTTTATTTTGTATTAGATTGCTTTACAATTTTTACATCTTTAATAGTGGGGTCACTACCCGTGAATGTTATGCCAAAAACTATCCTGAAATCCTGTATAAGTCAAGTAATCATTAAGCAGATGCAAGTAAGGTAGTAGACAGACAAAGGACAACAACAAAAAAATGGTTATTTTTTCACAAGTAAAACATGCAGTTTCTCTCAAAGCTTCTAACCTGATGCGTCTCTAGGGAGTTCCCCCGTACAATCCTTGGGCACTTTATCAATACACTTTTTATGAGCATTATAATTGCAATCTTTGCACTGCAAGCCTTGCTTAAATAATCCCTTCAGTAACTTCTTACAATATTGACAAACGGTCGGGCGTGTGTAACTGTGTAAAACAAACGTGTGGGGTATTCTAACTCGCCCAGACAGTTCTTTTTCGACCCATACCGGCCGCCCACCGAGGGAAGGTGATTTGTTACCCTGAAACTGAATAGTAAATAAACATTTTGAATACTCAGCATCCCTCATAGACACCGTTTAAAAAATAATAAATATTTTAGTTTTAATTGAAATGTTCGAATGGTTGAGTACTGATATAAAAAAATGAAATAGTAGAAATACAATATAGAATAGTTAAAAGTTCTAATGGTATAAATGTAAATAAATTATGAATTTTACAAGCTAATCTCGTCTCTCATCTAATTCATTCCCATGGGAATATCAGATACAACAATTGCATATTACGATTTCATAATTCTTGATAATTATCAGTACAGTTTACTCGCTATCTGATATCCAGTATAACATTAGACGAATGCATCTATAACTTAGTGCAGTGAATCACAAACATAATAATAGCATGGCCATCTATGTGCAGCAGAAAGATGCTCATACTGTTAGTCTGCTTTGCTATTTAACACATAAATGGCTATAGTGCTATTCTGTTTATATTATCCTTTATCTTCTTTTGCTACTGTACAATAACAATAAATTGCATTATATATTAGACACTAGATTGTAAGCCTTTAAAACTATACTCTTAAGTAACAGGTGTCCTGGAATGTTTTCCTCTTTTTTGGACGAATAAAATTGGGTTATTAAAATAGATATTTACATTCACTATTTTTTATTTAAATTTACAATGTAGAGAAAGTTATGGTATGAAAAATAACATTATCAAGGTACCTTTCTTCGCGTCGCTGTACCGCCTCAAGGTACGACCTAAAATTTGCGAAAACTCGCTGATATAATGCTGGTTCAATTCTCCGAATTTCTTTGCGTATTCTGGCTTTTAATTGAAGCAAAGTCCTAGGAGCACCAGTGTACATCTTAGATTTCAGATAGCCCCATAAGACGAAATCCGTCGGCGTTAAATCGGGACCTTTAGGTGGCCAATTAATGTCCCTCCACTTAGAAAATTACTTTTCCATGGAACATCGATCGATACATTTGCAGTATGGGCTGTAGCCCCATCTTGCTGAAATCATGTCCTCATTAAATCCTGCAAAATTTTTATGTTTTGGTGCCAAAAAATTGTCTAGCATATCTCTATATCTAAGAGAAGTAATGGTGAGCGCAACACCATTTGCAGTAACGGCAATTTTGTTTATTTACATATACATGTAAATGTGCCTCGTCGGTGAATAGGATGTTATAAAAAGTTTTAAAATAATTCTTGTCCAAAAGTGGATTGAATTGGATAATCTTCAATGTTCAAAGCTTGCACCAGTTGAATCTTGTAAGAATAAAAGTTCAAATCCTTTGTCAGGATGTCATGGACAGTGGTTTTCTACACGTCTTACTCTAGTGGTCAACGAGTTGAATTTTTATTAATAGTAGTGCCAGTGCCTTCTATTTAAAATTTAGCCACCCACCATTTTATTAATTTTCCTGAAGGAGCTTGATTAATGTTGCGAAGGAGGTAGTGCGCTTGATACAGGTCACGACTGTTATGAGAGAACGATGGTTCTCATAAAAGCTTCTGTCGGTGAAACGATCCATTACAACTGAAATTCCAAGCAGCGGTGTCTAATAAATACATGCGCGCGCACATTTACCACTACCACTTTCTGAGATGTTTAACGAACAAATGAGGAAAACATTTCAGGACACCTAGTACAATAAAAAAATTAATAATATGGAAATACCATCATTGTACAGATCTCATTAAAGTTTTGAAACATATTAAGTTAATAACAACAAAACCAACAAACAATTTGCAAAGAAATATTACTATTTAAGTAAATTAGTTCTCCATTGGAGTGAGTATTAGGCTTAATTTGTGATACTAAGAATACAGAGCAACTGAACAATTTTATAATTAAATTCCACATCTTTCATTTTTGGCTAGTTGAAAGCCTTAATTTGATTTTTTCTTCTATTTCTTGGCCTGCTAATTTCAAATGTTATTGTTGCTCAGTGACCTAGTAATTTTATTTAGACGAAACCAGAATTACTACTATACATGCCATATTCTTTAAAGTAATAATTTAAGTGTAAATTTCTCTCAAAATCCATTGCTCTATTAAATGATATAGGCATATACATATATGTAACTGATATTTCATGGTTACACAATTGAGATTCTGATAACTATATTTAAAAATTACGCTTACCTAATACGGAATCTTTCATTAAAAATGTATTTAATCGTAAAGAAGCTACAAAGAAATAGCTATTTTAAATTTTTGATTTTATATATGTAACACATAAAGACAAATTATGAGTAGAAATTAAAATATATCTTAAGCTCTCTTAATCTTTAATTGTATATATACTCTGGTTTCAATTGTAGGCAGTAAGTAATTCGCAACATGTGGACCAGACAAGGCAAATAGACAAGGCGCGTGCCCCGTCTCGCGCGCGACTAAAGAGAGCAGAGATCACAGAATGCAGGGAGTGGTCTTTACAATTTACACATAAAACAGACGTGAGAGTTGTTGAATCGTATTACCAGCTCATAAAAATAGTGTTCCATACCTTACTGCCCACTATTTTGAAACCGGAGTATACTTTATGTCTCGATGATTTTATACATGCAAGTAATTAATCAAAATATGAAGTAATTATTTTGCACCAATAAATATTAATTTTAAACTGGTATTAGGACAGACAATTTATATCAGAGAATGAACTTATTTGTGCACTTAATAGTTTGTTGATCTAATAATGTATATAGTCCTATCAAATAGATTTTCTAAGGCCTTCCAATAAAACAAAAAGAATAGTAAGATAAATTATATTAAAAAATATGTATACAATATACAAAATAAAATATCTAAAAAAAAAACTATATAAATCGAAAACCTCCACCAAAAAACAATTTAATAAAATTAACAATGGACGGAATCATATCAGAATGATACATCTAACAATACAATAGGTATAAAAATACAAACAAGTTTTAAACCAGTCACTAAGTTACAAAGGATGATCTACTGAAATGTATAGTTATATATTTACTCGAAAACAACTTTTGAAACTATTCTATTTTTAAATTTTTATATGAGAAATTAAAATAGTATTTTCATTATTGTCACATTTTTGTATCCAAATACATACTATATTTGTCTTTGGACAAAAAATTTTATGTTAATCTAAAGTAACGCCTTTAAAAAAAGTTGTGAGTCTTACCAATCCACTGTCCTCGGTATGTGTAGAGTTAGAGGAAATAAGCGATGTGTTGGAACCACCTGAAGGGCTGCGTGGAACTTGTAAATTTGTTGAACGTCGTCTTTGTTTCTCATCTAGCAATGTGTAGGAACAGTTGTTTGGTACTTTTACGACACATCTTTTGTGGTAGTTTTGGCCACAAC
The DNA here is from genome assembly GCA_037954035.1 of Rosalia funebris. Classification (NCBI taxonomy): domain Eukaryota; kingdom Metazoa; phylum Arthropoda; class Insecta; order Coleoptera; family Cerambycidae; genus Rosalia; species Rosalia funebris. The sequence goes on along the minus strand of JAZFAV010000034.1, from coordinate 12,400,552 downwards.
CTACGATTACGAAAATGAAATAAATTAGAAGATGATAAGTATAAAACATACCGTCGCACTTGAGTCCCTGCCTAACTAATCCAAACAACATTTCACCACAGAAATCACAAAAAGTCGGAGTTTTATACGAGTGAACAGAGAGAGCATGTGGACGTACTACTGTTATGTCTGGAATCGGCGAAGGTGACGAAACTAAAAAACACGAATAGTTAGATGTTTACATGCTGTACTATAGTTAAGACCTACCTTTTCCCGTTAAAACTATTTCAATTAGAGTTTCATCAGCAATTTCTGATGCTGAGTTAATCAACTGGAGAATATTGTTTGAATTGTAAGCATGTCGAAATAGCAATATTCGATCCTCTAGCTTATTCACTCCATGATCTGGAATCTGCAATGATTTTTAAAGGTTAGCTATATTATCATTACAATCATTTTAATAAAAACATACATGATTAAAAATATGAACCACTTATGCACGTCATAATTTTTCATCATGTAATCATATAATTTTTTACTACTATATAAGTATAATTTTCATAATTATTAATACTTACTTTAGAGTTGAGAAAATCACAAGCGAGATTCTTAATAGTTTTGAGATTCAAGGATGACTGAGGAACTGTAATTGCGTCCCTTATTAAACCAAATTGAAAGAGAAATGTTACTTCTGGGCCTTGGTCATCCATTTTTATGTAATATCCAGACTTAATCTGAAAAAAATAACAGTTCACTTTACTCTACTTTTGTCTTTTCTTCAATTGTTTTTTTGTATATGTAAATATATCGATATGAATTAAAATACGCTGTCATGTCGTGGTGCAAAGTGTCCTAATAAATCATTGAGTAATGTTATCATTTTCAGTAGTTTGGTTTTTAGGGGATTAAAATTTCCATTTTGCTTTCTTTTTGTACACAACAAAAGTGCTTTTCCAATATATTCATTATTAGAACAAAGGGCATATAGAAAATTTCAAGGATATTCCATAATAAAAATAAAAAGATGAATCTTGTCCTAGAAATCTCACGATAATTTAACTTTGGCTATAAAATTCATGATTTTTTCAAATATTTTATTATTCCGTCGTGTTTAGTTCATAGTAAACTGTGGTCCCATTCTCGAGTGAAAAAAATAAAATGGTTTCATTAATATTCATATATTTATGCATAATATAAGACAATTCTTATTTAGCTATTTTGCAAAAAATAGAGCATGTGCTGGAAAACGTCCTTGGTTCATTTAAAGTCTTGGCAAACCTAAAGATTTTACATTTTTTATATTATAATAATGCAATATTAAATTCTTTATTTACTTCTGTAAACAATAACATTCACATTATGCTTCTTTAGAAAGAGATTAAGATGAAGGTATACAATAACAAAAATTGTGTTATGGGGACCTCTTTACTTTAATTTATCCAAAATTGAAAAAAATCGCATGACGTAAATTAATATTAACTACTTTAAAAATAAATATTTATTAGGTCACCTGACAAAAAATCCTTATGTACAATAACTAACAACAAATTTACATATCTGGAAATCTTCCACACATTTAAAAACCACGGAATACGTTATACACTAATTTTTATATTGTTAAATTTCTTATTTGTTTAATTTTTAATATTAGAAAGTATTCACGTTTGATATTAGTTCAGAAATTATCGGTAGTACCGTTATGTGCCCATGTTAAATTAGTGTTAAACTGGCTATTACTCACCATTAATAGAAAACGTTAGTATTTTACAACTCATCTATGTTTAAACCTTTCTCTAAGTACTTGACGTTTAGATGTTCATTGTAAATTTAACTAAAGTAATAAAAAACACCTAAAGAGATACAAACAGGACATATTGACAAATGACAACAAATGTCAAAACCAGGTATGCACGTATATCGGGCAGTACCAACCATAGAGCAGGGGCGAACTTAGTTATACGTCAACTTTATATCACGAAAACAAAATAAAATCACATATATTGAAAACGGTCTACTATGTCTCTACAGTAATTCGAATGAAACCTATTAGAACTTTTAAACCTAGTAGTACGCATGTAAACAATTTTCTTTCCGAATTAGTGGACCTGTTTTGAATTTTACATGTAATAATATAATATCGTGATTTAGTCACGACCGTCACGACATTCATAGAACATTATCTATCCATTCTAGAGTCGAGCTCGTCTTTAGGCGTGTTTCATTCGCGTCATTACGAAACCAGAATTGGGATTCCACGTGTTTTGTTAAGATTTCGTGTCAACTTTATTAAGAACTATTCATTTAATTGAAACTTATTTGATATATCGAATGACCAGAATAATTCTGGAGTATGCGAAAACACTATTTTATGAAAACGAATCGTGATTCTTAAATCAGAATTGTGTGATCTGTCTCTTTGCTCGTAGGAATAAAGCATGTCTATTTACACGACACCATTGTATAAACTTACATATTTTAAATGTAGATGTCACTTTCCTCTTACATAAACTACGATGTAAATGTCGCAGAAACACTTTTTAAAATGTTCACATTGGTAGTGTCTACGCTTTGCTCGTAGGGTAGTGTATAGGGTGATCTACGAGCAAAGAGACAGTTGCTCGTAGAGGGTGATAGTGTATGAGCTGCATTTAAATGTTGGTAATATATTATTAACTAACTTCATGAACTGTTTCTTATGTGACGAATAGTGATTGTGAAAATAACCGATATATAATGGTTGAATATTTTTATTAATTTCTGCTAGCTTCTAGTAAATTCGACAGTAGATTTTACAAAACGATACAACGAAGTAACATAGACATATGCTTTAGTGATAAAAAATAGCATGTTGTACATTTTGTTCTACAAAACAAAATAAAGAACAGTATTGAGAACAATTCCTAATCAACGTATACACAATTGATATATTTTCATATTATTAGGTTCAATAATGTTCAATGTGTAATTATAATAAAAACAAATATTTCTTTTATAAACTGTTACTGTTTTAAATCTATATATGACTTCTCGGTTGGAATATGACAGTTACAAATAGCGTCTTCTCATTGGTCTAATTCAAATCTAAAACCACATTTACTCAAATAATTAAATATTTGATTATAACCCATGTGCAAACAAAACATTTTATTATTTCATTATCGTTTCACATAACAATAATTGATGTATATCTATAGAATGATATCTAGCCAATATGAAATCTTGACGTTCTTTGGCTCGTTGATCTCTGTCGTGATTAGTGAACATTGGCGCCATCACAAATTTTTAGTGGCCAGCTAATGAAACACACGGGATGTGAAAACGATTGTTTAAAATCCTTAGGGAATTTTGTGAACAAATTGTACAAATCAAATATCCACACCGTTTTTCTGTACCTCTTATCTATTGTAAAGCAAAGTATACATATATAAAGCTCATTGAAAGTAATTTTCATCGACGAAGTAACATTGAGCAGTAAGCTTGCGCCGGTGTCAGTAATTTTGTACGTTTGTGTATTGGTATTGGTCTTCCTGCTTAAAAAAGGGTAGGGGTGTTTCTTTAGGATGCTGGGCATCGCGTTTACTGACACAAGATAAACAAAGAAAGCAGCAAAGCTACTCTATTGTTCATTTCCTCAGAGCGAGTCAATGTGCGCTGGGCTGCGAACGGGTTGTGTATTGTTTTTATTTTTGTTTTTTATGTGCCTGTGCTTCGAACACTAGTTATTTGTAGTTCGCTAAGGTCGATGTATGTAGCTTTCTTTACCTGCTTCTAATCACTCTGTTTTGTAAAAACAAAGTACTCTCTTGTGAGTTGAAAATACAATATCAAATTTGTATTTCATGTTTTTTTAATATTTGTCGTTAAAATGTGAAATATATAGTGGACAAAAAAATTGTGCCGGCAAAATGGTGCAATTATATTGTTCGCTGTGTTTGTTCTTTATTGGATTACTGACAGGGGTTGCTGCTTCTTCGGACTCATTTGAGGATTCATCTGAATTCTCATTTGAAACAGGTAACACATGTCATGTATCATATGCTTTATGTGCATGTGTATATAGTGTAAATAATTACATATGTGTAACAAAAGGGGTTTATTTATAAATGTAACAGTATTTAAGAAATGTATTCATTTATTGAAATTTTACTTATTTATTAATTTTTGTTTTTCTAATTTGTTTTTATTTAATATGTTTTTGTGACCTAAAGAATTTTAAAATTCTTAATTTTAAGTTGTTAATAAATAATATCAAACTATTATTATTAATCCTTAACATTCATTATTGTATTTTATGTAAAATGTATTATTTGTTATAATAAGACAAAAATATTACAATTTGAGTTATCCGTTTTCTTTTTTTTTTATTTTATATAAACTTGCATGGTCACTAAATGGATGAACTTTCACTGACTTTAATAAAATAAACTCTTAGTAAATTATATCATAATTTCCAAATACCCAGATGAGTACAATCAATGAGTGTTTCATTAAACAAAAAAGTTAATTATTTGAAATGTACCAGTACGAAAATACTTCGAACACAATTCTAATATTCACGGGCATATTCTTTTATAAAATTATTGTAGCCCAGGTTACTTTAGCTGAGATTATAATTTCATATACATATGTATGTATGTATGTATGTACATAGAACTACTATTCATTTCGTCGCTATTTGCCAAATAAAAAACTCTTATCTTGCCGATAAATGGAACAGTCTACCAGAACCTAGCCATAAAACAAGCCACGGTATGAGATAAGAGCCGTTTGGGATTTTTTATTTGGCAAATAGAGATGAAGTAAACTATACATAATTTAACAATTCTCTACCTAGCCCCATTCTATTAGGCATTAAAAAGTGCCCTAGTTTTCAAGCACCGAAGATAAGGCGCGATCAAAGAGCTCCGATTAATACCTTGTTTATCGTTCTTTAAAAAACCAGTACCTACCTAGTTCAAACCTTTGTACACTAACTATCTTTTGTACAATTAGTTTTTGAAATTAATATTTCGGATATAAGTATACAATGAATGCATATAGTAGTTTTTATCAAACGGTAAAATTAACCTTTAAATAGGTAGATATTTTAAAGGTGCGTCTACATATGTAACAAAAGCCCGTCGCGATCTCCGTCGCGAACTTCATCGCGTTCATATCCCGCATAGTGTAGACGGAACTCCAACACCGTCGCGTAACATCACCGCGATCCATCGGTTGTCGGTTTTCTTACGTCGCATCAAAAGAAATGTTCGTTGTTGTGATACGCATGGCCACATCGACGACGTTTTGAAATTTTGTTGTTCATCTGATATCCATTCTGTACAATGTATATATTTATTTAAGTGTTTGCTTGCTTTTTATCTTATTTTTGTTATTTTACTGGCAAATTTATTGAAAATAGGTTCTTGAAAAATAAGTTTAAAATCCAAGGAAATTTTCAACTTGGAATTGGATTAATTCAGACTATTATAAGGTTAATTATTTACAGTGTTCTCTAATCGTATTTCTTTTCGTTGATTATCCTTGAACTCAAATGTTAGCTAGCAACAAACAAATTAATGATATGATTATTTGGTCCATCACATTAATTATTCTTATTAGATTAGATTTTATTATTCATTTATAATTTTTGTTTACCTATTTAGATATGTTACCTACATATTGACGTTTTACTAAAGCCGTGTTCAGAGAGAAATTTATTGCTATCTGTAGGAGTATGTAGGTATTTCCTGGTATTTCGTTATAGAAACCTCGGTCGAAGTATGTCGGGAGTCTGTATATATGTACCATCAAGAAAGAATGTAATGAGACACATTCGATACATTGCCCTAAAACATAGGCAATACTGGCATTATGTATTAATTATGTTTTTGATTAATATAGGGATTGGTCACTTCCAGAGTAAGAGCATAATGAACTCATTATTTGTTACAAAATTTTTGTTTGATACAAAAATTATTTCTTAATACCTACATTTCAGCGGAACGAATGCAAAGTGTCTCATCACATTATTTCTTGATGGTACATACGTGTATAAGTACAACGATTTTGTCAGTATGTTTACAGCAAGGACGGGTTAATAATAACAAATCTTTATGCATGTGTTCAGTTTTAGTAATTACTTTGGTAATTAATGCGTTAAAAACATTGCAATGTATGTTTTACAGACTTTTTAAATACCCAATTGGGGCAGTGTATATACCTAACACTTTTTACGAGGCAGTTTATACATATGTTCATACAGACTGTATAAATGAGAAAATCACTTTAAACAGTTTTAAATATTTAAATGAGAATTGAAATAAAACTTGGAGGTTTTAAAATTTGGGCTTACCTCCAGGATTACTTTGTTTTTATTTAATTTAGAATTTTGAAAAATGTAATCTGTAGCATTTCATTTAGGACATGAATAATTCTTTTTCATGTAATTTGACCAGTGATATTAAATATGAGTATCGTAGCTATCTTCTATAAATATTTGTAATATCTTTATTTGTAATTAATCATTCTTATAGATAATATCATATCCCTCAAATTTATATTTTCTGCAAATTTAGAACGCATGCCTTTGGGTAGCTTTTCAAATCCAATCGACGAACACATCACACTGTTATCCAGAATATTTGTATATTTTGTTTGTTATGATGGACATATACCATGTGTTTAATATAAATGAACTAGTATCTGGTAACATACGAAAGCGGTTTTTTTTTTGTTAGATTGAAATCTAGTATGCTGTGGCCGCCTATATTTGATCTGTAATTAAATTGGGCTTTTCTTACATTTTTGGTATTAATATGTTTTTTCAATAAAAAATTATACCTAATACAAATAGGTATATGAATATTTAGAAAGTATATCAATGTATAAAGTGATAATTTATGGACACACGAAAATAAGTGTAAATAAACTGAAGTTAATCCGAGAAGAGTCATATTTTTTATTGGTGTGAAGTTAGCCATCTACATTTCCGAGAATTATAGTCGATAAAGTTATGGCCTCTACAAAATCAAGTTTTTACAAACCAATAGTGAATATTATACGTTGGTAATATAATAAAAAATAAAATATATGTATGGTTGTGATTTCCGAGAATTATAATGGATAACGTTGTGGCTTCTACAAAATCAAGTTTTTCGGTTTTACATTCTAGAGTATTAATTTTGCATATTGTCAAATACGACTAATATGTCAGAAGTTCATGTAGTATGTAATGCATTAGTATAAACTTAGCAGAACAACTTTGAAGTGGTATAAACGAAATTTGAAAAAAGGAATTAAGGCAAAAAAAAATACTTTTCAATACCAGTAAAATAATTCAAAACTGGAAATGAAACAAAATTGATAATTTACATCTCCAGAAATGACCAGAGGACGAATTAATTCAGATTAATAGCTGTTCTACTATGTTGCGGGGAACAAAATAAAAAAATCTGAAATAAATTGCAAAATGTGGCACGGCGAATTCGAAGATGTCACAATTAATTAAAAGAAGGCAAACGGTAAATTCCTGAACGGAAATTGACACCCATAAAACATTTTAAAACGAGATTAATGGCAGTTCTGCTAAGTTCCCAGGGAAAATATCCAAAAATCGGGATACAAAATTGTAAAATTATCACGGCAAATTCACGACGTCAGACGTCACGACTAATTACGAGAACGAGAACGAACCTGGCAGAACAGCCATTAATCTCGTGTGAAAATGTCTTATGGGCATCAGTTTCCGTTCAAGAATTTATTTTGCGTTCTTTTAATTAATCGCAACATCTTCGAATTCGCTGTCACATTTTTCAATTTGTTTTCAGATTTTTGGATTATGTTCCCCATAACACAGCAGAATAGCTATTAATCTTAATTAATTCGTCCTCGGGTCTTTTGTGGAGATATAAATTATCAATTTTCTTTCGTTACTTCCAGTATTGAGTTATTTTACTGATATTGAAAAAAATAATTTTTCTTGCCTTATTCTTTTTTTCAAATTTCGTTTTTACCATTTGTTTACGGTTAAAAAGCAGCAAATTCCTATATACTTACTTAAAAAAAAAAAAAGAAAAATTGATAGATGTTCTGCTAACTTCATGTTAGCAGGACACTTTTTTTTTTTTAATAAAAAACGGTAAATCACCACTTTCACGATTAACTAACGGCTAATTAACGGCAAATAATAATAATAAGCCTATGCATTTTTCCATTCTTCAAAATTGTTCTGGCTAAGTTCATACTGATACGTAAAATGTATTATTTATGTTGATATAAACTTAATTGAATATGTAAATCTACTGTATACAAACAATTCGTGACTTGGTTATTTATTCCTTCTTTGATTTTGCCTTATTTTTATCTACGAATTAAGGATTTTTCGTTTATTTTTGCTGTCAATTAATTTTTTTATTTAATTATATGAAAGCTCTAAAATAAATCTCTAAATGAAATCCAAAAATGGGTATTCACTTTTCTTATCCGATTCAGTAAGTTTAAAATCACTTTTTATTCATTGCCAAAATTGTATACCATTGAAGCTATAGAATTATGTAGTTTAAAAATAATTTTGTCATCAAATAAAAACAAACACTTGTGTTTAGTGTTAAGTTATTAAATATTAGTAATTAAATATAGCAAGTCCAGAGACGTTTTGGGTAAGGAAATAAGAGAAAATCTCTATGAGAAGTTTGAGGAGTAATTGAGAATTGTGGAGGAAAAGCTCAGGAAAGCCATGAAACTTGAATTGGTCTTGGGGAAAATCTAGTAAATACAAAGTTTTTACTTTTTCGCACTCAACTATACCAGAGTGGAAAAGTAATGTAATGGTGTAAAGAAAAATGGAAAAAATGTTTTTTTCTAGCGTTTATTTTTCGCTTTTCGGCCTAAAAACAAAAAAGGTTTTTTAAAAAATTTTTGCCTGTGTTATTTGCATTTTTTGTTAGCACGATAACTCAACTAAATCCTCCCAGGGACCTCTCCCAGACGACACCTGTTGATTTTGAGGTGGATAGAACACACTCAACCATGTACATAGGTCATGAGAAACCACAATGGTAGACTATTTGAAAATTTTTTTTTGTTAACACGATTACTCAATTAAATCGTATTGGATCGATTGGGTTTCGACTGATTCTGATTAAGGACGTCTACCAGACGACATCTATTGATTTTGATGTGGATAGGACACACTCCACCCTGTCTATGAGTCACGAGAAAGCACGATGATGGACTATTTAAAAAAAGTAAAACTGTCGCATAAAACACATATTCTGCATTTATGTGTTGGTTTATTTTTTCTCGGCCACTCAATTTCGAGATAGAGTTGTTCTACGTGCGGAAAAGTCCGTTTTAAGGTTTTAAAACTGTTTATTTCACTGGAAGTGTTAAAAATTTGGTCTTGCGACTTTACTCACATAAATTTAATTAATTACTTTTACATGCAACATTAATTTAATTAATTATTTTTACAGTCACACTATGGCTCGACCTCTCACTCTACATATCTCCATTAAAACCAAAATCAAAAAGTATAAATCTCTGTTTAATTACTTTAAGTCTACACTGAAGTCTTTGTTTACCGAGTCAATGAATCTCGTGTTTTTCCTCCTTCGATTTCCGCATATCGATGTTGTAAATATTATTCTACGAGACACCTACTTTTGTTATTTCACTGTTTGCTTCAGATGAAAGAAGTTATTTGTTTGCAAGATAACGTATTATTGATAATTATCATAAACTCGATGAAGTTAAGTATAAAGAAACAGTTTTAAAACCTTAAAACGGACTTTTCCGCACGTAGAACATCTCTATCTCAAAATTGAGTGTCCGAGAAAAAATAAACCAACACATAAATGTAGAATATGTGTTTTATGCGACAGTTTTACTTTTTTCAAATAGTCCACCATCGTGCTTTCTCATAACCCATGGACAGGGTAAGGTGTGTGCTATCCACCTCAAAATCAATAGATGTCATCTGGTAGACGTCCCTAATCAGAATCAGTCGAAACCTGATCGATCCGATACGATTTAATTGAGTGATCCTGCTAGCAAAAACAATTTCTCAAATAGTCCACCATTGTGCTTTCTCATGACCCATGAACATAGTAGAGTGTGTTCTATCTACTTCAAAATCAATAGGTGTCGTCTAGGAGACGTCCCCGATCAGAATCAATCAAAACCCGGTTGATCCGACATGATTTAGTTGAGTTATCGTGTTAACAAAAAAAATTTCTCAAATAGTCCACCGTTGTGCTTTCTCATGACCCATGGACAGGGTGGGGTGTGTCCTATCCACCTCAAAATCAATAGGTGTCGTCTGGGAGACCTTCCCGATCAGAATCAATCAAAACCCGATAGATCCGACACGATTTAGTTGAGTTATCGTATTAACAAAAAAAATTCTCAAATAGTCCACCATTGTGTTTTATTATGACCCATGGACAGGGTGGGGTATATCCTATCCATCTCAAAATCATTAGGTGTCGTTTGGGAGACGTCCCCAATCAGAATCAGTCAAAATCCGAGCGATCCGACATGATTTAGTTGAGTTATCGTGCTAACAAAAAAATTTCTCATATAAACCCATGGACAAGGTGGGGTGTGTCCTATCCACCTCAAAATCCATAGGTGTCATCCCCGATCAGAATCAGTCAAAACCCGATCGATCCGACACGATTCGGTTGAATTATCGTGCTAACAAGAAATTTTAATGCCGACGACAACGACGACACACACACAGCAAACATTTTTTAAAAACCATTTTTTTTTGTTTTCAGGCCGAAAAATGAAAAATAAACCCAAAAAAAAATTTTGTTTTTTCACTTTTTTTTTACACGAATACAGTATTTCACTTTTCCGCTAGTATAGTGGAGTGCGGAAAAGTTAAATAAGTATCTGCATGCATAGTGTTTTATTTCTCACCACATGTCAAACTATTTATTATTCATGGAGGTCATACCATAGGCTACTGTAGAGCATAAGTGGAGAAGCCGACACTGGTCGTTTCTCGTCAGGGCCGTAGATAGAAATACGGAGACGGGTAATTTTTGAGTACCCGAAAAGAGGCGGCGTGTGTATTTCTTCAGAAGATGATAGACACGGGTGGCCTGAACTAAATTTTACTTCAAAAGTCTGTCACTATGGAACTGCCTATGGGAAACGTTAGATTGAAGGGTCGTCAAAATTATGCTTTAAACCGGGAAACCAGAACACGTGCCGTTTTCTCTCTCCTTCATTTTTAGAAATAATACATAGGAAAATAGGAAAAAATTTTAATATATTTTTAAACACATTTTGTGGCGTTTTTTTTTACATTATCATAGGATATAACGTATATTCAGGAGCTATCGTGAACATGAATATTGACGTAATGTAATAATTTACTGCCTAAAGTAACTTTTGCGCGACGCAATACAATAAATTATTCAATACATTATTATTCGTATATAAATCTTATTTAAAAATAAAAAATATTTCTAATTACGTTCCGGTATATTTCCTGTACGAAGCTGCATACCTCACAAACAACAGCACTTGTTCAGCAGCAATGCTTACAAACTATGATGTTAGCTGTGGTATTTAATACCCTTCTACTTCATATTAAGTAAGGAGGCAATGCACCATTTGCTGCTAAACATCGCATAAGAACAAGTATGAGTTAATTGTTAGTCATACTAACAATTTCTATTCTAGTTAGTCATACTAACATATTAAACAAGCTGTTTCGTCCACAGTATCGTATATACACGTATCGTTCTTTACCCTCGCATCAGGGGCGTAACGTGAGAAAATAATCTAGGGATGTGATACAAATTTTATAAGGGGAAGAGGTATAGTTAGATGTATGATACGCCATATGAAAATGGTAAAAATAAAAAAGACACTAACCTAAAATGATTATGCCGAGGTATATACCTTAATTTTTAAAATGAAGATCAATTCTTCGGGTTTTGTTTGTTCAGCGAAAACGTCTATCACTGTTTCTTCAAATGTTGGAGACGATCTCATATCTTCTAACAAGGCATTTTCAATATTTATTAATGCTAAAGATAACAGTCTTTCTTGCTTTTGAGAATGTCGTAGATAAGTCTTTATTCTCTTTAAACATGAAAATGATATTTCCGCGGAACTGCTTGTGGCAGGAATAGTCCAAATTTAAACGACACAATTTTGATGACTCCGGGAAAACAGAAGATAATTGAACGGACATAATATATTGGCGAAGCTCAAACACAGTGCTCTTTTTCATATCGAGATCACTATAAATCACTGAAAGTTCACTTTTTAAACGAATTGCGTCAAAGAATGTTCCATATGTATCTACTAAAGAAGAAAAAAGTTCATCAGGATCAGGAAAACGTTTCACGAATGAAGTAAATTATGTGAAATCTAGATTTAAGAATTTCAGTTTAGAAATTTCACTAAACCGTTCACTAACGTTCAAAGTAATAACGTCCAAAATTTCATGAAACAATCGTGCGTAGGTGCTTTTTTTATCTTCTTCAGGAATTAAATTCAAACGCATTATTTTACTTGGCGGTTGATTTTCTAACACAAATCTGTCCATACGGTCCCAAATGTCACTAAATTTGTTTCTCATTTTTTGAATACGTGATTTGAAATCGGCGACTTTTTTATTCTATCTTATATCGATATCGATAATTTCTGATATTTTTGTCTATAGAATTTTAAACAGACTCTCATAAGTGGGAATATTGTAGAAAACACTGCTAAGAAAAAATTAAAATCAAAGTCGCGCCATAAAGTTAAAAAGCCTCTAGTACAAATAACGGTTTCTCGATCCCATTCCTCATTTTTATTTTGCACAATTACCTGAAATAGCGCTTCCAAATCTTCTTTATGTTATGGCGACAGTCGGCAAGATGCGTTCACATAATCGCATAACTGAGTCCAGAAATAACGACAACACCCACTCCAGGTTCCACTGTTGACTGCGTAAGATCACTGACCTTTTCGCCCATCTAACGCGTAGCTTGGATGTAACGTGGACCATCACATTTCAGCACTGCAGCAAGTAACGCGGGAGTCCAATAATTTCGGGCGCCTTCACGGCCGATTTGAAATAAAAAAGTTGATGGTAGCATTTAAAGTAAATAATGTATGTTTGCGGTTGGTTTAAAATAATTAAAAAATTGTAATAATTGAATAAATCGATTGAACTTTTAAATAACATTAATTTGTCAATTTTTTAAGGGATGCGACGCATCACTCGCATCCATGTACGCTACGCCCCTGCCTCGTATTATGGTATTGTACATAGAAAGGTTTGCAGAATGCAACTCGTACTTAGTAGCCCCAACTGGGTACATATTTCTTTCAAACTTACCGAAAATTTTGATTCTTCAGCAAATGACACATAAAACTGCACACAGTACATAAAAATCATGACACCATGTAAAAATTGTCTCCATGCAAAAAAACTGAAGCAAAAATTAAGAGGAAAGAGAAGCTTTGTTGACTTTGTTTTCGTCGAGTCGACGCGACGGTCGAAACGGCTTACCGACTAATCTAGGTAATTTCCTAGCATCTGAATTATCACATTAAAAAATACGGACTGATGTGTCGACTCGACGAGCATCCTTCCCGTTTAGTGGGAAAATCATGTATCGAATCGACCGCCACGGTTAATGAAGCCGCAACGTTGATGATGTGTATTGGTTACTCTGAATATACAGTATGATACGAGTCGACGAGAACCGCTTCGACTTTTTCGCTTTTATGGTTTGAGATGCCACATTAGGCAATCTGGATAATTAAATTTCTCCGCACCTGCGTGATATGGATTTCTTGTTATGCTTAAAGTCGCCCTAGAAGAAGCGTTATATTAGACAGGGCGTTCAAATAATAATAACTTTCGAAATGTTCACTTTCGGTGCGCCAGGTATTAAAGCACTAAAATCCATATTTATACAAGGTAAATAAAAGATATGAATGGTTTAGGCTATTTTATATTGAGTCTAAAATCAGTTGTCTAAACTCTAGACGATATCCAACAAATATTTTCTCTTTTCTTTTATGCATATACTCGTATATTTTAATTAACTATATTGAATAAACATTATTTACTTGGACGAACGTGCATTTTATTTTAAATTCGGATAAAATCGGAATTTGTACACCCTTCAAGCCTTTATCATCTATTTAATTTATAATTTTGAATTGGCATACATTTTGGGGGGGTCTTTAATTCTTCATAAAAAAAAGCTTCATCATTTCGAAACCCTCATAAATTGAGATGTATATTACACAGAGACAATAATTCTTATTTAGCAAATCGCAATGGAATGTTCTAGAGTCAAAGAGTTTTATGGTTTTGTTTTAATGACGACGTGCGTATGCAATAGGCGCAAGTGTCATTATTCTCAAGAGAACTTCCGCATCGCATGCAGGAAATCATACTTATAAAACATAAGCACAAATAAAAATGATCAAAGAATAGAATTAAGGCTCAGTACTTTTTAAAGCGCATTAAAACAATTGCGGGTTGGACCAAGTTAGTCTAGTTTGGACCAAAATTGATTTATTTATTTTTAGTGAATTAAAATATGCACGTATGTCTGTCATGTAATCAATTTGAAAATTTTAAGATTAATTCAAATTATTTTAGAATACACGCATATATGCAGGCACATTTTTACGTTATAAAAATATAATGTAAATAAAATCATAAAATTTAGTGTCTTCGGAGTTCAGGGGTAATTCTAAATAATTTCCCTAAATACATCGAACAGTTCTATTAAAATGTAACTTGCAAAAATGAACTCTATTATATCACAAGTGAGCCTAATGGATTCGTTTTTAATTTTTTTTTAAATGTGAACAAAAAGAAGTAAAACAATAACGAAACCAGAAAACATACAATAATAAATAGCTTCATATAAATATAAATGACACTCTGTAATTGTAAATGTAATTTGTCATGTTGATATATACCACTTTAAAAGATAATAAATAAACAAATTCCAATGAATGTTTTTTTTTCAAATATACTAATGAATATCAATTTTCCAATTTGTTTGGTCTCGAATATGTCAGCTTTTTAAATCATTGTGATCTGCTAGACAAAGTAAGTCACCCGCATTTCTTATTTATGGTTTCTTCTTCATGAGGGTATGAAGTTCATCGTCATACGCTAGGGGTTACTTACCCCAATAAATAAACGGGTTGTCCAAACGTTTTTATTCCACTCGATGGCTTGAAACAGCTACCAATATGTACAGAAACTATTTTAAGTTAAAAATTGCTGAGATTTTTTTACAATATTAATATTTGTGGATATTTTTTTAGAAGTTAAATTTTGCGAAAATTGATGTATAAATCCATTGAAATTATTATTCCCAAATTGAAAAATGTTGTTTCTGTGTAGTTGAAAATTTGCAAAGATAAAATAATTATTTTATGACTATTTGGCGTATTTAAATTGTTATAAAGCATTATATAGGATGTCCTATTTTTGTGGTATATGGAATATAAATTTAATATGATATTAATCTAAAGGAAACATATGTGTATATGTGTATGTGCGCATTATACCGGGCGTCCAAAAAGTCTGGAAACGGTCAAATATCTCGAGAAATACACATTGGATCTAAAAAAGAAATAACACTTCCTTATTAATTTTAAAAGCGTATCCAATGACACCAACTGCGACCCCCTCCCCCCCCCTTGGGACGGGGCCGGGGAAACTTTAAAATTTTAAATGGGTACCCCTATTTTTTATTGCAGAATCGGATTCTGCGACAAGAACTACATCAAGTCTGTCTGAAACGTTTTTTTTCGATTCGTGATAGATGGCGCTGTAATTGCAAAAATATTTTTTTTCGTAATTTCTAAAAAGTTCTACGGAAAAATGAGAAATAATAAAATACGAGTTCATTTACTTAAAAACAGCCATTCAATAGCGTTAAATTTAATACCCTCCCACCTTCGTGGGGGAGGGAAAGTGGAGGGCAATTTTCAAATTCTAAATGGAAACCCTCAGTTTTTATTAACACTGACTTAGTTTTCCACAAAACACCAAAACACTATACACATATAATCAATGCGCGTTTCGCCAACAAAGTTAGTATCATCTGGAGATGATTAAAACTGTTTTACTAAGAGTTTTGTGATGAAATGATGAGACGATGTGACGAAAATGGACAATTTTCTTTCTGAACATGCTTTTCTGATGAAGTCACATTTCAATTGAGTGGAGAGGTTAATAGACACAATATGCGATATTGGTCCGATGAGACTCCTCATTGGATGAGGAATTCGCATACACAATATCCATAAAAACTTTAATGTTTGGGCTGGAATATTGTGCAACCGAATTGCCGGGCCGTTTTTCATCGATGGTAATTTGACAAATCAAAATTACGTCGATTTATTGAACAACCAGATAATACCAGAAATCCAACACATTGCTGGTATAGCGTTAGACAATGTTTGGTTTCAGCAGGATGGGGCACAATGTCATTTTGCGTTGATTGTACGCAATGCATTAAACACCCCTTTCCCTGGGCACTGGATTGGTAGAAGGGGTGCGATTGAGTGGCCACCAAGATCATCTGATCTAACTCCTCTAAATTATTATTATTGGGACTATTTGAAAAACAATGTGTACAAAACAAAACCGGCAGACATCGATAAATTAAGGGAAAGGATAATATAGTGTTCTAATACGATAACACCAGAAACTATGCAGAAAGTAATTTATAACATGTACGCACGATTGGGACACTGTCAAATAGCTGAAGGTCATCAATTTGAACATCTCATTCAGTAGGGGATTTTGCCGTTATAGCCTCAGCGGTGAAAGGCAAGGGAACTCACCTGAAACAAGCACCCCGATGGTGAGAGGCAAATTATGAAAAAAATATTTTTGTGATTACAGCGCCATCTGTAACAAACCGAAAAAAACGTAACAGATAAACTTGACGTAATTTTTGCCGTAGAATCCGATTCTGCAATAAAAAATAGAGGTACCCATTTAAGATTTTAAAGTTGCCCTACGCCCCACCCCAAGGGGTGGGGGGTTGTGTTTGGTATAATTGGATAGCGCTTTTAAATTTAGTAAGGAGGTGTTTTTTATTCTTTGGATCCAATGTGTATTTCTCGATATATTTGACCGTTTCCAGACTTTTTGGACACCCGGTATATAAACTTAAGTTAATACAAAGACACTGTTAGAAAAGTAGGGTAATGATAATACTAAAGAAAAAGTCAGATAAAGTGAATTAAAAAAAGAAAATGTTATGAAAAAATGAGACTAGAGTTATTTCAAAACTGAAAAGTGACGTTGTCATTGCACTACATAGAATGTTACGAATATTTATGATAATTCGTGACGAGGTTATGAATATTTGACATTCACATAAGACTGAAGTTTTACTGAAATGTGTCTAGACAGAAAAATCACACTTTTTTAAAACCCACTCACTAGAATATGCATAAAAAGATCATCTAGAACAAACAAACGATTCCTGAAAAAATTATATCAAAATTGTGTAAGATGGCTGGTGATCCAAGAGTTCATGTCGAGGCGTGTAGAATTTTGCGCATATTTGACCCAGTTGTACTGCACATTTCTTCATTTAATGCTATCTTTCAAGTATCTCAATAAAATAATAATTAAGCAGGATTAAGTCTGGCGCATTAGTAGGCCATTCTATTGGTCCAGTTCTTCTGTTCCATTGATTTATCTAATATTGTACCCCCATTTGCCTGTTAACTGCGCCGGGCTAAACACTAGTTTGTTTTTAGATTTTTTAGTCACAATATTTGAATGTCTGTCTTACATTTTAACGTTTGTTTTCATTGTTCTGCTCATTGTAACATGATCAGGGATAAGTTACATTAAATAATCGACCTTCGTTTGTTATATTTATATTCAATTACCAAAGCCAATTATTATTCCAAGTCTTACTCAAATTCATCTTTATTTTTTGTTTGTATTTCTTCAAAACGTTATTCGATGTAGCTAATCATTTGTCCAAGGGTGAAGGGAGCTTAACAGAGTGGGGAAATATCGAAACGATAACATTTTTCGTCTTTCACACAGAAGATTTACAAGAAATTACAAGAAACTTACTCAAGCATCTGGTAACTATCTAATTACAAACTAGCAGTTTTATAACAATTAATTAGAACAATTAATAAATGACATAGTTAATTTGTACTGATTATTGAATTTATCAAATTCTGGTAAAGTGTGAATAACTTCAGAAAAGACATTTGATTATTATATATGTATAGTCAAATGTATGTGCCTACGAACATTTTTTATATAACCTCTCTTTTCTTCTATTTTCGTGTCAATATTACAGCATTGTCAATATTCACAGTAGAAAGCTCTATAAAGTGGTCCACTTTCGTGGTACCCGCATTGCTATATCGGATATTATCAGAGATAGATAGATGTTTAAATGGAGAAAGTCTTAAAGAACTGTATTGGTATCTTTACTGCATTATCAAATTTTACCTATTTTCGTTTTTTTTTTGTTCAACAATCTGATACCTTCTTGAGGTACTTTTTAAGGGCGGTTTTAGTTGTATTAGTAAAAAATCTTCTTTCCCTCAGAAAATGGTATTATCTTTTGTTTTTCATAAGTTCGCCAAATTGATTTTTTTTATAAAATACGGGGTGTCTGCTAAAAAACGCCGCAAGCCATACCTCCGTTATTTATAATCTGATTTTAAAAACCAAAAAATCAAATGAAATGGCTCTAAATACACTCTAGAGTGAGCATACCGCAGTGTTTTTAAACTTTTTTTTTGAAAAGCGATAGTCAACTTTTTTTTTTTCAAATGGCAATATAGTTTTTTTTTATTTACTATTGTGCAGATTTCTTTTTTGAATCCAACTATGTATAACAAATGGACTTTTGGTGAAACATTTGTCACAGAAAAATGGTGAAAATATTCGCCGATAAAAAAAACTATATTGCCATTTGAAAAAAAAGGTTGACTATCGCTTTTCAAAAAAAAAAAGTTTAAAAACACTGCGATATACTCACTCTAGAGTGTATTTAGAGCCATTTCATTTGATTTTTTGTTTTTTAAAATCAGATTATAAATAAGGGAGTTATGGCTTGCGGCGTTTTTTAGGAGACAGCCTGTATAAAGAAAGTTAAATTTTAGAAAAAAATAACATTTTTCATTCTTTTTTCAATAATATATCACGTCAGAACATTATAGGATTTGGGGCTGTAAATTTTTCTCTCTTAATATCTCTATATCTGATAATACACGAGGTAGCAATGCATATAGCATCAAAGTGGGTTACACTGTATATCTTGTATAGAATTTTCTGCTTAAACGTCCACTTTAAACGTCCCCAAAAGTTTAAAAGTAAAAGACGTACGGTTTTTACGAAACGCCATCTTTAACAAGGTATGTTTTTAAAATAGTCTACTGAACACGACACAGTATACCTACATACATGGATTTAATGAATGTACACTTACAAACATGTGCCGTTGACTACTACCAGTATCCCGCTTCAAGTCAATAGCCCAGGCAGGCTATTGTACTCGGTATTTATACAAACCGGATATTTTTAATTTGTTAAATGTTCCACGGAATTTGCTTGTTGTTTTATTGCAATTCTTATAAGATGCAACAAAAATATTGAATAATTATAAACGTGTATGATAGAAACGAGGTTTACAACAATTTTATTCAATTAATGCCATTTTGTAGAAAGTAAAAGTAGTTTTTTATAAAATGAATGAATATCTGGATCCTCTAGAAAATGATCTAGAAGCCTGTTGGTACTGAAAATCTTCAGAAGATAAAATACAAATAATAACAGCAACTTTAGTTGACATATTTTGCCGTAGTCCTGTATAAATAATTGTAACACTATGTACTATAATGTACTTGTTATACAGGATGTCCTGGAACGCTAAAGAAGGTTTGGAAATTTAAATTTTAATTAAAATTGTCACAATGGATATAGTTTGTGGCATTTAATACGATATTAAATAGAAATAATTATTTGAAATTGCATTGTGCTTGTTGTATTGAAAATTCTAAGATGTAATAATAATATTGAATGATAATATACGTGAATAATTGGAACAGGATTAATTCTTATTTAGTTTTTAAAATTTGTAATCAATTAATGATATTTTATAGAAAATAAAAGTAATGGTTTATCAAACGAATAAAAAATGTAGTCGTCGTAAAATATTATCTAGAAGCACAAGAAAAATTGAAAATTTCGCGTTGTGACTGTTATAGTCGCTATTATAATGTATTATACAGGACGTCCCATTTAAAGTAGAATAATATAAATAACGCTCAAAAATTTCACTTCAAATAATTCTCAACTTTAAATAATTCTTAGAAAGTTGCAGTTTGTTTATTTTATTGCAATTTCTAATAAAATTCAACAAAATTATTGAACAACAATGGACGTGAGTGGTTGGGACAAGGGCAATATTTTGTTTTTTATTATTATTTTTTACTTTTCCGCACTCCACTATACGCGGAAAAGTAATGTAATCGTGTAAATTTTTTTTTCTAGGGATTATTTTTCGTTTTTCGGCCTAAAAACAAAAAAAAAATGGTTTTTATACTATTTTTTTGTGTGTGTGAGTGTGTGTGTGTGTCGTTGTCGTCGGCATTTAAATCTTGTTAGCAGGATAACTCAACTAAATCGTGTCGAATCGATCGGGTTTTGACTGATTCTGATCGGGGACGTCACCCAGACGACACCTATTAATTTTGAGGTAGATACAACACACTCTACCATGTTCACGAGTCATGAGAAAGCACAATGGTGGACTATTTGAGAAATTTTTTTGTTAGCACGATCACTCAATTAAATCGTGTCGGATCGATTGGGTTTCGACTGATTCTGATTAGGAACGTCTACCAGACGACATCTATTGATTTTGAGGTAGAAGCACACACCCCACCCTGTCCATGGGTCATGAGAAATCACGATGGTGGACTATTTAAAAAAAGTAAGACTGTCGCATAAAACACATATTCTGCATTTATGTGTTGGTTTATTTTTTTTCGGCCACCCAATTCGGCCAAGATTTAAAGGCTTTAAAACTGTTTATTATTCCAGTTATGGTGTTTCATAAAAGGTGATTTTTTTTCAAATTTGTTGTTGGTGTATTAAGTACATAATTTTTCACATTTAATACAATACAGAATACTATAAAGAAATGCAGATTGCATGTTGTTTTGTTGCCATCCCTGACAAAATTGAATAATAATATACGTGAATGGTTGGATTAAGGCTAATTTTTTGTCATTATAATTTTTATTCAATCAATAGTACCTTATAGAAAGCAAAAATAGTTTTTTTATAAAACGATTACAAATATTATTCGTTCAGAAAATGATCCAGAAGTATCAAGAAATAGAAAATTAAAAATACGTGTTTACCGCTTTTTAGATAACAATGTATTATACAGGATGTATCATTTGAGGCGGAACACTAAAGAAATTTTGGAAAAAAATTATCCATATATATAACATGCAACTTCCATATATTTATTGATTTGTTTTCAAATTTAATTAAAATTCTTTACAAAACTTCATAAGCGTTAGTATAAATTATGAACTTTATTGTTAGGAAATTTTGATGCCGACTTTCCGTACCAGAAAGTAGTCCAGGGATGGTAAATTCCATACATGTTCAGAATTTCTTTATCCAAATACTTCTTCATATATAATCTGTTCCAAAAGTGAGGTTAACATCCATACATTTTGTGTTGTTTTCAAAACACGGAAGTTAATATTTTAGATTTGCATTTTTTGAATTAATATTTATATTTATAGTAAGTTGTCCTCAGCTTTTGATTATATTTGAAGGAATTTCGCCGTTATCATCATTTATTTAGTGGGACGTCCCTCTTTTTAAAACACCAACAGTTCTTGTGATATTTCTTTTAATTAAATTCTAATTGGAATTATAATAAATAATTAGAGCTGCCCACTTGGAGCTTCGTGAGTGGCAGTAATATAAGCAACGTATAAGTTATAATAAGTTATATAATATTGCAGTGAATTGCCTATACCTACATTTATTCAAATATTTCATGTATATGTGACGGAATCTCAGCTGTCGCGGAAATAATATAAAGGATCGTATGAAAGTATTATTCTCCCTCCACGAGGAAAATATTTATTAACTTGTATACATCATGTTCGTGAGTTTATTAGCCTTCTAGAACTATTCGCATTTATCAATTATGCTACTTTGTAAATATTTTTCTTCATTTATTTGATTATATTTTCACTGATAACTTATTTTTCAGGAGGATTTATTTTATGCACAATCAATAGAGTAATTTGTATAATTCGTAAGTGGTATTTCCAGAAAGTTATCTGACCTGTATTGATACACTTTGTTTCCAAGTAGGTAACCTCTAAAGGCGAAATCAGTTATGGTTGTGTCTGGCAACCCTAGAACGAATAAACATGTGTATAGTCATTGACATGTTGATATTACTCATACTTCATGTATTGCTATTTTCATCAGAATGATTTATAAGAAGAAAACGCAGTTGTTTTGTTAACTCGCGCCGTCTATTTTTATCAATATTAGTCATTCATGGTAACCTTATGATTGGTCAATAAATTGTTGCATTTATAGGGCGGTTCAGTTGGAACTATATGATTTGAATTGCGCGCCATCTGTGTTCTGTCAAAGATTTTCAAAGGGCGTCAATATTTAGCGACTCATCTTGAAATTATATGACATCAACATGCCTGGGTGTTTTATTTGGAACTATAGGATGTGATTTGTGAATAAAACTAATAATATTTGTCAAATTGACTTTTTTTATTCTTTAACATAAAATGGAGACGATACGGCTGCAAATGGAAAAGAATATGGTTCATATGGCCGCCTCGACTTATCTTTAGTTTAGCAAAATTGTCTACGGTACATAAAACTGGCTCTATTTTCCGAGTAACTTGTTGAATGTTTGCATTGAGTTCATTGATTGTTGCTATATGGGTGGCGTACACTTTTCCCTTGACATAACCCCAAAGAAGAAAGTCCAGTAGTGCTAGATCACATGATCTTGTAAGCCAACTGATGTCAGCATTCCACGAGACAACATGATCAGGTAATTTGGTATGCAACAGAGTTATGGTTGGTTTAGACGAATGGGGGATGTTTTAAGGAGCATTGTCGTACAATCAGAAGAAGAAGAATTGGTTTTTCTATTGTGTGATCTGTGATATAGTATATTTCTGTGGATGTAGACGAATTATTTTTGGTTTAATTATTGTTAACTGTCATGTTTATCTCATTCTGCTCACTCTTTTTACTTATCTGTCTATATTTTGTATTTGGGTGCCTCATATAGCCTATTAGTAACATATGAGAGGTATCCCTGAGGAAGAATGTAATGAGACGCTCAACTATAATCAATAATTTTTGAGTTAATTATGCTCTTGGTGAATAATGCGCACGACCACTTTGAGATCAAGAGTGTAATTTCCTCTAAAATTGGTTAAATATTGCCTATATTTCAAAGGAGCATCTCATATTCAATCTGGCAATTTCAGTACAATTATAATTATATAAATTAGTATACTACCGTTTTTTTATACGGAACCCATTAAAATACAACAGTATTCGAATAATTCTTCGGGAATGTAATACAAAAAAAAAATACTGTTGTGAGTTAAAAACCAATACAACAAAGAATTTAATTTTTGAATATCTGTTTAAACAATACTCGATGTTGCTGTTTCTTAGTGCAGTTTTTTTATGGTACAAGAAGAGAAAAATCATCGTACAAGGCTTCTAGGCCGCTCAAATTAAAGAGGATAAAATTATCTAAAAGGGCTCTATGACGAAATTACTGAAAAAAATGTATTAAAGTCCGTGGACTTTTTGAAAGAGGAAAATATTTTTTTCCGATGGTTTTTTTTTTATTATTACTCAAAAATTGCTAACGATGAAAAATTTCGAACTCAAGATGTGAAAACTACAAACTTGGAGCTTCAATATGCTTTTTTAAAAATTGCTGTGCGACTATTTATTTCCAAGTTATAGCTCTGTGAAAAAAAAAATAGGATTTTTTTTAAATCCTTTTAATTTTTGTGCCTAGTGTATATAAAGTTATGTCAGAAACTATCCTGAAACCCTATGGTTAAAATAATATATATTACTTTATATATAGTTCTCAAAGTAAAATTGCTTTCAGGACTTTTTCTACCCTTGTGTAATAAAATTCAGACTAGAGTGGTTTCCTGAACTTCTTACATAAAATACTAAAAAGTCTCGGATTTATCTCAGAGATGCAGAGCGCCTTTACTTGAATTATTCTTATCCAGTATCTAGAAGGTAATAATTCGAGACAAGTTGGTCTGTCTATAATGATATCTGGTGTAATAGAAGTGGTGAATTCTATCAGGCTTTCTCCATTCACCAGTAGCGTGCAGGGAAGTAACCAAACCCCTTTTTAAATTTGTTGTTTTACATCGGTTGTTAGGTTTCTTTCTAGTATGGCCCATGAAGTTTTGGCCAGTCGATATCTCGAAACCTTATCGAACAATAATTTTGAAAATTGGCGATGTTAAACAGTCGAAAGCGTTGCCCATTTTTGGCATAAAAGGATTTTATTTTACCTGCACATTTTCGGTCACGTGACATCAACTTCAAAATTTTAAATGAGACACCCTGTATGTTATTATAATTTTGTGATGATCTATCTTATACCAATCCAATGATACCATATTTGTCAACAAAACAACATTATTAATAAAATGGCTCTATATAGAAGAAACACATATATAGATATTTTTTAATTTAAGAGTTTTCATAGTAAAAAATAAGAATAGAGAAAATACAAACAATCATAGAATTGGGATATCAAATATTATCTTGGTTGATAGTAGTTATGAAATGGAGAACGCCTGTCTCAACTTATATAAACGCGTTCTTTTGAAATAATGTTGCCAGTTTGCCAAGTTATGTGCCATACTGGCATCATCAATACCGTTGTTATTAATTCCTGACATAAAATAATCAACTACAAGTTTGGTATTATGGAAACACGACATAGTCTGTAATGTTCAAAAAAAGATACCTTGAAGTAAACTAAATTCATGCAAACTGATGAGCTGGCAAAAAACACTCACCAAGAAAAGCTATAGCGTTGTCTGAGCTGTGCATCGTCTTGCTGGAAATAGTAATTCTGAAATTCATCATGGTATAGTTAGTTATTGAACAAATTCAGTAAAAATATTGTTTCTGTACATTGAAATAAATAAAAACTGGTACTAAACCAATCTTGCACGAAAAACTCCTATCCAAACAAATGTACTAGATCCAAATAGTCATTCAATCAATTGTTAATACTACTGGCAGTATTAACAATTGATTGAATGACTATTGACATTATGCAAGACGTTTAGAAAGGCCTATTTCTACAATCGTTAATCGGCATGTTACATAAAAAAAGTAGATTTTTGACCAGATTTGCTTGTTGAGTTCATCCAGTAGGGACAATAGAAAGAAAAGCAAACACAAGATGTGATAAATTTGAAGTCAATCGTATCAGACTTGTTCCAGAGTGATATTCACTATATAATAAGTTAATAGGGCAACAGCATTTAGAGAAAAACTCGTTTAATGTTTGGTGATAAGTTTTTCTTTATTACTATTAACTATTAATTTAATATGCACGTTCAGTCAGCTTTGAATTAATTACAGCGGAATTCTTTGAGGTGGATTTATTTTCTTCTAATACAATGAGCGACTGTGTGAGTGCATACTGCTTAAACAGTTGTCCATGGGGTCCGACAGACAGGCGCTGGTCCTTTTTGACTTGAGCACGCCCACGTTTTACTCGAATAATATAATACATACATATATGTTACATATTAAAAAATATTTTAAGTCATTATTCTACTCGTACATAAACATTTATATTTATTAGAAACGAATCCCGATTTTCCAGCTTTATAAACAGAAAAGGACTCTTAACAGAGAAAATTTAATATTTCTTCGATTGGCGATAACCTAAATATTCTGGTAAATATTACAATTAGTAAACATTCCTTGTCGGTGAATACTGGCTGCGGCCCGGATCGACGCAACACAATCAGAACTATTTAGTATTTTTGTTATCAAATGCTTTATGTTTAGTTATGGGTTCAGGTGATACGAGAACTGTTTAGAAACAGTTGATAAAGAAGACTTATCTTGAATTTAGTCAATAATCACTAAAAGTTTTTTTTACTTTAGCAGATAGACACGATTTATGTTAACTGATAAGTCTGCATAGACAAGCTGAGTTTTCTTCAACGTCTCCTTGTTTGACTCTTATGGACTATTTTGTGTTCCCTTGTTTCAAAATAGGATTTTCAGATTCCTGTAGCTAATTTGAAAAAACTAGAAAACGAGTTGTTGACAATAATTGTGGTGGAGATGCTGCAAAATGCTTTTAATTACTTGATTTCATTGTTTGACATTTTCAATAGGTAATATTAATTTGTTTCTTTTTAAATAAAAATGTAATCATTTATTCAATTTACTCTATATAACAGTTTACATGATGGAGTTAAGTCCGTATTTGTAACATATAATTCTTAAACGACAAGTACTTTGTTAATAGAACAATATTTGTATATAAATTGATGAGTAACTTATAAGTCGGAAATCGAGAAAGGAACCACCAAGCCGCCAAGCGGCTATTAAAGTAGTTCCCGAATAGCAAAGCTATTACATAATCGCTCTAGGAAACAACTACTCCTCGGGCTAAAGCCCCGCCAGGCATTGAATTATACCCAGAAGCGATCCTCGACCCCTTTCTCGTGTTTCTGCACGACAGATAAGGTTTCAAAAAATAAAACCCGCCACAGGTAGGATTCGATATTTGTCCCGGATCGGAACCGAACGACATACAGCTGTTTCGAACTTGTTAGTTCTCATCAGTGCCGCATACGGTACGCCGATTCAGGACAAATGCCGAATGAACTTTATGGCCTATACATCTTTATCGATACGATCTCTGTCAGTAACTTACGCCTTACTTTCCGGGGGTTCCCCGATTGGATCATTACACAGGTCTGCAAAAAAAACTTTTTTAAAAATTGTTTTGATTTAGTTAACTGATCTTTCTGTAGTTTTTTGCGCTGATTTCAAAAATGACATTGGTTTTTTTCTATCACGTAAGGCTTGCCTACAAAATAAAATTGTAGTTTTTGGAAAAAGTATAAAAAACGGAAAATTTTGGATTTGTTTTTATTATTTTAACATGAAGTAAAAGCAAAAAAAACAACGATACCTAGCTAAAATGAGTATAATAGTGATGCACATGTGTTGCAAAGTTATTATAAGTCTTTGTAAAAACGTTTTCTTTTTCCATCAAAGCTTCTTTTGGTACTTTTTCGGCTGTGTTCTTGTGAATTTTCCCTTTTTAACATCCAACAGTAGTGTGCCATCATGTTGACATTCCATCGACCTTGGTATCTGCGCTCTATTTCTTTTATATCTTGATGGAAACGTTCTCCTTGTTCCTCACTTACAGCCCCAAGATTTTCTGGAAAGTAGTCCAGATGTGAGTGAAGGAAATGGACTTTGACACTCATGTTGCAGCCCAACATTTTGTAGTTTTGTAACAATTCAGCAACCAAAGTTTTGTAGTTTGGGTCTTTTTTGTTTCCAAGAAAGCCTGTTACAACAAGTTTAAATGAATTCCAGGCATTTTTTCCTTCCATTTCCATTTTAGTGACAAAGCTTTCATCTTTTAAAAGTTTTCTGATGTCAGGCCCAAGAAAAACTCCCTCTTTCAGCTTAGCATCGGATAGACCAGGAAACTGTTCACAAATATACTTGAAACACTCTCCTTCTTTGGGTAATGCTTTCACAAACTGTTTCATTAGCCCCAATTTGATATGAAGTGGTGGAAGTAAGACCTTTTAGGATCCACTAAACTTTGTCTTTCAACATTTTTAACTCCAGGAATAACAGCCTTTCTGATTGGCCACTTCTGCTTGACATAGTGTTGTTTCCTGTCGCGGCTAAGGAAATAACTTTCAAATCCCCACAAATGGTCCATTTATGGCCAGAGTAGCCGAGCTTATTAAGAACAAACTCAAAATTTTCGTAGCATTCTTTCAAACGGACTGAGTGTCCAACAGGCGCAGAATCATATCGGTTACTATTGTGAAGTACAGCTTTCAAACTCCTTTTTGATGAATCGATGAAAAGTCTCCATTCCTCTGGTTCATACGTGATTTTGAACATTTCCATGATTCCAGGTACATTGTTGCAGAAGACTAGGTCACCCTCTTGTGTAAAAAAAAAGGGACAAGTTCCTTTTCTCTAAATCGGTACCATGAAAATGAAACACCGAAGGCTAACATATGTCTTTCTTTAAGTCTAGACCCTAAAACTTCCGCTGAATCCTTTGGGAGGCCCATATCTCGTACAAAATCGTTCAAGTCTGATTGAGAGAAAAGTTTAGGGTCATTGGTATCTGGATCGTAGCTGTCCTCACTATCGCTGCTACTATGTGACATTTGGTCTAAATCGTCTAAAATATTGTCCAGGGTATCCGGAGGTGAAGGAATAGGCAAATCAGGTCCATGAGGAACAGGGGAATAGCCGAACGTATGTTGGTTGAGTATGAAATGTCCTTCCTGTTTTTTAAATTGAAACCTTGCACTGAACAAGAACAAAAATATCACTGTGATTTTTAGGCTCTCTCCAAATCATGGGTACTCAAAACGAAATGATTTCTTCTTACCTTGAAACCATTGTCTCAGTTCTTCAACACACACAGAACACACTATATGGGGAGTCCAAGATTTATCTTGGTCCCCTACTTTAACACCAAAGTATGCAACATACACCTTCTGAACAAAATTAGAAATGTTCCTTTGTTGCTTCTTGACGGTATAAGACCCACAAATATAACAGAAACAGTTAGGAGAGTTGACACATCCTCTGGTAGCCATTTCTTCTAAATAGCACAAAACTGTTTGATGGATACACCACAGTAACTAGCTCCACACTGAGTCACTGACTGCAATCAATGTCACGGCTTACTACATCCCTCACGACGTCTAGCAGACAGTAGGATTGGGGAAGGAGCAGACAGACTGAGACATGTTTTGTTCCAGTAGGAACTAGATTTTCCCAGTTTAGATTCATTGTCTTATTCAAATAAATAGAATAAAACATTTTTTCTTTGCAAATAACATACTCACATTGTTTAGTAACCTGTTCACCATGAAAGCTCCATAATTCAGACTAAATTTACCACTTATATAGGCTATAAAATTGAAAAATCGTACGCATACTGAACCTGAAAACCCCCGAAAATAAGAAAATTTCAGGTGAAATGTGTTTTTTTCACTATTTTTTCCGTAATCAGCACAAGAAATACTGTTAATCCCACTAGTTAAATATGCTACAATTTTTTCATCGCAGACCTGTGTTATTTGTTGCCTAACTTTTATCACCTTGTTATCGGTTATTAACTACTGCATTTAATTCTGTTTGTTTTCTATGTTTTTCTTTTACCAAGTTTTATCTATTAAAAGGGTATGAATTGGGCTATTTATTAAATTAGGATAATTTCTGTCTGGATATTATGTTTCCTTAAAATATTAAATATAATATAATAGTTGCTTGACTTTTGTCCACCACTGTACGTATAAAGAAAAGTACACGTTGAATAATATGTATCAGAAAAGTAAAGAGGGAAAAAAATAGAGAGCAACATTCCAATTGTTATTCATTTGCAACTGCAAAATAAAACAGCACATCAATTTTGTATTAGGAATTGATGGAATTTTGATAAAAATATGAATTGTGTAAAAGACAGTATAAGCATCGCGATCCTTAAGGGTTGTGCCGATCTCTGAGAACATTGCCGTCGACCAATAAACGTCCCCTTGCCACTTAATACGACTTCGATTAGTATGTAGATCAATGTAAACTGAAACAACAAATCGTAAGACGTCAAACATATTTGTGTATACATACGATTGGAGTTTCATGTATTTGAAAATAAAGCGTATGTACAAAGGATCAACGAACTTGTAAAACAACTTGTAAATTTAGATTTTATTCATAAACGTTCCACATATTTGCCTCAAAACGTTGAGTCACAGGCATCAGTAATTCTACGAGTAGAACCGTCAAAAATAGTAGATACATTAAGTACTAAGAATGGTAAGGAAGTTTTGCTAGCGGAAACCGAGTTTGGAGGCTGATCGAAGCCATCGATTTTGTGCAAGACTAGTAATACCCCTCAACGTTAGAGATATTTATCATATTTTTGCATGATCAGTATACACTATTCCAGTGGCGGTGCGCGATCCTAAGATTGGGGGTGCACCATACATAAAAATAATGATAATCATAAGAATAATAAGAATATCCCTGATATGAGATAAATATTTATATGTTATATTTAATATGAGATAAATATTTATCTCATATTAAGGATATTCTTATTAACTTTATTAATTTGAAAACTTACCTAATTTTCTTTGTAAATGAGCTTAATTCTGCGATTTTTACACTGTGCAAATTTTTCAATTACTTTGTTGTTAAAATTTTCGATATTTGTAATAAAGTCTTTTTCAATGGAGAGCATAGCCAAAGCCGACAGTCAAAAATGTCTTTATTCGTCTTAAAGTCGAGAAACACCTTTCGGCTTCTGCTGACGAAGCAAGTACTGTAATGATGATTTTCAATAATTTAGCACTTTCTTCAAAAGTTGACTAGTTTATTGGAATTAATAAATGTATTTAGTGATAGAGCTCCGCTTAAATTTCTAAACTCAATTCTTTGATAAATTAAGGACAACTCGGTACGTAATTTATTTATGTTCAAAAACGGGTAAGATTCAACTGTTTGTTTTAAGTAATTTTCGGGAAATTTTTTAACATATTCCGAAAATTTTTCTGGGAGAAGTAAATTGGATGCTACCAAGTGTCCAGTAAAATTAAATCTCTCCTTAGCTTGACATATTATAATGTCACACACTTCCTTTAGTTCTCTATTTTTGTCTTCCGTAGAAGTTTCTACTCGTCTCCTTTTTATTGGTTGTATTTTATTTGGTTCATCTTCAGTGCTTGTGGCGGTTTCGGTGCTATTTCGTATTGCAGAAATTTCTCTAATAAAACCATCTATAGATGTTTTTACATAAACTGGATCAGTTTCTCTTTTTTGTAACTGATTATACAGAATGTTGACATGTGACATAATTTTGTGAAAATTACCTAACCAAAATAGAAAATCGTTATCCCTTAAAGTTCTTTTCAATCCACTGGCTTTATCAATAGTAGGTGGATGTTGTATGTGATTTTTTTTCATCACAATCAATTTTACACATTCCAGAAATTCTTCTTTGTTTTCAAACACAGTATTTACTATTCTAGAATTGAAAAAGCACCATCTTGCAGGTGCTGATCGGGGTAATCGAGTTCCTACTACTCATCATTTGCCGTAATTAAATTTAATTGCTGCGCATAACAATGCACATATTGGGCAGTTGGATAACTCATCTTAATCCTGGCTTGAACTCCATTCGATGATCGACTCATAACGGCAGCTCCATCATATGTTTGAGCAATCAATTTATGTGGGTCATTTTTAACATGGTAGTCTAGTTCACTTTTTAAACACTCCGCCAATGACTCTGCATCATGTCCTACTGGTTTTAAAAATCTCCAGAATCTTTCTACAGGCTTTCCACCCACCATGTAACGATATATTAAAGCCAACTGAAAAATTGTAGAAACATCTGTAGTTTCGTCTGCTATTATAGCAACAAAAGTGGATTTTTTAATTTCAATTGTTATTTCATCGTGACAAACTTCAAGCATTCACTGAAGTAGCTCGTTTTGTATAGTATTAGAAGTTCCTTTAAAAGCCGCCGCGTTTTGTAAATGATACTTCATAGCCTCGTCTAATTCGGCACTGAAATCAATCAACCCACGAAAAATGCCTGGATTGGATGATGTTTCTGATTCATCGTGTCCTCTTAGGGCCAGTTCAAATTTTCCACAAAAACGAATACAGTTAATAATAATGTTTAAAACATACCTGTTTTTTGAAACCGCTTCATTGTGTGCTGCCACTGCTCGTCGATGAGCAGAATCGAGCATTGTCACAATATTTGCAGTGCCTAGCATGGCTAAATTAAAAACATTATTCATGTGTCCAGCAGAATTTGCATGTTTTTTTATTTTCTCGTTTATGTGATTTAAATCCGTTACTCCAGTTTTGGTCCAAGGTGTTTCCTCGCCAAACAAAACACACGGAAAACAAAACACTGCGTTCAATACATCGCATCCACTTAACCACAAATGTTTTTAAATAAGTCATTATTAAATGTTCTTACAAATTGTTTATTTTTTCCTTTCACGGCTAATTTTAAATTAATTTGTGGAGTGGGTCTACCTAGAGTTTTAATTTGCACTTTTTCTTTGGTTGAGAATGGAGCTAGAGAATGGAGTTTTTAATAAGTTTTGAATAGAATTCATTATTCCAAACTAGATTCTAACCGAAAACCCGAGTTTATATTTATAAAACGTAAGCGATAAGACAGCTTACGAGACAAGCGATGTACGAAAACAATTCACAAACTAACCGATTCTAACCTCTCTCAATTTCGTGCGCTCTTAAACTCTGCACATAATATCTATAGAATTCGCCCACTACATTTCCTAATTGTGGAGGGGCAAGCAGTAACAATACGCGTTCGCTTTTTCATATTGCACGGAAGCACGATCGCCGTGCCGCGACCGGAGACCTAGCGTCTAGTGGATTCGTAACGCTGCGGCCATATAATATTTAGATGGTATTAACGCTAGGGATGTGGAAAGGCGATAAATTAAGAACGCATCCATTAATTACTAAATAAAATTATTAATGCTAAATTGTCGGTAGTGCGCGCGCACCAGCGCACCTTATAGCCCACCGCCACTGCACTATTCAAAAAAACTAAGGGAACAAAAAAATTCTGAAAAATTTTCATTTTTGAAATTTAATGAGTATTGTAAGCGAAATGGTAAGCAAAGTATAGATTTTTGTTTTTTTCCATCTTGCTAATCATTAAATGATGTTTCAAAAGCAATCTTGTTCCTAACTCTTTTCAAAAGTTTGATCATTCCGGAAAAAAACGGTTCGATGGATCAATTTGAAAATTTACAGGGCTATTGGGAGTATAATAAGCTAGAAACAAAAAACTGGCAACACTAGTCTTTTCCTCAATATTTTAAAAGTGGCGGCAGATTTTTTAAAAAGTCAGAAAAAATATTTTTTTTTGTACTTTTTTCAAATTACTAGCGAAGGTAAACAATTTCTGTGCTTAAAAGCGTCGTCGTTTACAGAGTTTTTTTCCAGTTTTCAAAACCATTCTTCGATTCGCTGTATGACTGTTAGTTCCTGAGATATCGATGATCAAAGACAAAAGCGTCATTTTTCATTCAACCACCGATATCTCGGCAACAAATGGTCGTGCAGAGTCCATTAAAAAATAATATTAAAGCTGAATAAACTGGCTAACTGGCCTTTGCATTGATTTAGTCCGACAGCATTTTTCTGAGCCCAGGGACGCTCTCAAAAAAATGAAAAATTTTTGTCTCGCGACGTTTCTTTGGATTGCGCAATACCCGTAGTTCAGAAATATTTTTTGCCAAAAGATTTCCTTCAACTGAACTGGACTGAACTTCAAGCTTCAAAATATTTTTTTTCATCTCGATAAAACCGTTTTTCATAAAGTACAGCAATTAAAAAATCACTGACAGTTTTTTAGAATTTTTTTGTTCCCTTAATTTTTTTGAGTAGTGTGTTTGTCTAATTAAAATTAAAATGACATAAAAAAAGTAAAACCCTAAAAAATTACGTTATATTTGAAAATATTGTAATTGTACAAGTAGCATGTGACATGGTTTCTATGCTAGGTTCCTATGGTATGTTGTTCAGTAAATAATAAAAAACTGTGTTTTTTATTATTTACTGAACAACAAATTTGTAACGATAATCCATAATTTTTCCATAAAATTCAGAGCCCTTTTTGTAGGAACAAGAACAGAATTTTGTAATCTTTCGGTGTTCGTGGGAATCTGGCCTCCTGGTTTTACTTTTCCGCACTCAACTATACCAGAGCGGATGTAATCGTGTAAAGAAAAATAAAAAATTTTTTTTCTAGCGTTTATTCTTCGTTTTTCGACATAAAAACAAAAAAAAAAGTTTTTTACAAAATTTGTGTCTATGTGTCGTTGTCGTCGTTATCGTTGTAGTCGGAATTAAAATTTCTTGTTAGCACGATAACTCAACTAAACCATGTCGTATCGATCTGGTTTTGACTGATTCTGATCGGGGACGTCTCCCAGACGATACCTATTGATTTTGAGGTGGATAGAACACACTCTACCATGTTAATGGGACATGAGAAAGCACGATGGTGGACTATTTGAGAATTTTTTTTTTGTTAGCACGATCACTCAATTAAATCGTGTCAGATCGATCAGGTTTCGACTGATTTTGATTAGGGTCGTCTACTAGACGACATCTAGTGATTTTGAGGTGGATAGGATACACCCCGCCCTGTCCATGCACGCTGCAGTAAGTTTGCATAATACTCGCTGTTGGTTGTTTTTCCTTTCTGAAGATAATCAATGAAAAAAATCCCCGCGCATCCCAAAAAATTGACGCCATGACCTTGACTGCAGATGCCTTCTTTGGATCCGATTCTCCCTTTTAATACATTGTTTTGACTATTCCTTCGTCTCAGGTGTGAAGCAATGGACCCTTATTGCATCCATGGTTACGAATCGACGCAAAAACTCGGGTTTATTCCTATGACTCTTCGCCAAATACCCGATTGAAACATTCTCACGATGCTGTTTTTGTTCCATTATGAGTAATCGCGGCACTCATCTTGCGCACAGCTTTTTCATGTTCAAATTGTCAGTCAATATGCGATGTACAGCACTTTTTGAAATGCCTACCATGTCTGTTAACTTGCGCACTTTCAGTCGATCGTCATCTAATACCATTTTATGGATTTTCTTCACCATTTCTGACGTGATCATCTCATTTGGTCGACTACTGCGACGTTCGTCTTGGCAGCTCGTACCGCCTCGTTTAAACTCTGCCACCCAATATTTTACTGTTCTAAACGAAGGAGCGGACTTCCCCAGAGTAAAATCTAGCTCCGCTTTAATATTGGTTGTATTGAGGCCATTCAGATGAAAGTATCGTATCACAAATGATGACCAATTTTTCCATGTTTACAAATTCACTGAGAACGTTCACTATTGATGGCTGTCAAACAAATATTAAACAACGTAGCATCGTCAAACTTCAAACTTAAGTTTTATAAGGTTTCTTTCTGCCATAGTCATTCTTTTCAAGCAACAACCGCCATATATACGTCAGGTCGAGTACTTCTGGGACTACCCTCGTATAACTACACCAGTACTCGTACTACTCGTAGTACTGAAAAGAACCTTGTGTTCTCGGGGCGCAAATACTGCAACCACTCCAAAAACTATCAATAATTGTTCAAACTGTAAATCTAAAACTGTTTTTAATACAAAACAATAATTTCAGGCTGTAAATGTTTATTTTCATTTCACTTATCGGGCATGTGATCGGTAAGTAAATCCCTTACCGATCAGTAATTTGTAAACATAACTCTCTGATGGCATAAATTAATGCAGTAAACATATCAAGTTACTACCCGATCGCCCGGGAAATATATAAGTTCTCATCACACCCTGTTCCATAAATATACGCTATACTATTGCGTGCTGGAGATAGAATGACAACTGAGTTCTGAAACAAAAAAATCAAAAACTGAATCCGCAATTAATATTAACGTCTGCTTTTCAAGGAAAATGTACTATAAAAACTTGTTTTTTAGAGTAACCTCCGACGACCCGTTGGTTCTCAACGAGGGACCTTCAGACTCGTTTGAGATTTTTTTTGTTTTGTTTTGAAGGGGGAATATAATAAGATAATAAAGGCACGTCGTCGAACGAGTGTTAAGGAATTGTGCGGCTACTTAAGAACACGTAAAAACGAGAACCCTAAGGTGCTGCGTTTGATCGATATTGATATTAACGCTGAAGTTAATATTAGTAATGAATAAAACGTGTGTTAAAAATGTCCATGATCCCGCCTTTTTTTTTGTTACTAAATGTACTCTCGTATGTTTATAAAATTATAGGAGTACAATCAACGTTTTTTGCACGTGTGTAAAGTTCGATTTGCATAGAGAATAAATTAATAAACATTAATTTGTATGGATGATTCATTCGGAATATTCATGAGGACGTTTTTAATATTTGCGGTCGACAGAACGGTTTTAGAGCAAACAATAAAGGACGCCAGTTACATTATCATGAAGTAAAAATAATACCTATTGTTTATTGGGAAAGTATGTAATTATATTTTTCGTTAAGAATTGTTGATCTGTCTACACCCGCTGTTATTTTGAGTACTAGTAAAGGGTCTTCCAATAAGGACGCTCGATTTTTAAACGTAAATAAAACAAGTTGTGTGTGAGATATCCACTTAATTTTTTTGAAGTGAATACTTCTTTGGCGGCGTTCTTATATTTGACGAAAATGGAGAGTGAATTGGAAAACATGTAACGTTTCCAGATTTCGTTACACGAGAGAGAAAAAATATATAACGTAGAGAGAAGGAGAAAGAGAGCTATACATTTGGTATACCTAAAACACAGGCTTCGTTACAAGACAGAGTACACAGACATATAACATAGAGAGAAAAAGAAAGAGCTATACATCATATATATCAGTTTAGGTTATCCGCGTCTCCCTATTGTCGCGCATGCGTGCGTTATAAATGTACGTGTCCGGACGCTATATATTAACAGCTGAAGCAGCACGCGTGTGTACCGAATATTTATCATTGTGTTTTGTAATTATTTACGTTATTTACATCTGTGTTCTGTGATTATTTGATAATATCCTTGAACCGTTTAACTTGTTAGAATCTAGAAGATATAATATATTTCATTCACCGCTACCCACTGGTTTACAGCCACACAGGTGCAAATGCACTTGGAAGAGGCGAAGACAAAATCCCTTTGATTCTCGGGGATTTCAATGTACATTTCGGATCCAATGATTCTCTGACGTTGATTAACTTTCTTCGAGAAAAATTTGGTCTGCTTATAAATAACAATCCCAAAGAATCAACAACAAAATCCGGAACAACAATAGATGCAATTTTTACACGTTATCTAGAAAATATCGAATCACGAACATATATTTCATATTTTAGTTATCACAAATCAATCATATCAGCATTACCAATTGAACCACCAGCCGATGATAGTGTGGATAATGAACAAACCGAATATTTTTTACACAAATTTTATATTGTGATATTTCTTTTGAAATTATCCCTCTCCCTTTCTCTCTCTTTCAATCTCTCACTCTTAATCTCTCTCATTCTCTATTCTAAAGAAGTATTCACTTCTATCACGTGTACTGTGCTGCACATGATGTTTTTTTTATTTGAAAGAATATTTTATGGCATTAAGTATGGAATATAACGTCGTTCAAATGTTCGCCACGATTTTGCTTGGTAACACGTATCCGGGAGCTCAATTTTCAATGACTTTGTCGCATAAATCTGGCTGAATTTGCTGGATGGCGTTCGTTATGTTGATTTTGAGGGCATCAATTTTATGTTTGCGGTTTATTCCATAGACCTGCGATTTAAGATAGCCTCAAAGGAAGAAAGTCTAAAGGCGTTAAATCTCGGTCGCCGGTTGACGTCGCCGCTGCGCGAGATAACCGTGCCCTCAAATTGCTCGTGCAAATTGTCCATCATAGTATGCACTGTGTTGCATATAGCGTCGGTATCCATATCATCCAGTTTAGGCCACAAGAAGTTGCTTATCGTCGATCTGTAGCGCTCGCCGTTGACGGTTACGCCAATGCCAGTTTCGTTTTGGAAGAAGTACGGACCGATGATTTCGCCAGACCAAAATCCGTACCAAGACTTTCTCTGGATGCATTTGGTGCTGGTGTATCTCGTGTGGATTGGTATCGTCCCAAATCCGACAATTTTGCTTGTTCACATATCCATTCATCCAATAATGGGCCTCGTCGCTAAAGATGATTTTTTTGGCGAAATTTGTGTCAATTTCCAATTGTTCCAGAGCCCAATTAGCGAACACAGGGCGTTGTTTATCGTCGTTTACTTTAAGTTCCTGGGTCAGTTGGATTTTATACGGGTGTAGACCCAAGTCCCGACGCAAAAGTTGCGTCGCCAAGTTGAAGTCTCAGAAAGGCCAAGTTTTTGCGAACGACTATAAATTGACTGACTCGGGTTTTCCCGTACATTCTCACGCACAGCAGTGATGTTTTTAGTAGCCTTGCGTTTCGGTGATGTTCGGGTGTTGGCTGATTATCAAACAGGTTGACTCGAATTTGGCCACCAGACGTCGAATAGTCGACTCGGCGGGGCGGTTGTGGACGAAGTCAAAGAAAGAATTTACTGCAGTTTTGGAAAACAGCCCGGGGTTTTCTGTTATAGCAGTTATAGTAGATAGTTTACAGCAGAAAGAAGTTCATGTCTCTAATCCAGAAATTAATATGAACCTGACCAGAACCCGACTACGCATTTTTAGGAATACAATCACAAGTCCTCATTTGTCCTAAACGACCACGCAATTAAAGGTAAACTAATGTGCGAATAATTTTTACATGTAATCTGCTTCATTGTAAGTCCGCCTTTGTTATTTACAATCATGTTATGTCGGCAATCAAATCCGGCGCTTATTCATTAGCTTCTGTGTACATTTATTGAACCTCGGATTCGAATCGACTGTACTATTCATTTCATCGTTATTTGCCAAATAAAAAACTCTTATCTTGCCGATAAATGGAAGAGCCTACCTGAGCCTAGCCATAAAAACAAGTCAAGGTTATGTTTTGACATTTTTTATTTGGAAAATAGCGAGGAAATAAACTATAACTATACATTCTGTTGAAATAGTGTATAATTTGATTTAGCACTAGTGAATTCTGCATATCTATAGGTGCTCATACAGTAATTAGAAATCGTATTTTTAAGAAAATAAATATTCAAAGTTCTAGATTTAATTTGATTCCTCATGTTCATGAGAAGTCCAATGAAATCTTACGCGTTATACTTTTTTAACTCATTTAGTAATGAATGATAAAAGGAGTCTCATTATTATTTCCTAAATTTTGTACGTAAAAGACTTACATATAAAAAAAGAAACATGTAAAACCCTTAGCCGTGTAAGCGACAAAAAAAAATACTTAACAGTGGAATAATT
The DNA here is from genome assembly GCA_037954035.1 of Rosalia funebris. Taxonomy (NCBI): domain Eukaryota; kingdom Metazoa; phylum Arthropoda; class Insecta; order Coleoptera; family Cerambycidae; genus Rosalia; species Rosalia funebris. Next base: position 12,361,286 of record JAZFAV010000034.1, on the reverse strand, counting down.
TCCCGTTTGATTTAAGTTCACCGGCTATCAGAATAAAAATGATTGCGTCTTGACCTTGAACCCCCGAAGCAAAACGCTGTTTGTTAATCGCCTAATTCAGTTATTTTCGTGCCAACCAAATATCTTACCGTAAATAAAATTGATGTCATTATTCATTAAACCTCATTGTCTTGCTAGGCGGCTTAGTCGGTTACTTTTGAATATTCCAGACGTTTTGACAGACAGGGTGACTGACGGTGGTAATTTATTTGCAAATTAGATTGTTGAGTACCGACAATTACCTTGTCGGTAATTGTGTTATATACAGCTCGTCAAGAATAGGAACAAGTCTCAAAGCTGCGATATCGGTCCGCCCACGAGGTGCGCAATAAATAGCTTGGTCTTTACGCAGTCGAATTGTGACCTTTGCAGAGTGAATATCGAAGAATATGTATTGAACGTGAATGTACACAAAGTTCGATCTGGCCCATCCTTTTCTCTCCAAATGCTGCTTCATTCTTTCTTCTACACATACCTAGAGAATCTCACACTTTTTCCTATTCTTGACGAGCAGTATATGTGAGTTCACTAATATAAAATAATATATAGAGCAGTTAGAAGTTTGCGGTGTGTTTAAACATTTTTTTTTATTTAATTGCCTTTAGTTTTACGGGAGCGAGGCTTAGCTTAGAGCTACTCTTCTACATAATCCTTAGGTAGTCACACAGATACATCAGCCGGCTGATGTGGGAATCGAACCCACGCCCAAATTACTCCGAGCTGGCAATCTAGGCCAGCTCCAAGCGATTGACATCGTTACCCTGGATCAATTCAAAGACCTTCTGCGAGATAATTATGCGACAATTTATACTCAGAAAATCTTACCATTCCTACCTCCAACATCCATACCGCAAACTTGGTTTGCTCATCGAAAATGTTTTATTAAAAATTAAAGATTTTTAAATGAAACTTTTCTAAACAGAAGGATAGCAGTAAAATGGCTTCCAGGATCTCCCGATATAACCGCTTTAGATTTTATTTATAGGGTTACTTGACAAGTAGGGTTTACGTGAATCGGCCGAGAAGCATTGAATAACAGGATCAGAGTAAGGCATGTTGTTCGTGAAATTCTTCCTAATATAATTAGTTCTTCTGTAGATGCTACCAGGATCAAAAAGTTGTATGTATTGTCACGAACGCCTCGAGGGATCCCGAACGCCGGGAATATTCGAAACCTCGAGAGCGTGTGGAGTTGACTTCCAGTGCGTTCTATACTAGAAGGTTCGCCAAAATTCTTTATCTAGAAACGTCTGGACAGACGTCCCACTGCCTATATAAGAATTGTGTCGTCCGGCCAGCAGTTAGTTGAATTTGGACCGCGATAGTGAGCGATACGATGCGAAGAAAGTGATATACAGTGCGAAAGTTAGTTCATAAAATTAATGTGGAAAGCAAGTTAGTTAGTTGGACTTGTGAATAGTTGAGTTGTAAATAAGTGTTCGAAATAAAGAACTTTCTGGTAAATTCGTTACATTGGTGTCAGAAGTGGGATAAATCCTGGGAGGGTCCTTACTAGATTGTGACCAGAATAAATGACATAGTTTACCTGGTCCAGAAAGGACCACGCACAAAAATGAAAGTTGTACACATCGACCGCTTGTCACTATTCCAAGGGCGATCAACTGATCGGGACGATCAGTACTAGGAGGGGGGCAGTATCACGAACGCTTGGAGCGATCCCGAACGCCGGGAATATTCGAAACCTCGAGAGCGTGCGGAGTTGAAGTCGAAGTCAACTTCGCAGCTCTCGAGGTTTCGAATATTCGTTACAGTATTTTGTTTAGTTTTGTCGCTTGTAATAGTGTCACTAAATATGTTAATCCGTTTTGTTAATATTTTTGCTATTTATTAACTATATTTCGACTTTTTTGTTGAATTCAGCACAACAAATGCTTTAAAATGAGTTATCACACGGGTGTAATATCTTGATATTGAAATTTTAAAATTGAGGTTATTAGCGCCTCTGGAGTACATGGCGGGAATTTGTATACTACCCTAGAGGTGTTGTTTTAAAAACAAAAACCGAACTGTCCGTAGTGTTTCTCCAAAAGACGTGAATTTTAATTTAATGAATTTTACTCCAAAATCTAGGGACCGCCTGTATATGAATTTTATAATAAAAGTTTTTAGGGAGATTTGTACGTTTTAGAGCTCGACCGATGCACAACCTGGTCACATCGTTTAAATTGTTCAAAAATAGATGGTCTATGAATAGTTTACACATTGTACTGCTTGCAACATAATTTTATAAACTAAAAGCTTTCATAACATATTTTTATCAACGTTTTGTGCAACATAAACCAACATACAAACAAAATGCATGGCAACTTTACAGATTTACAACAGCAGTGCAACTTTATCATATTCGTAATTTGCGATTTACCCCTTTTTGTCCCTTATTCGAATTCCTTTGGGGATGAAATTTGAGTAGAGGTACAAAAAGGATGAATGGAAAAAAAAAAACGTAAACGTCGACATTCAAGAGAAATTTCAAGAGTTTTATAACTGGAAAAAGATACAAAGAAAGAAGAAAATAAAGCGTATATAAAAATAGCTTGGTCTGCTGGGTGTTCACTAAAATCAGATTGCCTTGGATCAAAGAGATCATGCTCTAACGACCTAATTGAAACGAGCGATAAAGCAGTTTTATTTCAGCTAATTAGCTCATTCAATTCACAAATTAGAGTAGTTAATTGACCTTGACTCTTTAACCTGAAATAATGTGTCTTATTTTGTATGGTTTGCGTTTTTGGTATATTTGTGGAAAAATTCCCAATAAAGCAATTTGGGTAGGGAAAAAAAAAGGACGAAAATGAATTTGTAGATATGCTTTTTTTATTAATAAGTGCATAACAAAACAAAGGATAGAAGCTGAAACCTCTAAACTACATAAAAATATATAAATGCATTTAACACTAACTTAGTTTTCCACAAAACACTATACACTAGTGTTTTGGTGTTTTAAGGAAAACTAAGTTAGTGTTATCTTCACATCAAAGGTTCCAACCTACTCTAGTACAAATGCATTTATGAACAGTTATGGAACGTGGATCATTCAAAACAGTCATCATTTATTATTTATTGCTAGCTAGTAGACGATTACGAAAATGTACTGTCGAATCAATCGAGAGTGGTGCTAAATTAGTTAGAAAAACGTCAACTTTCAAGACTAGTGTTCATGTTTGTGACCGATGATACCATGAGTTCTGTAGGTCATTGTCTTAAAGTGTGGCAACTTATTACATGTTAACTTCTTAATTCTCCTAAACTTATTCGAGAATTTCACAGACAGTGCCCCGACATCATTGAACCACCACAGCTGATTCTTAATCGTTAGGGAATATGGTTACAGGCAGAATTTTATTATTTTGAGCATTTTCATAAAATAAAGGCTGTAATATTGCAATTTTATCCTAAACAAGCAGCTGATATCAAGGAAAGTCATTCAATCTTTTAAGATCGACAAATTGAGATAGATCTATAAACTATTCAAAACAATTTTGAGTTTTTTGGTGTAAACAATAGTATGTGAGTTCCCGCGCTTTTTACAGTGGTTAATTTAATTTTGCGCTAATAGAGGCGCTGTTGCACTCATTATGGTAACTGTCAGTGTGAGCAAGTAAATAATGGTATAAGCAGTCAACATGGCGGCACGGCGTAGACTCGACTTCAGTGTTCCTGAAAGTTCCTCGGTTTTATCGTCAGAAACTGAACCAGATGATGAAGATAGTGACCCTACGTTTGATCCTTCATATCCAGAAAATAAGTCGCTTTCCCAACGACTAGCCTTATTAGGAAATATGGCAAGGAAAATATTTTAAACTTTATAAATAATGGTACCTGCAGCACATACCATTTTATACTTGCAAATATTCGTAGATACCATTATTTACATGCGAAAACGCAAGTTTACTGGTAAACTTAATGCAGTAAAGTCATGCCTGTCCTGGATACCAGAAGCATATCACCAATACTACAATAATTTAGTTGAAGGATGAGTACTTATATGTAAAATTTTTGCTAATAAAAGTTTGTCTAATTATGTGATGTTTACTACAACTTATTACGATGGTATCTGCATGGTATCTTCCCTTAAAAAAGCTTATAGCAAGGTAAATAATGGTATCTACGTGACTTTCAAATAAAAAAAATGTATATAAAAGTAAAAACAAAATACTTTCGTCATATATTTGCCTATATCTCGATCTAAAGACTTCATCATAGCTTCCTGTGAACTTTACAGATTAGAAATTGATGTAAATAGAAATCTGAATTCAGTTCAACATTTAGGTATTATTATCTCCAATCTTAAAAAATGTCAGTTATCATTGTTTACATCCGAACCCTTCAATTCTGTAATGCGCGCGTCTATGTAATTGCTCGTTAATATACCTTACTTTTAGGGAATTCCCCGATTGGATCATTATTGGTTGCCTAACTTTTGTCACCTTGTTATCGATTATTAACTACTGCATTTAATTCTGCTGTTTTTTTATATCAAGTTTATATCCAGACAGAAATTAGGATAATTTCTGTCTGGATATTACGTTTCTTCAAAATATGGAATATAATATAATAGTTGCTTGACTTTTGTTCATCACTGTATTTGAAATGTTGTTTTATTCGACTATGTTTCCTAACTGAAAATATTAACGATATTTTACAATGAAATATTAAAATGCTTTTCCTATTTATTTTATTATAAAATGAATTCTCTTTTGTTCCAGGCATATGCGCCAGCAATCAATTCAGATGCTCCAGCGGCCATTGTATCCCAGCAGGATGGCACTGCGACACCCATCCGGATTGCGACGACGGCAGCGACGAGCCGGACGAATGCAAAAATAACCAGGACTGCCGTCCGGAACAGTTCCAGTGCGCGCTCACCAAGAAATGCATCCCCAAGGGTTGGACGTGCGACGAGGAGCACGACTGCGGAATATCCCTCGAACTGGGTCGCGACACTTCGGACGAGGATCCGCAAACTTGCCCGAAGGGCATCAAGTGCGGGTGGAACGAGGCCGCTTGCGCCGAGGGTCTGGAATGCCTGCCCATAGAAAAGTTCTGCGATGGCCATTCCGATTGTACGGGGAACAGCGATGAATGGGATTTCTGCAGTAGCAGTAAGTCGGCCTGCGACAAGTTGCACTGCAACTTTGACTGCAAACCGACGCCGCAAGGGCCCCAGTGCTACTGTCCGAAGGGGAAGAGGCCTGAGGATAACAAATGCGTCGACGCGGACGAATGCGAGCTGGACAGTTCCTGTGCTCAGTTGTGTACGAATACGGCGGGGTCCTTCGAATGCTCCTGCGTGTCGGGGTACCATGCCAACAACACTGATTGCATTGCCGAAAATAGTAAGTAATGATGAAGGTGATAAGGTGATAGACCATATGTTGCCTTTGTAGGTACATAAGATATAGAGTTTAGACGGGATGGAAACCTTACCTGGAATAAAGTCTGCAACTCAAATATGGAAAATTTCAATGAATTTTTCTACTGAAATAAAAATTTCGTTTTGATTTTGGGGTTAATGACTTTTAATTGAAGAGTGTAATTAAATAACGATTCAAGTGCCAAAACCACCAATCCGAGCCACCAAATGCACACTATTGCTCCATTAGATTTTTCTTTGCATAAATAAAACAAAATTGAATTGATTCACTTATTTTAATACCATTTAAGTATACAGTAATGGTTTTTACAAAAAAAAACAAAACTTTATGTCAATACAATTTAAATGTAAAATAACATATTTAAGAACGTTCTAAATCAACAAGTAGTAACACAAATGATGGTCTCTAAGTACACGTATCTTTCCTCGGTGGTTTGAAACTCAGATTGGGGAATTTTCTTCGAAAAACTTGGTAGTAGAATCGATAAGTCAAGTTACTATCGGGGAACATCTCTTTATAAGCTCGATACAAACGATGCACGTTTAAGTCGGGGCTGAGATATTCTTTTGAACTACGGTTCTGTGTGTAATGGCTTATTTCACGTGGAACTAGATTTACATGATCAACAACCTTCTGTTCATCAATTTTCGTATATTTTCTGTGCTTCTCTTTATAGCCTCTAATCTCTTCATACTTCAGGTCTCCACACTTTTTCTTGTCTGTCAGTGTTTGGACTTTTCTATGGGTTAAGGCGAAAATCTCTTGAAAAGTTTTCCAATACACCTGAGTTCCTCCCCCATCTCCTTTTGGTACAGTGTAATAAACCGTATTTGTTCTCTTACTGTTCACAGGATCTTCATCTTCATATGTTCCATGTCTTCTTCTTTCGATACTTGGACGTGGATTACTTTTCATGGTCACCCATGTATAGAATGCGTGGAACAACTTATATTTGTACTCAAACGAAAGGGATTTGCAACCCAATATTCATTTGCAGGACACCTACAATAAATAAAAAAAAAACAATCAATAAAAAACACGATGTGACCAAAGCCTGAATCACCTGTTCATACCACTTCTTTGGGAGGATTCTTCCCTTTCTTGAATTTCACTGCCTTCTCCTCTATTTCGCTTCATTTTGGTATAAAATCCACAACAACTCGTTCAGCACGTTTGTAAACAAAGACTGCAGTAAGAATATAAGCACAGAGAAAGTTATGGCATATCCACCATTAATAACAGAAAGCGGTGTTGGACTTACAATTTCTGCCATTTAGCGCAGAACAGGTGAGGCTTTAATAGAGCTTTATGGACAAAGACCAGTATTTATGTTATTGGCAATGCCACATTGCAAAATAATTAAAAATCGGTCCGTTTCTTTCTTTCAAAACGATGATAAAACCCATATATTACATATTGTAGTAGGTATATCCATGCAAAACTTTAATATTGTCAGGTTTTGTTTCAAGAACCTTGTTTTTAATAAATCAAGTGGAGTAAAGTCCGGATATTTTGGCGGCCACTCAATGAGACCACTTTTAATCCATTTATTCGGAAATATTTCGTGCAAATACTGATGAACGGACATAATGGGGTGGAGCTCCATCTTGTCGAAACCATATTCTGGTTTCAGGTAGATCTGGATCTAATTCATTAGGAGAGAGTCTGCAAAAATGGAACCAAATCTTCTTGAAGGAAATTTAGATATGTTGGACTATCAATGTTTTTATTAAAAAATAATGGTCCAAGAACTCTGCCACCTATTATTCCAGCCTACACATTTATTTTTTGTGGGCGTTGGGTATGAGTTTCCGATTTCAGTGAGGGTTGGTGTCAGAGCAATAGCGATAATTGTATCGAAAAACCAATTAATTCTAAATATATCTGATTATGAATAAGTAAAAGTATGTATAAGTTATTAACACGTTCGCTACCAGGCGTCACATATATGTGTCAGCTGGAATTTTACCTGGGACCGCCGACACAAGTGTGTGACGCTGGTTTAACGTAATTCAAATATAACTCCATTCGCCGCGGTCTGTGATAGCGGGTTGTTGGATGCGGTATGGTCTATAGCAAGGTCTGGCACACCAAGTGCCAGACTGTGCCTTTGTGCCAAGTGGTCTCAGGATTGTAGCCACGTGCGAAGTATGAGGTGAGAACGAAAATGGGCATGCTGCTTCTGTTGTTTACGAGTTAGCTAAAGATTACCTGGGAAAAGGCCATACTATTTATATGGACAATTTTTACAATGGTGTCCGCTTAGCCAAGTCTTTACACAAAGATAAAACTCACATTGTTGGCATTCTTAGAAAAAATCGCAAAGGAAACCCATCGACAGTTGTGTCAACTACACTAAAGAAAGGAGAAACTGTCTTTAGAAGAAAAGGTAATGTTCTCGTACAGAAATGGAAAGATAAAAGAGACATTTTGGTCATTTCTACTAAACACAAGGCGGCTATGGGTGACGTTACAAATAAAAGAGGAAATAAAAAGACCAAACCATAACTTTTTTACGTGCATTGGGTGCCAAAATACCACGCCCAAAATAAGCCATAAAACTACCTTATCTTCATTTAGACATAATATTTTGTAAGTTTTGTATTTTTGAATAAAACTTAGATAATGCCCTAATGTTTTAGCCTGTCACATATATGTAACCCTGGTCTATACCAAAAAATATCTACTATAGACCAGTGTCACAAATATGTGACAGCCTTAAAAAAAATTACTTTTATTATGAATTTGAAGTTTCTAAGATACCCAGTGAACACCAAAACCCACAACACTAGACAAAAACAAAGAAATTTCCCCCTGGCCTGTGATGACGTACTGCTTAAATACCCTTGGCAGCGAACGTGTTAAGTAAAAAGAACCAATTGACAATATCCTTGCAGAATTCCATCAATAAATATGAATTACTTATAGGGGTTACATTTTCTATGTCACTTAGTATATTTTTATATCTAATTTAAAATCTAGTTGTATATATATTTTTTTTTTTAGTACCAGCATCCGAGCCTCCTTCGTTGATATTTTCTACTCAGTCGGAAATAAAAAGGGTGACCTTAGATGGAAAACCGTTTCCCGGAAATTCGACTTTGCATTTTTTGAACAGTAATGCTCTAGAATTCATACATCGAAACCACACCGTTTGCTATGTCCACCATAACGTGACAAAAGCCACACTGGTTTGTGCCAATATCAATGATTTAACCCAAAGGTGGGCAATACCGGCTATATCGCCCTTATTAGAAGTGGAGTCCATTCATCAGATAGCCTTAGATTGGATAACAGAGAATTGGTACTTTTCGGACGACCAAAGAGACATGATATTGGTATGCACTCATTCTTTAGAATGGTGTAATATTTTAATAGATTTCCGCTTAACTAAACCGAGGGCTCTGGCATTGGATCCAACTAGTGGTTACTTATTCTTCACGAAATGGGGCCACTCCCACCCCATGTTGGAGAGATGTAAAATGGACGGCAGCGAACGAAAAGCTATAGTAGATCATATCATAGTTTACCCATATGGCGTTTCCATTGATTATCCCAAGAAACATGTATACTGGGTCGACACTTACCTGGATTATGTCGAAAGAGTCGATTATGAGGGCAATAACAGGAGAACCGTGTTGCGAGGTGCTAAAGTGTCTAATTTGTATGGAATTACGGTTTTCCAGAATAAATTGTATGTGTCGTCTTGGTATAACAACAGTATATTGGAATTGGATAAATTTAACCACAACGTGAAGACTGTCGTTATGAATATAAGTAGACCCTTTAATGTTCACGTATTCCATAGGCAGAGGCAACCTGATGGTAAGTTCATTTCGATAATCAGTATGATGCTAGAAATTAGTGATCTTCCATAGTTCTTTAATCATTCAGTCATGAAATTCTCTCACCAAGATTAGGTTACTTTTCTTATCCAATATTAAAAAGTAGTATTCTGTTTTGTATTATGTCCTATATAGTAGTATCTCCGAAATTCTCAGCAATTTGCATTTTAAAACATGAAAATAGTATGAACTAATTACACTACGGCAATTTCATCAAAAGGCGCAGGGGATTATTAATTGATATTTCCAGTTGGTACCTTGTGTCCAACGCCAACTATTCAATTACTACAGTAAACTTATGTACCATCAAGAACGAATGTAATGTCATTTTTGATATGTTTCCCTAAAATTTAGACAATAATGAATTCAGTTTTGGATTTACCTATGCTCTTGGGCCCAAAATTGCCATGTCCTCTTTTGGCCAAAAGCATAATTAACTAAAAAATTAATTCAGTATCTCTTATATTTCAAGGAAATTTATTGAAACTCTCATTACCTTCTTCCTTGATGTTATTTTTTTTTTAACTATTATGGTGTATTGAATTGTCTGTCATTATGGTTGATGGTTACGAATATAGGGCATTGTGTTACTTATTTTTTATAATAATGCCCACATATATTTAAAAGATGGAATATCTGTTCACTACTTGTTATAAGCACTGAACTTTAAAGATATATAATATAGATACACTGCTACCAACGTGTAAATATCAAAATGTGCCATGTTTAAGCTTATCCACACAGAAATTGACCTCCGTCTAAAGTATTTTATGTGAACTTTCATCAATAGAGACAAGTTATAAATGTTAGTGGAGAAATTTAAAGTGGATTTCATTTGAGATGAAATACCAACGAAGAGCACCATTCGCTTTTGTAATCTATGTGAAAAAAAATAAAATAAAATTATGAGGGATTTATTCGTTGGTTTGTTTTTCTTTGGAAGGAAATTCATTTGCTGAAAAATTTTCTAAACATGTATTTAAATGAAAGCAATAAAACATTTAAGTCTCATTGTATAAATCACAACATTTATATAATAATAATTTACTTATATAATTATTCCGGTTTAATAGGGAACATACAAGTTTCATTGTTGGACTACATTATTTAATAATCATATATATTTATATAGCAATAACCTTCTAATCTTTTGAATTGATAAATTTTTATTATTAAGACTTGTTTTTTGTTAGGTCACGCCTTTTTTATAATCAACTTCGTACAATACAAAATTATATAATAATATAATATGCAGAAGATTAGATCTACAAAACAAGAAAAAAACAATATATAAACATGTATATAAAAAGAAAACGATATAAGATTTCTCTTTTTTTTTTTTAGTTGCTCACCCATGCAAGTCAGCCAAAGACTGTGATCACTTGTGCATTCCGCTGTGGCATAAAGATATAGCTATAAAAAAATGTATGTGTGCATCTGGTTATATACTCGAAAACAACAAATGTGTAATAAAGATGCCGCCGTCGTTCCTCTTATTATCGAAAAGCCGTCCGTTCTCCATTAAAGGCATTGATCTGGAAACTGGTAACGACGCTATGGTACCTCTTACAAAAATTGGCAGGCCTAAAGCCATAGAAGTTGATGTTCAGACTCGTTCAATTTTCTATGCCGATGCTCATAGCAGCACAATAGAAATGGTGCCGATTAGTAATACTTCCAACAGTACTGCGTTACTGGATGATGTCGAATGTGATGGACTGGCCTTTGATTGGATTTCAAGGAACTTATATTGGACTGACTTAGAAGAAGGAAGCGTGAATGTCGTTAAATTATCAAACGCTTCTATATCCAAAACCTTGTTGCAGAGCAGTAGCTTCAATCCTACCTCTATTACGGTGGATCCTTTCAGAGGTGTGATGTACTGGGCCGATTGGTCTAGTGTTTTGCCAGAGAATGGACGCATCGATATGGCTCATATGGATGGAAGAAACCGGCAGATCTTTCTGCATTCCTTATACGTCCATTGGCCGACCGGACTAGCTATTGACCACGTGGAGCAGAGGCTGTACTGGTGTGATCGGCATCTGAAGAAAATTCAGAGCGTTGATTTTTCTGGTAACAATATAAGGACAGAAACGTCAAAAGATCTACAGACACCAGTTAGTTTAGCGATAAGTCCCCATGAACACCTATATTTTATTGAAATGATGCAAGGCGCTATCATGGTATATAAAAATGAGACAGGTGCGAAGAAGATATTCGAGGGAAACTTGCCGCTTTACGATGTCAAGCTTTTTGACAGTGATGCTCAGAAAGGTATGGGTAATTATTTACTTTAGAGTAAAACTCTCAAATCCTCACCAAATTTTGGCTATCCCGTATTTTCGCGGGTGTTGAAAACGAATCTGACTTCAGTTTTTGGCGGTCGGACACAGTTTTCGAGAAAACGAATTTTCAACTTTGCGCACTTTACCACTCTTCCTTGTAAGTAGATGCTACAATACATCCTTTATACATATCATACATTAAAACCGTCATAAAACTTATTATTCATTACGATTTTCTAATTTACTTGCAATGTTTACAATTTTCATGTAACCGTCCATTTGCTATGCAAGCGCTTCGGGTTATAGAGGGCACCACTAGGATAGCAAATGGGACGGCTTCACAAAAATTGTAAACATTGCAAATAAATTATAAAATCGTAATGCATAATAAGTTTTATGACAATTTTAATGCATGATATGTATAAAGTGTTGTAGCATCCACTTATATTGGTATTAGGTATCTACGTAATGTAAAGTGAAAGTTATTTGAGAAGAAAGTGGTGTCCTGCGGAAAAGTTGAAAATTCATTTTCTCGAAAACTGTGTCCGACCACCAAAGACTGAAGCCCAGATTCGTTTTCAGCGCCCTCAAAAATACGAGGTAGCCAAAATTTGGTGAGGATTTGAGAGTTTCACTCTAAAGTAAATAATTACCAAGGTAAGTAGAAAAGTATGTTATACAAGTGGTCCCTTTCCAAAATTCATTTTTTAAAGATTTTGAAAACCATGTCACTTATTGTTCAGTCCGTATCTGATCTTAATCTTCCTTTTCTAGTAAAGCTTCTTTTCTGTATAGCCACACAACATCTATAGTGAGTTCAGCTATTTGTTTTATTTTAGTTTATTTAACCGATTCTTTAATAGACCTTTTTTTCTATCCATCGTCCTTGATATACTCTTCCTGTTACAACTCTTGTTTTAATTGTCATTTTTGAAAACCATCTTATAAATGGTTTAAAAAGATCGGGTATTATTTGTTTATACAAGAAATTAGTGTTTCATACATTATATTCTTCTAAAATTTGTATATAATAATCTATAAATACTTATGATACACAGTCAGAATAAAATGATGCAAACAAAAAACAGACTTATGAGACAAAAATGAAACATTATAAATTCTTATGATAATTTGTAGAATAAACATATACGTAAGCATTTATTCACCTATAACACATTTATCAGATCTTTTATAAACATTAATTTCAAATTTATATAACCATTATTTGTTTGTTATTAAATTATTATAATCGATTATAGCAGAAAAACTGTTTTTGTTCATGTTTCTATCAAATACTATAATTTCATATTTTTTTATTACTGTTTTCGTGTTATATTTACTGTATGTATTTCTAATATTCATGTTAACCTACCACATCTAAATGTTTTTTTCCAAATTGAATTTTTCTGTGCTTAATTTTAGAGAGAATTTTAATAGTATCCAGTCACAGTTATTGGTAAGTAACCATTAACCTGAGTAATAGTTACCAAGTTGCTAATTGTTAAAAAAAAACAAGAAAAAAATTAGTATCTTTTATTTTAATTTGTTTAAAATTCAGTTAATTTTTCTGAGAAAAATGATCGGACCTGTTAATATCTAATTTTAGTTAACTACTTTTAAATTAAATTTCATATGTATAGGGTAATCTAAAAAGGAGGAATCTAAAAAGTCAATTTTTTTCAAATGTTACCCCTGTTTTTCATAAAATTCTGATCATATTTCGTGTATCATACTCTAAATATTGAAATCAAACTATTTGCGAGACAATAACAGTGTAACTGTAAAAATAATGATATCTATAGAGTTATTAATAAATGGCAAACTTTCCTATAGAACACTGAATTATTTGAGGTTCTATTAATTTTATATTATAATATAATAATATTATTTGGTCTATTGATTAATAATTATTATTGATAAGGCCAAAATATTTTGCTTAACCCATTGTCATTTTCAGTATGTGACATCTACTTATCTAATAAATTAATATCTTGCCTATTTAAAATATTTTAGAAGCAAAAAAATTGTTAAAATATGCAAGAGAAACCTATATGAGAATTTTAATATCAGGCCACTAGATAACAACTATAACCATCAAGTAATTAATTTTATTCATCAAATTTTAAGTAGTATGCACTATTTGGATCTAACCCAAAGTCATTCAACATGGGGACAAACTATTTTGAGGGATATTAATAAAAGATTTTGGTATAGTAACATGTGGGTAATTTGTCATTATTTCAAACAGATTCTGGGAAGTTAATAGGAAATAATTCAAAATTAAAAACTTTAACTTTCTAATCTATATTTTTATATTTCATATTCATCATTTATTGTTTGTTTTATTACAACTTTCTTGCTCTTCTTATATACATGATCTTTCTCTCGGTTTAATAATGCTAAACCAAATATATACACAAGATAAACGAACCTGTGTGGTATCAAACTTAATAAAAATAGTAAAAAATAAACATTTGTTGTTATAATCGACGTAATTTTCTTCCAGGTGAAAACAATTGTTCACAAACCATGTGTCCAGAGCTATGCCTTCCCACTCCTAACGGCGCCGTTTGCGCTTGTTCCGATGGTTTCCAACTTGAGAACAACACTTGCATAAAACAAAAGAACTTTACCTGGCCATCGGTATGTCCCACAGATTTTTTCCAATGCAGTCACGGTAAACACTGCATATCCAAATCCTATTTGTGCGATGGAGTTGATAACTGCATAGATGGCTCAGATGAATCGTGGGATCCTAGCGGTCCTTGTCATAATGTGTCGTGTGGCGAGAATCAATTGAAATGCGACAAAACTACTTGTATAGCTAAGCACTGGGTGTGCGACGGTGAAAAGGATTGTTTGGATGGGACCGATGAGAATCCTACGTTGTGTTCTACAATTTGCTCTGGAGCACAGTTTAAATGTAAGAACTCTAGGAGGTGTATACCGATGGTTTGGCGATGTGACCATGTTAATGACTGTGGGCCGGGGGATGACAGCGATGAGACCGATTGCAGTAAGTTTGATTTAAATATATAACACATAGATATACAGGCTTCTATATTTAGTAAAGGCAACAAAAACCCATATAATAAAGGTTTCAAACTGGATTGTGTTTCATGAAAATACTTTCAAAGAATTTCTATAATTTTATGGATAATATAAAATTGTCCTATTTTACAAATCTGTATATTTTAGCTACAAGATAGTAGATTAACTCTCATGGTATCTATCTATACAGGGCGTAAGAAGTTTAACTGCTATTATTTTAACAATTAATAGTTTGGACCTAAATAAATAAAAACTGTAAAAATCTAGCAAACGCCATCTGCCTGCTACACAGATTACTTTATCTAATGCATGCTTTCACGTGAAATCATGTGAGGGGATAATCAAAAGAATTATTTAACCCCTTGAATGCCAGGCATAGTCCGGTATATTTGCACTGATGATTTCTAATAAGGATGAAATCGCGATATGCAGTTCTGGGACAGCCTGGTGTCACTGAGAATTACTTAGATGGCATTCATTCTAAATAAAATACTCTGGTACAATATGGGCGTTCGATTCTATCATTCACGAAAAAAAAAAGTGTAAACCACCTAATTATGGATATAATAAATACCTACATTATGGAACAAAAATAAAAGTAAAAACTGCAATATTTGTAGAATTAAATAGTAAAGTAACATTTCATGTTCAAAATAATTAAATTTATAGAAAATAATTTTTAATGCCCTTCAGGATTTGTCGCATTTGTACAATAATATATTTGTTTACAGTGAAAATTATTTTCTGCAAATTGAGTTATTTTGAACATGGAACATTGATTTATTATTTATGAGATTATTATATAACACGTTTTTGTTTATTTAGGCCCAAACTATTAACTTATACTAAATGCAAACTCAACTCAAAATAATGGCAGTTATATTTCTTACACTTTGTATATCATTTATAGGAAGGGGAACAAATAGTGTGTAATAAAATACTGTTTATTTTAGATGTTTAACTATATCTAATATTTATATGTTGCTTGAGAGCTACAATATATATTTTAATGAGTACAAAGTACATGATTTGTTGAATTTATTGAGCATAGATAACATTTTCACTACATGATATTTTTAGGAAATCACCATTTTTCAAATGCCATACTGTAAAAATTGTTGTTAAACTTCTAGTTTCCTACCAAGATGTTTATACCTATTTTACTTATTCGATGAATTAATTTTGTATAATTCATATAACCTTGGACCGGTACAACACAATTTCCAAGAAATTCTGTTGCTTCGATGAACTTTAATTGAAATAGTACTAAAATACAGTTCATAGTTCATGCCTAATCAAATTAATGAGTCAACCTATGGTAATTTATTATCATTTATTAGTTTTATAGAAAGTCATAACTTCTTATACATGTGACTAACAAGTATGTTATTCATTTTACAAGAAGATACAATAGAATGCCATTGAATTATTTTTTTTGGTTGCATTTTGCAACTCAAATTCTATAAATTAATATAAAATTTAATTTTAAACTGTGGTTAGTCATGTTTTTAGTTATTTTTCTTGTTTTTTATAGTATTGCCTCAAATACAATTTATTTGAAGCAACTCTATTAAAGTTTAATGCCCGATATGAAATTTCATACTTCCCAAAATAAAACATTTTTACCAACCAACTGTCCCGTCTTTTATAGAAATATCTTCCTGCGACGTAAACGAGTTTACATGTAAAGATGGACAGTGTATAGCAGCCGGGTTTTATTGCGACTCAATTCAAGACTGCGACGACGGTTCCGATGAAATAAATTGCCTCGTATGCGACTCTGCTCAGCAGATCCCTTGCAAACCATTAAATGCATGTTTGCCCAGTATTATCCATTGCGATGGTAAGAAAGACTGCCCGGACGGTTCAGATGAAAGAAATTGCGCACCCAAAGTTGATTGCGATCCTAGTGAATTTGCCTGTGCTAACTATGAATGCATACCAAAGGTATAGATATAAATGTTTTAGTTATCTTCCTATAAATATTTATTCAAGTAAGAATTTTTTTCTTCCAGGTGTTTGTCTGCGATTCCGATCTTGACTGCGTCGATAGCTCTGACGAGATGAATTGCGACCCAGTTAAAAATGGTACAGCATCAAAAACACAGATATTGCCTTGCAATTTGCCATATAAATCATGCGACAACAACACAAAATGTATTGCACCTTCACAGTTGTGCGACAATAGGGACGACTGTAAGGATGGCACTGATGAAGCAGGGCCGAATTGTCACGATGCATTGTCAAACACCACAAGATCTGAGGTAGCAACTCCGTCAGTGATCTGTGAATACCCCAACAGATCGTGCGACAACAATACAAAATGCATCTCTATCGAACAGCTGTGCGACGATCGGGACGATTGCGTAGATGGCTCAGATGAAGGCTTAAGGTGTGGCGACATGCTTTGCGATCATAGTTTTGTTTGTTCTCATGACTGTCATAATGCTCCCGAGGGTCTCATTTGCTCTTGTCCTCCACATTTGCATCTGCAGGCGGATAGGACGCATTGCCTAGAGACTCATCCCTGTGAGGCTTGGGGTGTTTGCTCACAGAATTGCATCCCAAGAGGATTACGGTATAAATGTACGTGCATAGATGGTTATGTGATGCAAGAAGACGGTTTCACATGTAAAAGTGTTGATAAAGGAAGGCCGTATGTGATATTCAGTAACCGCCATGAGCTACGTGGCGTGGACTTACACACTTTTAGCTTAAAATCGTTTATATCTAGTTTGAAAAATACCATAGCTTTGGACTTTTACCATACCAATGAGTCCGACATGGTAAGTACCTTGAATATGCTTTCGTTATTTTTATTACTTAGAAGAGGCAAACATGTTCAACATAAATTTCAGGCAATTATCTGAATGCTTTATGTGAATAATCTATGGGTATAATTTTTTAACAATACTTTATAAAGAATTCTCTAGGATCGTTTCATGTTTTTTTTTCTATCAATATTAAAGAAAATATATGGATGGAGCCATCACTTTGTGGTAATTAATCATTCTAAGAGAACTAAAATATGAGGCAGATAAATAAATACCTCAAAAACAGTAAACTTTCTTGACAATGACAGAAACTAGTACATGTAGTCCTTAGTGCATTTACTATTGTTTCGGATGGGCTCGAATATTTCAATAAAATATTTTATTTTACTCCATAGATGAAAATTAGGTGTGGAACATAACACAGCAAATATGAGGCACACGAAGTTAAGGTTTAGTGCATTATATACTAAATTCCACTGCATCACATGATAATTGAAAGATGACATCAAAAAATTTGACAGTTGTGATTTTTAATTGTAAATGGTCGAGGTTGGTATAATTGTTTTCTGTGAGAACAAAAGACAGGGTAAGCAACTGTTTTTAATTTTTTCTTTTCTTGAGAGGAAAATCTTCAAAAGACACCTTGCCTCTAGTGTTCTGTTATTGTTGTGTCGGATTCGTATGTGCCTACTGACTAAAAACCCCCCGCTATCCTATCGGTGTTATGCCGAAGAGGAACCGCTCTCCGATATGCTCTTCGGCATATCAATCAGGATACTTATTCATTCCCCACTTCCCTTTCTGCTTTCTCTTTTTCCTTCATGATGGCCGTTACCATCTGCTCCACCACTGTCTATCTTTCCCTGCTCTCGAGCATGATTGGGATCATGTTAGCTATAATGATAGCATGTCCTATCTTTTGATCCACAGATCTCCTTTCTCCTATCCACCTTTTGCAGCTGAACACTGTGTGGTCGGCATCGTCGACCTCTTCACAGGAGCAGCACTCTCTGCTCTCGCGTTTGCCTATATCCAATAGGTAGTCCGCGAGACAGCCGTGCCCAGTAAGGACCTGGGTTGAATAATATCCGACATCGCCATGTGTCCTTTCGCACCATGGCCTTATGTTCGGGATTAGCACCCTCGTCCATCTCCTGAGAGGCTCCGCCTCCCATCTCTCCTGCTAGTGTTCCCATAGGTTCTCCCGTGCTACACCTGTCAGCTCCTCCGTACACTTCCCATCTCTCCCTTGCTAGAAGGTCAATGGGTGGTATACAGGCTATCATCAGCGTTGCCGCTGCCGATACGGTCCTGTATGCACTACAAATCCTTAGCGCTGCTCTCCTCTGGACTTTGGTGAGCTCTCTCCTCCGCTTGTCCCTTCTCAATATATCCACCCACACCGGGGTGGCATACAGTAAGATCGACTGCAACCACCCCGCTGAGGACTCTCCTCTTTGCTGCCCTGGGGCCCTTAATGTTTGGCATCAAACGACTAAGGGCCGAGACAGTTTTGCCAGCCTTTTCCAGTGTCTGTTTGATATGTTCCCTAAACGAGAGGAAGCTATCAATCCAGACTCCCAGGTACTTAATACTCTGCCTCGGCACGACTTCGGTATTCCCTACTCGAAACGTGATGCACGAAGGCTTTCTTCTTCTTATCAGGAGAACTGCCTCCGTTTTGTCCAAAGCCAGAATCAGTTCCCTATCTTCAATCCATCTACTGATCCTCTCGACAGTGAGGTTGGCATTTTCTCTCACGTCGATACCACTTCTTCCGGTAACAACCACCGCAACATCATCAGCGTAGCCCAAGACCCTCACTCCTTCGGGCACTCTGAGTCTAAATACCCCATTGAACATAATGTTCCATAGGGTAGGACCCATGACCGATCCCTGTGGAACTCCACACGTGATTCTCCTTCACTCGCTACCGTCCCCGGCCAACAATATCAGGCCCCTGCAAGACAGGTTAGCTGGCGATCATGTTTACAACATACGGTGCTATTTCTAGCTCCCGCAGTCTCCCCATGGTCTTTCCCCATGAGGCCGAATTGAACGCGTTTTTCACGTCCAAAGAGATCAACGTGCACAGATTCTTGCACTCCCACGCCTCCTGTGCAATGGTTTTTATGATCATGACAGCATCTACCGTAGATCTCCCCTCTCTGAACCTGTACTGGTTCTCCACCAGGCCTCCCTTTCTTTCCAGCTCCCCTAGGAGTCTCTCTCCCTAAGATGAGATGTTCCAAGAGTGTCCCGAGCACATCGATCAGACATATCGGCCTGAAAGATGTGGGGTCCTCCACCGGCTTGTTCTCCTTGAGGATTAGAACAAGCCTGGCCATTTTCGATACATCGGGGAAGTCGCCGCTCCTCATGACATCGTTCATGATTCGCAGCACCTCCGCAGGAGATTGCTCCACCACGGCCTTCAGGATCAACTGTTTTTAATTGCTTTATTGTTTTAATATCCAGTTTTATTTACTTATAAATCATAATTCCAACCTCCATAATTGCAATCTGCTATTTAACATCTTAATATTAATCAAATATCGAACTGATATGATCTGGTACAGAGGGAGTCATCAAAGATTCAGTAGTATGAATTTAAATATTACGTTATGCTTCAAATTCATATATGTATTTGCGTATTTCTAGTACATCTAGGACAATGGTTACAACGAGGAGTTGCGATTTTCAACGATGGTGAACGAGTGGTAAGCCTCCTTAAATTGGAGGAATTAAAAGAGTATAGCTATTACATTTCGCCAGGTAAAAGAGCAACAAAATTTTGTGGCATCTTGGGATAGTTGCACATTTGCTTTAAATCTGACATATGGCATTAAACAATTTGTGCTATTACTTGCAAATTATATAGATTTAAGTTATAAAGTCGACAATTAAAAATATTCTATCAAAATTTCACGTAACGAAATAATTTATTGACTAAGAAACTTATTTTTAATATACCTTGTCAACGTTCTTGACCATCCTTGGTTGAATTATTTGTATACATACCACTTTACAGTTTAATTTGTTTTCTTTATTTTAGTCAGGAGTCTTGGCAAATTCTAAATGTCACCTTTCAATTGTCATCTAATCTCATGAAATTTAGTATACAGATGCATAACACATTTACATAAATAATCAAAAACTTTTAATAATAAACCTTTTATCCTAATGTGTCTCATAATAAAAAAACTGCCCAACTGCCAAACTCGAGTAGTCACTACAGCATATGGAACACATATTTTGATCTATAATTAAGCATAACTTGACTCAAATAAGAAATATAGCTTTTTGTACTTTAATTTTAATAATAATTATCACTAGGCTCTTTATTAAGTAGAGCAGGCAAATTATAGTACATGATTATGGGACAAATTGTGGTCATGACCCCTTCATGGCTAAATCAGTTTGGTTAATTAGCAAATTTGAATTCTGACAGCTTAATAACGTTTTTACATTACATTACACTAACAACAAGTGCAACAATTATTGGAAGAATTAAGCCAAAATATTTTTTAGGTGTTTTGGACTGACGTGATAGACGACAAAATTTATAGAGGTACTGTGGTTGGAGGTTCCCTGGGCAATATCGAGGTAGTAGTGCAAACAGGACTCTCAACAGCTGAAGGACTGGCTGTAGACTGGATAGCTCAGAACCTGTACTGGGTTGAAAGCAACTTGGATCAAATCGAGGTGGCAAAGCTCAACGGTAGCTATAGGCGTACTCTCATCGCCGGTGACATGGAGAGTCCTAGAGCCATTGCAGTGGATCCGAGAGATGGCTATCTATTTTGGACTGATTGGGACAACCAGTTACCTAGAATCGAGAGATGTTCTTTAGCTGGATTAGATCGTCAAATCGTGGTTAAGGTTATCAATAATGGTTGGCCAAACGGCTTAACCTTAGATTACACCATGCGACGTATTTATTGGATTGATGCCCGTTCCGACTCCATTCACACGACTGATTATAATGGAGCAGACCATCACGAGGTTATGCGTAGCCATGAAATGTTGTCGCATCCGTTTGCGATAACGCTGTTTGAGAATTATGTGTATTGGACCGATTGGAGGACAAATAGCGTTGTCCGAGCAAATAAGTGGACTGGAGGAGATGTCAGGGTTATTCAAAGGACATTAACTCAGCCGTTCGATATCAAAATAATGCACCCCAGTCGACAGCCCAGTGATGTCGTTAATCCTTGTGGGAATAATAATGGAGGATGTTCACATCTTTGTTTAATACATGTCAATCAGACGTACAGATGCGATTGCCCTCATGTAATGAAGCTGAGTGAAGATAATAAAACCTGTGTAGGTAAGTCAATATTAGGAGTTAAAGATGGAAAGTATTGGTATTTTATTAATTTCAATATGCAACTGGGTGGAGGGTTTAAATTCTATGGGTATTTGGTTTCTTTCTGTTAACCAATAAGACATTATTATATATAGTCTGTCAAGAGAAGCGTGGCAGGCCTTATTTACAACCGGTAAAAGATATCGCTCTAAATTTTTAGTCGATGGAGGGAACTTTTGCCCTTGATGCATTGTCATAAAAGATTCAGTTGTGGTTGATCTCATGTAAGGGAAATACGTTAATCGCTTGTGAGCGTTAAATACGCGTCGCCCTATGAGACTGTGTTCCTATGCATCTACCCGAGATATTCGAATATGTCGCAACTAGTGGCTGCTAAATACATGAAAAAGTCGAGATTATTCGTACAGAAGTAGGTACAGTGATATAATGTGGCAAAAAATGTCGATGATTTATCGGAACGTGGCTCGGTTGGCAAATTGGGGAAAAAACGTGAAATAAATCCGGTTAAAGCTGGAAATGTTGGAGATTTTTGGGGATTTAACCGCAAAGCTTAGATAATCCGCACATTAACCGGTCAAACCTAGGTCTACCCTTCATTCCGGCTGTATCTGTAACATGCATTGTATGTCAACTAAAATAAAATTAAGTTTACAACCGCCTTAACAAATGTTTTAAACAAATTTCAGTTAACGAAAAAGTTTTGTTGATCTCGAGGACCACCGAAATCCGCGGCGTCGACATAGATCAACCTTATTATCACACGATTCCGACGATTAGCGTACAAAACCCAATCCAGTTGGAATACCTCGCCCATAACAGCACACTGTACTGGGTAGACCTAAACGACGTAAAACGGACTGGTCTCACTCATGGACCAACCGAAACGCTTATAGATACAGGTCTACGGGGTCCGTCTGGGCTAGCAGTTGACTGGATATCCAATTTACTATTCGTCGCATCGACCGCCGGAGTACTAGTCTGTAATTTAGACGGAGAATACAGCAGTAACGTAATTGAAAACGTAAACGTGCTCTCGTTGGCTATAAATCCACACCGAGGTACGCTGTTTTGGGTATCTCTTAACAACGATACTGCTTTTATCGAGACAAGTGCCATGGACGGAAGTTCACGTAAAACGATAATTTCTAACCTCACATCAAATACTGGAAATCTAAGTTTCGATTTGGCGTCCAAAAGATTATACTGGACTAGCGCACACAAGGTGTTCTATAGTAATTATGATGGGAGTAACATTACTCAATTAAATCTGCCTCTGCGCGTTAACGTGTCAGCTTTGACTGTATATCAGGACAAAGTTTACTACGCTGATGAGAATGAACCTTCGATTCGCGTGGCGGATAAAACCACCGGCCGAAATGACTCATTCGTGCGGAACAGCAGTGGTGGCGTCCTAGCTTTACGG
The DNA here is from genome assembly GCA_037954035.1 of Rosalia funebris. NCBI lineage: Eukaryota > Metazoa > Arthropoda > Insecta > Coleoptera > Cerambycidae > Rosalia > Rosalia funebris. Next base: position 12,338,140 of record JAZFAV010000034.1, on the reverse strand, counting down.
ATCTACGATACTGCAGAACAACAGGGCGATCACCCTTGCGCGCAGAACAAATCTGGGTGCAGCCATCTATGCCTACCCACGTCAGAAATTGGATATACTTGTAAGTGCGCCATCGGCTACAAACCTCATCCTCAGGATGCTTCAAAGTGCATCGGCGTAGATGAATTTTTATTCTTCTCAATTAACTGGGAGTTGCAAGGTTTATCTCTGACTGACAAAAACGACAGTGGAGTGTTGGGGCCTATATCGAGAGTGTCCAGTGCGACTGCGATAGATTTTGTAGCGGACCAAGACCTGATATTCTGGGCGGACAGTGACCATGGTACGGTGACTAGAATTAAAAGGGACGGTACAGAACGGAAATTTGTGCTCGAGCAGACTGAGATGATAGACAACGTTGCTGTCGATTGGCTGACTTGTTTAGCCGTCGATTGGATCTCTGGAAATATGTATTGGTGCGATTCGAAACGGGGAACGATCGAGGTGTCCCGTTTGGATGGTAGCAAGGAACACGTTTTGCTCTCGAACGAAATCGGTAAACCAAACTCTATAGCAGTGGATCCTATGGAAGGATATTTAGTTTGGGCTGGTGGGTCTAAATTAGAAATTGCGACTTTGGATGGGCAGAACAGGAAATTGCTATTGGATAATCGGGCGTCTATAACCGATGTGGCTTTAGATTCAGAAAAGAAAGTTATTTATTTCTGCGACTCTGGCAGTAATTCAATTGAAAGGGTTGATTATAGTGGCATACAGCATGTAGTCGCTCTAAATCATTCTCTGGAAAATCCAGTAGCATTGACTATATTTGAAGACAAGTTGTACTGGATGGACACGTAAGTACTGTTTTTTTATATAAGAAAAAGTCGGTTCTTTATATACAGGGTGATTCAGTTAACCCGTTCATTAAAAGTTTATGAACTTCCCATTGGAATTAATTTTTTAAAATTTGGAATCAGGGGTTAGCGAAGACGGTCTATTCAACTAAAGTATTTTTGCTTTCATCACCAGTAATATCTTTGGGGCGTGTTCTAGTAACTTCAGTTCCAAATCATTTAAAATTTGCTTCTATTCTCTTGAAGGCAGTTTTGTTTAAAGGCCGTAAATGTGGATATCTCTCGTTAAACAAACGACAAGTCCTTTCAATAATTTTTTTACATTCTCCATGAATGAAAAATAAATTTAATATGTCTTCATTTGATTATTCCTGTTGGATTTCCATAATACACGTTATAATTTATAATACTATGTAAGATTTCTCACTTTGACATCTACTCTGATATTTACATTGACAATTAAGACATTATTAATTATTAGGACAATTAAGTATTATTAGGACAATTATTAGACAATTAAGTATTATTTTCATGGCCCGCTGGTCAGAAGTAAATTAATAAAATGGAAAACTATGGTATCGAATAAAAAATACCTCGATAGCAAGAAAACGGTAGCAGATAGGTATAGGGAATCCTAATACAGATTGAAATACAACTTAATTCTCCATCACAGAAAGCAATAAAATACAGGGTGTTCCATTTAAGAAAATTGACTTTTGAGCAGTTGAAGTTTGTCAGAATGAACTCAATTTTTTGGACACCCTGTAATTAATAAAATATCAAACTACATATCACCTGAAAGCTCAATAGTCCGCCTAATTAGAGCCCAAAATTTTCTACTATAACTTTTGTTTTGAATAAGTGACGAGCATTCCAATGGGATAGGTACTACAAAACCTAATTTTTTCAAAAAAATTGAAATATCTCAAAAACTGCTGAAGATAGGTATAGGGAATTGTTAAGAACGTTCACTTAAAATCAGCAGGGTAATTCAAAAATGTAATAATATACTGGGTGTTCTATTTAAAATAAGGAAGTTGATAGCTACTTCCGGTATAATCGGAAGTGTCAGAAAAGCAAATATACTTTAGTTGAATAGATCGTCCTCGCTAACCCCTGATTCCAAATTTTAAAAAATGAATTCCAATGGGAAGTTCTTAAACTTTTAATGAACGGGTTAGCTGAATCACCCTGTATAATACATAAAAATATTGTGGCAAAATATTTTTAGTAGATAAAAGTTTGCAATAGCAATTTTGAAAAACTTTAAGGTTTTGGTGTTAGAGTATTAAGATTATATATTGTAAAGATGATAAATCGATACAACAATTCCCAAGTTTAATGGTTTTTGGAAAAATTCTATTCTAGTGATACGAGAACTTTTTAGTTTCTATTTAAGAATGAGTTTTCACTGAATTAAATTTTATCAACTCTTTGGAAAAGTTCATTTATTATTGAAAAAAACTGACAATTTAATGTAAGCTCAACTGATAACACGGTTTTTTTTTTGTCGTTTACCATTCATAAACTTAAATTTCATAACCACTTTACAGTTGCAATTTTTTTATATAATGAAAGTAGCTGAAACATTAATTTCATGCAATTTTTATTGTGGCAATGAATAGCTGTCTACAGTTTGCAGTTTTTCCTTGGAAATAAGTCACCAACATACATATATTAAAAAAAAAAAAAATAGATAATGCATTAGTTTCGCATTTTTTGCTAATTTAACCTTACTTTACCAACATATGTACATAAAAAAATGGATAATGCCTTAGCTCTACATTTTTTGCTTCTAACGTAATTTTACTTTTGTGTTTTTGAGATCTGTTGAATGATATGTGTACTGTGTGTATATCATGATAATAAAATCTAAATATAACAGTAATTAAGTTAACGTAGCTTATCTAGCTATTGCTTTAAAGGTCTTGGTTAAAATCTAAATATAACTATAATAAAATTAACGCAACTTATCTAGCTATTGCTTCAACGGTCTTCCTTATGACCAATGAGAAGAAAATCACAGACAGTTGGTGGTTTAAAACAGCAGTATTTCTAATTCTTGGCGTTGTAGGAGAAGCTAGTGATTTAGGTTGTTTTAGAGATTTCACGTAGCGTTAAAAAAAATAATAAAAGTGCACTGCACTTGCAGTAAAAAAACCTGTAGTATTTTACTACATGCATTTAAAGTTGCAATCAGCTGATCATAACAATGTTAGTGTCCATGCGCACAAGAAAAGTGGAATTTTTAATTCTTGAAAGAAAAATACCCAACTTTTATAAAAAATAGTCTTTTATTCCACTAGAGATGAAATTTTAGAGTCGAATTTAATTTACAAATTAATTTAATATGGCATGTTTATATATCACTGAGTTCAATAACTACAATTTTAGAGTTCATATGAAAGGCAGCATTAAAGTAGCGCCTCTATCAAATCTGTCTAATTATGAAGTAATCGAACAAGGACTTGGAGATTGGTTAAAAGATATTCAGATATTCTCAAAGAGGAAACAGGGTGGCACCAACCCTTGCGCCAAAAATAACGGTGGCTGCGAACAACTTTGTTTGTTTAACAGCACACACCCCGTTTGTGTTTGTTCACATGGCCGTATCGCAGCTGATGGGAAGTCTTGTGAAGGTAGAGGCCTAATGGTAAATTTTTATCAGTTTTTGTTTTAACTAATTTTTTTTAGCATTTGAAAGTTTTGTTATGTATTCTCGAGTGATCAGTATCGATTCAATTCAGATGATAGGTGACAAAAATCTGCAGAATTCTCCTCAGCCCAGCATTAAAAATAACACTTTATTAAAGAATGCCATCGGGCTGGCATTTAGTTACAAACATCAACGGTTATTCTATTCTGATATTCAGAAAGGATCTATTAATGCTGTATACTTTAATGGGACGGATCATAAGGTTATAGTCGAGAGTAAGTGAAATTGGTATTAATTAAGATTTATGTAATAATGAATATTGTAGAATTATACAGGGTTTCAAGATAACTTTACATATACATATCTCAGATATTAAATAATACAAAAAAAAGTCCCACTAAATAAAAAAAAGTTATAATTAACATCCTTCTGTCTCTCTTCTACGCTAATGGTAACATTCATAATAACATATTCAATATCACATACAGGGATTAGGTCATGATTGATCATTCCATGTTCGTAATGGGACATTATTTGTATAAATTTCACTTCCTGTTCGCATTTTGGATTATATTATTCGTTTATCTCATCACAATAGTAACATGGTTGATTGAACATTAATATCGATTAAATTAATCTCGGATGAAAACAGATCAGTGAAAGTAAAAATACAAGCCCTTAACCAATTTTGTGAAAGGAGCTGTATTCATTCTGAACTTAACAGTGTGTTGACCAGACTGAGTGGCTTTCTGTCATGGGGATTTTTTATTCTTTATTCGATTGGCTCACAATTTAAGTTTTAGATCTCTTATAATGGGGTCGTTACTCTGCTATGCCAGATACTATCCTGAAACCCTGTATAGCTTTGTCTTTGTTAAATTGTTTTGAATCAACCATAATTGTAATCATATTTTGCATATATATATATATATATATATATATATATATATATATATATATATATATATATATATATATATATATATATACAGAATTTTTATATACAGAATGTCTTTCTAATGCTTTAGCCAGGCCAGAGCTATTATGGCCAGGGAGAAGATAGATGAGTCAAACAAAAATTAATTAACAATTCTTTAAAAAAGGCTTAACAGTAGAAAAATAGTATGAAGTGTGAAAGGTTTTTTCAATACATTATTAATTAAATTATGTTTAACTCATACACCTCCTTCCACCCAGTAACTATAGCTTAGTAATATCATTGTGGAGCACCCTGTACATATTGCCATATTCGACAATTTTTAGGACAAGGTTCTGTCGAAGGCTTGGCTTATGAACAAGTTCACAACGCCCTCTATTGGACTTGCAACAACGATGCTACAATTAACCGCGTAAATCTCACCAATTCAATATCTAACGCTAGCGTCGTCGAGACAATAGTCCGTCTAAGAATCCAAGATAAGCCGCGGGGAATTGCTGTAGACAGTTGTGGAGCTCACATATACTGGACCAATTGGAATTCCCATCAGCCCAGTATTGAGAGAGCTTTCCTCACAGGTTACAAGCGAGAGGCTATTATAAAAACAGATATTCGAATGCCGAATGCCATAGCGCTCGATCATAAAGCCCAAAAGCTCTACTGGGGAGACGCACGACTAGATAAAATAGAAAGATGCGAATATGATGGCACAAAAAGGGTTGTTCTAGCCAAAGTTACCCCTCAGCATCCCTTCGCTCTAGCCGTTTATGGCGATTTTATTTATTGGACTGATTGGATGCTGCACGCTGTCATAAGGGCAGATAAATTTACTGGTCAATATGTGGTATTATTAAGAAGAGACGTCGCCAGGCCTATGGGAATCGTGACGGTAGCCAACGATACTGACAATTGCTTCTCAAATCCATGCTTGATACAAAATGGAGGCTGCGATGAGATATGTGGTTTAACAGCTTCAGGCGGTGTAGAATGTTCTTGTTTAGATGGCCGCAGCTTATCAGAAGATGGAAGATGCATCTCCAAGAAATTATCGAATTGTACAAACAGTGATGATTCGTTCCGTTGTTCTGATGGTGGCTGCGTGCCCTTTCACCTTACTTGCGATGGAATACCACATTGCGCGGACAAATCTGATGAAGAACCCGGCTATTGCGGGTATCGAACGTGTCCGTTGGGCTGGTTTCAGTGCCTCAATAAAATGTGTATACTATCAAATCTCACTTGCAACGAAGTGGACGATTGTGGTGATTACACTGATGAGTCAAATTGTCCGTGTTCTGAGGAGAATCACTTCAGGTGCGCAGACGGGCTATGTATTCTAAAGCTGCACAGGTGCGATAATGATCCCGACTGTCTCGATAAATCAGATGAGATTGGATGCGGTACGTATCATTATTCGTAATATAATATGTATAAAAAATAATCTGTTTCTAGAAATGCCCAACTGTACCTTAATACACGGTAGTGGTTTTGTCAATTGTAAATATACGACAGCCTGTGTGCATAAAGATTGGTTCTGTGATAACGAAGACGACTGCTGGGATGGCTTCGACGAAGTTAATTGTACGACTATCGTAAAATCATGTCCGATAGAACATTTTGCCTGTTCTAATGGTCATTGCGTTCCTATGAGAGCTCTTTGCGACGGTATTAACGATTGCGATGATATACCTCCTGGAAGTAAGAATGTTAGTTCTGATGAACTGAATTGTGGAGTAGGTATGTGACACTTCTATTGTTGTGAAAAATCCTCATAAAATATCTTTAGGTGGACAACCTCAATGTCGATACAATCAATTTGCTTGTGAAAGTGATGGGAGATGTGTACCACTATCCTGGCGCTGTAACGGTGTCCCGGAGTGTTTGGATCAAAGCGATGAATTGAATTGTAGTAAGTGTACAACGCTTTATTTTTTTATTATTGCAATGTTTAAGGGGTTTGTATTCTGAATATTAGTATAATACATGAAACATTAGTTCATTAGTAATATATTGATACAGAAGGTTGGGCAAATGCGTCGAAACACCTGATTTCTTGGATTAAAAAATATCCTTAACAAAAGTGTAGTCCTTATTCAGTGATTTAGTTGTTTTCCACTAGTTACCTTATTTTTTCAGATATCTCATTGACAGTTTTCTTAAATGTTTAAAGTCCTGACGAAAATGTGTCAATTTGTCTGTCAATAGTAACTCCTGAAAACATGTCTATCTGAAAATATAAATATCTAGTCATCCATTGAACATTTTTTAAACATTTCATAAAATACTAAAAGAATATTAAATAATTACTAATTTAATAATTATAATTTATTTAAATAAAAGAGCGAAGTTTTTGTACTGTAGAATAAAACCACACATCAATTTTGCTTTAGGAATTATGATATTGTTGAGGTTATGTATATCTGAACTATAGTTTTCCAAAACGGATTGTTAATTTAATACACAAAGAAATCCTTAACATTTATTTAATCAATAAGACCAATATACCGCTAGGTGTAGGACTAAATGTAATACAATACAATACAATACAATATTATATTTTCATATGGCATCTTCCTTTTCCAAAAATTTCTATTCTGTGCTAATCATCTCGTCTCACTTAAATAAGAGTAAATTGTAACCTGTTCCAGCACTTGTTCCAGCACTTTTCGATGTTTATGTTCATTTTACTCACTTCTTTTTGGTATATTTCTAGGTTTTTCTGCAGTTTTTCTGCAGTTTCAGATACCAAAACCGTATCAGCAAATAGTAGTTTTTGTATTGTCACATTTTACATTTTCCATTTGCCTGCTGTCAAAACTTTCCTTTACATTATATTATAGTGTCGTCTATGACTATAAAGAAAAGTAGCGAGCTTAATACACATCCTTGCTTGAATCCCATTCTTGTCTCGAATTTTGAGGATTCTTGGTTGTGCGTTCTTATTTTGTTTTCTGTTCTTATACAGTGCCCGGATGATTGTTATCAAAGTTCTGTCAACTCCTTTTTATCTCATACACTTCTAGATATCATTTTTTATTACTCTGTCGGAAGTTCTAGAAAATCAATCAAAAGCAATAGAAAATATAAATGAATTTCCTTTCCTTTCCTCAGTAGCTTTTCTCTTGTTTGTTTCAAAATAAATATAGGGTTCTGGATCCTTTCCTGAATTTGTGTTGAGATTTTTCCATGATCATCCCCAATGTCTCCTTTAATCTTTTTGTGTTGTATTTTAATTTGTACAAGTTTTTGTATCTCTTTTTTAAACATAATTATATGTGTTCGTCTTTGGGTATTTTTTTGCTTTTTAAAATATTGTTTAATAATTCACGCAGTTATTTTCTCTCAGCATTAACATATTTTTATTGCGTTATTATGTTTGCAGTATTAGCTTCAGAGTGCAGAGTATCTAATAAAAAGCTATATTTTTTATTGTCATGGTTTACTAAATTGTTATTTTTAACGTCTGTGCAAGTAAACCATTCCAGAATTTGTGTTTCATTTCCTAATGTGTACTCTTTTGGTGTTTGTGGAAAACTGATTTTCTATTTTCTTTGTGATTTCCTGATTATTTTCCAAAAAAATTATGTTAAAAAAATACAATAGTGTGTTGATTTACAATTTTTGGTATGTAAATTGTATAATTAATGTACCTACCATTGAAAAAGAATATAATGGGATTACATAACATTATGGTATATGGGGTTGGGCCCTCATCAGCCACTGATCGTATGGGTAGTCCCTTGCCGATCCCCTTTTATCCGGGTCATTATCCAAAAATGCTATCCCATAAAAGGAGCAATTTAGGCACGTCCCCCGCCTTAAGCCTCGCCTCCTCTAGGATAACAGGGGTCCCTAATATAAGGTACCTCTTCTCCTCCAGTGCGGGGCAGGTGTAAAGAAGATGAATCGAGGTTTCCTCGTCTTCTTTACAGTATCTGCAGGCCGGGATGTCAGTCAGCCTCAGCTTGTGCTTATATGCATTCAGAGTACTATGGTGGCCCGTTATGATTCCCACCAGGGTTCTGGCTTTGTCCCTGTTCAATTTAATGAATTCTTGAGCCCATCTCTCAATCTCTGAGTATTCGATGAAGAGTCTGGTTATTCGACAACCCGTTACTCCTCTCCATCTTTTATTGTGCTAGTCTCTTGCCCAGCCATTGATGCGGTCTCTGATCAGATTCCGACTTATTCCCACTGCAGGTCCATAGAGGTTTTCCCTGGTCCCTGGTCCCTAGTCTGGCAAGGTCATCTGCAATTAGATTTCCCTCAATGCCATTATGCCCAGGTATCCATAAGGGTTCCACCGGTCCCTTCTCTGCTAAGTAGTTCAATGCTTCATAGCAATTATAAACCAGCTTCGACTTTGTCGCTGCTGAATTCAGGGCTGCCAACGCCGCCCTGCTATCCGAGCAGATACATACCTTCTCCTGGGTCCGATTTTGGTCGGCCCCCAGAACACCATATGTAACTGCAACTAGCTCGGCCTTGAGTGCGGTAGTGTATTTGCCCAGGGGTAAGGTTTTTCCTATTCCATCGCGTCGCCTATACACACCCGCACCCGCTCTGTTCCCACTCTTGGCTCCATCTGTGTACCAGATGACTCCATTGAGCGGTAATCCATCTCGACCCTCCATCCAGTCGGTCTTACTGGCGAGGGTGATCTTATATTTCTTGTCAAACAGGAAGTGGACACCCAAGTATGTAATGGGATACTTTTGGTACATTCCAACTGCCGTAGGAATCAACATAAGCATGAATTAATTGTTCTTTACCTCATGCTTGTACTTATGCTGTTGGTCAAAAGCATAATTAATTCTAAATGAATTGACAATTGCCTACAGTTTTGAGAAATGCATTGAAAGTATCATTACCTTCTTTATCAATTTTACAATTTACCTTCTTTATCAATTGTACAATTTCTAGTACAATTTTTTACTTAAAGATTATTTTAAAACAAGTTATGAATTACAAATAATAGAATAAAGTAATGTTTACAAAACAAAAGAACAAATACATTAATCAAAATCATCATTAACATATTAGACACACATGGAGACTTCACGCAAAAATGATTAAGGCAGATATAAATCTCCACATTTTATTTTAGCATACCAGTGCCGGTCTGAGCAGTTCCAATGCGCCAACAAAGAATGCATCCCAAGATCCTGGCAATGCGATGGCAATCCGGACTGCACCGATCAGTCTGACGAAACGGAGCACTGTCAAAATACTACATGCAACAAGTGGGAATTTAGGTGTAATACCACAGGTCGTTGCATCCCCTTAACATGGGTCTGCGATGGCGAAGTTGACTGTCCCGACAATATGGATGAACATCGCATAAGCGGTTGTTCTTTGAACAGTTGTGCCGAGGACTATTTTCGTTGTAAAGACGGGAAATGCATTCATCAGATGTATTTCTGCGATGGCGATAGAGATTGTCCGGATGGCTCCGACGAAACTGTAGATTGTTACAGAGCATGCACGGGGGAACAGTTCAAGTGCAAAAGCGGTAAATGCATAGCAAATTCGCTGAAATGTAACGGCAAAGACGATTGCGGCGATGGCAGCGACGAGGGGAAACAGTGCCAAAGAGAAGAGGAGTACTGTAAGGGCGCTGGCTGGTTCCTATGTAATAATAATGTTTGTATTAATGATACTCTCTTGTGCAATGGTGAAAACAACTGTGGAGATTATTCCGATGAAAATAAATGTCGTAAGTAATATATACTTTTCAGAATTTATTATGTATATTACTATAAATAATAAATGCATTATGTCACTAGTCCTTAGGGATTGCAAATATACATTACAAATCTATTTCGTCTTCGATTTGAAAACTTGAAGACAAACAAACATGTCGAATATTAGTGTTCAATACATTTGAGATTTTATTCTTTGCCATATTGTGAGTGCTACAATAGGTGAAGAAGCATTTTTAAATTTCCCTTGCAAGTTTGTCGTGTGTTGATGTGGTTGCAAAAGTTATTGCGATTTATATAAAATATATAATAATGTACTTAAAATTTGATATAGACATATCTTAGTTTTCATTAAATTTGAAGTGATATTTTAGAATGAAGCATTAGGGCTATCGATTTTATTTAATGTTTTTGAGAAATAATATTAATAGCATTAATTTTTAAAATAATCTTAATTTTTTATCTGGAACATCCTGTAGATGTTTTTTACCATTTGCTTGATCTTGCCTTCCTATTTTTCTATCCATTTTCATTCAATGGTTTCGGAGATATGCCAACCTGCTTGGCGAAAAGTTATCATAAAGAACTCATAAAGATAACTTTTTTAGGATCTGATAATTTTAAAAGTCATCTTAAGAATAACATAATATCAAAAAGATATCTTCGAAAAGGTATAAGTAAAGATAACTTTTTTCTGATGTGTAAAAGATATTGAATCAATGAAATCATATTGTTATCATTAATTAGGGGAACTCGCGAACCTATTCTGGCGCTAAGAGTAATGTTAGAGAAAACAATAGAAAAAGGAGAGAACGCTTATATAGGATTTGTAGATTTAGAAAAAGCTTTTGATAATGTAAGATGGGAAAAAATGTTCGAGATACTAAAGAGCGCGGGAATGAAGTATGGAGATAGAAGAGTAGTACACAATCTATACAAAGAGCAAACTGCTGTTATAGAAGTAGAAGGGGAAAGAAGGGAAGTAGGTATTAGGAAAGGAGTAAGATAAGGATGTACGCTATCACCACTAATTTTTAATCTGTACATCGAAGAGGCGATTAATGTGGTAAAAGATAGAGTGGATTTCGGGATTAAAGTACAGGGACAGAAACTAAAAATGCTGAGATTCGCGGAAGATATAGCAGTATTAGCATCTAGTAAGGAGGAATTAGAATCACCGTTGAACGAAATGGAGGCAGTGTTGACAGAGGAATACAGAATGAGGGTGAATAAAAACAAAACTAAAGTGTTAGTGTGCAGAGGGCGCGAGAGCAGAGCAAAAACGAAAGTACAAATTAATAATGAAAGATTAGAGGAAGTTAAAGACTTCACTTATTTAGGAAGTAAAATAAATTGGGATGGAAGAAGCGATAAAGACATAAAACAAAGAATAGCGCAGGGTCGAGTAGCTTTTAACAAAAAGAAAGCACTTTTATGCTCGGGGGTAATAAACTTAGAAACAAGGAAGAGATTTTTGAAAACATATGTATGGAGCACGGCACTTTACGGCTGCGAAACCTGGACGGTAGGGGAAGCAAGTAGGAAGAAATTAGAAGCTTTTGAGATGTGGTGTTACCGAAGAATGATGAAAATACCATGGACTGATAGGGTTAGAAACGAAGAAGTATTGGAGAAAGTCGGCGAGAAAAGGAGTATGTGGAAAAACTTAAAGAAGAGAGGAGATAGAATGGTAGGCCACTTGCTGAGACATGGGGGAATAGTCCGCGATATTTTGGAGGCAGAAATAGGAGTGAAGAAAGGCAGAGGTAGGCCTAGATTAGACTACTGCTCGCAAATAGTAAGGGATGTAGGTTGTAACACAATTAGCGAAATGCGTAGATTAGCACAAGATAGGAGAAGCTGGAGGTTAGCGTCCAACCAGTCTTAGGACTGATGACCCTCATGATGATGATTATTAATTAAATATGTTTTTGAGGTTATTTAATTATAATTAATATCCAAAAATTTGTTGGTTGTTTTTTTACTATATATAAGAAAATAACATATTCAAAATACTAAAATAATTAACTTCCCCTCTTAACTTAATTAACACCATCTTCTCTACACTTTCCACAACCATAGAATCCACTATGTAATTTAGTGCAAGTTACAAAGGATCTTGTAGGAGCATCAGAAATAACAGCCCTAATTGCAACTTTAAAATCTATATTTTTATAATTAAATCCATCAGTGTTCATTACTTTATATTCTGCTATTAAGTCCTTCAAATATAATTAACAGTCTTTGGGCTTCTCATAACTCATCTCATAACCATGATAAATTCTAATAACAAATGGTTCTGATACTTTAGGATAAATGTCAGCAAGAATGGAATAAAGCTGGCCTGTTGAGCTTTTTACTATGGATACCCATCTATATTGACATCAATTAAAATTAAATTCTACAATGTTTTGTAATCATCAAGACTTAATTGATCTTTTAAAGCTCGCTCCAAGCCATGATGAAAATATTCACCTGGAGAAACTTTACGGATTCTTATATGTTCTTCTGGTGTACAAAGTAATGTCTGAGGATCAATAGGTAACTTCTTAATTTCTTCAAAATTTGGAGTTTTAAATTTATCAATCGTATCATGTGTAATATCATAATGATGCACCCATTGGGCTAGTTATTGGTAAACTTAAATGATTACCAAATAATGAAGCCTGTTCCCTGGGATGACTATCAATCATCAATGAAGAGATATCAAAATCTGCTTCAACTTGTTCAGCACTATCATTCTCACTATCGTCACTATTATTATTTATATTACCACTATTGGCATAATCCAATTGACGTTGACCACTATTGAATGATTGAGGCTGATTAATTTGATGTGTCTGAAGATCGGAATTGTTGATCGGAAAACGCCTCTTTTTTTTTGGCTCTTAGATAGTTTTTTAAATGGTTTTCTATTCAACATTTTTGTATCAAGCACATTTTATATATGAAGACTACACAGCAAAAAGGGGAAATGTCACAAATCCAGAGTTCTAAGAAAAATGGATTTTAAAAATGCATACTTTTCTCATATCATATTTTATTCATTTTCATGAGCAACAGATGGTACATTTTATTGTTTGAATATATTACTGCACATGTCTAAAGAACTATAGTAAAAAAAGCTAACCCCAAAAAGAACAAAAAAAAATGACAAGTTTAAAAATAATTTTTTTTTTGCAAAAAGGGGTATGGTCCACGTATTCGTTCTAAAATTTGTTATCATTGTGCTCATTCTTTTCGCCTCGTGGAAGGTTGCTGAAGTAGTTTTGCACTTCAGACCCACAAAATCGCTTCAGTTCTTGCAATTTTTTATATTTCAGGAGAGGCACTGGTAACGGTTCTAGAAAGAAACGATTCTGGGAAAATTGTACAGATATGGTTTTTACATATTTACTGTGCATAATTTATCAGGGATAATAAATTCATCGGTTTTCAATATTGCCATTTCTCATGCAATTAAAAATCTAATGGTGGGTAATACGACTATAGTAGTTTCAAATATTCCATTATAAGTACTCCTATGGATAAGATACTGGGGGTGATTCTTTGACGAATAAATTTAGTTTATATCCCGACTGCCTATGGGAGATTTATTTTTGTAATATTTTCTTAAACATGTTGTCCATGCTCGAAATAAATCTTGTTCAGTGTTTATAACTCGAAATGGTGAAGGTTTTCTTCTAGCTTCCCTAAACACACAAACCCAAATTGATGGAATATCTGCCTTAATTTTTTTTATTAACCAGGCCCATATTCTTGTCACATTCGAAATACGAGTGGCCTCGAATCAGGAATGTGATTTGAATATAGTCCAAGCGTTTAAGTTGATGAACAATATAATGTAAATATCTAAACATTGTATGTTTTATTTTGCCCCTGACATGAATAGAAAAAAATCTGTAACTGACGAACCGAAGGATTTAATATTGTTGTGATGAAGTCGTGAAGCATGGAAACCACTTCATCAGCTCCATTTCGTGCGATAGTTTGTGGATAACAGTAGAAAGCAGAGTCTTCATTGAAAAGAGTGTGGATATTAAAAATGAACAATGATGATTGCCGTTTATAATAAATGTCATTCGTAGATATGTTAGGCATTGGTAGATTTTGTTGAAAATCTATGGCAAATGCTTGAAGTTCTAGATTTCTTACGGACTTGTCTTTTTCGTTCATAAAATGTTTCTGCTTTTTTCTTATGAAGTTCGTGTTGAATAGTTAGTTGCCTTTTCACTTTTTCTAATTTGCAACTGTGTGCTTCATTAATTGGGTTTTCTTCTTGCAGACCTTTCATTTTTGCTAGAAATACAACCATGTACCATGGTTAGAGGTACCTCGTTTTTGCGAAGTTGGCGACGGACCCTCCCCCTTCTTCCCAAGTACACAAATCTTTTTAAAGCGCTGTAGAATGTGACAAAGGTCCTTTTTGGCAAAGTATATGGCATAAGATCCTTATACTTACAAATTGTCAAAAGATGAAGCGGTTATCGCAGTTTTGAAATTCTTGTGACATCCCCTTGCAGTGTAGTCTTCATACCTATGTATATAACTATTATTGCTGGTTAGGGTAAATTAGACATTAAATTTATGGATATTAAACATCAGCTGATAATTTTAGGTTATGATATGATTAAATGTTAACAGAAAGATATCTTTTTGATGTCAATAAACTGATGTCCACACAAAAAGATTAATGAAGGCAATGAACAAACAAAAAACAAGACCTATAAAAATAGCTTAAACTGTCTTCCTTTTAATCATTTATTCTGTCCAAAAGAAAATAATCTAATAGGGGTCAAATCAGGGTTATTAGGCTGCTAAGTGCCATTTAAATAATATTTATTATTCATTGATTTAAAATTTTTTGAAATTGTTAAAGGATTCTAGTACAAAATACTTTCAAAATCGTTCAAAATTGATGCTCTTTATAGTTGTATCAAAATACACGTATTTTAAATTACTTGAGGATTTAAAAAATCCGATAAATATTTGTACTATTTGCAGAGAAACAATTTATATTTGCGATTTCTATGGCCGAATTTCATAATTGAATTAATGTGAACTGGGCAGTTTGAAATCTTTCACTTTTCCTCATCATAGGCATCAATGAATGTACAGCAATACCACCCCCTTGTGACCAAAAATGCATCGACAGACCAGTCGGTTTTGAGTGTCACTGCGATCCAGGCTTTACGATAAGCTTCAAATACCCCCATCACTGTGAGGACCTGGACGAATGCTTAGATAAACCGTGCAGCCAATATTGCCGCAATACCCGTGGCTCATATCACTGCAGCTGCCACAGAGATTACATACTCCAGCCCAATAAGAGATCTTGCGGTGCAAATTCAACGGTTAAAGTGAGTATGATATTGGCGAATCGGTATTACATACGAGAAGTGGATTTGTTGGGCCATAGCAGCCTTCTCGCGCATAATTTGACTAATGCCGTTGCGCTCGATTACGATTGGGCCACTCAGTGTATTTACTGGTCTGATGTTACACAACTCGGATCTTCTATTAAGAGGTTATGTGATTACAAGACGAACAGTACGGAAGTGGAGGTGTTGCACCAGCCAACATTACAGAATCCTGATGGTTTGGCGGTTGATTGGGTGGGGAGAAACTTATACTGGTGCGATAAGGTAAGTTTGCACGCTCATTATTTTTTTTTTAGATCAATCTTTGCTCTTAGTAGCCTGTAACAAAGGTTATTTAGACGTACTTGCAAATCATATTGGAAATTTTGACGTGTGGGATCACATGAATATCTCATTAATTATTTTTTAAGCCATATTGTAGCAGACAGTAGTGAAACCTTTTTTCTATATTTAACATTCTATATTTGCCTTCAAATAGTCTCATTAGCGCAAAATTTATTGAAAACTGCTACTGAACGTCTTCACAGTAATTTTCCCTGTCTGTATCTTTGTAGTTATTCGCAAAAAAAATATTTGCAAACTTTGAGTGAGAGCGCCAAGTGTTCTTTATACCTAGCTTCGAATGATCGACCAGTCTGACTTGTATAGAAGGTATTATAATCTGGGAATGGGGAATAAAGAATTACAGCAATAGAATTACAGTAAAAGTAGATAATTTATAGGTTAACTGTGATGCCATCTAGTTCTATATAGGCGAAATTAGTAGATTCTATGGAGCTAGCTATAAAGAACATTTCTAGTTCTTCAGGCTCAATAAAAACGACTCAAACTTTGCAAATCATATTAGACTCTAATCACACTTTTGCAAATTTGAAAAATGTCAATATATTACATATACTATTAAGAAATAATGTAATGAGATATACGTTCAATATAATTAAAGGCCCATATCCATAAGCCAATTTACATTTTCATATTTTGCTAAAAATCATCAAAGAATAAAACAATTTGTGTCATTCTTACTTATTGATGAAAAGAGTATATCCATGTATCAGATTTGTTCAACTTTTTGTGTACATTGGATGTCAATTTTTGAGTTAATTATGGTCAGTAGAGGGAGTGGCCATTTTGAAATTAAGAACATAATTAGCTCTAAAGGTTAGTTCATTATGTTCTGTCTTGATGGTACAATAATTTTTTTTTTATTTTATAAGGTAATTGTGTCAATATACCCATTTTAACATGTCCACATCCCACAATATTAAAAAAAATTATTAAATATTAAAAAATATGTGATTTTCTGCTTGACATATTGCCCTATTTGTGTGACAACTAAAAAAAAAACCCGATTTGGATAATTGGATCATCAAAGAAACATCTTTATTTTAATTTTTTTCCATTTTCATCTACTTTGTAATATAATTGATATGACATAACTTAACTGTACCTTATTTAACCCAATTTGAATCTGATATATGTATGTGCTATGTGCCCATCACCATTACCAAAATAATATAAAATATATTTTGATTCAGATGCATTGAAAAATTCAATAATCGTTATACCAATAGTAATTTCTCTTGCTTTAGGGTTTGGATACTATAGAAGTGTCGAGCTTAGATGGCAAATATCGTAAAGTTTTGCACACAGAAGGTTTAGAAGAACCACGAGCCATCGCGTTGGATCCAATGCACGGTTATATGTATTGGTCGGATTGGGGATCGCACGTTCATATAGGCAAAGCTGGCATGGACGCCTCTAATCCCAGAAGCATTGTAACAGAGAATCTGGGCTGGCCAAATGCCTTAACTGTATCTTACGAAACTAATGAACTATTCTGGGCCGACGCCAGAGAAGACTATATTGCGGTCGCAGATTTAGACGGGCAAAATATTCGCATCATAGCTAGTAGAGAAAAAAACCCTAAACTTCAGCTTCATCATGTCTTCGCCATAGACATTTGGGAAGATTATATATATTGGACGGATTGGGAGACGAAAACCGTGGAAAGGTGTAACAAGTACATCGGGGATGATTGTAAATCAATTTTATCTGTCATTCACCGCCCGATGGATATAAGGGTTGTTCATCCTTTTAGACAACCACTAACGACAAACAACCCTTGCAAAAATGCTAATTGTTCAGCGTTGTGTCTCTTAACACCAACGGAACAGCATTACACCTGTGCTTGTCCAGAGAATTACCTCCTGGGCAAGGATGGTCACAGTTGCATCGCAAACTGTTCCTCGGCTCATTTTGAATGTAAGACAACGTATAAATGTATCCCATTTTGGTGGAGATGCGACACACAAGATGACTGTGGAGATGGCAGTGATGAACCTAAGGATTGTCCAATATTTAAGTGTATGCCAGGCCAGTACCAATGTAAAAATGGTAGATGTATTCATCCATCGGATCTTTGTAATGGTAAAAACGACTGTGGGGATTCCTCAGATGAGAGCGATTGCGAACATTACACCTGTTTAAATACACAATTCAGGTAAATCACTTTTGAATTTTTTATTAACTGTCATCTAATTAATACATAATCAATTATGATTATAATATGGATGTCCATGATGAAAGGACGAAATGTTCCATTTAAAAGGAATTTAAAATGGTCATTCCTTTAATATAATGAGACATGTCACTCATACCATATTTTAGGAGGGAAACATTGGGCCTATATAGAAGGAATGGCAAGACAACTTTAGATTTACTGTTTTACATTCTTGTAAAACAAAATTGTGAAGCAAAATACATTGCAGTGTAAATTATTTACATAGTCTCCTGAATTGAGTCGATTTATTCCAGACCTTATTCTCAAGAAAACTTTTTCAGTGGAGAAAACTCAATTTTTTTCAGTGGAAAAAATATAATATATTTTTTGAAAATATGAAAATCTAAATTAACGTAAATTACACCGAAAATCAGGTGCATCGACTTTGTGAAATAGTTCGATTTTTTCAAGATTTTTTTTGAGAAAACTTTTCTCTTCGACAAATTAAAATTACGTAAATCGGCCTCCTAAATTGAATCGAATGTTTAGTATATTTTTAGTGGGGAAAAAGGGACTATAAATAGGAAATTTTGTTCAATATATAAAAATATCTAAATCGACGTAAATTATATAGAAAAACACGTAAATCCACTTTATGGATTGAAAGAGTTTTTTAGATTTGTTTTAAAAAAGTTTTTTAATAAAAAAATATGGATGGGTTAAATACAAATCTCTGAGTCGATGCAAATTACTTGAAATCAATTTAAATATTTTTTTTTTATTTTTTTCTTCAATAAAAAAGTGCTGGAGTAGGTTGGAACCTTTGGTGTGAAGATAACCCTGACTTAGTTTTCCACAAAACACCAAAACACTATACATTACACTCGACGCGCGTTTCGCCAACAAGGTTGGCATCATTTGGAGATGATTAAAACTCTAGTTTTAATCTAATTTTAATCATCTTCAGATAATGCCAACTTTGTTGGCTAACACGCGTCGAGTGTAGTGTATAGCGTTTTGGTGTTATGTGGAAAACCAAGTCAGTGTTAATAAGAAAGCGATTAAAGAAAAAATCATTAAAGATAAAAATCATTGGATAGGATAAAAATCATTGGATATCAGGCAACTCTTCGTTGAATATATGAATTTTCTTAAATCGACGCTAAATACATTGAAACCACGTGAATTAACTTGTTTTTTTTTCTGATTTATTTCATAAGAACAAAATTTTTGGTAGGAAAAATTTAATGAACCATAATACGGAAATTTATTAAAATATGAAGGCCTTTAAATTGGTGAGAAGAAAATTTAAAATCAAATCTGTGAAAAAGAGTTTAAAATAGTTTGAAAGTCCTTTGGGTTACGCATCCAGAAGCTTTAAAAACATTTTAGGAAATAATTTAGATAAAAATAATTTAGTAGACCATTTTTTTTAATAATCAAGAAATATGTATAAGAATTTTGTTATTTTTATTATCAAGATATGATTATTTAAAATTGTATTAGTTGTCCCTGGTGTTATTGATACTTGATATATTTTTTAATCTACACAAGAAAGCATACTTACAATGTTCTATCACACTATTGAGAATCACAGAATGATGACGAAGATTTCATTTATAAATTAATGTTTAAATTATTGTTAAGCCCAAATCCAAATATTTCAGTATCAATTACATCAGTTAGACACCAAAAAGAAATTGTTTTTGATAAAAAAAAATGTTAATTACAACTTTTTTATCTCATAGAGGAAGAGAGGGGAGGGGAGGAGGATTTAGTTATATTTCTATATTGCTTAATATCCGAGGTATGTACAGTGGCGGCCATATAATTAAGAACGCTTTCTACTAATGAGTAGATACATTTCATACAGCAAATGCTGTATGAAACCTATAAGAATTACAGATGCTGTGAAATGCAGAGGGTTAACAACACGGTTGGTGTACATAAGCTTTACGGACTTCCCCCTCCTCGTATAAAAATTAAAACCATATTGTCTACTTGAGAACAAACATAAAAGGGACACAATTAAGAACGCGGCTGTTACTACGGTTAGTTAGTATTAAAACTGATACTTATTAAATCATTTGTGTTGTTACATAATCAATGATCAATTAATACGATTGTTAAAGTGACATAAGATGGGGAAATCTAAGAACTCCGGTGGTGATATGCGCAAAGCCATATTCAACTTTTTTAAGGCAGATTATTCATATAAAAATATTGGTTTAAAATGAAGTCCTTCGAAAACTATGGTTTTTCATGCAGTTAAATATTTTAATATCTCCAGTACAACTGAGAATATTCTAGGAAAAAAACGATCTAGAAAAGCGACACCAAAAACTGATAAGAGAATAATCCGTTTAGCAAAAAAAAACCATTATTAACTGCAGTTGATACTCATAAAGAAATGTCGTTTAGTTGAGGCCCAACCTGAGGGGGAAGAGTTGACTGAAAGAAACCTATGGTGTCGAAAAAAAATCCCGCATTGAATTTGCAACTGTGTATAAGTTTTGGATAGTTAAGGAATTGAAAAATGTATTATGGTCGAATGACACAAAAATAAATCGTATAGGATTTAATGGTAGGCAGTATGTACATCATCCTCCAAGGCAAGAATATAACCCGAAGTGTCCTCTACAATAACGGTCAAACATAGAAGAGGTACCATTCATGTAAGGGGGTGTATGTCGTGGCATGGGGTATGGCCTATCCATTGAGTTGAGGGTTGAATGGATCAATACCAGTATAGAAATATATTGGAGACTGTAATGCTGCCGTTTGCTGAAGATAATTTGTCAGCTGTTTGGAAATTTCAACAGGATAATGATCTAAAGCATACGGCGGCATCTGTTCGTAAATGGTTTGACCAAAATTCCGTGACTATTAAAATGGCCATTCTGTAATCCGGACCTAAATCCCATAGAGTATCTGTGAAAGGACGTAAAAAACATAGCAAGCCACCTTAATAATTTATATGAAGCTGTTAAGGAAGCATGGTATTCCATTCCCAAGGAGTAATGCCAAGGTCTTGTGGAGTCAATGCCTAATCGTTGCGCTGAGATTCTCAAGAGTAAAGGATATTCAACCCGATATTTAAAAAATGTTTTATTTTTTTTTATTTGCTTAAAAATTTTAAGAAGAACAGTTGTTCTTAATTAGTTGTCCGCTTACTTGACTACACATTTAATTTTTTTGTTTATTATTCCGACCTATGTTAATGAAAAACGTTCTTCTAGTTATCTTTTCTGTAAAGTGCCATATGGAATTGAAATATAATGTTACTTTTGTAAACTACGTTTTTCTAACGTTGCAATAACCAAATTGTTTATTATATCATTCAGGTTCTTAATTATATGGCCGCCACTGTATATATATATATATATATATATATATATATATATATATATATATATATATATATATATATAATTTATGCCAGAAACTATCCTGAAACCCCTGTATATTAGTAGTTCAGTACGAGGCTTTTCATACTGGATGAGAAAAGTTGCTTGAACTTGACGAGAATGATGAGAGAATTTTGGGGTTGAATAATTCAATAATATATTTTTAAAACTTTTGTAGAAATACAGTTAAATAATTTTTTTCATATATTAACTTACATTATCCATTTCAAAATTGAAAGAATATCATTGCAAGTAGTTTGGTTTAATATACTTTAGAATGACATATGTATATTACACAATCATTTCTTATGTCAATAAATGCCTCGAGATGATTTCTTTTGTTATTCTAGGTGCGAGGGTAACAGTACCGTGCCCCCCATATGTATTCCCTCTAAACTAAGGTGCAACAAACAGACCGATTGCCCTCTCGGCGAAGACGAGCAGGATTGCCCGCCTGCAACTTGTCCGCCAAATCAGTTCAAATGCGCTAACGACAAGTGCATACCAGCAGTATGGGTGTGCGATAAGGACAACGACTGTTCAGACAACTCGGACGAGGAACAAAACTGCGACAGCAGAACGTGCAGTTCCCAACATTTCCGTTGCAACTCGGGCAGGTGTATACCCCACTCGTGGTTGTGCGACGGCGACCCCGATTGCGCGGAAGCCGAAGACGAGCCGAAGACTTGCAGCCTTCCCGATTATCACACCTGCGAGCCCAGTTATTTCAAATGTAAGAATAACAAGTGTATACCGGGAAGGTGGAGATGTGACCAGGAAGGAGATTGCGGGGACGGTTCTGATGAGGTCGGTTGCACTCCTAGGAATTGCTCCGAATCCGAGTTCAGGTGCGACAATGGAAAATGTATACGTAACAGTATGAAATGCGATGGCGAATTCCAGTGCGAGGATCGATCCGATGAGATCGATTGTCAGTTGAAATGCAAGAAGGGAGAGTTCCAGTGTGTCAATCCTAAAATATGTATCTATTTGTAAGTACGAATTTCTTTCAGACAGATTTTTAATGTAATGAGAGCATGATTCTATTCCAGATAATTATGTTTTATCCTTGAAATTTTTTAAATATATTGCGCTTTCCAGTGTGATTTAAAAAATTGTATCCCGTTATTATATCTCAATATGAGACATTACATGGATAGACATTTTTTAAACTAACTGTATGAAAATACCATATTGTTGACCTTTCACATCAAGTTTGATATAACACTTTTTTTTATTACATGTCCATTTCAATATCATACTATTATATAAGATTCCCTCAAATTACAAAAATTGATACCGCCAAACAAACACAATAATAAGTATTTTGTCACTATATTTACATAATAATTGGGACTGGAGTATCAATTGGGTCATTATCAAGCAGTGAGTCAAAAGAGAATTTCATTTCTACTTAAATTAGGAGAGATTAACTTATACTTATTGAATAATAACATAAATTAATTACAGTTAATATTAAAAGAAGTAGTTTTAAGTGCACAAATACAATAATAGTTGTTAGAGAATTATTCAAAATTTCAAGTAGGTACGCTTATTTAAGGGAAAGGTTATAGAAATGCCAGTTAAATTTAGTAGGAATAAATAAAGGTATATTTTTCTTTACAAGTTTTTAGCACTTTCAATAACTTGTTTTAACTTCCAATAAGTTTTAAACTTATGTTAGCAAAATGTAAGACTTTCATATTGTTTATCTGGAAAATTATGATCACATTCTAATGGAACCTAATTAGCAAAAGCAAAGTTTTTAATCTGAAATATCCGTTTTGTATTTAATTTTAAAACTATGACCACTATAAATAAAGAGTCTTTCAATAAGGACACTCGCATAAATCTGGCTGAATTTGCTGGATGGTGTTCGTTATATTGACTTTGAGGGCATCGATTGTTGATGGTTTATTCGCATAGACCTGCGATTTAAGAGGACGAAGGACGAAGTGTAAAGGCGTCAAATCGCACGATCTTGGTGGCCAGTTCGCGTCACCGCTGCGCGAGATAACCATGCCCTTAAATCGCTCGTGCGGAATGTCCATCGTGGCATGCGCTGTGTGGCATGTAGCGCCGTCCTGTTGAAACTACATGTCGTTGGTATCCATATCATCCAGTTTGGGCTACAAGAAGTTGCTTATCATCGATTTGTAGCGTTCGCCGTTGACGGTTATGGTAATGTCAGCTCCGTTTTGGAAGAAGTACGGATTGATGATTCCGCCAGACCAAAATCCGCACCAAACAGTGACTTTCTCGGGATGCATTTGGTGCTGGTGTATCTTGTGTGGATTGGTATCCCAAATCCGATAATTTAGCTTGTTCACATATCCATTCATACAAAAATGGGCCTCGTCGTTAAAGATGATTTTTTTTGGCGAAATTTGGGTCAACTTCCAACTGCTCCAGAGCAATCAGCAAACATATTGTTTATAGTCGTTTACCTTAAGTTCTTGGATCAGTTGGATTCTATACGGGTGCAGATACAAGTCCCGACACAAAATTCGCCAAGTTGAAGTCGCAGAAAGGCCAAGTTCTTGTGAACGACGAGAAATTGACTGACTCGGGTTTTCCCGTATACTCTCACGTACAGCAGCGATGTTTTCAGCAGACCTTGCGTTTCAGTGACGTACGGGTGTTGGCTGATTATTTATCAAACCGGTTAACTCGGAAGTTGACCACCAAACGTCGAATAGTCTACTCAGCGGGACGGTTGTGGCGAGAACAAAAATCACGTAATGCGCGGAACGTTTCTCGAATGAAGCACTAATTTTGAAAATATAATTTAATTTCCACACGTTGTTGAACGCTGTAACTTTTCATGGTGATTTGCCATGCACTACTGAACAATTCACAGCAAATTTGACAGATGTTACTTTAACAATATGGCTGTTATAACCTAACAAATTTCGAGCGTCCATATTGAAAGACCCTATACTATGAATAATGAACTACACATGGTAACAGTTTGGACAATCAATTTTTTAATAAGTACTTGTATTATGGCTGGAAAACTTTTGGTAAGTAAATTAAGGATGTCTAGATTATTGTTTATCTTACACAAGATGTTTATGGGCATCATTTTGATGTGAAGATATCTCTTTTCTGCGTTTAAAAGATTATTTTTGTGGCTTGACATTTCTACATTCATAAGCATTAGTAATATACTAATTACATAAATTTGTAAATTAGTATACATTAAGATCACTATTACTGGACCTATGGTTCATTGTAAAGCATTTAGGATGTGACCATTAAGGTTTTAAATATATTCAACACTGCACAATAGTACAGTACAAGATGAAGATTTTGAGACATTTGTATTTTCCATAAGATTCCTTTACCATAGTCTCGGTCTTCTTCCACAAAAAACCGTTTTCTCCCACAAAAAAATCCTTCTCTCGAGAAAAAATCTGGAAAAATTCATATGGACATAAGGATAGACAAATTTATCAATGCCTTAAAATTTTTCTCAAATTCAGATGTTCTCTAATAATAATATAATCTAATCCTACTGTTAGGTGTAGAGGCTAAATATACCTTTCTTTAAAGAATTAATTTAAATACTACAATTACAGTTACTTAACTAAATACCCTATTCTGTGTTAAACAATTTAAAAGAACTTCTACAATTTCATTCCACCCTATCTTGCTCTGTCCCTATATCTAAACTCCACTCTGTTTGTGGTATCATTTGTCATTTCACTACCACTTCCCTTATGCACTCCTCTTTCTCATCCCAAACCTATCAAGTATGATGAATACCTGACTTCCCTTCACTCACATTTGCTTCCCCACTTTCACGATTTTCTTCACTATTTTATCATTAATCTCCATCTAACCCTGTCCCTTGCTACAATTTCAGCCTGCTTCCATGTGATTCCCCTTGTCTTCATTATCTTCGCCATTTCTCCGTCCCACGTCATCCTTGGTCTGCCTTTCTTTCTCTTTCCAATGGCTTTTGCTTCTCATATTTTTCTTACTTGTCTTTCTTCACTCAATCTTTTCATGTGCCCCCACCACCTCAGCTGAGCCCTCTCAATGACTTTCTCGATACTTTCGCTATCCAATCTTTTCCTTATTTCTTCATTTCTTATTTTATCCGTTATTGTAACATTTGCTACTTTTCTGAGATACATCATTTCTAATACCTGTATCTTTTTAAGTTGCCTCTGTCAACACCCATTTTTCGCATCCATACAGTAGCGTCGGCAAATATACAGTTTTATAAATTGACATTTTTGTTTTATTGCTAATTTCTACTTTACTAATGAACCCCCTTTTCATACTATGAAAGATCTTTGTCGCTGTTGTTATTATATTATTTATTTCTTCATCTTGCTTTCCTCCTTCCTCTATGGTTACTCCTAGGTACTTTAGGCTTTTTATTTGTTCCACTATCTGATTATTTATTTTTATATTCATTTCTCGCTCATTATTATTGATTATAACTACTACCTTTGTCTTGCTTACATTTACTTTCATTCCCTGTTTGTCCAACTCTCACCCACAGATCCACATTAAATTGTAACTTTATTTCCGTGTCTGCCACTATTGCAATATCGTCTGCAAACACACATTCACTCACTTCTACTGGCTTCATTTTGTAGTATCCTACCGTCACCTTCTTACTTTCTCTGCTTACTTTTGTTATTATTTCATTCATGAAAATGATAAAGAGCAGTGGGCTAAGATTTCCCCCCTGTCTCACTCCTTCTGTGGTTCTGAATTTTTTGGTTTCCATATTGTCCTTCCTTACTATATTTTCCGTTTTACTGTATAATGATTTTAGTTTTAAAATTTGTGCTTTGAATCTGCAGTTTGAAACTACTTTTTGAGTTTGATGAGAAAACTGACAGTTTCTCATTCTCAAACACAGATTGTCATCATGTGTATGAGGTTGAATACAATTTACCAATCTAATACTTCTATATCTTAATCGAATTATCACCTGGGTATTTTTTAGGGCTTGGCAATGCGATGGGGAAGTCGACTGTGCCGATGCCTCTGACGAGGCCAACTGCACAGACACGTGCTCGCCGAACGACTTCAAATGCGGCAACGGTCATTGCATCAACGAACAGTGGCGATGCGACGGCCAAAACGACTGTGACGATGGTTCCGACGAAGCTAACTGCTTCTCCATGGCGTGCCCTGCCGGAAGATTCAGATGCAAAAACTATCACTGCATTCCTATAACTGCGCTCTGCGACGGTCACGATCAATGCGGGGACGGCAGCGACGAGGACAAGCACATCTGTAAGAGATACGGCTTGTGCCCGCCAAATCAGTTTGGTTGTAAAAACGGCCGTTGCATAGATAATTCCCTAAAGTGCAATGACCTGAACGATTGCGGTGACAACAGCGACGAGCTAGATTGCAATAACGCCACCTGCCAGTGGAATACGTGTTCACAGATCTGTATCGAAGTAAGACAGAACCATACGAGTTGTAAGTGTGTGGAGGGATATCGACATATAGGAGGAGGAATGTGCCAGGCAGAAGGCGAATTGGCCCTGCTAGTTATCGCATCAGAGGCTGAGCTCAGGATAATGTCTCCATATAAGTTTGGGGACGAGGATAACAACATAAGGAGGACTTTAGCGAGGGCGCCCGGCTATAAAGTAGACGCTGTGGATATTTTACACGGTGGTAGGCAAGCAGAAGCTTTTTGGACTGACCATCGCAATAAAAGGGTGCAATCGATGACCATCCACGTGGATAAGGATCGTCGGTCTAATAGGGATGCGGATGTAGCCAAGACGATACTAGCTAACTTGCAGGATCCTAGAGGAATAAGCGTCGATTGGGTGGCCAAGAGGATTTATATAACCGACGGTAACAGGTTATTGGCGTCTACGTTAGATGGTCGTTATACGTATACTTTGGTCAACCGTAATGTCCAACAACCAAGGGATATTGTCGTGGCAGCTGCGCAAGGTTTGATGTTCTGGGCGGACTTGGGGCCTACTCCTAGGATAGAATCTGCGTACATGGATGGGTATAAGAGGAAAGTGCTCGTAGTTAAGGGAGTTCTGTTTCCAACCGGTCTTGCAATTGATCACCCTAGTAATAGGCTGTATTGGGCGGATCCTAAGACTATGATGGTGGAAAGCGTATTGTTTGATGGAAGTGACAGGAGAGTAATTAAACATTTTGACAAAGGTAAGATCTTAATGCTATTGCGTTTTTTTTCTATTTTTAGAATTTGTATTTGTTGAGTGCCAAAGGTTAAACTTGTGTAAAAGTAATAATGGAATTATTACATAAAAATAAAAAAAGCTTATCCTTATTATTATAAGGATCTTTAATGTTGTAAAAAAATTAATAAATTTAAACCAATTTCTGTAAGAAGTTTTAAAAAACGAGATATTTGTACCATAAGAAATAAATAAGGAAGAATATATTGAAGCGTTAAATACAAACAGGAAGTATTTTTTGATGAAAAGAGAGCTTTTAAATGCTTCTCCTGTTAAGTAAGTTTACTAGACGCTCCCCCTGTTTAGTTGGCCAAGTGTCGTTTATGTGAAATCATCACAGCAGACAGTGTTTTTTTTTTTTCTTAAGCCTGTCCCGATGCTTTGGCAATTTTGTGGTGGCAAACTAAGGAACAACGCGCCAACATCAATTTTTGCTTGCTGTGAAAGACAGCAGTGGCAGATACAGTTTCAATGCTTTGGGAAGCTTGTGAGAAAGAAGCTCTAAGTCGGGCAAGAATTGAAGTTGTCAAATGTCACCTGAAAGTGAACTCCATTCAGGTCGCCCCTCAACGTCTACAACAGATGAAAATGTCCAGAAAGTGCGCGATGCCACCATGTTTGATCGTCACAGAACAATTGACAAATTGGAAAAAACAACTGGAATTTCCTGGAGTTCATGTCAAAGAATTATAATCGAAGATTTGAACATGACACGCGTCGCAGCAAAGTTTGTTCCATGACTGTTTTTGGATGACCAGAGAGAGAACAGTCTCAGAGTGTGCTAGGAATTGAAAGAACTGACCCTGATTTTTTGTCAATAGTCATTACAAAAGATCAGTCTTATGGCTATAACCTCGAAGCAAAACAGCAGTCCAGCCAGTGGAAGATACCTTCATTGCCCAGACCAAAAAAAGCACGGCAAGTGAAATAAAATGTGAAATTCATAATGGTTTGGTTTTCAGCATCAAAGGAGTCGCTCACGATGAATTTGTTCTTGGGGGTATCACAGTGAGCTAAAATTACGATCTGGTAGTAAATGCTAAAGCGATTTGCGTGAGGCAGTAAGATAAAAAAACCCTTGAATTGTGGACATCGAGGGACTGGTTTGATCATCACAATGCGCCTGTCCACACAGCATTGGAAATCAACCAGTTTTTGACAAGAAAAGGCATGACAACGGTTTCGCACCCCCTCTTGTTCGCCCGACCTAGCCCCCTGCGATTTTTTTTTATTTCCAAGAATGAAGAAAGATTTAAAGGAAGAGGTTAAGAAGAAATCGCCGAGGGCACTTAACAGTATTAGTTCGGAAGAATATAAAAAATATTTTGAACAGTGGATAAACCGTTGGAACAAGTGCATATCATCTAATGGACAATATTTTGAAGTAGATTGATGTTTTAAAGATATTATCTTAAATTAAAAGAAAACAAATTACAATTCTCGTTCATTTTGGGCACTCCTTCATATATTTCATAAAACATTTTTCTCCTATATACGTATACTGTGAGTAAATAAAATGTATTCAAACAGTGTTTATTTAATTTTATTTATGTTTAATTTATTTATAATGATTCTTAGGTTCATATTACTTTGTTTTATTTCAAAATGTATTTCTGCTATTGTTGCAGATGTGAAACCATACAAAATTGAAATATTCGAGGATAACATCTTCTTAACGACATACCAAAAGCATGACATCCTTCACATGAATAAATTTGGAAAGGGTAATATAACATACTTGGCGCAAAGTTTGACAAAAATATCCGATATTTTGATACTACATGAAAACAAACATTTGAAACTAGACAATAAATGTGACGATTTTTGTAATGACAGTGAATTTTGTCTATTAATACCAAGGGATGCAACATGCAAGTGCGCTGATGGATATATTAAGGATAATTTGGTAAGTTTGCAGTATTTCGTACAAATTCTAGCTGTAGATTATGTTCTTGAATACACTTCTGGTTTAAACACGATGTACAGGATGTTCATTATTTCGCCCCCCCCCCCCAATTTTTGTATGTTCTAGACATTGTAGAGTGCACTATATATATTTTTTTAAGTACAACTATAAAACAATAGTCACAAGCAGAAAAATTTAAATTTTTATAAGAATAAAATAATAATGAAAAATTTACATTTTATACTTGCACGAGGTTTATAAACTAAAAATTGTTCAAAATGGTCATCATTATTTAAAACACAAAGCTCGCATCCTTTTCTTGTATTGATTAGACATTTTGAAATTGTGCTACTATTATCCTTGTTTAATTCATAAATTGTTACCCTAATTTTAGTTTCAATTATTTGAACATTCTCATTAAAATTAATATTAACCTTGTCTTAAAAAAAAAAACATGAAAATGTGTTATATCGTTGTAGTTAGGTGGCCATGAAATAGATCCTATTATCATTACCGAACATCCACAGTACTGGCAGCACTTCGTTTTATTGCCAACATTATCATTAAATTTAACAGAATGCGCTCCTCTAAAAGCTGTTCTGCCTTTTTAAGAACCTCTTGTAGGCATGTTTTCTGTATTCATCATCATCATTAGGTCATCAGTCCTAAGACTGGTTGGACGCTAACCTCCAGCTTCTCCTATCTTGTGCTAACCTACGCATTTCGCTAATTGTGCTACAACCTACATCCTTTACTATTTGCGAGCAGTAGTCTAATCTAGGCCTACCTCTGCCTTTCTTCACTCCTATTTCTGCCTCCAAAATATCGCGGACTATTCCCCCATGTCCCAGCAAGTGGCCTACTATTCTATCTCTTCTCTTCTTTATGTTTTTCCACATACATCTTTTCTCGCCAACTTTCTCTAATACTTCTTCGTTTCTAACCCTATCAGTCCACGGTATTTTCATCATTCTTCGGTAATACCACATCTCAAAAGCTTCTAATTTCTTCCTACTTGCTTCCCCTACCGTCCAGGTTTCGCAACCGTATAGTGCCGTGCTCCATACATATGTTTTCAAAAATCTCTTCCTTGTTTCTAAGCTTATTACCCCCGAGCATAAAAGTGCTTTCTTTTTGTTAAAAGCTACTCGACCCTGCGCTATTCTTTGTTTTATGTCTTTATCGCTTCTTCCATCCCAATTTATTTTACTTCCTAAATAAGTGAAGTCTTTAATCTTTTCTGTATTAGGGTAAAAAAAAAAAAAATGTGAGGTGTTCAAATTTATTTCGAAAAATACTACCAGGTTTTAGCTGATCTTTTTCCATAGTCAAACACTTTAAATAGAACTATCAGAATAAGTCATAATAATACTTAGTGTCAGTAGAATAAGTCATACTTTCAATTTTTAATCTTTGAATAACTTCTCCTTTGCTAGCGCTACATTTTTTTTCTTGTAAAAATTTTAGTATTTTGTTGATACAATAGTACAAAATGGGAGATAAAACATAACGTCATAAAATCATAGATCAGCCATAGAGAATACAATCTAGTGTATTAATTACTACACTTACCTAACTACCTGAGGAATTTGAAAGCCGTTGGTAATCCATTTGAAATGCCCAATGAAAACAAAAAGTATATGCAGAATGTTCTAGGAAACAGAATATATAAGGAAAAATTTAATGTTGCATCCATTTATTCATTGCTGTTCTTGCACTGCTTTTGACTTCCCAAGAGCAATCCCAACATCCCAAGACAATCATTCTATGTACATCAAAGAATTGTAGAGTATAAAACACATAAACAAAAAACATTCAATTAGTTACAGTACCAGTTTGTTACATACTTTCTATAGATAAAGCAGTTTTAAGAGAATATAACAATTATGAGGTTAGACAGTTAATAATCAAATTCTTTTAAGGTTATATTAAGGTTATGTGGTATGCAGTTGCAGAGTATTTTGCATTTAGAATATTTATCTACATATTTAGAAGTCATACAAAAATTCTTCGTAGAGAAAATTATTATTACAGTAGTTAATATAGTTACTAAATAGCAAGTGGTTAAATATGAATGAGTTAGGTAACCGCTTCTTATAAAATCAGGCCTATTATGTCAAAAAATATGACAGCTAGCAATAGTCACGTGCTAGTTGCACGTGATTTACGCAGACTATTGTATTTCTATATTTACTATATTCCGGTATCAAAATAGTGGACAGTAAGGTATACAACACTATTTTTATGAGCTGGTAATGCGATTCAACAATGCTCTTGTCTGTTTTATATGTAAATTGTAAAGACCAGTCCCTGCACTCCGTGATTTCTGCTCTCTCTCTAGCCGTGCGCGAGACAAGGCACGCGCCTTGTCTGGTCCACATGTTGCGAATTACTTACTGCCTACAATTTTGAATCCAGATTATAAGTGTCTGTTTTCGTGTGTGTTACGAAATTCTTTAGGTCGATGTATGAAATGCTTCTTGTTCGAATTTCGGCATTTTGACAAAATCGATATAGTAAATCGACACTTGTGAACAACGTGGTAACTTTTATTTTTTGATCCGAAGCCTCTAAATGCATGCTCCGGAAGTGTCCGTATCTACTTACGGGCGCGTTGATTGTTGAGCCGCAAGGCTATTTGCTTTCGGGCAAGTGCGGCGATACCCATTTATGTGACTCGGGTTCGCCTAATAATGAAAATGACGATATGAGCGAGGGGGAGGCGCAATATTATTGCGATGGCGGTGGCGGGTTCATACTCGTTGTTATTATTATATTTTAAGAAAGAAAAATAGAAAAATATAACTTGACAATCTTTGTATTGTAATTAGAGTTAAAAAATATATCTATTGTATTAATTATAATTAATTTCAGACCTGTAAGGCTGCCGCAAGTAAAAATGCAAGTTGTCTTCTTAACTGCAACAACGGAACCTGCGTAATGTTTCCTGATGAAGGTCCAAGGTGTGTCTGCCCTCCTTTATATAGCGGACCCCGATGCGAGCATTATCGTTGCTCTCAATACTGCAAGAACTTTGGCACATGTTACGTCGAGGCCAACGCTCCCAAAACGCAAGACTCCCTGGCACCGCTGAAGTGTATATGCCCTCCGCAGTGGGCCGGTGAACGATGCGAAACCCCAGTGGATTTATGCGCGAACAGATGCCATAACGGCGGCACCTGCACCATATTGAAAAATGCCATGCCTCACTGTACGTGCTCCCCGGAATTTTCGGGAGGCCGTTGCCAAAACTGCGCCAACTTTAATTGCGAAAATGGCGGCGTCTGTTCAGTCAATCACACGACCCAGATGTGTTCCTGTCTCCCCGGGTACACCGGCAACAGTTGCGAAATTTCTTTCTGCGGAAAGTATGGTAAACCCGAGATGTTCCAAAACAGGATCAGGTGTCAGTGTATGGCTGGATATTCGGGCGAGAAATGCGATCAGGATACCTGCCATCAGTTGTGCCTAAATGGTGGCACGTGTAGGGTCGGCACTAAACAACCGGAATGTGTTTGTCCCAAATCCTATACTGGCAGGCGATGCGAGATTATGCGAACCAAAGAGAAATGCACATGCAGAAATGGAGGGCGTTGTAGAATTGTCAACGATAAGTCCGTTTGTGAGTGTCCCCCTGAGTACGGTGGATACGATTGTGGGGTAAGTAGTCTTTTGCTTTTGCGCTAATTATGATCTGGAGTTTTTAAATTTCAATTTCAAATAACATTCAATGTAACTGTGAGTGACAATAACTGATGATAGTTATGTAGCAAGCCTAGTGTGCTTATGTATGTTTTACAGTTAAATGAAAGCCCAGTTTTTTATAGGAATTTCTGACACTGATTTTATCAACACTTTCTTATTAATACTGACAAAACACCAAAATACTATACACTACACTCGACGCGCATTTCGCCAACAAAGTTGGCATCATCTGGAGATGATTAAAACTAAATTTGAGTTTTAATCATCCCCGGACGATGCCAGCTTTGTTGATGAAACACGCGTCGAGTGTAGTGTATAGTGTTTTGGTGTTTCGTGGAAAACTAAGTCAGTGTTATCTTCACATCAAAGGTTCCAACCTACTCCAGTATTGATTTTATCAAGTTTGTGATGTATGAGGTGTGACTATATTTCCCTCTCCTCTTTCGGCAATTGTTCATATCCACTGTTGCAGTAATTTCTTGACAATGTGTTCATGATTAGCATGTTTGTCGTCTGTCGACGTGTTTGCCTTCATTGCGCTTCATATACAGGCTCGAAATGGATACTTTTTATGCCGATTTCACTCTGCCAGTAACATATAAGTCGGAAATCGAGAAAGGAACCACCAAACTGCCAAGCGGTTATCAAAGTAGTTTCCGAATAGCAAAGCTATTACATAATCGCTCTAGGAAACAACTACTCCTCGGGCTAAAGCCCCGCCAGGCATTGAATTATACCCAGAAGCGATCCTCGACCCCTTTCTCGTGTTTCTGCACGATCAGATAAGGTTTCAAAAAATAAAACCCGCCACAGGTAGGATTCGACATTTGTCCTGGATCGGAACCGAACGACAACAGCTGTTTCGAACTTATTAGTTCTCATCAGTGCCGTACACGGTACGCCGATTCAGGACAAATTCCGAATGAACTTTATGGCGTATACATCTTTATCGATAGCGATCCTCGACCCCTTTCTCGTGTTTCTGCACGATCAGATAAGGTTTCAAAAAATAAAACCCGCCACAGGTAGGATTCGACATTTGTCCTGGATCGGAACCGAACGACAACAGCTGTTTCGAACTTATTAGTTCTCATCAGTGCCGTACACGGTACGCCGATTCAGGACAAATTCCGAATGAACTTTATGGCGTATACATCTTTATCGATAGCGATCCTCGACCCCTTTCTCGTGTTTCTGCACGATAAGATAAGGTTTCAAATAATAAAACCCGCCACAGGTTTTGAAACCTTATCCGATCGTGCAGAAACACGAGAAAGGGGTCGAGGATCGCTCGAGGGTCGAGGATATGACTATGTAATGTTTTTAAAGGTCGTCTTTATATGAAGTGCAATACGTAACCAACATTGCTAGTAGTCTCATCCTTTATTCAGATTTTCAACTAAAAAATGACAAATAAACAAGTAAAAAAATTAACAACTGTTGGTACTAATTCGCTCATTTTCTTTTTATAATAATCTTGTTACATATCATAAATTTAATAGCCACGTTCTGGTAAAATCATTACTTTTCGGTAAGATATTTATTACATTTATATATATTTTTTTATTTGTGTTTCTCTCATAATCACGGATGTCATATCTTTTTCAAACAGACTTACATCGGACATTCCAATCCGTGCACAAATTTATGCCAAAATGGAGGCATATGCGTGCTGCCCTCTTTAGACAAAGAGCCGATATGCTATTGTCAAGATTCTTGGACGGGCGCCACCTGTAACCAACCGGCAATATGCAAGGGGCACTGCGAGAACGGGGGCATATGCGCCGTCAGCGATAGTATTCCATTTTGCCAGTGCCCTACGGGATTTGTGGGAAACAGATGCGAACAACCCAATAAGATAATGGAACCTGTGGCGAAGCAGGAAGAGACCAGAAGCATTTTGGTACCCGTGCTGTCAGCTACGGCCGTAATTGTAATCGTGCTTATTGTGGGATTCTTTTCTTTTGATTATTTCTTGAGGAATAGGACGTTTTTACACGAGAGGCTGCAGGAAAATGATTTCAACAATCCTATGTACCAGGAGAGAGACGCGGAACCCTTCACTTTAGATGCTGATAAAGTAAGTATCTGTATAGTTTTTAGAAAAACAATAATACACCAAGAATAAAATTAAAGGACTAAAATATTGAAAATGTAGAAATAAAATAAGAGTGGTTCTTTTAAGATTTGCATGTGAAAGTGACCTCGTTAATTTGTTGTTCTTAATAATTTCAACATCCCTTTGTATTATCCCTTTAGTACAATATAACATAAATATCTTCAATATCAATAGCATACTCAATTTTCAAAGTAGGTAATAATTATCAGAATATCACAAAAATTTTACATCTTAAAAAACTTTCATCCTATAGTTGTTTAAATGCTGCCTATTAATCTTAAATTTAAATTTTAGACTTTTGATACTTCTGTTTAAATAAATTAATAATTATTTAATTAGTTTTCTATGCTTCATCAGTTTTTCTTCTATGCCATTTCTTGAGTTATTAAATTAGTCTGTTTTTTTGTTATTTTGTTAATAAATGACTAATAACTGAAAAAGAGGCTGTTAATAATTTAGCAAAAATAAACTCATTAACAGAAATATTACTGAAAACTAGGTTGTTTTTTACTTATATTGAATTTGGAATATAAAGTAGTTACGTCAATAAAGTGTGCTGATATCATGGCGGTTGTTATAAATTGTTAAGGAAAAGATTGTTTATTTGGATGCATTAAAAATATATTATTTAAGGTCGTTAGTTCGCCTAGGAAGATAACGTCTCTAATGTTTTTGTGTCATAGTCTAGACTGACCTAAAAAGAGTACATACAATTCTCTTTATTATATAAGTAAATACTTGTTACAAAGAATAAATTATTTCTAAATATGTAAAAAATATACAGTGCCATAGAAATTGATCGAACACCATGCGACCAATAAAATAGAGACTTTTTCTCTGATTATTGGCAACATTTAAATAACGGCAGTTTTTCAGCATTGATTTTGTTAGCGGGATATACAGTGGCGGCCACATAATTAGCAATGGTATATTGTTTTAGTGAAATCCATCTTTGTCCCACATCTGCAACAGAGGTAGTGCAAATTATATGTACAGAAATATTTTGACCTTCACTAAGTCAACCCTTAACTTGCCTGATTTTATATCTATTTATAGAAAAGTTTGTATTCGTGATTACCTTGTCATCTCCAGTGAGCATGGGACAAACAATTAGCAACGATATGAATAAAGGTTTATTATTTAAACAAATCTTGAAAACATGTCAATATTATCTTGGAAATCTTTGGTTTCTTATCGCTTCTTTACATCTTTGATGCATAGAGTCTATTAAAGTGTGACACAAGTTCACGGGTATTGAATTCCAGACTTCCTCAATGGCTTTGTATAACTCATTTAAATTGTTATATTGTTGTTTGCCTACACGTTTCTTCACTCCATCCCATAGATTTTTGATGAGGTTCAGATTAGGGCTACATGAAGGCCAGTCAATAACGTCAGTAGATTTTTTTCCTTATCCACTCCTTAACCAGTCGTGTGATGTGCTTAGGGTCGTTATCTTGAACTAACCTCCAAGTAACCGGTAAATGCTCATGAGCATATGGCTCTAGAACATTTTCTAATATGTTAATATATTCATACAGATCTATAATGTATACGATGCAAAGGTCCAACTGCTCCGGATGAAAAGCAGCCCCAGACATTTACACTGTCTCCTCCATGTTTAACCGTTAATGTTGTGTATTTAGGGTTAAATTATGTATTTGGAGGGCGTCGCACATACAATTTCCCGCCAGAACCAATTCTATTTATTTTTGTTTCATTTGTAAACAGTACATTTTTTTTTGCTCCAGTTGAGGTGTTCTCTAGCAAATTGCAAATGGCGTATTCGATTCGTTTTATTGACCATCGGCTTCTTTCGCGCAACTCTTCCAAACAGATTGGCCTCATTCAAACGCCTCCAAATCGTACGAATGGACAACACTCACTCCCTTTTCCCCAGAAAATAGTCCTCGATGTATGTCAACGGTGGTCTTATTAGGGTCCATTTTCGCCATTCTCATAATTCGGTGATCCAAGTTAACAGACGATTTTCTGAATCTGGCCTTTCTTGGAATATTTTCCACTGTATATTTATTTTTCTTTATATGTTGTATGGCATTAAATATCATTTTCTTTGAATAGTTAAGATGGGCCGCTATTTGTCCATATGACCAATTTTGCTCAACTAAATTTAAAATAACATGCCGCATTTCAGTTGTGCAACTTTTCTTTTTTCCATTTCGTTTATATGAAAATAATTTCAATAAATAGCACTCTCCAATTTTCATTGAATACGGTACCAAAAACAACAGTTTAATGCAAATTTAAATGTACAATAATGCCTATTTCACTCTGAAACTACAAACGATTGTTCGTTTCTAATTATATGTCCGCATGATTTTAACATCGTCAGGGAAACACCGCACTGAATGTGTGTTTTGAGCTAGGAATTCGCTACATTTGTTGGTGGCTGAAAGAGTTGAACTAGTTTTCTGTTTTTATATACCTTTTTATGCAGTATGTTATTAAAATGTATTTAACTCGCCAAGGAAATGGTAGATCACTATACCGTTGCAAATTATTTGGCCGCCACTGTATGTGCGCACACGTGGGGACTGTGAGTTGGTGAATCAGCGTCTCCACTCGATCAATCGACTTGCAGTAGCTGTTAAACATCTGTTTAATGGCGCATTGTGCATTTTGATATGAACGTTTTAACGTTCTAAAGTACTAAGTTTAAACATATCCTCTTTGTTAAACATCATTAACTAAATTATTCATATTTTATGTTTAGTTTCTGCCTTTAGTACATAGCAGTCTTGTAGGTTAGGAGGTTACATAGGTTAGTTTAACATTTCTTGTTTCCTTTATTTCTTTAATTTCCAGGTAAATTGGTGTTAATCTATTCAATAGGCAATTTGCATGATTTTTAATTATGTTGTCAAAACATTCTATAAATAATAAAAACATTATATAAAGTCATTAAATC
Organism: Rosalia funebris; assembly: GCA_037954035.1. Classification (NCBI taxonomy): domain Eukaryota; kingdom Metazoa; phylum Arthropoda; class Insecta; order Coleoptera; family Cerambycidae; genus Rosalia; species Rosalia funebris. The sequence continues at coordinate 12,299,859 of JAZFAV010000034.1, read as the reverse complement.
CATACAGCGTTAAATTTACCACTTTTTGTGCAATAATAGACACAAAATAAATAAATGAAATTTGAAATTATCGGCGCGCGTAAACACAAGAAATGCAAATGGCTGTCACGTGACGTCACTGTATATTATCTTGTTGAGAGATAGATGGGCGTTTAGTGTAATTTCGTTAAATATTCCTTTTTCGGTGTGCGAATCTATTTATTATTATTAATATTGAATAATTGTGTATAGACTATGGCCCCCAGTTTGTCGCTCAGGTACTGGTTCTGAAAATATGAGGTAGAATGCCCTTTTTCAAACTTAACCTCTGTACATTTCCAGCCAGTCTGTATTGCCAGTAATTTTCCATGTCTTCCTCCAACTGTATAAAAGATTCAAATGTAAATCTTATTTAAGTATTTATATCTAATGACCTCCAAAACAAACATTTTCTGAATATTGCATGCGACGAGTAATATGAAAACAGCATACAACGTGAAAGTGGGGTTATGTACAAATACATCTAAAACAAATAAATGTTATTAGGTACTTACAATAAAATGATCTTCGCCACAATATAGCGGCGTCGAACTTGATTGCTTTATATTTTTCTTTTCGTCCCTTTTCATTGCTACGTACCATTTCTTCCGCATTCTTTCCTCTTTGGGAACCGAGAAGAACAATCGTCGATACCGTAGTATTTGTACACATTGGCACGATGCAATACTTATAAAATTTGTGTTTTATCGGCTCCATATCGTTAGGAACTTTAGAAAACGCACTTGTTACATATTTTACAAACTGTTAGCACTAAACCAAATCAGAACAGTGACGATTGGGATACTTCCCCATACAGCGACGTGGACCAATCAGACTAGCGTTTTCGAACACGTGAATTAATTCTATTCATTATGCAAGAACTACAGATTTTCATGAAAAATTACTATAATATTCTTCTTAAGAACTAATTATATGGCAGAAAAAATATATTTTCAGTAGAAGTTTTATGCAAATTGCCTATTGCATTCATATTTTATACAATTTTATTTCTGTCTAACGTCCATCTATTTAATTCTAATATAGTATATAAAGTCATTAAATCCATACAGCGTTAAATTTACCACTTTTTGTGCAATAATAGACACAAAATAAATAAATGAAATTTGAAATTATCGGCGCGCGTAAACACAAGAAATGCAAATGGCTGTCACGTGACGTCACTGTATATTATCTTGTTGAGAGATAGATGGGCGTTTAGTGTAATTTCGTTAAATATTCCTTTTTCGGTGTGCGAATCTATTTATTATTATTAATATTGAATAATTGTGTATAGACTATGGCCCCCAGTTTGTCGCTCAGGTACTGGTTCTGAAAATATGAGGTAGAATGCCCTTTTTCAAACTTAACCTCTGTACATTTCCAGCCAGTCTGTATTGCCAGTAATTTTCCATGTCTTCCTCCAACTGTATAAAAGATTCAAATGTAAATCTTATTTAAGTATTTATATCTAATGACCTCCAAAACAAACATTTTCTGAATATTGCATGCGACGAGTAATATGAAAACAGCATACAACGTGAAAGTGGGGTTATGTACAAATACATCTAAAACAAATAAATGTTATTAGGTACTTACAATAAAATGATCTTCGCCACAATATAGCGGCGTCGAACTTGATTGCTTTATATTTTTCTTTTCGTCCCTTTTCATTGCTACGTACCATTTCTTCCGCATTCTTTCCTCTTTGGGAACCGAGAAGAACAATCGTCGATACCGTAGTATTTGTACACATTGGCACGATGCAATACTTATAAAATTTGTGTTTTATCGGCTCCATATCGTTAGGAACTTTAGAAAACGCACTTGTTACATATTTTACAAACTGTTAGCACTAAACCAAATCAGAACAGTGACGATTGGGATACTTCCCCATACAGCGACGTGGACCAATCAGACTAGCGTTTTCGAACACGTGAATTAATTCTATTCATTATGCAAGAACTACAGATTTTCATGAAAAATTACTATACTATTCTTCTTAAGAACTAATTATATGGCAGAAAAAATATATTTTCAGTAGAAGTTTTATGCAAATTGCCTATTGCATTCATATTTTATACAATTTTATTTCTGTCTAACGTCCATCTATTTAATTCTAATATAAGTAAAACCAGAAACGACATATAATGATGGAATGGAAATTAAATTAACAATAATTGTATTTTACGTTTCAGTCTGGAAATTTCGCTAATCCTGTTTACGAATCCGTTTATAATGGCACAGGTGGCAGAGACGAAAAAGCTGTTCTTTTAGAACATGGCATCGACGAAACGCCCTTACCATCAACAGAGGAAATTTAGTTACATATCAGATTTCAATGATTAGTCAATTTTATTGTGCAAAGGAGTGACATGACGCTTTGAACAAAGTTTAGTTCACCGATGATATTCCTTTTGTTAATGATCTGTTCATGACGTGTATTATTAATTGTCTCTCCTTTGAGCGTGTCATTTGGAAAATTACTTTATTTAAATGTTAATTGCTGTGAATTGTGCCATTTATGTTATCCGGGCGGATATATGTTGTATCTGTTCATTTAGTTTTATATATTTTTGTATTGCCCGCTACAAGTTTATGTGTTCGTTGACAGATTACGAATACGTCCCTGTATATATACAATAATCAATCTGACTGATATTAAATCAATTATATTTTTTACTAATATTAGGTTGTCTAACAGCAAGCTTCTTTAGTTTGTAAACTTCTATGGTTGTGTGCGATTGTCTTGCAGAATCAGGGCAGCTAAATGGTTGTTTCAACATGTTTTTGTGCTCAATACTCAAACGTTTCTGCTTTATTAATCGAGAGGGCTAAGACAAATACTCGAAACACTCAATATATTGTAAATGTATGGTCGTACACCTTTTCCTTGAATGTTTATTCTAATTTTGATTTCCAATAATTTTTGTGTATGGGAATTCCTTTAAACAAAGACTTCAGTATTTACTAACAGTCTATCACAAGATGGCAATGAAAATTAATTTTGTATGCCTTAAATTTGCAATGAAAATTGTTTAATACGTAAAACATTATTTTCAACTAAACATTTGCTTTGCTCAAATTTACTTAACGTTCAAGAAAAATAGCTGGTGCCTGCATGAAAGGTTTTTAATTTTCAATATAAAATTTTGATGTTTTAACAATCAATTTTTTATATAGTTGTAATTTCTTGTAATTGAAAATTCGCATTTTTTGGCATATATTAAATTAATTTATTTTTAAAATGTATAATATTTAGGCATGTTTTACGGTTTATTTATTTTGACTTGAGAATTCTTCTTCCAAAATTTTATTGTATATAACTTCAGTTTAAGAAGATATAAGAATATCTGTAGAGATTAGTTTTTGGTATAAAATAAAATTTTTATTCAGAAATTTGTGGATGTATCATGTGGCATAAACATACTAATAGTGGCATCTGGAATTACATTACTTGTAAGTAATGGCATAATGGAATGGAATAATGGCATTTACTTTACTTGTGAACATCCGGGTTTGTCTTACTTCTTGAAAGTTAAAGCAGATTAATAAATTAATAGGTACAATTTAGAATTTTAAGACATACTCCATTTTTTTTTATATATGTCTCATGTATAGATTTAGAGAAATATATGTAATTTTAAGTAAGTCTATTGTTTTTATTACTGATACAAGTATCTTCAGTTTATTTGGCTTTTACATCACGTGAAACCAATCATTCTTGAGCCCGTATCTACCCATAGGTGGAATGTACTGGTAGGGGCATGTTTTTGTTGAGTCTTGCTGTCGACACCATTGGCTATAAACAAAAGAAATATATAAAAGATCTATCTAATTAATTCTCAGTTACGCCAGGCTGTGCCAGAACTGCATATCGCGATTTCATCCTTATTAGGAGTCGTCACCAGTAGACAGATGGCATTCGCCAATTCCTTAAAAGGGAGTATTAATATATTAATTATTTTTAAATTTCATAGATTGATAGTTACAATTATATTCCTAATTCTACTGTATTTAAAATTTTGTTTACACTTTAGTTTTGTATTTAAAGAATGAAGACTTTATTGGTGCTTACACCAACAACCTAGATACAGTAAGGTCTTGATAATCCGGCACCTCCGTGTAAATATGTATGTAATTCATTCGGAAGCGTTCGAGAACAAGTCGGAAACAGTCTGGACAGCTGGCGTCAGTCTACTGACGCCATGTCATCGCTACCCGAGACATTGTTGTGTGGCACATTACTGAAGCGGTCATTTTATTCTGTACCGTCTGTACGTGAACTTATGTTTTAATTTGAATTTGTGCGTTCTGTAAAAAAGTTGTTTACTCTGTTTCAACATGCCTTCAAAACCTGTTTCTAGTGCACCTAAAACAGCAAAACGTAAGCACGTGACATTGACAATTAAATAAAAATTAGAAATCATACGGAAATTGGAAAAAGGTGAGAGCCGAAACAATATTATGGCTGAGTTGCATCATCCACTATATATGATATTAAAAAACAAAAACAGAACCTGGAAAAATTTCTTTCTGAATCTGAACCTAATAAAACTCTAGACATTAGACAAACTTTAAAGCAACCTAAGTTAGACACACTGGATAGTGTATTGTTTAAATGGTTTAGTGCTAAGAGGTCAGAAGGAAAGCCAGTAACTGGGCCAATGATTATTGAAAAAGCCAAATTCTTTCATAAAGAGTTGGATTTGCCTGCAGATACAATGTTGTCATTTTCAAAAGGATGGCTTCAGAATTTCAAAACTCGTCATGGCATAGGAAAACTAGATATAAGTGGTGAAATAAAATCAGCTGACGAGGCTGCTGCTAATGAGTACAAAATAACATTTCAACAGCTCATTGATGATAATGATTTATCTGCATCCCAAGTTTACAATGCCGACGAGACAGGCCTACTATGACGATGTTTGCCAAACTCAACATTAGCAGGAGCCGAGGAGAAAAGTCCAAAGGGGTTTAAAAAAAATATAGACCGATTAACAGTTTTAGTGTGTGGAAATGCTTCAGGAGATCATTATTTACCTTTATTAGTTATCGGTATATCGGTAAATATAAAAAGCCTAGGCCTCTCAAAAATGTAACAAACCTGCCTGTCATTTATTCTGCACAATCGAATGCTTGGATGATATCAGAGTTGTTTAAAAATTGGTTTTTCCATCATTTTGTTCCTGCCGTAAAAGACAACTTTGAAAAACTTGGACTTCCCAAAGATTCAAAAGCTGTTCTCGTTCTCGACAATTGTCGAGCTCACCCTAACGAATCTGAGCTTAAGTCAGTTAAAATATATTGCATATTTTGTACTTATCTACCTCCCAATGTAACACCATTAATTCAGCCAATGGATCAAGGTGTGATACAAAATTTCAAATGTAAATATAGAGGCATTTTTATTCAACGTTTACTAAGCTCTGACTGCAATGTAAAAGACTTTCAACGCCAATTCAACATGAAGGATGCAATTTTTGCCGCTGCAGTTGCTTGGAGTGGCGTAAAAAATACAACATTGAACAAGGTATGGCATAAGTTGTGGCCAAACCTTTTTCCTAAAAATCAGTTCCTTGAGCATGGAAGTGACATTTTAACTGAACATTCAGAAGTTGTTAATTCAATAACAAGTGATTCTAGCCATCCAATAAGTCATATTTCCGAAGAAGAAGTCATTGAATGGATGGAGGTTGACAAGGATTCACCAATTGAAGAAGAGCTGACTGATGATGTGATCATACAAAGTGTGTTAAACCCCCAACAGCCACAAGAGACTGACAGTGATGAAGAAGAATTGGGTGCACATCATGCAACTTGGGCTGAAGCTTCAGCGGCCTTAAACACATTTATAGAATTTGCCGAAAGCAGTAGGTCGTACAACATTTCAGAAGTAATGAATCTGCACATTTTAAGGAATAATTGTTGTCAAAAGAGGGCCAACACTGTAAAGCATAAGAAGAGCATAGAGCAAGATGCAATCTACATCGTCATCTGACAATACTGGCCCATCCTGTTCTACTTCCACCACTTCATCAGCCTTCTGCACTAACCCTATAGATATTGATTCTGATTGAACTTTATAAGATAGTATCTCTCAAAAAATGTAATACATACATGTTTTAAGGAAAACACCATTGTTTATTACTTTTCCTTCCATAAACCATGTTTTTAAAAAAACCCTTGATAATCTGGAAGTTTTAATAATCTGGCATAACCAAATCCCCGAGCATGCCGGATTATCAAGGCCTTACTGTATTTTATTTAAGAATTTGTTCTTCAATCACTAGCCAAATTGGGGTGTTGTCTCGTTCAAGGGCCAGTACAGGAACACCCAACTTTAGTCTGCTGCCAATATTTGTCATAAGTATCATGGCCAACCTCCCAACAAACAGATTCTGGGAAGCCACCCCATCATTGCTATTTCTGAATATCAAATGGATTGTTGTGGCATAGCAAATCAATTTCTATATAAGTTGATTATTGTTATATTTATTCAATCACACTTCATAATGCTGAGTAATACAATCTACCGCAAAGCAGATGAACTGCACTACTACCCACACCAGCGTTCCTAGTAATCTCAAGGGTATTTAAAAGGTAGGTCACCGTTATGCATATATTTGAATAAGAGGACCTATTAGTTTGGTACAAAACTTTGGGAATGGTTGTAATATTGTCAAGAAGGAAGTATATTTGTAAGTACTGAGGGTATTGTTAATGTTATTTAAAGAGAAACTTTAAATTATTCTAATATTTTATTTTAATATTTCTGTTCATTATTTAACATAACCTAAATCAATTCTATTAAAACTATTCTCAATCAATTAATCTTACATCTAAAATGAAAACAGATTAAGCTTTAAATATTTTTATCATCACCTTAAAAGCTAAAACTTGTTTGATGTATTTTTTAAGATTCCAGCATCTTTTTTGCGATATTAATGACATTTTTGTACAATATAATTGATATTAGAAAAAACGGTGTCTAGAAATCCATCTCATAATAAAACTGGAACAAATACCACTTAAACAGTCCAGCAAGGCCTCCAAGCTTCTAATAGTGCCAATGAACCACTTTCAAAAGATTGCATGTTAAAATAAATCTCCATTTATTTTAGCCCCTTGTATAAAAAAATTGAAGCAATCCATCCGTCTTCTATTATAGATAGAGTTAAAAACCTTGTTACCTGTAACCTTGAGGTGAGTATGCACATATTTAATTTCTATTCTCAATCTATTGTATATATTACAAATTAACACCCATTTCAGTAACTTTATTACATTATTGGAATACTTTCGTTAAGGGTTAATAAAACAAAGTTTAGATTGTTTTACTGTAATTTATTTACAAATTAAATCTCATATAACATTATGTACACGTATTCTTTCATTTTTATCAAATACATATCCGTAAATTGCAAATAAATTATGTGATACAGGATTCTGTAAAAATATCATACATTCGAATGCGTAATAGGTTATTTCTAAAATTAATAACATCTACAAATTAGCGACAAAGACTTTTAACAAATTGTACAATAACATATTACAATGGGTATAATTACATATGGTACAGTGTTAGTTTCATTTTTACAATTTACCCTTCTTTAATGCTCACCCTATTTAACGATTTTCATTTTCAATATCGTGCCTATAAACGAAACTTTACCATTTGACTTTGTGCAGATTTATGCAAAAGATAAACAAACATACAAGAAAAAATTATTTATCAAATTATTGAGTGGATAAATAAAAATTATTATAAATGTTGTTTGTACTTAATTATATAATAAAGTAAGAGATTTAAAGTAATATTTGTGGAGCTCAGTTAACTAGGGCACAAATAAATAAATGCCAAGTAAATATTACTTGCAATTTAATATTATTTTGGCTATTGTCAACACAATTTGAATCAAACAATATATTTTTATATACAGGGCGTTTCTGGGAAAGACTTTTAAGTCTATAGGGTGACACGGATAGAAATATAGATCGAGTAATCAGTTGCAACTATGTTTAAATAGGTTTTATTAAACTTTTAGGAACAGAAGATCCAAACAAAAGAGATACTTGAACTTAGTAGTTATTTAGAAATATCGTGATTTACGGTTGCTTTGATTGGCCATATGGTTATAATCGGATTAATTCCCTTATAAATAAATTAGATTTCATTGAAACGCCTTCCACATGGATCTAAAATGAAACGATCAGTTGCCTGTAACCAAGCTGTCATCACTGGGAGATGTTTAATGCATATCTTCTTCATCGTCGCTTTTAACGACCTCCCAATGATGATAACTTCGCTAACTGAACCCACAGCATAGTCGCCTGTGAAAAAATGGAATCTGTAAGATATGTATTAATATAAGTTTTTTCGATAATTTCATATTTTGCCACTTTTTATAACCTTTCATATTCGTACAATTGTTTTAATGGAGATCCTCTTTCAAAATAATGTATGATAATAATAAAAGTTATAATTTCGTTTCCTTAAGTAATTTTCTTCCAAATTTCATTTGCATAAATCCTTGTTTTATATCGTTTTATAACATATATTAAGAAATTGCTAAAATTGCACTTGTTGGGCCTCTTTTAACTTTGTGAGCATGCAAATTTCCAAATTACTTTCTAGCGGATCGAGTTGTCTAGGGCAAGTTAACAGAAATAAATAAACAACAGACGACAAATCAAACGTGTTAATGTCAGGGCGGCGGCGGCGGTATGTAATATGAGAGTCGGTGCATGAAGAGGGCGCTCCAGCACATAAGTAAAGTTGGGGGAAGGCGCTAGTTGGTCCCACCTGGGTGTTAGGGGCTAGCGGGTAGACTGTCGTCACTGTCTAGGTGGTACGTAACGTAGCTGTCCGTGCTATCCGGATGCGTCATGGCATCATTAGGGGGTCCACCAGGTCCGCCCGGGCCCATGAGACTACCTGGATGAGGCGCTCCAGGTGACGGGCCTATCGAAGGAGGCGGTAAGTCGTATCCGTGCATCTGCAAGAGAATTTTCGAATAAATACAGTTTTCTCCAACCTATTTCTAAGTTAATTCCAATTCTAAATTTATGGTAGCCATCTGTTGGATTGTATCATTAAGAAAGATAGTAATGTGAGAGAATAATGAGACACTTTCGATACGCTCCCCTGGAATATAGTCAATAATGAAATAATTTTAGTGTTAATTATGTTGTTGGTCAATAAAGGGCGGGACCAGTTTAAGGCCAAAAGCATAATTAATTCTAGAACTGATTCATAACTGTCTATATTTCAGATAAATATCAAAAGTGTCTCATTACATTCTTTTTCAATAGCACATTCTCATTTTTAAATTTCTTAATTTCTTACAAGAACTCCACAGTTTTACAAAAAATCCCTTAAACGTTCACGGTACCTAACTCTGATTCTTCCTTAAGACTACTAAAGACTTCAAAAGTTCTAAAGTTTATTGATATATTAACATCTCTCATGTTGAGAAGAATAGATACATTGTAAGTTTATAAGAGCGGTTACAATAATATTTTTTATTTGAAAAGACTATACATTAATTATTATTAATCTGACGTTTTGAATCTGATTTTATTCATATCCACAGTTAAACTATTTTGATTAATACTGGAGTGTATTGGAACCTTTGGTGTGAAGATAACACTGACATTATAAAATCTGCATTTTACTGTTTAGTTTAAAACTGAGTTTTAATAATCTCCAGATGATGCCGACTGTGTTGGTGAAACGCGCGTCGAGTGTAGTGTATAGTGTTTTGATGTTTTGTGGAAAACTACGTCAGTGTTATTTTCATTAATGAAATTCATAAGTACTTAAAAGTTTACAATGTTTATTGAACATATATAAACAATTTATAATCTATAATATTTGCTTTTACATAGTTGATTATTTCTTCATAATATTAAAATTAAAATTCATCATTAAAATTGCTTTGAATTATTATTGCATTAGAAAATATATTGCTATTTAAATAAATGACCAATACAATCAGTTATTGTACATTTTTTATATATTCCTTAATATCACTTTTTACATTCATCAAAATAAAAACATAAAATAATTAATGATGTTTTTTTGTGTTGTGTGTCAAAAAAAAATTTGTGTTTGTGTACATAACATTTGTATTATATCAAATATAAATAATTTTAACTCTGAAGGTGGACCAAATAAGAGATCCGAAACGTCAATGACGTTCAAACAGAAATCTTACTAATTTAGACTAATTTAGAAAGTCAGCACTAGTTTATTATTATTTTCACCGAAATTGTAGAGAATCGTATGTATACAAAAGTAGTATAGCTGTATGTTTCGGCGTACGAGGATTTTTCCCCCTAGGTTGGTACTAATAAGTCATTAGATTTGGGTTGGTACACCTATTTAAATTCGGCTGTACGACCCAAGAAGACTAGAGAGTAAGAAGACATAGCTCCTCGAAAAATCAGTGGTGGGGGTGGCACGAAAAACGTCGGCAATATGGTGGGCTCGCGTAGAAGCGTGCGGGATCTGCGCATGCCGTTTATCCTCGTCTACCGCGGATTCTCTCTCGCACTATCAAAATGCCGGATTCCATTGAGCCACGATCAGGGCTTTTGCTGGAACAATTCGCAACGCAACAATATCTCGACGCTTTTGACATATTCAACAGAAAAACTGGAAACGCTCAAAACACAGCAAACAAAAATAACCTCGCTCGGTTCTACACAATGACCGCCATGATGAAGCACACCACGTGATCACAGTGCGGACGCTTTTCGTGCTACCCCCACCACTCGAGTTATGTCTCCTGTTCTCCAGTCTTCTTGGTACGACCTGTAGGAGCTGTGAGATGTTTTTAAACAGGTGTACCAATCCAAATCTAGTGACTTTTTAGTACCAACCTAGTAGAAAAAAATCCCTGTACGCCGAAACATATATAGCTATAATGTAAACATTTATATACTACTTACAGAAAGTATACAATTAAAAAAATTTATATATACCTGACTAACAAGCTGTTGAAAGGCCGGTTGGTGAGGTTGCTCGAGATCCGCGTGTAGGGCGAAATCCGAGAGAGCTTTCCAAGGGGGCTGGTACGCCTGTACTTCCAGGGGATGAACAAGCGGCGAATCGTGCCGAACCGGCGAAGAAGCTACCATCGGGATACCTTGCATAGCACCATATCCTAGTTTTCGGCCATCCTGCGTGTAATACTATGCTATGTTAGATTTACGAGTAATAAAAGAAAAGTATGTCTAATTTTTTTACATCACATAAAACACAAAACAAAATCTACAGAAATGTGGGGAGAAATCGATCAGATAAATATCCCACAGAGTATGTTGCTTCGCGAAAAAACAACTACGAGCAACGGAACTAATCATAAATGAACTAATGTAATTTAAAGTGGCGTTATGTATGCATGGGCGTAGTCAGGATTTTGAACAGGGGGGGTAGTGGCGGATTTAGAATTTGGTCTTGGGAGGGGGGCGCGTGCAAATCAAAGTATGCAAATAGCGAAAATTTTTTAAATTTTCAAGGTCACGCGTTTTCCTGACACTTCAGAATTTCAATGATAAATTCACTTTTACAAAAATATTGACTTTCACAGTAATACTTTTTGAAATTTGTTACCTCTTTGAAATAATAATAATATTTAATTTTAATGTTAATAAGAATTAGAAGCTCCTTAATTGAGGTAACCACTGACTGTAATAGTTAAGCTGACTTTACATTAGCAGCAATAATGCAAACTGCAGAAGCAGGAAGAAGCAAATGCTTCTGTGCTTTTAAAATAAATGACTGACAGTGAATAGCGTGCATTTGCTGCTGTTGCGGTTTGTATTATTGCTGCTCATGTAAAGTCAGAAGTCTGCGCCCTACATTTGCAACTGCTGCAAATGTATCAGACGCGCGGGAAATTCGAAGCGCGACGCCTGGCCAGGGGGGGGCACGTGCCCCCCTGCCCTCCCCTGGCTACGCCCTTGTATGTATGTACTTGTATTTTTCACCGTTTACAATAGTTGAAAGATAGAAGTAGTTCATTTCGCATATTCTTTTGAGTAGGTCAGTTACTTATACTTGTATAAGAGAACAAAATAATTACATATTCGTTTAGTATGCCGTGGTCTTATGTGCGGTGTGTTGTTGTCCGAGATTGAATTTTTTTCGGTGGTTAAGTGTTGAAACTCTATTAAGATACATCTGCAATTTGTGCCTAGATACTGATATCAGATGTTATAAAATTCGGTGAGTTAATTGTTTCTTATATCTACATAAATATGAATATGTACGAAAATATATGTATCTTGCAGAAATGAAATACACAATCACAAGTGGAATATACCACTTATGATGTCAGATAACTTGTTTCTGCAGGTTTCATTTATTTGAAAATAATGGTGTCAGTGATTAAAACAGGCAGCTATGGTTCTGAATCTTCCCTTTAGAAAAATGAAAAAACGATGAGAATGTTCGTTCTTTCGAAACGATTTACAGCATGGTATGTTTAGTATACCTAATGTATAAGTATTAACCGTATCTACGTATATTTATCTTAATATATTTAGCAATATTGTTTTTTACATGTTGATGTTTACCTAATATTTTATTTCATATCTATTTGCCAAATAAAAAATTCCAAACGGCTCTTATCTCATACCGTGGCTTGTTTTATGGCTACACTCAGGTAGACTGTTCCGCTTGTCGGCAAGATAAGACAGTTTTTTTTTGGCAAATAGCGATGAAATGAATAGTACTTGCAGATATATATTTTTCATATACCTAGTGAATAATTGTTAATTTGTGGTAGGTCTATGATAAGGTGTGTTAAGTTTATGTTTAACTACATATAGTTTACTTCATCTCTATTTGCCAAATAAAAAATCCCAAACGGCTCTTATCTCATACCGTGGCTTGTTTTATGGCTACACTCAGGTAGACTGTTCCGTTTATCGGCAAGATAAGAGTTTTTTATTTAGCAAATAGCGATGAAATGAATAGTACTTGCAGATATATATTTTTCATATACCTAGTGAATAATTGTTAATTTTTGGTAGGTCTATGGTAAGGTGTGTTAAGTTTATGTTTAACTACATATAGTTTATTTCATCTCTATTTGCCAAATAAAAAATCTCAAACGGCTCTTATCTCATACCGTGGCTTGTTTTATGGCTACACTCAGGTAGACTGTTCCGTTTATCGGCAAGATAAGAGTTTTTTATTTGGCAAATAGCGATGAAATGAATAGTACTTGCAGATATATATTTTTCATATACCTAGTGAATAATTGTTATTTTTTGGTAGGTCTATGATAAGGTGTGTTAAGTTTATGTTTAACTACATATAGTTTATTTCATCTCTATTTGCCAAATAAAAAATCCCAAACGGCTCTTATCTCATACCGTGGCTTGCTTTTATGGCTAGGCTCAGGTAGACTGTTCCGTTTATCGGCAAGAGAGTTTTTTATTTGGAAAATAGCGATGAAATGAATAATACATTTACAAACACAAACTGGGGAATTGTTAAAATATTTGTAAATTATTTTGTGCATTCTTTAATATAGGTAATATTTATGAATGGGTATTAAACTGAAATTAAATAATCGATTGAGGAAATATTGGGATTTCATCTATTGAATTTTTGTAGGTACAAACAGTTGTCCTGATTTATTAAATTTTAATGGGCTGAAATGTACCTGCCTTTTTACTTCGATCGAACGCTTTTTTTTAACTGTTGGTTGTTAATTGAAAATCTAATAATATCTATAGGGTCTGAAATAGGAATACATATTCATCACCATCTTTTTTTTATCAAAACAAATACATACTTACCTACTTCACATTCCACATCGAAGTTTTGAATATTAAGTATTTATATTTTTATCCATTTAATATTTTGTTGTATTTTTATCGTTTTAGCTAAAGTGTTATAGTACTTAAGATAGTAAATATTCCTGGTCAAAAATCATCAACAGTATTTAATAAAAACTCAAAATACAATACACGTAGGTACATATATACCGGGTGGTGCAAATTTCTATGCTTTCAACGATTCCGAGAATCCATGAGAGATTGAGCTAATCTTTTATATGGATTCAAATTTCTTTTTTCCTAAAAATAATAATTGCGCCAACCGTAACCTTGTATTTCTCATTGTTTCCAAGCCTAAGTGTGAGCCTCAATTTTTGTCAAAACCGAGATTTTTCACACTAGACCTTGTAAAATGGTTTAAACATTCTACTGATACTTTTTGAGATACATACAATGAGATAAAACAAAATTATATTTGCTTTTCGTTTTTGAAATATTAGCACCGTTGTATTTTATGGAACACCCTGAACTATTTTCTCAAAAATGAAAAAAGACGCGAAGATTGCTTTCCCTATGTATATTGTACTGTTTTGTTTAAATCTGTAAAGAATACAGGTTTTTGTAATTTATTTACAACTAGGAAGCTTAATATCGTAGTAGGTTATAGAAACAAAATAATTTTGACAGTTTAGATTGTTGCTGACAATTTCAGCTACATTTATTGAGGATAGTAGGTACCGCAGACCGGGGTTACATTGACTTTGCGGGTAACTTTGACAGTTTTTGGGGCTACATTGTCACAGAACGTTTTTGTGTGTTTGACCTTCAATTTCGCGCAAGACAAGAACGCAGGGAAGGCGGGAGGGGCGATATCCTCTTACTTTGCTCATAAAAGTTGCACTAGCTAATAACATTTATTTTACAACTCTTGCACCAACTTCGACTCATATGCTACAGCCCCTAGATGTCGGGGTATTCGCTCCCATGAAAAACCAATAGCGTAAAGTTCTTGATAAATGGGGGCAAGAATCTGGAAGAAATGGGTCGATACCAATAGAGCAGTTTCCATTGTTATTGAAAAAGTTAATAGATGCTATTACTCCAAATTAAAAAACAATTTGCAAAGCTCCTTCAGATCTTGCGGACTTTATCCATTTGATCCCCAAGCTGTACTGCGAAAGATTCCGTCGGTGCAGGCACATGAATCAGGAATTCTCGACAATAGCTTACTCGAATTCCTCAAAGAAACGAGGGGCTACAATTCAGAGAGATTGCGCCACAGAAGAGGTAAAAAAATCCTCCGCTGACCAGCAACTCAATTGATTAATGTTGAAGCACAGTCTTTTCAGGCAACACAAGCCGAAGCGACTATTTGGCAAGATTAAGAGGGAGCAGTTTCTGAGTAAAACGAGGAGGAATCCATTTCGGTGCAAAACGAAGAAGAAGCTACTATTGAGCAAAATAAAGAGAATATTCCAACAACTGCATCAACTTCTGGACTTTCCCAAAGACCTGCTAGATCTGTACCCAATTCAAAGAAAAGAATAAGATACAAAACGAAAAACATTTATGACAGTTCTAGTTCATCTGAAGATGAAAACATCCCGCTTAGTGAGATGAAGAAATATAGAGACGATGCTAACAAAAGACTGGATCTGCTGTGTCACCTGTCTCTAGTGGGTATGTGGCATTTGTGACAGAGGGTCTAAAAAATTGACATACGAGTGTGAGCGATGTGAAGATTCAGGTTAATTTTCTACTTTTTATTTTTTATTTTTGTAAACGTATTTCTAAGAGATTGTTAATAATAATAATAAGATTGTTAATTATTTGTAATGACTGATTTGACAGAAGACTGATTATAAGGTTGTAACGAAAGTCCTATTAATGAGTAAGAAATTGTTTAAATAAATATCTGATTTTTCTTATTCAAAGACTTTTTATTATGTTTTGCCCTTTTATAATTAATAATTATAAAAATGTGAAATCATATAGGTATATATTTTTTTAAAAGGTGTCAAATAAACCCGTACTATTTTTAACTTTGACTTCTATTCAAAAATAATGCTATGTCAAACTAATCCCGGACTAGAAGTTACTTTAACCCCGTTTTAAATAAAAAAAAATAAATAAAAAAACTGGGGGTCTAAGGGGCGCCATTTCTCATAGATCTTAAAGCCAAAGTTTCTATTGGTTTGATAAGCTATAGTGAGCTTGAGTTAACGTCTTAATTTTTTGTAAAACCAAGAAAAGCCTCTCAAACTATGTCTATGTAGCCCCGGTTTACGGTAACTGATATTATCAGAACGATCCAACACATCAAAATATTTTGTTTCCATAGCCTATTATGTTCTAATCGTTTGGATATTAAAAATACTTATTTTTTTATAGGTTTAGATAAGGAATTAATATAATTGATAGGTATAGTTTATTTCATCGCTATTTGCCAAAATCCCAAACGGTTCTTATCTCATACCGTGGCTTGTTTTTATGGCTAGGCTCAGGCAGACTGTTTTGTTTATCGGCAAGATAAGAGAGTTCTTTATTTGGCAAATAGCGATTAAATGAATACTTAGTATATCTTGACAGCCTTCTTACCCTTTCTTTAATTTTTGAGGAAAAAACTGATAAATGTAGGTACCTATATTGATGAGATAATTTTAAGGTTAAATCGGTTATACCTATTAACTACAATTTAGAACACTTATGTTTTATGAACAACTGAAAGTCAAATGAACGTGTATTTTTATGAGCAATAAACTGTTCTGTTGGTGTATAAATATCTACCTACCTAGGTACTTTGTATCTTAAATCAAAGCTGTGTGAAATTTATTAGTTTAATATAGATTCACGTAGGTAAGTAGTTATGCAGTAGGTAGACATATTAAGTATAATATAACAAGGCAAAAGCTATTATATTAAATGTAGGTCTAGGTACTGGCTAGGTATAACATTTGAGAGTATACCTATGTACCTAAGTTTAAACTAATACCTATTTGTCAGACCTATTTATATAAATGTAAACGTTCATATTGTTTAAATCACGAATGAGATCATATTGCATTTATGTATAGTTTATTTCATCGTTATTTGCCAAATAAAAAATCTGAAAACATACCGTGGCTTGTTTTTATGGCTAGGCTCAGGTAAACTGTTCCGTTTATCGTCAAGATAAAAGAGTTTTTTTATTTGGCAAATAGCGATAAAATGAATAGGATAGATATACTAAATTGTGGTGTTCTCTGTAAGAATATTTGCTATTCCAAATATTTACTAGTCAAACATTTGATGTAAGTGTATACTGTGCGAGGATAACCGTTTGACCAAATTTTGATTTCTCTATCGATGAATAGGTAATTTACGACGGTACGATTTGATAGCCTGTCTTTAAAAAAAAATTAAAGAGCATCTATCACTTAGAGGGGGTTGTTGGTGGAAAAGAAAGTTATGCACAAAATCATGCAGTTGTGCAGCGTTTTCCTTGAGTTTAAAATAAACAAAAAGTTGAAACAAAAAAACAAAAACTATACTGTGTGAGGATCCTTAATCCTCGTACCTACTGTATATACATTTTTTTAATACCGATATTAAAAAAGCCTTCTTTAAATCTACTTCATCTAAATCCCATATATATTTTCGAAAAATATGACTTTTTCTTCGCGCCACCGATCTTTCATCGTCTCGTTAACCTCAAGCCCAACGTGTTATTGATCAGCAACATCAATCTAAGCTTTCCCCGTCTGTCCACTCACTCCTCGACCCAACCCAACTCAACCCGGCTGTCGTCCGTAAATCTCTAGAGGCGTGTCATCAGCTGATAGCGCCCGCCTCCGACTGCCCGACCAATGGCGGAACGCGCCGCGGGACATGTGATGCTCGGTTTCACACATCGATTTCGTCTTTTTTTTTAGCCGAGTTGTGGTTTATCTCGGTCCTTATTGGCAAGGCGAGTTAAAAGTGGCTTCTCTTCGAATTATTTTTTTAATTCTTGTTTTAGAATGTCAGTCGTGTCGGACGGGTTTTGTGGGGCTTCACGGATCTCGAGGAGGTGGTATTTGCTTTGTTTTAGTTCGGGATTTACCTAATAAGAAAATCGGTATTGCGTCTTGTAAGTTGTATGATGCCTACGGGATTAAAATTATTATAACAGTTGGACTTGAGTCAAAGTTGCCATATATTAGATTCATTTGTAAGGTTTACACATAAATTGTAGCGACAGCGTGGAGTTTTTAGTAGTGTAATAATGTAGTAGTGTGGAAATAAGAAATAATGCCTCAAAGATGGAAGGACGTACTAATTTATCTTACACAAGAAAGGAGAAGGGTCGAATTGTGTAAATTGTAGAGGTATTGCCCTTATGGATAGGTACATATATAAAATCATGGCCGTATCGATTTAGAACAAAATAAATTAAGTATCATTACCATCTAATAGAAATGAAAATAGGCCAATGTCAATGTGGATTCAAGAAAAACAGATCAGCACCAGGTGTTTATACTAAAACGAATTATAAACAAAGAGACTCGTTGTTAACTACCCTTTTGAATACGAGGGTGGAGTGAAAGTGAAAAGTTTTCGGCCTTAGTCGGAGATAGCACCATCAGATATAATTTTTGAATCTTATTCTACGGTACTATCCCTGACTAGCTAGTACCTAGGTATAATAACTTTCTGGTCGATTGCTGTGTTAGTATAGGTTTGACAGCCAATTGAATCAGACGTCTCGTTTAGTTACGTGAATATGGAAAAATTGGAGACGCATGCTGTCATCAAATACTTCTCTTTGAAAGACTTAACACCACTTTAAATCAAACAAGAAGTGGATTCAACACTGAAGGACTCTCCTCCATCATATTCAATAGCCAAACAGTGGGTTTCTGAATTTAAGAAATGTTGCACGAGCACTGATAGTGAACCAGTGACAGCTCGTGATGAAATGAAACGGGTGTTCTGCACAGGGCCGATCCTAGGGTATTGGCCGCCCGCGTGCAAGTATCCAAACTACTGGCGCCGTAGGGGCCGCAAAAAAATTGCGAAAATTTTGAAAATTTTCAAGGTCACGCGTTTTCCTGCTACTTCAGAATTTTTATGTAAAATCCGTTTATACAAAAATATAGACTTTCACAAGAAAAATTATTGGAATTTAATACCTTTTTGAAGAACATTCATGTTTGCCGTCATATTCTTCGGTTAAGAGAAAAGGCTTGTAAGGTGAATTTTCTACTAGAGGGTCTATAACACTTAAAATATTTTCCGAAAGAGTTTCAGCGTCACATTTTGTAGGTTTAAGGTATGTCCAAAAACGTTCAATCGGTTCACCATCGAGAATATATCTTAAAACTACCACTAACTGAGTTTTTTACATCAGTTGTTTCGTCTGCCATAACTGCCAAAAATGAAGGTTTTTAATTTCTTTAATTATTTCTTCATGACATACTTTTAATATACAGTCTAAAAGATCATTTTGTATTTCTTTAGAGGTTCCTTTAAATACTGAAGCATTTTGTAGATGCTCGCTTAAAGTTACATTAAGCTCAGCAGAAAAATTTATCAAACTACGAAATATCCCCGGGTTTTGAGAGGTTTCAGCTTCATCATGTCCTCGCAGCGCCAGTTCAAAGGCCCCACAAAACTTTTAATTTTATAATTTTTGACAAAACGTATCTCTTTTTTGTCACATTATCATTATGCTTTTGCACATTTATCCAATAAGCTGAATCTAGCTGCGCTTTAATATTAGTTGTTCCTAATAAAGCTAATTCCATTGTATTATGTACTTTTGGAGTTGTCGTGCCTTTTTATTTTTTCAGTTAAGTGCACCAAATCTGTCATCCCTACCTCCGTCCATGCTTTATCACCGCCAAAAAGTAAACAAGGAAAATAAAATAACGCATTTTTTTGTTGCACCCACAAATCCAATTGTTCTTCGAATAAATGTCTCTATTAAATTGACGTTTATATGCTTTTCGGCGGCTAACACCTGCAGTCTCAATAACAATATCGGGCAATGGTCTACCATTGTTTTTTAAATCAATTTTTTGTTCATAAGAGTATTTAAAAAATCGCTTCACATGAACTAAATTATAAACTAAATCCATTGTCACTATCACAGTTTAGTGACGCATTAAACTGGAGCATTAGCAAGGATAAATTGTGTGCCTCGATAGCTCAGCGGTCAGAGCAACTAACCGGAAATTGGGAGAGCCGGGTTCGCTTCCCGGTCGAGGCAAAATGCACTTTTATCCTTGCTATCGCCAAAGTGGTGACCCCGACGTGATGTTATTCATTCCAGTATATGCAACCTCCCTTACATCTCAAATTCGCGGATTCGATTCCCGTCCTATCCATCGCCCTATAGTCCCGGGGGTTACCGAACAACGGTTCGTAAGAATGGCGAACGCGATCACATTCCGTTAAATTGTATCGAGACAAACCCTGTCTCTAGGGAGGGAGTACTGTAGTGACGCATTAAACTGGCGCATTAGCAAGGATAATGAGTGTGCCTGGATAGCTCAGCGGTCAGAGCAACTAACTGGAAATTGGGAGAGCCGGGTTCGATTCCCGGTCGAGGCAAAAAGCACCTTTATCCGTGCTTAACGCCAAAACAGTATATAAATATTAATAATTAGTACAATAAATCACTACACAAATTCACAAAACAGTATTTAAAATCACAAATTAACACGAAATACGAAATAGGTACGATTTACGCCCGCCCGAGGAGTACGAAGGAGTAAACATTCACTGATGTTGCCTTAGCTGGAAAAAATACAGCTCACTGACCGTGTAAATTCGCGCATTTACGAGCGCCAAGTGTGGATTGTCGCGGGAGTTGAGGGGAGGACGGGTGTGCCGAGCCGTGCTGAGAACTACTTCGTGTGGCCCAGTTCAATGTACCACGACGCGTTCGCGTAGAGACCCAGATAATTCATCTGGTCTACTCAATAGAGGACGGCGGGCAGAATGCGACTTTAACGAAATAATTTGGTTAGCTGCACCAACTAACCAAATTATTTTATTAATAAATTTTAGTATTTATTATGTCGCGAAAATATACAAATATCTAATTTTTTTGACAGTTCTGCAGCACCTATACACCAGCCGCCCATGTAGTGAACCATGTTCAGGATGCCCCGTTGAGGTTACAACTGCCGAAATGATCGAGAAAATTCATAAAATCGTGGTAGAAGACCGCAGATTGAAAGTGAGTGTGATAGCTGAGACTACTGGGATGTGAATTGAACGTGTATGCAATATTTTACATCAACATTTGTGCGTGGAGGAGCTCTGTGCTAGGTGGGTGGTGCGTATGCCAACTATCGATCAAAAATGGCGCCGGAAGACTGTTTTGACCGAAAATTTGGCACTGTACAAGCGAAATCCCAGCGAATTTCTGCATCGATTTATAACTGTTGATGAAACTTGGGTCCACCATTACACTCCTGAAAGTAAAGAACAGTTAAAACTGTTCTGGACTGGAGTAGGTAAACCAACCCCAAAGAACCATCAATGGTGAATACTACCCAGAGTTATTAAATCGAGCGATGAAATGAAGGAAATATGACCTCATTTGGCGACGAAAGAGATCTTGTTTCACCATGACAATGCACCTGCTCATTCGTCAGTCATTGCAAAGTCTAAAATCAACGAATTGAAGTTCGAATTGTTCTCTCATCCAGCGTATTCACCAGATTTAGCCCCCACCGACTATTATTCGTTTCCTAACCTCAACACAAGACTCGGAGGTAAAATATTTGTGAGCAAGGAGGAAGTCATCAATGCTGTAAATGCGTATTTTGAAGGGCTCGACAAATCGTTCTAAAAAAAATGATTTCACTGCATTATAGCACCGTTCTGAAAAATGTATTGAACTTGATGAAGATTATGTTGAAAAATAAAATAACAAGAAATAAAAACAACATTTTTCTTCAGCAGGCCGGAAAGTTTTCACTCCACCCTCGTACAGATCTCGATTCGGCATAAGAAAGTAAACTATTTAAATAATTAAATTCAATATACAGTTAATTCAAGTACTGGCCTATGATTTCGCAATTCTTATAAGAAAATACAATTCAGTAGAAGCAATCAAAAAGTTAGAGAAGGTATCATAGTATGAGGACGAATATTTAAATAGAGAATAGATATAGAATATAGAAGATGATTATTGATTATCATTGAGGATTATACCAACCTTTTCTTGTTGCATCTGCTGCTTCATCAGGATGGTCTTCTTTTTGTCCTTGCACCTCTTGTTCTGGAACCACACCCTGATGACCCTCGGCGACAACCCGGTCATCTCCACCAGCTGCTCCTTCATGAGGGCGTCCGGCCTGGGGTTAGCCGCGTAGCACGTCCTCAGCGTGTGCAATTGTTTTTCGTTCAGGACCGTCCGAACGCGGGTTGGTTTGCCGTCGCTGCCATTGCCGCTGCCGCCGCCTGCCTTGCGCAATCCGCCGCCCCCGCCGCCCTTGTGCGATCCGCTCTCCGAGCCCGAATCTGGAAGAGAGAATGCTGGATATTGCATGGATGCCTTGGGATTTAAACTAAAATTATGAGGATACGGTAGAATTAGGATATGGCGACCTTGAAGGGGCTTTTAAAATTCAGTCGTTGAAACCGGACGTCGCCTTTTCCAAAGTACTAAAATTTTGTCTCGAATCTTCCGAGACTCTATTAAATTGTAATGTTTATTTTATATGAGTAAAAAATATTCGTGAGGATAAAGTACGGTAATATAAAGATACACTAGGCATAACAATTAAGGGGTGTAAAAAAATCCTAAGTTCTTGGCGATTTTCGAAGAGCTGTAACTTGCAGAAAAATAGTTGCAGAGCAATTTTAAAAAAGCATAGAATTGAAGCATAAAGTTTCTAGTTTTCAGATTTTGAGGTAACAATTTTTTACTATCAGCAGTTTTTGAGTAATCATAACAAGCCATCGGAAAAGACAATTTCCAAACTTTTGCTTGCCTTTCACAAAGTCTACGGACCTCAATAAATTTTCTTCAGTGATATAATTATAAAGCTTTTTTAGATGATTTTGTCTTCTTTAATTTGAATGGTCTCAAAACCTTGTACGAAGATTTCTCGCTGAGTTATCGTCGTTCAAACCAAAAAAGTCAGTTTTGACTGATGGTAATTCATTACTTGGGAAATATTTTTTTAATTTTTTTTCTTACAATACCTAATTAACATTTTTTGATAAAATAATATGGATTATTGCTAAAAAATATTTTTAGCCTCAGAAAATGAATAAAAAAATGAAATCTCATTTTTAAATTGATATTTTGCAAAAACGACAAATTCTATCATTCCGAATACAATGGAAAAAAAAATCGCAGCGCATTGAAATTTTCAGGGTTTCTTTGGGTTATTTTGAGGTTGAAAGGAAACAGTCAATATCCTTAGTCTATCCAGTATTTGCAAAGTTATGCCAACTTAAGCGAATATCCCTAAATCCGCCATTTTTTACTTCCTTTTCAATCGACATTCTCGCACCGAAATTTTTGTTTATCAAAAACTAATAACTACGATTTGCAAAGAATACTTTGCAGTTTTGAAAACCCTACTTCAATTTTCTGTACGATCATTATTTCTCGAGTAATTGCCAAAGTCAAAACTGATTTTGTTGTTTGCATTGACGGTCTTGCACGAGACTTTTCCCGGTCGCATTATCTCTCGTTTTGATGACAAAAATTGGTCGGCTACGATTTTGCGATTTGATATTTATCAATTTTTTTCTGTGGGGTTTTCTGAAGTCTGAGGTTTACCCCAACAAGCCTACGACCATCCAAGAATTGAAGGATGGAATTGAACGCTTTATCAACGAAATACCACTACATTTACGCCAAACGTTATTGAAAATTTCGCTAGAAGAGTACTCGTGTGCCACCAAAGCTGTGACGTGCATTTACCGGATGTGTTGTTCCATACGTAATTCCTAAATCTCTACATTATAAATCATTTCAGTATTTTGCTACAAAAAACCATGTTTTATTTAAAATTCACATCTCGCGCTCTTAGGCCGTCCGCACACGGGTCGATCGGAGATGTGGTCGACGCGATTCCAATCGCACGAGTCTCTCCCCTCTATTCAACTACCAATGCAAGGGAGTGGAATTCCGCACACGGGTCGTTTAGTGGTCGTCTAGAAACGTACGAATTGCCATCTCCTCGCATCAAATCTTACGCGATCAGAAGCGAAGCAGATAGTTCGAGTGTATTGCGCGACTCATATTGGTAATTATGTTTATTTATTGTCAAATTTATCTTGATGTGGCCATAATTAGTTGCAATTTGGATGCATTAATTCCGTACATTTCTTATAAATGTATATTTATTGTAAATGTATATCTATTAAGTTTGTAGTTGGAAGGTTCAGTGGAAAAACGGTCTCACTCAGATCCATTATTTCAAAAAAATACCAATTCATGCCAATTTGAAATGTTTCTTGTGTGAAATTAAGAAATATTTACCAAAAAACAAATAATATTCAAATACAGTGGAACTTTTATAACTCGAACTTTTATAACACGAAATCGGCTATAACTCGAAACTGTTTTAGTACATTTGATTGTATTTATATTTAATTTTTTGACCTCTATAACTCGAATTTTCTCTAACTCCAAGACATTTTCTTGCATTTAGAGGGTTAAAGTTAGAGAAGTTCGACTGTATATCATCTTGAAGACGATAATAACAGTACTGAAGACACCGATCAAGAAGAACCGTAATATGTACTTTTATATACATATATATGTAACACATTTATTTATCACTTTATAAAACTTGTATTATAAAATAAAGCTATAGTATTAAATTTTTATTAAGGTTTAATTTATTTAATAGATATAAATTAAAATACAATAAAATACCAAATACTTATATAGGTATCAAAATTTTTTTTAAGAATACTAGTGCTAATACATTTTTACTACATAATATTAAAATATATTTACTGAGCATTTGTAAATTTGAACGAGCACAGTTACCTTTTTCCTTAACGTAAGTATAAGTAGATATAAAAATAATAAAATAACAATACTTCGATATATATATATTAAATAAAATAACGACAATCCGATTCCTTCATTAATTACTTATTTCTATGAAGAAAAATTTTAAAATCGGTTATTTATTCGGCCGTCAGAGTTACCTTTTCTTCTTAAGGTGTATAAAAGTAGATATAACAATAATAATTAAAACATTATATTCAGCCACTGTTTCTTTGAAAATTTTTTGTTGAAATACGTAAACAGGAGAGGTTTCTTCTCGTTTGAAAGACGCGAAACGACTGAGAGACAATCGACCCATGTGAGGAGGGCAGACGCGCCCGTTCCGTGGATCGAACGGACGAGAACTTGTATACGCGATTACAATCGCGTCGACCGCATCTCCGATCGACCCGTGTGCGGAGGGCCTTATTGTAACAACTTTGTAATTTTCTGCCCTATGCCTTATTATATCAACATCGTCTCCCATTAAAAATACATCTTGTTTTCGAGTTTCTACACACATGCACGTACCCTGTACGTTTATAAAACTATTACAATTTATTCGTACAAGAAATATTAAAACTGTACAACCTCTAATTGTTACATTCGCCTCTATATACGAAATAGACTTCTGTTTGTATAAATACAATACAATGCCTTATTATATCAACATCGTCTCCCATTAAAAATACATCTTGTTTTCGAGTTTCTACACACATGCGCGTACCCTACACGTTTATAAAACTATTACGATTTATTCGTATAACAAATATTAAAACTGTACAACCTCTAATTGTTACATTCGCCTCTATATACGAAATAGACTTCTGTTTGTATAAATACAATACAATGCCTTATTATATCAACATCGTCTCCCATTAAAAATACATCTTGTTTTCGAGTTTCTACACACGTGCACGTACCCTGTACGTTTATAAAACTATTACGATTAAATCGTATAGGAAATATTAAAACTGTACAACCTCTAATTGTTACATTCGCCTCTATATACGAAATAGACTTCTGTTTGTATAAATACAATACAATGCCTTATTATATCAACATCGTCTCCCATTAAAAATACATCTTGTTTTCGAGTTTCTACACACATGCGCGTACCCTACACGTTTATAAAACTATTACGATTTATTCGTATAACAAATATTAAAACTGTACAACCTCTAATTGTTACATTCGCCTCTATATACGAAATAGACTTCTGTTTGTATAAATACAATACAATGCCTTATTATATCAACATCGTCTCCCATTAAAAATACATCTTGTTTTCGAGTTTCTCAACACGTGCACGTACCCTGTACGTTTATAAAACTATTACAATTTATTCGTATAAGAAATATTAAAACTGTACAACCTCTAATTGTTACATTCGCCTCTATAAACGAAATAGACTTCTGTTTGTATAAATACAATAGAATGCCTTATTATATCAACATCGTCTCCCATTAAAAATACATCTTGTTTTCGAGTTTCTACACACATGCGCGTACCCTACACGTTTATAAAACTATTACGATTTATTCGTATAACAAATATTAAAACTGTACAACCTCTAATTGTTACATTCACCTCTATATACGAAATAGACTTCTGTTTGTATAAATACAATACAATGCCTTATTATATCAACATCGTCTCCCATTAAAAATACATCTTGTTTTCGAGTTTCTACACACGTGCACGTACCCTGTACGTTTATAAAACTATTACGATTAAATCGTATAAGAAATATTAAAACTGTACAACCTCTAATTGTTACATTCGCCTCTATATACGAAATAGACTTCTGTTTGTATAAATACAATACAATGCCTTATTATATCAACATCGTCTCCCATTAAAAATGCATCTTGTTTTCGAGTTTCTACACACATGCACGTACCCTGTACGTTTATAAAACTATTACGATTAATTCGTATAAGAAATATTAAAACTGTACAACCTCTAATTGTTACATTCGCCTCTATATACGAAATAGACTTCTGTTTGTATAAATAAAATACAATGCCTTATTATATCAACATCGTCTCCCATTAAAAATACATCTTGTTTTCGAGTTTCTACACACATGCACGTACCCTGTACGTTTATAAAACTATTACGATTTATTCGTATAATAAATATAAAAACTGTACAACCTCTAATTGTTACATTCGCCTCTATATACGAAATAGACTTCTGTTTGTATAAATACAATACAACCTAAATATTTATACGCTGATCCTTTTCACTTCGCTATTACTCCACGATACAATCTCATTCAGAATGTATGCGCCTCAGCATTAACTTCAAAACGACGTAACTTCCGATAAGCCCTCGGTGTTAATCCGGAATAGGGGAGGAACTGTATCGCCGGTCCGGTTAGTCCATTAGTAAAATTCCATAATCGCAAAGTCCGAGCGGAGCATCGGGGGATTAGCGAGGCGCGAAACGATGGTCATCCTGGATTTGGCCTTCTGACCGAACCTTTGTGAATATTAGATCAAAGGGCGCGACTGCGATGTGCATCATTTAGGTTCAAAATCAGATGCTTCCATCTGCCTAACGGAAAAATTGTAGCTTCCTATGTGTACAACCGAATAGGCCAATCAAATTTCATGCAGGTGCTAAAAATTTATGAATAGGTGATAGTCTCCAGTGTTTTGTTGAGATTGGAGCGATGTCAAAAGACTAGAACTTCTCAAAATAGTAATTTTTCATTCTGACTTGGTTTATTTTTGATTCTAGGTTGGCAAGAATGGAATCTACACTCTTGAATGTAAACGCTATACTTGGCAGCCGTGTATCAAACAATATTTTTCCGCAAACTCTTCGATATATAAAGTATCAATAGTAATTTCTGTTGCTCTCCATAATTGTTATAAAGGATCTTTCAATAAGGACGCTCGATTTTTAAATGTAAATAAAACAAGTTGTGCGTCAGATATCCACTTATTTTTTTTTTATTTGAAAGAATATTCTATGGCATTAAGTATGGAATATAACGTCGTTCAAATGTCAGTCGCGGCTTTGCTTCATGGCACGTATCCGGGAGGTCCAATTTTGGATGACTTTGTCGCATAAATCTGGCTGAATTTGCTGGATGGCGTTCGTTATGTTGACCTTGAGGGAATCAATTGTTTGCTCTTTATTCGCATAGACCTGGGATTTAAGATAGTCCCAAAAGAAGAAGTCTAAAGGCGTTAAATCGCACGATCTCGGTGGCCAGTTCACGTCGCCGCTGCGCGAGATAATAATGCACTCAAATTGCTCGTGCAGAATGTCCATCGTGGCATATACTGTGGCATGGAGCGCCGTCCTGTTGGAACCACATGTCGTCCATCGGTATCCATATCATTCTGTTTAGGCCACAAGAAGTTGCTTATCATCGATCTGTAAAGCTCGCCGTTGATGATTATGGCAATGCCAATTTCGTTTTGAAAGAAGTACGGATCGATGATCCCGCTAAACCAAAATCTGCACCAAACAGTGACTTTCTCGGGATGCATTTGGTGCCGGTGTATCTCATGTGGATTGGTATCGTTCCAAATCAGACAATTTTGTTTGTTCACATATCCATTCATCGAAAACTGGGCCTTGTCGCTAAAGATGATTTTTTGACGAAATTTGGATCAACTTCCAACTGCTCCAGCGCCCAATCAGTGAACACACGGCGTTGTCTATGGTCGTTTACTTTAAGTTCAGTTTAAGTAGGGTCAATGAGATTTTATACGGGTGAAGATCCAAATCCCGATGCAAAATTCGCCAAGTTGAAGTCGCAGAGAGGCCATGTTCTTGTGAACGACGAGAAATTGACTGCCTTGAGTTACCATACACTCTCACGTACAGCAGAGATGTTTTCAGTAGACCTTGCGTTTCGGTGACGTACGGGTGTTGGCTGATTATTTATCAAACCGGTTGACTGGAATTCAGCCACCAGATGTCGGCGGAACGGTTGTGGCGAGGATAAAAATCACATAATGCGCGGATCGTTTCTCGAACGAAGCACCGATTTTTAAAAATAAAATTTAATGATTTGCACACGTTGTTGAATGCTATAACCTTCCATGGTCATTTACCGTACACTATTGAACAATCCACAATAAATTTGACAGATGTTG
The DNA here is from genome assembly GCA_037954035.1 of Rosalia funebris. NCBI lineage: Eukaryota > Metazoa > Arthropoda > Insecta > Coleoptera > Cerambycidae > Rosalia > Rosalia funebris. The sequence goes on along the minus strand of JAZFAV010000034.1, from coordinate 12,270,933 downwards.
CTTTAACAACATGGCCGCTATAACCTAACAAATTTCGAGCGTCCCTATTCAAAGACCCAATTATAGGAGAAATTGTACATCAATCAATATTTAAATCATGATCATAACTGATTGCTGAGAGCATATGACAATGAGATGAAGGCGGGTATTTCGAATACAGCAAACAACTTTGAAGGCATCGTTTTTCGCACTTCTTGCGATTGTCCTACGCGACAGAGAGTTTACTAAAAGAGATTACGTCCAGCGTTTGATTGAGTATGCATATCGGGCAGGTGAAGGCAAAAGCCGCGCCAGAAGAATATAAGACAAATACGCTCGGGCTATATATTGTTGTTGTGATGACGATGTGGGGGTTCGAGTCCTAGAAAGAAAAACACTTCCAGCCGCATGAAGTGTTTAAAAGGCCGGCCGAGAGTCTGTTTGGTTTGCCTTTATTTAGTTTAAAACCTCGAAGACTGAGCATTTTTACTGTTCAAATATTTGCGATGGGTTTAACTTCAAAGATAGTCGTCGGCCGTTCGGGGCGGTGAGTGGACACAAACACGGCACCCCAGAGGCGTACTCTAGAGAGAGGGCTGCCTCCACGGACGAAGGAGAGAGCGGGTCTCGCTTGATGAGGTTAGAGCTTTAAGTGTTAATTATAGTATTATGGCTTCCTTTCCACAATACCAGGGAGAGGTATTTAAAGCATTTAAAACGATTTGAGTACTTGACGAAAATTGGCGTTGTGTTGAAAAGACGAATGTAAAAATTCAGGAAAAGAAAAGAGGTACCTATGTACAGTGTCGCGAAAAGGTATACTCAAGCTTATATTTAATGACATTTATTATACTTCCTGCAAGAAAGATTCCTTAACATATATAATCTAATAGAACAGGCTACTGATAGATAAATAGCGATATTGCTCTGGAACTATAATGTGCTTACGGGTTGCTACTGCAAATTTGGCAAGAATTCCTGCCGCGTATGTGCGAATAAGTATACTCGTAAACTCAGTTTGATTTAAACAGTGAGCGAGAATGCACACCAATACCTACAAATTTTGTGTAACGATTTGAGATAGTTATTTGCTAGTGGTTTTTAAAGTGTTACCAACTTTGAACTTTCGTTTTATTTTTTTTTTCTATTAGGTATGCGAGAACGATTAGTCTAACTTCCCACGCGTCAAAAATCTTAACAAGAATAGTGCAGGATAGGATGGAAAATAGAGCGGAGGAAATACTAGGAGAAGACCAATTCGGGTTAGGCGAAATAGGGGAACTCGCGAAGCTATTCTGGCGCTAAGAGTAATGTTAGAGAAAACAATAGAAAAAGGAAAGAACGCTTATATAGGATTTGTAGATTTGGAAAAAGCTTTTGATAATGTAAGATGGGAAAAAATGTTCGAGATACTAAAGAGCGCGGGAATGAAGTATAGAGATAGGAGAGTAGTACGCAATCTATACAAAGAGCAAACTGCTGTTATGGAAGTAGAAGGGGAAAGAAGGGAAGTAGGTATTAGGAAAGGAGTAAGACAAGGATGTACGCTATCACCACTAATTTTTAATCTGTTCATCGAAGAGGCGATTAATGTGGTAAAAGATAGAGTGGATTTCGGGATTAAAGTACAGGGTCAGAAGGTAAAAATGCTGAGATTCGCGGATGATATAGCAGTATTAGCATCTAGTAAAGAGGAATTATTAGAATCAGCGTTGAATGAAATGGAGGCAGTGTTGACAGAGGAATACGGAATGAGGGTGAATAAAAACAAAATTAAAGTGTTAGTGTGCAGAGGGCGCGAGAGCAGAGAAAAAACGAAAGTACAAATTAATAATGAAAGATTGGAGGAAGTTAAAGACTTCTTATTTAGGAAGTACACTTATTTAGGAAGTAAAGTAAATTGGGATGGAAGAAGCGATAAAGATGTAAAACAAAGAATAGCGCAGGGTCGAGTAGCTTTTACCAATAAGAAAGCACTTTTATGCTCGGGGGTAATAAACTTAGAAACAAGGAAGAGATTTTTGAAAACGTATGTATGGAGCACGGCACTATACGGTTGCGAAACCTGGACGGTAGGGGAAGTAGGAAGAAATTAGAAGCTTTTGAGATGTGGTGTTACCGAAGAATGATGAAAATACCGTGGACTTATAGGGTTAGAAACGAAGAAGTATTAGAGAAAGTCGGCGAGAAAAGAAGTATGTGGAAAAACATAAAGAAGAGAAGAGATAGAATGGTAGGCCACTTACTGAGACATGGGGGAATAGTCCGCGATATTTTGGAGGCAGCAATAGGAGTGAAGAAAGGCAACGGTAGGCCTAGATTAGACTACTGCTCGCAAATAGTAAGGGATGTAGGTTGTAGCACAATTAGCGAAATGCGTAGGTTAGCACAAGATAGGAGAAGCTGGAGGTTAGCGTCTAACCAGTCTTAGGACTGATGATCTCATGATGATGATGATTAGGTATGCCTCGTGATAAAGAATTGAATGATTTAGAAAAACAACAAATAATGGATTTAGGGAGTTGTGGAAAACACAGTGACAGAGCGAGTGTTGTAAAAAATGTCTCAATCTTGGGAGTAAAAAATTATAACAGAAGCACTCGTCTAAATTTTCACCGACGACAAAACGCGATACTCTGAGGGAATTATCAACTACAGGAACGTCATTTTCTCAAGTTCTCTGTCGTTTTAATTTACACTGTGATCCCAGTCTCATAAGAAAATGGGCAGCGAAGTCAGGATATTGTTAGCAGGAAAAAAATTTGGATGGACCGGATGGGTTTAACTATTATTGGCTAGATTTACGAAAGGAGCGAAGAATTATGCCAAGAGGACCTCAAATAATTGGTTCTGTTATGATATGGGCGGTTTTCAGAAAGGGTATGAAAAGCCAACTGGCATTCGTAAATGGCAGAATGAATGCGACTGCTTATCAATAGCTGTTAGAAGATTACCTGTTACCATTTTTAACACTTACTGAAGATGATGGTGTAAATGGTATCAACAGGATAATCCACCGATTCATTCGGCAAGGTCCACAAAAACTGGCTTCAACAGTATGGAATCGAATAGACATTATACCATGGTCAGCATTAAGTCCTGATCTTAACCTGATGTCATTCTCATCCAATAATGCTTGCAATTCGCTATTTTCAAGCTTTTTCGGTGGTCTTCCATGTTCTTCGTTTCGTACGTCAAAATTGTCACTTTTGAATTGTTTAAACCACTCAAAACACTGTGATTTACCAAGAGCATACCCACTGTAGGCTTCGACAAGCATTCGATGCGATTCTGCAGCAGTTTTCTTCAAATGATAACAGAAAATCAATGCTGTCCGCAGTGCCGGAACTTGAGCTGAAAAGGCCCCGGGGCAAAACAAAATGTAGGGGCTCCATTTAAAAATTATTTGTGGTATTAATATAGAAAAAATGAAGGATAAAAATCACTGTATTTTGTCCATAATAATTATATTTAGATATTATTCATTATCAACAATTGGTTGAAGTGTTAACTGTGTAAAATTCGTAAGCCGAAACCTTAAATCATAAGAAAAAAGTTTCAGATTAGCATACTTGTAGATTGTCTTATTTTTATCACCTTAATTAATTCATTTTGATGATTATTTTCTAAATAATATTTTTAGTAATTCTTGTTCACGTGTTTTTCAATATTTTCTGATGGGGTTGAATCATTTTCCCTTTTCATTTTCTGCCAGGGGGTCCCCTCGCGTCGGGGGCCCCGGGGCAATGCCCCGGTTGCCCCATTGTAGTTCCGGCCCTGGCTGTCCGCAAATCGTAGATTCCAGACACAAAATTCGACATGGTCAACGTTATTAAAAACGATGTTGTTGTATAAAACTTGTATTGTTGTGGGATAAAAACCTTTATCAGATGTCAAAACAAGAAAATGGCCCCATTGACGTAGGATGACGGTAACTACATTAGCAGCTAGGCCATCTATGGGCAAATTCCGGTTTCATATTTACATACCTGGTCTTGAGAGTAATATTTAGCTCAAATTTTCATTTTAGTTAATTAAGATAAGTGAATGAGGAATGATATCCAATGTTCCATATCCATTGAGTAATTCCCCATAATACTAATATTGCTCACCTGACATGCACCCTAACTCCGTCGAATTACTGCTATGGTTGTTATTACTAAGACTCGTATTGTTGTTGCTTTCGCCGGCCGGATGTGGAGTGGCGGGGGCGGACGTCTTCTCCATCACGTCGTGGTCCTCTTTGCAGTACAGCGTGCCGCCCTCTCTCAACGCGAACTCGTCACCAGGTACCAACTTTCTTGCGCATGCGCAGCACCGAAAGCAGTCTATATGGTAGATTTTACTTTTGGCACGCATGACGAAGTCATTCTTGCCAAACCAAGACCCGCATTTATCACATTTTGTACCGAACAACCTGAAACAAAAACGTTTAGTTAGATTTAATCAGAAGTAGCATGATGAAGTACCATGAGAGTAGTTCAATACTGATTCATGTGGAAATGTTAACATGGAGTAAGGTTAACATTCATCCATGTTTATTTAAATGATATACAAGATGGGGCGTAGGAACCTGACGATTTATAATCGTTGTTTACCGGCGACTGAGTGAACTGATCATGTCCAATGTGAGGGAGGGGAGAGTTCACCTAATGCCGTTTCAGTCAACGTGGAGCTGTGGACTGTGCACTCAGGGCACTATTGTGCGGTCGTAATAGAACAGCTTTCTAAAAATGGCGAATGAGTTATCCAAATTCAGCGACAATTCCGTATTTATCTTAAAAATTCTTGTTGTTCCTAGCCATAACGTCAGAAAATTATGGGTGCATAGTTTTCGGCAGAGTGGTTCTGTTTTAAAGAAAAATCCACCGGGTTCTGTTGGGGCAAAAAAGCCACAGGGTAAACTCCGAAAACCATTAACAATATTAGAGCAGTCCAAAAAAATTCACGCTGTTCAGCGAGGAGACAAGGCAGTGCATTACAAATTTCGAAGTCGAAGCGTCCGTAGAATTTTGCACGAGGACATTCACTTTCATTTCTATAAAATGGTGGTCGTCCAGGACCTAACCGACGCGAACCCGTCAAAGGTGTTGAGAATAGTCTGCTTAAGTTAGCCGTCGCTTACTTTGAATTATTGAGGTATGTCAATAATATGCGGAATTGGGCACCTGCAAATCCAGAAGTTCACCAGCGTCTGTTTTGTACTTACAAATGTATCCATTTGTAAGTACTGGTTATGGGGTTACTCCAACGATTATTCTTCTCGATCCTTCAATATTCAAGAATTAAATCAACGAAGCACCGATGAGGTTGCATCGATTCTTTGCGCAATGATGCAGAGGGTAATAGGAAATATCCGAGGTTGATTAAAATAATGTGTATACAATAAGGGAGCTTATTCCACAGGTTTCTTATTCAAAAAATAAAATGGACGGAATTACCTTTACCCTGATAGAAAAGGCTGTATAAAAACTTTTGTATTTCCAATGTTATTTCATTTCAAAAACCATCAGGTTCCCATGCCCCACCCTGTACTTCATAAAATATATTTTATGTAAAGGCACATACTAATTAGAGGTCTTAATCTTTAGTCTACAAACTCTTACATACATCAGTATGCGTATGAATCGTCAAAATCAAAATAAAGCTCAGCAGCAATTGATGCTGGAAATTGAATATTCGAATATTCACTTGAAAATTGAGAAATTGCCCATTTCTTAACGTTGACGGAGCGTCCAATCATACCTCGCTCTAATTATTTTCAAAAATTAACCAACTCGTATATTTAGGGTTGGTGTAACTAGAGTACCATTATAGACCATTTTTGTTGAGAAAATTTGAATTCAGAACGCTATTTTAAAAAGTTAGACGAACATGTGACTAATAATATGTTTATTTCCAAATTTGGCAAATCCACACTTACTCCAATGGAAGCTATTCAAATCAAGGTAGAGCTTTACTTTATTATGAATGGCCACCGGGATCACCTGATTTACATTCATTAAGATTATTTTTTTGAGGTCACTAAACACAGAATTTAGTTGTTTATAGAACTAAAACTAAATCGTTAGGAGGGTTAAAAGGTCGAACTAAGATGGCTGTTGAAGAAGTACACCAGAAGTTATTGAAGAAAAAGAAAACGGTACTACTGATGGAGAGCCTGCCACCTCTCCCCCAATTTACGCATTCCCTGAAACATCCATTGATTGCTACCATATTAAATTTAAACTTCTAATGCGAGATAAAAATCTAGCTAGTTCTCGAGTTGATAACCATTTTAGGGACGTTTTTGAGCGTGGAAAAAATATGGTCTTGGGGTTAATACCTGTTGAATAAAGGGGTTGGTTTCAAACCAAAATATGTCTCTGTAGCCAAGCGCTCTGACATAATACGGGATTTATAGGACCTGACGTTGTCATAGGAAATACCTTCGCTGATGTTCTGTTCCGAAATCTTGACCAGTCAGATAGATATTGAAGAAATTCCTATGCAGTAACATACATTTTTCCTCTAATGGTATGAAAGGTATTACTGTGTAACGCAATGAAAATCCATCGCGAGGATTAATCAAACCTTTGTTTTAATTTTGCCACTTTGTCAATGAGGAATTTGTGGCGGTTGCTCTTCGATCGCTACCCAAAATCAATTGATACAGACACATCCATCTGATATCCATAGCCAATGCTTGCGGTGAGTACTGTGGATACTTCTTTAATAAACATAGAAGCTGTATGACATTACATCTCCGATCGGTTACGTCCTCGGAAGCAACAGTGTCTGTATATTGAAGTGGTCACACGAATTAGTATTAAATTTAATTGTATTGCGCAATTCATATCAATTTGCTTCGCCATGTCGAAATAATTCACAGTCTACTATAATGCGGAAGATTCGTACTATTACCCACACCTAAGACATCTTTATAAATGCGCGTATTTGAATAAGGTGACCTACTAGTAGCTGTTGAGAATTAAAAGTTATGTTTCAATCGGAACCCTTTAGTCTTTTGGTCAAGAATTATTGGATATTTTAGCTGTGTTGATCTTTACCTGCTTGTAAACGTCCCAACTGGATATTTATTGTAAACATCGAGATTGTTAGCTTAAAATATAAATAAATTTTGCTGATTCACACGACCTAAAGATCATATAAAAATATTGACCTGTAACCTTCAACTATATATTTACAAATTCACGTTTCTGTTTTTTTAGGATATGTATATGTAAATAAATTAAAATCAAGACTTATACAGTCGGTAAATAAATAAAAGTGATTTATGCGTATATTCGTAATTGCATTTCGCGCGGTGTGAACCGCGTTTTGCAATTCAAAACATAAATAACATAATAAATATTCCAAATGCTTTGGCGTTACAACAAATAATTGTCAGAATTCTGATTATTCTTTTCGTTCGTCCAGCAGGCACAAATCTATTACAAAATTGGCTGGACTAGTATAATTTTTATTGATTCGCCCACGCGGGGCTTTAAATAATCTGTTGTTATAAATAACCGGGCCATTGTTTGAAGTTTCTTCTACAAAAATAGACGATTTATCGCACAGGCTTAATTCAAAGCGACTGTCTGTTCCGTTGTCGCTTAAAATGAAACGACTGTTTGTTACAATTTAAGTACAATATATGCAACTCGATGAATAACATCATTATTCATTAACAGGTAGTTTTGAAACTCTAAAACCGCCAGCGCCAAATTATGGCGTCATCTGGCTCCGTATAATGATGTTAATAATTTTTTTATGTACGTACTGTGTGGGAAATATATAAATTCATTCATTATACAAATATAGGGTATCTCAATTGGAACTATAGGATTTAAATTGCGCGCCATTTGTGTTCTGTCAAAGTTAGGACGTCAATATTTAACGCGGGTTTAGCGGGTGTCTCATTAGAAACTAAAAAATTAATAATATTTGACAAACTAAGGTTTTTTATTCTTCAACATAAATGGAGACGATACGGCTACGAATGCAAAGAATATTGTTCATATGGCGGCCTCGACTCATCTGGAATGTCATTAATGTAGCAAAATTGTCCATAACACGGGTACATAAAACTGGCTTTATTTACTGATTAATACGTTGAACGTTTGAATTGAGGTCATTGATTGTTGCTAGCTGGGTGGCGTACACTTTTCCCCTGATATAACCCCCAATAAAAGTGTCCAGTGGTATAAAATCACATGATTTTGCAGGACAGATGATGACAGACAGCATTCCGCGAGACAACATGATCAGGAAATTTGGTATGCAACGGGATTATGGTTGCACGTGCTGTATGATACGTTGCACCTTCTTCCTGAAACCACATGTTGTTCAAATCCAAATCATTAATTTGGTGGAAAAATAAATTTTTAACATGTCACGATAGGGTGCCCCACTTACTGTGATAGCATTACCAGATTAATTTTCAAAGGAGGTCCAAAGAGTACTGGCCCAATTACTTCACCACTCCAAAATTCGCACCAAACGGTGCATATCTGTGGATGCATTTCTTTTTCGTGAACAACATGTTGATTTTTAGCCTCCAAACTCCAACATTTTTTTTTGCCGACGTATCCTTCAAGACGAAAATGTGCTTTATCACTGAACATTTGGTTGCAAAAATCAGCGTCACCTTCTTTCTTTTATAATACCCAATTAACAAATGTACGACGCTGTAAATGATCTGAAACTTAAAATTGTTGTGTCAACTGAATTTTGTATGCTGATAGATGTAGATCTTTCCTTAAAATCCGATGCGTAGCGGCTCTTGACAGATTCAGTTGTTGTGCACGACGTCGCATTGATGTGTTTGTATGCTCCCGTACACTTCCTCTCACTGCCGCAATATTTCCATCTGACCGACCATGACGAGGACTTATTGGTGTTGCCTCACCAATAACAGAACCCGTCTTTTAAAATTCCTTCATTAAGTTACGACCTGTTAACTTCGTAGGGGCTTCATTTTGTCCTAATTTTGTGCGAATTTTTCTTAATGCTAGTTGCATTAAATGATCGGTCACTTTCATAAAACAGTTGTACACAAACTATTCGTTGTTGAACTATTAATCGCAACATGTTAATGTCGTATGATTTGTAGATGACACTTAAATGATGACACTGATGACAGTTAAAGAGATAACAAGATGACATCGTTAAATATTGACGTCCTATCTTTGACAGTACACAAATGGTGCGCAATTCAAATTCTATAGTTCCAACTGAGAAAGTTCTGCCCATTTTCAATAGATGACGATGTCTAAAAGACGGTTAGAAGTTACAAAATGAATGTATTTCATAAGAAAATGACCTAGATTACTGAGATTTCTTTAGTCCTATCTGACCCTAAAACAAATGTATATACAATTAGGACTCATCAGTTTTTTTATAAAAAAGCTTTCCTCATGCTAGGTAAAAAAGTGACTTAAGAGACTATTGATAATTTCAATTTATCTTTGTTTTTTAAATATCTGTATGTTAATAGAATGTGCGTGTAAAATATTTGATTTTTATGTAAAAATTTTAAGAATGAAGTATCGTTGTGGATAATTTTTGTATCGCACATTATTATTAAGTTCTTTAACTTCTACACGAAACATAGGTCTTCGGTAAAAGCGCGTCATCTGGTTCTGTTTTGCGCCATGACTTTGGCCTCATTCCATGTCTTTCCTGCCCTTTTTAACTCGCCCATCACTGTTCTTCTCCATGTCTGTACCGGTTTTCCTACTTTTCTAGATCCCTGTGGATTCCATTCTAGAGCCTGTTTCGCAATATTATTGTTGGGTCTGCGGAGTGTGTGCCCCATCCAACCCCATTTTCTGCTTTTAATTTCAGATGCAATTTCCTTCTGCCCTGTTTGATGCAGAAGGTCGTCATTTGCTATGCGGTCTGGCCAGAATATGCGAAGTATTCTTCGTAAGCACTTGTTGACAAAACTTGCAGTTTATGTGATAGTACCTTTGTGACTTTCCAGGTTTCAACACTACTATAACAACAGAACTATATAACAGAACTGACTTGACATTTGATTGAAAAATTCATAATTTTGTTTGTGTGGAGTATTGTCTGGAATTCCACACTGGGCCGAGTGAACTGAAGGCTTACTGTGCTTTTCGTATTCTACTACGAACGTCAGTTCTGCACCTCCATTTTTTATAATGATACTTCCCAGGTAGGTGAATTCCTCAAAATCCTCTATTTCTATGTGATTTATATGAAATGGGGCATTGTATCTGGTGGTGGTGGTGTATGTTCTCATACATTTTGTTTTATTGATGTTGATTTTTAGGCCGATCTTGCTGGCTTCTATTGAAAGTATCTGCAACCGAGTTGCTGTTTCTTGAAAAGTTTGGCCCATAAGGCACACATCATCTGCATATTTCAGATCGCTCAGGCTGCAGGTTAAGGTCCAGCGGATTCCTTGTGCATTGCTATTGACTCTAGATAGAATGTGATCTAGCACAATATTAAATAGGAAGGGGGAGAGAACGCATCCTTAACTGACCCCAGAGAATATTTCAAATCCTTCACTATTGGTTCCACCATGCGCTACCCTGCAGTTAGCTTCTGCGTACAGCGCTTTTATGAGCGATATCACTTTTTCAGAAACCTCTCTGAGCTTTAATATTCTCCAAATGGTACCATGTGAAGGGGTATCAAAAGCACGTTCAAGATCGACAAATATTAAGTATAGTGACGTCCACCACTCTACAGATTGCTCTATTATCATTCTAATCGTATTTATGTGGTCTATGCAGGAGCAATTTGATCGAAAGCCTGCTTGATTATAGGTCAGAGCTCTGGTTTGATCACATTTGTGAGTTTCCTAAGTACTATTGGGCTAAAATTTTATTTATTGTATTTAGCAGGGTTATACCTCTCCAGTTCTGGCATTGAGTGAGATCTCCTTTTTTGGGTAGTTTTATATTTTATGATTTATGGATTGTATCGCACATAGGGGTATTTATATAAAAAATCAGGTCAAAAGTCGAAAATATTAAGTGGATTATATACCCGCTAAAATCTCTTACGTTTGAAGCATAATAACCGGTTCGTCAATGTGAGTCAAAAAAGCCACGGGGACACTCGCCCCTCCCCGCACAATCAGCGGGAACAAAGTCGTTGTTTAAATCGCATGTCTTTGTTCTTGACGTCTGTATTTATTCGCTATATTGCTATTGAAACCGTTGTGCAGTGTGGTGGAGCGTGGAAAAAACCATCTTGTATATGGAAGTGTATGGTATATAAGTATAAGGTATGTAGATCATTGTCACTACTTTATTAGTTTGCAGTTTAAGTAATGTATTTAATAAATGAACAAACACGAATCGTAAGAATATAATTTATTTGTAAGAAGCTACTTAAAAAATAGTTTACTTGGCAAATCTTGTCAAGCATTTCTCTTTTCACAGACTTGTTACTAAACTTGTTATTAAGCAAATAAAAGAGAAAAATCGAGCGCCCACGTGCGCTATTTTGATTTTCGGTACGTTAAAGAGAGCAGTAGATTCTTGTTTTACAGTTTTTGATCTTTTTTTCCAGATATTCTAAAATGAGTAAAAAATTGTACCACAAGGGATTTGTACAACGTAATGCGAAAATGGAAAGGAAAGAAAATTGAAGAAAAGTTTGACTTTTGGAAAAAATAAACTTGCTGAAATTACTAAATGCCCTAACGATAAAAAGAGTATTTTTTAATGTTTCAATTTTCACCGCATGTTTCAATTTCAGCACCCTAGAACCCCAAAAAAGGGTCATTGCCACCACTAAGTTGCGGGTGGTAACAGACAGGGTTATTTTTTTTTAAACAGTGTTTTTATAGTGAAATTTATATTTTCTTATTTATGAACGTTACAATAAATTAAAACGGTTTTATTTAAAAGCCTTTAAACCAACCATTATATAATTTTGACCGGATTTTTTTATATAAATATCCCTATGTGGCATCGTTCAAATTAAATAGTAAGTAAATTCACCGGGAGCCAATCGATCGAATTGATAAAAAAAAGGCGATCACAAACGCATTAGCGCTTCTTTTAACACCAAGGTCGTTGTTATACAACAGAAAGCCAGGAAACAGGAACCGCTAAGGCGAGTGTGTGTCGTGTTAACATAACGTTGTCACTCGCTTGTCACACTAATTTCGGCGGATGAGACAAATATGCGACCCCGCGTGTGTGGTTGCACGGTAAATTTACTGCTCTCCAGCCCCCAATGGATCGCGTCAGCGCCAAAGGAAGACACCTGGACCACCTACGGTGAGGTGCCCCGTTTTTCTCCGGCGCCAAAATCAACAGTGAGAATATAGCGGTGACGGTATAAAGTGAATATTGTGGGGAAGTAAGTAAGTGGGTTCGACATTCGATGCCTAATAATGTCACACCCTACCGTTCATTTGAGCTCGACGACGATTTCTCCAACTTAACAGCATCAATGATCAGCAAAAAAGTCAGTTTTGACTTGGTGAATCAATTACTCTTACAATAAACAGTTTTAAAACCTTAAAACGGACTTTTCCGCACGTAGAACCTCTGTATCTTGAAATTTATGGCCGAGAAAAAATAAACCAACACATAAATGCAGAATATGTGTTTTATGCGACAGTTTTACTTTTTTCAAATAGTCTACCATCGTGCTTTCTCATGTCCCATGGACAGGGTGGGGTGTGTTCTATCCACCTCAAATTCAATAAATGTCATCTGATAGACGTCCCTAATGAGAATCAGTCGAAACCTGATCGACCCACCACGATTTAATTGAGCGATCGTGCTAACAAAAAAATTCTCAAATAGTCCACCATTGAGCTTTCTCATGACCCATGGACAGGGTAGAGTGTGTTCTATCCACCTCAAAATCAATAGGTGCCGTCTGGGAGACGTCCCTAATCAGAATCAGTCAAAATCCGATCGATTCGACACGATTTAGTTGAGTTATCGTGTTAACAAAAAAAATTTTCTCAAATAGTTCACCATCGTGCTTTCTCATGACCAATGGACAGGGTGGGGTGTGTTCTATCCACCTCAAATTCAATAAATGTCGTCTGATAGGCGTCCCTAATGAGAATCAGTCGAAACTCGATCGATCCAACACGATTTAATTGAGTGATCGTGCTAACAAAAACAATTTCTCAAATAGTCCACCATTGTGCTTTCTCATGACCCATGAATATGGTAGAGTGTGTCCTATCCACCTCAAAATCAATAGGTGTCGCCTAGGAGACGTCCCCAATCAGAGCCAGTCAAAGCCTGATCGATCCGACACGATTTAGTTGAGTTATCGTGCTAAAAAGAATAAATGTCGACGACAACTAAACACATACACATACACACACACACACCCACGCACGCACGCACGCACGCACGCACGCACGCACACACACACACAAAATGGTTTTAAAGCAATTTTTTTTTTGGTTTTTAGGTCGAAAAACGAAAAATAAACCCTAGAAAAAGAATTACATTACTTTTTTACACGATTACATTACTTTTCCGAGTGCGGAAAAGTAAGTAAAAAATCCTAAATTTTTAGGTGATTTTCAAAGGACTGTAACTTGGAAAAATATAGTGGCACGAAATTTTTTTCTCAAATACCAATAACTACGATTTATAAAGAATACTTTGCAGTTTTTAAAACTCTACTTGAATTTTCCGTGCGATCATTATTTCCCGAGTAATTAATTACTTACCAAAGTCAAAACTGACTTTTTTGCTTTGAACGACGATAACTTAGCAAAAGATCATCGTACTGGGCTTTTAGACCGCTAAAATTAAAGAGGATAAAATTATCTAAAAAAGCTTTATTATGAAATCGCTGAAAACAATTTTTTTTCAAGAATTTTTTTACATCCCTTAATTTTTGCGCCTACTGTATTTTTATATAGTTGACGAATAAATTTTTTATGTGTACTAATATTATTTTAACATACATTTAATATGAAAACATTGCAAAAAGTGGTGATCGTGTCCAGGCTTTGTTGTAACCGCTGTGAGTTTGTTGCAAGTTTTGTGAACACGCCGAGGATAAATTGTTAGGAAAGGTTTCTGCAGATACAGATAACTGTTTTTTTAAGAACTTTGCGGCTCTATAAAAGGATGGATTCTAGTATGTAGAGTTGTTCTATGATTGTCAAGGTTCAGTGTGTTGGACGCCGACGTATTACAATAGCCGCTAATGGATATATAGGGTTAGTCGGATGGATGATTTACTCTTCAAATATTACTTAATAGAGGCACTGGAACATATTGTTCCTATATAAAGGATGTTTCGAATAAGTGATACACTAAATTTACACTTTTCTTTTAATGTAACACCCTGTATGTGTTTATATATTCGTATTGGCATTCTAATTGCGAATATCACCATGTTTTGAAATTCTATTTCAAAAGGCACGGTTAATTAATTTTTAATAAGTTTTAGAGTAAATTTCTAACAATTTTCTTTCGAATAATAGTACTTAATTTGTTTATAAAAAAAAAATTGAAAAGAAAAAGAATTTTTGAATGCTAACCTATTACATTCGTTCTACAATTAAATTTGTTTTTCAGAATAAATTTGTTTTAAAAAATGCAAAAATAAGTAGTTTGATTTTAAATAAAAAATATTAAAAAAAATTAGATTAAAGAATTTACAACAGATATTTATCTACACTTTTCGCATGATTTAGATAAATGATTGTGAATTTCGTTGATTTCGATAATAATAATAATCGATCTAGTGGGCTTACAAACCGTAACGTTTTCCAACAATGTATCTAGATTAGGTATTTGAGGATCGTTGAATTGGACGACGAGGACTTATTGAATTTCTTCTGGGCTCACTTGAGATTGATATAAAGTACTCCAAAACTTCTTAGGGCCTGAGGGAAGTTATACCTGGATTTTACAAATATTTCCGCGACAGACGAGACAGAAAGTAAGGGGACAGAAGAGCACCCGAAAAAAATTGGTACTCTAAAGAGATACAAACCTCACATAATCTCCTTTGCAGTAAGTTTTGCCATCTCTGACGAAACACGTACACGTCTCGTCTAGAAATCGGTGGCACTCTTGGCATTTTAGACAGGCTGCGTGCCATTCCAGGTCCGGCGCAACCCTTAAAATATACTGGTCGTGGATTTGGCCCCCACATCCCACGCAGTGGCTCCCCCTCAGGTTCTTCTCTGAAACAAAAAGAAATACGTTAACTTGTATTATCTCTAGATTTAGTAGATATTAAGACACCTACAATTTAGTACACCTACAATGAAAAACTGGTACTACTGAAGTTGCTTGATGACTCTTAGCAAAAATTGATTTACTTAGAACTAAAAGTTATCAGCTCGCTTTAGAACCCCAAAGGTTTTAATGATTTAGAGGCACTTGGTTTAAGTTATAATCATTAACCAAACCATTAACGTATGTTATCTCTAGATTTAGCAGCTATTAAGACACCTACAATTTAGTACACCTACAATGAAAAAATGGTACTACTAAAGTTGCTTGATGATTCTTGGCAAAAATTGATTTACTTAGAACTAAAAGTTATCAGATCGCTTTAGAACCCCAAAGGTTTTAATGATTTAGAGGCACTTGCTTTAAGTTCTAATCATTGACCAAACCAAAGATCAAACATTTCCATCAGTTAATTACAGAACCAACTTGGATAACGAAGACTTAAAAACAAACTTAGCAAACAATAATTGATGTGATGGTCACTAATAATCCTGATTTAGTGTCTATTCTGGGAATTTTAGATGCGACTGAAATTTCTGATTACTTTACAAATTTTTTTCAGCTAAGTTGTATAGTATCTCTGAAAACAACCTGTTTTAGTTACATACAGAAATTAAAAAAAAAATTCATTTGATGTTTTTAAAACTGATTTTCATACAGTAACCTGAGATAATATTTCTTTATATCTACAGTATTGATCTCGAGAAGGTAATTTTACTTAATAGCTATATAATATTTGTTCGATAATCCTTCCCATAAAAACGTCGGAAATACCAAACCTCATGTACCATGGGCAATAGCTAATATTAAATATGTATATGCTGATATATAGATCATAAATGAGGATCACCAAAAATATCAATCATCTAAAAACTTAACAGACCTCACATACGAGATTTCAGGATAATTCCTGGCATAACATTATATATGGACACTTCAGATACTAAGCAAAAAAAAACTAAAACGCCGAGAACCGTCAGAGACGCACAATATCCGTCTCTAATATCGTGTCCATCTTGAATTCTCGAAAATAAATGGACTAGATAATAAATCGTCTGACAAATTACGTCTCTATGGCGGCACGCGTTATAATAACGACTCAAACTTAGCAATATTAAATATGGCAAACTTCACTCGTTCAGAATTGGTGTATAAGATATCTGAAGATCTATTCAACTAATTTTGTTAAAATCTACAACACATACTCTTTATAATATTATCTAAGAGGTAGGTAGCATAGGATGTTTTTATTGGGTGCCACGCTTATAAGTTATACATTTTTGAAACTCAACATTTCGATAAATTAGAGTTATCTTTTTCAAACAGCTGTCATTTGTAAAATTTCCTATGCTACTATGCTTCTCTTATAGCTATTACCTTTCTAAATAAGAAATTATGTTTTACTTTTCAGACGATGCCTGACAGAAAAAATAAGTCACCATCAGCAAGGATTTTCAAAAGATGGTCCTACTTGATGGCTCATATTTCCGTGAGTTTTTAATTTTTTTGATTCGTTATTATTTCAAATTATTCATAAAACTACTATGTATATGTGTAAAATAAAAATTATTTTATATATGTATCTAATAGCTGCGTCAAGAAAACCCCTTAAATGAATAGTTTCATCATGACTAGTGTAATGTTCATTTATGTTAAATGTTATCTATTGTGTTATTGAATCTAGTCCAGATTTAATACGATTTTTTTAGTACAAGGTTCTGTGTACTATACATTTCATCGCTATTTGCCAAATAAACAACTCTCTTATCTTGCTGATAAACGAAAGAGTCTACCTGAGCCTAGCCATAAAACAAGCCAAGGTTATGTTTTGAGATTTTGTATTTGGCAAGTAGCGATGAAATAAACTTTATGTTCTATCTATTCCATTATTATCTTATTTAATTCATTGGTTGAGACCTGTATCATTTTCCGAAAAACAAGATTGGAATACCTTATCCTATATTCAAAGAAGGAGATCTCTCTATCTGTACGGCCAGCGCCGGCCCTAGTCCTTGATCAGGGTAGAGCGAGATTGTCTTTCGGCGCCCTTTAGTCGACGCTTTCACTTCACGTAAGTTTTACTTAGGTTTTATGTTAAATAAATAATAACTCTCAAATTTTCAAAAATCAACTTCTATTGCAAATATCAACACTTATTTAATTTAAATTAAATTAAGTAGCTCTAATTAGTATACTCCTGCTTCTTTAACATTAAGAAAGCTTTTACTGCTTAGTATTTAGCTTTTTGGCGCCCCCTGCTATCTGGCGACCGCTCCTCTCGCTCTACCCCAGGGCCGGCACTGTGTACGGCTCTGATGAGTAGGTAAAACACCCGAAACGCGCGTGTTACTTCGCAATCGTAGCGCATAAAACTAAAACTGATTTCTGCGCATATGACGTCACGTTGCGTTTCCCCGTGAAACGAAGTCTACGCCACTGGTTTTCCAACGAACGGAGCCAGGATTAGCGGAATATTAAACTGGCATTCCTTCGTCTGGCGGAGCCCTAATCTTGAGCACATAAAACGGTATGCCCATATTTTTATCGCGCCGTCGTTTATATCAATCGTTCTCCTCTCGAAAGCCTATAAATCACTGATATTTAAATGCAAAAGCTTTTAGTTCGGTTATGATTATGGATTTATAGAGCGTGAACGTGGTGGGGTGCAGGCGAATACGTCGTACGTTATGCCTACACGTACGTCCTGTCAGTCAGCCTGGAAAAAAAAGCAACCTTAGCCGGTTATTTACGTCTGTACGCCATATGATTGATGCGTCTCTGTTCCGAAGGAATTTCACAGTGTTTAGAGTTCTGTAATGTAATGCATTTAGTTCGCTGACAGATTCAGTTACAGAAATAAACGGTCCCGTAAAGAGCCGGAGCTAATGGACGGGTAAATATTGATGGTAACACATGTTGCCGCCACTAATATTTACATCATCTCGATTAACGCCCCTAGTAAATTAAGCCGCGACGGTATAAACACGGCGACCGCAAAGTGGGATCAATTAAAATCGTCCCTGTGACGCCCCCGCTAATGAGCCGGCTGAAAGACCGCGTCTGCCCGCCGATTTGTAAGGGGCAATATTTTTATTACGGCGATGAAAGACGGCGCCGTTCGTCAGCAGTGTTAATCCATCGTCAGGTTAGTAGTAGTGGAATAGTACGAGAATCTGAATAATAACGATCCATGAGAACAATCTGCTGAAAATACACACAGGACGAGTCACAACCATCGAAATTTTACATTACGAGGGCGAGGTGAAAAGTTTCCGGCTTGAGCCAAAGGTAGCGCCAGCAGTATAATAGCTTTTAGGTTGATTGCTCTGTTAGTATATGTTTGACAGCCTATTGAATAAGACGCCTCGCTTGCTTACGTGAAAATGGAAAAATTGGAGAATTGGTGCGATCGAATACTTCTATTCGAAAGGATTAACACTACTTCAAATAAAACGAGAAATGGATTCAACACTGAAGGACTCTTCTCCGTCATACTCAACAGCCAAACAGTGAGTTTCTGAATTTAAGGAAAGTCGCACGAGTACTGATGATGAACCACGCTCAGGACGCCCCGGTGAAGTTATAATTGCCGAAATGATTGAGAAAATTCATAAAATCGTGGTAGAGGACCGCAGATTGAAAGTGAGTGAGATAGCTGAGATTACAGGGATATCAACTGAATGTATACGCAATATTTTAGATCAATATTTGTGCATGGAGAAGCTCAGTGTTAGATGGGTGCCACGATTGCTAACTATCGATCAAAAATTGCGCCGGAAGATTGTTTAGACCGAGAATTTGGCACTATACAAGCGAAATTCTAGCGAATTTTTGGGTCGACTTATAACTGTTGATGAAACTTGGGGCCACCATTACACTCCTGAAAGTAAACAACAGTCAAAACGGTGGATTGAACCAATCCCAAAGAACCATCAATGGTGAATACTACGCAGAGTTATTAAATCATTTGAGTGACAAAGTGAACGAAAAACGACCTCATTTGGTGAAGAAATAGATCTTGTTTCACCATGACAATGCACCTGCTTATTCGTCAGTCATTGCAATGGCTAGAATTTACGAATTGGTATTCGAATTGTTTCCGCGTCCAGCGTATTCACCAGATTCAGCCTCCGACGACTATCATCTGTTTCCTAACCTTGAGACATGGCTGGGGGGTAAAAGATTTTTGAGCAACGAGGAAGTCATTAATCTTGTAAATGCGTATTTTGAAGGACTCGACAAATCGTTCTATAAAAATGGTATCACTGCATTAGAGCACCGTTATGAAAAATGTATTAGACTTGATGAAGATTATGTTTAAAAGTAAAATAATAAAAAATAAAAAACAATTGTTTTTTATCAAGTTGGAAAATGTTCACCCTCCCTCGTATATGGTCATACTATAGCTGGTAAAACCACAATATTTTTAGGAGTCACACTTGACCAGAAGCTATATTGGACAACATAAATTCAAGAAATTACCAACAGATGTAAGAAATACCTTAATGTTATAAAATGTCTGACAGGCTTTCGAAAGGGAGTAAGTAGAGAGATACTACTTAGATTACACAACTCTACAAAAAAAACTAAACAAAAACAATAGTAAAGTGTTTTGCTGAAGTCTAATGAAGGGTTAAAATGTCATTGATTAGTTTCTATATAATGTGTAGCTACAATGGCGTGGACATAAGATTTTCAGGGCTAGTTTTAATTTTAGGCTGATTTAATCGCTATTTGGATTGGTATTTATTTATCTCGTCAGGAACGCAGTTTTATGTAAGATTGATTAAATTAATCTCAGATTAAAACAGCCAAACGAGGTCAAAACTACAAGCCTTTAACCAATTTTAAACATGCCAGCAATTTGAAACTGACAATCACAAGCTTATGTTTTAAAATGTGAAACGAAGTGTTTATACCTTTCACATAAAAAAATAACGCTGTAACAATAACTGAAGTGTGTACTTCCTTTTAATGCAGCTCTAAAGGTAAGTGCTATCAAAATAAGACATTAGATTAAAATTCCACTTTCCACAAAAACAAAAACGCCGCCACTAGTGAAAGAGAGATTAGTGTAAAACAATAGTCAACAACACACGGAATATCAATGTCAACTGCGCTAGCTGTATTGGCTTTGAACTTAACAATCCACTGACCCAACACAGTGACGCTCAATTGTGGGGAACATGATTTTTTTTTTCGAATTGCCTTATAATGTATGTTTTAGGTCTCTGGTGATGGGGTTACTACCCTGCTGAGGTTATGCCAGAAATGATCCTGAAACCCTGCATATACCTTAAATTCAGGGCCGTAGCGTACATGATGCGAGTGATGCGTCGCATCCCTTAAAAATTGGCAAATTAGTGTTATTTAAAAGTTCAATAGATTTATTCAATTATTACAATTTTTCAATTATTTTAAACCGACCGCAAACATACATTATTTACTTTAAACGTTACCATCAACTTTTTTATTTCAAATTGGCCGTGATAACGCCCGAAATTATTGGTGCAGCGTTAGTTGCTGCAGTGCTGAAATGCGATGGTCCACATTACATCCAAGCTACGCGGTAGATGGGCGAAAAGGTCAGTGATCTTACGCAGTCAACAGTGGAACCTCGAGTGGTTGTTGTCGTTATTTCCGGACTCAGTTATGCGATTATGTGAACGCATCTTGGCGACTGTCGCCATAAAATAAGGAAGATTTGGAAGCGCTATTTCAGGTAATTGTGGAAAATGAAAATGATGAATGGGATCGAGAAACCGTTATTTGTGCTAGAGGCCTTTTAACTTTATCGCGCGACTTCGCGCAATATTAGCAGTGTTTTCTGCAATATTCCCACATTTCGAGAGTCTGTTTAAAATTCTACAGACAAAAATATCAGATATTAGTTATTGCAATAAAAAGATCGCCGATTTCAAATCACATATTCAAAAAACGAGAAACGGGTCTAGTGACATTTGGGACCGTATGGACAGATTTGTGTTAGAAAATCAACCACCAGGTAAAAGAATGTGTTTGAATTCTCGAAGAAGATAAGAAAAGCACCTGCATGATTGTTTTATGAAATTTTGGACGTTATTACTTTGAACATTAGTGAACGGTTTAGTGAAACTTCTAAACTGAAATTCTTAAATCTAGATTCCACACAATTTACTTCATTCGTGAAACGCTTTCCCGACGAACTTTTTTCTTCTTTAGTAGATACATATGGAATATTCCTTGACGCAAATCGTTTAAAAAGTGCACTTTCAGCGATTTACAGTGATCCTGATATGAAAAAGAGCACTGTGTTTGAGCTTCACCAATATATTATATCCCTTCAATTATCTTCTGTTCTCCCGGAGTCATCAAAATTGTGTCGTTTAATTTAATAAAGACTTATCTGCGAAATTCTCAAAAGCAAGAAAGACTGTCAGCTTTAGCATTAATAAATATTGAAAGTGCCTTGTTAGAGAATATGAGATCGTCTCCAACATTTGAAGAAACAGTAATTGACGTTTTCGCTGGACAAACAAAAATCGAAGAATTGATCTTCATTTTAAAAATTAGGATATATACCTAGGCATAATCATTTTAGGTGAGTGTATTTTTTATTTTTACCATTTTCATATGGCGTATCATACATCTGACTATACCTCTTTCCCTTATAAAATTTGTATCACATTCCTAGATTATTTTCTCACGCTACGCCCCTGCTTAAATTTAACAAGATTATTGTCATTTATATAGGACAAAGACAGAGACATTTATACGAGAAAATGGGAACATCCGTACGTTCGCTTTTGCGCAATCTGCAGTATCAGCTTCAAAATATTTTTTCTGTTCGTAATTTTATCGTGAACGTGTAACGTATTGTGACGCTACTGATAGTAGCCGCAGGTGGCCACCTCCAACTGTGACTAGAAGCGCACCAAACAGTCTTCTGGAGAAAAATATCCACCTGTTATGCCGCTAAAATAATATAAATGCCTTACACAATGTGTAGAATAGTTCCGTTGACATGAAAAAAAAACATTTAATCCTGCTATTCATTACGAACTATAAATAGTGTCGTTTTATGAATATTTTATGGGGTTATTTGACCATTATCCATTAATTAATATACCCATAAATCGAGGTCTCTCAATAGAGAAACCGTTACGAAACTACGGTAAGCACCGATTGGGCACATATTAAAAAATAAATTTTAATTATCGGACAGTCGAAAAGAATATTAAATTAATATATCATTGCGGCTTTCTCACTACGCATATTAAGATGAGAGTAATTTAATTATTTTAATAGTGTAATTAATATTTTTGGGATATAGAGAGTAATAATTTAGTTTTATTCTTCTAACCGATTATTTAAAATTGGATTTGCTTAAGTGGCGCGGTGAAAATCTATTCAGTTTAATGTTTCAATCAGAATAGAATCCATCAGGTTATGTTTGATCTAATTTGAATGAAATATAGCAAAAGTATTTAAATTGTTTTCGTAGAAACACAAATTGTCATAAAATGTTATTTTAGAGGAATTCGTTTCGATTCTAGAATCTCTCGAAACAAATGAACAGTGATATTAAAAACAGAAAGTTGACATCTAAGTGACTTCCTTTTACATATTTTCTTCCGGAAACCAAATATAGGGTATCTCAGTTGGAACTATAGGATTTGAATTGGGCGCCATTTGTGTCAAATGGCAAAGACAGGGCGTCAATAGTTCAATACAACGTCAACATGCCTGAGTGTTTACTGTGATAGCATGACTAGCTTCAAGTCCAAAGAAGTCTCTTTACTCTGATAGCATTGCTACCTTCAAGTCCAAAGAAGTTTGGTCCAATTACTCCACCACTCCAAAATGTGTACCAATCCGTGCATCACTGTGGATACATTTCTTTTTCGTGAGGAGCATGTGGATTTTCAGCACCTCAAACTCGACAATATTGTTAGCTAACGCATCCGAAAAGATGAAAATGTGCTTCATCGCTGAACAACATTTTGTTGCAAAAATCAGCATTACCTTTCCTTTCTAATACTCGTTCATAATTGACAAATGTACGACATTGTAAATGGTATGTATCTTTTAACTGTTGTGTCAACTGAATTTTGTATACCGACAGGTGCAGATCTTTCTTTAAAATGCGATTCGTGGTGGCTTTTGACAGATTAAATTACTGTGCACGACGTCAAATTAATGCGTTTGAATACTCCCGTACACTTTCTCTCACTGAAGCAATATTTTAATCTGACCGACCACGACAAGGACGTATTGGTGGTGTCTTATCAATAACATACCTCGTCTTTTAAATCTCTTGATTAAGTTGCGCACTGTTAACTCTGTAGGCGCTTTATTTTGTCCTAATTTTGTACGAATGTTTCTCAATGCAACTGTAAATGATCGCTCACTTTCATAAAACAGTTGTACACAAACTATTCGTTGCTCAACTGTTAATCGCGGCATGTTGACGTCACATGGTTTGTAGATGACAATCGTTGATGCTCTATTTTTGATAGAACACAAATGACGCGCAATTCAAATCCTATAGTTCTAACTGAAACACCCTATAGAAGCAGTCCCAGCGAAGAACCTTGTGAAACTCCTGTCTCAATTGATTTCATGTGTGATATAAATATCGAGGACTTTGTATTAATCCTAGTAAATTGATATCTACCAGAGAGATAGAAATACCAATAAAGGATGTTTTCACAAATGCCATAATGGTGTAATTTGGCTCTCAAGCAACTAATATCTAAATAATCAAATGCTTTACTCGTATCTACTCGAGTTAAACATTTCAAATAATGTAAATGTAAACCATGCCCAGTGAAAACATGAAACAAAATTTTACTGTGAATAATATATTGCTTTTTATATTTTTATAAGAAATAGAAATGCTTAAACTGTGATCTTATTTTGTTGAATTTTCTATATCAAATGGATGCTTATTCTTGGTAGTGCTTGTCAAGAATAGGAAAAAGTCTGAGATTCTAATGTATGCGTATATATATTCATATTCAATATATATGCATCGATATTCACTCTACAAAGGTCTCAATGCGACTGAGTAAAAAGCAGGCTATTTATTGCACACCTCGTAGGCGGTCCGATATCGCTTTTAAGACTCGTTCCTATTATTGACAAGCTGTACACGCAAATGTTCATATATAATATTTACTTACAGTACACCGTGCACTGGAAGCAAAACCAAAACATTCTGTAATCATGGAAATTGGCCAGAACGATGAAAACATCGAGTTTCACTTACATTAAGAAATATTTGTGTATAAAGTCTTACAGTACAGGCATTGCAAAAAAATAATATTAACATCGCTTGTCAACCTGATAAATGCAGTTTCCACTCTCATGAGTTGCTCAATGGTCTTTCTAAGCCGGTTCACGATTGCCACGCTTTAAAACGGGACCAAAACGTTTAAGAACAGATCCGGAAAACTTCATCGCCACCACTTAACCTCGCCACAATTTGATTTACTACCTGAAATTAATGCCGAATTTTTTATGTTGGCGTATTTCCCACAAACTTAATAACACGTCTCGTTTTCGGGTATAATTGGGAAATACCTAATAAATCTCTTAAATGAAAACGAAGATAACTGGACTAGAAAACATAATATACAACATAAATATAGTTGAATATGCTAATAAAAAGGTAATTAAGAAGATTTATTTATTTTTTAATAGTTGGTGCGTTAATTAAAAATTTACAGTTTTGTAATTACTGCTGGAGATTATTATTTCTAGTTCTAATGTCTTTTTTCACAGTGGCGTGTTGATGGATGTAAATAGTTATTGGTTTTGCAGGATCGTGCAATATCATTAGTTATTGCGTATTTGGAAAATAAATCGAACATGCGTAATTAAATATAATTTGAACAAAGTATTTTCGATAAAGGATTAATTATGTTATGGGTGTTACAATAAGAGAGCAAGATTTAAATTGCGCGTCATTTCGGCTATTACATAATCGCAATAGGAAACAACTACTCCTCGAGCTAAAGCCCCGCCAGGCATTGAATTATACCCAGAAGTGATCCTCGACCCCTTTGCTATTCGGGAACTACTTTGATAACCGCTTGGCTGTTTGGTGGTTCCTTTCTCGATTTCCGACTTATATGTTACTGACAGAGATCGTATCGATAAAGATGTATACCCCATAGAGTTCATTCGGCATTTGTCCTGAATCGGCGTACCGTGTACGGCACTGATGAGAACTAATAAGTTCGAAACAGCTGTATGTCGTTCGGTTCCGATCCGGGACAAATGTCGAATCCTAACTGTGGCGGGTTTTATTTTTTGAAACCTTATCTGATCGTGCAGAAACACGAGAAAGGGGTCGAGGATCGCTTCTGGGTATAATTCAATGCCTGACGGGGCTTTAGCCCGATGAGTAGTTGTTTCCTAGAGCGATTAAGTAATAGCTTTACTATTTGGGAACTACTTTGATAACCGCTTGGCGGTTTGGTGGTTCCTTTCTCGATTTCCGACTTATATGTTACTGACATAAATCAAGAAATATTTCAATGCTCTGCTACAGAAAACCATGTATACTGTCATCACTATAATGTCATGTCACTATACTGATGCGGCAGATTAAAAGGAATAAATTGTTTCAGAATAACTTCAGAAAACATGCTGTGTTAACTATCAGATAAATCCAAAAGAAGTATTTAGAACACAATCGTTTCAGCCTAGATTACAAATTTATCCTACCTATTGATAAAATAATTTCGATGAATCTCATTAATTTTCCATCAGCATGTCAAAGTACATAACTATTACATTAGGAATTTTCAAAACCATAGAGGGACGGATGGATGGACGGTGATCTAAAATATTCTTTTATATATCTAATTTTTTTTATCTTAAAAATGCACCATTTCCACATATGGCATAATGAAAAGATAGTATTGTTTGTGTTAATTTAAACATACAATATTCTTCATAATAGTTTAAAAAACGAAAACAGGACACTAATTTTCTACGAACATCGAAAGATTAGACATTTCTTGATGCGGGTTTCACCAACCAAGTTGTCATTTTCGGGAGATGAATTAAAATTGAATGAACCGATTAGTTTTAATCATCTCTCGATGATGCTAACTTGGTTGGCGGAACGCGCGTCGAGAAACTTGTAGGCTCTCGATATTCGTAGAAAACTGGGCTCCTGGTTCCAACCCCTTTCCTAGATAATAGTTTAAGTAAAAAACAATATAAAAAGAGGATAATTAAGTATAGAGACTTTCGAAAATCGAAGTTGCCCCTTTAAAAACGTTATTAAAGGGATAATTGTCACTCCAAGAGGATCGGAAGTATATATTTATGCTCAAATAATGTTATTTTAGAGTTAAAAATTCAAGTGTTTCATGGTTTTACTTCATCAAAATATTATATAAATATTATGCAGAATTATATTATGCAGAAAATTAATGTATATATTCGGTACTTACGGACCATACATATACATTTGTAATGTTACATGTTAATTTATATATATAAAAAATAAATCTAAATTTCAAATATATTATTTGAATATAATGTAGCATTATAATAATATGGCATTAAATCGCTTCATTTTATGAGATATTTATACATCGAGAGAAAGATTTGTTTACATATCAAGTAGCTAACTTATTAGCAACTATTAATTAACAAAATGTATTAATACAATCAATAAGGGTAAACAGATTCATGTTAGAAAAGGGTATATTAAAAATCAAATAGAGACAAATACAACAATAGATAAATATATTAAATATTTATAAATAAAGAAATGATAAAAAAAACTTTGCTGAAGACTGTAGATCACTAGTTGTTATTTAGTGTATATTGTATATATTAGTGTATATTGTATTTCGTGTAGCGTAAATTCAAAGTTTACAAATAATTGTTACCTATTTAGTGTATATTTAAACAAATGTATGTTACACCTTCAAAACTGTTTTCTCTGTATACGTCTAATAAATATATGATTAAGAGTTAATTAACAATCCGTAATCGATAAGTGACGATACATTTTTTCATCTATATTCAATCGTGAAGGAAATATTAAGGATTTTATATTACACATGTTTAGTTAATCGCTTGTTAGATATATTTAAATGTACTTTCCGCGGCCTCAGAAATCGTATGTATCTCACCTTGACTTTGAAGAATATTTTAGATTATAGAGGATTATAGTTTAATGACTTTTCTACAGTGGGTTCCAGAATGAGTGAAAGCTTTGATCACAAAAGCAAAGATAAAAATTGGATTTTTTACTAATAGATTTAATACACTATAGCAGTAAGAACAATTATTGAGAAACTATATATTTATTTACAGTGCCTTGTGTTTTTCTGCAATATATATTTTTAGTAACACTAATTTCATAGAAAAGGAAAAATTATTATAATTACATTTGATATCAGTTCTTTATCCAATATTTGAGTACTAACTCGTGATAATGAATGTAAATATTTGTTTTAGTTTTAACATCTACGTTTATTTATAAAATTTCGATATATGTATATTTTTAATTAATATATTTTTTATGTGTTTTTGCAAATTTTCCATGAAATGTCCTGACATACAAAAAAAGGCAAATATTCGTCATATTGTAGTGGAAATTTACACTCAATCTATTTTTCTATTACTGTGCATCACTGCAATTTCAAAGGATTCCTTAATTACTATTTTTGATGTCACACTAATATATTATTTCGTAATATAGTAAGCCAATTGCGTAATCTATTTTGTTCTTAAATTTTAATTTAACATCTATTATAAATATAATTTTTGTCTTATTTAATATGAAGAGTTAAATTAAATTATTCTAAATTAAACAAAAAAATTAGTGAAATTTTTAATTTTTGGCTGATCAGGAATGTAATCGTGTGAAACATACTTCTCTTGTTAAATGTATACAAATGATGTCTTTGGCGTAACCAAATATATAGATTTATGCCAGGTTTACATATATATGACACAGATATTGTAAATAATCGATACCGATTTGATAAATGTTTTGATGAAAAACTTATAGATACGGATATAATACCAAATTATTGATTATTGTATTTGGGAGTAGTTCCTGACTGGCGACATATTATTTCCATATTTATTGAACACGTTTTGTTTTAATACAAAAACCTAATCTAATTGTAAATTTCATTATGTTAATGTTTAAATTTCATTATGTTATGAGTTGTGGGAAAGATCCATCTAATATGTTAAATATTGATTAATTGGAATTCCCATACATAATATAATCGTATACAGGATGTAATATAAAGTATGGTTACAGCTTGAAATTCGTTAAATAAAAATAGGATCGTTATTTGTTAGTATAGTTTATAATCTAATACAAATTGTTATAGTGGTCGTTTTTTTTTAATCCATTTGGAAATAGATATGTATGTTTAAAGAAATAAGTAGATTGAGAATTTGTTCGATTTTTTTATGAGACAGTATACAATGAAAATTTAAGGCTCTTAATTGCAGCACATTAGTTCCTGCCGTCTGGCAATAATAGCTAAAATAATGCCGTCGGCATGTAGCCAGGAGAATAGCTGTTTTGGTTTAATTTGTTTTGTCTTTATTGTATAAGGCATTTTTCAGATGGTGTAGAGTATAATAATAATATCCTCACTTGAGTAGTTTATCGGATTGAAAGCTATTAAATGAAACAAATGATGTACGTATAGATAAATACGATTTTACTAAGTGAAGAATATTACTATTGAATTCATATAATTAATAAATTTTGCAATTAATATATTATTATTCACTTTGTCAAACGTGGTGAGAAGAAATCCTTCGAAAAATCAGTACATATATACCACATTCATTTGACTTTTATTATCTAT
Organism: Rosalia funebris; assembly: GCA_037954035.1. Lineage (NCBI taxonomy): Eukaryota > Metazoa > Arthropoda > Insecta > Coleoptera > Cerambycidae > Rosalia > Rosalia funebris. The sequence continues at coordinate 12,241,901 of JAZFAV010000034.1, read as the reverse complement.
GTGATTTTTTTAAATGTAAAATTTCTAACTGTTATATACCATAGAAGATTTTAAAAAGGATGTTCTATGATTGGGAAGTTGGTGAACCCTAATGTTAGGTGTACTATCGTCAGAATCCATGGTTATGACTTGGTTTTTCATGCCGTACGAGAGAAACGTTTGGTATTCCTGCCGAAGAATTCTCCGAGGTTATCAAACAGTATAATTTGATATCTGGTTTACATTTTTTTACAAGAGACTTAACGCATCTTCCTTCAAAAATAAATCTTCAATTTCGTAAACACCCAGTACCAGGGTATGTAAATATGAAACCTGAATTTGCTCATAGATGGCCTAGCTGCTAATGCAGTTACCGCCATACCGCCTCATTGGCACCATTTTATTACTTTGACATCTCATAATGGTTTTTATCTCACAACAATACAAGTTTCACATAACAACATCGTTTTTAATAGCGTTGAACATGTCGAATTTTGTGCCTGGAAACTACGATTTGGGGACAGCATTGATTTTCTGTTACCATTTGAAGAAAACTGCTACAAAATCGCATCGAATGCTTGTCGAAGCCTACGGTGAGCATGCTCTTGATGAATCACAGTGCTTTGAGTGGCTTAAAGATTTCAAATGTAGCAATTTTGAGTGAGAAACGAAGAACGTGGAAGACCACCGAAAAAGTTTGGAGATAGCGAATTGCAAGCATTGTTGGATGAGAATGACGCTCAAACGCAACAGGAACTCTCGGATCAATTAAATGTGACACGAGAAGCCGTATCCATACGTTTGAATGCCATGGGAGAGATCCAGAAGATGGGAAAATGTGTTCCACAGGAACTGAATGAAAGGCAGCAGAAAAACCGAAAAACCATTTGCGAAATGCTGCTCGCCAGGTACAAAAGAACGTCACTTCTTCATTGAATTGTGACTGGCGATAAAAAGCTGATTTATTTCGAGAATCCTAAGCGTAAAAGATCATAGGTAACTCCAGGTGAACCATCGACATCGACTGCAAGGCCAAGTGGCTATTGACGGAAGACAATGCTCTGTGTTTGGTGATCAGAAGGGTGTGATCTATTATGATACGCTAAAACCTGGCCAAACCGTTAACACTAAATGCTACCGACAACAAATGATCGATTTGAATAAAGCTTTGCGTGACAAACGACCAGAAATAATATCAAAAAAGGCAACTGAGTGATTTTGCTTCATGATAATGCGCCATCACACACAGCAGAACCGGTCAAGGAAACGATTGAGGCGTTTAGTTGGGAAATACTTTCGCATGCAGCTCACTCACCAGACTTGGCTCCGTCCGATTACTACTTATTTGCATCGATGGAACACACACTTGCTGAGCAGGGCTTCACTTTTTACGAAAATGTGCGAATATGGCTCGATGACTGCTTTGCCTCAAAATAGCAAGAATTTTTTTGGCATGGAATCTACAAATTGTCAGAGAGATGGAAAAAAATTATACCTAGCAATGGGCAATACTTTTTTTTTATCATTTTCATACAATAAACGTGTATTTTGTATATAAAAAAATCCTGTTTCATATTTATATATCTGGTATATGGTAGCGACGTGTATACATAAGAATATCCTGCATGAGGCCACGGCTATGAATCAATATCCAGTGATACACGACAGAAATTGAAAAAGCGACATTAATAAAATGTCTCTGGTCGCGTTGCCGGATCCTAGTCACCGTCTGAATCATGACTGCCATAGGAAATTTTTTTTATAATATCTCATCGAGGTCCAGGCGAGGCTAGAAATGTAGCGCCGGACACTAATTAAATTCAACGAACACACTCTGGTCCTGAAGATGCAATAAAATTATAACGTTGCGAGTTTATGGGTAATGTTCAAAGATACGCCGACAGAGGTTCTTATGGGACTGAATGACTCTTTTTTATTGGAACCGTGCGATAATTAGTCGTTTTCCTATAAGATAAATCTGTACAAAAAAAGATGTTCGACGGACTTACCCGGATAAAGTAACCGTTAATTTTAATAGTTTTGATTTTTACACGATCGGGCGGCCGGCAGTGGCGTATGCTGATATAATCATAACAAACAAGGTGTAGAGTAAAATTAAATACTATTATAAATTAAATACTATAGGTATATAGAACACCATCATAGATAAAATAAGAAAAGTATATCAAAAAACGTAGTTCTTCCTCACTACTAAAGTTTAATGTAATATTATTATGACATTAACACATGGATATGTCTTGGTACAGTTTCTGTTAATACGAAGGCACTGGAGTAAAGCCGGTTGTAGACATTGCGAGTTTTCCTCGCGAGGCAGTTTCGCCAATCAAATCTCGCATGGTCTAGACCAGGGGTTCCCAAACTTTTTCAGTTCGCGGCGCACTTACAGGTTTAATATTTTGTCTCGGCGCCCCGTAGTCGTTAGTACTCGAAAGAAGGTACAAGGATACTAGGTAGATAGGCACAAAAATTAAAACATCCGCGATATGAAGCTGAGTTTTTATATTTTCATTGACACGCAAGAAAAATTTTCAATTTAAGAAAAATAGGATATAAAATACAATGACAACTTAATCAATGTGACCTGTGAGATTGGTGATCTCCATACATTTTTTCAAAGCGCGGGATAAGTTTTGATATCGCTACTCCCATTTCTTGCTCCACATTGATTTTTGGCCGATATTTGCTTTTTATTACAGCTACAGCTGAAAATCCGGCCTCACATAAATAAGATGTTGCAAAGAGAATGAGAATTCTTAATGCTTTTGAACTTAAAGTTGGGTATTCATTTTGGACCGATATCCAAAACTCCACCAAATCGGAACACATGAATCTTGTAGGCTGCTGTCGCAAGAGAGTTCAAAAAGACTCTCTTCTTAAGAGAATGCACGTAATAAGACATTTTCACGTGAAAGCCATCGTGAACTACAGTGATATAGCAGTGTGTTCAGCTCCCATATCTAGGCATAGTTTTTTGAAGAATCTGGCTTTTAGCTGTCTAGTTTTTATGTAATTTACTACGTCAATGACATGCTCTAATACTTGGTCCAATTCAGAGCTCATTGACTTCGACGCAAGCGCTTCCCTATGGATGATGCAATGGGTCCATATAAAACGCGGTGCTTTTTTACGAATAACCGCTTGTATTCCTCCATACCTGCCAGACATTGATTGAGCATCATCAGTACATACACCGATACACTTTTCCCAATCTAAATCATTTTCTGTTATGAACTTGTCAAGAATTTCAAACAAATCTTGAGCCTTTGCGCTTTCCGACAACAAAAAAAAAAGGTTTTCAACGATAATATTGTCATCCACAACCCGTACGTAACAAATAAGATGTGCGTCCTTATTAATATCAGTAGCCTCATCAAGTTGTACGCCGAATTCCTTGCCTTTCATATTTTCTATTAGTTGTTGATTGAGATCGTCAGCTATGTCATGGATCCTTCGACTAATAGTGTTGTTAGTACGTATTACAATTGTATATATATATATATATATATATATATATATATATATATATATATATATATATATATATATATAATAGTATAATTTCTAAGGTATCTTACTAATAGTAAGGTACCTTAGAAATTAGTTTTCTAAGAATCTAAGCCGATTCTCCCACCATAATATTCACCATGTCGAGAGCAGCCGGTAGAATAACCTCTTCTGCGATAGTGTGAGGTTTTTTACATTTCGCTACCCTGTATGCTACCTTGAATGATGCTACCAGTGCGTGGCTAGGTACTGAGGCTTGTTGAGTGAACACGTTTTTTTGTTTTTGAAAATTTTCCAACTTCCTATTAAAAAAATTATGTGACTTTTCAACCATAGCAGGGTGAATGGTCTCAAGATGTCGCTTCAGCTTACTTGGGAGCATACTTTCTGACGACAGAATCTTCAAATAGAGCACACACTGTGGTCTTTCTTCATTGTTTATTTCTATTGAAGTAAAGCCAAAGTCCAAATAGCTATCATCATATTTGCGATATTTCCGCTTTTTTGCTTCTCCGCCACTTGTAGAAGCTTGATCACTATCACTTGAACTACCGACTTGCTTATTTAATAAAAATATGTCCATTTTGACGAAAGCACAAACAAAGTGACATAACCAAAACAAAGCAATTGACGTAATGCAACGTTTCTAGCTAGTTGGATGGCGGGAGACACAAAACGCGGGAGGAAGGGGTATCGATGATTGCCGAGCGTAAGTACCTATCGGCGAGTGAGCGACGCATGCAGCGCGCGCGATTTGAATTGTTTATTTTGTAGCCGCGAATACCTAAATTTCGTTTCCCAGGCAATGGTAAACAAAAGTGTCTCACGGCGCCCCTCTATACTCTCTACGGCGCACACTTTGGGAACCCCTGGTCTAGACTATTTCCTCGCCCCGAGTCTCCCCTCCATTTGACTCACTTGGCTGCCTCACTCTCATCCGCTCACTAGTTGGTAAACAGCTCGCATCAAAGACGTTTTACGGTCGAATCTCGTGGTATGTAGACTAAAAATGAACCAGGCTGAGGCAATCATATTGCATCAAGACAACTGGCCGCTCACCCTTGATTCACATAGATTCGCAAATAATATTTTGGATCGCCTCCCGCTTGACTCGCGAGGGATACTCGCTATTGAGATTCGCGAGGAAGAACTCGCAATGTCTACAGCCGGCTTTTTATATGTGCATACTGATTAGAGAGATATTGATGTCATCTGCAAATAAGCAAATAAGAGGTTTTTATATTCCATAACTTAAGTAAAATCGTTAATAAACAACAAAAATAAGAGCGATCCAAGACTGGACCCTTGAGGGATTCCTGAAGCAGCGGTACGTTTATTTGATTTAATATCGTTGTAAACAATTACAGCTCGTCAAGAATAAGAAAAAGTCTCAAAACTGCGATATCGTACCGCCCATGAGGTGCGCAGTAAATAGCCTGATCTTTACTCATGAGTATGCATTGAGACCTTTGCAGAGTAATGTATGTGTAATGTGAATGTACACAGAGTTCGAGCGGGTCACGCGTAAGGTGCATCAATTTCCTCTGAATGTGCCTCAGTCTTTCTTCTACGCATTGATAGATACTCTCATACTTTTTCCTATTATTGATGAGCTGTAAGTGAGGCTTGTTATATATTCGTGATGAGAGAAACGCCAATTCCTAAACAATGATGACACAGATCTTAGAGAAATCTGTGTATATTACATCTATTTGTTCCAGTGACTCTATTGTTCGAGAAATTCTCTATTGTTCTGATTGGATAGAGGCAAGTTAGATATCAATGATCTATTTTTCATAAAGCCTTGTTTCTCGGGAGATAGCGAAGTTTTAAGTAATGGATATATACTAGGCACACAAATTAGGGATGTAAGCAAAATCCTAAATTTTTAGGTGACCTTCAAAGGGCTGTAACTTGGAGAAAACTAGTCGCAGAGCAATGTTAAGAGCAAATTGAAGCTCCATGTTTCTAGTTTTAAGATCTTGAGTTCAAAATTTTTTACCATTTTTTGAGTAAGCATAAGAAAACTATCGGAAGAAATGCCAAATTTTTGCTTGCCGTTCAAAAGGTCCACGGACTTCAATAAATTTTTTTTAGTGATTTCATCATAAAGTTTTTTTTAGATGATTTTATCCTCTTTAATTTGAGCGGCTAAAAGTCTTGTACGATGAGTTTTCGTTGGGTTATCGTCGTTCAAAGCAAAAAGTCAGTTTTGACTTAAAAAATTGTAAAAGTAAATGGTAAAAAACTAACTTAACCTTGTACGAAAAATCGTACAAAACTTTTAGACCGTTCAAATTAAATAGGATAAAATTATCTAAAAACGCTTTATGATGAAATTACCGAATGATGATGATGAGTTATTGAAGTCCGTGGGCCTTTTGAAAGGCAACGTTTTACGGTGGTTTTCTTATGATTACTCAAAAACAGCTGATGGTAAAAAAATTTGAACTCAAAATCTGAAAACTAAAAACCTGAAGCTTCAATTTGCTTTTTTTTTAATTGCTCTGCGACTGTTTTTCTCTACGTTAGATCCTTTTCAAAATAACCTAAACATTTAGGATTTTCTGGAAACCTTACAGTATTAGATAGGTTAAATAAAATTAGTAGGGTACTAGTGAAGAAATCAGAACAGATTAGGAAGATTGGAATAAGGCTACGATCCACTTTCATCTTGTTTTTAATTGTTTAATAGACGTTTAGATATTTTTCTCTGTTAAAGAATTGATACTGATACATGGCATATCATAACTAGGAATTTGAGGAAGTGTGGCGGAAGCAATTGTATTTAGTATATAAGCGCTATTAAAATAATGCGAAAAACCTGTTACCGTTTTCAGCAGTGGCGTACAGAATGTTATTATTAAGATATTTATACAGTATTTTACCTGATTCGTGTTACAGCATTTTTATTAATGATAAGATTATGAATGAAAGACCGTCTAGTCTAGTACAGCCATACTCCCGAGCCTCGGACCCACAACAGCGGTCATGTGAAATGATTCTAGTATATATAATATCCGACACCTGTGAACCTCGATAGCTCATCCCTAGACACTTTCAGATGGGAACCCAGAGGTCACGGATTCAACTCCTCCATGAGTCCGACTTTGTTTAACACCTCTCTGGCGGCATCCTCTGATCTCAATATGACGCGTGCCGACAAATTTTCCCACGGTCATCAGAATATTCCCACACTCAAGAGACCCTATATTTACTACTAGAAATGACTAGAATTAGTTATAACATTTTCCTGTATTGGGTACTATGTTGGACAACTTTGTTCTGAATATTTAGATCGAGATAGGTACAAATCAATTACTGAATATAGCTTATCATATGGACTTCACAAGCTTCATTCATCTTTTTAAAATGATAGAGAAAAGACCAATCAATGTCAAGCAAAGCTTACAAGTCAGAAAGTCTATAAGATCCGTCAACCTCTATAGTGCTCATCAAGAATAGGAAAAATGTGAGATTCAGGTACCTATGCGTAGAAGAAAGAGTGAGGAGCATTCGAAGGGACAAGGATGCATTTTACGCGCGGCCAGATCGAACTCTGTGTACGTATGTATATATTCATTGATATTCACTCTGCAAAGGTCTCAATGCGACAGGGTAAAGACTGAGCTATTTACTTGTACCCCGTGGGCGATATATCGTAGTTTTGAGACTTGTTCCTATGCTTGATGAGTTGTACGTTAATAGACACGACGTCACTGGTTATTGTACTGACTATGTAGGGCACAAAACTCTTCTATTTCAACGGTCTACGACCCAAAATTTGTTACGCTATAAAAATACTTTTTCAAAGATTTTCATGACGAGAAAGGTGTTAGTGTTTGCGGAATATTTTTTATTCCAACAGTTTAGTAAAATAGCTGAGGAATTTATAAAAAAGAATATACTGGTTCCGTATAAAAATGTGCAACTTTACTTGATCAAACAGCAAACAAGGTTTTAAAATAAAGTGATAATAAGTCCAAATTAGTCATTTAAATTTATATAGTATACGCTGAATTGTATAAGAACAGAACTATTATAGGAGTATTGTTTAAGATTATTACATGTATTTTTGTATTATATTTTGTCATCTGCAATGAAGAGATCCATCGTGAGATCCAACCTGAAGATATCTATGGTTGAAGATGAGATCAAGAGGTTTACAGGCAAACATCAGAAAATACTAGAAAACCACGAAAAAGTCGAAACGATATTGCTACTGACTAAAGAGACTAAAGAGACTAAAACTATTCGAATTAGTGTAATGAAGGAGCCTAGAAATGCATTTCTAAATGCATTTCTATCACACGAACAAATATTTTAGTGTTATGTGGAGTGTATCACTGGAACAGCCAAGTTGCGTTAGTAATTTTTTTTAGATAGATTTAATCTAGTTACAATGCTCTAGGCCTACGGGGAGTTTTTCTAAAAAATATATATATTTTATCCATCCCGTAAAAAAATTGCCGCGTACGCCAGCGGCTTACCAGCTTCATAACGGAGCCGTTCAAGATTCCTTTCACTTCTTGAAAAATTATCCACTTTCGCTGCGGGGCATTGTAAATTATCTGAATGCTTCGACAACTCAATACCATTTGCATAATTTTCTGATTTTTAAATAAATAGTGTAATTATGCCAGATTGCAGTTCTATATAATTTATTCAAAATGTGCAGTTTTATTTAATCGGGAATGATATTAATTCGGATTGTTTTAGATCAGAGATATTCTAATGGCGCAAACGCAATTAATACGAGCCGGATCTTGAAAAAAGTACAGTTGCTCGTTCGCCCACCAGCGACTTTGTTATTAATGTCCTCTTGTATTATTACGATTAAAAAATATGCAATGAAAAATGTGTCGCAAAAAGCTTAGTTACTAACAACTGAAATCGAGTATTTGAGTTATTTTTAAAAGGGCCTAACAAGAGACACAATAAAATCCTCTAATACACTTTCGTGCTGTTGAAACTTCCCCTTGCCCTCTTGATGAGCTTTATTAAGGGGTTACACCACTAAATTTTTCAAAAAATTAATTTTTTTTATTAGCTTCAGAAACTCGTTAAACCTTTTAGAATGTGGAGCAGAAAATTTTCTTGTTAAAAAAATGTTTTCTCTTGAAATTTCGCGCTGTTTCCTAGCGCATCGGATTGCTCCGAAACGACACCAGCGCCAAATAAATACCTGCTGGGAAGGTACGGTCTAGGTACAACCTAATGTTCTATTTTATAATTTTTAACTTCTCTAATACACAACAGATATCGTTAAAAGATGTTTATGTTTAGTCAGAAGCATTCACAAATAAAAGTATGGCCGTGCATGGCCTCGGAGGAAAAGGTAACTTAACTGCCAAATTAATTGATCAATTAACAATTTATTATGGCTTGGTAATACGTTGGAATCCGAACTGCTTGGAAACTATAAAAAATGAAATCTGGGCGACCTTATTTCATAAGTAATCAACCGACGAAAATCTGGAGCACGAGATGTGGCCAGACCCTTGGTCGACTGGAAGAAGATGCAAGCAGCGGATTCTTTGGATACCTTCCATCATAAGCCACCGCTTCATAAGGAAGTTTTTAAAGCTATCAAACCGATTTATGAGGATCTGACCCGGGACGAGTTGCTAAACCGTTGCTTGGGAAATTGCATGCAAAATAGCAATGGAAGTTTCAATGCTACTGTTTGAAAATTGGCTCCAAAATGTTATTCAAGTGGCAAAAAAGTCTTGAATATAACGATTGACCTTGCTGTGTGCACTTTTAATGATGATCAGATTAATACTCTTCGAATTATGAATGCTTTGGAGATGCATATTGGCGTCCAATCATACAATTTTTGTCTAGAAGCCGATGCTAAGCGGATCAAGCACGCCGAGATGTCTTTGACAGATGCACGCACGATTTGAAAGAGGCACGCTCTAACATAAAATGTTCGAGGAAAGACAATGAGGAAGAATATTTAAATATAGAAAGGCAGCTTTATGGATCTGGGATAGCAGATTAATGGTAAACATTTTTAAACAGTCGGATCTTTAATTTTTTCATGTCTATAACATATGTATCTCAAAACTTTAAACACTTTTTTCGCGAGACATGATTTTTCAAAACGGCACGTAACACAACCCCAACAATTTTCATTTTTTTCATGCGAATTCTTAATAATATCTTTAAAATAACATTTTGAAGTGAAATTAGTACGGAATTTTGGATAAGTTCATTTAAACATTATTAAAAATGATTGCCCTTTTTTTTGTCGAAAATTTAACATTTTTTATTTAGACACCCGCTAATCACACAAAACTCAATACTTTTGTGTGATTATTAATATTTCACTAGCTATGAACATGTGGATTAAGTGATTTTATTTTTCAGATTCAAATTTGCACCACTTAAATATTGCCTGTATGCCAGGGAAATGTATCAAATGTCAAATGTATATGTCATGATAGTAAGTAAGTACATATGTATATATTCTGGGACATTTAAGTCCTATTTCGTCCTATAGCAAATTGTATTAAGTGAAACACTTATTAAGGCTAATTACAAATTATACAGGGTTAATGAAAGTATTAGAGAACTATTAATTTAGTCTCAATGCAATTTAATGTATCTACCGAACAGATATTTGATTTTTTTTTACTGATATTACCCAGTTTTTCCAAAGTCGCTTTCAATGTCGCTCGTATAACGGAAACCATGTTTGCCTGCTAAGAGTTTTAGGGAATTCCTTTAGTAATAGCAATGAGAGAAAGTGCGCGTACTTAGCCCACTTTCTCTTTAAGAACTTGTACTTTAGTACACATTTTTTCACCAGAGTGCGAATTTTTAAGTAAATAGACTTACGTTGAAGAAAATATTACTTGGAGTTGAGAATTGGCGGTGAAATAAAATTGACAGGTTGACAGAAGTTGGAAGAATTTCACAGGCGTTATTTGTCACTTAATTAGATAAAAAAAAACTGAAATAACTATTGTTTTTGCCATGGTGTTGTAGGTCGAAACAAAAAGTCGCAAAGTGACTCACATAAATGGTATGCTTCTGTTAATATACTCGTAGAATATTCAAGTGTATAATACCTAGAACTAATGAAGAATTTATTAGTATTAATATGTTAATATGTATGAAATTTCACTATATTCTTTCATGATTTATCTCGTGTTACCCTTTTGTGACAGCTTGAATTTTTAATTCAAATTTGCCTTAAATAATTTGCATTTATAGGAATTAATACATGAAAATTAATGTATCGGCAGCTTTCCTAACATAAACGATAAAGACATAATTAAGTTAGAATTAATTTAGAACGAATTACTTAGTGAGGGGTAGCCACAGATATTCTACGAAAGAGGTTTTCCAAAATTTAGTTAGAAAACAGATATAAATTGGGTAAAACCAATCAGAAGAACTGTTCACACAAAATTCTCCAAAAGTTAACATGTCTTCCAAATAAAATCCAATTTGGCACATGTATGTTAATGTGTACTTATGGTAAATATGCCAGTCATATATATTAAAACAATATATACTTGGCCATTACCATGACCACTTACACAAATGCCGAAATGGCTAATGGTTTATGTTGATGGTCTTCTGGAAATTCTATCAAATTGTGAGGCTAGGCAAATTTATGATGAAAGATTTCCTAATCATGACTCCGAATCCGAAAACCTCCAGAAATGTTTTTCAGCGACTTTCAGAGTCAGATGAAATCTGATCTGCTATGATTTAAAAAAGCCTCAAGTGCGGGATGACGGTACCTCAAGCGGACGGTTAGAACAGCCAAATTGGAAGAAGCCATGTTAATAGAAGCACCAGAAAACTTACAAATTTTAACATAAGCAATAAATTAGTATGGTGAATCCTAAATAATCAGCAATTTTATTATACCTCTACCACATCTTTTTCAGCACTTTTCTGTGAATGAACAGCTGGATTTTTTTATTGAGCTACACTTTTACTAGGATCTTTTACTGGTGATTTCTACCTACAGTTTCTTAAAACGTTTTGATACCTGAAGTGCTTGAAGATGTTCCTCTTGCATTCGCCTGGTTGCCTAGATCGCCAGACTTAAGTCCTTTAGATTTCTATCTAATTTCTATCTATTTCTTTAGATCTATTTGGGGGCACCTCAGAACATTAGTTTACAACGTTTCTATTGTAACTGAAGAGCAACTACGACAACGAATTATAGCTAGCTGTGATAGAATAGGAGCCACCCCAAACATTTCTCAGTGCGTTCGAGGTTCAATGCGAAGATGATGTGAAGTATGAATTTTGTCTGAAGGTGGCCATTTTGAATAATTTTTTTAAGCGTAGCATAATATCTCATTAATTGTTTCATGTTGTTATTCGCGACCTACGAAGGTAATATTAGGCTAATCAAAAAACTATATCTGTTAAAAAAATCAGATTTGTCGCAAAACGAGAAAAGATACGAGAAAAGGTCAAGGCAATAGAGCCTATGAAGATATGTCAATGGCTCCGCCACTGGTGATTTCCGAAAGCTGATTTTTTTATTTTATACCTACCAACATATTGAGTTATTTGGGGGTTTGCTCTACTCCCTTATTTATTATTATTTCGAATCTTTTATGGGTATAGTACATTGGATAGAGACTTCACATTCGGTACACCAAGACGGGGACACCTCGTCGATGAGGTACCTACACCTAGGCGGTTCGTGAACCGAATTACGTCAACCTTCAAAAAAGCCAACCGGTCATACACGTAGACCATTGCAGTAACGCAATGTTGCCGTGTAATAAATTCGTCTGTCGAGGTATCCTACGACAATAAATACGCTCCGGTGGTTGGTGTTTATGGCGGTTAGGGTCCTCGGCATCAGCAGGACTAGACGGGCGATAAGTAAGGCGCCGGCCACCATAGGAATGCCGACCGGCCTTACCGCTCGCCGGATTACCACCTTGAGAGGCGCAGTCATGATAATCCGACACCTTATATCACCGGCTTATAAATACTGAGTTAGATTTATTTTCTGGGAGTTTTTTCGGTAGAATTCGAACGGCAATAGACAGATCCAGGCGTCGGAAGATTAGGGAAACAATAACATAGAGTTGAATTGTGAGGGAATAGGATATACAGGGTGTTTACTGTCTATTTCAAGGTAGGTTTATTTCTTGGTTGCTTAGATATGACAGAAGACAATATTTTCATCTTACACAAAACCAGGTGAGAAATAGGTAGAGGTATATTGAACAGCTGATTAATAACAAGAAAAAAACAATACAAATAAATAAGGAAGAAACTGAATGGAATTAGCCGTTACTTTGTGATAGTTGATCATAACGATACAGTAAAATACTCACTTAATAACTTTGTTACTTTTCAAAGCGATTCAAAAGAATCTTCTGAGTCGTTTTGCAAATGATACAGTAAATTGTCGAAACTATAGTAGCGTTAAGTTACTGTATTATTACGAAAGAAACATATAGTATCATAACCAAATTGTTTAAAGTAGGTTTTTTATAAACTTTTCCTACAATATTAAACATAAAAGATTAACAAAATACAAAAACGTAAAAGCGACACTAATTGATAAAAGCGAATAATGCATTATGAGAAAGATAATTGCAGATCAAAGGGAGCTGCATAATGATTGCCAACTTAAAAAAAATCAAAAGGTATAAGAGGTCATTCCATTGACCGGACGCCTCAAAGCATACCGGGTATGTCTTAAAGACGCCTGTCAAAAAGACGAGGCTTGTTAAATATTTCGATTGAATATTCCTATATTTACATCATGATATATTAGCACTTATCGTTAGATTAAGATTAACAATTGTAAAAATGACAAAAGTTACAATAAAATATTTTAAAGTAAGGTATATTGAACTGAGTTCATAGAAGTCCTTCAACAAAACATTTTTTATAGGTTGCTAAGCTTGCTAAGTTTAATCGAACAGTTTGGAGTCGTAGGTACTTCTTGTTTACTCTCCCCTAGAAAATAGCTCTATAGAAAATAGAAATTCTCACGTGAAATACTTAATGATACCTAAAAACTCTACGTAATTTACAAGAGAACATAACAGTTAAATGACCAAAGAAAACTATAATATGAAAATCGTGCCTACTACCGAATATACAAGGTGTGCCAAAAGTATGTACGGATTGAATTTAATAAGTTCAATATAATATTTTTTTCAAAAAATTACAAAAGGTATATTTCATGGAGATTTATTTGTGAAAAATAACGGTTGCTGACCGCTTTCTTCTTCTTCACACAGTCTCGCTCTAACCACTACATTTTACTAACATCAAAGATTCTTATTGCTATTACCCAAATTTCGTTTCTAATATTGCCTTTCAGTTCCAGGCGGGTCCTCGGTTTATACTTGTATATTCTTTTCGTTAGATAGCCCCAGAGAAAGAAATCGGGTGCCTTTAAGTCGGACGATCTTGAAGACCCATTTAGGTCGCAAGTTCTTAAAAGGGCAATACTGTGCCTAGCAGTGGGGCATGTGGTACCGTTCTCGTTCTGCTAAAACCATAAATTCTCGGGATTTTGTAAAGTTGGAAATAAAAATTATCTAACCATTATTTGGCGTTGCCAAATAATGGTTAGACAATACAATAATTGACCATTATTACGTTGCCTTAATTATTCATAAAAAAATATGGCCCGGTTAATCTAGTTCAAGTCATTCCACACCAAATAGTTACACGAATTGGATATAACTCTTTGTCTTGAATTATTCGAGGATCCTGAGTGGCTTAGAATCGCATATTGTGTTTATTAACATCTCCATTCATATAAAAGTGTGCCTCGTCACTCACAATTAATTTATAAATAAAGTTGGATTTTCTACAGTTGGATTTTTGGTTGAAGAGCTAAAGTTATACCGTAGACGCTGTTGCTTATCACAAAGCTTAATTTCACGAACTAGATAGTTGCATTTTGTGAGGGAAAAAGTGCAAATAAAGTTTCAATACACGTCTCAGGTTAGTCCTGGTCAATTCCGGTTCGCGGAAGGGATCGTCATTCACATTCTCCCTAACTCGCTCGATATTCTCCAGATTTCTAGCTGAACGTGGTCTACTTGTTTTAGAGCGATCTCTCACACTTCCCGTTTCTCCAAACTCAGCGACAACATCGCATTTTTTTAGTGGGCACATCTCTGATATTAAAATATGCACGGTATTGACGCTGGCGTAAAATTATGGATTTCTGAATTAGAAAACAAAATTGGACAATGTTTATGCGTTGGGAAACTGATAGGTGCTCCATTATGAATTTCCCAAGTTTTTTTTACAATTCAGGAACAAAATGGAAACAATTAAAAATAATAAAAAAGTAGAAACAATTATTCTATTTCCTATGCATCAAGAATAGGAAAAAGTGTGAGATTCTCTAGGTATGCGCAGAAGAGCGAGGCAGCATACGGAAAGAAAAGGATGCACTTTACACGCGGCCAGATTGAACTCTGTCTACATTCACATTCAATATATATTTATCGATATTCACTCTGCAAAGGTCTCAATTCGACTGAGTAAAGACCAGGCTATTTACTGCGCACCTCGTGGGAGGTCCAGTTTTGAGGCTTGTTCCTATTCTTGTTGAGTTGTAAAATGGGTTACCTATTTTTGGTCCACCCATTATATAATAACTATATATACCTCTTTCATATATTATTTGAAAAATTTTTTAACGCTCTTTTGAAATATATGTTTTGATATCATCAAACAATAATCAACTTCTAAACCAAACTCACATGCTTTTCGGAAAATTGTGCGTAATTTAAACCTCATTTTTTGTATCTTAAAAATTGCCTGAAATATATATATATATATATATATATATATATATATATATATATATATATATATATATATATATATATATATATATATATATATATATATATATATATATATATATGTAGGAAGGCATTAAATTGAGACACCCTATATATTAGATGTTATCGAGATTCAATTTAAACTTCTCAACATACCCCAGAGAACAAATAACATAGGGCCAACTATAATATAGCTTTTCCTCTCGGGAAAGGCTTTCCAATCATTTGCTGGAATATGGTCAGGGTTAAATTGAAACAGGATTTTACAATGATCGAAAACTGCAGAGTGGTTTTCACAACGAAACCAAGATAATACGATTGATCAGTTGGGTTGGTCACCACACACAACCGATATTTATCCCATAGAGAATGGTGCATATATAAGCCACAAGCTTCGTAGAAAAATCGTACCGCAACAAAACAGCAAATGAAACATGTACGTCAAATATGAGTATCTAGTATTACGAACATCCTGTGAATTTAGTGGGGAAAAATGCCTCGAAGGCTGCTATTTAATTTTTGATAGGTTGGTGACGGCCATTTTTCATTTTTGAATAGTATTGAAATTCTATAGGTTGCTATAGCTCTAGAAATTCTATAGTTCATAGTATTCTATAGGTTGCTTTCTTGTTCGCCAGAAAGAAACAATCTCACTGATTGTGTGTTGTAAAATTGAACGTATATAAACTTATAAATTTAATTCCAGTTGTCTATTCCTTTTATCGAGAAAGGAAACCATTCTATTATGTTGTAAATAAATAAATCTTTTCTCGTACAATGAACGATGTCGCAAAATATCATTTAAAAGCGTAAATCCTAATAAAACACGTGTATTAGTATAATAAATTTTAATTTCAATATATTGTAAATTTTATTTCGCAAAATTGTTCATTCAATTAAAATAGTCATTTATTACAAATTCGGAATTGTCCACGGATATGGAAAAACTTCAGGATGATATCATGTCTGAAAACATATTAATAGTTTATGACATGACAGTGGAATTCTGTCGCTATCTATGTACTATCTAATGTACAAATCAAAAAGGTATTAATGTACAGTGTACATAAACACGAAGTATACAAATATTATCGATTCATGCGAAAAAAACTTTCTATTTTTCCGCTACTTCGACAGGACCGTAATAACTGAGTAAACTGGGAATTTGTATTAATTTCAATATCCATTCATTCACTGCTCACTGTCATAACCACTTTCGCCGGTCAGTATGAACTTAGCAGAACAACTT
The DNA here is from genome assembly GCA_037954035.1 of Rosalia funebris. Classification (NCBI taxonomy): domain Eukaryota; kingdom Metazoa; phylum Arthropoda; class Insecta; order Coleoptera; family Cerambycidae; genus Rosalia; species Rosalia funebris. The sequence continues at coordinate 12,225,332 of JAZFAV010000034.1, read as the reverse complement.
TGAAGAATGGAAAAATGCACAGGCTTATTATTTGCCGTTAATTAGCCGTTAATTAATCGTGATAGTGAAAATTTAACAGTTTTTGATTTTTTTAAAAATTTGAGTGTTCTGCACTATTTGATATTTTGCAGTATTTCCGATAACGCAACAGCTAATAGCGAGCACGCTTCATCAAAACTATTTTAAAGTGTGTAAGTACGTCACTGGTATTCATTCATGTTTTTATATTAACAGGTCGCAAGTAATATGTAGGAAACAAATTAAAATGTACTTAAGAAGAAACTGCTAAACATTTATATAATTTTCATATTAATTGAATGATGTGAATTATATGAATTGATTTTCATATGAATTCACGCTCTTTGCAAGGCTGTTGGAAAGGTAACATAACCGAACGATGGAACGATACATATAAAGAATTAAAATAAGTCGCAGTAACGGAATAAATGTGCTCGAACAAAAATATGTACCATCGAAGTAGAAAGTAATGAGACACTTTCGATACATTTCCCTGTAATACTATATATATATATATATATATATATATATATATATATATATATATATATATATATATATATATATATATATATATATATATATATATATATATATATTGTAATATTCGTAGATGACCACGAGTTAATTTAAAATTAATTACGCTTTTTGTTTCAAAATGGTCGTGCCATCTATTGATCAAGAGCATAATTAACTCTAAAATTAATATATTATTATCCTATAATTCAGGAAAACTTATTATTACTTAGAGTCTCATTACATCATTTCTGAATGATACCTATATTACTTATTATAAGTACATATTATAATAAATATAAGGCTGATTATTTTTAGTGATCTTTGCTATTTTTCAGCGATAGATCTTTATTATTTTTTCTTCATTCGTGCGGAGTTGTCACATGGAAGAACAACTATGTTGAATATCGCCACTCCTGATAATTATATTTGTTATATATCATTTATTTAAACTATATAAAGACGTATTATTATTATAATTATTCATATTATTATTTATACTGGGTAATGTTGCTTATTTTTAACCCAAAAATACGTTTTTTTGCCTAATATATTGGTGGTTATAAATTTTTACACCGCTTCGTTTCCTTTAAATCACCATCAATGTTTCTATTCGTTATTATAGGGTCTTTCAATAGGGATTGTCGAAATTTGTTAGGTTATAGCGGCCATGTTGTTAAAGCAACATCTGTCAAATTTATTGTGAACTGTTCAGTAGTGCAAATCATCATGGAAGGTTATAGATTTCAAAGTGTGAGAGTCATCAAATTTTATTTTCAAATTCAGTAGATACGTAAAAAGATACGTAATACGCGGAATATCGTTCGAATATCGAATTTCTCGAACAGAGCGTTCGAGAAATATTCCGCGCATTACGTATCTTTATCCTCGCCACAACTGTCCCGCCGAGTCGACTATTCGACGTTTGGTGGCAAAATTCGAGTCAACCGGTTTGATAAATAATCAACACCCGTACGTCTCCGAAACTGAAGGTCTGCTGAAAACATCGCTGCTGTGCATGAGAGTGCACGGGAAAACCCGAGGCACCCAATTTCCCATCATTCACAAGTACTTCGCCTTTCTGCGACTTCAACTTGGTGAATTTTGCGTCGGTACTTGGATCTGCACCCGTATAAAATCCAACGGACCCGGGAACTTAAGGTAAATGACCATAGATCGTGTATTCACTGATCGGGCTCTGGAGCAGCTGGAAGTTGATCCCAAATTTCGCCAAAAAAATCATCTTTAGAGACGAGGCCTATTTGTGGATGAATGGATATGTGAACAAGCAAAATCGCCAGATTTGGGACGAAAACAATCCACATGAAATACACAAGCACCAAGTGCATCCCGAGAAAGTCACTCTTTGGTACGGAAGGTCTGTGGAATCATCGGTCAGTATTTTCTCCAAAATGAAACTGCCATTGCCATAACTGCCAACGGCGAGCACAGCAGATCGATGATAGGCAACTTATTGTGTCCTAAACTGGATGATATGGATACCGACGACATGTGGTTCCAACAGGACAGGGCTACGTACCACACAGAGCATACCACTATGGACATTCTGCATGAGCGATTTGAGGACATGGTTATCTCGCGCAGAGGTGACGTGAACTGGCCATCAAGATCGTGCGATTTAACGCCTTTAGACTTCTTCCTTTGGGGCTATCTTAAATCGCAGGTCAATGCGAATAAACCGGAAACAATTGATGCCCTCAACGTCAACATAACGAATGCCATCCAGCAAATTCAGCCAGATTTATGCGACAACGTCATCGAAATTGGACCTACCGAATACGTGCCACCAAGCAAAGCCGCGGCGAACATTTGAACGACGTTATATTCCATAATTATAGCCATAAAATTAAAAATCAAGCGCCCGTATTGAAAGATCCTTTATAACAATTTGAGTTCTTCTTAAAAATGCGAATAAAGTAAAATTGATTTTAATGATACAAAAAGGTTAACATTGAAGTGTTAAAATATGACTAATACAATTTTTGAAATTGGGGTAATAGACTATTGAAATTTAAAATACGTTTTTATCTGTATTTCGATATATACATGCTTGAGCTTGAGTGTTTTTGAGATTCGTCTCGTATGGAAATTGCGGATAAGACTAATAATATGTAATTATAAATTAATTTCGAGGTTTTGTTTTATGCTTGGTTACAGATATATCTGTAATAAATCTGCAATCAAGCTCCAATAAACTGCAATGGCAACATATATTTCGCTGTTTCTGTCAACGTATGAATAAGTATCACGTTTCGGAATAAAAATTGATAATGAATCAATTATCATTGATTCATAAAAATTGATAATGAATCAATTTATGACAAGTCATAAATCTACACTACGTCCGCAATTGTCCTATTTTTTTAATGTCGACATCCAATAACATATGTAACTTGCATTTGCTTTTAAAATAACAAACTCGTGACTTGAAAATCTCGAGTAATTTTTCATATCGCAAGGTGTGCCGTAGATATGTTCGTCAAACAAGTAACCTATTGTAAAATGAACTTGTTAGATAAAAATAATTCTATTTAAAAAGTTCTGGGTGGAATCAAAAGTGCATGTTTAGGCAGGTAACTTTTGTCTGTGTCAAAGTCACATAGATTTATGTACATATATAAGTATCAATTATACTTCAGCCTGCATTATTTATTAACAGATTGCATTATGTCATTCAGAAGTGCAAGAGATTTTAAAAACGAGACTTATTGTAAACGTATTTTAAAATAAAGAGAATGTCATTGTGTATTAATTATTATAAGTGTTTGATATTCATTATGTGTATACTTAAAACGGATGGCTTGGGTCAAAACGTAACAACAATGCGTTTAGATCTATATTTGTATTTGTAGTACCTCGAAAGTATCTAGGAATTTTAAAATAATTTTAAGGTCAAGTAAAATATCTTGGATTATTGTCAATCCTTCAGACTATCCCAAATGTATATGATAAATGATAAGGTTTTAGAAATACTAATAAATGACCCTTTACATAGATTTATGTAAGGTATTTTCGAATCGCGACATTCGTAGTGTTAGTATTGAAACAGTTTTTAGTAAATACCGAGTGATTCATGGCGAGTTGTACAATTCTGGCTATAGAGTTTTATTGGGTGAATTAAGAATGGCTAATAAAAAAAAAATACACATCAACTTTTTTCTTTATATACAGGGTGATTTCATAATCGAGACCAAAACTCTCCATGTGTTATTTTCTAAATGTTTCCATGATATTCTTTAAGTATAATATAGGAATTTAATCGTATTTGATGTGTAGTACACTGTATGTTTAGTCAGAACCATTTACAAACAAAAGCATGGCCTCGGAGGAAAATGTAAATTAACTGCCAAATTAATTGATCAATTAATAATTTATTATGGCTTAGCAATATGTCGGAAATCGAACTCCTTGGATAATATAAAACATGAAATCTGAGCGATCTTATTTCATAAGTTATCAACCGACGAAAGTCCGCAGCACGAGAAGTGTTCAGAGTCTTAGTGTGACTGGAAAAAGGCACAAGTAGCGGATTCCTTGGACACCTTTCAAAACTTTAAACGCGTTTTTCTCGAAATATAATTTTTCAAAACGACACGAAGCATAATTCCAACAGTTTTCATTATTTTCATGCGAATATTTTAGAATATCTTATAACCATTTGAAGTGAAGTACTTATGGATTTTCGATAAGTTAATTTAAATATTATTTATTAACAAATGATTGCCCATTTTTGTCGAAAATTTAACTTTCTTTATATAAATACTCGCTAATCACACAACAATCAATATTTTTGTGTGATTATCAATATTTCACTTGCTATAAACATGTGGATTATGTGATTATTTTCTCCAGATACAAATTTGCACTGGTTACACTACATGCAGCAGAGCATCTTAAATTCGACGTGTCTCGCGAGAATGACTCGTGTCGCCACTTTTGAATATTTTTTGATAATAATTTTTTGTATTATACTTAAATACATGCCTAATAACTTCTTTATATATTATTATCTTATTACCTTTTCTTTCACCAAAAAAAATTGTCAAAAAAGCCCTTTTTTTAGCTTCTAACAGTAGTGTTATCCCTTACGTTATTTAGAAATGCAAGAGATTTTGAAAAAGAGACTTATTTTAAACGTATTTTAAAATAAAGAGAGTGTCATTGTTTATTAATTATTATAAGCTTTTCATACTTATTATATGTATACTTAATTAAAAGGGATAGCTTGGGTAACTACGTAAAAATGTGTCTAGATCTATATTTGAGGTATATGGAAACTCTCTATGAATTACGTATAGGAAGCACATAATCAAGTAAAGTTTAAAATAGTGTTGTGAAAAGTAAATTTATTCCATTAATTTATTTTGTTTTATTTGAAATATTTTATTTTTGCTTCTATTACGAGAATTGATGTCGATTCCAGTTTTCTAATCAGAATTTGAAGACCTCTAAAAGGATGTAGTACATTAGGGGGAGTTTTCAAGTGGGGGTGGCTGGGGGTAACGGAGTGAAACCCAAACTGCAATGCGCGCCGGTTTTAAACATCTCATTCGATATCTATATTTACGTGTTTTTTATCATTTTGAGATCATTTTCCTTGCGATTTGCGAAGTAATGTGGGTGAGTAGTTTTGAAACAAAATCACTATGTGATAAAACTTAGGAACTCCAGTTTCGTGTGAGGATCTATTGATTTCTTCAACGTACTTAAGTATACATTATTGTCTTTAGTGTCTGCATTACAACTTCTGACACATTAATATATTTGAGAGGATTTTAATAGAAAATATGCTATTTATAAGTAAATTAACAATAAGTTGAAACAAAAAGAATTTCGTAACTTTTTAAGTATCTTACTTTTGAAGTATCTAGATATTTTTTTAAATATACAAATTACTATATACTTATTTAGATTCACTAATAATAATATATATTATAACACAGGCCTACAAAGAAAACAATTTTTTTGGTGCTTAGGATTTTAGAAACGATTTTGGCTATATTTGTGGTGTTGAATCTAAACATGAAATTAGTTTTCTTCTATCAGCTCTACTTTTTTTAGATACATCCACTTATGCATTAATGTTTTTTTCAATTCAATGCATTCAAGTATGGGTGTTCTAAAATTATTATACAAGGATTGGCTCCTATATGTTTTCCCTATTGTAAGTCTGGCGTTGAGTTGTCACGAAATTAGAGGACTCCTCTGGAAAAAATGAGTCTTCCTGAATATGTTCCAGATGATTGGCGCCTGTTTATTGACAGCTCAAAGCGAAATTTGAAATGTGTCCTTCTACACAACGACAACAAATACGGTTAAATATCAATTGTTCACTCAACGAAACTGAAAGAAGTATATGACACCATAGTTTTGGTCTTGGAGAAGACCGTTGGAGAAGTATCGTGAATATCAATGGGTGACTTGTGTGGACTTAAAAATGGTAAACTTTCTCCTTGGACAGCAAAGTGGACCAAATATCCATGCTTCTTGTGCCTCTAGGATAGCAGAGACAAAACACACCACTGGGGGTTAGAGGAGAGTGGCCTAAGAGAGAAAACATGAACGTTGGGGAACTTGTCATTAACGACCGCTTAGTTGGACGAGAGAAGATCATCTTTCTTCCACTGCATATTAAGCTGGGTCTAATGAAACAATTTGTAATGGCACTATGGAGGACCGTTGCCAAGGAAGATGGGATACGCACATGATGGCAGATTACTGCTGGTGTTTAAAAAGGGACCGTTTCAAAATACATTCAAGAATGTCGAGGAAAAGAAGCTTCCGAACTATTAGTGGCTAGTTGGTTTCATCGATGACTTTCTCCTCTATCTTTGTAATATATAAAACATTTTTTAGTTTAGTTTTTTTATTTGATCCAGAAGTTTTACTTAAAATAGTGTAATGTATATATCACTAAAATGTTATATCTTAGAAATTTGAGCTCCTAGGCAAAAGTTAATGCCATATTTGAATTCAGGGCACCGAATTCGTATGAAGTCAGCTCCAAATACCCCGGCACCAAAAAAACTGTTGGCTTGTGAAATTATTACTTCGTCTCAAAATAAATAACGGGCATATCTTTCATAAACTTAGGTGTCTAAAATTTATCAAAACACTTTTTACCCAGCTCTAATGTCTAACCATTAAAAAAACATGTTTTATAAGTTTATAATTAAATACCAAATGAATGTGCATTTAAGCCAATCAAGAGTAGAAAGAGCCTAGTTTCGTTCTCTTGCGTCATATGCTAATATAACAATAATTCGACAACAATAATCGAACGGATAAAAAATAGAAATACCTGAGATCCTTTTACATCTTCACTATTCCTCAATTCTTTAATGTTACATCGGAGTTATTTATGAAGACGGTAATTTAGTATAAACTAAACAACTGTTTGTTAGTAGCTCCGAACAAGGCAGCGATACTTTTTAAGTGTGGAAATATTTAAATAGCTAATAATGAAGGATATAAAAATGACAAATTTTCTCATAAATGTGTGTTTTTATAATTAGATAATATTATCGGACTTTCTAATGTTCTTTATTTGGCTCACACGCATTTTTTTTATCGTAGTCGCGATATTTCGTTAAGTAATTCGGCTATTTTTAGAATAATTGTTTTGAGATGTGCTGGTATACCTTTTTCATAATTTCACTTTAAAATGTAACACATAAGTTCTAAATATTTAGTCCCGTTAAATGTCCCAAAAGATAAATAACATAAAGAATAATATAAAGAATACAATAGCAAGATATGTGGTGACAATAATATTGTCATCTCCATGGATGTATATGGAACATAATTGGTGTTAATTTGGAAAAACAAACGCGTGGAAAGGTTACTTCTTACAATATTAATTGTATACAATATGTAATATGTACATTTATTGTAAAGAACTGGCAAATTTTATTATAAAAGGTGGTCCAACCATAATGCACGATGTTAATTGTGAGTCACACCTTAACGTCAAGTTTCTTGCCCAACTTAATTTGATATTTCTTTGTTTCAGTGTTTGACAAATTCAACCATGGAGAGGTACACAATTGAGCAGCGCGTTAAGATTGTTGAAGCCTTTTACGAAAATGGGCGTTCAAATCAAAATGCATTTCGTGCACTTCGTAACTTTTTTGGTCAGCATAATCGACCAAATGTGTCCACAATCGGGAGAATTGTGCGCAAATTTCAGCAAACCGGGTCTGTAGGAAATGTGAAAACACCTGTGCATGCTCGCCCAGTTCGTTTTGCGGAAAACATTGCTGTTGTTCGCGATAGTGTAGCAGAAGCAGTTACCGTGAATGGTGTTCGCTATCGCGAAATGATAACGGACTTCTTGTGGCCAGAAATTGAGGATATGGACCTGGACGATATGTGGTTCCAACAGGATGGTGCCACTTGCCACACAGCCAACGAAACAATGGCACTTTTGCGCGAGAAATTCAATGGCCGTGTTATCTCACGTCGTGGCGATGTTAATTGGCCGCCACGATCATGTGATTTGACACCGTTGGACTTCTTTCTTTGGGGATATTTAAAAGAAAAAGTGTACGTTAATAAGCCAAGAACAATTCAAGAGCTAAAGGATAAGATAATTCGGCACATTAACGACATTGAACCTCAATTATGTCTCAAAGTCATTGAAAATATGGACCATCGGATAGAGGTATCCCTATATAATTGTCATAGATCCTTCTATCATAATACAAAAATTTAAGATAATTCTCTGAAAACTTTTTGTTTTATTTACAATTAACATCGTGCGTTTTGGTTGGACCACCTGATATTTATGGGACTTGTTCTTATAAATTTCTTATAAATTAATAAATAAGATAAATAAACAAAAATTCGAGTTTCCACCCTTCCAGTACATGTTCATTGTTTGGAAATATGTTGTTAGGAAAAAATAATACCCTTTTGTGAACTGAAAAATATATGATGCTAAAACATTTTCTTTGTTAATACCGAATAGTCACTGATAGTATGGTCTTGGTTCGATTCCAATCGCCGGCACTGACAATGCCTGTGGGGATGTTTGTTCGCGTTTTTTTCAATGTGTATCCCCCACCCAGGCAGCTTCGGCTTTGGATTTAAGGGACTGTTTAATTTATGTGGCGTGTTTATTGTTTAATCAAGTAAACATGAATATAAATAATGACGTACGCCTATTGTAAATATTTCAGGTATGTATTAAAAATGTGTTCTCTTTATACAGGGTGAGCCACGGTGGATGGAGTATTAAAAGTATATGGAGAACAAATCTACCGATTGCTTTGAAATTTTGGTTACCAAAATAGTCCAGTATGATCTATGCAACTAAAATATTAACGAACCAAACTTTATAAAATTCCTCTGAATTCGTAGAAACTTTCTGTTGTTCACCTGCGGCAAATTCGGATATTTCTCATTAAATATTCTACAAGTTCTGTTGATAATCTAATTGCACTGTCCATGAATAATAAACAAATCCATTAAAACTGTGTTTGTATAATTATTTTCTGCCATATTTGTGCTACATCTATTCAAATTAAGTGCAAATATTAATAATGTCAAATTTATTTAGAAAAATAGCATGTCTGTTGTCATTACAAAATGATAAAATAAAAATTTCATAGCCCACCCGTTATGACAGCATACCAAAAGATATAATATTCTTGGAAGGGTTACGGAAAAGTGCCTATAAATCGAAAACGGTGCGCATTAAGTATAGGGGACATTAACATTCTTAAATAGGTAAATGTATCACCTTTCCGAATTAGTAATAATATACTGGGCATTCCATTAATTATGATATTGGAAACATTTGATTAATGAAGAAGATGCCTCCAGGCCTTTCCTAGCCACAACTGAAAAATTATCTTTTAATTGCTGCGTAGATAGGAGAAAATACGATTTACTGAAAGTAAAATTTTTGACAATAAATTCAGAAAAGAATTATTATCTCGATAACAGGTTGAGATAGATATAGGGATAATTAACAAAAGTTATTTAAAAAGAGACGACAATCCGAAAAATGCAAAAATATGCAGGGTATTCTATTTAAAATAACGAAGATGTTGCCGGTTTTACGTATAAGTGGCCAGACCGCACTTTCTAAAATATTCTAGTTGCATAGACCATACTCGACTATTTTGGTAACCAAATTTCAAAGCAATCGGTAGATCCGTTCTACATATACCTTTAATACTCCATCCACCGTGGCTCACCCTGTATAATGAGTTTATATCTTTGATAATTCTTACTGTTATCCATAATCCCTATAAAAACTCCTATATATTTGCACACGACGTACAGTGAGAGTAGAAATACAGGATACGTTGAAATAAAACGTTATTTCTTTTTCTAAACATACCCTAGGTGAATAGGTTGACTTTATTTATTAATAAATCATTTTTTAATAATGTAATATTGGTAGTTTGATTCGTTTTAAAATGGAAATATTATGAGAACTGCCCATCTGGATGCCTATACTGTATTACATATAAGCAAATACGTATAAGTTATATTATTTTACATAACATGTACTGTCATAATGAACAGAAGGTGGTTCAACACGATGGCAATGGTCAACTGAATTCCTTGCACCGACATCGATTCAAATCTACGCGACGATCTGAAGTTTACGTGGCGGTACCTTGGCTGCAGCAGAGCTACCCGAGTGTAATATCTCCAATGCAGCACTCGTTGTGGGTACTCATTTAATTATGAACAATGTGTATATAATTGCTGGTTGATCGCATTTGTAACCTCTCCTACATATAAATCTTTAATATGGTTTTTATACTACGAAAAAAAAAATTTCCATATTCGAAAGTCAAACACATCGAGATCCTGAATAAATCTTATCGTTTCTTTGGAATTATGTGTATTGTAACATATTTTGTGCCTGGTATACGCTGTGTCCAAAATAATAATTGCCTAGCATGTAGCCCATGTTAATCTTTCGGAAAAACGTAAAAGTCGGCGTAATTTATGAGACAATGACGCCTACAAATCCTTGATATGATTTTTCATTTTTTGAAAAAAACTTGGTTATTGGATTTTTTATTATATATTTTTTTCTGGCGTTTATATTAAAGTTAGAGCGAAGGTCGTAGCAACTTTTAACAAACTTAAAGTGTACGTCATAATTTTTTAATTTGACGCGGTTTTTTCCTCGAGCAATCATCATCAACATATTAGTTTAAATACGGTCCTGATTTTGTGGCACCAAATTTTATAAATGCTTTAATTTCAAATAAACAATGCACCACACATTATGCATTACTTTTGGACCATCATACAAACAAAATGTGAGGATGTTATATTTCTCATAATTTTGTAAATATATAGTTTCACACAAACTTGGGAATTTTTAAAAATGTACTTATCCTATACTGGTTGAAATAGTAAAATATATATGTTATACTGCATGTTATATTTATATGAAATCTGTATTTTAAGCAGTAAATTTCCCACTGTGACATTAAATCAATATAATGAATGAATGCGTTCTGTATTTATTTGTTTTAGATCCGATATACAGCGACTCCGAACAGTAATGCATGAATTCGGTAAAATTGATACTAATGTTTTCTGAAAATCCCTCGGCTATATCAAAAGATATATTCTAAATGCCACATTCAGAGCATTTGAATATTTTCAAGCAGTATTTTTAAAAGTTATGACGTCCTCGATATTTTCTTAAAAAGAAAGCCTCGTTTTTGATTGCACCACTTGAAGTAACTGTTTCTTTTAATTACAGTCAGTAAAGTAAAATAAGTGATTGGTTATATAAGAATTTTTTTTAGTAGTAATTCGACAAAGCAAGTGAAAATGTAACAATTATTGAAATATAAAACAAGAAAATTAATTAAATGTAATCACTTCTTAATAAAATCAGTAGTTCGAATGCTAATACTGCATAAAAATTGCATATAAACTCGTTTATATTCAATTTTCTCCCATATAATTAGGGTTGTCTGTGTAGGGTGGTGTATATAAAATAAATAAATATTAAGTTTTGTGTTATAGAATAAGACCTGGATGTCAATACAAGATCCAGAACTCACGCTGCTACTGCCGAACTAATGACTCATTCGACATTCACTGGACCTCGTTTAAAACAGTCGTGGTGTAATCCTCTGACCACCGTAGACCTAAAGTAACAATTATTATCGTGTCGCCCTTCCCGTTCGCCCGAACTTGTTACCGTTCCAGGTCGTAAACTACCCGCTGACAGGACACATCTAGGGCCTCTCGGCCTGCCCAAAACGCCGGCGCCTGGCTCGGTGTCGCCACGCCGGGATGACACCGGCATTATACAAACTACAACGAAAAATGGCCCTCATAAATCACCCACGGTCTGGCTACTCAATGAACCACTTCACCTACTCGCCTTTCAATGAATCTGCAGGTCATGGTTTACTACGGAAATACAAAGAGACACGGTTAGCAATCGGAGACCTGGCACCGGAGGCGTTGAAGGAAAGACGAGCAAGAGGCCCGCGGAGAGGGATTAGCTCTGTAACTGTCAAAACAGAGGAGATTTAAATAAATGGGCCACGTGATCTCCTGTGTGTGTAGTGGATACGTCTACGATTTGAAGTCAGAATGTGTAGGATTTAATAATATGGCATTTAAAAAGGCCTGTTTAAAATTAATAATAATAATAATACGAGGGGGTAACCAAAAAATGAGAATTATTTATTTAAGGTCGTTTCTCCGGAAACCCAGTGTTCTATAGAATCTCATCAACTTTCAGGTACATATAAAGAATAAATTTCCCGAAGGAAATTGCTTAAAGGAAAAATTTTTGCCTGTACAAGAAAGGAGATATTCACCATGAAAGTTGGATTTTTTTGCATGGTTTGAATGTATCAGTCGACTAAAAGTTACAGATTTTACATCATAACTTGAAAACTTCTCTAAACATTTTTTCCAAAAACAACTCATCTATACATTAGTTTATTATGAACATTTTGAATTAAAAAAATCGGTTGCTGCCCGATTTGTTGAAAATATGAACATTTTTAAAATATGCCAATTTAAGCTTTGCTCTGTAAGCCGAGAACTTGTCAATTAGCGCATGGCAACGCAGCTGTATGTATTTTACCAGTCGCCACTTACTGTTGCTGCATATTCGTCACAAATCAATATCTAAAATTGAATTTAGTCCTAAACGACTTTCCTTTTTTATTTTTTCACGCGAAAGAACGTTTTTACATTCACATTGCCAAGCTTGTTCAATTCAACAATACGTGGTGCAATGCATATGTTAGTTACCCTGTTTATTTTTCGCAAGATTCATTTTTGCAATACAATTTAAACGTTTCTGTATTACTTTCTGCTTTGCAAATTTTCCTTTATCTCGCAACTGATCACGATAAGAATTTCCCTTTAGGTTTTTCTTCATTTTTAGCAAAAAAACGCCACAGGGGGCTAGGGGCGAGTAAGGGGAGTACGAAATTGTTGTCATGACGTCTTTTATCAGAAACTGGTTGATTTTAAAAGCCGTGTGTGCAGACGTTGTTATCATGATGAAGAAACCAGTCTCCTGATCTCCACAATTCAGCTAGTGTTTTCTCACTGTCTGAGGAAATCGCTTCGGCACTTCCAGATAACAATTTTGGTTCCCTGTGGTATCCTCAGGAACAAATTCAACATGAACTATTTCTTGTCGAGAAAATGAACCATCATGGACTTGCCGTACTTTTTTTTGGTCTGGGCGATGAAGGTGTCTTCCACTGGCTGCACTACTATTTGGTTTTAGGATCATAGTCGTAATACCAAGATTCATCTCCTGTGATGACCTTGACAAAAATCAGGGTCAGTCTGTACCTGTTGTTTCAATTCCCGGGACACTCTCAGACGGTTCTCTCTTTGGTAATCGGAAAAGAGTCGTCGTGGAACCAATTTTCCTTTGATGTGTCTCATGTTCAAATCTTCAATTAAGATTCTTTGACATGGAACTCCAGGAAATTCCAATTACTTTCTACAACTCATCGACTGTTCTGCGACGAGTTGGAGAAAATAACTGGTATTCGTGACTTACTGTAGACAAATGAAGTTCTTGACTTGTCTGCAGAAAATAATTTTCTTTTTCTTTTGGACACCCTTTTGTATTTAATTCTTCTTTAAGAAATTCCACATTTTATTACAGGAAGGGTTCTATGTTATATAGAAAACAATTTCCAAACAAAAGGTAATATTATTAAAGAACAAACAAAGATGGTTGATCAAAAATTAAACCTAGTAAGTACATAATCCGGATTCACTTAAAACAAATATATAACCATTATCCAGAACTTCTTGGGTTACAATTAATTGTCTAATAGGTTCACCAAATCAACAAAACTATTTCAGATGGTTTGAGTGGTGCAAAGAAGACATTCTGCTAAAATGTGTAGGATAATTTCCAGTTTCTAAAGATTACATACATACTGTAGAGATTTATGACGTATGTAATTCCACCAAATGTAAACATTGTAAAATATTTATTTGAAAATGGTAATTGAGCAATTATTCTTATTCGAGCTGCCAATACTTATTGATATTGACAGTTCGACAGTAACTTGTAAATAGTTAGATACATATTTTGTGACAGGCAAATAATTATATAAGATAGAGGAGGTTGGTCATTTGCTAGTGCCGAGTTAGACCCTTTTGGTAGAGCTTTTCCTTAGCCTTTGAAAGTAATGCAGGGATGTGATTCTTCTAATTACTTATTTTCAGAATTATTGCATCTGTCAAAATGCGTCATTCTACTGCAGGGGTAATTACAGCTGTGATATTGTATCTAAAGTCAATTTCTGTGAGTTGAATTTATATAAGTGGCATGTACGAGTATAAACAGCAGACAGCAGTCTGTAGATAGCAGTCCGTAAATGTCAAAAACTGCAAAAGGTAGGTACAGGGAGTTCTAAGGAAAGCCAACATAACGAGAAATCTAAGAAATGCGAAAGTGCAATGACCTTGCAAATACTATTATTTAAACAAACCCGTGACAGACCTTCGAATTTTACAAATATGCACCCCAATATGCAAGTCTTGCATTGGCCTTAAACAAACCAATGATGCGTGAATAATCATGTATACATTTATGATTAGAGGACGAGGATGGTGTGGGTTTTGAAATGACCGTTACGCACAATGCGGCCACAACCCTGGAAAATACCTTTTGTAAAGTAATTTATTTTTATTTATTTATTTATTTACCAATAAAAATTTACATATAGTTATATAACATAACAGTAAATTATCGCAGAGATAAACACAGTTATCTGTTCGCGACACCAGTTTGCTTAAAATTAATAAAAATAATAATAATCTAAACTAAAACTATGACCCTTATGGTCGCAACATAAGACTAAAAATTTTTATTTTTATTTTCCATACAATATACAATAAACAATTGAAAGATTGAATAAATACATTTATGTATTACTTTTGATCCATCTTTTCAAGATTGATTTATAATTCTTAGTATTGATAACCTTTAATTCATTTGGAAGATCATTATATACCTTAACTGCTTTAATATAACTATTTTTATTACTTATAGCTTTGTGACTAATCGGTAACTGTATACATTTGTTTCTAGTTTTACTACTTGAGTTAATATATTTATTCTTCAGTAGCTCGTAGTGATAGACAAGGGATTCATATTCAAATAATTGCCTTATATTCATTGGGTTATCATCAGTTATAAATTGATTCTTATTTATAATTTTTAAAATTCTATTTTGTAACGATTGTAGTAAATTCAAAGTATTCGAATATGCACCTCCCCAGGCAGTAATGCCATAACTTATAATACTATGAAAGAGTGTATAATACAACATTCTCAATGTTCTAGTATCCATGTAACTTTTCAATTTTCTTAAAATAAAAATTAAATATTTTGTCTTATTAATTATATATTGTATATGTTGTAACCATGTCATATTATAATCGAAGATTATACCTAAATATTTTGAGTTTTGAACTCTATTTAAATTGTTTCCATTAATACTTATATTTATTTCTTTTGGAACACTGTTACAGTAATTTCCAAAAGTCATGAATACTGTTTTATTAACATTCAAAGATAGTTTATTTAGTGTTAGCCATATATATATTTTGTGCAGGTATTGATTCATTTTTGTTTCCACCCCAGACCATGTATTCTCAGTAGATATTATCGCTGTATCATCTGCATATGAGACTATTGAATTATCTGGCATTTCCTTTAAGAGATCATTAACATATACAATAAATAGTAACGGGCCTAAAACTGTACCTTGAGGTACTCCTGTCGTTAATATTATACTTTCGCTTTTACAATTATTAATCTTTACACTTTGGTGTCTATTTTCTAGGTAACTAGTGATCAGTTTGTTTGCTGTTCCTCTAATTCCATAGTTATATAATTTATCTAATAAAATTCTATGATTGACTGTATCAAACGCTTTAGCAAGGTCAAGGAAAGTAACTGCAATCGGTTTGCTCTTATCTAAATTTTCATAAATCAATTTTGTAATTAACGTAATTGCATCTTTGGTTCCTTTATTTTTCACAAAACCAAACTGTTTATTTGATATTATATTACACATGTCAAAAAAATTCCAAAATCTAGTGTATATAACTTTTTTAAATATTTTGGCTAAATTAGAGATTAATGATATAGGTCTATAATTTGATGCTGATTTTTTACTACCAGCCTTGTGTATTGGTATTATTTCAGCTTCCTTTAGTTTATTTGGCCAAACAGATTGTTGAATACTCAAATTAATTATATAGACAATCGGCTCAATAATATATTTTTTCAATGCTTTGAGTGTCTTTGAATTTATGTTGTCAACTCGACAACACGACTTATAAGTTTAAAATGCTTGTTTATAATTGTTTCTGCCTTCGTAAACATGTTGTCAATACAAGTTCCTTCTGTACATGTATTGCCAGTATGATTATTAGATGGTCTAGTAATTCCACTGAAACCCGGTTTATACCCTTTGTCTAGAAAATTCATCAATAGTTCTTGACTATACCCATCTATTTCTAGTAAATTAAAATCCCCAATAATTATGTGATTCTTAGCCCTTTGTTTTATCTTTAATAATTCTTTAATGTTCGAAATAAAATTAGTTTTTGGTATTTCATGAGATCTGTAGACAGCAGATATCTCAACATTCCCGTTACTTGTTGTAATGATCGAGTTCAAAATTTTTATTTTTCCTATTTCAATTATTTGAGTGTTCTCTATAATACCATCTTCCAGGTATATTACTACACCATCTGATCTATTAATTTTACTATTATTATAGTACATTTTATACCCAGGTAGCGAAAAATAGTTACTGTGTTCAAGAATCCAGGTTTCCACACATATTATTACGGTAGGCTTGGTAACTAATCCTTCAATAAATGTTTGAAGTTTTAAAAAATTTGCATTTAGGCTTCGAATGTTTAGATACAGTATAAATTCTTCCGTTTTTTTTATATATTTATTGAGTGAAATCAGGCTACTAAACCTACTTCCTGTTGAAATATCTCACTTTGAATCTCCTCCATTTCTTTATTTAGATTCATTTCTTCAAATTCGCCGCGTTGACTGTCTTCTGATTACTGCTGATTCCGCTTCTTGGTGAGAGAGACAATATTGATGACGCCGACGTCAGTCTTGAATTCTTTTGTTTATTACCTTCCGTTCTGATAATATCTATTTTACCGATGAATCTATTGATAATTGGACTCATCGGATAATCAATGTCTACTACGTATTTTTTAATCTTCTTTATCAATACCATACAATTTTTACTATCATTTGCCACGTGCTTTGTATCATAATTCGTATTATATTTATTATTACTAAAATTACAATTAACACAACATATCGCCGTTGTATTTCTGCAATTGACAGTACTATGGTTATCCGAGCATTTTAGGCATACTGTATCATTATGACACTTGTTCCCATTATGTCCAAATCTACCACAATTAAAGCACGGTTATAAATTCAGATCATCATAAACTTTACAGTTTTGATAACCAACAAAAAGTTTGCTTTTATTTTCTCTTATGTGTTTATATAATTCAGATGTAACCTCTAAGATTACACTTTGTAATTGTGTTTTTCTGTTTATGAATGTGTGAACAACTGTGCACTTACTTTCAAACTTCTTAAAGTTTCTTGTATTGATATCTTCTTCTAGTGCTTTTAGATCCATGTCTTCAAAATTATCTATTCCAACCACTTTTACTCTCGGTTTTTTAACATCTTCCTTTACAATATCGCTAATTAAATTAACCTCCATCAAACGTAATACATTTTTCATAACGGTCCTATAATGCAGTGATACCATTTTTTTTTTAGAACGATTTGTCGAGCCTTTCAAAATACGCATGTACAGCATTGGGGGCTAAACCTGGTGAATACGCTGGATGAGGGAACAATTCGAACTTCAATTCGTTGCTTTTAGCCATTGCAATGACTGACGAATAAGCAGATGCATTGTCATGGTGAAACAAGATCTCTCTTTTCGCCAAATGAGGTAATTTTTCCTTTATTTCATCACTCAAACGATTTAATAACTCTGCGTAGTATTCACCATTGATGGTTCTTTGGAGTTGGTTTACCTGCTTCAGTCCATTGTACATTTACATGAATCACATTGTATATTTATTTTTTGTTTAGAAAACGTATGTTTATCCTCAAATATTTAACGAATAAAATTAATTTTATTTCATATATGGTTGTCACCCTGTATAATATATACCCGTAAATAAATGCAACTATAATTTATAAAGATATTGGTTGCCAGTAAACACACATATATAAAAGGTGGCATCCACCGATCGATCAGATTATCTAAAAATAAGAAAAAAAGTTTTATCTCTTTATCACATTCTTAATTTATATGCTACGTTATTTGCTATTTAATATAGTTGGTAAAAAATATTGCGATATATTACATCAAATAGTTATTTTTAGCTATCACGTGGTAAATACTCACGGGAATATGTTCCTTAAACAAAATAATAAATCTGAATAACCAACATAATTATTTATGAGATGCAAATGTTAAATAGGCATCGTTTATCATAGAACTATGACCACTGCCATTATATTTCAGTAGGTAGAAGGAAACCGTTTAAGAAATGTTAATGTAATGTCTAGGTAGTGAGAGAAAGCCCAATAAATAAATACCTTATACAGGATGTTCCATATTTCGTGTACGGTCCCCGCCATTGTTTTTTTATGGTACTTTTTATATTTTCGGTCTATATTGTATGTAGAAAATATTTTATATTTAATACTGTTATAACTAAAATAACTGTTTCGAAATGTTTTTTTTCTCAATTTTGTTATTCAAGTGTATAACCATCTGAAATTTATCGGTATTTCTGGATAGATGTTGAATAATAATTGCAGTTTTAAATGATTCTGGGCATTCAGGCAATAGCGAGTAAATATACAGCGTGTGAGAAACGTTTTTCAGAATCTATGGGTATTAATTAAACGCTTCGTATATTACTGATGCGCCCGAAAGCTTTACAAATTTATTATAGTTAAATTATGCACCGTTGGCTGCCTGATAGTAACTTTAGCGACCGATAATTTTTTTATTGCTGTCAGATAAAAACTATACGAATCACCTACAATATGTATTAATTATACATATTTTAAAAAATCCGAAAGTACATAGGCACAAAAATTACACCAGGATGTAAAAATATCACATAGCAATTTAAAAAAAATCAAATTGAAGCTGCAAGTTTCTAGTATTCAGATCTAGAGTACAAAAAATTTATTTCCGGGATTTCATCATAAAGCTTTTTTAGATAGATTTTATCCCTCTTTAATTTGGGTGGTCTTTGGGTAAGCCTTGTACGATGATTTTTCGTTTTATCGTGGCTCAAAGCAAAAAAGGCAGTTTTGACTTTGGATATTAATTAGTCCGGAAATAATCATCGTACAGAAAATTCAAGCAGGGTTTTAAAACCCGCAAAGTATTCTTTACAAGTAGCAGTCTTACTTTACAAGCAGTAGTATTGGTTTTTGATAAAAAAAAATTCAGTGCGAGAATGTTGATTGAGAAGAAGGTAAAAAATGTCATATTTAGGGATATTCGTTTAATTTGGCATAACTTTGTAGATAATCGATAGACTAAGGATGTTAATTATTTATTTTCAACCTCAAACTTTCCCAAGGAAACCCTGAAAATTTCAAAGCGCCGCGATTTTTTTTATAAATAAATAAATAACTGGTCAGTTAGATTTTTTAATATTATTGTTTGATACTACTGTTTTCCTTTAATGTACATTTGTTATGTATTTTTTATTACATATTTTTTAGTAACTTTATATTGTTAATTCAGTTTTGGATTGGGTATCATTAAAATAAAATCCGTTTATTTCACTTTCATATGTTTGGGACATACACATACCATTTTCGTATATAATAACACGATATGTAAGTTATTATTTATATATTATTTATTCATAGGTATTTCAAGAATGTAAATAAATGTCCTATGGTAATATATATGTATGTGTTGATATATGTATGTATAAGTTAACATGTTGGAATATGGAAATGCTTTTCACTATTTGTAGTAGGTGATTCTAAAAATACATTTTTGTCAAAAGTAGATATCGGTTGAAAATAAAAGAATTAAAACAAATCTTAGAAGGCAATCTAGGTCAGCTCCAAGTATTATTGCCTCGAATTAGTTTAGAAGATTTAGAGATCCAAGCTTTATATACAAAAGTTGTGTGTATATTCACAATACCACCAATTTATAATTTCACCAGCTTATAGTTTGTCAAAATGGCTAACAAAGGAGATCTATTCCACAGCATCATTTGTCAGTGGTGAATTCTAGAACACTGAAATCAAGTTGCCATCATCAAGAGATGATTAAAAATTCCCAGGACCAATTATTAGAAATTAAGAAAAAGATTAAAATTTGGAAGGAAGAAAACTAGCACTATTTGCTAAGTAACAATAGATTCTTAAAATAAAAGAGTAGGTAGCTAGTAGTAACGGATATTTTTACATAGTAGACAAATTAATTACAAAACATAGATTTAGGACAACTCTTCCATTTTTCGAAAAAACTCTAAAAATCGCAAATTTGTGTGTATTCAGTACGAACCATAATTTATTAGAGGTTTCAAGAGTTTTCAAAAATTAGGGAATGATGTTAGTGCACTCTTCTGGAAATAAATTGGAATAACTTTTAGGAAACTTAAAAGATAAGATTGAAAACAGGAAAGGCCTGGGTTTAAGAAATCAGTGGTAAAGATCGTAATCATAAGTGTATTGGGCAGGCTAACCGCAATTGCAATTGGGTTCAAGGATTACAGACTTAAAATATGGAAGATTGTAAACCACTTCCATTTCTTCGAAAATGGTCATAGAATAGGTTCTAGTAATTTAAAGTTAATTAAAAGTAAAACCAATAATAGACTGTCAGATACCTTTGAAAGTATTCAAGAGATAGCTAAATGTGATAATAATATGAACAAAGGTAAGGTTATTATACCTAACAATCCGTTTATCTCTACAGTTTACTAATCATGGTTATAAAAGGAAATGGTTATAAAAGAATTAGATGCAGTGGTATACGTAGAGTAGAGGTAGTTTAAAAGTTAGTTTTTATCAGCTCCTGATGATGTCAACTTGGTTGGCGAATTGCGTGTGGAGCGACGTATAATCCTTCAGTGTTTATGGAAAACTAATCTTCTCTTTCTGTTGCTGTATTATTACAATTTGCTATTGCATCGGCCGATTACGATTTACGTCGTTTTCTATAGTCGTTTCTGTCAGTCTTTTATTACCGCTGGCGTGTAATAATAAATGATAGGTGACTAAAAGGGGCCGACGTCAAATTTTTTCCCCATATAAACTTCCCGTCAGCTCGGACAAAATTGTTTCAATGTACACGTACTTTAAAGTATTCAGAAGTACCACACCAGCTGGCTCTTTAAATCTTAGATAATTATAAGGCATAAATGAATCGGCTCGGTCGAGTGTGTGTGTCTGTGTGTCATGTCGGTTCGTCGCCTCCGTTGGCTATCACCTTGCCGATCGAGATGATTACGGCTACAGTCGTCACGCTGGTCGCCTTATCTCGACCACCGGCGCATTTGCATACACAATTGTAAATTATTAAAATCACCACGGCCACGACAGATCCCAAAGCCGTTTCCGCCAGCGACTATTCCTTGCGCGTCCATTATCTCAAGGGAGACAAAGAATTGTTGAGAATACGAGGTGTGTTCGTAAAAATAACGGGAATTAGCGTTTTTTGGAAAGAATTTTATTTATTTGTCTACATCTATGTTATTCTCTTCAAATTGGTCCCCATTAGATATTATTCACTTATGCCAGCGCTTCTTCCAATCCCCGAATCACTTTTGGAACTCGATCTTTGGAATAGTTTTAATCTCATCTATGCTTCTAAGACGATGACCCTTTCGGGTTCTTTTTATTTTTGGGAACAGAGAAGAGTCACACGGAGCTATATCTGGCGAATATGAAGGCTAGGGCACCATTACAGTGTTGTTTTTGGCCGAATTCACGAACAAGCATGCATCATGGTACAAAAGCCATGAATTGTTCCGTCACAAAATCAGATAATCTTTTGTCAGATGGATCGCCACTTTTTAATCCTTGCTACTTTACAAATCTCAAGAAAAGTGTTGGTAGATAGTATCAGATTAAACAATATAAGAAGTGGTCTATTAAGGCTCTTGAGCAATCTTGAATAAGAAAACTCGAGACCTGATCATCACCAGATCATTTATATCAAATAATAATAATGATATAGTCATCAAAGATAGCGTGTCATGGGTCTTAGACGCCTACTGTATATTTATTCCATAAATATGGCCATTAGGTTTTTTAGTGTCAAACTAATATTATTTACTAATTTTGAATTTATTATTCTAACCGAGTGCAAATTATATATGACAAGGAACATATCATTTATAAGCTGCAAACTCCTCACCTTCAGATAATCTGCTTTAAAAAACCAGAAAGACAGAAAATCTATCAAGCATGTAAAACCTGGTGAAATAAAGAAAAATAGAGACTAACTTATTTTCAAAGTCGAATTTATTTTATGACACTAAATTATTTTGCAAAATTTACTAGTTTCTTCAACTTGAACCAGTTTATTTTTCGCTGTGACATTCCCATTTCACCCAAATATTCCAGGCCCGCTAAGTGTGTTAGGAGGTCCCGATAATGATATAATAATTAATGAACGTGAGTATACGTTCTAAGGTCATAGTCACATGGATCGCCCGATGGCCATAGTAAAAGCATTAATTCACATGATGCGAAAGGTGCTAGGTGAGTATCAAAGAAGTTACAAAGTCGTGTTAATAGGATCAAAGGGGCCGACGTTACCTCTAATATGCCTTGTACAGTTAACGTCAACGCTGTCTCGACTTGCTTTATCACCTTCGGGACCATCGGTAAACTGGTATAGCACGTAGCGTTACGGTACCTACTTTCGAGAATGGATGACTATTTATTTTAAGCGCCTCTGGCCCGTCTGGCGACTCAAATCCGAGTTGGTCCAGTTGATTGCAACAAGAGGAATTTATTTTACTTTTGGTGGCTTTGATGTTCAAGAATTGTGTCAATAACGTCGTCAGTATGTGTTCACATTGCCCATACAAGAGCAAAAAACTGAAAAGGTTAATATCAAAGAAAAACCAACTTTAATAGACACACTTTTTAAGAAATAATTCTTATTAAGGTTATGTCAATAAGAGTAACTGTTATTTATCTACATATTGCTATTTACCACGTTCAAGGCAAAAGTGGATCTTTGAATTGCAGTTACCAGATTTGAACTTACCGTGATTATCTCCAGAAGTGCATGACACTGGAGCAATGTTGGAATTGTAGAAGTTAATATGCTGTTGAAGTTGGTACTATGACGAAACATATTAGGGTAAGATACCTTTTCGATTAAATGCTGAAGATACCTTCAGACCCTTGGTAGTAACATAATTAAGCAAATAATGGACCTAGAACCTAAGTTGGGACTTTACTACAGTTTAATTTGTGATTGACCTAGTACTAGGCCTAAGGAATTTGTGTGTGATGCTGATTAGGCAGGTGACCACCCAACGCAGATATAAGGAAACTCCAGGCGAGGTAGTGATAGAGACTAAACACAATACAATTTTTGTTTTCAAAAATACAAATGCAACTAAGCTCGACTAAAATGGGAGTCACTTGTTTCTCCCTGAATAATAACTGGGCTGATGAAGAAACCAAAGTAAATTTTTATTATCCAACTTATCTTGCCTTTCAACTGAACTCGCACTTTATGAAGGGCTCTATTCAAGGTCATGTTTAGTAGGTTTGAGTCCAGCTCTGCCTTAGGATTGAGGCATATATAACTAGTCTAATACACAGTAAACTTAGGTGTATTCAGCAGCAAGATATAGTCCTCCAGTATGTTTCAGTGTACGTTAAAAATATGAACGAATGTTACAAATGAACCAACTAATAGACAATTAAAGAAAATGTAGAGCTGCTTACTTCTTCATAGTCTGATTGATGGGTCGGGTATAAACATTATTTCATCTAGACTCAGTAAAAGAGTATCAGCTGCACAGAGGAGCTGCAGACTCCATCAGGTAGCTTTCACCACAATAGTTTAAAATTTTATGAAGATTAATTTATTACGAATGTAAAGATTTTCGAGAAGTTGAAGCAGTAAATGGAGGGAAAGATCTTGGTAGGTTTAACTAACCTCCCATTATATTGTTATATTGATAGTATGCAAATGAATGGGATACTGCAGCCATATAAGAGGTGGTACATCATAAAGGAAGCAAATGTCTATGAAGGGGACAAAGATCAGTGATTTTGGTCGACTTCGAGCTTTTCAAGTTGTACAACATCTAGCGAGGTTGTTTGGGGTTGAGATTCTTGTTACATCTTGAGGTTGTCGTTGTAGAGACCAACGTGACGACGTCTTTTTCCCTCAAGCAGCAACGTAACTGGAGTTTGAACCTAGTGTAACAAGGTCAGAGCGATACAGATGATTCCAATTATATAAAAAATATATTACTTGATAAGAATGCATCCGTTATCCACAAAGAACTATTCTTTAAGACCAGTGCCAGATTAGGCGACAAATATTCGTGAGGACAGGATAGTATTAGTAAAACCAGGGGCTCCATAGAATGTGGCCGCTGAACATAATGAATGCACATACGAGTATTTAAGAAAGAATCCAGAATATTTACGACAAATATTAGTGATGGATGAAAGTAGTTACGTAGTAGGAGTTGAGTTTTGTACACATTTTTTTCTGCGTGTATATTTGCATAAGATGACCTATTACCAACGTATCAGGTGCCATGAATGATGATTTGGTAACTACTTAATTAATAATTGAAATCAAAAGCTAACGGAGTGATGTTGATTTTTTGCTTTTTTAATTTATCAACCTGCTATGTTTTGCGTACCAAACCATTAGTCATCATATTATTTCTAGTATAAATTATACTAGTCATTCCTTGTTTTTTTCTTTTATCAGTCCGCGAAAGGAGTAACCTCAAGATATAAATGGCATTTGAGCATGTCATGGAGTAGAACGTGTAAGAGATTCCTAATCAACCCGGATTTTGAATAAATATTATCTTTGAAGTATATATGAGCCCAGGCTCATAAGAGTTCGGCCAGGTATAATTTTGCGACTAATATATTTAAATAAAAGTAATGATACTCTAAAAACTATTTTATTAAAGAAAATATTGGTAACATAAACAAATTATAAACTTTTAACTTAAATACGATGAAATACTACTACGTTATGATGTGTCAGAAACAAGTTTGTTAATAAAAAAACATTAAGATTTGCGGTTCAGAATAGTAGGCCGCTTCATCAAAACCGTGTTACATCACCTTTATTAACAATAAGAGTTTTAACTCTGGTAGGCATTGTATCTACCAGCTTAGTGCACTCCCCAGGAAGCGTGCTATCCCAAATTTCTTGAAATTTGGTGCGTAGATCGTTAACTGAACGGGATGGATGTTTACGCAACTATTTTTCGTTTTATGCCACAATATTTCTATTGGAGGGAGATCTGGATTGCTAGAGGGCCATTCCATAACAGGGGAATTATGTTCTGTAAACCAAGCTTTGACAGTTCTTGTTGTGTGACACGCAGCACCATCGTGTTGGAGAATGTACTGCGCGTCAATGCCTTGACCAAGAAGACTAGAGAACAGGAGACATAACTCGAGTGGTGGGGGTAGCACGAAAAGCGTCCGTACTATGATTACGTGGTGTGCTTCATCATGGCGGTCATTGCGTAGAATCAAGCGAGGTTATTTTTGTTTGCTGTGTTCTGAGCATTTCCAGTTTTTCTGTTGAATATGTCAAAAGCGTCGAGATACTGTGGGATTCTTAGCACACGTTTTCTGGTATCACCCAAACAGATTTCAAATTTGGATTCGTCACTTTAAATTACCTGGTGCTATTGTTGCAAAGTCCAGTGCTTATTTTCTTTGGTTCACCGTAACCGATTGATTTTCTGTCGTTTAGTTAACGGCTTTTCTTTTGCCTGAAGGAGAAACCGGCAAGTTCAAAAATAAAATATAACGAATAAAACTTTAAATTGTAGAATTTGTATCCTATTTTCTTTATTGAGCGCTTAGTTGTGGATACAGAAATATTCTTTTCAATGGCTTGCCTACATAGTACCATAATTTATTTTGCACTGGATCGTCGGTTTGTTGCTAATCATTTGTTAATAATAAGAGGATTGTTAATAATCCTCTTCAGAGCATGTCGATTTATGCGTGAAATTTGGGATCAGTTTTCGTTATTTGGGTTGTGCATCCAATTTTTTATACAAGTTGATAATATCTTGCACTGTAGTATTAGGTAGCGAATACGAGCTGAATTTTTCTGTTTATGACCATTAATAATTGATTTTTGCCTATTGTCACTTAAAGCCACGCCACGTGCCATTTTTTTTTAGAAAATTTTAGCAGGCGCATCCAAAAAACACATAATATCCGTTTTACTGTGACAACAATTCATATTCTATTTTGTTTTAGAACGCTACAAACGTTTGTAGCCTGCGTGTATTTACATTTCAGCAACTGGCCGAACTATTCTGAACCGCGAATCTTACAATTAATGTTTTTTATTAACACGATTGTCATAGACACATCATAACATAGTAATATTTAATAATAATAATAGTGCCTTTATTTCCGATAATTAAAAATTATGACAACAATGTTGATGACTAGGTTAGCGCCATTCGGCCTTAAGCCGCTCTTCCATGTAATACAGAAAGCCAAAAATCAACAAGCAAACAAAACAAAAGACTGATTACAATTACTAATGTTATTGAAAATTATATATGAAGTATGGTTTAAATAATTATTTTAATATTAGTGTCTATTAAAGCAAGAGGTTTTGAGTTTATCCAGTGTTTAATTTGTTTATGAAATGCAAGCACGAGTATGTTTAGAGCGGATTTAAAAGAAGTAGATACATCATTAAATACTCTAATTACGTTACAACTAAAACACCTTTCAAACTGAGCAGAACTATGATTATGCTTGAAGTTTCAGATAAACCCACAATGTCTAATCAATTATCTATAAAAAAATTCCGAAAACATATCAAGCCTTGTGAAAACTGATCCAGTGCTTCGATATGAAAAATTTATGTTTACGTTATTAACCATATTTATATATATCTCATTAGTTATGGTAGAAACAACTTAAAAATACAAGAAATTAAAACTAAAGATAAAGTAAACCATGAAAAACGTAACAAATTCTATGAAATTAACTTAAAAAAATTAATTAGATTAAATTAAACACATAGATCGACCACGTCGTTAAAGAAGCAGGTCTTCCTCGCACAACACTAGACGTCTTTTCTGCTTTTGATCAAATCACACATAAATATTGCTTCATGACCATGCCTTTTTAAAACCTAGTTTTTTCTTTGCAACATTGAGCAAATCAAATCGTTTTTTTTAGTAAGATTCTCAAAAATAAAGACAGAACAATTTTTTAATAGTTTCTTTCCTCTAATAATTTCCAAACGTTTATTTATGTTAATAAAATTTATTACAATTGTGCGTGGTTTATTTTTGGTGCTTTTGAATTTATCAATACGATAAATAAGTGGAGGCGAAAAGAAATTAATCACAATTTGAGAAACTGCATCATTTCCCCCTTCCTCAGCTAATCCGCAAATTCTTGAGTTGTTTTTGACGGCTTGCTCTAGTGCAGGAGTTGTTAAACTTTTTCAACCCACGTACCTCGTTTTGTGTATCATTAACTATGCGTACCCCCAGCAAAAATACTTTAGTTTTATTAAAATGTATTATATTAGTTAAGTCCAATTATTACTCCAGCCACAAATCCAGTAGTAACGAGCGACGTGGTTGCTTGCTGCTTTACTGATAGTTTTCAGTTTTAATTGCAGTGTATCAGTTTCATCGTATTTGAGTTAAAAGTTTATATTTTGTTTCTGCTACTAATATTTTTGTTTAATAAAATAGTTTTGAGAGTGTTATTACTGTTCTTTAAATTGTATATTAGTTTGTAAAATTATGCTTGGCCGAACTATTATGAGTCTGGGCTCGTAGTGTAGAAAAAATTCCACATGAGATATATGTATGTAAGTATACTAATCATGTTAATTCTCATTGCAAATGCAGAATCCGAAGCTGCACTGCCGGCTCGCGAAAACGCCGTCTGTCCGTTCCCGTCCGGCAGGTTTTCCCCTGTTTATCTGGCCAAAACCGTAAATGATCATTTGTCACATTCGAATGAGTCTCAATAATTGATATCGGTCGGGCACAAAAAGAGCCGAGGCACGGCCGGCATCGCGAGAATGTGGACGATTCGGAGATAGTAAGTTAAGATAAAGTAAACAATTAGCAACGTGTTGGAGTTATTTATACCGACTGAGGTCAGGTAGTGGACCACATCATTTGGAGCCAACATGCAAATTAGTAGTCCATCCTCGATCGCGGCTAGCGCTAACGAGATCGGAACCGTGGCGGATCTTAATGGTGTTCGATTTTCGAGTCAGATAAGCTGCCATTATCGCTGGTTTATGGGTATATTAGTTGTTTGGATGGGCCGATTATATCTCTCTAGTACTCGTTATTTGTTCAGCTTGCATCGCTAATAATTGCTAATATTCCTTTTATGAAAATTAATGGCTACGATCTACAATGGATGTCGGCGTTTTAATTCAATTTGGGTTTCTTGTTAGATCTTTTTTCCGCCACAAATCAGGTCATACCACTGGAATATAAGTAGTGATAATGAATCGTACATTTATAATTCTTACCTTTTCGCACTCAACTATACTAGAGCGGAAAAGTAATGTAATCATGTAACAAAAAATGGGGAAATTTTTTTTTCTAGCGTTTACTTTTCGCTTTTCGGTCTAAAAACAAAAAACAATGGTTTTTACAAAATTTGTGTCTGCGTGCGTGTCGTTGTCGTCGGCATTAAAATTTCTTGTTAGCACGATAACTCAACTAAATCGTGTCGGATCGATCGGGTATTGACTGATTCTGATCCTGGACGTCTCCCAGACGACACCTATTGATTTTGAGGTGGATAGAACACACTCTACCATGTTCATGGGTCATGAGAAAGCACGATGGTGGACTATTTGAGAATTTTGTTTTGTTAGTACGATCACTGAATTAAATCGTGTCAGATCAATCCGCTTTCAACTGATTCTGATTAGGGACGTCTACCAGACGACATCTATTGATTTTGAGGTGGATAGAACACACCCCATCCTGTCCATGGGTCATGAGAAAACACGATGGGGGACTATTTGAAAAATTGACGCAACTGTCGCATAAAACACATCATTATTTTTTCTCGGGCACTCAATTTCGAGATAGAGATGTTCTACGTGCGGAATAGTCCGTTTTAAGGTTTTAAAACTGTTTATTTAATAATTAATGTAAAGGAATTTTTAACGTATCACCAATTAACCTTTTCTTTCACTGACAATAGTCCGTGGTATTACTCAGAACTTTTGAAAAATATGAATTCGTTTTTCGTAGAAGCCAAATAAGAGAGCCGTACACGAAATACGGGATAGAAG
The DNA here is from genome assembly GCA_037954035.1 of Rosalia funebris. NCBI lineage: Eukaryota > Metazoa > Arthropoda > Insecta > Coleoptera > Cerambycidae > Rosalia > Rosalia funebris. The sequence continues at coordinate 12,195,672 of JAZFAV010000034.1, read as the reverse complement.
CATTCTCGCTACTGCTAATTGAAATCTTTACAAGTGATAGGACAGTAAGATGGGGTTTTGATAAAAATGGTTACCAATCATACAAAGCACTAAAATCTCATGAGATAAAAATACAGCATAAATTCCCAAGGACTCGCCTAGTAAACTGCCCCGTGCTGCATGGCAGACTAATATGAGAACAATTTTTTTTGTCATTCGCTGTTGCAAGAGCTTTTAACTGATTCCAAATCATCAAATCATCAGTTGCATAGTGTATCACATTAAGTTAATGCAGCACCCACCCTATAACTTCTGACATTTTTTTGTGCAGGGTATTGTACCCTTAGGAACGTTTCGTTTAAAAACCTTATTGATACTCCACTTTTACTCAACACGGACACCTGACGCGTGGTCGGTCTTTAATCAGGTCCCTGATTGTTTATGGGCAAGAGTTTCTACTTACATGTTTGAATGTATACGTATATGTGTGTAAATAGACAGTATAGATCTGCATACGCAGGTTGTGACTTGTATATTTAAGGGGCAACACCACTAAATTTTTCAACAAATAGATTTTTTTTATTAGCTTAAGAAATTCTTTGAACCTTTTAGAATATGGGGCAAAACATTTTTTCAGCAGCATTTAAAAAACGTACACGGTCTCGGAGGAAATGGTAAATTAACTGCCAAATTAGTTGATCAATTAACAATTTATTATGGCTTGGTAATACGTCGGAATTCGAACTCCTTGGAAAATATGAAAAATGAAATCTGGGCGACCTTATTTCATAAGTTATCAACCGACGAAAATCTACAGTACGAGAAGTGCTCAGAGTCTTGGTGTCACTGGAAGAAGGCGCAAGCAGCCGATTCCTTGGCCACTTTCCATCATAAGCCGCCTAAGGAAATTTTTAAAACCATCAAATCGATTTATGAGGACATGAGCCGAGACGAGTTGCTAAACCGTTGCTTAGGCAGCTATACGCAAAATAGCAACGAAAGTTTCAATGCTAGATACTGTTTGGAAATTGGCTCCAAAATCTTATTCAAGTGGCAAAACAGTCTTGAATATAGCGACTAATATTGCTGTGTGCACTATTAATGATGGTGTGACTAATATTTTTCGACTATGAAAATTTTAGAGATGGATATTGGCGTCCAATCATACAATTTTTATCCAATCCAGATAAGCCGTTGTTAAGCGGATCAAGCACGCTGATATGTCTTTAACATATGCAGCGAGAGCGTGCTCTAACATATAATGTTCGAGGAAAGAGAATAAGGAAGAATGCTTAAGTATAGAAGGGATGCTTTATGGTCCTGGGATAGCAGATTGTTCACATATCTATGAGTGGATATGTGAACAAGCAAAATTGCCGGATTTGGGACGATGCCAATCTACACGAGATACACCAGAGTAGTATAGCAAAGCCAGTACGAGATAAATTTCGGCCGCTATCAGCTCAACCTCGATGTGGATGGCATGTGGTCATTGTTGATTCCAAGAACTCGACGGAGGTATAGAACAGGTCTGTACAGGTATAAAACAGGTCCGTATCGGTTTAAAACAGGTATGGTAACCTGTTTTATAGTTTTAAGACCTATTTCAGACGTTTACATACCTGTTTTATATCTGTACAGACCTGTTCTATACCTGCGCCGAGTTCTTGGGATCAACAATGACCACATGCCATCCGAATCGAGGTTGAGCTGATAGCGGCCGAAATTTATCTCGTACTGGCTTTGCTATACTACTCACCAGCACCAAATGCATCCCGAGAAAGTTACTGTTTGGTGCGGATTTTGGTCTGGCGGAATCATCGGCCCGTACTTCTTCCAAAACAAAACTGACATTGCAATAATCACCAACGGCAAGCGCTACAGATCAATGATAAGCAACTTCTTGTGGCCTAAACTGGATGATACTGACCACATGTGGTTCCAACAGGACGGCGCTACGTGCCACATAGCGCATGCTACGATTGTCATTCTTCACGAGCGATTTGAGGTCATGGTTACCTCGGGCAGCGGCTACGTGAACTGGCTAACGAGTTCGTGCGATTTAACACCTTTAGACTTCTTCTTTTGGAGATATCTTAAATCGCAGGTCTACACGAGTAAACCGCAAACAATTGATGCCCACAAAGTCAACATAACGAACGCCATCCAGTAAATTCAGCCCGATTTATGTGACAAATTCATCGAAAATTGGACCTCCTGAATACGTTCTACCAAGCAAATCGGCGGCGGACATTTTAACGACGTTATATTCCATACTTAATGCCATAAAATATTCTTTCAAATAAAAACACAGTGAGTGGATATCTCACACACAATGTGTTTTATTTACATTTAAAAATCGAGCGTCCTTATTAAAAGACCCTTTATATATTTGATTAACTGATCGTTCTACATCTAAATTTCACGAAACACTTTCGATGATCGAAAATATTTCAGAACGAATGGAATAAAATCAGACCGTTTTACTACTTTAGAAGTGGACATACACGATAGAACTATAGACATCTATCTGTGAAATAACAAAGCAAACCTCATTGCGCATGGCGCCGAAGATGTCACCCAGGCCGTGGAGTCTTTGCTGATTGCAGACATGCACGAAAATCATGTGAAAAGATATATGATATAGGAGAATTGTCGCAACATATTTATAGAAGTTTTTAGAGGAATTGATATTAAAATTATCGACTTCAACTTCAACTAGAAAAAATCGTTTTTAACTTTCTAATATGACTTCGAAATTCATGCTACGTCCAAGCATCTCCTTGGTCTTCAATAGTACCATCTAATATTTCACTTATTATTCATTTAATGACTTAATTCATCTGCAAGGATGCACATGTTTCAAGGCTGCGACTCGAAATTGCCTTTACAGATATCGTCAGCGCCGCCAGACAACGGAAGTAACAGTCATATTCACAATCGGTCCGGTTAAAAATCCAATTATACGAAAAGCAAAGTAATGGAAATAATCACTTCGTTGTTTTTCATGACGAGAAACCGAAGGTTATTAATTAATTAGGCGCTTCAAATAGTCATTATGTTATTCCGAAGAATGACGGGCAGATTTGTGCGTTTTTAATTTAATTGTTAATATGCCGAGTAAATTATTTTCGATGCGAAAGTGTAGCGTAAGTTTGATGTGCCGTAATTAAAACGTCAGGCCATTTATAAATTAGCCTTCCCCGAGGCGAGGCGAAGGAGAATACTGATAATTACTTATTTCACTGATAAAAATAGTCGCCAGATTTAATTCGCTCATTGGAGGAAATTTTCTTTGAGGTGGCATCATACAGAGAGACCCAGATTGATTGAAGGTGACGTCACAGAGAAGAGTCACTAAAGTTGTTACAGCTCCAGATCTACGATTTTTCCGAGCCGAGGCAAAAACTTGATATTGGCGGCCCTCCCCTCCAGCATTTGAGATTAATGATTTGAAAAACTCACAAAACAAGTGTACTGGGTGGGATTTCTTGTGACCGGCAGAATAAAAACCCTTAAATTGATTTGCATTCTTTATTACCTATTTGCTATTAACTTTTCCTTATGTGTGAGATTAATGTAGAATACATACCTACAATTAGTGTAGACAACGCACAAGCCAGACTGTACATACACCTTCAATCCTTAGGTCCTAGCAAATTTTACTATCTTATCTTGCTACAGCTTTACACGTCGAGCTTTTCTTTCCACGAACGGATCTATTACTTCATCAAAGTTCGTCTCATAGGCAGTTTTATTTTCGCAGGTAATTATTTTAAGTTTTCTGAAACTTCACTCACAGCTTGTCACATAGATGTCGTCGGGAATGTGCAGTATATCCTTAAAGCTACACTAATATTGGGAAAATTTCTTGCAGGTCATGTTTGCACATATGTTGCAACAGGTCTCATGTAGTTGTCCTTTCGTTGATTCTTATTAAAGAGGAGCTTGATTTTTAAATACGGCGAGTTCCTGACAGAAATCAACTGCGTTTAAGTTTCTGGAATATTTTCGAGCTAGATCGGATCCATTTTTCTGCAGATATTTAATGGGCATATTTACAAACGCACGGCCACTGAGGAAGGCGAAATTTTTATTCAGGTTCTTCTCGCTTTATACCCTTGTTCCTATTTTTGTTAAAATTTTGTCAAATACTACTTTTATATCTTTGGACAACAGAGTCGGGTCTAGTGTTCTCGATTTGTCATTGCAGATTTCGTCGTGTTGCCTTTTCCTTCTATCTGGAAATTCGTTTGCTTTTGAGGACTGGCACGATTCCCAACTTTTCTGTTATAGGTGCAGCTTCTTCGATACAACATTTTATTGGTTTTTCTCTCATTTCTTGCAAGATCTTAATAAGACCTTGCATTAGTGCCACAGAACGCGAAATGATCTCTTTCTGTATTTCGACATTGACTATTAATTTCTCGAAGAATATTAGCCCAAAATGAATAGTAGCCTCAAACGAACACCCGATAGTACAACGCGCTCTGGTTCTCCTCCCTTTTGAATATACCGGAAAGGAGGAAAACATTCTGGTGCATAATTAAATATAAATTATCTGTAATCTATGCGCCTTCAAATTAAAAAAGACTTATAAATACACTATTCAAAAAAATTAAGGGAACAAAAATTCCGAAATATTTTCAGTGATTTTTGATGGGCTGTAACTTTATGAAAAATGGTCGTATCGAGATGAAAAGAAACCATTTTGAAGCTTGAAGTTTCTAGTTTTGAAATCTTTTAGCAAAAGAAGATCTTTTGGAAAATAATCCAAAGAAATACCGTAATTTTCAAAATTTTTTTTACGAGCGTCTTCGAGCTCAGGAAAATGTTTTCGAACTAAATCAATGCAAATGGTTTTATTTAAGGTTAGGCTGTTTATTTAGCTTTAATTTTGTGTTTTAACGTACTTTGTACGACCATTTGTTGCTGATATATCGGTGGTTGAATAAGAAATGATGCTTGTCTTTGATTATCGATATCTTAGGAACCAATAATTGTACAGTAGCTCAAGGGATGGCTTTAGAAACTTGAACAAGATCTCTATAAATGACGAATGTTGTTTTTGAGCATAACAATTTTTCTACCCTCGCTATTAATTTAAAGAAGTTAAAAAATGACATTTTCTGGCTAATTAAAAAATCTACCGCCACTTTGTAACAATAACCCTGTGAATTTTCAAATTGATTCATCGAATCGTTTTTCCCCGAATGATCAAAGTTTTGAAAATAATTAAAGGGACAAGAATATTGCTTTTAAACATTTAATGATTAGCAGAATGGAGAAAAAATAATTTCCTTTCTTTGCTTACAATTTATCTTTCAATTACAGCCTTTCACAAATCACTGAAAATTTTTCGAAATTTTTTTGTTCCCTTAATTTTTTTGAGTAGTGTACATATAAAATTAGATTTATAGCTTAAGCTAATAGTGATATTTTTAATATAGTTAGCTTCTTAAAAAACCTATCACGCTAAGGTGTTTTCAGGTCCTCATTGTTTTACAATCGAAGTATTAAAAATATACCGGATGTCCTTTTTAAAGCGTTAAGTTTTGGAAGCCACAAGAATCGATAATATTACCCACAGAATCATTCTTTGTATCCCAATGATGCGTGTATATTCGAGCTCGCCGTACTACCAAACCAATTTATTTTCAACGAGTTTTTAGGGACATGCTGTATAAACACGCCAGGGCCGACCGGCGCATAAATACGTTAATTAGCGGCCGTATATGTAAAAAAACATAAACGCACAGAATGAGAATGGTCAAAATATTATAATGTGGGCATGTTGCGACTGCTTTTTTTTATCCGGTGGTCTCCGAAGCGAGGAACCCGGACAGTTAGCACCGGGGTGCTAATAGGCCCCCGTCGCGCCGACTGCTACCGGTGCGGAGGTTCACTGTGGAGTGATATCGTTGCCGCCACGGTATTTACCTGACAATTAACGCGACCGCCTCCACACCCCTGGTCACTAAAAACTACCTGCCTTAAAAATTCTGAATTTACAACTGGTTATATATTGTTTTTTTTTGTAAAACAAAAAGGATGCGTGGAAGTATATCTAAATAAGGGGCAGCGGAGACCGACTCGTCTTCTATTTATCTTCTTTATGCGACGTGGAATCGAGAATTTATTGGACGTTTAGGGAAATACTAAATTATGCTTGGTACGAAAAACAAACATGACGCACGGGTGGGCCGTAATTTTTATTGCACTTTATAAAACTCGAAAAATAGTCCAGAATATTAACAGAATAGTGAAACTATACTATACTTACTAGAGTAGAATATAATTTTTTTAGAATTTTAAACTTACTAGAATAGAATAGAAAATAGAATAGAATTTTTGTCGATGGGTGTAGGATTTCCCTCATATACAATTTAGTCTATATGGGCAAACACTTTCTTCGTGCTTTAAATTAACAAGTACAATACAGCTTATCAAGAATAAGAAACAGTGTGAGATTCTCTACGTTGCGTAGAAGAAAGAGGAAAGAGTGAGGCAACATTCGGAGGAAAACGGATGGACTTTACGCGCGGCCAGATCGAACTCTGTGTACTTTCACATTCAATGTATATTCATCGATATTCGTTCTGCAAAGGTCTCAATGCGACTGAGTAAAGACCAGGCTATTTACTGCGCACCTCGTGGGCGAACTAGGTAATAATTGTCTATGCGAAATGACAGGTACTTTAAGAAATGCCGTTGAATATTTTTAAGCTAATTCATATGATTTAGATACTGGGGATACCAAATAAGGCTACAGTATTCTAATTTCGAAGAAATGAACGCAAAACATAGGGATTTTAAGATAGCAGTGTTATTAAACGATGTCGTGTTTCTAATTAAGAAACCAAGCGTTTTATATGCCTAAAGAAAAATAGTTTTTCATTAAAGTATACACAAAGATCCTTCAGAACGTTTTAATTTTAGTATTATGCTCTAATGCCCTCTGCCTAGTAAAACTTTGCATTATATTGATGATCAAGCTTTACTTCGATTTAGATTGTTCTCGAAACTACTGAGAGATGGCGCTTGGTACGTTCTACTGCGGCAGAACGTAACGGCGTCTACAAGATGTGAGCCTCATCTGTCAAAGGTATACTCGCTTACACTGCTCTGACGAGACCCAAGATAAGGTCGAAACCGGTCTGCAGTTCGCGGTATCCCGAGATAGGTGACACTTTGCATCTTCCTTGTGGTTCTCGATCAATCTGAATCACTGTATTTTAGTGCTAACTCTGTTAGACAAAATATGGCAAATTTCGCTATTTAATTCAGCGCTCGGCTATGACATATAGCCAGGAGAATAGTTGTTTTGGCCTAATTTGTTTAGCTCTTATTATATAAGGCATTTGCAGATGGGGTCGAGATGTGGAGAATAATAATCTTCTTACTTCAGTAGTTTCTATTTCTTATTTATATTTTAAATGCATGATACACCTAGACTAATAGACTAGTAAGATAAAATACAATGTAAAGACTAAACAGTACAATAAAAAGATTTTAAAGTAAGGTAAAGAGTAATAATTCTGCTCAACCCCAAACACGTTTCTCCACAGCGTATAGCTGTGTCGATGGACTAACTTCGTTATCTGGAAATTTTCTACTTAAAGGGAACATTTTATTGCTATCATAATTCATTCGTTTCAGAATAATCGAAATGATAGTCGAAGAAAAAAATCGAGTGGAGTGTTTTCGTCACAATATAACATATAATCATACGGAGAAACGATTTCAAGTGACGCGTGCAACCCGAAGTGGCGATATTTTTTGTCAATAACCATTTTATCGGGGGAGATATGAATTTTCCGCAAATTAGGGCATTCCTTATCGATAGATGTGGGTATTACAGTAGACACGATCTACCGTAAATTATTGCTAACGATTGTCACTAATTATGATAATAATTACAAATAATCGTCATAACCTATTAATTACCCGCGGTTAAAATACATATCGCCATAGTTTATAGCGATTGCGATAAGTCGTAGGCTTATTAACTAGGTGTAATGTGGTATGTTCGAGTTGATAATTAAGACCGGTAAATAATGCAGTGGAAAAAAATGTGCACTTGGCCGATATCCATCGATGCGCTATTTTAATACCCGATAACGTATGACAAGACTTACGTAATTAATATGTATTCGATACTACGTTACGTTTTACATATGGCGAGGTTGCATATTATTTAATATGAAATAGATATGAAGCAGTCAGGGGCGTAGTACATGGATGCGAGTGATGTATCGAATCCCTTAAAAAATTGGCAAATTAGTGTTATTTAAAAGTTCAATCGATGTATTCAATTATTACAATTTTTTAATTATTTTAAACCGACCGCTAACATACATTATTTACTTTAAACGCTACCATCAACTTTTTTATTTCAAATCGGCCGTGAAGGCGCCCGAAATTATTGGACTCCCGCGTTATTTGCTGCAGTGCTGAAATGCGATGGTCCACGTTACATCCGAGCTACGCGTTAGATGGGCGAAAAGGTCACTAATCTTACGCAGTCAACAGTGGAACCTCGAGTGGGTGTTGTCGTTATTTCCGGACTCAGTTATGCGATTATGTGAACGCATCTTGGCGACTGTCGCCATAACATAAGGAAGATTTGGAAGCACCGTTTCAGGTAATTGTGGAAAATGAAAATGAGGAATGGGATCGAGAAACCGTTATTTATGCTAGAGGCCTTTTAGTTTTATTGTGCAACTTTGATTTTAATTTTTTCTTAGCAGTGTTTTATGCAATATTTCTACCTTCCGAGAGTCTGTTTAAAATTCTACAGACAAAAATATCAGATATTAGTTACTGCAATAAAAAGATCGCCGATTTCAAATCACATATTCAAAAAATGAGAAACGAGTTTAGTGACATTTGGGACCGTCTGGACAGATTTGTGTTAGAAAATCAACTGCCAAGTAAAAGAATGCGTTTAGATTTAATTCCTGAAGAAGATAAGAAAAGCACCTACGCACGATTGTTTTATGAAATTTTGGACGTTATTACTTTGAACATTAGTGAACGGTTTAGTGAAATTCCTAAACTGAAATTCTTAAATCTAGATTCCACAAAATTTACTTAATTCGTACGAACTTTTTTCTTCTTTAGTAGATACATATGGAACATTCTTTGACGCAATTCGTTCAAAAAGTGAACTTTCAGTGATTTATGGTGATCCCGATATGCAAAAGAGCACTGTATTTGAGCTTCACCAATATATAATGTCCCTTCAATTATCTTCTGTTTTCCCGGAGTCGTCAAAATTGTGTCGTTTAATTTTGACTATTCCTGCCACAAGCAGTTCCGCGGAAGGATCATTTTCATGTTTAAAGAGAATAAAGACTTATCTGCGAAATTCTCAAAACCAAGAAAGACTATCAGCTTTAGCATTAATAAATATTGAAAGTGCCTTGTTAGAAGATATGAGATTTGAAGAAACAGTGATAGACGTTTTTGATAGACAAACAAAAACTGAAGAATTAATCTTCATTTTAAAAATTAGGATATATACCTCGGCATAATCATTTTAGGTTAGTGTATTTTTTTATTATTTTTACAATTCTCATATGGCCTACCACACATCTAACTATATCTCTTTCCCTTATAAAATTTTTATCACATCCCTAGATTCTTTTCTCACGCTACGCCCCTGGAAGCAGTGGATTCTTCGGTTGCATCAAACGTGAAATAACCAATGTTGAGTTTCAAATCCATTAAGACGATCTCCAATTATTTGTCGCGTCTTCCAGCAATGACATATATCTGTATACACTGTTGAAAATGTGCCATGGTAAAACTTTGCCACGTTCAATGGTGTGCAAATGGGGTTAAATTTCACTATTTCAGGTATAAGACTTGACACCAGTGTACTTGTAAAATTTTACATTACTATCATTGTAAACTTTTACACATACTATATAAAACTAATATAAAAACACCACATATATATATATATATATATATATATATATATATATATATATATATATATATATATTATACATAATATATAAAGCTAATATAATATACACTAGGCACAAAAATTAAGGGATATAAAAAGATCCTAATTTTTAGGTGACTTTCGGAGGGCTGTGGAGAAAAATAGTCGCAGAGCAATTTTAAAAAAAACAAATTGAAGCTCCAAGTTTCTAGTTTTGAGATATTAAGTTCAAAATTTTTTACCATTAGCAGTTTTTGTAATACAATGAGATTCCGTGAAATTGTATTGTATTTTGTGATTCCTTTTTCTAAAAACAACAATATGTATTGATTACGAAAACATTTATTGTAAAAAATATTTTAAAATGGAATGATTGAACAGGGATAATCTTGGATGCAAAATGTGTAGTTTAATTTTGTGGGTAATAAAAACACGATTTAGAAACGATTCAAAGGCACTATATGCACTTTATTAAAGATGGAATAATTTAAAATTAGATGGAATATTATATTATTATACGTTTTTAAGCATTGCAGATGATGCGCGTTCAGTTACCTAAAAAATATAATAGTCATTTAATGGTAAATCGACGAAGAGGATTATTTAAACAGTTTACATCATGATAATGACCGTGACTGACAAAACGTACAAGATATTTTTTGGAAATATTTTAAATTATATAAATATTAAAAACCTGCCTCATAAACATTATAATGGATGATACATCTTAATTACTTGATTTTTGTTAATTAATTTTTTATTTTATTAATATTATAACGTGTTTGGTTAATATGAAATAAATCATGTCCTAGATTTGTTTGTAACCTGCAAATAAAGAAAAGTGTAATTTTACAAAATAAACCCTTTCATTTGTGTGAATGTCTATACAAGCATTGGGCCAAATCCTACACTACTGAAGAAAATTAATGAAAGAAAAAAAATCCGAAAATTTTTCAGTACTATTTGAAAGGTTGTAACTATGAAAAACGATCGTATCGAAATGAAAAAAAAAAGCATTTTGAAGCTTAAAGTTATTAGTTTTGAAATATTTTGGCAAACAGATTTTCTAAACTATTGTTACTGCGCAATCCAGAGAAATACCGCGAGACAATAATTTTCCAAATATTTTTTTATGCGAGCATCCCCGGGCGTAGGAATATTCTTTCGGACTAAATAAATTCAAAGGCGGATTAGCTTCTTTATCCAGCTTTAATTTGGTATTTTAAAGGACTCTGTACGACCATTTGTTGCAGAAATATCGGTGGCTGAATGAAAAATGACGGTTTTGTTTTTGATCATCGATATCTACGGAGCGAATAATTGTACAGCGAATTAAATAATGGTTTTGAAAACATGAATGAACCCTCCATCAATGGCATGCCGTTCTTAAACACAAAGAATTGTTTCCCTGCTACTAATTTGGAAAAAATACAAAAATGACTTTTTAAAGATTCTACTGCAACTTTGTAAATATTGAGGCAAACACTAATGTTGCCAATTTTTTTTTTAGCTTACTATACTCCCAATAGCACTGTAAAATTGCAAACTGATCCATCGATGATCCACCGTATTCCCCCGAATGATCAAAGTTTTAAAGAGAATTAAGGGAACAAGAGTATTGCTTTGAAACATCATCTAATTATTAGCAAGATGAGAAAATTAGCTTCTTTGTCAGAAGATTGATATCTTTTAGAAACTACTACCTTCTAGAGAAACTAGAATGTTCAAACCTTAAAAATGGTTTTTTTTTTATCTCGGTACGACCATTTTTGATAAAGTTATAACCTTTCAAAAATCACTAAACATTTTTCGGAATTCGTTGTTCCCTCAATTTTTTCGAGTAGTGTATTATCGTTCTCAGTTTTTAATTACATTATCGTAAAACCTACGTACCTATAGTTATAAGTTTTCAAAAATATCAATTTCACCTCCATTAATATTATGTTAACGAATTATTGTTTACAGCTGTATCATATGAAATACAAGTAAATACAGAGAGATCCTGACTGATTAAAGGTGACGACGCACAGATAACTACACTACACTATACTAAAGTTATTAAAATTGATTTATTTCTATTAAAACCACTTTCGTATACTTAGTAGTTATTAAAACTGATGACTTTGATTTTAGGGATTTTTAATATACATTGTAAACATTTTACTTAAAACGGACACGTTAAGAGATCGTGACGATAGACGTGATAGATACGTTTATCGAAATAAGAAATCTGTGATAGGTTCACGTGAAATTTCTATGCAAATTTCTCAAAAATCAAAGTTATCTGCGTTTTACTGAGGGATGTCGGTTTATTGATTCATAGCGATTTTCTGTCACCATGTCTGTATAGTGACTCTCTGTCATCTTGTCTGCCACATTATTCAAACACTGGTCATGTCATAACAAGAGGTTGTTCATATTAAAAAGAGACTTTTGGGTAGTTGAAGTTAGCTAAAATCAATTTGTTTTTTTAGACGCCCTGTAATCTCTTAAGTTAGAAGGAAATTTGTCTAAGTGGCCATGAAAAAAATGTAATTTAATGCTCAAATTAGCTCCCAAATTTCAAAACATTTTAGCATCATTAGTTAGTTCTTGGTAGTTCAAACCTTATGATTCTCCTAAAAATGTTGAATTACAGATAAATAACTAAATCATGCATGAGATTTTATAACGGTCATATATCTGTTAAAATTTGGATCTTTTACCAGTTTTGGAATTTCTGGGCCGTCAAAAATCCCCGCTTTTAATTTTTCCATACTCAATGCTGAACATGCATGGCAAATGTATTTAAAACAATCACCTGACTTATCCAGTGTTTTTACAAACTATTTCATGTGAAGAGTATTATTTCTACTCTCTTTACTAATGACCCGTGAACAATTTTGGCTTTTCTACCGGTCTTCGTATCTTTCAAAGGCCAAACAATGCTTTTCTTATGCACAACTATCCCATAAATAGAGGTGACGAAGATATTTGGCATAGATATCCATTTTTCTGTCCAACAAGTATGGTGATCATTTTGAAATTAAAATTTTAAAATGGATACAAATAAACCATTATAATTAATAAGCAATTTTTTCTTAATGTTTAATATACTCAACTTAATAATTTAATATTTTCATATTGCTATTTAAGTCTTGTTGAATGACCGATTGGAATCGACGCCAACTTATTTCTGTTGTGCAATAATACATATTTCCAGCTCTATTTAGAACTTTCAACGAAAGGCCGCCAATCATTTGGTAAATTTCAGGAGTCTCATTATTTTAAAAAACGTAGTCGATTTAGCTAAAATGAAGATATAATGTGAAATTAGGATCCTCGAGTACTCAGAAACCGATCTTAAATATGTGAGAACATAATTTTTTTCTGTTCCTCAGTGTAATCAGAGAGCGACGACTATACTAATCAGTATTATAACCGTTACTGAGAAAATGAGTTCACAATTCTTATGCGGTAAGAAAATATAATATTCAATCTTTATGAGGAAATAACAGATTTTATTGAATTATGTCTTATAATATTTTACTAACAATTAGGAACAATGATGGAATAGATAAGATTTTCTGCTCCCACGAAGTGATTTTGAAAATGATGTTGAACTTTTACAAGTTGAAATATAACAATTTCATTATCATTTGCTCTTACCAGGAAGAAGGGTTTCATGACCACAAATAATAATCAGTATTATGATCTTTACCGAGAATTCACAAGCCCATCCAAGGGTTGTAATTTCTATTTAGGTAACTTTCTATATACTTTCTATATGGGGTTAATTCCCCATTAACATAAAGTTTCGAATGCGATACTTCTCGAGAGGCAGTTTCTTGGGACGTTTTCACTTTGGCTTTCTCTTTCATTTTTGTCGTAAAATCCAGGTTTATGAGGGAAACGTTAAAATAGAATTAATTACCATAAGTACCGAACGGCTACTTTTGGCTTTGGCCCAAAAGCCGGCATTACTGACCCTCGCATCTCGGAATTATTTTTGTGTTCTCAGATTTATGGTATCTATTTCAAGATTGACATAAATTTGTATGAACAAGTTATATATTTAAAATAACATTTCCATATTCTGTAAGATGAACTTAGTTGGAAGGCAGACAATAGATTTCTTTCAATAATAACCGACGAAGATCCGAAAAAATTGCAAAAGTGCTCATAAAAATAAAGATTTACAATTTGTATAATGGATCTTTGCGCGTGTATCAATTTAGTGACGACGCACGGATCACATGCTACACCACCCGCAATTGTTACTAATATGCCACAATTACCAGCACGTATGCCTAGCGACGTATGTTTCAATCAACTACGTACGGCATAGACAGTTAATAGTTTGCCGAACAAAATGCAATTATGAAGTCACGTCTTAGCTTTATTCTATAATTTGATTCATTGGCGCCTAAATATTTCTGTAAAATTTATTTCATTTATTTTGATGGAAATATCACTTCCATGAATGTTTTTGTGGAGAACCTTTTTATTACTCTGTCATAGGTTGACGGATTTGTATTGTACTAACTGTTATCCTGAAATGTGTTTTCGGCACGATACTGTTCAAAAATGTCAGTTGATTGATTCATACGATTGTTACCTGTGACGCACACGCAAATAATCATTATACAAACCATATTCTAAGACACGTTTGCTCTCTTTCTCTTATCTATACATTTATACACTGAAACAACAAGCATTCGGTTAAGTACGAATACGATTGTTTAAAGTAAAAATATAGTACTTAACATGTAATATTATAAATATTTAGTTACCGTAAATAATATACCTTATTAATAATAACAAATATTATTTGTTTGTTTAGTAAAAAATAATCTTTATTTCAAATTAATATTTTTGCATAGGTATTGATTCTAAATAAATGTTTCTTAGTTTGTATGCAAACAAATATTTTTTTCTATTAACGAACATTTTTTTCAGTATATATGAAGTTTAATGTACCATAGAAACATAAAATCATGCACGCACCATTTCTTGAGCTACGAAATATTATGCTGTGAAAATATTAACATTTTTCGGGCTATTTTCTCTAGGCATTATAGGGGACTTTAATCTCATGGACACTTCGTATACTGAGCACTTAGGTAGATAACATTTATTTAAATGTTTTGTACCTTTTCTAACAATTCTTTAAATGTTTCAAGGATCCGTGAGAATATCTCTCAGGCCTAAACTTTTCCATCATTATTCCAGAAATGACATCATAAATTTTGTTTAAAATCTAATGATCGACTTTCTACACACAAATACTTAATGCATCGCATACATCGGTATTTTCAGAGAAACAGTATCCCAGACAATCATAAATATGGGTTCTAATCCACATTTCAGGACGCATATGTTTGCAAAATTAAAATTCTTCCAAATATTTATAAATACGCTTTATTGACGTTCGAAACAGATGACGTCTATTCTTTTATTTGTGTTTTCCTTTAAATAGTATAGAGTCGCGTATGTATATTTTCTATTAAGGATAACTTCTCTAACCATTCGAATAAAGTTCAATTTCAGTGTGATATTGTGATATTTGATTTCAGTGTGATATTGATAAGTAATGGACAGTAATTTTTATTACTATTGATGAATATTATACACATCAAATGTATATAAAAATTAACCCAATATTGCAATGACCACAATCGGGATTGAGCGAAATTGTATTCCGGTCGAATTTAACCTTAATTTTTCGATTTAATGTAACATTCCCAGGTTTTGTGAGAATTTCTTTGTAACGCTAGTGGACTATCAACCTCATTGTCTCTTCAATATGCTAAGTGCAGTAAACTCGAATAAACCCTCGTTCGAAAAATTTACCTTTCACGATTACAAATCAATATTATTATTTAATTCATAAATTATATTTTTCTAATTTTATGAAATATATTGTTTTGTATTTCAAAGAACTCCGTTTATCGTTTTAATAAATATTTTATTGGCAAATGGAAAAAGAGATTTCGTTAAAACAAATATTTTGATTCAATTAAAGATCATTTTTCTTTTTTTCAGAATCACTTATGATGATGCATAAACTCTCAGGTAAACCAAAATCCAGGATATATATCCAACTTATCTTTAAGAAAAATGTTCCTTCAGACTTAGCGAAACTTGCTTCCGTTATTCTGTCCTCCTAACTTTCCTGTCGAACTTTCCTTGGAACGGTCTTACACTTCCACAAACTTTCTCCATACTTCCTAGAAGTTTCCTAAGAATCTTCCCGAAACTTCCTCGGAGTATCTGTCTATGTTGTCTCCGGTGTATCGAAAGAAAATAGCTTTTCTTTTGTCGATAAAATGTCTTAATAAAATAGACAAGATTGAATTCATATTTTTGCGTATAGACATGGGCATTTTATATAAATCCTTTATTGTTTATATTTTAATTCTTTCATTAATTTTTCTGGTATATATATATATATATATATATATATATATATATATATATATATATATATATATATATATATATATATATTTACTGTTTTTTTATATACCAGCGAATGTACAAGTATGATTGCATGGGTATGGAATGATTTTGAATAGATACTTCATTGTATTTGAAAGGTCACATCAAAGGACACATCAAATAAGTTAAAACAGTGACCCATTTTCATAAACAACACATATTTTCCAGGTATTTCCATTTTTTTCCTAATTGCCAGTTTTCTACCACTTCTAGGAAGATCTCCGTCATTTCCAAATTGACAAATTGACAAAATTGCTGTTCTATTCTATCCTGTAGACTAAAAAATATGGTGCAGGATACTAATTGAAGATTTGACATACTTCTTCAGTATTCTCGTCAGGGGCGGCTGGTGTATAGGTGCTGCAGAGCTGCCGAACTGCCAAAGAAATTATATATTTGTATATTTTCGCGACATAATAATTACTAAAATTTATTAATAAAATAATTTGGTTAGTTGGTGCAGCTACTTAAAGTTGCATTCTGCCCGCCGTCCTCTATTGAGTAGTAGACCAGATGAATTAACTGGGTCTCTACGCGAGCGCGTCGCGGTACATTGAACTGGGCCATACGAGGTAGTTCTCAGCACGGCTCGGCACACCCGTCCTCCCCCTCAACTCCCACGACAATCCACACTTGGCGCTCGTAAATGCGCGAATTTACACGGTCAGTGAGCTGTATTTTTTCCAGCTATGGCAACATCAGTGAATGTTTACTCCTTCCTACTCCTCGGGCGGGCGTAAATCGTACCTATTTCGTATTTCGTGTTAATTTGAGATTTTAAATACTGTTTTGTGAATTTGTGTAGTGATTTATTGTACTAATTATTAATATTTATTTACTGTGATAGTGACAATGGATTTAGTTTATAATTTAGTTCATGTGAAGCGATGTTTTAAATACTCTTATGAAGAAAAAATTGATTTAAAAAACAATGGTAGGCCATTGCCCGATATTGTTATTGAGACTGCAGGTGTTAGCCACGGAAAAGCATATAAACGTCAATTTAATAGAGACATTTATTCGAAGAACAATTGGATTTGTGGGTGCAACAAAAAAAAATGCGTTATTTTGTTTTCCTTATTTACTTTTTGGCGGTGATAAAGCATGGACGGAGGTAGGGGTGACAGATTTGGTGCACTTAAATGAAAAAATAAAAAAGCACGACAACTCCAAAAGCCATCTACATAATACAATGGAATTAGCTTTATTAGGAACAACTAATATTAAAGCGCAGCTAGATTCAGCTTATTGGATAATTGTGCAAAAGCATAATGATAATGTGACAAAAAATAGATACGTTTTGTCAAAAATTATAAACTGCATAAAGTTTTGTGGTGCCTTTGAACTGGCGCTGCGAGGACATGACGAAGCTGAAACCTCTCAAAACCCGGGGATATTTCGTGGTTTGATAAATTTTTCTGCTGAGCTTGATGTAACTTTAAGCGAGCATCTACAAAATGCTTCAGTATTTTAAGGGAACCTCTAAAAAATAGAAAACTCAGTTACTGGTAATTTTAAGATATATTCTCGATGGTGAACCGATTGAACGTTTTTGGACATACCTGAAACCTACAAAATGTGACGCTGAAACTCTTTCGGAAAATATTTTAAGTGTTATAGACTCTCTAGCAGAAAATTCACCTTACAAGCCTTTTCTCTTAACCAAAGAATATGACGGCAAACATGAATATTCTTCAAAAAGGTATTAAATCCCAAAAATTTTTCTTGTGAAAGTCTATATTTTTGTATAAACGGATTTTACATAAAAATTCTGAAGTATCAGGAAAATGCGTGACTTTGAAAATTTTCGCCTGCCGCACAATTTTTTGCGGCCCCTACGGCGCCAGTAGTTTGTATACGTTTGAAATTTGCACGCGAGCGGCCCATACCCTAGGATCGGCCTTGTGCAGAACACCCGTTTCATTTCATCACGAGCCGCCACTGATTCTCGTCTTATCACTTTTACACTAATATTAAAATTTCGTTTTTTCGATTTCCGAAATTGTCGAATGGCCTATTGTTAAAATAATCAAAGTATACTAGTTTGAAAATAAGCGACAAGTAAATAGATTAGAGAAATTCAAACAGGTATAGCAAACGGAGAAAAAATTTGTACTAGTACGTTTCGGTTTTAATAACGGTATTTAGGAAAACTACACGAATTAATAAACTACAAAATATTTTCAGAATTATTTTTGTGACTACTTACATCGGCATACAAAAGACAAAACCAAAGGCCAGCTATTTTTATATCTATTTTTTTGAAAAAATAGCCAAAGCCCTACCGTCAATAGCAATGATTTAATAATTATTGTAGTTTCTCTGAAGACGATTATTAAGATCGAAACGCAAGACTAAAAACCTTTTTATTCCATTTTAACCTACCTAAATCTCAAGCAATATATTAAAATGTAATTTTCCTTTAGTTTTTAATTCACTCTGATTATTCAGTCGATCAAGAACCTTATGTGAGGGGCAAAAACGGAAGGTAGAGATGAAATCAGTGTAAATAACTCACTTATCAATCCCAAATTAACTTTCAAAATGTCAAAGTTTGTAGGCCTGTGTTATTTTGTTAATTTTTGCGTTGTGGACTTATTATACGAGTATTATTTTAATAATACTATAAAATCTTATATTTCAGTAACATTCTAATTTGTGAATACAACTTACAAGTCGTCGGTTCTTTTCAATTCTAAAAGTTAAAAATCGTCGAACACGCTTATAATTGACTGACCCGTGATTTAATATAAATCCGGTTTCGCTGAACAGTCCACGTGAATGAATATCGGTAGAGCATACTCGTCCACGGAGTAATTTCTAATCCCAAAAAGGCATTTTATAATTTTAATTATTTTCCTGTTAATTAGTTTCCTTTTGCGGCGTGTATTTTCTACGCCTGTGTGATATTTATTATACCTAGGTATAAGCACGGAAATATCGTTATTGATCAACGTGAAACGAGTCACTTTCCATAAGAACGAATGGGGCACTTGGGAGTAAAGTTCTCCAAGCGACGGTCAGCTGACGCTAAGCCCATATTAATATGGGTCAATTAGTCCTGGATGTTGTAATATCGTAACTTTAACTACAGTTTAAGAGAATATTATCGTATTCATAAGATGATATGGTTATTATAGCAATATTCTATTGTTATACGTTGTAAGAGAACTGTGTAAAAACTGTAAAATTAGTTTTCTGTTCATTCAAATTATGCAGCAGTAAAGAAATATGCAGTAGGTATTACTTTTATTTTTTTATATCCTATATTTTATATAGGTCTATGTCAAAACTCCAAAGTACTATATAAATCACAGTCAGGGCCGGAACTACAATGGGGCAACAGGGGCATTGCTTCGGGGCCCCCGACGCGAGGGGGGCCCCCTGGCAGAAAATGAAAAGAGAAAATGATTCAACCCCATCAGAAAATATTGAAAAACACGTGAACAAAGATTCCTAAAAATATTATTTAGAAAATAATCATCAAAATGAATTAATTAAGGTGATAAAAATTAGAAAATCTACAAGTATGCTAATCTGAAACTTTTTTCTTATGATTTAAGATTTCAGCTTACGAATTTTACTCAGTTAACACTTCAACCAATTGTTTGTAATGAATAATATCTAAATATAATTATTATGGACAAAATACAGTGATTTCTATCCCTCATTTTTTCTATATTAATACCACAAGTAATTTTTAAATGGGGCTCCTACATTTTGTTTTGCCCCGGGGTCTTTTCAGCTCAAGTTCCGGCACTGATCACAGTAAAATTATATGTACATAGGTATCTAATATATTTTTTAGTAATATTAACATTTAGACGAGCAACACGACGAAGTGTCATTATTGTATCTGATATACACTACAATTGACAAAAAATTAAAATATGGATATTTTACTATCCATATTTTATTACACCCTATAGGTTTTTAAATTTTTACATCACAAATAGTAATATGTCTACATTGTCCATGTACCTATATAACATAAGATTAAAAGCATATTATACACGTTTGTAATAATTCTAGTTGTTTTTTTTTAATAGATTCTAAAAAATAATATTCAAGAGTTAACACAATTTCGTCTACAATTTTGCACAAACACCATTTTTCTTCAATTACGAATGTACTGTTCATTTCATAGCTATTTGCCAAATAAAAAACTCTCTTATCTTGCCGATAAATGAAAGTCTACCTGAGCCGAGCCATAAAAACAAGCCACGGTATGTTTTGAGATTGAAATAAACTATAGTAAGTTCTGCATGAAAGTATC
Source organism: Rosalia funebris (assembly GCA_037954035.1). Lineage (NCBI taxonomy): Eukaryota > Metazoa > Arthropoda > Insecta > Coleoptera > Cerambycidae > Rosalia > Rosalia funebris. The sequence goes on along the minus strand of JAZFAV010000034.1, from coordinate 12,174,982 downwards.
TTGTCGAATACTATACTGAGATAATTATTTCATTATTGTTAATAGATTACCTTTATGACAAATAAGTGTTCATTTTCAATATTGCGAATCAAATATAAGCTTATTTTAAATAAATAACAACTTAGAATATATTGGCAAATTTTGACCATCATCATTCATCATCATTAGGTCATCAGTCCTAAGACTGGTTGGACGCTAACCTCCAACTTCTCCTATCTCGTGCTAACCTACGCATTTCGCTAATTGTGCTACAACCTACATCCCTTACTATTTGCGAGCAGTAGTCTAATCTAGGCCTACCTCTGCCTTTCTTCACTCCTATTTCTGCCTCCAAAATATCGCGGACTATTCCCCCATGTCTCAGCAAGTGGCCTACCATTCTATCTCTTCTCTTCTTTAAGTTTTTCCACATACTCCTTTTCTCGCCGACTTTCTCCAATACTTCTTCGTTTCTAACCCTATCAGTCCATGGTATTTTCATCATTCTTCGGTAACACCACATCTCAAAAGCTTCTAATTTCTTCCTACTTGCTTCCCCTACCGTCCAGGTTTCGCAGCCGTAAAGTGCCGTGCTCCATACATATGTTTTCAAAAATCTCTTCCTTGTTTCTAAGTTTATTACCCCCGAGCATAAAAGTGCTTTCTTTTTGTTAAAAGCTACTCGACCCTGCGCTATTCTTTGTTTTATGTCTTTATCGCTTCTTCCATCCCAATTTATTTTACTTCCTAAATAAGTGAAGTCTTTAACTTCCTCCAATCTTTCATTATTAATTTGTACTTTCGTTTTTGCTCTGCTCTCGCGCCCTCTGCACACTAACACTTTAGTTTTGTTTTTATTCACCCTCATTCCGTATTCCTCTGTCAACACTGCCTCCATTTCGTTCAATGCTGATTCTAGTTCCTCCTTACTAGATGCTAATACTGCTATATCATCCGCGAATCTCAGCATTTTTAGTTTCTGTCCCTGTACTTTAATCCCGAAATCTACTCTATCTTTTACCACATTAATCGCCTCTTCGATGTACAGATTAAAAATTAGTGGTGATAGCGTACATCCTTGTCTTACTCCTTTCCTAAATTTTGACCAATCCAAATATATTAGATGGAACTTGGACTAGGACAGGATAGGAATATTTTCATTTATTAGGTAAGGAAAACCTTTATTATGTGAAATAAATGTATACTTTGAAATAAACATACCTATTGGTTATTATTTGATATAAAGGGTGGTCCAACCATAATGCACGATGTTAATTGTGAGTCACACCTTAACGTCAAGTTTTTTGCCTAATTTAATTTGACATTTCTTTGTTTCAGTGTTTGACAAATTCAACCATGGAGAGGTACACAATTGAGCAGCGCGTTAAGAATGTTGAAGCCTTTTACGAAAATGGGCGTTCAAATCAAAATGCATTTCGTGCTCTTCGTGACTTTTTTGGTCAGCATAATCGACCAAATGTGTCCACAATCGGGAGAATTGTGCGCAAATTTCAGCAAACCGGGTCTGTAGGAAATGTGAAAACACCTGTGCATGCTCGCCCAGTTCGTTCTGCGGAAAACATTGCTGTTGTTCGCGATAAGGTCGGCCAAGCAGTTACCGTAAATGGTGTTGGCTATCGCGAGATGATAACGGACTTCTTGTGGCCAGAAATTAAGGATATGTGGTTCCAACAGGATGGTGCCACTTGCCACACAGCCAACGAAACAATGGCACTTTTGCGCGAGAAATTCAATGGCCGTGTTATCTCACGTCGGCGTCGTGGCGATGTTAATTGGCCGCCACGATCATATGATTTGACACCGTTGGACTTCTTTCTTTGGGGATATTTAAAAGAAAAAGTGTACGTCAATAAGCCAAGAACAAATCAAGAGCTAAAGGATGAGATAATTCGGCACATTAACGACATTGAACCTCAATTATGTCTCAGAGTCATTGAAAATATGGACCATCGGATAGAGGTATGCCACCGAAGCCGTGGCGAGCATTTGGCCGATATTTTGTTTCACACATAATTGTCATAGATCTTTCTATCATAATAAAAAATATTAAGATAATTCTCTGAAAACTTTTTGTTTTATTTACAATTAACATCGTACGTTTTGGTTGGACCACCTTTTATTAAGAAGGGATGACTAGATAATTTTTTTATGTGAAACAGATGATAAAATACTTAGATTTTGGTTAAATATATAAAAAATAAATCATATACATGGTATATGTACCAGGCGCAAAATAAAAAGAACATTTTTATGGAATACATTTTGCTATACCTACAGTATTGGACATAATGGTTGGAATAAAATAAGTTTCAACCAAAAAAAAAGTATTACATAAATATTCGGCAAAAGTACAGTTGCTCTCGGATTATTAGAATATTTCCTACAGCTTATAACATTTTTGCTGGTATTTGAAGATAGCAAAAGAAAACAAAAACATGTTTTTATTTTGTTTTCGGACAAAAAGGTTGGAACTTTTTATATGTTATCAAAATATTTCGTGGTATTTACTTACAGAGAGTCAAAGAGTGTTTAGAAGTTGAACAGTAAAGCATACTGATATGTTCTATAAAGGCGAAAGGAAAAACACTTTCTGTAGATCTTCACAATAGAATTCTTAATTATTATAAAGAAGGGATTCGGCAAAGTGAAATATCAAGAAGACTTAATGTACGAAAAAACAGTGTGTCTCGTATTATAAGAAAATTTAAAGTGTGTGGTAATGTGCTTTCAAGTTAAAGTCCAGGGAGGCCTAGAAAGACAACTGCGCGCCTGGATAAAAACATTATTCGTTTATCTCAAAATGATCCATTTCTGTCTTCAGTGAAAATTCTGCGATAACTTGACGAAACTACACCATCCGGCATATGCGACAGAACAATAAGGCGTAGGTTAGCTGAACAAGCTTTTCTCAGCCATAGACCTTTAAAAAAACCATTACTAAGTAAAAAGAACGTTAAAGCACGACTTGCATTTGCAATGGATCACGTCAATTGGACTACTAGGGATTGGAAAAAAGTCGTATTTAGTGATGAGTCTAAATTTAACTTGTTTGGGAGTGATGCCGATAAATTTTATTTTCCAACATGATAACGACCCAAAACATGCGTCGAAGCTTATAAAAGAGTGGTTATCATGCGAAAAAATAAATGTTCTGAAGTGGCCGTCACAAAGTCCCGATTTAAACCCCATAGAAAATCTATGGGAGTTGGTTAATACAAGAATCCAGCGGGAAAACGTAAAAAATGCAACTGAACTTTTTGAAAAACTGACAGAAGCCTGAAATAGCTTGACAGAAATGTTATTGAACATTTAATCGAATCTATGCCGAAGAGGTGTGAAGATGTGATTAGGGCAAAAATATATCGCACCAAATATTAAAGAAGTTAATTACGTAATCAGTTTTTAGAAAATTCGTTTTTGTTCCAACCATTTTGTCCAACTTATTTTTTACTTTCTTGTCTCAAAAATGTTTGAACCAAATTATAAGTGTACTTATTTTTACCCAAAACGCCTTAGCGAACTATTAATAAATATAAGTAATACATATGTCACATAATTAATTAATTATTTTAAAATTGCAAAAGTTCCAACCATTATGTTCAATACTGTATATTCTTTTCTCAAATTATATTGCACTAACGGTACCAATATTAACAGGTACTATTTACCTGGAATAAAAGCAAATAAACTATATATTAGCTCAAATATGCACTTGCACGAATTTAAATGCATTGTTCAGGTCAGGTAATAGATTGGATACAGAATGTCAGACGTTGTATGTATTTAAATTATATAGCTCTTGCACTGGCATGTCCATACCGATGCCCTATTGCCGGTTATAAACCGTCGCCCATGAAAACGTGACAAATTTCAATTATCTAACAGATACTCAGCGCAATAGGTACTCAAGACGGATTCCTCTTATATTTTAAAATGAATGAGTATTTTAGTGTACAAATTGGGAGACGGATGAATAGTAAAACCAAATTAATATCAAATAAGGTTATTAAATGTAAGACTATATTTTATGCTTCTAGAGAAAAATCTGGTCACAAGAATAAACGGTAAAACTATAAAACTATACAAAAAAATATTTTTCATAAGACATAACGTTCCGTAATAAAAACGAGGGGTTGTTATTACAAAAATATAGATGATGTTACATCTGTTTCACGAATTGTGTATGATTTAATTGTATTTTAAAAAATGTGCAACTAAAAATAAAATTTTTAGTTGCACTTTAACCAATTTTTTCTTTAACTTTTAACGGATTTGTTCATCCTGATTAATTTTTAAATTGATGGAAAATTGTATATTGTATGTACTTAGATAAAAGGGTGATTTAAAGTGTGAATGCATCTTTTATTTCAGTTTGAGGAATGCAGTTATAATAAATTTGTTATTTTGACTACCGTTTTTGATATTAGAGACATTTAAATATAAATAAACGTTTTTAAATTAATTTTGTGTAAATCATTCACAACCTTCTTTTCTGATGTTTAAGAAAAATACTTCACTGTAACCTGAAGCATCTGATATGAGTTAGTCACCCGCTTGCAAGATAACTAGGTACACGAATAATGGTGCAATTATAATATTTATTGCTGAATAACATGATAATCATTATAATTCTATGAGTAAGCAATTGTACAATTAAATAATTTGTCCAAAAGTTTCCAATAACACTACAAATAAATTATATTTATTTATATTAATAAAATATCAATACAATACCTGCTTTGTTCGATGTGTCTCATATGTAGGTACTTATATACACGTGTTAATTGTTTAGTATTTTTATAATTCGAACATCTACTTCTGCGGACGCGTTTATCAATAATAGCTATCAGTATGTTTGGTTTCCTACTCGAATTAATCTACTCCTAATAAGTCTATTAGGACTAGGAGTATTATATTTAGATATTTTTAAGCTTTCGAACCTCTATATTTAAGCCAGGGATCTTTGAATAACGAGTTAGGTATTTAATATTTGATCTATATTGAGTCATCAAATATTTTCTGATCTTGAGAAATACAAATTTTAAGCATTTATTTGCTAAGCATATTTTACAAAAAAAAAAAAAAACGGTGCAAGAATCTATCATAAAACACCAAATCAGTTGAATGTTGAACAAAAACAAACACATGTTGATAAAGTCCCACAGTTGTAATAAAGTTGTGGTCTACGTAGCGATAAAATAATAGCTCTACCACGTTGATAAAATTGCAGTAAATATAATACAAAACTATATATGAATAATAAACTAAAATGTGATCGAAATGTGTGTACCAGATTGCTACTAAAAAAATCATAAAAAAATTAACCAAGTTTTTGGAATCAGTTTTTGGATCTAAGTTCTCTTTTTCAAATATTGATTGATTTATAAAAGAAATGGAATCAGTGAAAATATCTTTTCATTGTGATAAAAATCTAGGTATAATAAATAATAGATCTTATAAAGTAATGGAAATATACAATGCATACAGGATAAATTTGTTAATTAATGAACGTACTAGATACGATAAAAGATCAGTAAGTATAGCTGACTATATTGTTAAATTGTCTGTTTTAAAATAGAAAAATATGTCTAATTATCGCGGAAATATAACGAAATATATTTTTAGTCAAAAAGGAAAGAATGTGTTATATAAACAATTTTTAGCGGAGCCAATTACATCATGTAATACATTTTTTACTTATTTACATATGGAAACTTGGGCAGATATGCATGAGGCAATTGAAGTAGATGTATGGTTGACTATAGATTATTATTTCCCAATAAGGAAAAATATAAAATTTTGAAAAAATCATCAATTAATGTTCGCCATAAAAACACCTGCAGCAGTGTTAAAAAACTTGTATAGAATATACTATTCATTTCATCGTTATTTGCCAAATAAAAAATTCTTGCCGATAAACGGAACAGTCTACCTGAGCCTAGCCATAAAAACAAGCCACGGTATGTTTTGAGATTTTTTATTTGGAAAATAGCGATGAAATAAACTATACATATATTGTCTATTACTTTAACAGATAGCTGAAGCAAACATAATGTAAAATGAGATGATATACCGAGCGATAATACGTAACTGAAGGAATAACGAGAATCCAGTCCGTCGCACTGGAGTCAACGCCTTACGAACCCAATACAGAACTTATTTCAATAAATTTCTTATACCTAGGCCTTTCAGACTTAATTAAAGCTGTCGATCTTGTAGTTCATACTTTATTTATGAGAAACTTACTGACTGGCTGTTCATATCTCTATGAAATGAAGTAAATTGTAGATGTTATAATATAGTTAGATCTACTTAGAATGTAAAAATAGGTATTCCACAGGGATGCTCTTTGGAACCATTGAAGTTTCTGCTTTTCATTAATGATTTATCAGAATTGGACATAATCTTATTTATGCGAATAATAATAGATATATTAGTAGTGGTTTATTAGTAAGATGTGCTACTAATAAGACGCAAAACTGTATTATTGTATTTTAATCGTAAATCTTCAGAAGTAGGTAAATATAATGTACCTATCTATTAAAAATTAATATGAAGTCAAACTAGTGAAATGAAGTTTTCAGGCGTCAATTTGGATAGCATTAGTCCATATAGGGAATACCCAAATAATTGTCTAAGAAATATTTTCCCATATATTTCGATTTGTACAGATTAATATTATTAATTAATAAGTGAACTATATTGTCGTTTTACTACATTTAATTTCGATCTAGGGTTAGGTGTGAGTTGATATTATGGAGAAGTTTTATTTATTTTGAATATTTTTTATAAAAGAGTATCTATGAAATATTGTTGCTACTTCGAATCGGTAATTGTTTAGTAGGTATGTTAAAATGTATGAAACCAAATTTAGGTAGAATAGAGATTTCCATCAGTATGTAAGTATAGAAATAGAATGCATACAAAATATACATAGATTTAAGAAGAAATCAGATACACAATTTTTTAGCAATATATTTTTATAACTTAAGCATCTAATATCGCGTAAACCTTTATGCACTTTTATTTTTATGTAAATGTTATATTAGACCACGGATAATTATATAGACCTTTAGACCACGCCACAGGGTAGTAATTATAACGTTGCATTGTGATTGTCTACAGGATAAAAATACTGTTATTATCGTGTTAAAGGTAGACAATACATAACACAATGTATAGGTATATAATACACCCAATATTCTCCCGCATGTGTTTTGTGAACGGATTTATGTTGTTAAAAAATGAATAGCTTTGCGTTCTCTACGATAGTCTTATGCCGGTCATCATCTCAAAATTGTCAACGCCGCAGGCCCTTTAACAAAAAAGTCGAACGGAACCAGATCGGGATAATACACTAGCGGGTATGCCAACTCAACTAGATACTCGACCGTATAGAAAGTCTTTTATCTTTAGCGTAAACGTCCTGTTAAATACCTATCTCTAAGCCTGGCCAGTATGGGATATCTAGTAATAGATTGTCGCCAAGCAACGTACCGTTCACTCTTTCTATAGTGGTTAAAAATTATCTTCACAATATAAGTTTTTCAATTCCTCCCACATGTGTATTTGTCGAGATGATTTATGATATTTCGTATAGTTACAAGATATTAGTGAGTCGTTTTTTAAATATCTCGGTTTGGAATTTTATCGGTATCTAGAAGATTATGTATACTGAGAATGCCCGCAACTCATTTGCATTAGTTACTGTATCTTTACCGAAATGAGGATTTGTTATCGAATCATGAGAAAGTCATTTCCGTAGCTATTGAAAGTTTTTTAAAAATTGTATGATATCAGAGGGTAAGTAAATATATTTTCCTTGAAAACGTTTTATAGGTAGGTAAGGATGTAATCGAAAAGGTACGTTTTTACTGTATGCATTTGTCCCATATTTAACTTTATAAAATTCGTAAATCCAGATCCCAAAATTGTGATATAACTGTTCTTTTACCATACGTTATCACGGCGTTTCCCAGGAACTTATTTGAAGAGCTTAGAATATATCAAGAATCGAGTACAATTTCGACGTTCGTTCGAATGCAGAATTCGAAGATTTTCCATAATTTTTTAGACGTTTTCTTATACAAGAAATTACGAAGGTTACTTGCTATTGTATTACTTACATGAATTTTTATTTTAATTATGATGAAAGCATACTTTTTGGAAAATAATACACTTAAACTAGATATATATGCAACTAGTGTATTGTCAAAATTATCTCTTATCAAAGTCCGCCCTTGCGACTTGCGAGGTCTGAACATTTGTCCAGATGATTTATACTTATTTCATGTAGTTACAAGATATTAGTGACTCATTTTTAAATATTTTGGTTTGGAATTTTATGGGTAGAAAGAGATGTATATTAAGAAAGATTTCCCAAAACTCATTTGCATTAGTTACTGCAATATTCTTCTCCGAATTTAACCATAAAAACTCAAAATAAATTTGATTTACTTGGCAATTGCTTTCATTGCAAATGTTCTTAAAACCGTAGAATATTCCACATAATATATAAATACATTTTCCTTCAGAAATGTTTGGTATGGATGTAACGGTAGGTTAATTAATCGAATAGGTATCATTTAACTATAGATATATCTTGGTCTTATACTTAACTTTATAAAATTCGTAAAGCTAAATCCTTAGGAATTGGAATAAAGGAAAATAGGTTAATCTTTGGTTTATACCCTTTTAAATTTTATAAATCCCAGGTAAATGAAACCGTTCTTTTACCTGGTATTAGGTAAGAAGTTTCCCAAGGACCCATTCGACGTTTAGATGAAACCACAGTTGATTATAATTTCGCTGATTAAATAATATGAAAATTTTGCATTATTGATGTTTTTAAATAATCAAGATCGCTTTTGGTAAGTCCTATTTATGACAAATGCATTTTTCGAGAACGGAATAGTTGGTGTATCTACCCGACTAGAGTATTTTCTAGATTATCTAGTATCTAAATCTGCAACAGTGATTGTAATTAAAGTTGGCGAATTTATTTTGTACGATCAGATAACGTTCCATATATTATAGAGTGGGACACAAACTATATTTTAATTCATTTCCGCAATACGTGATGGAAAACTTACTGCTCTGCGAGTCCATCGAACAAGAATCGTTGATGGGATGGGGGTTCATGACGAGGCTCGGCTGGACCAAACCCCTGTGATGCATTGGTAACTGGTGCATTGCCAGTCCACCTTGCTCTGACATCACCATACGAACAACACTTCGTGAAACAGTCCACTGAAAGTCCGAAACTGTAACTTATAGGTTAAGACGGTTGGCGGCGAGTGTCGACTTAAACTGCGGGACACCTCATGAAGTCACACCGGTGTGTCCCGTGAACCAAAACACTGCACTGGAGCAACTGTCGAATGTGGCAAATATTCGCGCGGCCACACTACTACCATCCGTTACCGACTGACGTTAAGAATCGACTAAGGAGAGGTCCCCTGCCGTCGGGTGAAATCGGGCAGGCGATCAGTTTCTGTCGTCCCCCTCCCGGACGCCACGCCCATCGCGTTTGCGTATTGCGCGATCCAATTGGTTCGCTTTGTTGATAGCACAGCACAAAATGGTCGGCCAGTAATCAATAACAAGGCCTCCTGATTTCGTCCCCCTTTCAAACTCGTGTTAAATTTGCTTTCCTTCTTTGTTAGCCATGTAAATTTAACCTTGTTGGCTACTGAATTGTAAATTTGCTCAAAGGACAGAGATTCATGTCGGCCGACGGATTGAAAAATCCATTTTCGGCAGCTGGTGCCAAAAGTGTATCCACGAAGTACAAATATTGAGTGGTCGATTGACGATTCTGTCAAAGGATGTACCTCAGGCTCGGGACCTCGCTTGACAGATGGAGCGCAGCCTTCTCTATAAATAAAAAAAAAAAGGTGATCGCATTCAGTGCATATTCTTATTTCCAGATAATTTTTTCCTCCCTATGTATGACTAATTAAGTTTAATTTGATACTTTATGAATTCTAAGATGAGCTGTTTTTATCAGTAAGTATGAAATTAGCAGAATAACTTTGAAGAATGGAAAAATACATAGCCCTATTATTTGCCGTTAATTAATCGTTAAAGTGATAATTTAAAAGGTTTTGATTTTTAAAAAATTTTGAGTAAGTATTCTGCTAACTTCACATGAAGTTAGCAGAACATCTATAAAAAAATGTTTTTGTTAAAAATAAGTAGGTAATATAAATTTTCCGCTTTATAACCGTAAACAAATGGGTAGATACCTATAAACGAAATTTGAAAAAAAGATTAAGGAAAAAAATATTTTTCAATATCGGTAGAATAACTAGATACTAAAAGTAACGAAAGACAATACATAAACACGAAAGAAAATTTATAATTTACATATCTACAAAAGACCAGAGGATGAATTAATTCAGATTAATAGCTGTTCTGCTGTACGGGGAACAAAATCCAAAAATCTAAAAAAAATCGCAAAATTGAAATTCTTTCGTAATTATGTATTTTCTTTCGCTACTTCCAGTTTGAGTTATTTTACTGATATTGAAAAATAATTTTTTTTGCCTTATTTTTTTTAAACTTCGTTTATACCATTTGTTTACGGTTAAAAGGGGGCAAATTCCTATATATTTACTTTTAACAAAAAAGTTTTTGATAAATGTTCTGCTAACTTCATGTGAAGTGGTCAAAACATTCAAAATATTAAAAATCAATAAGTAAAACTGTTAAATTATCACTTTCACGATTAATTAACGGCAAATAATAAGCCTATGCATTTTTCTATTCTTCAAAGTTGTTCTGCTAAGTTCATATTGATGGTAAATATTTTCCATGCTAGCTTTGATTTTGATGATTTATACCTAGGTAATTTGCATAGAAACGATGAAAGTTATAGCATATGGAATCTGATCAAATTGGCAATAAAATACGAAACAAGATAACTCAAAATAACAGAGAAACCATAAAAACTAAGTAGGTAGGTTATACGCAAGTTGTAATAATAATAATAAATGTCTTAATTCACCATGAAAACCATAATAAATACAGAGGCGGTATTAAAAAACCGTAGATGAAATAGGTATTCATAATGGTGAAAGGGTGAAGTTTGATATGAAGTCAAAAGATCTCAGTACTCGGTCTTACTCGAGGTAGATACGGTAGGCATTCCAAACCCGCTAAGGTAACACCTTTCCAATACACTAAGGGAAGCATATTTTTATTATTCGAAATTGATAAGATGAGTCATTAGATAGAAGACTTGAAGAGTGAAATACACTCTCACAGCATTGGCGATGCCCTGGAAGCAAATTGATCTGCAATATATGCATGCTCTTTTGCTACCTGGGTTAAAGGTGAGTTAAACCTTTACCTGTTTATAAATTTTTCTGCAATTAGTTAACTATGGGCTCGTCTTATGTACAATATCTTTTGGGACAGGGTTTCCCAGTAAGGTAAGAGTTTTTCCCATTAAGGGGCTGGTTATCTGCTATATATAACCTTTCAAATTATTACTGGAACGTGTAAGTACCTATATGAAATAGGGATATAATTTTAATTTCAGGTTCAACAGAAGAGTTTTCAATAGTTTTATTAATTTTCTTTTGTCGGCGTAGGTTTTATTATTATTGTTAATACACAATATGTGTTAACAGGCTTTCCAACAGTAAATTTATGTTTTAATTTTATTCACTTTATTCATCTCATTATGCCCTTAGGTTTAGTTATGTCCCAGTCAGCGTCAGACTGGCACCATAGGGGCCTACCGGGCATACCTAGATCTCAATGGGACCCATCGACCCAAATGGAACCCAAATTATCTTTGTTTTTAAAATTTCATAGATTTTCTTTTTCAAATCTCTATTATCATTTATGAATAATTATGAAAGTTAACCATACGATGTAAGGCAATCTTATTTATTAAAGTGAAATAATAGCGCAAATAAAAAAGGAACATTAATTTTTAAAAAACCTTTATATATTATCTTATTCACCTTTATGGCCTTATCAAAGGTATCACATTTAAACTTATATGGTACATGAGATTATAAATATATACATATGATATGTAATAACATAATTAACAGAAACAGAACTGTGTTAAGAAACTAATCGAGGAAGCCGTTACTCTGTGGTAGTTCATAATTCACAACGGAAATGAGTAAAACAACTACTAAATTTTATACCACTATATTTTTCACAAAAACGTGACTGGAGTTTCGACAATTTTTATGTCATTTTCAAACGATGATTCAACTAAGAATAAAATACAAACATTCTGTTCCTATAATATACAGTGCTATTCAAAAGTCCCCTCCCCCCCCCCTCTTATCTTTTTAACGATTATACATAGACTAGTGAAATTTGGTAACTGAATATTAAGGGTTGTAAACTTCCCTACTAGTGATGACAGATGACGTATGCGTTAAAGATGACGTCACAAGGTCATTGTGACCAATAATTTTAAATGGAACCCTATGGCAAGCGACACCTATTTTAAAAGGTATCGAAAAAACGTATTCAATGATACTAATATTGTTTGTATTTATGGTAGTCTTGATGGATTAAATCAGTAATCAGTAAACTTGGATAATAATTTTAATTACAGATTCAAGAATCAGTACCTACTTATAGTAATTGTTCGAAGTGAGCTCCATCTACTTACTGACAGTAAAACATCCTATTGCGAAACTCTTCTCGTACTTTTTCAAATGTGTCTGCGGAAATAGCCCTACATTCTGTAACAATACGTTGTTTTAAAACATCAATATTGTCAGGCTGAGTGGCGTAAACCTTCGATTTAAGATACCCCCACAGAAAAAAATCTAAAGGTGTGAGGTCCGGTGATCGAGGCGGCCATTCCATTGAACCTCGTCGTCCAATCCATCTACCAGGATATTCTTCATCCAAATACTGTCTTACTGCACCGTAATAGTGTGGAGGAGCACCATCCTGTTGGAATGTTATTTCCAAAATGTCGAATTCATCTTGATTATCTTCCAACATTTCAAGGATTAACGGTTCTATTGCATTTTGCAACATCTGCAGATACACCTCACCGGTTAAGTCGGTATTTAAAAAAACAGGCCCAACGACGTGGATTCCCAGTATACCTGCCCAAACATTGACCTTCTCGGGATACTGAGTATGTGTTTCACGAAACATGTGAGGATTTGCGTCACTCCAATATCTCACGTTTTGTGTATTTATATTTCCATTTAGATAGAAAGTACTTTCGTCACTAAAACAAATTGTTTTGACATAGTCTGGCTGTTAGTTAATTTTAGTCTCCATATTCTCACAAAATTGCAGTCTTCGGTCTGGATCGTCGTGTGAGAGTTGATGAACCATTTTTAATTTGTATGGGTGAAATTTGTTTTTTTTTCAACACCCTGTGCACTGTACTTTGACTGACTTCACAGGTTGATGCAACTTGAGTTGTTGAAGAAGTAGGATTTACTATTACTTCTGCCAGTATATCAATTTTTTTCTCATCAGAAATTTGTGCTCTGCCAGATCGTTTTGCATCATTAATACTACCCGTTGTTTTAAACTTACGAAGAAGCTCTCTCAAATAAGTCCTCGAAACTGGGCGATCGGGAAACCTTTCATTAAAAATGCGTTCTGCTGCATGAATATTTTCTCCAGTTTCACCAAGTATTAGGATCGCTGCTACTTTATCACCTAAAACACGTACCATTTCTCTTCTTGAAGCACTTAAACGTTCAGCTCACAACAGTTTAACAAATTATTGAATGTACAAATATTTTAAAATTACCACAAGGTACTAAAACAGTTAAACGTTCGATCAACAATACACAAATTATTAAATGTATAAAAACTTTGACAGCAAAAAAACATCAAATTGGGGAGACTTGCAAAAACGTCAGATTATTTACTATCCAACTATCCAGTGGCGGAGCTTGAATTTTAAATTTTATTATTAACTGATTTAATTCATCACAGCTTTGCGGTTTTTGAAAGCCAGTTGTCAAAACTGCCGTAAACAGACACAATATTAGTATCATTGAATAGGTTTTTTTTCGATACCTTTTAAAAGAGGTGTCGCTTGCCATAGGGTTCCATTTAAAATTATTGGTCACAATGACCTTGTGACGTCATCTTTGACGCATACGTCATCTATCATCACTAGTAGGGAAGTTTACAACCCTTAATATTCAGTTACCAAATTTCACTAGTTTATGTATAATCGTTCCAAAGATAAGAGGGGGGGAGGGGACTTTGAATAGCACTGTATACTATCCAAATACAGAGACTAAGTGTTATGACAATAAACAGGTAGTTCAGGTTTACAAGAAAACGTGTTTCATAAATGGTGCAATCCCGACCATCAAATTGTGTGGGAATTTCCATGAATATTATTAAGAACTATTATACAGAGGGTTAATTAATTTGAGTAACAGTAAAAAGAGGAGAATATAGTATATCTACTTGATCATTTAACAAGCTAAAATTATCACTAGGTATGGTTGTATTTATATATTTCTATTGTTTCTAACCAATTAAGTTTTAAATCGTTGCTGGCATAGTGTAGAATTTTCATATTATTAATATCTGAGAAATTATGTCCACTTTCCAAGATATGATTAGCAAAAGTAGAATCTGTTTTCTGTAACCTGAAGGATCTATCGTGATCAAGGTATCTAGTTCTAAATTTATGTCCTGTTTGTCCTATATATGTGCTATTGCACTCCGAGCAATTTAACCTATAAACTCCCGATTTTTCATATTTCTTAGTTTTATCTTTGGCATTATAAACTAAATTTGATAACCTTCGTTGGGGTTTCAATACTATTTTAGTAGCATTGAAACCCCAACTGTACCTGCAACCCTCCCTGCGCCAGCCGCCACTGTTATCGGATTGAGAGAGACCCTTTTCATAGTCGCGTTGTGTTTTGGACGAGAGCTGCGTCCATCATTCCACTCTCGAAAGTAACAAAACGCTCAAAGAATGCCAAAAGACGTTTGTCAGCGGGAAAGGCAACGACGATTCTCTGAGATTCAAAAGGCGTCGTTTCGCTGGGATTTACTTCATGACCAGAGAATAATTAATGCAGATCATTATTGCACTCTCTTGGACTAAGTGAAAGTCTATTTTCGGAGCAAAAGAAGATGACAACCCGCGCCATTTTGCTTCACGACAATGCCAGACTGGTACGGCAAACCAAACTCGTCGGAAATCGGAGAAAATTTTTTGGAAGAACCTTGAAAATTCATCGTACAGACCGGACCTATAGCTATGAGATTTTTACATGTTTGGACCGTTAAAAGAGGCTTCAGGAGGGCAGCGTTTCAACGACGATGCCGGTGTGGTAGCGTTCGTGCGCAGTTGGATCCAGAGCCGCACTCTATCTTTACAGTGACGGCATAAAAACTCTCAATTCGATGATAAACATGTGTAAACAATGAGGGAGATTATATAGAAAAATAAAGTATTGTTGGTTCATTTATTTGCTCTTCAGTAAATCTAAAAAATAAAAAACAAACAATTTCAAAACATTAAAACGGACTTCCTCCGCATGTAGAACTTCTCTATCTCGAAATTGGGTGGCCGAGAAAAAATAAACCAACACATAAATGCAGAATATGTGTTTTATGCGACAGTTTTACTTTTTTCAAATAGTCCACCATCGTGGTTTCTCATGACACATGGACAGGGTGGGGTGTGTCCTATCCACCTCAAAATCAATAGATGTCGTCTGGTGGACGTCCCTAATCAGAATCAGTCGAAGCCCGATCGATCCGACACGATTTAATTGAGTGATCGTGCTAAAAAAAAATTCTCGAATAGTCCACCACTGCACTTTCTCATGACCCATGTACATGGTAGTGTGTTCTATCCACCTCAAAATCAATAATAGGTGTCGTCTGAGAGACGTCCCCAATCAGAATCAATGAAAACTCGATTGATCCGATACGATTTAGTTGAGTTATCGTGTTAACAAGAATAAATGCCTACGACAACGACGACAACGACACACACATAGCAAACGTTTTTTAAAAACATTTTTTTTTGTTTTTAGGCCGAAAAACGAAACATAAACCCAAAGAAATTTTTTTAAATTTTTAATTACACGATTACATTACTTTTCCGTGTATAGTGGAGTGCGGAAAAGTAGGGGAGATCCGCAATGAAACGGACAGTCAACTTGTAAGTCACTTCTTGTGCTATTAGGTCAACTTATTTTCAGTTTAAATTATATAATATGAAAGACTAACGATTATATTGTAAAATAAGAATATAAAAATATATGTTGAAAAATAATGTTGTGAATTCTGACTAATTTGGAAAAAAAATTGCAAATGGCCATTTCATAGCATCGATGAATTGAACAGGACAATTGGTGTGGATGAATCGGACATCACTAGAAAAATAGACCAATTTTACCAAGATTTATTAGGTATGAAAAATATATTACTTAACAACAATTGTTACAGTAAAAATTGCGCAATCCTGTCATACCGCAGGTTTCGTGTGCCCATTTGTCACAAATATAACATTTTAGCCAATCTGTGTTGCTAGAATGATATTTAGCCGTACAGGCTACGCATTCACATTCTTCAGAGGCATCAGTTGTTTCTTTATTTTGGTATGGAGTTATTTCTGTATTTGTTTTCATTCGGAAATAATAACTGAGAGGGTGCTCGTCATCACTAGAATCGTGCAGTAATATGTTGTCACTAGCTTCATCTGATCTAGACTCTTGAAGTGAAACTATTCGCTTTTTTGTTACAGTAAATATTGTCTTTTGTGTTCGCTTTCTTGAAATAGATGATTCTTTTCTTCTATAAGTTCATCTTTCTCAGGAGTGTCTGTAATCACTGTTGTCTTGCCTTTTCGAGGACCTATTTGCATTGTTTTTTTAGGACCTGCTTTCGGGTATGGCCTAATTTCTTCGGGAGACACGATTTCTGAGGAATGCGATGTAGATGGCATGGTAAAAAAATCATCATCGTTAAAAATATTTCTATTAAATAGATGAATACCCGTTGTCAAAAAAGCTTTAATAATATTTTCCATTGAAAATCCATGAATAAATGCTTCCTTTGCAAATGATGCGACGTCATATATGGTTACAGGTTCTCCGGGATGTGACAGCATCCAAGCGTTCATAGCAGCTTTGTAGCGTGTTTTGAAAGGTCCGAATACGCACACATCGGCTGGCTGAAGACGATGGTTACAGTGTGGAGGAAGTGTCAGGATAACAGTGTTGTTCTGCCTTGCTAGAATCACTATCTCCAGCGTAATATGGGTTTTATGGTTGTCAATTAAAACTAAACACGGCTTATTTTCTGTGGGGTTAACAAAATTTATGAAGTGTTTCATGGATTACAAGAATGCTTCTTCAGTCATCCAACCACTGGGATTAGCCAAACGAAGAGCCCCTGTTGGCCCTTCTTTCAGCATAATATCTTTATATTATGCTGAAAGCACTAGCATCCTCAGAAATATAAAGAATGGAGGAATAGTACCTCCTGAAACATTAAGGAATCCCAATATTATTACTAAGGTTCCCCTCTCGGCAGACGTAACTTGTCCCACCTGCTCTGAACTCCGACCCTTTTTGAGGATTAGTTACAGTTGGACAACCCGTTTCATTCAGGTTCCAGATCATATGAGGTTCAAAGCTGTGTTTAGCTAAAACGCGTTCCAAGTTGTTGTAAAAGTCATTGACATTGGCACGGTTAAACGACGTTGCTCTAGAAAGAGAAGTATTCTCAAGTTTTCTTAAGGATAAGGTATTATTTTTCTGTAGAAAACCTTGTAACCAGTCTTTTGTAGCCATTTCTTTTTGGTTCCATACCGTTGGGAATATATCATTGGCTTTGGCAAACTGCCACGCTAGTTCTCGGGCTTGTATTGTAGTTAATCCAAAACACATCTTGAAACACGTCTTTAAATACTCGGTTAACATTTTCTCTTGTTCACAGGAAAATATTCGTTTATTGTCTATATTGGGTTGGTGATGCTAATCTCCATACTGCTCCTTGACTTTTTTACAAAGGGTGGCCAAATACGACTTAGCAATATTATGTGCTCGACCGACCGATCGTATTGACTGGCTTCTCTCAAGTATTTCTCTTACTGCAAGTTAAATTATGTCCTTAGTAGGTCGTATACGTTTCTTACGTGTTGGAGTAATTGCCTGCAAACAAAATTTTACAAATATTTTTTTTCATTAGTAGATAAATGCATATTCATTAAAAAAAAATAGGATGTTTTGAAACGGACAATCCTGATGCATTGAAAAGGACGTCCGTTTCAATGCATCTGAATATGTCCGTTTCAATGCGTTAGTCTGTTTAAGGCTAGAATAGTAAATAAAGTGTGTAAACATAAAATTGTTTCTTCGAAATCGCTGAATATAAACTACACTTCGTGCATTATTGTCGGCATATATATGAACAAAAAAGGTAAATTTTTCATACGTTACCTGCGCCGTGGTTCACAGTTTGCACAAATAAATTACTTTTTTATACCAGAAACTATATCGCTTCGTAGTTCACATGCTATTTGCGCAACCTAACCGCACTTTCGGTGGAACAGTGGTAGGTGTACAATGTTGCTATTTTGTAACATTAGAATTTTTCATTGCATGTGATGTTGAAATTACGGGAAATGTCCGTTTCAAGAACCGTCCGTTTCATTGCGGATCTCCCCTAAATATAATAATTCACGTTTATGTTTGAACGTCTCTAGTAATATTCATCTCAAAGTCAATTTATTAGCACAAACCTCAGTTATTCAGTTTACTTACCTTTAGACTAATGAACATTTTATTTTTTCACAGATTACTATAACAGGGCGATGTTACGACCATTTGGTTATGTACTATGGTTATGTAATATGGTGAGTTTTCCACATAGATTTTTAGTTCATTAATTAATTACAATGTACGATGATCAGAAATACCTTCAGTGTAAGAACATCGATAAGAGATAAGAGAATAGTGTGTCATTGCCAATAACGTTTTACTTAGGCAATCGTTTATTAAAAAGTCTCTTTCACCCCAAAAATAAAGTTCATAACTGTCAACATTAAATCCAATTATGTCGTCAGTTTTTACGCCGCCGTTTATTTATAGATAAACAAACAGACGGGGCGTGGTGGTCGACATGTGCATGCATGTTCTCTTTATCTTAACTGATAGCGTATCAACAATACAAATAAATACCTACTCGGAGTATACGTTACATAAACATATTCATAATGTAATTGTAATTACTTTCGAATCTCGGAAGATTGTTTGTCCACTTTGATTTTGGAACGATATAGGCGATCTTTAATCCGTAGAAAAATAATGAATACAGGTCGTTTCTTCGTAGTGCGGTATCGACTTGACATTGTTATGTACAGTGTGTCGCAATTTAATAGCAATGATAGTAATATCGGGTGTCTCAGTTGGAACTAGGATTACTGTATATACTGTAGGATGTACTGTCAAAGAGAGTACGTCAATATTTAACGACTGTCATCTACAAACCATACGACGTTAACATGTCATTCGATAGCGTTCTCCATTTACTGTGATACCATGACCAGCTTCATTTTCAAAAAAGTATGGCCCAATTACTCTGCCACTCCAAAATGCGCATCAAACCGTGCATCTCTGTCGATGCATTTCTTTTTTGTGAACAGCATGTGAATTTTCAGCACTCCAAACATCAGCATCACCTTCTTTCTTTTCTAACATCCAACTAACAAATGTGCGACGTTGTAAGTGGTCTGTAACTTTTAATTGTTATGTCAACTGAATTTTGTATGCCGAAAAATGCAGATATTTCTTTAAAATCCGATGCGTGGTGGCTCTTCACAGATTCAATTATAATGCACGATGTCGAATTGATGTGTTTGGATATTTCCGTACATTATCTCTCACTGCAGTAATATTTTCATCTGACCGACCACGGTGAGGACGTATTGGTGTTGCCTTATCAATAACATAGCCCGTATCTTCAAATTTCTAGATTAAGTGACGAACTGTTAACTTTGTAGGCGCTTCATTTTGTCCTAATTTTATGCGAATTCTTCATAATGCAACTGTAAATGATCGCTCACTTTCATAAAACAGTTGTTCACAAACTATTCGTTGTTGAACTGTTAACTCTTTCAGGGGCAAGGAATTCTCATAAAAAAAGTCGTAGAGGGGCAAAACATTTATATTTACTTTTTTGACTAAAACAGGTTTGAATATTAACAACATTGGTAGAAAACAAGGTAAAAAATTAAAATATTGCACTTCTTATATAAGATTTTTTAGTAAATAGGTGGTACACATAATGAACCAATGCACAAATACAGATTTAATGTTCATTGTGAAAATCTTGAAAACATGTTTTGTTTTTTCCTAAGCAGAGGGACACATTGCATATAGAACATATCCAGTCTGTTCGAACTTGTTTTTGGAGGTACTACATTTAGCACAATGGCGTCTCGGGTCCCGTTTTGGTTGATGAGCGCTCTGAGATACACGTATTTCAAATGGCACATACGGTTTTTATGTTTTGATTGCAATAACCTCAGAACTTAGAGATGGTCTTTTTTGCTTGACGACAGTTTCAGCTACGAGATAATTTATTACTTCTCGTCTGAAGTCTTTCATTGACAATTTTTCTAAATTTAACTCTTTATACAGAATGAAGGCATTTACAACTGCTGCGTCCACCAGATAAAAGAAAATGCGGTGCCACCATTTTCTCGACTTTCGATCTATTTTATAGACATATTGAGATTTTGGTCAAATTTATCTACTAAATTCATATTTTGGTTATAATCCACCAAAGTTGTTGGACAAGGAACTTTTTCAACGGTTCCATTCTTACCTTTTCTATCAACTTCAGTCATACTGCTGAGGTCGTGAAAATTTGACAATAAATGAACACTTCGTTTGTCTCGCCATTTGATGGCGACCAGCTGAGTATCAGAAGTGAGGATTTGAGACTCGCCACGTTTTAAGCTCTTATCAGGTTTAAAATTTGGGAGCAACTTTCGGCTGGGATTGACGGCGCCACAAGCATTAATGTCTTTGGACTTTCTAGGGTAGGAGATATTCTAACACTTCTACCCCAGTAAAAAAATTGTCGAAGTACACAATGTGATTTTTTCCCTCCATTCCCTCCAACAGATTTTTTACCACTCGAGCACCCAAGCCTTTTTCTGAATCTTCCGATTTTCCAGTGTATATTTAAAATTTTTGGCAATATCCATTTTTATTGGCTCGTATCCACACTTTGTAACCCCTCTCTATGGGTTCTTTTGGTAGATACTGCTTGAGGCTACTCCTCCCTTTAAATTTTATCGTCGATTCATCGATGGCCACTACTCTGGAAGGAGCCATGCAACTCTCAAAATTTTTAGATAACTCATTCAAGAGGGGTCTGATTTTGTATAGTTTATCATACCCTTGCTCACCTTTCTTGGGCATGAGAGTATTGTCATTCAAGTGTATATTGGAAAGAAGCCAACTGAATCGTTTGACTGGCATGAATGAACTTATGAAAGGATCGTTCATATCTGGGGAGCTACTCCAATGATCCCTATAACTAGGAAGTTTTTTTAATCCCATTAGCAAGTTTATACCCAAGAAAACTTTTATTTCTGAAAGATTAGTGACTTTAGGCCTGTTAGATACTTGTTGGCTATATAAATTGGTCTGAAAAACGATATATTCTAACAGCTCGTCGGTAAAAGATAGCTGAAATAGTTTCCCAGGTGTGGAAAAGTTTAAGTTTTTTACTGTATCCTTTATCCCCGTTTCCTCAATGAAGTCTCCTGAATTTTTGGGTACTGTGTTTCTGGACCAATCACGTGTATTTCGATTCTCTGCTAGAGACGTCTTAATATTGGCTTGTAAAACGGAGAGAGGCATATCAAATTCCGGATCGCTGTCGGATTCCAAAATATTAAAATCATCATTAATATTTTGTAATGGTGATATTTCATCGTCTGACTGATCTACGATTGATTCGGGGTCTGAGGGTATAGCCTCAGCATCAATATTTTCTAATTCTTCCATAAGTTCATCATAGGTTATATCTACTAAATTGAATGGTAACTCATCTATTGTTAATCCCTAAAAAGAAAAAAACGCGTTATTGGGCAGGGGTACAAATAAAATACCGCAACAGTTTATGCAATAACGAAAGAAAAATTGCAAGTTTTTTTAATGGTTATCAGAAAACCTGTTCTACAAGCCTTCTTGCAACATATTTCTTAGAAAGTTGAATGTAGATCGTCGTTTTTACTTACTTTTAGAAGTATTTCGGTAACCAGATGTAGAATTGGCCGTTCACAACAATAAACATAACCTAAAACAGGCATGCAGTCAGAAATCACGACGACGATACATTGCCACTTCTCCTACCACCTAATATAACATCACAACAACACTGGTCGACAGTTTAAACCATCGCGCGATAAACTATATGCTTTTGAATGCTTGGTACATTTTGTGTACCACCACCCCACTACATGCACTTTTTTCTGGGTACATTTTATATACTAACGCCCCTAAAAGAGTTAATCGTGGTATGTTGAAGTCGTATGGTTTGTAGATGACAGTCGTTAAATATTGACGCTCTATCTCTTTGACGAAGCACAAATGGCGCCCATTTCAAATTGTATAGTTCCAACTGTGACACCCTTTATATCTATTGAATTCGGAATCAGTGGGAAATAAAATAATACCTTATCCAAATATAATGTTATTATGTAACCCTATAATAAACTATATGCAGATGTATATGCAGAATGTTTCTAAAATTAGGAACACAAAGAATCAAAATTTGGTTAATACACAACGGAAATATTCTTCAATAAAAATATTGACGAATTATTATCTATAGAGATCTAGTAATAAAGGGTTAAAAACAATTGCTAGTCGTTTGCGTTTTACCTTAAGGACAGTATAAACAGACAGGTGACAAGACATTGGAATGGTATAAATTCTCATTGGACGCAAAGAGATCGATTTGCAAAGGCCAGAAAAGTGAATGTTTAAGTGGGAATATTTGGCAAAAGAAGTGAAAACGGAGGTGTATATTTGAATTTGAACAAATCGAATTTATGTCCGTTTTGATCATTCAGTTCTCATGTGATGATGAACCCAATTTGGTGGTTCATGAATATATTTAATTTCAGCAAAATGATGGTTCTGCATATTGTGGTGTAAATATGTAAACGAAACATTTTCAAACGCAGTCGAGTCGATTTACGAGTCGATTGATCGAGCGGAGACGCTAATACACCGAGTCGCTGTCAAGTGTGCGTTTATATCCATTTGTGTGCATATATACAACATATGTGTGCGTATATACAATGGCAAATCCTCCTATTGCTAGCAGTCCTCTTCTCCCTGTAACATAAGAAAGAAGGGCTCCTCGGTCGATCTTCTTTTTTTCCTTCTCAACTGCTGACTCTGTTCCCATACTACTAAAAGGTATTATCCGGATCCGTAGCTTAATTTGATTTTAATTATTATTTTATGCTATTTCTATTTTTATTAATATTTCTTTTCGATATCACAAAGGGAAAATTTAGAAAAACCCTGCTCGAAATAAGCGTATATATCTGAGTGTCTCTACTCGTATCCTAAAAACGATTACATTAATTAATCGTTACGTTAATTTTTCTTTCAGAAACAAGATGAATTTAGAATATTGATTTCGTAATGAATTTGGCAAAACAATGTTTGTAGATATAACAATGTAGATAAAACATATGTATGCAAAATAAGCATAGTAAATAAGATTTTTGTTGGCTCAAAGCATCTTCCTTGATATTTAAAATGTGTTCCTAGACAAATGATTGATTGGCATATACAATTATTGAATTTTAAACATATTTGTTATACTTGAAACAAATATTTATTTAAAGATATGTCGGGTAAATAGATTGTGCTTTTCATCACCAGCTCTTTATGTATTATTATTTGTATTTGGTTGGAGTAAACCTAACCTGTTTATATTTAGACGGATGTTTATTGGGGGCATCAACGTTTTTCACAAGATATTGTAACAGTATAAGTTTGGATGTTATCATCAAGCACGTCAAGACTGTAAAAGTACTGAAAGTACTAAAAGTTTGAGTTCATATGCTTTAATACTTATACTTATTAAGATTTGTAAAAAATCTTCTTAAGTCAACTACAGTATACCGGGTGTCTTAGAATATCTTTAGAGTCAATACGTTCGACATTATATAACATAATAGGACGAACAAAAAACCCTAAATTAAAATTCTATCCAAAAAGCTTGCTAACTATGAACTTAACCTTTCTGTTTTCTCAACTATTATGAAACCACCCTCATTTTTGTTTTCAAATTATATTTCTATTTTTTTTTGTAAAATTAAATGAAGTAATTAATATCCGCTTCATTCCGAATATAGAAGTATACCACACTTAGCAACAGTACTGTTAAACTAAGGTTAAGGTAGTGATAAATAAAGAGCGACTGTTGAGAAATTGAGAGATTTATTGTAGAAGAACTTGACAGACTAATGGTGACGAGAGCAGTACGTGAAGTTAGACAGACAAGAGAGGAATGACAACTTAGGTTAAGCTACCTTCTGCTATAGTACTGCCCCCTTAAGCAGTTTCTTGTAAACAAGAAAATTACGCCGTAATATTTGAATACTGAATTGATTGTTTTCATTTTAATATTAACAATTACATTACTCCATAGAAGAAAGCATTATTTTTAAATAAACATTAATATTGTTATGTCAAAAACGTTGTTTCAAATGAATCCGGTTTCTAGTCCACCTCTTCGTGTTCCCTGAAGCTTAGAGTCGCTATAAATAGTACTTGTATTTCATATTCTATAAATAATTATAATTATTTTAAAATTGAGAATAAACATATATTTTACATATTTTATAAGAAAATAAAGATAATCATTGGTTCATATTCTAAATGTCTCCTGCACACTCCACACAATCTTCCAAATATCATAAAAATACCTTGGTATAGTTTATTTCATAGCTATTTGCCAAATAAAAAATCTCAAGATCTATGCGGTGCCTTGTTTTTATGGCTAGGCTCAAGTACACTGTACCGTTTATTGGCAAGATAAGAGACTTTTTTATTTGGCAAATATCGATGAAATGAATAGTACACACATCTCGAATTATAGTTGGTGTAATACGGCAACAAGCCTGACGAATTCGGTTTTCAAGTCGTCGGAATATCTTCCATAAGTTCCGGGATTGCAGGAGCCATTGTGTTTCCATAAATGTGTGGGCCACAGCAAACACAAATTAAGCAAAAAGGTTTACTCCATCCAAAGAAGGTTTTCATTTGACCAATAATGGGCGTTATGCTTATTTACGTCACCATTATTATGGAAGTGACTTTCATCACTCCAACACTTCATCTATAAACTATCCAGTTACAGCTATACACTGGAGTTAGCAGTTCAAACTAATCAGTTTGAAATCCGCGCACCAAATGGAGTTTAATAAATAGTTTTAAAACTTTAAAACGGACTTTTTCGCACGTAGAACATCTCTATCTCGAAATTGAGTGACCGAGAAAAAATAAACCAACACATAAATGCAGAATATGTGTTTTATGCGACAGTTTTACTTTTTTCAAATAGTCCACCCTCGTGCTTTCTCATAACCACTGAACAGGGTGGGGTGTGTCCTATCTACCTCAAAATCAATAGATGTCGTCTGGTAGACGTCTCTAATCAGAATCAGTTGAAACCCGATCGATCCGACACGATTTAATTGAGTGATCGTGCTAACAAAAAAAAATCTCATATAGTCCACCATTGTGCTTTCGCATGACCCATGCACACGATAGAGTGTGTTCTATCCACCTCAAAATCAATAGGTGTCGTTTAGGAGATGTCCCCGATCAGAATCAGTCAAAACCCGATCGATCAGACATGATTTAGTTGAGTTATCGTGTTAACAAAAAAAATTTCTCAAATAGACACAAGGGAGGGGGTGGTGTGTGATCTCCACCTCAAAATCAATAGGTGTCATCTGGGAGACGTGCCCGATCAGGATCAGTCAAAACCCGATCGATTCGACACGATTTAGTTGAGTTATCGTGCTAACAAGAAATTTTAATGCCGACGACACATACACAGTAAAAATTTTTTAAAAACCAATTTTTTTTTTGTTTTTAGGCCGAAAAACGAGAAATAAGCCCAAACAAATTTCACTTTTTCTTTACACGGTTACATTACTTTTCCGCTAGAATAGTGGAGTTCGGAAAAGTAAAAGGATGACACCTGTGTTCTTATAATATCCTGTGTACAGTACCTACTTTTACTCATCTCAATCTTTTTAGCTCGAATAAAAATTTGTTTATTTATGCCAACGTATGCTAGAATATTTACTGCCGTTCTCTCTTTCTAAGGAAATCCTACCTGTGGGGGGTTTTATTTTTTCAAACCTTATCTGATCGTGTAGAAACGCGAGAAAGGGGTCGAGGATCGCTTCTGGGTATAATTCAATGCCTGGCGGGGCTTTAGCCCGGGGAGTAGTTGTTTCCTAGAGCGATTATGTAATAGCTTTGCTATTCGGGAACTACTTTGATAACCGCTTGGCGGCTTGGTGGTTCCTTTCTCGATTTCCGACTTATATGTACTAACAGAGATCGTATCGAAAAAGATGTATATGCCATAAAGTTCATTCGGCATTTGTCCTGAATTGGCGTACCGTGTACGGCACTGATGAGAAGTAACAAGTTCGAAACAGCTGTATGTCGTTCGGTTCCGATCCGGGACAAATGTCGAATCCTACCTGTGGCGGGTTTTATTTTTTGAAAGGATATACTTACCAAGATACAGCGGTTATATATTTTTGTGATCAGAAGACTGTGATCACGAGTGAGTACGAATGTGTGCCAACTTTTTTAAGTAACAAAATACAGGGTGTTCCATTTAAAAAAATAGAAAAGTGTTCACCCTCTTTCAATTTGCAGAGTTTTTGAAAATTTGTTTAAATATTCAAAAAATTTATAAAAAACCATGTATAATCCTTTTTTGAATTTATCGATTCGATTGAAATTAAGAGAAATAAAGGGGAGGTCAATTTTAGGTGACTAACCCGGTACCTAGTTTGCAATCATCAATATTTTTTATGTAATTTCAAATGGTTTTTGGTTCAACTTTTTGTCTACTCAAATAACCGAGATATTGACTGTAAAAGACATTTTGGGACACCCTATATATCCGTATCGAGGAATGGATTTTGATTTCACAATATCAAAATGACAATGATTATTTCACGCGATGTTCCACATAGTTTCAACATCATTTTTTAAAATAACGTTTCTCTTTACACGCGCATAAGGAATTCACTCCGCGATTAAGGCGGGAACGACGCTACTTCCCGTAGCGTGTTAGTGTAATGTAGCGTAAAATCCTTACCAGTCCTGCAGTGTTATGTAATAGAGGTACCTCTGAAAACCGCTACTGTTTAGACCTCTTCACGCCTACTTGCTCCATTCTCACTTTGCTTTTGTCGGTTCCATTGTCAACCGGCAGCGGACCTGGCTCTCATCCATAGGTGGCGATAGAGAGTTTTTAAAACAGCAATTCCTCTAACTCAGTGGAAAAGTCCGAAGCGAATAATAACCATTTATGTATCTAGCTAGGAAATCCCTTGTTTTGTGTAACGACAGTTACAGTAAGTTCAAGTTACGGAAAATTACGGATTTTTTACCATTGCATACAAGATTTTGTTTAAGATTTTGACAAAATAGATTTTATAAAATTATTGTTCTCTGAAATGTCCTATGAACTGTTCTCTGAAGCCTGAAAATGATAAATTTAAAGTTCATTTAAGGATTTTGAGGCAAATCTACTAGATATGGGTATTTTCGTTCTTGATGGTTTTGTAATTGTCACATGACGTTTCTTTTAGCTTGTGACTTTGTGATAAACTGAAATATCAGTGAATCAAACTTTGTTATTGTGTAAAATTCCGAGTATCTACAAAATCGTTAAAATTAAAAACAGTATGTCGTAGTATGTCACAGTTACAATAAAAATAAATTGTTTCTATTTAATTATGATACAGATAAACAGTTAAAAAACCTTAAAACGGACTTTTCAGCACGTAGAACATCTCTATCTTGAAATTGAGTGACCGAGAAAAAATGAACCAACACATAAATGCAGAATATCTGTTTTATGCGACAGTTTTACTTTTTTCAAATAGTCCACCCTCGTGCTTTCTCATGACCACTGAACAGGGTGGGGTATGTCATATCCATCTCAAAATCAATAGATGTCGTCTGGTAGACGTCCCTAATCAGAATCAGTTGAAACCCGATCGATCTGACACGATTTAATTGAGTGATCGTGCTAACAAAAAAAATCTCCAATAGTCCACCATTGTGCTTTCTCATGACCCATGAACATGGTAGAGTGTGTTCTATCCACCTCAAAATCAACAGGTGTCGTCTGGGAGACGTTCCCGATCAGAATTAGTCAAAACCCGATCGATCCGACACGATTTAGTTGAGTTATCGTATTAATAAAACAAATTTATCAAATAGTCCACCATTGTGCTTTCTCATGATTCATGAACATAGTAGATTGTGTTTGATCCACCTCAAAATCAGTAGGTGTCATCTGGGAGACGTCCCCGATCAGGATCAGTCGAAACCCGATCGATCCAACACGATTTAGTTGAGTTATCGTGCTAACAAGAAATTTTAATGCCGACGACAACGACGACACACACAGCAAACATTTTTTGAAAACAATCTTTTTTTGGTTTTTAGGCCGAAAAACGAAAAATAAACCCAAAAAAAATTTAGTTTTTTCACTTTTTCTTTACACGATTACATTACTTTTCCGCTAGTATAGTGGAGTGCGGAAAAGTAAAAAGTCTAACGTTGTATTATATCATCTCAACCTCAGTAGAATGCAGAAACCGTAGGCATATAAGTTCATACTTCATATGAATTCTTAGTGGATGTATTGTATCATAGTATTTACTTCAGAATTTAATGCAAATACGATGATTTTTCTAAGCAATTCTGTTGCCGCTATAAAATGACAATTAAACGATATCTTATCCGTTATCATCGTAGATCAAGGTCTTTACGAAACAAGATCAAGCGTAATACATATTATTATAGCGCAATACATATTATTGCAAACTACAATGGCCTTGTAGTTTGCAATCTACAAGGCCGTTGTGTTCGTTGACAGACCGGTTTTTAAAATTTATTTCTTGATATTAACAAATGTATGTCATTTTTTGAATGGAATTACTAAGTAGTTACTATTCATTTAATCGCTATTTGCCAAATAAAAAACTCTCTTATCTTGTCGATAAACGGAACAGTCTACCTGAGCCTAGCCATAAATCAAGACACGGTATGAGATAAGAGCCGTTTGGGATTTTTTATTTGGCAAATTGCGATGAAATAAACTAGACCTCATACATAATTGGAAAAATTGTGAAAAAAATGGCGAGATCTACTTCAGCGAAGCGATGTTGCAAGCGCCTCGAGTAAAGTCACAGGAATAGGTAAACACAGGTAAACTTACTAATGTTTTAAACTACTTTTTAATAGTTGTCTCAGAAAATGATGACTGATTTTAGCGGTTTTCCAGAGGAGTGAGTTACGCTTATACAAAACGCACTGAATATGAAGATAGGAGCTCCCTATATACGAGGGTGAATCATATATAAACAATACTTTTGTTTTATTCTTCCCTCCTCATTTGTTCTCTCATGTCTCATGAGAGAATATATGAGGAGGGAAGAGAGTTCGCGATCGGTCAAGGTTCACTTTCTTCTTAGTTGTAAACACGTTGTCAGAGAAGGAAGTTCACTCGTCGGTGTGAGGTTTACAGAAGCTGTCCGAAGGCTTATTCAGGAAGATTATCGGCTTACTATAGCAGAAGTCTCTCTAGAACTAGGCGTAAGTTATGGCAGCCTTAATGTGTTGAAAAGTGTCCGCTAGATGGCTATTTTCTATCGTTAAAATGACGGATGATGAATGATGATTATGTAGTGTTTCAACGTAGTTTATGATGGTCGAAAAGATCTGTTGTTGATGCCTGACTAAAATATAGAGAAGATTTGTATGATGAATATTATGATAATTTGATGATTCTATTGTGTTTACCTAAATATAATATACAGAACTATGATGAGTATAATTGGCCGAAGAAGCCTGTCGTCGATGCCATTGTTTTTATTTGAACGCGGAAAGAATTACTTTTAACATTTCAGCTGACAATTTTGTTTCTAAAATTAAAACAATTGTCCCTCGTTTGAGCATCTAAACAGTTTGTTACCTGCTCATAGATTGTATATTTCTTTAGCTTCTTCTGTAATACGACTATATCATTTCAGATGATTTCTGATTTTAATGAAGAGAGAGAAAATATTAGAGAACTTGAATTCATCAGAATTTTTAAGTAAAACTTAATTTCATGTCACTCTTTAGATTGAATATATAGAGAAGATTTCTATCACCTGAAAGATAAGAATAAAGGATAATTAAATATAATATAGTAGCCTATCAGTTTCTAGATTCACTTCTAGAGGGTGTCTAAGATATATACAGATTCTATTACACCTTAGAGTTTTATTTATTTCTTTGTAATTTTACCGATTTGTTTAATCTACATAACCACAAAGAAAAATTTTTACAGATTAACACATTATTGTAACGTTTTGAATAGACAAATATAGCCATACCCTCGAAAAAAGTCTGTTAGATACTGCGCAATAGCTTTATGCACTTTGCAGTCGTGGTTGTTTTGTAATTTTTCTATTGTTGCTTTATGAACATTTGAAGTTATTACTGTATTTTTCAGCTTCAGTGCTGAAAATTGTGTCCTTCCGTTTTTTATGATAATTCATTTTCTCGTTTTGTTGGCGGATACCAGTGATACTTTTATGTTTCACTGTGAGTTATAATTTTAGGAAAAGGGTGTTTTGTCTGAGTTAAAGGTGCCAAGTTTTCCAAATTCCTCAGCTGTATAATTTTTATTTCAGCTTAATAATACCTCGGTATCTTGTTTGATAATACTTAATTCATCTTCAGAGCTTCGTTCCTAATATTAAAAGCGATGGTTTCTGATTTCTATCATTTGTTTGCCATAATAGAAACATTCACCATTTGACTTTCATGTCAAAATCTTCCTCTATTCTAGTTCATGCGTTTATTCTTCGTTCCGAAGGATTTATTCGTTTTGAATCATCTTGAATCCATTCCCTTTCTCATCAAAACTATTTGGACTAAAATTTTGCTTTAAATTAAGATACAAGTTTCCCACATATAGGAGTTATTATCTGATAGATAATTTTTGATACTTTGTTATTTTGATCAAGATTTTTGTAATACTTTAGTTTTCTCAAATCTCAACCCTTTTATTTTACTAAAAAAATTGTTTGAGTGTAACAAAAAGCTTTAAGGGAAGCAAACAGTACTTGTTACAACTCGATCAATTGTCATTTTTATGGAATTACATCAATCAAAATTTGCTGTCTTACCTAAGAACGTGTTCATCGTCACCTATCTTTTCTTTGCCATTTGTTATTAGTGTATCTAGTGGATGAAAAATGTTGTTGTTTCCGCTTTAGTTGAAATCTTTAGTGTATCAGCCACCCCTGTTCGTACGGCACTGTTTCGCTGATGATTTCGTTGTATGCTCATTTCCAGGCCGTCCCTATTGTGATTTAATTCTAATGCTATAATCATATACCACATCCATTGTAGATCGACCATGGGTATATTAAACTGACACTAAGAATGTGGGCTATTCTTGCACAGATTTAATCCGCTAGGAGGACGCACATAATGCCGCTATAGAAGCGTCGACAAAATCATATATGTATTCATATCGACTTAAACAGGTTATATTTAGGCATTTATCTATAAAGGTTTTCACTTTCATCTAGTAAAAAGTAGAAACGGCAGTTGCCATAACTTATTTTGTATTTATTACACATGTTGGGCTATTAAATATAGAAAGCAAAACTTATGTAAGGATAATATTCGGTAATTTTTTATATATACGGTTTTTGATTATAAATGTATCACTTTTTTTCAACGTCTTTAAATGTGAACCTATTTCTTCGTTCCTTGTTTTCCATGTTTCCAAGTCCTAAAACTCAAATGCGAACAACGAATGAAATTATTAGAATAATTAATTCTAATAACTTGTTTTAAAAAAATATTGTTTAAAATTAATTATGGAGACAATTGACACTATACGGTTGCGAAACCTGGACGGTAGGAGAAGCAAGTAGGAAGAAATTAGAAGCTTTTGAGATGTGGTGTTACCGAAGAATGATGAAAATACCATGGTCTGATAGGGTTAGAAACGAAGAAGTATTGGAGAATGTCGGCGAGAAAAGAAGTATGTGGAAAGACATAAAGAAGAGAAGAGATAGAATGATAGGCCACTTGCTGAGACATGGGGGAATAGTCCGCGATATTTTGGAGGCAGAAATAGGAGTGACGAAAGGCAGAGGTAGGCCTAGATTAGACTACTGCTCGCAAATAGTAAGGGATGTAGGTTGTAGCACAATTAGCGAAATGCGTAGGTTAGTACAAGGTAGGAGAAGCTGGAGGTTAGCGTCCAACCAGTCTTAGGACTGATGACCTCATGATGATGGAGACAATTATGTTTAAACTGACGGCATTTATCGAAGTCCTTAAATAATTATAAAGGTATTAAGCAAGTTTGAATCATTTGAGATATTATTATAGGGTCCTTCTGAATATGTGACCTATTTTTAAAAATAGTTCGTATCAAAAAACATTAATTGTAGAAGTATAATGATATATTTTGTTTACTGATGCATTATACTAGGAACTTTTGTTACAAATGATTACGAAAAAATGATTACGATTATGAAAAAATTATTGAGAATCTTCTATTAACTCAGAGATACACTCCTGGAAAAAATTAACGCATCAGTAAAACTTCTCATTATTTCTCGTAATTTTTGGAATTTTTTTGTTTTGTTTATTAATAATATATTTGACACTGTTTAAAGCAGTGGCGGTGCGTGATCCTAAGATTGGGGGTGCACCATACATAAAAATAATGATAATCATAAGAATATCCCTAATATGAGATAAATATTTATATGTTATATTTAATATGAGATAAATATTTATCTCATATTAAGGATATTCTTATTTTTATTAATTTGAAAACTTACCTAATTTTCTTTGTAAATGAGCTCAATTCTGCGATTTTTACACTGTGCAAATTTTTCAATTACTTTGTTGTTAAAATTTTCGATATTTGTACTAAAGTCTTTTTCAATGGAGAGCATAGCCAAAGCCGACAGTCTTTCCTGGCACATGGTGTTGCGCAAAAATGTCTTTATTCGTCTTAAAGTCGAGAAACACCTTTCGGCTTCTGCTGACGAAACAGGTACTGTAATGATGATTTTCAATAATTTAGCACTTTCTTCAAAAGTTGACACTAGCTTATTGGAATTAATAAATGTATTTAGTGATAGAGCTCCGCTTAAATTTCTAAACTCAATTCTTTGATAAATTAAGGACAACTCGGTACGAAATTTATTTATGTCCAAAAACGGGTAAGATTCGATTGTTTGTTTTAAGTAATTTTCGGGAAATTTTTTAACATATTCCGAAAATTTTTCTGGGAGAAGTAAATTGGATGCTACCAAGTGTCCAGTAATATTAAATCTCTCCTTAGCTTGACATATTATAATGTCACACACTTCCTTTAGTTCTCTATTTTTGTCTTCCGTAGAAGTGTCTACTCGTCTCCTTTTTATTGGTTGTATTTTATTTGGTTCATCTTCAGTGCTTGTGGCGGTTTCGGTGTTATTTCGTGCTATTGCAGAAACTTCTCTAATAAAACCATCTATAGATGTTTTTACATAAACTGGATCAGTTTCTCTTTTTTGTAACTGATTATACAGAATGTTGACATGTGGCATAATTTTGTGAAAATTACCTAACCAATATAGAAAATCGTTATCCCTTAAAGTTCTTTTCAATCCACTGGCTTTATCAATAGTAGGTGAATGTTGTATGTGACTTTTTTTCATCTTAATCAATTCTACACATTCCGAAAATTCTTCTTTGTTTTCAAACACAGTATTTACTATTCTAGAATTGAAATTCCATCTTGTAGGTGCTGATCGGGGTAATCGAGTAATGCACTGAAGTAGCTCGTTTTGTATAGTATTAGAAGTTCCTTTAAAAGCCGCCGCGTTTTGTAAATGATACTTCATAGCCTCGTCTAATTCGGCACTGAAATCAATCAACCCACGAAAAATGCCTGGATTGGATGATGTTTCCGATTCATCGTGCTCTCTTAGGGCCAGTTCGAATTTTCCACAAAAACGAATACAGTTAATAATAATGTTTAAAACATACCTGTTTTTTGAAACCGTTTCATTGTGTGCTGCCACTGCTCGTCGATGAGCAGAATCGAGCATTGTCGCAATATTTGCAGTGCCTAGCATGGCTAAATTCAAAACATTATTCATGTGTCCAGCAGAATTTGCATGTTTTTTTGTTTTCTCGTTTATGTGATTTAAATCCGTTACTCTAGTTTTGGTCCAAGGTGTTTCCCCGCCAAACAAAACACACGGAAAACAAAACACTGCGTTAAATACATCGCATCCACTTAACCACAAATGTGTTTTAAATAAGTCATTATTAAATGTTCTTACAAATTGTTTATTTTTTCCTTTCACGGCTAATTTTAAATTACTTTGTGGAGTGGGCCTACCTAGAGTTTTAATTTGCACTTTTTCCTCCAAACTCAAGCTAGAGAATGGAGTTTTTAATAAGTTTTGAATAGAATTCATTATTCCAAACTAGATTCTAACCGAAAATCCAAGTTTATGTTTATAAAACGTAAGCGATAAGACAGCTTACGAGACAAGCGATGTACGAAAACAATTCACAAACTAACCGATTCTAACCTCTCTCAATTTCGTGCGCTCTTAAACTCTGCACATAATATCTATAGAATTCGCCCACTACTTTTCCTAATTGTGGAGGGGCAAGCAGTAACAATACGCGTTCGCTTTTTCATATTGCACGGAAGCACGATCGCCGTGCCGCGACCGGAAACCGGTGGCAGAGACCTAGCGTCTAGTGGATTCGTAACGCTGCGGCCATATAATTAGATGATATTAATGCTAGGGATGCGAAAAAGCGATAAATTAAGAATGCATCCATTAATTACTAAATAAAATTATTAATGCTAAATTGTCGGTAGTGCGCGCACAAGCGCACCTTATAGCCCACCGCCACTGGTTTAAAGTGATTTGTAAAATGCCATAAATTCAGTTACTACAGTGTTCTTTTAATTTAATGTCATTAAGTGAATGAAATACTTTGTCCAGTATACTTAGAGTAGAAGGAATAAATCGTCCACACAACTTAAGAGAAGATGAAGCAGTGACCTGGTGAACGAGACACGTATCGAGCGATATGTGGTTAATTTGTTAGGAGTTACACAATCAACAATTAGTCGAATGGTTAAACATTTGAATAAACTTGGAAGTTTATTCAAATGTGTAACTTGTGTAAATGTGCACAGTAACTTGGAAGTTACTGTAGAACCTCAGGACAATATCGTAAGAAGTCTACAGATGCAAGAGATGTAAGTTGCTCTAAGAACCAGACATTATACCAGTTTACAGCTAGGTAGAGCCGTAGCAACAGCCCGAAATTTAGCAATCTCTAGACGAGCGTTCAGAAGAATTATTAATGAAGGAGGATTGGATAGTAGAAGATCAACTATTACACCGCTGGCGCTGTTCACCAGAGAACATAGAGAGTTACTAGACTCAGTTTTCCAAGAGAATACGTAAATTTGACCACTGACGACTGGAAGCGAGTTTTGTTTTCAGACGAAACAAGAGTAAGTCTTAATTCAGATCCAGATGGACGTCAAGGAGTCTGAGGGAAGCCAGGAGAAGGGTTTGCTGCCTGCGGTATCTCTGCTAGAATCCCATTTATTGGTGAGTGAATAATGTTCTGGGGAAGAATTTGTTTCGATGGTTGCACGAATTCGTACCCCCGATTCTTATACGGGGAAGATCCATGAATGCGCATTTCTATTTAGAAAATATCTTAGATCCCATAATCTTACACGCTAGTGAATTAAAATTCTTGCGAGTTAATTTCACCTCCAATTTTTGTTTCTAAAGTTTTTCATTGACACCGTTTTCATTGCAATTTGATATTCTTGTTTCCTTCTGTTATTTATCCATGTTTTTCCCGACAATAAAATTTTTATTTGTTAAAAATTACCTAGTTGAAATCATTTAATTAAAATAACATGTAGGTAGAGATGTTTCAAAACCTTATGAGACGCGAAATGCGCGAAAGGCGGGGCTATCCCCATTATTCTACTATGTAAGTCTATTGTGAAAACAGGCACCGGCCGTAATTACGTTTCTGCGCATATGAAGGTTTTGAAACATCTCTAATATGATTTAAATCTTCGAAAAAAGAGAATTAATAATATGTTTCATTGATTTTACCCATGACTTTATATTTTTCTAGGTTTGTGGTTATTATTACTCTCTATTTGTTGTTTATACACTGCTAATTTATAACATATTACATATGTATACACCAGCCTTTGGATAAGAACTGAAACGAGGCATAGAAAATTGATGTAACTACAAGTAGTAAATTATATTTAATTCGACTAATTTGTCTTAAATAAGCAGAAACCTCTCTCGTTTATCGGAATATTCGATCTAAAAAAATCGAGGAGTATTATTATAGCGAGGTGGACGAAGGACTTGGCGATATTGCGGCATAATCAGAAACAGTACCTGTAGCGCCTTTGTTTCTTCGACGCGATTGGCCTAACTTAAAAGCCTATGCGGACGGTCTTTGATGCACCCTAGTCATTAATAACTTAATGACTATTTTTGACTTGGCGTATCACACTAAGAGGTTTAAACTCGAACAATATTCTCGTTCCATTTCTGAAATTGCCGGCTACACACCTGTGTCCTGATTCCGATGCCGCGACTCACTACTGCCGTCCCCCTTTTTTTCTTTTTCGCTGTGACTTGCATAAAACACCCAAAGCTTGTTATGCTGCTTTTTTCTTTTACAACTCGGTCGTATGTGGACGTGATAAAGTCGCTTTATTTCTGAAAACCAAGAGTTATATGACAGTCAAATTAGCAGTGTTAATAGTAAAATTCTGGTGGCGGCATGCAAGGGGTTGTTAGATGCAAGATATATTATTTAGCTGCAGAATTTTGTGAGCTACCAAGCTCTGTGAAAGTAGTTTTATATTTTTACTTTTCCGTACTTCACTATACGCGGAAAAGTAATGTAATCGCGTAAAGAAAAAGCGAAAAAACAAAAATTTTTTTGGGTTTACTCTTCGTTTTTCGGCATAAAAACCAAAAAAATGGTTTTTATAAATTTTTTGCTGTGTGTGTGTCGTCATTGTCGTCGGCATTTATTCTTGTTAGTACGATAACTCAACTAAATCGTGTCGGATCGATCGGGTTTTGACTGATTGTGATCGAGAACGTCTCCCAGACAACACCTATTGATTTTGAAGTGAATAGGACACACCCGACCCTGTCCAAGGGCCATGAGAAAGCACGACAGTGGACTATTTGAGAATTGTTTTTTGTTAACAGGATAACTCAACTAAGTCATGTCGGATCGATCTGGTTTTGACTGATTCGGGTCGGACGCGTCTTCAAGATGATTGATTGACCCATTGATTTTGAGGTGGATAGAACACACTCTACCAGGTTCATGGGTCATGGGAAAGCATAATGGTGGACTATTTGAGAAATTTGTTTGTTAGTACGATCATTTAATTAAATCGTGTAGGATCGATCGGATTTCGACTGGTTTTGATTGGGGACGTCTACCAGACGACATCTATTGATTTTGAGGTGGATAAGACACACCCCACCCTGTTCATGGGTCATGAGAAAGCACGAGGGTGAACTATTTGAAAAAAGTAAAACTGTCGCGTAAAACACATATTCTGCATTTGTGTTGGTTTATTTTTTCTCGGCCACTCAATTTCGATATTTTTCTAGAGTTTATTTTTCGTTTTTCGGCCTAAAAACAAAAAAAAATGGTTTTTAAACCCTTTTGTGTGTGTGTGTCTGTGTGTGTGTGTGTGTTGTTGTCACGATATTGTTGTCATCAAACTTGTTAGCACGATAACTCAACTAAATTGTGTCGGATCGATCGCGTTTTGACTAATTCTGATCAGGGACGTCTACCAGACGACATCTGATTGATTTTGAAGTGGATAAGACACACCCCACCCTGTCCATGGGTCATGAGATAGAGCGATGGTGGACTATTTGAAAAAAGTAAAACTGTCGCATAAAACACATATTCTGAATTTATGTGTTGGTTTATTTTTTCTCAGCCACTCAATTTAGAGATGGAGATGTTCTACGTGTGGAAAAGTCCATTTTAAGGTTTTAAAAATGTTTAATTTTTACTGTCTTGGTGCGTACACCGAGACAACAGGTTATTTATGATAAGAAAACGCGTTTGGGAGAAGGAAAATGGGTGCCTTTATGACTGAATAAAATAGCTCTGAAAATATTTCTATGTATTTTGCGATGTGATGAAAGTTTTTGCGTGACATGTTTCATTTTATTATTTGTTTCTTTCCTACGTTTGTTGTAGATTAGAGCGTATTTATAAAATGTCTTATTTTACCACGTTTTTATTAACTCGCCTTCTTGTCTGTCTGTCTGTTCGGTACAAATCTTGCAATTGATTTTAAACTAACTTCCCGATGAGTTAAAGACTTGAAACTTTAAACATAGCTCAGAACTGGACGACAATGCAATATTAACTCACTTGTCTGTTCGTTAGGTTTCCGTACGGAACCCTATTACTATCTCGCTTTCTTGTCTGTCTGTTCGGTACAAATTTTGCAATTGACTTTAAACTAACTTCCCGATGAGCTAGAGACTTGAAATATTAAACATAGCTCAGAACTGGATGATAATGCAATATTAACTCACTTTCTTGTCTGTTTGTTCGTCAGAGTTCTATAGGGAACCCAATTACTAAGTTAATTACTACTACTACGCTCAACTATACTCAATTACTCACGCTATCTGTCCGTCTGTCTGTCTGTCCTACCTTCAAAAGGCTGGGTTATCTCTGGGTAATCTGGGTTAGTAATCAGGATTATAAGTCTGGATTAGGAACCTGGATTAGGAACCTGGATTAGGAACTTGGATTAGGAGTCTCATCAAAATGTTTAAAATCGATAAAAAAATGTCACACACACACACAAGAGTAGAAAGCAGAAAATACTTATTTGAATAAAAAAATTAATATACCACGTTAAAAAAAAACGGACTAAAAAGTATAAAATAATTATTTGTTTTATTATTAAAAAAAAAAAAGTAATAAAATAAATCATCCATTCCATATTTTTTAAATTGACTGAAAAGTATAAAATATTTTCTTCTAGCCCCATACAGATTCCTAACCCCATACAGATAGTTCTGAGAATTTGTGATTCTGAACTTTTAATAGCTATGAAAATACTTGTAAGATATTTAAAATGAAAAACGTGGGGCGCATGCAATAGATTTTAGGGAATTCATTTTCATATTCTGTTAGCCTACCATGCTATTCTATTCTGTGTTGAAGAACGAGAAAAATAAGGTGAAAACGTGACTCAGTAAGTTAACATAAATATTGAGTTAGTCACATAGTAACCTCTACTCTCATATTTACTGTATAAAAGGTCGATCAAAGTCAAAAGTCTGAAAATGATTTTCTCAAAACTATTTCTTAAAAAAATTAAAACAAAATATTTTTACGTTAAAGTTTTTAATTCTGGAAATTGAAATGTCTTTCAATCCTCATAACATAAGATAGTAAAGCATGGTTACCTAAGAGTATCGTAGTAGTATAGTCTATTTAAAGCAAAATAGTGTGAAGGCCATAAAGAACGTAGTTTTTATTGCAAACTATTAATCTCCTTATTAGAGTAGTTTGAAAATTACCCTCTGCGAAGTAAAACTTTACATTATATTGATTGATGATCAAGTTTTTACTCCGATTTAGATTGTTCTCGAAACTACCAATAGTTGGTACGTTCTACTGCGGTGGAACGTAGCAAGGTCTACTAGATGTTAGCCTCATCTGTCAAAGGTGTACTCGATTACACTGCCCTTATGAGACCCAAGATAAGGTCGAAACCGGTTTGCAGTTAGCGATATCGTGAGATAGGCGACACTTTGCATCTTCCTTGTGGTTCTCGATCAATCTGAATCACTGTATTTTAGTGCTAACTCTGTTAGACAAAATATGGCAAATTTTGTCATTTAATTCAGCGCTCGGCGTTTGGCATATAGCCTGGAGAATAGCTGTTTTGACCTACTTTGTTTAGTCCTTATTACATAAGGCAGTTGCAGATGGGGTGGAGTATAATCTCCTTATTTCAGTAGTTTAACTTAAACTATGAAGAATTCAGAAAGAAAGAAAAATAGAAAAGTATTAAACTAGAGATGGTGTGACATAGATAGTTACTAACGTATAGATATATTCCATTGAACGTCCATGTATTCTACATTCGGAACAATTCTTAGTAACCATACCGTTACTTGATTCCGATTAATTGAATCATTCATTAAAACTCCACATCTATTACTGCTACTATCAAGAATACTTATTATAGATGTAGATTAGAAATTTCTTTTGTCATTCACTGTTGCAAGAGTTTTTTTATCTGATTTTGGTAATATTTTTATCGCTGACTACACAGTCAATTCTGAATTACAGAGGTAATTCAGATTGAAAAGGTAAAACTTGGTTTGACCTTAATAGATCAGAGGTAAAAATTTGGTTTCACCTACATGCTACATGCTATGGTTTCCATGCAATTTGATGTTAAACATATCACATATTCCATAAATTGATATATTAATTATACGAGGGTGGTGTGAAAAGTTTCCGACCTGAGCCAGAGATAATGGTATCAGGTCTAATTTTTGACTCGTCTTCTACAGTACTAACTATCCCTGACTAGCTTGTGTAACAACGTTCAGGTCGATTGCTCTGTTAGTATATGTTTGACAGCCTATTGAATAAGACGCCTCGCTTACTTACGTGAAAATGAAAACATTGGAGAAGCATGGGGTCATCAAATGCATCTATTTGAACGGCTTAACACCACTTCAAATCAAGCAAGAATTGAATTCAGCACTGAAGGACTCTCTTCCATCATATTCAACAGCCAAACAGTGGATTTCTGAATTTAAGAAAGCTCGCACGGGCACTGATGGTAAACTACGTTCAAGACGCCCCGTTGAGGTTACAACTGCCGAAATTATGCAGAAAATTCATAATATCGTGGTAGGAGACCGCAAATTGAAAATTGCGCCGGAGGTTTTTTCGACCGAGAATTTGGCACTTTACAAGCGAAATCCCAGCGAATTTATGGGTCGATTTATAACTGTTGATGAAACTTGGTTCCACCATTACACTGCTGAAAGTAAATAACAGTCAAAACAATGAAATGGAGCAGGTAAACCAACCCCAAACACCCATCAATGGTGAATACTATGCAGAGTTATTAAACCGTTTGAGTGACGAAATGAAGAAAAACTGACTCATTTGGCGAAGGAAGAGGTCTTGTTCCACCATGACAATGTACCTGCTCATTCGTGAGTCATTGCAATGGCTAAAATCAACGAATTAAAGTTCAAATTGTCCTCCATCCACCGTATTCACCAGATTTAGTCCCAAGCGACTATTATTTATTTCCTAACCTCAAGAAATGACTTGGAGGTAAAAGATTTGTGAGTAACGAAGAAGTCATCAATGCTATAAATGCGTTTTTTGACGGGCTTGACAAATCTCTCTAAAAAAATGGTATCACTGCATTATAGCATCGTTATGAAAAATATATTAAATTTGATGAAGATTTTATTGAAAAATAAAATAAAAAAAAACATTTTTCTTCATCAGGCCGGAAACTATTCATCCCACCCTTATATGATGCACCACCTATCCCATAACTTCGGACATTTTTTTCGTACAGGATATTTTGCCCTTAGAAAAGCTTTGTTTATTTATCACCATACTTTTTGTACTAAAAAAGTCTGAAATGTAAAATAGTTTCATTAGAAAAAAGTCTATTGGTACCTCACTTTTATTCAACTTGGGCATCTGAGGCGTGGTCAATCTTTAAACAGAACTTTGCTTGTTTGTGGGCAAAAACTTTGGACTTATACGTTTGAAAGTTTATGTGTATAACTATAGACCTGCATACTAAGGAGTAAGGTCAGAAAGATAGATGGTAAGGAGAAGGGAGTGTGCTTATCTTTCGTGGCTGTTATACAAAACTTCCCTGACAACAAATAAACTTCTAACTGTGAAGTTCTGGTAACTACAATGCTGTTGACTTTTCAAAATCTTCGTTGCAAGATGACTGTCAAGCAATGTGAGTGTCAGCTTGATCATTTTTCAGAGAACCTGGGCGTTGTAAGTGACGAACAGGGGAAGCGTTTCCATCAAGACCTCTTGACGATGGAAGAAAGAACACTACCAATGTCGTTTCGATAAGCATATGATGACAGAATACTACTGGACCATCAATCGAATTTGCCCTGAGAAGGTCTGCAGGCTGAAGAGCTACAAGCGTAAATTTTTCCCCGAATAGCAGTACCTAAAATATCATCCATCAGTTGCCTACTATCTATCGCATTTGAGTTTAAATGCTGAAATATGTATACGTTAATTTAAAGTGCTGAATATGTATACGTTAATGTCATTATACCCGTCGCAACCATCTATTTAAAGCGACACATCACTACTTTTTGACGTTAACCATAATTGCCTGCAATTTGAATAAGTTACATCATCATCATTAGGTCATCAGTCCTAAGACTGGTTGGACGCTAACCTCCAGCTTCTCCTATCTTGTGCTAACCCAATAAGTTACAACAAATACAAAAAGTAACAATGAAGTAATAAGTAAAGTAATGTTTCCAAAGCCTGATTTATTAAAATATAATATGAAATATAATAGTAAAACATAATATTTATTCATGTACTTTCAAGTCGTTTCAGTATTTTAACATATTAAAGGCTCTTTATAGTTAGCAAGAATACAATCAACATGCATTATTTTGTCAATACGAGGTAATAAATCTGTGGTATATATTTTAAAATTTGTAAAATTTAGATTCTTTGAATCGCTTGTTCTATGTGTATTCTCACGGAAGCGATTGAATATCCTAGTCTAATATTTCTTGTTGGGTTAATTGGGGGTTAAAAGCAAAAGGTGGCATAATTAAAGTGCATTTATATTTAAGTAACTCAGATTTCGTTTGAGGGAAATCTCCCATACTTTATGGGAAAAACTTTTTCCACGTTAAAAAATCACTCTTCACTTTTCAAGTTAAAAACATATACCATTCAACATGGTTTGTTTACTTTTCATGAAGACTAAGATTTGCACATCCTTGTCGCCGCGATGGAGTCACCAGCGATACTTGCGAGGCGTATACGAAGCGTCAAATTTTGTGAAAATGAAAAAGTCGAATTGCAAAAAAAATCTAGAGCTTACAGAGCAAAACTACACATTTGAACTCAGCGCCTTCAAATTAGGTAAGAACCAGTTTTATAATAAATGCAACTAAATTTTTGTTCCCCAATGATATTTAAGTTATACACTTTCACACTTCTGGAGAAGCATACACTCCATTGAACGTTGCAGAACGATTCAGATTCCATTCTCTCTTACTTTCATTAGCTCAAGTGCAAATATCATCTGGGATTAACGTTCAGTATGCCATGTATGATATATTTGTGTACGATTTCTATATCTCTTATTTTTTGTATTTGAAAAATCCGATTATTTGAAATGACTCGCATGTTTCCTGGAAAAATTCTCAGTTGCTAGTAACGTCACTTTTTAAAAGATAAGCACAGATTATGTTTCTGATTTCTCTATCATCGTAGACATTAAAAATAATTCAAGGTAATAGTACTTCAATTGCTGTGATAAGCATTGCAAAAATAAGGAACCAGTGACGACGGCGATGAATATGAAATTTTTTTGGCGTCACTTGAACACAACATTGAATATTGAACATAATAAAACCGTGTACAGTTTGCAGTAAAGAAATGAATAGTTTTAAAACCTTAAAACGGACTTTTTCGCACGTAGATCATTTCTATTGCGACCTTGACTGGCCAAGAAAAATAAACCAACACATAAATTCAGAATATGTGTTTTATGCGACAGTTTTCCTTTTTTTTGATTGGCGACTGCTTCAGTGCCGTATGTTTGTGATCGAACGATATTATTTTTCTCATTCATTCGTATATGAGACA
Source organism: Rosalia funebris (assembly GCA_037954035.1). Classification (NCBI taxonomy): domain Eukaryota; kingdom Metazoa; phylum Arthropoda; class Insecta; order Coleoptera; family Cerambycidae; genus Rosalia; species Rosalia funebris. The sequence continues at coordinate 12,130,658 of JAZFAV010000034.1, read as the reverse complement.
GGCCGAATATATATATATATATATATATATATATATATATATATATATATATATATATATATATATATATTTTTTTTTTTTTTTTCGTTTAATGCAAAATCAGCAACGCGTTAAATGTTTATGTTTAAAATCTCAGAATAAACATAAAAATTTACATTGTGCTTTCTCATGACCCATGGACAGGGTGAGGTGTGTCCTATCCACCTCAAAATCAATAGATGTCGTCTAGTAGACATCCCTAATCAGAATCAGTCGAAACACGATCGATCTGACATGATTTAATTAAGTGATCGTTCTAACAAAAAAAAATTCGCAAATAGTCCACCATCGTACTTTCTCATTACCAATGAACATGGTAAGGTGTGTTCTATTCACCTCAAAATCAATAGGTGTCGTCTAGGAGACGTCCCCGATCAGACTCAATCAAAACCCAATCGATCTGACAGGATTTAGTTGAGTTATCGTGCTAATAAGAAATTTTAATGCCGACGACAACGAGACACACACAGACACAAATTTTATAAAAACCATTGTTTTTTTTTGTTTTTAGGCCGAAAAACGAAAAATAAACGCTAGAAAACTATTTTTGTTTCCATTTCTCTTTACACGATTACATTACTTTTCCGCTCTGGTATAGTTGAGTGCAGAAAAGTAATAACCTATTTTTTTAATACTGCGCCAGCAGAGCGCAGTTTGACTTTCGTTAGGAAATAAAACAAAAATCATTTCAAAAATGAAGTCTAAAAACATTTTTAACGCTTATTTTTATTTTAAGGTAGTTTCTCAGGTACTGTCCGTTCAAAAATAAATGCGCGAGTACACGTAAAATATATGGAATATCAGTAGTGTTCATTATTTTTGTTCAGAGACTGTACTCCACCCAGACACTGCATGTATACGTATGTGCACAATTCCATGTTTATTCGTTGAAACTAAAGACATGGCAACGTTGCGTTCTGTATTATACTTAACCTAACTTTAAACTTTTTCAGAGCGTGAAAGAAAATTTATAGAAAAATTAAAAATGAATTTTTGTCGTGATCAGTTGCGGGACAATAAAGGAAAATTTGCAAAGCGGAAAGTAATACAGAAACGTTTAAATTGTGTTACAAAAGTGAATCTTGCGAAAAGTAAACATAGTAACTAACCTAAGCATTGGACGATGTATTGTTGAATTGAGCGAGCTTGGCAAAAATTTAAGATGTAAAAACGTTCTTCACATGAAAAAATATAAAAAGTCGTTTAGGACTAAATTTAATTTTAGACATTGTTTGTGACGAATGTGCAGTAATAAGTGGAACTGATAAAATATATGCTGCTGCGTTGCCAAACGCTAATTGGGAAGTTCTCGACTTACCGAGTAAAGCTGAAACTGGCATATTCTAAAAATGTTTATCTTTTCAATAAATCGGGCAACCACCGATTTTTTTTAATTAAAAATATTCATTATAAACTAATGCATAGATGAGTTGTTTCTGGAAAAAATCTATAGAAAAGCTTCCAAGTTATGATGTAAAACGTGTAACTTTTAGTCTACTGGTACATTCAAACCATTCAAGAAGTTCCAATTTTGATGGTGAATATCTCCTTTATTGTAGGGGAAACATTTTTCATTTTAGCAATTTCTTTCGGGAAGTTTATTTTTTCTGTGTACCCGAAATTTGATGAAATTCTATAGAAAAGTGGATTTCGGAGAAACTACCTTAATTCGATTCTCAACTTTCATCAACTAGGTCATCGTAACTGACGGCAGGAAATGATCTGTCCCTAATCTGGACAACTTTGTGCCGTCGTCAATTTTGCCGTAAATTTTGCATGAATATTTCATACAACCTTATATAATATCCTGCCTACTTTATTTATAAAATATCCAATTTTTTATGTCAACGTCTTCATAAAGTTCAATTAGTGGTCTATCGATTATCTTTATTGATATCGGTCAACATTTCATTTTTTTAGTGTTAGACCTTCACTCGTGGCGAAATAACAAGATTATAAATAAAGATTTATTAGATTATAAAATAAATTATAAGAAATATTTTTTATAGGAACATAATTCCGATAAAAAATATAAAGGTATTTAAGATTATAAAATTAAATATAATTCCGATAAGGTAAATTCTGTATAAAACTGTTCTGGATTTGTATACGTATGCTTTTAGAAAAAAACTTTATTCTAGAAAATTGCGATATTAAAAAAATCTCATTTGCATAACACACTTGGAATGTTCTGCAAATTGTTTTGTTTCACTTTTATTAATAAAAAATAAAAGAATTGACAGTTGTGAATCCAAAACTTTTCACAGTTCTAATTTTCTGTTTTAAGTATTATTAAAGCTAAAAGAAAATATATGAAAACTATTTTTACTGTTCTAGATTTTATGTAGTTGGATTGCATGCAATTGAATATTTATTATTCGTCATATGATATTTCCCTTGTTACTTGTTTCTTGGACCAGCCAACTAAAATCATTAACAAAAAATGTTGGGTTTCGGTTTTAATAACCTAATCTCTATATACGTACATTAATTATTATCAAAATATAGGTTACTATATAAATTATTTCATAGCTATTAGCATTGTATATTGTATATTGCTTACATGAATATATTTAATTATTTTCGTTTACTTATCTAACTATTTCAGACTACATTTTTATTCGTGTAGATCTTGGTGTACCTAAGCTGAGAACATTTCTATCTAGTTTGGTGCGCGGTTTTCTATGTTACTGATAATAAGGTTTCTTTATGGCTTTCGGTATGAATTAAACAGTCACAACTAAAGTAGTGAGAGTAAAAAAACAAATAACAAAGAGCACAAAAGGGTTTCATGGTGGAACAACAGAATAGCATAAGTTGCCAAAGAAACAAAATAGTTTGTAATAAATTTAAACGATCCGCATTCCAGGAAAATACGATCAATTTCAAAAGCTAGAAAACTTATCTTGAAAAATATAAACCTCCAATGTATTATATAAAAAAATATGACTCGAAGGAAAGTACCCAATACAATGGCAGGAGGCCTTTATCGTACTTATACTTAAATCAGAGAGAGGTTCGAGTCTCCTAACCAAGTAGTTGCAGACCCATTTCTCCCACATGCTGTTTAGGCAAGATATTAGAAAAAATGGTTTGTGCTCGTCTTTATTGATTGCTAGAAACAAATAATCTCTTAAGTCCTTTCCCATCTAGGTATAGAAAGACACAACCAACTGTGGACTTAGTGTGGACGAGTAATTCTAATTAAATATGGCATTAAAAAAACGTTATGTGGGCAACAACTAGTTTGTATCTTCTTCGATCTTGAGAAAGTCATCGATACAACATGGAGGCATGGTATAATTGTTCATAGACTCTCTTAATTTTTACCAAATCTTTGATACGTATTTTGGTGTGATAATTTATTTACATGATTCATTAGGCCGTTAACAAAATTTTTCACAATTAGTGGGTTGACATTATTTATCTTTGAGACCATTTTATATTAATGGTAACTGTAAAGAACTAGTTATCATAGAAAAGTTTTGATATACAGAAATTGATTTCCTTCCCCTAAAGCCGCAGGCTGCCCAGGGGAAGGTTACACATAGAGATGAGGACCTACACAGCTATACCTAGGGAGACGTGCCAAGCTCCCTCCGTTCAGGGCGCGAACTCAAGCATACAATGATTTTCCAATGCTGAGTCCAGTGCGCTACCACAGACTACAGTACGAATAACATTGTAAGTACTTCTGTAGGAGAATACGATAGGTCAACCATCCATGTAGTAGAACGGAGTAAAGTGCTGCACTTGTATTAGCTCTACGTTGGGCTACTGATAGAATACCAATCGTATTCTTAACTTCTTCTCGATTTCACTTTCAACTTTTAAGGAAGTTATCGTATCTTCAACTGTTGTTGTTGAATAAAGTGAAAAATATCCTGTTTCTTAATGGAAAAGAAAGAATAGGCACCTTATTGTTATTTATTTGTCAGAAAATGTTGATAATAGACATTTCGCCTTTGGATTAAACGCCATGGATTCCTGAATGGCAATTCTTTTCTCTTGATCTCTCTACATCAGTTTATCCTTTGGGATAAATGGTGAAGAAATAGGCTTTATCCATTGGGCTAATGCCAAGGAGCTATTGGAAAAAGTAAGTCGATATTTGTGCAAATGTGGTGCCTGAAATGTGAAGAAGCTGCGAGCTATGAATTTGAATTTGGGATTTATTGCCTGAAAGTTTCAAGTAACCGTTTTGAAGAATGCAAGTATAAAACATGTGAGGTCTGACAATAAAATTCCCACACTAGAATTATTGTATCTCACATAAAGCAATTTACGTCGAAATATCACACTTGCTATTGTCTTTACTATTGCTTTAGGTAGTGAAAACAAAATCAAGTTATCGCCTGTCAAAGTATAGCATCAGTTGCATTGGCTAATGTTTGAACGGCGAGTGGCGAGTTAAAATAAAATGTTATGTCAAATTAGGCAATAGTTCAAGTTAAACTTTAGGAATGACATGAGCAGAGTATGGTAAGACTACTATGAATACTCCTATAGTATTTGGATGGCATAAAATCTTTAAATAAGAACGAGGATACGTAAAAAATGATGGAAGGTCCGGGCGTCTGAAAACTGATTGGACATGCAGAAACTTACGAGAAGCACGACAACTAGTTAGATCTAGTAGACTGTTGTGTATACGACTACTGAATACGAGGATAATCTTCACCGAAGATTTAGAAAATAGAAAAAATTGATTGAGTATACTTAATCATGTACAGTGGCTTGACTTTTAATCTGATCTTTCATCCCACTTGGATGTTTTTCACAGAGGAATTACTGCAGATGAAACTTGGTGCTTCTAGTACGATCCAGAAACAAAACTTCAGAGCATGCAATGGAAAACCAGAGGTTCACGAAGACCAAGAAAAGCGCGAATGTGAGGATCACGAAGCAAAACTGTGCTTATTCGTTTTTTCGATCACAAGAGCATTACTCATTTTGATTTTATAAAAAAAAAGTAAAGACAGCGAATGCAACGTTGCTATTTTGGCCGAATAATTCTTCCATTCACCACTTCAACAATGTTTCAATGCACTAGTCATTTGCTCCTAAACTAATTGCAAAGTTCAGATATCTAGTTTAGTCGCCAGATTTGGCACCTTATAATTTTTGACTATTTCCAAAAATGAAAACTACAATAAGAGGGCGTCGATATTATGATGTTTCTGATATCCAAAGGTCAGAGGACTGAGGGGCATTCCAGATGTTTTGAACAGTACCAGCGTCATATGGTAAAGTTTATCGAGGTGTAAGGGGAATACATAGAAAGAGATAATCGTTATCAATTTATACATTCTTTTTAAATGTATAGATCCGGTAGTCACTTTTTTCTTTGCCCTTTCGTGTGTATTACGAATATTAACTCGAAGTTCTTCGTAGCTTCCTAGCTTCAAACCGCTCTTATCGATATGATGTTGATTTTTTTAGTGCATTCCCTGGCCTTATATGGACCGCCCGGATCTGTCAGATTCATTGCGCCTGATTACGTCATTATTTTCATATTAATATTTTGTTAGATTTCTTTTATTATTTAAATTAATAATATTTTTTGGGATCTCTACACTTATTATTCTGGCTTTTTATGGTCTTCTTATTCAAAATTAACACATTTGGGTGTTAAATCATTGGTTTATACTAAATATCGTTACCAACAATGTGACGTTTATTTTTGTTTGGAACATGCTAAAATGAAGAAGAGGCTTTATAATTCTTTACACTTAAAATAGGCTGTTACTTATAACTTTTCTTTGTATTCATGTCCAATATTTTTTTATATGTAACTTTATGACTTTTACATAAAAAAATAGGTGGTTTTATGTACTCAAAATATTGTTCAATACTAATTTATGTTTGTGTTTTGTCCTTAAAACAGAATTAATTTGTCAATAGTTGGTTGCCCCGTAAATATCTTCCAAATGTACTGTTTTTTAACATTAAATGAGTTCCTTTATGTAAATTTAATTATTGTGATTAGAAATTAGTGCGAATTATTTATTATTGTATTGTATTAATCAAAATAAGCGTTTAATTAAGTCTCTATCTCAATAAAATATAAATTGTGTAAAATTCCATTATGGGATCTCTCAGATGCATTGCGCCCAAATGTGTTTGGATTCATACTGCATAAGGTTAATGTCGAGTAATATAAGTAATTATACAATTCAATGCCAATTGATTTTCAATAGAATACATTCAAAGGCGATTCAAACGATACGGGAATAGCGGCTTAGACACAATTCATGTTCGAATTAGAAACACAATCGTGTACACGAAGATGCACCCAAGAAAATCGACAAGGTAAATAAATTGTTACGCCGATATCCGACATCGTATTTCAAGACCTCGCACTCATAAAAAATATATCTCCCGGAGCATCGGCAAGTAGCATGAATACCGGTAAACGCGACTCGAGAGATGTGAATCGGGTTATCTTATCTTCGGCCGGCGTGTTCAAAAATCACATCAAAAGATCTAAAACGAACGCCGCCAAGCGCTCGCCTGTTGCGGGTTATCTGCCGAACCTTTTCAGAATTCCATCTTTAAACTCGAGTGGAGTGCTTCAGATTGTTGTTGTTTCGTTTATTTCTCTCCGTATGCACTTCATCGCCACCAGCGTCAGTAATCAGGTCATGCAGGGAGGTCAAGAAGTACTCAGCGAAATAAGTGGATCTTTCTATTTATGTACATTAGATATCGATAATTAACTCTTTTAATTACTGACAAAAATTTATTTGTTTACGGATTGCGGCACTTAATTTAAGGCTTGTTATAATTATAACATGACCGAACGATTGACTGAAATGCGATGTGAAATTTTACACCAAATTGGACGTCTGGTTCCAATACATACAGGGTGGTGGTGATAACATAATATCCATAACTTTGTTATTACATAATTTTTTGAAAACGCGTTAACTTTATTCAAAAAAAACATTGCCTGATAGATTTTATTTTGTTTTCAGATTATGTACAGGGTCCGCCAGGGAGGTATGCTTTTTTTTGAGACGATTTTTATGCGCGCCTGCGTGGAGCGAATGTTTTCAGGATGGTTGATATTTACTCGTTGCGGGATGCCATTCCAGTAGCCATGGACCATGGAGCCGTGGTCTGTGGCACATCGTGTGTTTATTTACAACACATTCATTGAATCTGGTCGTTGTGGTGCTCTCTGGAACGTTTTCCTGAGCACCTGATTTCGTTACGTGTGGATGTGGAATGGCGTCCTCAGTCACCAGAACTGTGACCTTGTGACTACTTTTTATGGGGTTACTTAAGCTAAAGTTTACATAGACAAACCGCGAACTCTTGAAGCTCTTTCCAAAACCATAACGCGCGAAATTGAAAGGATTCCTCGTGCCATGGTCGAAAAGAGTATGGAGCTGATTTATCTTATGTATTCTTCGATGTAATCGGCAATACACGACTAATGTACTATTCATTTAATCGCTATTTTCCAAATAAAAAACTCTCTTATCTTGCCGATAAACAAAACAGTCTACCTGAGTCTAGCCATAAAAACAAGTCACGGTATGAGATGAGAGCTGTTTGGGATTTTTTATTTGTCAAATAGCGATGAAATAAACTATATAAAAACAATACATTTTAAAATTCGTTCAAAAGTAAGCTTGTCATTCTTTTCAAAAACACCGTACCTCCCTGACGGACCTTGTACTTCAGTTGTGATGTCATTATAGCATTTTAAATCGCGGCTTCCTTTTTATTTAAACGAGAATTTATTTTTTTGAAGTTTTCCGAATATAATGATACTTCATATGGGGTTGCCTTTAATATTTTTTTAATCATTAAATATTACTATTTTAAACATTAATATCATTATTATTTTTTTAACTCCTTTATTACATGCAATCTGTCTAACGCTATGGGCTGAGCTAACACTAGTTGATTCTGTTCAGAAGGTCGTTAGGCTTGAATCGCTTCAGTTGTCTTGGTTCTTCATTGTTGATAAATAATCTATTAGTTAGTATGTTAGGATGAGTTGTCAGGTGGCCCTTATATTTAAAACTAAAACGTTTAACTTCTTCTTCAATGGATGATATATGATATACGTAGGTCACTATGCAACACATGATTTGAGTCCATAGAAGCGTCGACCGTATTTCGCAGCACCTTGTTTTGAAATCTTTGTAGGATTTCGAGATTGGAGTTTTCAGCTATTCCCCAAAGTTGGATACCATAGATCCATTCTGGTTTCAGAATGGATCAATACAACAACATTTCATTATGAAGTGATAACTGTCATTTTCCATCCATCATCTGGTACATTTTGGAATACCTTAATACGAGTTGTTTTCTTTTGATACAAATATATTTGATCCAAATGAGTCGCCGGTCCAAGTGTAGACCAAGATACTTTATGTCATCGGCTTGAGGTAGCTGTTGGCCATTCAAAGTGACATATTTCTCTTTTCATAGTGAATGTAACATGTGTAGATTTAGTTTCGTTCAACTTTAATTCTGCATTTTGAAGCCACTCCTGAACTCTATTCAAACGTGTTTGTAGTTTTCTTGAAACTATTTTAGGGCTAATGTCAGATGCAAGTATGGTGGTATCACCTGTAAGTGGCTATAAGAGTAGATTTTGTCAATGGAAGGTTTGCTGTTTATAATAAATATAGCGTAGGCCCCAGAATACTGCCTCGGGGAACTCCCGCTTGAATTGGATATAAATCAGAGTATTTTTGTTGTCAGAGTATTTTTGTTTTATTGTGTCTATAAGTGTCTATATATGTATAATAGATCGGATCACCTAGTAGTAATTATGGGGTAGATTTAACCTTACTTTGTAAAATAGGCCATCGTGCCAAACCTTATCGAACACTTGGCTGACATCTAAGAAGGAGGCAGAACAATAATCTATGTTCGACAGCACAATTCTATGAATTTGTTATTGTGTGACATGCTTGTTTGATATCATCGTTTGGAACAGGGATCTAGTAAGCACATTGACCAAATGCTAGTTTAGTACTAATAAATTTATTTTAAAATTTGAAATAAAATAGTCGGTTATAAGATTATATAAATAGTTCATCCTCATAATCTCTTTTAGTAATTATTTATCTAAACGATGACGATAATGATGTTCCTCACAAAAAAAAAGTATTTTCAACAACATGGAGCTCCTCCTCATTATGGAAATGACAGAAGGTCGAGGAATGACCTTCTGTCATTCCTCGACGGTACTTTCCCTGATAGATGCATAGAGTGATGAGAATCAACTGAATAGTCACCATGTTCACCTGGTCTATTTGGATTTTGCCTTGTGGGATTACTTAAAATCTCGAGGCTCTTTTAGTAGGCCAAATAATTTCGAAGATCTAAAGAATGGAATTCGAATTGAAATGGAAAATATTAACCAGTGGCGGCTCGTGGGTGTTACGTGGGCGAGCATAGTAGGGACGTGGCATGTGGGGGCGGCAAAATGATATAAAACGTATATCTTACCTTAATCTGCAAGTCTATAAAGACAAACAAAACAAAATAGTTTGTCTCTTTTAGGACACCCACAGAACCACTTAAATTTATCGTACACAATACCCTTAAACTTTCTTGCAAACTTGCGAGATTTTTCAGTGTCGATTTTTTAAATATTTGTTTCTGGGTCGGCGCATCTAATCGTTTAATTTCCGCCCTTTATTCATAAGTTATTGCTTCATTAGTGAATATGTAACCAACTGAATTCGTCTTAAAAATTTAAAATTATGACGATTTTCCCAATATAAGCGGAAAACAAGTACAATCTACCACGAGGGACGGTCATTACTAAAATGTGACCATTTCCTACGTAATCTCATCGGATTTGATAAACCCCTTGGCTGTCTAATTAAAAGCGTACTTTACCCGCCGAAAAAGTACGATTGGGCACGACAAACTCCGAAGGCGATCTAAACGTGTGCCTGTAGCTGCTCTGTTCCGATACACAAGTCTTCTTAAAATTTCAGACTACAGTGGCTCGATGAAGAGGTCTATCGTGTAGAATTGGTATTATAAAAATTCTTCATAGTATAAAAGTATAAAATTTGTACATAAATATGGATACATATGATTCTTTTGGTTTTACCTTTTGATCGTTTCTTCTATACTGTATTTTTTTATTTATTATAGCAGCAACCAGATAATATAATCTATAGGCTAGTCTGCTGTTTAGGGAACTTGAAGTTTGTTCCTCTTATTCTGACATGATGAGGCTCCTCCAATGAGAAAGGCCTCTAAAATCCTATTTCAGGTTTGATGGCCAGCATCTTTTGAGCCTTCTGCTGTTGTGTTCCTATACAAGTGGTTATAATAGGGGGTTGGTATGTAGTCTCCCGTGGTGCTTATTGTTTCTTTGACGTATTTCTTCTTAGACTATTAATATGCGAAGGTCGTCGTTTATCGTTTGGTGTGTCACATACCATTGTGCGCCAGCTATGGCGCTGATGATTTTAGATTTATGATTGCTTGATGATTTACTGGCGCAGCCCCATAGTTCTATGCCGTTTGATAACAGGTTTGTATATTAAGATTTTATTTTCTAATAATATTTTTGATTTTCTTCCCATTAACCAGTATAGTTCCTTCATTTTTAGTCTAGTCTGCTCTATCGTTTTTTGAATGTGATCTTTCCAAAGGAGTTTGCTATCGAGGTGAACACCTAAATATTTCACGCATGTTGATTTTGGTATTTCTAAGGTAAATGTTATGAGTTGTGATTTAGTTACTTTAATTTTGATTTTCCATTTCTTAAACCACTCTTCTAGTTGAAAAAGTTGGTCCTGAAGGTTTGCGTGAGGCAGTTATGGGTCTTCGTTTATAGACAAGAATGTTGTGTCGTCTGCAGACGTGTCGGTTGTAACGAAGTCAGATGTTGGGAGGTCGGAAGTGTATATTAGATATAAGATAGGTTCGAGAACGCTTCTCTGGTTAATACCAGCTTTAATGCGGCCAGAGTTTTCCAATATCTATTTTCCAAAAATGTAGTGTATTATTTTCTCCCATTTATGTTTAACTTTTGGTAAACAATAATGAACAATTATCGTGAATAGTTTATTTCTAATAAAATAACGCCATTGTTTGGCGAAAGCTAATACAAATGATAACAACAACACACCTTTTTGGTCAAATCTTGTCAGAAATATACTATACCGCGAGCAGATAAATGATAGTTGGGTGTGTTTGGCCTCTTAATACGGGATAAAGTACTCCATCGAAGAAATCCTCTGATAGGTGGTTCTAGAAAACGTTTAGAAGCACTCCATTGAAAAAATTCTTTAAAAAAGGTGTTAGAATGTTTATGTAATGCCCGTCCATGGCTACACCAATTTTTTTCCGTGTACTATAGTTTCACAATTGAATGAGTATAAATTTTATGAAATTATGTTATTTTAACTGTTAAAACTTCAAAAGTTGCATAAAAGTGCAACCAATATCTCCATATCCAGTAAATAAAACTAACGCATTACGACTAATGTGCTTTGTTTTCCAAAACGATCATTTTCCGAATTCGTATTGTCTCTGCAGCAGCTACATAATAAAAAAATACATTATGTTATTGTATGGTTATCATAGTGTTGTAAAATATTACTTAATAATTTGTTTATGGTCATATCTAAACCATGTTTAATTAATGTTTATTGCATTTTTAACAAACTGTTGTCTGAGTGTACATTCGATAAAAAATGAATTTACCTGTTAACATCCTCTAATCCCCACCCACATTAATGTCGACTGTTAGTAATAAATTATTGAACACCAAAAATAACATTAAGTAGAAATATAACGATAATAACCTGTTTTAAATATTTAAAAGTATTCCATAATTTGTCGGACGCGACACGTGGGCGGGCAGAAGTAATAAATGAATCGACATTGTGTAATATTTGTTAAACATGAATAATAAATTTATATAATATGCCAGAGGACCTGGGGACGCGGAGGATATTTGTTTCCTGTTGTTTTCGGTAATTTATAACTTACAAGACCCCGCGTCGCGCGAGCCTTGTACAAATATACTGACAAAAGTCTGGTGGTATACAATGGCAGTAAATCAATTACAATATTATCAGGTACTATTGACAACCGGCTATATTTACAATGGGCGCAATAATAAACACGAATGTGGGATAGCGAAGTCAAGTTTAGTTTGCCGTTTAAATAAACACAAAACGACCCAGAAATAACATACGTTCTTGGATAGTGTATTAGTTCATTTATAGTCATTTACAAATTGTTTATCGTTGTTTATCGTAGTTTTCTGAATAGAAATACTCATTAAATTAACTCATATTGTGGTGAAGTAACTGAAGGTGCATATTTTTATTAACTCCAAAGATACAGCAGTTTGAAAAAGCATTTCTTGTGACAAATGAAAAGGAATCAAAAAGTGCACAATCTTCTTAAGCTAATTAACTAACTAATTATTTTAGGAGTTTACATTCCTGGACAAAATTAATGCACCAGCAAGACTTTTCATTATTTCTTATAATTTTTCGAAGTTTTAAATCCTTAACAATTTATGTGGGTGGCCTAGGATATGCTGTTACTACCAATTACTACTGATAAACAATTGCAATTGTTTGGCAGATATAAAGTAATATTTTGTTATTAATACATGAACGCTGTTTAAAGTAATTTGTAAAAGGCAACAAATTCGGCTAGAGTTTTTTTTAATTTAATATCATAAACTGAATGAAAAACTGTTTCGTACACTTGGAGTAGAAGAAATGAACCGTCCACGCAACTTAAAAGAATATGAAGCTGTGAAAGCGCTAACATTGGTTAACGAGGGACGTAGCCAGCGATATGTGGCTAATTTGTAAGAAATTGGACAGAAGTAGGTTGGAACCTTTGGTGTGAAGATAATACTAACTGAATTTTTCACTAAACACCAAAACATTATAGATACACTACACTCGACGCGCGTTTCGCCAACAAAGTTGGCATCATCTGGAGATGATTAAATCATCTTCAGATGATTTAGTAAAACTGAACTCAGTTTTAATCAATCCAGATGATGCCAACTTTTTTGGCGAAACGCGCGTCGAGTGTAGTGTATAGTGTTTTGGTGTTTTGTCGAAAACTCAGTTAGTGTTAGGAATTGGACAATCAATAATTAGTCGCACAGTTAAACGTTTCAATAAACTTAGAAGTTACTGTAGAACCCCAGGACAAGATCGTAAGAAGTCTACAGATGCAAGAGATGACAATATCTTACAAATCGCCTTAAACACAGGTATTCTATCAGTTTAGAGCTAAGCAGAGCCCTAGCAGCAGCTCGAAATGTAACAGCTTCTGGACGAACGGTTAGGAGAAGGCGTAATACTGATACTGATACCTATACTGGTACTGATACTGATACTGATACCGATACCGATACCGATACCGATACCGATACCGATACCGATACCGATACTGATACTGATACTGGTACTGGTACTGATGACTGTTCCTTCGATGAATATCATCGGTACTATAAGCTGGATCTGTTTTTGCAGAGGGTAGGCAGCTAATCTGACCCTCTATAACCCTCCTCCGCTTTTCAATTTAACTTTGTCCAAAAATCCATAAGTTTTGAGTAATTAGTTGTACGGGTTTTTATAATTGCGTTTTCAAAACTATTCAAATAACTGCTCATCTTGACAGCATCCAATGATCGAGATTGAAACTCTTTAAAAAGGATTTCACAATGAGGCATGACCTTGGCGAAAAATGCGAGCCAGTATTTAAAGTAATCGTTATTTAAATAACCCAATAATATTTGAGCTTGCTTTTTTGTATTGTAATCATTTCCTGCAGTGTCAAAAATGCATTTTAAGCATTCTTTTAAAAGTTCAGCATTTTCAGAAACGGTTCGTACAGTTCGCATGTATATCGCGTGCAATGCACGCAAGTCTCGTAAGATACGTATGTTTCACGCGCCCGAGTCTTCTCTTTCTAACACATTGTTGAACGGTCCTCTGATGTGTGTAGGAAAATTGAACTCCCTATGTATTTAAGTTGCAGATTTAATATCCCGTAGATAATTATCGTATAATTAGATATCAAAACATTCTATGTATAATAATATGATAATGTAATGTATAGTAAACACCTAATATGTATTTTTAGGAATTTTTAAGGGATCTCACTGCACAAATGCACCTACAATAAAACCGTCACTGATCCCAATGTGACTGTTCTTCGGGGTTAATAAGTAATAAAGTGTTTCATTGATATCTAAATGCTTTTGGATAAATACTAATTATTCTTTCTTTAACGAGGGGTGTTAGTCCTTACTGAAAATAAAAATTATAATTTAAACAGTGTTAATATAGTAGTCAAGTAATCAAGAATGTACCCAATGATTTACTTCATTATTTAATATTGAATTTAATAATTGTTAATATGAATTTGATCTAAATTTGTTTGTGAACAAAGTAACAGTCTCTATATGGACGAATAATGCCATTTCGCACACTGTATGTATGAACATTATAAATAGCAACCGAGGGAAGTATTTGTAAGGAAAATACTAGTATGATTACAGTTTTCCGCTCTGGCCGCGAAACGGAGGGGTCTCGAGTCGGAAAACCGAGGATACGTGCAGAAATATATCCAAAAGGCTTGTAATAAATACCCGGCAATGACATTGAATGAGTGCAGTGACATACATACTATATTTATAGGTAGGAACGCTGATGTGAGGGATCTCCCCTTCCGAATAAAGCCTCAGTCGGCTAAAAGCATATCTGTGTATGAAGTAAGTGAATTTGGACGGCGGGATAACGATGACGCCGGAGATGAGGATTCCCATCGTCCTTTTCTTCTCTTTCAGGGGGGACATACTTTTGGGAAACTATAAATTTCGCGTCCGAGATGAATTCAGCGATTCTTTACAACACGATCGGCGCGACAACTAGCGGGAATCACGTGTTATACAAGAACGTATTGGAGGAGCTATTAATAAGCCTTCACATTAACAAGGAAGGCTGGGGAGTAGAGATTCATCAAGTCAAGTAACTTGATGTTTTTATAAATTACTTGACTTGACAATCAAGCTTTTAAAAAATCCCCTACTTGACTTGACTTGATTTTTCATCGTTACTGCTTGACTTGATATCAAGTAATTTCAAGCTACTTGATATTACTTGATAACCACTCAATTATGTACGAGAACGCGCGAATTACGACTGCAAGATCTTGCTTGCCTTAGCAATAAAAGCTGTAAAAAAATTTAGAGTCTAGCAAAAAAATTGAAAAAATCTGAACATTTACGTAAAGATTTTGAATTTTTTTTTAATATTGTGAACTTCAAAATGGCTATGCCAAAACTTAATGTCATAATAATATTCTATTTTCGAAATGGAGCTTAAATATGAGAAGGGATTTGAACATCCTTCGTGACAATATAGACAACTTAAAGACTCTGAAGCCTACAGATACGGAATGGTCGGTAATGAAGAAAATTTGTAAATACTTGAATGTTTTTAAGACTATTTCCACATTATTAGAAGCTGAAGCCTACTGTACACTTGGTGATAATTGGTAATAATTATCCTTCTGGATAAACTTGAAAAATGGGCTATGGAACGGAATACTACACAATACCCAGTACAATCCGACAATAACCCAGATAGAGATGAATGTGATGAGAAGTTAATATATAGCATTCAAGCGGCAAGGGACAAACTCATTAAACATTACGAGAGAAGGAACTGGATATACTGTGTTGTTTTAATCTTAGACCCCCGACATAAGGTGGAAACATTCTCCAATCCAAATTGGAGAAAGGAGTTGCAGAGGGATGCAGTCAAGCATTTTGAAGAAATTTTCAAAACAAAGTATTTTAGGTCCAATTCACTGCTCATATCATCTTCATCTTCAAAACCATAAATAGTGATTGCGGTGAATTTGACATCGATCTACTAAGTTTATTTAAAAAATTTCCTGTCAACCTAAAAGATGAAATGGCTTGGCGCTATGAAATAGACAAATATCTGTCTCATTCACGAGCTGACAGTTGTAAAGATATTTTAGAATGGTGGAAAAGAAAAAAAATATTTGGTGATTATGGCCAAGTTTGGAAAACGTTTTTCCAAACTTGGCCATAATGACCAAATATTTTTTATCAACACCTGCATCTTCAGTTCCTGTTGAAAGGCAGTTTTCCAGGGCTGCTCTAACTATTGCAAACACCCGTAACCGATTAGGCGATAACTCTATTAGAAGCCTCATGTGCCTTAGATCGTGGATGGCAAACGATGATATTCAAGACTTCTTTTAAATTTTGCTATTACTACTATGTTACTGAAGAAAAAGAGGGCATACATTGGAATATCATTTTTATCGTTATCAGTTTTATTATTTTGTTTAATATTCTAGAATAATATATTATGTTATTAATATGCCCAATAAATAGTTTATTATTAGTATTTTTTACATTTATATTTATATATTTATTATATACCTAGATTATAATTAAATATTTAGTTTTGAAAATAAAAGGCTTTATTGCAAGGTTTCCTTTATTCTTATTTCTTGATAATATTAAATGATTAATGAAAGATCAAGTAGTCTTGAAAAAATCAAGTAATCCTGAAGAACTACTTGATTTTTCAAGTACATAATTGAAATATAACTACTTGACTTGATTTCAAGTCAAGTCAAGTCAAGTAGCTTGAAAGTCAAGTCAAGCCGTGCATCCCTACTGGGGAGTCAAAAATAAAAGAAAAAAGGAGCGATGTCATCAGACATTAAAAAAACTATCCAAGACTTTATAAGAAGTCATAACTCTAAAAGTGATGACGCCGAAAAAATTTCGTCGAATTTGTTTATTTTCTGATAACACATTTTGTTAATTATTACTGGCACTATTATCAAAACAATAGCGGTATGGAATCAAATATTAGACCATTGTCTATATAGACCAAGGTGCATCGATGTAATAAACTTGATTTTATAGATTGCATGCCCTGGCAAATATTTTTAAGATATATCACCTCTCCATCCTTAGAAATCCTCTAAAAAAAATTCTATGTTAAACGCTCTATTTGGCACAATATTCTATATATCCCTTTACAAAAACTATAAAGAAACTATATGATTATTTTCATATTTGTTGAAATAAAAAGGCAACCTTTTATGCACGAGGCAAATGTTAAAAAGCACGTGTTGTCCAAAAAGTTAATCCGCTTTTGTAATAAGTATCGATTATTAACATTAGTTAATATTAATTAGTTAATTAGTTATTACAAATTATTTTAATCAATAATGTACATTTCTCCATTCTCAATAATTTTCTCCCACCTCTCAGTAAGCTTCATGATACCGTTTTCATAAAACCTTTACGGTTTGCTCGTAAAAAACGTTTTTAAATGATTTTTGAGTTGCTCGTCGTGGGAAAATGTTGAGTTTCGTAAACCGTTATCCATGGAGCGGAATTGGTGAAAATCCGAGGGTGCGCGGTCTGGAGAATACGGTGGATGGGGTCAAACATCCGACTCTAACTCCAACAATTCGACTCTAACTCCTCCCAGTTTGCAGAGAACTGTGTGGTCGAGTGTTGTCGTGATGGAAGACGACCTTCTTGCGATTTACAAGTATTGGGCATTTTTCTTGCATGGTTCGATGCAGTATGGTCTTTTAAATTAAAAATTAAGACACTTTTAGGTAACTTTCAAGGAAGATAATTAAAAACTACAACCGTGCGCAACGCGCATCACTTGTTTCCGCGGCGCGCGACACTTTCAATTGGCGGGAATTTTGAAACTTGCTCACGTGGGCCATTTATATTTCGTTCGCGGGCCTGGGGTTAGACAGCCATGATTTAAACCATTTCAAAAAAGTTTCTTGTTTATAAAACGACCCTTCTAGAATGTTTTTTTAGAGACAGTTTTCTGACACCCTGTATATCATTGCTAAGTCCCTGACATATGATTTTTAGGACAGAAATGTTTGTTTGACCGACCCTTTTCTGAAATATTCGGCGTCGTTCCCCAACCCTACCATACATGACATTCTTACCGTCTTTACTGTATAATGATAATAAATATGTTTCCTGCCGAACGGGTATCAAAGGGAGTTACAGGGCAATCAGTGAACACTAAATTCGATTACGTGTTATGGAGCACTCTCGACTTACCAATTATCCAATGACGGGGGCCTTATTAGGTTATACGGTGACACTAGTGCCGTTCGGAAGGGTTGAATTATTCGAAATAATCTGTGTTTAGGATACGTATAGGGTTTACGTATTTTGTATGATGATGTATGTATAAGCTGCGTGTGAGAATAATGAAAAATCATATTTTTCTTATTTGTAGCAACATAGACTTGTGCAATGTAATTTTTTATGCACGTTTGCGTGTTTGTTTCCTTAGAACAAACAATAATTAACTTACCTTATAACTCCTATCTTAATTCCCTATAATTACTATATTAATCTAGTAGTTTTCAGGGTCAAAAGGGACGTATTTTTTAAATGGCAACCCCTATTTTTTGTTCGATACAGTGAAAGAGCACATTTTTTTGAGAATTGTTTCGACAAAAAAAAATATATATATATATATATATATATATATATATATATATATATATATATATATATATATATATATATATATATATATATATATATATATATATATATATATATATATATATATATATATATATATTGATCAATAATGAGTTCAAACTGTTACCCATTAACTATTTGACAATGTCAAAATAAATTCATTTTGCACTCAATGTCAATTATTTCCGGCCCGATATTACTTATTACTTTTCCGCACTCAACTATACCAGAGCGGAAAAGTAATGTAATCGTGTAAAGAAAAATGGAAAAAAAACATTTTTTTTATTATTTTTCGTTTTTCGGCCTAAAAACAAAAAAAAACGGCTCTTAAAAATTTTTGTCTGTGTGTGTGTCGTTGTCGTCGGAATTAAAATTTCTTGTTAGCATGATAACTCAACTAAATCGTGTCGGATCGATCGGGTTTTGACTAATTCTGATCGGGGACGTCTTCCCGAACAATAGGTCAATCAACAGGTGTCATGTGGGAACACCTATTGATTTTGAGGTGAATAGAACATATTCTACCATGTTCATGGGTCATGAGAAAGCACAATGGTGGACTATTTGAGAAATTGTTTTTGCTAGCAGGATCACTCAATTAAATCGTGTCGGATCGATCGGGTTTCGACTGATTCTGATTAGGGACATCAACCAGACGACATCTATTCATTTTGAGGTGGATAGGATACACCCCACCCTGTTCATGGGTCATGAGAAAGCACGATGGTGGACTATTTGAAAAAAGTAAAACTGTCGCATAAAACACATGTTCTGCATTTATGTGTTAGTTTATTTTTTCTCAGCCACTCAATTTCGAGATAGAGATGTTCTACGTGCGGAATAGTCCGTTTTAAGGTTTTAAAACCGTTTATTTCCTGTCGAATTCGTTCTTTTAAGTCATCTTTATTTTCGGGATTATTGACTTATATAGACTTTAGCTTTTAAATGACGCCATAAGAAAAATATAAAAGGGCATAAGATGTGGGAAGCGAGGTGGCCTCCCTATAGCTCCACGTTGACCTACCTATCGGTGTGAAAAGATGTTGTCCCGTTGATACCAAAGTCTGTTATAAGGTATGTCTGGTTCATTTGCATTTGGGTGTAAAGCTGTTACTGTTGGAATCAACTCTTGCTGTAAAAATTGCAAATACTTAAAAGAGAGCGCAGACTTCCACTGTAGTTCTTCTCCTACTTCCATAACTATACATCGTGTATGGTTATGAAAATAGGAGAAAAATTTCAGTGCAATCTGTTTTCGAAAGAAAAATTGTCACTAGGATTTTTTCACTGCACGTAGCAGAAAATCAAAAGCATCTATTTAAGCCGAAAGATAACTTGACGTAACTGACATTAAATAAAATTTATTTCAACGCCTTGTCGTAACATATTGCTTACATATTAAATAAATACATTTTTACAATTCAAACTTTATTAACAGTTTTTTCAAATTTTTTTTGTAAAATTAACGTAACAAAAGTCTCGTAATACTCGAAAAATGTGCTATTTCATTGAATTGAACAAAAAAAAAGGGGTCGTCATTTAAAAAAATCCGCCGCTTTCACCCTGCGAATGTACGCCAATGTACATACAACTAAAGTATTTCAAAATACGGCAAATTTAAAATACCTTTTGATTCTGCAATAAAAAACATTTTTCGAAAATTTTCAGGTGTTGCAGACTTCTTTCCACAGTGTATGTAAAAATTACTTGACGTTGACGTATCCTTAAACTTACATTGAAATACTTAATAGATTTTACAAACAAAAAACTTGTAATTGTTTTTGACTCCGAAGAGATTTTCTCTAATAACAAATACAAATATTATAACAAAAAAAAATTATATTATAAAATTGTTAAAAAATATTTAAAACAATTTAGCTTTAAAAATGTCTATCATAACTACAGTACGTGGCACAGCAAACATTTACAATATGATATGCAAACAGTTACATCTAATGGTTTTTATGCTAGTGTGGTTCCCTATGAACAGCTAAATTTAACAACCGGGTAGCAATAACTTGAAAGAAATTTTCATCGGAAAATATTCCTGCTGATAATTAATATAGTTTTTTATTCAGTTGATGAACATCTACCATCTATATGTTTTATTTTTATAATTATATAGGAGTATTAATTTTTTATACTCTTGTATAGTTAAATTGCATGTTTTTTATAATCGTATATATTTTATGTAATTGTTAATTATGTTATGTGATTGTCCTACTTCATAATTATCTATAGGATTAATAAACGATAACTAAAAAAATAACAGACAATTCGACCATACTAACTATATGTGTATATAGTGTGTTTCAGAATTAAGATATAAGTTTTATTAGTTTTTGTTATAAAGTGAAAGACTCAAATTCATAACAAAAACTAATAAAACTTATATCTTAATTCTGAAACACACTATATAAGAACGCTGGATTTTTAAACGTAAATAAAACAAGTTATTGTAAGATATCCCCTCATTTTTTTATTTGAAAGAATATTTTATGGCATTAAGTATGGAATATATCGTCGTTCAAATGTCCGTCGCGATTTTGCTTGGTGGCACGTATTCGGGAGTCCAATTTTCGATGACTTTGTCGCATAAATCTGGCTGAATTTGCTGGATGGCGTTCGTTATGTCAACTTTGAGGACATAAATTGTTTACGGCTTCTTCGCATAGACATGGGGTTCAAGGTAGCCTCAAAGGAAGAAGTCTAAAGGCGTCAAATCTCACGATTTCAGTGGCCAGTTCACGTCACCGATGTGAGATAACCATGCCCTTAAATGGCTCGTGCAGAATGGTCATCGTGACATACGCTGTTGGAGCTACATGTTGGTACCCATCATTCAGTTTAGGCCACAAGAAGTTGCTTATTATCGATCTGTAGCGCTCGCCGTTGACGGTTGTGGCAATGCCAGCTTCGCTTTGGAACAAGTACGGATCGATGATTCCGCCAGACCAAAATCCGCACCAAACAGTGACTTTCTCGGAATGCATTTGGTGCTGGTGTATCTCGTGTGGATTGGTATCGTCCCAAATCCGACAATTCTGCTTGTTCACGTTCATCCACAAATGGGCCTCGCCCATTTTTGGATGAACGCTAACAAGGATGGTCACTAAAGATCATAAAGATTTTTATGACGAAATTTCGGTCAACTTCCAACTGGTCCAAAGCCAACTCAACGAACACACGGCGTTGTCATTGTGGTTGACCTTAAGTTCCTGGGTCAGGGAGATATTATACGGGTGCATACCCAAGTCCCGACGCAAAATTCGCCAATTTGAAGTGGCAGAAAGGTCAATTTCTTGTGAACGACGTGAAATTGGCTGCCTCGGGTTTTCCTGGACACTCTCACGCACAGCAGCGATGTTTTCAGTAGATCTTGCATTTCGGTGACTTACGGGTGTTGGCTCATTATTTATCAAACCGATTGACTGGAATTTAGTCACCAAACGTCGAATAGTCGGTTCGACGGGACGGTTGTGGCGAGGATAAAAATCACGTAATGCGCGAAACGTTTCTCGAACGGAGCACTGATTTTGAAAATAAAATTTGATGATTTGCACACGTTTTTGAACACTAGAACCTTCCATGGTGATTTGCCATACACTACTGAACAATTCGCAACAAATTTGACAGATATTTTTACATGTTTTTCTTGTGTTTTCCCATGTGCTTTGAGAACATGGCCGCTATAACCTAACAAATTTCGAGCGTCCCTATTGAAAGACCCTGTATTCGACAGAAAGAAATATGACAAAACTTTTATTTCATGACACTTAAACTCTCGGAACAAAAGAGTTTTTTTCTACGTAAGTGACGAATGAAAAAAAAAAAAGAGAACAATAAGCTATATATTAAAGTCATGTCTATTGAGAAATATTTTCTTCTAATTTCACAACTTTATTTTTATGTTTGTCTAAGCATAAAACACGCAATGAAAATATGAATTTTATTCCCTGCTCTTGGAACACCGGATGATGTAATAAGCAACGTGAATAATATAACATATGCACGATATGCAAACATACGCGTACGAGAGTAACAGAAGCGAAACTCATAACATAACGGAGAAGAATATGATCAGCTACACCCTCGTATCTACCCTCATGAATAATAAAACGACCGAAAGGGAGTTTTGGCTATGCCTCTTAATGACTTAAACAAATTTCGCAAGCTTGTCTCGTAAAAACCAAGAAGTATTTAGTAGTAGTGCTAAGAGTAGAGTAGGTCCACAACCGATGGTATTAAAGACGTTCTAAATGTTACTTTTGGTGTGGGAACACCTGCGTCATCAGAAAATTTCATTAGACTAAGGGTAGGGAGAGTAGAGCAAGTTGTTATTCTAACCTTTACCAACAACAGCCCCTGTATGTTGTTGAAAAACTCCAGTACGTTTATTTTGGAAATGTCGACGGTTTTGTGTAATAGAATTGTAACAAATAGGTATACAGGGTATTTCACATAACCGAAAAAATAGGTAAAAACAGTAAAAATGAATAAGAGAAAATAAATAATTTGATACTGGGTGAGATCTAAACACATAGGATATGAACAATGTTGTTATAGTTTTCTTAGAAATAAAAATGTAAAACGTGTACCAAATGAGTCGTCTAAATTCAAAGTGTTTCCATCAACTAATATTTTACAGGAAATCAAAAAACTGATATCTCATGTTGTTATAAGTTTTAAATTATTTTAACTTTGAAATATGAATTACTATGATATTGTAAGAAAATAAAAACCAAATGAATTAAAAATATTTATAATTACATTTTTTATTTAGAAATTAATTTTGGATATTGCTCAGTTTGCAACTGTATACTAGATTTTTTCCATTTTGAAACAAATTGGGTATCTAATTAGTTTTAGTAAGTAGGTCAATATTAATTTATATTTTATTGGATTCAATTTTGAGCTGAACTTTTTACTGATAACAATAAAATAAAAATTAATAATAGTATCTAATAAAAATAATATTGTACAAAACATAATATTGTATTATTTTATTTTAAATAGGTATTTAATTTTAATATTTAACAGTCTGATCTCGTGACTAAAATACCAGCATCTTATTGGCTGAGTGTATATTGCACATTTTGAAACCAACTTGACGTAGGAGTTTGCTCGTTTTGAATACAACCCCGAACTTTACCATTAATTTTAGTCGTGTATTTCATGATCTGAAGCAATACAACTTCACAGCATGAAAAAACGGAAAATTCTGTATGAGAACACGTAGCTAATTAATTTTTTGGTGAACACTGGATATTGCAAGGTTTGAATATGGACGACTCAAATGAACATTAGTTATTTTGCAGTATTTAATGAGTTCAACTTACTTTTAAAATCATCTACATATGCAGGGTTTCAGAACAGTTTCTGGTATAGCTTTAGTGGAGTCGTGATCGCACTACCAGAAACCTAAAACTTAAATTATAATGCAATCCAATAAAAAAATAAACACCCTCATGTCTCCTATAACAAAACGTCACTGGGTCGCATCAATAAATTGTTGGGTTCAAACCGAATGTAGCTAACGTAGCTGACGTTGATTTTCCGTTCCCCGTCGACTGTTGGTTTGCACTAATGGCGTGTCTCTCTCTTTCACTAATATTTTTTCGCAGCGTTATTTTTTTGTGAAAAGAGAAAACTTAAAATTTGATGCGTGTTGGCTCTTTACGGATTAAATTGTTGCGTACGACGTCGAATTCATGAGTTTGGATACTTCTGTACACTTTCTCTTACATTTTAAAACACAGGTCTGAGACAGTCAGCTTCAAATTTTTGGCATGTTTAAAATTGGTTAAGGACTTGTATTTTTGATCACGCTGAACCTTTGAGCTCTCACGTCAGAATTGAACCTTTCTGTTGAAGTTATCTTAGATTGATTCCAGATATGCAATAATTCTGCTCTGGACTTTCCATTTCGTGGCGTATTAATTTTTATATTACCACGCAAATAAAAATACAGAAATTCAAACACGATATAATCCGCAAGGCCGCAGAAACAGTAATGAGATGAATAGAAACCCATAACAGATATAACCCGTTGCTATAGAAATGGACGTTGGCAGCAGTGTTTAATGACTGTCATCTACAAAACATTTCATTTTCAAAAAAATATTGTCCAATTACTCTACCACTCCAAAATTCGCACCAAGCCGTGCATCTCTGTAGATGCATTTCTTTTTCATGAACAGTATGTTGATTTTCAGCACCTCTTCATCAGACATTCTTGTTTGCTGATGTATTCGTTAAGATGAAAATCTGCTTCATCGCTCACCGCTGAACAAAATTTTGTTGCAGAAATTAGCATCGCCTTCTTTCTTTCATAACACCCAATTAATAAATGTACGACGTTGCAAATAGTTTGTAACTTTTAATTGTTGTGTCAACTGAATTTTCTATGCTGACAATGCTTTTTATTTGAGTTTGGATACTTCCTTATAGTTTCTCTCACTGCGGCAATATTTCGTCAATTTCGTCGTAGTCAATCATCTGAGTGACCACAACGAGGAGGTATTGATGTTGCCTTATCACCAGATACTGGAACAGAAACTGTCTCTTCAAATTTCTTGATTAAGTTATAAACTGTTAACTCTGTAGACGGCTCATTTTGTTCTAATTGTGTGCGAATTTTTCTTAATGCAACTGTAAAAGATCATTCTTTTTTATAAAACAGTTGCGCATAAACTATATGTTTACGTTGTTGAACTATATGTTTACGTCGTATGGTTTGTAGATGACAGTCGTTAAATATTGATGTCCTATTGTCGACATAATACAAATGGCGCGCAACTCAAATCCTATAGTTCCAACTGAGACACCCTATATATATATTTTTTGAAATTGATATTGATGCCATAGCAAGCCAGCAAGGCCACTAATATACATCAAATAAATAGCTAAAAACCTTTTAAACAAAAACAGTCTTGTAAAAATAATTAACTAAAAAGTTACAGGTGTTATTCCATAGATTTACAGAAAGCATGTTCTACGTTTATGTATTTTATGTCATTAAACCAACTGTGTATGCAGTTTATATACATCGTTTGTTCTTGTTCTGTAACTGGAATCTATTATCACATTAGACATTGTAATTAGAAATAAAAATAAAACTACTTAACATATTACTAAATAACACATTGGACACATTAAACAGATAACTATTTATGGATAATATTTTATTTATGGACAATCTCTTAAATTTCAATGAATATTTTGTGATTTTGTATTCGTTCATTTGGACTATGACTATTGGACTATTTTGTATACGAGACTATGCCAATAATAATTCAAAATAATTTCCGTGGCCACATCCCGAGGGAATTAAAATAATTATTGGAAACGTATTTTAATATGCGACTTAACGATACACATGCAATAAGTTAGTTTGGGTTAGTTAACTTTTAGCGTGCTAGAGAGGGCATGGGACACTGATAGCGCACTAGCGTGACTCCACGGACACCACAGCGGTAATTAGGGCCTCCGCAGTCAAGTCATTCGACTCGTACCTGCTATCTAACAACACACCACCGTGCTCATCATCCCCCGATCGAGTCACGCGACCACACGCCCATCTGCCACCGCGAAGTTAGTCATTTTTTGGCCGGTCTGATATTCAAATGTTTGCTCCCGAAATTACGTCAACTTCTGTGTCTGTGATATTTTACACGATTTTGTTGTTCACACTATAAATGCTATTATCTCGTTTATAAACAAATATTACGCTCTAAAAAATAGGCGAGCTCCTGCTTTGTATCATCCTTAAGGCTCGGCCACATAGAACGCGATCTACAGCCGCGGGCAGCGATCGTGCGATCGTCGGAGCGGTCAGCGACACCATCGCTTATGTATTGAACTGAAATCATATGAAGATCGGTTTTTTAAATATTTTCGTACGTCCCGAGAATGTTTTGAGGAATAAACCTATTTTAGTCCATGCTTCAGCCTTTTTAACAACATTTTTATAATATTGATGCGATGTGTCAAATAAATACGGATATTTTCGCACTTTTTCAATTATTAATTCTGTAGGTTCACTCATTTTGCGAAACCGATTAGTGCACGCCAGACAAATCTGATTGGAACTGACCGCTCAACTGTGCGATATTTTGTAATTATGTACAACTGTATCGCTGCACGCTACGATCTAGATTAGCCCGCTGCGACAGACCGCATTCTGTGTGACATGAATTATGCAATATTGCATCATACAACTAGATCGCCGGACTGATGCGGACAGAGAACGCTGCCCGCTGCGGTAGATCGGGTTCTGTGTGAACGAGGCTTTAAAAGCTCGGCCACACAGAACGCGATCTATCGCCGCGGTCAGCGATCCTGCGATCGTTACAGCGGTCAGTGATATGGCACTGTCACATACAGTGCGATTTCTTTGTGAGCGATCCAGTATTGTGTTTGCTTTAGGGCGAACGGTTTCACACAGCCTTATTGATTTTTCTTCTTAATAGATTTTGGGACAAAATGAATAGTTGACAAGGAGCAACTCTTTCTTCTATTAACATTACGAAATAATAGAAAGAAAAGACGATATTGGGTGCATGATATCAATGCGAGGAGAGAACAATTTGGGGAATACCATCGCTTATGTATTGAACTGAAGTCATATGAATATCGGTTTTTTAAATATCTTCGTATGTCGATATAGTTGATCCATACTACAAGTTTTTTTTATATAGGGAGTTATTAACGTCATAGCGACAGCGCATTTTTTGATTATTCTACTTTCTACCGAGAGTACATTGATGAAAAAGTCATTCTACCTTTGAAGCCACTTCCAGGTACAAGCATCCCTCTTCCTCAAGTTCTGGTAGATGATGAAGGTTTTTCACTTCAACCATTTTTAATGAGACCATACCCCAAAGCAGGAATAATCAATAATGTAAGAAAGAAGCAATTCAATGCATATCTCAGCCGAATACGTTGTGTAGTTGAAAATGCGTTTGACATATTGGCTATGAAATGGCGTGTGTTCTTGGGAGCTATAGAAACTGATGTTGAAAGCGCAGAATATATTGTAAAAGCAGCTTGCTGTTTGCAGAATTACATTATATCAAATAAGAATAATAAGGAATACACGTCTACTGAAACTGGAGAAGACTCTA
Organism: Rosalia funebris; assembly: GCA_037954035.1. Taxonomy (NCBI): domain Eukaryota; kingdom Metazoa; phylum Arthropoda; class Insecta; order Coleoptera; family Cerambycidae; genus Rosalia; species Rosalia funebris. Next base: position 12,102,929 of record JAZFAV010000034.1, on the reverse strand, counting down.
GGCCTGTACGTGCATTCATGTCAACTAAGTTAACCAATCGAAGGTCAACTATTGCTGTAATTCAAGTTCGTGAACAGTTTGCCGATTGCTTTGCCAGAAAATAAAGCATGCAACAGGAAATTAAATTTTGTTGCTCCTACTTTTAATAAAAGTCAAGTATTCCGAGTGTGTGTCAAGTGTTATAGTAATTTTAAGGATCCCTGTTATAATAATTATAATGTATTCCTGTTATAATAATAAATATAAGCATCCCTATTATAATAATTATTGTTATAATAATTATTTTTAATTAATCATTTGCAATATAAAAACGCGAGACAAATCTGATTGGAACTGACCACTCAACTGCGCGATATCCTGTAATTATGTACAACTGTATCGCTGCACGCTACGATCTAGATTGGCCCGCTGCGACAGACCGTATTCTGTGTGACATGGATGATGCAATATTGCATCATATAACTAGATCGCCTGACTGATGCGGACAGAGAACGCTGCCCGCGACAGTAGATGGGCTCTGTGTGACCGAGGCTTAAAAGATCATGAGAAATGAACGATATTGTTCTTGTAACAGAAATCAATATGATACAAATAAAGTACAAGTGGCGCCATCCTATATCATTGCGGCAGAATTCCCCCTCTTAAGTCCGTATCACTGCCTTGTCACAAAATTGTACTTCTATGTATCGGGTGAGCAAATTTCGATGATTTTATAGTGAATTTTGTTAACCCTCAAGAAGATCACTATTGTGGCTTCCCGATTCAGGAAACACGGGTATGTCATACTCGTGTTTCCTTAATCATTTATATCTTAGCGTTAAATTTATCGATTAAAGAATTTTTTAATCGATAACCTTTAACCTCAGATGATTTAGAAAAAGACGATGTTTATGGCATTATTGAAAAAAAAAAGAGTTTTCGTGATGTAACAGAAAAAAATCCCGGACCGATTCCTCATAGACAAACTTTTGTATCAGTGGAAAGATTTAGTGAAATTGATAAAATCGAACCCGATCACGAGGGTGCGGGCAGACGACATAATATTCGAACTGTTGAAAATTGAGGAATCTGTACTTGAACATTTGGAAGAAACCTGCAATGCAAGTACGAGAAAACTGTCTAGGCAACTGCAAGATTTTCACAACCTTATCTGAAATGTGGCTCATGAAAATATTTTATATCCTTTTCACCATCAACTCGTTCAAGAATTGAATAACCCTAAGTTACTTAATCGAGAAGCTTTTTGTCAATGGTGTCTCGATTATTGACATGTGATACTAACAAATATACTTTTCATTGATGAAAGAAAATTTTGAAAGAGCAGGGACAGTAAATCTTCATAATATTAATTTATGGTCTCACGAAAATCCTCGTGAAATACCTGTAGGTGCGGAATAAATTATTTTTCTCGATAAAAATTTGTAACTAACTAATTCTCTTCGTATAATTTTTTTTTGAAGTATTGGAAATGAGTTGCCTCTATCATCCCTTTTTAAAGTGACAGAATCGCCTTGTTTCGTGTCGCTGTCGAAACTGTCGACTCTTCTATACACTGGAATAATTTTTTATTTATCTTAAAACACATTGTAGAGCATACCAAACAGTAAAACCAAAGCATACTTGATTATGAACATGAATGCTACGATGGAGAATAATGTCACACCAAAAGTGTTTGGTTATTTCAGTTGAAAATTTACTAATATTTGATTCGTTCGTCCAAATGGTATTTCTAAAAAATGATGGATCTTATGTACGTAAAACGTAAGATTTTGAAGACGAACTTTGAAGATATCAATAGCAAAAATTTAGACGCCGTTCACGATTGGTTGGTTCGATGTTTTCTTATCGAAGGTCTAAATTTGTGTGTTTTTATTGCTCCTGCTCGTGATATACCGACTTCAATTAGGTGACTTGCAATCGAAGGATCTATCATCATCATACCAATAATATTGACGGCGCTATTTTCAGTATTTTCAATAATATAAATTTCCGTTGGTGTAAAATTTAATTTAAATATACCAAAAATATATTTATGAAGTCTTCTTTTTGAGTAGCGATTAATGTACATCCCGGATGAAACTTCAGAATTATAATTAGTTTGACTGAAATAGTCGACAACATATCGAACTTTTCGTAATTTCGTATACTGTTTCGAACTTTTCTACTGAACTATCGTAAATAACAAACAAATATAACCAGTATTTATAGCAAATGTTGTCTCATTTGACCATTTTCGTATATCTTACGATTACCAAGATCCCAATGGTGAGAATGGTTAGGCGGGACACCCTGCTCTCAAACTTTTCAGGGGATACCCTTAAAAGTTTGAGATCGACGATCGATTTGTTGTTTTGGATTCGTTTTTTTTTTTAATAAATATTCTAGATTGCAATTTATATGTTGCAATAAAAATCAACAAAGCACCTTTTTATGAAACAGCATAGGAAAATTACATCATTCCCAAGAATATAGGGTATTGCCACTTAGTTTTTGTTCACAGGGAATTATTTTTCCATAACCGTGTAAAACATGGTGTATATCATCATTTGTCAAGCGGAGAGAAGCGAAACGAATCAATTTTTCACCGCCTTCTGAAAATTAGGGTACGTCATCTATCATGCTACTTTGTGTGTAGGCCCTTTCGATTTCAGACTCAGAACCCACTATCATTATTCAGAATATGCAGCAAAATAGTTAAAGCGACATTAGATACGCATTATACATATGCATATCTCATACACTTATGACCATAGGCGTACGTTGTCGAGGATAATTATGAGGATTAGAAAAAAAATTAAGAGAGCAATCTCGTAACTCCAATTTTATATGTAATTAGACTATCAATTTTATATTTGACCTCCAGTAAAAAATTGATGAATAAGGTTGTAGGCACGAGCAATTCAGTTTAGCCTTGACTTTGTATTTGACCATCTACATATTGTACAGTACGTAACAGGCTCATGGTACACTCCTCTTCATCTTTTTATTCTTTGAGATAAATTGGTCAAATTTAGCTTGTAGAATACATATATTTATTAAACGTCACCTTTTGATACACAGAAGAGGTTTTTTCCTCTTCCGGTTGTCCGAAAAAACCTCTTTCGGTGGCGTGACCGAAAAAACGTTGTTAATTTAAAATAGTTAATCAGATATCCTGTGCGAAGAACAAAATTGTCCGTAAATGCTATAGTATATTGTTTAAGTAATAACATTTAGTTATAATAACACATTTTAGCTCATAAATGGGACTTGATGAATTTTTATAGATCTCTATCTTTATTAGAGTTTCGAAAAATACTACACCAAACATTGATTGAAATACGACCTTGTCGATGAACTGGTATAAACTGATGTGAATTTTCTGACGACCAGTGGTGAGTATTTATTCTATTATAAATTCTACATGTTGAAAAACTGGCTTCATCAGTCCACGTTATAGAATCTGTAATTGTTTTAAATACCTAGTAATAGAGTAATAGAAGTTTAGCAGTAGTAGTGGAAATAGCATAGTAATAATAGTAGTAGTTGTAATAATTTATAAAATAGTACGCACCTAAAAACAGTTCATTTTCCGCTTGTCTTTCCAACATCAAACGGCAATATTCTTGTCTTCTATAATTATCATATCATACAGTGTTTGAACTGGACGGAAGCAATATGGCTTAAATTTTATGGGTTTTCAATATTCTCTGGACCGACGTTCATGAAATTTGTAAATATCTCGATGCATTTTGAATAGAGTGTCTTGGATTCTCCACGAAATATAATAAAACTGCTTCCTGCATATTGTCAGTTGAAACATATCTTGGTTTATTTCTCTTATTCTTATTTTTTAAACTTCCAGTAATTCTTAATTTATTATAAATATATTTAAAGCAGTGGCGGTGCGTGATCCTAAGATTGGGGGTGCATCATACATAAAAATAATGATAATCATAAGAATAATAAGAATATCCCTAATATGAGATAAATATTTATCTCATATTAAAGATATTCTTATTAACTATATTAATTTGAAAACTTACCTAATTTTCCTTGTAAATGAGCTCAATTCTGCGATTTTTACACTGTGCAAATTTTTCAATTACTTTGTTGTTAAAATTTTCGATATTTGTACTAAAGTCTTTTTCAATGGAGAGCATAGCCAAAGCCGACAGTCTTTCCTGGCACATGGTGTTGCGCAAAAATGTCTTTATTCGTGTTAAAGTCGAGAAACACCTTTCGGCTTCTGCTGACGAAACAGGTACTGTAATGATGATTTTCAATAATTTAGCACTTTCTTCAAAAGTTGACTCTAGCTTATTGGAATTAATAAATGTATTTAGTGATAGAGCTCCGCTTAAATTTCTAAACTCAATTCTTTGATAAATTAAGGACAACTCGGTACGAAATTTATTTATGTCCAAAAACGGGTAAGATTCGACTGTTTGTTTTAAGTATTTTTGGGAAATTTTTTAACATATTCCGAAAATTTTTCTGGGAGAAGTAAATTGGATGCTACCAAGTGTCCAGTAAAATAAAATCTCTCCTTAGCTTGACATATTATAATGTCACACACTTCCTTTAGTTCTCTATTTTTGTCTTCCATAGAAGTATCTATTCGTCTCCTTTTTATTGGTTGTATTTTATTTGGTTCATCTTCAGTGCTTGTGGCGGTTTCGGTGCTATTTCGTATTGCAGAAATTTCTCTAATAAAACCATCTATAGATGTTTTTACATAAACTGGATCAGTTTCTCTTTTTTGTAACTGATTATACAGAATGTTGACATGTGGCATAATTTTGTGAAAATTACCTAACCAAAATAGAAAATCGTTATCCCTTAAAGTTCTTTTCAATCCACTGGCTTTATCAATAGTAGGTGGATGTTGTATGTGACTTTTTTTCATCTCAATCAATTCTACACATTCCAGAAATTCTTCTTTGTTTTCAAACACAGTATTTACTATTCTATAATTGAACTTCCATCTTGTAGGTGCTGATCGGGGTAATCGAGTTCCTACTACTTCATCAAGAACTGCGGTACATTGTGCGGAATTAGAGAAAAATGAGCAAAACCCTCCCAAATTTACAAAGAATACTCGTACGTTCCGATTAGCAGAAGCCGCATTTGCCATAATTAAATTTAATTGATGCGCATAACAATGCACATATTGGGCAGTTGGATAACTCATCTTAATCCTGGCTTGAACTCCATTCGATGATCCACTCATAACGGCAGCTCCATCATATGTTTGAGCAATCAATTTATGTGGGTCATTTTTAACATGGTATTCTAGTTCACTTTTTAAACACTCCGCCAATGACTCATGTCCTACTGGTTTTAATAAACTCCAGAATCTTTCTACAGGCTTTCCACCCACCATGTAACGATATATTAAAGCCAACTGAAAAATTGTAGAAACGTCTATAGTTTCGTCTGCTATTATAGCAACAAAAGTGGATTTTTTAATTTCAATGGTTATTTCATCGTGACAAACTTCAAGCATGCACTGAAGTAGTTCGTTTTGTATAGTATTAGAAGTTCCTTTAAAAGCCGCCGCGTTTTGTAAATGATACTTCATAGCCTCGTCTAATTCGGCACTGAAATCAATCAACCCACGAAAAATGCCTGGATTGGATGATGTTTCCGATTCATCGTGTCCTCTTAGGGCCAGTTCAAATTTTCCACAAAAACGAATACAGTTAATAATAATGTTTAAAACATACCTGTTTTTTGAAACCGCTTCATTGTGTGCTGCCACTGCTCGTCGATAAACAGAATCGAGCATTGTCGCAATATTTGCAGTGCCTAGCATGGCTAAATTAAAAACATTATTCATGTGTCCAGCAGAATTTGCATGATTTTTATTTTCTCGTTTATGTGATTTAAATCCGTTACTCCAGTTTTGGTCCAAGGTGTTTCCCCGCCAAACAAAACACACGGAAAACAAAACACTGCGTTCAATACATCGCATCCACTTAACCACAAATGTTTTTTAAATAAGTCATTATTAAATGTTCTTACAAATTGTTTATTTTTTCCTTTCACGGCTAATTTTAAACTAATTTGTGGAGTGGTCCTACCTAGAGTTTTAATGTGCACTTTTTCCTCCAAACTCAAGCTAGAGAATGGAGTTTTTAATAAGTTTTGAATAGAATTCATTATTCCAAACTAGATTCTAACCGAAAACACGAGTTTATATTTATAAAACGTAAGCGATAAGACAGCTTACGAGACAAGCGATGTACGAAAACAATTCACAAACTAACCGATTCTAACCTCTCTCAATTTCGTGCGCTCTTAAACTCTGCACATAATTGTATCTATAGAATTCGCCCACTACTTTTCCTAATTGTGGAGGGGCAAGCAGTAACAATACGCGTTCGCTTTTTCATATTGCACGGAAGCACGATCGCCGTGCCGCGTCTAGTGGATTCGTAACGCTGCGGCCATATAATATTTAGATGGTATTAATGCTAGGGATGCGGAAAGGCGATAAATTAAGAATGCATCCATTAATTACTAAATAAAATTATTAATGCTAATTTGTCGGTAGTGCGCGCGCACCAGCGCACCTTATAGCCCACCGCCACTGTTTAAAGTATGTTTTATGTGGCATGATTCTCCCAGAGTATCTTCGTTCGCATTCACGTCTAGCTGCATCGCATTCATTCGCACAAAACGTAACATTCAACAATGCCATTTTTTTCACTAATAGTATAATAATAATATACCATTTTTAAAAAATAACGGGGGAATACAATAGCACCTCAAGCTGTCAAAGCCAAACTCTGTTTATAACAATTCTCGTAATTATTACTTAAAATTTTCCATGGTGATCTTGATTTGCTTTGATATTCGATGTTTCAAAGGGCGATACTGTGCAAACTACTAGAGCAAAGATATAACATGTATATATTGTTGTAATCGGAAAAGCACGTAGATTTGAAAAATCGAAAAATAAACAGGGTGTTCTATTTAAAAAATTACAAGTTTGGTCTAGATCTGCGAAACGCGAGATTCGATTGTTTTTCTAATCCGTGCCTGAGATCCCAGTAATCTTTCCTACAACTTTCGTATTTACCATTTTTTCCTATTTCAAAAAATAAAACAATTAAGGGGGACAGAGTGTCATGTGGATAACCCTGTACAACGTATTTTAATATCCAATCATCTAATCATAATCATCTGCTGGTGAAACTATTAAGTATGCATAACGTTATTGAAGGATTAAAAACAGTACACAGCCGTTGCTGTCCCCGCTACGATGATCCGATGATAGCGTGTGTTACCGCGTTTTTACCCCCGTGAAAAATTCGAATAGCGCGCTAAAGATTGATGTTCAGGTTATTCCGTGAGACTCATTTATTTCAATCAGCAGATGACAGGGGCGGTAAAACGCCGAACCTTCAATTGTTACCTGTGTATCCCGTGACGTAAGAGCTCACCTCTGAATCATTGTACGCGGGGTCGTCGCAGATGTTTTTACGTAACATCTGCGCGATTTATTGGTTTTTCGTTGGAGCAGCATCACCCACGCGGTCTTATTAAAGGCAGGGTAACGGGTCAGGAGTGATAATCACTAGGTCGTAAATTAGAATTAATTGAGGTGGATCTACGCGTACACAAGGTGTGCTATGATTTTCGCAGCTTTATAGACGTAGGCTATGGATGTCTTTGACGTGATAAGGACAAGATAGCAGGGGCGGCTGGTGTATAGGTGCTGCAGAGCTGCAGAACTGCCAAAAAATTAGATATTTGTATATTTTCGCGACATAATAATTACTGAAATTTATTAATAAAATAATTTGGTTTGTTGGTGCAGCTAACCAAATTATTGCGTTAAAGTCGCATTCTGCCCGCCGTCCTCTATTGAGTAGTAGACCAGATGAACTATCTGGGTCTCTACGCGAGCGCGTCGCGGTACATTGAACTGGGCCACACGAGGTAGTTCTCAGCACGGCTCGGCACACCCGTCCTCCCCCTCAACTCCCTCGACAATCCACACTTGGCGCTCGTAAATGCGCGAATTTACACGGTTAGTGAGCTGTATTTTTTCCAGCTAAGGCAACATCAGTGAATGTTTACTCCTTCCTACTCCTCGTACAGTAGGCGGGCGTAAATCGTACCTATTTCGTATTTCGTGTTAATTTGAGATTTTAAATATTATTTTGTGAATTTGTGTAGTGATTTATTGTACTAATTATTAATATTTATTTACTGTGATAGTGACAATGGATTTAGTTTATAATTTAGTTCATGTGAAGCGATTATTTAAATATTCTTATGAAGAAAAAATTGATTTAAAAAACAATGGTAGGCTATTGCCCGATATTGTTATTGAGACTGCAGATCTTAGCCGCGGAAAAGCATATAAACGTCAATTTAATAGAGACATTTATTCTAAGAACAATTGGATTTGTGGGTGCAACAAAAAAAATGCGTTATTTTGTTTTCCTTGTTTACTTTTTGGCGGTGATAAAGCATGGACGGAGGTAGGGGTGTCAGATTTGGTGCACTTAACTGAAAAAATAAAAAAGCACGACAACTCCAATAGCCGTCTACATAATACAATGGAATTAGCTTTATTAGGAACAACTAATATTAAAGCGCAGCTAGATTCAGCTTATTGGATAAATGTGCAAAAGCATAATGATAATGTGACAAAAAAGAAATACGTTTTGTCAAAAATTATAAACTGCATAAAGTTTTGTGGGGCCTTTGAACTGGCGCTGCGAGGACATTACGAAGCTGAAACTTCTCAAAACCCGGGGATATTTCGTGGTTTGATAAATTTTTCTGCTGAGCTTGATGTAACTTTAAGCGAGCATCTACAAAATGCTTCAGTATTTAAAGGAACCTCTAAAGAAATACAAAATGATCTTTTAGACTGTATATTAAAAGTATGTCATGAAGAAATAATTAAAGAAATTAAAAACCTTCATTTTTGGCAGTTATGGCAGACGAAACAACTGATGTAAAAAACTCAGTTAGTGGTAGTTTTAAGATATATTCTCGATGGTGAACCGATTGAACGTTTTTGGACATACCTGAAACCTACAAAATGTGACGCTGAAACTCTTTCGGAAAATATTTTAAGTGTTATAGACCCTCTAGTAGAAAATTCACCTTACAAACCTTTTCTCTTAACCAATCTCTTAACCAAAGAATATGACGGCAAAGATGAATGTTCTTCAAAAAGGTATTAAATTCCAAAAATTTTTCTTGTGAAAGTCTATATGATATTTGTCGTAATATTGAGCTACAACAGAGGCAATAGAAATATGTCGTTGAATAACGCACTTAGGTTATATATCCAACTGCGTTATTAAACGAGATATATTTTCCACAAAACACCAAAACACTATTGAGACAGTGTTATATTCACACCAAAGGTTCCAACCCACTCCGGTACTCAATGTTGGAGTTACTGGCGGTTCATTCCCTAGAACTGAGTACCACATAACCATACTGGTCTAAGGACGGCGTTATATACATTATTTTCGATAGATAATTGTGATCTGTGTTCAATAAGGCAGTACATTTGATTCAGTTTGATGTTTAGCTGTTTACGTTTTGTGAAGATATATATCTACCAAGTAAGTCGTCTATCTAGATGAATAGTGCTTCGTGGTGTTTATTTGAAGGACATCGCAGTTGTTGATTTTAACGAGTGAACATCTTTCTCGGTGTAATGTGAAGACGATAGGTGTACGCTTCATTGGCCCGCATTGGCCATTTCTGTCAATTTTGTCGGTTTTGGATATTATCCAAGTTGGTCTGGAGACTTCTTGAAGCAGTAACTGGGTTGGTGTGGGATACAAGGACCGCCGTGTAATATGCATATGTTGCTATTATAATATGCATTGTCATATTTGTAGTTGGTCTGTTTTATATGTCAAATATAGAACTGGTTTCAATATGTCTCCTTGAGGAATAAGATAGGGTATAAATTAGAGTATGTAGTATTATTTTATTTTATAAGGAAGTGCCGATCAGTTACGTAGAATTTTAAGAGTCTAGAATGAAGATGTGGTTAGGTAGTAAATAATGAGGCGATGTAGTTAGGCGTGGTTATCTGTGGTTATGTGTGGTTAGGTCGCAGGGGCGTAGCGTGAGAAAAGGATCTAGGGATGTGATAAAAATGTTATAACGGGAAGAGGTATAGTCGGGTGTATGGTAGGCCATATGAAAATGGTAAAAATGAAAAACATTATACTAACCTAAAATGATTATGCCGAGGTATATATCCTAATTTTTAAAATGAAGATCAATTCTTCGGTTTTTGATTGTCCAGCGAAAACGTTTATCACTGTTTCTTTAAATTTTGGAGACGATCTTATATCTTCTAACAAGGCACTTTCAATATTTATTAATGCTAAATCTGACAGTCTTTCTTGCTTTTGAGGATTTCGCAGATAAATATTTATTTTCTTTAAACATGAAAATGATCTTTCCGCGGAACTGCTTGTGACAGGAATAGTAAAAATTAAACGACACAATTTTGACGACTCCGGGAAAACAAAAGATTATTGAAGAGACATAATATATTGGTGAAGTTCAAACACAGTTTTTCATATCGGGATCACTATAAATCATTAAATATCACTTTTTAAACGATTCGCTTCAAATAATGTTCCATATGTATCTACTAAAGAAGAAAAAAGTTCGTCAGGAAAACGTTTCACGAATGAAGTAAATTGTGTACAATCTAGATTTAAGAATTTCAGTTTATATATTTCACTAAACCGTTCACTAATGTTCAAAGTAATAACGTTCAAAATTTCATAAAACAATCGTGCGTAGGTGTTTTTCTAATCTTCTTCAGGAATTGGTTGATTTTCTAACACAAATCTGTCCACACGGTCCTAAATGTCACTAAACTCGTTCTCATTTTTTGAATATGTGATTTGAAATCGGCGATCTCATTATCGCAGTAACTACTATATGATATTTTTTTCTGTAGAAGTTTAAACATACTCTCGAAATGTGGGAATATTGCAGAAATCGCTGCTAAGAAAAAAATTAAATCAAAGTCGCGCAATAAATTTAAAAGGCCTCTAGCACAAATAACGGTTTCTCGATCCCATTCCTCATTTTCATTTTCGACAATTACCTGAAGCAGCGCTTCCAAACCTTCCTTATGTTATGGCGACAGTCGCCGAGATGCTTTCACATAATCGCATAACTGAGTCCGGAAATAACGACAAAACCCACTTGGGGTTCCACTGTTGACTGCGTAAGATCACTGACCTTTTCGCCCATCTAACGAGTAGCTTGGATGTAACGTGGACCGTCGCATTTCAGCACTGCAGCAAGTAACGCGGGAGTCCAATAATGTCGGGTGCCTTCACGGCCGATTTGAAATAAAAAGTTAATGGTAGCGTTTAAAGTAAATAATGTATGTTTGCCGTCGGTTTAAAATAATTAAAAAATTGTAATAATTGAATATATCGGTTGAACTTTTAAACAACACTAATTTGCCAATTATTTAAGGGAAGCGACGCATCACTCGCATCCATGTACGTTACGCCCCTGTTAGGTAGCAGTAGTTAATTTGTGAAAAAGTTTAACATGCCACACTTTATCAAAGGCTTAAGCTGTTAAATGTCCAACAAAGCTGTTAACAGAGTAATATCTTTAGATCTGAGCTACTTTCCTGATATTTAGGAAATAATTGAGTCGTAACATGGCATTGGAAATGAAAGTTATTAGTTATATGAGCAATGTTTATAATTAAATGAGCATTTATGTCAAGCTTATGTCAAACATCTGCATTAAGAAACACGATGTGCATTTGACAAATAAATTTTGTTTAAAGTTTGTTTTATATATTCTGGAATGCCGCCCAATTAAATTGAGGCAAAAAGCCTTTATCATCATCTTTAGAGGAACTACTCGTATAGTAATTAAGAAACTGTAAAACTAATTTCTATACTATAAGTTATTTTATAAGCTATGGGTACTTACATTTGTCTGATTTTAACATGTAATTTAATTATTTTGCTTTTGTGTGTTTATGTGAAGGCTTCACATAACCGATTCAGAACAAATGCCGAATGAACTTTATGGCGTATACATCTTTATCGATACGATCTCTGTCAGTAACATATAAGTCATGAATCGGCGTACCGTGTACGGCACTGATGAGAACTAATAAGTTCGAGACAGCTGTATGTCGTTCGGTTCCGATCCGGGACAAATATCGAATCCTACCTGTGGCGGGTTTTATTTTTTGAAACCTTATCTGATCGTGCAGAAACACGGGGTCGAGGATCGCCTCTGGGTATAATTCAATGCCTGGCGGGGCTTTAGCCCGAGGAGTAGTTGTTTCCTAGAGCGATTATGTAATAGCTTTGCTATTCGGTAACTACTTTCATAACCGCTTGGCGGTTTGGTGGTTCCTTTCTCGATTTCCGACTTATATGTTACTATACATATACTTGATAGAGTATATGTATAGTAAACAAAGATATAGTGTAGATAGAGTGGAGTTTTAATCATCCCCAGATGATGTCAACTTTGTTCGAGAAAACGCGCGTCGAGTGTAGTGTATAGTGTCTTGGTGGAAAACTAAGTCAGTGCTGTGCTGTGAAAGGCTTTAATCTAACTGGTACAATTATGTCTGGTTTGGTGTGCGTTTATTTACGTTGTGTATGATAACAATATGTAAAGTTGTGAGGAGTGACACATCATTTGAAATATTCTATCTAGATTAATGATTATTTTATCGTAAAATATTGTAAATTACTATCGAAATGCTTGTTGATTAAGTATAGTAGGTAAATAGTAAATTACACATCGCAAACTAAACATTATTTTTACACCATCGTCTGCATATTTCCATATAAAGTTATTTACGTGAATTAGCAAGTGGTCATTGTTTCTCTCTCTCTCTCTCTCTCTCTCTCTCTCTCTCTACGTACCTACGACATAATGAATTATTACTTTGCAACCCAAAAATATTATAACAAAATGCCAGTGCATCACTATTTATTTAACAGTTATTACGAAAGTAAATCGATCGAGCGAAGACGCTGATTCACTGACTAGCTGTCCCTACGTCTGCACATGTATGCGATGGCAATGCCCCTTGAAAAAATCAGGTAGCTCTACTCATAAGTATATTTTTTGACTTCATAAAAGTTAAATAGTTCCCAAAGTTCATGCTCGCACGTCATTCCATGTTGCTTCACTATACACTAATTTTGCAATAAATTATATAATAAATAAATAGGCTGAAATCAAGATATAGTATACTCGTATACACATACAATACTTCTATAAGTATTATAAACAAATTATGAACGCTACTGAATCAATTGAGTATCCAATTCATGTTTAGTCAAATAAAGAATATCTCTTTATTTGAAAAAGCAATAAGTATTGCCGATATAACTTACACAAAGAATTTATTTTTTTCTAAGCAGTCGCGAACACAACCTGTAGGCGCCTAGAAACTGCAAAGTACAGCCAGACATCCGGCTAATAGTACTTAAAATCCATCTATAAAAGGAATTTCCTACAGTCCAACCTCTGGCCAGAGGACATAAACCCATCAAAATTGACACGCGACAACGGGAAAACAAATCACAGGCTTATTTATTATATTAGTTGGGGAGGTTTGGCCTTCACCACAAGCCGCAACGAATGCCCAATTCTTCAGGTAGGTGTAAACGTTAAATTATTTGAAAGGCAATGCCATAAATAAATGCGGATATTTATTGCAACTTATAAAAATTATTTTTTTATTGTAAGTATACATACATACTATTATTACTGTATATAGTATTTGTTGACTTATAATTCTTGAATTTCAGCAAGAATAGTTAAACCAAGAAAAAATAGTAATAAAATTCTTGAATAATAGCAATACTCGTACTAATCTTTATTTCTAGAGTAAATAAGGTATACATACACTACTCAAAAAAATTGAGGGAATAAAAAAATTCCCAAATTATTTTTAGTGATTTTTGATAGGCTGTAATTTTATGAAAAATGGTCATATCGAGATGAAAGAAAAAGCATTTTGAAGCCTGAAATCATTAGTTTCGAATTCTTCTAGCAAAAAAAATATCTGAGGTACGGTCACTGCGCAATCCAAAGAAATACCGCAAGATAAAAATTTTCCAATTTTTTTACGAGCGTCCTAGGACTCAGGAATTTTTTTTGGACCAAATCATTGCAACTTAGCCTGTTTATTTAGCTTTAATTTGGTTTTTAACGGACTGTGCACGACCATTTGTTGCGAGATATCGATGGTTGAATGAAAAATGACGTTTTTGTCTTTGGTCATCGATATCTCAGGAACTAATTATCGTACAACGAATCGAAGGATGGTTTTCAAAACTTGAATAAAAGCCCTATTAATGACGAATTTCGTTTTAGGGCAAAACATTTTTGTACCCTCGCTATTAATTCGAAAACAGCACAAAAAATAACTTTTTCTGACTTTTTAAAAAATCTACAGTTACTTTGCTAATATTGAGGAAAAATTAATGTTGCCATTTTTTTGCTTATGGTACTCTCAATAGCCTTGTAAATTTTCAAATTGATCCATCGAACTATCCGATATATTTGAAAAAAAAAATTGGAAAATTCTTGTCCCACTGTATTTTGTTAGATTGTGCAGCAACCGTAGTTCAGAAAATTTGTTTGCCAAAATATCTCAACACTAGAAACTTCAAGATTCAAAATGGTTTTTTTTTCATCTCGATACAACCATTTTTCATAAAATTACAGCCTTTCAAAACTCACTGAAAATTTTTCAGACTTCTTTCTTTAATTTTTTTGAGTAGTGTACATTTACTTCATACTTTAATTGTAGCATGTAAAGTCCGAAGATGAATTTTTATGTGCATTTAATATAATTAACGAACATAAAATTGCTAAACTTGCGTCAATTTATCGAAGATAATAAATAAACAATAAATTACATAAACAACTATTTACAAACAAAGACAAAACATATTTTCCACACAACAAAGCAGAGCAGGGGCACGAGTATATGTGAACACAAACCTATACAATATAAGGATAGCAACAAAAACAGCTGCATAAATAGTGTAGTGTATACATAGGTCGACAAAAAAACACATTGTGAAAATAAGACTAATAGCATGAGACCAGTTTTCCACGAACACTGAAAGACTACACGTTTCCGACACGCGTTTCGACAATCTAGTTGGCATCATCAGGAGATTATTAAAACAGTATTAATGGAAACTTGACTGGCAAAATGAACACGGGGAAACGTGTAATCTTTCAGTGCTTGTGGAAATCTGGTTTCCTGTTTTTATTCTTATTTTCACAATGTGCTTTTCTGTCGACCTATGTGCACACTGTACTATTTATGCAGCTTTCCGTAGCTTAGGTATAATTAGTGCTTAAGCTGCGAAACGGGGGGTGTTTATTTTACGAGATAAACAATTATGACGAGTAAAACACTCGTAGAAATTATTCATACTATGATAGCAACAATCCCTAATTTACAGACCTTGCACCAAAGTAAAGATCGTGCATAGACTTTGACTGCATAAATCCTTAGAAGTTACACTGAAGCAATTTAAGCAAAGAATAGCAATTTGGTGTGTGCAGAGTATGGGGTGGGGTGGGGGGTAAAGAAATCGATGGCAGCGCTTGTAGTGGACACAAACTGCATTAAAGTAGGCTGTCAGGTCATATATGCGTGTTTACAACAGTTAATTCGTAAACGAATCTAAAAATGGGGGCCGTTATAGTTCCAGTGTTGTAAATGGCAATAATACCGGAAGAAATAGATTTTATCGATTTTCACAGGTCTGCGATGAAAAGATTGTAGCATATCTAACTAGTGGGTTTAACAGTATTTCTTGTGCTGATTACGGAAAAAATAGTGAAAAATTTCCATCACCCCTAGATAAGTCACAAATTTCACCTGAAATTTTCTTATTTTCAGGGGTTTTCAGGTTCAGTATGCGTACGATTTTTCAATATTATAGCCTATATAAGTGGTAAATTTAGTCTCAATTATGGAGCTTTCATCGTGAACAGGTTACTAAACAATGTGAGTATGTTATTTGCAAAAGAAAATGTTTTTATTCTATTTATTTGAATAAGACAATGAATCTAAACTGGAAAATCCAGTTCCTACTGGAACAAGACATGTCTCAGTCTGCTCCCTTCCCAATCCTACTGTCTGCTAGACGTCGCCGTCGTGAGGAATGTAGTGAACCATGGCCTTAATTGCGGTAAGTGACTCAGTGTGGAGCTAACCACTGTGGTGTACACATCAAATAGTTTTGTGCTATTTAGAAGAAATGGCTACTAGAGGATGTGTCAACTCTCCTAACTATTTCTGTTATATTTGTGGGTCTTATACCGTCAAGAAGCAACAAAGGAACATTTCTAATTTATAATAGTGTATTCTGTGGGTGTTGAAGAACTGAGACAATGGTTTCAAGGTAAGAAGAAATCATTTCGTTTTGGAGTACCCATGATTTGGAGAGAGCCTAAACATCACAGTGATGACTGTTACTTTTGTTCTTGTTCAGTGCAAGGTTCCAATTTAAAAAACAGGAAGGACATTTCATACCCAACCAACATACGTTCGGTTATTCGCTCTGTTCCTCATGGACCTGAGTTGCCTATTCCTTCACCTCCGGATACCCTGCACAATATTTTAGACGATTTAGACCAAATGTCACATAGAATCAGCGATAGTGAGGACAGCTACGATCCAGGTACCAATGACCCTAAACTTTTCTCTCGATCAGACTTGAACGATTTAGTACGAGATATGGGCCTCCCAAAGGATTCAGCGGAAGCTTTAGGGTCTAGACTTAAAGAAAGACATATGTTAGCCTCCGGTGTTTCATTTTCATGGATGTTAAAAATGGAAAATTCACAAGAACACAGTCGAAAAAGTACCAAAAGAAGCTTTTATGGAAAAAGAAAACGTTTTTACAAAGACTTATAATAACTTTGCAACACATGTGCATCACTATTATGTTCATTTTAGCTAGGTATCGTTGTTTTTTGCTTTTATTTCATGTTAAAATAATAAAAAAAAATCCAGAATTTTCCGTTTTTTTGTACTTTTTCCAAAAACTTCAACTTTATTTTGTAGGCAAGCCTTACGTGTTAGAACAAAACCAATGTCATTTTTGAAATCAGTGCTACATAAAGATCAGTTAACTAAATCAAAATAATTTTTAAAAAAGCTTTATTTGCAGACCTGTGTTTCCTACGGCAGGTTGGAAATTAGAACAATGCAAGAAATGGATAGAAATGGACAAAAGGGATTTACTAAGAAGTTGCTTATTGGTATTACTCATGGAGGCTTTATTTCATTTAAGTATAAAGTGGCAGGTAGAAGGAAAAGTGATTCACAAATGACTGTAGAATCTGGAATAATAAATTATTTGGAGGATGACGACATTATTTTGACGGACAAAGGGTTTCCAGAACTAAAACGAATTCTGGACGGAGCTGGTAGCAAGTAATGATGGTTATGCTACCTTTTTTACAGGACAAAAGTGAAATTTCCAGAAAGAAAGTTCAAGAAACAATATTGTCCGTGTCAGAATTCATGTTGACAGCAAACAAGCGATAATGCAAAGGCTAAGAGCTTATTAGATTTTAAATAAAATTTCGACCTATCTATTTAATCACGTTGATGCCATTGTACATATTTGTTGTGTATTGGTAAATTTACGATAATTACAGAAATAATAAACACAGGTTTTTTCATATAGTCTATATAACAAAATAATCATGTGCAAATAGCAGCCTGAAGGTTTGTTTGAAAACTTCCTCCACTCTCCCCTGTGAGAGGGATGTCGTCCTCATTATGTACATTAAGGCCTGGTTACACAGTACGAGCTGCTGACGTAACAGTAGACGCTACTGTCAGAGTAGACAGTAGCTACTGCCACCGTATACTCGCATGACACTATGACAGTAGCTCGACTGGCCTCGACCGGTCATACGATGAGAGTAGCTGCCATGATACAGGTAAGCAGGTATTGCCCGAGAGACTGCAGTCAAGTGTGAATTTCGTTGTGTGCAAATGCACCGAACATACGAGCTACTGACATTTTGCAAAATCGTGAGAGTTGACGCCCGAGTCGCATGCGAGCTGCTGCCTTGTAGGTGATGGGGGAAGGCGGTGAGCGAGTAAAAACAAAAAATGTTGAAGTAACTTGGATGCAAGTTGCTGACTGACTTGCACATGACAGTAACTAGTATGACGTGGTCATACGGTGCGAATAACTGTACTGCAGTAACTGACTAGGCCAGCTCGCATGCTAGCTTGCACTGTGTAACCAGGCCTTTACTTTCCATTTTGAGTGAAATATCCCTGATAATATTAGTCTCCTTTGAATGAAATTAGTCCCTCGTTTGAGTGAAATATTATGATTTTTGCTCCCTGTTGTTAATATTATTCCTGAGATATGGCCAAATATGCGTTTTGTGGAGCGACATTGAACGCCATTTTCATTCCCTTAAGCCGTTTATTGGCAGCTACAAAAAATACTTATTTCGTTTTTCGCTCTTTATTGATAGCAATACGAAGTTTTATCAAAAGCGTAGGGAGAGTTCCATCACTTTGCTTATTAAATACCGCCACTGGTTTCGCTATCGTACCGGGGTTAACCTTACATTTTGCTGTGAGATTTCACAAAAGGGAATAGGATTGTTTTGTGAAAATCCAAGGCCGCAGAGCGCTGCCCAACCTCGGGCGGTGGATCACTGTAGTGAATTAGATTGACATCGGCGAGTACATTATCTTCGGTTACCAAATCATCAAGCATTTCTTTGATCTTGATAACGCGGAGCCCGAGAGGAATTAGTGACGTTGGGGCGGAGCGAGGCTCTCTCGATTTTAATCTCTTAAAGCCATCGCAGATAAAGCGATTGCTATCATCGAATTGTGCGCGGATAGACGTGGATGTTGGGATGCGAGGACGACTTCTAAGGCCGACTGAAGACTGGTGCATTAACGAGGGCGGGCACCGACTTAAAAGGTGCGGTGACTTGCGATTCTATTTTATAATTTATTCATGTTCCGGGCTTTGTCTTCGCCATTCGGATTTCGATAAATATACGGAATCATCCACGGAGCGCCGCTGCTCCTTTCGCGGCAGCCATAATCCTTCACGACGATTCCAAATGGAATGATTCGCGGTTTTCGCCAGACCGCCGTAAACGACTGCCTTAAAACATTGGTTGTTTATCAACTTTAACATCGATGGGAAATTAAGCGTCGGTATTATTCTGATAGCATCGCTACCTGAGTTCACCCTAACAGCATTGAGTGTATAGTTTGAGAATTAGTTCTCAAGTGTAATAAGGAAAGATTTTCAATCAAAATATTCGTAATTTACTGTGTGTATAACCGTAATTTACTGATACATTCTGGAGGCTTATCAATTGTGAACGAAATCAACGAGTATATTTCAACTAAAGATTTTAAGGGTTCTAATCTTAACAATTTACAAAACATTAGTAAATGAAGGAAAACACTTGGTAGGTTTCAAAAAAAAAAAAAACAAAAGACAGAAAATACATGGTAGGTCTTGTGAAACCTACCAAGTGTTCTTTTTCATTTAGTAGTCAAAAATGTTTCACCAAGTGCTCAGCAACTTCTCCATTTCTACAATTACAAAAAATTGTTGATAGTTTCATCCATTTTTTCTATGTCTAACGAATATGCGTGGAGGTACCCAAAGGAAACTGAAATTATTATTTTTTTAATTTATTTATTTAATTTTTAAACAAGAATCCTTCAATTCCCTTCAAAGTACTCTCCGCTGGCACTAGTACTAGTACACTTGTCTCATCTTTTATTCCATTGTTCAAAACATTTTTGAAATTCTGTGATGTTCGACAGCGTCACTGTCTTTTGTTTTCATCACTTGAAAAGTGAACACAAGGATTTACCATGTATGGGCAAAAAATAGTACATATATTAATATTTTTTATTTTAGTTATAGATATGATGAAATTATGTACATTACAGTGAAATTTTATGATATTCCACAAAACAATTTTTGACGCTATTGCAACAAAGCAAAGCGTTGCAAGTCCAATATTTTTATTGTGGACGATATTCTACTTCCCTGCTTCTGTACATTTCGTACCGACCTCTTTGATTTATAAATTTCTGCTAATGTTTATAAATTTGCCTTTTGTTACATCGACTGGTACACTATAATCGTTCTTTCGGCGTCTACTGTCTGATTAATTTCCTATATTTTAGATTAGTTATTTTACCAAATAATTGACTATAGATGATTACTGAATTTACGAATGTAATATTAATCAGACCCCAAAAAATGCGATGCCACCATTTGTTGGCATTACTATTTACATCACACGAGCTTAGTAACTGGTCAGTTAAATCAACGTTCCCCATATACTTGTTATAGTTGAATACTACTTGGGGACATATAATTTCCTTAAATGTTTCAACTTTTCCCTTGCTTCTTACGGAATTTTCTTCATTTTCGTCATAGATAGATGCAAAATACACCACACGATTATCTTTCCAAGAGAAATACCAAATATTTGTAGATGAAAATTTGTAGTCATAGTCTCCATGTTTAATTTTCTTCACTGTTAACATTTTTAGGTAGGTAAGTATTTACGCTTGGGCTTTATTGTACCACAATATATTCTCAATCAAAAGTTTCTCAATAAGAGGAATTGACGTGAAGTAATTATCGAAATAAATCTTTTGATGTTCTCTCCAAAATGGTTTGGACATTGAAAGAACAACGCGTTCGCCTAAACCTAAACCTTCGTTTAAATACTTCTTCTCTTTCAGAAACGTTCTTCCTCCATTTCCTATCTACTTCGTTATAATTTTGTTTTTTTTTGAAGTATTTTCTTTTTCAATTGCTTCAGTCCCGGGTTGAACTACACTTTATTCAATAATATTATCTTCAATCTGTTGATGTTCCTCATAACTGTCAATTTCACTGAGCAAATCGACATCCGGTAAATTCTCTAGTTCAAACTGAACTTTCCCTGTTTCCTCTAGCAATTCCTCATCAGTAAGGTAAGCTGTTTCCAAAATAAATTTTTCTCACTAGAGTACTGATTTTTCTATTTTTACCCTATTAACGAATATGAGTATACAAATGAATAATGTATAAGAAATGTAAATAAATAAATTTAGAATTCCTGACGGGACTGCAGAATCCCGAATAAAAAAATACATATTACTCATGTATTGAATTCAGTATAGACAAACACATTAATTCAGATTAATATATAAACTAATTTCTTTCAAATTACATGCATTCTAATACTATCAGTCATCAATAATACTAACAGTCATTCTAACATTATTCTAAAAATCAAATAAACTTACCTTCCAGAAAACTACCAATGTCACTGTGTGCTTGCACATAAAATGTTTATTTGTAAACCTAAATTTAGGGTTTATGATTTCAATTTTGTGTCAAATAAAGCAAAAGATTTAGTGAAAAGTTCCTTCAGCGCTAAATGCATTTAAATCTAATAGTCACATTGTTATAAGAAGTGTAAAAGCGTGGGACATTCAAGTCCCTTCGGGTGACAAAGGGATAAACTAAAGACGATATTGAAATGAATTGAATTGATAGATATTATATGAATTTCAAAACATAATGTTTAAATTTCATTTTGTTATGATATGATTTTTGAATCTACCAATAAAATTACGCACAACTAAACTAAAGAATGTACATTTGTCACGTACACGTAAGCTAGTCCCGAACCAATGTTATGGTTTCTTTATCGTCGAAGGCATGTTGTTAGTGTGGAATTAAAATGAGGCACAGACGTAACGTGGACAAGGAATAACGATGGACGGTGGCCGAAGTCCTGTGTGTGTAGCAGCATATCATCTGTATCGTGTCCTGTCACGGCAGACTTACTGGTAAATGTCAACAATTTCCGAAACATACAAAGTCAATTTGCTTGTCCACGAAGAACAAGAAGAGCGTGTCGCCTGAAAACTATAAATCTACAACAGGAACAACTGATACGGCACCGATGATGACTAAACACTGCCAGATTTAGACCGGATTTAAACTAAAATATTTCTAGTAAAGCTTGGATAGTTTATTGTATATGCCCTACTCTATTTTTTAATAATAGCCATTTATGTATTTATCATATAATGTATATTTTAAATCCGCATGTATCGGATTTAAAATATACAGTTGTTGCACTGTTGAAAATCTGTGGTTGTAAAACTTTACCACTTTTAATGGCGTGAAAATGCTGTAATTTCACTATTTTTGGAATAAAAGTTAACACCAGCGCAGTGGCGGCCGGTGCAATTTTTATCTGGGGGTGAAATCGATTAAATAATAACAAACGAAAAATTAAAATAAACTTACCTATGTCCAAGCCTGAGGTTATTTATATAAGAAATATATTCGTTTGTTTTTGGAATTTGCAAGAACGTCAATTACAAGATTATTAAAATCTGGAATCGTTGAATTTAGCACTTCCTGCATACTTATCATGCAAAGTGAATTTAGTCTATTTTGCGCTATTGTATTTCTCAAAAAGTTTTTAATTCTTTTAAGCGTCGACAAACAGCGGTCACTTTCAACACTTGTCATGGGTATGGTACAAATTAATTTTAATAATAAAACAGTTTCACTAAAACAGTCCATCAGGTTTCGATCTATAAATAATTGCAAAATTGCTAATCAACTTGCTGGTCCACGAAAATCTTCCCTGCTGTATATAACCGTGAATTCACTTTTCAATTTAACTTGGTCCAAAAATTCATAAGTTTCCGTTACATTGTCAAAATCTTGAATGGGGAATTGTTTCTCATAGTCAAAAGTTTTAAAAAGTCCAGCATTTTCAGAAACGGTTCGTATAGTTCGCATGTATATCGCGTGCAATGCACGCAAGTCTCATAAGATACGTATATATATATTTCCTGTTTCACGCGCCTGAGTCCTCTCTTTCTAACACATGGTTAAATGGTCCTCTGATGTGTGCAATAGGAAAATTGAACTCCCTATGTATTTAAGTTGCAGATTTAATATCCCGTAAATAAATCTGATAAATTCTATGGCTGGTGAATCTCGCGACATATAACAAGCTGTAAGCGAGACTGTTAGATATCGAAACATTTTATGTATAATGATATGATAATGTAATGTATAGTAAACACCTAATATGTATTTTTAGAAATTTTTAAGGGAGCTCACTGCACAAATGCACCTACAATAAAACCGCCACTGCACCAGTGTAATTAGTATACTTTTACACCACTAATTGTAAACTTTTATACATTTTAGGTATACCTAAATGTACTATTAATATAAATATAATAATAATAATGCCTTTATTATCCAATAGACAAAAATCCATTTATAGGGCAAAATATGGAAAACATAATTATATAAGTATGTATAACTGAAAAATATAAATATATTTATAAAAATAAATAAAATATAAATGTATAACTAAAGGAGAGTAACTCTAAATGACTTTAACATAAATAAATAATGGAGTACTACATTAACATATAACTTACAGAACAGTAAAAAGTTGTCGTTTCACTAAAGATAGGAACTCGTTATAAGTACAATTGTTCAGGTCACAAGTGTTACATGTAACATTAAAATTTTCTGATATTACGAAGACTGGCGATTTTAACGGCACTTTAGTTCTTGCAGTTTGGCAATAAAACATACTTTCCTCTCGAGATCTTAATCTAGGTAGGTATGCGTATACTAAACATGCTTAGTAATGCGCGTGTATCTATAATATTATAGAACAGTTTAAATAAAAATGAGAGGTTAATGTTCAATGACTGGATGTCAAGTCTTTGTAAAAGTAGAGCTTGATCATAACCCCTTACTGGATTATAATTATCTATGCGGAATAACAAATACTTTAGAAACGTCGCTGAATATTTTCAAGTTGATTCATATGATTTAGATACCGAAGATACCAAATAATCTAATTTTGAGCGAACTAACGCAAAATGCAAAATATAAACATTTTAAGGTAGCAAGAGTATTAAACGATGTCGTGTTTTTGATCATGAAACCCAGGGTTTTATACGCATTAAGAGCCACGTGATTGATATGCCCAAAGAACAGTAGTTTATCATCAAAGGTGCTATATACCAAAAGGTATATGTACAGTCTACAAGGTGCTATGTACCAGTTGTCTAAAAGTTATACAGTTTACATCATAACTTGAAAACTTTTCTATATATTTTTTCCAAAAACAACTCATCTGTACATTAGTTTATTACGAATATTTTGAATTAAAAAAATCGGTTATTGCCCGATTTGTTGAAAAGATAAACATTTTTAAAATATGCCAATTCAAGCTTTGCTCTGTAAGTCGAGAACTTGTTAATTAGCGTCTGGCAACGCAGCGGCATGCATTTTATCAATAGCCACTTCGGTTGTTATTACATACATCACAAATAATATCTAAAATTGAATTTAGTCCTAAACGACTTTCTTTTTTAATTTTTCAAGTGAAAGAACGCTTTTATATTCACATCTTAAATTTTTGCCAAACTCACTCTATTCAACAATACGTCGTCCAATGCTTAGGTTAGTTATTCTGTTTACTTTTCACAAGATTCATTTTTGCTACCTTAAGTAATAGGGAAGGCCCCTGTGAAAATTTTAATTTTCTTGCATTTCTTTAAAGTATATATTTTAAAAAATATGTTGGTAATATTATTATTACTTAGAATTCTGAAATTTGACTGACAATGAGTTACAGTCACTTTAATGAGAGTATGACTATAAAAAAATCAAAAAATACAAGGACGACGGTGGAGCTGCTGATGAAGAACTATCATATATGGCCCGGGACTCGATGATTTAATGTACAGGGTTAGTCACCTAAAATTGATCCCCCTTTATTTCTCTTAATTTCATTCGAATCGAAATATTCAAACAAAGATTTTACATGGTTTTTTATGTATTTTTTGAATATTTAAACAAATCTTCAAAAACTCTGCAAATTGAAAGGGGGCGAACATTTTTTAATTTTTTTAAATGGAACACCCTGTATTTTTTTACTTAAAAAAGTTACCCACAGTTTTATGATCATAAAAATATATAATTGTTGTATCTTGGTAAGTATAGTTCTTGAGATATTCATACAAATATATAGTCACATTACAGGAATAAATTTGGCATAAGACCATAAATCAGGAGAGCTATGAACCGAAATGATTTAAAGAAACAATAATGCTTCGTTTGACAGTTATGTTATGTTTGACTTATGTTTGATTGTTATATTATTAATACGCTTTAAGTTAAGTTTTAATACACTTGTTAATATATCTAATATATTGATATGGGATATTTATTAGTCGAAAGGAAAGAAATATTAAAAATTTACTTAACCAGCAATAACGTCTTGATAGGTATTTCCTAAAATATTGATACTTTGTACCGGGTTAGTCACCTAAAATTGACCCCCCCTTTATTTCTCTTAATTTCAATCAAGACGCAAAATGCTACGAAAACTTTAATTACTGGAAAACTTATCAGGCGATTTTCAATTTCTTTTTAAATATTTATAATCGCAGTGGCTAAGTTTGTACGTAGCCGATTTAAAAAAATTTAATAATCACTATTTTTACAAATTGCTTGAATAAAAAAAGGGGCCTTAAAAATAAAAAAATTCAATCCGTCACCATTTTGTAAATAAACAAAAAGAAAAAGAAAAACGCTTACGCTTATCTATAGCTACACTCGTATAGATATTGATACAATTTTGTTCTTTATTTTATCATAACCCTTCACCGAGATATCAGTCCCACAATGGAAGAGACATTTTTTTAGTCGTCAGGTCAAGGCCCATATTTTTGTTAATTTTTAACATTGTTTAATAAAAATTTATATAAAACAAGTATAATATGCACTCAATAAGATAACGATAATCCGATTCATTTATTAATTAGTTATTCCTGTGAAAAAAAAAATTAAAAATCGGTTATTTTTCGGCCGCCACAGTGACCTTCCCACTTAAATGTATAGACGGTACAGGTGACATTTTGTTTGTCTATTAGTATTTAGTGAAATCATATATTGTATTACGTATTTAGACTTACAATTAGAGAGGGACAATTTGAAATATTGCCAAGTTGGTTGCTCCTACACGTTATAAAGACGTTTACATATAGAACGGGACAGGATCTACATGTATATCTAACACTACGTAATCGGAAGACCTTTACGCTTAATTCAAGTCTATTAACAATGAATAATAAAGTAAAATATTTAGGCGTATTTACACAAGATTTTCATTTCTCAAAGTGAAACGCCGAAAAACGTGTTTGTTGTACGTTTCATCCATTCGCAACTATTTAATTAACCGCAGCGTTTGTTTGGATAGCATCACGTGGCGTATAAAACATCAGTGGACTCCATGGTGCCATTATATTACGCATGCATACGGATAGAAATTTTTTTGTTATAACACTTAGCACTTGATATTTTTAAAGGGGTTCTAATTAGATATTGTTTTTCACGCCTCTTATAGACATACATATGTGAGGACACCCAAGTTGAAAGGAGGCCATGGCGGACGTTTTTTTTTTATTAGACAAATAAGTTTTTATTTGTATTAATGGTTAAGAATATTCGCCACCGCTGGCTTATTACCAAGTAAAGGCGATCGGAAAATTCCGTTCGGTATATTAAAATAGACGGACAAGGTGACGGTAATAATGGTTGGTCTGTAAAAAGATATTCTCTTTTCATGTGAATCTATTACGAGGTCGCATCAAATATAAACGGAACTTTATTAAAAAAAAATGATTGAAAAACAAAAGGTAAAGATATTTTATTTTTCTACATAGTCTCCTGCTTTAAAAATACTTCCCATACATTCCCATTACAAATATTCTTCCCAGCGAGAAGGAAGGTTTTTATCCCAGTTTGGCCATAGCAAGGATGCACTTTCATGCCTTGACCGGGAATCGAACCCGGATCTCCCAATTTCCGGTTGGTTGCTCTGACGGCTAAGCTATCAAGGGACACTCATTATTTTTGCTAATGTTGCCAGTTTAATGCGTCGCTACAGTACTCGAGACATGGTTTGTCTCGATACAATTAAGGGAATGTGGCCGCGTTCACCATTCTTACGAACCGTTGTTCGGTTACCCCCGGACTATAGGGCGATGGATAGGACGGGAATACGCCAATTTGAAATGTAAGGGAGGTTCGATGTACTGGAAGGAATCACGTCGGGGTCACCACTTTGGCCATAGCAAGGATAAAGGTGTATGCCTTGACAGAAAATCGAATCCGGATCTCCCAATTGCCGGTTGGTTGCTCTGACCGCTGAGCTATCGAGGGACACTCATTATCCTTGCTAATGTTGCCAGTTTAAAGCGTCGCTACAGTACTCCCCCCCTAGAGACATGATTTGTCTCGATACGATTAACGGAATGTGGCCGCGTTTATCATTCTTACAAACCGTTGTTCGGTAACCCCCGGACTATAGGGCGATGGATAGGACGGGAATCCGCCAATTTGAAATGTAAGGGAGGTTCGATGTACTAGAACGAATCACGTTGGGGTCACCACTTTGGCGATAGCAAGGATAATGAGTGTATGCCTTGACCGGGAATCGAACCCGGATCTTACAATTGCCGGTTGGTTGCTCTGACCGCTGAGATATCAAGAGACACTCATTATCCTTGCTAATGTTGCCAGTTTTAATGCGTCTTTACAGTACTAGTATCGTAGAATGAAGCTGATTGCGTCAGGGGCCAATTGCGCACCAATCCCTCTACGACCTGGTCATTTTGAAATTGTTGCCCTCCTAGAGCTTCTTTAAGCAGCCCAAACAAATGAAAATAGCAGGGTGATAAGTCCGAGCTGTAGGGAGGATGTTCGAGTGGAGTCTAGTGCATTTATTTCAGTTTTTCGACCTTTAGAGCTGCGGTATGTGGCCTGGCGTTGTCGTGAAGGAGGATTGCCTCTCGAATCGGTTGGTTTCGTCTTTTGCGGCGATATGCAGCCCTCGTCTGGTTCAATAGCTCGCAGTAGTAAACAGCATTGATTGTGCGTCGCTCATGCAAAAAATCAATGAGCAAAATGCCTCGCCGCTCGAAGAAAATAAATGGTTGAAAAGATCTTGCCAGCTGACAGCCGAGTCTTGGCTTTCACTGGCGCTGCCTCCGCCTTCCTTCGCCACTCCATACTGGCATATTTGGACTCGGTCGTGTAGTGGGGGATCCTAGCTTCATCGCAGGTGATAATCCCACCCAAAAATGCATCACCTTCTTCCACAAACCTTGCGGTAAGCCTCTCAAACCTCCAACCCTCCAAATCCAAAAAAGGCAGACTTCAAAACGTCTCAACTTCTGATATACGGTCAGAAGGCGATGGACCCATCACCACACACTTTACGGAACTCCAGGTCGTTTTTGATGATCGCTTTAAAGCTCCCGACTTAACATATTCCGACCTTTTCCGCAATTCGGATACGGTCACCCGTCAATATTCTTCAAGAATGTCTCGAGCATTGTGCGTCCGTAGTGCTGGTTCGAGGGCAGCGATCATGTTCCTGATTTTCCACTCGTTCTCGCCCTTCCTTGAACTCTTTATGCCAGGCAAACACATGAGTCCTTAACAATGTTTGGTCATTCAACTGTGCAGTCAATCTACAGAAAATTTCCGCCGCTTGAACTCATTCATGAACAAGAAATTTTATAATAATGCGTTACTAAATAGTGGGGTGCACCTCTCGCTCCGACATCGTGAAAGATACTGACGAACTAGTTGAGAGTGGGTAATGGCTGGCTCTTCCTATTCACAACGCATACTAGACTCTTCTCATTCTAGACCCTAAGGGCTCTTCCTCTAAGACTAGGCTCTTCCCATTCATAACCCAAGCATACTAGAACCTCGGACCCGGTTCTAACAACCTTAGACTCTCAGGAATAAAAATCCCGTTTCCAGTGAATTTACTTGGTTCACTATTTTCCAGGACTGCGCCAATGCACTATTTTGTAATTTCTCCGTTGCGACATACACTCCTTTATAGTTCGCATGAATAGTTTTTAAATCAGTGTCAATGGTGTTTGGCTTTCCTTAACAGCTGTATCCTCGGCAGGACTGAACTGTAGCATTACATGTTTTATTTGCTGGAAATTTTCAGCATAATAAAAAGCTGAGTCTTCAGCCATGTTCCCCAACGTGTAAGGGTCGGCTCTGGTAGTTCGGGAATTCCAGGATACTTTCTGTAAACCTCGCGAAGACTTACGAGATTTTAGAAACTCTTTTTTGTATTCGTTATTAATGCATCTGCCTTGAGAAAACAAGGTGGAATAGCCACATCTGCCACAAGATGTAAAGTATGCACTTTACACGTAATATGCAACAATCCACAATCGTGCCGTGAAAGAGAACGGCACCATCGATTACAAACATCAATATGTGACTTGTTGACACTAGTTGAAATTTTTCTAACGTTTCCAACACTACCTGCGTAATTATAGTGCCAGTACACTCAGTGAGTCTTCTGCTAGCTAATAGCTATGGAAATGTCGATTGTCGAGTTTCCAGTACACGTACTATAATATTTATAATAGATTTTTTTTACGATTGATCGTCTGGTCAACATATAACCACAGTCGTTTATTTTGTTTAATATCTGTTTAAGTCGTCTAATTTACGTATAATCTATTCTATAATATTGTCACGTGCAGTTGGAATATCGTTCCAGAACAGTGTATTGTATTTGTCCCAAAACTTTTGAAATGGTCCTTTATCTAGTATTTGAAGCGGAATATTAGAAGCTGCCAACATCAACAATAAATCAAATCTAAATTGAGTTTGCAAGGGCAGGCCCTGTTTTCTATGTTGATGTTACACAGAATTCACGTGATGTGTACTGTCGGATTTGAACCAGCATATCATGGGTTTATCACATATTTTACACATTACGTTAATTCCATCATAGAATAAATCAACAAATTCATCAATAAACTTCTTCACTTAGTGGAGCATATAAACGTTTTCTGAGCTTTCGAACGTGTGACATACTTTATTATAAAATTAAAACGTTTCAACTAACACAGCGGAAACCGTACATACACATCGATCGATAAGTCAAGATCAACTACGACTACACACGGCCCTGAAAAGTGCATTGCTGATTCCCCTCCACTATAGTTCGTCGATCACTTACCTCATTTCAGCATTATCATCACACCGTTACATTTAAATTGTTTAGAAATTGACAGACAGTTATCTCGGTGAATTACCATACATAGTTTACAATCTAATAGGAATTTTATGACGAAATTTTATAGTGAAATTCTATGAATATTATTATTTTAGAATAGCTAAGATTTGTCGAATTTGATAAACGAAGCGCTCTCGCCCACAGCCTTATTTATAAATCACCCTGTATGGGACCAGGCGCAGTTGTTTTCTTTTTCCTACAACCGCAATGCTTAACCTAATTTCCGAACAATTTATTTCTTCTCGTGGACAAACCGAATCGTAAAAAACATTAGACGGACACGAAGTAAACTTTCGAAAAAGTTCCACCGCGCTCATGCAACGTCATGGCCTGGAGAGGAAATGAGATCTCCGTCCGAGGGGACGCCCAAAGCTCAAAGCAGTGAGGTTGCTGCTAATGGGATAATTGAATAACCATAAGTGAATGGTGAAGAACGCGATTAGAGGCTCCAAACTAACTTACGGCCAAGAATACTGATACGAGTTATTGGAAGTGACACCTCGCAGTGGGGGATATTCGTACCGGGATAATTAAATACAAACAGGACTGGCGCATATGTCGAGATTTCATGACAATGGGTTTAAAAGAATTAAGCTAGTTAGTAGTTTGTTGTTAATCGAAATTATTACAGGGCAACATTTTTGATTGGGTGGCTCAAATAATTCCGAAAGTTGATGGATGATTGTGTCAGTCCTTGTTCAGTGCTTTTTCGATGGGTATATTTATTACACTTTGTTAGTAACGCCATCTCTATTACTACTCTAAAATGAAGAATATTGGAGAAGGAACCAAAATAATAGTGTAGCTTAAGCTGTCATGTAAAGTACCCGATAAAGTAAACCAAGATTAATCTCCACCAGGGTCGTCATGTTGTCTCAATGTGAAAGCACAAGGCTCTGCACATTAAGAGACATAAGGGTATAAGAGCCTAAGAGGGATAAGGCATTTTCGATAAATTAGCGTCTGGCCTTTGGGACGATCAGGGTAACGTGGAAATATCATTGGCCGTCTTCCACTGGGTATTGCACGGAGCATCTGACAACACTAAGTGTTGTCAGACGCCATTTGACGTTTCCAATGGAGACGTTATCGTTAATTGCAGACCGGTGTCGACCTTATCTTGGGTCTCGTCAGTGCAGTATAAACGAGTATACCTTTGACAGATGAAGCTCACATCTAGTAAACGTTGCTACATTCCCCGTTGACATCCAAGATAAGGTCGAAACCGGTCTACGGGTAAGGATATCCTGAGACAGGTGACACTTTGCATCTTTCTTGTGGTTTTGAAACAATCACTGTATTTTTAGTGCTAACTCTGTTAAACAAAATACAGCAAATTTTGTCATGTAATTCAGCACTCGGCGTTTTGGCATATAGCCAGGAGAATAGCTGTTTTGATTTAATTTGTTTAGTCCTTATTATATAAGGCATTTGCAGATGGGTTGGAGTATAATCTCCTTATTTCTGTAGTTTGAATGTTACCCTCTGGTAGTAAAACTTTGCATTGTAAGAATATAATACTTTTTTCTTTAAAATGACAATAATTTTATACGTTTCTATGTAAATTAAAGATAGCACAACATGATAATTTTCAATGAAGGAGTAAAGAAGAAGTAGCACAATTAATATGGTACGCGGCGAACAAAATACAATACCATCCACTTGTCGAGGGTTCAATTAAATTTTCAGTAGCATATTATACTCGTAGAGTGGAATAGAGGGAATAGAGAAACTTCAGCTCTGAAAGCATTTCACTTGTTTGAAGTTCGAAAGCCTATTATTATCTTCTTTACAAGATGATACACGCCTCTGTGTATTACAAGTACAAGGGGATATTATTGACTTTTTTTTGGAGTGAATTATTATGTGTCGACTCATTTTAAATTAATTTTAAGGATATACACGGTGATTACTTTTTGATTTGATTGAATATATCTTACATATCGTTATAAATAAGAGCTGATATTTCAGATATTAGAGCTATCTATATAGGAATACTTTTAGCATGCTTAAATTAATTATTTTAATGACTATAGACAATATATAAGTATTTCTGGGTGTAGTATCGCCATTAAAATACGTAAATAAACTATTTACAAGGTAGTTTACATTATTATCAGTTCTCATTCTTCTATTTATGACCTTAAGTCTGAGGGCTTTTTTATAAAGGGTGTTGTATTTGCTTCAGCTGGGAAATGCGTTTACTTCTTTGGGCTTTGCACTTGTTGTGGACTGTAATTTATTTATACTTGTAAATAATAATACTTTCTAACAATTAAAGAATATATCAACAACTGGATAGACTACAGCTCTTCTTACAAACTTGATATACTTAACAACTTCTCGACTACTTTACAATTCATACCAACAACTCTTACTTCTTTACATCTCTACATCTTTACATACAACTCACTTCTACTAAACTTACAGACAAATTACTGCTAGGTTCGCCGGCAAACGACCAACATGGCGTAGCTAGCGCATGCGCATCATTCAAATATACAATTATAGGACAGAGGCGGCGCCAAAATACAAATTAAGAACAATAAGATTTAACAGGTGTCTTTGGAACTGTAGGATATGATTTGTGAATAAGACTAATAATATTTGACAAACTGAGGTTTTTTATTCTTCAACATAAAATGGAGACTATACAGCTACACATAGAAAAGTATATCGCCCATATGGCCGCCTCGATTCATCTGGCTTAATGTCCTTCATTTAACAAAATTGTCCATAACACGGACACACAAAACTGGCTCTATTTCCCGAATAATATGTTGAATGTTTACTTTGAGGCCATTGATTTTTACTGATCGGGTGGCGTACACTTTTTTATTGACATAACCCCAAAGAAAGTTAAACCCAATAGTGTTAAATCACATGATATTCTACCATTGGTGCGCTAAGGGAAGTAATGAAAACAATAGAAGATATAAAAAGAAAGGAGTATCAACAACGCCATAGGGCAGCATTATGCAGGTGTTACAAAGGAGAGGAATTTCGTTAAATCTGAGGAGATTGGTGGAAGTTATCTCTCACAACGGAAGCTATATATAGGGCAAAATACAAAACTTATGCTGACATGCGGTGTACCACAGGGGTCGCTCCTTGGGCCACTTCTGTGGAATATTTATTATGATGATGTTCTCCGAATTCCAACTCCTAGTGGCGTAAGTGTGATCGAATATGCTGACGATACAGGAATTATAGTCAGGGGTAAAACGAAGGAAAGCCTGGAGACAATGACGAACTTGGTGCTACAAGAGATGGAACAGATGCTGAAGGAAAAATAGATGGCCATGGCACCGGAAAAAATGGACGTGGCCTTGCTGGCCGCTAGAAGGAAGCTAAAACTGGTAGAGCTTGAAATCGGAGAAGATAAAATAAGATCGACACCTTGTGTGAAATACTTGGGCATATGGATCGATAAAGACGTTAAAATGTAGAAGCAAATTGAAGAGCTGGCGTTAAGAACAGAGGAAAAGGCGAACATGTTTGGCAGATTAATGCCGAGAATAGGAGGGGCAAGTACCAGGAAAAGGAAGTTATTAACATCGGTGGTGTACTCGACGATGTTGTACGGAATAGATATATGGGGTCACGTCTTAGGGATCAAGAAATATAAAGACAAGATAGAACGGGTGCAAAGAAGAATGGTTGTAAGAGTGTGTTGCGCGTACCAGACAGTATCCACGGAAGCGCTACTGGTCCTGGCTGGTACACCGCCAATGGATATTGTTGCAAAGGTAAGGGGTTCAAGGAAGACAACTGCTGCTACAGTAGGTGAAGTCAAAAACTTAGTAACAGGAAAATGGCAAGAAAGGTGGAATGAGCTGGAAAGTAAGGCGCAGCGGAGTAAAAGACTTGTACCAAATATTACAAAATGGGTAGGAAGGAAACATGAAGAACTAAACTATTACCTTACACAAGTACTTACGGGCCACGGTATTTTCCAAAGTTACTTTACGAGGTTTAAGATAGCGGAAACCGAGGACTGTTTCTACTGTAGAGAACGGGACGATGCGAAGCACACAGTTTTCTACTGTGAACACTTTGAAGACGCAAGAAGAGAAAAGAATATGAAACTGGGCAGGGAAGTTACAGTGGGCAGTTTAATTGACATTATGCTGGTAAGCAGGGAAAAGTGGATATAGTGGACTTACATAAACAAGATAATGAAAGAAAAGGAGGTAGGAGGAAAAAGAAGGGAGACACAATGAGGAAAAGACAAATGGCAGCGTAACTGAAGCAATAGAAGGAATCCTCATCCCAAAACGCTATTTGAAGAAGGATGAGAGGTTTTAGCGGGTATACCCCACATAGATTGTGGGGGAATCTCGCACTCCCCCCCCCAGAAATGGGGGCGTCTATAAAAGATTTCCCCTCCTCGCAAAAAAAACCACAAGATCTTGCAGGCCAATTGGTGTTAGTATTCCGCGAGACAATAAGATCAGGAAATTTGGTATGCAACAAAGTTATGGTTGCACGTGTGTATGTTATATTGTTTGTTCATCATCATTAGGTCATCAGTCCTAAGACTGGTTGGACGCTAACCTCCAGCTTCTCCTATCTTGTGCTAACCTACGCATTTCGCTAATTGTGCTACAACCTACATCCCTTACTATTTGCGAGCAGTAGTCTAATCTAGGCCTACCTCTGCCTTTCTTCACTTCTATTTCTGCCTACAAAATATCGCGGACTATTCCCCCATGTCTCAGCAAGTGGCCTACCATTCTATCTCTTCTCTTCTTTATGTTTTTCCACATACTTCTTTTCTCGCCGATTTTCTCCAATACTTCTTCGGTTCTAACCCTATCAGTCCATGGTATTTTCATCATTCTTCGGTAACACCACATCTCAAAAGCTTCTAATTTCTTCCTACTTGCTTCCCCTACCGTCCAGGTTTCGCAACCGTATAGTGCCGTGCTCCATACATATGTTTTCAAAAATCTCTTATTTGTTTCTAAGTTTATTACCCCCGAGCATAAAAGTGCTTTATTTTTGTTAAAAGCTACTCGACCCTGCGCTATTCTTTGTTTTATGTCTTTATCGCTTCTTCCATCCCAATTTATTTTACTTCCTAAATAAGTGAAGTCTTTAACTTCCTCCAATCTTTCATTATTAATTTGTACTTTCGTTTTTGCTCTGCTCTCGCGCCCTCTGCACACTAACACTTTAGTTTTGTTTTTATTCACTCTCATTCCGTATTCCTCTGTCAACACTGCCTCCATTTCGTTCAATTCTGATTCTAACTCCTCCTTACTAGATGCTAATACTGCTATATCATCCGCGAATCTCAGCATTTTTAGTTTCTGTGCCTGTACTTTAATCCCGAAGTCCACTCTATCTTTTACCACATTAATCGCCTTGTAGTGACGCATTAAAAATTGGCGCATTAGCAAGGATAATGAGTGTGCCTCGATAGCTCAGCGGTCAGAGCAACTAACCGGAAATTGGGAGAGCCGGGTTCGATTCCCGGTCGAGGCAAAATGCACTTTTATCCTTGCTATCGCCAAAGTGGTGACCCCGACGTGATGTGATTCATTCCAGTATATGCAACCTCCCTTACATCTCAAATTCGCGGATTCGATTCCCGTCCTATCCATCGTCCTATAGTCCGGGGGTTACCGAACAACGGTTCGTAAGAATGGCGAACGCGGTCACATTCCGTTAAATTGTATCGAGACAAACCATGTCTCTAGGGAGGGAGTACTGTAGTGACGCATTAAATTGGCGCATGAGCAGGGATAATGAGTGTGCCTCGATAGCTCAGCGGTCAGAGCAACTAACCGGAAACTGGGAGAGCCGGGTTCGATTCCCGGTCGAGGCAAAATGCACTTTTATCCTTGCTAACGCCAAAGCCTCTTCGATGTACAGATTAAAAATTAGTGGTGATAGCGTACATCCTTGTCTTACTCCTTTCCTAATACCTACTTCCCTTTTTTCCCCTTCTACTTCTATAACAGGAGTTTGCTCTTTGTATAGATTGTGTACTACTCTCCTATCTCTATACTTCATTTCCGCGCTCTTTAGTATCTCGAACATTTTTTCCCATCTTACGTTATCAAAAGCTTTTTCTAAATCTACAAATCCTATATAAGCGGTCTTTCCATTTTCTATTGTTTTCTCTAACATTACTCTTAGCGCCAGAATAGCTTCGCGAGTTCCCCTATTTCGCCTAAACCCGAATTGGTCTTCTCCTAGTATTTCCTCCGCTCTATTTTCCATCCTCTTCTGCACTATTCTGGTTAAGATTTTTGACGCATGGGAAGTTAGGCTAATCGTTCTAAAGTTCTCGCATTTGTCGGCTCCTCTCTTTTTCGGTATAGTAACGATAATGTTCCCCTTATAATCCTCCGGCATCTCGCCCGTTTCGTATATGTATTTTACCAGTTCAAACATCCTATTTACTACTTTCTGTCCCGCACATTTCAAAATTTCCGCCTGTATTTTATCTACACCCGGCGCTCTATTATTCTTTAGTCCCCTTAGTGCTATTTCAAATTCCTCTCTCAATATAGGTTTTCCTACATCTTCCCTATCGATGCTAGATTCTTCCTCTAATATCTCTCCTAATTCCTGACCCTCGTATAAATTTCCTAAGTACTGCTTCCATCTATCCGCTTTCTCCTCTCTTCCGATCAGTATGTCCCCCGATTGACTCCTAACGTTTCTACTTATTGGTCCTATATCCCTGAAGTTCCTCTTAATTATTTTGTAAGCCTCATTGGTCTTACCTACTTGCAACTTATCTTCTACTTCTTTCCATTTATCCTCTATCCATTGTTGTTTGTTATATATAGGTATTGTTTGTTATATTGTATTATTATTTTGTTTTCAGTTAGAATTTTTCGAGAATAGGAAAAAGTGTGAGATTCTCTATGTATGCGTAGAAGAAGGAGTGAGGCAGTTCGAAGGGAACAGCATGCACTTTATGCGTGGCTAGATCGAACTCTGTGTACATTTACATTCAATATATATTCATCGATATTCACTGTGCAAAGGTCTCAATGCGACTGAGTAAAGGCAAGGCTATTTACTGCGCACTTCTTGGGAGGTCCAATTTCGTCATTTTAAGACTTGTTCTGTATCTATGTGCGTTTACTTGGACTTCGCCATACGGCAGTAACTTATACCGTTCCTCGACTCAGTTTCGAATTACACACCCTTATTATAAAGGCAGGCGGCTGGCTTATGTACTGTTGTTTTGTGTATTGGTAGATTTACGTATCTTAACCATTTTGACGATCTCTACTAAAAACGCTATTTTTGGCTCTTATTATTGTTCTTTTGGTCACCAATTCAATTGATATCTGACAGAAATGTGTACCTAAGTCAACTATTTAGCCTACCAAAATCTGCACCCTTTTGGCGTGATTAATCAGAAGACGAGACGTTGGCCACAACTCATATCCATTACATTCCATGCAGGCAGGTATTCCTAATACCTGCCCAGTTCAAGATAATAATATTTATTCGATATGTGAGTGAGTGAAACTCGAAGCGCGGACAAATAAAAAGCCAACCCACTAATTAAAATAAAAACAAATATTCCGCATGGACAGCGCAAACAAAATTCCGCGTCCTCTGTAGCGGATAAAATAAACAAGTCGTAATTAATTCAAATGTAAACATCGATTCCGATTGAGAAGACACGGCTAATCGATAGGCCGGTGGATGCGATCCGTGGAGGGCAGGGGTGCAACATATGGCCGCCAATAAAACAAAATCAGAGCGGGCTGGAAAGTGCAGTAATAAAACGCCATCGACGGGATTAGCGCCCTCTGATGCACTAAACATGTGGCGAATTCTTCCACGTCAGCGGCTTCTTTATTATATGTTATTTTCAGATTAAGGGCCTCGCATTAGGTACACTTTACTTGATTTAATAATTCGTCGACGCATATGCGACGGATGGCGGATCAGAAGAGCGCGAACATTGGCGCTAATGAGGCGAACGGCTAATAAAAATTAGGCGGGTAGTCATTTGCAAACGGTAACCTTTGTGTGCAAGTGTAATAGATTTTTTTCTTTCTACAGGGGATAAAAATACCAATGTCATGTCATGATTTTCATAGTTGATAGTTTGGACTAAATAAACAAATAAGTTTTATACAAAATAAGTGGAATTCCTTAAATAATAAAGAGATATTTCATGTTAAAAACACTATATTTTAAATACCCCTTACGAGGCATTTACTCATATAACAATCGTTGAGTCAATCAATGAGTAATTTTGTTCTAACTTAGATTAGTACTTTGAAAACTTAGATCTAAGGACTATTAAATAGTGTTCCTTAATTTCCAGTAACTTAACAATACTAATAAAGGGTCTTTCAATAAGGAAGCTCGAATTTTAAACGTAAGTAAAACAAGTTGTGTGCGAGATATTCACTCAATTTTTTTTCTATTTGAAAGAATATTTTATTATATTTAACCTGTGAGTTAAGATAGCTTTAAAGGAAGGAGTCTAAAGGCGTTAACTCGCATGATCTCGGTGGCCAGTCCACGTAGCCGCTGCGCGAGATAACCATGCCCTCAAATTGTTCATGCAGAATATCCATCGTGGCACGCAGCGCTGCCCTGTTGGAACCACATGTTGTCGGTATCCATATTATCCAGTTTAGGCCACAAGAAGTTGCATATCATCGATCTGTAGCGCAAAAGTATGGACCGATGATTCCGCCAGACCAAAATCCGCACCAAACGTGACTTTCTCGGGATGCATTTGGTGCTGTATCAATCTCGTGCAGATTGGTATAGTCCCAAATCCAACAATTTTTCTTTTTCACATATCCATTCATCTAAAAATGGGCCTCGTCGCTAAAGATAATTTTTTTGCGAACTTTGGGTCAACTTCCAACTGCTCCAGAGTCCAATCAGCGAACACACGGCGTTGTCTATGTTCGTTTACCGTAAGTTCCTGGGTCAGTTGGATTTCATACGGGTGCAGACCTAACTCCCGACCCAAAATTCGCCAAGTTGAAGTCGCAGAAAGGTCATGTTCTTGTGAACAGCGAGAAATTGACTGACTCAGGTTTTTTTGTACACTCTCACGCACAGCAGCGATGTTTTCAGCAGACCTTGTATTTCGGTGACGTACTGACGACGTGAAGTAGCTGATCGTTTATCAAACCGGTTAACTCAAATGTGGCCACCAAACGTTGAATAATCGACTCGGCGGGACGGCTGTGGTGAGGATAAAAATCACATAATGCGTGGAACGTTTTTCGAACGGATCATTAATTTTGAAAATCAAGTTTGATGATTTGCACACGTATCTGAACGCCATAACCCTCCATGGTGATTTGCCATACACTACTAAATATTTCACAATAAATTTGACAGATGTTTCTTAAACAACATGGCCGCTATAACTTAAAAAATCTCGGGCGTCCCTATTGAAAGACCCTGTATATTAGTAATTTTAATAAAATGAACAGTTGTAATAACTTCAGTGTATTTTCTGTGTGAGGTCACCTTCAATCAGTCTAGATGTCTCTGTATAATCACTTTTATCATCCTTTATTAGCTGTAAGCATACACGGTTTGTTCCAATTTTCAGTTACCTACGCAAATAATTAT
Organism: Rosalia funebris; assembly: GCA_037954035.1. Classification (NCBI taxonomy): domain Eukaryota; kingdom Metazoa; phylum Arthropoda; class Insecta; order Coleoptera; family Cerambycidae; genus Rosalia; species Rosalia funebris. The sequence goes on along the minus strand of JAZFAV010000034.1, from coordinate 12,063,122 downwards.
TATTGACTGGGCGTACGATCGTTTTTATCTATTATCGAAAAGAAATACATATTTCATCATCGCATTGAAAAACACATGTAAAGGAACGACCCACTTAAATAAAAAATGCGGCTGACAAATCCATTCGTATATATAATACAGTGTTGAAAGTTATTTATGGAGGTGAGACAACGGCGTTATATTTTTAAGGAAGCGCTTTTACACTAATGCGAAGGAGCTATTACGGTGTCATGTCGCCGTCGTGTAACTACTTGTCATCTGGCGCTCTTTACAACCCACCCTCCATAACTCTGTTGCTCTCAAAAAGCATTATTTTTAGAAACGCAACACTTAGGTGAGTATACACAACACGAAACTAATAGCCGGGAGAGGAAAAAATGTCGTAAAAAAGAGTCGGCGACGACTTTGTTGGGTGAGTGCTTTGTGTAACGCGATGACAAAAAAAAAGTTATGAAATATGAAGATTGAACATGAAAAGGATCTTTTTATTTATTGAAGTCCTTATGCGTGTAAATTATATATATATATATATATATATATATATATATATATATATATATATATATATATATATATATATATATATATATATATATATATATATATATATATATATATATACTGTTACAAATAAATATAACACTGTATGTACTTACTCTCTTAACTAGCTCGTAGATCATCATCATCGCCATCATCATGAACTGGAGACGATCTATAAATAGTTTGGAGCATCAGGTATGTTATCATATTTTCTCAGATAATGATGTTTCCTGTTGTGAAAATATGTTCTTATATTTGGAGAACGACGGTTCGACATCTACTGATGTAATGCAAGCAAACATAAAATCAGAGGCGGCGACAGGGGTGGGCAAGCGCCCAGGCAAAATCCTCTTCGCCCAACCTCTTATAACACCACTATATCACATTCGCACATAAAATAATATATTTAACGCCCTCGCCCACCCTAGATATTTCCTGCCTATTTTATCTCAACCGCAAAATAATGCTAGCGCCGCCACTGCCATAAAATACTCTTTGCACTCACTTAACGGGTCTGTAGATGCACTATCAGATGTATCAGAATATCACTATTACCATTATCATCACAGATTTGCCTCAATCTGTTAAAATTGGTGTCTTTCTTTAACACGCTTTTGAACTTTTGTCTGGCGCGCTCATTTTTTGCATCATCTATAGCGTGTAGCAGTGAACTTACTTGGTTTATTTGCAGGAACTCCGCTAATGCCAACGCACTAAGAATCTCATACTGTTTCCTATTCTTGACCAGCAGTATACTCAGTGAGTCTTTTGCTAGCTAATATCAACGGAAATGCCGATTGCCGAAGATCCAGTACACATACTATTTTACAATGGATTTTCTTTATTATCGTTGTCTCATCAGCACATCACTTAACATAACATAGTGGGGCTGCTTAAAATTCGAGCCATGAATCATGAAAATAACAGTAAACATTATTATTTTTTGCTAAAATCGGGACAGACAGTCTCGATTTCAACCACATATCGAGTCTCAGAGTGACTCGATATGTGGTTGAAAAGAGAAAAACGAAAACGTAATTTTATGTAAATTATAGCCAACTATGACTTTAAAAGTTTACCATACGTTAAATATAATAACAGTTTATGAGCGATTTCAGAGCATGGTTATCTCGTGAAGCGGCGACGTGAACTGGCCACCGAGGTCGTGCAATTTAACACCTTTAGACTTTTTCGTCACTAAGCAAAGCCGCAGTGAACATTTGAACCACGTTATATTCTATACTTAATGCCATAAAATATCCTTTCAAATAAAAAAAGTTGAATGGATTTCACAACTTGTTTTATTTACGTTTAAAAATTGAGCGTCCTTATTGGAAAACCCTTTATATTCCCCGTTATTCAGTTAAGCTAGACCATTTCCCAGGAAAATTGACTATAACTAGACATGTTTCCCTGTGATTAAGACTCTGATTGATTCCTTTTCATTCCATTTTTCTATGAGATTCTAAAGGGAAGGGATAGAGCTTCGCAGGCAGAGTATTGTTACATTTGAGAATGGAACAGATATTACAACCACTAAAGATTAATACAATTTCAGGCAGAGATCTGGAAACGTCTAAACGCCCAACTCCTTCCTTTAAGGCCTAAGATTTAGGTCTTAAGAAGGTGGAAATAATTCCTATTCCACAAACAATGGAATTCACGATAAATCGAAAATTGAAAAAAAAAACTGATTTTGGTCTATACCTTGAGAGTGAAAAGAGATCCAGTTCTACCATTAAGTTTCCTCCGAAGACAGAAATCCAGGGGTCCATTTTCCTACTATAGTTAACGAGATTATCCATAATAACAAATTTTCCCACTTGGTAATTCTTTTTACTTTAGCAACAGGTCCAGCAATACATTCTTCGTATTATTTCAATCATAAAACCCTTTTCTAAATTTGCATCGTCGAACTACCTACAACATAAAGTTCCTTCTACATGATTTGCATTCACACGGGACATCGGCCTAATAAACAATCGTATAGCGCCCAATAACCAATCAACGCATATTCCAAGTCATTGTACAGAGACAATAGCCTTTTCGTTCGGCAATATGCTCGGCTTTCCTCCACGAAACTCCCTGCCCACCTCGACGTCTATCCGTCTCTTTCACACCGACGATTCGCGCTCCATCCGACGCAGGACGTGAAGGAGTTCTTCGGCGAGGGCTCCAGCGCCAAGGTAGCGAAGCGCGACGGCGCACGGTCCGTCACGTGACCGTCGTAACTTCTTTATCCTGTCGTGGACACGTGGCGACGCCCTCTGCCCGCAAATTGCACATGTGTCGTTAGAATGTGATTTATAGGGGACCGCCGGACACGAATGCGATTGCATAGATCACAGTCTAAGATTTGTTATTGATAGTTTCTTTAGTTCATTATCCGGCCGCGTGGCATTCGCAGTCGTGTTTAGAGAATATCGCGTACAATTATGTTAAATTATCTACGGTTTGGGGTGAAGGAAAAATCGAGACAGGGATTTTCCATGGAGGTAGCGTCAAGTTCGTGTTCACACCATCGATTGAGAGAATACGACACAAAGTGGCGCGTGAAGAATTTGACATTGAAGATTATATTGCTATTGGGTATTAAGGTTGGAATAAACTCTTTACAAAGTGAAAATAAACAAATCATTCAAACAGCCCGAGTTTCATCTTTAAATGTTTATTGAACAATTTCTTGTCATTCGCTATTGCAAAAGCTTTTTTAGTTTTAGTTATATTTGCAATTGCAATGCTCATTTGATGTTGAATATAGAACGCAGTTTATATTAACCCTCTGATCACCATCATACCGGATATATTTTGTGTGTAGGGTCATTGGTGTCCTTGGAATATTTCGTTTATTTATTAGCATACTCTTTTTACCAACAGCCGTAAATGTGAATAAACTAAAGAAACTAATAGGTTATGATTCATAATTATCAGGCGTTTATATTGGCGCATATTTTTTTTTTGAAAATTGGTATTTCGTTAATTTTTTTAATAGAAATTTTCTTCTCTGTATTGTTGACAAAAATGCGAGTCGAAAACCATACTCATATTCGTCATATTATTCTTTACCACTTCGAGAAAAGATGGAAGGCAGCACAGTCATTTCGCGATCTCAACAAACTTTTTTGACGAAGGAACAATCAGCGAAAGTCGATGGCGGGAATGGTTTGCTCACTTCAAATCAAGTGATATCAGTTTGAAGGACAAGCCAGGAGGAGGTCGGCCATCGGATTTCGACAATCCAGATACTTCTGGCAGCCATGGAAGAGGACCAAAGCATGACAACTGGAATGCTGGCCGAAGACTTTAATGTCGGCCAATCCACCATCATCCCTTGCCTCAAAAAACTCGGAAAACTATGGAAATTGGCTGGATGGATCCCTCACGAACTCTCCTACATCAATAAGGCTCATGTGAGCGTCGTGCCGTCGAATCCATCGCCAATAAGGGATGAGATCTGCTCTCACATCCGTCATACTCACCGACCGAAGCTTCCACAAACTACCACGTCAATCGTTCGTTGAAACACTGGCAGGCAAACAAAGTGTACAATTTTGGATGAGATGATGGAAGACGTCAAAGCGTGGATTAATTAGCTCTAAGAACCGCAACTTCTTTGCCCGTGGAATCGACCGTCTGCTAAGCAAATGGACGGTGGATGGTGGAAGCAGTTACTGAAGTTGAGGGCGAATATGCTCCAAAATGATCATTTAAACATGTTTCTGTTGAATTCCTGTTTAATTTTTTCATAATAAATATTGTGTAGAAAACGCCTGATAATTACGAATCAACCCAATAAAACTCCAATATGGTACCAATAACTATTGGTACCATATTGATTTCATTTATCCGAAAACGGGAGGCGAACTTTCTGGATCTTCTTCCAGAAGACAAAAGATTTGTTTATTGGCACGATATCCCAGGACTTCTCAAGTGTCACATCGTACAATAGAGGAGAATTGTGATTGTATCTAGATATCTCTAGGCGAAGCCTTTAAGCTGTTCTGTTGCATAATGACAATGTTTATGGAGCAGTTCCAGTTGATCATTCGGCACATTTGCGGGAAGAGTATTATAACATACAAAATGGTTATTGATTTGCTCGAATAGCACCAACACAACTGGATCATTTGTGTGGATTTGAATATGGTGAGAATTCTTCTAGGTCAACAGAGACTTTACCAAATTTTCATGCTATTCCTGCATGTGGAACAGTCAGGATCGAGTAAAACATTAGACCTAGAAAAAGTGGCCCAACCGTGGCACTCTGGAATTAGGTCTGTCGAACATTGTGAATGACTCAAATCATCAGCGGAGAAAAGACCATTTTTCCTCCACTACGTCTCAAGCTTGGCATAATGAAGGTGTATGTTTTCGTCACATGTTTCTACTTGTACTGTTCTAACTTTCGACAAGATCAAAGCAAGTGTTCTTAACATACTTCGAATATATACCCTTGTGCGTGACGAAGATTTTGTCAGGAAGATCAAAGCTTAACTGTACTGCTTGTCAATAACAGGAAAAAGTGTGAGATTTCTCTGAGAAAGACCGAGAGCAGCATTTGGCTATTTACTTAAACCAGACTATTTATTGCGCACCTTGTGGGGGGTCCGATATCACAGTTCTGAGGCTTGTTTCTATTCTTGGGAAGCAGTAGCTACTGGGACAATGAAAATCCACATGTTTCGAGAGGATCATACTCAGTTTCCTCAAACAATGAACGTCTGGGCTGGAATTCTGGAAAATGAAAATCTGTATGGCAACGGCCATGCCACGTTGAAAAAAGACCGTCCGATCACCGAAGTCAAGTAACGTCGGTCGGGCGCAGGTAGCACTTGGATGGGTTACCGCTTGAGAACACCGCGTGCCGTTGCCGTTTTCAGCCTGCAGTGCTGCTGGGTGAATTGAGTAGCCCAGTAGTACTGTTGCCGGTCCCAATCGCAGAAGAAAGAGGAGGGTTAGAGGGCCAGGTTAGCTGCCTACCCTCTATAAAATAGATAACCAGCTCAAAGTACCGATATCTATCGAAAAGAAACAGGTCATAGACCTAAGGAAGAAGAAGAACAAGTAAATATGACTTATTTTCATTGAAGAAAATAAGTCATATTATTAATATACTGTAACTGGTGAATTGTATTTACATTTATTAGAAAATTAAAGTGACTCTCTCCATAACATAGCCCTTAGAAAACCAAGTCAATGAAGAAGAAAACCTAATGTTGGATTGGGTTACAACAAAATTTACACTTTCTGGCTAAGTCGAAGGTTTCCCTATAAATAGATTGACAGAAGAGGTGCTCTGAAATGGTCGACCAAATCCCCAGATATAACCCCACTGGATTTATGGAAGAAGCGAGACTTTTTGGTTTATGCATGATTGAGCTTAACTTCATCATAGAAGTTCCGTTTTTAAACTACTAGAGAGCGATTATAGTGACCACATAATCTATACTCTGAAATGGTCCACCCAATCTCAGATATAACCCCACTGGATTTATGGAAGAAGCAAGCCTTTAAGGTGTTTTGGTTTATGCACGATCGAGCTCACCTTCATCATCGAACTTCCGTTTTTAAACTACTAGAGATCGATTAAAGTGATCGCATAATAATGTTAGATTGCCCTAAGTTTATCGATATAGGTGTAGATTGGCCATCTTATACGAAACCTGTTATCACTAAATTTCGTGAACTGAAACAATGTACATATCAGCGTTTATGGGCAATTTTTTTTTTCGCATGGGATATATGTCTGTCTCAATGATCTCGTTTTGAGCACAAATACTCTGCCTATTGCATTATACATATATTTTGTTCAGTAGGTATATGTCTCTTGAAAAATTTACATTGTTAGAATTGCAATGTTGTTTCTGTCACGGTTTCAGTCTCACTTATTTACCTTCATAGTCTCAGTTATTTACCTTTATAATTTTATAAGTTACGAAGTCTGATAAAAAAAAATACGGCGATTAATTTTATTATAAACAAAGTAATAAGCATACTTCAAACTTGAACGCATCTCCTTCGAAGTACTGTCCTTGGCTAACGATTCAATTATCCCAACATTGCTTCCATGATTGAAAGAATTTCAGGAAGGCTTCTTTCGGAATGGCCTGGATCTGCTCTGTCGTAGCCCTTTAAATGTCGGGAATGGCGCCAAAAGGTTTTCCTTTTAATACGGATTTGAATTTTGGAAAGAGCCAGAAGTCGCATGGTGCTAAATCCGGAGAGTAAGCTGGATGTGGACAGACAGAAATCTGTTTTTCATCCAAAAACTTGATCAGAAGCGAAATGTGACACGGCGCGTTGTCATGATGAAGGAGGAAGCCAATGGGCCAATTTCTGGTCTCTTTCTCTGTACATCGTTCTCTCGAATAGCCAATCGCCTGTTTGACGAATCATCTATTCCACTTTTGCAATGTTTTTGTCTGTTTTTCAGGTTGAAGGACGTCCCGACCGTTGCTCGTCTTCAACCGACTCATTTCCACTTTTAAATCACTCATACCACTTGTAAACAGTTTTCATAGTCACCATACACTAATTTTAAAATGTCATGAGATTCTATGGCACTTTTTCCGTAACTTAAAACAAAACGTAATGTTAATTGCTTTGTTCGAAATCCATGATGCGCGACAGACATGGTAAACACGTCCTCACTCTTCCGGCTCTGGAGGCCAATTGACGAGTCACAATTTGTTTAAACTTGACTATCTCAAGCGATCGAACTCAAATTGGACGCATTATTTCACACAGATGTAGCGTAATCAGTTTCTGCTATAAAAATTCGTTCACCGTATTTTTTTATCAGCCCTAGTAGTTCTACATTTCTCTATTATGAACAAATAAATTCAAAAATAGTGACAGAACAGAAAATGTACTAAATAAAAAGCAAACAAACAAATTAACAATTTTTCCTATTGGTCCAGATCAGTCAGTCCTGTAAAGAATAAATAAAACTGGCATCCTCAAATATGTTTTAATTTATCTTATTTTTCGTATCTGTCTGTATTAATAATCTCACTAGAATTAACAATTATAGGAAACTATTGTTGAAACTCTTGCAATACAAATGGACAGAGAGGCAGCGGACGTTGGTCGAACTGCAAGAGAAATGTTATTTCCGGTGCAAGGCGGAAGCGGAGATCATTTCCTGAATGATTCGCAATATACGAATTTCGTATATTGCCTGTTATCTACATGATGCATTGTTTTTGTAGTTCGGGGGTATGAATTAGAGACGCATTTGTCGATAATCTAGAACGAATCTGCAGAATATAGGACATTCTTTCGTCGTCACTACTTTAAATGACTTTTGAAATTATTTTATGAATCAAGATGTGATATATTTTATGGAACATACTTTTGTAATTATGCACCAAGAATTTGCTATTCCAATATAAAATACTTAAGAATACTCTAGATATTTAAGAAATTCCTAACCCATATTACTTTAATTGTTCAGGTATCATCTATATATATTTTTGAAGTTAAATATTATTTTGTCTAATAATTTCTATTGTCCAAGGTGTTCTGAAATGTTTTTCTTATTTGTTCATTGAACATGGGTAACATGAGTTTTTTAAACACGAAGGTTAATTAAGGCACGTGATTTCAGCAAGATGAGGCTACAGCCCATACAGGAAATTTATCAATGGGAGCAGTTAGATCACTGTTCCCTGGAAAAGTGATATCTAAGCGGGGGAGACACTAATTGGCCGCCCAGAAGTCCCGATTTAACGCCGATGGATTTCTTCTTATGGGGTTATTTGAAATCCAAGATATACACTGATTCTTAGGCCTTTTCTTCATTTAAAATCCAGAATACGCGAGGAAATTGAGAGAATTCAATCAACATTATGATCGGCAAGTTATCGCAAATTTTAGGTCGCGCCTTGAGGAGATACAGCGATGTGAAGGAAGGCATCTTGATGATGTTATTTTTCATGTATATCTTTCCATACATTGTAAATTTAAATAGAAAATAGTGAATATAAATAAATTTCTTAATAACCGAGTTATATTCGCCCAAAATTAGAAAAAAATTCCAGGACACCTGTTATAATGAATGCCGTGACTTGTATAATGATTTCTATTGTACATGATTTAATTATGTTCCAGGTGTAACTACAATATTTTCAATATTTTTTTTGAGATATCCTTTTCTTAAAATAGTTTATTATTAAAGTGAATTGAAATTGAATTCCAAATTTTTTAATTGGAGGCATGACGTACTATCTATACTATAAACTATCAGTAACATGAATAATTATTTTCTTTCCCTAAATACGTTTCATTAGTGAATTAATTGATTCTTTTTTATTTGGGAAACCACACAATATGCCTTTCCATTTCTTTTAAATATGTACGTGTATAAAGGTGATTTACCTTTAAGTATGTATCAGTTTTTTCTCTATGACGTAATATGGTGGATATTTCATATTATAGTACACTGTATACTATTTCGACATCGTAACAAATAGATCGACAATACAGTGCGGAGTTTTGTCGATTTTTGGGCGGAAAGAACAAGCACTATTTTCCTAGTGATCCGAAAGCAACTGCCACAAATTTCCAGCCCATAAGTGCATGTTAATCGTCCTGATGAATCTTGATGATGTTGCACACTGCCGTCTGTATAATGAGAAGGAAAATGAATAGCTTTGTATCTCTCAAATAACGGAGATATTGTTTATAAATAAAATTCTGTAAAACCTGTATATTACTTTTGTTTTTAAGGACATAATATTCCTACTTGTCTCAGAACTTATTCCAAAAGTGTCTTATTTTTTTCAAATGTAAAACAATAAAAGGAAACTTACATAGAATATAATATAAGGTTGGGAAAAAAGTAATTTCTGTTTTTCTCATGTTTTTCAAAGGGAATTTATTCATGTAAATTTCACACACTAATCACTGATATATGTGCCGCTTTGATCGATGACCTTTTGCCACTTTTCTGGTAAAACCATAATTCCGTCACTGTGAATTCTTCTTCACTGTAAAACTTCTGAGATTTCTGGGCGAAGAACTGAACCAAGTAATTTTCACAAGCCTCTTTTGAAGCCAGTTTGACACTATTAAGAAACTTCTGCAGAGACCGAAGCAAATGGTAGTGGGACGGGGTAAGGTCCAGACTATACGGTGGATGCATCAAAACTTGCCAGCCAAGGTCTCTCAACTTTTGCCGAGTCACTAAATATACGTATGATCTAGCGTTGTCGTGATGGAAGACAACGCCTTTCCTATTGATCAATTCTGGCCGTCTTTTTTAATCGCCTGCTTCAATCGCATTAGTTGTTGACAGTAGAGAGTCGAATTAATGGATTGACAAGGTTCGAGCAGCTTATGATGAACAATTCCTTTCCAATCCCACCAAGCACTCAGCATCACCTTCCTCGGCGTCAATGCGGGCTTTGCAACCGTTTGTGAAGCTTATCAGGGCTTCAACCACGATCTTTTTCGCACATTATTGTAGTACGTGATCCACTTTTCATCGCCCGCAATTATTCGTTTCAAAAATGGCTCGATTTGGTTTCGTTTCAGCAGCGATTCACAAATGGAAATGTACATCCAGCCTTATGTAAATGGTTCAAGACTGTTTTATAGTCGATGTTTAGTTCCGTAGCGATGTCGCGAGATGAAGTATGTCGTCCTACCTCGATTTTTTACAAAATTTCGTCGACTGTGAACGATTGGCCGGCCAGGGCAAGGTTCATCTTTAACATCGAAATTTCCGGAACGAAAACGAGCAAATCAATTCTGACACTGGCGTTCACTTAAGCACTCATCACCATAAACACCATATAATTTTCGATGAGCCTGCGCTGCGTTTTCCCTTTTCGGAAGTAAAAAAAAGCAAAATATGCCGACAATGACCTTCTGGAATCTCCATTTTCAACGCGCAATAACTTTTGACTGCGTAAACGAATGACGCTACCTTTATATCCAGACTGTTCTGTAAGCTGTTACCTTTCATACGCGCTATAGTATGGCTGTTTTCAATAAGTCTTCCTAGAGATATGCGACTTTAAAGTCATCTATTGGGAAAAACCGAAATTACTTTTTCCCCAACCCATATATTGTCTTAAAAATTAAATTTTGGGAAGTCCCCAACAAAGCCATGATAATACGCCAGAAATTAATGCAGATGTTAACTCTCCTGAACATAATATATAATCCTATTACACCACAAAATATGTCTGTGAGAGCAATAAATTTCTAAATTTATGGTTATAAATACAAAGTCAACAACATCCCTCTAGCCATATTGTGCACTTCTGTACCTCATATCTGTTTTTACATAAACTGTGTACTTTTGATTAACAGTGAAGTGTGCCATAAGGTGTATCAGGTATTTGATGGACTATTATCAGTGTAAATAAACATTTACCGTTGAAACGCGTGGCTAACCTGATGGGTAATTGTTAACGTGTACAACAATAATACACTTAGGTATTTGAGGAAAATAAAAATAGCAAAGTTAATTTTTCTACACCATTTTTCGCTGGTGTCTTTTTATGAAAAAACTATTAGCTATATAACTTAATTATTTACTTCCGTTAATGATTTACAGTCATATTATATTTAATTTCAAGTTAGTTATGTAGATCTGACACAACTTACTATGCTATTCCTCAATTCTTTATTCCAATTGTAACAAATTAGCTAAGGGAGAAAAACTCTAGGATTATCATGAAACCACGTTTCGCTAGAAAACAATGTTAAATTTAGTCAGTTGTGTAGTTGAACTAGGACAGTTTTTTTGGATAATTATCTGTGGTCACATTTTTTGTCTTACTTTTATTTAGTTTTGGCCTATCGCCAGAAAATCAATATTTTGCATACCAAAACTCGAAGTTACTATCCGTATCCCCATACAGTTGTATCGTCCGCAAATATACATTAATTGTTATCTATGGGATAAGACAAATCGTTAATGTTTATTAAGAAACGTATAGGACCCAAGACAGATCCTTAGGAAACACCGTTTATACAACTAGAAATCAGACGAATTTCCTATCAAGATAGGGACAAGTCTCAAAACTGCGATACCGGACCGTCCACGAGATGCGCAGTAAATAGCCCGGTCTTTACTTAGTCGAATTGAGACCTTTGCAGAGTGAATATCGATGAATATATATTGAATGTGAATGTACACGGGGTTCGATCTGGCCGCTCGTAAACTGCATCCTCTTCCCTCCGAATGCTGCCTCACTCTTTCTTCTACGCATACATAGAGAATCTCACACTTTTTCCTATTCTTGACGAGCAGTATATGTAGATATTGCTGTCTTTCCATTATGCAAGATGATAATGAATTTAACACATTTTGCCTTATGCCATAGTATTCTGGTCTCAGAACGAGAAGATTTACATCTATACAATCTAAAGTCTTGGTGAGGACACACCAAGCGGTTGCATGTGCTTGTGTCTCATCAAATCCCTCCACTATGCGTTGCATCGTTACGAACAAAGGCAGCTGACTTATTTTGTCTTGACTCAAACTTGCGTTCTGAAAAAATATGATTATCCCCACAGTAATATATAATCATACTTAATACTAATTTAAAAAAATATTGGGGATATGGTAATTGGTATAAAATTATCAGTAAAATACGTATATATCCTTATTATTATATAAAGATAAAATTTCTATTATTTTTGGTGGAGCAGGCTAATTGCCTTCATATACCTATTTCAGATTACAATAACGGGCAAATTTCACCAGAATTCAAAAAATATGTGTTTCGGGTTTTATTTTTTGAAACCCTATCTGATTGTGCAGAAACACGAGAAAGGGGTCGAGGATCACTTCTGGGTATAATTCAATGCCTGGCGGGGCTGTAACCCGAGGAGTAGTTGTTTCCTAGAGCGATTATGTAATAGCTTTGCTATTCGGGAACTACTTTTATAACCGCTTGGCGGTTCCTTTCTCGATTTCCGACTTATATGTTACTGACAGAGATCGTATCAATAAAGATGTATACGCCATAAAGTTCATTCGGCATTTGTCCTGAATCGGCGTAGCGTGTACGGCACTGATGAGAACTAATAAGTTTGAAACAGCTGTATGTCGTTCGGTTCAGATCCGGGACAAATGTCGAATCCTACCTGTGGCGGGTTTTATTTTTTGTAATGTACAGCTTGTCAAGAATAGGGATAAGTCTCAAAACCGCGATATCGTACCGTTCACGAGGTGAGCAGTAAATAACCTTGCCTTTTATCAGTTGCGTTGAGACTTCTGTCACCGAAAAGAAATTACCAACATTTCTGTTCCGTGCTTTTGCAAAGTGAACATCGATTATGTATGAATGTATACAGGGTTCAATCTGGCCGCGCGTAAAGTACACCCTTTTCCCTCCGAAAGCTGCCTTGCTCTTTCTTCTACGCATACATAAAGAAATCTCACACTTTTTCCTATTCTTGACAAGTTGTACTTCACAAATCCATAAATGGTCGTTTATATTTTAGTCATTTGTGACCATAGAGCTGAACAGTTTTCTATTATTTAATATAATAAGGTATTCAGACATGAGATCTTGGGAAAGGCATTGGTGAAGTGTTTCTAATATTTTGAAATCTAGTCAAAAGAGCAATGAGAAAGATAAGTACATCATGGACTATAATGAAGATTTTAAAGATGAAAATTGCTTTCTTGTAATAAATTATACAAAAGTGAAATAGTGAAAACAATCCACTTAAATTTGTTTTTTTTATTATTTTGTGCCTTTCAACAAAAACGGATAATACAAGGTAAGAATAATAGTAAAAGTGGACATCTCTTCTTCACTTCTTACAATGTTCTCTAGAATAATTTTTGTCTTCGATTACAAGAAATCAGTGTTTCAGAAATCAGAAATCCTTTGGCTATATATCTGGATCGTTATGGAACTGCAGAATATTATATATGCACATTATTCAGTAAATCTGAAATTATAATGTTAGTTAACTTTAATCTCATACAACTTCTATAAATAATCATCAAAATATAATTAAATAAATACAATTAAAAACTCGAAATAATATCCTCATCAAAATAACAAAACACCGATTTCTTGTAATCGATCGAAGACATAAAAATTAGTCTAGAGAACATTGTAAGAAGTGAAGAAGAGATGTCTACTTTTACTATTATTCCTACCTTGTATTATTCGTCTTTGTTTAGAGGCTCTAAATAATAAAAAACTAATTTAAATGGATTGTTTTTACTATTTCTCGTTGCCCAAATAATATTATATAAAGGGTGGTCCAGCCATAATGCACGATGTTAATTGTGAGTCACACCTTAACGTCAAGTTTTTTGCCCAACTTTATTTGACATTTCTTTGTTTCAGTGTTTGACAAATTCAACCATGGAGAGGTACATAATTGAGCAGCGCGTTAAGATTGTTGAAGCCTTTTACGAAAATGGGCGTTCAAATCAAAATGCATTTCGTGCACTTCGTGACTTTTTTGGTCAGCATAATCGACCAAATGTGTCCACAATCGAGAGAATTGTGCGCAAATTTCAGCAAACCGGGTCTGTAGGAAATGTGAAAACACCTGTGCATGCTCGCCCAGTTCGTTCTGCGGAAAACATTGCTGTTGTTCGCGATAGTGTAGCAGAAGAGCCGTCAACCTCGACTCGTCGTCGTACCCAAAGATTGTGGCCAGAAATTGAGGATATGGACCTGGACAATATGTGATTCCAACAGGATGGTACCACTTGCTACACAGCCAACGAAACAATGACACTTTTGCGCGAGAAATTTAATGGCCGTGTTATCTCATGTCGTGGCGATGTTAATTGGCCGCCACGATCATGTGATTTGACACCGTTGAATTTCTTTCTTTGGGGATATTTAAAAGAAAAAGTGTATGTCAATAAGCCAAGAACAATTCAAGAGCTAAAGGATGAGATAATTCGGCACATTAACGACATTGAACCTCAATTATGTCTCAGAATCATTGAAAATATGGACCATCGGATAGAGGTATGCCGCCGAAGCCGTGGCGAGCATTTGGCCGATATTTTGTTTCACACATAATTGTCATAGATCCTTCTATCATAATAAAAATATTAAGATAATTCTCTGAAAACTTTTTGTTTTATTTACAATTAACATCGTGCGTTTTGGTTGGACCACCTTTTACAACGTAATGTGACTATAATTATAATTATATACCTATTATAAGTGTATATTGTGATTGTATTAAAATTGTCATTGTCCTTGATTCATGTATTTAGTAAACGAAGAGTCCATTTACCCAAAATTGAATTAAATATATAAAAAACAACAAACGATATGTCATGTAACCTATAATCTACAATATTAGATGCTTTGCATTAGTAGAATTACGTGATATGAACATAGCCATGTCTGTACCAATCCTTGAGTGACTTATGTTAGCGGAATATAAAACACCGCCCTCTATAACGTATTGTATTAATTCTAGAAGCATAATGTACATTTTACAATAATATGGTGTGCTATTATACAAATTGAGGAGATGTTATTGTAAACTAGAAATGGTGACAATTCCATTGCATTAAAAATGGTACAATTTTACCACAGGAACATTTTGATAGCGTACGCCAGTGGTGGCTCGTGATGAAATGAAACGGGTGTTCTGCACAGGGCCGATCCTAGGGTATTGGCCGCCCGCGTGCAAATTTCAAAGTCACGCGTTTTCCTGATATTTCAGAATTTTTATGTAAAATCCTTTTATACAAAAATATAGACTTTCACAAGAAAAATTTTTGGAATTTAATACCTTTTTGAAGAACATTCATGTTTGCCGTCATATTCTTTGGTTAAGAGAAAAGGCTTGTAAGGTGAATTTTCTATTAGAGGGTCTATAACACTTAAAATATTTCCCGAAAGAGTTTCAGCGTCACATTTTGTAGGTTTCAGGTATGTCCAAAAACGTTCAATCGGTTCACCATCGAGAATATATCTTAAAACTACCACTAACTGAGTTCTTGCAGATATATCAGTTGTTTCGTCTGCCCTAAGTGCCAAAAATGAAGGTTTGTTAATTTCTTTAATTATTTCTGCATGACATACTTTTAATATACAGTCTAAAAGATCATTTTGTATTTCTTTAGAGGTTCCTTTAAATACTGAAGCATTTTGTAGATGCTCGCTTAAAGATACATCAACCTCAGCAGAAAAATTTATCAAACCACGAAATATCCCCGGGTTTTGAGAGGTTTCAGCTTCGTCATGTCCTCGCAGCGCCAGTTCAAAGGCCCCATAAAACTTTATGCAGTTTATAATTGTTGACAAAACGTATCTCTTTTTTGTCACATTATCATTATGCTTTTGCACATTTATCCAATAAGCTGGATCTAGCTGCGCTTTAATATTAGTTGTTCCTAATAAAGCTAATTCCATTGTATTATGTAGATGGCTTTTGGAGTTGTCGTGCTTTTTTATTTTTTCAGTTAAGTGCACCAAATCTGTCACCCCTACCTCCGTCCATGCTTTATCACCGCCAAAAAAGTAATACAAGGAAAACAAAATAACGCATTTTTTTTGTTGCACCCACTAATCCAATTGTTCTTCGAATAAATGTCTCTATTAAATTGACGTTTATATGCTTTTCCGCGGTGAACACCTGCAGTCTCAATAACAATATCGGGCAATGGCCTACCATTGTTTTTTAAATCAATTTTTTCTTCATAAGAGTATTTAAAAAATCGCTTCACATGAACTAAATTATAAACTGAATCCATTGTCACTATCACAGTATATAAATATTAATAATTAGTACAATAAATCACTACACAAATTCACAAAACAGTATTTAAAATCTCAAATTAACACGAAATACGAAATAGGTACAATTTACACCCACCAGCTGTACGAGAAGTAGGAAGGAGTAAACATTCACTGATGTTGCCTTAGCTGGAAAAAATACAGCTCACTGACCGTGTAAATTCGCGCATTTACGAGCGCCAAGTGTGGATTGTCGCGGGAGTTGAGGGGGAAGACGGGTGTGCCGAGCCGTGCTGAGAACTACCTCGTGTGGCCCAGTTCCATGTACCACGACGCGCTCGCGTAGAGACCCAGATAATTCATCTGGCCTACTACTCAATAGAGGACGGTGGGCAGAAAGCGACTTTAACGCAATAATTTGGTTAGCTGCACCAACTAACCAAATTATTTTATTAATAAATTTTTGTAATTATTATGTCGCGAAAATATACAAATATCTAATTATTTTGGCAGTTCTGCAGCTCTGTAGCACCTATACACCAGCCGCCCCTGGCGTACGCACATGTGTAGTACGTTTTATTTACAGGCATAATATAATGATGAGTTTTTATGTAGTACGAAAAGTAAATATACGCATTTTTCAAAAAGAGAATATTTACGATAAGTAAGGAAATATCAGTTGTATGAAATACAGTAGTTTAATCATAAATCTTCACGAAGAAATGTAATTTGATTTAAGACGACAAGGCAAAGCCCCATAAATTAATGTAATACTTTCGGCAACAGTCCTAACCATTGCTCACCACAATGACTCCAAACAATATTTGTCAGGATTTTACTACTTTCTTTTTACAAAGTTCGTGGTTATTAATATTAATGGCGGTGTCGCAACATTGCGACTTAAATAATCGGATTTGTGGCAAGCAAGATGTGACACATGGCAGCCGATACGTCAATGGATTAAGCAGCCGTGACTTTGTAATCCCTCGGTCTACATGAATATGGAGGACAGGCCATAATCCTCACTATTTACTCAGTGACCCACAACAAGTGTTAATAATCTATAGTTTACATTTTAGATTAGTTATGGCTATCATATACAGAGCTACCGTTTCATTAATAAACGTGAATATACTCACAGTGTATTTTTTAATCGACTTCAAAAAAAGGAGGACGTTCTCAATTTGTCGGTATATATATTTTTTGTATGTACGTTCGGGTATAGCTCTTGTGTTTATGAACCGATTTCAATTATTCCTTTTGTGTTGGGCTCAGTATAGCTCCAAGGTGGTCTCATCTCAATTTCATTGGTATTGGACCTTGAACTTCGAAGACACACAACGGAACTCCTTATTCAAGTAGCCGTCGTTTCCTCATTCGCAAATAATCCTTAGTAGACCTACTAAGGATGCTTAAGGAATCCATCACTTAAAATTGTAAAATAATAAGTTTAAAAAAACCGACTTAAAATAAAATATCATGTGCAGCATAGTACACGTGATAGAAGTGAATACTTCTTTAGAATAGAGAATGAGAGAGATTAAGAGTGAGAGATTGAAAGAGAGAGAGAGAGAAAGGGAGAGGGATAATTTCAAAAGAAATATAACAATATAAAATTTGTGTAAAAAATATTCGGTTTATTCATTATCTACACTATCATCGGCTGGTGGTTCAATTGGTAATACTGATATGATTGGTTTGTGATAACTAAAATATGAAATATATGTTCGTGATTCGATATTTTCTAGATAACGTGTAAAAATGGCATCTATTGTTGTTCCGGATATTGTTGTTGATTCTTTGGGATTATTATTATATAAGCAGACCAAATATTTCTCGAAGAAAGTTAATCAACGCTAAAGAATCATTGGATCCGAAATTTACATTGAAATCTCCCCAGAGAATCAAAGGGATTTTGTCTTCTCCTCTTCCAAGTGCATTTGCACCTGTGTGGCTGTAAACCAGTAGGGAGCGGTGAATGAAATATATTATATCTTCTAGATTTTAACAAGTTAAACGGTTCAAGGATATTATCAAATAATCACAGAACACAGATGTAAATAACGTAAATAATTACAAAACACAATGATAAATATTCGGTACATACGCGTGCTGCTTCAGCTGTTAATATATAGCGTCTGGACGCGTACATCTATAGCGCGCGCATGCGCGACAATAGGGAGACGCGGATAGCTTATACTGATGTATAGGATGTATAGCTCCTGTGTATATCTGTGTACTCTGTCTTGTAACGAAGCCTGTGTTTTAGATATACCAAATGTATAGCTCTCTTTCTCCTTCTCTCCACGTTATATCTTTTTTCTCTCTCGTGTAACGAAATCTGGAAACGTTACATTTTTTCCAATTCACATTCTCGTCAAGTATCAGAACGCCGCTAAAGAAGTATTCACTTCAAAAAGTAACTTAACTAAAAAGCAATAAATAAATGTTTTCTACAACAATTTAATACTTATTTGGTGTTCAGTTTAATGTAAGTAAGAAATAATTGTTTATTGTGTAATTATTGTTAATTGCTTTATATGATTTTGAAGTAGGTGCCAAGTAAAACATAAAAAAATATTTACATTTAAAATTGCCGAGGGCCGGCATTCGCATTACTAACATTGTGCGGCGCCGACCAAATGCCAGCGTGCAAATAAATATGTATATCATATTTTTCGACGTTCTACCTCTATGCATAATTTTAGAAAGGGACAGTTCAAAAGTTTTTCACCTTGGTTATAAGAATAATGAATAAGTCTCTCAGTGTAACCTACCCTAATGGAAAGTGTTTTTGTATTTATTTTTATTTTTAAGACTGAGAGTATTTAGAAAACCTAATTAGACCCATTTCACAGGGGCGTAGCGTAAATGGATGCTAGTGATGCGTCGCATCCCTTAAATAATTGGCAAATTAGTGTTATTTAAAAGTTCAATAGATTTATTCAATTATTACAATTTTTTATTATTTTAAACCGACTGCAAACATACATTATTTACTTTAAACGCTACCATCAACTTTTTTATTTCAGATCGGCCGTAAAGGCGCCCGAAATTGTTGGACTACCGCGTTTCTTGCTGCAGTGCTGAAATGCAATGGTCCACGTTACATCCAAGCTACGCGTTAGATGGACGAAAAGGTCAGTGATCTTATGTAGTCAACAGTGAAACCTCGTGTGGATGTTGTCGTTATTTCCTGACTCCGTTATGCGATTTGGAAGCGCTGTTTCAGGTAATTGTGGAAAATGAAATTGAGGAATGGGATCGAGAAACCGTTATTTGTGCTAGAGGCCTTTTAACTTTATTGCGCGACTTTGATTTTAATTTTTTCTTATCAGTGTCTTCTGCAATATTGCCACATTCCGAGTGTCTGTTCAAAATTCTACAGACAACGATCTCAGATATTAGTTACTGCAATAAAAAGATCGCCGATTTCAAATCACATATTCAAAAAATGAGAAACAAGTTTAGTGACATTTGGGACCGTATGGACATATTTGTGTTAGAAAATCAACCACCAAGTAAAAGAATGCGTTTGGATTTAATTCCTAAAGAAGATAAGAAAAGCACCTACGCACGATTGTTTTATAAAATTTTGGACGTTATTACTTTGAACATTAGTGAATGGTTTAGTGAAATTTCTAAACTGAAATTCTTAAATCTAGATTCCACGTAATTTACTTCATTCGTGAAATCTCTTCCTGACGAACTTTCTTCTTCTTTAGTAGATACATATGGAACATTCTTTGACGCAAGTCGTTTAAAAAGTGAACTTTCAGTGATTTATAGTGATCCCGATATGAAAAAGAGCACTGTCTTTCAGCTTCACCAATATATTATGCCCCTTCAATTATCTTCTGTTTTCCCGGAGTCATCAAAATTATGTCGTTTAATTTTGACTATTCCTGCCACAAGCAGTTCCGCGGAATGATCATTTTCATGTTTAAAGAGAATAAAGACTTATCTGCGAAATTCTCAAAAGCAAGAAAGACTGTGAGCTTTAGCATTAATAAATACTGAAAGTACATTGTTAGAAGATATGAGATCGCCTCCAACATTTGAAGAAACAGTGATAGACGTTTTCGCTGAACAAACAAAAACCGAAGAATTGATCTTCATTTTAAGAATTAGGATATATACCTCAGCATAATCGTTTTAGGTTAGTGTTTTCTTTTTATTTATATCATTTTTATATGGCCTACCATACACCTGAGTATTCCTTTCCCCTTATCAAATTTTTATCACATCCTTAGATTCTTTCTCACGCTATGCCCCTGTCATTTCATATCCGTTTGACACTTACATACTGTACATTAATATCATACCAAATCTCAGTTTCTAGTGAGCAATTTCAAATTTATACTTTTATTACGTGCACGGCACCCGCACAGTGACTGTAGGATTTGGTAAAGAACCACTTATGGTAATTCTTCCGCAATATAACCGCAGAAATCACTCACTCAAAAAATACTCCCCATTGCAAACAAACAATTAAATAAATAAAACATCCGGTGGCAGTCACGGACCTAGCAATAAATCACCGGGATGCACAAAGAGATCACATCTACGGCTACGTCGGGGTGGCTGGGGGAAATTTGTCGAGAGTCATTTGTTATCGGGCTGTGCGTGCCATCAGAACGAACTCCGGAAGTCCGTTGAACGTCCCAGTATCAAATGTACTTCTTCCTAGTTTGCAAATGGTTATTACGCTTACAATTAAGCTGGGATTGTCTCGAAATCTAAAACTGTTCGTATGGGGCTGTATGCCCAAAAATATACCCAAGCATTTATACAAATGGATGGACTGAACGTATTTAGACAAATGGAAGTAAATATACAGTGGATGAAATAATAACAGTATTTTATAGATTTTCAGTGGTCTTTTGTCTTTTGAACGAAATGTATTTTTTGTGTTGTGGTGATAGGTTGAGGAGCTCATTTTGTCAGCGTACCAGAGGCGTCCCCTTCGCAATATTTCAAATAAGATAAGTAATAAAATAATAAAAAAAAGTGTGTGCTCTAGACCACACGGTGGAAGTGAAAACTTAAATTAGGGTAAATTAACAATACGAAATACAATTTTGTTCTTTATTTTGTATAATCACAATGTAATTACGTTGAAAATGTATACAATTATGATTGTGTAGGAATTTGATTGTGCTCCGACTGATTGTCGTTGGTATCAGACTCTAGAAACATCTAACTTACCAAAATTATTTGAAAAATTACCAGTGATTTGCTTAAGACGTAAATCGATTTGCTCAAGAAGTTCTGCGCCAATCATGCTTACTTCGTCGATTATTATTGCTTTGATATTTAAATAATGATCTATATTGAAGTCCAGCAAGTACCATAAATGTTCTATGGAATTTATGTCCGGGGACGGGTGGAGTTTTGATTTGTCTACGAACATTATAAAGTAACCATTCCTTTGTTTTATAGTGTGCTTCGGATCATTATCCTGCTGGAAGATAAATGTTTCTCTTATGCCCATCTTTTTAGCACTGGTGTTCAAGTTATAGCGCATAATGTCAACATCTAGTTTATTTCATCGCTATTTGCCAAATAAAAAATCTCAAAACATAACCTTGGCTTATTTCTATGGCTAGGCTCAGGTAGACTCTTCCGTGTATCGGCAAGATAAGAGAGTTTTTTTATTTGGCAAACAGCGATGAAATGAATAGTACTCGTCTACATTCATAATATCTTCTGTGAAACTTAGGTTTCCAACACCATTCCACGACATGCATTCCCAGACTAAAACGCTCCCGCCACCGTGTTTCACTGTTGGCCTGACATGCCTCATTTCAAATGCAGCATTTGGTTTTCCCAAGTGTAGTTTTTGGTTTCTCATTTCGTAAGTTTAATATTTTCGGCTCTGTCGGTCGCAAATATGTACGTATGGAAGGTTGAAACTGTTGATAGATAAGAAGAAGTAATATTATTACTAATTAAAGTATTTCTACTCGAATTCATGCAAGCTTGAAGCTTGAATTCGTATTGATGTCGGCGTAAGGTAGGCTTTGCCATTCTTCTCCTGCAAGTCATCAGTTCCTGCCAGGGTAGTGGAGGCTATGACGATGAGCAATTGTTCTCTTAAGAAAGTTCGAGGCATACTTGATGGGACTTAAGGCGACATAAGGGCGATTCCCTTTTCTAAGAAGTTATAATTAAGGGCATTATCGTCCATAAAAAGAAAATTACCTCCAACCGTCCCTCTCAGAAGTCGAACAGGTGTCTGGAGAATGTGTTAGATACAGTTTTATTTATTTAGTGTACTTGAAATTGTAACCAGTGGCGTTCATTTAACCATCAATATAATCAATATCAATATTGAGTCGATTTTGATCTCAATACTATCCACATTCGGCTTTTGTGGTTATTTGAAGTTAGATAAACACATGTTTCAGCCGAAAACATTGTATCGCCAAAAATTAACGTACCTGGAACTTTGGTACCTACTTGTAAATCTCATACGACTCTGCTTTCGCGTTATAATAAGAGAACGCGACACCAGTATCCTTTCTAACTTATCTCAGAATGTTACGAATTTTTGAAAACCCGTCGGGCTTCCAGTGATATAACCTATCAGAATTTGCATTACCGACCGGGGTCTATCACTTTTTGGACTATCCTGTGTCGAATCCACTGTTATGAACCGATACCCAGTTCTGCATATAACATTTTGATTAATTCGTAAACGGGCGGCAACTCTCTTTGGATCTACCCAATTGGAAAATTACATTTTCTACAATTTTTGGACGTGTCTACCCGGTGCTGATAGCGACAAAGTCAACACCACTTAAAAAATTACCAGTGATTTGCTTAAGACGTAAATCGATTTGCTCAAGAAGTTCTGCGCCAATCATGCTTACTTCGTCGATTATTATTGCTTTGACATACTTAAATAATGATCTATATTGATGTGCGACTTGTACACTCAATGGCAACAATTTTGACAGTGATAAGCAGTGTGTACAGTTGTTCCATCTATTGCTACAGCTGCTTTTCCTGTTGATGCACAAGTGATATAGGCATTACAGTACCCATCATTATCAGAAAAACGATTATATATTTCCATAATAAGTTTCATAACGAAAGTTTTACCGCATCCAGCTGGTCCAGTGAAGAAAATCTCTAAAGGATCATTATCATTAGATAATAATTTGTTGATTACATGTGTTAACAACGCCCTTTGCTTTTCATTCTTCATAGCTGCACAAAAATCCGCACTAGACAAAATATATATTTTTTTTTTTTTAGCAATTGCACCAAGTTTATTCAAAGTGGCCAATTCAAGACCACTATTTATATCTGAATTCGGATTATTGTATAATTGGTGAAAGGGGTTTTCTTCGGAAAATCTGTTGGCAACGTCTTGTATTTCATCTTCATCCGTAGGGTTTTCTTCACGGCACAGTTCTCTACAAATTTGTATAGTTTTATCAATGTCAATGTCTGACTCGAATTCTTTTCTCCTCTGCAGTATAATATCCTCATTATCATCATAAATTCTAAAAAGTCCGCATCCGCTATTTTTTTTAAATATATCCTAATAACTATAAATCTCGATTCGCGATTCATTTCAATTTTACTGTTAAGAGTTCACCCGATTGAGCGTTACATTCCGAGCGTTGGCCGAGTTCACCCGATGGAGCGTTACATTCCGAGCATTGGCCGAGTTCACTCGATTGATCGTTACAGCCGAGGCCGTGACGGGTCTGTCTTATTCACTGCCCTCTGCCAAGCGCGCCTAAAGAAGTTTTCACTTCAACAAGCACCTGCTTATAGATTATAATTTATACAATACTATAAAACATTTACTTTATTAGTTTAGTTAAACATCTGCATTATTAGGTATGTCTACAGTTGTTTCAGCGAGAGGTATTCGTCGTGGTGAAAAAATGTTCTTTTATCAAGAGAACGACAGTTCGACATCTAGTGATGTAATATTGGTATAGCAATATTTACCATTGTGTAACGGATATGTAGACCTCAGAATTACTATGTATGTAACAAAATCTAAATATTTTTTAAAACAGCGTCACACTTTGCTATAGAACTACTATCTTTTGTGATTCTTAAACCATGTATCTATGTGTGTACAATACTAGAGCGTCACTATTTGTAGTGACTCCCATAACGACAAGGAAGAATTTGTAATTTTTCTATTGCCTGTACTAGTCCATTGTAATTGTTATGAATAGTTTGTGAATCTGCTTCAACCTGAGGATCTAGAAACATCGCTTGACTTTCAGTGATAGCAGCTGCCTATTTCCCTGTCTTTGAGTTATAGACCAGAATGCTGCTCTTGTAGATGATATTCAGAGGCGTAGCATGAGAAAATAATCTAGGGATGTGATAAAAATTTTATAAGGGGAAGAGGTATAGTCAGATGTATGGTAGGGCATATGAATATGGTAAAAATAAAAAAAAATACACCAACTTAAATGATTATGCCGAGGTATATATCCTAATTTTTAAAATTAAGATCAATTCTTCGGTTTTTGCTTTGTCCAGCGACGACGTCTATCATTGTTTCTTCAAATGTTCGAGACGATCTCATATCTTCAAGACACTTTCAATATTAATTAATGCTAAAGCTGACAGTCTTTCTTGCTTTTGAGAATTTCGCAGATAAGTCTTTATTCTTTTTAAACATGAAAATGATCTTTCCGTGGAACTGCTTGTGGCAGGAATAGTCAAAATTAAACGACACAATTTTGATGACTCCGGGCAAACAGAAGATAATTGAAGGGACATACTAGTAATATATTGGTGAAGCTCAAACACAGTGCTCTTTTTCATGTCGGGATCACTATAAATCATTGAAAGTTCACTTTTTAAACGACTTGCGGCAAAGAATGTTCCATATGTATCTACCAAAGAAGAAAAAAGTTCGTCAGGAAAACGCTTCACGAATGAAGTAAATTGTGTGGAATCTAGATTTAAGAATTTCAGTTTAGAAATGTCACTGAACGGTTCACTAATGTTCACAGTATTAACGTCCAACATTTCATAAAACAATCGTGCGTAGGTGCTTTTCTTATCTTCTTCAGGAATTAAATCCAAACGCATTCATTTACTTGGTGGTTGATTTTCTAACACAAATCTGTCCATACGGTCCCAAATGTCACTAAACAAATTTCTCATTTTTTGAATATGTGATTTGAAATCGGCGATCTTTTTATTGCAGTATTGCAATATTGCAGAAAATACTGCTAAGAAAAAATTAAAATCAAAGTCGCGCAATAAAGTTAAAAGGCCCGTAGCACAAATTACGGTTTCTCGATCCCATTCCTCATTTTCATTTTCCACAATTACCTGAAACAGCGCTTCCAAATCTTCCTTATGTTATGACAATAGTCGCCAAGATGCGTTCACATAATCGCATAACTGAGTCCGGAAATAATGACAACACCCACTCGAGGTTCCACTGTTGACTGCGTAAGATCACTGACTTTTCGCTCATCTAACGCGTAGCTTGGATGTAACGTGGACCATCGCATTTCAGCACTGCAGCAAGTAACGCGGGAGTCCAATAATTTCGGGCACCTTCATGACTGATTTTAAATAAAAAACGTTGATGGTAGCGTTTAAAGTAAATAATGCATATTTGCGGTCGGTTTAAAATAATTAAAATATTGTAATAATTGAATAAATCGATTGGATTTTTAATTAAATCTAATTTGCCAATTTTTTAAGGGATGTGACGCATCACTCGCATCCATGTATGTTACGCCCCTGATGACGTTAATCCATTTATACTTGAATAATATCTTTGAACTTCATCAGTCACAATTCCAACTGATGTGACAGACAAAAGATACTATAAATCGATAAACCGCAAACTTCTAAATATCCCTGGGTAAAATGCAGATTACTTTTTGAGAAACTTACATTTCTTACATGAACCTGTCAGACTTATTTCAAGATGTCGTATTTTCTGTGTAACGCCACCTTCAATCAATCCAGATCCCTCTGTATTTGTTTAAACCAACCGCAGAAAGTTTCTGAACTTACAGCTTATTTAAATTTTCATAAGGGGATCATCTTTTCATATCATTATTTGTTGTAATAATT
The DNA here is from genome assembly GCA_037954035.1 of Rosalia funebris. Lineage (NCBI taxonomy): Eukaryota > Metazoa > Arthropoda > Insecta > Coleoptera > Cerambycidae > Rosalia > Rosalia funebris. The sequence continues at coordinate 12,036,804 of JAZFAV010000034.1, read as the reverse complement.
TATTACGACGATTTTGTGATCTTCTGATGAAGCAATATGACTATGAAAGCCAAAAAGGTGTACAGTAGTTCAGTACATTTGAGCGGATTACTCTCGAAATATACAGCGAAAATAGTGAAAACTAAGGGTATCAATTTTGTAGATACCCTAAAAATCAATCAAAAAATTCATGAAGTTTACAGTTAATCTAATAATGTCAATGTGTCACTTGGTTTTTAGACTAAATATTTATGTACTAATATTAAACCTGCAAACCCCAGTTTTATATTTAATATACCATAATTGATCGCCAATGGGGTGTGCCAAAAAAAATGTATGATAAAAAGGAATACAAATAGTACTACCTAAAGGTTTTGCATCACCCAGTTTTAGTTACAGATTACAGTGGGCCAAAAAAAGTATTGGCACACCCCACCTTCTTCTTAAATCTCAACAATATAAAGGCGAATTGTTTGTTATTAAGTTTATTTAAAAACTAGTATGCAACTATTAATTTTTGGTGGAGTTAGATCTAGCAAATTAAAAATAAGATACGAAAAATAAGAATATGAATTTCAAGGGTCAAAAAAGTATTAGTACAGTCAAATTTTTTATATCAACATTTTCTTAAAAAATTATTTGCACTGCAATATTTTTTTACCATACCATTTGCATCAATTACGGCCTGAAGTCTTCGTGGAATCGAGGATTCAAGGTTCTGGGTTATTTCAGATCCAATTTGACCCCATTATTGTAATACAACCATTTGTAGCTTCTGTTTCGAAGAAATTTTATTTTTTCTGATCTTCAAGTCCAGCAAGTACCATAAATGCTCTATGGAATTTATATCCGGCGACTGGGGTGGAGGTTTGATTTGTCTACGAACACTATAAAGTAACTATTCCTTTGTTTTATAGTGTGCTTCGGATTATTATCCTGCTGGAAGATAAACGTGTCTCTTATGCCCATCTTTTAGCATTGCTGTTCAAGTTATGGCGCACAATGTCAACATACTTGTCTGCATTCATAATACCTTCGATGACACTTATGAGATACACTGCTGTCACGTCACGCGAACTCAAGTCACAAAAGTGTAGTTCAAGTTTTTCCATGTATTTTAGTGCATCAGAGCTACACTGACCTAGTCACCTCACGCTCTCAACCTCATGCCATAGGCAGCACACGTGATATCACGTAAACAGAAGTCTGGACGAAAACAATCTCGGCACGGGGCCGGCGTGAGTTTACGTTTCAATACATCAACTAGTCCAAGTCATTTAAAAAAATGGTTCATGAACTCCTTATAGAAAAAGTGAATATTTATACAACAATAAACATCTTCGGGTCTTTTAATAGCTGAGGGTACAATGTATGAAATTCCCTAATTGCTCCCTCTGTTCATTTATATCATGTGCCTACACCCGTTTCGAACTCCCTCCTTCAATTACGAGGAAACTAGCCACTATCTCTTCCTCCCACCCCGAATCACTACTCGAGGATGCTATCTTCTCAAAAAAAAACACTTTTGGTTTCAGTACCTATCTACATGTCTTTCTGGCAAGCCGTGATACCAGTGTGCATCTAAGCATGATATCACGTGATGTGAGACAGCAGATGACAGCATGTGAGCTCATATGACGTGACAGCAGTGTGTTTCTACCTTTAGGTTTCCAACAGCATTCCACGACATGCATTCCCATACTAAAACGCTCCCGCCACCGTATTTCACTGTTGGCCTGACATGCCTCATTTCAAATGCAGCATTTGGTTTTCCCAAGTGTAGTTTTTGGTTTCTCATTTTGTAAGTTTAATATTTTCGGCTCTGCCAGTCACAAATATGTACGTATGGAAGGTTGAAACTGTTGATAGATAAGAAGTAAGATTATTACTAATTAAAGTATTTCCACTCGAATTCATGCAAGCTTGATTCGTCTTGATATCGGCGTAGGGTAGGCTTTGCCATTCTTCTCCTGCAAGTCATCAGTTCCAGCCAAGTCAGTGGAGGCTATACACTATGAGCAATTGTTCTCTTAAGAACGTTCGAGGCATGTTCGACGGGATTTAAGGAGACATAAAGGCGATTCCCTTTTCTAAGAAGTTATGATTAAGGGCATTACCATCCATAAAAAGAAAATTACCTCCAACCGCCCCTCTCCGCAGTCGAACAGGTGTCTGGAGAATGTGTTAGATACAGTTTTATTTATTTAGTGTACTTGAAATTGTAACCAGTGGCGTTCATTTAACCATCAATATAATCAATATCAATATTGAGTCGATTTTGATCTCAATACTATCCACATTCGGCTTTTGTGGTTATTTGAAGTTAGATAAACACATGTTTCAGCCGAAAACATTGTATCGCCAAAAATTAACGTACCTGGAACTTTGGTACCTACTTGTAAATCTCATACGACTCTGCTTTCGCGTTATAATAAGAGAACGCGACACCAGTATCCTTTCTAACTTATCTCAGAATGTTACGAATTTTTGAAAACCCGTCGGGCTTCCAGTGATATAACCTATCAGAATTTGCATTACCGACCGGGGTCTATCACTTTTTGGACTATCCTGTGTCGAATCCACTGTTATGAACCGATACCCAGTTCTGCATATAACATTTTGATTAATTCGTAAACGGGCGGCAACTCTCTTTGGATCTACCTAATTGGAAAATTACATTTTCTACAATTTTTGGACGTGTCTACCCGGTGCTGATAGCGACAAAGTCAACACCACTTAAAAACTGTCAAACATAAAATGATTGAAACTTGTTTACATAGACAGTTGCTACGTTATTTGACATTTCTAACTCGTGAAATGGTAAACACTAAAAAAAAATCATAGCTTTCGTTTTCTTGAAAAAATAAATCGGAGAGTTGAAACCGGGCGAAGCAAAACTTTTGGTACTCTGTGTATACATTGTAACTTCTACTAATTCCGTTTTATTTTTTTTTTTATTTCAAACATCTAGCAAAAAATGCGAACACGTCCCGGCTATGTAACAACATTTTTTATTTTCGTCTGGTTCGGCCCGTTATCAGCTAAGAGGACGGGTGGTCGACTGGTCGTTTCGGATAAGAAGTTCTCTGGTGGACATTCATGGAATTCCATCGAGGACGTCATCTCCTAAAACCGTACACGTTATGTTGGTATAAACGCGTAATCGTGCCTCCGTACTTATCGCTTAATCCTAAAAGTGTATCATTATGTTGAGTGTACCGTAGTATTCGTGTCTTTTTAAGATACGGAGAAGTTAATGGGAATAAATATATAATGCTGTAAAATTGATTGTTGCCATGAAACCTACGCCCGATATGGCGATGGAATCATTCGAAAAATGTTGTTTTTCTGTTATGTTCCCCGTTGAGGATCTTGGTCTTGAGAGCAATTAGGTGAACGGTTAAACTTGGCCGTATACAGAACGCACTAAAGTTAATACAAGTATGCTGAAAGAAAAATGGATCTTATATTTAATACATTTTATTCACAGCAATATATAGCAGTGACTCGGCTATTCAGGTGAAGTAGGTGAAGTGCCTCTTCACCAAAGACATTGAGACTGGGATTTATTTCTTTTATATTTTTGGGATATATAATCATACCTTTAATATGTACATTCAAATAAATTTTGTTATGAAAAACCTATTGTATTTTTATGTCAAGCATAATATGCCGCTATACTACTAAAAACACTATGTTTACATTGGAACGTCCTTTAAATCTTCAATAGTCCATGCGCGCGTTATCTATAATAAAGGGTGGTCCAACCATAATGCACGATGTTAATTGTGAGTCACACCTTAACGTCAAGTTTTTTGCCCAACTTAATTTGACATTTCCTTGTTTCAGTGTTTGACAAATGCAACCATGAAGAGGTACACAATTGAGCAGCGATTTAAGATTGTTGAAGCCTTTTACGAAAATGGGCGTTCAAATCAAAATGCATTTCGTGCACTTCGTGACTTTTTTGGTCAGCATAATCGACCAAATGTGTCCACAATCGGGAGAATTGTGCGCAAATTTCAGCAAACCGGGTCTGTAGGAAATGTGAAAACACCTGTGCATGCTCGCCCAGTTCGTCCTGCGGAAAACATTGCTGTTGCTCGCGATAGTGTAGCAGAAGAGCCGTCAACCTCGACTCGTCGTCGTGCCCAACAATTGAACATCTCACGAACATCACTGATGCGAATTTTGAATAAAGATTTGAATTTACACGCTTACAAGGTTCAATTGACTCAAGAGCTGAAGCCTACTGACCATTTCAAGCGTCGTCAATACGCCGAATGGTTGGTTGAACAGACAGAAGTGAATGGTGATTTTACAAAGAAAATCATCTTCAGCGACGAGGCACACTTTCACCTCAATGGATTCGTTAACAAGCAGAATTTCCGCATTTGGGCAAATGAGAATCCACGAGTGATTGTTGAAAAGCCGATGTTTCCACAAAGAGTGACTGTTTGGTGCGGTTTATGGGCTGGCGGCGTCATCGGGTCGTACTTCTTCGAAAATGAGGTCGGCCAAGCAGTTACCGTGAATGGTGTCCGCTATCGCGAGATGATAACGGACTTCTTGTGGCCAAAAATTGAGGATATGGACCTGGACGATATGTGGTTCCAACAGGATGGTGCCACTTGCCACACAGCCAACGAAACAATGGAACTTTTGTGCGAGAAATTCAATGGCCGTGTTATCTCACGTCGTAGCGATGTTAATTGGCCGCCACAATCATGTGATTTGACACCGTTGGACTTCTTTCTTTGGGGATATTTAAAAGAAAAAGTGTACATCAATAAGCCAAGAACAATTCAAGAGCTAAAGGATGAGATAATTCGGCACATTAACGACATTGAACCTCAATTATGTCTCAGAGTCATTGAAAATATGGACCATCGGATAGAGGTATGCCACCGAAGCCGTGGCGAGCATTTGGTCGATATTTTGTTTCACACATAGTTGTCATAGATCCTTCTATCATAATAAAAAATATTAAGATAATTCTCTGAAAACTTTTTGTTTTATTTACAATTAACATCGTGGTCGTTTTGGTTGGACCACCTTTTATTAATAACTCGCAGGTGCAGAGATGAAAATCAAGTGCCCTCAAATATGCACTATTATAGCGGGTTGCCATGGTAACGTGACGTTACGCAATAGAATACGTCTGTTTAGTCCGTCTTATCCCTGCACCTAGGTGAAGAGTTTCCAGAGATTTTATAGGGTATCTGCACAGTGGACTTACATCTATTTAATGTAGTGAATCATTTCTAGACTTGCTGTTTTGATTTTAATGGGTTGATTGACCAACTGAGTGATATAATTAGTGATTATATAGTGACGTATAATTAGTGATTTTTCAACTTTGTTAGTGACGATATTAAATGAAACAATAATTTACATTATTTGTAATGAATCCAGTTAACGATATTATTTCTAATTTGCTGGAAACACCGTTCTGTCGCTAGAAAGATGAAGATAACAAAAGACGTTTTACTGGAAGGAAAATCTACGACTGTTTTATCAATATTCGTCAAAAAAGAGATTAAGAAATCTGGTAAATCTTATAATGTAAATTTCAAATTTGCTTGGTTCACAAATTATAAATGGTTATATAGCAGCCCAATGTTAAAAAACTATATTGCTGGCCTTGTTTACTATTTTCTAACAGTTGGTTTGAAACATGAATTTGTAGATATTATAAATATTACGAGGGCATTATATAAACGTACCGATTCTGCCCAGATATTCTATTGATATTCTACAAGAAGAATCATTAGATATTAATTTTTGCGTGCATCAAATAAAACAGACACGTGAAATATGGAAAACAAAAAGAGAAATAACGACTTTTTTAAGACAATTTTTAATAAAGCAAGTAGAATGATGGAATTAGAAATTACAAAACGACAATACGCTGGTTTTTCTAATGAAGTCATTAGTACGAGATATAGATAAAGACACCTTTTTATGAAATATTGGACCATATTTTAATGGAAATAGACGTCAGGTTTCAGGACTGCAAAAAGTTGAAATTTTCTTGTCTCGCTGATACTGCAAAATTTGAACAATATAGCTCTTCTAATTTCCCTTCTAATGCTTTTGAAAATTTGAAACAATTTTATGGAAATGTATTTACCAAGTATCAACGACTTAAAAAAAAACGAACTTTGCCTGTTATATAGTGATGATAGTTACAGAACTATACCGCCGCACGAACTGCTCAAAAAACGGAATGAATACAAATACATTTTTACAGAAACTTACAAACTGTTTTGTATAATTTTATCTATTCCATCAACAAGTGCGTCAGTGGAAGGAGGTTTTTCGTGTCTTAAACGTATAAAGACGTATTCAAGAAACACCATTTCCCAGGAAGATATCTTTAGCAACTTTTTCTATCGAGAGAGAATTATTGCTAGAACTAAAGAAGGATCAGGCCATTTTATGAAGATATAATAGATAACTACGCCTCTCTAAAAGATCCAAGAATTGATTTGGTGTACAAAAATTAGTTAGCTATAAACTTGGCTATAAGTAAGTCTTAAGAAAAATTAATCTACTTTTTTCTAACCGTTTACACATCCTAACTCTTCACCTATTTTCTAACCCGCGAGCCGCCACTGATATATAGTAGTTTCAATTGTTCTTAGTAAAACTCTTTTATATCAAATATATTGTCTAGGGATAACATCTTTATCGCTAATCATTTAGAAATCACCAATATTTTGTTAAAATGCGACACGCGCGCGTACTTATTGCGCCCTTGCATCACTACGCCTTGCACCCTTTGGCCCAAAACTTTATTATTTTGCTAGATTTTGTCATTTACTTTTTGTGATTCGTTGTATCGTACAAAATATTAGTGAAAAAGTGAGTTAGTCAAATATGTGGAGGCTCTCATTTCAATTTTAAAATGTAAACTTACAAGAATATCGTAGAATAAATGTAAAGTATCGAAGGATGTTCGGTTAGTTTTTTATCTGTTTTACGTTTTCAGAAGTTTTAAGGATTAATGTCTATCTATTTGCATCTGTAGATAGAAATTCTAAATGTCTAGCAGCAGCAACATTTTCTTCAAAGAAATAAGGACCTAAACATTTAAACTACGTTTACCAGTATGGATGATATATTCAAAGAAGAGACAAAGTCGCTACGTCAGAAAGAACAACGAACTTTAAAAAGTTGTTTTTTGTTACAAAATAACATATGTTCACAAAACTATGTGCGATGATCTAAATCACACTCAGTCAACCCTTTTACTTAATCCATTTTATAATGGTGGATTTTTTTAGACGTTAGAAAAATTATCTTTTTTTTTTTGGAGGCGCTAGAAAAACTTCAAGTGTCAACAAGTCAATTATTGATGTCTGTGACCGATGGTGCTGCGACAATGCGTTTAGTAGGTTGTTCTCTTTCACAACACGTTTGTAGATTGCTACATCTTACGTGTAAAGTGCATGCTTTACAGCTTGTGGCAGAAACTATTCGACATCCGTTTTCCCAAGGTAGATGCATTAATAACCAGTATGAAAAAGTGTTCCTAAAATCACATAAACATCTTCGCGAGTTTCATAGAAAGTATCCCGAAATTCCCGAATCACTAGAGCCGTTCCTTACACGTTGGAGAACATGGTCGAAGGCAGCTTTTTATCATGCTGAAAACTTCCAGCAAATAAAACCTGTAATACTACAGTTCAGTCCTGCCGACGCTGCAGCTATTAAGGAAAACCAGACACAATTTCTAGATATTGCCATTGAAATTAATTTAAGAATTATTCATATCAACGATAAAGGTGCAATAGAGAAATTACAAAATAGTGCATTGGCGTTAGCGGAGTCCTTACAAATACAGAACCAAGTATATCCACTGCTACACGCTATAAGTGATGCAAAAAATGAGCGCGTCAAATCTTTGTGAGGGTAAATAATAAAAAAATGGCTTATAATTATGACGGCTTTTATTTAAAGGTGAAAAAGTTACAAAAAGTCTCAAAGACCAAAAAAGAACCTCCCAAAAAAACCTTATTAAAATTACCTTAATACTAAAAATTAACAATTGGTAAATTATGGTGAATAAAAACCAAATTTTCAGAGTTTGCAAGCAACATGCGATTTCGCTTGTTTTCGTATACCAAGCCAGCTTCGGAAAATAGCTTCTCGCTATAAGCAAGGATGCAACGAGCTGAAAAGTAAACTTCGGCAAACTTTATCAATTGTGGATAGTGTTTCGAATTAACCGGCCACCAAGTGTAAGGGTTGCGGTGGCGATCAGTTCGACCTATCCTCAAATAGTAGTCGATCTCGTTTGCAATTGGGTCTTTTCCCTGATAGCGACATTGACTATTGTTTTCATCTGCTACCTCATCGAAACAATCCCAAAAGGTGTCGTGAGATTCGCAAGTAACGTTAGAATCAGTTTCATTTTCTCTATTTCCTTTAGCAGGTATTGGAGACGCCGATTAACTACCACTGCTAGAAAACTCATCGCAAGTCATTTTTAGGTATTGTAATAAGATCTTATGTAACGCTCTTTCAGCTTCAAGTGTTCCCATATAGTCTGTCTTAAATCTGGGGTATAAGAAAGTTGCAATAAGGTAAGTCGGATATTCAATCAAGGAGCTAAAACGAGATCATAATTCAGCTGTTAAGGAGGCTTTCATTGAGGCAAGTCAGTTGTGCAGTCTCATTCTTGTCTAAGTAATTTTTTAATGCAGCTACATGCGGTATAACTTCGGATATGCAGGAAAGACCAGAACCTGCGATTTTAGTTATTTCCTCGAATGGCTTAAAAACTTTTACACACTGTTAAATCAAGCAATACTGATGAGTTGTTAAATTAATGAGTTGTGCTTAGCCACATAAAAAGAGATTGCCCGTTTTTGTTCTAACAAGCGTTCTACCATATAGAAGGCAGAATTCCACCTCGTGTTGATATCCTGCACTAATTGATGCTCTGGTAAACTTAACTCCTTTTGAATTACCAGCAGTTTTTTTTGTGCTAAACCCGAATAATTGAAGTGAGTTACGAGACGTCTACCTTTGGCAGTTATGTCCATTGCTTCAGACTATATCTTCAATGACTGATTCACAATCCCCGGAAGCGAATGAATGAAACATCTGGCAGAATCATACTCCGCCATTCGAACGCCCTTTACCATGTTAACACCACTATCATGAACAATCTACAGATCCGTTAAGTGAGTGCAAACAGTATTTTACGTATGCCTGTATTACATCAGTAGGTGTCGAATGGTCGTTCTTCAAATATAAGAACTTATTTTCACATATGAAATATGAAAACATACCTGATGCCTTGCAAAGTATTTACGGATCGTGATGATGATGATGATGATGATGATGATAGTTCAATACGCTCTAGTTAAGAGAGTAAGTACATACAATGTTATATTTGCTTGTAACAGTTTACTGTGTTTGTTACTAATTACTTGTGTTATTATTCTATTACCCTTGTAACGATGGGTACGTCTATGGCGTGCAGCACATTTCCCGCAGCCTTAATCATCATCATCAGTTATGAAGCCTAGTTAGCACCGCATTTTTCAATGCAGTCGTAAAAAATTTGCATAAGATCAGTCGTCGAAAAAAATAGAATCCCTACGTCGCACCTACTTGGCATTCAGAAAGCAACCCCAGTTTACGGTAAGCGCTTTGGGATAATTCATTTTTCGGATGTTTAATGGATTTTTAAAACGAAACCTGACGATCCATTCGAGTAGTCACCGTCTACTCCTTTGTCTGGAAGAAAGAAATCAAGTGTAAACAAGTTCGACTAAACAAAACGTCGCAGCGAACGCCAATAATCAGCGACGTGTAGTTAACCTTTGTTTGAGCAGTTTTAATCTTGATCAGGGTGGGCCTCGCTACACCCCGACGATGAGCGCTGATTACAGAGGACACAACGACAAGTGTAATCAGCCTATTCTATTGAAACGCACGACACAATGATTCCCGGGACGATGACGGGACGCCTGGACAACAACGCGGCGGCCTCGGTACGTGGGGACTTTACAGAAATTACACTTTCCTGGCGCAAAACACGCCATGCGAAGGGAAATCGCCCTGATTGAAAACGCACTGAATGAAATCCACCGCGCTGTGGAAACAATGCAGCCTGCAAGCGATCGATTGATACAGGTTATTATTTCTAAAAGGCTTTTTCTAATTAATAAACTGCTGTATCACGGCCGCCGCGGGGGAGGTGTATTAATCATTATTTTGCCGGAGTCGGCGATTAAAATCAAATTTACCGCGTTCGCTCTTATTTACGTCATATTGAGATATATTTGACTCACGCCAAGAAACATCTCATACAGTGAACAAACTCTATTGGAATTATAGTTCATACAAAACAAAAAGCAATGCACGTCATAATATATAGTTTACTTCACCGTTATTTGCCAAATAAAAAATCTCAAAACTGAGATCAACCGTGGCTTATTTTTATGGCTAGGCTCAGGTAGACTGTTCTGTTCATCGGCAAGAGAAGAGAGTTTTTTATTTGGCAAATAGCGATGAAATGAATAGTACCTGATGCGTCAGAGACGACCATTGTTGCCACATTGTCAAAAATACTATAGACCTCAAGGAAATGCCATAAGACTAAAGTTATGTTATAATTAATATTTGTAAAGTAAAATATGGAGTCAATTTTGCATAAACTTCACTTCAAAGAGATGTGTTTATGCACTATGGCCTCAAGTGTTTGCAAGAGAAAAAACTATTTTGTTATTGGTTTTTTTTTTTTTTTTTGATAAAAGTTTATTCTTTATCCGATCGAGGCGATGGGGATACTGACAGGGATACCACCTCTTGATGTCATCCTGAAAGCGGAAGCCGTAAAGGCAATGCACAGGGTGGGAAACATGAATAGGAAGGTAAGGGACCTGAATAGACTCTCAAGAGAGCTAGCTGAGGAGGGACTCCTATGGATGTCTTCTGACAGTACGGGTGTCCACTTCCTGTTTGACAAAAAATATAAGATCACCCTCACCAGTAAGACCGACTGGATGGAGGGTCGAGCTGAATTGCTGCTCAAAGGAGACATCTGGTACAGAGTGGGAACAGAGCGGGTGCGGGGGTGTATAGGCGACGCGATGGGATAGGTAAAACCTTCCCCTTGGGCAAATACATTACCGCACTCCAGGCCGAGCTAGTTGGAATTACATACGATGTTCTGGGGGTCGACCAAAATCGGACCCAGGAGAAGGTATATATCTGCTCGTTTAGCAGGGCGGCGTTGGCAGCCCTGAATTCAGCAACGACAAAGTCGAAGCTGGTCTATAATTGCTATGAAGCATTGAACCACTTGACAGGGAAGGGACCGGTGGAACTCTTATGGATACCTGGGCATAATGGCATTAAGGGAAATCTAATTGCAGATCACCTTGCCAGACTAGGGACCAGGAAAAACCTCTATGGACCAGAACCTGCAGTGGGAATAACTCGGAATCTGATCAGAGACCGCATCAATAGCTGGGAAAGAGACCAGCACAATAAAAGATGGAGAGGAATAACGGGTTGTCGAATAACGAATCTCTTCATCCAATACTCAGAGATTGATAAATGGGCCCAAGAATTCATTAAATTGAACAGGCACAAAGCCAGAACCCTGGTGGGAATCATAACGTGCCACCATAGTAGCCTGAATGCATTTAAGCACAAGCTGAGGCTGACTGACATCCCGGCCTGCAGATACTGTAAGGAAGACGAGGAAACCTCGATTCATCTTCTTTACACCTGCCCCGCACTGGAGGAGAAGAGGTATCTTATATTAGGGACCCCTGTTATCATAGAGGAAGCGAGGCTTAAGGCGGGGGACGTGCCTAAATTGCTCCTTTTATGGGATAGCATTTTTGGATAATGACCCGGATAAGAGGGGATCGCCAAGGGACTACCCATGCGATCAGTGGCTGATGAGGCCCAAACCTATATAATATAATAATAATAATAATTATTATTCTTTAGGTATAACAAATTTTACTTAGGCATAAGGAGACAAACCCCATTTCTAGGACATACATACAAGTAAAGAAAAATCTATTTGGATTAAAAAATAATTATTATCATTTTTTCTACTTATAATACGCCAAAAAGTAAAAAGATGTATAATTTTTACTATATATCTATAAATATAAAAAAATAAAGCAACCGCAACAAGCATATTTCTCTTGAATATTAATCCGAATCTGATTCTAGACTACTAGAATCGTTATGTTCATGACCAGTACAAACGATGATAGGAACAATATCTTGTCTTGTTGTATTTTTGGAAAATCCAGGTCTCATCGAGAAATACAAATGCATACAAACTTTCCTCTTTTTCTTTCATGTACCTGTATATCCTCAAAAATTCTGTGTTTTGCAGAAATATCGCCAAGTTCCATAAGTCCCCGTCTAGGATCATCTTTTTTATACTTGAAACCTATTTGTTTCAATAAGGTGCTCAGTGACATACGACAACCATAGAATAACTGTTTTGCTCTTAATTTTTTCCATAATGACGATAACTTTACATGTTCTCTTGTAAATATGAAAGTTACTCAAAACACTGTACATTACGAAGTACATAAACACTTACTTCTTTGGTACATCTCATAAATCGTATTACGGATGCCACTTGTATCTAACATAGCTGCATTAGTAACTCTTTTATTATAGCTACGTTTTTTTGGAGGCGATTTTAACAATTCATTGTTTTTACGTGCTCGTGAAATTCTTCTAGTAGTCAAAACATCTAAATTCAACTCTACGCACTAGAAAAGTTGTAGCTACATTTTCGAACTTTTTGTTGTTTATATTTCTAAATGTTGTTATGGTTTTTATGTTACTTAACATGACATTTTTTGAGAACTCCCAAATCAAGCTGGGAAGTGGAACCTTCCTTTCTTTAAATGGCTCAGTGAATAGGCAGAATTTCAGGTATCTCAAAAACCCTCATAATTTAAAGAAAAAATCAGCGTTTGGGCAGGAATTGTTGGAACAACAATTATAAGACTACCTCTTAATGGCGATGAATTAACTGCTGAAACATTTGGAGTTGCTACAAGAGGACATAGATCTCCTTGTCCTCACTTGTGCACTACACACAAATAATGGATGTTCCCAAACACCAGAACAATCAATATAATACCAACATGATGGCGTGCTACCATATTATTCACGAATTGTGCATCCGAATATCGCCTTCCTCAATAGGTAGAAGGGGCCTATTGAGTGGCCAGCTGGATATCCGGATCTAACTCCGCTCAACTATTTTTGTGGGGTTATCTTAAATCTATTGATTTACGTATTTTATCTATCTATTTATTTATGTTAAAGAGGCGAATGGCAGATAATTTAAACACTTCATTTTATTGTTTTTGTTTTGTTGTATTAATTATTATTTTTATTGGTATTACTCAGATTAATTTACTAAAATATCTGTTATTTGTCAAAACACTTTTAATGTCATTCATATATTACAAAGTTTGATTAAAACGTAAAAAATGCTTTTTCTTAAGGAGCATCATCAAACAAGGGTGTTGCTGTTTAAAAATGTGCCGATGACGTTACAATTCCAACAGTGATGAGTGATAAGTGATGACATGAAGAAATATACATAAAAAAACGTGTGCGTCATGGGACAACCGACAGAAGTGATAACTTAAACTAATCTAAGTTGAACTATTTGATATTGAAATTGTTTAACTTGAGAAAAGCTTAGGTTATTACTTAAATTTTATGTATATTAATATGATAATGTAAGGAAAGGTTATTTATTAATTAAATCTTTTATTGATTATAAAATATATTTTATTCTTAGTTACAATTCTTGAATATGTATATTAGAATTTTGTGTATGTACATTATTAGTATCATTATTTAATCCTATAAAAGTAACAATTGGCTTATGGTAGCTATAATAAGCAACGAAATTTTTACATTGTATGTCATCTAAAAATCTTGCAAAGACTGCATCAAGTACAGTTCCATGACTTGTTGTAGCTTCTTCTGGCTTATTAATCATTTTTAATTGTAATTTTGATTGTAGGAACTATACTAAATTTTTAGCTCGATCAGCAGCAAAATTAATATTAAAATCTCCGGTTAAAATTAACGGAAATTTATAATAATTTTTTTTAATTATGTTTATCAGAACGTATATAATTATTTTTTTACTATGATATGCTGTAAAATTACTAAATTTACTAATTACTAAATCAGAGGCGGCCCCGCAGCAGCAGCGACGCACACATGCACATGCACGTAGATGTAGACAACAGCGAAAGCACGCAGAGAGGAGGAGATAAAGCTCGAGATCGTGCGAGAGAGGGGGAAGCGTCTGTCCGAAATACGGCTAGCGCTGTGGGTTAGAGTGAGAGAGGAGGAGCCTGCCTGCCGCTGCCGTATGCGTGAGAGAAAGGGAAGCCAGACAGACTGGCGATGTAACGCGTTACGTAACGAAGCGGTTTACCCTCCCATAAGAAGTTATCACTTCAACATATTCATCTTCATCATCATTAGGTCATCAGTCCTAAGACTGGTTGGACGCTAACCTCCAGCTTCTCCTATCTTGTGCTAATCTACGCATTTCGCTAATTGTGCTACAACCTACATCCCTTACTATTTGCGAGCAATAGTCTAATCTAGGCCTACCTCTGCCTTTCTTCACTCCTATTTCTGCCTCTAAAATATCGCGGACTATTCCCCCATGTCTGATCAAGTGGCCTACCATTCTATCTCTTCTCATCCTTATGTTTTTCCACATACTTCTTTTCTCGCCGACTTTCTCCAATACTTCCTCGTTTCTAATCCTATCAGTCCATGGTATTTTCATCATTCTTCGGTAACGCCACATCTCAAAAGCTTCTAATTTCTTCCTACTTGCTTCCCCTACCGTCCAGGTTTCGCAACCGTATAGTGCCGTGCTCCATACATATGTTTTCAAAAATCTCTTCCTTGTTTCTAAGTTTATTACCCCCGAGCATAAAAGTGTTTTCTTTTTGTTAAAAGCTACTCGACCCTGCGCTATTCTTTGTTTTATGTCTTTATCGCTTCTTCCATCCCAATTTATTTTACTTCCTAAATAAGTGAAGTAAAGTAAATTGGGTAAAATAAATAAACTTCCTCCAATCTTTCATTATTAATTTGTACTTTCGTTTTTGCTCTGCTCTCGCGCCCTCTGCACACTAACACTTTAGTTTTGTTTTTATTCACCCTCATTCCGTATTCCTCTGTCAACACTGCCTCCATTTCGTTCAATGCCGATTCTAATTCCTCCTTACTAGATGCTAATACTGCTATATCATCCGCGAATCTCAGCATTTTTAGTTTCTGTCCCTGTACTTTAATCTCGAAATCCACTCTATCTTTTACCACATTAATCGCGTCTTCGATGTACAGATTAAAAATTAGTGATGATAGTACATCCTTGTCTTACTCCTTTCCTAATATCTACTTCCCTTTTTTCCACTTCTACTTCTATAACAGCAGTTTGCTCTTTGTATAGATTGTGTACTACTCTCCTATCTCTATACTTCATTCCCGCGCTCTTTAGTATCTCGAACATTTTTTCCCATCTTACGTTATCAAAAGCTTTTTCTAAATCTACAAATCCTATATAAGCGTTCTTTCCTTTTTATATTGTTTTCTCTAACATTACTCTTAGCGCCAGAATAGCTTCGCGAGTTCCCCTATTTCGCCTAAACCCGAATTGGTCTTCTCCTAGTATTTCCTCCGCTCTATTTTCCATCCTCTTCTGCACTATTCTGGTTAAGATTTTTGACGCGTGGGAAGTTAGGCTAATCGTTCTAAAGTTCTCGCATTTGACGGCTCCTCTCTTTTTCGGTATAGTAACGATAATGTTCCTCTTATAATCCTCCGGCATCTCGCCCGTTTCGTATATGTATTTTATTCATCTTAAAACCAAAAAAAAGCTGTCCGAGGATCTGTTTTCTTATTTGCTCGGTAACAGTTTTATCGAATTTGTTCCAGTCTTTAACATGATCACTGCTCACTGTATATATAAAATAACATGTTTTATGTCCGTAGTAAATATATCGATGTAAATTAGGCCGTAATAATCAAAATTGACTAAACTGTATTTTTCAAGTTATAATTTATAATTTGGCCGATGTACCTATTCGACGTAATTATCAGAGGAAGCCAATATTTCGACGGCACAGTTCTCTTGAAAATCCGAAACCTTCTTTTACGTGAAAGTATTTACAATATATTTTTATTTCTGCAATTTATCATATCTTCATGTATCGTCTGCCCAACTACGGGCCCTATTAGTTCCGGGTAATTAAGAAGGAGACACTCGAAACTCCAGCAGTGGCGGCTCGCCGTGATTTACCAAGGTAGATAAGTACTTTTCCGCTTCCAATTTTAATCTAATTTTAATCTTTTAGCGTACACTGAACTCTAGTTCGTCTATTTAACTGTTCAAGTCTAAAACGCTAATATTTACCAAAGGTATCGATGTTGAAATGTTTTTGTAAGATTCATTAAAATGTTTAAGATCAGACCAGAATAACCAAAACCAATTTAATGACGGTTACAACATATGCAGACGATACTGCGATACTATCCTTACATCCGAGTCCTGAAATTGTCTCGACAAATTTACAAAGCCATTTAAACAAAATACATCTATGGTTTAAACAGTGGCGAATAAAAGTGAAAGAAACCAAATCGACACATAATAATTTTATTATAAGAGAGGGCAGCTGTCCCGCCGATTCCTCCAACGCCCCCGATGACCTGACGCTCTCGTTGTTAGATTTCAAATAACCCCGTAAGAAGAAATCCATCGGCATTAAATTGGGGTTTATGTGTGGCAATTTTTAAGTTCAAGTGCCAAAAAATTCTTTAGAATATTTCTAGATGGAAGAAAAGTAACGGTGAGTGCAACATCGTTTATATTTTCATAATAGTAAGGCCAATTATACCAGATGCAATCACTGATGACCGTATCGTTAATTTGAGGGAATATAAGGGATTGAGTTTCTCTCGAGTGTTTTCTATAGACTAGTAAAGGCAATTTTATTTATTTACATATCCATGTAAATGAAGACGTGCCTCGTCGATGAATATGATGTTATCAAGTTTCAAAAGTTTTCGAATAATTCTTGCCCAAAAGCGGATCGAATTAGATAATCTTCATAATTCAAAACTTACACCAGTTGAATCTTGTAGGGACGAAAGTTCAAATCCCTTGCCAGAATGTCGTGGACAGTGGTTTTCGAAAGATTTAAGGCGGCTGCATGTTTTTGTACAGAATGACGAGGTGTGCATGTCACTGCTGCACGAGAACCGTCGACGTTATCGACGCTTCTTGTCCTTCTGGGTCGACCCGTTGGTTTTTTATTAATGGTGGTGCCTACTCTTTCAAATTCAACGACTCACAATTTGATTAATTTTACTGAAAAAGTTTAACTAATGTTGTGAAGAAGGTAGCGAGCTTGATACAGGCGACGAACTGTTATGATAGAACAATGGTTCTCGTGAAAGCTTCTGACACACATGGCACGTTGCTCACCGATGAAGCCAAGACGTGGTGTCTAACAAACACATCTGCGCTCGCATTTACCACAGTTTCCGTGATGTTTAACAAACAAATGAGGAAAACATTTCCCCATTTGAAACTCCAACTGTGAACATTAAACCTTGTCCACACTGGCGCCACCAACACACTGCACTGAAGAACACACTGCACTGACGAACACACCCTAAAGAGTGGCGGAACAAATTGAAAGCACAAGCCAACGTCAGCGCTTCGTCTGCGCGTTTTGCGCGGCCCGGCCGGTGTGGTCAAAGTTTATACGTTCACTGTTTGTCATAACCGCGTCTGTTAGAGGCGCAAGATTAATAAACAGCTTGGAAGATATATCGCGCATTAATCTACCGTTTGGGTATCATATGGGTCAGCTCGAAGTTCGTAGAAAACATTTAGCAGGTGATTGTTGACTTACATCGCACAACGTGTAAATTTTAATTACGAATAGTATTATATGGTTTGTAAAATAGGCTTATAATCACTCTTTGAAATGTCTAAATACGTAACAGATATTCTTACATACATTTTACTATATTTTACTAAATATTTAATAATATTTCTAAAATCTGTTCCAAAATCCAGGGTGGGCGGTGCCCACCCTCCCCATCCCGAGGAGCCGCCACTGGCCTCCAGAGTAGGTAGCTAGGACTGGGCACGAGACCCGAAAAAAGACGTGACAGCTTATAACCTGCCGGATTAGTAGATGGTTGGCGAGATAACCACGATGGACATGCAGATACCCGCCTCTCTTCGACAACCACCTCACTAATTCCCCCAGATTAGCATCTCGACACGGCATTCCATCAATATTTCGAATTCGGCCGGTGGCATTGGAGGCCTGCGACGTACGTACATATCTCCGGTCACATCTACATAATTTGTTGCGATTTAGACAATGGCCATTGTGAAAATAAAGTCTCGGACGTGTCCTTGTGCGTTCCTGACTCCAAGATCGAATTGATTGGTCATGAATGGCGCAGACAAGAGATTAGTAGACAAGAGACTAGAAATTTTGTAAGAGGAAAATATTTACCTAGTTAATTACGTTTATGTGCAGATGGTATCTCGTGAGGAAAGTATACGTTTGTCCAACTAATATTTCGTTGTCTTTTCTATAATTATGTATCTTTCGATAAATCAAGGTTGTATTTAAAATTAGAAGCCAAAGGCTTTGGAAAAACCTTTTGTAATGCTTGAAAAGGCTTTAATAAAATGAATCAATAACATCGTAAGCTTGAAAATCGTGATCATTAAATAAAAAAACCGAAATCATGAGGGAAAAGAACAATTTAATCCTATTTCTGAAATTGAAAACGTATCATCACTCAATGTATATCAAAAGTACTAGGGATTTACTGTATGCCCTCTACCTTTATTAGTTTTTGGTCGTCAAGATTATATGTCAGTTTTGTTTCTTTTAATCTCATCTGATGATGTGAACAATGGTGTCCAAACAAAAACTATTGCCAAATTAATAAACAAAAAACAGAATCAGTATGCTTTTAAATGAATTTATCCAAATATTAGAGAAGATAAACAAATACATTATACCACCACCACATATTATAATACATTGTCAATAAGAATATCAAATATTCTCAAAAAACATAATAGCAAAGTAGCATTGAAACCCCAACAAAGGTTATGAAATTTGGTTTATAACGCCACAGATAAAACTAATAAATATGAAAAATCGGGAGTTTATAGATTAAATTGCTCGGAGTGCAATAGCACACATATATGACAAACAGGACATAAATTTAGAACTAGGTACCTTGATCACGATAGATCCTTCAGGTTACAGAAAACAGATTCTACTTTTGCTAATCATATCTTGGAAAGTGGACATAATTTCAAATATATTAATAATATGAAAATCCTACACTAGGGCAGCAAAGGTTTAAAACTTAATTGGTTAGAAGCAGTAGAAATCTATAAATACAACCATAGTGATAATTTTAGCTTGTTAAATGATCAAGTAGGTATACTATATTCTCCTCTTTTTACTGTTACCCAAATCAATAAACCCCCTGTATAATAGTTCTTAATAATATTTATGGAAATTTCCACAATTTGATGGTCGGGATTGCACCATTTATAAAACACGTTTTCTTGTAAACCTTAACTACCTGTTTATTGTCATAACACTTAGTCTCTGTATTTGGATAGTATATATTATAGGAATAGAATGTTTGTATTTTATTCTTAGTTGAATCATCGTTTGAAAATGACATAAAAATTGTCGAAACTGCAGTCACGTTTCTGTGAAAATATAGTGGTGTAAAACTCAGTAGTTGTTTTACTCATTTCTGTTGTCATCTGATGATGATTTGTCATGTTCTAAATGAAACATGTACCTCTGCAAGGAAAAAACAAAAAATGTGCTACGAAAAGCAATCGCGCAACGGTGATTTTACTGTAGCACATAAATATAGAGCTACTTGGAGAACTAAGTGTCACTTAATGAACATTTTTAAGTATATGAATAGCCACAGTCCGGAAAGTTGGTTGCAAATCAATATATAGCAAAAACTTTGACACAATGCGGGCTTTATTGGACCTGGAATTGTCATGAAAGTAAATAAAATGTCCATTAAACACCGTGTTGAATATTTATTGAAGCCAATTTCGTTTATCACGAATAAGTTTCTACAGTTAAGTTTATTTAAAAAAACATTCTAAAGAAAGAGCAATTTTCAAGCCACTTTTAAGTGTAAAATTTAAGGTTTAAACACAGAGAAATCGATTTGCTTCTTCTAAAGCCTCAGGCTGTTGAGGGAAAAGTTGCCCATAAATACAAGGACAAACATACCCATACTCAGGAAGATTCATCTTCCTTTTAAACCCATCTTCCCTTTAAACAATTTAATAAATAGATGAACAGTCGCTTATTAAAAGTAATAAAAAATAAGCGCAAATGGACCCCAAGTATTAGTTCAAGTAAAATATAAAAACATCAGTGAATTTATAATTTTTCACAAACTGCAAACTCCTTGTTTCTATAAATCTCTGTTATTCACCAATACATGAAATTTAAAAACTCCTAATATAAAACACTGATTTCACGTAATATACCCATAAAATTATTTTCAGTTTTGAGTTTTACTCATGATGTAGTCCAAGTTAAGGGTGAGTCTGTACTTTTCACACCAATAACTATAAATTTATATATGATAGCCAAGACCGTTTTTATAACGCCAAATTAACACAGAGTATTATAGTTGACTTAATATTTAAAATATATAGTGTACTAGATGCGGATAACCTAGCTCTATGCATTTTTGCCAATCTACCTAAAGCGTTTGACACTGTGAGTCATTCAGAATTACTTAAAGAACAAATAAATATATGTTTTAAAGGAACGTACAACATACAAACTTATGGCAAGTACTTGGACACTGTTTGAAAAATAAAGTAACCTTAATTAGTATTAAAAAAAAGTTATGGTATTCCTCAGAGCATAGTACTTGGACTGATGTTATTCAATATATACCTACATTAATGATATTTACAAAATTTCAATGAATGGAAAGGCTGTAGGTTCTGCAGACGACACTGCAATTCTTCAATAGTACTGTTAACGTTAAACAAAAAAAAGTCTCACTACTTGCCTTTTACTAGCTATATTTTAATCTTCCAGACTTTACACATACTGACTCCACTTTTGATGACGTTGATGCGTAGATAAAATGCGTAAAATCAATAAAATATAATAAAGTACTAATGGACCTTAAGGTGGCTACACACGTAACTGCAAGCTTGGCAAGCATGCATGATCAATCTTTTTGTACAGGCATACTTGAGCCTCTGTGGCAAAATGTTGCGCAAGCATTTTACTACAGACACAAAGTATGCTTGACCAAAAATATTGATCATGCATGCTTGTCCAGCTTGCAGTTATATGTGTAGCCCCCTTTAGAAGAATCGAAGATCAGAATAAGGGACCTTATTCGTGAAATTCCGCTTGACATAATTAGTTCTTCTGTAAATGTTATCCAGGATCGAATAGGTTATTGTCAAGTTCAGAATGGGGGTTACTTTGAAGAACTGCTGTAGAAATTTTTTTTGTCGAGTTTTGTTGTTTGTAATAGTGAAGTTAAAGATATGCGTTCATTTTCTTACAGGTTGTCAGAAATAGGAACAAGTCTCAAAACTGCAACATCAGACCGTCCATGAGGTGCGTAGTAAATAGCCTGGTCTTTACTCAGTCGCATTGAGACCTTTTCAGAGTGAATGTCCAGTGTAGAGTCAGTGAAAGAGGTGGATTAAGTGTAGTGTTTCAGAATGGAATTTAAATCTTACATTTATTTCTAAATAAATATAGAATTCGCAACTTAATATTACGAAATAAATAATAAACAATGGCATATTTTTATTTTGTGTAAATTGCAAAATGCATTGCTGCTCGGTCGAGAGGAAATAGTTTTGAATGTAAATGCACATAGACTTCGATCTGGCCGCGCGTAAAGTGCATCCTTTTCCCTCCAAATGCTGCCTCACTCTTTCTTCTACGCACATAGAGAATCTCGCACTTTATTTTGTTCTTGACAACTTTTAAAAAACTTGGTTTTTTATTAACTAAATTTCGATTATTTGAGAAATAATTTAAAACGAGATATCGCACAGGGTATCTTTATATTTGAAATTTTAAATTTAGAGTTACTAGGGCCTAGGAGGTAATGTCGAGGAGTTGAAAACAACCCTTACAGGTTGCTTCAAAAATAAAAATCCAAATGAGTCTCTCCAGAAGACATCCCAAATAAATCAATGATTTTTATTCTAAACTTTAGGGAATAACATTCTCTAATTATTATTAACTTATATTATTGTGTGTTAATTATTAATTAATTATTATTATTGCCACATTCATTCCAGACCACAGTTTTATTTACACATGTAATATTTTCAAATTCGTCTCGGAGTTACCCACAAATTTTCGTAAAAGCTAAAACCGCACATCCAATCATTTTAATACATCGAAACAGAGAGAACGGGTGCATAGAGCAATGGAAATTGCGGGGATTAACGCAATGGGGAAAAGCCAATATTTGGTGGGGTCGTATTCAGGCATCTTCGCTAATATTTCAGTAGACTAGCAATAATGGGTTGATTGCACAGGACTCGTTGATTACAATAGTTGGGCAAACACTATTACTATTCCATATTATGATAGCGAGAATCCACCGCAGATTGGCCCGATGTTAGCACTTTAGCAAATTACATCTGTATATTCATGAGTGTCCGTTCGGCCGTGGGGGAGAGCTGGGTGTTATGAAAATGCGGGGAGTTCAGTTCGGTTCATAATTCGTGAATCTGTGTTCACATAAAAAAATACCGATATTTATTTACTTCTTTATATATTTATATATTGTAGAACACACATTCTTTGAATATGGTGACGGTGGTGTGCTCTATTAAGAGGTTTATTATAAGTGCTAGAAGTTCTGTGATAAATTTAAGTTTTGCTTATTTAAAATTGCCAAAACTATTTTAAGATGTATAAGAGACTATCATCTGCTGAATATAAGCCACGATATAACGGAAATCAAAAGTTATAGTGAAATAATACTGTAAAAGTATTGTTATAAGTATTCGAAAAACACTGGCATAATATCAGTAGATGATAATACGCTTAACAAAAAAGAGACGCCACGAGATTTCGAGGGAGGCAACGCGAAGCAATGTCCGATTTTAGTCAAGCTTAAATATGTTGCATGAATCAACTGTTTAATAAATTAGTAAAGAACTTCAATGAAAAAAAGATGAAGATGAAATAGAAGAAGAATAAGTAAAGGATTTTTTAATGGAACTACGGCTTACAATAACATTCTTAGTTAAATTTATATATTATTATTATTAAGGGGTAACACCAGTGTAATAAGCCAAAAATGGATGGAAGAAAAGGTAATAGGATAATAATATTTAAGAAAGTTATTAAGTTAAGGCATATATTTAAGTATAATACAAAAAATTATTATCAAAAAATATTCAAAAATGTCGAATGTAAGGCGCTTTGGGGCACGCAGTGTAACTGGTGCAAATTTGAATCTGGAAAAAAGGAATTCACTTAATCTATTTTTGTATTATTAACGAGTATCTAAATAAAAAACGTAAAATTTTCGACAAAAATGGACAATCATTTTTTAATAAATAATGTTTAAATTAACTTATAGAAAATTCCGTACGTATTTACACTTTAAAATGTTATTTTAAAGATTTTGTTAAAAAATCGCATGAAAGGAATGAAAATTGGTGGAGTTATGCTGGAGTTATTTTGGAAAAATCATGTTTCGGGAAAAACGCGTTTAAAGTTTTGTAATGTGTTGTAATCGACATGAAAAAATGGAAAAATCCAAGTATTTAAAAATGTTTACCATTAATCTGCTATCCCAGAACTGCCTTTCTATATTGAAATATTCTTCCTCATTCTCTTTCCTTGAACATATTATGTTAGAGCTAGAGCGTGTCTCCTTCGCTGCATCTGCCAAACCTATCTCGGCGTACTTGATCCGCTTAGCATCGGCGTCTAGACAAAAATTGTATGATTAGATGCTAATATCCATCTCCAAAATTTTCATAATTCTAAGAATATTAGTAAGACAATCATTAAAAGTACACAATATTACAATACCACAATACCACAAAAGGCAGCAATATCAGTCGCTATATTCAAGACTTTTTTGCCACTTGAATAAGATGTTGGAGCCAATTCCCAAACAGTAGCATTGAAACATTTATTGCTATTTTGCGTATAGCAGTAGCGGCTCGTGAGATTTTTTTTAGAGGAGGCATAATATGTATATCTACCGGTGACACTTCTTAATGGCGCCGCAGGTGAACATTTTTAGAATTTTCAAGGTCACACGTTTTCCTGAACCTTTAGAATTTTAATAAAAAATCCATTTATACAAAAATATATACTTTCGCGAGAATAATTTTTGGGATTTGCTACCTTTTCGAAATAATTATAATTTTATTTATTTACATATTTACTTACGAATTACAGCTACTAAGGGAATAAACAAAATATGTTTTATTGAAGTTAAATATTGTTTATAAACCAATAATTAGTTTGTGAAATTTACGATTAATACCTAAAATTTAAAACAAACCTCGAAATTGTCACTTTCAGCACAATTAGCACATTTGCCCACCGCCCTTGAGGTAGTGCTACAGAGCGTTACTTTTTTTTGTTGTGGGTTGTTCATCGGTAGCCATATTGTCCCAGTTAAACTAAATAACACTTCCGCAAAATAAATTAAAATAGTACGAGGAAAACGCAGAGAAAAATAATAAATAAAGGAAAATAAAATACGTATTCTTTGTAGGTAAACAGGTGTCCCCCACCACGTCGAACTGAGATAGGTGCAAGGGAGAAAGACTTATTTTGTAGCAAGCATTCCAGATGGGAGTGGGAGTGCTGACAGCTAGCTGCCAGTGAATTAGTGGCGATTTAGGAATAAAAACTACTCGGTATTAGCTCAAGGTCATTCTTCACGTATGGAAATAGATTTAACTGGAGACTTGTAGCGGTTTAGCCTCCTGTCGGTGAGTGGGTGGTAATATACGTAACATGAGACGTAGAAATACATAATTTGGCAAACTAGATGCATATTTAAATTAATCAAATATGAAATAAACAGTTATTGAATTATTATCATAATAATTATTAATTAAAATATACAAAATAGCAAATTATATTAAAAAAATAACGCTAATTAACACTCCTTAAAATATTTATTTATTTTTTAAAATAACCTAAAAATAATTTTAAAATCGAATAAAAATATTTTGACCTATCTTATATAGGTAAGTATTTTGTCTTTAAAATTGCAGAGGAGGCTTAGCCTCCTCTGCCTCCCCTGACCAGCCGCCACTGGCATATAGCCTCCTAAGCAACGGTTTAGCAACTCGTCTCGGCTCAGGTCCGCATAAATCGGTTTGATGGCTTTAAAAACTTCCTGAATAAGCGGCGGCTTATGTTACGATGGAAGGTGTTCAAGGAATCCGCTGCTTGCGCCTTCTTCCAGTCACACCAAGACTCTGAGCACTTCTCCTGATGTGATTTTCGTCGGTTGATAACTTATGAAATAAGGTCGCCCAGATTTTTTTTTCATATTTTCCAAGGAGTTTGGATTCCGACGTATTTCTAAGCCATAAAAAATTGTTATCTAATCAATTAATTTAGCAGTTAATTTTACCTTTTTCTCCGAGGCCATGCACGTTTTTTTTAGATTTCCCAATCGAGAGCCCATCCCCTTTTGTACATGATCAATAAATACACTTTTTCTTTTGTATTCTAAAATTTTCGTATTGATTTTTTTTTATCGTCGGAGCAGTCCCACGCGCTTAGGAAAAAGCTCGAAATTTCAAGGAAATACACTTTTTTCTGCCGCATAGTCTAGAAAGTTCAAACATTTTTTCGACTAATAACAAATCGATTTTTTGAAAAAATTACAGTGGTGTTAATCCTTATATAATAAGCAGACCATAAATGAGAAATGGCACACAAGATATGCATTTACATTACCTTGTTTACTTCATCGTCGCCAAATACAAATAGGTTAGACACATATACATAACATCTCTCGATAAAATCATCCAGAGAGTCATAGAAGTCAACACACTATTCAGCAGTGGCGGTGGGCTATAAGGTGCGATGGTGCGCGCGCACCACCGACAATTTAGCATTAATAATTTTATTTAGTGATTAATGGATGCATTCTTAATTTATCGCCTTTCCGCATCCCTAGCGTTAATACCATCTAAATATTATATGGCCGCAGCGTTACGAATCCACTAGACGCTAGGTCTCTGCCACCGGTTTCCGCGGCACGGCGATCGTGCTTCCGTGCAATATGAAAAAGCGAACGCGTATTGTTACTGCTTGCCCCTCTACAATTAGGAAAAGTAGTGGGCGAATTCTATAGATATTATGTGCATAGTTTAAAAGCGCACGAAATTGAGAGAGGTTAGAATCGGTTAGTTTGTGAATTGTTTTCGTACATCGCTTGTCTCGTAAGCTGTCTTATCGCTTACGTTTTATAAATATAAACTCGGGTTTTCGGTTAGAATCTAGTTTGGAATAATAAATTCTATTCAAAACTTATTAAAAACTCCATTCTCTAGCTTGAGTTTGGAGGAAAAAGTGCAAATTAAAACTCTAGGTAGGCCCACTCCACAAATTAATTTAAAATTAGCCGTGGAAGGAAAAAATAAACAATTTGTAAGAACATTTAATAATGACTTATTTAAAAAACATTTGTGGTTAAGTGGATGCGATGTATTGAACGCAGTGTTTTGTTTTCCGTGTGTTTTGTTTGGCGGGGAAACACCTTGGACCAAAACTGGAGTAACGGATTTAAATCACATAAACGAGAAAATAAAAAAACATGCAAATTCTGCTGGACACTGGATGAATAATGTTTTTAATTTAGCCATGCTAGATACTGCAAATATTGCGACAATGCTCGATTCTGCTCATCGACGAGCAGTGGCAGCACACAATGAAGCGGTTTCAAAAAACAGGTATGTTTTAAACATTATTATTAACTGTATTCGTTTTTGTGGAAAATTTGAACTGGCCCTAAGAGGACACGATGAATCGCAAACATCATCCAATCCAGGCATTTTTCGTGGCTTGATTGATTTCAGTGCCGAATTAGACGAGGCTATGAGGTATCATTTACAAAACGCGGCGGCTTTTAAAGGAACATCTAATACTATACAAAACGAGCTACTTCAGTGCATACTTGAAGTTTGTCACGATGAAATAACCATTGAAATTAAAAAATCCACTTTTGTTGCTATGATAGCAGACGAAACTACAGACGTTTCTACAATTTTTCAGTTGGCTTTAATATATCGTTACATGGTTGATGGAAAGCTTGTAGAAATATTCTGGAGTTTTTTAAAACCAGTAGGACATGATGCAGAGTCATTGGCGGAGTGTTTAAAAAGTGAACTAGAATACCATGTTAAAAATGACCTACATAAATTGATTGCTCAAACATATGATGGAGCTGCCGTTATGAGTGGATCACCGAATGGAGTTCAAGCCAGGATTAAGATGAGTTATCCAACTGCCCAATATGTGCATTGTTATGCGCATCAATTAAATTTAATTATGGCAAATGCGACTTCTGCTAATCGGAACGTACGAGTATTCTTTGTGAATTTGGGAGGGTTTTGCTCATTTTTCTCTAATTCCGCACAATGTACCGCAGTTCTTGATGAAGTAGTAGGAACTCGATTACCCCGATCAGCACCTACAAGGTGGAATTTCAATTCTAGAATAGTAAATACTGTGTTTGAAAACAAAGAAGAATTTCTGGAATGTGTAGAATTGATTGAGATGAAAAAAAGTCACATACAACATCCACCTACTATTGATAAAGCCAGTGGATTGTAAAGAACTTTAAGGGATAACGATTTTCTATTTTGGTTAGGTAATTTTCACAAAATTATGCCACATGTCAACATTCTGTATAATCAGTTACAAAAAAGAGAAACTGATCCATTTTATGTAAAAACATCTATAGATGGTTTTATTAGAGAAATTTCTGCAATACGAAATAGCACCGAAACTGCCACAAGCACTGAAGATGAACTAAATAAAATACAACCAATAAAAAGGAGACGAGTAGACACTTCTACGGAAGACAAAAATAGAGAATTAAAGGAAGTGTGTGACATTATAATATGTCAAGCTAAGGAGAGATTTAATTTTACTGGACACTTGGTAGCATTCAATTTACTTCTCCCAGAAAAATTTTCGGAATATGTTAAAAAATTTCCCGAAAGTTACTTAAAACAAACAGTCGAATCTTACCCGTTTTTGGACATAAATAAATTACGTACCGAGTTGTCCTTAATTTATCAAAGAATTGAGTTTAGAAATTTAAGCGGAGCTCTATCACTAAATACATTTATTAATTCCAATAAGCTAGAGTCAACTTTTGAAGAAAGTGCTAAATTATTGAAAATCATCATTACAGTACCTGCTTCGTCAGCAGTAGCCGAAAGGTGTTTCTCGACTTTGAGACGAATAAAGACATTTTTGCGCAACACCATGTGCCAGGAAAGACTGTCGGCTTTGGCTATGCTCTCCATTGAAAAAGACTTTATTACAAATATCGAAAATTTTAACAACAAAGTAATTGAAAAATTTGCACAGTGTAAAAATCGCAGAATTGAGCTCATTTACAAAGAAAATTAGGTAAGTTTTCAAATTAATAAATTTAATAAGAATATCCTTAATATGAGATAAATATTTATCTCATATTAAATTTAACATATAAATATTTATCTCATATTAGGGATATTCTTATTATTCTTATGATTATCATTATTTTTACGTATGGTGCACCCCCATTTTTAGGATCACGCACCGCCACTGCAGTATTCAGTAATCTTGACAAAAAATTTAATAAATTTTAATAAACTTGAACAATTTTAATAACTTGAAATAGCGAAACTTTACACCATTAAAAGTGACAAAGTTTTACCACGGCAGATTTTCTATAGTGTATCTACATTTACAATAAAAGTGCACTGTAACCAGCTTACAATTTTATGCAGATTATTCCGTACAAGTAATTACACCAATATCTATATATTATAGAAATTTGTATCCATCTCAACTCCGGTTTCCCCCAAACTTTCAGCCAGTTTCATGTATGATTTACCACCAACCTTATTGATATGCATCTATCCGCAATAATGCCCCAAACACGCGTTTTTCTTTTGTCGCTGTACTGATTGACTAGCCATTTATCATATTGTCTGCCGCCGATATTGCCAACGAAAGCTAAAATGAATACTACCCCCATGCAATTGCAAAAATTCATTGTTATCTGTTATTGGTAATCGTCCGCATCCAAAGACATGATTAAGTGATTTGTTTTACTATTCATCTTTAAATTGAATTTATGTTCATCATTGCAATGACACGTTATATTTATTATTACAAATGAATATGAATACATTTACTGAAAGGATCTTTTTCGCATCTCGGTTGATTTGTTCGATACTTTAAAAACTTAACAATAGCGAAATTAAAAAAAAAATACATCACTACAATTGTAAACCTTTGGTTTAGTTAGTAATTGTAAAATTTTCAGTATAAAACTAATATAAGTATATCACAATATAGTATCGAAGAATATGAAAAATGGGGTTTAGAAGCTAATGTGAAGAAAACGGAATGCATGTGTATTGGAGGACAACAACAAGATCTACTTCTGTAAACCGGGCAAAACATCAAACACTGCAATGAATATAAATATCTAGGCATGAAAATATCAAACGACGGGACACTTAATGAAGCGATTTCGGAAAGAAACACGTAAGGAAGGAGAGTGATTATAATGTTGAACATCAGGGGCGACTGGTGTATAGGTGCTGCAGAGCTGCAGAACTGCCAAAAAAATTAGATATTTGTATATTTTTGCGACATTACTAAAATTTATTAATAAAATAATTTGGTTAGTTGGTGCAGCTAACCAAATTATTGCGTTAAAGTCGCATTCTGCCCGCCGTCCTCTATTGAGTAGTAGACCAGATGAATTATCTGGGTCTCTACGCGAGAGCGTCGCGGTACATTGAACTGGGCCACACGAGGTAGTTCTCAGCACGGCTCGGCACACCCATCCTCCCCCTCAACTCCCGTGACAATCCACACTTGGCGCTCGTAAATGCGCGAATTTACACGGTCAGTGAGCTGTACTTTTTCCAGCTAAGGCAACATCAGTGAATGTTTACTCCTTCCTACTCGGGCGGGCGTAAGTCGTACCTATTTCGTATTTCGTGTTAATTTGAGATTTTAAATACTGTTTTGTGAATTTGTGTAGTGATTTATTGTACTAATTATTAATATTTATATACTGTGATAGTGACAATGGATTTAGTTTATAATTTAGTTAATATGAAGCGATTTTTAAATATTCTTATGAAGAAAAAATTGATTTAAAAAACAATGGTAGGCCATTGCCCGATATTGTTATTGAGACTGCAGGTGTTAGCCGCGGAAAAGCATATAAACGTCAATTTAATAGAGACATTTATTCGAAGAACAATTGGATTTGTGGGTGCAACAAAAAAATGCGTTATTTTGCTTTCCTTGTTTACTTTTTGGCGGTGATAAAGCATGGACGGAGGTAGGGGTGACAGATTTGGTGCACTTAACTGAAAAAATAAAAAAGGACGACAACTCCAAAAGCCATCTACATAATACAATGGAATTAGCTTTATTAGGAACAACTAATATTAAAGCGCAGCTAGATTCAGCTTATTGGATAAGTGTGCAAAAGCATAATGATAATGTAGCAAAAAAGAGATACGTTCTGTCAAAAATTATAAACTGCATAAAGTTTTGTGGGGCCTTTGAACTGGCGCTACGAGGACATGACGAAGCTGAAACCTTTCAAAACCCGGGAATATTTCGTGGTTTGATAAATTTTTCTGCTGAACTTGATGTAACTTTAAGCGAGCATCTACAAAATGCTTCAGTATTTAAAGAAACCTCTAAAGAAATACAAAATGATCTTTTAGACTGTATATTAAAAGTATGTCATGAAGAAATAATTAAAGAAATTAACAAACCTTCATTTTTGGCAGTTATGGCAGACGAAACAACTGATGTATCTGCAAAAACTCAGCTAGTGGTAGTTTTAAGATATATTCTCGATGGTGAACCGATTGAACGTTTTTGAACATACCTGAAACCTACAAAGTGTGACCCTGAAATTCTTTCGGAAAATATTTTAAGTGTTATAGACCCTCTAGTAGAAAATTCACCTTACAAGCCTTTTCTCTTAACCAAAGAATATGACGGCAAACATCAATGTTCTTCAAAAAGGTATTAAATTCCAAAAATTGTTCTTGTGAAAGTCTATATTTTTGTATAAACGGATTTTACATAAAAATTCTGAAGTATCAGGAAAACGCGTGACATTGAAAATTTTCAAAAATTTCCGCCTGCGGCGCAATTTTTTTGCAATCCCTATGGCGCCAGTAGTTTGGATACGTTTGAAATTAGCACGCGGGTGGCCAATTCCTAGGATCGACCCTATGCAGAACACCCGTTTCATTTTATCAGGAGCCGCCACTGTTGAACAGCATTCTATGGGATAAACAAATAACAAAAGAAAATAAAAGAAGAATATACAATTCAGTAATTAAAAGTATAGTGATATAAGAACCAAACAATTCATATGGTACGGGCATGTTCAGCGAATGCCAAATGACAGAATACCCAAAAAAGTTCTAAACTGGAAACCACAAGGAAGAAGAAGGCGAGGAGGACCATGAAAAAGTTGGAGAGAGGGCATTGATAATGAAGTTCGGGAGATAGGTCTGGACGACGACATGTGGAGAAACAGAGAGGACATTGGGAATCGAAAGATGCCGAAGGACGTTATAAACCGATATGTGTATATACAATATAGTACACTTTACTCCACATGGAATTAATTATAATCCTTGCATGGTAACTATTCTACAGTACGCATGCATGTAGCCTTCATGTGTATATACAAAATAGTACACTTTACTCCACATGGCATTAATTATAATCGTAGCATGGTAACTTTCTACAGTACGCATGCGTGTAGCCTTCACTTTAACACTATTGAAACATAAGACAATTTGGCTGTTTTCTGATTAACCAATCTAAGTCTAAATGATATAATGTGTCTTAAGAAGCAAAAATTAATTGTGTTGACCAAGTTTATTAAATTTTTTTGCTACGATGATTGAATAATGTGTTGAATTCTAGTTGTTGTTTAGTGGAATTGGGTATAGTTGAGTCGCTATATGATTTCACCGAGTAGATATTACGTATATGTACATAATCTATTTGCGTTTCGTTACGATGAAGTAAACAAGGTAATATAAATGCATATTTGTATGTAATTTATCACTTACTATCACTTACATCTACTTATTCATCATCATGAAGTTATCAGTCCTAAGACTGATTGGATGCTAACCTCCAGCTTCTCCTATCTTGTGCTAACCTACGCATTTCGCTAATTGTGCTACAACCTACATCCCTTGCTATTTGCGAGCAGTAGTCTAATATAGGTCTACCTCTGCCCTTCTTCACTCCTATTTCTGCCTACAAAATATCGCGGACTATTCCCCCATGTCTCAGCAAGTGGCCTACCATTCTATCTCTTCTCTTATTTATGTTTTTCCACATACTTCTTTTCTCGCCGACTTTCTCTAATACTTCTTCGTTTCTAACCCTATCAGTCCACGGTATTTTCATCATTCTTCGGTAACACCACATCTCAAAAGCTTCTAATTTCTTCCTACTTGCTTCCCCTACCGTCCAGGTTTCTCAACCGTATATAGTGCCGTGCTCCATACATACATTTTCAAAAATCTCTTCCTTGTTTCTAAGTTTATTACCCCCGAGCATAAAAGTGCTTTCTTTTTGTTAAAAGCTACTCGACCCTGCACTATTCTTTGTTTTATATCTTTATCGCTTCTTCCATCCCAATTTATTTTACTTCCTAAATAAGTGAAGTCTTTAACTTCCTCCAATCTTTCATTATTAATTTGTACTTTCGCTTTTGCTCTGCTCTTTAGTTTTGTTTTTATTCACCCTCATTCGGTATTCCTCTGTCAACACTGCCTCCATTTCGTTCAACGTTGATTCCAATTCCTCTTTACTAGATGCTAATACTGCTATATCATCCGCGAATCTCAGCATTTTTAGTTTCTGTCCCTGTACTTTAATTCCGAAATCCACTCTATCTTTTACGACATTAATCGCCTCTTCGATGTACAGATTAAAAATTAGTGGTGATAGCGTACATCGTTGTCTTACTCCTTTCCTAATACCTACTTCCCTTCTTTCCCCTTCTACTTCTATAACAGCAGTTTGCTCTTTGTATAGATTGTGTACTACTCTCCTATCTCTATACTTCATTCCCGCGCTCTTTAGTATCTCGTAACATTTTTTCCCATCTTACATATTATATACTTATTATTTAATAATAATCTAAACATAAACATCTACTTATTATTTAATAATAAAATATAAATTTTACCACGGATATTACCAAATTTTTATTTTCAGCTAGAACTAAATCCCAATAAGAAGAATTTTTAACTCCTAAAACCTGAAGATGACACCGGATGATATCATGATGATTGATACATGATGATGCTACCGCTCACTTTCTGAATATTTTCATGTGCCACTTATCTACAGAAAATAACTCTCGTTTTTTTTTTTAAATACACTCTCGCACATTATAATGTAAGTGTATAAGTAAGCCTATAAAGAACGTACAACGAGCTTAAAGCACGCTGCGAAGCGGGGTGCCCTTAAGGTTTCTAGAGCTTTATCACGTGTATCATACGGTATTCTTTATTGTGCCTGCATCATGACTTTAAGAGATAAAGCTGAAAATTAAAATCAGATCAATATTATTTTTCTTACATTTTAATACATTTCATGAAGTAGACCACCCGATATTTGTTAACAGAAAATAATTAAATTTTGTTCATTCTGTAATAGTGCACCAAGTTTGAAAGCTGCAACATAAATGCTAATGCTTTTTCTATTTCTGACTTCAGTTTAAGCGATTTATCTTCAAAAATGGCGGCGATAGATAATTTTAGGCACGATGATAATGCAACTATAAAAATCTTTAAAAACTCAAAACTTAAATTAAATTTAAGTTAAATCGTGTTGTTGTTTCACTTAGATATAGAGAATGCTAATAAACATCCAGGTAGAATCAGGAATATGTAGAAGTAAAAATTGCTAAGAAAAATACACTCATCAACAAAATTATTACATCAACAAAATTTTTCATTATTATAACTTTTTGAAGTTTACTGATAAACTGTCACTACTGAAAATCCTGTCACTACTGATAAACAATTGCGATTGTTTGACAGACGTAAAATAACATTTTATAATTGTTTGTTAATAATACGTTTAATGCTGTATACAGTGATTTGTAAGAGGCAATAAAATCAGGTACGCTACTGTTTCTCTTTTTAAGTTTATTGTCATTAAGTGACTAAAACATTTTGCTCATTACACTTATAGTAGAAGAAATCGTCCACGCAACTTCAGAGAAGATGAAGCAGAGGAAACGGTAACTCTTGTTAACGAGGGACGTAGCCAGCGATATGTGGTTAATTTGTTAGTCAATAGTTACACAATAAACAATTAGTTGAACAATTAAATGTTTCAATGAACTTAGAAGTTACTGTAGAACCCCAGGACAAGGTCGTAAGAAATCTACAGATATAAGAAGTGAGCGATATTTTATGCAAATCGTCTTAAGAAACAGGCACTCTACCAGTTTAGGACTAAGCAGAGCCCCGGCAGTAGCTCAAAATATAGCAGTTTCTGGACGAATGGTCAGGAGAACGCCTAATGAAGTAGGATTGGACAATAGAAGATACTAGACTGCGTTTTGAAAGGGAACACGTAAATGAGGCAGACCATTGATGACTCGAAGCGAATTTTATATTCAGACGAAACAAGAGTAAGTTTAAATTCACCAGATGGACGTAAGTAAACAAGTCTGATAGATGTCAGGGGAGAGGTTTTTTTGCTTGTAATATTTCCGAGGATCCCATTTTTTGGTGGATCAATAATATTCTGGGGAGGAATTTGTTTCGACGGTCGCACGGATATGGTTCCTATATGGAGCAGATCCATGAATGCACATTTCTACGTAGAAAACATCATAGAGTAACATGTCATGATAATTTCATTTTATGAAGGATAACGATCAGCCCCACGTTGCTAGAGAGCCACTGGACTACCCTCGATTTGGGAATACTCCAACTATGGACCGGCCACCAAGAAGCCCAGGTGTAAATCCCATAGAGCATCTATAGAATACACTAAAACAGTCAATTAGGCACCACATACCTGCCTCTATGACTCTTAGG
The DNA here is from genome assembly GCA_037954035.1 of Rosalia funebris. Taxonomy (NCBI): domain Eukaryota; kingdom Metazoa; phylum Arthropoda; class Insecta; order Coleoptera; family Cerambycidae; genus Rosalia; species Rosalia funebris. The sequence goes on along the minus strand of JAZFAV010000034.1, from coordinate 12,001,340 downwards.
GAACTTGAACAATCTTTCTTGTCGAATCAAAGAATATTTCTGAGGAAACCATTCATCACTTGATCAATAGCTTGTCCCAGATGAATGGAAGAATTTATAAGAGCTAAAGGAGGATTTACACGCTACTTAATTAAAATTTTTATGATTTAATTTCGTCCCCAATTTTTTTTCTAAAGTTTTTCATTAACACCGTTTTTATTACATTTGACATTGTATCAAATTGCATTGCATTCATTGTTCATTTCTGTTATTTATTCATGTTTTCTTCGCGATGATACTATTATAACTTGTTAAACATTAGTTGAAATCATTTAATTATAATATGACGTAGGTATATATGTAGGATTTAAATCTTCGAAAAAATAAAAATGATAATGTGAAGTTTCACTGATGCGTTAATTTTATCCAGGAGTTTATATAATGTCATGTCAAATAACAAAAGTTGATACCACTTTCCCAAAGGCTACAAAACATTTTGATATATTCAAAATACTTTTATTATTACAAGGGTTATTTTCTAATGAACATTTTTTACTGATATTATTCATTTTGTGTTCTTTCAATTCGAAAGCATTTCTATTAAACTAACTACATCTTTGGAAATAAATTTTATGAGATTTGGACCTATGAAAGATATACGTGATAATAATAAAGTCGACGTCGGGAGAATTTGGCTTTGAACTGTGCATATCGAAGGCAGATGGGTAGATCAAGTTCGGTCTGGGGCTTTAACCCATGCATTAGCAAGATTAAAACTTCCCTGTGTTTCGGTAGTCTGTTTCGTGTTTTGACGATCGTTATTTCACTTAGCAGTGATTTCAGCCAACTGAGACAACGCAGAGCAGAGAAACTCGAATCTTTTCATATTCTACACCAAAAATAAAACTCGGCGAAAGTTACCAGCTGGTAAAAACGGTAATCGAGAATCGATGTTACAGCTGATATGTATAATGATATGCAAGAAGCATGTAAACTGTAGTATATAAAGTTCGCAAAATATTTCGAATCGGATAAAGAAAAACAAGTGGATTATACATAGGAGTATATAAGTTGTAAATATGCATTTGAAGTTATAATATAAAGGAATACAGTGCGAATCTATTACTCTCAATCAGCATCAAGAAAATAGTACTGAAAGATTAACTGAAAATGTTAGTTGTTTTAGTAAATGTATAATAGTGTATTAATTTTCAGGTTATTTTGGAATTTAAATATATTTTACTAGGAAATTCAAATATTGTTTTGGTAGATGATGATCCAGGGGCGGCTGGTGTATAGGTGCTGCAGAGCTGCAGACCTGCCAAAAAAATTAGATATTTGTACATTTTCGCGACATAATAGTTACTAAAATTTATTAATAAAATAATTTGGTTAGTTGGTGCAGCTAACCAAATTATTGCGTTAAAGTCGCATTCTGCCCGCCGTCCTCTATTGAGTAGTAGACCAGATGAATTATCTGGGTCTCTACACGAGCGCGTCGCGGTACATTGAACTGGGCCACACGAGGTAGTTCTCAGCACGGCTCGGCACACCCGTCCTCCCCCTCAACTCCCGCGACAATCCACACTTGGCGCTCGTAAATGCGAGAATTTACACGGCCAGTGAGCTGTATTTTTTCCAGCTAAGGCAACATCAGTGAATGTTTACTCCTTCCTATTCCTCGGGCGAGCGTAAATCGTACCTATTTCGTATTTCGTGTTAATTTGAGATTTTAAATACTGTTTTGTGAATTTGTGTAGTGATTTATTGTACTCATTATTAATATTTATATACTGTGATAGTGACAATGGATTTAGTTTATAATTTAGTTCATGTGAAGCGATTTTTTAAATACTCTTATGAAGAAAAAAATGATTTAAAAAACAATGGTAGGCCATTGCCCGATATTGTTATTGAGACTGCAGGTGTTAGCCGCGGAAAAGCATATAAACGTCAATTTAATAGAGACATTTATTCGAAGAACAATTGGATTTGTGGGTGCAACAAAAAAATGCGTTATTTTGTTTTCCTTGTTTACCTTGTTTACGGTGATAAAGCATGGACGGAGGTAGGGGTGACAGATTTGGTGCACTTAACTGAAAAAATAAAAAGCACGACAACTCCAAAAGCCATCTACATAATACAATGGAATTAGCTTTATTAGGAACAACTAATATTAAAGCGCAGCTAGATTCAGCTTATTGGATAAATGTGCAAAAGCATAATGATAATGTGACAAAAAAGAGATACGTTTTGTCAAAAATTATAAACTGCATAAAGTTTTGTGGGGCCTTTGAACTGGCGCTGTGAGGACATGACGAAGTTGAAACCTCTCAAAACCTGGGGATATTTCGTGGTTTGATAATTTTTTCTGCTGAGCTTGATGTAACTTTAAGCGACCATCTACAAAATGCTTCAGTATTTAAAGGAACCTCTAAAGAAATACAAAATGATCTTTTAGACTGTATATTAAAAGTATGTCATGAAGAAATAATTAAAGAAATTAACAAACCTTCATTTTTGGCAGTTATGGCAGACGAAACAACTGATGTATCTGCAAAAACTCAGCTAGTGGTAGTTTTAAGATATATTCTCGATGGTGAACCGATTGTACATTTTTGGACATACCTGAAACCTACAAAATGTGACTCTGAAAGTCTTTCGGAAAATATTTTAAGTGTTATAGACCCTCTATATGTAATGTTCTTCAAAAAGGTATTAAATTCCAAAAATTTTTCTTGTGAAAGTATATATTTTTATATAAACGGATTTTATATAAAAATTCTGAAGTATCAGGAAAACGCGTGACTTTGAAAATTTTCAAAATATTGCCAGTAGTTTGGATACGTTTGAAATTTGCACGCGGGCAGCCAATACCCTAGAATCGGCCCTGTGCAGAACATCCGTTTCATTTCATCATGAGCCGCCACTGTGATGATCTATTTTGATTTGGTAGCATCCATATTGGTGAAGCGCAACAGAGAAAGACTAAAAGTCGATACGCTGACAGTGTCGGTTTCTATAGCAACAACATTACCACCGTATGTTACACAAAGCCATGTTCTGAGTTTGTCTTCATCGCTGTTTTCCCTATTTACACGGTCTTATAGATTGCGTCATGTGTTTGAATTTCTGTGTTTGAATTTGTGCGATAATGTGAAAATTAACATTCCACCAGACGAAAAATCTAGACCAGAATTACTGCAAACCTGAACTGATAGTGATTCGGATTTGAAGACATGTGTACTATGATATTATCTATTTTGTAATGTCTGTGAACGAATGAATTAAAAAGTAATATACAACCAAGACATGTTAGAAGCCATGATTCGTCTGTCGGTTACGATGACGACGACTCTGTATTTTTCTATGATTCCACGGTAGCCTTTTTGGCAAGTGATATTCCTTTACATAAACTGAAAAACTTCACACTACGCCAGTTTCTAGAGAAATATATGTACCAAAAGCTCTCTAATCCACCTACACTAAGAAACAGATATGTTAATCAAGTATACAATACATGCGGAAGTTCAGTGGCAAATTCTTTAATTGGTGCGTTTAAACTTAACAATGCTAGTCGAATTTAGTGGCTTCTAAGATATTAGATCAACCACAAACCAATTGTAATTTTTGTGACAGTGTTTTCATTGTAACGGGTGTCCCAGCGAGAGGTAGCCGATTTAAACTTGCCACCATTACTCTTGTGGCAGGTTCTGGAAGTTGATGCTTCGTAGTTATTACGTGGAGAGTATGCCATTACAAAATGAAGCGATATACTGTTCAGCAACGCATACGTATTGTCAAAGCGTACTACAAAAGTAATGGTTCAATTGTGGGTACTGAAATAAAATTACATGCAATTATGGGCCGTCGTGAGGCACATGCTAAGCGTTTAAGACCTCATTAGACCCCATAAGATTCCATTAAACTTTTTCTTGTAGGGCTACATTAAAGGAAAAGTCTATGCTAATAATTCCGTTACGATTGAACGGATGACACATAACATTAGCGAAGTTATTGCGGACATAAGGTCACAGTTATGCCGCGAAGTGATGGTAAACTTCATCAAAAGAATCCACTGCTGCCAGAGAAGCAGAGGCGGCCACTTACATAATATTGTATTCCATGTCTAATTGTATAGTTTAACTAAACAATCGAACCAAAAATTATTGTAGAAATGTTATTTATTTGCCCAATAATTACAAACATAATCGGGTACATCTCGCTGGGACACCCTATATATGGTCAGATAAAGGTGATTCGTAGAAAATATTAGTAATGTAATGAACGCAGCTGTATACAAGCGAAAAACAAATCTGTTAATTAAAACTTCTCTAAGTATCATACACTCTACATATGCAGCTCATACACTTAAATGAATATCAGAAACTGTTTCTAGAAGATAAGTTTCAAAAGGGACAATTTCTATGCAGTTGATGATGTAATAGCGAATGTAATTTTTTTTTAAATTTTGTATAAGGGCCTACTGGGAGAGATGGTTTGGGAAGCTCTACCAGACATACCTTTACGTCAAGAACCAGTTGTCATAAGATGAATTACTTAGTTAGAAGCTGTAGCTTATTAATAGGCATTTTGAGAAATTAAAACGTGCAGTATTTAGGTTTGATCCCAACGAAAGTAAAGCCATACACACATTGCAGAACTTACTGCAACTACAAAAATACGAGATGATATTAATATTAACTATATATCCGTTATATTAATATTAACTATTCCATGTTAATTACTGCAATAAAAACACTGGAAACAAATGACTTATCGTAGATGCTGTGAAATAAAAAATAAACAACCACAACACACGTGATTTCAGTAGCAATTAAATTAACAAACTGCAAGATATGTTTACGAAAAATCCTGAATACAGTCATTTGGGTTACATGTGTTTATATCTAAAGGGTCACATAAAGAGTTATTTTCTATTTTACTGAAATATGGTCCATATATAGGTAACTGTCTTTTGATATAATACGAGAGCCTGTGTTTGTAGTATTAAAGTAGATTTAACCTACAAGGTGTAAGTAATTTGTTAGCTAGTTAAATGTTAAATCTTTTTTCCACTCTGGAGGGGTACTCGTGTATTTAAGAATCTTATGTTTACTATTATTCTCCTACAATGTTCTTTATTTTCTATATCGTTATTGATGGCTACTTAAAGCTATTAAACGCAAAAACATTTAAACTCTCTAAAAGGAAACAGTACATTGAGTGGTTAATTATTTTGTTTGTAATTCATAGTTATCATTATTTTTACACCAGTCTATCCATTTTTGCTCTATTGTATATGTTACTGATGTTAAGTACACTGTAGAATGAAATAATTAATGGGATATCCTAGAAGATATGGGTCAAGTGGAAAAGTATAGCGTATATGGTCTACAAACTTGTTAAGTTGCTAGAGTACTGTTATCTATAGTATATTTTCTAATTTATTTAGTTGTCACTGTTGTACGCTGGTGATAGTGCATGGGATCACGCAATACGCTACTCAAAAAAAAATTAAGGGAACAAAAAAATTTCGAAAAATGTTCTGTGAGTTTGAACGGCTGTAATTTTATGAAAAATGTGGAATCGTGATGAAAAACACCATTTTAATGTTTCCAGTTTTGAAATATTTTGGCAAAAAAAATTTCTGAGCTATCTGCGTAATCGAAACAAATACCACCAGACAACAATTTTAGTTATTATTAGTCCTGTCCTCAATATTTGCAAAGTATGGTACATTCATTAAAAAGTCATAAGAAGTAATTTTTTGTACTCCTTTCAAATTAATAGTGAGGGTAAAAAAATGTGCACAAAAATGGCACATTATTATAGAGGTATTATTTAAGTTTTCAAGTGGTTAATTTATAGAGGTATTATTCAAGTTTTCAAAACCATCCATCGATTCGCTGTACGAGTATTAGTTCTTCAGATATCGATGATCAAAGGCAAAAGAGTCATTTTTCAATCAATCACCGATATCTCAGCAACAAAGGGTCATACAGAGTACGTTAAAAACCAAATTAAAGCTGAATAAAGAGGCTAACCAGCTTTTGCATAGATTTAGCCCGAAAAAATTGTCCTGAGCCCGAGGACTCTCGTAAAAAAAAAGAAATGGAAAACCTTTATTTCGCGATATTTCTTTGGATTGCGCAGTAACCGTAGCTTAGAAATGTTTTTGCTAAAAGGTTTCAAAAGTAGAAATATCAAGCTTCAAGACAGTTTCATTTTCATTTCTATACGACCATTTTTCATAAAGTTACAGCCCTTCAAAAATTACTGAAAAATTTTCGAAATTTTTTGTTCCTTTAATTTTTTCGAGTAGTGTATAACGGCAAACCACTACAACATAACATAAGTAAATGTATTATCAGGAAAAGCTTCGTTCTGTTCGGACAATTGACTTTGGACCTGACGTGGTTGCATTGCGTGTCTGCTGATGACTTACCAACTCAACCCTCGGGGAAATCTTAGTAAAAGCTCTGTGATTTACAGATTTCATTACTAGGGTCGGAAAGACGACGATGCTAAGTCTTTCCCAGCGTTAGTGACGTCCTCGAATGTAGTTTAAATACAAACATTTTCCAAATAAAAATGCGTTTTATAAATCCCTTCAAACATTCAAAAACTGTAATACGAAATATGAAAGGAAGTAAATTTGTATAATTTAGATGTATATACAGTGTGCTCGAACTTCTGGTGGCTGTATTGCGATCTCGTAAAGATAGATAAACCGTTAAATGGGGGAAAGTTTTAGACAATTATATTAATAATTTAATAATACTTGCTTGCGTGGTCGTAGCTGTTTTGGTTTTGAGATATTTCGGAAAAAGTGAAATGCTGTCAATTTTAAAATGCACCAGAACTTTTTTATTTTGAAATATATTTGAAATGTACAAGCACATTTTAAAGCAACTTGTTACATAGACTCGCTATATTTAATTTAATTTAGTTTCCCAACTTTAATTTTTATTAGTGGCGGCTATTCAGGTGAAGTAGGTGAAGTGCCTCTTCACCAAAGAAATTGAGACTGGGATTTCTTTTTTTTTATATTTTTGGGATATATAATCATGTCTTTAATATGTACATTTAAATAAGGTTTGTTATGAAAAACCTATTATATTTTTATGTCAAGCATAATATGCCTCTATGCTACTAAAACACTGTGTTTACATTGGTACGTTCTTTAAATCTTCAATAGTCCATGTGCGCCTTATCTATAATATAAATAACTCGCACGTGCAGAGATGAAAATCAAGTACCCTCAAATATGCACTGTTCCAGCGGGTTGCCATGGTAAGGTGACGTCACACAATAACCTACGTCTGTTTAGTCTGTCTTCTCCCTCTACCTAGGTGAAGAGTTTCCCGATATTTTATAGGGTATCTGCACAGTGGACTTGTATATATTTAATTTACTGAAGCGCGGTCTGTTTCTGAATTTGTGCGATTTATTGAATTCGCGTTGTGTTTTCATTATTTTTAGACTTGCTTTTTTGATTTTAATGTGTTGATTGACTAACTGAGTGATCGTATAATTAGTGATTTTACAACTTTGCTAGTGACAATATTAAATGAAACAATAATTTACATTATTTATAATGAATCCAGTTAACGATATTATTTATAATTTGTTGGAAACACCGTTCTGTCGCTGGAGAGACGAAGATAATAGAGTCGTTTTACTGGAAGGAAGACCTACGAATGTTTTATCAATACTCGCCAAAAAAGAGATTAAGAAATCTGGTAAATCTTATAACGTAAATTTCAAATCTGCTTGGTTCACAAACTATAAATGGTTATGTAGCAGCCCAATGATAAAAAACTATATTGCTGGTCCTGTTTACTATTTTAATTTCTAATGGTCCTGTTTTTATTTATATTAAACAATTGGTTTGGAATAGGAATGGATTTGTAGATATTTTAAATATTACGAGGGCATTATATAAACATACCGATTCTGCCCAGATATTCTATATGATATCCTACAAAAAGAATCATTAGATATTAATTTTTGTGTGTATCAAATAAAACAGACACGTGAAATATTGAACAAAAACAGAGATGGCGACTTTTTTAAGACAATTTTTAATAAAGCAAATAGAATAATGGAATTAGAAATTACAAAACGACAATACGCTGGTCTTTATATCGAAGCCATTAGTACAAGATATAAAGCACCTTCTATGAAATATTGGACCATATTTTAATGGAAATAGACGTCAGATATTAGGACTGCGAAAAGTTGAAATTTGTTTGTCTCGCTGATACACAATATAGCTCCTGTTTCCCTTCTAATGCTTTTGAAAATTTGAACAATTTTACAAACTTACAGAACTATACCGCTGCATGAACTGCTCAAAAAGAGGAATGATACAAAGACATTTTTATAGAAGCTTACAAACTGTCTTGTATAATTTTATCTATTCCATCAACAAGTGCGTCGGTGGAAAAGAAGTCTTTCGTGTCTTAAACGTATAAAGACTCAATTCATGGTAATGGTATTCAAGAAATACCATTTCCCAAGAATAAATCTTTAGCAACTGTTTCTATCGAGAAAGTACTGCTACTAGAACTAGAGACGGATCAGCCATTTTATGAAGATATAATAGATAACTACGCCTCACTAAAAGATCGAAGAATTGATTTGGTGTACGAAAGATTAGATAGCTATAAGTTTGGCTATAAGTAAGTCTTAAGAAAAATTAATCTACTTTATTCTAACTGTTTACACATCCTAACTCTTCACCTATTTTCTAACCCGCGAGTCGCCATTGCTTTTTATACTTACTTTCGCACAGCCAGGCCGTCATATTGAGTTTTTATCAGTTACAAAATACATGATTTTCTGTTTTCAGTGAGGTATCACACTCAATAAAATAGCAAAAAATAATTTTCTATTTAGAAAAAACAATCAAGAGATTTTCAGGGAAATTCATCAATTTGGCAATAACGCTGTAAGAAAAGTAACGCGTCAAACTTGCGACAAACTTAAATGTGATACATCGCCGAAAAGAGAAAAGGATATGATTTTTAACTGATAAAACATACAATATGCCGACCACAAGAAAAAATTCAATTGATGACGTTTATAGAAAATGTAAACGCGGATACTGCGTTTATATTTCGATTCTGCGTTAAATATTGCCCTAAAATGCGCTTGGAGATTTCAAATATCTTTTCAAAATTATAAAAAAATATGGCGGATTTTAGAAAAGAATTTTAAACATCCTTATACTGAATAACATAAAAACAAATGCTAATTAAATTTCAGTTTGTTATACTTTCGTGGATTCTTTATCCAAATCATAACTGACGACTTTCTTGGCATCATTTTTCTTATTTTTCAGGAATATGATACATCACTGAAATGGAAAAGGATATGATTTTTAGGTGATCAAAAATTTAATATGGCGGCCATAAAAATCAGTTGATTGCCGTTTGATGTTTTTAAAAAACTGAAACATGGGAACCCGATTTAAATTAAATATTTCTTAAAACCTCGTAACTCTATAATTGTCTAAAACTTACCTCGTTTAGCCGTTTTCTTATCTCCAGTATTTAGGAGGTCGTTCATCCAGTGGTGAATTAAGCCCGACGGAGGCCCGGGGCGATAAAATTAAATGAAGCCTCCGGCTTGCTCAGAAATTGATGTACTTGTAGTGTACATGTTGTAAACATGAATAAGCCTGGTATATAGGTAAGTAGGTACCTACCTGCGTTTATATTTTGTATACGTACGGAGCCTCCAACTTCAAACTGTCTCTTACTTACTGAACCTTGCCTTGTTTGGGATTTGAAAAGACTTTTCGAGATTTGGTGGCCCCCCCAGGACCAGAGGCCCGGGGCGCACCGCCCCCCTAGTCCACCACTGTATACATCCATCATTAATTTGGGGAACATTGTTATAAATGGACGTTGTTCTTCTAACAGATATGTATATAGGTTCAGTTGTTCCTGAACATCATAACGCAATGTATGCAAGTAGTGCAAGTGGATCGTAAATTTCCCATCAGATTAGCGATATCGCTAGTCGCAAATATTAATTCTTGAGCTGTCGTCGGTTCTCCAGTATTCTACCCCCTGTCCTAATCCCTGGCCTCAAGCAAGGCGTACGCCGGGTAGTAATCTTGGATCGACGTTCGAATTCACAGTCACGCATTTCACAAATATGTATCTGCTCACGAATTAAAATGGCAATTAATATCGTCACTAATTAGTTTAATTACACAAACACGCTTGGCAGACGCAACACGAATCAAAAGATAAATCAATAATTACTTAAAATGAAATGTGAGTATCATCAGATAATTTATTAGTGAAATAGCTAAAGGATAGCTGACATTGGTTTAAATTTTAAATTGAAAAAAGAAACAGAAAACTCATCAAGTAGAATAGAGAAAAAAATGGAGACCTTTGTATATATGTATTTAGAATTAGACAAAATCATATAGTCTATACGAAATTTAGGTTAATTCCAAAAAGGTCATGTAAGTAGACTGGTAGAATTGTAGAGTGAAGCAACTTTGTGCTTAAATGATATGCGTAAGGGATTAACACTTTGTACTATTTAATTTATAATATATGTAACCCTGTTTCACCAAACAGGGTATACATATATCGGTGTACAATTTTGCATCACATTTCAGATGTATCAATCTTTCAAGTGTACAAATCTTTCTCTGAGAAATGTCTGTCTCACAAAACTGGACTTTCTTATTTCGTATCTTCATTTATTGTTTTTTTGTGTGTATATTCACTATGTCTAAGATGAGAATGCTAGTCAGTAACATATAAGTCGGAAATCGAGAAAGAAACTACCAAACCGCCAAGCGGTTATCAAAGTAGTTCCCGAATAGCAAGGCTATTACATAATCGCTATAGGAAACAACTACTTCTCGGGCTAAAGCCCCGCCAGACATTGAATGTATTTATTTATTTAAAATAAAACTCGCCACAGGTTTTACACGGTTTTATTTTTTGAAACCTTATCTGATCGTTCAGAAACACGAGAAAGGGGTCGAGGACCACTTTTAGGTATAATTCAATGCCTGGCGGAGTTTTAGCCCGAGGAGTAGTGGTTTCTTATAGCGATTATGTAATAGCCTCCCTATTCGGGAACTACTTTGATAACCGCTTGGCGGTTTGGTAGTCACTTTCTCGATTTCCGACTTATATGTTACTGACATAGATCGAATCGATAAAGATGTATACCCCACAACTTTCATTCGGCATTTGTCCTGGATCGTCGTACCGTGTACGGCACTGATGAGAACTAATAACTTTGAAACAGCTGTATGTCATTCGGTTCCGATCCGGGACAGATGTCGAATCCTACCTGTGGCGGGTTCTATTTTTTGAAAAGAATGATAGGTTATGGTCATCTGGAAATGGTAGGTGATACGCATTCGGTTAAATGGGGAAAATGGTACGTAATTAGAATAATATCCTAGTGGTCTTAACCAACCTCAAAAATTATTTTTCATTTTTGAAATATATATGTATTTTGAAAAAGAAGTATTATCGAAATATATGCGGTTATTTCCCACACTATTATCGAAAATATCGAGAAACAAGTCTCATTGTACTCTCTAAGAAATTTTGACGTGGTAATGAAATTTTTGTCCTCCAATGTTTCATCTTTGTGCAATCATCATCAACTTAATTTTTTAAAATACGGACCTGATTTTTGTTTACGGTTATTGACTATTTTTTTATTCTAAATTCACCTATGTATTACTCATGAAGGTTAAAATATATTTCTCTCTTATTATAGAAATGATTCCTGCGGTTTTTACTTTGAAACTTATAAAATAAATTTATTATTAAGCAACTAAAATTTATTAGTCATGCCAGTCTTCAGTAAACGAGAATAAGGCAGCAATTCAATTTTAAGTCATTTTATATTAAACATTGATTAGTAAAAAAGCAAATTATTAAAAAAACATAACAATAAACATCATTGTTTTGCTAAGACTAGCACAAAATATAAAGAAAGGAAATAAAAACATATAATGCTAGTACGCTGACTGTGGTTTTCCTTAACTGTTTGCTTATTAGTAAATATGTATATGTTACAGATCGTATATGTAAAACAGGCTGTATACAAAAGGACTAGTTCATATGTAAGTGGATGGAAGATATTAGACAATATGTATAAGAAGAAGTGTGTCTCGGTAGTAAAAGATTTGCCACTGTTGGCAAATCTTTTACTACCGAGCCATTCTTTTATGTTTGGGAATAGAAAATAATCGGAGGAGGCTATATCTGGCGAATAGGGTGCGTGAGGAAGCAATTCGAACTTTAGCTCATCGATTTTGGCCATCGCGATAACGGATGTGTGAACTGGTTTGCTGAAAAGAAACTTTGTTTTTCCCAAAATGTATCCGCTTTCTTATAACTCAAACTCTGCAATAATTTCGCATAATTCTCGCCGTTGATTGTTTTTTCTTTCTGAAGATAGTCAATGAAAATTAACCTATGCGCAATTCCAAAAAACTGAAGCCATGTCTTTGCCTGCAGATGGAACTGTCTTCGCCTTCTTTGAAGCCGATTCTCCCCTTTGAGTCCATTGTTTTGACTATTCCTTCATCTCAGGTGTGAAGTAATGGACCCACGTTTCATCCATGGTTACGAATCGACGCAAAAACTTGGCTTTATTCCTGTGAAACTTCGCCAAACACTCGATTGAAACATTATCGCGACGTTGTTTTTGTTCCATTGTGGGTAATCGCGGTATTCATCTTGTGCACAGCTTTTTCGTGTTGAAATTTTTAGTCAATATGCGATGTACAGCACTTTTTGAAATACCTACCATGTCTGCCAGCTCGCGCACTTTCAGTCGACGGTCATCCAATTCGATTTTGTGCATTTTCTTCGCCATTCTGGCGTGATCGCCTTATTTGGTCGACCATAGCGATTTTCGTCTTGGCAGCTCGTACGGCCTCGTTTAATCTCCGGTATCCAATATTTTACTGTTGTAAACGAAGGAGCAGACTTCCCCAGAAAGCTTCGCTTTGATATAGGTTGGACTGAGGTCGTTATAATAGTGATTTAGTATTATATCACATAGCGATAACCAACTTTTTCCATGTTTACAAATTCTATTGAGAACGTTCACTATTGATGGCTGCCAGATAAATAATAAACAACGTAGCGTCGTCAAACTTCAAACTTAAGCTTTATAAGGTTGGTACTTTCTACGATAGTCACTATTTTCAAACAATAACCGCCATATATACGACAGGTCGGCTAGTTCTGAGACTACCCTCGTAGATATGGTCTGATATAATACATATTAACCCAAATTTTACCACAGTCTTGTTGACAAACAGGTCTTAATTTCGGACCAAATTGGTGGGCCATCAACACAGTCTGGTGTGAATTTAGTGTGTCTCTTTATTTTGAGAGTGCTGTAAGTATGTTTCCACCGATCGGACCTATTTCCATAACAACAGTTTTGCAAAAGACGTTACTAAACACAGGTGTAAAACATTAGCTGAAAGAAAAAACATTCCCACACTGCCCCTATGTCCGTTTCCTACCTCAAACACGGAATTAAGACGTTTATCCATTAGCTTCTCACAATAACGAAGTGCACTCGTACACCGTAATGGTTGTAGAGGAAGCGTACGGAGAAGAAAGTGTTTCTCACACGATCGTCAAGCCACAGGTGGATATACGTGGAACGCATTACCACGCGAACATCGACTTTGCACACCTGAACCACTTGTCTATAACTTCCTGTATTCATAATTACAGGTGAACGGTGTTTATAGCTAGTTAATTTGAATTATTGGCGAGCTTACAAGGCCCCGAATACCCGTACGATAAGATAGAATAGGAGTTAGGATGTTATGCTGCTATTTAATTGGACGATATGGTAGAAATAAATCGTATCTTTCGACATGTACGGAAGATAACTGAAACTTGTAAATGACTCGGATAAATAGATAGTGGTGAATATTTTACTTGATGACTATTATCTGGATAACTGGTCATATTTAAATGTGTTTCACGTGTAGGTTAAACAGCGAAACTTACAATATTGCCCGTGTCAGCAGAATTCATGTTGAAAGAATAATGCAATGACTAAACAATTATCAATGACAAAAAAAATAAATATTTATTATGAATAGTCAACATTAATTCTTATAATTCTTTATAAACATTTCTTCTTATTTATTTATATTTAGTCTTATTTATTTGGTATTACCTAAAATCGACGAGTATATTAAATTGCCTACACCTTTTCCTGTGAAACTTCGTTTTTCACGTATCTCATTATTGCTACCAGCAGCAGTATTTTCCAAATACGGCGCTTATAAATAATATTCAAAATTAAAGATTTCACTACATAATATTGCATGTTTTATGATACCTTGATCCCTTTATTGAAAGAAGACGCTTGCTAAGGTCTGTGTCCGCCAAAACTGACGCAGTGCAATTCAATTTCATGCAATTTTACGTGCAATTTTAATATTACCAATTTAATCAGAATTTCTGACAGACATATGATAGCCTACAAAGTTGTGAACGCTACGCGGTGCTGATGTCGCGCCCATAGCGAATACGATTATAATTTTGAGAATTTCTGGAAGAATTGACATAATCTAATAATAAATATATAGGGTATTCCATTAAAGAAAAAGCAATTGTTTTGACTTTACTTTTTGATCAATCATGTATACTTTGTCTTTCTTTATTGTAATAGATTAAAAAACCAAAAAACTTTTGTGATTAATATCTTTGGCTAGGTATCTTGCTGTAGAAAGTAACAGACCGTTTCCATCCATCAGAGACCCTTATAACGGTCGGGGTTAGATTTTAATTTAACCGTAAATATGAATGGTTTTAATGTAAGAAGTTGATCGAGGAAGCCGTTACTCTATGGTAGTTCATAATTCCAACGTAATTGAGTAAAACATTACTAAGTTTTATACTACTGTATTTGCACAAAAGTCCATTATCAAACGGTGATTCAACTAAGAATGAAATACAAAAATTCGATTCCTATATTATATGCTGTCCAATAAAATAGAATAATAGAATGACACTAAATAGGTAATTAAGGTTTACAGAAAAACATGTTTATAATATGGTGGAATGTCAACCATCAAATTGTGGGAATTTCCAGAAATATTATTAAGAAGTATTCTACAGGGGTTAATTAAGTTTGGTAATAGTAAAAAGAGGAGAATACGGTGTATCTACTTGATCATTTAACAAGTTGAAATTATCATTATGGTTGTCTTTATAGATCCCTAATGCTTCTAGCAAATTAAGTTTTAAACCTCTGCTGGCATAGTGTAGGATTTTCATATTATTAACATTTGGGAAATTATATCCACTTCCTAAGATATGATTAGAAAAAGTGGAACCTGTTTTCTGTAACCTGAAGGATCTATTGTGGTCAAGGTACCTAGTTGTAAAACATACATATACCGATATAACTATCCCCTTTAGTTCTTGCCACCCATACTTGCATAAAATAGCCGCATATAATTCAATGTTACACAGTTTTTTCGCTACCTTTATCAGAAACATAGATAATAACAGAACTCACAACAATTCAAAATATAGTCGAGAACAATGGTTTCCGCACAGATACTATTACCAAGTTAATAAACAAGAAACAATATCAGTATAGTATTAAATTAATGTATCCAAAGATTAGAGAAGATAAACAAACACCTTATTATACCATCACGTATTGTGATACATTGTCAGTAAAAATATAAATATTCTCACAACGCATAACATATAAACCCCAATAAAAGTTATCAAATGTAATTGGCAATACCAAAGATAGAATTAATAAATACGTAAACCGGGGTTCCTTTACCTAATTTTAAATTTTAAGTAAAGAATTCGTGTACTTCTCTATCAGTTGGAGAGGAGGAAAATTTTCTAGGATAGGGGGAGGGCTTGTAGAATTGATTCATCATGTTAAAATATATTTTCGTTGCTTTCTCTTTCTGTAAAAATTCTAAAACCTGGTGGGCAAACTTACCTGGACAAGAGGGGTAACTTTGCCCACAAGAGAGGCAACTTTGGTTTTCTATTGAAAGCTGCCTCCAAAGTCTCTTCTGGGCAATATTACCTTTGTAGGGGGTAAAATAAGCCAAGACAAACATGAGAACAGTTGATTCAAAATTTATTTTGCCACCTCTGAAGTAATAAACTTCATGAGATAAGTTTCGTCGTAGTTCACGTACAATGAACTCGTTCTCGAGATATATTTTGACATTTTCTTGACTTTTAACTCATGTCTGTCTTAACTCAACACCCCGTCCACATCTCACCAAGTAGTCTCTCACGATTAGTATCACTTCCAAAATACCTAAAGCATGCACATACAAGAATTCCGTGGATAATTTTAGATTCTTCAGCTGGAGAAAGTGCAGTTGGGTGACCAACAAATTTTGTGTGCTTTCCCGTGAATTTATTGCCAATGGTCTTTCTTAGGATGTTGAAGTCTTATTGACATCTCTCCGTTGGCAACAGCATTCAGAGCTTCTTCAAGATCCTGTTGAGAATAATCCTTATATTGACGGCGCCCCAATTTCGGTTTATATTTTGGTGACATTATTCTGAAATAAAAAGTTAGGTAGGTATCAATCTTTAGGAAGGTAGGTATCAAAATGTAGGTAAGTTTAGCAACTTTGTACTGTGTGCTGTGTTTTGCATCTCCCCCCAATCACCCCGCATACTGATACAGGGTAGGAGGAAGGTATACTACCCAATTATACAGTGTGCACTACGATTGAAAACTATGTGGCTGAAAACACTATGGTAACCTATTTAAAAATCTTCATAGTTCGTCCATACTCAGCTCATTGAGAGGTGGGTAAGATAACCCCAATTTGCCTACAGATCATGGGGTAACATTGTCCATCAAAACAAACACATGAAAATGAAGGTATAAAAATTCCCCTACCATATTACTTTAATCGTTATTATATGCGACACAAATACAAATAATTTAAAAAACCAGTATTCGTTATTGGCTGCTCTAATGAAAGTTGCTTAGGTACTCCAATTATCTGTCTTGGAGTCCTCTTATACAGCTCACAGTTTCACACTGATAAACTATCACCACATGGAAAAACTTAAGAGCCACCCTTGCCAACATCACAACTAGTAGCCCTGATTATTTGCTGCGTATCCAGCTATCATTCAAGTAATTAATGTTTGGCGCTCAAACTTTTTTCAAAAACAGGTAAAGTTACCCCGGTGGCCAAAGTAACTCCAGTTGACGGTATGAGAAATCTGGAGTTTACAGGTTAAATTGCTCAGAGTTCAATAGCACATATATAGGACAAACTGGACGTAAGTTTAGAACTAAATATATTCACCATAATAGATCCTTCAGGTTACAGAAAACATATTCCACTTTTTCTAATCATATTTTAGAAAGTGGACATACATAATTTCCCAGATATTAATAATATGAAAATCCTACACTGTGCTAACAAAGGTTTAACACCTAATTTGTTAGAAGCATTAGAGATCTATAAATACGTGTACAATCATAATGATAATATTAACTTGTCAAATGATCAAGTAGATATACTGTATTCTCATCTTTTTACTGCTACCAAACTTAATTAACCCCTGTATAATATTTCTTAATAATATTTCTGCAAGTTCCCACAATTTGATGGTCGAGATTCCACCATATAATATAGGAACTGAATTTTTGAACTTCATTCTTAAATAGTTGAT
This sequence comes from Rosalia funebris, assembly GCA_037954035.1. Classification (NCBI taxonomy): domain Eukaryota; kingdom Metazoa; phylum Arthropoda; class Insecta; order Coleoptera; family Cerambycidae; genus Rosalia; species Rosalia funebris. The sequence goes on along the minus strand of JAZFAV010000034.1, from coordinate 11,983,635 downwards.
AATGACATAAATAATAGTCACCATTTGATAATGACATAAAGTTTTGAAACTGCAGTTACGATTTTTGTGCAAATACAGTGTGTAGTGACGCATTAAACTGGCGCATTAGCAAGGATAATGAGTGTGCCTTGATAGCTCAGCGGTCAGAGCACTCAACCGGAAATTGGGAGAGTCGAGTTCGATTCTCGGTCGAGGCAGCATGCACTCTTTATCCTTGCTATCGCCAAAGTGGTGACCCCGACGTGATGTGATTCATTCCAGTATATGCAACCTCCCTTACATCTCAAATTCGCGGATTCGATTCCCGTCCTATCCATCGCCCTATAGTCCGGGGGTTACCGAACAACGGTTCGTAAGAATGGTGAACGCGGTCACATTCCGTTAAATTGTATCGAGACAAAAACCATGTCTCTAGGGAGGGAGTACTGTAGCGACGCGTTAAAATTGGCGCATTAGCAGGGATAATGAGTGTGCCTCGATAGCTCAGCGGTCAGAGCACTCAACCGGAAATTGTGAGAGCCGGGTTCGATTCCCGGTCGAGGCAAAATACACTTTTATCCTCGCTATCGCCAAAGTGGTGACCCCGACGTGATGTGATTCATTCCACTATATGCAACCTCCCTTACATCTCAAATTCGCGGATTCGATTCCCGTCCTATCCATCGCCCTATAGTCCGGGGGTTACCGAACAACGGTTCGTAAGAATGGCGAACGCGGTCACATTCCGTTAAATTGTATCGAGACAAACCATGTCTCTAGGGAGGGAGTACTGTAGTGACGCATTAAACTGGCGCATTAGCAAGGATAATGAGTGTGCCTTGATAGCTCAGCGGTCAGAGCACTCAACCGGAAATTGGGAGAGCCGGGTTCGATTCCCGGTCGAGGCAGCATGCACTCTTTATCCTTGCTATCGCCAAACAGTGACATAAAATTTAGTAGTGTTTTACTCAATTACGTTGGGTTTTAATGTATCTTTCTGTATATATCTCTTACGAAAAATGAGAAAAACTGTTGGTAACGACGGAGCGGCGAATGATCGTAAATTTATTTTTAAATAAAACCAAATTTCTCATGTGTATTTTGGCGAATTTGATATCGCCCGGAGGGCTGGGGTGTCGAAGCGGATGAGACGCCACAGGCCAGAGGTTAAAGTAACTCGATCCTTAGAACTGCCATAGCTAAAGTTAACCTCATTGTTTGTTATTCCCAAGTCGGCGGGGCCTGAATTTATGAAACGCGATATTTGTTAGTTTGTTTTAACATCGGATGTCAGCCGGGAGTTCGTATAAACCGTGTTTATTTGATTTTTAAGTTCGCCGCGGCTGTAAAACGCCATTCCGTCGTCACGTTGCTTTTAACTTGTCGCTTATCCGCGGCCGATGTTCCGGCTTTTCGATGATATCCCCACGAAATTGACGTTTTAATGCACGCCGCGTTCGTCATACAGGCTGTTACGGGACGCGTTAATTCATCAAACGGTAAACACGTATATTCGTTTACGCCAAATATTTATAGCAGTGTCATAAAGCACTAGCGCTCGAATAATCATATAGTTCGATGTTATTTTTGTTTCGTTTATAAGACTTTTTTCATGGTGACTGATATATGTACATACATATGTGCGTATGCACTGTGTTCCGATGTAATGCATAAACACTGTATTGCAGTTTTTCACGATTCACACAGTTTTTTTTTATTTGCTGATAAAATTATATCAAGATATCGTTAGACATGGCGGAAACTTTAGGGAACGATATAATCTCGAAAAACAATGTTTGCATATATTAGCATAAACATTGCCATAAAACGAGTCGTTTTTGCGAACAGGGTGTTGAAGTTTTTAATTTTTAAACAATTTTTATAAATATGTCTCGAACGAACTACAATACAATTTGTATGATGGATCTTTGCGCGTGTATCAATTTAGTGATGATTACATGCTACACCACTCGCAATTGTTACTAATATGCCACAATTACCAGCACGTATGTCTAGCGACATGTTTCAATCAACTACGTACGGCATAGACAGTTAATAATTTGCCGAACAAAATACAATTATGAAGTCACGTCTTAGCTTTATTTTATAATTTGATTCATTGTCGTCTCCATATTTCTGTAAAATTGATTTCATTATTGTTTCACTTATTTTGATTTTTTTTTTAATTTATTTCATTTATTTTGATGGAAATATCACTTCCATTGAATGCTATTGTGGATAACCTTTTCATTACTCTGTCATAGCTTGACGGATTTGTATTGTATTAACTGTTATCCTAAAATGTGTTTTCGGCACGACACTATTCAAAAATGTCAGTTGATTGATTCATACGATTGTTGCCTGTGACGCACACGCAAAGAATCATTATACAAACCATATTAAACAAATATTATACAAATAATGTAAATAAAATATATCGTGGAGCATTAATCTTTCTTTCGTAAGAGTTTTCCTTACTGCAAGAAACATCATCAGTGGCGTCAAACTGGGGGGAGTAGTGACCCCCCTTTTCCTAATAACTTTCGAGTTAATATCATGTAAAGATATTAAGACTTTTAAACATTTTTTGAGCTACAGTTAACAGATAATGTTTTTTAAAATACGTCATTTGTAAAACATCACGTCTTGTTGTTATAAAGACAATCAGTAACGTTAGATTGATTATTATTAAAATTACTTGTACTGAATTTTGAATCTGTTGTCTATTGCATATACATATTTCTTTTATAGTAATTAAGTTTTTTATGTAAATTAAAAAACTGTCATGAAAAGTCAACAGTTTGTAACATGTAAGCAGGGTCAGATGCACGGCGGGGCAACCGGGGCGGGAGCCCCGGGGCCCCCACACATTGAGGGCCTCCACAGACCTTGGATTCAACAATTTTATAACATTAAATTTTTTTAATATTTAAAAAAGTAATGAGCAATGAAATATATCCAAACAAGGGGTATTTTCATCCCATGTCAAATTTATTCAGTGGTGGAATTACAAAATTTAGGCCTCATGCAAAATTCAATAGCGGCAAAATTTAATGTTTATAATAATTTATAATTCATAATTTATTGGATGCGGAGCAAAATGTACGCTGGTTAAAGAGCAAAATGACAGCTAAATACGAGATAAGCTTTCAGCATCTCTGAGTGATAGGATTCGAGCTTATGACGTTGTCTGCGATCGATTTGGTTTCTCGAATCATTTAGAGGATTTGAGTTCATCCAAGCTACACAAGGCTGCCTACAAGTTAGTAAAAATTTACAACGACGATCTTGAAAACAGTCTTGGGAACGAATTAGTCCAGTTTGTAGCCTTGATAGATGCCTTCAAGAAGAACTACAATGTCGACAGTGAACCAAAAGAGATGTTTTTCTACAGGACTCTGGTCGATAATAACTTCGGCGCTGCATTCCCTAATATTGAAATTACATTGAGAATGTATTTAGTGTTGATGGTGGCTAATTGCAGCGGAGAACATTCATTTTCTAAAATGAAAATTATTAAAAATAGGCTGCGTACGACGATGACGCAAAAACGTCTAGCATATCTGTCATTGCTCAGTATAGAGAGTGATTTACTTTGAGAAATAGACTTCGGAGAAATCATTAAGGATTTTGCCTCTAAAGAAGCACGTAAAGTGTCTTTCACTTAAATATAGTAAGTCTATCAATTGTTTCCCATTGTTCATCACTCGTCAGAAAGTAATAAAGATTTTTAAAAAATTACAAGAAATAGAATAGCATATATCTTAATAGTGGAAATATGTTTTTTAAATGTAAAAATAAAATTATCGAAAGATATTTATTGATTGAAAGGGCCTCCACTTTTTTCATTGCCCCGGGCCCCGACACCCCTGCATCCGGCCCTGCATGTAAGGAGAACAACATGTAAGGAGAAATATAATCAAATGGTGGGACGATTATAAAATATCTCACACATACATGAATTTTTTGTATACGATTCCTGTCCTCCTGTGTCAGGCAGGATCCCTATACACAATACCTGCGTTATATAAATGGAGTAAAACCATGGTTTCACTACGCAAAATTTCATTAGTTATGTCTAAATATCTTTTAAAGGAATACAGCTGTTTTAAGGAGAAAAATGCTTTCTTATATATTCCAATTAATTATTGATGATACGAAATCCCGAGGTTTTTAATGGCACTAGTTGCAGCGATTATATCATGATCAATTTTAATATATAATTCTGCTGTGCTATGAATTTGCTGTGGTGTATCAAAAATGATATTTTGGCCTTTATTAGCATTTATAATCAATGTATGTCCAATTAAAAATGGTTTTTAAATCGTTATAATTTGAGAAGCCACATATGAATCAGATGATAAAAAACAATACATGAGCTGTATATCATCAGCGTACGTATGTAGTTTGCATTTTGAAGGAATTTTTGAAATATCTGTAGAAACAATATTGTCTACATAAAAGTGGCCCCAGTGCAGTACCTTGTGGAATTCCCGTTTTGAATTGATTTCATGTATGACACAAGTATGGAGGACTTTGTACTAATCTTAGTAAATTGATATCTACCCAAATGGTGGTTTTGAAACTAATAAAAGTACGTTTCCACAAATACAACAATGGCATAATTTAGCTTCCAAACAACTAATATCTAAAAAATTAAATGCTTTACTGATATTAAGGAAAGTTGAAGATATAACTTGTGACCTGTCGATGGCTCGCAGAATGTCATCAGTTACATTAATGTGATGAACCTCTTTCATTGACTGTACACTCCATATTCACTCTGCAAACGTCTCAATGCGACTGAGTAAAGACCAGACTATTTACTGCTCACCTCGTGGGTGGTCTGATATCGCTGTTTTCAGACTTGTTCCTATTCTTGACAACCTGTAAATGATGTAAATAAAATATCTGGAGGAGCATTAATTTTTATTTTGCACAAGGTTTCCTTATTACAAGAATTTCCTAAACAGCATCAGCGGCGTTAAGGTGGGGGGAGTAGTGACAGTAGTAGTTCCTACCAGAGTTTTTATGCGACAAATGTGGTTAGGACAAAGCCACATTTAAAAAAAAATTTTGATATTATTCATAATAGTCTTTTTTCGACCTACTTTTACGGTTTTACATACTTTCTCAACCTACTTTTTTCATGGATTTTCGAGACAACAGCATATATAGATAGTGTTTCTAAATTTTTTTGAGCTACAATTGAGGGAGAATGTTTGTTGGGTAATAAATGAAGCGCTATGGTTTGTATCTTTGTTGTACCGATATAGGCAAAGGACTAGTGGCGGCTCGTGATGAAATGAAACGGGTGTTCTGCACAGGGCCGATCCTAGGGTATTGGCCGCCCGTGCAAATTTCAAACGTATCCAAACTACTGGTGCCGTATGGGCCGAAAAAAAATTGCGCCGCAGGCGAAAATTTTGAAAATTTTCAAGGTCACGCGTTTTCCTGATCCTTCAGAATATTTATGTAAAATCCGTTTATACAAAAATATAGACTTTCACAAGAAACATTTTTGGAATTTAATACCTTTTTGAAGAACATTCATGTTTGCCGTCATATTCTTTGGTTAAGAGAAAAGGCTTGTAAGGTGAATTCTCTACTAGAGAGTCTATAACACTTAAAATATTTTCCGAAAGAGTTTCAGCGTCACATTTTGTAGGTTTCAGGTATGTCCAAAATTTCTTTAATTATTCCTTCATGACATACTTTTAATATACAGTCTAAAAGATCATTTTGTATTTCTTTAGAGGTTCCTTTAAATACTGAAGGATTTTGTAGATGCTCGCTTAAAGTTACATCAAGCTCAGCAGAAAAAATTATCAAACCACGAAATATCCCCAGGTTTTGAGAGGTTTCAGCTTCGTCATGTCCTCGCAGCGCCAGTTCAAAGGCCCCACAAAACTTTATGCAGTTTATGATTTTTGACAAAACGTATCTCTTTTTTGTCACATTATCATTATGCTTTTGCACATTTATCCAATAAGCTGAATCTAGCTGCGCTTTAATATTAGTTGTTCCTAATAAAGCTAATACCATTGTATTATGTAGATGGCTTTTGGAGTTGTCGTGCGTTTTTATTTTTTCAGTTAAGTGCACCAAATCTGTCACCCCTACCTCCGTCCATGCTTTATCACCGCCAAAAAGTAAACAAGGAAAACAAAATAACGCATTTTTTTTTGTTGCACCCACAAATCCAATTGTTCTTCGAATAAATGTCTATTAAATTGACGTTTATATGCTTTTCTGCGGCTAACACCTGCAGTCTCAATAACAATGCCATTGTTTTTTAAATCAATTTTTTCTTCATAAGAGTATTTAAAAAATCGCTTCACATGAACTAAATTATAAACTAAATCCATTGTCACTATCACAGTATATAAATATTAATAATTAGTACAATAAATCACTACACAAATTCACAAAACAGTATTTAAAATATCAAATTAACACGAAATACGAAATAGGTACGATTTACGCCCGCCCGAGTAGGAAGGAGTAAACATTCACTGATGTTGCCTTAGCTGGAAAAAATACAGCTCACTGACCGTGTAAATTTGCGCATTTACGAGCGCCAAGTGTGGATTGTCGTGGGAGTTGAGGGGAAGGACGGGTGTGCCGAGCCGTGCTGAGAACTACCTCGTGTGGCCCAGTTCAATGTACCGCGACGCGCTCGCGTAGAGACCCAGAAAATTCATCTGGTGTACTACTCAATAGAGGACTGCGGGCAGAATGCGACTTTAACTCAATAATTTGGTTAGCTGCACCAAGTAACCAAATTATTTTATAATAAATTTCAGTAATTATTATGTCGCGAAAATATACAAATATCTATTTTTTTTGGCAGTTCCGCAGCTCTATACACCAGCCTATACACCAGCCGCCCCTGCAAAGAACCACCTGCGTAGTAGGAAGATAATGATTGGTAAATGGACTTACTTGGAATAATGTCCTGGAACACTGTATGCTGTTGTTTTGTTTGGTACGTGATGTGTACCGGCACCTTGATCTGTACATGTACGATATGATATTATTATCTCCGTCTATACATATTTTCTCGGTCTCTCTATGTCTCTACACACATTCGCAGCGCTGTTACCTCGGTTTGGGAAAAGTCGTGGGAAAGGCGAATGCAGCACTGATACAAGGATATAGGACTCGGGCAGGGATTTGAATTGCGGGCGGGAAAAGGACAAGCTGCTCGGTACGGAACCAATGTTTTTAAAATATATTCATTTGTAAAACATCCGGTCTAACTGTGAACTTCTGTTACAAAGATAATCACTATTACGAACATCACAGTATATGGATTTTATATCACTTTTTATTTATTTAACTTTTTAAAAACAATTTATTTTTACTTTACGATTTTGAACACTTTACTATGTCAAAAAAGGAGTAACCGGTTTTTATACTTTTATACTTGAGCCTTATTCGACGTTTACTCGACGACTAATTGAAGATTACTAACTACAGCTGATTACTGAATTTACCGACTACTTGTGGAGCGATTACTATATTTGCCGATTACTGAAGCTACTAATGGTCGTTTCTCTATTTAAAACATTTCTGTTGCTGATGCTGCAGGAATGTTTCTAAGAAGTGTTTTTCTTGAAGACTTTTAGCAAGTTGCAATAATTGCGATAAAATACAATGTAAGTTTATGATAAGCACAAAAGGTTTTTAGTTACGCGATAACTGCAATGACTTTGGTATACTCTTTTCTGGACATAACATCCTGTATGCTAATGGCCTGTTACAATGTATGTTACAATATTATAAAATACAGTATTATTCTAAGTCTTAATCTAATATAAGAGAGGATTCTATATAACACGGATATAAATTTTGTTAATAATAATTACTAGTTATTATATTAGTAGTTATTATAGATTATAACAATATATATGGATATATCAAATATCCATTGTTTGCAAAGACGTCACTAATCTACGTTAATATATTTTGTAATTTTTGTATATTTTCAGGAAATACACCTATCTATGGAAAAAAAAATTAGATGCTTTGCTTGCCGTATACGTTTCAATAATATCGTGGGTCGCAATTGTGGAAGGGGGCGTTTCACCCTTTTACCGCGATGAGATATCGATTGGGTGACGTAGTTACGAAAGCAGGTAGAGAAGGTGTATGTAGATTGTGGATGGGAGGCACACAGTGGCGGGCCTGTGCCTAATGACATACATAATACTTAGCAGAGGCTTTTAAATAAATTATTTGTTGGTATATTAGAAATGACAATATGTTCATTAACTTCGCCATGGCATTATTAATAGTATTATTATTTTAGTAGGGCGGCTTAAGTAAATTCACAGCTTGCCTACATTGACTGACTAGGCTCAAGTGTTATATTGTGTGTATTTTTGTGGTATTATAATTGAATTATTAATAAATATAATGGAAATATTAGTAGTAAATACGATGGATTACGTTGTCTGTTTGGTTTATCATATCTATATCTATAATCAGTAACGTTAATCGTATTTTCAATGGCTAAATTAGTCTTAATAGTCTGAAATTAATTAGATTTTATCTCAAATTAAAAAATTTGGGTTAATTATTATTATTTTTTATTAACTCCACAATTTCAGTATTATACAGGGTTTTTCAATAAAACGCTCGAAATTTGTTAGGTTATAGCGGCCATGTTGTTAAAGCAACATCTGTCAAATTTGTTGTGAATTGTTCAGTAGTGTGAGGCAAATTACCATGGAAGGTTATAGCTTAAGATTATAGCATTTGGTGGCCAAATTCGAGTCAACCGGTTTGATAAATAATCAGCCAACACCCATACGTCACCGAAGCTTAAGGTCTACTGAAAACATTGCTGCTGTGCCTGAGAGTGTACGGGAAAACCCGAGGTAGTCAATTTATTGTCGTTCACAAGAACTTGACTTTTCTGTGACTTCAGTTTGGCGAACTTTGCATCGGGACTTGAACGTTCACCCGTATAAAATCCAACTGATTCAGGAACTTAATGGAGCTTTGGAGCAGTTGAAAGTTGACTCAAATTTCGCCAAAAAAAGTCATCTTTAGCGACGAGGTCCATTTAAAAGGATACCATATAAAGGATACCTTCATCATATGACCTCATAGAGAATTATTTTTAACTATTTTCTTTGGTAATCCTTATATCAACATTCAAATTTTCCATCAAGTTCACGATGGAGACTGGTCCAGGAAACGTATCGGAAGAAAACATATACAGACCATTATCTACATGCTACTTCATCACCACCTCCAACAGAAGAGATCCCAACGGGAACTTTAATTTACGCTGATATTACTGGAGTAAGACACTAGTGATAGTATTTTGTAAAAAAAGTATAGGTGTACTTTTCCGAACAATTGAGAAAATGCAACAAACAGTTCCTTCTGAAGCACTGGCAGAATATGTACATATACATGAAGAATAACTATTATTAGAGAGTCACTGGGAATTAGTTATGAAGAGTAAATGAAATTAAATTACGAGGAATAAAAACAATTCTAAACTTGGAGATTAGCTTTTTGTCAAGCACCAGTGAAGGAGATGGTCAACCTAGGACGATTAAGGATGACCGAAGGGGAGCAGAACTACGGTACATAACGTAATTATGCTATACGTATACCGGGCGCAACAGGATCATGGTATGTCCCCTTTTCTCTAATAACAAAATTACAGCTAAAAGGAAATAAAATACAAAAATTTTCTTTTAGCTGTAATTTTGTTTGTATTTATTGCACATTTTAATACGACATATAAATAAATTCCTTATTAACAGTACTAATAAATGGTACCACGGTACAAATATGGTTCTATTTGAAAAAATTTAGTTTTGCCCCAGAAACAATGTTGATGAACTTTATTTGTTCATAAATCACGTGATTTAGTATTTTTGACGGGATTTCGATTTTTGTAGCATTACGCGGGTCATTTAGAATAAATCGGAACAGTCATGGCACACTTAAATGGAAAACTAAAAATTAGATTATAAAAAATCTTGACTTTTGAAATGTCACTTATTTGGTATCGTTGGATTCATACAATCATGCAGAATTAAAAAATGCAATAATATACAGGGTATTGCATTTAAAAATATCGAAAGTTAGTGTCACTTTCACTAAGCGAAACCGGTGAAAAAGTGAAAGAAAAATCAATTGTATGTCAAAAAATGCCGCTTATTATGTGTACAGGATATCCCAAATTTCAATCAATTATCTTCAAAACTAAAGGAGAAAAGGGGGGCATACCTTGATCCTGTTACACCCCGTATATGTACGAGCATATGAAGGAGCAGAAAACAGCAACACCAGTCTTTGAATTTCTTCCGAAGAAACTGATAATTCAGAATTTACTTCAAGGCCTTTACTTAGTGCTATTTATATTTATAATAGGTATTTTTGAGGAACTGTGACAGATTTTATTGATACTTCAGAATATTAATATTTTATTGTCTGTTTCATTTTATTTCGCCATTTCTTGCATCCTCTGGAAATTTCGATCCGCCACTGGAACCTGAGTATATACATACACACGCATAGAGCTAATGTGCCCCCGAGTCTCAACTGAGGTGACATCCACTGCCGTTGCCCCTAACAGCTCTAATTGTTTCGAAATCCAGAATAAAGGGTTACCGTCTCCGTAGATTTCAGATTAAGTTACTCCACGAGGCGTTGCTAAAAGAAACCATTTAATAATACTTGCCTGCCAGCGTATAGGGCAGCTAAAAGAACCAGCGCCCGAGGTGCCATGCATCCCTTTTTTAATCCTTTCGACGCGGGCGCACCGTGGATCGCAAGTAGAAAAATGAGAGGAAGTGGAAAAAGTGTATTACGATATTTGGGATTAATTGAACAAAATAAAATAAGACTTTGATTTTTGAATAATAACAAAAAAATTAACAGTTTTAAAACCTTAAAACGAACTTTTCTGCATGTAGAACATCTCCATCCCTAAATTGAGTGGCCGAGAAAAAATAAACCAACACATAAATGCAGATTATGTGTTTTATGAGACAGTTTTACTTTTTTCGATTTTTATTAAATAGTCCACCATCGTGCTTTGTCATGACCCATGGACAGGGTGGAGTGTATCCTATCCACCTCAAAATCAATAGATGTCGTCTGGTAGACGTCCCTAATCAGAATTGGTCGAAACCCGATCGATCCGACACGATTTAATTGAGCGATCGTGCTAACAAAAAATTCTCAAATAGTCCACCATTGTGCTTTCTGATGACACATGAACATGGTAGAGTGTATTCTATCCACCTCAAATTAATGGGTGTCGTCTGGGAGACGTCTCCGATCAGAACCAGTCAAAACTCGATCGATCCGACACCATTTAGTTGAGTTATCGCGCTAATAAGAAACCTTATTAATGCCGACGACAACGAAGACACACACATACACACACACAAAATTGTTTAAAACCATTTTTCAGTTTTTATACCGAAAAACAAAAAATAAACTCTAGAAAAAAAAATTTTTTTACACGATTACATTACGTTTTCAAAACTAATTTTACCATTTTGGTTATCGTCACGGTTATCATTGCCAATTTATCTCTAATTTAATAAGTTTTGTATGTTCCTTGATGATCTTTAATCAAGCGAACAAGAAGCCATGATTACAGTCCAACGATTGCATGATGTATTTCCTGCAGAAGTGAAAAAAACTACTTCATAATAAAATTAATGTATGCTCGAAAATGATTTTTCCAAGAGCTGTCTCTAAGGAAAACTAAAACAAACATGTACAAAATAGGAACATTAATGATAGGATAAGATTTTTATGTAGAAATATTTATCAAATTTCTTATTATAAATATGTGCGGAGGAGTAATTTATTCCATTTCTTCATTAGAACTTTTTTGATTTTCTTTTAATTTACAGACAATCGACTTCTTTCCTCTAAAACCTCAAGTTGCAGATATGAAGGTTAGAAATAGAGACGAGGACAAAGCCACCTAAACTCAGGAAGGTATGTTAAACTCGCAAATGAATATCACAATAATTTTCTGAAAGCATCTAGAGAAGCCTTTTATTTTATGGATACTCCCTCATCCCCACTTTTAACTATTGAAATCTTATCTAACAGAGAGACACTTTAACAACAACAAGGTACTGAATATACTGAATTGCATCCAATATACTTAGGCGTTCCTCAAGGTAGCGTACTTGGCCCAATATTGTACCTGTTGTGTACAGCTGACCTTCCGACAATAAGAACTACCATTATTCTTAGAGATGCATCAAGTCAAGTAACTTGATGTTTTTATAAATTACTTGACTTGACTTGACTTGAAAACCAAGCTTTTCAAAAATTCACTACTTGACTTGACTTGATTTTTCATCGTTACTGCTTGACTTGATATCAAGTAATTTCAAGCTACTTGATATTACTTGATAACCAAATAACCATTCAATTATGTTCGAGAACGCGCTATTTCCACATCATTAGAAGGTGAAGCCTACTGTACACTTCCGATGGTGATAATTGGTATAAATATGCTTCTGGATAAACTTGAAAAATGGGTTATAGAACTCGACAATAACCCAGATAGGGATGAAACTCATGAGAAAATAATATATAGCATTCAAGTGGCAAGGGACAAACATTACATTACGAGAAAAGTAACTGGATATACTGTGTTGTTTTAATCTTAGACCTCCGATATAAGGTGGAACATTATCCAATGAAAGTTGGGGAAAGGACTTGCAGATGGATGCAGTCAAGCATTTTGAAGAAATTTTCAAAACAAAGTATTTTGGGTCCAATTCATTGCTCATATAATCTTCATCTTCAAAACCAGAGGAAATAGTGATTGCGGTGAATTTGACATCGCTCTACTAAGTTTATTTAAGAAATCTCCTGTCAACCCAAAAGATAAAATGACTTGGCGCTATGAAATAGACAAATATATGTCTGATTCACGAGCTGAAAGTTGTGAAGATAGTTTAGAATAGTGGAAAAGACATAAAAACGTTTTTCCAAACTTGGCCATAATGGCCAAAGATTTTTTATCAACACCTGCATCTTCAGCTCCTGTTGAAAGGCAGTTTCCCAGGGCTGCTCTAACTATTACAAAAACCCGTAACCGATTAGGCGATAACTCTATTAGAAGCCTCATGTGCCTTAGATCGTGGATGGCAAACGATGATATTAAAGACTTCTTTTAAATTTTGCTATTACTACTATGTTACTGAAGAAAAAGAGGGCATACATTGGAAAATCATTTTATCGTTATCAGTTTTATTATTTTGTTTAATATTTTAGAATAATTTGTTATGTTATTAATATGCCCAATAAATAGTATATTATTAGTATTTTTTACATTTATATTTATTATATGGATTATAGTTTAAGATTTAGTTTTGGAAATAAAAGGCTTTATTACAAGGTTCCCTTTATTATTATTTCTTGATAATATTAAATGATTAATGAAAAATCAAGTAGTCTCGATAAAATCAAGTAGTCCTCAAGAACTACTTGATTTTTCAAGTACTTGAAATATAACTACTTGACTTGAACTTGACTTGATTTCAAGTCAAGTCAAGCCAAGTAGCTTGAAAGTCAAGTCAAGCCGTGCATCCCTAATTGTTCTATACGTAGAATATACGCTGATGACAAGGCAGTCTTATCAGCCTTAAGAAACCTTCAAACAAACTTAAATAAAATCCAGCATTAGCTAAAAACATGCCGCATCAAAATGCGCCGAGAGCCCTATTGGTTTAAATAAATTTATAATATCTATATAATAACGGAAAATATGGCCTCTTATATTAAATTGTTTAAAATTTCATGTATTAGTGGCTGGTAAGTCCCATTCAATTTTCGGCTTAGGTATGACGTCGGTACCGATTTTCGATTTCTAATCGTAAAAAAGAAGACTCCGAATATTGCTATATATATAGTTTCGCTGGAAATTTAAAGCAGTGGATGACAAAAGTGGCACACGCTCGACAATAATTTAGCCGGAAATTAAAATTCAAACACCATTTTGATTTATTTCTGCTCGGTTAGATTTACTGCCGCACAATGGTAGTTTTGAACAGTTCATTTGAGATTTAAAAGCGTTAACCATACAAGTCCCGATCGGCGGCGGGGTAGGAAGGAAATGATAAATGTGGGTATTTCAAGTTCGTCGCTTTAATTTTCTCACCGAGTGCCTCGGCCCATAGGCGTCTCAGTTTTAGGGTACATATTCACTAGATAAAAATTGCTCAAACAACACATAATTGAATCGTTTATTTTATGAAGGTGACGTGTTCAATTTTTCGTTGAAATCCATATTTTAGCCGGATGTAAATTGGCTCTTTTCACATCAATATGTGAAATATGGTGGCTATATTTTAAATAGTAATAGAAGTGGAAGACAGTAGAAAATAAAACAAATTCCATTTATCTCAAAAGTTGAGATGTCCCAGGACTAGCGAGACTGTTTCTAGTGGCTAGTGGCCCATGCGTCAAAAAATGTTCTATCACGGGAGTGCATGGGCAAAAAGAAGCCAAAACATAAACAACATTCCTTTGGTATATTCGAGTTCTACATTTTCGAATACAAAGACGATTTGGTCATCACCACTATCGATGAGAACAAAATTGCTGACATCAAAAAAGTGGTAATGTGTATCCCTGATAAATTACTTGTATTTTACGAGAAGATTTTGTTATGGAAGACGAAAATGAGTGGAGCAGACGACTCTGAAAATTCCATTCAGTTGGATAACACATAATCTCATTTTCTATTTTATTTTTTTAATCCAGTCATTTTTTAGCCATCTGATTTTTATTTTATATTTTACCAAAGTACTTACGAGTATGTTATAAAAATAATATTTTCACTTAGCTGACATTTTTAGTTAGACAATAATAATAACATAATGACCATGTAATAAAAATAATATTTTATGGTAAAGGTTATGGTAAAATATTGTCCTAACTGGCAACTTCCATTTAGTTTCAAAACATGACATGTCCAAGTTGGTTTTTATAGCTTTGTAAGTCAACAGATGGTGTAGAAAAACTCAAAAGATAATAAGCTAATAAGTATGGAAATAATTGCAATTTAAAATGGACTTTGTAAATTTAGACCTTTAAATTCCATATTTAATTAGTTTTATGTTTCTCCTGAAAATTTTCAATTTGCGGACATGTCATCTTATGAAAATAAACGCTTCAATTGTATGCAATACGTAAGCGTTGGAATAAATTCGTGAAAACATTTATAGGGTGAGAAGAAAAAGGGCTCATACTTTATATATAATTGTTCCAATTATGGCGTCTTTAACACAATGTACCATATGCACGGGCACACTTGCTGTATACATATGAAAAGAGCTATTGTAAATACTCATATAATAATACATTATTATTAACTTAAACATAACAAATAGTATGTAATAAAGACATCTAAAAACATTCAAAGTTGTCCAACTTGGCTGCTTATTTGTTGACAATAACCAATACGAATTTCTCGAAAAACATTGTAAATTGTTTTGGGGTATGATTAAAATCGTACCCTGCCGTACCAATAGCAGGTTGTTGGTGAAATATAGTATATTTACGTCTTCGAAATTGTCAGTCTATTACAATAAACATTGCATTGAAGGTAGCTCCACAAAAAGTAACTTCATGAATTTAGAGCCAGATGTTTAACTGACCATTTTACAGATCCGGTTGCACCAATATCTCTGTTTCTGGATAGTTCCGGACGTCTCGTTCCATCTATAGTGAGTTCTGCTGTACATTAGAATCCTTGTAATTTGGAAATAACTCGACACATATTGGTGATACGTTTTCTTGAAGCAGCTTCAAATAATTTTCGTCGTTTAGTGCATTTTCAATAGAAAGTGGATTTAAATTGTGATACCGGCAATTTCCTTACAAACATCAACGTCCTATGGAAATGGGAAATGCGTTCCAGTGTGGATTTTCAGGTTTGCAATATATAAATTTTGCTTATTTAAAGTACAATTCAAACAAAGAGGTGGTTCATCAAAGAACACTCACAGTATGTTTTATTTATTTGTACTTCATGGAATCTTTCGAAACAACCGACTGACGAAACCGTATTCTGTTAGTCGCCAAATCGTGAGGTTGAAACAGCATTCTGTTAAACTTCGCGATTTGATTTGCGAGAATTTTCTTCCAGGGCCAATAACGCGTCCAGCGGATTCTTCTGGAACTACAAGACGACATCTGCTGAAATTAATTCTTACGTGACTACTCTTTTAACTCCTTTAACATATCCTTCACTTTGCAACAGTTAATTACGAACGCGTCGGTGTATTATTATCTAGTTAACTTAGCACATTTTTCATAAACAAAAGAAATTGTGGTTTTCATAAACCAAACTGATCTCATGTTTTTTAACAATCGATATGAATTAAAAAAGGGTTTTTAAAAATAGGTATCAGTAATTAGAGATTACCAATAGTAGTTACTGGGCAGTACTTAAGTGGCCCGTTCAAGTTTCGTGGTTCACTTACATACAATTTTTATATTGAACGTATGGAGATAAACAATTTTTATGGAGAATAAGAGAAATTTGAAGGACTTTGGATTATATGTTATGATTCGTTATGGTTTTTTGCTTTGTTTATACAGTATAGGCTAGTCTATTTTATATATTATATTAAATAGTTGTAATTGCACCTAGCCATGGTTCCATAACAACATCTTTATTTTTGTGGAGGATTAAAATTGCATTGGTATCTTGAATAAATATAATGAACTCA
Source organism: Rosalia funebris (assembly GCA_037954035.1). Lineage (NCBI taxonomy): Eukaryota > Metazoa > Arthropoda > Insecta > Coleoptera > Cerambycidae > Rosalia > Rosalia funebris. Next base: position 11,966,908 of record JAZFAV010000034.1, on the reverse strand, counting down.
TATTTGTCATTAGTTCAAAACTTGATAATATGAGGATATTGTATAAAATATATGCGTGTATTAATTTTATCATTTAACTCAAATTTTATTTTAATTCAACTTATACTTGCATTAAGACCTTTACACAAAAATCGACAACCAAGTGAAAAATCATCTAAATACACTAATAACAACCCGCGGACTATGACCTAGGAAAATCACGGTCACTAAAAACGCTCAAAATTAAGATATTCGATAGAGAAACAAACGCAAATAGCTGTCAGCCAACTCAGGAAGATGACATGACTCGTCATCCACAATTCAGAAATCCTAGGGAGTCGTCGGGACACTTACGGACTCGACTGTTTTCCCATCCCGAGTTGCTTAGCTCTAAATTCTAAACTAGGCGACGAAAATCTACAAGACGCTTACCATTTTGGTCGCTAGACTGATCTCACCGACCAGAGCCTAGTGCTGACACGCGGACAGATACAACGCCTTCGAGGGAAACTACTCGGCAAAGAAGAAAAACGCGAGGACAGGAACAGCGCCAAAAGAGGCTACTGGTGTAGTCCATTGAACCAGAACCAAGAGAGGTCCACTTGGAACCACCTCTGTCGCACCAATAAGCATATTTCGTCTTTCGCGATTTGGCCAAGCAAAGCGGAGATATCTCTAAGATCTTAGATCCCTAAACGAAGCTGGTCTTGGTCTACAGCAGAGTCGATAAAGAACAATAGTCTTGCTCGGTCAGCGTCTCTAAACCCCCCCACCTGAAGCCACTACATCTGCAACAATTTTGCCGTATCGGTTCACGTTAACATTCCATTTAATTCAATTCGTATTTGCTTCGAAATATTATTCCTTACGTTTCACATTGCACAGTTCCCAGTTCACTATATGTAGGTACGCCCATGCACCACATGGAATAGGTATCCCTATATTTACGGCTTGCGCCACTTGATTTTATGTCGCACATGCGTTGCGACTGTAAACAATCTCTCGAGATTTTATTCATAGCATAGGATATGGCCTCTTAAGTTAATTGAAGTTTTTTATAGGTGACTTTGGTGGTACTTAGAGGGGCACCTACTAAAAGGTTCACATCCGGATGTTGCAAGCGGTATGCGATATTTTCATTGTCACATCTCACGTCGGCTCTTTTGTTTTTGCGTGGCGACCGTGGAAATTTATAACGCTTCCAGCGGACGAATTTGGAGAATGCCAAATGCCAATTTATTTTGAGTTCACATACCGCATGAAAGGGGCATTCATAACTTTTAAATATCGATATTTCATTTTATATGTGTATGAAAACAAGTTCTTACATTGTCTCATTTGTCAGTTAAAACTGTAATAAATTTTGTTACAATACCAGTTTGATATCTGTAAAAGTTTGGCTTTTTCCAGTTAGCATTTTTTTGATTTTTCATTATCATTAGAATAACTTTTTATATTTTCATTTTAAAATGCAAAAACAACTCCTTGATTTGCCTTATTTTTTTCAGTTAAAACTAATGTTTTTCTGCTTTTTTCATTTTATAGTGTTAGTTGGAACTATAGGGTTTGAATTGCGAGCTATTTGTTCTGTCAAAGATAGAGCGTCGATATATAACGACTGTCATCTACAAACCATACGACGTCAACGTGCTGCTATTCACAGTTCAACAACAAATAGTTTGTGTACAACAGCTTTATGAAAGTGAGCGATCATTTACAGTTGCATTAAGAAAAATTTGCACAATATTAGGACAAAATGAATCGCAAACAGAGCAGTTCATGAAGAAAATTGAAGAGGTGGGTCTGTTATTGGTATCTAAGGCAACGCCAATGCGTCTTCGTCATGGTCGGTCAGATGAAAATATTGTTGCAGTGAGAGAAAGTGTTTGAGAGTATCCAAATACATCAATTCGACGTCGTGCACAACAATTGAATTTGTGAAGAGCTACCACGCATCGGATTTTAAAGAAAAATGTGCATCTGTCGGCATACAATATTCAGTAGACAAACAATTAAAAGCTATAGACCATTTGCAACGTCGTACATGTGTAGATTGGGTGTTAGAAAAGAAAGAAGGTGATGCTGATTTTTGCAACAAAATTTTGTTCAGCAATGAAGCACATTTTGACGGATATGTCAGCAAATAAAATTGTCGAATTTAGGGTGCTAACAATCCACATGCTGTTGACGAAAAAGAAGTGCATCCATAGAGATGCACGCATCTCACATTTTAGTATGCATTTTGGAGTGGTGGAATAATTGGACCATACTTCTTTGAAAATAAAGCTGGCAATGCTATTATAATAAATGGGGAACGCTATAGTAGATATGGTTTGTAATATGATGAATATTATTAATAATAATAATAGTAATATTTTTATTAAATAATTATTTTAGGAAAATAAATTATACATGTAGTTCAGCATTATAGTTTATTTCATCGCTATTTGCCAAATAAAAAATCTCAAAACGTACCGTGGCTTGTTTTTATGACTAGGCTCAGGTAGACTGTTCCGTTTATCGACAAAATAAGAGAGTTTTTTATTTGGCAAATAGCGATGAAATGAATAGTAGATATTACTCGTATATATACGCTTGAGTGCCTTCATTTCTTCGCGGTACATTTCCAGAATGGTTGGTCGAATGAATAAGACCAAATTTGTAAGCAATTTTATGATTTACAAGTTTTATAATAACCTCTAAAGTCATATGATGCATAAGAAACGAGGTATTAAAAAAAGATTTTTTGTGACCTTTAGTATCTTGTCTCGCAAATTGTATGAGACCTTTGGGCAAGAATTTAGAACGTCAAAACAAAGGTTTATGCAAATATTTGGCTTCCTGGCTTTAATTCCGAAGTTGGTACCTATTTTACTGGACTATTAATTATTATTTGTCTAAGAGAAATGTATATCGTCATATCCAACATCAACTGTTCATTGCTATAAACGTAATTTATTAACGATAAATAAATTGATAATACAGTAGTAACTAAGAAGAACAGAGAATCAACTCTTACAGATCATTTTTTGTTATAAATGATCCATCTTACAGCTCGTCAAGGATAACAATAATTATTTGAAGTAAAAAAAATAATATACCACGTTTTTAAAACGGACTAAAAGGTATAAAATAAATTCTCCTAGCCCCATACAGATTGTCCTGAGAATTTATGATTGTGAATTCTTAATAGCTATGAAAATGCTTGTAAGATTTAAAATGAAAAACGTGGGGCGCATACAATAGATAATAGTAAGGAGTGTAGAGAGTATATCTTTGAGAAAACCCACACAACAATTCATATCATTTGCAGTACATTACAATTGTTAGTAACTTATTCATGCAATTATCTATTGCATGCACCCCACGTTTTCCATCTTACTTAAGTTTTCCATATCTTACAAGTATTTTCATAGCTATTAAAGATTCACAATCACAAATTCTCAGGATTATCTGTATGGGGCTAGGAAATATCATTTTATACTTTTTAGTCCATTTTAAAAACGTGGTACATTAAAAATATTGTTGAAGTGAAACTTCTATAGCAAAATAGTGAATCCGAAGAACTGAAACGGAATTCAAAGTGAAACACTTTAGTGGAGGGAATATAAGCAGTGCATGCGAATGAATGAGAGTTGGGACACGTGAGGAGTGTAGAGGGGATACGCATAGGCTTGTCGTCCATAGTGTAAGCAATGAGTGGCTGTGCATAAGTAGTGCATCAGTCTCTATGTAAATTGTGGTTTATATCGATATAACTTTCGAAATATAATTTTGCCGCAGAGTCGTCGTTATACGAGGTGCTCTTATAACTTTTTTGAGAGAAAAATTTGATCTGATAATGTTGAGTGATCCTGCGACATCAACAACGAAACATGAAAAACAATAGACGCTATATTTCGCTATGTGTCGATATTTACACACAGTAGAAACGCGAATATTTGCATCGCAGTTTAATTATTATAAGCCACTTGTGACATTTGTAAAAGAAAATGATCCAATAAATCAATAATATTATAAAATCCAACTCTATCGATTACTTTGAAACTCAATTCCTAATATCTCCTTCAGAGGTTATAATAAGTTTCACTTCAATAGGCAATTTGCATGATTTTTAATTATGTTGTCAAAACATTCTATAGGTCATTAAATCCATACAGCGTTAAATTTACCATGTTTTGTGCAATAAACACAAAATAAATAAATTAAATTTGAAATTATCGGCGCGCGTAAACACAAGAAATGCAAATGGCTGTCGCGTGACGTCACTGTATATTATTTTGTTGAGAGATAGATGGGCGTTTAGTGTAATTTCGTTAAATATTCCTTTTTCGGTGTGCGAATCTATTTATTATTATTAATATTGAACAATTGTGTGTAGACTATTGCAACAGACAGTGGATTTGTGCAAGGCCAATCTGATAACTGGCCAAAGATTGATTCCTTGATCATGGTCATTCCTTTCTAGGGGAAAATTTACAATTTATGGGTATTGAAATTAGAGGAATTAAAACTGCAAGGTTATTATATCTATATTTACCATTTAATATTTTAATGCATCTTTATCTGAAAATTATTCATGTGAATAGTTTTATACAGTTTGTAGTTTTATAACTTATCGTAAACGTCAACACCATTAGACGTATATGTCGATGGTACCAACAAAATGATCCTCGCAACAATATAGCGGCGTCGAACTTGATTGCTTTATATTTTTCTTTTCGTCCCTTTTCATTGCTACGCACTATTTCTTCCGCATTCTTTGCTCTCTGGGAACCGAGAAGAACAATTTTTCGGGCATTGATACCGTCGTAGTATTTGTACACATTGGCACGATACAATACTTATAAAATTTGTGTTTTATCGACTCCATACCGTTAGGCACTTTATAAAACGCACTTGTTACAGATTTTACAAACTGTTAGCACTAAACCAAATCAAAAGAGTGACGATTGGGATACTTCCCCATACAGTGACGTGGACCAATCAGACTAGCGTTTTTGAACACGTGACTTTGTTTACATATATGAGTGAATTAATTATGCAAAAACTACAGATTTTCATGAAAAATGATTATAATATTCTTTTTAAGTACATATTATATGACAGAAAAAATGTATTTTCAGGCGTATAGAAGTTTCATGCAAATTGCCTATTGTGTGCTTATAAAGGTGAGGCACACTATTTTTTTATTCAAGTAATTATTTTATACCTTTTAGTCCGTATTAAGAATGTGGTATATTAATTTTTTTTTATTCAATAATTATTTTTTGCTTTTTAGTCTCGTGTGTGAAATTTTTCTAACAATTTCAAACATTTTGATGAGACTCCTAATCCAGATTACTAACCCAGATTCCTAATTTAGATTGAACGTTACGGCTCAAAATATATAGCCTTTTAAAGGTAGGACAGACAGACGGACGGACAGATAGCGTGAGCGTCGTAATAGGGTTCCACACGGAACCCTAACGAACAAACAGACAAGAGTGAGTTAATATTGCAGTGTCATCCAATTCTGAGCTGATGTTTTAAGGTTTCAAGTGTCTAGCGTATCGGGAAGTTAGTTTAAAAGCAATTGCAAAAATTTGTACCGAACAGACAAACAAGAAAGTGAGTTAATAAAAATGTGGTAAAGTGTGAGATTCTCTAGGTATGCGTAGAAGGAAGAGTGAGGCCAACATTCAGAGGGAAAACGATGCATTTTACACGCGGCCAGATATACTCTGTGTACATATATATATATATATATATATATATATATATATATATATATATATATATATATATATATATATATATATATATATATATATATATATATATATATATATATATATATATATATATTCATCGATATTCTTTCTGCAAAAGTCACAATGCGACTGGATAAAGACTAGGCTATTTACTGCGCATCTCGTGGGCGGTCCGATATCGAAGTTTTGACACTTGTTTCTATTCTTGACGAGCTGTAGCTATCCTCACAACTAACTGATTATTTTGATTCATCTCACTATCGATTCGGGGTATAGATATGTCAATAGGAGATAATCATTGTTTCCTTATGTACAGCGTAAGGGAGAGTACGAAAAACGTATTGGTACTTTTGTGTGTCGTTTGTTGTGTCTTCTGTGCTAAATGATGTCTTTCTTTAAGTAATATAAGTATAGGGTGGTAGTAGATCGGCTCTCCCCAAGCTCTTAGCGCTAAGTGCTTGCGTTAATCTAGGGTCCTGCTGCGCTACCCTTCCAGGGAGCCACCCCGCGTGTATTCTTAGGACTCTTATATTTTTCACTCTCTGTGATGTTATTTCATCAAAGGTATTTTATGTCGTTCTTTCCCTTTAACGGCCGTCGTTCTTATTCGTTCCTATGTGTTTTCGGTGCGGAGTACAAATTAAATTTCGCAGTTTATTCTGTCGATTTTGCCTTTCACTGTAACATTCGCCGATAAGTATCGATTGTCCAAAAAGTTCGTTCGTTTTTTTCATAAATATTTATTATTAACATTATAGTTATTACAAATTACGTTAATCCATTATTATTTCCTTAATTTTCAATAAATTTCTTCCATCTCTCAGTAACCTTCATAATACCATTTTCAGAAAAACCTCGCTCGCAAAAAACGTTTTTAAATGATTTCTGACTTCCTCGTCATTGGCAAATGTTAAGTTTCGTAAACTGTTATCCATGGAGCGGAATAGGTGCAAATCCGAGGGCGCGAGGGTCTGGAGAATACGGTGGATGGGGTAAAACATCCCACTCTAGCTTAAAAAATTTCCTCTGGATCTGCAAAGGTGTGAGGTCTAGCGTTGTCGTGATGGAAGACGACCTTCTTACGATTTACAAGTCCTGGGCGCTTTTCATGCAGGGCTTGGATTAATTTTTGTAGTTATTCGCAGTAAACGTCCGAATTTATTGTTCCATTCCTCGGAAGTAGCTTAAAATAAATGATTCCTTTAAAATCCCACGAGACGGACAACAAAACGTTTCAGTTAAGTACAGAAACGGTAAAAAATTATCAGAAATTGTCATAGAGGCATATCCTACACCTACGTTACATCCTAGAAATTCTACGTTAGAAAAATGAATAAACAAGAACAACTTTTACCAAAGAATGTGTAACCGAAAGGAATAATAGAAGATTCAGAGAGGTCATTGTCCTATTGACATTTATTTCGCTAGTATTTTTGACTTGTAATAATTTTAAATTAGCAAACTTCAGATTTAGCGAATCATTCTTAATATTATTCGGTCGATAAAGGATGTACTCCTTTGATACTGGGAGTATACTTCATTTGTACTCCCTTTTGTATCACATAATAGATTTAATTATTCCTGACCTACATTTGGAGTACCATAGAGGATAACTGCTAATCTGATTTTGGCGATACATGTTATTGATATTTTATTTTAATTCAACGAACGAATTCAAATGTATCGTGCTATTATTGATACATTTGAGGGTTGTTTAATTATTCACTATCAGTTGATTGTCGAATGGTTTAAACATTTATATGTAATCTGTGACATAAAAGTTTCACTAAATTACGGTGTTATTCAGACTAGGTCATCTTAGGTCATCCTCTTTACATATTTGGATTTTTTACATGAAATGTCAGAAGTATTCTTCGAGTGTTAATATATGTAATACCGAGCATTGTACTTGAACCCCCAAAGTATCTTCGAATCCGTTCATTAAAAAGAAAAAAACGTAAATACAAAAATTGTACGGTTAGACAATTGGGTGTGAACTGTGACTTGACCTTGACGTTACCTCCCCTCTACGCCAATGTTAAAATTCATAGTAACATACTAAATGTTACATACAGTAAGTAGGTCATGGTAGGTCATTGAGGTCATTGCACGGCATAAGTTTATCTGCTCTTCCTTTAGTCTCTTGGAATTTCTTCTCGAGAAAATGTTTTTTTGTGAAAAATAGAAGGATACGATGGACACTATTTATATTTTGAGCCTTGGCAATACTAAGTGTTGTTAGACGACATCTGACGTTTCCAATGCAAAGTTTGACATTTTTGACAATAACCTTCTTCAGAACGTTCTATCATGTAAGCGCGATTTGTGTTGTTTACAGCAATTTGAAAACTGTATCTCAGCGAAAAATGGAATGATTTATTACGACTTTCGACGTGAATTATCAAGACAAGAGTGCATCGATCAACTTATTTCCACTTTTGGCGATAAAGCCTCATCCTTTGCCACTGTGAAACGCTGGTATAACGAGTCTAATCGTAGCCGCCATTCGCTCACCGACGAAAGTCGTGAAGGTAGTCCAAAATCAGTTGTAGTGCCAGAAAACATTGATGCTGTGCAAAAACTGATACTGCAAGATCGTCATGTGACATACTGTGAGATTGAGGTAACCTTAGGCATTAATTCGACTAGCATATACATAAAATATTGCATGATCATTTAGCGGTAAAAAAGGTTTGTTCTCGTTGGATCCCACATAATTTTTAAAAGATCTCAAAAAGATGCTCGTGTCGATTGGTGAAAACAAATTCCCAAGAAATATAATGGCGGTGCTTCAAGAGACGTATATAACATTGCAACAGGTGACGAATCCTGGATCTATGCGTATGAGCCAAAAAGTAAACAGCAGTCGACTGTATAGCTGTCTCAAGATGAGTCAAATCCAACAAAAGTTGTTTTCGTTCGAAGCACTTCGAAACAAATGGTCGCCTGTTTTTTCGGAAAAACTGGTCATGTGACAACAGTGCCTTTAGAGATACGTAAAGCGGTCAATTCTGAATGGTACACAACCATTTGTTTCTCGGAAGTCTTCGGTGAGATAAGGAAAGCAAACATGCGCCACCGGTTCATTATTCATCGTGACAATGCGAGCTTTCACACATCTCGTCTAACAACCGAATTTTTGAACACAAAAAAATCCACAGTCCTGATTTGGAGTCCACAATTCACACAGTACAGTACTGATTTGGCACCCAATGACTTCTTTTTGTTCCCGAACGTAAAACAAATGAATTGTGTGGATAAAAATTTTCGTCGGCAGAAGAAACCGTTGATGCGTTCAAAAACCATGTTTTGGATACCTCAGGCGGAATAGAAAAAATGCTTCGACAAATGGTTCAAAGGCATGCAAATGTATATAGATCATGAAGGAGAATAATTTGAAAAACAATAAATTTGAATTTGTTTGCCATTCTTTAGTCCATTAGAATTTCTTCAGATTTTTACTCGATAAAACGTTTTTGTTTTCTGGAAAAAATAGGACTATAGTAAAAGAATTTTGTGTAAAATACGAATGTATCAAAATCGACGTAAATCACATCGAACACAACGTAAATCGATTTCCTTAACACGATCTTTATCTCCGCTTTAAAGAGAAACTGTCGGTTTTTTCGTAAAACCGAAAAAGTTTTTGAACTGCAGATTCAAAGAATCCAGTTTGAAATTCATCCATAACTAGAAAACCTCTAGATTTAGGAGAAATCTGAAAGCACCGTTGAATTTGTTTTCCCTTCTTTAGTCTATTCGGTTTTCTTTCAAATTTATTCTCGAGAAAACGTTTTTTCGTGGAAGAAAATAGAGGGACTAGTAAGGGAATCTTGTGTAAAATGTGAATGTATCAAAATCGACGCCAAAAATCATATCGAATATAACGTAGATCAACTCCTGAACACGATAGTAATCTCCATTCTCACGATAAACTGGTTTTCTCGCAAAACCGAAAAAGTTGTTCAAACTGCAGATTTAAAGAATCATTTTCGAAATTCATGACAACGAATTTTTTTCGTGAATACTTCAAGGCAGGAGTTGTAAGCTTAACACAACTCCTCCTTGACGGATATAATACACAGGGCGCTCAAAAATTCTCGTATTCTCAATGCTGAATTCCTCAGCAATATGCATTATTTGAAGAAATGGAACGGTGATATAAAAATCAGTTTGAATAGCGTACGGAAAAGTTTTATGAAGATAATTCTACCAATTTTTCTGTTTCAACTTTCATTATGAACATAGTGAATATAGAATACTTAACGAGTAAGTAAATCGCAATATTGCGCCGCCCCACAGTGGACGAAAACGCCGAAAAGCTGGCCAAAATTCAGAAAATGAAGGTTCCAGTTTAGGAATTTTTTGTCTCGCAATATTTAGTAGGGTATCCTAGGTATAATAAAAACCGGTTCCGAGGGGTCTCCAACGGCCCTACACTTTGTAAGGGTATTCTGAATTTGACCATTGCAGCAAGCGCTTCGTGTATTTCGCATCGCACGTTTCGTAAGCCTTTGTGAAAAGTACAATAAAAAGTGAGCTATAAGCGCTAGAACAGTTTTCCAAAATGGATTTTCCTCCGCAAGGTAATGTATAATTAACAGGTGAAACCGAATTTGTTAATTCTTAATATGAAAAAAATTATTAACAGTGCAATGGACATGGTTATTTTGAAAAAAAATTGTTTTCTTTAGTATATCGTAAAAAAAGTTTATCACTCGTTCACACTCATTTAATAATCTTTATTTTGTGATACACCCTGAATGTTTATCTTACAAGAAATTGAAGAATTGGCTGCGGCCATCTGCGGCTGTGCCTGTAATGATACTTATTGTTACGTGGTGTCAAATGTAGCAACCCGTAAAATTCGATTTATAACATTACTTTCACACATATTTATTATTAAATTCCATTGCATTATACAAATAAACAATTTTTTATTTTTATCAACATTTATATTCGAAAAATAATGTGTTCGTACATATTTCCTCCGTTTCAGATGTTGTGAGCAGTGGAGAAGCAATTCCTATAACGAGAAAGGAACTGTTTTTCTTATTGAAAACACATTTGAATGATGATTTGAAAATTACAATAGACATAATGTCATAATAACGAGTTTTAGGCCGATTAAAAAATGTTTCTGTCTTCAATAGGTACTGTATATTTTCTGTATTTTTATAATTGTATGTAATAAAATGTAGACTTTAATGAATGCTATTTTATTTTTCTCCCACTATACCTCCGGTAACAAATTGTCAGTACTAACGATCAATTTTTTTATTTTGTGGTCTCCATATTGGAGTCGCCATTTTGTTTTTTGAAAAACCATTATCAAATTCATACTCAGCGACTTCGAAAACTCCCGGGTATCAATTTTCACTAAGAGTAATAAGCTTTTTAATAATTTCGGTCGCCATATTGGAGCCGCCATTTTGTTTTATGAAAAACCGTTGTTAAATTCTTAGTCAGTGACCTCGAAAATTCTCGGGGTACCGATTTTCATTGAGAGTAATAAGCTTTTCAATAATTTCGGTCGCCATATTGGAGCCGCCATTTTATTTTTTGATAAACCATTACCAGATTTGTAATCAATGACCTCGAAAGCCAACGAGTACCAAATTTTGATTGGATTACGTGAGTTTTCTAATTTTGGCCAGCTTTTCGGCGTTTTCGTCCACTGTGCGCCCCCTTGCTCATATCGAAGGCACCTCCGGAGCATGCCTCGCCTCTAGAGGCTTCGGATTAAAAAACAAAAGTTACCACATTGTTCGTAAGGGTCGATTTACTATTTTGATGTTGTCAAAATGCCGAAATTCGAAGGAAAAGCGTTTCGTACATCAACCTAAATATTTCTTGAACGAAAACAGTCGTTTAGTAAATATAGATATATCAATCAGTATTGTAACACTTCAATTAGTATTTTAATTAATTTCGACGTTTTTATTATATTAATATTATTATGTATCTATGTAACACTTTTTAATTTTTTTAATAGAATCAAATCTCTGTCAAAAGTGAAAAGAAATTGTTGGTAAATCTTTTTCTATTAGATATTAAATACGACTGATATTGCCTATATTCATAATGAAGGGGGCCTCGGCAACTTCAGTGAAATAAGCAGAGGGTGGAAAAAAGTTTTCCACCCGCTACCCCCAGGATCGTTTCTTAAGAATTGTAACCAGAAAAGAGGTATATACAATCAAAACTTGGATTCAATGCCGTTCGAATAAATTTTTACATCACTATTTAACGTTTTCAAATAACGGCTATATTTCTGGGACACTCTGTTTACAATGATCAGGTAGGACCAGCGGTTTATTTTAGAGGGTTTATATAAGAGCTATTTCGTTGTGACGTGCGATATATTAGTGGAATACGTTTACAATAATGGATTTGGAACAGTGGCGAATATTCGGGTAAAGTAGGTAAAGTGCTTTTTCACTAAAGAAATTGAGATTGGGATTTCTTTTTTTTTATATTTTTGGGATATATAATCATGTCATGATAATATGTACATTCAAATAAATTTTGTTATGAAAAATCTATTATATTTTTATGTCAAGCATAATATGCCGCTATGCTACTAAAACACTGTGTTCACATTGGAACGTAACGTTATAAATCTTTAATAGTCCATGCGCGCGTTATTTATAATATAAATAACTCGCAGGTACAGAGATGAAAATCAAGTGCCCTCAAATATGCACTATTACAGTGCGTTGCCATGGTAACGTGACGTCACGCAATAGCCTACGTCTGTTTAGTCCGTCTCTTCCTCCACTTAGGTGAAGATTTTCCCGAGATTTTATAAGGTATCTACACAGTGGACTTGCATCTATTTAATGTACTGAAGCGTGGTCTGTTTATGAATTTGAGCGAGATATTGAACTTGCCTTGTCTTCAATCATTTTTAACTTTGCTTTTTTGATTTTAATGTGTTGATTGAGAAACTGAGTGATCGTATAATTAGTGATTTTTTAACTTTATTAGTGACAATATTAAATGAAACAATAATTTACATTATTTATAATGAATCCAGTTAACGATATTATTTGTAATTTGTTGGAAACACCGTTCTGTCGCTGGAAAGACGAAGATAAAATAGACGTTTTACTGGAAGGAAGACCTATGACTGTTTTATCAATATTCGCCAAAAAAGAGATTAAGAAATCTGATAAATCTTATAATGTAAATTTTAAATTTGCTTGGTTCACAAATTATAAATGGTTATGTAGCAGCCCAATATTAAAAAACTATATTGCTGGTCCTGTTTACTATTTTCTAATAAACAATTGGTTTGGAATAGGAATGGATTTTTAGATATTTTAAATATTACAAGGGCATTATATAAACATACCGATTCTGCCACAGATATTCTATATGATATCCTACAAAAAGAATCATTAGATATTAATTATTGCGTGCATCAAATAAAACAGACACGTGAAATATTGAACAAAAAGAGAAATGACGACTTTTTAAGACAATTTTTAATAAAGCAAGTAGAATGATGGAATTAGAAATTACAAAACGACAATACGCTGTCTTTCTAACGAAGCCATTTATACAAGATATGAAGCATCTTTTTATGAAATATTGGACTATATTTTAATGGAAATAGACGTCAGGTTTCAGGACTGCGAAAAGATGAAATTTGTTTGTCTCGCTGATACTGCAAAATTTGAACAATATAGCTCGTGTTTCTCTTATAATGTTTTTGAAAATTTGGAACAATTTTATGGAAATATATTTACCAACAGCACCGACTTAGACAACGAACTTTGCCTGTTATATGGCGATGAAAGTTACAGAACTATACCGCTGCATGAACTGCTCAAAAAACGGAATGAATACAAAGACATTTTTACAGAAGCTTACAAACTGTTTTGTATAATTTTATCTATTCCATCAACAAGCACGTCAGTGGAAAGAGGCTTTTCGTGTCTTAAACGTATAAAGACGTATTCAAGAAATAACATTTCCCCAAAAGTAATCTTTAGCAACTGTTTCTATCGAGAAAGAATTGTTGCTAGAACTTAAGAAGGAGCAGGCCATTTTAAGAAGATATAATAGATAACTAACTACGCCTTACTAAAAGATCGAAGAATTGATTTGGTGTACAAAAATTAGATAGCTATAAGCTTACACATCCTAACTCTTCACCTATTTTCTAACCAGCGAGTCGCCACTGATTTGGAACAATATGGGAGAATAAAAAAATACTTTGTGATGGAATATTTGTGGAACCTTACCTGGATAGATATAAGATTTCCTAATGTTCATGTAAGCTGCGCCTGGATGAAGATGCTATTGACTTATTTTAAAGCCCCGATTAAACGTACAGCTTATTAAATAAAATTGGAATTTAATAGACATTTAGAAATTGGCAAACGCCATCTGCCTGCTAAACATGTCTCTACATGTATGCCAGTTGTGTACAAGACCCGTTTAATATTCTCAGAGCGCCAAGGACAGTCAAATATACTTGCACTGATGATCCCTAAAAAGGATGAAATTGCGACATGTAGCTCCGGGACGGCCTGGTATAACTGAGAATAAATTAAATGGCAACAATGATTTTGATTTTGATTACCCCTTACGTGGTGCCACGTGAAAAAGGTGCGGTATACTTACACTGATGATTCCTCATAAGGACGAAAACGCGATATGCAGTTCCGAGACGGCCTGGTGTAACTAAAAATTAACTATGACAACAATTCATTTCACAAACACTGTTGCATGTACTGAAGAGTGTTGTCGGAAAAAATTAGTAACATTTACAGGGGGCGGGAAAATAAATACACTATACATTTCAACATTTTATTGTGTAGAAAAGCTAATAGAATATAAAGAATAGGTAAAAATATATTAGCGTTTTTATTCCATGAATCATCTACCTTTACATACTAGATCACAACGACAACTAAAGCAAAATTTCTCAATAAATATAAAACTTTTAAGAATACTTTTAAAGTAATAAGAAATATACTAAGTTGGTATCCAAACATTTCCAAATCGTAAGGGATCATTTGGGCTCTTCAACTAGAATCATTAGTGTTTCACAAAAAGCGTTATGCCACCGATATGCCCGATCAACGTTAAAATCTGGTGAAAATTATATTAAAGTATAAATCTTTTTTGATTTAATGGTGATTGTTTTTTGTTAATTAATTTATGAAATTAATCGAAACGGATAAGGTTCGGCTTTCCTTGGAATGTCCATTCTTGCTTATACTGAATGCTACATACGTCTTTGGGTGACGATCCTCAATCAAATAATACAAGAAAACATTATCTTATAATAAATAACCTAAAGAAACAATTTTTATATTCGGAAGTACCAAATAAATCCCTCCATTATTTGATGTCCGGACGCCAACCGTGCCTACACGTCCCGAGCTTAGGATTACATTAATTTATATTAAGGTAACCACAATCTTACACGCAAATGATCAACAACTGCCCAAGGCAGCAACAAAACTGAACTGTACATATTATGAATTACGCCCAGTTTTTTTGAGCAGTGTTCTACTACGGTGTAAAATTTTGGTGTTGTGTGTTAGACTACGGTGATTAATACCACAAAATTAATTTCTAATAGCTGAAATACGTAATGCAAGTACGAAAGAACTGCACCAAACTAGGTTTATTAATTTTTTTTATTATGGTGTTAATCCTCAGTTAAATTAGCGATTTTTTTGATAGTAATTTCACTAGGCGGTGTTGCCGGCCAGTTTCCGAGTTACGAAATTCTTCCAACATCTAAAAAAAAAACAAGAATAGTACACATACCAGTCAATCATTTGCTAGATTATTCTTAAGAAATCCTTTAAACAATTTTTATTTGCAGAAATAAATCGAATTGATATGGAAATTATACATCACAATATTTTGTGAATGAGTGTGGATAAGTGCAATGTCTTCACAAAGAGAATGTCGTCGATTGTTTTTAAAATGAGCCTAAAATAAAGTAAACGTGAGGAGGTCTCAGCTAACATGCAGCTAAAAAATAAATAATAAACAGAATTGAGCCAGTATTCATCGATTCGAGACAGTGTACTCGCGAGTCTAAGTTTTAAGAGTCCATTTTTTGAAAAACGTTGTGCGAGTGGCCGTACGTATGCAACGATTAAGCGCCAGGATCGGGCCATTATTCAAATGTTTCGCCGAGGCCCAGGTAATAATCCGGCACGCTAGATTCATATAGGGGGGAATGTCTGCCAATCTAGTATGTCAACGGCTTATTTGTCCTTATACAGAAATACTTACGTCATAAGATAGTTCTTGTTTCAGAATCGATGTGGTCTGAAGATTGCCAGCGCAGCAAGCTAACAACGTCGGATACAAAACGTTGGATAGGGCTTCCACAGAGAAGTATGGGAAAGGTAGAGAGCACAGTTGTTGAAGAACCGAAGGAGGTTGTCCGCTGATCAATAGCATCTGTAACAAATAAAACTGCACTTGAAGTTTCGTAGACATAGGTCCGGTAAGTGTGGTGGCTTATGAAATAATACTAATTTAGATTATATTATTTTATTTTCATACTTTTAATTTAAGGATATACGACTTGACATACATAAAATAGTTTAATAGTGATGGTAGTAATAGAGCAAAACCAGTACCAGACCACCCTCGGATTTGTCCGCGGACATTTGATGCGGATGGCATGTGGTCATTGTTGATCTGAAGAACTCTTGGCGCAGGTATAAAACAGGTATGGTGGTATTAGGAAAAAAACATGACGTCATTAAACAGGTTACCATACCTGTTTTAAACCGATACACACCTGTTTTATACCTGTACAGACCGGTTTTATACCTGCGCCAAGAGTTCTTCAGATCAACAATGACCACATGCCATCGGCATCAAATGTCCGCGGACAAATCCGAGGGTGGTCTGGTACTGGTTTTGCTATACTACTGATGGTCTCTACTTTTTTTACTTGACGAAAACAAGGAAAAGATGAACCATTTTTATGTACTCAATAGCGATTTGGAAAGTTGGAATGCACTTTTGGTGTGAACTATGTATTGAAAATCGCTTGATTGATCTTAAATTAAATGTCATACAGATTTTCTTAAAAACTCACTATACAAATTTTTGAATTTACCAATTGACTTAGGCTAGGATTACCCCACTTAATTCTATGATAAAAAATTTGGCCCTTTAGATATCTGTTCTTTATCTTTACTAATTGTTAACAGTTAAGTACTAGATTTGTTATACATCTGTCTATCGAGGGATTGGTAACCGGGTCCCCATTGATTTTTCATACTAGATCAGTTTGATATATAATAAAGCTATAAAATAAAATGTTTCAATTTTATTTTCCCATTCATGTTAACATTGATGGTGCAAAAAATTAGATAGCTCACTAGAATAAATGCACAACAGTAGAAGACCTAGCATGCTACCCTGTGGTGCACCCCTATGAAAATTGTATTTTTGTTAGATCCAAATGTATGTTATTGAGTGATATATTCTATTCCTTAAATAAAAAAAACAGTCTACAACAACGTTAATGAAACTACTGTTTCTTTTCTTTTTACAGAGAATAGAGTGATCCAGAGGACCAACTGATTTACTGTAAAAGAACGATAATACTCACTAGAATAAATGCACAACAATAGAGGACCTAACATGCTACCCTGTGGTGCACCTCTATGAAAATTGTATTTTTGTTAGATCCGAATGTATGTTATTGAGTGATATATTCTATCCCTTAAGTAAATAAAAAAAAACAATCAACAACGTTAATGAAACTACTGTTTTTTTTTTTACAGAGAATAGAGTGGCCCAGAGGATCAACTGATTTACTGTAAAAGAACGATAATACTCACTAGAATAAATGCACAACAATATAGAGGACCTAACATGCTACCCTGTGGTGCATCTCTATGAAAATTGTATTTTTGTTAGATCCGAATGTATGTTATTGAGTGATATATTCTATCCCTTAAATGAACAAAAAAATAGTCTACAACAACGTTAATGAAACTACTGGCTTTTTCTTTTACAGAGAATAGAGTGGCCCAGAGGATCAACTGATTTACTCTAACAGAACGATAAAATACATGAGCTACAATTTTTGTTACTGACCTGGTATAGGTCAACCATTATTTGCAATAGTAGGGCTGTAATTTGAAAGGAATTCAGATTGGATAGTTGGTGAAATATAAAACCAGTAATAATTAACGTATACACACTAGACACAAAAATTAAGGGATGGAAAAAATCCTAAATTTTTAGGTGATTTTCAAAGGGCTGTAAGTTGGAGAAAAATAGTTGCAGAGCAATTTAAAAAAAAAAAGCGAATTGAAGCTCCAAGTCTAGTAGTTTTCAGATCTTGAATTCAAAATTTATTACCATTAGCAGTTTTTGAGTAATCGTAAGAAAACCATCGAAACAAAAAATTTTGCTTGATTTTCAAAAGGTCCACGGGCTTCAACACGTTTTTTTCAGTGATTTCATCATAAAGCTTTTTTAGAAAATTTTATCCTCTTTAATTTGAACGGCCTAAAAGCTTAAAGGCTAAAAGCATTGTACGATTATTTTTCGCTGAGTTATCGTCGTTCAAAGCAAAAAAGTCAGTTTCGACTTTGGTAATTAATTACTCGGGAAATAATAACTCACTTTTTTAATGGTTTTAATACCTCACTTTTTTAACATTTTTTTTTCTCAGGCCCTGAGTAATATTCTTAAAAACCACAAGCTGTGAATTTGTATTTTATTTAGTTACACAGATTGTATAAGTTTTAAGTTAATACAATCAATCGGTTTTGAAAAATCTCTTTCAGAAGGGATTTTCTGAAAAAGTTCATATTTACCCCGCTATCATACCCGGTTTTGACCCGGGATTGAATATGGTCTCATACTCGGTAAATTCTTACTCGAGTAAAAACACTTGTTCAAAGGAAAGACCTGGGGATGCCCAGGTCATTTTACAGTATTACTTTCTTATCTCTCCTTACCCCTTAGTTTATATTGTGATATTCTTATTTATATTATGAAGAAATTTATACTTTTTCATAATAATTTTTTAATAAAATGTTTAAATATAAAAAATGAATTCTGAATTCACAAAAAGGAAAGGCTGGAGAGGGAAGAAGATATCGAAGTCTCACAAGAGAATGTAGATGAAAGGTATGATCCCATTGATACTGTTTTCTATTGATATGGTTTTCTTTAGAATTATTCTTATTTGATATTTATTGGGCTATAAATTCTTCGAATAAGTCATCCCTCTTCGTCTTCAACTCAATCTAAACTTGGTCAACAACTTTACCACGATGATTAAAAATATACCCATTTCGCTATTTTCAAAAACATATTTAGAACACTTCTGGTGCTCAGATTTTCATGGGACCAACATCAGCCAATTCAGATATGGTTCTAGGTTTAGGGGAAAAAATGTATATTTTGAAATGAAAAACGATCACATCTCCGTAATTTTATTGAATTGTTGGTTAGTTGTTTTGTTCACAATAACGAAATTGTATCTTTTTTACCTTTGATTTTTTATAAGTAGAAGAGATACTTACGATATGCTGTACCTATATACACGTACAAACGTATACAGGGTTTCTCACGGTAGCCGTTCGTTAGAAGTTTTCGTGGTTAGAAAAAACTTAGAATTCTGAATTTTCTGACTCCAGGATTATTCAAGATTCTCTTTCATTCTGAAATATTTTCAAGGTCATACCACTTCCGGTTATCCCGGAAGTCGCCAGTAAATTCTTTATTTTAAATAAAACACCCGGTATATTATTTCATTCTTGGATTCCTGAGAAAATTTCATGATGAGTTCAATCAGGTTT
Organism: Rosalia funebris; assembly: GCA_037954035.1. Classification (NCBI taxonomy): domain Eukaryota; kingdom Metazoa; phylum Arthropoda; class Insecta; order Coleoptera; family Cerambycidae; genus Rosalia; species Rosalia funebris. The sequence continues at coordinate 11,947,359 of JAZFAV010000034.1, read as the reverse complement.
CCCTATACCTATTTTCAACTGTTTCTTAGATATTTTGATTATTTTGAAAATTTTTAAAGACAGCTTTATTTTCAATACTGTGCCTTTTACCCATTTTCGACTGGTGCTAAGCGCTTCTGGGGTAGACGGAAGCACAAGAATGGTACTTTTGAAATCCACATTGACAATTAATTTATTGCAAACAGGGTGTCCAAAATTTTATCACCAATTACATCATTTTCAAAGTTGAAAAAATTCGTTATTTCAAACGTGACACCCTGTATATTATTGGATGATCGAATGCACAATTTGATTCTGCATCGATTCGCTATAACTTTCCCTATACCTATTTCCAACGGTTTTCTTGTTAATCCATATTTTCTATTTTAATGTGATTTTTGGCAGAAACCGAAACATCGTTTGTTTTTCGAAACAAAATGAACATGACTGAAACGGCAAAAATTCACTTTAATTAGAACATGAGTAGTATAGCAAAACCGCTCCTGGCTCACCCTCGGATTTGTCCGCGGACATTTGATGCGGATGGCATGTGGTCATTGTTGATCTGAAGAACTCTTGGCGGGTATAAAACAGGTCTGTACAGGTATAAAACAGGTGTGTATCGGTTTAAAACAGGTATGGTGGTATTAGGAAAAAAACATGACGTCATTAAACAGGTTACCATACTTGTTTTAAACCGATACACACCTGTTTTATACCTGTACAAACCTGTTTTATACCTGCGCCAAGAGTTCTTCAGATCAACAATGACCACATGCCATCCGCATCAAATGACCGCGGACAAATCCGAGGGTGAGCCAGGAGCGGTTTTGCTATACTACTAACATGAAAACAAAACAGGATCATAACAAAATTTAGAACGTAATAACAAATGAAAAATATAAAAAATTGAAACATAATGACAAGAAATAATAAATGAATCTAAAATTACAATAATTGTTTTATATGATCGCCATTTTCGTTCAAACACTGGATAACTCTGTCACATATTCCTCGCGAAACAGACCCCCGAAGTTCGTCAGGACTTAGATTAGTAAACGTATCGTGAACAAGGTTCAATAATTTCTGTCTAGTTTGTACAGGCCTAGAGTACACTAGTTCTTTTATACGGCCCCAGGGGTAAAAATCCAAGGGCGTCAAATTGGGTAATCTAGGTGGCCAGTTCCAGGGTCCCTGTGGGCCAATCCACCGATCCTCGAACATGAAGGTCAACTGCTGGTGTACAGCTATAGTGGAATGTGCTGGAGCACCATCCAGCTGATACCAACAGTTTGCTGTCACGTGGAGGTAGATAATTTAGGAAATCACTAACAAACCCTCTGAGTATTTCCAGATATCTAGCCCCATTCAAATTTTCATCGTGCACTTCTAACGAACAGCTACCGCGAGAAACCCTGTATTGGTGACAGTCGTCTAATAATTGAGTCGACTGAGGACAAATCCGTTACAAATGTTTACAGTCCTGCTATTTCCACGACACACGTATGACGTGAGATTTGATTGCATAGTGCAGCCTTTTTAAATAGTTCCACCCGGTTTCTAATGCATATGTATTCGCTCTGACAACTACAATAATACCGATAGAAAAGATTGTGCGTACAACACGACTCGAATTTTGCTTTAAAAATAGCCCTCAGGTTATTTTCACCATATACTGTGTCGAGTTATTTTTTATGTTTACTTTTTTGTTATAGGCCGACAAGTGGCCTGTATATTTTATGGAAATGGAAGCGCGGTGTGGAAAAGTTTATTCTACGACAAATACCCCTTTCAATAAACGTAAAAACGTCTATTAAGGTAATGCATGTAAATGTAAAAAAAATACGATCACGGGCGCTCGAATGAGCCTAATGGCATATCGATACGCCTCTATTATGAATTATTAACTAGGTCGAGGTGATCAGATAGTTCTAGCAAGTAATTTCCGTGACAAAAGACTAGTTTGCATGTTAATATTTAATTCGATCATGAAGCCGGTGTGTGTCAGACATTGTAAATAGTATCGTACCTAGACGATGGTGATTTTTTTTTTCAGGGGCGATAAAATAATTTTCCTTCGTTGCTATTTAAAAGGGTGAATTCAGCGCATCTCAATGGTACACGGTGCAGAGCGCACAAGTCTGGAATTAATGCATTATTTAAAACGATTAATTCTCATGAAACTTTGTCGGAAACGTTGCTTTGATTTTTTAAAAACTTATAAAAAAATTGTATCTATAGCGAACAGAACCGAACCCCAACTTGTTTGAACGGATTCTTATATAGTTTAATTTAGTTGAATTAAAAATATACAATTTTCATACTTTATTCATATCAATGGAAAAAAGAAAAACTTCGGAAAAGTCACGTTTTTATTTTTTTTTCTTCGTAATAAATTTCATAATACTTTTCAGAAAGATTTTCTTGTTACATTGTACATATTATTTAAATTATTATAACTTTTATATAGATGGTTATATATGGCGCCATTACTGAGGAGGCATCCAAGTGGGTAGTTCTATCCATATACAGGGTGAGCCACGGTGGATGGAGTATTAAAAGTATATGGAGAACGGATCTACCGATTGCTTTGAAATTTTGGTTACCAAAATAGTCGAGTATGATCTATGCAACTAAAATATTTTCGAAAGTGCGGTGTTGTCACTTATACGTAAAACCGGCAACATCTTCGTTATTTTAAATAGAATACCCTGTATATTTTTGCATTTTTCTGTACCCTTCCAAGAATATTATATCTTTTGGTATGTTGTCATAATGGGTGGGCCATGAAATTTTTATTTTATCATTTTGTAATGACAACAGACATTCTATTTTTCTAAATAAATTTGACATTAGTAATATTTGCACTTAATTTGAATAGCTGTAGCACAAATATGGCAGAAAATAATTATACAAACGCAATTTTAATGGACTTGTTTATTATTCATGGACAGTGCAATAAGATTATCAACAGAAAGTTTCTATGAATTCAGAGAAATTTTATAAATTTTGGTTTGTCATTAAGAGAACCAAGAAATTTACCGAAACCTTCACGAACACTCCATCCACCGTGGCTCACCCTGTATATGTATTAGAATTATTTTATCAACTACTTTGGCAATAAATAATTTCTTGTTAATTTTCTATTTACTTTTGATAAATTACTCTACTAGCGAAGCAACATAAAGAAACGTGTTACGAAATTCTCATTGATTAAACAAATTCTAAAATGGGATCGAACATGGATAGAAAAATAACAGTTTTATCATTTTATACAAAAAAAAAGTTGTGTTGTCACGCAGCGTATATAATCCGAAGATGTCTGCAAAATTCCCACAATCGTGCTGCCAATCGTGTTTCTTAAATCGTAAATGAAGGTGTTGTTATAGTCGAGGGTGTCTTAGATACGGCTGTGTTTCGATAAGAGACGCGGAGGGTCGCGACGGACGCGACGGTTCGACGAGAGAAAACGCGAAGAGGCGGATTCGATGGCGCCCGCGCTATCTTAATGATGGTAACCAGTCGGCGAAGACCCCTGGCAGTAGGAATGCAGACATTTTCGTAGTGTATCGGCCCGTCTAATCGCATGAGAAATTCGAACTGTTCGATTTAATAGGCCAGTAGAATTAGATTATGAAACAGGCACACTAATTTAAAATAAGCCAACGAATAATTTGGTAGCAGTGCCATGTTTTTTAATTTGGTTTTTTTATATAATTATACACCGAGAAAACGGTTGAATTCCGATAAGATATAAATGTGTTAATTATATATTACCAAAAATACTACCAATTATAAAGTGTCTTTCAATAAAAGCGCTCGATTTTTAAACGCAAATGAAACGAGTTGTGTGTGAGATATCCACTCAATTGATTTTTTAATTGAAAGAATTATTTTATGGCATTAAGTATGGAATATAACGATGTTCTAATGTCTGCCGCGGCTTTGCTCGGTGACACGTATTCGGAAGGTCCAATTTTCAATGACTTTGTCACATAAATCTGACTGAATTCGCTGGATGGCGTTCGTTATGTTGACTTTGAAGGTATCAATTATTTGCGGTTTATTCGCATAGACCTGCGATTTAAGATAGTCCCAAAGGAAGAAGTCTAAAGGCGTTAAATCGCACGATCTCGGTGGCCAGTTCAGGTCGCCGCTGGGCGAGATAACAATGCCTGAAATCGCTCGTGCAGAATGTCCGTCGTGGCATGTGCTGTGTGACATATAGCGTCGTCCCGTAGAACTACATGTTGGAACCACAGGTATCCATATCATCCAGTTTAAGCCACAAGAAGTTGCTTATCTTCAATCTGTAGCGCTAGGCGTTGACGGCTGTGGTTTCGTCAATGTCAGTTTCGTTTTGGAAGTACGGACCGATGATTGCGCCAGATCAAAATCTGTACCAAATAGTGACCGTCTCGGGATGCATTTGGTGCTGGTGTATCTCGTGTGGATTGGTATCTTCCCAAATCCGACAATTTTGCTTGTTCACATATCCATTCATCCAAAAATGTGCCTCTTCGCTAACGCTGATTTTTTTGGAGAAATTTGGTTCAACTTCCAACTGCTTCAGAGCCCAATCAGTGAACACACGGCGTTGCCTATGGTCCTTTACCTCAAGTTCCTGGGTCAGTTGGATTATATACGGGTGCAGACCCAATGCCCGACGCAAAATTCGCAAAGTTGAAGTCGCAGAAAGGCCAAGATCTTGTGAACGACGAGAAATTGACTGCCTCGAGTTTTCCTATACACTCTCACGCACAGCAGCGATGTTTTCAGCAGACCTTGCGTTTCGGTGACGTACGGGTATTAGCTGATTATTTGAATTTGGCCACCAAACGTTGACTCGGCTGGACGGTTGTGACAAGGATAAAAATCACCTAATCCGCGGAACGTTTCTCGAATGGAACATTGATTTTGAAAATAAAATTTGATGGTTTACACACGTTCTTGAACGATATAACCTTCCATGGTGATTAGCCAAACACTACTGAACAATTCACAACAAATCTGATGCATGTTGCATTAACAACGTGGCCGTTATAACCTAACAAATTTCGAGGGTCCCTGTTGAAAGACCCTTATTTACTAAGTGTATTTTACCAAAACATTGCAATATTAATCAGGATATTCTTTATTGTAGCAGATTGTAGCAGAAAACAAACATGGGAGAATGCGGAATGAAACTGTTGTTGGAATTACGTAACAGGGCATAGTAGAAAATTCTACATGATTGGAGAACTGGGCTGATCGTGTCAATATTTCAAAAAGGAGGTAATAAGAACTGCAAAAATTATAAAGGGATACTATTACTTAGCACAGCCATGCAGTTATGCGACAAAATTGTAGAAACAAAGATAAGAGGCAAAATAGACCCGCTACTAATGGAGGAGCCAAGTGGATTTAGGAAAAGAAAAAGTGTACAGGATTATATATTTACAGATAACAGGCATAAAATTTATTGAGTATCAAGCAAGGGACTATAGGAGTATCTACAGAGAAAAAAAAACGAGAAACAAAAATTATACAGTGTATGTATAGATAGAAAGAACCGTGCGATCAGTAGAAATGAGGGCGTCGAGAATCGCGACGAGAGAAAGAGTAAGGCAAAGTGGAGAATTAACCCTCTACATTTCATTATATTTATGGACGATATCATTAGAGAAGCAAATAAACTAACGAAAGGGATATTTATAGATCAAAGAAATTTAGAGAAAGTAGAAATATCACCATGCCCTTTTGCAGATGATATATAGTGATTATAGCGGCAAGTAAGAAGAATCTACAAAGGAACATTACTGAATAGAAAGAGATAATGAAGAAGAAGGGGAAGAGAGTCAATAGAGAAAAACTAAGGTCACTAACCTAACTTAAGGTATGATGAAGTGGAGCAAGTCAGCAATTTACAATATCTTGGAATAGTGCTAATACAGTGGACACGATATCTTGGAGAAGGCAAATAAAATATTTTATACACTGAATAAAGGATTCCTAAATGAAACAGAGGTTACCAAGGAAACAAAAATTATTATTAAAGTATTAAGACTGTGTAACTTTTCTGTGCATTGCGAGTATCCAAGTTTCGATACTGAACTGGGCATTGAAAAGCCAGGTACAGTCTATAGAAATGAAATTCCTTAAAAGAATGAAAAGTGTAAACTAGAAGGGACGGGACAAGGAACGAAGAAATTAGGAGATAAATTAACTTATGATTTACTATAATTAAGTTATGATTAACTTAACCCTCTACTTTTCACCACATTTATGGACGACATCATTAGAGAAGCAAAGGAACGAACAAAGGGACTATTTATAGGTTACAGAAATCTAGAGAGAGTAGAAATATCGGCATGCCCTCTAGCAGATGATATAACGATTCTAGCGGGAAGTGAGATGAGTCTACAAAGGAACACTGCGAAATAGAAATAGATATCGAAGAGGAAGGGGATGAGTCTCAAAAAAAAAACAGAAAAAATTGAGGTAATGGCAATATCGAAAGAGAGGAGAGAAGTGCGTATATGTATAAATAGATGATGCTTAAGTGGAGCAAGTCAGCAATTTCACAATATCTTGAAGTAGGTAGTGATGGAACAAACGAGAATAAGAAATATAGAAATAGAAATAGGGGTAGAGAAAGCAAATAAAATATTTGATACACTGAATAAAGGATTCCTAAATAAGAGAGAGGTTGTCAATGAAACAAAAATAAACGTATTCAAAACTGTGTGTCTTTTTTCTGCATGGAAGTATCCATGTATTGATACTGAACAGGGCAGAGAAAAGCAAGGTACAGCCTGCAGACATGAAATTCCTTAGAATAAAAAGTGCAAACTAACAGGGACATGATAAGGAAGATATATTAAGACATTAGGAGATAAATTAACTTATGATTTACTATAATTAAGTTATGATTAACTTAACCCTCTACTTTTCATCACATTTCTGGACGGCCTCATTAGAAAAGTTAAAGGAATGAATAAAAGGGTTATTTATAGGTTATAGAAATTTAGAAAGAGCTGAAATGTCGGCATGCCTTTATAGGTTATAGAAATTGCAGATGATATAGCGATTCTAGCGAGAAGTGAGATAAATCTACAAAGGAACATTACTGAATGGAAAAAGATAACGAAGAGGTAGGGAATCAGAGGCATCACAGAAGAAAAACTAAGGTAATAGCAAAATCGAAAGAGAGGAGAGAAGTGTACGAGGCGTAGCTATAAAATAACGGATTACGCATGCGCCAAAGTCGTACAACCGACAGCTGTGTAGCGTGAAGCCGTCTCTTTGAATTGTCGCCCCTCTCATGTTTGTAGATCTATTAGCTTGGCCATGGCCTTCATTTATATACGATTTGTTTTTTGTTTTGCCGGAAAAATGATAAATGTTTTAATAGAGCAACGAGGTGTGAAATTTCATATGAAACATGGAAAAACCGCTACTGAAATTTATTTTTTATTAAATGAAGTATATGGCAGTGAATGTTTATCACGTCTACGGGTTTTTTAAGTGGTTTGAGCGTTTCCAAAATGACCGAGAAGGCGTTGAAGATAACGCACGCCCGGGACGCCTTCCACGTCAAAAACGGATAAAAATATCGAAAAAGTCGGTAATCTGATTCGATCTGACCGTCGGTTAACTATTCGCGCAATTGCTGAAACTATAGGGGTTGATAAAGAATGCGTAAGATAAATTTTACATAGCAATTTTAACATGCAAAAAGTGTGTGCGAAAATGGTGCTGAAAATTATCACAATCGAACAAGAAGAAGCTCGTGAAAATATTTGTACTGAAAATATTTGTAGACCATCCATCTTATTAGTCTGATCTGGCACCACGTACCTTTTATCTGTTTCCCAAGGTCAAATCTGCATTAAAAGGAACAAGATTTCAAACCGTTGAAGCTGTGAAAGAAAAAGCGGCACACGTCATGAACGAGCTCACAGAAGAAGACTACCACCACTGTTTTGAACAATGGAAAATAATTAAATATGTATAAGTAAATTCAAAATAACATGTTTTACAGCATAAGTCTCGTTATTTTCCAGCCATACCTCGTATATACAAATAGATGACGTTGAGCACAACATCTTGGAGTGGCGATGGAGGAGATGAAAACAAGAGAGAAATAGAAAAAAGGATTCCAAAATAAAAGACAGGTTACCAAAGAAACAAACATAAAAGTATTTATGATCGTGTGGCTTCTCTCTGTCTTACTCAGTAATGAAGTTTCGATACTGAGCAGGGCAGAGAAAAGTAAGGTACAGGGTGAGCGAAATTCGATGTCTCAGCTCTATTATAAGACAAGGAAAAACGATAGAAAAAATCTGAAATAAGGTTCTTAAATGGGATTGAGTAAGGTGCATTTTAAGCTAAATTTGCATATTTTTCCATATCTGGAAACTGAAGTAATGACGTCACAGAATTTGTTCTTCCCAGAAACATACGTATGTTCTGGCATATTTAAAAAGAGTTAATTTTTATGAATAAATTTTGTAAAGAAAAAAATTTGCTATCTTTTTCCGTTAAAAAATTTGTAATAAAAAAATATTATCAAAAATTCGCAATCGGTCACGATTTAAACAAGTAGCCTTTGAAAACACATAGCAAAGTCGCATCTGTCAATAATTAATCTAATGGTTGACAAATATTGTTGTGTTGTCATTTGACTTTGAAAAATGTTCACAACGAAAAAGTCGATATGTTATTAGTTTATGGGGAATCTCAAAAGAACCCTAGAAGAGCAGATCAGTAATACGCCCAGAGATCCCGAACGTCTTAAGCTTGGAAAAGCTTAAAAATATTTGCAAAATTGGAACGCAATTTACGTGCAAAAACGAGGCATTCTCTTCTCAAAAGGGAAGATAATTGTTAAAAGGGTCAATTCTGACAATACTGTTGTCACTGTTTTGCAGTATTTTGAAGACCATCCAAAGAACTCGATTCGTCAGGCTTGTCGTGAGTTGAATTTAAAGTATAGTTCGGTACGAAAAATTTTGAAAGAAAATAGTTATCACGATTATAAAATTCATAACTTACAACACTTGTCAGATCAACATCGAAGCGAAGCGAAGAATTAATTATGCTGCCCAAGTGATGGTAAACTTAGAGATTAATGACAATCGGTTTTTTCAGCATGTGTTGTAGACGAATGAAGACCGTTTTGTTAGTAATGGTAAGCCCAATAAAGAAAATTAACATTTTTGGGCTACTGAAAATCCACATTTTGTCAATCCGATTGAAAACCAAGGACACTTCGGAATTAACGTTTGGTGTGGTATTTATTAATGGGCATTTGATTGGTCCATATTTTTACGAAGGAATTTTAAATAGTGAGCGATATTTGCAATTTCTTCAAGAACAACTTCCTGTGCTTCTCGAAAATGTGTCATTACAGCTGCGAGCAAACATGTCTTTCTAGCATGACGGAGCTCCACCGCATAAAGCAAGAATTGTCCAACAATATTTAAACGAAACTTACGGAGAAAATTGGATAGGTATAAATGGACCGATACAGTGAGCGCCTAAATCACCGGACTTGACCCCACTAGACTTCTTCTTATGGGGCTTGTTCTGTAAACTTTGAAAAACAAAGTTTACAGAACACCAAAAGTCGGAACATTTAAAAAAAATCAGAAATACACTTGCGATGAACTATCTAGAGAAATGTTTCGTAAGGCTTCAGTGAGAGAAGTAAGGGCGGAGATTGGATAAGTGTTTTGAAGTAGGAGATGGTCACATTGAAAATTTGTTGTAGTGATTGCCCACAGTTGTTTCTTTCTGTGGTAATAGTTGTAACATATTATGAGTTTTGTAATGTTAAATTAATAAATAATACTAATTAATAATGTTTAATTATTGACAGATGCGACTTTGCTATTTGTCTCCAAAGGCTTGTTTACAAATTTGCTTATAATTTTTTAACGGAAAAAGATAGCAAATTTTTTTCTTTACATAATTTGTTTAGAAAAACAGCTCTTTTGAAATAAATATGTCAAAATATAGATATGTTTCTGGGAAAAAATAATTCGATGACGTCATTACTTCAGTTTCCAAATATGGAAAAATATGTAAATTCAGCTTAAAATGGACCTTACTCAATCCCATTTAAGAACCTCTTCTCAAATTTTTTCTATCCTGTTTCCTTTTCTTATAATAGAGCTGAGACATCGAGTTTCGCTCACCTTGTACAGTCTGCAGAAAATTCCTTCTCATAATAAAAAAAATATATAAACAACCCTTAGATAAATAGGTGTAACTAGAAGGGATAGAATAAGGAGAGAAGTCATCAGGTAAGAGATAAATTATTATTTAGAGATAAATTATGAATCCTGATATTGAGACATGTGGACGTTTATTTTCGGAACAGATTAAAAATATCCCCGTGACCGCGGTGCGCGGTGACGCTCTACCGTTTATCAAGGGACACCTTCTGATATCGTAATCATTACCTGTTAGCTTTCCGCGAGCCATTTGATTTCACTTCCGGTCACACGGTGACCGTGACACGACGAACACGTGCCTGTCCGATTGGGCGACGTTAAACCCCATGGGGGTAAACACTGCTAGATAATATGCCGCTGTCGCCGTCGTCGAGCGGTCAGGTAATTGTTTTTTTTTACCTGCGAATCAATTGTTAATGACGAGGGAATAGTGAAAAGGTCGATAACTTCCGGTTAGTTGGGGAAAAACCGCAGATTGTGGTGAGAATGTTGGATGGGAAAAAGGCGAGAGTTTTTATACGGATTTTCGATTTACACTATTTTCTTTATTTTACCCATAATTTCATTTAGTTTCTTTAACACTTGAGGAAGTTAATATCTAGGCGAAACAATTGTATTAAGGGGTAACAAGACCACTGTCAATTTTTCAAAACACTGATTTTTTATTATTAGCTCAAAAAATTCTCTGAACCTTGTAGAATATGGAGCAGAAAATGTGTTTCTGAAAAAAAAAAAATTTTTTTTCCTTGAAATTTCGCGCTCTTTCCTAATCGGACTGCTCCAAAACGACAGCTGCGTCAAATAAATACCTACTAGGAAGGTACAGTCCAGGTAAAGTCTAATATTTTACCTTTTGATTTCTAACTTCTCTAATACACAACAGATTTCTAACTTATCTAATACATAACAGCTGAAATATGTTTATGTTCAGTCAGAAGCAGCCCCCTTGCACTGCGGTAGTTCGCTGGTAAATTACTGTATAAGGGGCGCTAGTTGTCTTGCAGGTCATGCAGCGCGAAATTGGCGGTAAATTTGCACATAAATGTTTTTAAATTTTAATATACACGTAACGGATGATGTAAAATAAATAACTTTAAAATGAATTTATAGGAAAATTAACCGAGCTATAATGTATTACGTACCGATTATTATTGTTTACCGTATAGGTGAAATTGAATTAGGTTAATTTTCAATTATAAAAAAATATGTTTTCTTGTGTCCCTGCAATAATTTTTTATTTACACGTAATATGTACACATACGTATATAATCTGTCTGAAAAGTGCTGAAACTTATTCTATGAATATTTCTGTCACACATAAGAGAAATCATTTAAAAATATTAACTCACAGAGGCAAATAAAGTTTGTAGTATACACTACAAATTATAATATTATAAATTGGGAGTAATCAAAGTATCGTTGAAGGGAAAATTAAGCTATCTATTTCACTGTACTTTACCGAAAACAGAACACGCCACAACATTTTCAAGCAAGTCTTTTCAGAAATTTTTACATGGGATTGCTCCCCTCTTTAAGCGGACAACTTTATATGCCCCTGTGCAAAAGAAAAGGCGTACTTAGACTAATGCAATTATATTCATTACTTCGATTGAAATAACAATACAAAACTTTGAATAATGTCGAATCATAATAATAATTTTAATGAAGAAAATGTTTTTTAAAACCACTGAATTATTCTTCAGTTAGTTACATGTCATTAAAGCACACTTATAAAAGCCAATCAGAGTTAAATCATTCTGAACAGCACTTTGCCACAGTTCTCTTTTTTCTTCGTTTGAGGGTACTTTGAAATAAGGCACTTTTTCGCCTTCTACGGAACGTTCTTTTTCGTAATTGCATGCGGGTACCATGCAACGTCGTCTCACACGACGCATCTTGTTTTTTACCTTCGGCAGATCCTCCATTTTACACTGTTATATTTATACACTGAAGATTGATTACAACTCGCGATTACGCGTTTATTTACATGTACGCGAGGTTATGTTCATTATTGCTGTGGGCGAGGGATGTAAGAGAAAGAGGGAAACGAGACTGCAAGACCTGCAAGACTACTAGCACCCCTGGCGGCCGTTGTACACGTAATTGCAAGATCGCACTACGTGATATATAGGGAGTGCCATCCCCCTGGTCAGAAGCATGTACAAACAAAAACATGGCTGTGCATGGCCTCGGAGGAAAAGGTAAATGAACTGCCAAATTAATTGATCAATTAACAACTTATTTTTACAATACGTCGGAATCCGAACTCCTTGGAGAATATGAAAAATTAAATCTGGGCGATCTTATTTCATAAGTAATCAACCGACGAAAATTCGCAGCACGAGAAGTGCTCAGTCTTGGTATAACTGGAAGAAGGCGCAAGCAGCGGATTCCTTGGACACCTTACATCATAAGCCGTCGCTTCCTAAGGAAGTTTTTGAAGCCATCAAATCGATTTATGAGGACCTGAGCTGACACGAGTTGCTAAACCATTGCTTGGGAGGCTACACGCAAAATAGTAATGAAAGTTTCAATGCTACTGTTTGGAAATTGGCTCCAAAATCTTATTCAAGTGACAAAAAAGTACATAGCGAATGATATTGCTGTGTGCACTTTTAATGGTGGCCCGACTAATATTCTTCGAATTATGAAAGTTTTGGTGATGGATATTGGTGTCCAATCATACAATTTTTGTCTAGAAGCCGATGCTAAGCGGATCAAGCACGCCGAGAGGTCTTTGACAGATGCAGCAAAGAGGCACGTTCTAACGTAAAATGTTCGAGGAAAGAGAATGAGGAATAATATTTAAATATAGAAGGGCAGCTTTATGGTCCTGGGATAGCAGATTAATGGTAAAATTTCTTAAACAGTTGGATTTTACATTTTTTCATGTCTATAATACATTTTAAAACTTTAAACACGTTTTTCTCGGAACATGATTTTTCACGGCACGCAGCTTAACCAACAAATTTTCATTCTTTTCATGCGGATTTTTAACAATATTACTTTTCCGTACTCCACTGTACTAGTGGAAAAGTAATGTAATCGTGTAAAGAAAAAGTGAAAAAAAATTTTTTTTTGGGTTTACTTTTCGTTTTTCGGCCTAAAAACAAAAAAAAAATGGTTTTTAAATTTTTTTTGCTGTGTATGTGTCGTCGTTGTCGTCGGCATTAAAACTTTTTGTTAGCATGATAACTCCAACTAAATCGTGTCGGATCGATCGGGTTTTGACTGATCCTGATCGGGGACGTCTCCCAGATGACACCTATTGATTTTGAGGTGAATAGCACACACCACCCTGTACAGTGGTTATGAGAAAGCACTGTCGCATAAATCAGATATTCTGCATTTATGTGTTGGTTTATTTTTTCTCGGTCACTCAATTTCGAGATAGAGATGTTCTACGTGCGGAAAAGTCCGTTTTAAGGTTTTAAAACTGTTTATTTTAAAAATAACATTTGAAGTGAAATACATACGGAATTTTCAATAAGTTAATTTAAACACTATTTATTAACAAATGACTGCCCATTTTTTGTCGAAAATTTAATGTTTCTTATTTAGATACTCGCCAATCACACAAAAATCAATATTTTCAAAATCTTCTTCGTATGTTGCTAGCTATAAACACGTAGATTAAGTGATTTTTTCCAGATTCAAATTTGCACGTTACACTGCGTGCCGTGGAGCGCCTTAAATTCGACATATCTCGCGAGGATGGCTCCAGTGTCGCCATGTTTGAATATTTTTTTGTATTATACTTAAATATATGCCTAATAACTTCCTTAAAGATTATTATCTTATTACCTCTTCTTCCATAAAAAAAAAAGTCAAAAAAGCCCCATTTTTAGCTTATTACAGTGGTGTTGCTACCCCTTCATACAAAGAGATTCCATTAAATAAGTGATTGATTCACGTTCAATACATTTCCCTGTAATATAGATAATCACGAGTTCGTTTCAAAAAATTAATTATGCTCTTGGTTTCAAAATGGTCATATCCTTTATTGATCAAGAGTATAATTAACTTTAAAATTAATGTATTATTGTCTACAGTTTAGGAAAACTTATTGAGTCATTTCAAATGTTCTGAATGGTACCCATGTCACTTATCAGTACATACGAACATAGTTCCAGAAGTACTCGACCTGACGTACAGATGGCGATTGTTGTTTGACAAAAATGGCTATGGTAGAAAATACCAACATTACAAAGCTTGGTTTGGCTTTTAAGTTTATGACAGACACTACGTTGTTTAGTATTTGTTTGGTAGCCGTCAATGGTGAACGCTTTCAGTCAATTTGTAAACTGGAAAAAATTGGTTATCGCTATGTGATACAATACTTTCATTTGAAAGGCCTCAGTCCAACCGATATCAAAGCGGAGTTAGATTCTACTCTAGGGGAGTCTGCTCCTTCGTTTACAAGAGGAAAATATTGGATGGCAGAGCTTAAACGAGGCCGTACGGGCTGCCAAGATGAACATGGCAGTGGTCGATCAAATGAGATGACCACGCCAGAAATCGCGAAGAAAATCCACAAAATGGTATTGGACGAACGAAGTTTTGAGCATGGAAAAACTATGCGCCAGATGGGTGCCGCGATTACTTACAATGGAACAAAAACAGCGTTGTGAGGATGTTTCAATCAATTGTTTAGCGAAGTTTTACAGAATACAGCCGAGTTCCTGCGGCGATTCATAACCATGGGCGAAACATAGGTCCACTACTTCACACCTTAGACGAAGGAAGTCAAAACAATGGACCGAAAGGGGAGAATCGGCTCCAAAGAAGGCGAAGGCAGTTCCATATGCAGGCAAGGTCATGGTGTCAGTTCTTTGAGATGCGCGTGGGATAAATTCCATCATCATCAGAAAGGGAAAACAATCAACGGCGAGTATTATGCGAACTTATTGCAGCGTTTGAGTGAAATGAAATCATGAAGTCAAGCAAAAACGGCTGCATTTGGCAAACTTAAAGTTTTGTTTTATCAAGACCATGCACCAGTTCACACATCCGTTATTGCGATGGCCAAAATCAATGAGTTAAGTTCGAATTGCTTCCTCGCGCACCTTATTCGTCAGATTTATCCCCTCGGAGTATTTTCTGTTTCCAAACTTGAAAAAATGGCTCGGTGTTAAAATATTTGTGAAGAAGTGGAGTTTGCAGATCATGGCTATTTTGAGGAGTTCGACGATTCTCACTATATACAGGGTATCGAAGCTATTGAACATCGCTGGGAAATGTATATCGAGCTAAAAGGAGACTATGTAGAGAAATAAAGATATTTTCCCCAAATTTTATTGTGTTATCTTTGTTAGGTCGGGTACCTCTGGGACTACCCTCGTATTATAATGAATATAAAGGAGACTTCTAAGAAATATTTGCTATTTTTTCTTCATTTATGTGAAGGGGTTATATGGAAGACCAACTTTCGTCACGCCTGATAATTATATTTGTTATATATAACGTATTTAAATTAAATAAAGATACATGCATTATTTTTATTTAAAAGAAGAGCAACAGAAAACCGGAGATAAATGTTTCATAAATACATAAACGCTGCACAATACTTGACTCTATAGAAAATTCGATGTTTCAATAACTAAGTCGATATCATCATCAGGAAATGACTAAAACTCGTCAGTTTTATTCACTGTTTTCGCCTTATTGGAAGATTTATAGCATAACTCGCTTAAGATGTTATTTTTGCATACTTCTTAATTTTTAACACGTAATTATATTTGTAATAACAAACCTATAATTTAGTTGCAATGATAAAATCATTATCTATGGTCATACGTGTGAAACACTAAGAATTTCGAGAAACAAATAAACGATTATTTAATAAGACTATATCACTCACCTGATTATCGTTATTTTCGACAGCAAAGTAGCCCGTGACGATTATCACTTGGTGAAGAAGTTCCTGGTAGGCATCCGCACTGCTGCTATCTTCTTTTCCATTAGTTTTAGGAATGGTGGGGCAGGCGCAACACCAAAGGAGGTGGCTGCAGATATGCCTGAACTGTAAGGAAATCCCCTCGGCGCCAAGAACCTCCTGGAAATAAAAGTACCGTCAGATATTTTTTATTCGTCGAGATACTAATTTTACAAGTTGTACGTTTTCTAAATCAAATTTTAAATATAAAGAGTGATCTATGCAAGTGCATGGTGCAAGTGGTGAACACTGTACATTTTGTCGTCCTTCTTTAAGTCCTTCTTTAACCTTTCTCTCCGTATCCCGAGGCTTTAGGAGAAGTCGATTTTTGTGTGTCCAAACTGTTTTTATTGTTTTAGCGTTCGAGTTAATTTCAACGATCCATAATGTGGAAAACAATAAAAAGTGGGACAAAATATCATTAAAATGTTCGTTTTCAGTAGTGTCACCTTGGGTTTTTGGAAAGTAAAGATTTTTTTTCTATTTTGATAATCATTAAATGATGTTTCAGAGTAATAATCTTATTCTTTCTCTTCAAAACTTTGATCGTTCAGGGAAAAACGGTTCCATGGATTGATTTGAAAATTTACAGGCATATTGGGAGTATAATAAATAAAAAAAAACTGTCAACATTACTCTTGTCCTCAATATTTGCAAAGTGGCGGTAGATTTTTTAAAAAGTCAGAAAAGTATTTTTTGTACTTTTTTCAAATTAATCATCATCATCATCATGTTGCCGCTACAGTCCTTGATCGGCCTTGGCCTCCTCCGGGACCTCTTTCCATTCGTTTCTATCCAGTGCTTTTCTTCTCCATCCCCTCACAGCAATGCTTCTTAGGTCCTCTTCCATGTCGTCTAGGTATCGTAGTCTAGGTTTTCCTCTACGTCGTTGCCCTGTTGGGCTTTGGAACATACATATTCTTGCAGGATCTCCCGGATCCATTCTAAGTACATGTCCAACCCATCTCAAGTGACTAAGTTTAATTGATTTTACATTATGGGGGTCTTTATAGAGTCTGTACAGTTCAAAGTTGTAGCGTTTTCTCCAAACCCCGTTATCATTTACCGCCCCGTATATTTAACGTAGAACTTTTCGCTCAAAACGTCCCAGCAGCTCCTCACTATTTTTTATTAGGGTCCATGTCTCAGACCAATATATCAATACCGGGCGTGTAAGTGTTTTATACAATTTACATTTTGTTTGTCGAGATATGTTTCTTGATCTAATTTGTGAGGCTAGCCCAGAGTAACACCTATTTGCTAGGAGTATACGGTGTTTTATTTCTGCTGTGATATCATTTCGGGTGTTTACTATTGAGCCTAAGTAAATGAATTCGTCAACAGCTTCTATTTGCGCTTGATCAACTTTTCACATTAAAAGTGAAGGTAAAAAATGTTGTGCTTCAAAACGACATTTTTCATTTATAGAGCTTTTATACAAGTTTCCATAACCATCCTTCGATTCGCTGTACAATCATGTATAGTTAATGTAGTTCCTGAGATCTCAGCAACAAATGGTCGTACACAGTCCGTTAAAAATCAAATTAAAGCTAAATCGACAGGTTAACCGGCCTTCATTGATTTAGTCCTAAAAAAAATCCTAGGCCTGGGGACGCTCTTTTAAATATTGGAAAATCTTTGTCTCGGGATATTTCTTTGGATTTGGATTTCCAAGCTTTAATATGTTTTTTTCCATCTCGATACGACCATTTTTCATAAAGTTACAGCTTTTCAAATCATCATCATTAGGTCATCAGTCCTAAGACTGGTTGGCCGCTAACTTCCAGCTTCTCCTATCTTGTGCTAACCTACGCATTTCGCTAATTGTGCTACAACCTACATCCCTTACTATCTGCGAGCAGTAGTCTAATCTAGGCCTACCTCTGCCTTTCTTCACTCCTATTTCTGCTTCCAAAATATCGCGGACTATTCCCCCATGTCTCAGCAAGTGGCCTACCATTATATCTCTTCTCTTCTTTATGTTTTTCCACATACTTCTTTTCTCGCCGACTTTCTCCAATACTTCTTCGTTTCTAACCCTATCAGTCCATGGTATTTTCATCATTCTTCGGTAACACCACATCTCAAAAGCTTCTAATTTCTTTCTACTTGCTTCCCCTACCGTCCAGGTTTCGCAACCGTATAGTGCCGTGCTCCATACATATGTTTTCAAAAATCTCTTCCTTGTTTCTGAGTTTATTACCCCCGAGCATAAAAGTGCTTTCTTTTTGTTAAAAGCTACTCGATCCTGTGCTATTCTTTGTTTTATGTCTTTATCGCTTCTTCCATCCCAATTTATTTTACTTCCTAAATAAGTGAAGTCTTTAACTTCCTCCAATCTTTCATTATTAATTTGTACTTTCGTTTTTGCTCTGCTCTCGCGCCCTCTGCACACTAACACTTTAGTTTTGTTTTTATTCACCCTCATTCCGTATTCCTCTGTCAACACTGCCTCCATTTCGTTCAATGCTGATTCTAATTCCTCCTTACTAGATGCTAATATTGCTATATCATCCGCGAATCTCAGCATTTTAGTTTCGGTCCCTGTACTTTAATCCCGACATCCACTCTATCTTTTACCACATTAATCGCCTCTTCGATGTTTTCGACGAGCTTTCCAAAAATCGCTGAAAATTTTTCGGAATTTTTTTGTTCGATTAATTTTTTTTGTGTGTAGTATGACCAATAATTCAATGAGAATAGTCAAATGACCAATGAGTTTCGGCAACACGAGTCTACTATCTATTGATACATTATAAAATTCATCCGACTTCCTGCTAATAAATCGAATTTTTTTCCACGTACATTTTTTCCACCCGGCTGTAATTCCGAAAATAAACACAGACAGATGGAAGACACGTAAAAACCAATATTGATTTCTGTGGAGAACGCCGAGATGCGGTAAGCCAGCACAGTCCCAGAAGTAGACTAACAAACCGTCTGGGAGTAGACGCGTGCCCATCTAAGTACTATAGTCGTCCTTAGGGACGTCCTAGAACTAACAGACCTATTCGGTGACGCACTGCCACAATTCAATTTTGAAACGGTCCCACGTCCTTCGGAACGTAACAGATGATTCGGTTATAACCTCGTAACCTAATGGACTACATTCCCACAGATTTTGCTATACACTGTAGTTGATGGGTGATGGGACACGTCACTTCTTCAATAGACATTACAGTCTTTTAAAGTATGGAATATGTTGTTTAATTACATGCGCTTTTCTAAGTGGAACATATTATACGGGGTGTTAAGTACGTAGACAAACTTAGGTAATCATTTGCATAACTTTAAGACAAATAATTCATATAAATATGAGTTAAAATTAGGGTTTAATTTCAAAAATAATGTTGTCGCATTCAATGGATATTATTATATGTACATATTATACATAGATATATTAAGTACATACAAGGTCTGTTCAAAAAGTAACGGGAATTTTGTAATTTCGCGAGTTGTATTAGTCCGATTCGTGCGATTTTTTCATTGTTGTGTTGATAAATATGTCCGAAAAGTATCTGCACATTGTTAACCATATCGAATGTTTAGTCTGTTGTCAGCTGTCAAAAAGGTTACACGTGGTTTGGTACGATAGGTGATTATCTACACATAGTGCAAAAAGTTTTGCATCACTCAGTTTTAGTGATAAATTTGATTCCACGAAGATTTAAACTATTTTAAGATGGTTTCATAGCCTTTTCTCACAATCTTTTTTGTCAAAGAATGAATTTAATGTGTCAATATACAGGGTGATTTAAAAAAGTAACATTTGATATGTTTTATTAAACAATTAGTTAATTGCACTTATGACAATTACCACAACAAATATTACTAATACAACGTATTACTACCTCTCGCGTTAATACAAGCTTGAATTCATCTCTCCATGCTCATAATTAACTCATCGATGGTCTGGAAGGGTAAATGTTGCCATTTTTCTATTGCAACTCTTATCGGCTCCTGCCTGGTCAGTGGAGGCTGTGGACGTCGATTAATTGCCCTCTTAAGCACATCCCAGGTATGTTCGATTCCTTCCTTCTCTAGGAAATTACGGACAGCATTAGTTCTGTGGGGAGGGACATTATCATCCATAAAAACAAAATGCTCTCCAACTGCTCCTCTCCATAGTCGAACATGTCTTCGGAGAATGTGTTCGATGTAATTTTGTCCATTTAACGGACCTGGAATAGGAACCAGTGGCGTTCGTTCACCAATCATGATACCGACCCAAAACATAACACTCCCTCCACGGTATGGAACAGTTTCGACAGCATATCTGAGTCGTTTTTGATCTCCAGGCTCTTTCCAAACACGGCTTCTGCGGTTGTCGGAAGTTAGACAGACACGGGTCTCATACAAAAACATCACGTGTCGCCAAAAATTCATACCCCTGGAATGATCGGCATCACTCTAATCGAGTCTGCCGGTGTGGCAATGTTAATTTCGGAACTCTTGTAGGCCTCCTACGCCGTAATCCAAAGCCAGCTAATTACCTCCGTATTGTAGTAAGGGATAACGCAACACCAGTACCTCGTCTAACTTCTCCCTGAATGTTACCAATGGATGAAAATCTGTTCCGGTGGGCCACCAGTGACATGAATCTATCAGAATTTGCATTACCAACACGGGGCCTGCCACTTCTTGGACGATCCTTTGTTGAATTCGTTGCTATAAACCGATTCCAGGTTCGAGATACATCGCTTTGGTTAATTCCCAAACGCGCGGCAACTTCTCTTTGAGAAGAACCCCCTTCGATCAGGATCACTATTCTGGATCTGTCTAATTGCGAAATTACATTTCGGACAATTTTTGCACACTTTTAATCAGAGCTGATGGCAACAAAGAAAACAACACTTGAACACTGTCAAACATGAAATAATTCAAATTTGTTTACACGGCCAACTGTAACGTTTATTTACCATTTCTATCTTGTATGATGGTAAAAACTAAACAAAAAATCATGGCCTTCTTTACTCTTTCTTGATAAAAAATTCAAAGAGCTAAAACAGGGTGATGCAAAACTTTTGGCACTATGTGTATTTATTTAAAAAATGGATCAGAGAATGTGCATTAAATTTTGCTATAAGAATGGAATAAAGTGCAGTAATGTTTTAGAAATATTAAATATTGCTTTTGGTGGGTCTGCTATGAATAAAACAAGGATTTACGAGTGGTATAACTGTTTCCAAGAAGGCCGTAAAGACGTTGAAGATCACGAGCGCCCTGGACGCTCCAGCACATCAACTACCGATGAGAACGTGGAAGAAGCGAAAGAAACGCGTAATTATGAACGATCACCGAATCACAATCAGAGAAGTCGCTGATGATGTTGGCATATCAATTGGCTCGTGCCATGACATTTTTTCGGGTGTTTTGGTAGAATCCAGATTTTGGTCGATCCAGAATGCCAGTAGAGGCATTCTGGATCGTCAAGACCGAAAAAGCTCGACAAGTGCCGTCGAATCTGAAGGTTATGCTTACTGTATTCTTCGATTTTACCGGCAGAGTGCATCATGAGTTCTTGCCACAAGGTCAAACGATCAATAAGGAGTACTACCTACAAGTTCAACGCTGTTTGCGTGAAGCAATTCGAAAAAACGTCCTGATTTGTGGCGAAACAATTCGTGGCTTTTGCACCACGATGCATGCTTGTTCGTGAATTTTTGGCCAAAATAACACTGTAATGACGCCCCTGACTCCATATTCGCCAGCTATGGCTCCGTGTGACTGTTTTTCTGTTCCCAAAAATAAAGAGAACCCTAAATGGCCATCGTCTTGCAAGCAATGATGAGATTAAAAGCACATCGCTGAGAGAGCTAAATACTATCCCAAAGATCGAGCTCTAGAAGTGTTTCGGGGATTGGAAGAAGCGCTGGCGTAAGTATATAATATCTATTTTGATAGGGGATTACTTTGAACGGGATAACATTGATGTAAACGAATAAATAAAATTCTTTTCAAAAAAAGAAAATTCCCGTTATTACATACAATATAAAAACCTAAAAAAAAAAAGAAATATTTTAAAACCTTCTTGAAAACTCTTGCAAATTACGTTTAGGACATGTTTATATGATGTACGCGTTTTTATGTTAAACACATATCATCATGAGGTCATCAGTCCTAAGACTGGTTGGACGCTAACCTCCAGCTTCTCCTATTTTGTGCTAACCTACGCATTTCGCTAATTGTACTACAACCTACATCCCTTACTATTTGCGAGCAGTAGTCTAATCTAGGCCTACCTCTGCCTTTCTTCACTCCTATTTCTGCCTCCAAAATATCGCGGACTATTCCCCCATGTCTCAGCAAGTGGCCTACCATTCTATCTCTTCTCTTCTTTATGTTTTTCCACATACTTCTCTTCTCGCCAACTTTCTCTAATACTTCTTCGTTTCTAACCCTATCAGTCCACGGTATTTTCATCATTCCTCGGTAACACCACATCTCAAAAGCTTCTAATTTCTTCCTACTTGCTTCCCCTACCGTCCAGGTTTCGCAACCGTATAGCGCCGTGCTCCATACATACGTTTTCAAAAATCTCTTCCTTGTTTCTAAGTTCATTACCCCCGAGCATAAAAGTGCTTTCTTTTTGTTAAAATCTACTCGACCCTGCGCTATTCTTTGTTTTATATCTTTATCGCTTCTTCCATCCCAATTTATTTTACTTCCTAAATAAGTGAAGTCTTTAACTTCCTCCAATCTTTCATTATTAATTTGTACTTTCGTTTTTGCTCTGCTCTCGCACCCTCTGCACACTAACACTTTATTTTTGTTTTTATTCACCCTCATTCCGTATTCCTCTGTCAACACTGCCTCCATTTCGTTCAATGCTGATTCTAATTCCTCTTTACTAGATACTAATACTGTTAAACACATATAAGGAATCAATAATTCTTAAAAATTGTGCACGTTTTGATTAATATCCCGTATATGGTTCTAATTTATTTTACATACGGTCTTCCGTTGATGTCGATATGTTTCGATTTTTAAATTTTGCCATCTTTAAAGTTCTCTGTATGTTCGTTAAATCCAATGTTTATTGCCCCTTTAGTCTGCCCTATGACATCGTCAGAAATTTTCAACCGATAAGTCCTTCCTTACCGTCTAATTGAATATAAATTCGACCGAATATCGAGTCGAGGCAATCACAGAGGCATAATAGACAATAATACCGAAAACAAACACGATCATCGTGTGTAAACCAGAGCAAACATCCAAGCGCGGCCGAAGAGAAGGCACGGCAAGGTCCCTGGAGGCCGAGTTAGAATCAAGTCGGCTTTGCACAAAGCTAATTTTCAATTGGAAGCAAAATGATTCAATTAAAAGGCAACGCTAGTGACGTATCGGATACGGTAAACACAGTTAGCGCCCGGTTGTGCAAACACATGCAGGGAGCCAGAAGTTCGACATCCTGCAGCGGAAAGTCGGCCAGTCCATTATTTTCGTTCGCTTACAAAGCGGCGCATCGTTCAAACAGTAATAATATTTTAAATGCGGACGGGCTCGGTAACGAGCGGCCGTACACCGAATTCCGTTTAAAACCTTTTCAATTTACATAAATTTTACAGAATATCTCGAATCTATGCCGAATATAATATTTAATTGCTCGACAAAAAGATACACTTGGTTGTATTTTAAATAACCCACCAATAAGATTCTTGTAAGTGAAATTTCCAATTTATATTCGTTATCATTCAGATTACATAAGAGGCCACTCTGAACTTCCTTATATTACCATTGCTTTGTTATAATATAAATAAGGCTGTGGGGAATGTGCTGCGCGCCATAGACATACACAACGCAACAAGGGTAACACTGACTTTGATTTCCACAAAATACCAAAATACTATAACTACAGTCGACGCGCGTTTCGTCAACAAAGTTTGCATCACCTGGAGATGATTAAAACTAATCTTATGCTAACAATATATATTTATTTCAAAAAATAAAACCCGCCACAGGTAGGATTCGACATTTGTCCCGGATCGGAACCGAACGACATACAGCTGTTTCGAACTTGTTAGTTCTCATCAGTGCCGCATACGGTACGCCGATTCAGGACAAATGCCGAATGAACTTTATGGCCTATACATCTTTATCGATACGATCTCTGTCAGTAACTTATAAGTCGGAAATCGAGAAAGGAACCACCAAGCCGCCAAGCAGCTTGGTGGCTAAGCAGGAACTACTTTGATAGCCGCTTGGCGGCTTGGTGGTTCCTTTCTCGATTTCCGACTTATAAGTTACTGACAGAGATCGTATCGATAAAGATGTATAGGCCATAAAGTTCATTCGGCATTTGTCCTGAATCGGCGTACCGTATGCGGCACTGATGAGAACTAACAAGTTCGAAACAGCTGTATGTCGTTCGGTTCCGATCCGGGACAAATGTCGAATCCTACCTGTGGCGGGTTTTATTTTTTGAAACCTTATCTGATCGTGCAGAAACACGAGAAAGGGGTCGAGGATCGTTTCTGGGTATAATTCAATGCCTGGCGGGGCTTTAGCCCGAGGAGTAGTTGTTTCCTAGAGCGATTATGTAATAGCTTTGCTATTCGGGAACTACTTTGAACTACTTTGACCAAGCTTGGCGGCTTGGTGGTTCCTTTCTCGATTTCCGACTTATAAGTTACTGATATCATATTTATACCTAAATTATTGTTGCGGCTCAGCCCTGACTGTGGCGGTTGCGGCTCAATAGCTGGCCATACACGAACGGATTAACAGAAAAACGATATTGAAAATAATTCTAATGCACTACATGTCTTCTACACAGTTGCAACTATGTACAAGATAAATTTATCACAATAAATATAAAATGAAGGTTAAATTTTGTCTTCTGAAGAGAATCACTTTCAACATTGGATCAATAAAACAATTGACAATATAAGAATTATTGCCATGTAATTATTCGCAGTTACACCAGGCTGTCCCGGCACTGCATACGCGATCTCATCCTTATTAGGAATCATCAGTAGATCGAACTATGCTTGGCACTCTGAGAATATTAAAGGAGTCTTGTACTAAGTTGGCATGAGCAATACATGTAGAAAAGTACGTCTCAGATGGCGTTTGCGAAACTTCTAATTGAGAAGATATTTTCTTACGATGACGTTGTTTAATGTCACAAACCGGATAGTATTAAAAATCAAGTTATTAACAATGGGTGTTTTGGTTTGTTGGATAAAAAAAAGTAATTTACTTGCCTGGAATTTGTTTAGATCCAATTCCGCTACTCTTCTCAGTAGTTTAAACGTAGCAGTGGCCAAACTCAAGCAAGGAATTGGGATTGCCGGAGGCGACTGCCCATCAACTCGAGGAGTAGAATCCGGAGGTAACAGGGATCCATACAACATGGAGACGCAGCCAACAAGTTCGGTGCCGTGTAGAGTACCCACCTGTAATAAAAAAATTGGACTTAGGATTTGAACGTTTCTGGGGGAAATTTAAGTACTTTAAACGTATTTTCATTATGCTATACTTTCTAGAAGGAGGAATATCTGAGAAACAACGAAAGTATATCTGGAAGTGTATCTATTAGGCTATCTATTAGGTTATGTAATTTTTTTTATTGGCTATTCAGTCATCAGAATTGGCTTCAATGGTATGACAATGGCAAGGTATGCTCTCCACTAGAGCCTCGACGTATGTGGGGGTAGAGCGCATAATATTGTGGCAATGTGGAGACTTCTGGGAGTTAGGAAACTGTTTTATGAGAACCTAGATGTTTGCAATATTTTAAGACGACTAAGGCACAGTGGAAATATTATTACCCATATTTCACAAGTATTGAGTCTAGATTGATGTTTAGAATCATTGACATCTTATACACCTCCAGTGCCGGATGCGGATTGTGGTACTGTTCTGCAGAGGAAAGCAGGTATTGACGGCAAATTTTTACCAGCCTCTTTGGCGTAAAATTCCCACCAAATATTCACTGACGTCCAAAACCGTACTTAGCCAGGCATCCCCAAATATGTACTTTTTTTTTGGAGGGGGGGTGTGTTTTAAGTACCAATTCGGACAAGGCACGCCTGTGAAGATACTGCGTGACGAAGGTAGGCTCGTTACTGAAAATTATGGTATTTTATTTCTGAGCTGTATGAGTCCTTCCCACTGCAGGTGCTATTGCACATGTCTAGGTGTTAATAATGATTTTGACAGCCTATGTCGATATTGTGTATTGTGTTCTTGCAATGATTATGTCCGTTGTTGAGGTAGTTTTTAAGACCGATGCTTGGGGTGCATATATGTATATACGAGGATGAATAAAATATAAACAAGACTTTCTTTAATTTTTTTTATTTGAACTTGAAAAAAAAATAACAGCTCATTTTTCTACATAATCTCCTAATCTGGAAACACATTTTTCCCAGCGTGTAGGTAATTTTGTAATGCCCTGCTCGTAGAATGAAGTTGGTTGTGTCTCCAGCCAATTGCGCACGTAGGCCTCAACCTCCTCATCGTTTTTGAATCTTCGCCCTCCCATGGCTTCCTTGAGAGGACTAAAGAGGTGAAAGTCGCAGGGCGATAGGTCGGGGCTATAGGCAGGGTGTTCAAGTGTCTCCCAGCCCAATTTCTAACATTTTTCTCTCGTCAGGGCTGCTGTATGGGAACGAGCATTGTCATGGAGAAGTTTCACTTCTCTCATCGCTAGGTTACGTCGTTTGCGGTGATACGTAAGTCTAACCCCGCTTAAAATGTTGCAGTACTACGCCCAATTAATGGTCCTGCGATCATGCAAAAAAACCGAGGTGCAACAAGCCACGCTGGTCAAAAACACTGTAGCCAAAATTTTGCCTGCTGACAGCCTAGACTTGATTTTCACTGGCCCAGCCTCCTCTTGACGTCTCCACTCCTTGCTCGCTTGTTTCGACTCAGGAGTAGTGGTGCACCCACGTTTCATCGCAGGTGATAACATGAGTGAGAAACGAGTCTCCCTATTCCCGAAATTTCGCTAGGAGACGCTCACACACCTGAAAACGATGCAATTTCTGCTCAGTTGTCAGAAGGTGAGGGACCCACCTTGCGCACACCTTACGAAACCCTAGCTCCTGTTTGGTGACCGAAAAATTGCTTCCGTAACTTATTCCAACCTTAGATGCAATCTCATTGGTGGTCAGACGCCTGTCACCCTCAAGACGTTGCTGAACGCGGACATGTTGTCGCTGGTGATGCTGGTGCGAGGTTGGCGGTCATGGCTCTCATTTTCAACTTTCTCACGACCCTCCACAAACTGTTTATACCATGCAAATACTCTAGCTTGGGACAGTGTCTCTTCCTTGAACTGTGCAGTCAATCTCGTCAGGATTTCAGCTGGTTTTACACCTTCGGTGGCGAGAAACTTGATGGTAACACGCTGCGTAACTGTCGAAGGCACCTCCGGCTCAGACATCGTCACGACGGGACTGAAAGGAACGGGCGAGGTCGCCCACCTGCTCTCCCCCTTCCTGGTATTCCTACCCAATACCCCACGAATCGGGAACCCTCACGCGTTACTATTGCATGCCCAGGACCAAAAGTCTCGTTTATGTTTGATTCACCCTCGTATGTATGTGCATGATGGATTATTAATTTCCAGTATTTCATAATGCTCCGATTTCACTAAACAGTAGCGTATTTTAGCAGTCAAAGGAACTTACCAAGTGTGTAGGATCTGAATCTTCCGGACAATGATGGGCTAAAACAGCTAGAAATTCTAGAGCGGCTAGCAGGAAAGAGCATGCGGTGGGAATGTCGTGAACTGGACCTCTGACTGATAGACAACAACGAGCTAGTTGTTCGACGACTCCAACGCAAACAGAGAAACTGCAAGAAAAATAATTATATCAATATTACATATATCTCAACTTGTATTATCGTATAATGGGTCTTCTGACCCATATTAATTACGAATATATTATGATTATGACAGTGAACTAAAACGTCTATGTTTTATTATAAGAAGTAATGTTATTTTTAGTGTTATATGTAATAAAAAAGTATTTCGATGTATTGTATTTGCACTTTAAGGTACATATCTTATCTAGCGATTTACGTACACCTTGTTCCGCATCAAACATTTGCCTTGAATTCATCTTGAAAATTTATTTCCTTGTACTAAACTAGGCACAAAAATTAAGGGATATAAAAAGTAAAAATTTTTAGGTGATGGGCTTAAGGTGATTTAAAGGGCCGTAACTTGAAGAAAAGTAGTCACAGAGAAATTTTAAATTGAAATTTCAAATTTCTAGTTTTCAAATTTTGAGTTTAATTTTTTTTTTACCATCAGTAGTTTTTGAAATAACCATAAGAAAACAATCGGAAGAAAAATTAATTTTTTTGCTTGCACTTCAAAAAGTTCATGGAGTTTCATTATAAAGTTTTTAGATGATTTTATCCTCTTTAATTGGAGCGGTCTAAAAGCCTTGTACGATGATTTTTTGCTGAGTGATCGTCGTTCAACCTCAAAGTATTCCAAAGAACCCCTGAAAATGTTAAAGAGCTGCGATTGTTTCTTCATTGTGTTCGGAATTATTGGCTTGTTTTTGCTAAAAATTAATTTAAGGATGAATTTTTAATTTTTTGAGGTTGAAAATATTTTTTTTACCAAAAAATGTAAATTACTGTAAGAAAAAAAAATGGAAAAAAGTTAAAACTGACTTTTTTGCTTTGAACGACGATAACTCGGCGAAAAATCATTGTACAAGGCTTTTAGACCGCTCAAATTAAAGAGGATAAAATTATCCCATTGTGTTTCTCATTTACTATCACAGTAAATGAGGAACGCAATCGTGACATGTTAAACAATTTCTTTTTCCACCAAATTGATGATATAGATTTGAACATGTGGTTTCAACAAGACGATGCAACGTGTCATATAGCACGTGCAACTATTAACTGTTGACTACCAAATTTCCTGATCAACATGATCAGGAAATTTGGATTTTCTGATCTGATGGTTTCGCGGATTGCTGCCATCAATTGGCCTGCAAGATCATGTGATATAATCCATTGGGCTTTTTACTTTGGGGTTCATTTTATCCTAATTTTGTGCGAATTTTTTTTTAATGCAGCTGTAAATAATCGCTCACTTTCATAAAATAGTTGTACACAAACTATTTGTTGTTGAACAATTTATCGCAGCATGTTGACGTCGTATGGTTTGTAGATGACAGTCGTGAAATATTGATGTCCTATCTTTGATAGAACACAAATGACGCGCAATTCAAATCATGTACTTCCAACTGAGACACCTTATATCTTTAAAATAAAAAAATTATGATAGATTTTAGACAAGGCAGCATTTCGCTTTCTTCAAAATATCTCAAAAACCAAAACAGTTCGGAACACTCCGCAGGCGTTAATTATCTGAAACCGTTTTCTATCTCCCATAGATTACGAGATCGCATTCATCATGAATTTAAAGCAAATCCTATAACATTGGTATGACTAATGTCCGGGAACAATTTCTCGGACGGTTACGGAGACTTGATCGGATTTCTAATTAATTAATGAGTTTGATTTCAAAAATTTGTAGGCGACTTAACAATGTACGCTTTCGTAAGACATCGTAGAAAACTACGTTCGACAACACGTTAAACACATTCCATTTATAATTTTTTTATAGAGCCGAAATTCTCGTACAGCGAAGATCAAACGCATCGCATATTTCACGCAGCCGCTCGATTTCCACCCGAAACACGTGTAGCGCAACCCGAGATATATCCTTATCTGCATCGGCGAACAGGAAAGATGCTGGATGTGACACGGATCGGCGCCAAAGGACCTCAGCCGGGTGATAATCACTCTGCCAGCGCACATGACACATCTAACGCGATTATCCGAGAGGCCGGTCCCCATGTCGGCCGGCGTGGCATGTGGTCCCGCTCCCACACACGCCAACATAACTTACACCTTATCAGATTAGCACACGGCACCGAGATCGCCTAGTTAACCGCACAGATGTGACGCACTCTGCTAGATGGCCGTCGCTACGGCATCGGCAGAACAACGCCTGGTGAGCCGGACACATAGCCGTCATAAATCACTCTAATCAGTTTAACCGCTTTGGTGCATTTCGCCAAATTTCGTTTACTGGCGCTGGGGTCGGCCGGCGGTAGCGCGGCAGGAAGACAATTAGCCCGGCTTGGAGAATGGATTGGATGCGGCAATCGTTGGAGGTAGTTTCTGGAAATATGAAAATAACCTGTAACAATTGTAGCACTGCGACTTTGAGCAATCTTCATTTATCCGGAATGCCACCAATCGATACCAGCTCGTATCGATCTACAATAGAACCGTTGTAAGTTTACCACTACGTCACCACCATACGGTAATATCAAACAAGAGACATGTGATTTTACGTGTATCTTCGGTCTTCGGAGATGACCTGCATATATCACCGACAACTGTTTTCATATTTTCACGCTGATCGGTGAGAAGACATATAGGAACATACGTATTAGATTAAAAATATGAAACATTTCTATTGAATAACGCAGTGTAGATAATTTTCGAGTGATATTGACAGTTGTTTGACATCTGACTGCTACGCTCATTTCGTTTTCTGCAAATTTTTGAGCCTGTCATTGTGTATTTATTAATATTTGTCATAGATCCGTTCTTCTTAGAGCGAAACTAGTTTCAGAATTGGAGTCGATGTAAGTAAGCAATATTTTTTTATAACACGTCTTGTTTTAGATGCCGGGAAAAACATTAAATTCTCAAGCACAGCAAATGTTGTGCAATCTCCTAGAATACTTTGAACAGGAGAAAAGAAACGTAGACCCCTTAACATCTATTACTGCTGTTCAAGAGGTAAAAGACATATAGATTCACAAATATCTGAAGTAATGTGTGTGTGTACTTGTTAAATTTTAGAGAGTAGCGGAAGCTCTTAAACTTTCGAAGAAGACAGAAAGATTAGAAAAAGGAAAGAAAACGACCCAGCTTTTTCTTCACCCGGAAAAACAAGACATCGCCAAAAGTGCATGACAAGGGATCTACCTGAAGGTACAAAAATGGCAGTACGCGATTCGTACTTTATACAATATGTATGAAAAACGTAAGTATGTTCTGGCTATACTTATTTTATTGTGTAAATACAAAGGCATTTGCTGTATAGGCCAAAATGATCTGATAAAATTGTTTTTGTTTTAGGGCAACATGTAACTGTTGGTACCTTAAACCAAGAACGTAAAAGACGAGAAATAATTCATGTGGGAAAAACATCACTTATAGCTACATTAAAGGAGGTGGGTTTTAAGTTCAAGAAGGAAGACAGAAGGAAAATTGTGTTCGACATACCGAAAAAATTATTCAAGACTGGTATGAATGTATTGTTATGAAAATATTTGCTATACATATTTAACTTCTTTAATTGTATAAGTATATAACCACTTCTTTATGGTAGAATAGCATCGTTATCATCTTGATAATAATTGTGTAAGTGAGACCTTTAATAAAGACGTATTTAGTAAAATATTACATTCGTTTGTGTTGATTTTTGACATACTGTTTTATAAACTAAATAAAATGAGGACATTTTTTTTGTGAAGGACATTTATTGCCAGACGTTTTCTGTATGTTTATTTTATTCGATACCTAACTAAAATAACATTGTTTTAGCACATTAGAATTTGAATTTTAGTTGTGCTTTCTTCATATAGTTTGGGTACAGTTTAGATAAGAGAAACTCTTGCAGAAGGTGCACAATTAAGGTCAGTGTACTGTAACAAGCTAAAATATACCCAAATAAATAATAGTGATGAATTAGGCGAATATGTACTAGTAGTATGTAATACTTGTAGTTTCATAACTCCCCAAGTTCCACAATAGAGCCTAAGCTCCGATCGGCGGAAAGACCCAGTTATCTTGACAATCACAGACCAATTTATATGTATATTGTGTTTTCCACATAATTTTGCAAGTACTTTTTACGCTTGAGCGTTACGTTATTTGAAAGGCATTTTCTAGTTTGTTTTGGTGCCGGTAATACACTTGACTGTAAAGGCGGTAAATTTAAATGATTTAAATTATGCAAACAGTCACTCATTTGACTCTGATTTTTCATCTTAGATCATACGAATATCGCTTGTGACGTAGTGGTAAAGTTACAGCGGCTCAACTGCATTAGTTTATATTATCAATCATGTGAAAAATTGTCGAGAAACTGCTAATGGTGAGATTGATTGATTTTGCCATAGAAAGGAAGTTAATATCGGAACACAAGTTCCGGTACGAAACGGCAGACGCCTGCGTCAAATAAATACCTGCTGGGAAGGTACAGTCTAGGTGCAGCTACCGAAAATAAATTACAACTTCTGTTCGGTGGTACAGCTTAATGTTTTACCTTATGATTTCTAACTTCTCTAATACACAACAGACGTCATTAACATATGTTTATGCTTAGTCAGAAGCATTTACAAACAAAAGTACGTTAGTATAACGCCAGTACTGGGTTAGTCACCTAAAATTAACCCTCCGTTTATTTCTCTTAATTTCAATCGAATCGAAAAATTCAGACAAGGATTTTACATGGTTTTTTATGAATTTTTTGAATATTTAACCAAATTTTCAAAAACTCTGCAAATTGAAAGGGGGCGAACAATTTTTTATTTTTTTTTAATGGAACACCCTGTATTTTTTTACTTAAAAAAGTTACCCACAGTTTTCTGATCACAAAAATATATGATTTTTGTATCTTGGTAAGTATAGTTCCTGAGATATTCATACAAATATATAGTCACATCACAGGAATAAGTTTGGCATAAGACCATAAATCAGGAGAGCTATGTTTTTGAGATATAACGACACATCTTGTTTTTTAAGAAAAAAAGTATGAAAATTCTTTGATGCGGCAACACATAATAATTATAATAAACAAATAAACCTTTATTAAAATGACAACAACAAAGTTTAATGAACACAAAACATAAATAACGAAATAATGAAAAAAGAAAAACAATGCGCAACAATAAATAACATAAAACCAATGAACTTTATTAAAATTAAACATATCTATATATTCTCCACGTATCCTCCGTTTCTATCAAGGAACAGTTGGCATATTTTAATAAATTCATTTCTAACGTTTTCAAATAAATTAACATTTCACCGCAATTTCTTGACTGATACAGTCCTTCAACTCATCCGAGTTATTATATACCGAATTTTCGTATATGTTTTGTTTTAGTGTTCCCCACAAAAATAAGTCCAAAGGACTCAAGTCTGGGCTATTAGCAGGCCAATGTATAGGACCGTATCTTCCTATCCAAAATAGATATTTGTCATTTAAATATTCCGTTACGTTCCGTACAGAGTGTGGAGGAGCACGATCCTGTTGCCAAATAATAGAATTCCCGATTGCAAGGGGAATATTATCTAAATAGTTCTCTACTTCACCCCGAAGAATATTCAAATACTGAACTGCATTCAAGGACCCATTAATGAATACCGGACCCACAATTGTATTTTGATGCATACCGCGCCACACATTTACTGTATTATATCCTTGGGTTTTTATCTTTTTTATAATATGTGGATTTGCGGGCGCCCAATAATGTGCATTTTTCCTATTAAAAAGTCCAGCCGTTGAAAAGCTACTTTCATCGGCCCAAAATAAGTTTTTTAAAAAGTTATTGTCGTTTTCTGTTCTCTCAATCATCTCTCTACAAAAAGGTCTTCTGTCGGCAAAGTTATTTTCAGTTAAAAGCTGAACTGGCAAAATACTATAAGGCTTATATTTGTGATGTTTTAATATACGTCTTATACTTGCTTGAGAAATACTAAATTCTTCTGCAGCAGCGTTAGTAGATTTATTGGGGTGTTCGGTAAAAAAAAGTAAAACGTCCATTTCCATATCTTCTTTCTTTCTTTCTCGTTTCTAATCTTTTAAGGATTCGTTGTCCCCAAACTTGAGATAAATATTAGAGAAAGTGTTCTTGGAGAGAACGCGTCTTTCAGGATATTTTCTTGCATATTCTCTTTTAGCTATATATTTGTTTTTATTGCTGGTTAAGTAAATTTCTAATATTTCTTTCCTTTCCCGTACATGTACAAAAAAGACAATTTCCTCGCTTGAAATCGCGGTTTTTATGTGGAGTGCTGATTTTTAACAATTTACTTGTAATCTCAGAGTGCCTATGAGTTACAATGAGTGACGCAAAAGTATACCAGGACAGGAAAGATACAAAAAAAAAATCGTATCCAACGCGACTTCGGAGCAATACGACACCGAGACGATCGTTGAATAGATTTGAGGCTGAGAGCGATTCAAAAGAAGTCAGTGCTTCTGCGAAGAAATTAAAAGTTTCGGATGAAGATTTCGATATTGATTATGAAATTGGCAATAGAATTATAAATTTCTTTGCCGTTTTCTGTTATTTCCCAACACGTTAAGTGTAAAACGTACGATTCCATTACGTTTCATTAAAGAAGTCTTCGAGGTTTAGGCTTTAAAATATCTATCGCTCCTTGGAAAATGTGAAAAATGAAATCTGGGCGACATTATTTTCTAAGTTATCAACCGACAAAAATCCATAGCACAAGTGCTCAGTCTTGGTGTGACTGGAAGAAGGCAGAACTAACGGATTCCTTGGACACCTTTCATCATAAGCCGCCGTTTCCTAAGGAAGTTTTTAAAGCCACCAAACCGATTTATGAGGACCGAGTTACTAAACCGTTGCCTGGAAGGCTGCACGCAAAATAGCAATGAAAGTTTCAATGCTACTGTTTGGAAATTGGCTCCAAAATCTTATTCAAATGGCAAAGAAGTCTTGGATATAATATACCGACTGATATTGCTGTGTGTACTTTTAATGATGGCCTGACTAATATTCTTCGAATTAATGAAAGCCTTGGAGATGATTATTGGCGCCCAATCATACAATTTTTGTCTAGAAGCCAATGCTAAACCGGATCAACCACGCCGAGATGTCTTTGACAAATACAGCGAAAGAGGCACGCTCTAACATAAAATGTTCGAGGAAAGATAATGAGGAAGAATATTTAAATATAGAAGGGCAGCTTCACATCAAATGACAGCGGTATCGTCTCAACATATGCAGATGTTCCTGGTAATAAACCGAAATCCTATAATAGCGACACTAATCCTACAAAACAGCTTGAACGAAATGGAAACATGGGCAAAGATATAGAAGATTTGAAGATAAAATTATTGCGCGTCAGTATTTTTAAATGTCAGTCAGGCCTTTGATATGGTTTGACATAATGGTCTCTTGTATAAATTAAAAATATAGCTACAAGGAACAATACACCTTATCCTATCGTATTTAGGTTAAAGGGCGATATGAAAAAGTAATTAGACTATGTACCACATATATCTGATTAAATCACGAGTCCCTACTATTTTGTACCTACTGTTTACAGTCGAGCTTCCATCAAATGATAGCACTATCACCTCAACATTTGCAGATGATACGACAATCTTGGCAGTAAACCAAAATTCTATAACGACAGTAACCCCACCAAACAGCATGAATGAAATAGAAACATGGGCAAAGAAATGGAAGATTTGAAGATAAAAGTTACTGTGGGTCAGTATTGTTAGATGTCAGCAAGGCATTTGAAAAGGTTTGGCATGATAGTCCTCTGTAGAAACTAAAAATTCAGCTACAAGGAAAAAATGTACCTTATGTACATATATCATTCTAGTCTCATTCAGGGATTTGATATAGAAATATCTAACTTTCACCCATCGCTAATGTTTGCCGTAGATATCGTAGATGTATTCCTAATAAACGCAGAATATAAGAAACTACAT
This sequence comes from Rosalia funebris, assembly GCA_037954035.1. Lineage (NCBI taxonomy): Eukaryota > Metazoa > Arthropoda > Insecta > Coleoptera > Cerambycidae > Rosalia > Rosalia funebris. The sequence continues at coordinate 11,911,460 of JAZFAV010000034.1, read as the reverse complement.
CCCATCTTTGCTAAGTTACGTTCTCTGAGAGAAAGCAGAGAATACTATCGAGGTATTTCCAGTTTGAGGGAAATTTGGGCGACAGTTCATCTTCAAAAGGTCCTTAACCGAAGAATTGAATTCCTTGTTTCACAGCCACATTATGTGGACCGTCGGATAGTGGCTTAGACTGACTTATCGCACATACCTACATTAAATGTTAAATAATGGCAGCCGCGAAATAGCACTTGAAAAGGCGGTCAATAGCTGACTCATAATTTCTAACGGATTGTATATCAGTGATACCGCAGAATTTACACAAATTTAACGAGATTGTGTAGCTAAGAGCGTCCATCCCTTGGATAGGATGTAAATCTATAAGTCCCTTATCTATTACATGTTAGTCAAGTAGAAGATCTACCACTGCAATAGTGGGAGTGGCAATTTTTAGGTTGGGGTAGCTCGTCTTCTGACGGTGGTTTTGGTAATGGAGATAGGCCAATATATAATAATAAATAACGGTATAAAAGAAGCTTGTATGCATAAGTGTCTCTCTTGTACGTATGGAAAGGCACATTAATTTGTATATATTTGTATCGATTATTATCACTAACTGAATTTCGCAATTTGATTGTAGAACTCCTTTTGGCAGTGCGGAAATATATAGTACTATAATACTAATATAATACTACTATATACTAGTAGACTCGTACTACTATCCACATCAGAGTCGAAAATTGTTACTGATGAGTACTTAAAAGGCAGGTTACCTTTATACACGCACATTTTTGAATGAGATCGTCTATAAGAAAAACTCTGCAGCTAAAAACTAAGCAATTGTGATTACAAACATTGGTTAGCTGTATAATATGGAGATTATTTAGTTAAGTATGGAGATCATAATTAATTATGGAGATACTTTATCGTTCTAAGTTTAGTCGCTGAATGTTAAATGTATCTATCATCGCTATCTGGGGATTAATATTATGGCGAAATTGTTATGTTTAAAATAAAAAGATAAAAAAATAGTATCAGAAACACTCAGTTTTGTGAAATGATTATTTTCAAAGTAATTATCGTTAAGAGTTCACATGTCACTTCCCACATTTTGCAATACTCGTGCGTATTCGTATGATATTCATCTCCCAATTCTACGAAGTATATACGAGGATGAGAATGATTAAAAACAAATATCCCCATTTAATGGGGTAACTGAATTAACTGTGCATGACTCCTCTTGGCAAACACTTGAAACGTCAGCATCATAACTGGATTACTGTATCCTATAGGATGAATTGTTTTTCTATCAAGGACGATGGAACTTTTACTCGTATACACTCGAGATGAAGAATTACCCAAACGCTTCATTTTCATTCCACTGCTTGAAATATTGTTATATTTTAATGAATTGAAATAAAAGTATTAAAAGTGAAATTAGTAATGGTTGTAAACATTTAGATTCAGATACTGCCAACATAGCATAACATTGTGAATAGAAATTCACAATGCGTAAACTTTTATTGAGGGTACAAATATAAACTTGCGTGCATAGAAATCGGCCCACTGTGAACTTGTGGCTTTAACTACATTTTTCTTGGAAACTATTCATCAGATCAATAAAAACAAAATGTTGTTTGAAATATATTTTAATGTGCTTTAATATGAAGTTAAATTTATTTCAATTTATTCTGGTTTCTTAGGCTTAACATAGTGAGTTTAATACATAAAACAAATTAACTTTTTTTATTACTAAAAGAAGTATGGTTATTGATACTTATCTAAATTAACACTTAATTTTTAATAATGGGTATGACTCCCTTTTGCACTAATAACATTTTTCATATGATTAGGAATAGATCTAATCAGGTTCGCTATTGTTTCTTATAGGATGTTAAGCCACTTTTCTTCTACTTGCAACAATAAGCTCAGGGTCGAGGTTGGGGCACGAAGTCTAGCTCGGATTCTTCGTTTTAGCTCATCCCATAAATGTTCGATCTGGTTTAGGTCGATACTGCATGCTGGCCAATCCATAACCCGAAATACGACTTTTGTAATGTACTCTTGCATGATTCTTGCGGTGTGCGGCTTCGCATTGTCATGCATAAAAATAAATTCTCTACATTGTAGCCAACATAACCAACATAAGGTACCACATGAAAATCTCCTCGATGTACCTAGCACCCATTAAACCTCCTCTCCCGTGACCACTGTCGCCCCTACGGATGAAAGCAAGGTCGATTCGTGCTCCCATAGAAATTGCACCCCATATCATGCAGGAACCACCTCCATAAGCAGTCTGTTCTTCGACGCAGCATTCTGCAAATCGCTCTCCTGGTCTCCGGTCTCTTGGACACCTTTCTTCTTCTGTTGCTACCATAGAGGCATATCCTGGTCTCATCTGAGAACAGAACAGACCCCCACCGTTCCAATTTCCAATTCAGATGATTCCGTGCAAAACGCAGGCGTGCTTGACGATGAGCTGAGGTAAGTCTTGGATCACTCGCAGGTATTTTAGAGCTCAGGTTACTTTCCTGCAATCTTCGTCTTACTGTCCACTGACTAATAGCCACTCCTCGTATTTCAGGGAGCTGTTGTTGCACTTGAACCGCATTAAGGCGACGATTTCTGTTGTTGACACAATAAAGCGGTCATCACGAGCCGTTATAAATCGCTTTCTGCCTGTTCCAGGTCGCTTATGAAAGGATCCAGTTAAACTAACACACTTGTACACAATAATAATTTCAATCTGTCACAAGTTTGTTATTTTCGTTATAACCACCACATAAATACGTTTCATTCGTTTACTGATTGCTGCGCATATAAATGATAAGCATTCTTGAAAAATTGAACCTCATATTAAAGCATATTGAATTGTCTTTCAAACAGCATTTTGCTTTTTGTGATCTGATGAGTAGTTTCTAAGAAAAATGTAGTTACAGTCACAGGTTGACAGTGAGCCGATTTCTATGCACCCAAGTTTAGATATCGTTAAAAATCCAATCAAATATAAATATTTTTTTAATTAATCGAATAAAAGAAATTTATATGATACCTATAGACAGAAATACTATTATAAAAACAAGTCAATGTTATCTTCACATCAAAGGCTCCGACCTACTCCAGTATGGGTCTTTAGATGTTGTTATCTTCAGCCAATTATTAAAAAAAATGACCAGTGGGGAAATATGCCATTTGTCACTAGTGGGGAAACATGTTATTTCTCACCATGTCTAAATAATCAATATCCCCAAATACCATAACAGTGAATATAATACCGATATGATGGTGTGTCATCACAGTATTCACGAATTGCGTGTGATTACCGTTTTTCCCAGTAAATGAATTGAATGGCCAACTAAATTTTCAGATCTAACTCCACTGGATCTTTTCTTTTTTTGGAGTTACCTTAAATCTAAGGTACATCTTAGCATCTAAATGCGCATCTAAAGACAAAATAAACCTGTACGAGCATATTTTTCTTAGATGCCCGGTATTGATTTTATCGAATTTGTTCCAGCCTTTACGTGCTCGCTGTATATTATAAAATGTTACTGTTGTCTAACCATGTGTTTTAATACTGAGAAAGACTTAAGAAAGTTTGTAACGTAGAACTTTTTTACTTTATTCCTTGCGCTACCTTCTTCTCGATGGCTTAAAAAAACTTACAACAGTATAACCGTTGTTGAAGTTTCCACATTCCAAGTATAATATCTTAAAATACGGCCGTTGGAGCTACAATAACGACCCTGCGAGGCAGCTCACTTTCAGACTTTATTAGGGCCGAGTGCGTCAGTGCCGGGGCTCTCGAAATCTGGCCGCGTACGCGTCAGCGGGCCCCATTTAGGTCCCCCGTGTTTGCAGAGAGGGTCACATCACTATCGGCTCTCGTTACCACCGCGGGAGCCCCCAGCACGCCTGGGAGATGACATGTGTCTACATAGACCTATAGGGCTACTTATGCCGCATAATGGCACCCTTTTCCACCACTGTCAGCCGGCTGCTACATCTTCATTATTTTCTTTTATTTATTGTATAATTCCTGACGAGAGGTGCGAAGTACTCAAGTGTATTGCGGGGCGTAAGTGGAAAACTGTGTTAAGAGTTATGGTCAGTGTTGTGCGACATGGTTACGGCTCGGCCATGTAATGGGAAACGTTTTTGTAGCGAATTTAAAACATTAGAAGGAGCAATAAACTGCTCTAATGTGCGTAAGTAATTTTGGTCTTTAATGAAACCTAAGGGATGCCATTTGACGTTATATTTTCTTAGGGCGGATTTTGGGAAAGTGTAACGGTAATACCTTTCATTATATTTGAGGAGCTGGCGAACAAAACGGTATAATTACGCTTTTGGTCAAAATACTGTTTTTTAAAGGACGCTATGGACGTTTTTGGCCCACTAAATACAAATCTGAACTCATTTCTAAGCAAAACTGCCTAAAGCTGTGCTAAAATTGAGTCCAAAGCTTGTGATTTCGATCAAAACGCTCAAACGAGTAGCTCTCGCTACTCGTCAGCATCAACCAAATCTCAGACTAAAATCTCGTCGTCAATCAGCAAAACAGTAGTTTGTTCCAGCCCTTAAAACAGATTGGTATAGGTCAAGAAAAACCCTGCACTTGTTTGTGATAAAACGTAGACGAAAACCAAACCTAGACGAAAACCAAAACGTAGTCTGTGTAGATTAAAACGTGAATGTAAACCAAAAATGTATATGTAGACTAAAACGTGAATAAAAACCAAAAACGTAGACGTAGACCAAAATTTGGATGTAAACCAAGAACGTCTAAAATGTTAATTAAAAAAGTACACGTCTAATCAACAATAGCCTATGAAGAAAAAATTATTGTTTTACAGAAATAAACGATGAAACTAAACCGTTTGCCTTCAACGCCGTTCCCTAACACATGGAGGCATTTAAAATAAACAGTTTTAAAACCTTAAAACGAACTTTTCCGCACGTAGAACATCTCTATCTCGAAATTGAGTGGCCGAGAAAAAATAAACCAACACATAAATACAGAATATGTTTTTTTTATGCCTCACTTTTACTTGTAATGGTTTTCTCAAATAGTCCACCATCGTGCTTTCTCATGACCCAGGAACAGGGTGGGGTGTGTCCTATCCACCTCAAAATCAATAGATGTCGTCTGATAGACGCCCCTAATCAGAATCAATCGAAACCCGATCGATTCGACACGATTTAATGGAGTGATCGTGCTAAAAAAAAAAAAAATCTCAAATAGTCCACCATTGTACTTTCTATTGACCCATGTACATGGTAGTGTGTTCTATGCACCTCAAAATCAATAGGTGTCGTCTGGGAGATGTCCCCGATCAGAAACAGTCAAAACCCGATCGATCCGACACGATTTAGTTGAGTTATCGTGCTAACAAGAATAAATTCCGACGACAACGACACACACAGCAAACATTTTTTAAAAACCATTTTTTTTAGGCCGAAAAACGAGAAATAAATCCAAAAAAAATTTAGTTTTTTCAATTTTTCATTACACTATTACATTACTTTTCCGCGTATAGTGGAGTGCGGAAAAGTAATAACACTGGAACCATCCGGGCAAAACCGTCAAACTGAAGGGTGCCTACAATCTACAAATAACAATAAAAAACTACAATTTGTATAATGGATCGTTGCGCGTGTATCAATTCAGTGACGACGCACGGATCACATGCTACACCACTCGCAATTGTTACTAATATGCCACAATTACCATCATGCATGTCTAGCGACCTATGGTTCAATCAACTACGTACGGCATAGACAGTTAATAATTTGCCGAACAAAATGCAATTATGAAATCACGTCTTAGCTTTATTGTATAATTTGATTCATTGGCGTCTCAATATTTCTATAAAATTTATTTCACTATTGTTTCATTTATTTTGATTTTGGTTGAATTTATTTCGTTTATTTTGAAATATCACTTCCATTGAATGTTTTTGTGGAGAACCTTTTCATTACTCTGTCATAGATTGAGGGATTTGTATTGTACTAACTGATATTCTAAAATGTGTTTTCGACACGACACTGTTCAAAAATGTCAGTTGATTCATTCATACGATTATTACCTGTGACACGCACGCAAAGAATCATTATGCAAACCATATTATCGGTCTACCATCTACCATCTAGCAATAAAAAACATTATCGGTCGCTGAGGCTACTGTCAGACAGCCAACGGTGCATAATCCGACCATTTACTTTGGTGGATTTTTTTAATAATCATTGCCATTACATTTAGTATTTTGACATTGCAAAATCGCTTTTAATTTTTTTTTTATTTAACCTGTACTCACACTAATGTAATTATAAACGTAGTGTAAAAAATGTGCTCTATCACATTCCATAATAAAAAAGGGGGTTGTCATTAAACAAAAATATTGATGCCGTCATACCTCTTACACGAATCACTTGGTATGTATCAATTATATTTAAAAAATGCGCAATAAAAAATAAATTTGGACGGATTCGAGTGTTTTTTCCCAAAAGTTATTATTTGAATTCTTAACTAATTCATTCATTATTTTACGAAAAGACTGTATATACAGCTCCCTTGTATATCCCAAAAAATATACGAGAAATCTTTAGTGATACAGCAATATAGATAATTGTAACGTAGGACAATTTAAATAAATTTAAACGGGGACTACATTCGAGACCAAATATATTTTCGATTGTTAGGAAAAATATATTTCGCCTGTACATCCATGTGGAAGAGCTTTCAGCTTATGAGATGCTTGGTTAACAGGTCAAGCGTGTTGGAGAGCTCCTCCCAGATTCAAATAATGTTTCAGACTGTTTGTGATGCCCTCGACAGCGGCATCAATGTTAAATCGTTCCAGAATGACAACACACGAAGAGAGAATCAATGAGTTCAAAAAGTTATTTATTTGTTAATTCAAATATTAAAGTGGGATTAATTATTGTTAAGGATGTAATAAAAATGATGTAATATAATTACTAATTTTTTTTTACTACGACATCCTTTTTAAAATCACTATACGGTGGATTTCAAAACGACCATTAACTTGGTAGTCAAGTAAATAAGTTTATACAGCACAAATTTAAAAAGTGGCTTAAGATCAAGGATTGAATTTATGTTTCATTTAATTTTTATGTTAATGTGTAATTTGCTATTTACTTCACTTAGTTAACAAGCATTTTGGCACTTATGGAATAAATATAATCCCACCATCAAATTATCAAGCTGGAAAACATTACAAACGCATGTACCATCTGTGCGGGAATAAATCGAAAACAACAGAAATCTGAATTGCACAAAAAATGTGGTTATGGGTGGACGAAACGATTGATTGTAAACAAATCTGTTATTAATGCTCTAGTACGTATATTGAAACCTTTTAAGCCATCATTCATTCTTATTTGCTCGTAAACGATGCCAAAAATGTACTGGCGAAGCAATTACGAGGGTACTGCTGAAAATTTCAACTTTCAAGAAACCAAGTATCATGTTTGTGACTGATGTTATCGCAACTATGCCTTCTTTAGGCCATTCTCTTAAATAAGAGTGTAGTAACTTCTTACATATTAAGGTGCGTCCAAACATGCAACAACGGAGTGTATCGTAACGCCCCGTGACAATTTAAAGGGCACACAGCGTAACATCGCGCAACATAAGAGCGCTCCGTAACTTGTCGGTTTTTTAGCGTCACATCAAAGGCTTGTACCGCGGTGGCGTTACGTATCCCCCTTTCATGTCTGGACGGGACTATAACGATTACGATGGATGGAACGGCGTGGTGTTACGAATACTGTTACGCGTCGATGTCCTGTTGCGGATGAAAAGTATGCGTTCTGTTGCGATATTGCGCCACGACGGTAGGTTACACGTCGGCGTTAGGATACGCTTTGGTGTTGCATGTTTGGACGTACCTTTACGTGTAAATTTCATGCGTTACATCTTGTGGCTGAAGAAATTCGAAGATATTATTCAAACGTAAATAGATTGATGTCACATACAAAAGCGATGTTCCTCAAATCTCTTAAATATAAGTATTCTAGAATTTCACAGACAGTGTTCCGACATACCTGAATCACCAGAGCCGATTCTTACTCGCTGGGAAACGTGGTTACAAGCAGCACTTCATTATTTTGAGCATTTCCATAAAATAAAGTCTGTAGTGTTACAATCTGATTCTAAAGAGGCAACTACTATCAAGGAAGGTCAAGCGATATTTCAAGATGCTCAAGTTGAAGTAGATTTACAAACTATTCATATCAATTACGAGAGACTAGTGAAGGTAATACAAAAATTACAAAATCCTGCCTAATAGTTAGTGGAGTCACTACAAATTGTGGATACTGTAAGTGTTTTACAGTGTTGTATACCTACAGTATATAAAGGGTGGTTCAACCATAATGCACGATGTTAATTGTGAGTTACACCTTAACGTCAAGTTTTTTGCCCAACTTAATTTGACATTTCTTTGTTTCAGTGTTTGACAAATTCAACCATGGAGAGGTACACAATTGAGCAGCGCGCTAAGATTGTTGAAGCCTTTTACGAAAATGGGCGTTCAAATCAAAATGTATTTCGTGCACTTCGTGACTTTTTTGGTCAGCATAATCGACCAAATGTGTCCACAATCGGGAGAATTGTGTGAAAATTTCAGCAAACCGGGTCTGTAGGAAATGTGAAAACACCTGTGCATGCTCGCCCAGTTCGTTCTGCGGAAAACATTGCTGTTGTTCGCGATAGTGTAGCAGAAGAGCCGTCAACCTCGACTCGTCGTCGTGCCCAACAACTGAACATCTCACGAACATCACTGATGCGAATTTTGAATAAAGATTTGAATTTACACGCTTACAAGGTTCAATTGACTCAAGAGCTGCAGCCTACTGACCATTTCAAGCGTCGTCAATACGCCGAATGGTTGGTTGAACAGACAGAAGTGAATGGTGACTTTACAAAGAAAATCATCTTCAGCGACGAGGCACACTTTCACCTCAGTGGATTCGTTAACAAGCAGAATTGCCGCATTTGGGCAAATGAGAATCTACGAGTGATTGTTGAAAAGCCGATGCATCCACAGAGAGTGACTGTTTGGTGCGGTTTATGGGCTGGCGGCGTCATCGGGCCGTACTTCTTCGAAAATGAGGTCGGCCAAGCAGTTACCGTGAATGGTGTTCGCTATCGCGAGATGATAACGGACTTCTTGTGGCCAGAAATCGAGGATATGGACCTGGGCGATATGTGGTTCCAACAGGATGGTGCCACTTGCCACACAGCCAACGAAACAATGGCACTTTTGCGCGAGAAATTCAATGGCCGTGTTATCTCACGTCGTGGCGATGTTAATTGACCGCCACGATCATGTGATTTGACACCGCTGGACTTCTTTCTTTGGGGATATTTAAAAGAAAAAGTGTACGTCAATAAGCCAAGAACTATTCAAGAGCTAAAGGATGAAATAATTCGGCACATTAACGACATTTAACCTCAATTGTGCCTCAGAGTCATTGAAAATATGGACCATCGGATAGAGGTATGCCACCGAAGCCGTGGTGAGCATTTGGCCGATATTTTGTTTCACACATAATTGTCATAGACCCTTCTATCATAATAAAAAAATATTAAGATAATTCTCTGAAAACTTTTTATTTATTTACAATTAACATCGTGCGTTTTGGTTGGACCACCTTTTATTACAACATATAATCAGGTGGTTACCATTATTTCGTTACTTAGGTACTTTATTTTATTTCAATTATTACTAAGAAAAATGTGAAAGACAAATGGACATTTTTCTGTTTTCTGTTTTTAATTTTAATGTCACCTAATTTTCGGTGACATTAAAAACAGGAAAATGTCATGTTCACGGAAGGTCGTGTAAAAACCCCCCGTACAGGAACCAAATCCGTGCAACTATCGATACAAATTCCTTCCCAGACCATTATTGATTTACCAAAAAATAAAATAATAAAAAATGGGATTCTTCGAGAGATACTGCAGGCAGCAAACCTTTCTGCTGGCCTCCACCAGACTCGTTGACGTTTTGGTGAATTAGGACTTGTTCTTGTTTCGTCTAGAAAAACTCGCTTCCAGTCGTCAATAGTCCAATTTCTGCTGTTGAATCTGTTCTCTTGCAAAACGCAATCTAATAACATGTTCTCTGGTGAACAATGGTGCAATAGCTGATCTTCTACTGTCCAATCCTCCTTCATTAAGCCTTCACCTGACCATTCGCCCAGAAATTGCTATATTTCGAACTGTTGTTAGGACTCTGCTTACCTCTAAACTGGTAGAATGCCTGTTTCTTCAGGCGACTTAAGTTGCTTTTCGTAAGATAAAGGAACACAATATTAAAATTGCATATTTTTAATAGAACAAGCTGTGGGAGAATCTGTTGAATAAAAAAAAACAGACGATGACGACGACGCGAAAACAAATGAATATTACAAATGTAAAGGTACATGTACATTACATTTTGAAACTTAATAACCCTGTATGCTTAAGATATGCCTATTACATGCCAGAATCAATGAAAAAAATTTGAGTTCCCAAAAATATCTTCGACTGCCGAAACTATTTTGAATTTTTTTTCATTTTATTTTTTTTTACTATGTGCCAATAAATTAAATTGTAGACATTTATTAATTCTTTCAAACAGTTTTTAGTGCATCCGTATCATAAATAAGTAAATATATATATTTTTAATTACGGCGCGGCGTCAGTGGTCATAAACTGTCTATTGCTGTCAGGTACTGTCTATTGCTGTCAGGTACTGTCTATTGCTTAAACCGACACTCGTCTGTGTCTCAGTCTTAGAGCAAGTGCGTCGTACGTTGCACGTGATTTATATTTTAAGATACACAGAGAAAGAATTAAAAGTCGCGCTAATCCAACCACAAAATTAGGTGACCATACGGTAGAAGTGCAGGCAATTTAATTTGATGGGCGGAGGGACAAAACCTTGGTCCAAGAAAAAAAAAAGGGAATAAGTGCGATTAAAAAACTGTTACCGAAGAACACTATACTTTAGTTTCTGAACCCAGATCAAAATATCTCGGACATGTAAGGAGGAATTAGAATCAGCATTGAACGAAATGGAGTCAGTGTTGGCAGAGGAATACGGAATGAGGGTGAATAACAACAAAACTAAAGTGTTTTTTTTAAACTAATACCGTTGGACTGATAGGGTTAGAAACGAAGAAGTATTGGAGAAAGTCGGCGAGAAAAGAAGTATGTGGAAAAACATAAAGAAGAAAAGGGATATAATGGTAGGCCACTTGCTGAGACATGGGGGAATAGTCCGCGATATTTTGGAGGAAGAAATAGGAGTGAAGAAAGGCAGAGGTAGGCCTAGATTAGACTACTGCTCGCAAATAGTAAGGGATGTAGGTTGTAGCACAATTAGTGAAATGCGTAGGTTAGCACAAAATAGGAGAAGCTGGAGGTTAGCGTCCAACCAGTCTTAGGACTGATGACCTCATGATGATGATGTAAGTCTGGAAGTGCAAAAACATCTGGAAGTGTAAAAGTAATTAAAACATCAATACTTGAGTTTTTAGAAAAAAATACTGATATAAACACAATTGTGGCGATAGGTTGTGATAGAACTGTGGTAAATATCGGTTCAAAAAATGGAGTAATTCGAGGTCTAGAATCGGATATAGAGAAGCCGTTACAGTAGTTAGTTTGTTTGCTTCACACGAACGAATTGCCACTGTCACTTAATGAACTATTTGGATGGAAAAACTTCCGGACCAAACGGGTTTTCGGGGCAAATTGGCAAGTCTCTAGAATCATGCCAGAACTTACCAGTGGTAGAGTTTAAAAAAGTTGAGCTATGTTGCCTTCAATAGATGTGAAAACGCTAAGTACAGATCAAAAATACATGTTTGAGATGTGTCAGGGAATCTCTAACGGAATTTTGGGAGAAGATTTAGCTTTAAAAGCACCTGGAAAAATGTCCCACGCCAGATGGCTTACAACAGCCAACAGAGTTCTAAGGCTATATGTTGCTACTAAGGAATCATCTCAAAACCTTCAAATATTAACTGAATTTATAGTAAGTTGGTATGAAATTAAATGTAATTGGCCTTGTAAAGATGGTGCTAGGCACCTTTTCAACATAATTAGAAGATCTCGATACCTCCCTGACGAACTTAAAAAAGTGATATATCCTGTAATAAAAAGGAACGGGTATCTTGCCCATTCAGAAAACCTTTTAATAGCAATGTTAGTCGATGACAGAAAATTCATTAGATAGTTGGCTTTAAGGATTCAAAAATGTAGAAAATCACCGGCGAGAACGGAGGACGTTAGAATATTTCAATTGAATGAACTAAATTTTGATTGTGAAGATTATGTGGACTTAATTGATTGGAAGAATATCAGTATAAGCGAACCCCCTTTGAGAATGGGAATATCGGACGAAGAATTAACTAATATGATTTCTATGGTTCCGGATGAAATATCCCTATGAAAATTTCCCTACATTCGCAGGCGGTTGAAAGATGTATACAATTAATAACAGAAACTTCTATAGCAGTTTTTGGGTCTGAAGCGCGAGATGGATTGATAAAAGCTCGCATTGAATCGAGAGATATCTTGCCACAATTTGAAACAAAAAAACAATTTTTGAAAGGTTTAGACCAAAGAAAAATAAATTTCTGTGCGAGCACAAGCAGAGAAGAGCTGCATTTTTATTTTTTTAATTTTTTGAAAAATTCCTCTTTATTAAACTGTCAAGGTCATTTCGTCAGCCAAAGAAATTGTCGTAGGACGCTCAGATTTTTTCTTTTGCTAAGTATCTCATAAGATACCTATTGTGTAGTACGCAGGTTTTTTCATTTTCCAAATTTTTTTGTTTTACGTCTATTTTCGCTCCACCTTAATGTACATAAAATATCTTATGGACTATATTAGTTTAATTAGAAGATGTCATCCGAATTTCTGTGGAGATAAATAAACAATAAACTATTTGTCAATCATCGTATGCAAACGAAAATAATTCCAGATAGTAATCTGATCGATCCCCCGTCGCCCGAACCAACCAAATGAATATTATAGTGTGAATGATTGAAACTAAAACAAACGGAATAAATTAATCTGCGACTAGACGATCGGTCGGCCGGACTTATGTTGATTAAAAAATAATAAAAAGGGAAGTGTGAACGGAATGCAGGGGGAGTGAACTAGGGGTGGCGCGCATTGACTGACGTTTATGGCTCGTACGAGTCCTCGTCGTTCACAGTACGTTACGTCGATTCACATCACAAAAGCATTATTCTTAAAATTGCTCCGCCGCTTCTAATTCTTATTGAAACATCATCGTGAATGGAGTAATAATCGTTTCGTCCGATATAATTTCTTATTTATTATTTCAAGGGGCGACAAATGAAGCAGAGCACTTGACGTGGCTTCGATGGATTTGTTTCGTATTTCGGAAAGGACTTATAATGCGCCGCTTGACAGACAGTTCCCGTTCACTGTAAATTATATGATTACATAAACATATTATACGGGCTGTTTCAACTATGGCCTGTCAAACAAGTATTTAATACCTGTGTATATCCAACCCAGCATTACTTTAATTGGAATATAATTTTCAAATTTAAAATTCGCGTATGAGAAGTGAATAGGTTTATTTTGACATACATACAATCTTGGAAAAAAATGAACGCACCAGCAAAACTTTTATTATTTCCTATAATTTGTTGGAGTTTTAAAGGCTCGGCCACACGTAACACGATTTACCGCCGCGGGCAGCGATCGTGCGATCGTCGCAGCGGTCAGCGATATGGCACTGTTACATACAGTGCGATATCTTTGTGAGCGATCCAGTATTGTGTTTGCTTTCGGGCGAGCAGTTTCACACAGCCTTGTTGCTTTTTCTTCTACACAGATTTTGGGATAAAATAAGTAGTTCTGACGAGGAGCAACTCTTTCTATTAGCATTATGAAATAATACAAAGAAAAGACGATATTGGGTGCATGATATCAATGCGAGGAGAGAACAATTTGGGGAATACCATCGCTTATGTATTGAACGGAAATCATATGAAGATCGGTTTTTAAAATATTTTCGTATGTCCATATAGTTGATCCATACTACAAGTTTTTGGTAGAGCTATGGACGCAGGGCCGACTGGTGTATAGGTGCTGCAGAGCTGCAGAACTGCCAAAAAAATTAGATATTTGTATATTTTCGCGACATAATAATTACTAAAATTTATTAATAAAATAATTTGGTTGGTTGGTGCAGCTAACCAAATTATTGCGTTAAAGTCGCATTCTGCCCGCCGTCCTCTATTGAGTAGTAGACCAGATGAATTATCTGGGTCATTACGCGAGCGCGTCGCGGTACATTGAACTGTACATTGAACCACACGAGGTGGTTCTCAGCACGGCTCGGCACACCCGTCCTCCGCCTCAACTCCCGCGACAATTCAACTTGGCGCTCGTAAATGCGCGAATTTACACGGTCAGTGAGCTGTATTTTTTCCAGCTAAGGTAACATCAGTGAATGTTTACTCCTTCCTACTCCTCGTACAATAGGCGTAAATCGTACCTATTTCGTATTTCGTGTTAATTTGAGATTTTAAATACTGTTTTGCGAATTTGTGTAGTGATTTATTGTACTAATTATTAATATTTATATACTGTGGTAGTGACAATGGATTTAGTTTATAATTTAGTTCATGTGAAGCGATTTTTTAAATACTTTTATGAAGAAAAAATTGATTTAAGAAACAATGGTAGGCCATTGCCCGATATTGTTATTGAGACTGCAGGTGTTAGCCGCGGAGAAGCATATAAACGTCAATTTAATAGAGACATTTAATCGAAGAACAATTGGATTTGTGAGTGCAATAAAAAAAAAATGCGTTATTTTGTTTTCCTTGTTTACTTTTTGGCGGTGATAAAGCATGGACGGAGGTAGGGGTGACAGATTTGGTGCACTTAACTGAAAAAATAAAAAAGGACGACAACTCCAAAAGCCATCTACATAATACAATGGAATTAGCTTTATTAGGAACAACTAATATTAAAGCACAGCTAGATCAGCTTATTGGATAAATGTGCAAAAGCATAATGATAATGTGACAAAAAAGAGATACGTTTTGTCAAAAATTATAAACTGCATAAAGTTTTGTGGGGCCTTTGAACTGGCGCTGCGAGGACATAACGAAGCTGAAACCTCTCAAAACCCGGGGATATTTCGTGGTTTGATAAATTTTTCTGCTGAGCCTGATGTAACTTTAAACGAGCATCTACAAAATGCTTCAGTATTTAAAGGAACCTCTAAAGAAATACAAAATGATCTTTTAGACTGTATATTAAAAGTATGTCATGAAGAAATAATTAAAGAAATTAACAAACCTTCATTTTTGGCAGTTATGGCAGACGAAACAACCGATGTATCTGCAAAAACTCAGCTAGTGGTAGTTTTAAGATATATTCTCGATGGTGAACCGATTGAACGTTTTTGGACATACCTGAAACCTACAACATGTGACGCTGAAACTCTTTCGGAAGATATTTTAAGTGTTATAGACCCTCTAGTAGAAAATTCACCTTACAAGCTTTTTCTCTTAACCAAAGAATATGACGGCAAACATGAATGTTATTCAAAAAGGTATTAAATTCCAAAAAATTTTCTTGTGAAAGTCTATATTTTTGTACAAACGGATTTTACATAAAAATTCTGAAGTATCAGGAAAACGCGTGACCTTGAAAATTTTCAAAATTTTCGTCTGCGGCGCAATTTTTTTGCGGCCCCTACGGCGCCAGTAGTTTGGATACGTTTGAAATTTGCACGAGGGGGGCCAATACCCTAGGATCGGCCCTGTGCAGAACACCCGTTTCATTTCATCACGAGCCGCCACTGTATGGACGTCATAGCGACAGCGCAATTTTTGAAAATTCTACTTTCTACCGAGAGTACATTGATGAAAAAGTTATCTCCGAAGCCACTTCCTGGTACAAGTACCCGTCTTCCTCATGTTCTGGTAGGTGATGAAGGCTTTTCACTTCAAACATATTTAATGAGACCATATCCCAAAGCAGGAATAATCAATAATGTAAGAAAGAAACAATTCAATGCACAGCTCAGCCAAGCACGTCATGTAGTTGAAAATGCGTTACGCATATTGGCTATGAAATGGCGTGAAAGTGACCAAAAAGAATGAAAAAGAGATCATGACATTGTTTTCGCGGAATACTGGCTTGTCCTTGCGTCAACGTCAATCGAAATTGAAGCAAAAAGGACTGGACATATCACACGTTACTATTCGTAAACAAATGTGTCTTGTGTGCAAATAATTTGAAATGGCGGAGTACATTAAAGAAACCACTGCTGTCCGAAAAACACGCTGCCAAACGACTCTCCTGGGCCCAGGAAAACTTTGCTCGTGACTGGAGTAATGTAACTTTTTTCTAATGAAGCTTCTGTTTGCGGTTTTGTAATTATTCCACGGGCATGGTGTTCCTCCCCAAACCAGTTCGTCCAGCGCACCGTCAAACATCCAATCAAGGTGCATCTTTAGGGCTGCTTCTCAGAGAAGGGTTTTTCACCTCTTTACCGACAACCTCAATGCTCCCAAGATGGTCAAAATTTACCAAAAAGGCTTGTTATCGACTGCCGAACGTCAATTCATCACAAAAAACGAAAATGGATTTTGCAGGAGGAGAATGATCCCAAACACCGGAGGCGACTCTGCACTGACTGCAAACGGGAAAATGGCATCATCACACTTGATTGGCCTTCACAATCGCCTGATGCTAATCTCATAGAAAATGTCTGGGCCTCCATCAAGCAGAAGCTTCGAGGAAAACGCGTGTTTACTTTGAAGCAGCTCTCCCGAGAAATTCAACGCATTTGGAAGGTACTTCCTCTCGAATACGCCGAAAATTTGGTGGATAGTATGCCGCGGAGATGTAAAGCGATTATGAATGCTGGTGGTGATTGGACTCGTTATTAACATAATTGCGCTTTGCCTTCGAACATGTCAAATGCATGAATGTGAAAAAAAATTGGTGAATGATTTTTTTATGAATAACGCCGTACACGGTCTTACCGAATAGACTGTATTTAGCTTTAAAAAATGTTTGATCTCGTTGGATCCCACATAATTTGAAAAAATCTCAAAAAGATGCTCGTGTCAATTGGTGCAAACAAATGCTCAAGAAATACAATGGCGATGCTTCAAAAGACGTATATAACATTGCAACAGGTGACGAATCATGGATCTATGCGTATGAGGCGGAAAGTAAACAGTAGTCGACTGTATGGGTGTTTCAAGGTGAACCAAATTTAACAAAAGTTGTTCGCGCTCGAAGCACTTCGAAACAAATGGTCGCCTGCTTTTTCGGAAAAACTGGGCATGTGGCAATTGTGCCTTTAGAGGAACGTAAAATGGTCAATTCTGAATGGTACACAACCATTTGTTTGCCGGAAGTCTTCGGTGAAACAAGGAAAACAAACAAGCACCGTCGGATCATTCTTCGTCATGACAATGAGAGCTCTCACACATCTTGTCTAATAATTAAAAGTTTAAACACTCAGAAAATTGAATTACTGAGTCATCCGCCGTACAGTCCTGGTTTGGCATCCAATGACTTCTTTTTGTTCCCGAACGTCAAAAATAAATTGCGTTAACAACGATTTTCGTGTGCAGAATAAGCCGTTGTTGATGCGTTCAAAAACCATGTTTTGGAGATATCTCAAGCGGAATGAAAAAATGCTTTAGCAAATGGTTCGAACGCATGCAGAAGTGTATAGATCATGAAGGAGAATGTTTTGAAAAACGGTAAAGTAATTTTCAATGACAAATTAGTTTTTTTATTATTAGGCTCAAAATATATGTTCGAAATCCACGATGCGCGACAGACACTGTTAACACTTCCTTACTCTTCCAGCTCTGGAAGTCAATTAACAAGAAACAACATGTTTAAACTTGACGCTGACTATCTCAAAGCGTCAGGCTATCGGACGCATATTTCACACAGATATAGCGACAGCAGTTCACAGTATTTTTTTTTATCAGACCTCGTATATTGGCTTTCTTTATTATCGTGATTTTCGGCCACCATAAAAAGGGAGGTACGATTTTCTATTAAATATAAGTACACAGAATGGGCTGCGCCGATATTTCGAACGCATTTGTGCATAATTAAACTCTACACCAAACCTCAGAGAGGCCGGGTAACGGGCAATTCAATCAATCCCCTTTCATGCGATAATAGAAAATATTAATCAATTACATACTAATCCGCGTCAATTCGATTCGCATTTGGCAGTCAAATGTATGCAAAACTGAGCCATATGGAGGATTGCAGGGGGGCCCCGGGAGTGGGCAATCACAATAATCACAGTATAGAGTGTATGATTGCAGAGTAAAGAGTAAGTGTACAATTATTAGGGGACGCGAGGGACGAGGGTGTAACTACCGCGTCCTCTGCGACGGGCATTAGAGGATATACACTTCCACCCCAACGCATAACCGATAATGTTTTGGGGGCGGAATTTTAAAATTAGCTTAGCGCGAATCTTTAAGGGAATATATTCGGGGGACAATGTGCCCTCTTTATAGTACGCCAGATTTAGCGACCTAAGAGGCTTTCGAAATGTCTTGTGTTTTTTTAACCTATCGTGCCGGCGAAGGGGGCCATTTGGTCCTATAATAGTAGAAATTGTACGAAAAGTCTACAATTAAGTAGTTCTTACCAATACGGCATTTTGTATCGCTTGGTAAATTTTAAACTGATACATTACTGGTATGGCCTTGAACCACCTAGGCACAAAAATTTAGGGATGTAATAAACCCTAAATTCATAGGTGATTCTCAAAGGGCTGTAGCTTGAAGAAAAATAGTCGCAGAGAAATTTTAAAAAGAGCAAATTGAAGTTCCAAGTATCTATCGGACAAAAAAAACCATCGGACAAAAAAATTTTAGATAGCTTTTTTAGATAATTTTATTCTCTTTAATTTGAGTGGTCTAAAAGCCTTATACGATGATTTTTCGCTGAGTTATCGTCGTTCAAATCAAAATGGCCAGTTTTGACTTTGGTAATTAATTACTCGGGAAATTATTTTTTTTTTATTTTTTTTATCACAACTAACATTTTTTGATAAAAAAATGAATTATTGTTAAAAAATATTTTCGACCTCAAAAAAATTAACAAAACATGAAAAATTCATCCTTGAATTGATTTTTAGTAAAAACGACAAATTCAATCATTCCGAACACAATGAAAAAAAATCGCAACGCTTTGAGATTTTCAGGGTTTCTTTGGGATACCTTGAGGTTGAGAACAAATAGTCAACATCCTTAGTCTATCCATTATTTACAAAGTTATGTCAAGACAGGCGAATATCCCTAAATAACGCAAGTTTTTACCTCCTTTTCAATCAACATTCTCGCACTGAATTTTCTTTTTATCAAGAACTAATAACTACGACTTGTATAGAATATTTTGCAGTTTTTAAAACCCTATTTAAATTTTCTGTACGATTATTATTTCCCAAGTAATTAATTACCAAAGTCAAATTTTTTTGCTTGGAACGCCGCTTCGAACTCGAAAAATCGTACAAAGCTTTTAGACCACTCAAATTAAAGATAAAATTATCTAAAAAACTTTATAATAAAATCACTGAAATAAATTTATTGAAATCCGTGGATCTTTTGAAAGGCATGCAAAGATCTTTTTCCATGGTTTTCTAATGATTACTCAAAACCTGCTGATGATAAAATTGCTGATTCAGCAATTCGAAAGTGTGATCCGAATGTAGATGCATTAATAGCTCACACCAAAGTGGTTTTTCTCAAACGCGCTCGAGAATATCATAAACAGTGTCCTGGTATTCCAGAGCCTCCACAGTCAACACATTATATAACTCAATAATGCTTAATAGCAAATTTACACAACTATCAAGAGCGTCTACTGCTATAAAGATTTTAAAATCATCAACAGAGAGCTGTGAGATACGCACTAATTGTAAATCATCAATAAATAGAATAAAAACAGCGGGCCTAAGTTGATTCCCTATGGCACACCTGAAGAACTGATGTGAAAGAATTATACATATTACTATAATATATTAAATGTATTCATATACAAATTACGTATAATGCTGGACCATTCATAAATTGTTTTAATTACAATGACTACTAGATAATTTATAGGACACTTTATTTTGTAATTATTTTATTACATAATTATTTTTTTAAGCGAACCATATTCTAAAAATACAGGAAATATCTATCTTTCGTTATTAAGGAAGTGATGTTATTTGTACTTTAGATAGCGTATAGGGGTACAGTGATAAATAACACTAAATCAAAGTCTTATGTTTTAATGTATAGGGTGTCTCGGTTGGAACTGTAAGATTTAAATTGCGCGCCATTTGTATTATGCCAAAAACAGGGCGTCGATATTTAACGCCTGTCATCTACAGACCATACGACGTCAACATGCCGCGACTAATAGTTCAACCACGAATAGTTTAAGTACAACAGTTTTATGAAGGTCAGCAATCATTTACATTGTTCCATTAAGAGAAAATCGGAAAAAAATTAGGACAAAATTAACTCCAAAGGAAAACGTCCAGTGGTATTAAATCACATGATCTTGCAGTCCAATTGATATCAGCATTCCGCGAGACATCATGATCATGAAATTTGGTATGCAACATAGTTATGGTTGCACGTGCTGTATGACATGTTGCGCCGTCTTCCTAAAACCCCATATTGTTCAAATCCATATCAACAATTTGGTGGGAAAAGAAATTGTTTAACATGTCACTATAGAGTTTCTCATTTACTGTGATAGTACTTCCAGCTCCACTTTCAAAGAAGTATGATTCAATTACTCCCTCACTCCAAAATGCACGTCAAACCGTGCATCTCTGTGGATGCATTTCTTTTTCGTTAACAAATGTACGTACGACGTTTTAAATGGCCTGTAACTTTTAATTGTTGTGTCAATTGAATTTTGTATGTTCACAGATGCAGATCACGACGTGGAATTGATGTTTGGATACTCCCGTACACTTTCTCTCACTGCAGCAATATTTTCATCTTACGGACCACGACGTGGACGTACTGTCGTTGTCTTATCAATAAAAGAACCCGTCTCTTCAAATTTATTGATTAAGTTACGAACTATTAATTCTATAGGCGTCTCATTTTGTTCTAATGTTGTGCGAATTTTTCTTAATTCAACTGTAAATGATCACTCACTTTTATAAAACAGTTGTACGCGAACTATCCGCTATTGTCGTTAAATATTGGCGCCCTACCTTTGACAGAACACAAGTGGCGCGTAATTCAAATCCTATAGTTCCAACTGAAACAGCCCATAGTACGTATTAGTTGTCTTGTGTTTAAAACAACGAGAAAACGAGTCATCAAAGATGCCTTTATGACCGCGTCGAATGAATTATAATTACGACAATGAATTATTATTGGTTATGGATATTTGACACCATTTACGTTTACAACTATATAAATACATGTGACGTATTCCTTTATTATCATTCGTTTAATGTCTTCGGCCGGTAATAAATCAGAAATCGATTCCACAGTTGTGCATTTGTGGTAACTCAATATATGAGAGTTCGGTATGACACACAATAGCGTCGAATGTCCCCGACAAAGGGGCCTGTAGGTTTCTTGGTGTAGTGCAAGTCAAACACAATCTGTGTAAACATTCGAAGGGTTGTCTTGTATCGTCATTTCTCTGCCAAAGAAAATACTTTTATAGGAATTCGGTTCCCTGCTTGGAAATTACTTCTCGAAATTACATACAGGGTGCCCGATATGTATGAAATAATGTTTATCACTTCTTAAAAACATCCTGTATGAAAAAATTGTTCAGAAGTTTTTTGCTCCTTTTGCTAGAAGCAACCAATTTTGTTTTTTTAATAGCACCATTTAAATTACTTTCTGCAAAAACTTTTTTTGCGCTTGGACGTGTAAAATGTGTATAGGGTTGCATTATAATATTTTTAAAATTTCAGAAAAAATGTAAATCCCAATTCAACAGCGTTGCCGAAGAGAGGACGGTGTCTAGGGAAAATGTTTATCCTTTTGCATGCAACGGCAACTTACATACAAATGTATGAGGATGGATCATGTGGACAAGGGCATGGAGTAGCAAGAGACTATTTAGCTCAAAATATGGACGAACAAAGATAGTACTGACCTACAGTAGCTGTTATTTATTATTTTATAACAATTGACATTATGAGAGATGCTTTTTATGATTCTCATTTACACAATTAGGCACTATGGTCATGCTAAATAATATATACAACAGATTTACAGCAGATAAATTGTAACCACACACAGCAGTTCTAATTGCAAGTAAAATATAAACCTAACTTAGTTGTTATATAGAGTATAGTGTAATTTCAAAAATGACAAATACAATAGCCTGTTCAATGTTTATTCCATTGTATTAATAGAAATTAGAAAAACGAAAAGTTGAAATGATATACGTCGTTCATTTAATAGACGTATGAGTCTGATGAGGTTGCCCGACAAGGCAACATGTACAATAGATGCCAAAAGAAGAGGAATTCTAATATACGTGCTAAACTAATGTGATAGTCTTAGCACATCTGAGGTTCCAGATATTTGATTCAGAAGAATCAAAGCCCAAAGAAGGCAGTTATATAAAATAATTCCGTATGGAGCCTGATATAAAATGCAAAGCCAGACAAGGTTGTCCAGCACGAAGCAGCAGAAGTACTGCTCATCAAGAATAGGAAAAAGTGCGAGATTCTCTAGGTTATACGTAGAAGAGGCAACATTCGGATGGAAAAGGACGCACTTTACGCGCGGCCAGATCGAACTCTGTGTACATTCACATTCAATATATGTATATTCATCGATATTCACTCTACAAAGGTCTCAACTCGACTGAGACCTTTACCAGACCAGATTCGAAAGACCAGAATATTTACTGAGCACCTCGTGGGAGATTCGATTTCGCAGTTTTGAGACTTGTTCCTATTCTTGTTGAGCTGTATCTACAATATACCCTAAAAGATTGCGGTGGCCTAGGCCTAGAGACCAACTCCACATAATGAGAAAGTTGTAATTTGTAATAAGTTGGTAGCGGATCTACAATACAGATAGTAGTCTTATTGCAAATTCAGTCAATATTAAATAGCAAAAGGCAATAGTCCTAATACTCCTACGAAAGGTGTCGATTGATTATACTGTATACATTTTTTAAATTATAAATACGATCTTAATAAAATGACAATAAATCTGCCATGTGTAGACAAATACTAATGAAAATACGAGGGTGGGGTGAAAAGTTTCCGGTCTAATGAAGAAATGTTTTTTTTATTTTTTCATCATCATTAGGTCATCAGTCCTAAGACTGGTTGGACGCTAACCTCCAGCTTCTCCTATCTTGTGCTAACCTACGCATTTCGCTAATTGTGCTACAACCTACATCCCTTACTATTTGCGAGCAGTAGTTTAATCTAGGCCTACCTCTGCCTTTCTTCACTCCTATTTCTGCCTCCAAAATATCGCGGACTATTCCCCCATGTCTCAGCAAGTGGCCTACCATTCTATCTCTTCTCTTCTTTAAGTTTTTCCACATACTCCTTTTCTCGCCGACTTTCTCCAATACTTCTTCGTTTCTAACCCTATCAGTCCATGGTATTTTCATCATTCTTCGGTAACACCACATCTCAAAAGCTTCTAATTTCTTCCTACTTGCTTCCCCTACCGTCCAGGTTTCGCAGCCGTAAAGTGCCGTACTCCATACATATGTTTTCAAAAATCTCTTCCTTGTTTCTAAGTTTATTACCCCCGAGCATAAAAGTGCTTTCTTTTTGTTAAAAGCTACTCGACCCTGCGCTATTCTTTGTTTTATGTCTTTATCGCTTCTTCCATCCCAATTTATTTTACTTCCTAAATAAGTGAAGTCTTTAACTTCCTCCAATCTTTCATTATTAATTTGTACTTTCGTTTTTGCTCTGCTCTCGCGCCCTCTGCACACTAACACTTTAGTTTTGTTTTTATTCACCCTCATTCCGTATTCCTCTGTCAACACTGCCTCCATTTCGTTCAATGCTGATTCTAGTTCCTCCTTACTAGATGCTAATACTGCTATATCATCCGCGAATCTCAGCATTTTTAGTTTCTGTCCCTGTACTTTAATCCCGAAATCTACTCTATCTTTTACCACATTAATCGCCTCTTCGATGTACAGATTAAAAATTAGTGGTGATAGCGTACATCCTTGTCTTACTCCTTTCCTAATACCTACTTCCCTTTCTTCCCCTTCTACTTCTATAACAGCAGTTTGCTCTATGTATAAATTGTGTACTACTCTCCTATCTCTATACTTCATTCCCGCGCTCTTTAGTATCTCGAACATTTTTTCCCATCTTACGTTATCAAAAGCTTTTTCTAAATCTACAAATCCTATATAAGCGTTCTTTCCTTTTTCTATTGTTTTCTCTAACATTACTCTTAGCGCCAGAATAGCTTCGCGAGTTCCCCTATTTCGCCTAAACCCGAATTGGTCTTCTCCTAGTATTTCCTCCGCTCTATTTTCCATCCTCTTCTGCACTATTCTAGTTAAGATTTTTGACGCATGGGAAGTTAGGCTAATCGTTCTAAAGTTCTCGCATTTGTCGGCTCCTCTCTTTTTCGGTATAGTAACGATAATGTTCCTCTTATAATCCTCCGGCATCTCGCCCGTTTCGTATATGTATTTTATTTTTATTTTTTATTATTTTATTTTTCAACATAATCTCCATCAAGGCTAATACATTTTTCATAACGGTGCTATAATGCAGTGATACTATTTTTTTAGAAGGATTTGTCGAGCCCTTCAAAATACTCATTTACAGCATTGATTACTTCCTTGTTGTTCACAAATTTTTACCTTCGAGCCATATTTTGAGGTTAGGAAACAAATAATAGTCTCTAAAGGCTAAATCTGGTGAATACGCTGGATGGGGGAACAATTCGAACTTAAATTCGTAGATTTTAGCCATTACAATGACTAAAGACGAAGGAGCAGATGCATTGTCATGGTGGAACAAGCATCTCTTTCTTCGTCAAATGAGGTAATTTTTCCTTCTTTTCATCACTTAACGGTTTAATAACTCTCCGTAGTATTCACCATTGATGGTCTTTTGGAGTTGGTTTACCTGCTCCAGTCCATTGTTTTGACTGTTGTTTACTTTCAGGAGTGTAATGGTGGACCCAAGTTTCATCAACAGTTATAAATCGACGCAAACATTCGCTTGTACAGTGTCAAAATCGCGGTCGAAACAGTTTTCCGGCGCATTTTTTGATCGATAGTTATCAAACGTGGCACCCACCTAGCACAGAGCCTCATAATGCACAAATGTTGATGTAAAATATTGCGCACACGTTTAGCACACATCCCAGTAGTCTTAGCTATCTCAGTTCCTTTCAATCTGCGGTACTCTTCCACGATTTTATGAATTTTTTCGATCAATTTGGCAGTTGTAACCTCAACGGGGCGTCCTGAGCGTGGTTCACCATCAGTGCTCGGGTCCACTTTTCGTAAACTCAGAAGCCAACTCAGAAGTTTGGCTGTTGAATATGATGGAGAATTGTCCTACAGTCTTGAATCCATTTCTTGTTTGATTTGAAGTGGTGTTCAACCATTCAAATAGATGTATTTGATGACCGCATGCTTGTCCAATTTTTCCATCTTCACGTAAGCACGCGATGCGTCATATTCAATAGGCTACCTATACTAACAGATCAATCGACCTGAAAATTACTATACAAGCTAGTCAGGGATAGTACTCTAGAATACGAGTCAAAAATTAGATCTGATGGAGCTATTTCTGGCTCAAACCGGAAACTTTTCACCCCACCCTCGTATCCTCCACTATATCCTATTTCTTTGCGTTTTTCTCTTTTTGGATAACTCAACCTAATTAAAGATAACCCGACAGAGCTGCTTGTTTATTTTTTGCAAGCCTAGTCAAGCGTAAATACATTTCCAGAAGTTTCCTCCGCAAATCCTCGGCCGCGCCTTCCCAAACAATTTTCTTGTACAAACTTCCGTAATAGTTTTTCTCGGTGCGGCGCCGCTATCAGCCTCAACAAGCAGTCGCATCAGCGGTATAATCTGCAGCATACAAGAAAGCTAATAACTTAAGTAAACTTAATTACAAGTTGATATGAAACGCGGGCGTCGAGGCGGCGTACCACCCCTTCTGACGATACAGCACATTAAACGCCGATCTGGGGGTAGGTATTATGTGTAAGGTTATCGAGATGAAGTTTTCTTTTCATTAATTAAGATGGATCGGGGTACAGTTAAATTGATTTCAATAATTCCAGGCGACAACACGAGTTCTGATGCTGTAATTTTGCGAGTATCAACGTAGTTTCTTAAAAGTTTTGTTGCGTTGTGTAGTTGTTGATGGTTGTGAAGTTGAAAGTAATAGTGGGAGCTATTATCGGGCACTTAGGTCCCATGGAAAGATAATTTTTTGATTGTCAAAATTTTAAGTAAATTCTTCCGAGTTATGACATGATCGTTGTCGAATTTGTCTTCCTATCAGTTTCTTCAGAAGGAATCTAAGTACTAGTGTCATTATCTTGTGTTTCTCTTTATGTGTCATGGTTATGATTCGCTTCCACCTTTATGTGGAATGGAGATAGTTGTGTTCGATTGATCGGTGGATGAAACGATTGATTTGCTTCGCCAGCGACAAGTACCAAGGGTCTAAAGTAAATGAAGACACCCCCGACCTAGTCCAACTATTTTTAACATATATAGGGTCTTTCAATAGGGGCGCTCGAAATTTGTTAGGTTATAGCGACCATGTTGTTAAAGCAACATCTTTCAAATTTGTTGTCAATTGTTCAGTAGTGTATCGCAAACCACCATGGAAGGTTATAGCGTTCAACAACGTGTGCAAATCATCAAATTTTATTTTCAAAATCAGTTTTCCGTTCCGAGAAACGTTCCGCGCATTACGTGATTTTCATCCTCGCCACAACCGTCCCGCCAAGTCGACTATTCGACGTCAGGTGGTCAAACTCGAGTCACCCGGTTTGATTAATAATCAACCAACACCCGTACGTCACTGAAACGCAAGGTGTGCTGAAAACATCGCTGCTGTACGTGAGAGTGTACGGGAAAACCCAAAGCAGTCAATTTCTCGTCGATTACAAGAACTTGGCCTTTTTGCGACTTCAACTTGGCGAATATTGTGTCAGGACTTGGGTCTGCACCTGTATAGAGTCCAACTGACCCAGGAACTTAAGGTAAATGACCATGTACAACGTCGTGTGTTCGCTGATTGGGTTCTGGAGCAGTTGGAAGCGGGTTGACTCAAATTTCGCCAAAAATCATCTTTAGCTACGAGGCCCATTTTTGGATGAACAGATATGTAAACAAGCAAAATTGTCGGATTTGGGACGATAGCGATCCACACGAGATACACCAGCACCAGATAAAGTCACTGTTTGGTGTGGATTTTGGTCTGGCGGAATCATCGAGGGCATTTGAGGGAATGGTTATCTCGCGCAGAGATGATATGAACTGATAATCAAGATCGTGCCATTTAACGCCTTCTTCTTTTGAGGCTATTTTAAATTGCAGTCTAAGCGAATAAACTGCAAACAATTGATGCCCTCAAAGTCAACATAACAAACGCCATCCAGCAAATTCACCCAGATTTATACGACAGTCATCGAAAATTGGACATCCTGAATACGTGCCATCAAGCAAAGCCGCGGTGGACATTTGAAAGATACTATATTCTATTCTTAATGCCATAAAATATTCTTTCAAATAAAAAAAAATAAGTGGGATATCTCACACACAACTTGTTTTATTTACGTTTAAAAATCGAACGTCCTTATCGAAAGACCCTTTATATGAAATTGTTTCTCTTCTTCTTCTGTTCAACAGTTGGATTTACATAACTAGAACATCGTTCTCAAAATAAAACGAAATAAAATAAATAAATTTAGGTGACTCTTCTGACCATCCGAGTAATACATCTCTTGAATCCATCAATTGATATGGAACTTTTTCATTTCGATATCATG
Organism: Rosalia funebris; assembly: GCA_037954035.1. Taxonomy (NCBI): domain Eukaryota; kingdom Metazoa; phylum Arthropoda; class Insecta; order Coleoptera; family Cerambycidae; genus Rosalia; species Rosalia funebris. The sequence continues at coordinate 11,883,410 of JAZFAV010000034.1, read as the reverse complement.
ATGAAATAGGGGTACACGCAATGACGAATCTGCAAGTCTTGAATAGTAGATTTTAGTCTAATTAATTTGAGTACAAGGTAATCAAAACAGGAACTGATCGATTGAACCATGACTGAATTTCATCAAATATAAAGAAGTATACTGGAGAGACAGCTTTTCTTGTATTTCAACACTGTCATCATCTTCATAATTATACAAATCCTGATCAATATTACTTCAAAAAATGGTTTTAAAATTCTCAAGAATGGCGATATGAGACCCAACGTACACCACTGATCCCGCCGTCGAGCTGAAGTCTCGAGTTAAGGCTTTCAATTAACGGAAGATTCGCCTCGAGAATCGTGGGATTAGCAGGATATTTACCAAAAGAAGTGTAGTGGGACCAACCAGACCGCTGATCTGTAGAAATTAATTTACATTTACTCTAAGACTTACATTTCCGGCAACGACGAAACGAGGGAGAAAATAGATTTAAAAACACGCTACTATAGTATTGGATTTACCTCACTTTCCAACTAGTATACAGATTGAAAACGAATGAGGTGGAGATTGAGAAGTGAAGAGTAGGAATAGTGACGCAACCAATACCGGCGTCCACTGTACTCTTCTACTACGTCGCCTCCTCTACTAAGGTGCGTTTTTGTTATCAGTTCAGTCCTCTGTCCCGTCCGAGCCAGTCACGGTACACGTTCATTTCCGTTAAAATAATTCCGTCCTCTCAATTATATTAAAATAAAATAATACAACTTTAAGAGACATTACATTATTTTCGCCAGTGAATCGGACCAATATAATATTGTCAGATTTGCATACAAAATTATTGAAGTGAAACTTCTGTAGCGAGAGAGTGAGTTCGAAAAACTGAAACGGAATTCAAAGTGAAACACTTTGGTGAAGGGGATACAAACGGTGCATGCGAATGAACGAGAGTGGGAACGCGTGAGGAGTGTAGAGGGGATACGCATACGCTTGCGCGTCCGCAGTGTAATGAATGTGTGGCTGTGGATTATACAGCATAGAGCACGGTCAAGAGGTATTGTTGGTAGCTGTATATATGTATATCTCCAAATCAATCTATTAAACAAATAATTTGGTTTCTCCACCCAAAGCTACTTCATATTCTTCAGAAATAGCTACAATCCTTAATATAGTTTTTGAAACAATTCCGATGATTCTTGGGGGAGATTTTAGTAAGTACATAAGTCACTTGTGACATTTGTAAAGGAAAATGATCCAATAAATCAATAATATTATAAAACATTAATAACTACTTTGAAACTCAATTCCTAATATCTCCTTCAGAAGGTTCACTTCAATTGTGTGCTTATAAAGGTGAGACATACTATTTTTTAATTGTGGTACTACTATTTACAGCCTAATTAAAAATATATGCTAAACGTTAAAAGAGTACTAAACATTTTATTAACAAAAACATTATCAATAAATACTTGGAAACATCATATCATTATAGTTAAAAATCATATTTGCTCCTTTCTCTTCCACACTTTTTGTGTTTACTAAACAAACTAAGTTCCAAATAAAATAATTATGTGTACTAAACCACTTCAAATAGGCAAAAAAACTAGTATAAAATGCTTAAAGAATTGTTACAATATCGCATGTGAAGAGAGAGATATAGAGATTACACTAATTTTACAAAAATTTTGTTTGATTCTCGAAAATAATCAGATCTGACTGAACCGATAACACAGGCCAACAAAGATTTTGTGATCGGACTTTTTTTGACTTCTTGGCTTAGTTACATACCATGAACTACAGAAGCACTGTTTTTTTGTTTCCATCACGTACCAGTATTTGTAAATGTACATTGTACAATAATTTGTAGTTTTAAAAACCGAGGTTCTATAAAATTCTGCCTCAATCTTTGCGGCGCCCTGTGTTTAATCGGTTTGATACGTACACACAAATGTGGGTGATTTACTGTAACACAGTTGGCCGGTGGGGATATACGCGTTTTATACTACTCGGGTATTTACATAGTCGCTGTGGTACGTCTTTAATGCGTGTACGTTTACTCGTGACATCGTGTCGTGTGTTTTTATTTTATTTTAAAAATGCCTAGAAGTTGTAAAAATACACCAAATATATTTTGTTATAAACTTAACACCTGGTTCAGGAAACGTTATTTGTGCAAATTTGGTTGATCCGCAAACAATATTTTGCCTCCACTTCGTATTAAATTAGGATCAATGAAGCAATATGTAATAGCTATAGATAAAAGTGGGAATTTTTTTAAGTACTTATGTGGCAAATTTCCAGCTCTTTCTGAAGCAAAATTAAAGGAAGGCATTTTCGTAGGACCACAAATAAGAAAATTAATGCAGGACCAATAGTTTGAAGAAGCAATGACAAAAATTGAAAAAGAATCTTGAATATGCTTTAAAAATGCAACAAATTTTTTTAGGAAATTATAAATATCCGCAGTATGAGAAAATTGTCAACAAAATGCTGGATAAGTTTAAGTATCTTGGTTGTAATATGAGCATAAAAATTCATTATCTTCATGCTCATCTGGCTTACTTTCCAGAAAATCTTGGTGCTGTTAGTGAGGAGCAAAGTGAAAGGTTCCATCAAGGCATAAAGGAGATGGAAAGGAGATACCAGAGAACATTAACCTTAAATTTGCGTAAACAGTGGGCCCCGTTATCTTCAACCCTCAAGCACTCGCACTTTTCTAATTTTGTGAAGAACCCGCTTTGAAATCGAATGAAACCGCCATATGTGATTGTGTATATTTTTGTTAGGAATGTTGGCATGAGATTGCGCCAATGTCGCATTTATTTAGTTAGTAGGTGGATTACAGTTCACTTCCAAAGTTGACTAAATGCTTGTAACATTCCGTGGTCGTTGTGGGTTCATCCAGTATATGCCCCAAAAACCTGCAAAATATGGGTTGAAGTTTTACGCAATGTGTGACAGCAAAACGTTCTACACATTCAGCTTGGAAATTTATTGTGGGAAACATGTTGACTCACTCAACATGTTCAACAAACCTATGGATATTATCAACAAACCAATAAAGAATTCCAATAGGAGCGTAATTACCGTTAACTATTACACCAGTTAGCTGAATGTTTGCTTCAGATTGAACTGGCGTGTTTGGGAACCCTGAAAAAAAAAACAAGAGGGAAAGTCCCACAGAACTTCTCGCAGACAAATCACGGCCTGTTGGGTCAAGCCTTTTCGGGTTTCAATACAACTTTTCACTAGTGAACCATGTCGCTAAAAAAGACAAAGCTGTGCTATTATTATCAACTGAGCACGACAAGGAAGAGTTTGATCCTGAATACTGGAAAGTTTTTCATGATTATTGACTATCACGCCACTGAAGGAAGCGTGAATACTGTCGATCAAATGTGCTCAACATCTTCTACTTCGCGTAGAACAAGACGTTGGCCTAGAGTCGTATTCCTTAGGGATCTAGATATAGTTGGGATAAACTTCTATGAAATATATCTGAATAACAACATTAAGAAGCCCTGCACCAGAAGAAAATAACTTAATGCCTTGGCTTATGGCTTGATGGAACAACATTTGATACAAAGGGCTATACTTTGGTGTCTGTCCAAGGATGTGTAAATTTTTCTCCAATACAGAGTAACCCCCAATAAGCAGCCTAACATTTCAGCTCGCACAGGGCGAACCACCTTCTACTTATGTGGTTCTCGCAAAAACAGCGAAATCCAAGTTACGCGTGAAAAGTGAAAATACTGTGTTTGTAAAATATATAGTCAGCATGCAGTAATCTATCAACGGTGCCTCATCAGCGAACACGAGGAAGAAGAATACTAATTTTACCTTATATTTGTTTTACTTTATTCTAGTTCATAGAACAATCTGAAGGCTCTCCTCTTTTGAGTATACAAATTATGTGTTGGTTATTTTGAAACTTTTATAAATTATGAAAGCTTAATTGTGTATTCATCTTTATTTTGGCGAATGTTTGTGCTTTGATGATGAACAAAAATCTGAATTTTAGTTCCTAAGACGACTGATACTTTGTAAAAGTTGATGACTGAAACATTCGTCCAAATGTTATGTTGAATGAAACACTTATGTTTCTTTGAAAATATAAAAATATTATGTATGGAGAAGTTTCTTCTGTGATGGTTCACAGAACATACCTGAAAAAAATAGACCTTAAAAAAATAATGACCCTTGAAATGCGGCCTTTTTTCCGCCACGCGAGTATCGAAGTGACTCTGGAGATGCGAGTGTTTGAGGGTTAATGCCAGCAAAACCTTGTCGTGTGGTGGTGATAATTTTATTGATTGCTATAGATTTCTATATGATAATAGATTTTCTCTTGTTGATTCCGTGCAGGTGGATTCCTGAATTCGATTAGATTCTGCGAATTTATCATTTTCTACATACCTACCTGCCTTGTTGCCTTATTGGTTTATGTAACAAATACATTTTTGTATTGGCCCTGTAATGGATACCGTGCCTTTTGGGACTCGGTTTGTCAATAGCGGCGCTGCTTAGTGCGTCGCATTGACGAAGTTGGATGTGACAGGCGAGTCTCGGGGGTCCCCATTCAATACACAACGCAGCTACTTAAAGAATAACACCCCGATCTGCAGTGTGTACATCCTCCCATCTCCAGTTTCTATGTACGGATAGAAATCTCCGCGGATAAATAATAGCGAGTGTGAATTATGTATAATCATGAGAGAGGCTACAATTACACAGGTCTACAAATTTTGACATTTTGAAAGTTGATTTGGGTTTGATAAGTGATTATAAGTGAGATGTTTACGTTGATTTCATATCTACCTTCCGTTTTTGTTCCCACGTAAGGTTTTTAGTCAACTGAATAATCAGATTAAATTAAAAACTAAAGAAAAAATTACATTTTAATAAACATTATACATATTTAAATAAACATTACATAATAAAAAGCAACAACACAAATAGGTTTGTGTCTCTGATTTCTATTTTTCTTTGAAAATCTCTGCCTTTTTAACAAAAAACTTCGCTTTTTAGCTTTTTTTGTGTAATAATTCGTTGGATGTTCTCTTTTCAGCATCCCGCAGTAATCTGCCATCATTGCATCAAGCATGAAGAACATTCATTCTGTTACATTTGTAAAGCATATTCAAGATTCTCTTTCAATTTCTGTCATATTTTCTTCAAACTGTTGGTCCTGCATTAATTTTCTTATTTGTGGTCCTACGAAAATGCCTTCCTTTAATTTTGCTTCAGAAAGAGCTGGAAATTTGCCACATAAGTACTTAAAAAAATTCCCACTTTTATCTATAGCTTTTACATATTGCTTCATTGATCCTAATTTAATACGAAGTGGAGGCAGAATAATTTTTTGCGGATCAACCAAATTTGCATAAATAACCAGTTTTTCTTTTCTTGAACCAGGTGTTAAGTTTATAACAAAATATATTTGGTGTATTTTTATAACTTCTAGGCATTTTTAAAACAAAATAAAAACACACGACGCGATGTCACGAATAAACGTACACACATTAAAAATGTACTACAGCGACTATGTAAATACCCGAGTAGTATAAAACCCGTATATCCCCACCGGCCAACTGTGTTACAGTAAATAAATAAACACAGCGGCGCCGCAAAGATTGAGGCAAAATTTAATTTTATAGAACATCGGTTTGAAAAACTACAAATTATTATACAATGTACATTTACAGAAACTGGTGCGTGATGGAAATAAAAAAACAGTGTTTCTGTAGGTCATGGTAACTAATCCAAACAGTCAAAAAAAGTCCAATCACAAAATCTTTGTTGGCCTATGTTATTAGTTATGTTATTAGATCCAAAGGCATCTAGATAATAATATCAACAAAGCACATTTATTATTTATTAACCAGGAATAACATTCACGTTAGGATGGGAATATAATATTTAATTGGAAATCTCGATAATATAAAGTATTATTTCAAATATGAGGAATCTGCATTCTTCACGAATATATAAATATTTTCTAGACATACATTAGTACATACATGTATAGCAACAATTCATTAGTGTAATAAAGAACTTTATATATTAAATAGAAAAATATATTAAAGTGTTCAAATATAATAAAGTATATTTCAAAAGTTCTATTGATATTCGTCGTACAAAATGGATAATAAAAGGCGTAACATTGAAGTAAAGCTTATACCAAAAGCTGACGAAGCTTACCCTAGACGGCCGGCGCGGTGCACTATGGGCCGATGGTGGAGGCGCCGTCTCAAAAATGCCAAAAACCAAAACCCGAATAAGGAACACAAACCACAATTTTCTTATAACTAATACATCAAACTTTTATAATTCGGTTCGGTAATTTATTTAAATGTTGACTGGGTTCAGTTAGTAGACTTCAAAAGTAGGAATATGGAGAAATTTAGATGTGCTGTTTTGATGGTCATTTTAAATAAACAATTTCGTGCTTAAAAATTAAATAAAGTGCAATATGTTATACACCATTTCAAAGAGCAGTTCTTCTAGTATTAAAAACATAGAAAATATTTGTATGTTGCTTATCGCTTACTACAGTAAATAAATGATAAAAGTCTCATGTTACTGGAATGACTTTCTCAACTTCAAGAAAACTTTTAACTGTTAGCAGGGTTCGCCCGGGTAAGTTTCTTTTCATCGTTTGGCAACTAAAACGATCCTGTAAAATCCAAAAAAAAAAAAAAATTGTTTTGCGCTTCTTTTGCAAATCAACAAAATATACAAAGAAGCGCGCGCGACAAACACTTTAAGAGCATAGCATTTCACTGAATGCCTGGATTTTAGAAATCGTATATCGGGGATCTGATTTTTTTTTAGCAGCGCCACCATATCCCACGTTTGACCAAATATGTTTACGAGTGCCTTGCGGTTAGATAAAATAAAATAAATATTTGTAGTTCTAAAGTCAGCTGTACCTACGACAGTAAACAATGAATAATTTCAAAATTACTCAACGTAACATATGTGACGCGTTTATAGAGCACGGAAAACATATATCAATAGAAGAAACGGTATGTTAAGGAGTATTTCGATCTTTCTGAAGAGCAGTTGCAATGTGTTATCACCAAAATTCAGAAACACTTATTGCCCGAATTTAAGATACGCTGGAATAAAGCCGGAAGAAAAAGGGATGTGTTTTTACACAGCAACGAGAAATGATTAGATGGCGAATTTCTTGTACCATTCCAAGAAGACAAAGAAGCATCGACGTCCTTATCTGAAAACCCACGAGGGAGGCCATGTAAGTCATTTAACGAATCCGCAGAGAAGACACAGAAACGAAAATTCGAGAGTCTGGACTTGATCATATTTATCATTCATATACTCAGGGATTACGTTCAATTGGTGAGACACGGGAATTAAAAATTATACAGGAACTACGTTCTGCATCACAAGAAAGGAAGGCTTTTATCCACACATTATTAAGACGTAATACTTCTGTTGGGCCTTTCACAAATCAAGAAGCCTTGACTTTTTTCATTGATTTAGATTTAACGAAAAACCAATATACATACCTTAGAACCTGTTTACAAGACACAGACTGTACTGTACTCCCCTAACATACAAAACTTACAGAAGTCAAGCAAGAATGTTATCCAGAGCACATGCAAATAATTGAAATTGGTGCTACAGAAAGTTTGCAGTCTGTTCTAGATCATACATGTAAGAGAATAATCAAAATTGATTCTGTGAATGTGGCCAACTTTTCACAATTAATATTGTAAAGTTGTATTGTAAAGTAAATGGGGCTGTGGTGGATTTTCGGGACAAAGTGAGTACAAGCAAATACTATCTGGTGAAAGTGACTTAATATCCGATACTAACTTGTTTGTAACATCCTTGGTTCCATTACAAATTGTAGATGAAGTCACAAAAAAGGTCGTTTGGAAAAATCCAACCCCGAATTAAGAAACAGTCATCCACTTTCCCTATTTAAAAACTAATAAACATTAGGTGCCCCTTATCTAAACAAATATTTCCTTAATGATTCTGAAGAGTATAAAACCCTTAGCATATTTGGAAACATAACACAGTAGTTTGTACTTTCTTGCTGTCAAGTCGATATTGTGTTCAATTGTAGAAAATAAATTGTTTTTAAAAAAGTATTTTTCTACCGACAAAACTTAATTCCCGTCCTCTGTTCGATACCGTAGGCCCATTTTAATAGAATTCTCAAAAGAGACTCCAGAGAAAACAAGATATGTTGTCAATGAAGTGGAAACTCAAATAAGCACTCTTTTGTCTTCTTTTGTATTAAAGAATGAAAAACAGCTGTCTATTAAACGTAAGCTGTTCGTTACAATGATAGACGGTAAGGTTACGCAAGTAGTAGCAAATACTCCATCAAGTGCCACATGCATATAATAATATGTCTTGCAAAACCAACAGAAATGAACAATTTGGAATGCGTTAAACAGAGACCCGAGAATGAAGAGCATTATAGATTTGGACTCTCATTTTTACATGCATGGATTCGATTTATGGAGTTAGTACTTCATGTTTTATATAATTTATTATTTAAAATATAGTCAGTAACCTCAGAGGACATGAAAAAGTAAAAGCAATCTAAAAAAGCTTATGTACAGGAGCAGTTTCGAAAAGAATTAGGATTACTAATTGATAAACCTCGACAAATCAGCGGAACTAGTAATGACGGAAATACCGCTTGAAGATTCTTTGCCAATTCTGCTTGCACTGCACAAATTACTGGAGTTGATGAAGAATTAATTATGAGATTTCACATACTACTTCAGACAATGTCAAGTGGTATGGCAATCGATGCCATAAAGTTTGGTGAATATACTTTTAGAACAGCCGAATTATACGTGAGCAAATATCCATGGTACTATATGCCCTCCTCTGCACATAAAGTACTCATTCATGGAGAAAACATAATTCGATATAATGCATTTTCACCATTTGGCCGTTGTCCGAAGATGCACAGGAATCCAGAAATAAGAATTATAAACGTTTCAGGTAACATCATTCTCGCAAATGTTTTCGAAAAGCTGCTAACGAAGATGCCTTTCATACTTTATTGTATACATCAGACTCCTATATAACGAGCTTAAGACAATCTGTGTCACGCAAGATTATGGAACTTGAAGAACAAGCACTGCAACTATTACAATAAATATTTATTTATATATAACTATGTACATAAATTACACCTGTATGCTATCAATTATAAAATGAAATGTATAAAAATAAAATGAAAATTATTTACCGTCACTACTGAAGGTCAGACCTTTCCTTATATCTCTATACCAAATTCCATGTATCTATAATAACAAATAAAAAAGTTACAGATTTTTGAGACGGCGCCTTCACCATCGGCCCATAGTCGGCGTGGTGAAGGCTATGGAGGCTATGAAGGATTTTAGTCTATTACTGGTATGAAAATTAAATGAAAAAAACTATTACAATAGTATAATAATAAAAATAAAGTAATTGAAAACAGTATTTAAATCTTCAAATTACCACCTATCCGCTTAATTTGATATGTATTTGGAAATTAATTATTGTTGGTAATTAATTAAAGTCAAAAGTCTCAGACGAAATTTAAAACGCGAGAACGTTTCCGTCCATGCATTTATTTTTTAGTTCGTGTACGAGACAGTATCAAGTTACAATCAATACGTTTGTACATTATCCGCATATTTTGCTTGTTTTTTTTTTTTTCGGTTGTCTTGATCGGAACATCATTTGCGACGGGTCTAAATATAGACCTCGAACTTTTTCGAATAATTTATGTTAAGAAGGCGGGCGATAAACGCGCAGGGCCCTCGAAAGGTCAACAGCCGATTAAGAAAATCTCATCAAATAACTAAACAAATCTAAGGAGGCGCGATTCTCGGAACACATTCGTTTTGGAGAGGTTCAAGAGGCACTACACAGAAACGATGAAAGCTTTAGCAGCTTCTGGCTGTGCCGCGGCGAGCACTTGTCCTGAATAAATTATTAGCTTTGTTTTCCGATTTCAGTTACTGCAATATACATACAGCCTTGCTTGTTCATACAGCGACGACCTCTCTATTTATTACGAAACAAGCCAATATTTAGCGATTCTTGGGGAAATTTATAACTAGGCAGCTAGATTTCACGTGATAAGAACGATATTAGTATATTAGGCACAAAAATTAACGGATGTAATAAAATCCTAAAGATAAAAAAACACTGGAAGCTCCATGTTTCTAGTTTTTAGATCTTGAGTTAAGAAATTTTTACTATCAGCAGTTTTTGAGTAACAAGAAAACCATTGGAACATTTTTTTTAAATATTTTGTCAAAAGGTCCACGGACTTTAATAAACTTTTTTCAGTGATTTCATTATAAAACTTTTTTAGATTACTTTGAAAAGATTTCTTTAGATTACAAAAAATGAATGAGAAATGAACAATTCATCCTTAAATTGATTTTTATATAAAAAAAAAAAAAAAAAAATTCGATCATTCCGAATACAATAAAAAAAAAATCGCAGCAGAAATTTTCAGGGTTTCTTTGGGTACGTTAAAAAGAAACAGTTAACATCCTTAGTCTATCCATTATTTGCAATGTTATGACAAGTTAAGTGAATATCCCTAAATACGCAACTTTTACCTCTTTCTTAATCATCATTCTCGCACCAATTTTTTTTTGTATCAAAAACGAATAAATACGACTTGTAAAGAATACTTTGCAATTTTTAAAACCCTACTTGAATTTTCTGTGCGATCATTATTTCCCGAGTAGTTAATTACCAAAGTCAAAACTGACTTTTTTGGTTTTAACGACGATAACTTAGCAACCAATTATCGTACATGGCTTTTAGACCTCTCAAATTAAAGAGGATAAAATTATTTAGAAAAGCTATATGATGAAATCACTGAAAATAAACAGTTTTAAAATCTTAAAACGGACTTCTCCGCACGTAGAACATCTCTATCTCGAAATTGAGTGGCCGAGAAAAAACAAACCAACACATAAATGCAGAATATGTGTTTTATGCGAGTTTTACTTCTTTCAAATAGTCCACAATCGTGCTTTCTCATGAACAGGGTGGGGTGTGTCCTATCTACCTCAAAATCAATAGATGTCGTCTGGAAGACGTCCCTAATCAGAATCAGTCGAAACCCGATCGATCCCACACGATTTAATTGAGTGATCGTGCTAACAAAAAAAAATCTCAAGTAGTCCACCATTGTGCTTTCTCATGACCCATGAACATGGTAGTGTGTTCTATCCACCTCAAAATCAATAGGTGTCATCTGGGAGACGTCCGCGATCAGAATCAGTCAAAACCCGATCGATACGACATGATTTAGTTGAGTTATCGTTAACAAAAAAAAAAAAAAAAAAATTCTCAAATAGTCCACCGTCGTGCTTTCTCATGACCCATGGATAGGGTGGGTAGGGTGTGTCCTATCCACCTCAAAATCAATAGGTGTCGTCTGGGAGACGTTCCCGATCAGAATCAGTCAAAATCCTATCGATCTGACACGAAAAAAATCTCAAATAGACCCATCGACAGGGTGGGGTGTGTCCTATCCACCTCAAAATGAATAGGTATCATCTGGGAGACGTCCCCGATCAGAATCAGTCAAAACCCGATCGATCCGACACGATTTAGTTGAGTTATCGTGTTAAGCTTGACGTTGAGTTAACAAGATTTAATGCCGACGACAACGACTACACACACACAGACAAAATTATTTAAAAACCATTTTTTTTTGTTTTTAGGTCGAAAAACGAAAAATAAACGAAAACAAATTTTTATTCCACTTTTCTTTACACGATTACACTACTTTTCCGCTAGTATAGTTGAGTGCGGAGAAGTAAAAAAATTATTTGGTTTCTGTATGAATACTCAAAAACTGCTCATGGTTTGGCAGCTTCAATTTCCTTGTGCATCATATACAAAATGTTTCGATTATTAACGAGAGGTTTATAAAAACAAATACAGTAATTAAGAATGTAGTCAGGCGTAACGAATAATCTACTCACATAGTATATATGTAAGTAGTAGATACCAGGATTAGTGTTAATAGTGTTCAACTTTTCTAAAATTAGCATATTTAATAATAATTGTTATCTGGGCAAAAACTAGAAGTATGCCACGAATATAGATTGTAAACAAAAATAAACAAGACGCCAATACACTATAATATACTCGACGAGCCATTCGTCAACCAACTTACAATCAGTAAGATTTCAGGATTAAAATCTTACTGATCAGGAGATCAGTAAGATTTTACTGATATTTAATCAAAACTTGTAGTTTACGAATCTAATTTAATTTATGATACTTGCATCGAATATACATAGTACGAGGCCTGTTCAAAAAGTAACGGGGATTTTGTAATTTCGCGAGTTGTATTAGTCCGATTCGCGCGATTTTTTCGGTGTTGTGTTGGTAAACATGCCCGAAAAGTATCTGTACATTGTTAGCCATATCGGATGTTTAGTCTGTTGTCAGCTGCCAAAAAGGTTACATGTGTTTTGGTACGATCGGCGATTATTTATTCCTTTAAAAATGGATCAGAGAACTTGCATTAAATTTAGCTATAAGAATGGAATAAAACGCAGCAATGTTTTAGAAATGTTAAATATTGCTTTTGGTGAGTCTGCTAGGAGTAAAACAGGGGTTTACGAGTAGTATAAGCGTTTCCAAGAAGGCTGTGAAGACGACGAGCGCCCTGGACGCCCCAGCACATCAACAACCGATGAAAACGTGGAAAAAGTGACAGACATGATTATGAACGATCGCCGAATCACAATCCCAGAATTGCTGATGATATTAAATGGCTCACGCCATGAATTTTTTTCTTGTGTTTTGGGTATGAAACGTGTGACAGTAAAATTTGTTCCAAAATTGTTTAATTTCGAACAAAAACAGCGGCGAATGGAATTTGTTTCAGGAGTTGCTAAATGAAGTTGACAACGATGCAGAACTATTGAAACGTGTCATAACAGGTGATGAAACATGTATTTACGGATATGACGTTGAAACTAAGTCACAATCGTTCTTTTGGATCGCCAAGACCGAGAAACACCCAACAAGTGCGGTCGAATGTGAAATTTATGCTCATTGTGTTCTTCGATTTTACCGGCATAGTGCACCATGACTTCTTGCCACAAGGTTAAACGATCAATAAGGAGTACTATCCACAAATTCAATGCCGTTTGCGTGAAGCAATTCGAAAAAACGCCCGAATTTGCTTTTGCACTCCGATGCATGCTTGTTCGTGAATTTTTGGCCAAAAACAACACTGTAATGATACCCTAGCCTCCATATTCGCCAGATATGGCTCCGTGTGACTTTTTCTGTTTCCAAAAATAAAGAGAACCTTAAAAGGTCATCGTCTAGCAAGCATAGATGAGTTTAAAAGCACATCGCTGAGAGAGCTAAACACTATCCCAAAATCGAGTTCCAGAAGTGTTTCAGGGATTGAAAGAAGCGCTGGCATAAGTGTATAATATCTAATAGGGACTATTTTGAAGGGAATAACATTGATGTAGACGAATAAATACAATTCTTTCCAAAAAACGAAAATTCCCCTTATTTTTTTAACACACCTCGTACACCAATTAGGAAGACTGATCTGTTCTTTTGTGGTTATTTTAAAGGTTCCAATCCACTTAAAGAACTGTAAACAATGGTAGAAAAAATCTGCTGAAAATCCGTATCAAAATATATCTGCAACGTCTTTTAATCAATCTTTTACTCTGTACAGTAGGGCTTATTTGCTGCCGAAATAGCGGAAACCCAAACAGCAATTACGACGGTAAAAATATTCGAAATAGAGGAAAGATCGTATACAATAACATCGGATCGGATATTATCAGGCTGAAATAATCAGGGATTATTATTGTTTGCACGTGTCACTAGCCCCGCGTCCCTCGACGCTACTGCACAGGGGGTTGTTCTTTTTGCGGCCATACGGTCAAGTTTCCCCGTAAAACAACATGTGCGTCGTACGTCATCCGCTCGCGCGCCCCCTGTCCCGTCGATTTTCGATGATCTGACAGCTTTATTAGGACCGGCTCGCATTGCTGTCACAGCACTTCAAAATACAATTATTTTTTTAGCGCAGGGCCTCTGTGGTCTGATTTTAGAAACCGGCGAAAAATAATTAAATTATCGCCACAATAAAATTTTAAACATGTGATGTATAGTTTATTTCATCGCTATTTTCCACATAAAAAATCTCAAAACATAACTTTGGCTTGTTTTTATGGCTAGAGTGAGGTAGACTTCCGTTCATCGGCAAGATAACAGAGTTTCTTATCTGACAATCAGCGATGAAATGAATAGTACATAATTCAATACCCCAGTTCAATAGAGTAACAACTCAAAAAAAAAAAATGCTTTGGTGAGTTAGTCACACCATGTGAAAGACAATGTTGTATTTTACATGGTTCAATAGAGCAACAACTATTAGTTTCATTATTGCAGAGTAGATGCCGATAGTTACCCTATGAATATATCAGGTGATGAAATATTTTTTAGTTCTATATAGTAACAAGTGTAGTGGTTACGATATTGAATTCAAATTTTATTAGCGTTGTTTGAAATTGTCAGTCTATATGGTAACAACTTAGTTGTTACACTATTGAAGTAAATTTAGTGAGTCAACCGGGATACATATGTATTGTTTGTTACTTTCGTTTGTGGACAATGAGTCAATTTAACTACAGTAATTCTTTAAAAAAAACATGTTTGTGAGACACCAGCACAATTTTTGATGCGATTAGCAACAGAAAGTGGCTTTGGATCGAGTAATAATACACCGATAAGCTTTTCTTTCTTATTTTAAATATAAAACATACCCTAACATTATAATACTTTAAATTTTCCCCACCGGCCAACTCTATTTCGGTAAATCCCCCACACTTGTGTGTACGCCTCAAACTGATTAAATACAGGGGCACCGCAAAGATTGAGGCAAAATTTAATTTTATACAACCTCGGTTTTTAAAACTACAGATTATTGTACAATGTACATTTACAAATACTAGTGCGTGATGGAAATAAAAACACAGTAGTGTTTCTGTAGTTCATGGAACGTAACTAATTGTAAGCCAAAAAATCAAAAAAATGTCCGATCACAAAATCTTTGTTGACTTGTGTTATATTTTAAAAAATGCGCAACTAGAACTTAACAAGACAGTTCTTTGAAGTTTTTGAATTTTTAACGAATGTATTCGAAAGCACTATATACCAAAGGGTCTCACCGAGATTCCATATGAAATCTGCACTAGCATCTTTGTTGACATTGGGGCCTTTATTATGTTGCTAGTTGTTGAAAATAATTTTGGGCCAATTATAAAACCCCTAGCTTTATTCGTTTTTGGAAGATAGGGGTTGAAACCCCTAACTTCAAAATCGTTTTTCTATGAAAATATGACAGATCTTTGAATGAAACCGAAGCGACATGGAAGCTACTAATTAGAATTACATTGCATATTTTTTTCATAATTTTCCAAAAAACAATGAGGCAGCAAGAAAAAATTGAAAAATTAGAGGTGGTTTTCCGTGGCTATTTCTCAAGGTACGCCAAATAAATCACGTATAATTAGTATGTATTCAACTATAATGCGTAGTAATTACATAGATGCGCGATGGCTGGAAAATATTTGAAATAATAAAAATTACATACACATAGTGTATTCTGGCCAATCCAATAAAAATCACTTAAATTAAAATAAAAACAGCATGAGACCCTTTGTTAAAAATATTTCAAGCGGTTTAGAAATAACAAACTTTAAATATTTCCTTTATTATGAATATCCTGCAGCCCGAAATCGACGGCCTTAGGATCTTATATTTATAAAAGTATTGTATATTTATAATACTCATTTTATTTCAATTACGTTGCTAAATCGTAGGTGTTTTTAAATGACTTCAACAGAAACCCTTAAACTTATACGTTATCATTTTGTTTTTCTATTTAAAAACTACGCATTGTACACATTTAATTTAATACAGCATAGTCCATTACTAGAATTAATACAATCACTACTCTTTCACCAACAATGAACGAACATCTCCGGATAACAGTTTCCCAGCCTCTAACGGAATAATTAAAAGCCTATAAAGTATCCGATTACGGATAGATCAGAGGCACAAGCAACCAGTGCCACTAATTCCGCAGATGAAGTCATCATAATCAGACGTGACTGGAATTACGACGAGGGCTTTATTAAATAAATGTCCTCTCGTCTCTGGGCGCAACCCTTAACCCGTACCAGATTCCCGTCGAACACCCACCCCCCCTTATCCCGTTTCGCATCGGTCGGTGGTCGGCAGATTTACTCCGACATATGGGTTATTTTAAAAAGCATACATCAAATTCAAACGGGGTACATGCATATCATTATTAAGTTTACTTGTGAATTTAGTGTGCGGCGCAGCCCCTGCGTCGCCCTTGTCTATTAAATAAACTGCGTAATTGTAATGTACCTATTTTGCTCGTGGGGGTAGATTATTTCGATCCGCTTTTTTTATTCGACAAGTGCCAGAGAGTTTTAAATTATATTTCAAACTAGAACTAATTACGAGCCCAGGCTCATACTTGTTCAGCCAAGCATAATTTTACAACTAATATATTCAAATAAAAGCAATAGCACTCTCAAAACTACTTTATTGGAATTGGTAGTAGAAACAAAGTATAAACTTTTAACTTCAATACGATCAAATATTACTATGTTATGATGTGTTAATGACAAGTTTGTTTATAAGAAACATTAAGATTCACGGTTCAGAATAGTTCGGCCAGTTGCTGAAATGCATAATTGGCCAAAATTTGTAGCGTTTTAAAACAAAACAGAATTTTAATTGTTGTTAAAGTGAAACGGATATTATAATGTGTGTTTTGGACGCGTCTGCTAAGATTTTCTTTAAAAAAAAATGGACGTGGCGTGGCATTAAGTGACCATAAGCGAAAATCAATTGCTAATGCTTATAAACAGGGAATTTCGGCTCAAAACAGATCTGCTACGTATTTGTATTTTTTATGAAAATTTGTAAGAAAATGCTGGATGGAAGCCTCAAAATCAATAGATGTCGTCTGGTAGATGTCCCTAATCAGAATCAGTCGAAATCCGATCGATCCGACACGGTTTAATTGTCGCTTAATTGACGGATCGTGCCAACAAAAAAACTTTCTCAAATAATCCACCGTCGTGCTTTCTCATGATCCATGGGCAGGGTGGGGTATGTTCTATCCACCTTAAAATCAATATGTGTCGTCTGGGAGACGTTCCCAGTCGATACCCGATCGACCCGACACGATTTAATTGAGTGATTGTGCTAATAAAAAAATTCTCAAATAGTTCACCGTCGTGCTTTCTCATGATCCATGGACAGGGTGGAGTATGTCCTATCCACCTTTAAATCAATAGGTGTCGCCTGGGAGACGTTCCCGATCAGAATCAGTCAAAACCCGATCGATCCGACACGATTTAGTTAAGTTATCGTATTAACAAAAAGCATTTCTCTAATAGTCCACAATCTTGGTTTCTCATGACCCATGGACAGGGTGGGGTGTGTCCTATCCACCTCAAAATGAATAGGTGTTGTCTGGGAGACGTCACCGATCAGAATCAATCAAAACCCGATCGATCCGACACGATTTCGTTGAGTTATCGTGCTAACAAACAAAGTTCTCAAATAGTCCACCATAGTGCTTTCTCATGACTCATGGACAGGGTGGAGTGTGTCCTATTCACCTCAAAATCAATAGGTGTCATCTGGGAGACGGCCCCGATCAGAATCCGTTAAAACTCGATCGATGCGACACGATTTAGTTGAATTATCGTGCTAACAAAAAATTTAAATACCGACGACAACGATACACACACAGGCAAAATTTTTTAAACACCATTTTTTTTTGTCTTTACGCCGAAAAACGAAAAAAAAATTTTTTCCATTTTTCTTTACACGATTACATAACTTTTCCGCTAGTATAGTTGAGTGCGGAAAAGTAAAAGTTCCTAACATGGAATCTAATTGACGTGATTCGATGTGCATCTCTTTCCATCTCTTCAATAATGACATATAGGGCGTATGCGTAGTCGTTCGGTTCCGGTCTCTGTATAAAATGTTCTTCAAACAGTCGCCAATTAAAAAAAAAAACACACAAAAATAATGTATCCATGCGTACCGTAGTAAAAGCCTGCAGAACGTTTAAAGAATTGTACTTAATCAGAAAATTCTTAACGCGAGGCGTGGAAAAAATTCGATCCACTTGCAACGCAAAGTTCTGCTACTCAAAACGTGCATTCACGTTTTGAGTAGCAGACAGAGCGCGTGCAAACGTGGTAAGTAGATATTTTATTTCTCAAATTACTGAATATTGTAATTATAGTAAATTCATTTAGTTATACTGCCACCAAATTACGAGTATTTCCCTTATTTAACAAATTCCTAATGAAATAAAATTGTTATTTCATTAGGAATAAAATACTTTCAGACAACAGATCAAACCATTTATTTACAGTAAACATCAAGTCATTAGTTTTATTTTCTAATTATTGTTAATTATAATAATCTATTTTTTCTATTTCGATTGCGATTAAGTACCCATTAACACCTCTCTGAAATCTAAAGATACATTATATTTATTTCAAAATATTATAATTCAAAATTTATTCAAAATAATTAATTTTGAATAAATATTTAATTCAAAATTAAAATCTTTATTAACACACACAATTTTGTTAATAAAGATTTTAATTTCACTATTAGTTGTTTGAATTTATAATTCCAATAATTATTTCTATATTATTATATTATTTAATATTAATTATGTACCGATCATCTAGGTCTTAATTTATTTATTCGTTTAGTTGTTTCAGGATCGTGACATAACGGGTGGTGACATATGGTGGATGCGCTAGGTACATTACCGTGAAAAAGATTTTGGACACATATAGACTGTTAACAATTTTGTGTATAAAAGTCCGCAAAATTATTATATTTAAATTTAGCTTCAGTAGAAAGTAAGTAATAAGTTTTTCATATAAGTACAATATAGAAAATTACGCTGCTGTGACATCTTTGGCCAAATTTCAGTTAAATCACAAATGTTGATAAATAGTCGTATGCAGATGACTGACTTGTCGATATCTGCATATTCTCGTTTAAGGATAAAACCACCAGTTCTAATATCAGCATTCAGTGTATGATAAACCGCTGCAAATATCACTGTTGTTCATAGAAGATAAGCTTGATTTACGCAGTAAGGCATTAAAACTTGCTGATATTAGAAAAAAAAAACAATAAAAGTGCATTAAACATCGCGAGCAACAATTTTGTATGAACAAAATGACTAAAATGAAACAAGTGGATCGCTGTGCCGTACATTGTACAAAAAAGGCTAGAGTGTGCGTATGATTTCCCAAAAATTAAACATTGCTAGGTCTACTGTAGGATACATTGTAATAAAATATAAAAAATCTGGGATAATTGAAGATTAACAAAGAAGTGGACGCCCTAAAAAATTAACACAAGGTGCAATGCAATATTTAAGATTAACTTCATTGCGCAATAGAAAAGCGATGAGTAA
The DNA here is from genome assembly GCA_037954035.1 of Rosalia funebris. Lineage (NCBI taxonomy): Eukaryota > Metazoa > Arthropoda > Insecta > Coleoptera > Cerambycidae > Rosalia > Rosalia funebris. The sequence goes on along the minus strand of JAZFAV010000034.1, from coordinate 11,863,867 downwards.
AGAACTGACAGAAAGTTTAAGAAATGCGCAAGGGGTTAGTGTCGATTCTTCTACTGTCCGTAAGGCACTACTAAAGGCAGGCCTTCGAAGGTGCGTAGCCAGGCGAAAACTACTTCTACGTCGCAATAATAAACAAAAACACTTAATTTATGCCAGAGAATACAAAAATTGGACAGTCAAGGACTGGAGTCGTGCCTTATGGACTGACGAATCCAAATTTCAATTATTTGGTAGTGCAAGGCGACAATATGTCCGCAGACAAGTACGAGAGAACACTGTTTACAATCCACTATAAAACACGATGGACGGTCCTTGATGGTATGGGGCCGTTTTTCTGCTGCAGGAGTTGAAGACTTTTTCAAAATTGATGGAATATTAAATAAAGAGCGGTTTAGGGATATTCTCCAACAGCAGGCAATTCCTTATGGTATTCGTTTAAGTGGCAACAATTTGTTTCTGCAACAAGATAATGACCCCACACATTCATCTAAACTGGTACAAAAATATTTTCAAATTGCAAAACGGATTGCACAGAAAAAAATACATTTAATGCAATGGCCCTCGCAAAGTCTGGACCTCAATTTAATTGAACATTTGTGGGATTATCTGGACCGGAGGAAGACTGAACGTGCTCCAACATCTACTGCTGAGCTATGGAAAGTCCTTCAAGAACAATGGAGACAAATATCAGAAGATACAATACAGAAACTAATAGCTAGTGCTCCAAGACGTATCGACTCCGTTCTACATAATAAAGGTGGATATACAAAATACTAATTTTTTGGTCACTTCTAAAATAAATATTTTTTGATTTTACACGAATAAACGTTTTTCTACACCTTCCATGGTTTTACTGTCTGAAGGTATTATTTAACTTTTATTTATATTAAATTTTCAAAGTGTCCAAAGACTTTTTCACAATACTGTATATGGAAAATATTCAAATACAATTAAACTTTATTAAAATTAGACGTTGTATAACGAAATGTTTTATTGACTAGTTGAACTCCCTTTTCAATATGTCTCAGTAGAGTTTTCGACAATGAGCTGGCCCGGGATAAATAGTACCTCACTTCAGTTTAAAATTAGGAAAATGCGTTTCTTTGGATTTGGACACGAGTATATCACATCATAAACGTCATTTTTCACTATTCATGCGATTTCGTAGAATCTCACTTTCTATTGTACTGCTTATTGTTACATTATCGCTCGCATTACGTTCAATGGAATATAAATACGAATGAAATTGATATCGAAACACCGCTTCTGTGGGTGGTTTTCGGATAAATTAAAAGGGATACCGGGCTAGGCCCCCTGCGCCTTGTGTTTACGGATAATGGGGTCGCATCGGGGACAATGATAATAAAGAGAATCAAATAGTAAGTAGCCGTGTCGGATGAGCGGACTGCCTGACAGCGAGACAGACGGACGCGCCCTTATCGCAACATCTGCCCATCTGTCGACCTGTGCCTCCGTGTCTGCCCCCGGGCTGTATCTCTTATCCGCAGCAATAAAGCTTTTGAACTTTACACTGTTACACCGGAGGCATTAGTCCGATTAATTAATTCCTCATGAAAAAATTATACGCAGTAACACTTAGGGATGTACAGCTACCGCAATAAAAAGGTTTCCACTCATAATTCGTATTTTCAAATTTTTTTTACAATGTATCGATATCTTAAGGTAGTTTCTCCGGTACCGTCAGGTCCAAAAATAAACGCTCGGGTAAACGTAAAATATTTGGAATATCAATAGACTACTGTTCATTATTTTTTTTTCAGAGACTGCACTCTATACTCTGACACTGTATGTATACGTATACACACAACTACATGTTTATTAGATGAAACTAAAAATATGACAACGTTGCCTTGTGATATATTTTAATCTGTTGTGATTATGTATGCATTAAACATAACCTGACTGTAAACGTGAAAAAAAATTATAGGAAAATTAAAATTGAATTTCTGTGGTGATCAGGGACAATAAAGGAAAATTTGTAAAGCAGAAAGTAATACAAAAACATTTAAATTGTATTGCAAAAATGAATCTTGCGAAAAGTAAACAGAGTAAGTAACCTAAACATTGGACGACGTATTGTTGAATTGAGCGAGGTTGTCAAAAATTTAAGATGTGAATGTAAAAACGTTTTCAGTTTAAAGAAAGAATAAAGTCGTTCAGGACTAAATTCAATTTTAGATATTGTTTGTGATGAATGTGCAGTAATAACATATGTAAGTGGCGACTGGTAAAATACATACAGCTGCGTTGCCATGCGCTAATTGACAAGTTCTCGGCTTACAGAGCAAAGCTTAAACTGGCATATTTAAAAATTGGTTATCTTTTCAAGAAATCGAGCAACAACCGATTTTTTTTAATTCAAAATATTCGTAATAAACTAATGTCTAGATGAGTTATTTTTTACAAAAATGTACAGAAAAGTTTTCAAGTAATAATGTAAAATGTGTAACTTTTAGTCAACTGGTACATACAAACCATGCAAAAAGTTCCAACTTTGATGGTGAATATCTCCTTTATTGTACGGGCAAACATTATTCATTTAAGCAATTTCCTTCGAGAAATTTCTTAAGAAGAAGCTTAATGATTAATTCAATCCATATTAAGTATTGAGAATGTACAACATTTATAAAAGTTAAACAACTGTAAGATCGTTATTTTTCATGGGATATTAAAAGAAACAATTTATTATCTAAAATCAGACCCTTCTACCATTCTTCAAACATGTATCTTGTGCAAAAATGTTAATTTCACTTCATGTAGAAGATAGCAAACAAGTCTAAAAGACTTCAGCGATTTCTGTATAATTCATCAATTTGTGTTTTAGCTTACTTTTTTATACTTTTTTATTACTGTCTTCAGTTTTACCATTTACTGTAAATTTCAAATATTATTAAACTAATTTTAATCATGAGGTGTGTTTTGGTTTTAAATTTGATGTAAATTTGGTTATATGATTTTTATAGACTTACAACACCACTCGATGATGCTCTCTGAATAAGATAAGATAATTGATAAATACTTGGCAGTACTAGTAAGTAGGCAACGATAACGGTTTTGCCATTTTTACAATGAGAATTAACATCTCTTCAGTGTGAGACATCGATCTCTGTTCCCTACAATTTGTGGAGTGGTCACCCCGAACAGAACAGTGAAGTTATCAATCTGAAATTGTCCTATTTGTGCGTCTTAAACGTCCAAACAGTGAGTTGTTTCAGGGATTTGTCTTTAGAAATAAAACCCAGTTATTCACAGTAATCAGTGTCGATAATTACAAAAAGCACAGTATAAAGGGTGGTCCAACCATAATGCACGATGTTAATTGTGAGTCACACCTTAACGTCAAGTTGTTTGCCCAACTTAATTTGACATTTCTTTGTTTCAGTGTTTGACAAATTCAACCATGGAGAGGTACACAATTGAGCAGCGCGTTAAGATTGTTGAAGCCTTTTACGAAAATGGGCGTTCAAATCAAAATGCATTTCGTGCACCTCGTGACTTCTTTGGTCAGCATAATCGACCAAATGCGTCCACAATCAGGAGAATTGTGCGCAAATTTCAGCAAACCGGGTCTGTAGGAAATGTGAAAACACCTGTGCATGCTCGCCCAGTTCGTTCTGCGGAAAACATTGCTGTTGTTCGCGATAGTGCAGCAGAAGAGCCGCCAACCTCGACTTCGTGTCGTCCCCAACAATTGTGGCCAGATATTGAGGATATGGACCTGGACGATATGTGGTTCCGACAGGATGGTGCCACTTGCCACACAGCCAACGAAACAATGACACTTTTGCGCGAGAAATTCAATGGCCGTGTTATCTCACGTCGTGGCGATGTTAATTGGCCGCCACGATCATGTGATTTGACACCGTTGGACTTATTTCTTTGGGGATATTTAAAAGAAAAAGTGTACGTCAATAAGCCGAGAACGATTCAAGAGCTAAAGGATGAGATAATTCGGCACATTAACGACATTGAACCTCAATTATGTCTCAGGGTCATTGAAAATATGGACCATCGGATAGAGGTATGCCACCGAAGCCGTGGCGAGCATTTGGCCGATATTTTGTTTCACACATAATTGTCATAGATCCTTCTATTATAATAAAAAATATTAAGATAATTCTCTGAAAACTTTTTGTTTTATTTACAATTAACATCGTGCGTTTTGGTTGGACCACCCTTTATTAGAATGCTTCATGGAAAGGAACTACAACTATTCAATTCATTCAATTGTTATCCCAAGGAAGACAATCAAATAAAACTATATTCAAGAGATATGTACAATTAAAGGCGAACAATTTTGGTTTTCATTGATGATTTTTTTCTAAAAGCAACATCGAGACCTACTCCATTTCATTATATCCGTTACAACTACTGAAAACCCCTACACAAACATCCGGATTGACCCCCTTCGCCTTTCATAATTATTGCGAAGATTATTTTGCTGGAGAGCAGCAAAAACATTAAAAAAACGACTTCGTTCAACGGGCCCTCGGATCCGCTTCCCATTTCCCAGATTTACTTCATTACTTTTTAATTTTAGCCAATTAAGAGTTTCCTCTGTCGGCTTCGAGTGTACGCAAAAAAAGTCGCCCTTTACGAAAAGAGACGGCGATATTATTTATGTAGAAGTGGAGCGGTGGAGTCGCGAGCAAATTTAATTAGACGGTAGAGTGGGGAGAGTCCTCCCAATGTAAATTAATTACCGGGAGCTTCCTTCTGATAATAATTTCCGTCGAATTTTTAAAGAGACCCCGTAATACCAACAGCGATATGACTTTTTGTTTGGATACGTGAATTGGGACCACCCGTCGGTATTCCGGAAGTATTTTCGAAGTTCGGAAATGTTTATTTTAATTTGAATAGTAAACAAAGGCGCCCTGTTTTGAAATGAAAGTATTACAAGTTTTTATTTTGATTTTATTTATTTTCATTTTGAGGTAGTCGTTCGTTTTTATTTATTGAAACCAAAATATTCGATTGAAGCAATTCAGCATACAGCACTGAGTAGTAGTTGCATTTATAAGTTTAATTGGAAACGGTCATCGAACACAACTAAATCGGAAAGAATATTAGAAAATGGGCTAACAGTTCTTACAAAAAAAAAAAAAATGCTACTAAAACTATTTTGGTTGTTAAAACGAGATCATGTCTGTCCCAAATGAAACACCCTATATATAATTATCTATGGAGGCCACTTGCTTTATTCCGAGGATACTAAAGGGTTTTTCAATAACGACGCTCGATTTTTAAACGTAAATAAGATAAGTTGTCTGTGAGATATCCACTCAATTCTTTTTCTTTTATTTGAAAGAATATTTTATGGTATTAAGTATGGAATATAACGTCGTTCAAATGTCCGTCGATGCAAGTATCCAGGAAGTCCAGTTTTGGATGACTTTCTCGCATAAATCTAGCTAAATTTGCTGGATGGCGTTCGATATGTTGACATTGAGGGCATACATTGTTTGCGGTTTATGCGCATAGACCTGCGATTTAAGATAGCCCCAAAGGAAGAAGTCTAAAGGCGTTAAATCGCACGATCTCGGTGGCCAATTGAGTCTACGCTGCGCGAAATAACCATGCTCTCAAATCGCTCGTGCAGAATGTCCATCGTGGCATGCGCTGCGTGGCACGTTGCGACTTCCTGTTGGAACCACATGTCGGTATTCATATCATCTAGCTTAGGCCACAATAAGTTGCTTATCATCGATCGGTAGCGCTCACCGTTGACGGTTATGGCAATGCCAGTTTCGTCTTGGAAGAAGTAAAGAACCGATGATTCCGCCAGACCAAGATCCGCACAAAATAGTGAAGTGAAATTGAAGTGGCAGAAAGGCCAAGTTCTTGTGAACGACGAGAAATGACTGTCCCGCGTTTTCCCGTAGACTCTCACGCACAGCAGCGATGTTTTCAGCAGCCCTTGCGTTTTGGTGACGTACAGGTGTTGGCTGATTATTGATCAAACCGGGTGACTCAAATTTGGCCACCAAACGTCGAATAGTCGACTCGGCGGGACGGTTGTGGCGAGGATAAAAATCACGTAATGCGTGGAACGTTTCTCGAACGGAAATTTTGAAAATAAAATTTGATGATTTGCACACGTTGTTGAACGCTGTAAACCTTCCATGGTGATTTTCCATACACTACTGAACAATTCACAATAAATTTGACATGTTGCTTTAACAACATGACCGCTATAACCTAGTAAATTTCGAGGGTCCCTATTGAAAGACTCTATACTTATTTACATACAAGACTGATAAAAAGTTATTTAAGGTGGTCCAACCATAATGCACGATGTTAATTGTGAGTCACACCTTAACGTCAAGTTTTTTGTCCAACTTAATTTGACATTTCTTTGTTTCAATGTTTGACAAATTCAACCATGGAGAGGTACACAATTGAGCAGCACGTTAAGATTGTTGAAGCCTTTTACGAAAATGGGCGTTCAAATCAAAATGTATTTCGTGCACTTCGTGACTTTTTTGGTCAGCATAATCGACCAAATGTGTCCACAATCGGGAGAATTGTGCGCAAATTTCAGCAATCCGGGTCTGTAGGAAATGTGAAAGCACCTGTGCATGCTCGCCCAGTTAGTTCTGCGGAAAACATTGCTGTTGTTCGCGATAGTGTAGCAGAAGAGCCGTCAACCTCGACTCGTCGTCGTGCCCAACAATTGAATATATCACGAACATCACTGATGCGAATTTTGAATAAAGATTTGAATTTACACACTTACAAGGTTCAATTGACTCAAGAGCTGAAGCCTACTGACCATTTCAACCGTCGTCAATACGCCGAATGGTTGGTTGAACAGACAGAAGTTGGTGACTATAAAGAAAATCATCTTCAGCGACGAGGCACACTTTCACCTCAGTGGATTCGTTAACAAGCAGAATTGCCGTATTTGGGCAAATGAGAATCCACGAGTGATTGTTGAAAAGCCGATGCATCCACAAGGAGTGACTGCTTGGTGCGGTTTATGGGCTGGCGGCGTCATCGGGCCGTACTTCTTCGAAAATGAAGTCGGCCAAGCAGTTACCATGAATGGTGTTCGCTATCGCGAGATGATAACGGACTTTTTGTGGCCAGAAATTGAGGATATGGACCTGGACGATATGTGGTTCCAGCAGGATGGTGCCACTTGCCACACAGCCAACGAAACAATGGCACTTTTGCGCGAGAAATTCAATGGCCGTGTTATTTCACGTCGTGGCGATATTAATTGGCCGCCACGATCATGTGATTTGACACCGTTGGACTTCTTTCTTTGGGGATATTTAAAAAAAAAAGTGTACGTCAATAAGCCAAGAACAATTCAAGAGCTAAAGGATGAGATAATTCGGCACATTAACGACATTGAACCTCAATTATGTCTCAGAGTCATTGAAAATATGGATCATCGGATAGAGGTATGCCACCGAAGCCGTGGCGAGCATTTGGCCGATATTTTGTTTTACACATAATTATCATAGATCCTTCTATCATAATAAAAAATATTAAGATAATTCTCTGAAAACTTTTTGTTTTATTTACAATTAACCTCGTGCGTTTTGGTTGGACCACCCTTTATATGAGCCATATAAGTTATTTATATAATAATTATTTGCCTTGCTTTATTGCTTATATATGGTGTCTCAGTTGGAACTATAGAATTTGAATTGCGCGGCATTTGTGTTCTGTTAAAGCTAGGGCGTCAATATTTAACGATTGTCGTCTACAAATCATACGACGTCAACATGCCGCGATTAACAGTTCAACAACGAACAGTTGTGTACAACTGTTTTATGAACGTGATCAATCATTTAGAGTTGCATTACGAAATATTCGCACAAAATTAGAATTGATAAGGCAACACCAATACGTCCTCGTCGTGGTTGGTCAGATGAAAATATTGCTCCACTGAGAGAAAATGTAGGGGAGTATCCAAGTACATCAATTCGACGTCGTGTACAACAATTGAATCTGTCGGGAATCACTACGCATCGGATTTTAAAGAAAGATCTGCATCTGTCAGTATACTAAAATCAGTTGACACAACAACTAAAAGTTACAGACCCATTTACAACGTTGTACATTTGTTAATTGGGTGTTACAAAGAAAGAAGGTGATGCTGATTTTTGCAATAAAATTTTGTTCAGCGATGAAGCACATTTTCATCTTGACGGATACGTCAGCAAACAAAATTGTTGAATTTAAGAAATGCGCCCACAGAGATACACGGTGTGGTGCGCATTCTGCTGCGGTGGAAGTAATTGGACAATATTTCTTTGAAAATGACGCTGGTGATGCTAACACAGTAAATGGTGAACGCTATCGTGACATGTTGACATAGTGTGGTTTGTAGATGAGTCGTTAAATATTGACCACACAATTTCAGTTATTAATTATATAATTCTAGTAAATTTGTCATAAAATTTGCGAGACTGAGTCGCCAGATTTATGAGATAATTGAAAAAAAAACATAAAAACTTCTAATTCAGTAACGGGTTAACATTGAAACGTTAAAAGTGTAAATTTAACGACCTTTAACTAGTCTATGGCGCATACTGTATTCGTCAATCTCGCAAAGGAACGCGAAGCCGTTTCCGATAAAAAGGAGCGTCGCTGTAAAGTGTAGTCCTGGTATCTTTATTAGCGGCGGCAGCGGCCATCGTCGGCGATACCGCGATGACTTCGCGGAACGCTCGGATACCCACCGTCGAATTGCTCCTCTCGCGATTAGATACTCTTAAATTATTAACTATATAATGTCTATTCGGAACAGGTTTCGAAACCCCAACGCAATCTGGTTTGTAGTTCGTCAGGCGACGGTCGTACCTGGATTCTCGCGAGACGGATACATGAAAGTTACACGATTAATGTTCGGCGAACACCGCCGCGCCGGACGCAATTTTAGATAATTTCTTCGAGTACGCGGCCATAAAGGCGGGCACAATCATTGCGTGTCGTACCTTTAGGTTGTAACATTCTATATGAAGTGTGTCCCAGTCTCGTTTAGCGTTTTGTTCCTCGGTTGTAACAGAATTACCGATCTATTTGAACAATGTCTTCTATTTCACTTAACAAAGTGTTATTTAAGTTTTAGGCCGAGTTATGTTTCTAAGGGCGAAAACAGACGGTGGGGTTCTCGTCGAGTCGATACGACGGTCGAAACGACTTGACGACCAAAAACTTCCTGTTAGTCTCATTAGAAAACATGACTGATCATTGATGTGTTGACTCGACGACTGTACATCGCGTTTTGTAGAGAAATCAGGCCTGACCATTAGGGCAAATCGGTTTTGGTCAATTTGAATGAATGCTAAGGTACGTCGAGTCGATGGTCGATTTCTGGTTTTGCCTTATTATAGGGTATCCCAGTTGGAACTATACGATTTGAATTGCGCGCCATTTGTGTTCTGTCAAAGATAGGGCGTCAATGTTTAACCATTGTCATCGACAAGCCATACGACGTCAACATGTCTGCGACAGCATCACCAGCTTTATTTTCAAAGAAGTATCATCCAATTACTCCGCCACTCCAAAATGCGCACCAAACTGTGCATTTCTGTGGATGCGTTTCTTTTTCGTGAACATATCAAAACTGACGCCATTACCTTGCCTGCAGATGGGACTGTCTTCGCCTTCTTTGGAGCCGATTTTCCCCTTTCAGTCCATTGTTTTGACTGTTCTTTAGTCTCAGATGTGAAGTAATGGACCCATGATTCATCCGTAGTTATGAATCGATGTTAAAACTCAGATTTTTTCCTGCGAAACATCGCCAAACACTCGATTGAAACATCCTCACGACGCTGTTTTTGTTCCATTGTGAGTAGTCATGGCACCCATCTTGGACTTGGACCATCCTGGCTTTTTCATGTCCAAATTTTCAGTCAACTTGCGATGTACAGCACTTTTCGAAATCGCCACCATGTCTGTTAGCTCTCGTACTTTCAATCGACGGTCATTAAATACCACTTTGTGGATTTTCTTCGCCATTTCTGGCGTAGTCACCTTATTTGGTCGAACTACTGCGATGTTCGTTATGGCAGCTCGCCTGGCCTGTTTAAACTCTGCCACCCAATATTTTACTATTGTAAAATAAAGGAGCACACTCTTCCAGAGTAGAATCTAGCTCCGCTTTGAAATTAGTTGGACTGAGGCTTTTCAAATGAAAGTATTGTATCGCATAACGATGACTAATTATTTCCATGCTTACAAATTCACTGAGAGCGTTCACTATTGACGGCTGTCAAACAAATACGAAACAACGCAGCGTCGTCAAACTTAAGCTTTATAAGGTTGGTACTTTTTACCATAATCATTGCTTTCAAACAATAACAACCATCTATACGTCAAGTCGGGTACTTCTGGGACTATGCTCGTATATTCTTACCCTAGTAGTTTCATGAAACGTATTTTGATTTTGCAGTTACAGTAGAATCGTGTCCAACCTGCGCACTCGCCATTTTCTCGTATACTATATTAGTAATAAATAAATAGTTTTAAAACCTTAAAACGGACATTTCCACACGTAGAACATCTCTATCTCGAATTTGACTGGCTGAGAAAGAATAAACCAACACATAAATGCAGAATATGTGTCTTATGCGACAGTTTTACTTTTTTCATTGGCGACTACTTCAGCACAGTATCAATACGTGTGATCGAACGAAATAATTTTTTTTTCTCATTCATACGTATATGATACAGGCCGAATATATATTTTTTTGTATATTTACCATGAACATGGTAGAGTGTGATCTATCCACCTCAAAATCAATATGTGTCGTCTGGGGGACGTCCCCGATCAGAATCAATCAAAACCCGATCGATCCGACACGATTTAGTTGAGTTATCGTGCTAACAAGAAATTTTAATGCAACGACACACACAGACACAACTTTTGTAAAAACAATTTTTTTTTTATTTTTAGGCCGAAAACGAAACATAAACGCTAGAAATTTATTTTTCCATTTTTCTTTACACGATTACATTACCTTTCCGCTCTGGTATAGTTGAGTGCGGAAAAGTAAAAATAATGTATTAGAGTCTTAAGTAAAATTGTTCATGTAATTTCTTCATTAAATACATTTATTGCAAAAATATATGGGGTCAAGAAAATATTCACACAACTTATTCCTTAAAGGTGTACTTTCCAAGTATAATGCATATAATCTCCGAATTCTTTCGAGTTTTTTAGGGCTACGTCAACAATATACAGGGTGATTCAGCTAACGCGTTCATTAAAAGTTTATTGAACTTCCAATTGGAATTCATTTTTTAAAATTTGGAATGAGGGGTTAGCGAGGACGATCTATTCAACTAAAGTATTTTTGCTTTTCTGACACTTCCGGTTATACCGGAAGTAGCTATCAACTTCCTTATTTTAAATAGAACACCCAGTATATTATTACATTTTTGAATTACCCTGCTGATTTTAAGTGAACTTTCTTAACAATACCCTATACCTATCTTCAGCAGTTTTTGAGATATTTTAATTTTTTTGAAAAAATTAGGTTTTGTAGTATCCCATTGGAATGCTCGTCACTTATTCAAAACAAAAGTTATAGTAGCAAATTTTGGGCTGTAATTAGGCGGACTATTAAGCTTTCCGGTGACATGTAGTTTGATATTTTATTATTTACGGGGTGTCCAAAAAATTGAGTTCATTCTGACAAACTTCAACAGCTCAAAAGTCAATTTTCTTAAATGAAACACCCTATATTTTATTGCTTTCTGTGATAGAGAATTATATTTATATTTCAATCTTTATTATTTCAATTATATTATAGTTATATTTCAATCTGTATTAGGATTCCCTATACCTATCTGCTACCGTTTTCTTGCTATCGAGGCATTTTTTATTCGATACTACCGATTCGATCATAGTTTTCCATTTTATTAATTTACTTCTGACCAGCGGGCCATGAAAATTAAAACAACGTAACATTTATATTAATTTTTTATCATAAACAATGGTGCAAAATTATTGAACAAAAAAAATCATCATGAATAAAAAGCATATTTTAAACGATTTAGAACTTACATTAGCCTAAACAATAAAACATAATAACAATACGATATTTAATTTATATTGTTAGATCACCCGATCTAACACCCCTTGATTTTTTTTATGGGGCCATATCAAGAGTAAAGTCTACTCAACGCCCGTCAATACCAGAGATGACTTATTACATCGAGTTAGAACTGCCTTCACCGAACTAGATGAAGGAATGGTATTGAAATCTACGACCGTTGAGATTAATAAACGAGTTTTATTGTGCTTAGAACACAACGGACGGCACATAGAACAGTTGTTACACCAATAAGACCCAATTGTTAACATTTAGTTATTATTGTTATTATGTTTTATTGTTTAGGCTAATGTAAGTTCCAAATCGTTTAAAATATGCTTTTTATTCATGATGATTTTTTATTGTTCAATAATTTTGCACCATTGTTTATGATAAAAAACTAATATAAATGTTACGTTGTTTTAATTTTCAATGCCCGCTGGTCAGAAGTAAATTAATAAAATGGAAAACTATGGTATCGAATAAAAAATACCTCGATAGCAAGAAAACGGTAGCAGATAAGTATAGGGAATTCTAATATAGATTGAAATATAACTTAATTCTCCATCACAGAAAGCAATAAAATACAGGGTGTTCTATTTAAGAAAATTGACTTTTGAGCAGTTGAAGTTTGTCAGAATGAACTCAATTTTTTGGACACCCTGTAAATAATAAAATATCAAACTATATATCACCTGAAAGCTTAATAGTCGGCGGACTATTAAGCTTTCAGTAATTACAACCCAAAATTTGCTACTATAACTTTTGTTTTGAATAAGTGACGAGCATTCCAATGGGATACTACAAAACCTAATTGTTTCAAAAAAATTAAAATATCTCAAAAACTGCTGAAGATAGGTATAGTAATTCAAAAATGTAATAATATACTGGGTGTTCTATTTAAAATAAGGAAGTTGATAGCTACTTCCGGTATAATCGGAAGTGTCAGAAAAGCAAAAATACTTTAGTTGAATAGATCGTCCTCGCTAACCCCTGATTCCAAATTTTAAAAAATGAATTGCAATGGGAAGTTTATAAACTTTTAATGAACGGGTTAGCTGAATCACCCTGTATATTTATTGTATAGCCAATTTCATTCAAAATCTGAACACGTTAAAATATATAGGATGTTCTATTTAAGAATTCAAAATTAGCTACGCTTTCGGAACTGGTATTGATAATAAAAATAATAATAATAATATCTTTATTGAACTAGGAATTAGAGAAACAATCCTTGTCCTAATACAAAGGGCAAATTTAGCCATTAGGCTACTCTTAGACTTAACCCTAAAATAAAGTATATATTACGAACAGTTAATTTGAGTTACAACAATTTACTGATACAGCTTATCAAGAATAGGAACAAATCTCAAAACTGCGATATCGGACCGCCCACGAGGTGCGCAATAAATAGACTGGCCCTTGCTCAGTCTAATCGAGTCTTTTGCAGAGTCAATACCGGTGAATATAAATTGAATGTGAATGTACACAGAGATCAATCTGGCCGCGCGTAATGCAACAGTCCGAATATTTACGATGCTCGCGCTGGCTAATACAAGGTACTTTTGTCCTTAAAACATCAGTTTTCTTATTAATTTGTAGCTAGAACACTTTAGAAATCGAATAGTCTAAACCGTCCAAACATCCGATAAATTTGACACCACGCACGACATATGTCAGTTGTTGCCAACCTCAAAATGGGTGTCAAATTTAAATTTCTTTTGATTAAAAACGAATGAAAATCTAAGTGTAAGTGGTAATGAATTCTGTCACATGAAGACCTGCATTGCTTTTTGTTTTGTATGAACTATATATCTCGCACACCAGACCCGTAGGTACGACGTCGCGGCCTGCCAAGACTTCTCCAGACACTTGCAAACGTATCCAGCCTGCCGCTAGCGGCGGCGCCGTCACGTAATGTGGATGAATGGGCGCGGCCGCTCAGCCGTCCGACCGCCGCTAATCGAATTCATAACGCGTATCGCACTTGCCACCCATTAGCAGATTACTTGGGGTCCTCCCGGCACGCCACTCCACCCTCCTTTCCTTCCTTCTGTGCGGCCGTGACTGTACGTACGCCCGCGGGACTCCTCCGCTGAACGCAAACAAGAAAACTCCGCCGCGAAGGGGTAGGTCGACGTATTTTTCGTATACAGAATATACCATTTCCCAGACATCCTACTACCTGATACGAAAGGACATTTTCAGCTATAATATCCCTAGAGATATTATTATTATTAGCTACGAGATAATTTTATGACAATCGAAAGCACGTTGCTTGGTAATAGCCAGACGCCGAAGGCGGAGGACTATTACCAAGCAACGTGCTTCAGATTGTCATAAATTATGAGGCATTTATCAATGTCAGAGGGATATTCTGTCAGAAAATTTTTCGAAAAAATAAAATCAAAAAGTGGGAACACAACAAAACAATTATTTATTTATTAAAAGTACAGTTACTAAAGGTACAGTTACTAAAATTTAACGCAGCATTAGATTGGTTATTTTTTTCTACTATAGAAGATCTATTACTACGCATAGTATTTATGATTTTATTGTGGTGCTCTTGGTCGATGTTTAAGTATGGTTTTATAGAATTTAAATTGTCATGACCAGTAATTTTCAGCAATTGTTGTTCTTGAACACCATTTTTTGTTAATTCGCTAACAGTAGTTGACCTGTTCGAATGATTCGTTATCTTTTTGTTCTTTACATTCAGGCCAATAGCCTCAGCAGACGATTTAGTCCATCCATTAATAGTATTTCTTCCAACAGGGACATTGTCGTACCATCTATCGGTTTCTGTTTTCCAGTGTTGATTTGGTTTTAAGAACAGCAGTGGTGAGGTAATATGTTCGCCTCGTTTTCATATCAGTTTATGAAAAAGGCGTACAGGGCAGTTTTGACTTTCACTATTGGTAATCAACCATTTACTATTTGTCCAGCTTTTTGAACCGCCTTGGCAAGTTTTACTGAATACCGGATTATATTCAATGCGATTTGTTGGAGAGCCATCGTTATTTTTCTCGATTTGAAAAAAATCCAAGAGACAGGCAACTGCCTCGCCTCCTCTCCACGCTAATTCTACAGCAGCAATATGGTAGAATTTATGCATAAGACCTTCAGGGGTATTTTCATCCCAGAACAATATTATTTGGTTTATTTCAGACAAACTGAACTGGTCTTACATTTGCATGGATCTGCTTGCAGTTTCTTCCTGGTTGCATCAGGGGCATCTCGGCCAGGTTTAAATACTAAGCTCTTAAATGGGTCAATCATAATCTCTTATAGTCATTATAGTACTTTTCTTGTAAAAGTTTGCACGAAACAAATAGTTTTTACTGTTGCTTCTTTGAATTCTGTTCCATTTTCTTCCTCATATTGACCGCCCAATCTTTCAGTATCAATGCCAGTTGTTCTACGCTTCTATGCTCATTTAATTCATATTTTCCTTCATGGCAAAATTCCATAAATATTCCCCATGTGTATTTGTGACTTTTTGTGGTGTTTATTGGAATTTTTTCTTTGATTAGCGCGTTTATAGATTGAGAATTGGCATTGCCAAAACGTGACATTTTCAAATTTATTTGGCAGTTATTATGAAGTTAGATAATTTTGTTGTCATAGTGATTGAAAATTTCCCTGGATGGTGTTATCAGTGTAATGTTAAAATGGTTGAGTGATTTGTGTCACATGACAAGAAATAACGAAATTTAGTTGGTTGTTAGAACTGTAAAAAATTTTTATATTCAATTTCTAAATATTATAATAAATTGCCGAATGATTAAAACTTAAAACATCTGAATGTGAACAATTTTAAATCTGAATTGAAAAAAAATTACTAAATACATTTAATTGAGTACTGGTATCTGGCCAGAGGGCAATAAGGGTTTGTTGTGACAAGAAAATAATGCTCTGGGAAGGAATTTGTTTCACTGGTCGCACGGATTTCATTCCTATATAGGGAAGATACATGAATGCACATTTATACGTATAAAACATTGTAGAAGAACATGTGATATTATTTAGTCCGTTTGTCGGGGACTGGTCACCAAAAAGTCCAGATATGAACCCCATAGAGTATATATGGGATGCACTAAAACGATCAGATACGCGCCACATACCTACCCCTATGACTCCTAGTGACTCGAACTAATCGTTCTCGTCGAATGGGAGAATATTCCTCAGAAAACCATGCACCACTTGATTAATAGTATACCCAGACAAATGGAAGCAGTGATAAGTGCTAGAGGAGAATCTACACGCTACTGAATTTCTTACGATTTAATTTCACATCTAATTTTTTTTCTAAAGGTTTTCAATAACACATTTTTCATTGCATTTGTTTCTCTCTGTTAATTATTCATGTTTTTCCTCAGATAGTATGATTCTAATTTATTAAACATTAGTTGAAATCAGTTAATTATAATATCAATTTTGTATATATCAACAATATATACAAAATTTAGAGTTAAATGTGACAGCATAGAAAAATCATCTGATATTATGAAAAAGTTCAAGGAAACTTCCATTAATTTCCGTATTAACTCCATTAGAAGACAATTATTTAAAAGAAATCTATCATTTGCTATAGCTACTCAAATCCGGAAAATTTTAGTACGGGTGCTTAAACCGAAAAATATAAAACCACGAATTAACTACAATTTTTTTTTTTTGATATTGGAAGATGTTATATCAAAGCAGTTTAAGAAAATATTTATTTATAATTAAATAATTATAATATTTAAATATCCGAAATTTAGAGCTAAAACGTGACATCATAGAAAAATTATCCGAAATTACGAAAACATAAAGGAAATTCTCATTAATTCCCGTACAAAACCTCAAATTTATCATTTGCTACAACTTCTGAAAACTTGAAATTTTGGAAAATTTTAGTACGAGTGCTTAAGCGAAAAAATATAAAGACACGAGTTAACTAAACAAATTTTAGGGGATATTGGAAAATCATCTGAAATTACGAAAAACCTCAAGGAAACTTGCACTAATCCCCGTATAAAATCCCCACAGAAGGCAATTATTTGAAATAAAATCATTTGGATTAGAAAATTTTATTCCGAGTGCTTAATCGAAAAATATAAAAACACGAGTTACGTTACACGAAACTAAACAGTTTTTAAGATATATTGGAAAATGTTATATCAAAATGGTGTAGACAAATATTTATGTATTGTTAAATAACTATAACGTTAAGATATATGAAATTTAGAGTTAAAACGTGACCTATAAAAAATCACCTGAAATTATAGAAAACTTCAAGGAAATCTGCATGGATTCCCTTATAAAACATTGACATTTATTTAAAAAATCGTCCATTTGTGACTATTGAAATCTTGATATAAAAAAAAACGCATCCATTTTAAAATAGTTCATTTTACAGAAGTAACTGTCGTGTTTCGGGATTTTGAACAGCATCCTAGTAGGTGGATTGGACGTCACAGTACAATAGAGTGGCATACTCGGTCTCCAGATCTAACCCTTAGATATTTATTCGGCCACTTAAAATCTAAGGCATACGCTATGCAATCTGTTATCATCGAGGTTTTGAAGCAGAGAATTACTGAAGAATGTACATTACTTTCCGCAAAAACACTTGAATCCGAGAGAGGACCAGAGAATGAAAGAATAGGCGAGAGAATACCTACCATGTAGACGCATACTGTATGTCATATTGTTTCAATAAGCAACTGACAGACATCACAATCGCACCGCGAACAGATAAATTATTCAAGAAATCAGTATTGTTCGAAAATATCCAATACAAATATCACATATTTATAATATATGCTCGTCAGCGAATCATCCCCGTATGGATAAAACCGTACCTTCCCCATCCCCCCATGTCCTACTTGATCAAATTAATTATTCATGGGTTGCCCCCGTGCCGCGCCCTAAAAAAACTGTATGCACGTGGGATACACAATACGATTATTATCTAGACAGGAGCATCAGACTAGTCCATTTCGATGCTCAACCAGTGTAATTTTGGTGTTACACGCATTTTCGTGACAATAGGAATACCATTAATAATCTATAAATGTCTGTAGCAGGGTGATCGGCTGTTCGTACAGAAAATATTATGACGTACATTATACAGGGTGGTTGAAATTGGATGGGATTTAGGATTTTCTCGAATTTTTAGAACAGTTCAGGGCGAATACCGCTAGCGCAGTTGACGTTGATATTTCGTGTCCTATCGGCTATTATTTTATAGAAGTACTAGTTTCTCTCATTCACTAATCGCGTAAGCCTCTTTTGGCATGTGAAAAGTGGCATTTTAAACTAGTATCTTAATTTGGTAGTTCTTGCTCAGTTAGAGCTGCTACATTCGAACGAAGTACACACATCAATAATTTTCGCAGCGTAATTTTTTTTATGAAAAGAAAAAACACTTCCCTTCAAATTTTAAACACAGTCTTGAGACTATCAGCTTCAAATTGCTGGCATGTTTAAAATTGGTTAAGGGCTTGTATTTTTGACCTCACTGAAGTTTCAGTTGTTATGACAACGCGCGCGGTCTTAAGTCAACAAGATGGCAAAAATATTCCATAAAAAATGTTTTCTAATGGAGACATCAGGTATGAGAATTGCATTTCGTGATTTAATAATTACTGTGAATTTTCAGTGCAAATCACTAGAAGTCTATATAAAATCTGGAGAAAACTAAATGGATGGAAGCCATTTTCGAAGTGAACGTACAAACACAAGACTATGACCATCTAAGCATTTTAAGACAGCTACTATTTATTAGGTAAAATCATATTGTTTTATCATCATCATCATTAGGTCATCAGTCCTAAGACTGGTTGGACGCTAACCTCCAGCTTCTCCTATCTTGTGCTAACCTACGCATTTCGCTAATTGTGCTACAACCTACATCCCTTACTATTTGCGAGCAGTAGTCTAATCTAGGCCTACCTCTGCCTTTCTTCACTCCTATTTCTGCCTCCAAAATATCGCGGACTATTCCCCCATGTCTCAGCAAGTGGCCTACCATTCTATCTCTTCTCTTCTTTAAGTTTTTCCACATACTCCTTTTCTCGCCGACTTTCTCCAATACTTCTTCGTTTCTAACCCTATCAGTCCATGGTATTTTCATCATTCTTCGGTAACACCACATCTCAAAAGCTTCTAATTTCTTCCTACTTGCTTCCCCTACCGTCCAGGTTTCGCAGCCGTAAAGTGCCGTGCTCCATACATATGTTTTCAAAAATCTCTTCCTTGTTTCTAAGTTTATTACCCCCGAGCATAAAAGTGCTTTCTTTTTGTTAAAAGCTACTCGACCCTGCGCTATTCTTTGTTTTATGTCTTTATCGCTTCTTCCATCCCAATTTATTTTACTTCCTAAATAAGTGAAGTCTTTAACTTCCTCCAATCTTTCATTATTAATTTGTACTTTCGTTTTTGCTCTGCTCTCGCGCCCTCTGCACACTAACACTTTAGTTTTGTTTTTATTCACCCTCATTCCGTATTCCTCTGTCAACACTGCCTCCATTTCGTTCAATGCTGATTCTAGTTCCTCCTTACTAGATGCTAATACTGCTATATCATCCGCGAATCTCAGCATTTTTAGTTTCTGTCCCTGTACTTTAATCCCGAAATCCACTCTATCTTTTACCACATTAATCGCCTCTTCGATGTACACATTAAAAATTAGTGGTGATAGCGTACATCCTTGTCTTACTCCTTTCCTAATACCTACTTCCCTTTCCTCCCCTTCTACTTCTATAACAGCAGTTTGCTCTATGTATAGATTGTGTACTACTCTCCTATCTCTATACTTCATTCCCGCGCTCTTTAGTATCTCGAACATTTTTTCCCATCTTACGTTATCAAAAGCTTTTTCTAAATCTACAAATCCTATATAAGCGTTCTTTCCTTTTTCTATTGTTTTCTCTAACATTACTCTTAGCGCCAGAATAGCTTCGCGAGTTCCCCTATTTCGCCTAAACCCGAATTGGTCTTCTCCTAGTATTTCCTCCGCTCTATTTTCCATCCTCTTCTGCACTATTCTAGTTAGGATTTTTGACGCATGGGAAGTTAGGCTAATCGTTCTAAAGTTCTCGCATTTGTCGGCTCCTCTCTTTTTCGGTATAGTAACGATAATGTTCCTCTTATAATCCTCCGGCATCTCGCCCGTTTCGTATATGTATTTTACCAGTTCAAACATCCTATTTACTACTTTCTGTCCCGCACATTTCAAAATTTCCGCCTGTATTTTATCTACACCCGGCGCTCTATTATTCTTTAGCCCCCTTAGTGCTATTTCAAATTCCTCTCTCAATATAGGTTTTCCTACATCTTCCCTATCGATGCTAGATTCTTCCTCTAATATCTCTCCTAATTCCTGACCCTCGTATAAATTTCCTAAGTACTGCTTCCATCTATCCGCTTTCTCCTCTCTTCCTATCAGTATGTCCCCCGATTGACTCCTAACATTTCTACTTATTGTTCCTATATCCCTGAAGTTCCTCTTAATTATTTTGTAAGCCTCATCGGTCTTACCTACTTGCAACTTATCTTCTACTTCTTTGCATTTCTCCTCTATCCATTGTTCTTTCGCTTTTCTACATTTTCTAATGATTTCCCACTTTCTTGCCTTATACGTTTTCAGTCCTTCTTCGTCTCGTCTGTTTTTGTAGTCTCGTCTCTTTTGCATTAAGTTTAAGATTTCGTCCGTTATCCAGGGCTTCCTAGCTTCCCTTTTATCGTGTCCTAAAACGTCCGTAGCCGCGGAATCTAGACTATTCTTGATACCCTCCCACTCAGTTTCTGCGTTCTTGATTTCGTCCTTACTCGCTTTATTTATTAACTGATCTGTTTTCTCCTGGAACTTATCTTTCATATTCTGATCCCTCAATATGTCTACATTTATATGTTTCTTATCCTTCCGGGTTTTCAGATTTTTGAACTTTAATCTAGCTTTCATGACTACCAAGTTGTGATCGCTGTCTACATCTGCTCCTGGATAACTCTTACAGTCTTTTACTTGATTTCTAAATCTCTTCCTAACCAGAATGTAGTCTATCTGATACCTGTCTATCACTCCTGGCATTTTCCATGTGTATCGCCTCCTAACGTGATTCTTGAACAATGTGTTCGCGACTACCATCTTGTGCTTCTCACAGAATTCTATCAGTCTGCTACCTCTCTCGTTTCTGTTTCCTAATCCATAAGGCCCTACAAATTCTCCTTCTTTCCCCTCACCTACGACTGCGTTAAAATCTCCTACTACTATTAAATTTTCATGACCCGTCACAAATCCTATTACCTGCTCTATGTCCGAATAAACGGCTTCTAACTCTTCCTCGCTGTGGCTAGAAGTAGGCATGTATACTTGCACTATTACTGTTTCCACTGGCTTCGAATCTAACCTAACCATCATTACTCTCTCGCTGTATTGTAGGTAGCTATCTACACACTGTCCTGCGTTCTTCCGCATAACGATCCCTACTCCCGCGTTTCCATTTACCGATCCTGTGTGTATTACCCTATAGTCACCGCTCCAAAAATCTCCTACTTCCGGCCAGCGCATCTCACTTATACCTACTATATCTAATCCTAACCTATCCATTTCTATCTTCAGATTCTCTAGCTTCCCTGCCTGTCTCATGCTTCTGACATTCCACGCTCCGACTCGTGAAATGCTACACTTCTTATTATTATTGCACTCGATCACGTCTCCCGGAACAGTCCTCACCCGGAGATCCGAACGGAGGACTATTTTACCTCCGGAGTTTTTTGTCCCAGGAGACGCCATCATTAATTTAGGATAAGCTTTCTGCTAGCTGTTCTGAGGATTATAATGTGGTGGTTTCCTCTTGCCTTCCACATCGCAGTCGTGTGTGTCGCGCATTGTTTTATACTTATTTATAATTTAAAACGTTTTGTCTTTTAGTGATAATTCCAAAAATGTTTTTTTTTTTTAATTAAATGAAAATGACCTCGGAGAATCAACCTAAACAAAACTCACATCGCGTATTTCAAATATACCTGAAGTATTTTCGGATGTGCATAAATGAGAATATTGTCAGTACTCGTATATGACAAGTGAAAAAGATACTTTACAATAAATTTTATTATTTATTGTTATTATTTTAGATTAGGAGTATTACAGCAGTATCTGCGCAATCAAGATAGTCCTCTTCCATAAAAACAATATTATAAATGATTATTATTGTCCAGATTTTTTATATAAAGAACATTCAAACTCACCTTATGATGTCATGCATTCTATTTGCAGGGGTGTCTTTAGGGACGTTTCTGAGAACTGTAGCAAGCAGCTGCATTAAGGCAGTACAAAGCGGGTCCGACGGAAGTGAATCTTCATCATTTTCTAATTCCTGGAAAAAATCGTCACGTCAATATAAGTTTTGGATTTGAGATAGTCTTGAATTAGTTTATTGTTTCACTTATGTTTTCCGAAAAATAAAAACGAGACAAGGCTTTAAAAGTTGTTTGGTTATCATGTGAATAGTAAATATGTATTAAAGGTATTAATAATAGATTGCAAGTTTCCATGGGATCACTCGACGAATTCTGGACAATTCAGCAATTGTTCAGAGAATTGCCCTGAGGAAGGCACTTGCAATGAACGAAAAAACGTTAGTACCAAGTCTACGCAGGATTCATCCAGAAGGAAATAATATGGCCCGGTTTGGGAAACTTCAAGGAACAATAGAGCATCGAGGCGTTGAAGTTTACGAAGATAAAACAGCATTGAGGTAGATAGACTGCATTTCGATTAGTTTATTTAACTTAAATTTTTATTTTGTTGTTACCGCTAAAAAATACGCACCGTATACTTTACATGATGGTGATGTGGAAATGAGTATTCGTATAAAAGAATTTTTTTTAATATATATTATTTTAAACAACAATTCAAATCAGTTTTTAACATGCAACATTAAATTATAATAAAGAAGTCTATGCACATAGACAACATATTAAATATTCAGTACACGTAATTTTAATCATATTAAATTTGACATTACTGCTTATCTTTATAACAAAAGTTAACAGCGGGGCTAGATGTTTTACAAATGAATATCTAAAAACATTTTTCCGTGACTGTAGTTCAAAATTTATTTAAAAACAATATATTTACATGTTACATGCAATTACTTCGAAAATGGTACATGCAAAACAAAGACAGTTTTGTTGTTCAAAAAATATCATTGAATATAAAAAAACCCGTTAGGACTAGTGACGTAGAAATTCTGGTAAGAAAAAAGGTCACTACCCCTCAGTTTGACGCCACTGATGATGTTAAAAATGTTTGTATTAGGAAAATATTAGTGCTCCACGAAATGTTTTACATCACCAAGTACTTTCTGAATATCGTAATTCATTCGAGAGAAATTTATAAAAATCGTTTAAAGAATAGAAGCTTCAACACCACGTATCTCAAAAACGGCGCGTTTTAGGGCAATACTTATGAAGCAAACTCATATTATTTTTCGGCATTCTATGCTTCCCTAAGTTTCCGTCACGAAAATCGGGCCATTCTACATAATATTCATTTTGATAGCTATGACAATTATATTTGGAGTCAGATAGGACATCAACACCTATTTCCCAAGAATAGGATGGTTAATGACCTACAGTACTGTACCACTTTAACTGGTAGTGACTCATATTTAAGCATTTGGAGTGTTGCGGCGGGGAATGAGGGAAGGGGACGAAAAACTGTAGGCGGGTCATGGAACAGGGGGTAAAAATTTTAAAAATGTGACGATCACATTTTTTAAATCACATTTACACATTTCATTTTAGATCACATTTAATTATTGGTGATTGCGACTTGAATTTCCTTAAAGGTTGGCAGCTCGTTTCGATAAAAAACTATGGATTAACCGACGAATGGCATATTTCGTGTCTTCATCCAAAACTATCTTCTTTCTACCCCTCGCTTACTCATTGTTAGTCGTCGCTGCGAGAGGTACTGACTCTTCCTTCTTCTGCTCCTTTAAACCCCGATATACAGTCCTAACTGACAGTTGAGTTAAACCACTACACAGTTCCACTCTTATCAACTATCGATTGTCTCAGGTTACGTGCCATAATTCCCTCGTACACACGGCAAATCATTTCACGTTCCTGGGGCGTTAAATGGAAACATTTGCGTTTCGGTGTTGAAAACACATTTTCTTTATTACAGCTGGCTGAGGGCTCCATTTTAAACGCCGAATACCGGAGAGAATACCGAATGCTACGCCAATGCTTGAGCACGTTCAATTCAGACGACACGTCGATCGGTACTCCATTTCTTGAAACGGAAGCTTCAGCTTGCTTTAAAAGTTTAATAACCGCATAGAATTTGTATGTACACTTCGTAGTGATAGTGTTTTAATATTATGTATGAGTCACTACCAGTTAAAGTGGTATAGTACTGTAGGTAGTCTTGATGAAGATAGCACAATGGGCCGATATGATGACATGAAGGCATGTGGAGCTTATCTATCCTCCCTTTTATAAAATCTGAGAATCCGAAATTTTAGTTACATAGCAAGCCAAATAAAAAAATTAAAGCGAATACCACATATCGCAGTGAAAAATCATCATGTAACACAACGAATACTATAGGATATCTCAGTTGGAACTATAAGATTTGACTCGCGCATCATGTAAATTCTGTCAAAGATAGGGCGTCAATGTTTAACCATTGTCATCTACAAACCATACGACATCAACATGCCCGTGATAACATCATTTTCAAAGAAGTATGGTCCAATTACTCTACCAGCATCACTTCTTTATTTTCTAACACCCAATTAACAAATATACGACGTTGTAAATGATCTGTAACTTTGAATTGTTGTATCAACTGAATTTTGTATGCTGACAGATGTAGTTCTTCCTTTAAAATCCGATGCGTGGTGGCTCTTGACAGATTCAATCATCGTGCACGACGTCGAATTAATGTGTCTGGATACACCAGTACACTTTTTCTCACTGCAGCAATATTTCCATCTGACCGACCACGAGGAGGACGTATTGCTATTGCCTTATCAATAACAGAACACGTCTCTTCAAATTTCCTGATTAAGTTACGAACTGTTAACTCTGTACACGCTTCATTTTTGTGCGAATTTCTTACTGCAACTGTAAATGATCGCTCACTTTCATAAAACAGTTGTACACAGACTATTCGTTGTTGAACTGTCAATAGCGGCATGTTGATGTCGTTAAATATTGACGCCCTACCTTTGACAGACCACACAAATGGCTGAGCATTCAACTGAGACACCCTATATTCTTATTTTGTGGAGCTCAAACAGCATCGTTAAATCACCCATTTATCCATTTTTCTAACGTAAATAAATAATTCTCACGGATTAGGTGGACTTTCCATCTAAAGATAAGACCTAGTAGGAGAAACAGAACCATACTGTATGCTTCAGGCTATTGAAATTCGACGTTCGTGTATCGCATAATTCCATCCAAACGTTTTAATAAAACCGATATCCATTGATTTTTCATAAACTTCACCATAACTCAGCATAGAATTCGAGGGACCGGGATTTGGAGTAATAAAACGTCTTAAGCATATTCTTCGGATGGTCGTTAGCATAAAAATGAAACGAACGATTACGCGAAAAAATAGCCGTGGTCGTTCGAGCGTGCGAGAAAGGGTACAGAAGGCGGTTGGGGGAGAGGCCGTTGCATATGCAAAAACCCAATTCGGGAACGGGGAATTGGCAAATGGACCGCCGGACATTCAATTTTCTAAATTTTACGTTTTCGCATGCCCGATAAAACACAAGATTTAATAAGATGAAATCAAGTCTGGTAATGTAAACGCAACTCAAATATGTTGCATAGAGCAGAACCCCCTGCGAGATACCCATTTTTTGTGTGTTTACTTAAACAACGATACGTATTGATTATGTTAGGATGTATTAAGAAAATTCATTTGCAATTTTCAATAATAAAATTTTGGCAGTGACGTCCTGTGGAAGTACTCTAGGAGGATGCAATGTAAAAAATATTATTTTTTACATTGCAAGACTGGTCACAGCAATAAATTGAACAAAAAAATATAGATAACTCTTTCAAATAGGTCCATTGTAGATCGGTTGACAATTCTTGAGAACGCGATGCAAATTGCATTTGCTCACAAAAAATCGAGATTGCTTTGGATATTGAAAAAGTCTGTGACGAAGAATGTACGACTAAGAAGAGGAATACTACCACAATTTATTAAAGAAAAAAACCTTCAAGAACGTCACTTTCAATATGCTAGAATTGGTAGTACATCTTCAATAAAAAAGACGTATACAATAAAACATGGCGTACCACAAAGCTCGGCTCTAAGTCTAACGTTATTTTTGATAGCGTTCAGTTTATGGAGGTCTGTTTATGGATGACTTGGTTATCTATTTTCCAGGAACCTACTTTAACAAAGAAGAGGCAATATTCCAAAATAGTATAAATAAAATAGTATAGAATAAAGATTCATCTAATGTTCTAGCCAGACATAGGCTGATATACCTACACTGATGAGTCCTAATAAGGCTGAAAGCGCAATATGCAGTTCCAGGACAGACTGAAACATTATTCTCGGATACAGTGTAACCGAGAATAATTAGATGGCAATAATTCTTTTGATTGCCCCCTCACGTGACGTCCCGTTAAACAAAGTAATTTGTATTATAAATAAGAAGTAGCATGGCCGTAGGTGATACTTTGTCATTTAGCAGGCAGATGGCGCTTGCTAAATGTTTACATGTATTGCCGGCTTGGCAATATATATGGTACAAGACTCGTTCAATATTCTCAGAGTGCCTCGTCTAATAAGGATGAAATTGGGATATGCAGTTCCGGGACAGCCTGGTGTAACTAAGAATAATTATATGGCAATAATTCTTTTGATTAAAACTGACTTAAGCTACCACACAAAATAGTTGTAATCATCTCCTCATAATGCTAATTTGGTTGATGAAATGCGCGCCGAGTAACGTAATATTGTACACGTTACTCATATAGTACATGCAAAGACTCATAGAAAAGAAAATAGTATGGAATAGAAAGTAAACTTAAAATAGTTAATTCCCATGTTTTCAAAGGAGATTGTCATATAATATCAATAGGCAGAGCCACACATCACCTAATTTCATATATATTTATAGTGCAAAGCAAACAAGGCTAACACTTCACTAATATTTTGACAATATTTTACAACCTGTTATCACTCTAGTTTATTATACAATGATGTGTTAAAATTCTTAGAACAATTATTCACTTTAATTTACAGATTTACCGAAAGACCCGATGAGATATCACATTATTTTATTTCAAAATTATGTATAAAACAAAGTTTTACTACGCAGAGAGTAATATTCAAACTACAGAAATCAGGAGATTATACTCCAACCCATCTGCAAATGCCTTGTAAAGGGTGGTCCAACCATAATGCACGATGTTAATTGTGAGTCACACCTTAACGTCAAGTTTTTTGTCCACCTTAATTTGACATTTCTTTGTTTCAGTGTTTGACAAATTCAACCATGGAGAGGTACGCAATTGAGCAGCGCGTTAAGATTGTTGAAGCCTTTTACGAAAATGGGCGTTCAAATCAAAATGCATTTCGTGCACTTCGTGACATTTTTGGTCAACATAATCGACCAAATGTGTCCACAGTCGGGAGAATTGTGCGCAAATTTCAGCAAATCGGGTCTGTAGGAAATATGAAAACACCTGTGCATGCTCGCCCAGTTCGTTCTGCGGAAAACATTGCTGTTGTTCGCGATAGTGTAGCAGAAGAGCCGTCAACCTCGACTCGTCGTCGTGCCCAACAATTGAACATCTCACGAACATCACTGATGCGAATTTTGAATGAAGATTTGAATTTACACGCTTACAGGGTTCAATTGACTCAAGAACTGAAGCCTACTGACCATTTCAAGCGTCGTCAATACGCCGAATGGTTGGTTGAACAGACAGAAGTGAATGGTGACTTTACAAAGAAAATCATCTTCAGCGACAAGGCACACTTTCACCTCAGTGGATTCGTTCACAAGCAGAATTGCCGCATTTGGGCAAATGAGAATCCACGAGTGATTGTTGAAAAGCCGATGCATCCACAAAGAGTGACTGTTTGGTGCGGTTTATGGACTGGCGGCGTCATCGGGCCGTACTTCTTCGAAAATGAGGTCGGCCAAGCAGTTACCGTGAATGGTGTTTGCTATCGCGAGATGATAACGGACTTCTTGTGGCCAGAAATTGAGGATGTGGACCTGGACGATATGTGGTTCCAACAGGATGGTGCTACTTGCCACACAGCCAACGAAACAATGGCACTTTTGCGCGAGAAATTCAATGGCCGTGTTTTCTCACGTCGTGGCGATGTTAATTGGCCGCCACGATCATGTGATTTGACACCGTTGGACTTCTTTCTTTGGGGATATTTAAAAGAAAAAGTGTACGTCAATAAGCCAAGAACAATTCAAGAGCTAAAGGATGAGATAATTCGGCACATTAACGACATTGAACCTCAATTATGTCTCAGAGTCATTGAAAACATGGATCATCGGATAGAGGTATGCCACCGAGGCCGTGGCAAGCATTTGGCCGATATTTTGTTTCACACATAATTGTCATAGATCCTTCTATCATAATAAAAAATATTAAGATAATTCTCTGAAAACTTTTTGTTTTATTTACAATTAACGTCGTGCGTTTTGGTTGGACCACCCTTTATAATAAGAACTAAACAAATTAGGTCAAAACAGCTATTCGCCTGGCTATATGCCAAACGCCGAGCGCTGAATTACATGACAAAGATTTGCTGTATTTTGTCTAACAGAGTTAGTACTAAAATACAATGATTCAGATTGTTTCGAAACCACAAGGGAGATGTAAAGAGACCCAAGATAAGGTCGATACCGGTCTGCAGTTAACGATATCCTGAGATAGGTGACACTTTGCAACTTCCTGTTGAGAATAGCTGTTTTGACCTAATTTGTTTAATCCTTATTATATAAGACATTTGCAGATGGGTTGGAGTATAATCTCATTATTTCTGTAGCTTCAAAATTATGTTGTGAAAATCCAATTGTTGTGCAATTTTTTAATAAAGTACACACTACACAAACGCGCATGTTATCCTTCCTCGAGCCACCCGAAAGTCATGTCAATGGTAAAAATTATCATAGCCCGTTTCCCTTAATTTTAAACGCGTGGAAGCGTTATCGAAGTTGCTTCCATAGTCTGAAATTAGTTCGATATTCCTAATTTCGCAGTTTATTTCATCCACTTCACTTTATATATAATATAAAGTGAATAATACTCGAATAAATTGTTAATTTGACCCACAGTATCTATACTACAATGACGCATGAGCAAAATATCTTCTATTATACTATTGCCAGTATCGTGCATTACAAGTGATAAACAGGGTGGTACAGAACAACAATAAACTTATTTCAGCGCTTCTAAAGGAAGATTTTACATTTTATAAATATTTTTTTTCGATCTACATTCATCTACCTGCAAAGGCATGTAGTATTAAAGTTAAAATTCATCATATTAAGCTCCTGTACCTCTTCTCCATCAGTCACTACCTGCATCACTTCAATTATTACAATGCTGTGCATGTTTTTCATTCACAGTCGTTGCTCATATAAAATTGGCTTGGACGTAAACATTAAAAAAAAAATAAATAAATAAAAAATGCGATGATGTCTCATCCTTTCTATTTCATGTGACATTGTATCTACGTGCTTCACTTTTGATTTTCGCGTGGACCAGCCGTTTCCATTCCACACCATGAATAGTCTACATAGAATATTTATTAATTTATAACGACACATTACTTGGCAATTTTATGAAGATAAAAAAAATACGAATTGGCGATATCTACGAACAGACAACAAGCTACGAAGCTACACTCGCCTACACGACTGTAATTTCGTTGCATCTCGTCTCGAATATCGCCTTGTGCCCAACATGATATCAGAAGCACTCAGAAGATGACAAGACAAGTACAAAACCTCACATAAATTACACGACATTAAAGACAAATGAAACACATGTATGATCGATAGGTAGATGGATAGACGGGTTGGGCAGGTACAAGGATGATGAGGGTGACGACGGTGGTAACCAGGGCCGGCCTTATGTAATAATTCCTAGTAATAATTTCAAATGAAATCTTATAGTTATTTTTTTGTTTAATTATGCTGTGGTTTCCATTTAGACATCTAATTAATAATAGATTGGACATGATAATAAAAATTAGCATATAAAATGTATACAGGGTGCACCAATAGAACTTATGTAGAACAGCTGTAATCGTACATTAATTCAAAAGAAGTGTTTGAGTTGTAGATATATTTCTACCATTGGTATATTTTAGCCTATAGGTAATCTACATGTGATGTAGATTACCTCCCTATAGATCCCTGTAGATTATCCTGTAGATAACTGCAGCCGGCGCGCCGGCTGCAGTTTTCTTTTTATCAGATAAATGCGCTGTTGTCATGTTGTCAGTTTATTAAGGATTTCTCAGAGTTAGACTCAAAACATATATATTGTTGATTTTAGTTATTAGAATATCAAAAACACATGTTTTAATACTTGTTTCGCGTATTACTTTTTCATTATTATGTGGGTTGTTCGCCTATAGGCTTATTGTTTCACTATAAATTTGTATAAATAAGAAAGAAAAAATGAATGCTATTTAGAATATAAGTATCTTATTTTCGATGGGGCTAAAAAACGTGATAGCCCACATTCAATGTGATTAAATATTATAACATTAACAAAATGGAACCATTAATCAAATAGTTGAGTACATAAAAACTATTATTCATGACGTTCTTGATTAACAGAGAACCCGGCAATAGTGAATCAAGGGCGTACCTCAAACAATAGTTACCGAAATGGCGAATGCGCCGTTGTCATTTCAGAGCATTTACATAGGTATTTAACTGTTTCTTTCTTATTAGTCTGTACTTTTCGATCACTTGGGGTTGATAATCATCTATAAACTTTGTAAATGAGGGGTGAAGGGTTTGATAGAATAAATACCAAACAGAACTCGCGTACACAAAATAAATTGACAGTGACACCTCCGCCAATTATTAAACAAAAATTACCGGGTAGTTAACTTTAATATTAATAAATTTTTTCTTATATTTCAGTATAATAACTGTCTTCTTATTATATTCTATTTCAATGGTACATCAAGAAAAAATGTAATGAGATACATTCGATGCATTTTCCTAAAAAATAAGTAATACCGAATTATGCTTTGGTTAATAGAGGACATGACCATCTTGATATAAGTAGCATAATTAATTCCAAAAATTAACTTAATATTGCCTAAATTTCAGAGGAACGTATCGAAAGTGTCTCATTACACTATTTCTTGATGATACGTGTAGTTATTTAATTTTTCACATAAATATTTCAGATTTTGAAGTTTTTATTTATATATTATGCATATGTTGATATCCATAAATGATTTTCTGGTTTAATTGTATTACACATACGGTAGAGCTGTTCTGTATTTTTCATCCTAGTTCATACGAATATGTTTGGTCACGCCGTGACGTGTTCCCAACTTTACAACAACTCTACTATACGTATTATCTATTGTTAACTTATGGAGCCCCTGTATACTGATAGACGAAATCCATCACTCTAGGCAAGCTCAGATACTAAACCGCATCGGATTTTAATAGGGAGCGCTTGGATAGCACATGAAATGTTCAATGAAAATTGTAAACATTGCAAGTAAACTAAAAAAAATAACATAAAATTTATGACGATTAGTTATAATATATAAGCACACAGAGAAGTTATTCGCTATGTGCAGAGTATGGGGTGGGGATAACTAAGTTGATGGCAGCGCTTGCAGTGGACACAAATTGCATTAAAGTAGGCTGTCAGTAGTAGGCTGTCAGGTCATATGTGTGTTTACAAAAGTTAATTCGTAAACGTATCTAAATATGGGCCATTATAGTTGCTGTGTTGTAAATTGCAATAATACCGGAAGAAATAGTAAATGCAAATTTTATCGTTTTCCTACAGCAGCTTGGAAATAACGCAGAATAATGCAAGAAATGGATAGAAATGGACAAAAAGGGGTTTATTAAGGAGTTGCTTATTGGTATTACTCCTGGAGGCTTTATATTATTTAAGTCTAAAGTGGCAGGTGGAAGGAAAAGTGATTCACAAATGACTAAAATCTGGATTAATGAATTATTTGGAAGATGATGACATTATTTTGACGGACAAAGGGTTTCCAGAACTAAAGCGAGTTTTGGACGAAACTTTAAGCAAGTGAGGATAGTTATGCCACCGTTTATTCAGGACAAAAGTTAATTTTCCAGAGAGGAAACTCAAGAAACTTACAATATTATCCGTGTCAGAATTCAAGTCGAAAAAATAATGGAAAAATTTATCAGATTTTAAATAAAATTCCGACTTATTTAACCTCGTTGACACCACTGTACATATTTGTTGTGTATTAGTAAATTTACAACCCCCAATAATTAAAGAAATAATAAAAAATAAATTTATTATGAATGGTCAACTTTAATTCTTATAATTATTTATAAACATTTCTTCTAATTTATTTATATTTATTCTTATTTATTTGATATTACATAAAATCTATATTAAATTGCCTACATCTTTCCCAGTGAAACTTCGTTTTTCATGTGTCACATTATTGCTACCAGCAACAGCTACGCTCGTAAATAATGTTCAAAATAAAAAATGTCACTACAGAATATTGCATGTTTTATGAAACCTTCATCCCTTTATTGAAAGAAAACGCTTCGAAAGAAACTACTGACCATTCAAGAAAATCGACTGGGCGAAAAATGGATTAATACTTCACTTTCCATCAATTTTATTGCCAAAATCAACAATACATTATCACGGGGAATAATATACCATATCTTTGTCCATAACAATTGATGCACTGCAATTAAATTTGCGATTTGACTTGTGAAATTCTAATATTACCAATTTAATCAGGATTTCCGACAGACACGTGACAGCCTACAAAGTTTTGTACGCTATGCGGCGCTGATGTCGCGAACATAGCGAATATAAAAGGGAATCACTGCAGCATTCTGTTACATAATGTAAATTGAAAGTTATTTTTGTTTATAAGTAATAAAGAGCAAGGTGTTCAGTGGAATACTTCCGAGAAAACGTATTTTCTCGGAAACTTTGCCCGTTCTAATCAGGCATAATCGTCTTCGGCGATCTCAAAAATGATGGGAGAGGGTAAACAAAATTTCGTGGGGATTTGACAGTTTTACGCTAAAGCAAAGAATTGCCAACTCTGAAACGTATGTATTTGACAATTTTATATATTCTACAAAAAGGCGCACTAAATAAAACCGCAAACCTATACATTACGCGAGAGTTTGCCAGCGGGCCTGGAACCGGTCCTGTCCGCGAATATTATGAAATTCAGGGCGTGCTTTTCGTTTTATGGGCAAGTCAGTCGGCAGCGCCATTCACCGTGCCTAAAAGCTCGGCGCTAATGCATTCCTCCCTCGCGTCTCAGCGATGCAGGCTCACGCGGCGGCAGCGGAGCCGCGGCAATCTCGATCCTATGGTGTCAGCGGAGAGGGTCGAAAATCTCTCGGGGCCGGTGAGCTCCGTCGGATACCAACAACGGATCAGAGAATAGTGGCGGTACCGGTTGAAAAGATGCCATATATAAAATAGTGGCCCCGCTGTCAGTCTCTCGAATTTCGGTAGGAAGACGCGAGTCGGGAAAGCTAATTTCGAAATAGGGCTAATTTAAAAAAAAAAAAAATTACTCGGGTACTGTCAAGTTGCAACGATACAAGAAATTCATCGAATATGTAAACATGTAAATGAAACAATCGAGGGCAGAAAATACTGATCCCGATGAACTAAAGAAACCAGCTACAAATACACTTTGAAAATCTACAAAGCTAGTTAAAAAATAACACTTGAAAGAAAACTAAACAAAATCCATCCATATAGCCTTCACCAAGCGCAAAAATTGCCCGGAATTATCTTGAAAGTGATACTAAATAATCATCAATTACAACAATATGACATCTGGGATTACCAAATATGAAACCGGAATTCGCCCATAGATGGCCTAGCTGCTAATGTAGTTACCGTCATACCCCGTCATTGGCGCCACTTTCTTGATTTGACATCTGATAAAGGTTTTTATCTCACAAAAATACAAGTTTCATACAACAACATCGTTTTTAATAGCGTTAAACATGTCGAATTTTGTGCCTGGAAACTCCGATTTGCGGACAGCATTGATTTTCTGTTACCATTTGAAGAAAACTGCTGCAGAATTGCATCGAATGCTTGTCGAAGCCCACGGTGAGAATGCTCTTGGCAAATCACAGTGCTTTGAGTGGTTTAAAAAATTCAAAAGCGGCAATTTTGATGTGAGAAACGAAGAACGTGGAAGCCCACCGAAAAAGTTTGAAGATTACCTAATTGTAAACATTGTTGGATGAGAGCGACGCTCAAACGCAAGAAGAACTCACGGATCAATTAAATGTGACACGAGAAGCCGTCTCCGTACGTTTGAAAGCCATGGGAAAGATCCAGAAGATGGAGAAATGGGTTCTACATGATCTGATTGAAAGATAGGAAAACCGAAAAACCATTTGCGAAATGCTGCTCGGCAGGTACAAAAGAAAGTCATTTATCCATTGAATTGTGACTGGCGATGAAAAGCAAATATATTTCGAGAATCCTAAGCGTAACAGATCATGGGTAACTCCATGCGAACCATCGACATCGACTGCAAGATGAAATCGCTATGGACGGAAGACAATGCTCTGTATTTGGTGGGATCAGAAGAGTGTGATCTATTACGAGCTGCTAAAACCTGGTTAATACTGAACGCTACCGACAACAAATGATCTATTTTAATCAAGCTTTGCGTGAAAAACGACCAGAATATCAATAGACAACACAAAGTGATTTTGCTCCATTATAATGCGCCATCACACACAGCAAAACCGGTCAAGGAAACTATTGGGGCGTTTATGTAGTTGGAAATACTTTCGCATGCGGCTTACTCACCAGACTTGGCTCCGTCCGATTACTATTTATTTGCATCGATAGGACACGCATTTGCTGAGCAGGGCTTCACTTCTTACGAAAATAACTGGATGACTGGTTTGCCTCCATAAATTATCAGAGAGATGGGAAAAATGTATAGCCAGCAATGGGAAATACTTCGAATAACATATTTTGTATCATTTTCATACAATAACCGTGTATTTTCTATACAAAAAATTCCTGTTTCATATTTACATACCTGGTAAATAATCACTAATTACAACAACATAATATCTGAGTTTACTTATTGAACTGATACTGAACTTGAAACGACAAGTATCTTCTCAAAGGGGGAGCACCTAGGACTTAAGCTACAAAAACTATACTGGGTCTTAGTACGCAAATCGCAACTGTCACTGCAGAATAAAATTCTGATATACAAACTAATTCTAAAACCTGTCTGGAACTACGGAATACAACTGCGGGGAACCGCGCCAAATTAAAATATTGAGAATATACTCGTATCTTGTAGGTATTACAAAAGCGCCTAGCACCACGACTAATAATGGCACCATTGTTTATATATGGTTTATACAGGATGATTCAGCTAACCCGTTCATTAAAAGTTTATGAACTTCCCATTGGAATTCATTTTTTAAAATTTGGAATCAGGGGTTAGCGAGGACGATCTATTCAACTAAAGTATTTTTGCTTTTCTGACACTTCCGGTTATACCGGAAATAACTATCAACTTCCTTATTTTAAATAGAACACCCAGTATATTATTACATTTTTGAATTACCCTGCTGATTTTAAGTGAACTTTCTTAACAATTCCCTATACCTATCTTCAGCAGTTTTTGAGATATTTAAATTTTTTTGAAAAAATTAGGTTTTGTAGTATCCCATTGGAATGCTCGTCACTTATTCAAAACAAAAGTTATAGTAGCAAATTTTGGGTTGTAATTAGGCGGACTATTAAGCTTTCAGGTGATATGTAGTTTGATATTTTAATATTTACAGGGTGTCCAAAAATTTAGTTAATTCTGACAAACTTCTACTGCTCAAAAGTCAATTTTGTTAAATGAAACACCCTGTATTTTATTGCTTTCTATGATGGAGAATTAAGTTATATTTCAATCTATATTAGGACTCCCTATACCTATCTTATTATTTTTGATTTATAGGCAAAACTATGCATTTTTTAGAAAAGTTCAATCACAAAAAGTTGGAGAGCAAAAAACTTCCTACAAATTGTCTTACACTTCTTTTTACAAAAAATGCATAGTTTTGCCTATAAATCAAAAATAATGCGCTAGAGTGTTTTTTTCATTCGCACAAGAGTATTACAGTGTTCTCCATTTTGTGCAATACAGAGAGCATACCTCCTTAACAGATTTCGTTTGTAAGCCAAGATATCAATCCCGTTCATGTCTCTGATCTCCCGACATATTTTTTCTCTAAATTCTTCGACGTTATTTGACCTTTCCGTATATACCCGATCTTTCAAAGTGCCCCACAGAAATAAATCCAGTGGGTCAGGTCAGGACTTATGGCCGGCCACGAAATAGTTCCATTTGAACTTATCCACTCCATAAAAGTATTATCTAAATGTCGCTTGACAACATTTGATTTATGTGCTGGATCACCGTCTTGTTGCCAAACAATATTCGGTTCATTTAATTGGATTATTAAAATAGAAATCTCTCCTCTTAAAAAATCTAAATATTTTTGTCCAGTTAAACCCCGCCTTCAAAAAATACTGGTCCAATAATTGAGTTTCGAAAAATACCACACCAAATATTAATTGAAGTACGACCTTGTTGATGAACTGGTATAAACGGGTGTGGTTTTTCTAATGACCAGTAGTGAGTATTTCTTCTATTAAAAATACCACATACTCTGTTTATAATAATTCTCGTAATTATTGTTTCAAATTTTCCATGGCGATCTTGATTTTGTTTGATATTTGATATTTCAAAGGGCGATACTGTGCAAACTACTAGAGCAAAGATATAACATGTATATATTGTTGTAATCGGAGTATCACGTAGATTTCAAAAATCGAAAATAAACAGAGCGTTCCATTAAAAAAAAACATGAGTTGGGTCTTGATTTCCAAAACGCGAGATTCAATTGTTTTTCTAAATACATGTCTGAGATCGCAATAAAATTTCCTACAACTTTCGTATTTACCATTTTCTTCTATTTAAAAAAATGAAACAGTTAAGTGGGGTAGAATGTTATGTAGATCACCCTCTATATTAACAGCGACCCGAATATAAAAAAACATTCTATTATATAATTCACAATATGTAAACATAAGAATGCACTAAACACTAAATAATTGCAATCGATACAATATGGTATTTACCGTTAGTTCAATTTCTCACGAAGCACAGAAAAATTTAAAATGAACAATGAAGGGATGCAGCTACAGATAGCGACCTCTGAATGTGACTGGGCAATTATTAATTATTGTGATAATACTGATAGTATAAAAGCGAGATTAAGTGTGCCAATTTACGAAATACATTTTGTTTCTTTTGAAAAAAATATAATCCATACAAACTACCTACATTCATGGTGCCAATTTTTATCATGAATATTTTTTTTCTGAAGCGACTTTATTTACATAAAAACGTTAAATTACCCTATGAACTGTTAATTTTAAAAATAGTATTAAGTCTTAAATGACGGGTATTCACCATTATCGCAAGTTCGGTAAAATTGCCCTTGTAGAGCCATCTATTGCTAGGTAACAAAAGCTCAACACAGTACATTTATTCTAAAATGTTCTGCAAAATGCATTTAGTTTACATTATGCCGCCAGTAGATGGCTAAAGGATAAAATTATTATAACGGGTGTCCAGAAAGGGTAGGGGGTATTTGTAGATTCAATAAAAAAAACTAGAAGTCAGAAAAAATAAGTTTTTTTGTTAATTTTTAGACAAGGTTTTGGAAAATTAAGTACTAAAGATTATGTTCTCCAAATGTTGACCCTCACGCTGCTGGCACTCCTCTAGCCGTAAACGGAAATTTCTGACTTTTTCTGAATTTTTCAGACTTCTAGTTTTTTTTTATTGAATCTACAAATACCCCCTACCCTTTCTGGACACCCTTTATAACGTAACGTCCAGAAAACGTGAATACCTAAACGCAGTCCCTGCAATCCCTAGATGTGAATCTAGGGATTGCACTGAACCTGTTTCACAGAAACAGAACACGAAAGAATCACAGAAACTTTTATTGTCATTGTTTTGATAAAGTAACAATTCAGTGATTTCTTAACAGTATTGTGATAAACAGTTATGCAAAAAAAAATCGACATAATTCGACGAAATAATTTCTACAAGTCCCTGGTCTCCTAATAATTTTGCGCATGATAAAAAATATTTGTCTCTAACATTTCTAAAAACTTCAATCAAAGGCGTTATTAAAAATTATAATCATATAATTTCAGATTCAGAATTAAAACTAGTACATGAAAATCAAAAGCTTGATTAGAAAATGTGAAATACAAAAAATACATCGTGAATATTTATACTGTAATTCTAATCATTTTGAGAAAGCGAACAGAAAGTTGTTTTTAGGACAGAAACTTTCATTTGTTGAAAGCAAAGCTGAACTCATTGATGTTCATTTGTTAGAGCATATTATTGTAATGTATTTAACACAGACTAATGGCAATTCTGTCCAATTCTATGTTAATTAGTGATAATTATTAATTAGACAAGAAAATTTATGTGACAACGATGAAATTCACCCTCTATATTTTATATTACGTGCTGGCATGCTGCATAATACCGACAAAAAGAAATTGTAAATTCTGACCGTGACCTTGGAAGTTGAAATAGAACTTTTTCACAGTTTGGCTTCATTATTATGAAAACAACGTGAATGCTTTGATTCGAAATTCATGAGTAATATCATATTGGTAAGGAGAAAGTAGTAAGAAAAACAAAAAATTTAAAAGCTATAAAACAGAAAGTGGAATTTTAAGTTGGTGTTTTATTTTGATAGTACTTACAGCCACATTAGAATGAAGTGCACGCAGACTTGACACTGTCAGATTCAAATTGTAGCCATGTTTAAAATTGGTTAACGGCTTGTATTTTTGACCTCGCTCTACAGATGTAATTTGCGAGACAAATTTAACTCGGTTTATTTTCCTCTTTACTCTAGTTTTATGTATTTACCCGTTCACCACGTGAACAGGTGGTGAACTAAATTTTCCATTATGAACTTGCAACGAACCTTCCATGACCTACTCACTGCACCATGTGACGTTGAGTATGTTACTATGACTGTTATCATTAACATAGAGAAGAGGCAGAAGGATGTTAATTACAATTTTTTTTTACTTCATGGAGTGCTTTAGCAATTTTTTTTTGTATTATTTATATCTGAGGTATATTTATATAAAGTTATGCCAGAAACTATCCTGAAACCCTGTATACTAATCAAACCAAAATTACCATTAAATGAGTTTATTAAAAAATATATTAGGTACTGAAATTAAGGGTTATGTTTAAAATAAGTAATTTACTTGAACACATGTGTCAAATACCGAAAAATATATATAAAAAGGTGTTTAAGTCACTTTTTTACCTTTGAACAGTTTAAAACTTGAATTTGTTTAAAATACTCGTATTTGTTGTTTCTTTAATATTTAAACACTGTTCACAACGTAACCAAAATTAATATTAGAAATTTATTTATAATTGGGTTTTCATCCGATAAGTTTGGTACATTTTTACAATTTTGTATTAAAATTCTATTTTCTGCTAAACAAAGCAAAACTTCTGCAAAATCTCCATATAAAATATCAGAATAGAGATAAATGACAAAGCTGTACTCACCTGTAACCTGGCATTCAGAAGATCAATCGCTGGTGCCAGACGATTGGACATTACAACATATTCACTATTATTTGCTCCTTCGGGACCTTTGCAGGCTATCTGCCATAAGTTGCAACAGATTATCAATGTCCTGGAGCAAAAAGAGAAAAATCACAACATTGACTATATTAAATATGGAATGATCGTTGTCAAAATAATAATTTATAATTTGAACAAATCATCTGCCATCAATAAAACCAAGTAAGACGTCATGCAAGAGCGGAAACTGTGTAGCTTTACCCTCGCGATGCAGTTAAATTTAATTAGGGATGTGTACCCTACACTAAAACGTGCATTCTATTCTGTTTACTATATATTCTATAACTATGTACGTTGTACATTCCATTACATAGGTTTTTTTAGTTATGCAATACGAAATTAGCAAACGAAGAAAAATTGCAAAAAAATAGTTTTTG
This sequence comes from Rosalia funebris, assembly GCA_037954035.1. Taxonomy (NCBI): domain Eukaryota; kingdom Metazoa; phylum Arthropoda; class Insecta; order Coleoptera; family Cerambycidae; genus Rosalia; species Rosalia funebris. The sequence continues at coordinate 11,823,416 of JAZFAV010000034.1, read as the reverse complement.
TGTGAGAAATAGAAACTGCAGAGTCAACATGTATTCACACACTAGGTCTCCAAATCTGTTCAAAATGTTTCCAAAATTTCTGAAAATGTTGTGTCGTGGTACAATAACAGTTATGTTACGCTTCGTTGTTGCATGTCTGGACGCACCTTAATATTTGCTTCAGTTATAGGAGCAGATAAACTGCCATCTTGTTTTAGTATCACTGTAGACATGTGTTCATAGATAAACTGCCATGTTGGCTTAGTGTCACTGTTACGTATTCTGCCATGGTAAATATGATAAAATATATATTTTTATAAATCACAGCTGATTTATAAAAATATATATTTGATCATATAAGACATTGGAACACAACGTTCGATTTAATTCTCGAAAATAAATTCTTAAATTCTCTATACGTCATCTTATAAGCTAAAAATGGCTTAGAAAATTACCTCAAAATTATCAGCGTGAGTACAGGTGGCATGTAACCACGTTCCACACTGTGTTCTTACTGAAGGAACCGAATGAGAAAGCACAGGCAACATAGAGCGCAGCTGTCTATACCCTGGTTTCAAAATTGTAGGCAGTAAGTAATTCGCAACATGTGAACCAGACAAGGCAAATAGACAAGGCACGTGCCTTGTCTCGCGCACGACTAAAGAGAGCAGACATCACAGAGTGCAGGGAGTGGTTTTTACAATTTACACGTAAAACAGACACGAGACTTGTTGAATCGTATTACCAGCTCATAAAAATAGTGTTCTATACCTTACTGCCTACTATTTTGAAACCGGAGTATATATTGATTCATTCAGGATGATACTTAAAAAAAAATTCAAATGGCTAATAAAAAAGTTTACATCCATGAATATAATCAATGAATAAATTCGCAAATTATATGAAACATCATACCCCACTACATTTAATTATTAATGAAAATGTTAAATTTGAACCGACTCTACCCATTCTTGAAGATGTTCAATTCGTGGCTGCTACTCGCAGAATAGTTGATACTTTTCGAACAGCACTGTATACCTATTTCTATGCATCTACATTTCACATAGGCGCACAGTAATTTTTGTAAATCAAAGACAGGTTTGAAAATGATGGATTTGCATGCCACTGGGTTTTATTTACTTAAAATTTGTTCAAGGTTAAAGCTACAAATCTTCTGCTGCATGAACATCACACACTCTATCTCAACACATTACAACATAATTTATTCTTGAAAATTTTGCTAGACTCTCGAAAAATCTAGACTATCAAGAAAGATTCCCCTACAGAAAAAATTCAAAGGATTAAGTTTTGGTATCTTTACATCCTTTTATCTAATCCAACTCTTGCATTTGGTAATTTTTGGAAATTTGTTGTACCTGATTTTTTTTTTAATATCTTGCTCTATTATATTTCAGTCAACACTATAATGTACAAATAAAAAAATCTGAAAAAAGATGAATCAAAAATTGTAATCACGCCATACTCCATCAAACATTATTTCTTATTCTCCTTTATCAATAAATTATATTGTACAGGATAGTCTAAAAATATAATACTGGGTGGTTAATTTAAATTAACAAACTTGAACATCACACACTCTATCTTAACACATTGCAACATAATTTATTCTTGAAAAATTTCTCTACAGAAAAAATCAATGGATTAAGTTCTGGTTATCTTTACGTCCTTTCATCTAATTCAACTCTTGGATTTGGACGTATTTCATATAAATAATTATAGAAATAACTACAGCCTAATGGGGAGACTAAATTTTAAAATTTTGATTAAGAAATAGATTAGTAAGTGTAGGAATGATATAATTTTAGAGCATGTTGAAATATCAATTATCCATTAACTTGTCTTCTAGGAAAAAAGTTTTAAAGTATTGATAGTAATAATTATAGAAAGGACAATTTTTCAATACTTGATTTGTATTTTTATTACTGATTTACAAACCCATTAAATTATAATTAAATATTTATATTAAGAATCATCTTTAAGCATTTAGAGATAATTCCTTTAATATTTATGGAAGTATATTTTGAATATATTTATTGTGTTATTTATGCCATGAAATTTAATATTTTCAAATTGCACAAATTATTTTACTTAATTTTTTTTATCTAACTAATACTCATGCTAATGTAATTATTACTATAACATAGCGTATGTAAAAAATTTGCTCTTTAACATTTCATAATATAAAGGAGTGCCGCCATTAAAAAAATAAAGGGTGGTCCAACCATAATGCACGATGTTAATTGTGAGTCGCACCTTAACGTCAAGTTCTTTGCCCAACTTAATTTGACATTTCTTTGTTTCAGTGTTTGACAAATTCAACCATGGAGAGGTACACAATTGAGCAGCGCGTTAAGATTGTTGAAGCCTTTTACGAAAATGGGCGTTCAAATCAAAATGCATTTCGTGCACTTCGTGACTTTTTTGGTCAGCATAATCGACCAAATGTGTCCACAATCGGGAGAATTGTGCGCAAATTTCAGCAAACCGGGTCTGTAGGAAATGTGAAAACACCTGTGCATGCTCGCCCAGTTCGTTCTGCGGAAAACACTGCTGTTGTTCGCGATAGTGTAGCAGAAGAGCCGTCAACCCCGACTCGTCGTGCCCAACAATTGAACATCTCACGAACATCACTGATGCGAATTTTGAATAAAGATTTGAGGTTACACGATTACAAGGTTCAGTTGACTCAAGAGCTGAAGCCTACTGACCATTTCAAGCGTCATCAATACGTCGAATGGTTGGTTGAAAAGACAGAAGTGAATGGTGACTTTACAAAGAAAATCATCTTCAGCGACGAGGCACACTTTCACTTCAGTGAATTCGTTAACAAGCATAATTGCCGCATTTGGGCAAATGAGAATCCACTAGTGATTGTTGAAAAGCCGATGCATCCACAAAGAGTGACTGTTTGGTGCGGTTTATGGGCTGGCGGCGTCATCGGGCCGTACTTCTTCGAAAATGAGGTCGGCCAAGCAGTTACCGTGAATGGTGTTCGCTATCGCGAGATGATAACGGACTTCTTGTGGCGGCCAGAAATTGAGGATATGGACCTGGACGATATGTGGTTCCAACAGGATGGTGCCACTTGCCACACAGCCAACGAAACAATGGCACTTTTGCGCGAGAAATTCAATGGCCGTGTTATCTCACGTCGTGGCGATGTTAATTGGCCGCCACGATCATGTGATTTGACACCGTTGGACTGTTTTCTTTGGGGATATTTAAAAGAAAAAGTGTACGTCAATAAGCCAAGAACAATTCAAGAGCTAAAGGATGAGATAATTCGGCACATTAACGATATTGAACCACAATTATGTCTCAGAGTCATTGAAAATATGGACCATCGGATAGAGGTATGCCACCGAAGCCGTGGCGAGCATTTGGCCGATATTTTGTTTCACACATAATTGTCATAGATCCTTCTATCATAATAAAAAATATTAAGATAATTCTCTGAAAACGTGTTGTTTTATTTACAATTAACATCGTGCGTTTTGGTTGGACCACCTTTTACATTGATGTCAAACCTCCTAAACGAATCACCCTGTATGTATTAATTATATTTAAAAAACGCGCAACTAAAAATAAAACTTTAAGGATCCAAGAGGTCCAAAATTTATTCATTATTTTACGAAAGCACTGTATGGTTTGACACATTCGGAATGGTTCCACTTTGTCGATAAAATTGTGGGTAAGTTAATTAATTAGGAGTAATATAGATACATTTCCTTATCTATATTATGAACATTTTTAAGCTACAAACAATATTAGCTTTGTTGTTTTCTTGTAATTGTATTCTTATAAATCTTCCTTCGATCCGATAGGACTTGAACCTTGACGAAGTTCTAGTGCAAACTGGAACGGGTGGGTCGGCTTGCGCGTTTTAATGATTTAAGGAGCCGTACCATAGGTTTAACCATAGTGGGGGGGGTCCTTATTGAAAAACCAGACTAAGACAAGTCCCTGAAGGAGGGCAGCAGCTCTTTCAGTAGTCATAGTGGCAGAAACCGTGAGGGTTGGTATGGTGCTATGACACACACGACTGCGATGTGGAAGGCAAGAAGAAACCACCACATTATAATCCTCAGAACAGCTAGCAGAAAGCTTATCCTAAATTAATGATGGCGTCTCCTGGGACAAAAAACTCCGGAGGTAAAATAGTCCTCCGTTCGGATCTCCAGGTGAGGACTGTTCCGGGAGACGTGATCGAGTGCAATAATAATAAGAAGTGTAGCATTTCACGAGTCGGAGCGTGGAATGTCAGAAGCATGAGACAGGCAGGGAAGCTAGAAAATCTGAAGATAGAAATGGATAGGTTAGGATTAGATATAGTAGGTATAAGTGAGATGCGCTGGCCGGAAGTAGGAGATTTTTGGAGCGGTGACTATAGGGTAATACACACAGGATCGGTAAATGGAAACGCGGGAGTAGGGATCGTTATGCGGAAGAACGCAGGACAGTGTGTAGATAGCTACCTACAATACAGCGAGAGAGTAATGATGGTTAGGTTAGATTCGAAGCCAGTGGAAACAGTAATAGTGCAAGTATACATGCCTACTTCTAGCCACAGCGAGGAAGAGTTAGAAGCCGTTTATTCGGACATAGAGCAGGTAATAGGATTTGTGAAGGGTCATGAAAATTTAATAATAGTAGGAGATTTTAACGCAGTCGTAGGTGAGGGGAAAGAAGGAGAATTTGTAGGGCCTTATGGATTAGGAAACAGAAACGAGAGAGGTAGCAGACTGATAGAATTCTGTGAGAAGCACAAGATGGTAGTCGCGAACACATTGTTCAAGAATCACGTTAGGAGGCGGTACACATGGAAAATGCCAGGAGGGATAGACAGGTATCAGATAGACTACATTCTGGTTAGGAAGAGATTTAGAAATCAAGTAAAAGACTGTAAGAGTTATCCAGGAGCAGATGTAGACAGCGATCACAACTTGGTAGTCATGAAAGCTAGATTAAAGTTCAAAAATCTGAAAACCCGGAAGGATAAGAAACGTATAAATGTAGACATATTGAGGGATCAGAATATGAAAGATAAGTTCCAGGAGAAAACAGATCAATTAATAAATAAAACGAGTAAGGACGAAATCAAGAACGCAGAAACTGAGTGGGAGGGTATCAAGAATAGTCTAGCTTCCGCGGCTACGGACGTTTTAGGACACGATAAAAGGGAAGCTAGGAAGCCCTGGATAACGGACGAAATCTTAAACTTAATGCAAAAGAGACGAGGCTACAAAAACAGACGAGACGAAGAAGGACTGAAAACGTATAAGGCAATAAAGTGGGAAATCATTAGAAAATGTAGAAAAGCGAAAGAACAATGGATAGAGGAGAAATGCAAAGAAGTAGAAGATAAGTTGCAAGTAGGTAAGACCGATGAGGCTTACAAAATAATTAAGAGGAACTTCAGGGATGTAGGAACAATAAGTAGAAATGTTAGGAGTCAATCGGGGGACATACTGATAGGAAGAGAGGAGAAAGCGGATAGATGGAAGCAGTACTTAGAAAATTTATACGAGGGTCAGGAATTAGGAGAGATATTAGAGGAAGAATCTAGCATCGATAGGGAAGATGTAGGAAAACCTATATTGAGAGAGGAATTTGAAATAGCACTAAGGGGGCTAAAGAATAATAGAGCGCCGGGTGTAGATAAAATACAGGCGGAAATTTTGAAATGTGCGGGACAGAAAGTAGTAAATAGGATGTTTGAACTGGTAAAATATATATACGAAACGGGCGAGATGCCGGAGGATTATAAGAGGAACATTATCGTTACTATACCGAAAAAGAGAGGAGCCGACAAATGCGAGAACTTTAGAACGATTAGCCTAACTTCCCATGCGTCAAAAATCTTAACTAGAATAGTGCAGAAGAGGATGGAAAATAGAGCGGAGGAAATACTAGGAGAAGACCAATTCGGGTTTAGGCGAAATAGGGGAACTCGCGAAGCTATTCTGGCGCTAAGAGTAATGTTAGAGAAAACAATAGAAAAAGGAAAGAACGCTTATATAGGATTTGTAGATTTAGAAAAAGCTTTTGATAACGTAAGATAGGAAAAAATGTTCGAGATACTAAAGAGCGCGGGAATGAAGTATAGAGATAGGAGAGTAGTACACAATCTATACAAAGAGCAAACTGCTGTTATAGAAGTAGAAGGGGAAGAAAGGGAAGTAGGTATTAGGAAAGGAGTAAGACAAGGATGTACGCTATCACCACTAATTTTTAATCTGTACATCGAAGAGGCGATTAATGTGGTAAAAGATAGAGTGGATTTCGGGATTAAAGTACAGGGACAGAAACTAAAAATGCTGAGATTCGCGGATGATATAGCAGTATTAGCATCTAGTAAGGAGGAACTAGAATCAGCATTGAACGAAATGGAGGCAGTGTTGACAGAGGAATACGGAATGAGGGTGAATAAAAACAAAACTAAAGTGTTAGTGTGCAGAGGGCGCGAGAGCAGAGCAAAAACGAAAGTACAAATTAATAATGAAAGATTGGAGGTTAAAGTTGAAGAAAGATTGAAGTTAAAGACTTCACTTATTTAGGAAGTAAAATAAATTGGGATGGAAGAAGCGATAAAGACATAAAACAAAGAATAGCGCAGGGTCGAGTAGCTTTTAACAAAAAGAAAGCACTTTTATGCTCGGGGGTAATAAACTTAGAAACAAGGAAGAGATTTTTGAAAACATATGTATGGAGCACGGCACTTTACGGCTGCGAAACCTGGACGGTAGGGGAAGCAACTAGGAAGAAATTAGAAGCTTTTGAGATGTGGTGTTACCGAAGAATGATGAAAATACCATGGACTGATAGGGTTAGAAACGAAGAAGTATTGGAGAAAGTCGGCGAGAAAAGGAGTATGTGGAAAAACTTAAAGAAGAGAAGAGATAGAATGGTAGGCCACTTGCTGAGACATGGGGGAATAGTCCGCGATATTTTGTAGGCAGAAATAGAAGTGAAGAAAGGCAGAGGTAGGCCTAGATTAGACTACTGCTCGCAAATAGTAAGGGATGTAGGTTGTAGCACAATTAGCGAAATGCATAGGTTAACACAAGATAGGAGAAGCTGGAGGTTAGCGTCCAACCAGTCTTAGGACTGATGACCTAATGATGATGAAATCTTCCTTCATTATGTTTCAGTTAACACTATAAAGTGCAACTAAAAAGTCTAGAAAACAAATGAATAACAAAATATAATTATGGTATATCCCATCATACATTATTTATTGTCCTCCTTTATCAATACACTATATTGTACAGCACGGAGTCTAAAAATATAATACTGGCTGATTAATTTAAACTAACAAACTCAATGTTATTTCCTAAGAAATTAAAACTATGGAGACTTTGCTATTATAATTTTTAAATCGATATTGATTTGTTACCTGATGAGTAACCATTTCCATACACACAACTAGACTAACTCTGTATATTTCTTTTAACAATAACAGCTTATCAATGAAGCTTATACTTACTTTATAGATACTGACGTGTTTCCATCTTGCCCTAGAGACAGCAATTTTCCCAACACAGCGAAACCGCCGACACTTTGGAAAACCAACAAATCATTGCCAACGCCTTTACTGAGCAATCTCGTCAACTCATTTAAGATTCTATCCAACTGACTGGAGCTGGCGGGAGACAATCCCTGGCTAGCCTGATTTGTGATCGACCCGATCGTGTTAATACTCCTATTGAGACTCCTCTTATTGGCGCCGTCAAGGACGTTTGGTTTATAGCCCGTCTCATATTCGGCTCCCTTTGAGGCCATACGCTGTCTGATTTTCTTACACCTCTTTCGGTGAGTGCGGCCTCTTTCTTTCGCGGCTGTTTCTTTGGGGTCTTCTTTGCCCGCCGGGGCATCAACTATTTGTTTTAGGTTGTATTGCTCCACCTCACTGGGAGTGAGGGCAGTAGAGTTAGGGTTGGCCTGTCTGACGGCTTCCTGGTGCATTCGTCCACGCAAGTGGCTCATTAGATACACCTCAGATTTTATCTGGAAGGAATAAATTGTTATGAAACAGATTGCAAAGGCACGAACTATATTTGAAAAAATAAGCACTAGTCAAAGTTAGAGAATAACATTTTTCGTGCTTTTTATTCAATGTTTATACAATGCCCTTCTTTTTAAAACTTATGAAACTGATTAATTATGAATTTGTAAAATCTAACTGATAACTTTATATTGTATATAGATTGCAATTATTATTAAAACTATTTTTATAAAGTTTATAATATTTTATAAGATTATTATTTTTAAAATAGGTAGTTCTATAATACTCCCTCTGTCCCAAATTAGTTGTCACATTTGGTGTCTACATTTTGTCCCAAATTAGTTGTCACATTTCGAAAAAATTACAATTAAAAAAAATTAGGCACACAAAAACGGGTAAATAGAAACTCGAATTATAATTTTTTAATTAATTTCACAAAAATATTGATTTCGTATTCATAATTATGGATAATAATACTCGTAAATACGAATAATAAATGAATTGCTTATATGAATTCCTATATGAAGGTAATTCTAAGCTTCTTGAGTTTTTCATTTTCACAACGGTGCAGCAAAAACTGAAGAACTGCATTTCGGGTAATGTTGTCCATTTCCCTTTTTTTAATTAATCTTCTTGACAAATCACTCATTTTTGACACTTTTTACAACGAATTAAAGCGACACTTTCAAAACTGTGCTATTTGCCAATCTGTCACCAACCTACTTGTAATTACAACCTTCAAACAAATTTTATGAATGATGTGATTTTAAACTTCTCTTTTGAGTATTTAATTTTTTAGTACCTATATTACTTACTGGATTAAATTGTATTTGACAATAATCAGCAGAAAAATGGTCAAATGTGAAAACTAATTTTGGACAGAGGGAGTAATATACATATATGTAGGATTTATAGAATTTTTTTTTCTATAAAACAAAATTATTATTAACTTAGCTGTGCTAGTAAGTTATAATACTTTTTTAAATGTACTTCATGATTATGGGTTTAATATAGCTTACAAGCTTGTGATAATAACTGTAATAATAAATATTTCATGGCCAAGTTACCACAATACTTAATTTTATTTTTGCTCCTTTGACATTAGAACTAGAAACAGAAAACCGACTATTAGATCAGCTTGAAAGCTCCCGAAACCAGAATGACACCAGAAGATTCTATCAGGAACTAAACGCATCAAGAAAGATTTTCAAGCCAAGAACTAATATCTGTAGAGACAAAGAAGGAAACCTAATAAACAATAAAAAAGATATCCTATCCAGATGGAGAGAGCATTTTCAAGAGATACTGGCAGGTGAACCAACTGAACTCTTAGAGTTCAAGTTCCTGAACCAAGAACAAGTAGAACCCCTGAAAATGGATGAAGTGGCAGCGGCCATAAAAAAGCTGAATAAGTTCCCTGGCAGTGATAACATCCCAACAGAACTCTTCACACACGGTGGTAAAAAACTAGTCGAGTACATGTATAACATCATCTGTAAGATCTGGGAAGAGGAACACATACCAGCAGAATGGAGGTTAGGATTCATATCCCACTGCATAAAAAAGGAAATCAGTTAGATTGCCAAAACTATAGGGGAATAACTCTCCTCGATACGTCATATAAGATTCTGTCTAACATCCTAAATGAAAGACTGAAACCATTCACCGAAGCCCACATCGGGGAATATCAGTCAGGGTTCAGACCAGGCCGTTCAACCACAGATCAAATATTCACTCTGCAACAAATCCTAGAGAAGTCTAGAGAATTTAACATTGATATGCACCACCTTTTCATCGATTTTAAAGCAACGTATGATAACATCATTAGGCCGAAACTCTACGAAGCCATGAACGACCTCGGAATACCAAAGAAGCTAATATGTCTGACTAAAATGACCACGGTTGACAACCACGTCCGCAATTAAAATTCAGAGCGACATATCGGAAGCATTCGAAATACACAAAGGGCTGCGACAGGGAGATGCGCTGGCGTGTCAGCTGTTTAATATAGCCCTGGAGAAAATCATTAGAGACGCCAATCTTGAGACTAGGGGAACAATATTCACTAAGTCAGTCCAGACCTTGGCATATGCAGACAATGTCGACATAATAACAAGAACGGTAAGAAAGTCTGCAGAAACATTCTTAGACCTAGCAACGGCAGCGGGGGCCACGGGACTACAGGCAAACGACGAAAAGACAAAATAAATGTCAACTACTTTGCAGACAACAGCTGGTAACGCAGGACAAAACTTAGTAACTAGTAATCGCAACTTTGAAGCACTCAGGGAATTCACTTATCTAGGTACTCAAGTCGATCCAAACAATAACATCTCAGGAGAAATTAAACAGCGCATAGTAACGGCAAACAGATGTTACTATGGCCTTTCCAGGCATTTCTCCAATAAGCGACTGTCACAAACAACAAAGCTGAGAATATACAAGACCCTAGTAATCCCTGTACTGCTATATGGATCAGAAGCGTGGATCATCACAAAGACCGACGAAGCCTTCCTACTTTATTTAGAGCGGAAAATACTGCGAAAAATTTTCGGGGCCGTATGCGAAAATGGGTCATGGAGGCGCAGGTATAATTTCAAGCTATATAACCTGTATAAAGACAAAGCGAAGGGAAGAGATATTGTCACAGCAGCCAAACTAAACAGACTGCGCTGGGCAGGACATGTGGCCTGAGCCAGTGAAGCGAACCCCATTAAAAAAGTGCTTAGCATAGAACCTGTAGGAAGTAGGAAGAGAGGTAGGCCAAAGCTTAGATGGGCCGATGGTGTAACACAGGATGCCAGAAGTATCGGTGCCCCCAATTGGAGAGCAGGAGCACAAAATCGTCAGGAATGGCGGAGGATGCTTGAGAAGGTCGAGGCCCTTGCAGGGCTGTAGCACCAATGATGATGATGATGAATATTTATTTGTAGAATTATAATACTATGAACTTCTTTCAGATCATTTCTTTAACATAATTTTTTTTCTCTTTAAAATTATGTGTGGCTACATGCCACATAAACGAGAATTTTGTCAAAATATAAATAAATGGCAGCTTATCAAAAGTAAAAAAAGACTAGACCGTAGACAAAGACCGAAAGATTACGCGTTACTCGACCACTAAGGTGGCATCATCAGGAGATGACGAAAACTCTCAGTTAAATTAGCTTCAATCTCCTCCTGATGGTACAACTTTGTTGTTGAAACGCGAGTCAAGTAACGCGTACGGCTTGTCAAGAATAGGAAAAAGTGTGAGATTCTCTGTTTTGCGTAGAAGAGAGAGTGAGGCAGCATTCGGAGGGAAAAGGATGTACTTTACGCGCGGCTAGATGGAACTCTGTGTACATTCATATATACTCGATATTCATTCTGCAAAGGGTTCAGTGAGACTGAGTAAAGACCAGGCTATTTACTGCGCACTTCGTGTGCGGTCCCATATCGCAGTTTTGAAACTTGTTCCTATTCTTGACAAGCTACAATTTTTCTGTGTTTATGGAAAACTGATCATCTGTTTTTGTTTTTCCATCAAAGGTTCTAGCCCTTTGCGATGACTTTTAGAATTCACAAATTTTACTTGAATATTACATTCGACCTTAGTCTGGATTTATATATATATAAAAAGTCTGGATTTGTACAAAAAAAATCTCTAGATATTGCTTTGTGATGTAGATGGTCGAAATTTTTAAAAAATAAAAAATATATAAAATGTTCCAATTTCGAAAATGGTTTATTTTGAAATTATTCCAGATAAAATCACAGTGCATCACAATTTACGAGAAATCAGTGTTAAGAATTTTACAGGTATTTAAAGAAAAGCAAAACACATAAACCTCAAAATTTGTACAACAGAATACCGGGTGTAACAGGAGCATGGTATACCCCCCTTTTCTCCTTTAGTTTTGAAGATAATTGATGGAAATTTGGGATATCCTTTATACGTAATAAGCGGAACTTTTTGACATAAAATTGATTTTTTTTTTCACTTCCGGTTTCGCCGGAAGTGACACTAACTTTCGATTTTTAAATAGAATACCCTGTATATTATTGCATTTTTTAATTCTGCATAATTTTCTGAATCCAACGATACCAAATAACATTTTTTATAATCTAATTTTTAGTTTTCCATTTAAGTGGGCCATATCGGTTCCGAGTCGTCATTTAGAATACTAAATGACCCGTGTAATGCTACAAAAATCGAAATCCCGTCAAAAATACTAAATCACGTGATTTCTGAACAAATAAAATTCATCAAAATTGTTTTTAGGGCAAAACTCAATTTTTTCAAATAGAACCATATTGAATATTTCATTGTTTTCAAAGCCACCTTAGTTACTTCTTAACATTTAATTACAACAGTATTTTCTTACTCTTTTAGCTGTAATTTTGTTTGTATTTATTGCACATTTTAATAAGACATATGAATAAATTCCTTATTAACAGTACTAATAAATGGTACCACGGTACCAATATGGTTCCATTTGAAAAAATTGAGTTTTGCCCCAAAATCAATTTTGATGAACTTTATTTGTTCATATGTCACGTGATTTAATATTTTTGACGGGATTTCGATTTTTGTAGCATTACACGGGTCATTTACAACAAATCGGAACCGTCATGGCACACTTAAGTGGAAAACTAAAAATTAGATTACAAAAAATGTTGACTTTTGAAATGTCACTTATTTAGTATCGTTGGATTCAGAAAATTATGCAGAATTAAAAATGGATATTAATATACAGGGTATTCTATTTAAAAATCGAAAGTTAGTGTCACTTCCGGCGAAACCGGAAGTGAAAAAAAATCAATTGTATGTCAAAAAGTGCCGCTTATTATGTATATAGGATATCCCAAATTTCAATCAATTATCTTCAAAAATAAAGGAGAAAAGGGGGGTATACCATGATCCTGTTACACCCGGTATATCACTAACACAATTTAGCAAATCACAAACTAACACATACTGCCAATTTAGCTTGAAATACAGAAACATTAAAACAATATTTATTAATGAACTGGCACTGTTAAGAATTAATATAAGCGTGGTTCATGTTTGTTTAGAATTTTGGATAACTCAGCTTTATTTTGAGAATGAACATAAAGCACAGCGGAATGTCACATTCCAAACACATAAATAAAAATTTTACTTACGCAGAAGAACTTACATGACACATTTTCAATCTGGCGTTGCTTATTTTCAACAATACCCCTTTTGCAATCTTTAAAACGCCGATAGATTGGACAAAGTCCAAATATTTAATAAACCAAAATTATTTATATTAGTATTTTAGTTACTTACAAGCACATTACACACAGTACACCATTTCTGCGTAGGATACGGTACCATATTCGGCGCCTGATTGTCGTCGTCCTGACACCTATGTATAGAGAACTCCAGCGCCCTCTGTCTGATTTGTTCCATATTTTCGTCGTGACGCCTCTTTGAATCCTCTTGCTTTTGTTCAATTCTCTTCTGTAGCTCCTGCGTCGACGCCAGTTGTTTCTCGTGAAGTGCCGACAACCTTTCCTAAAAAAATATGAATATTAAATCAAGTGTGTCTAATTAATGATAATTAATTATACCTCTCTATCTCTGGCCTTTTCCCGAGCCAACTCTTGTCTTTCTCTTTCGCGCTGTTGCTGCTGCTGTTCGATTCGCTCGTCTCGTTGACGTCTCTCGTCTTGTAATCGATCCAGTCTCTCTAGTCGCTCCCTTTCTAAGGCCTTACGTCTTTCCTCGACGGCGGCCTCTTTGGCGGCTTTTTCTTCCTGCCTCTTTCTCCGGTCTTCCTGGATGCCTTGGATGCGGCCTCTTTGTTCGCGACAGGACTGCAGGAAATCATGCCTGGAACAATCACACGTTTTATCTTCATAAATGATATAAAATCAAAATAAAATTATGATAGAAAATATGTATGAGCCGTACCTTTTGTTTTGGGCTTCTAGTTCATTTATAAATGCTATTTCCTTTAGTTTTTCCTCTTCATCATGAGCCTTCTTTATTATGCCCCTGATGTGTCTCTTTCTATTCTGAGCTGCCTTTTGCATCCTAAATAAAATCGATTGGGTAAAGTATCATGTAATTATAACAATAGATAAGTTACTAACAAATTTATTATTAGACGATAAGAACATTATTATACAGGGTGTATGTAGTATAACTGTCCTTATTTTAACAGTTGAAGTATTGGATCTAAAAAAACAAATGAGCGTTTTACAACATGGGTAGTCAGCTCTATCATTAACAAGAAATAAAATGTTTAATCACCTAATTATGGGTATAATAAATACATTCATCATCATTAGGTCATCAGTCCTAAGACTGGTTGGACGCTAACCTCCAACTTCTCCTATCTTGTGCTAACCTACGCATTTCGCTAATTGTGCTACAACCTACATCCCTTACTATTTGCGAGCAGTAGTCTAATCTAGGCCTACCTCTGCCTTTCTTCACTCCTATTTCTGCCTCCAAAATATCGCGGACTATTCCCCCATGTCTCAGCAAGTGGCCTACCATTCTATCTCTTCTCTTCTTTAAGTTTTTCCACATACTCCTTTTCTCGCCGACTTTCTCCAATACTTCTTCGTTTCTAACCCTATCAGTCCATGGTATTTTCATCATTCTTCGGTAACACCACATCTCAAAAGCTTCTAATTTCTTCCTAGTTGCTTCCCCTACTGTCCAGGTTTCGCAGCCGTATAGTGCCGTGCTCCATACATATGTTTTCAAAAATCTCTTCCTTGTTTCTAAGTTTATTACCCCCGAGCATAAAAGTGCTTTCTTTTTGTTAAAAGCTACTCGACCCTGCGCTATTCTTTGTTTTATGTCTTTATCGCTTCTTCCATCCCAATTTATTTTACTTCCTAAATAAGTGAAGTCTTTAACTTCCTCCAATCTTTCATTATTAATTTGTACTTTCGTTTTTGCTCTGCTCTCGCGCCCTCTGCACACTAACACTTTAGTTTTGTTTTTATTCACCCTCATTCCGTATTCCTCTAATAAATACATTATATTCCTCTATAAATACATATATTCCTCTAATAAATACATTATAAGACAAAAATTAAAACTGTCTTTCACTAAAAAGTAAAAACTGTCGGATTTATCAAATTCCTTAAATAATAAAGCAATATTTCTTGGCCAAAATAATTTAATTTTTAGAAAACAATTTTTGGTGCACTTTAAATTTTGCCGAATTTGTACAATGTGGCAACGGCGGTAATGAATTACCACGTCTGAACGCCGACTGGTTGATCAGCAACAGGAGGACGACACTCGCTTTATGTCACGTAGTGTGATCTTGCAATTACGTGTCTGGCCGCCAGGGGTGCTAGTAGTCATGCAGGTCTTGCAGTCTCGTTTCACTCTTTCTCTTACGTCCCTCACCAACAGTAACAGTAAACATAACCTCGCGTACATGTAAACAAACGCGTAATCGCGAGTTGCAATCGATCTGCAGCGTATAAATATAATAGTGTAAAATGGAGGATCCGCCGAAATTGAAAAATAAAATGCGTCGTGCGAGACGACGTTGCGTAGTGCCCGCATGCAATTACGAAAAAAAAACGTTCCGTAGAAGGCGAAAAAGTGCATTATTTCAGAGTACCGTCAAACGAAGAAAAAAGAGAACTGTGGCAAAGTGCTGTTCGGAATGATTTAACTCTGATTGCCTTTTACAAGTGTACTTTAATGACATGTAACTAATTGAAGAATAATTCAGTGTTTTAAAAAAATGTTCTTCATTAAAAGATTATTATGATTCGACATTATTAAAAGTTTTGTATTGTTATTTCAATCGAAGTAATGAATATAATTGCATTAGTCTTAAATACACCTTTTCTTTTGCACAGGGGCCATATAAGGTTGTCCGCTTAAAGAGGGGAGCAGTGTCATGTAAAAATGTGTCAAAAGACCCGCTTGAAAATGTTGTGGCGTGTTCTGTTTTCGGTAAAGTGCAGTGAAATAGATAGCTTCATTTTCCCTTCAACAATACTTTGATTACTCCCAGTTTACAATATTATAATTTGTAGTATATACTACAAACTTATGTTATTTACCTCTGTGAATTAATATTTTGAAATGGTTTGTCTTATTTGTAACAGAAATAGTCATAGAATAAGTTTCAGCACTTCAGACAGATTATATGTACATATACGTATGTGTACATATTACGTGTAAATAAAAAAATATTGCAGGAACACACGAAAACGTATTTTTTATAATTGCAAATTAACCTAATTCAATTTCACCTATACGGTAAACAATAATAGTCGTTATGTAATACATTGTGGCTCGGATAATTTTCCTATAAATTCATTTTGTTATTAATTTTACATCCGTTACGTATATATTAAAATTTAAAAACATTTATGTTCAAATTTACCGGCAATTTCACGCTGTAAGACAACTACCGCTCCTTGTACGGTAATTTACCAGCGATCTACCGCAGTGCCAGGGGGCTGATCAACACAGTTTTCGATAAGTGCTGTTTAGTTAACGACACCGCCATGTTTTAATTTTGCATAATTATTAATTTTCAATTATGATAAGTTAATAATACTGTTAAAATGTTTAATAATCTTGAATATCATGATATGCTACTTATTTAGAGATGTTCCTTGAAAATAATGATGTCACATTGAACACAACATAGTTCTGTAGAAAACAATGTAATTTAACTACAAATTAATGTTAAAATGTGTAAAAAATAGCCTAAAACATTCTGATAAATTATTTTGGTAAGGAAAGGTTATTACCATTGCACATTTGACATTCGGGGTCATTCTAGAATACAAGAGCTATATTTTTGTAAAAATATATTGGGTAAAAGTAAATGATCCACTTTATGATTGCATGTGTCCATGTTATGGATGCAAAGATTTATTGCAATGTTGTCAAGTTGTGCAAAATATCTGGGATCTACAGGTATTTTGATAATTCGAGTAAGGATATCTGGAGAATAGTTGGGTGGAGATGTATACATTATTACGAGTGTATACATTATACAACCCATGTTGTATAATGTATAAATTTATTTGTTCAGGTCCAAGCTATCCCATACTACAATAATCGCAGTTATATTTCTTATACCCTGTATTAAGTGAGTCCTTGAATCACTGGCACCTAATAAATTATTACAGACAAAAACTATTTTTTTTATATAATTATTAATAGTCATTGCGTTTTAACTACTTAACTAATTTCTTAATTTTAAAATAAGAGTTAGCCCACTTAAATTGTTTTTGTATAAGAAATCTTGTAAAAGTATTGAAAGCTTTCTTCTTGGCTTTTGTTTAAAATTTGGGCACCATTTTCATAAAAATCAACAGGCATAAAAGTAAACAATCACTACTTAACATCAACCATACCTCATTTCCATGCGCTTCCGTTTTTCTTCAATCAGCTGCAATTTTGCCGCTTTCACATCCTCCACCCTTGCCCATAACGCTTGCAACTTTTGCGATTTCTCCTGTTGGAGATCTTGACGTCTCTGTTGCGCTTTCGCCTGCTTCGCCTGGTACTTCCTGACGGTTTCAGCAAGGCTCCTCCTTCTGGCCGGATTAGAGAGCTTCTGATGGAGTTCGTGTGCCCGACCTGGATGTCTGGCATTTAAGGCCTCCAATGCAGCCAATGTGTCAATCCTTTCGCTCCATGACATTTCTAAGATAAATTCAATTGTATTAAGTAATGAGCAGAATGGAGTAGAG
This sequence comes from Rosalia funebris, assembly GCA_037954035.1. Taxonomy (NCBI): domain Eukaryota; kingdom Metazoa; phylum Arthropoda; class Insecta; order Coleoptera; family Cerambycidae; genus Rosalia; species Rosalia funebris. The sequence goes on along the minus strand of JAZFAV010000034.1, from coordinate 11,805,706 downwards.
ATGATATGAACCTCATGAGGGATGTCATTATTAACTAGTCAATTAACTAGGTAAAGAAAAATAAGTTTGTCAATTCAAAAACATTTCTTTTTGGGGGAAAAAACTGACATAAAAACTTGTTAATACTATATTAAATTTGCATTGCGAATTTTTAATTTGCTGCTATTTCTAATTACTAAACTCTTCGTTACTATTTTAAATTTATGATTTAGATTTCCCATGAATATGAAGGTAATAATTTTTATAAATGAGAAAATGTACTAATGTACATTTTTTAAATAAGACTGACAATTGTGTTTATGCACTTTCTACATTTTTGAGCAAATAAAAGACTTTAAAACTTTGTTCTTAAAAAATAAACACTACTAGTAATACATTTCAAAGAAAATAAACTTTTACAACACCTATACATTTTTTTAATGCATAATCCATTAGTTTTCAGTTTTTATGTAGAGTTACATTGTCTTCATATATTTGTATTAAGAAATAAAAACTTCCTAAAACCACTTTGAAGTTAATATATGTATAGTTATAGTTATATTCTTGGTTTATTGGTTTTTAAATTTAACAACAAAAAAAAAAGATTTATTTTTTATATTATTAATAATTATATTAAGAGACGAGACTACAAAAACATACGAGGCGAGGAAGGACTGAAGACTTATAAGTTAATAAAGTGGGAAATCATTAGAAAGTGTAGAAAAGCGAAAGAACAATGAATAAAGGATAAATGAAAAGAAGTAGAAGATAAGTTGCAAGTAGGTAAGACCGATGAGGCTTATAAAATAATTAAGAGGAACTTCAGGGATATAGGAACAATAAGTAGAAACGTTAGGAGCCAAACGGGGGACATACTGATCGAAAGAGAGGAGAAAGCGGATAGATGGGAATTAGGAGAGATATTAGAGGAAGAATCTAGCATCGATAGGGAAGATGTAGGAAAACCTATATTGAGAGAGGAATTTGAAATAGCACTAAGGGGGCTAAAGAAAATTAAAGCGCCGGGTGTAGATAAAATACAGGCGGAAATTTTGAAATGTGCGGGACAGAAAGTAGTAAATAGAATGTTTGAACTGGTAAAATACATATACGAAACAGGTTTGATTCCAGAGAATTATAAGAGGAACATTATCGTTACTATACCGAAAAAGAGAGGAGCCAACAAATGCGAGAACTTTAGAACGATTAGCCTGACTGCCCACGCGTCAAAAATCTTAACCAGAATAGTGCAGAAGAGGATGGAAAATAGAGCGGAGGAAATACTAGGAGAAGACCAATTCGGGTTTAGGCGAAATAGGGGAACTCGCGAAGCAATTCTGGCGCTAAGAGTAATGTTAGAGAAAACAATAGAAAAAGGAAAGAACGCTTATATAGGATTTGTAGATTTAGAAAAAGCTTTTGATAACGTAAGATGGGAAAAAATGTTCGAGATACTAAAGAGCGTGGGAATGAAGTATAGAGATAGGAGAGTAGTACACAATCTATACATAGAGTAAACTGCTGTTATAGAAGTAGAAGGGGAAAAAAGGGAAGTAGGTATTAGGAAAGGAGTAAGACAAGGATGTACGCTATCACTAATTTTTAATCTGTATATCGAAGAGGCGATTAATATGGTAAAAGATAGAGTGGATTTCGGGACTAAAGTACAGGGACAGAAACTAAAAATGCTGAGATTCGCAGATGATATAGCAGTATTAGCATCTAGTAAAGAGGAATTAGAATCAGTGTTGAACGAAATGGAGGCAGTGTTGACAGAGGAATACGGAATGAGGGTGAATAAAAACAAAACTAAAGTGTTAGTGTGCAGAGGGCGCGAGAGCAGAGCAAAAACGAAAGTACAAATTAATAATGAAAGATTGGAGGAAGTTAAAGACTTCACTTATTTAGGAAGTAAAATAAATTGGGATGGAAGAAGCGATAAAGATATACAACAAAGAGTAGCGCAGGGTCGAGTAGCTTTTAACAAAAAGAAAGCACTTTTATACTCAGGGGTAATAAACTTAGAAACAAGGAAGAGATTTTTGAAAACGTATGTATGGAGCACGGCATTATACGGTTGCGAAACCTGGACGGTAGGGGAAGCAAGTAGGAAGAAATTAGAAGCTTTTGAGATGTGGTGTTACCGAAGAATTATGAAAATACCGTGGACTGATAGGGTTAGAAACGAAGAAGTACTGGAGAAAGTCGGCGAGAAAAGAAGTATGTGGGAAAACATAAAGAAGAGAAGAGATAGAATGGTAGGCCACTTGCTGAGACATGGGGGAATAGTCTGCGATATTTTGGAGGCAGAAATAAGAGTGAAGAAAGGCAGAGGTAGGCCTAGATTAGACTATTGCCTGCAAATAGTAAGGGGTGTAGGTTGTAGCACAATTAGCGAAATGCGTAGGTTAGCACAAGATAGGAGAAGCTGGAGGTTAGCGTCCAACCAGTCTTAGGACTGATGACCTCATGATGATGAATAATTGTATTGACAAATCGCCGCCTATTTGAGACAAATTGTAAAAAAAAATAAAACAGATGTTATATAATTTAAGAAATAATTACATATTTTATGTAAACAATTAATACTAACAATATTATTATATATAACAATAGTATTATAAGTAAATATATAAAAATATAAATAAAAATTTTTAAGTAAGAATAATTATAATAAAATATGTAGTATATACTATAGCAAAAAAAAAACAGATGGCAATAATATCATATATTTTATTTATTTTTTAAATGGAAAGATGTAAATAAATAAATTAAATAAATATTTGTATTATTGTCATCAGTCTCTTTGTTATAGTATATTTTAATAATAAGTATTTTTATTTATATTATTACTTTTCCGCACTCTACTATACGCGGAAGAGTAATGTAATTGTGTAAATAAAATTGAAATTAATTTTTTTGCTTTATTTTTCGTTTTTCGGCCTAAAAACAAAAAAAAATGGTTCTTAAAAAATGTTTGCTGTGTGTGTCGTTCTCGTTCTCGTTGTCGTCGACGTTTATTCTTGTTAGCACGGTAACTCAACTAAATAGTGTCGTATCGATCGGATTTTGACTGATTCTGATCGGAGACGTCTTCCAGACGACACATTGACTTTGAGGTGGATAGAACACACTCTACCATGTACATGGGTCATGAGAAAGTACAATGATGGACTATTTGAGAATTTTTTTTGTTAGCATGATCACTCAATTAAATCGTGTCGGATCGATCGGGTTTCGACTGATTCTGATTAGGGACGTCTACCAGACGACATGTATTGATTTTGAGGTGGGTAGAACATATCCCATCCTGTACATGGGCCATGGGTCATGAGAAAGCACGATAGTGGACTATTTGAAAAAAGTAAAACTGTCGCATAAAACACATATTCTGCATTTATGTGTTGGTTTATTTTTTCTCGGCAACTCAATTTCGAGATAGAGATGTTCTACGTGCGGAAAAGTCCGTTTTAAAACTGTTTATTATATATAATATACCTATAATATTAATAGTATTGTTTAAGACATATAATGTACATCTGCTTTGCTTTTTTATAGTTTTCAAAACACCTCCAATAGGAGGTAAAACATCAATACAATTAATAACATAAAAAAACACTATTTTCATGTTTCTGTTTCTTTTGTTGTTAAATTTAAAAACCAATAAACCAAGTATAGCATATAATATAGTATATATAAAATTAACAAAAGTTTATTAAAAGGACTGTATATTAAAATTTCATTGAACTCGGTCCAGTAGTTTATAAGAGTAAGATATATTTGGTACAATTTCCGAAAATATTCTTTCAAAAAAAAATGTTTCAAGTCTCACGTGTGTATTGTACTGACTCACTCTGTCACTTAGCTATGGGTTTACCATTCCGTAATAATTCGGAACATTTTTTTAAATTTTTTTGGGCAAAAATTTGTTGATACACTTTTGTTGCCTGTATACATATAGAACGAACACAAAGCGTCGTTCATCTATTCAAATATTTAGGGCTATAATATAACTCCTATTTTAAAAATTTCAAAATAATACTTGAAAGAGATATCGTCAGAGGACGGCACCGACAAAATATGCAATTTTTGAGAAATACAGTTTTTGATTTCATGAAGACCTTTAACACACCCCTTAACAGACATCAGTGCGTTCATTAATGAATCGGTCATTTCAGAAACAGCACATGTTAATCTTTCAGCCATTGTAGGTTTTTCTCAAGAACATAATGTTTACAGGTAAATGCACTATTCCAGACAGTAACAGCACTTGCCAAGCAATATTTCTATAAATTCTGAATGCCTATATATCGGATTGCATTTAGAAACAGCACAAGTCAGTGACATGTGGTGTTTTTGAATTCAACGCGTATTTACAGGCATTTGGGATGTGTAAACGCAAAAGAAAGCCAAGAAATTCCAAAACACCCAAGCCAAAAACGTATTCTCTTACATATTTCGTAACTTGTTCCTTTAGTTGCGTAAAGGTCTGCAAAACAGCATTTCCTAATATATTCATGCAATTAAGTCTGCGAAATTGAGACGTTTAGCTAAATTACTTGTGAAGGGTAAACAGCCTAATGATAAACGAAGAAAATGTATTTCGGGAAACGCAATTCCGGGAAATATATTTCCCCAAATTGAAGACAATATTAAAAGCTTTCCCACAAAAATTTCTCACTACAATAGCACAGAGAAACACTATTTACATGAAAAGTTGAAAGATGAACCCATCGACTAAAGTAAAATACAAATTTATCCCAGATTTTCTCTTGGATTTGGCCGACCCCAGGTGGACACATGTGGCAAATGTGAGGAACTAAATGTAAAGATTAAAACTCAGCAATTAAACGTTCACTGAAAAATGCTCAACCACTGCGAAATTGATAATATACAAAAGTAGGGCCAAGTTTTATAACAAATTAAAAGTTCTAACAGAGCTATGCGAAAATCCAGCTAATTCTGATACAGCCATAATCACATTCGATTACATGCAAAATCTCCACTTGCCCGTGATTCCAGTACAAAAAACTTTTTATCTGAGGCAGTTATGTATGAATGTGTTTGGCATAAATTTCGTGGGGAAAACAACAAGCCAGATTCTATGTTCGCTAAGAAAGTCCCAATGAGGTTGCACCGTTTGTTATGGATTTCATAAGTAGTGAAACATCTGCTATTGTTAAGCACTTGAATCTTTTTTCTGATAGCTGTGGCGGTCAGAACCGTAACCATACTATAATAAGGCTTATTATGGCTTTGGTCCACACAAACAGATTTCAAACTATTAACCAGTATTTTCCAGAAAGGGGCCATTCCCTCTTACCAAATGACCGCAATTTTGTAGCCACCAAAAGAACAATCAGAAGACATGACCGAATATATACTCAATAATGGAGTATACTGAAATGATCGTAAATGCAACAAGAAAATCGCAATTTTATTTTCTATAAAAATGATTAAACCTGATGATATTGTTGTGATGAAATCGCGGCCACCATGCTGATGAAAGCGTGGTGGCCGCGGTTTTACAAACGAAATAGCCTGTTGATTCCTTTGGGAGAGGTGTTGGGAGAGAACCCATTTTTACTATTCTTCAGATGAACCAGGGGTAATCCAAGCCATTGACTTTATAGATGGATTTACAAGCCATAAATTTAGACTTTCTACATCTAATTTAGTCACGCTGCCTCATCCTGTATGAGACCGGGCTCATTCAAAGAGTTTGGTTCTCACAAATTCAAAAAAACTTGATAACATCAAAAAATTGGTTTCTTATGTTCCTGAAGGGCATCAGGACTTTTATAGCGAAATTCTACGTTGGCCGATAACGGACAATGAAGAAAATAATGAGTAAATTGCCGTTAAAAGATGTTTTTCACATATTTCTTGCTATTTATAATAAATGTTCTTGAAAAATTATATCCGTCTCCATTGTTTTCATTGTTCATTTCGGAAACAGCAGATGTCAATATTTTTTGAATGGCTGTCTTTTTTAATTTGGTTTTTTGTTTCACAATTATAAGACCAACATAACTTAATATCACCGATTGATGCACCGGTGACATTTGAAATATTTTTTTTATCTATCTTCTACTCCATACAGTTTTTTTCACTTTCTGTAAATCTTTGTTGAATCGACATGTGGTGTTTCTGAAATGACCTATTCTAATGTTCACAAACAACGTGGCCATAAAATTTAGTGAATCAACATTACGCTATTGGTATTAATTGGAAATGTCCCCAGGTTCAGTGTAATCGAAACTGCAGTTTAATAAAATCTGACATTAGAACTGTCAAAACAGTTCTCGGGTAAAAATTTAATAAAAAATATGTGTTTATCCAACTTTAACAAATTAAATGTGTTTAAGATAATAAAATATGTGAATTAAACCAAATGTGGAGAACTCATGTCTAAAAAATATCTTAAATAAAAATAAATCAAATGATAGAAATGTGAGGTTAGGTTCTAGAAAAAGCGAAATCCAGTTTTTGTGATGAATTAAATATCATCAATAAAAAGGAAACTTCACATCAAATAGAATTATTAATTAATTGGACATAACCTCATTAATAAATGCACATCACTACCTAAAATAAACTGCTGTGTCAGAACTTGTGCCGTTTATAGTTGTGACTTGTATTAAGAATGATTATTAAAATATTCTTGATATCATTCTTGATATAACAGAGTTCACAGTAATTGTTTTTAATCACATTTGAGCTCTGGGATAAATTGTAATTTTGTGTTAAATAAGTTAGTAACTTAGTTAAGGACTTTAGTTTGGAAAATGGTATTTAAAGTAGCAGTTGGCAGTGACGCTGTGGAAAATAATAATGGCTGTAATTTTACTGACAATATACGGATTTCCTATCAAATTATTCAACTAATTATTTCTGTTACTAATAACGTAGCAGCAATATATATATTATAAATCTTACCTGCCAGCATGGGCTCGTATCTCGCCTCCAAGGACATCGCATCATCGTCCACACTGGGCACAGTACACTCGCCGTCGTCCTCATTGTCGCCTTGCAATTCGTCCCCGTCCGTTTCAGTGCCGTCAGTCTCCGTATCGACCTCAATTTCCAACCCCTGCAAATGTTCTATCTCCTTCGTAAGCCTGTCCTCCTCCTCCGACAACTGCTTCGCCTTCATCCTATGCTCCTCCTCTGAGGCAATCTCATCTTGCATATCCTTAAACTTCATCTCGTCGTCCGTCTCCGAATCCACGTCGGAAATTTTCTTTTGATCCTTCTGGAATTTTTCTCTCTCAGCGGTTTTCTTAATGTGGAGATTCAACTTGTTCTTCTCCTGTACGGAGTTCTTGTTGATGCTCATCTTACTTAAAGTCGTATGTGACCTCCTCAACTGGTTGTTCTCTGGTTGGGAATTATTCTTGAGGGATTTCAATGTATTTATGTTTTCTTTAACGCTCTTATCGATGGATTTCTGCGGCTTCGTCGTGGCGTCGGTGTTCTCGGGAAGCAAAGCCAACGCTGGCAGGCTTGCCGTGGCACTGACTTGATGAAACCTAGTTGCCCAGGATAGGGCTGTGTCCGAACGCCTGGGTTTGCTGCTGTTCTTAAACCTAGAACGACATTTCACTGTCAGCCAACCGTCGGTAACTTCTGACTTCACGTTTTCATTATTCAAAGTTTCAGAAGAACTAGCAATACTATTACTCGAGTTGGTAAAATTTGTAGAGTTCCCAATTCTTTCTTGATTCACCAATGTCTCTACTGAACTGGCGTACTCATCCACAGATAAGGATTTTGTTAGATGTTCCTTCGTAAGAGTCGTCTTGCTTTTCTGTAATAGAGGCGGTCTAAGTGTGGGCTTGGGAGTGTTAGCTTTCGGCGGTTCTATCCTCTGCGGCACTCTCGGTCTTAAGTTCAGATTATAGCTGCCTTTGGGCGCAGTTTTGATATCACCAACGGTTTTGCTTCTCGCCAAACTATTCCCTGTGACAACCGTACTATTAGTTGCTGCAGAATTTCTCGCAGGAAACTGTTTAACATTTTTAGGTACCGTGCTTATCCTGGCACTAGTCACTGTCGGTTTTACTTCCACTTTAGGTCTGGACGGTACGACTTTCGCTGAAGCACTTTTGGTTAAGGCAGTGGAATACGCAGGACGGTTAGCAGCTAGAGGCTTAGCAGGTTTGATTATGTCGCTTTTATTCGATTTCGTCGTAACCGTGCTCTTCTTGTCATTCTCTTTCTCATCCGTCTGACATTCCTGATTTATCTTCACTACGTTACTCTTCTTTACCGGTAACCTTGGAAAGTCATCGTCAGTACAAGTGCTCTTCTCGGCGCTCTGGACACCGACTTTGCGTAAGGTGTCATAGGTTCGTTGATCTTCGCTGGGCGAGTCGATATTTTTGATTATTTCAATTTGGACAGCAGGTGTTTCATCAGCATTATTTTTTAAATCTAACTTGAAACTCTGTTTTTCCTGTTCCTTATCTGGCGGATTGTCCTTACAGGGTTCAGGAGGCTTTTCCTCTTTGCTCTGTGTCTTGATGTCATCACTACTTTTTTTAAATAAAGGTTTATTCACTTTACTCAATTCTGGTGTTGTTTTAGATTTGGGCGAGGTTTTAACATCTTTTTTGACAAGAACTTTTGGGACAGTCTTCTGGCTTGCTTTTGATTTTGCATCGCCAACCTTGGTAGTATCAATTTTCTTCTTCGTGGAGTCCAATTTCGTTTGAGTCTTGACAGTATTACTAGAATTGTTTTCCGTTAATTTAGTATCATTTGTATGACTATTCTTTTCTTCTGTAGCTTTTATCTGTTCCACAACTTTCCTCTCTTCTTCTACATTTGTCTTATCTTCACTAACACTCTTTTGATCTTCCTCTGCTTCATTTTTTGTTTCAACAGTATCAAATTTTCCCTGAATTCTTGTGACCTCTTCAATAACATCTGTGCTAGATTTACCTACTTCAGTTACAATACTTGTCTCTGATGGTACATCTAGTTTATCCTCTACAGAATCTTTTGGAGGTGTAAATGGTGTTGACTCTAAAGGTTTCCCTTCTAGAATTGGTTGATCGATACCAGGCAAAGGACTAGTTGGACAAGAATTTGGATTCCTGGTCTTATTTGACAAAATCCTTGGACTTATTTTGCCAGATATGTTTGGACTGTTTCTACCGGACCCTAAATTAGGGCTTGATTTTCCTGAGCGACTGCTCTTTGTGAGATTTGTTTTACAGATGTCCCAGGCCAACGAGGTTGGTCTTTGTAAGGCAGGGGTATTTTCATAATCCCATTTTATGCGAAACCAATCTGCTAAAGCATTGAAATCTCTCAAATAATTTTCCAATACGAGTAATACTTCTTGACATTCAGTTAGACTTTCATGATTTTCAACTGTACTATAAATCTCAGCAATCTAAAATAAAACAGTATTATTGAAAATTTCATTTTTTTTTTAGAGGTTAGAATAAATATGACATTGGAAGCATAGCATACTTTACTTTTGTTTATGGAGATTTAACATAAATATTGTCAATAATTCTAGAAAATAAAACTAAATCAGAACCATACAATACTCAATATTTATTTTTTTTAATTAATTTTCATTAATCGGTGATACATTTACTATAACAAAATAAATCTATTTAGAAATACACAATAGTACCATGGAAAGTAACTTTAACTTTCTAAATTCTTATATATTTCAAGAGGTAGGTGTTACGAATTAGAAAACATAAATAGTGGATTACTTCATGCCATATTTTACGCATCAACGGTCATAACAAAGAAATGACCACGTTCAATTTGAAACAGTATTTAAATTAATGCCCTCTGAAAGTTATCTGCATGAGCTATGAGTGGGTGACTATTAAAGTTTATTAATAAGTATGTAGATGTATGTGGTTTATACAATTCTATACAAAATTGTCTATTCTATAGGATATTCTTTTTAATTCTACTTACGGATCTTTGTAAATTTCCAAATAATAATGCCCAATATCTAGCTCTTAACTCTGATTTCTTGTCCCTTCCAGTAGAAGCTGATCTCACCCTGGCACCAGTGCGACCTCGGATGTGATTTGGTTTATTTATTTGCGTAACTTCCAAAATCCTAGGGGAACTTGGTGGTTTTCGGGATACTTTACCTGGATAATAAGATTATTTAGCACAGTAATATCCGAATTATATTAATTAATATGTGGAGAAAACTCAAAGGTTCTATACTCACTTCTAAAACTGTCATTGTCTGCAGAAATGTTGAAAGCTAATAAGTTACGGGCTTCACGGCCTTGTTCTTGAACTAACAGCCTTACCTGTTCCATTTTTATAACAATCTGTTACAATTATAAAATTAAACGTTTATTTCTTACACAAAATGTACATCGTTTTAAATTTTTGACATTTAACTGACATAACTGACAGATTAATAGGCGTGCCAGACAGATGACTGTCTTCAGGTCGTCTTTTTCTTTTCTTTCTCAATCTCGCTTGAGACTGGTGGCCGTACTTTCTCTCTCTTTTTGTATCGAAATAGGAGTTAGTAGGTCTATGTTCATTGCAGTAAGACTTAAATTATGCAACACTTTTCACACAGTTATCGTATTTGATACTGGCTGTTATTTTATTATTGAACTTTTTTCTATACGAACTTGGGGAAAGGAATAAAATGCGTAGGTAACAATCCCACATACACCTACATATATATTTTGATATTTTTATTACTTTTTTATTTTGATCTAATGAAATAGAGAAAGGTATTGCTGTGATGAATGATTATGTTATTCAAACAGTCTAAATGTATGGAAATAATAGGAAATAAGAACTTATAAATAATGGGAAATACCTATATAAGTACTTTGCTCGTCCTCATTAGTTTTTAACTTATGTAAATGTTTATGCAACCATTATCAAAGAGATTTAATTAAACTGGAAAAAATACCAATAATTTTATTTATTTAAATGCATCACTCTACCAGTAACCCTAATTGTAAGAATAAAAATTGTAATATAAACAAACAGTGAATATTTGTAAATATAATACTAAGGTAAAATGATATTCGATTACGAATATAAAAACCAAATAAATAAATTTACAGAAGATTTATAAATTGAATTAATAACCTGAAGAAGGTAATATTTAATATTACATACCAGGTCTGTGTATTCCGATATAAAGGGTCCGGCAATAGGATTGAACGGTTTTTAATAGGCCACTGTTAAGAAACAAAGAATATATTTGGACTAATTATTATTACAACTAAAAACACAATTCTGGAAATTTCCCATAACACTGAGTTTGTAAAGATCACATCCCTAGATGACCACCGTCTTTTTTTATATATTGCTGCAATCTGTTTCTGAAATTGAACATAACGCGTTTGAGTAAATCTTCGTTTATCGATTGTTTCTCTTCACGAATCCTTTATTTGAGTTCCAGAAGTATTTGGTGACTGGTAGAGTACACTTTGGACTTTAAGAATCCCCACAGAAAAAAATCCGGGACTGTCAGGTCCGGTGATCTTGCGAGCTATGTAAAATCACCAAACCTTGAAATTATACAATTGGGGAACATACGCTGTAAAACAGCAATGGACCGTCTAGCTGTATGCGCTGTGGGGCCGTCCTGTTGGAACCATACTTCATCTTGACCCATTTTTTGAGGTTCCACAGCCACAAATGTTTCCAACATTTCAACGTACCGAAGTGAATTGACTGTAACAGTGTGGCCATTTTTTTCAAAAAAGTATGGCCCGATCACACCAAATCTGCACACTACACACCACACCATTACGTTTTGGTCGTAAGTGGGTGTTCATGTTCTCTTGGGTTGTGTTCTGTCCAGTAGCGAGTTCTGCTTATTAACGTACCCACTGAGATGGAAGTGAACTTCGTCAGACATGATCAGTTTATCAATAATTCTTGCATCGTTGTTCAATGTTTCAAGAAATTGTCTGCAGAAATTGAGGCGATTAACTTTATCAACAGGGTTCAGCCTCTGGACTATCTGTACTTTATACGGATGAAATTTCAAATCCAGATTTAAAATTCGTCGCGCATTTCGCTCTGAAATTCGTAGTGCAATTGATTGCCGAATTGCAGAACGTTGTGAACTCCGTTCAATGGCTACTCTGGTTTTTTCAATATTACCTTGTGTGCGAGCTGTACGTGTACCTCAGACAAATTTTGAGTTTGCACTGCTCCTTTCGTCGAAATCTCTTACCCATCTCAAAATTGCATTTCTTGATGGAACTTCAGCGAGCACTGGCAAATTAAATTCACGGCGAAAACGCCTCTGCCTCTAGGTTTGCACGATGGACTGGACCAAGATAAATGATTTAACAGCAGAGGCCCGACCGCCTCGCCGCGAGATTGACTAACCGGCCAATTTGCCATTGCAACACAACTCTCGATAATAAAATATAATTTGTTCACTATTTGACGTTTGTCAACTAAACAGTCTTTCCATAGACATCTATTCAAAACCATTCAATCCTGTTGCCGGACCCGGTATATTAAAGTGACTGCTTTCGATATATTTGTTATTGGAGGGAGTGGTCCCAATATAGAACCTTGTTGAACACCTGATATTGGTTTATGCTGATTTGACTGAAGACCATGATATACGAACTGTATTGACTCAAATAACAGTAATGACTGTTGGAAAGACAAGTTCTTTATTGTTATTTTTAAAATTTAGAAATTTTAATTACACCTATTTTTGCAATATCACACTGCATGTTTAAATAGTGCAATGCATCAAGACATATTAAAAGTCCATATTAAATAGTTTAATAAATTTAACAACATTTGTTTGTAACGTATCTTGTTTTTTACCAATATCTGTATAGGATTAACTAAATAATAAAAACTGTTTATCAAGTTCCGTGTTTTGAAATAACCTGTATATATAAGATAACGTTGCATATGTGTGCAATAAATTGTAAACAAAATGAAGATAACCTATATGTGATATGTGATATTACCGTTAAATTCAAATGTTCACTTTTATTTTCGGGAAGGTCAATTTGCATCCCATGCATATGTATATTTGATTCGAGTCGTTTTCGTATGTGTGGTATAGTAAAAAACCAGTTGGGATGCTAATCCAGAAACAAGCTAGACATATTTTATCCACTGTGTGTTGTAAATGCCGATTGATGTTTATTTTGTGATAATTACCTACTGCTTAGAATATCCGATAAAAAGTTGGGGAAAGACCACAGCTTCGGCACCTGCCCACCTAATGTTACGATGAGTTATGAATGACGATTAAATTCCAGTTTGTACCTATGTGGTTGGGCCTGAGGTCACACCAAATGTAGTCATAATAATTATTATAATGTTCAGAGGCTTGTCACAGTGTAATCCTAACCGTTGTTAAGTTTCGTTGATTTTTAAATAATCGCGTTCTCTGACCATGGCCTTAAAATTGAAATAAAGGTTATGGAAATGCTCTCTGCTCATAAATACTATAATAAGCACACGAAGCTTATAATAAATTAATTAAAATCAATCCGTCAAGTTACACGGTGACAACCAAAAAACGTTCATCCCGGTGAAAATATAGGGAAGGAACTTCTGTTTAGATAATTTCTCATAGTTGCATTTGAAACCTCACAGTTATCTGTAACGACCAGTCATTCATTGCTGTAGATTGTTAATAATAAATGCAACGATTTTCATCAGTCTATATTTTGACAGCAATTTTCTAATTTCACAGTCATCTGGGAAATTAACAAAACAACTCTAACCATTTATTGATAATTGCTGTAGATTATTGACCATAGATGCAATAATTTCCATTCGCTTATCTTGTGATAGCGATTTTCTAACCTAGCAGTTATCTGCAATAACTATAGCTATTGATTGTTGTAGATTATTGACGTAGATGCGACGATTTCCATCTGCCTATCTTTTGGCAGCGATTTTCTAACGTCATAGTCTTCGGTAACAACTCTAGTTATCTACTGGTGATTGCTGTAGATCATTGACTATAGATGCAATGATATTCATCTGTTTATCTTTTGACAACGATTTTCAAACTTCACAGTCATCTGCAACAACTCTAGCCATTAATTACTGTAGACTGTAGATTATTGACCATACAGTTTGTATAATGGATCTTTGCTACATGCTACACCACTCGCAATTGAAGGGTCCAAAGCAAGAACCAGCTAAGTCCACTATTACAAATTTTTCAGGAGATAAAAAAAAACGTAATTAATATAAAATGAATGGAATTAAAAATTTGAAACAAATTAAAGTACTTTGTTTTTAACTGTGTTTCAAATGTATGTAAAGTATTTTACGTTAAATTGTGTATTTTTTTAATTATTAATGAATAATTATTGGACTTAGCTGGTTCTTCCCCAGTTTTGGCGATTTTTTTTGCATTAATATTATTTAAAATTAAAATAAAACAGTAAATAAGCAAAAATATTTATTTATCGAATACATAATAAACCAGTACATATTAAAGATGAAATATAAGTACGTACGACATATTTTACCTCCATTTTACCTATTTATCGGAACTAAATTCGGAAACTGAAGTGTCAGCATCAGGTTTCACATAGACGGTATGGTATTCTTTAATGCTGTCGTAAAACCATTGATCGCACGAAGGTACATAGTTTGTTGCTAGTGTCATAACATGGTCAAACTTATTTTTTTTTAAGTAGCCTTGGACCAAAATATAACTTTTTTTCATCAGGTAATGACACAGGAACCGAAACTTTTTTATTCCTTATATCAAATTCTGAAAGAAGAAGTTCCCAACTGACTCGCTACATTTTATCAATGTTCCTAAATCGCTCTTTTGGTACAACAAAATATGATATTTGGACAAAGTAAATTTATGGGTTTTTTTTTTGAAGGATTTTTTACATAGATATTTTCAAAATGTGTTTTGCAGTCTAGAAACATATCTTGAGTTATCTCCTTTATTTCAAAATTTTTACTTGCTTTTCTGATGATGTCTATGTAATCCCTAGGTAAATATATTTTATCGTATTTCCCTTTTGCCGCTTCAATTCTGCCAAAACTACGGTCGCACGGCAAAAAACTATGACCAATTTCAGGGTACCTATGACATATAAAATTAAATTTGCCGAGATCTACTAATGTGAACAAAAGTTGTACTAATACATAGTTTTTATTTTGAGAGGAACAGTTATCTGAAAATAAATAAATATCTGTGCCTTCGGCCGAAATATGATTTTTTAAAAAGTCTAGAATCATGTTTGCGACTTCGTTTTGTCCTTTGCCACCCACGGTTTCATCATAGACATAGCAATAACTTTTTGTATACAACATGTATACGAAAATTATACATCCAGAGTTGTATTTTATAGAATACTTCACCACTGGATGAAACCAGGAAAACATTCGATATCGAGCTGAGCAAGAAACGGCCAAGTCCTGGACTTGACCCATTCTTACATGGTATGATAGGATAGGCAATCAAATAAACATAGATAACAATTTTATTTGCCTACTTAGAAGTCCGGTTATTGCAGCATTCGATTCAGCGTTTTAAACTGTGCAAGAACGTGGCTTTAACTCAACTTGCCTAAAAACTGGACTTAGCCGGTTCTTGCTTTGGACCCCTCAATTGTTACTAATATACCACAATTACCAGCACGTATGTCTAGCGACATATGTTTCAATCAACTACGCACGGCATAGACAGTTAATAATTTGCTGAACAAAATGCAAAATTCTGAAGTCACGTCTTAGCTATATTGTATAATTTGATTCATTGGCGTCTCAATATTTCTGTAAAATTTATTTCATTTTTGTTTCAATTATTTTGATTTTTATTGAATTTATTTCATGTATTTTGATGGAAATATCACTTTTATTGAATGTTTTTGTAGAGAATCTCTTCATTATTCTGGCATAGGTTGACGGATTTGTATTGTACTAACTGTTATGTTAGGATAACAGTTCTGTTCAAAAATGTTGATTGAGTCATACGATTGTTACCTGTGACGCACACGCAAGGAATCATTATACAAACCATACACAAATATCAAAGTAATTTTAAAATTCTCAGATCCTAAATGTACGTCATTCATTAAGAATATATCATTTGGTGTTTTAGTAATAAACGTTTCGAGTTGTTTATTTGATAAAAATGTTGACTTCTTTGGTTTGAGTTGTCACCTTGACGTTTCAGAAAAAAACACCTAATTTCGAATATTTTAATATATCAGTCTCTTCCCGTATCCTAAGTGTTGCTATCAGCATAGAGTAATTCGACCATAACATAGATGCTTTCAACTCTGTAGATAAATCGGAAAAGCATGCAATCATGACCATTTCAGATCGGGGGATATTTTTTTTTTGTTGCAATAATCTATGAAACGTTTGTAAGTGAATTCGTACTTTCCTTGGATTCATTTGACAATAAATTTAGTCACATTTGTGCAGCTGCAGCTCTGGTGGTGCCCCGGACCCCTGGGCATCATCATGACGACTGTCCATTTTAAATATTTCTAGCATCTACAAGTATCAAAGCTAAATAAACATTGAATCTGACCTTTTTTTTATCACATAAATAAACAAATAGTGATTATCAAGGAAACGATTTCATAAGCTATTGGATGGTAATGGAAAAATGTTATGCATAAATAAAAATTCTTTAATTTATAATACTGATTGCAACATCGGAACGAGGAATATGTATAGGTACCTTTAAAAGCATATTTCCGGACTTCAATGATTTACAAGTCATCTGATAATGTATTGCTTTTACTACTAGACACAATGTATTATTTATTCATTTGGAAAAACTGAATCATTCAGCTTTGCACTTCCCATAACTTTTTGGAAATAATATTTATAGCAACTTTTTCTACGTCGTTATCGTCAATACATCTGTGGGAAAATATTATGTATGCATTGTATCTACTATATAGTACTTACACGTAACCGTCATAAAAAGCAGCAACAGATATTACTAAACAGTTAATAAGATGTGTAGTGTAACTGATGGATGGCACCCATTCATAAACAAAGCCAATTCCACCGCAGTGGGTTTTTTTCAACTATGTACCAAAATGTGAAGGTCGAGTATTAGACAACACCTGATAAACTATATTGATATTTTTAAACCTCTAAAAGGAAATTTACATAAAATCTTTTATGGCTAGGTATTTTTAACTGGGATAGACTTTTCCATCTTGTTCTTGATTAAATTCGACAAAAGGTTATGTAAAAATGTGTTGTACTCGTGGAACTGGAATTGGAATTTGTCAAATGGTACTTAAAGGTGAAGATTAATGTTTCCCTGTCTCATATAAATAATGTGTTAAACCACCGAAAATCAGTGTTGGCTTACCATCGGTCTGGCCAGTGATAGCCGTCATTACATCAGCATGATTAAGGTATGTAGATAATAACTGATCTGATTAATTTTTAATGAAAGTACTTCGGTTTTGTTGATATTATATTTCAATAAATAAAAAGTGGTTAATTTAAGTAAGTTATCTTTAACAAAAAGAAACTAAAAAGAATGTTTTTGAAATAAATTTGCATTGAAAATAATTCGTTGATTAATCGTTTTGTTATAATTCTTAGTTGTTTTAGTTGTAAATGATAGTCTGTCTTATATACTTGGTTCTTTAATTGTTTAACAGTGGAGGGATAAAATAAATATAGATGACGAAAAAATTATATCAAAACAGAAATATTTATTTTTAGAAAATAAGAGTTTTATTTTGTATACAATTAACAAGACATATTCTTGTATCAAATCAAGTTTAATTTTTTATAATAACAAGTTAATTGTTAACGGTCAAACTTAACCCCTCGTATATAAATAAGTTTTTAACAAGAGACTGAAATTTAAAAAATAGTTGTTAAAAAAATACGAGAAATCTTGTTGGTAAAAAAAAATTAAAATCATCCTTAATTGGATTTAGTATAAAAATAAAAATAGCAGATCAGTTTTCAATAAAGCATCGAAACACTATATTATACTTAAGACACATTTCGAGAGTCACATTAACATCATCAGGGCTGTTTGGAGAGATCGTAGTAGTCGTGATACAATAGAAACACTAGTAATATTTCGACAGTTTATGATAATTAACCAAACTGCAAATAACGAGCCTTTGGAGACTAATTGATGTATTTACGAATATCTCTTTTACATTTTAATGACTTGCACCAAATAACAGAAAATATTTTTCAAATGTTTTTATGCCAATATATATATATATAGCTGGAAAACACTGAAATAATTGTAAACATTATTTTAAGGAGTACTTGGATATATTCATTTTTAATTTAAAAAATGCCGCATTTAATCGAAATTTTAAATATACGAAGTGCAGTATATTCAAATGAGTGTAGTACAAAAGTGAAGCTTTTTTATTGGAATCATCATCATCATGAGGTCATCAGTCCTAAGACTGGTTGGACGCTAACCTCCAGCTTCTCCTATCTTGTGCTAACCCACGCATTTCGCTAATTGTGCTACAACCTACATCCCTTACTATTTGCGAGCAGTAGGCTAATCTAGACCTACCTCTGCCTTTCTTCACTCATATTTCTGCCTCCAAAATATCGCGGACTATTCCCCCATGTCTCAGCAAGTGGCCTACCATTCTATCTCTTCTCTTCTTTATGTTTTTCCACATACTTCTTTTCTCGCCGACTTTCTCTAATAGTTCTTCGTTTCTAACCCTATCAGTCCATGGTATTTTCATCATTCTCCGGTAACACCACATCTCAAAAGCTTCTAATTTCTTCCTACTTGCTTCCCCTACCGTCCAGGTTTCGCAACCGTATAGTGCCGTGCTCCATACATATGTTTTCAAAAATCTCTTCCTTGTTTCGAATATATTATATTATTAAATTCTCCTTGATAATATTATATGTATTAACGACCTATCGGTTATAATGTAACTGGTTACTTACCCGCAGTCAATTACCCGCAATAAATTATGAAATTATTGAAAGGCTTTATTCGACCGTTATTGTTAATTTGAATGTATAAAAATAGATATTCAAAAAAGTTCCTCACTTATTTGTTGATAGTATACTAGTCTACGATTACATTCTTCTATTCTTTCTCTATTCCTATTCTTTCCATATTCTTCTATTCTTTCTGTCAGAGCATCTGTATTATCTAGCATTATTACATATGTATATTTTATTCCTGAGATAACCTTACAGAAAAAAATCCAACGGTATAAAATTCAAATCATATCCACTGCCTTTAGATATAGGTTTGCCAGAACAGGGACTACTACATTTCTGATGAAATTTAAATATTTATCAGGTCCTGGGAAAGGACTGGAACGTTCCATGCGACAACAAAGGCAGGAGGCTAGTTTTCCACGAACACCGAAAGATTATACATTTCTTGACGCGAATTTCGCCAACCAAATTGGCATCATAGGGAGATGATGAAGGCTAAATTAAGTTTTTTGTTGTGTTGAGGATTCTTCATTAATCAATATTTACGATCTATTTCCTCATTAAACGGGAAATTTGATGAAAAAACACTTGTACCAAGAACTGCATCATTGCTTCCCAGCCCGCTCATTATATGTTCGTAGAAATTAACTCTACGGTTTAAATTATCTTCTATTAATTAATGGGCAAATGCCATTGTGTAGTTTTTCTTCATGAATAACCTTCAAACCAGTTGTATGGCTGACATTATTTTTGGAGTAATTCGACATGTTCGACATGATTACAATACAAAAAAATATCTACCTAATTTCACGTCGTCTCCTACGAAAAGAGGTTTTATTTTTAACAGTTTAACATGTCTAAGTTTTCTGAAATATGTATGAATTCTAAACACGATCCCCTGTAAGATATCAGATAAATAAAATTGCTTCCATATTTCTATCCCGTAACTAATCAATATAAAATTTTCTATTTTATCACTTTTTTATATATAATATTGCTTATTAAGTACTTTTCAAAAGACGATTTACAAAAATATCACTATCTTTGTAGACATACATATATGTATAACCTACTGCCTCTCTTTTATTGTTTTGTACTTGCCTAGGATGTTTTTATTTCGCAATAAAAATTTGTTGTAAAGTCTTAAATTTAATTTATTGCTGGTACCTATGTAATTATTAGCGTCTCAGTTTATTATTTTTCAATATCTATATTCTATAAATATTTTGAAACCAACAAGTACTAAAAGGAAACTAGAAACCAGATCTTCACAAAAAAAAATATTAACCACTGCTGTGCAATCGATGCACATTTTGCCAGCCAAACCAGCATAATCGACAATCATAAAATATAGGTCATTAAATACTTTTTCCGATTTCGGATATACATTTAAATGCAATATATCGATGTGTTCAGGATAAAATCTCATTTATTTTCAGGGATTACTCATATTCATGGGGCTTCTTGCCTTGGCCCTGACAAAACCAACCTACGGAGGATATGGAATAGGATACGGAGGAGGATATGGTGGAGGCTATGGCGGAGGCTATGGCGGAGGCTATGGTGGAGGCTATGGTGGAGGCTATGGAGGAGGCTATGGCGGAGGTTATGGCGGAGGATATAGCCCTTATAGTGGATATGTAACGAAAGTATACATTCCCGTGTCATATGGCTATAAGAGTTATGGAGGTGGTTATGGTGGCGGCTACGGTGGCGGCTACGGAGGCGGACATGGAGGCGGCTACGGTGGAGGTTATGGCGGTGGATATGGAGGAGGTTACGGAGGCGGATACGGATATGGAGGGGGCTATGGAGGAGGCTATTAAAGTTTGAAAATAGTATTAAACTGATGTGTGTTGATTAATGTGAAAATCTGACGTGAGTTATGTTTGTCGTTATTATTTTTTTTATTTATTCTTTATGAGTTACAAAAGATAATAAAAAAATGTTTTTAATTGTTGTCTTTCAATTATCATTACAGTGGTTAATTTATAACAATGATTTTATTAAATGGTCAATTATATTACGATTAATTATATTTTTTGTTAAATAACTAAGTAGTATACTACACAACATGTCCTTGAATTGGCGTACAAAACTATAGAATTTACTAAAAGCTTTTAATTTTTCTCACATAGCTAAATTTATAGCTCGTCAAGAATAGGAACAAGTCTCAAAACTGCGATATCGGACCGCCCACGAGGTGCGCAGTAAATAGTCTGGTCTTTACTCAGTCGAATTGAAACCTGTGCAGAGTGAATATCGATGAATTTATATTGAATGTGAATGTACACAGAGTTATACTGTGAATCTACACAGATCTGGCCGCGCGTAAAGTAGGGACCTAAAAAAGTTTTGAGATTTGGATTTCATATTTTATATTTGTTCAAAATAGTCTCCATTTCTTTCAATACACTTTTTCATACGAATAAACCACATATTGAAAATTTCGTACCACTGCTCCTGCTCTAGTTCTCTGCATGCGTCTTGCCAGGCCCCGATTAGCTCATCATCATTGGTAAATCCGCTTCCTTTGAGTTAGTCCTTAATCAAGCAAGATCTGGACTGTATGGTGGATGTTCTAACACGGGTAACCCTATTTGGCCTAAATAATCCGTAAGGCCAGCACGATGTGCTGGTGCATTATCATGATGGAGCCTACATGTGTTTAAACGTGACTTTGGTCTCAACTTTCGCAACTCCTCGACAAGTTGGGGAAGACATCTCTCGGTATACCATTTGGCAGTAACTGTTTGTTGCTCCTGTAATACCACGGTCTCAATTAATCCGCGCTTTGCAGAGAAAACCACTATCATTTTTTTTTGACTGACCGTGATTTATTCACGCTTATCGGTGGACTTTCATTTTCAAAGAGCCACACTTTGTTACGTGACATCGATGGTACATCAAAATAGTACAGCCACGTTTCATCACCGGTTATGATATCTCTAACGACCCGAGAATTTCCGTCTCGATATTCGACGAGCATTTTTCTGCACCAATCCACTCGCAAAGCCCGTTGTTCGTCAATGAGTTGATGTGGTACCCAGAGCGTGCAAACCTTCCTCATTTTAAGATGTTCATGCAAAATCGTATGAACACTAGGTGCATGAATGCCTAGACTCTGCTGAATAGTTTCGTATGAAATATGCCGCTCTTGTTCTAGCATTTTGTACACAGCGTCTACGTTTTCTTGAGTTACTGCCGTTGTTGGACGTCCTGACCGTGGGTCGTCCTCCAGATTAAACATGCTTTGTTTGAATTGACTGTACCATCTGTACACACTGCCACGACTTGGTGCATCATCCCCAAATACAGATCTAATTTCTTCTCCGCATTGCTCAAGCGTGAACTAACGTTTAAAATGGTAAAGAATAAGCATCCGAAAATCGATATTCGAAAGAGTGGCCATATTGTTGCGCTGAGATGTTTCACCCTTGATGTCTATACAGGTACTGAATATAAATGACTCAAATGTTGCTATTAGTACGGTGAAAAGGTGAGGGCCATGCGTATGTATTATATTTTAAAATTGGCTGCAAATCTCAAAACTTTTTTAGGTCCCTCCAAATTCTGTCTCACTCTTTCTTCTGTGCATACGTAGAGAATCCCACACTTTTTTCTATTCTTGAAGAGCAATACATATTTGTGAATAGAAACTGCATAAATCAGGAAGCAGTGTATTGATTACAGTAGGTACAAGTACGTGAAGTATTTTGAATCGTCGGGTATACCGCAAGGTTAATATTTGGGACCATTCCTGTTTAATACTTTTAAAATTATATTGAGTTATCGAAGTTAAGTTGTTATAAAAGTTATTGATTTTTTTTATTTTTACTATATGCTAATGGTCTTAAATGGTGTTGGAGTATGACTAGGTGTGCCACTAGATTACGACTGTTTCCTCATAAATCTCGGTCATGTTGAGAACTGATTGATAAGCTACCTATGAGGCCTAGTGATGTTCCAAGTTCCTCACTAATATCTGATCGATTAACTTTTAATTATATTATTTCTAATACATTTTCTGATCATAATTTCTCGGCAAAAAGAATAAAAAATCTAAAAGTTGTAAAAGGTACTCTGTCAATCTACGTTTGTTAATTTAGGATTTAGGAAAGCAATTGTCCAGAATATTATGAACCGAAAACACAAACTACAAAAATGCACTGTCGTAATGACAGTATTCATTATAACACCAAATTATTGTACATAGTATAACTATTATTTGATAAATCACAATTATTTTCGATTATAGAAGAATATTTTCTACACTATCATTTCGCAAACACTGAAAATGTCATTTGCGTTATTTCAGTACACAAATGATTTTTCAGAATATAAAGGATATCTCCGATCCGATAGGATTTGCATCTTGACGAAGTTCTAGTGCAAACTAGAACGGGTGGGTCGGCTTGCGCGTTTTAATGATTTAAGGAGCCGTACCATAGGTTTAACCATAGTGGGGGGATCCTTATTGAAAAACCAGACTAAGACAAGTCCCTGAAGGAGGGCAGCAGCTCTTTCAGTAGTCATAGTGGCATAAACCGTGGGGGTTGGTATGGTGCTATGACACACACGACTGCGATGTGGAAGGCAACAGGAAACCACAACATTATAATCCTCAGAACAGCTAACAAAAGGCTTATCCCAGGAGAAGACCAATTCGGGTTTAGGCGAAATAGGGGAACTCGCGAAGCTATTCTGGCACTAAGAGTAATGTTAGAGAAAACAATAGAAAAAGGAAAGAACGCCTATATAGGATTTGTAGATTTAGAAAAAGCTTTTGATAATATAAGATGGGAAACAATGTTCGAGATACTAAAGAGCGCGGGAATGAAGTATAGCGATAGGAGAGTAGTACACAATATATACAAAGAGCAAACTGCTGTTATAGAAGTAGAAGGGGAAAAAAGGGAAGTAGGTATTAGGACAGAAGTAAGACAAGGATGTACGCTATCACTAATTTTTAATCTGTATATCGAAGAGGCGATTAATGTGGTAAAAGATAGAGTGGATTTCGGGATTAAAGTACAGGGACAGAAACTAAAAATGCTGAGATTCGCGGATGATATAGCAGTATTAGCATCTAGTAAGGAGGAATTAGAATCAGAATTGAACGAAATGGAGGCAGTGTTGACAGAGGAATACGGAATAAGGGTAAATAAAAACAAATCTAAAGTGTTAGTGTGCAGAGGGCGCAAGAGCAGAGCAAAAACGAAAGTACAAATTAATAATGAAAGATTGGGGGAAGTTAAAGACTTCACTTATTTAGGAAGTAAAATAAATTGGGATGGTAGAAGCGATAAAGATATAAAACAAAGAATAGCGCAGGATCGAGTAGCTTTTAACAAAAAGAAAGCACTTTTATGCTCGGGGGTAATAAATCTAGAAAGAAGGAAGATATTTTTGAAAACGTATGTATGGAGCACGGCACTATACGGTTACGAAACCTGGACGGTAGGGGAAGCAAGTAAGAAGAAATTAGAGAAGATTTTAAGATGTGGTGTTACCGAAGAATGATGAAAATACCGTGGACTGATAGGGTTAGAAACGAAGAAGTATTAGAGAAAGTCGGCGAGAAAAGAAGTATGTGGAAAAACATAAAAAAGAGAAGAGATAGAATGGTAGGCCACTTGCTGAGACATGGGGGAATGGTCCGCGATATTTTGGAGGCAGAAATAAGAGTGAAGAAAGGCAGAGGTAGGCCTAGATTATTGAGATGGAAGAAGCGATAAAGACATAAAACAAAGAATAGCGCAGGATCGAGTAGTTTTTAACAAAAAGAAAGCACTTTTATGCTCGGGGGTAATAAACTTAGAAAGAAGGAAGATATTTTTTAAAACGTATGTATGGAGCACGGCACTATACGGTTACGAAACCTGGACGCTAGGGGAAGAAAGTAAGAAGAAATTAGAAGCTTTTGAGATGTGGTGTTACCAAAGAATGATGAAAATACCGTGGACTGATAGGGTTAGAAACGAAGAAGTATTAGAGAAAGTCGGCGAGAAAAGAAGTATGTGGAAAAACATAAAGAAGAGAAGAGATAGAATGGTAGGCCACTTGCTGATACATGGGGGAATAGTTCGAGGTATTTTGGAGGCAGAAATAGGAGTAAGGAAAGGCAGAGGTAGGCCTAGATTAGACTACTGCTCTTAAATAGTAAGTGATGTAGGTTGTAGCACAATTAGCGAAATGCGTAGGTTAGCACAAGATAGGATAAGCTGGAGGTTAGCATCCAACCAGTCTTAGGACTGATGACCCCATGATGATGAACGGATATCTTTTTTTTTTTTCCTAAAATACCTATTTATGTCTACACGAAGGTTCGTTATAGTTATCAATAGTTTACTACGCAGAGCTTGGTTGTCATTAAACATAGACTGGATATGTCAAAATGAGGTTGTAGAACCTCCTCTACATATATTTCTTCAGGAACTATCTCTCTCTAGGTTTCTGAAGCTTCACTAATTTTCAAAAGCAATTTGTTATTTATAAGAAAATACAATCTAAGATTCTTAATTGAACACTAGCTATGTGATTTAATGTAATTTTTATGAAATTTATATACTGTAACTTTATACAACAAATTGGCATATGTAGCGGAGAAAGAAAAAATGAATATTAAAAATTTCATTTAGTTCACAATTATTCTTAAACATTATAATTAAAAGTAACTACTTACAGTTATAGAAAATATGGGTTGTAAATTGTGAATTAAAAAACCGTATTGAATTGCAAAGTTGCTGATAGTTGTTATCGTGTTGATAGACCTGTTTAATACAAAGCTTATAAAATATATCACATGCGATGTTATACCTACTTTTTTTCTCTCCTTTAAATTTGCAACAAACAACGATTTCCAATTTGAGCTTAGTAGTGTATGGTGATTATAATGATGAGAATTACTTTTAAATAAAAAAGTACGATTATAAAATTCCGCCAGGTAGTAGATTGGTCTTTTATAAAAACTATATTCCAACAATAGAAGCGTATGCATGTAGTCAATAACCTTAATAATGAGTATACCAAGTGTTCATCACGTTGGGAATTTATTTTTGATACCATGTATATCTTTCTTAAAAAACATAATATTTTCTGAATAAAGACATACGAATATTTTGACACTGTATGACTTTTCGAGGTCTGACTTTTTTCACAAAAAAAATTAGTTACTTTTCATACTGTAGAGTTTAATTAGTCTATATGATAGTTAGTGATTTTCTAACAATAGTTTATATTACTTTCCTCTCCTTATTTTGCACGAATGTGAAGTCCGCTTCTTTTTCTACTTTTATCAATATGTCTCATTTATTAAAATTAACAATTCATGTTCATAAACACTTATATGTTATTTATGTTAAAAATATATTTTCATATAATAAATACGTACAATATTTTCTTGATTAAATATTTCTAAGTATTGAAATAAACGGATATAACAAAGAAAAATCTGCAACAGTAACCTTGTACGGTACATTTCATCACGTGTAATTAGTTTTATAATTTTTAAATATAACTTCATACAAATTACCATATTTACAAAATCAGAATGTTTCAAAACAGTCTTAAAATAATTATTAGATTTATTCGATAATACACTACATTAATTTATTTCTGTGTGGAGCTTTAAAAAAAGTTAAATACAAAAATTAGAAGTACCAAAATTTCGTTATGGTGATGACTTCATGTGGTTGTTATAGGTTATTATAGGAAGCTATAATATCTTATATATAGGCTATATTATGGTGGAGATTATATTATAGGAGTTACTATATAGGCTATTATAGGTTAGGTTGTTATAGGGGTTCAAAGTCAATAAAAATGGCAAATTTTGTGTTGAGGTATATGTTCATGTTATTAGTCGATATAATCTTCAATCTTCAAATTATTTCAAGAACAAATATTTTTAATAATTAAAATGCTGTTCCTGTTGATTTTGTTCTACACTATCACATACATGTTTGAAGAGATCGAAACTTGGTCTCCAATGGGAAGATATGAGCTTTAAGTTATTTTTAACATCAGATGTCCATAGAAGATCGGGTTTATATAAAAAAATATATAAAATCATGATCTATAATAAAACATATCCCATACATTTTCCCTGAGGTATTTGTCTAAAGGAAGTCAAAAATGATTTTCAAGATCTGGCTCATGAAACGATCAGAAATCTCAAGTCATCCAAGGAGTTATATTGATGAATTATTGATTTTCAAATAAAAGTTTGACGAATTCATTGCGATATTTTTATTCTGTCGATTCCTGATGTCAAGAGGGTCACCATGTGTACAGTTAAGTGTGATCCTGTATGACATCTATGATCCTGACACGATCCTCTATGATCTTGTATGGTCTCTTATTTACCATCGTCTTAAAAATCATTTTTCAAATCATTTCAAATTTTTCATCATGTACATATGTAGGTATGTATCGATGCTATTTAGTTTTGACAAACTAACGTTAGGAGTCGTATGTTAATTCCAAAAATAATATAAAAAGTATAGATAATAGCACCAAAACTAAATTAGGCATTTACTAAAAACAATATACTAGTATGTACCTACGCTATAGGCTCATACAAGTTTAACACCGAATATCATAGGAACATGTTTAGCTATCTATATAAAAATCATTTCCACCCATTTTTATAACTAACCAATAGTTAGAATAGTGGGGACCGACTTCCTTTGTTATGTTCTTCCGAAAAATACATCCATTGTTCTTTTGAGACTTTGGGTGTTTATGTTAACCATGTCAAATATTCATAAAAATATTGCACCAATTGATTTAATAGTTTTCCACTCTATAAAGGTTTCTAAATAATCTATTAGTCCCTATTACTCTTTTGATAGTCGATTAATTGTGCATATGATGACAACTTTATGTATAAACGAACTTTTACAAGGTTATGTATTACAGAAAATAACACTCACTTGTAAATAATAAAGCTTGTCCGAAAACAAGAGCCAAAAAATATAGAAGGTTTATTCGTTTTATTTTAGAAAATGTTAATGATATATGTATATTATACAGCCTGTCTCCTAAAAAACGCCGCAAGCCATAACTCCGTTATTTATAATCTGATTTTAAAAAACAAGAAATCAAATGAAATGGCTCTAAATGCACTCCAGAGTGAGCATACCGCAGTGTTTTTAAACTTTTTTTTTTTTGAAAAGCGATAGTCAACTTTTTTTTTCAAATGGCAATATAGTTTTTTTATTTACTATTATGCAGACTTCTTTTCTGAATCCAACGATGTATAACAAATGGACTTTTGTGAAACATTTGTCACAGAAAAATGGTGCAAATATTCGCTGATACTGCAATAGGCGCCCGGTCGCTTAATTGATGATAAACGTATTTTGACTAATCGTCTGTGCCGTGGAAAACAAAAACAAAAAAAAATACAACAAAGCAAATAAAACCCAGAACAGAATTATAATTTAATTATAAAAGAAACATTACATGAAGATCAATTAAAAACAAGTTGATTAAATACAAGCAAATATAAACACCAAACTACATTAAACAAAGTTAAACAGCATTAAACACGAAATACATTAAACGAAGTGCAACAAAGTTTAACTCGAAACAACTGAAGAAACAAATTAGCAAATCAAATACAGTTACAAACCTACAAGTGCTGCTCAAATTGGTTACCGGCACAATCAAGACATACCTGGCACCTTCTGAATACTGCATTGGTCGCATTCAATATAAAATTGAGGGTTTTTTCCCGACACGCACGTATAATTCTTTGCATCAGAATTTCTTCATTTTCTGGTCGGGTTAAATAGACATGATCTTGAAGGTAACCCCACAACCAAAAATCAAGTGGAGTAAGATCTGGAGAACGGGCAGGCCTTCGAATCGGTCCATAAGTTCCTATCCACCTTTCATTAAATGTGGTGTTTAACCAATTAGTATTCATTCTGGCATTATGAGGGCTAGCCCCATCTTGCTGGAAATAATTTCTATTGAGTTCTGCAATAGGTAGTGTATCTAAAACATTATGAAGTTATTCTGTCAATATTTGATAATATTTTTTGATTTAGGGCGCCGTCTTTGAAAAATGGTCCAATCAATCTATTACCCAAAATGCCACACCACACATTAATACTAAACCTTCGCTGAAAATTAGTTTCGACAATAATCCTTGGATTTTCTTGGCTCCAATGTCGGTGGATATTTGTATTAAAAATACCGTTGACACTAAATGTACATTCGTCTGACCAAATAATCTTAGTGTGGAAAAGTAGGACTCGTCGCACTGAATTTAAATACAACTGGCAGCATTGTTGCCTTCGTTCTCTATCGTTTTCCTCTAATGCCTGTACTTTTTGAGGTATGTATGGCTAAAATTTGTGCCTGTTCAATATTGAATTCACAGTTCGTTTTGAAGCTCCAATATTATTTGAATTTCCCGAATGGAGGTTCTTGGGTTTTCTTCAACATTAAGAAGAACATTGAGTTCCGTGTTTTCATTAAATTCGCGTTCTTCTCGTTTCGGTTTCTTAAATGCCCCATAGTTTCTTAAATTTTCTTCAAGTCTTCCAAACTTACGTGGTTCTGAAACTTTTCTATGAGGAAACCGCTTTCTATAAAGGCGGACTGCTGCACCACGATTCTGATTACATTGAAAGTATACCTGAATCATATCCGTCAATATTTGATTATTATCCATACTGCTGTTGACTAATTTCGCAAAAAATAACTTACTGTAATGACACTATGACACGCAAAAGCAAAATAATGTAAAAAAACTGGGATGTGGAAGTTGAAATGACATTTACTCGGTTTGTTGTATTATTTTTTGTTTTCACACAGTGAAAATACGTTTGTCATCAATTAAGCGACCGGGCGCCTATTGCGGTATCGGCGAATATTTTCACCATTTTTCTGTTACAAATGTTTCACGAAAGTCCATTTGTTATACATCATTGGATTCAGAAAAGAAATCTGCACAATAGCAAATAAAAAAACTATATTGTCATTTGAAAACAAAAGTTGACTATCGCTTCTCTAAAAAAAAAGTTTAAAAACACTGCGGTATGCTCACTCTAGAGTGTATTTAGAGCCATTTCATTTGGTTTTTTGTTTTTTAAAATCAGATTATAAATAACGGTGTTATGGCTTGCGGCGTTTTTTAGGAGACATCCCGTAGATGTATTCCATTAGAGTCTCATTGATTATTCCAGTAACAAATATAAATAATTACTAATGGTAGTATACTACCTCGAAAATTTTATAACGGAAGAAGTGAATTTTTGCATTTGAATATATAAGTTAACCTAACCACATACACTTTTGAAAGTATAAATAGCATCGAGGAAGAATGTAAAAATGAGAGATTTCAAATACGTTCCACTGAAACTGTTATTCTGTCCTCGTCTGTATGTGTAACTTTTCCCTCTGCAGCTTGAGGCTTTAGGGGGAAGTCGATTTCTGTGTGCCTAAACTTAAAACTGTAAATAACTGTAAAATTAACTATATTGTATTGATATTTAAGGTATCTCATTAATTTTACTCTGAATTGTATATGGAATTCATATGTTATGGATAAACAAAGATATTCTTCGAAAAATTCTACGAACTATCTTTTTTCTTTAATTTACTTTGTTAATTACAATGTCAATTGGTTCGACATTTCCTAAATATTACTTAAATATTTTCCCACTAGCAATTTTTTTAAATGGCAAAGTATTTTAAAAAGTAAAGTTACTAGCCTTATATATAAAGGTGGTTGTGGAAAAATATTTATATCATGGCTTAATAATGTTTATACCAAATTACAATACGTTATTGATTTATATTTACAAATTCTTCTTTTTTTTTGCAAGGAATTATTTAATCATCACGGGTTTGAGATATATGTTTCAAATTAGTAAAGTAAGTAGCTTTTCTGCTGGTAAAGATTCCTTGATGTATACATTGATTATATATACAGGGTGGTCCAGGTTAAACGTCATTAATTTTGATAGGTGATAGAACAACAAGAAAAAAGTAGACTTTCATACGAAAATTTTGTTCAAAAATGTTTCCTAACAAAGATACAGGGTGTCAAAGTTGTAAAAAAAATTTGGTTTTCTCGTTATAATTTCTAAACCCTCGATCTATTTCCATAAAATTTCTCACACAGACTAATGTAGTACATCTCTAAGTAATGATTAAAATCGTTTTAAGAAATTCTCCCGTGGCGTAGATACTGGGGGGTCGACACCCCCTTCTCCCCTCCCAATCTTCGGCGCCACTGGATATTTAACAAAGGAGATTCAATTTTTGGATTTCCTGTTTAATTTAGAAAAAGAATTACTGTTACAAGTTTTTTATTTATGGCTTCGTTTTTGAGATACTTATTTTAATTTAAAGTGTTGCAAGCAGGCCAAACCTTATGACTGACCTACCAAGAAAATACGATATTGAAATGAGAACTTATTAGTGTAATTCTTTGTTTATTTGCTTTTTTTTGTATCTTTGATGTACAATACAGATTATGTCTAGTAAGTAATACAATGTTTAAAAAGAATTTTGGCATCTCATATCATATTTTCTTGGTAGTTTTGGCCTGTTTGCAACACTTTAAATTAAAATATCTCAAAAACAAAGCCGTAAATCAAAAAATTGCAACGTTAATTTTTTTTCTAAATTAAACAGGGAATCCAAGAATTGAATCCTCTTTGTAAAATATCCAGTGGTGCCGAAAACTGGGAGGGAAGAAGGGGCTGCCGACCCCCCATTATCTACACCACTGGAGAATTTCTTTAAATTATTCTAATCGTTACTTAGAGATGTACTACAGTAGTTTGTGTGAGAAATTTTATAGCAATGGATCGAGAGGTTTAGAAGTTATGATGAGAAAACCAGTTTATTTTTCCACCTTTGACACCCTGTATCTTTGTTAGGAAACATTTTTGAACAAAGTTTTCTTATGAAAGTCTACTTTTCTCTTGTTGTTCTATCACCTATTAAAATTAATGACGTTTAACCTGGACCACCCTATATGTATTTAAAATTAATGTTTAAATTATGAAAAACGATTACAAATAAAAACTATTAGAAACAAAGGTTTTATTTTTAGAAGGAACATATACAGGTACATTCTTCATGTGGCTCCTAAATTATTATCATCCTGCATTGTGCACCACTAACTAAGAAGTAACATACTCGATTATGTTGGATACAATCTTATGCCATCAATATATCTACACTCTTTCCGAGGTTAATCAACCTGCAGAAGCTCTAGTTCGGCATTCTAGGGCGGTGCCCTATGCAAGATGACCTCTACATCTTTTCTTCAGTCGATTGAGGAAAATAAAAAACTACTTCCAGTGGGCCATATATAAACACATTCATCTAACACCTTTCGGTTAGTGATCAGTGTATGTATACGTAGATACGGTGATTATTTTATAGAAATGATGAAGGTAAGATAATATAATTATTTACAAATACACAAATGATTTGATTATATATTTGTAGATTAAAAAAATATAATTCTTGCTAATATTTTACAATGTACCATAATTGGGAATAATGACAATTGTACCTTCCAATTCTGCCAGGAAAATTTTATTAGAATTATATTCAATGAGTAAACTACATGGCATTTTAAATATACAGAGCAAAAATTTAAGGGAAATATTTAAAAAAAATTTTAATGTGTGTCATTGAATACATTTTATATACATATTAGAAGGTTTAAAAAAAGACCTTGACTTATTTAAAACTCATTTCCGAAACGAGTAGCTTACTTATGAAAACTTTTTTCAATAATACTTTTTCAAGATATATTTGTTTTACTGAAATTGATTGATAAATATCAAATCAATAAATATGAAGGAATATATCATATGTATCTAGTTATATTTATTATTAATATTTAAAATGGATTCATATATCGAATATTTGCTTGTTATTATTTATTTAAAATCGACAAATGTTATACGTGTTACCAAAAATATTTTCTGACTTCTCTGATTTCATGGAAAATGACAACTTTCTCCGTCTAGAACCCTCGAGATTATTTTACGTATAATATCTATTGAAATAGAAATATTACTCAAGACATTTTTGTCGAACAGATATTACATTATGTCTAAATAGTCCTATTTTTTTAAAATAACTGAAGACTCTCAAGCTTGAATACTCTCAAGACTCTAATGTTAAAAAAAATCAATATAACAGTTATAATGTTATTTTTCATTATCCAAATATTCTAAGCAAAACAAGCCATCTACATTTTGTATTTATAAAAACCCTTTTCGGTGTTGGGTGAAAATTTTTAATTGCTTAATGTTAAATTTCGTTTATAATTTTCATATTGTCCACAGCCGACCATATTAAAACTATAGCTATGTAAATTTCTATCTCTTCCCTATTTTCTAAATATTAGTTATTATTAATTAGAGTATTTCTTATTCTTTAAATATTACAAAAATATCTGGTAGAACTATATAAATCATGCGCCATCACGAAACATATTTGAACGTTTGTGCACCCCGTATATTAAGATGCTGTTATTTTAAATTATATTGTTGAATTAATATGTTAATATCACCAATACTTTCTTTAGTATATAAATAACGTAATCATGGGAAGCATTAATTTGTTTGATATCTATATCAATATAAATTCCTTCAAAGGAAAAAACTATAACCTATTACTACTGTTAATGTAAAAAAATAATATGATGGCATCGCCATTATAGTTATTTCTGCAAGTGTTATTTAAATAATAAATTAATTATCCACTAGATTTTCCATAATATTATGACGTGTTCTCAGAATACTCTCCTGATTTTTAAAAAATAGAAGAGAAGGTGAAGACCAAGGTTGTAGTATTAATTGACTAATACCTTATTTCCAAATTAATAAAGTGTTTTCCTAGCTAAATGTTAATGATGTGATATCTTTTTTTCACTTACTTTATTTTGTCTTGTTATTAGATTTGGGACTGAATCTAAAATACGCGGCCAATAATACCAAATTACCTGTTGAAATGCACGTACAATTTTTTGTATGTTTTTATGAACAAGTGAATTGTTGAAATTAAAAGCTTTATAACAAAGTAACTGAATTAAAACAAAATCCAAATTTATTCGCCGTCTTGGACATTATCAAGCTGTAAATGAAGCACATTTTGAACACTTAGTATAAATATTTTTTTAAATTTTATTAATTATTTAAATTTTATTAATCATTACATTTTCATTTGCTTTGAAAGAATTATTATGAAGATATTGTTATGTAATCAATCTCTTATTTTTTCATTGTGTGTATAAAAAGAGTTCTGTTATATGACGCAATCAAAAATGGGGACTTCTATTGGAAAAATATCGATATGATAACTATTAAAAATAGGACTCAAATTAAGTAAGGGGTAACTTTCAAAGTGGCATTTCGACAAAATTTTTTGACATGTCCACATAAAAAAAAACTAGTTTAGAAAACTAGACCGATGGTCTCTATTCTGAAAGGAGAGAATATAATATAAAATAGGTTACGATTTATTAAATGTTAGTTAATTTATTGTTATTGGCGAAATAAATAATTTATTTATGAGTACCTCTCTGACTATACCTCGTACATCATATATATCCGTTGTTCCTTTGCTTTGTAATTAATATTATCTAATGAAAACATCCCCCTCACACTCTAGATAGGAGATACATCTGTCAGGTATTCATAAAAGATCAGAATAATGATAATTGAAATATTTAAAAATAACGATATTAGTGTAAAGTAAGATGAGTGAAATATTGGAAGGTAAAATATTACATGAATATAAGATATTTCCAGCATTAATTTTGATATGCTTAGTGTAAAGGTTAATGTATGAAGTATTAATTTTTCATTGATCTTACTAAAAAGGTTAATGAATACAGGATGCTTATCTAATCGATGGTTTCGATTAAATAAGTTCGACTCATTCGTTAATATGATTTCGATTAATTTTTATACATTAATTACGTTTAACAATATTACGAATTAAATTATTACGAATTCTTCACTTTGCACATGAATATGTTACATAGATATATTTTTTTTTCATACAATAGATTAATATTTGAAATGAGTATCAAGGTAATGCTGTGATAGAGATAACAATTAAGGGGTAATACCGCTGTAATAAGCTAAAAAAAATGGGTTTATTTGTAACTGTCACTGAATTAAAACAAAATCCAAATTTATTGGCCGTCTTGGACATTATCAAGCTGTGAATGGAGCACATTTTGAACACTTAGTATAAATCATTTTTTTTATTTTATTCATTTCTTAAATTTTATTAATCATTACATTTTCATTTGCTTTGTCGAATTATCATGCAAATATATTATTATCTAATCAATCTCTTATTTTTTCATTGTGTAATCAAAAATCAGTGTATAGTAAATATTAAACAGCCCAAAAATTATTGAGCCATAACAAAAAAGCTTACAGGCAAACTGGTACTTCATTAACTGATTTAATTCTTTCACTTTTTCGATGTGGAACCAAAAATTTATTTTCCCTTTCATGTAATTTTTCAAAAACTAAATTGTTAACTAACATTTTTATCATTCAATATTTAATATTGATATATAAATTGACTTTAAGAATCTTACAAATTCATATCCTAATTGACAATAAACAGTTTTAAAACCTTAAAACACACTTTTCAGCACGTAGAACATCTCTATCTCGAAATTGAGTGGCCAAGAAAAAATAAACCAACACATAAATGCAGAATATGTGTTTTATGCGACAGTTTCATTTTTTTTAATTTGCACCGCAGGGTGCGGTGTGTCCTGTCCACCTCAAAATCAATAGATGTTGTCTAGTAGACGTTCCTAATCAGAATCAGTCGAAACCCGACACGATTTAATTGAGTTATCGTGCTAACAAAAACAATTTCTCAAATAGTTCACCGTGGTGATTTCTCATGACCCATGGACAGGGTGGGATGTGTCCTACCCACATCAAAATCAATAGGTGTCGTCTGGGAGACGTTCCCGATCAGAATCAGTGAAAACCCGATCGATCCGACACGATTTAGTTCAGTTATCGTATTAACAAAAAATATTTATCAAATAGTTCACCACCTTGCTTTCTCATGACCCATGGATAGGGTGGGGTGTATCCCATCCACCTCAAAATGAATAGGTGTCGTCTGGGAGACGTCCCCGATCAGAATTAGTCAATACCCGATCGATTCTATACGATTGAGTTGAGTTATCGTGCTAAAAAAAATTCTCAAATAGACCCATGGACAGGATGGGGTGTGTCCTATCCAACCTCAAAATCAATATGTGCGATCTGGAAGACATCCCCGATCAGAATCAGTCAAAATCCGATCGATGCGACACGATTTAGTTGAGTTATCGTGCTAACAAGAAATTTTAATGCCGACGACGACGACACACACAGACGAAATTTTTTAAAAACCATTTTTTTTTGTTTTTAGACCGAAAAACGAAAAATAAACGAAACATTTTTTTTCCATTTTTCTTTACATGATTACATTACTTTTTATAAAATATATTTTTAGTGATTACGTTAGGTATACTATAGTAAAAAACGCTTTTTTTATGGACAATTAGTTGAAATCTTGATTATTTAAAGGAAGGAATTTCCAAAGTATTTATATAAAACGTTATCATTAACTAAATCAATAAATAAAATTGTTATTTAAAACAGCATTAACGAAAGGTCGTTGACCATTAAGGTCAGTCTTATGTAATCAAGTATGCCAGCGTCAAATATTCAAGCAAATAATTAGTGTTTACTCGTTTTTTATATACATTTGTGAGGTAAATTAACAATTGAATACATTTTTTCCATTGTTTTTTTCACAGATGCGCTATTTGTTGTCTTGGCTTAGAAGAAAAAAATAGAGAGTATGTGGCAAAATTCATCTAAGAAAATGCTCATGCACTTTGTGATATTTCCTTTCATTTTTTGCCTTTAAACATAGAAATATCAAATGTTCCTACAAACAGATATTGTAGCAAAAACATCTTTTCTTAAAATTGGCCAATTTTTATTGTGCTGTTAGTTTGGTGTTTCATATTTAATTAAATGAATTTGAATAATTTTAAATATATGCGCACTATGAAAGTACAGGACTTATAATTTTATATAATACGTATTTATAACAAAAAAATTAATAAACATAACCAAATCATTGATTATAATTAAGAATAATTCCATTGACTCGCGTGTATAATATAACCTACACTCTTTGGATTTGGATTATATCCTTTTCCGTGATGATTTCAATAATCTCTTGCCTTTATGTTTAAAATGTCTTTAAATTATTTAAGATGGTATATAATCTATACACGTGGAATTGTATGATGATATTTAAAAGCTGAATGGTTATGGTGGCTCGATATTACATATGAATTACTTGATTCTATTGTAGCACTGCACTATAATCGATCCAGAATATTTTTCGGCGCTTTATTCATCTTCAACTATTTTTCACATTAAAAAACTTGTATTTGTGATCCACATGTGATGTTTATATTTATAAAACTTAAATTATCTATTTAATTCTAGGTACTAGCATTTTACTCCGCATTTCTCCTCTCGACATCCCTGGGATTCCCCACAGAAGACAAAAAGACTGCAGCAAAAGTAGTGGCGATAGTTCCAGCCAACCATGACGATCTACAGCCAGCTGAAACGTTCTTCAGCGGCTATTACGGAGGATACCCCAATGTGGGCGTCGGCACTAATGTGAATGGAGGTTTTGGCTGGAGAGGCCAGAGCTACCCCAACGTAGTTTCTAGTGGACTAGGAATTGGTGTGGGTATTGGAGGAGGTGGTGGATACGTTGGCGGATATGGAGGAGGTTACGGCGGTGGATACGGTGGCGGGTACGGCGGTGGATATGGCGCTGGATATGGATCGGAATACGGCGGATATAGGGTACCGCCCACTGTTACGGGTGGATATGGATGGAAGCAAGGACCTAACCGATGGTCTCTGTTCTGAAAGGAGAGAATATAATAGAAAATAGGTTACGATTTATTAAATGTTAGTTAATTTATTGTTATTAGCGAAATAAATTATTTATTTATGGGTATCTTTCTGACTATACCTCGTACATCATATATGTATATCCGTTGTTCCTTTGCTTTGTAATTAATATTATTTAATGAAAACATCCCCCTCACACTCTAGATAGGAGATAAATCTGTCAGGTAATCATAAAGGATTAGAATAATGGCAATTGAGATATTTAAAAATGAAATAATAATAACGATATTAGTGTAAAGTAAGATGAGTGAAATATTGGAAGGTTAATATTACATAAATATAAGATATTTCCAGAATTAATTTTAATGTGCTTAGTGTAAAGGTTAATATATGAAGTATCAATTTTTCAATCATCATCATGAGGTCATCAGTCCTAAGACTGGTTGGAAGCTAACCTCCAGCTTCTCCTACCTTGTGCTAACTTACGCATTTCGCTAATTGTGCTACAACCTACATCCCTTACTATTTGCGAGCAGTAGTCTAATCTAGGCCTACCTCTGCCTTTCTTCACTCCTATTTCTGCCTCAAAAATATCGCGGACTATTCCCCCATGTTTCAGCTAGTGGCCTACCATTCTATCTCTTCTCTTCTTTATGTATTTCCACATACTTCTTTTCTCGCCGATTTTCTCCAATACTTCTTCGTTTCTAACCCTATCAGTCCATGGTATTTTTATCATTCATTGGTAACACCACATCTCAAAAGCTTCTAATTTCTTCCTACTTGCTTCCCCTACCGCCCAGGTTTCGCAACCGTGCTCCATACATATGTTTTCAAAAACCTCTTCCTTGTTTCTAAGTTTATTACCCCCGAGCATAAAAGTGCTTTCTTTTTGTTAAAAGCTACTCGACCCTGCGCTATTCTTTGTTTTATATCTTTATCGCTTCTTCCATCCCAATTTATTTTACTTCCTAAATAAGTGAAGTCTTTAACTTCCTCCAATCTTTCATTATTAATTTGTACTTTCGTTTTTGCTCTGCTCTCGCGCCCTCTGCACACTAACACTTTAGTTTTGTTTTTATTCACCCTCATTCCGTATTCCTCTGTCAACACTGCCTCCATTTCGTTCAACGTTGATTCTAATTCCTCCTTACTAGATGCTAATACTGCTATATCATTCGCGAATCTCAGCATTTTTAGTTTCTGTCCCTGTACTTTAATCCCGAAATCCACTCTATCTTTTACCACATTAATTGCCTCTTCGATGTACAGATTAAAAATTAGTGGTGATAGCGTACATCCTTGTCTTACTCCTTTCCTAATACCTACTTCCCTTTTTTCCCCTTCTACTTCTATAACAGCAGTTTACTCTTTGTATAGATTGTGTACTACTCTCCTATCTCTATACCTCATTCCCGCGCTCTTTAGTATCTCGAACATTTTTTCCCATCTTACGTTATCAAAAGCTTTTTCTAAATCTACAAATCCTATCTAAGCGTTCTTTCCTTTTTCTATTGTTTTCCCTAACATTACTCTTAACGCTAGAATAGCTTCGCGAATTCCCCTACTTCGCCTAAACCCGAATTGGTCTTCGCCTAGTATTTCCTCCGCTCTATTTTCCATCCTTTTCTGCACTATTCTGGTTAAGATTTTTGACGCATGGGAGGTTAGGCTAATCGTTCTAAAGTTCTCGCATTTATCGGCTCCTCTCTTTTTCGGAATAATAACGATAATGTTCCTCTTATAATCCTACGGCATCTCGCCCGTTTCGTATATGTATTTTACCAGTTCAAACATCCTATTTACTACTTTCTGTCCCGCACATTTTAAAATTTCCGCCTATATTTTATCTACACCCGGCGCTCTATTGTTCTTTAGCCCCCTTAGTGCTATTTCAAATTCCTCTCTCAATATAGGTTTTCCTACATGTTCCCTATCGATGCTAGATTCTTCTTCTAATATCTCTCCTAATGCCTGACCCTGGTATAAATTTCCTAAGTACTGCTTCCATCTATCCGCTTTCTCCTCTCTTCCGATCAGTATGTCCCCCGATTGACTCCTAACGTTTCTACTTATTGTTCCTATATCCCTGAAGTTCCTCTTAATTATTTTGTAAGCGTCATCGGTCTTATCTACTTGCAGCTTATCTTCTACTTCTTTGCATATATCCTCTATCCATTGTTCTTTCGCTTTTCTACATTAACTTTTCATTAATTTTACTAAAAAGGTTAATGCATACAGGATGCTTATCTAATGGTTTCGATTAAATAAGTTAGATTCTTTCGTTAATATGATTTCGATTAATTTTTATACATTAATTATGTTTAACAATATTACGAATTAAATGATTACGAATTATTTACTTTACACATGAATATGTTAACATAGATATATTTTTCCATACAGTAGATTAATATTTGAAGTGAGTAGCAGGGTAATTCTTTAATAGAGATAACAATTAAGGGGTAACACTGCTGTAATAAGCTAAAAAAGGGCTTTTTTGCAATTTTTTTATGGAAGAAAAGATAATAAGATAATAATATTCAAGGAACTTATTAGGCATTTAAGTATAATATAAAACATTATTATCAAAAAGAATATTCAAAAATGGCGACACTGGAGCCACTCTCGCGAGACATGTTGAATTTAGAGCGATCTGCTTCACGCAGTCCAACTGGTGCAAATTTGAACCTGGAAAAAGATTCACTTAATCTACATGTTTATAGCTAGTGAAATACCAAGGAAATTTTGAAAACATTGATTTTTATGTGAATGGCGAGTATCTAAATAAAAAAAAATCGACAAAAAGCGCAATTATTTGTTAATAAACAATGTTTAAATTAACTTATCCAAAATTCCGTATGTATTTCACTTCAAAATTTTATTTTAAGAAAAGTTGAGTTGAAGTTCATAAACATGAAAATGTGAAAACTCCGACTGCTTAAAAATTTATACCATTAATCTGCTATTCCAGGACCATAAAACTGCCCATGTATATTTAAACATTCTTCCTCATTCTCTTTCCTCGAGCATTTTATGTTTGAGCGTGCCTCTTTTGCTGTATCTGTCAAAGACATCTCGGCGTGCTTGATCCCATTAGCATCGGCTTCTAGATGATAATTGTATGATTGGATGCCAATAGCCATCTCCAAATCTTTCATAGTTCGAAGAATATTAGCCAAACCAACATTAAAAGTGCACATAGCAAATTATGCGCTATATTCAAATCTTTCTTTCCATTTGAATAAGATTTTTTAGCCAATTTTCAAACAGTAGCACTGAACCTTTCATTGCTATTTTGCGTGTAGCCTCCCAAGCAACGGTTTAGCAACTTGTCTCGACTCAGATCGTTATAAATCGTCGTGATGGCTTTAAAAACGTCATTTTACAGCCTTTCAAAAATCGTGAAAATATTTCGGAATTTATGTGTTCCCTTAATTTTTTTGAGTAGTGTATATTTACTTATTTAGAATAATATTTTATGATCTTTCTTGCCGCTAATCGCTGTATTGATCTGAAAGTGATGACTGATCACTTATTGGGAATTATTATTCCTCTATTCTGGTCCAATGAAAGCCTTGAAATATACTCGTACAGAAGCGATGAACAGTATACTGAATATATAATAATATGCTTGCGGCTTTCAATAAATATTAACGTGCAATTAATTTACATCGGTGTATGAATCATGAATTAATAGACAATGCTTTAAAAATATTATTATATATATTATATTAGATACCTGCTTCATTATCATTATGCATATATCAGGCATTATAAAATATTCTGCTGTTGAATGATGCAAAAGTAGCCGCGTTTCTTTAACAGTGTGTTTTCGTATTTGAACATTAAAATCGAGAGAAACAACAGAAATTCAAATATACTACATACCAGAATCTATTATCGTTTTTAATTTTTTGTATTCTAATCTTGCTGCGTGAGAAGGAGCTTCCCAGGCCCTTCTATGCAACAACAATCATCTCCCGATTATGCCAACTTTGATGGCGAAATATACGTCGCGAGACGTGTAATCTTTTGATGTTCGTGAAAAACCTGGGCCCCTATTCAACTTCCTCCATTCAAAACGTCTGGAGATTTAATAAGATGTCAAAATTTTAAAGTTTAATAGTGTCACAGAATATACAGCTCGTCAATAATAGAAAAAAATGAGAGATTCTCTGTGTATACGTAGAAGAAAAAGTGACGCAACAT
This sequence comes from Rosalia funebris, assembly GCA_037954035.1. Taxonomy (NCBI): domain Eukaryota; kingdom Metazoa; phylum Arthropoda; class Insecta; order Coleoptera; family Cerambycidae; genus Rosalia; species Rosalia funebris. Next base: position 11,763,632 of record JAZFAV010000034.1, on the reverse strand, counting down.
TCGGAGGGAAAAGAATGCACACACATTTTGCTAAAGGTCTCAGTGTGACTGAGTAAAGACCAAACTATTTACTGCGCACCTCGTGGGCGGTCCTATGTCGCAGTTTTGAGACTTGTTCCTACTCTTGACGAGCTGTACAAGAGTAAACAAAACAATAAATACATGTACTTTTGTTGTCATAGTTTCTTGATTGTGATTTGGAAAATTATTTTACGGTAATAAATGCAGTTTCTAAAAAATAGTATATAATATTTTATCTTCGTGAACTTTATTTCATTTTTAATAAGGTCAAAGAAGATATTTCTTCCGGAATTTGTACTGGACATGACTTTATACTTATATACAATGTAGTATATTTTAAACTGTTTAGAGAGTGAGCCCTTCAATTGGCAAATTCATTTTTAAATCACTGCCCAATACCTCAATTCTTTTTTACTTTTCCGCATTACACTATACGCGGAAAAGTAATGTAATCGTGTAAAGAAAAAGTGAAGAAACAAATTTTTTTTTGGGTTTATTTTTTGTTCTTCGTCCTAAAAACAAAAAGAAAAAAGGTTTTTAAAACATTTTTACTGTGTGTGTCGTTGTCGTTGTCGTTGTCGTTGGCATTGTCGTCGTTGCCGTCGGAATTTATTCTTGTTAGTACGATAACTCAACTAAATCGTGTCAGATCGATCGGGTTTTGACTAATTCTGATTAGGGACGTCTCCCAGACGACACCTATTGATTTTTGAGTTCACACTCTACCATGTACATGGGTCATGAAAAAGTACAATGGTGGACTATTTGAGAATTTTTTTTTGTTAGCACGATCACTCAATTAAATCGTGTCGGATCGATCGGGTTTCGAATGATTCTGATTAGGGACGTCTACCAGACGACATTTATTGATTTTGTGGATAGGACACACCCCACCCTGTCCATGGGTCATGAGAAAGCACGATGGTGGATTATTTAAAAAAAGTAAAACTGTCGCATGAAACACATATTCTGCATTTATGTGTTAGTTTATTTTTTCTCGACCACTCAATGTCGAGATAGAGATGTTCTACGTGCGGAAAAGTTCGTTTTAAGGTTTTAAAACTGTTTATTTTTACTTTTCCGTACTCCACTATACACGGAAAAGTAAAGTAATCGAGTAAAGAAAAAGTGAAAAAACTAATTTTTTTGTTGTCGTCGGCATTTATTCTTGTTAGCACCATAACTCAACTAAATCGTGTCGGATCGATCGAGTTTTGACTGATTCTGATCGAGGACTTCTCCCAGACGACATCTATTGATTTTGAGGTGGATATGACACACCCCACCCTGTCCATGGGTTATGAGAAAGCACGATGGTGGACTATTTGAGAAAAATTGAAAAAATAGAACTGTCGCATAAAACACATATTCTGCATTTGTGTTGGTTTGATTTTTCTCGGCCACTCAATTTCGAGATAGAGATGTTCTACGTGCGGAAAAGTCTGTTCTAAAGTTTTAAAACTGTTTATTTATTATAATGGATACCTTATCAAAAAAAAAAACTAATGAAAGAATATAAGGTTATAATGCCATGTGTACCTATATTTTTGTTAAACGAGACCTACATTTATAATAGAAATATAACAGAACTTTCTTTAAAGCGAATAAAACAATTTTAGTTCACACATGTTACTAATCGATTAATCGACGTTGATATATATTAAATTATATTTTTTTATAGAAGCGTTTTTTTCTAAAGCTTCAAAATTGGCCATGACTCTTAGCCAATTGGCCATCAGAAAAAAAGACATTAAGTGCACTCCAATTCAGGTATTTATTAATGCTATCACGTGTTTAAAAATATACACTGAGACAACAATATATTTATTGTTAATAAATTAGGTACGTCTGTACTGATATATAGTTCAAAACACTGAATTTAACTGAATTGTATAGCTCAAGCATTGTCGTGTCTCTATCGATTTATACACACATTAGAGATTATGGTAAGCCATAATTTTACAATGAACACATATATTTATGAAAATCTGCCCAAATAGTGTATTGCAGACCAAGTTAGGAATCATTTTATTATAAATCTCATTATATTAACTTCAATTTAGCAAATTTACCTTGAACAAATTTGTGAAATAAACGATTTTTTTATCCGGAATAAACTGTTTTCTCGGTGTATAATATAAATTGATATGCGTGAGTACCATATCCATCGTGATTAATAGCTAATTTATGTAAATGCGGGATTTTCGTTGTTTATCAATTTTTTTGATATTACAATATATTCTGGAAAAATGGAAACACTGATGGAAATTACTGCACTAATTTGAAACTTTGCCGTATAATTAACCGTAATAAAAATAATTACGGCGTATAAACCGCGTATAGGATCCTTGATTATGCATCAGAAAATCTTCTATAAAATTATCGCAAACCGTGAAAAAACACTACTTATTATCAAGTAGCCCTCGACAAAAGTTGATCGAAGAAAATGGGTGTTAGTGAAATTATTTTCAAAGTGAGTACACAAGTATATAGTTTATAGGATTGTTATTTTTGAATATTTCGAAAACAGTTTGTCTGAAATTTTCGTGTTAGAAATAATTATTTCCAAAATATATTGATTCAAAGACAGTGCAGCTGATTGTCTGCGTCTCTTTGATTATGACAGATACCTAATTGAATTTTAAAAAGATACATAGGCCTATTGATGTGACTTAATTGCATTGCCAATATAAAAATTTTTCAAAAGGTTAATTCTCGCGTTTCAGGAAATAAATCACGTTTGCCTTTAAACTAGACGGAGACCAATTTTTAAAAGGGTATATTTTTATTTTAAGGTATTTTATCACAAGTTTTTTTCACAGTACTGTAGCACTTTTGCGGTTTCACTTCTTTGATATCATTCATCAGATATTTTGTAAAATACTCGAGATTAGAATTTCAAGAATCCATTGTCAAAGATTTTTATGACGTTGCCGACTAATTTCACTGATTATTGTTTTGACTTTGGTAATTAATTACTCGGGAATTAATGATCGCACAAAAAATTCAAGAAGGGTTTTAAAAACTGCAAAGTATTATTTATAAGCTGTAGTTATTGGTTTTTAATAAAAAAAAATTCGGTGTGAGAATGTTGATTGAAGAAAGGTAAATAATTGCGTATTTAGGGATATTCGCTTAACTTGCCATAACTTTGCAAATAATGGATAGGCTAACGATGTTAACTGTTTCTTTTCAATCTCAAAGTATCCCAAAGAAACCTTGAACATTTCAAAGCGCTGTGACTTTTTTTCATTTTGTTCTGATGACGACTAACAAACAAACTCCCATTTTCATGAGGAAATAATGAAAAGAAATTTTCAGATATTTCCATGAGGAAATAACTGTTCTCTTACAAAACAAGTTTATAAAAATATTAAAAATTTGCATCTTATGCATCCCCCTTATATTATATCTTGATCGTGTCCCAATTCACCATACAATTATGGGTTGGAATAAGGAATGGAACTGACCAAAACCAAATGATAATTTTCCACTTACATGGATGGAAACGAATAGCTTACCTTACACTTTTATACTACGTTAGAAGTGTGTCTAATGGATTTCATAAAACTGATATCTACAAGACAGGGCCTCGATATAGATAAATATTGGAAAACAGAGCCTGTAATTGAACTACCCCCTTTAACAACCTGAAAAGTTGCAAGGAATATCATACAGTGAATCAAGACTCATTCATTTGCGTTATTTTTATTTCAAATTTGTGAAAACATTTTTATAAAACTCACATTTAAATTATATTTATGGTGTGGTAATTTATGGTGTATTATTCATTCACTTTTTGGAAAAGAAATTGATCGATACTTTTTTCGATTTCATTTTCCAGACGTAGGTCTGAATATGCTTTATTTTTTTCATTTTATTGGATAGAAATAAAAGAAAACAACAGTGCATAAGTTGTTGATTTTCAGTTTAATATTTTATTAGTTATATGCTATATATAAGCCGTAAATATGTTTTATAATTGCTAACACTTTGTGGCATTGCAGATAAATTTTCTAGTGTTAAAAAACCAACTAATTGCAACTTTCTACAAAGAAAGTTAATTAAAGTCTTGCTGATCAGATATACGGTTTATTTCATCGCTATTTGCCAAAGAAAAAATCCCAAATCCCAATACCGTGGCTTATTTTTATGGCTAGGCTCAGATAGACTGAGCCATTTATCGGCAAGATAAGAGAGTTTTTTATTTGGCAAATAGGAATGAAATGAATAGTACGTTTTGCGGACCTGTAGATAAGAGATTACATAAGATCTAACTTTTCACTACAACGCATCACAGCTTTGTCATATAAATAAGAGTTTTGATGATAAACTAATATTTTATTTGCTTGGTATGTTCTGAGATTTCGGATAATTAAATTGAAACAAAAAGTTGTAAATAATAAATGTTCGAGTTTTTAATCTAACAGAAGCGTTAGAATAAATATTTCTTTATTTAAATTTAATTCACCCAAATCATAGAAAAGATTCTGAAAACATCTAGGTATATACATATAAGAACACAAGGGACCAGGAGGAATTATAGCTTTTGTGAGATATGGTGCAAAAGAGCACATGCACCTGAATATTTCCACTGCTGTAAAGGATATCGAATTTTCGAAATTCCTATTTTAATTATGGAACTTTGAACTTAGTATTTTCGTAAAAGTAAATGTTTTTTAATAGTGTAAATTGTATTAACGTCATAAACTTTTAATCGGTATCAATCCATATGGATTTAGCCATTCAGGCAATTATGGATTTAGCCATAATATTTAGTACTCTTCAATAGGGTATCTCAGTTGCAACCATAACTCTGTTGCACACCAAATTTCCTGATCATGTTGTCTTGCAAAATGTTGACATTGCCCTGCAAGATCATGCGATTTAACACCACTGGGGCTTTCATTTATATTTGGGGTTCATTTTATCCTAATTTTGTGCAATTAATTCTTAATGCAATTGTAAATGATCGCTCACTCTCATAAAACAGTTGTACTCAAACTATTTGTTGTTGAAGTGCTAATCCCGGCACATTAACGTCGTATGATTTGTAGATGACAGATCACAAATGGCGCGAAATTCAAATCATATAGTTTCAAGTGAGACACCCTATATTGCATACTATTAGGGAAAGGGGGACCAAGTAATACAGAAGGATATGTATCACTTTATTTAATAGTTTGTCAGTGATTTTGTTTACAGTAATGTACATATATTGTTTTTAAGCTCGATTTTATGTTATCCTTTGTACACCCGTTCTAAAAACGTTTTCCGAATGAAGTTTGAACTTCAAACTTCAACACTGCTTTTAACAGATATATCCTCAAATTAATAGGAATGGTGTGTTTATAAGTACATGTTGTGTAGTAGACACAATAGAGAACTAGGATATTGTGTACAACATAAGTGTTTTTCCATATTTGTCTGCGGCTTTAAACATTCGTGTGATAAACATTTGTGTGACAACAAATAAGTGTATACTGATAAAACCTTATATGCTGTTATTCTTTTTGTCTTAATGTTATCAATTACTAATTACTAGAGTTCTTATAATGTTCTAGTGTATTTTTGAGTAGGATAAATGTTTCATACAACAGCAATACCACGAGAAAATGGAAACAGACAAAATTTTATTGTACATACGATGAACAGAAACGTGTCTGGATAAAATAGTAATCTTCTTCTTTAATTTTGTCTGTATATTAGTTCCAATTCTCATTTCAGGCTCTGTTACTGGCAGCATTATTATTAAGCCCAAGTGAATCAAAACTATTTAAAGGAGGCGGTAAAGGAGGCGGAGGCGGTTATGGAGGCGGCGGAGGTAGCTATGCTGTACCAGTAGCAACTCAACCAGTTCAATCGGTACAGCCTGTGATTGTTCATCAACCCGTTTATCCTGTGGCTCAACATCCCGTTCAAACAGGCGGTCATGGAAGTGGATACGGTGGTGGAGGCGGCGGAGGCGGTGGCTACGGAGGTGGTTATGGAGGAGGCGGAGGTGGTGGTGGCGGAGGAGGTGGAAATTCTGGGCAATTTGGAAGCTACGGGAAATAATAGTGTGCTTTCAGTTAATTCATCCGATGTAAGATCACTTGAATGAAGTCTAAATAAATTATTATCATTTGCAAATATTGTTTTTGTTAAATAATGAACACCTTTCTATTAGGGTTATACGGATGCATCTGGTCTATCCTTTGAATGAAATATACAGCTCCCATAATAGTCAAAATTAATTAAATAATTTTCAACAAACGGAAGTTAGGAACAATACAGTGCCAAGATTGAGGACTATGGAGATTGGAACATCAGTGAAAGCTTACAGTTCATTATAAACTGATTGTATTAAAAATAAAGAAATAGTAACGGTGGCAATATCATTAATGCAGCGGGGTTTTAATAGGTTTTTTCATCAAGACCAGAAAAAAAAAGAAATACGCATAGAAAGTAACATCGTAACAAAGTAAATCTCTAGATTTACTTTGTAACGATGTTAACAAATTAAAAAAATTTAGAAATTTGATAAAATTTCTAAATTTTATCAAATAAAGATCAACTAAGTGGTTAGTTCTACACATTTAAAGCTAATTATGATTGCAGGAGAACTTCAATGAAAAAAGAACATTATGTCTTCATTTAGGTACTTCTGTTTCCTTCATGTATTTAGATTTTAGCTCGCCATACAGAACTGTTGTGGATGATCTACAAGAAAGCAGTATATCAGGCACGAGAACTGCATATCGTGATTTCATCCTCAGACAGTACTATGGTCATCTATTTACTAAATAGCAAATCAACTCTCTTTGAGTGGGATGTCAAAGATACCACTCATCCCACAGAGCTTCTGCTGAGTTCAGGTACACACTAAGATCTCATATTCTATAAGGAAATGGTCCCTTTTAATTTATCCTCGATGTAGCTATCATATTGATGTTTACCACAGGAATAAATTAGATGGTAGATAACAATTCTCTTATAGAATATACCCATCATGAGGTTTTTATGACTACCTAGGCGCAGCAGAGACTAAGGAAGTTGCTTTGTCACTTAGAAGGTTGACAACAATAGTGATATCCCATGTATAGTTCTTCCGCAAGTATGTTCTATTTAATCTTAATTAAACTTGGTATATTAAATAACACATCGAGCGATCAATAATTTCCTTACTCCAAAAATGCGTAATAAATATAAATGTTGACTTATCCGAGTATGTCTTTCAAAACATAATTTGGCTATATATTGTTTTTTCCTTTAGGCACATATGTGTAAATAAGAATATTTGTTTATTTCAGATTTTGCTGTTGGTCTTCCTGTTGGCATATTGTGGCGATTCATTCAAGTTTAAGAAATTTGGAGGAGGTGGAGGTGGAAATTATGGAGGAGGCGGAAGTTATGGGGGTGGCGGTGGTTACGGAGGAGGCGGAGGATACGTCCAGCCCATGCCTGTTGCAACACATCCTGTGATGGTACAGCCAGTGGTGCAGCCGGTAGTACAACCAGTAGTAAGGCCAGTGGTGATTCAACCCGTGGTACGTCCCATACTGGTGCAGCAACCTGCGGTAGTACAACAACCAGTCCATCGTCCAGTTGTAGTACAACAACCAGTCTATCGTCCACCCGTAGTACAACAACCAGTCCAACGACCAGTACACAAGGTCATAGTAGTTGAACAGCAGGCTCCTTCCTATAATAGTGGGGGTCATGGAGGAGGATATGGAAGTGGCCACGGAGGCGGTCATGGAGGTGGACAAGGAGGTGGATATGGGGGAGGTGGTGGCGGTGGCGGAGGAGGAGGCGGAGGGGGAGGCTCAGGTGGTGGATTTGGCGGTGGTTTTGGATTTGGTGGAGGGGCAGGAGGCGGATATGGAAAATAATAATAAACTATTTTATTGTTGTTTTATGTAGTACAATAAAACAATGCTTTTTACGTGTTTAAATACATTTTTTCAAACAGAGTAGAACTCTTTATATTTATTTACTCTTTATATTTTATGAAGTACAATGACGTCCATTTGAAGAATATTATTTAAAAAGAGTGATTACTTACAGTTGTAATTCATGAGTTATTTTTCTTTTTAAACCTGTTATAAAAATTGTATTTTTTATCATTAAAATTAATGTTAAAATTTATTATTAAACATAATAGAGGAAAAGGCCCGAATATGGGCCCTGCATTTAATATGAAGCCCCGTCAATAAGTCAGTAAAACATCAAGTGACATATATGTGAACTAGCTGAAAATACACTTACTGGATAGCTAACTCTTTTCCCGATAGTTTGCTATAGTGATGTTATTCTGTTGTCAACAGCTGATGGTGAATGTGTTTTTGAAAATCTGAATATATAATTAGAGGTGAGTTGCTTAAGAATATTTTGTATATTATTAGCTGACTAGGTTTCAAATATTCACATCAGTGTGTCATATTAAGATTAAGGTTTATTATATTCACGTAGATATTGAGTCACTTAACCAGAAAAAATAATATGACATTTTGTTGGAATGACACGCTTTGCTGGTAATATGGGCCTTTTGCGGGTCCGACTATGGGCCCTAGGGCTCATATTCGAACCCGACTTTGAATTTACTCTTTTTTCCAGGATCATCATGCCATGTGATCGACCAAAGTACCCACCAAAGAATTTAAGAAAGAAATGGAAATCCGAAGATATGGTAAGGGCTTTGAACAATGTAAATAACCAACGTATGAGCTTAAAAATCGCCAGTAAATCTTTTATTGTGCCAATATCAACACTTCAAAGGTTTTTAAAAAGATAGAAAGAAAATAACCTCACAGCTGAAGAAGTAGTTCAAACCAAACTAGGACGAGAAACAGTCTTAGGAGAAGAGATAGAAATAGATCTGGTTAATTATAATTTAACAATGGAATCTAAGTTCTACGGATTAACCAGAAAAGATATTCGAAGATTGGCATACACTTTTGACATCAGAAATGGGAGAGTGAATGTATTCAAAAATAGATTTGCAAGGCGTACTTGGTTTGATGCATTTTTACGTTGTGAAAGAAACTGTAACTTGACACCACTTGAAGTTAGAAAAAATACAGAAAATAGTTTCACCTTAGAACCTCAGCCAGGATGTTCCACGTGGGCAAACACAAATCAGTATTCAGCACTTCCGGAGAATGTAGCTGATGCGTATTTTCACCAGTTGTTCGTTCTTGTACTTCAAGCCAGGAGCCTGATGTTAATTCTCAGTTAAATAGAACCCCCGTGGAAGTGTCAAGAGATGAACAGGATTTAAATATTCACAAATCTCCATCAACAGGCTCAAAATTCCATGTATCTCCATTCGATGTTGCGCCCATTCCTGTCATAAAGAAGAAAGCATCGAATCGCGGGAGAAAGCCATGCACATCTAAAAAGTTATCACTTTATCACCATATAGAAATGACTTAGAGCAGTCACTCTCTACCCCTAAAAAGTCACCTTCAAAACGAAAAGTATTTCTAAAACCAAAGCTAACAAGAAAGGCAGCTAAGAAACAAAAGAAATGACATACTGATAGCGACCAAGACTCCAACGCAGAAAACGAACCATTTGTTTCGGCTGACGAGAACATAAATATCGATTATGTCGGTCAAACAGTTCCAGATTATAAAGATACCATATGCAGGTTTTGTGATGGCCGTTTTCAGAAGACCAGAAATGGGAGCTATGGGTTGTTTGTCTTATGTGCAATATGTGGGCACATGAGCTATGTTCGGGGACAGAGAAAGACAATTATGTTTGTGATTTTTGCAGATAATTTATAATTTCCATTTAAAATATATTAATATGTAAGTTTATTTCTTGAATATAAAGCTTATTTTGTTATTCCTTAGCTTTTTGTGTCATTTCTGATAGGGGCTCATATTTCACACAGTCTGCCTTCCTATGTGAAATTGATATGATTTCATATTTTTCTCAAATCACAGTAATACTTGCCTGTTTCAAACTTTACTGCTTCTACAATAATAGAAGAGCCTTCGCGCTAAATGCATGCCGCTTTTTAGATTTTTTTTTCAAAAAATCTAAAAATATTCGGACCTTCTCCTCTAGTATTTCATTCTTATATATAAGTTGATCGAATTTAATATAGAAGTACTTAGTAGATAACTGTCTCAATAATCTGGAGGGCCCAGGAGTTTCGTTCATAAAATCCTTAAAGATCATCCCATCTCTGTAAAATCAACCTTTTACATGAGCCAAACGAGGATGACTGGAATCGTCGTTTACAATTTTGTAAACTGATTTCTACAAAATCAAAAAACGGTATGTATAATTCTCATTCATTCCTTACCCATTCCTCCCTACCACAAGAAATAGAACTACCAAGATGTCAAACTGGATTAACAGTAAATCTTATATTATATACGGAATATAAAAATGCGCGCAATACGAACAGGTGACAAGACGCATTAAAGGGATGGGTAACAAATAATAGGAATGTATGAAAAGTATGGTAGCGGATTTTATGTCACAAGATGTCCCGGTGTCATGGTATTTTCCTATACAAAAACATTTCAATAGTTACATCGGATGTTTCATCTTAAATATGACACCCTGTATATTTTTTCCTTTTACCAACAATGCTAAAGGAAATTTAAGACTATCACGTGGCTTATTAAATTTTAGAAAAGTTATTTTTACAAAAACTCTAATAAACACTCATTCTGGTCTAGTATAATCGAGTTCTATAACTTAAGGGGAGGTTCTCCTCAAACGACCCAAAAATTACATGATTTTCTTAATTTTTTTTTCATAGAAGGAAGTAAATAAAGTACTCAAAATTTTAAACATTATTTTTATACATATTTATCAAGTATTCAGGTATACAAAAAAAAATTTTATTAAAAAAATGACACGGTAATTAGTTATATGCTCGGTAATGTGACCGTCCCAAAAAAAGGTATCCAATCGGTGAGAACTCTAGTACTTGTAAAAATCATCTGAAATCAAAATTTCAAAAAAATTTATAAAATATATGATATTTGCTGGAGCTTATACTAATACAAAAAAAATTAAAAATTAACAAAACGGCTAACCTGCGAATTTTCGGTACCGAATTTTCACTTATTTTTCGCTCTTTAAAGTGTTATAAAAATAAACAGTTTTAAAACCTTCAAACGGACTTTTCCGCAAGTAGAACATCTCTATCTCGAAATTGAGAGGCCGAGAAAAAATAAACCGACACATAAATGCAGAATATCTGTTTTATGCGACAGTTTTACTTTTTTCAAATAGTCCACCCTCGTGCTTTCTCATGACCACTGAACAGGACTGACAGGGTGTGTCCTGTCCACCTCAAAATCAATAGATGTCGTCTGGTAGACGTCCCTAATCAGAATCAGTTGAAACTCGATCGATCCGATGCGATTTAATTGAGTGATCGTGCTAACAAAAAGAATTCTCAAATAGTCCACCATTGTGCTTTCTCATGACCCATGAACATGGTAGACTGTGTCTATCCACCTCAAAATCAATACGTGTCGTCTGGGAGACGTCCCCGATTAAAATCAGTCAAAACCCGATCGATCCGACATGATTTAGTTGAGTTATAGTGTTAACAAAAAAAATTTCTCAAATAGTCCACCGTCGTGCTTTCTAATGATCCATGGACAGGGTGAGGTGTGTCTTATCCACCACAAAATCAATAGGTGTCGTCTGGGAGGCGCTCCCGATCAAAATCAGTCAAAACCCGATCGATTCAACACGATTTAGTTGAGTTATCGTATTAACAAAACAAATTTCTTAAATAGTCCACCATCGTGATCTCATGACCCATGGACAGGGTGGGGTGTATCCTATCCACCTTAAAATAAATAGGTGTCATCTGGGAGACGTCCACGATCAGGATCAGTCAAAACCCGATCAATCCGGCACGATTTAGTTGAGTTATCGTGGTAACAAGAAATATTAATGCCGACGACAACAACGATGACGACACACACACAGACAGAAATTTTTAAAAACCATTTTTTTTTGTTTTTAGGCCGAAAAACAAAAAATGAACGAAAAAAACTTTTTGTTTCCATTTTTTACTTTTCCGCACTCCACTATACTAGCGGAAAAGTAATGTAATCGTGTAAAGAAAAAGTGAATTTTTTTTTGGTGTTGGTTTATTTTTTCTCGGTCACTCAACTTCGAGATAGAGATGTTCTACGTGCGGAAAAGTCCTCTTTAAGGTTTTAAAACTGTTTATCTTTACACGATTACATTACTTTTCCGCTAGTAGTGCGGAAAAGTAAAAATAACAGCGAAATTAATATTTTCTTAGGTATAAGCTCCAATAAATTTAATTTACTTTAAAATGAAAAAAAAAATCAAGACAATCCGTCAATTAATTTTTGAGTTACAGTTCCCACCAGTTTAAAAAACATGATTTCGAGGAAAACGTGTGTTCGACTGACGCTACACGCTATACCCATCGATATTAACGTATAGAGAGGCAAACTATCTAATAACAGGTGTCCATAAAGGGTGAATCTACAAATACCCCCTGTATTTGTAGATTCAATAAAAAAAACTAGAAGGCAGAAAAAATAATTTTTTTTGTTAATTTTTAGACAAGGTTTTGGAAAATTAAGTACTAAAGATTATGTTCTCCAAATGTTGACCCTCACGCTGCTGGCACTCCTCTAACCGTAAACGGAAATTAGCCACCACGCGTCTACACATCTCTCTGGAAACGGTGGCCATTTCGGTGCGAATGTTGTGCTTTAATTGCACTAAAGTTCGTGGTTTGTTTACATACACTTTCTCTTTAAGGTATCCCCATAAGATATAATCAAGAGGTGTAAGATCAGAAAATGGATTCGAATGTTTGAGAATACCGGTTCGACTGTAAAAATTCGCAATCCAGGTCGCCCGTGCTCTGTTCGAACCCCACAAGCGATTGAAGAAGTGAGAGTTTGCGAATTGATTGAGAAGGATTTTCACGCACAGAAACTCTCCACTCTTTAAATACTCCTGTTATCTTTACCTGTGGGATAGTAAGAATGATGCAGCTCACTACCGCCAAAATCATTGGCCTGAACGTACTAAGTACGAAGTAGGAAAATGCAATATTAAATGGGAAGCAATTGTCGATCCTAAAAATATATTAATTCCTCCATTGCATATTAAATTGGGTCTTATTTGTAAAGGCTCTTAATCATGAGTCCGAAGCTTTCAAATATTTGAAGAATTTTTTTCCAAAAGTTTCAGAGGCGAAAATTAAAGCTGGAATCTTTGTAGGCCCTCAAATAAAAAAAATATGATATTTTCCCGCGGTTACTTAGTAATGAGGAGAAAAAAGCCTGGAACGGTTTTAAGGCAGTAATTCATGGTTTCCCTGGAAACCATAAAGCTGAAAATTATGGCGAGCTGATTGCTGACATGATTTCGAATTTTTGTATCATCGGATGTAGAATGTCTCTAAAGATGCACATGTTACATTCTCATTTGAATAAATTTAAGGATAATATGGGAGCTTATTCGGAAGAACAAGGGGAACGCTTCCACCAAGACATAATGCAATTTGAAAGACATTACCAAGGCCAGTACATCGAAAGCATGATGGGGGATTATATTTGGAGGTTGATAAGGGAAACTTCTGTTGAACATGGCAGGAAAAGCAAAACTGTTCATTTTTAAACATTTGGACTCTATTTTAAGACAAATAAATCATAAATGGACGTTCGTTTATCTTTTAATAAATCATTTCGATGTACAGATTTTATGTATTTTTATTTATTTGGTTTTTTGCATGTTTTTCACACAAAATCAAATACAGAACTGTTTTTTGTTCTTATTCTTAGTTCTAGCTATAAAAGCAATAAAAGTAAGGTATATATGTCCCATGCGCAAAAATGCTGTAGACCGGTGCATTATTTTATTAGTATTCCTTTTGTAGTTAGCTGATGAATGTCTGAGCATTTTTTATGTAATATTAAATTATTAAAAAAGAAGTTATGAAATATTTCGAAATCTGGAATTCCTGTGTACTCAGCAATGTGTACAACAAAAGGACGTGCTTGATTACCTTTCAATTAACAAAAGAAGCAAGTCATGGCATCTAACACGGTTCACCTACGTTCTCTCTTGCACACTAATCTAATATTTAAAAATAGACGCAATGTGTTTTTACGAAATACGAAAAATAATATTTGCGATAAATTATACAAACTATTTATTTATATTACACACCCAGACTCCGGGAATTCCGAGTACCTACAATCAGTGGGTCTCACGAGTTGGTAAATGATTATTTACACATGTTTAGCGTTCAAATCCCAAGTAGAATCTAGGCAAATAATAATGGTTTGGTTAATGTGATACAATTTTCAAGGCGTATTTTTCATAAACAAAAAAGATAAAATCATTTACGCAGTAACGCTAATGGTCAGAAGATAAATACCTAAAGTAGATACCTTTCGGTTGTGTTGTACATAAATGATAGTGTCTACTGATACAATATTTTTTAAACAGTTGTAGTAGCGACAATAAACTAAATGCTTAAATATCACAATTTAATTTTCACATATGCTATTTATTCGTTAATTACATCATTATATTTTTCACATTGAAAGAGAGACAATGAATCTATAGCAGTACCAAGTAGAAAGAAAACAGATGTACTCGTTTATTAGTTTGTTCCAAACTTCACTTTGAAATATCGAGGAAAATTTCTTAACCCTACAATTTGTTGACACAACAATTTAACAATTCCACGTGAACTATTATCCTCTGGTACAAAGCGATACGAAAAAACCTTAGCAATTCCAGTACCTACAAGGTCATAGAACCAGGTGGAATAACCATTAGTTTGCAACAATCATGAGTAAGTCTTTTATCCACCATACAAGCAGGGGCGTAGCGTGAGAAAAGAATCCAGGGATGTGATAAAAATTTTATAAGGGGTAGAAGTATAGTCGGATGTATGGTAGGCCATATGAAAATGGTAAAAATAAAAAAGGCACTAACCTAAAATGATTATGCCGAGGTATATATCCTAATTTTTAAAATGAAGATCAATTCTTCGGTTTTTGTTTGTCCAACGAAAACGTCTATCACTGTTTCTTCAAATGTTGGAGACGATCTCATATCTTCTAACAAGGAGCTTTCAATATTTATTAATGCTAAAGCTGACAGTCTTTCTAACTTTTGAGATTTTCGCAGATAAGCTTTCGCTTTATTCTCTTTAAACATGAAAATGATCTTTCCGCGGAACTGTTTGTGGCAGGAATAGTTAAAATTAAACGACATAATTTTAATGACTCTGGGAAAACATATGATAGTTGAAGGCGCATAATATATTGATGAAACTCAAACACAGTGCTCTTTTTCATATCGGGAAGTTCGTCAGGAAAATGTTTCACGAATGAAGTAAATTGTGTGGAATATAGATTTAAGAATTTCAGTTTAGAAATTTCACTAAACCGTTCACTAATGTTAAAAGTAATAACATCCAAAATTTCATAAGACAATCGTGCGTAGGTGATTTTCTTATCTTTTTCAGGAATTAAATCCAAACGCATTATTTTACTTGGTTGTTGATTTTCTAACACAAATCTGTCCATACGGTCCCAAATTAAAACTCTACTAAACTCGTTTCTCATTTTTTGAATATGTGATTTGAAATCGGCGATCTTTTTATTGCAGTAACTAATATCTAATATTTTTGTCTGTAAAATTTTAAACAGACACTCTGAATGTGGGAATATTGCAGAAAACACTGCTAAGAGAAAATTAAAATCAATGTCGCGCAATAAAATTAAAAGGTCTCCAGCACAAATAATGGTTTCTCGATCTTAGTCCTCATTTTAATTTTCCAAAATTACCTGAAACAGCGATTCCAAATCTTCCTTATATTATGGCGACAGTCGCCAAAATGCGTTCACATAATCACATAACGAGTCCGGAAATAACGACAACATCCACTCGAGGTTCCATTGTTGATTACGTAAGATCACTGACCTTTTCGCCCGTCTAACGCGTAGCTTGGATGTAACGTGGATCATCGCTGACATACAAGTATGACCTGCATACAAGTATGGTTTTTTTGGTGATACAAAAATTGTTTGGCACAATATTCACATGCTTTTTGAACAGCTCTGAAATCAACCGTATTTCTTAAAAATATATACAGTGGCATAAATATTTTTTATTAAATTTTAGGCTTTCATTATAGTTTTCATTAAATCTTAGACCTTTCTTACCTTGAAGCCCCCTCTTTTCTAACAAAAATGAATTCCTTAAAATTTTCCGAATATAACAGTACCCCTATTTTATGGGTTTATTTATCGTTTATAAGATACAGGCTATTTTTTTGTTGTTGAGAAAAATACAAATAAAATAAATAGGAATTAATTTTTGATATAAATTTAAATGTTATTCGATTAAAAATCTGACTGTGACCGACATGCGTGTAAAACTTTATATTAAACGTTTAATAATTCTAATTCCTTTTCTATTTGAATTCGTTTCTTGATACCCTTAAATTATTTGGCTCTAAATTACATTATTTTACTATTAAAATAGATCTGCGATTTTATGTAACCCCACAAGAAAAAATCCAAGGGGTCAAATCAGGCGAACGTGGTGGCCATTCAGTTGAGCCTCATCACCCTATCTATCTGCCAGGAAAGGTATCGTCAAGAAATGACAAGAGATTAACAGTGAAATGAGGAGGAGCCCTGTTTTGTTGAAACCAAGTCCTTTGGTGGGGAACACCATCAGTGTCACTTATTGGATAAAGAACTGCTAAATCTGAAATAAAGTCGAAATGTAGATGTTTCGACTTTATTTCATATAAACCGTCTCGCTGCTGTAAAATTTCCTTCAAATGAGTAAGGTCCTCATTTGAAGGAAATGAGTAAAAGACAACTTCCTATCCTTCTACGTTTTACATTTACTTTACCTTGACGCAGGCCATGTGATTATTGAATCCACTAAGGATTCTCTTCAGATCAATATTCACAGTTGTGGCGATCTGTACAATTCAAGACAAAAATTGATTTGCCTGAAGAAACAACAAAAGGTTTTGTCACAATATAACATGATGTCTTCTTGCAATTCTATGCCGCGATCTGAATTATGCTCATTCAACTTTTGTAATAAATTACTTTGAAGGCTGGAACCTCTTATAGTCATAATTTAAAAAAATATATCACTACGACTTTATTTCTATTTACAGAAAACACAAAGAATATAAAACTAGCTCAGTAACATTACATATACTAAACTAGTGTCTAAACATTGGTATATGGCCCCATATTCTTCAATTGCCAACTAAACAGATCTTTACCATTTGCACTGCATTAGCAACTATGAGGGAGTATAATCTTTCAGGAGTAAACCTTTCAGGAGTATAATGGTGGACCAAAGTTTCTTCAATAGTTATAAATTGACACAAAAATTCGCTGGGATTTCACTTGTACAATGCTAAATTCTCGGTTGAAAAGTCCTCCGGCGTAAATTTTGATAGATAGTTAGCAGACGCAGCACCCACTTAACACGAGCCTCCCCACGCAGAAATGTTGATGTAAAATGTTGCGTACACGTTCAGTCCACATCCCAGTAGACTCAGATATCTCACTCACTTTCAATCTGCGGTCCTCTCCACGATTTTATGAATTTTCTCAATCATTTCGGCAGTTGTAACCTCAACGGGGCGTCTTGAATGTGGTTCACCATCAGTGCTCTTGCGACCTTTTTTAAATTCAGAAATCCACTGTTGGGCTGTTGAATATGATGGAGAAGAGTTCTTCAGTGTTGAATCCATTTCTTGTTTGATTTGAAGTGGTGTTAAACCTTCCAAATAGATGTATTTGATGACCGCATGCTTCTCCAATGTTTCCATTTTCACGTAAGCAAGCGATTTATTTAATAGGCTGTCAAACATATACTAACAGAGCAATCGACCTGAAAGATATTATACAAGCTAATCAGGGATAGTACTATAGAATACGAGTCAAAAATTAGACCTGATTGCGCTATCTCTGGCTCAGGCCGAAAACTTTTCACCCCACCCTCGTAACTTATAGATCTATTTTTCTTAACACGTTGTAACTCTCGTTACAATGTGTAGTTTCCCTATATTATAAAACAAGACATTGTGTTTATGTATATTTTCCTATAAATTACGCCGTAAAAAATAATTGTAGTGGTTTAGATCTATATTTTATAGTTATAAAATAATTGGTCAAGTGGCGTAGTTGACAGAATTTTATTTACAAAGACTATTCTACTTCTGGTTCGGATCTAGATTGACATGGATCTCAGAGGCATGGTCAGGTCTTCTATGAGTAAATTATCCCAAGATTACCTCGCAGAAGGTCTCCAAGTTTCCTGAATTGATTCGGGGTAACGATGCCAATCGCTTGAAGCTGGCCTTGATTGCCGGCTTGGAAGTAATTCGGGCATGGGTTCGATTCCCACATCAATCGGCTGGGTGTATCTGTGTGTGCCCGTGTGACTGTCTGGGGGTTAGGTGAAAGGGCAGCTCTGAGCTAAACCTCACTCTGGTAAAAATAAAGACAATTAGAAATAGTAAAAAATACTTTGAATAATTCAACCATTTGGATTGCAGATATTTTAATTATTTTAATGCTATAAATTCCCCCCCCTCCTACACTCCCATGCACCACAAAATGCACCCCTCAACTAACGCCTACGACCTTGTATCCTCATTAATATATCCGCAATCGTCTGAATCGAAATTTGAATCAATCAATGCCAGCCATAGGATTTTTTAATGAGGTTTTGTTTCTGCCTTTGTCGTTTACGGTGTTCTGAATTAGAGGCACGTATCACGTTTTATAAAAATACCCAAACTATGTTTATTAATAATTCAACAAGTGATCTCTGATGGACGATTATTTTAATACACAAAATTTCCCGCTCGAGGGCCACGATGTACGTACGTGAATATGCGTAAATATTCGCCCATCCTTGAGTTTTGCATTTTCATACCCTGAATAATATTATATGTATAATACATATATATTTATCTTCTGTCTATTTACCTGTGTGTCTATTTGTAACAAATGATCAACGCGAACAAGCCGGTTTCAAACAGTTTGACTTAATAACAGCATAATTTGTTAATAAACAAGAAGATGGTTACTCGAAATATGGTTTTTAAGGTAAAAAATTGCATTTGAATATTATAGACTTCCTTGTTTACGTTCTATCAAGATCGTTTAATAAATAACATGTAGCTCGTAAGTGAGTACTGCTTTTATTAAGAATTTAAATTTAAGACAAACAAAATAAACATAACATAATATGTGAACAGTTGTTTTAAATTGCTTAAATTATTTATAAACAAAACAATTGTTGTTTACATTTATTTATAGAATAATTTCTTTTTGCACGGAAGTGACTAGGTATGATGATATCTGTTGGTCATATTTATGAGTTATAGGCATTGTTAAGTTATAAAGCTAGTGCCTTGTATAACCCCCTGTTTCTTTTTTCTGTTTTTTTTTTTCATGTCCTTTAAACATAATTTTTGATGAAACATGCCAAATTTTTTATTCATATTTAAAAGATTAAATCTTTTAAAGTAATATTACTTCTTTAATCAAATTTTACAGTGAAATATTTCCTTGAGGGGATTATTCTCATGAACATGAAGATTTGAAGTTGAAGTAGATTCATAAAATCTTTTCGGTCTAAGGAACTAAGTATGAAATAATTATATATTTAACATACAAAGAGAAAAATTATAGAATTCGTTGTTGTATAGATATCGTTAAAATACAATTGTATAATAGAAGTACAGCCACTGGAAAAATGTAATCAAAATGGAAAAAATATATAATTTGCGTTTCTAAAAAAAAACGATAAACATGAATTATGTTTTAATATAATGAAAATTTTAGGAAAATATTAATTTTTGTTTAGTAGTATTTCACATTGTTCTTCTGTTGTATTATTTGTCAATATTCCAAATACTTTTCAATAGATTACTCAGACAGTCGTGTATTTATTTGATATTCAATAATAATGTATAATATTCGTTTAATAAATATTCAGACAATTTTAAGAAAATTAGTCTTAACTTTAACTATGGAGAATGTAATAATTTGTAAAATGTTTGACATATCAAATAAGAATATACAGAAATCTGAAAAGGTATAATTATAAGATAAAATATAAATTGCAATATACATCTCATTAAGTACTTTCTCTAAAAACACTAGAAAATGTTGTAAAGATTTATGTAATTATTAAGAGTTGTATACGAAAAAAGTAATTTTTAGAATTACCTCTAATCTAAAATAAGAGAAGGAACCACCGACAGAAATATATTTGGCCTAAATGAAGGAATACATTAAAAATCTAAATCTTTTCCCATATCGAGAGAATTTTAGTGCTAAATTTAAAAAAGTAAAGAGCATAAATATAATTCAGTTCATTACAGTACAAAAGTAATAGAAAAATATGAATGAAGGTAACCAGAAATTTACTCATTCTTTGACAAATAACAATTAATTTTTTTGGTGGCGATTTCAGAATTTCGATTCTTTCAGTACATTTCTAATATTTTTTCAGACATTCATAAAATATTAGCCATATAAAAAGGAAGACAAAACTATCCGAAATATGTTGTTCTTATTTAGTCCAATATATTTAGTGGTCATAAATTTATCACCCAGAAAGATCTTTCTAGAATCTGTGACTTTTAAAAAAACTTTTCTATTGACCAATATTTTCCAATGTTATTCAAACACTAGCTTTGATCCACATGAATGTATAGCTTACATAGCTTTGATATTACCACATGAAATTATGGTTAGGAATATTTATCCAGTTAAAGAATGAAGGGAAAATTTGTATCATCTCTTTACCATCGAAAACTTTGGAAATTATTAGGTTTAGGTTCTTTAAAGATTGGGAAACAATGTATACAAAGTAATAGTATCAAGTAAGTTGTATATTGTTCTTGATAATAATATGGCATAAAGCTTATTTAAGAAATAAATAAACAGTTTTAAAACCTTAGAACGGACTTTTCCGCACGTAGAACATCTCTATCTCGAAATTGAGTGGCCGAGAAAAAATAAACCAACACATAAATGCAAAATATGTGTTTTATGCGACAGTTTTACTTTTTTCAGATAGTTCACCCTCGTGCTTTCTCATGAACCATGAATAGGGTGGGGTGTATCCTATCCACCTCAAAATCAATAGATGTCGTCTGGTAGACGTCCCTGATCAGAATTAATCGAAACCCGATCGATCCGACATGACTTAGTTAAGTTATCGTGTTAACAAAAAAAATAATTTCAAATAGTACCCCGTCGTGATTTCTCATGACCCATGGGTAGGGTGGGGTGTGTCCTATCCACATCAAAATCAATAGATGTCGTCTACGAGACGTTCCCGATCAGACTCAGTCAAAACTTGATCGATCCGACACGATTTAGTTCAGTTATCGTATTAACAAAACAAATTTCTCAAATGGCCCACCATGGTGCTTTCTCATGACCCATGAACAGAGTGGAGTGTGTCCTATCCACCTCAGAATCAATAGATGTCGTCTGGAAGACGTCCCCGATGAGAGTTAGCCAAAACCCGATCGATCCGACACGATTTAGTTGAGTTATCGTGCTAACAAGAATAAATGCCGACGACATTGACGACACACACACAGCAAACAATTTTTAAAAACTTTTTTTTTGGTTTTTAGGCCGAAAAACGAAAAATAAACCCAATAAAAAATTTACTTTTCCGCTTATAGTGGAGTGCGGAAAAGTAAAATTAGTGGAACAGTCAAAAGCCACGTGAACTGTATTGCTTACTATAGACATTATACATATTTACTATTTATTTCTTTTCTGGATTGCATTGGGGAAAAATAGCGAATAACCAACAGTGGTGTAATTAGAGATTATTCATCGTTGAATAGGCGATCGATCATACTAAATTAACAATTCTGCATGACCATATGTTTAAATCTAATACTTCGAAAAACATATAAAACAGTTTTATTGTGTTCCTTCTTCATCTGTGTTAAATAATAAATAATAAATACAATAAATTCACCAGTTTATATAAACGAACGCCCTAGGCCGACATCGTCTTTACGATGGAATGTTTTGATTAAATTTCCGTAAACAATGACTAAACAAAATTAAATAAACCATTGGTTACTTCAACAGATACAGCTTGTAAATAGTTAACGATGTGTACCTGTGTAATTAAACATTTTATTACATATCATATCACACATGTATTCAATTTGTAACATTAGCGCACAGTATGTATCTGAATTAGATGACACTTCGAATAGATGTTTGAAATTATACAGAAGGAATTATACAGGGAAGAGGCGCAC
The DNA here is from genome assembly GCA_037954035.1 of Rosalia funebris. Taxonomy (NCBI): domain Eukaryota; kingdom Metazoa; phylum Arthropoda; class Insecta; order Coleoptera; family Cerambycidae; genus Rosalia; species Rosalia funebris. The sequence goes on along the minus strand of JAZFAV010000034.1, from coordinate 11,741,284 downwards.
TTCCCGCTTTTAACTTTGTAATTGAGAAAGCTAAAGGAACTAAAATTGACATACATCCAATAAAACATAAAAATGATGCATTACAATAAATAAAAATATAACACTTGTTATATTATTATTAATTAGATTCTGCATCATATTCACATATGTACATGACATTAAATTCTGATTTATGTAAAAGCACAAATTCAACCATATGATTACCCAAGATCTCCACTTGACATTGCCTTTTTCTAGAAATTATGTATGGCTCTCACGAAAATGATAAGGATTCGTATCACTCCTAAACATTACATTGTGAATATTCACATTACCAACGTAGTTTCATCGATAAAACAAATTGTTTCTGACAATTCAGGTTTGCGGACTATTTTTACTTTTCCGTACTCCACTATGTGCGGAAAAGTGATGTACTCCTGTGAAAAAAAAAAAATGAAAACCAAAAAAAATTTTTTTGGTTTCGTTTTTCGGCCTAAAAACCAAAAAAAATAAAATGATTTTTAAAATTTTTTTAAAATCGTTGTCGTTTGCGTTGTCGTCGGCATTTATTCTTGTTAGCACGATAACTCAACTAAATCGTGTCGGATCGATCGGGTTTTGACTAATTCTGATTGGGGACGCCTCCCAGACGAGACCTATTGATTTTGGGGTGGATAGAACACACTCTACCATGTACATGGGTCATGAGAAAGTACAATGGTGGACTATTTGAGAAATTTTTTTAGTTAACACGATCACTCAATTATATCGTGTCGGATCGATCGAGTTTCGACTGATTCTGATTAGGGACGTCTACCAGACGACATCTATTGATTTTGAGGTGGATAGGACACACCCCACCCTGTCCATGGGTCATGAGAAAGCACGATGGTGGACTATTTGATAAAAGTAAAACTGTCGCATAAAATACATATTCTGCATTTATGTGTTGGTTTATTTTTTCTCGGTCACGCAATGTCGAGATAGAGATGTTCTACGTGCGGAAAAGTCCGTTTTAAGGTTTTAAAACTTTTTATTTGTTAGCACGATCCCTCAATTAAATCGTGTCGGATCGACCGGGTTTCGACTGATTCTGATTAGGAACGTCTACCAGACGACACCTATTGATTTTGAGGTTGATAGGATACACCCTACCCTGTCCATCGATCATGAGAAAGCACGATGGTGAACTATTTGAGAATTTTTTTTTGTTCGCACGATAACTCAACTAAATCGTGTCGGATCGATCGGGTTTTTACTGATTCTGATCGGGGACGTCTCGCAGGCGACACCTATTGATTTTGAGGTAGATAGAACACACTCTATGGGTCTTAGAACTGTTTATTTCTGATGTTAAGAGTATTTCATAAAATTGCAGTCTGTGATCGGGATAATTTTAAATACTTAAAAAGAGTTCACATTGTTGCTTCAACGTTTATTAAAACACAGTATCAGAATTGTCATTACTCTGCACTTTTATATTTTTCCCAGATCTTTTTGTTTATGTTTCTTCTATTCTTCGTAAGTGCCGCTCCAAATCCCTTACCACATAGGAAGTCAAAATGTCATAAACATCATACAAGCCATTGTAACAGCGAAAGTGGTAACGGATATGGTCCTGGAAGCGGAACTGGCCTTGGAAGTGCTGGTGGTGGTGGCGGAGGTGGTGTAGGTGGCGGAGGTGGAGGTGGCTTTGGATTTGGAGGAGGTTTTGGAGGTGGCTTCGGAAAATAAAAATAAAAGATTAATAAAACGATTGTGAATATAATTGCTTTTTAAATCTGGACAATTACTGTGTAAACGGTTTATAATAAATCATTTCTACCAGCTGCTTAAGTTATTTTAATTTGTGTGTTATTAATCATGATTACCAGAATGCTGTTATACATGTTTTATAATCGTATTCATGTAGTGGAGTTCAGACAAGCATAGCTTTGCGATGTTTCCAACGTAGCAATTAGTAATAATCTTATTGCGTCATAAATATATAGTTACGTCCTAGTGGATACAATAATATACTCGTTTACTGATATTTATTGAATAATCACGTTTATACATAAGATATTCAAAATTCAAGTCTCGAATGCGCCTATACAAATATTATTAATTTCTATTATTCTTGTCGATACTTACAGTTAAAATAAGTACATGGTGAATAAAACAACATTGACGACGTATTAGAGGACCACTTGATGACAGAGATTTAATTAATGTCCCATTTTCAGTGTAATTATACTGCTATCTTTGTTATTAAACTACGTATATGAATTTTCATTTCATGGTTTTTTGACATTTCTGGAGTAGATTGGAACCTTTGGTGTGAAGACAACACTAACTGAGTTTTCCACAAAACACCAAAACACTATACTCGACGCGCGTTTCGCCAACAAAGTTGGCATCATCTGGAGATGATTAAAACTAATCTTATTCTAACAATGTATCCTATTTATACCTAAATTACTGACTATAGCTCAGTGAATTCTGACCATCACGGTTGCGGCTCACCGAACTATAATCGTCACGGTTGTGGCTCACTGAACTAGGACCGTCACGGCTGCGGCTCATCAACCACAACCGTCACGGCCACGGCTCAGTGAGTCGTGAGTAACTAGCCAATAAAGCGGGCTATGTGGAATAGGCCCTCTCTCACTATTCATACTATTTTTACATTTTTCTATTTCTAAACATTCAAATGCATCTAACTGTCTTGCATTTGTTACATTCCTAATTAATCTTAAGTTGCTAACATCTATCTTATGGTTGTTCTCGAAGGCATGTTGGGCAACACTAGACTATTCTACCATATTTGAGATGCGCCATGTGCTCTTTGAACTTGGTTTGAATATATCGTCTGGTCTGTCCAACGTACCTACAGTCTACAGTTTACAGACTACAGTCGTTACAGCTGATTTCGTAAATCCTCGACTTATCATTTGTGTTAATTTTATCTTTTGGATTGCCTAAAAGTTCTTTTAATTTATTTTTTGACGAATGAACTACCGTCATTCCTATATCTTTAAAAATATTACTAATACCGCGAGTGAATCGAGGCTCGTAAGGAATAGATACATATTTTTCTGGACGTTCTCTTTCGGTTTGAAAGGTCGAGGAATTTCGAAGTGTTTCTTTATATCTACGTTTCCTGATCATTTTTTCAACTGTATCTATATAATATCCATTACACTCAGCTATATCCTTGATTAACGCTTTTTCTTTTTCAAACCTCTCTTTATTGGGAGGGAAGCTTAGAAGGCGATTGACTAGAAAATTGAGGCTCGCCATTTTGTGTTGAACACAATGGTGGGAATCATTAGGGATATATCTGAGAGTACTAGTGCCTTTTCTGTATATATCGAATTCCAACTTATTTTCGCTATTTCTAATAACTAATACATCTAAAAATGGTAGTTGCTCATTAGTTTCAACTTCGTATGTGAATTTTACTGACGCGAAACGGTTATTTAATTTGGAAACGAAATTATCAATGTTCATAACGTTGGTGTCAAATACTGCGAACACGTCATCCACATACCTAAGCCAAACCCTAAGGAAGTAATCCATTTCTTGCGTTGCTTCTGTTTCAAATCTATTCATGAAGAGATTGGCAATGAAAGGCGACAATGAGTTACCCATGGCTGTCCCTTCATGTTGTTCAAAGAAATTGTTATTAAATTGGAAACAATTCTTTCATGCAAATTTTAGTGAGTTCAATATATTCTTTTACTAGATCTGGACTAAGATTATTTGATTCCAGTAGTCCAAGGTTTGTGGTATCGGAACACTTGGAAATAATGAGCATACATTAAAGGAAATCAAAATTTCACCCTCTTGCAACTGAATATCTTTTATCTCATTAATGAAATCATTGTCGTGGTTGATGAGCCGCAGCCGTGACATTCGTAGTTCAGTGAGCCACAACCGTGACGGTTATAGTTCGGTGAGCCGCAACCGTGACGGTCAGGATTCACTGAGCTATAGTCAGTAATTTAGGTATAAATAGGATACATTGTTAGAATAAGATTAGTTTTAATCATCTCCAGATGATGCCAACTTTGTTGGCGAAACGCGCGTCGAGTATAGTGTATAGTGTTTTGGTGTTTTGTGGAAAACTCAGTTTTTGACATTGTTTAGGAAATCATGCTACTTATGGCAAAATTCTCTCATTTCAGCAGCACTTCACGTTTCATCATAATAATAAAGGTAGCAATACAATACCGTAGAAAATATATAAGCCGCAATGTATAGGGTGTTTCAGTTGGAGCTATAGAATTTGAATTGCGCACCATTTTATTTTGTTAAAGATAGGGCGTCAATATTTAACGACAGTCATCTACAAACCATACGATGTCAACATTCCGCGATTGATAGTTCAACAACGAATAGTTTGTGTACAAATGTTTTATGAAAATGAGCGATCACTTACAGCTGTATTAAGGAAAATTCGCACAAAATTAGGGCAAAATCAAGTGCCTACAGAGTTAACAGTTCGTAACTTAATCAATAAATTTGAGGAGACGGATTCTGTTATTGATAGGGCAACACCAATACGTTCTCATCGTGGTCGATCGAATGAAAATATTGCTGCAGTAACAGAAAGTGTACAGGAATATCCAAATACATCAAATCGACGTCGTGCACAACAATTGAATCTGTCATGAACCACCACGCATCGGATTTTAAAGAGAGATCTGCATCTGTTACCACACAAAATTCAGTTGACACAACAGTTAAAGTTGCAGACCATTTACGTAACGTCGTCCATTTGTTAATTGGGTGTTAGAAAAGAAAGAAGGTGCTGCTGATTTTTGCAACAAAATACTGTTTAGCGTTGAAGCACATTTTCATCTTGACGGACACAGATTGTCAAGAATAGGAAAAAGTGTTAGATTCTCTGAGTATGCGTAGAAAAATGTGTGAGACAGCATTTGGAGGGAAAATAATGCACTTTACGCGCCGCCAAAGCGAACTCTGTACATTCACATTCGAAACTATTTCATCTCGACTGAGCAGTAATGCAACATATGATTTTGCAATTTACCTCTAATCCACCTCTTTCACTGACACTTGGTACACTTGGTATTCACTCTGCAAGTGTTTCAAGGTGAATAAGTAAAGACCAGGCTATTTACTGCGCATCTCGTGGGCGGTCCGATATTGCAGTTTTGAGATTTGTTCTCATTCTTGATAAGCTGTACGTCATCAAACAAAATTGTTGAATTTAAGGGGGGGCTGAAAATCCTCATGCTGTTTACGAAAATGAAAGGCATCCACGGAGATGCTCAAATTGGTGCGCACTATGAAGTGGTGGAGCAATTGGACCATGAAGCTAGTAATACTGTCATAGTAAATGGGGAACGCTATCGTGACATATTTACTTCCTATGGTTTATAGACGACCCGTTAAATATTGACGCCCTCTCTTTGATATAACACAAATGGCGTGCAATTCAAATTCTATATTTCCAACTGAGACACCCTATATATGTAAAGCGCGTGAGGAAATTAGAGGATAGTCACATATGCAAGTTAATTATCTAATTGTAAGTAAAACTTATAGTAATTTAACATTCTTTACTTATGACACATTATAGAAATTATTATGCATAAGTATATGATTATCATAACTAATTATCATTGGAATGTATTAATTATTTTCCCCCTTCTTTTAACTTTGTAACTGAGAGACCTAAAAGAATTAAAATTGACATGCATACATTAAAGCGTAAGAATGATGTTCTAGTTAAATAGAGATTTATGTAAACAATTATTAAAGATGGAGTTGCGGAGAATTATGCAAATTATGCAAGTTGCATAATTATTTTTAAATGGAACAGTTTTCGAGAAACATTTCATTTGGCAGCTGCTTCAGATATCTATATAACGTTGATTTCCTCTTGACATTTTAGTTTTTAATTTTGGAAAATAGATCAAATATAATATAGAAATACCATCGAACTTTTTCTGGCAGTGTTTTACCGTAGCAGTTCTATTATGTTTAAATTAAAAATAAATTCTTGGTTAATGAAAAACAATGAATTTAATTAATAACTAACAAATATTTTAAAGTAAAAAGTAGCACCAGATATCTTTAAAATAAATTTAAATTTTAAATAATTTTAATGTAAATGCTTAAAATTTGCACCTCCCTCTTACTGACAGCACAACATCCTGAAACTTTTCTCTCGCCCGTTCAACAGTTTCTTCTGGAAATTAACCTAGATTCTTCAGTAATTCTCCGATTCAAAAATCTCGATATTGGTGGGTTGCATATCGCATATTTTAGATTTTAAGTAGCTCCATAAAAAATCTAAGATCTGGAGACCTAGCAGGCCATCCAATCCACCTATTGGGACATTGTTCGTTAAGATAAACTCTTACTGTGCCATAATACCGTGAAGAAGCAACATCCTGTAGAGGAGTTTGTATTTGTATTTGTATTTATTTAACCAGTATAAAATTACAAATTTTCATATGAAAATTCCTATAGAGGTAATGCAATTACCTGTACATAGGCCTGGGTTACTTAGAACTATCTTACAACTAACTTAACACAAAAAAATAATATATATATATATATATATATATATATATATATATATATTGCAATAAAGAAATCATTAAATTAAATTATTGCACTTTTTAACGTTCCATTAGTGCCTTGTGCTTATGTTATCTATGTTAAGTGACAAGATCTTATCCAATTTTTTAGTTTAATCTTAATAGTACTTACATATATTGATAGACATAGTTTTGAAGTCTTTTGGCAGTACATTATATGTTCTCAGTTCCACAATATAGCTGTTTTCATTGCTTACAGTTTTAGTAATTTTTTGCATCTGTAAATTCTTATTTCTAGTTATGCTGTCTGACTCTATACATTTGTTTTTTAACTCACCATAGTGGTGTAATAGTGAATTATAAATAAATAACTGCTTAAGATTTAGTGGATAATTTTGTGTTACAAAAGTGTTTTTATTGATAATTTTTAGAATTCTATTCTGTAAGTTTTGAAGTAAATTCAGGTCACTTTTATATGCACCTCTCCAGGCTATATTATACCATAGCTGATGTAACTGTAGAAAAATGCATAATGTATAATCATCAGCGTTTTCAACTGCATTAATTTCGATATTTTTGAGAAAATGAAGACTGGGTATTTTCTTCTTTGTATGATATATTCAATATGCTTGTCCCATTTCATATTAAAATCAAATATTATTCCCAAGTATTTCCAGCTACTTACTCTGTTTAACTGTTGTAGACCTATTTTTATATCCAGCCTTTTGGGAACACTATCTACGTAGCTTGCAAATGTTATATATACAGTTTTTTTAACATTCAATGAAAGTTGGTTTATTGCCATCCAAGAGGCAAACTATAAATGCTCTAAATCTGCATTCATTTCATCCTGTGCAGATTTTGAAATATTCTTAGAAGAAAAAATAACCGTATCATCCGCATACGATAGGATAGAATCTTTCATTATACTTTTTAGTAAATCATTTACATACAGAATAAAAAGTAACTGTCCTAGAATTGTTCCCTGAGGTGCACCTGTAGTTACTTCATTATGGTCACTAATACAGTTATTTCCAGATATTAAACTTCGGCAGGAATTTCATCTAGAATCTTCTGAAATACGGTATTCTGAATATGTCCAATACGCCTGTGAAAAAATAATTACTTTTCTTCACTTAATTCACTTGGGTGATAAAATAATAGTACTATGTTAATATACAAGAAAAACTACTAAATTTACTTCATTCGTCAATATTATTGATCCGCAGTGATCATAAAAATATAATATTAATTTTCAGTTCAGTTTATTTGTATATTTTTCAAATTTTTGTACTACATTTTAGTAGGTAATAATAAGGTAGGTACAATTTAATCACCTTGTATAAAATATTCACTGAGCTTTTCTTTGAAAAAATTAATAATCGCTTAGTAATCCATAATGAACAGATAATACACAATTTTTTGCTAAGCTCTATATAATTATAATATACACACATTAAAGGATCATCGACTTTTATCTCCGGGCTATGGTCTTTCCGCTGCTCAAACGTAGAAGAATGCTCTTGTTAACAAGTTTGAAGGTTACGTAAATCAATAAGTTAAATTTGTAATATTGCATCACTTTGCATCGAAATGGTTTCATTCACCGTTTAACAGCTAAACTTCTTAATTGTTATTTGCGACAGATTGTTCGCAAATGGGTAAAGTAAAATTCCCCAGACAATTACCAATTGAAGACGGAGACTCATCCTTGAGTGTACTTCAACATCTCAGGTATAAATAGATCCAAACCATAAAAAATAAGAAGTAAAATACTCATCACTTACGGTTAAAACATCTTCACAGCGATTTATTTCAGTTCAGTTTTAGCTATTGTCGTGTTCGCATCCTAATTTCCCAATATGGGTCCAGGAAGAGCTTTATCTGTAAGTATTTGTATTAAATTTCGGGGAAGAAATTTTGTGAAAAAGAATGCATATGTAAATTTGGTTATAATTGTTTCCTGTAATTTACACATAGCATGGCATACTCAGTGACATTGAAGGTAATGATTTCACTTTCGCGGCTTAAGATAGATTTGGGAGATATGTAGATAGAGAACAGGCGAAACTGCAACAGAACTACATATGCATCAAATCAACAGTGCATGACAATTATGACGTAGTAAAATAATACGTGCTAAGTGGGTGATTAAAATAATTTGATACGTAATAACAATAACACCACGTTTCATTGTAAAATACACAACTTAAAGTCGTTAAAATTAATATGACATTTACATTTTTTTAGTTTTATAACATTAAAGACATTTTCAGGATTTCTTAAAAAATATCACAAAAATAATTGTGTGCAACTTTATTACATACCACAACAAAAAACAATTACCTTTACCTATAATTCCAAAGACAATTATCTACAAAATTATGTTATCAAAATTATTGTTTACAAAATAAAACGTTTCCTTATGCAAAACCCATCATCATGTTTGATATTTCTTATTAGAATCGTTCTAAATTTGACAATACACTAGCTTCAGCTCCTCTTGTGCACTACTGAAAAACTGCAGGAATAAAACTTCACCACTTTGTGTGATAATTGTGTAATATTTTACTAATATTAAACTAAAACATTTATTATTAGCAACACATTATAGAGGGCGTTCATTTATATACTGCTAATATAAACCACCCCCCCATTGATAAAGCCATGATGGAGATGATGTGTAATTTAAGTAATTAAATATACTCGGGTTGCAGGTCATATAAGTTACTCTACATACATTTTATTTGAATGCATTAATTTCTATAACAAATATAGGAGAAAAATTGTCCATGAAACACCGAAAGACTATATTACATAAACAAATGTTTGGAAGATACTTCGAAATAGAATAACTTCAAAAACAAAATGTCAAGAAGTGTAACTTAATGTAAATCTGTCTAGCTTTTATAGCTAAGACTATCTAGTACAATAATACAAACTTTTTAAATAAATCCTAGGAGATTTTACAATTACTCTTTGTTTCAGGGGATACACAGATAAAAAAATATGTGGGTAGGATATTAAGAACTAGCTGGTTCTTAATATCACTCGCATATTTCTTTTGTATTGTGGAAGAGCATTGTGGAATATTGTATAAACTTATGAGACAATACAATTTTGATAAAACAAAATATTCTCGATTAATTCAATGTTTACTAATGACATTATATTTGAAATTCTACATAGGATAAACCTGACAAAGGATGGAACAGTCATGTTAGAACAATAATAAATATAAACAGTTTTAAAACCTTAAAACGGACTTTTCCGCACGTAGAACATCTCTATTTCGAAATTGAGTGGCCGAGAAAAAATAAACCAACACATAAATGCAGAATATGTGTTTTATGCGACAGTTTTACTTTTTTGATTGGCGACTGCTTCAGTGCCGTATCAATACATTTGTGATCGAACGAAATTATTTTTCTTCTCATTCATTCGTATATGATACAGGATTACAGGCCGAATAGGTATATGTTTTTTTCGTTCAATGCAAGATCGGCAAATTTTTCTCAAATAGTCCACCATCGTGCTTTCTCATGATCCATGGACAGGGTAGGGTATGTATAATCCACCTTAAAATCAATAGATGTCGTGTGATAGACATCCCTAATCAGAATCAGTCGAAACCCGATCGATCCAACACGATTTAATTGAATGATCGTGCTAACAACACAAAATTATCAAATAGTCCATCATCGTGCTTTCTCACGACCCATGGACAGTGTGGGGTCTGTCCTATCCACCTCAAAATCAATAGGTGTCATCTGGGAGACGTCCCCGATCAGAATCAGTCAAAACCCGATCGATCCGATACGATTTAATCGAGTTATCGTGCTAACAAGGATAAATGCCGACGACAACGACAACGACACACATACAGAGAAAATTTTTTTAAAACCGTTTTTTTTGTTTTTAGGCCGAAAAACGAAAAATAAACGAAAAAAAATTTCTCCGTTTGTCTTTACACGATTACATTACTTTTCCGCTAGTATAGTTGAGTGCGGAAAAGTAAAATTCGTTGAAATAAACGAAAATCATGTTGCAATGAATTCATCGAATAAATCTTCATTATACAAAAAGAGGTCTCACATAACTAGAGAAAAATAAGTAATATTAAAAGCTTTCAATAATAATTTTGTCCGTTAACGATAAATCGATTAAGTTAAATAAATGTTGTTGATTTCCTTGTGTTTGTTTTGTCTATATAGCCGGGCTATATGTCAATCTTTCTGAAAATTTTGCTATTTTAACTATAACGCCCAGTATATATAGTGGTTATTATAGTTAAAGTAGCAAAGTGAATATATATGATGAAAAAATGCATATTCTAAGTAAGTGTCGACAACGACATCGATCTTAAACTCTTTTTTTTAGACTACGATCTCCTAGGATGAATTGTATAATCGTCAAGAATAGGAACAAGTCTCAAAACAGCGATATCGAACCGCCCAGGATGTGCGCGGTAAATAGTCTGGTCTTTACTCAGTCGCATTGAGATCTTTGCAGAGTGAAAATATATTGAATGTAAATGCACACAGTTGTGAGATAGATTTAGCCGCGCGTAAAGTGCATCCTTTTCCATCCGAATGCTGTCTCACTCTTTCTTCTACGCATACCTAGAGCATCTGGTAATTTTTCCTATTCTTGACAAGCGGTATCTGTAAGTCTTCCTTAAATGGTGGAAGCTCTATTTACAATTCTTATTTACAACACTGCCATAAAAGATTTATTGCCTCAACACAATTTGTAACTTCATAATCATAATACATGAATTTTTAAGATTTTTTGTACTCTCATTGTCCATATATTAGGTTAGAGTAATTTTATTTTAATGGCAAGAGGATTATATACTTTTTTGTATTTTATAAAAAGGGATATTTCATACTCTGATTACAAATAAGTCCAATAAGTCTAATTTACACCTTCTAAATTTGGGTTAAGCCTGAAACAAATATATTTTTTCCATTCAAGAATAGTGTAAAATGCTTTTTTCGGTTAACAAATAAATATCAAAAATTGGCTATAATAAATACGATCTGAATTTTTTGATATTCATGTTTCTAGTTGAATACGTAATTGATCCTCAACATAACAAAAGTAAGTGGTGTTGTGCAGGTGTGTCATTTTAGTAAATCTAAATAAGAGATTATAGTTCTTCAAGTATTACTTGAGGGGATATGAGATGCACATATTTCACTGAAAATTGAACACCATGAACAATTTTCATGGTGAAAGCAAATTTCAATACTTTTCTAATAATTTTCTTGTACGAAATATTTTAAGGTTGAGTTAGACCGTTTTTTCAAATATTTTTTTTCATTATAAGTATTCTAACTGATACGGGTTCGTTGATACGAACCTTGTTGAGATACAATTATGCATTATAAATTAAAAGAAAAAGACTTAAAAAAGATTCAAAATTTCACCATATAGGTGGTCCAACCAAAACGCACGATGTTAATTGTAAATAAAACAAAAAGTTTTCAGAGAATTATCTTAATATTTTTCATTATGATACAAGGATCTATGACAATTATGTGTGAAACAAAATATCGGCCAAATGCTCGCTACGGCTTCGGTGGCATACCTCTATCCGATGGTCCATATTTTCAATGACTCTGAGACATAAATGAGGTTCAATGTCGTTAATGTGCCGAATTATCTCATCATTTAGCTCTTGAATTGTTCTTGGCTTATTGACGTACACTTTTTCTTTTAAATATCCCCAAAGAAAGAAGTCCAACGGTGTCAAATCACATGATCGTGGCGGCCAATTAACATCGCCACGACGTGAGATAACACGGCCATTGAATTTCTCGCACAAAAGTGCCATTGTTTCGTTGACTATGTGGCAAGTGGCACCATACTGTTGGAACCACATGTCGTCCAGGTCCATATCCTCAATTTTTGGCCACAAGAAGTCCGTTATCATCTCGCGATAGCGAACACCATTCACGGTAACAGCTTGGCAGACCTCATTTTCGAAGAAGTACGGCCTGATGACGCCGCCAGCCCATAAACCGTACCAAACAGTCACTCTTTGCGGATGCATCGGCTTTTCAACAATCACTCGTGGATTCTCATTTGCCCAAATGCGGCAATTCTGCTTGTTAACGAATCCACCGAGGTGAAAGTGTGCCTCGTCGCTGAAGATGATTTTCTTTGTAAAGTCACCATTCACTTCTGTCTGTTTAACCAACCATTCGGTGTATTGACGACGCTTGAAATGGTCAGTAGGCTTCAGCTCTTGAGTCAATTGAACCTTGAAAATTCAAGTCAAGAAGTGCACGAAATGCATTTTGATTTGAACGCCCATTTTCGTAAAAGGCTTCAACAATCTTAACGCGCTGCTCAATTGTGTACCTCTCCATGGTTGAATTTGTCAAACACTGAAACAAAGAAATGTCAAATTAAGTTGGGCAAAAAACTTGACGTTAAGGTGTGACTCACAATTAACATCGTGCATTATGGCTGGACCACCCGTTACAAAGCATAAGCACGAAAAAAGATGATCTTGTTTGTCTTTCAATTATTTAATAAATAATGTGTTGTCCAAATACAACTATTGCATAAAATATGTTCTATATATTTTCTATATATTCTTAAAATGAAGCTAAGGCATTTTATCAAATTATTACCACCTTAGGTAGGTACTTCCATAAGTATTCTGATTGTGCTAGACGATCACTATTTTTATTGTTTACATCATTTTTCGTTACTACCAAACTTCATATAGTTTAATATTGATGTAAATTTTACATGCAAATGTTTATTGAAAAATAATTTGCACTAATTATAAACATAAACTTTAGTAGTATATTCTTTGTGCCATTATATATCACTGTTGCTTAATTTATTTTAGATACAATAATTGTTCATACGTCCTATATGAAATCATACTGCTCTTGCTTATTCGTGAAGTACAAACTGATTTATAACTCTCCTTTTATTAATGGCAAAATATCTTTCTGCTGCGATACGTTAGTTAAAAGAATTTGGAAAAAGATCTCATAAACATACCGGGTGGCCCACGAAGATTTGGGCAGTCGATATGTCGAAACCTATTTGAACAATAATTTTGAAAATTGGCGATGTTAAACAGTCGAAAGCGTTGCCCATTTTTAGCATAAAAGGACTTTATTTCACCTGCACATTTCTGGTCACGTGACAACGACTTCAAAATTTTAAATGAGACATCCTGTATATTATTACAATTTTGTGATGATCTGTCTAATACCAATCCAACGATACCATATTTATCAAGTTTTTGCGGTACTAAAGTATTGATAAACAAGAAACGTTCATATTCTTTAGTTTCATAAAAAAAAAACGTAGGTAACTTAGAAACAAAAAAGTTGTCCTAGCAACAGAAAGACTTGTCAAGAACTGTCAAGCAGTATTAGTAGATTTTGTGTTTGTAAAAATAGTAATAAGATTATTATGCCTTTACATTTTACAATGTAAATGATACAATATCTTGCTCGGCTCGCTCCCCAGATATAATACCTTTCTATTTCTTTCTATGGGGATACTCAAAAGGTTTGGTTTACAATACACAGCCTAGAAATGCGTTAATGAAGGTGGACATCAATTTGAGTATCAACTGTAATGATTTTCATAATTATTGTATTTTGCTGTGTAATTATTTATCTTTTTTAACAAAAGGTTTAAAAAAGCGATCCATTCATTTAACAGCTCAGATTATCACTGTTTTACATAAACGTGCTAATAAATATGGTATCGTTGGATTTGCATTAGATAGACCATCACAAAATTGTAGTAACATATAGGGTGTGTCATTTAATATTTTGAAGTTGATGTCACGTGACTGGAAATGTGCAGGTGAAATAAAGTCCTTTTATATCAAGAATGGGCAACGTTTTCGACTGTTTAATATTGTTCAAATAGGTTTCGAGATATCGGCTGGCCAAAACTTCGTGGGCCACCCGGTATATGTAAAATAAAAATCTTTCAAAAATATAAAATACGGTTTTCCATTACAGTCATCGTTGAAGATAATACATTAATTAACTTTTAGTAAGCGCGGAGAATGGTTTTCTTATCTATATGAGAGGTTATGGTAAACCCATTGTCGATAGCTGTGGACACTAATACGGAAAATAATATTTAAAGCAGATATTCTCTTGGAAAAGTTATCCACGATGTTTAATAAAGAACATTTATTCGCAAGATGCAGATTTGTAATATGAACTTTCTAAAACCTTGTCCTCATTTATAGACGCATCTTTGCTCTTTTAAATACTTTCGGAACTGTTATAGAGACATCGTGTTGTCATGGAACAGTCTTGAAGACCTCTTCATTCGCTCTTAACGTGTCCGTGTTAGTACCACTGCTTGCAAAGGGTTGCTGTCTACACACGTTCCTCAGATAACCTCATCTGGTATCGTGCCTCAATGTTATCAATTGAATCTTAGCTAATAAATGATCTATTGGAATGTTGTTGTCAAAATAATCGAGCAGTCTCAAACTGAGTTGGATACAATTGTTATGGCATCGCTCAAGATGAAGACAAACGATATATAAAAAACTATAGCGATATTTAGAGACACTCTCTATATCTATAAGTTACAAAGGATTCTTCTCCATCTCTATTTACTAAACGGTTGTTTTCGTGTGTGTGCGTCACGAAATTTTTAGGTTGATGTACCAAATGCTTTTCGTTCGAATTTCGACATCATCATCATCATGAGGTTATCAATCCTAAGACTGGTTGGACGCTAACCTCCAGCTTCTCATATCTTGTGCTAACCTACGCATTTCGCTAATTGTGCTACAACCTACATCCCTTACTATTTGCGAGCAGTAGTCTAATCTAGGCCTACCTCTGCCTTTCTTTACTCCTATTTCTGCCTCCAAAATATCGCGGACTATTCCCCCATGTCTCAGGAAGTGGCCTACCATTCCATCTCTTCTCTTCTTTATGTTTTTCCACATACTTCTTTTCTCGCCGACTTTCTCTAATAGTTCTTCCTTTCTAACCCTATCAGTCCACGGTATTTTCATCATTCTTCGGTAACACCACATCTCAAAAGCTTCTAATTTCTTCCTACTTGCTTCCCCTACCGTCCAAGTTTCGCAACCGTATAGTGCCATGCTCCATACATACGTTTTCAAAAATCTCTTCCTTGTTTCTAAGTTTATTACGCCCGAGCATAAATTTCGACAAAATTAATATCGACAATCAAGCCTTGCGAACAACGTGGTAACTTTTGTTTTTTAATCCAAAGCTTCTAGAGGCATGCTCCGGAGGTACCTTAGATATGAGCGAGGGGGCGGTGCAATATTATTGTGATTTGCTTACTCATATAGTTATGAAGACTGAGTTAACCAAAATGATTGACCATTAGATTAATAAAAACAATTTTAACAAATACTCGTATACCTTACAGTATTTCATTCTAATATTATATTTATCTCTTTGTTGACAGTGTTAAGGAAAGTTACTTATCTTTAATTTTGTTGCAGGTTCTTCTATTCGCAGTATTACTGTTAGCCTCAAGTTTGGCTTCTCCAACGCCTTGGGGCGGATACGGTGGAACTAAAATAATAATTATCAAAAGGGGATACGGTGGTGGAGGATGGGGTCACAGGGGATATAGAGGCTACGGCGGAGGTTATGGAGGAGGTTATGGAGGTGGTTACGGAGGTGGTTACGGGGGCGGATTTGGTGGAGGATTTGGCGGAGGATTTGGAGGCGGATTCGGTGGAGGTTTCGGTGGCGGGTACGGCAAATGATCTGTATACGAAGAGACTAACTGAGAGCAAGACGGATAGGTTTTAAATAAAGGATGTAAATATTAGTTTTAATTTATAATTATTGTAATAAAGTTTCTTTAGTATTTGTGCTTTTTAATATGTAAATATTCATCCAAATACGCCTACTTTTATCATTTTCCAATGCTGTTTATTAAATAAATTATAGTTGAGGACATAGATAAGTGATAACGTGAAATGAAATAGTAATGCATTAAAAATACAGAAATAAGAAGTTTATACTCCAACCCATCTGCAAATGCCTTATATAATAAGGACTAAACAAATTAGGTCAAAACAGCTATTCTCCTGGCTATATGCCAAACGCCGAGCGTTGAATTACATGACAAAATTTGTCATATTTTTGTCTAACAGAGTTAGCAGTAAAAATACAGTGATTGTTCCAAAACCACCAAGAAGATGCAAAGTATCACCTATACACCTATCTCAGGATGTCGTTAACTGCAGACCGGTTTCGACCTTTCTACCTTGGGTCTCGTCAGTGCAGTGTAAACGAGTATACCTTCGACAGATAAAGCTCACATCTAGTAGACGTTGCTACGTTCCACCGCAGTATAACGTTCCAAACGCCATCTCTTGGTAGTTTCAAACAATCTAAATCGAAGTAAAAACTTGAGATCATCAATATAATGCAAAGTTTTACTACCAGAGGGTAACATTCAAACTACAGAAATAAGGAGTCTATATTCCAACCCATCTGCAAATGCCTTATACAATAAGGGCTAAACAAATTAGGTCAAAACAGCTATTCTCCTGGCTATATGCCAAACGCCGAGTGCTGAATTACATGACAAAATTTGTCGTATTTTTGTCTAACAGAGTTAGCACCAAAGATACAGTGATTGTTCCAAAACCACCAAGAAAGGTGCAAAGTATCACCTATCTCAGGATATCGTTAACTGCAGACCGGTTTCGACCTTTCTATCATTTGCAGATGGGTTGGAGTATAAACTTCTTATTTCTGTAGTTTTAAAGTTACCCTCTGGTAGTAAAACTTTGCATTATATTGATGTATTAAAACTATATCATAAAAATAAATAAGGAGGAAAAACATTGATTAAATATTTACATTAGATTTTATTGTATTATATTTCGCAAACAGTTTTCGTAGACAGTGAATTTCAGTTTATCCTAAATCCAGGAATATTATTAATTGTACATATTTATAGCTACAAATTTTAAAAACTTTCTTAGAACTCCCTGAATTGTATATTTATGGCACGAATAAATTGGGTTTAGTATTAAAGCATCATGTTCCAACTTGATTCTAACATAAGAGAATTAACAAGATTTTTAAAGTTTTAAACTTAGTAAACTGTATACAGAGTCTGAAAATTAAGCCTAAGACTCCCAGTAGTCACCCTATTAAAATGTTCGAAAAACTGAGTTTGTAAACTCGAGTTACTCCACCAAAGACCTAGGTGTCGATTTTGACTGTAGTCAAAATCGATGCCTAAGTCTTTGGTGGAATAAATACGAGGTAGAATACTTAAAATACTTTCATTTATTTTGTAAGCAAATTTTATTGAATTTTTCTTATTAGTGAAAGTAAATATTTTACATTTATTTACATGAATAGGTAAATTATTAGTTACACATAAAGTTCAAAATTCATGCAGGTAATTGGAGCGAAACGCAATCATCTACTATCTCAAAAATGTAATATAGTTTAATAGCATAACAAAGTTTACTGCATTTTGAATTCTCTCCAAGATCATTTATGAATAATATAAATAATAATGGTTCCAGATTTGATCCTTGCGAGACGCCCGACAGCGTTGTGCATTTCGCAAGAATTTAGAATGCGAATTGTATCCAGTATATAACACATACTGCCGCCTCCATGAAATAGGAACTTACAACTATTAAACTATTGGGTCGTTATACACATGAAATGTTCGATTTTTTAAATGATAATTTTTAGAGGGGATTAAAGTGTTACCTGTTGATTTTCAGCAAATTATTTACAATCTATAACAAATACTTGTTAATTCTCTATTTATTAATGGTGTTTGTTTGCTTTCAAAGTAGACATTTGGATTTCAGTTTCGTTTTAAATGTGACGATGGAAACACGTGATTTCTCAGTAAGTTTTTACGACTTCAAACTTGGTTACTCCGCTGCCCAGGCTGCAAGGAATATCAATCAGGTTTTTGGAAAAGGGAATTCTAACAAAAGAACTATCCATCGTTGGTTTACAAAATTTTCTCCAGGAGATACGACCCTTGAAAATCAACTCTGTGGACGACTTTCAATATCAATCGATGACGAACTTCTTGAGTAAACTGTCGAAGAAAATCCACGTCAAGTACTCAGCGAACTTACGGCACACCTCGACACAAGTAAAATGATCGTTTGTAGACGTTTAAAATTGACAGGGAAGGTTAAAAGACCCGATACGTGGTGAACAGGAAATGTTCTATCCTATTGCATGATAACGCCCGACCTCATGTTTCGTTACAGATTGTAAACAAATTAAAGGAGAATAACTATGAAATTCTACCACATCCCCCTACTCCTGAGTAGGGGGATGAGTATACCACTACTCATTCTCCTGATATTTTCCCTACATACTACCACTTTTTTCGAAGCTTGGATAAAGTCATGCGAAAAAAAAGCGTTTTCCGACTTTGTTTCATAACAACTCTCGTTCTCTTAACTCAAACTTTTTCAAATCTAGTATAGAAAACTTGGTTAGTCGATGGCAGTGTGTTGAAAAAGATGGTAAATAGTTTGAATAAAATATACTCCCTCTGTCCCAAATTAGTTGCCACATTTAACCATTTTTCTGCTGGTTCTTGTCAAATACAATTTAATCCAGGAAGTAATATACTAATAAATTAAATACTCAAAAGAGAAATTTAAAATCGCATCATTCATAAAATTTGTTTGAGGATTGTAATTACAAGTAGGTTGGTGACAGATTGGCAAATCACAAAGTTTTGAAGGTGCACCCTCTGTCACTTTAATTCGTTATGAAAAGTGCGAGAAATGAGGGATTCGTCAAGAAGATTAATTAAAAAAAGGGAAAAGGACAACATTACCCGAAATGCAATTCTTCAGTTTTTGCTTAAACGCTGTGAAAATGAAAAATTCAAACATGGTGCTATGGTTGCTGATTCAGAGCAATTCATGCTCCATAGACGTACAATTTCTCGGCTATGGAAACAGGCAAAAAACTCCAAACTCTCTGGAAGTATATACTATAATGTCGATTATACGGTCTGCAAAGAATGTTCCGATCTACATCCAACAAGACAATGCGAAGCCTCACTTATCCGTTGAAGATCCTGGTGTACAAGCAGAGGCAATTAAAGATGGGTGGCATCTAAATCTGAAGTATAGCCTCCAAATAGTTCCGGCCTGAATGTGCTTGATTTAGGATTTTTTAACGCAATTCAGTCGTTACAAAATCAGATGGTGACCAAAGACATGGATGAATTAATAGGTGCTGTGGAAACTGCTTTCGATGAATTGGAGAGAAATTAGACGTTTTTTTAACTTTGCAAACATGCATGGAAAAAATAATAATGTGTTCTGAGAGCAATGCATACAAGATTGTACATATGAATAATGAAAAATTAAGACGTGAAAACCGCCTTCCACATAGCATAAAATGTAACCCTGAAGCTATTTTAAGAGCCAAAAATTATCTTAATATTACTTAGTTTGTAGCAGCTTAGAATTATCTTCATATAGGAGTATAAGAATTATTATCCGTAATTACGAGTACGAAATCAATACTTTTGTGAAATTAGTTAAAAAATAATAATTACAGTTTCTATTTACCCGCTTTTGTGTGTCTAATTTTTTTTATTTGTAATTTTTTCGAAATGCGATAACTAATTTGGAACAAAATTTGGACATCAAATGTGACAACTAATTTGGGACAAAGGGAGTATTTAATTTTATAGTCAATGTTTTCACTTTTTTCAAATAGTCCACCATCGTGCTTTCTTATGACCCATGAACAGGGTGGAGTGTGTCCTATCCACCTCAAAATCAATAGATGTCATCTGGTAGATGTCTCTAATCAGAATCAGTCGAAACCCGATCGATCCGACATGATTTAATTGAGTGATCGTGCTAACAAAAACAATTTTTCAAATAGTCCACCATTGTGCTTTCTCATGACCCATGAACATGGTAGAGTGTATTCTATCCACCTCAAAATCAATAGGTGTTGTCTAGGAGACGTCCCCGATCAGAATCAGTCAAACCCCGATCGATCCGACATGATTTAGTTGAGTTATCGTGTTAACAAAAAAAATATCTCAAAGAGTCCACCGTCGTGATTTCTCATAATCCACGGACAGGGTGGGGTATGTCCTATCCCCCTCAAAATCATTAGGTGTCGTCTGGGAGACGTTCCCGATCAGAATTAGTAAAAGCCCGATCGATCCGACACGAGTTAGTTGAGTTATAGTATTAAGAAAAAAAATTTCCCAAATAGTCCACCATCGTGCTTTCTCATGACCTATGGGCAGGGTGGGGTATGTCTTATCCACCTCAAAATCAATAGGTGTCGTCTGGGAGACGTCCCCGATCAGAATCAGTCAAAACCCGATCGATCCGACACGATTTAGTTGAGTTATCGTGCTAACAAGAAATTTTAATGCCGGCGACAACGACACACACAACGACACGAAAAATAAACGAATTTTTTTTTTCACTTTTCTTTACACGATTACATTACTTTTCCGCTAGTAAGTTGAGTGCGGAAAAGTGATAATATAAAACATCGCCCTTTGTAACGTTTGTAATTATTACTTGGTAGGTATTCACCATAATGAACATAACAGTACAAGAAGGAAACTAGCGCTGTTAGATACAGTCTCAATGACTTCTATCATTATCAACATAAAATGGCTAAATCAAGTCTTCTGGTTCATCGTTTGCATAAGTTTTCCACTTACTAATGATAGGTTCAAAAAAGGAAAGAAGGTTATTAGGGTGTAGCTAAAAGTAACTGATATCCTTCTCACATAGTAGAAAGAATTATTAGATAACATAGATTTAGAATCTATGATATTTCGGGAAGACCTCAAAAATCGTAAAATTGTGTAAATTTCACATGAACTGCAATTTACCAGAAGCCTCAAAAGAGTTCTCAAAGATTTGGGAATGACATTAATGCACTTTTCTGAAAACAAATTGTAACAACTTTTGGGAAATAAAGATAATATTGAAACTAACGACTGGTCTGCAATTTAAGAAATAAATTGCCAAGATTGTAGTAAAAAGCATATTGGGCAGACAAAAATATCTATTATAACTAGGTTTAAGGAGCACATGACCCATTTAAAATATGAAAGATTAGAAAAATCTTCCGTTGCCTAACATGCTTTCGAAGATAATCACAGAACAAACTCTAGTAACTTAAAGTTAGTAAAAAGTATACCCACATTATTAAGATAACTAAATGTGATAATAGCATGAACTAATATATGGGCCTCATACCTAACAGTCCGTTGTTTTGATTGATACGGTCAATGACAACATTAATAGATCAGTGAACCGAATGTTTACCTCATTACGGTTCACTAATCACGAATGGAAATCCTGGGAAGGGGTTGGAGCATTCGATGCAGCAACAAAAACACGAGACCAGTTTTCCTCGAATATCGAAAGATTACATGTATCTCGACGTGCTTTTCGCCAACCAAGTTGGCATCATCGGGAGATGATTAAGCCTTTACCAAGTATGTAAATATGAAACCGAAAAATGCCCATATATGGCCTAGCTGCAAATGTAGTTACCGTCATACCGCGTCATTGGCGCCATTTTCTTATTTTAGCATCTGATAAAGGTTTTTATCTCATGACAATATAAGTTTCACGCAACAACATCGTTCCTAATAGCGTTGAACATGTTGAATTTTGTACCTGGAAACTACGACTTGCGGACAGCATTGATTTTCTGTTACCGTTTGAAAAAAAACTACTGCAGAATCCCATTGAATGCTTGTCGAAGCCTACGGTGAGCATGCTCTTGGTAAATCACAGTGCTTTGAGTGGTTTAAAAAATTCAAAAGTGGTAATTTTGATGTGAGAAACGAAGAATGTGGAAGACCACCGAAAAAGTTTGAAGATAGTGAATTGCAAGCATTGTTGGATGAGAATGACGCTCAAACGCAATAAGAAGTTGCGGATAAATTAAATGTGACACGAGAAGCCGTTTCCATACGTTTGAAAGACATGGGAAGATCCAGAAGATGGGAAAATGGGTTCCACATGACCTCAATGAAAGATAGCAGGAAAACCGAAAAACCATTTGCGAAATGCTGCTCGCCAGGTACAAAAGAAAGTCATTTCTCCATTGAATTATGACATCTGATGAAAAGTGGATATATTTCGAGGATCCTAAGCGTAAAAGATGGATAACTCCAGGCGAACCATAGACATCGACTGCAAGGCCAAATCGCTATGGACGGAAGATAATGCTCTGTGTTTGGTGGGATCAGAAAGGTGTGATCTATTATGACCTGCTAAAACCTGGCCAAACTGTTAATACTGAACGCTACCGACAAAATATTATCGATTTGATTCAAGCTTGCGTGAAAAACGGCCAGAGTATCAAAAAAGGCAACACTAAGTGATTTTGCTTCATGATAATGCGCCATCACCCAGAACAAAACCGGTCAAAGAGACGATTGAGGCGCTTAGTTTGGAAATACAGCATGCGGCTTACTCACCAGACTTGGCTCCGTCCGATTACTACTTATTCGCATCGATGGGACACGCACTTGCTGAGCAGGGTTTCACTTCTTGCGATAAGGTATGAAAATGGCTTGATGACTGGTTTGCCTGAAAAGAGCAAGAATTTTTTTGACATAGAATCCACAAATTGTCGGAGAGAGAAATATTTTTCGAGAAACATGTGTAAGAAACTAAGTATCTAAGCTATAACTATAACTAAACTCTGTATCTAAGAGATACGATAAAAATGAATGGAATAATAAAAGATTATACGTTGCCTGACGCGCGTTTCACCACGAACTAAGTTAGCATCATCAGGAGGTGATTAAATCTGCAGTTATAATAAATTCAGAGTAATGTTGTTCTTAGCATTTTACAAAATATTGCCCATGTAACTAACACTGTATCTTGAATAATAACGAAGAAGCTAGCATGTATATTGAGACCATAATGATATTCCAAATTTTTGTAACTGGAAACGCCAAGGAAATTGAAACGGGAATACTGTCGCCTATGATATTGTTGCCTTTATTAACGGAATTCGGAAATAGTCTCGTTGTCCTTATGTGTGGTGAAATATGACGAAAGAACAAGTTGCGGTCTATAGCGACACAGAGGTGAATCATTGGTAATTTATTTACTTACTACAGCCAATGTAAACATCTTGCAAATTTAATTTCTTTTTTAAATAAATTATGTTGTTGTAAATAATACAAGACTTATTATTACTATTATTTTGCTAATTTGCGTCACAACAGATTCCTTTTGAAGAACAAAACCATAACAATTATTATAGTTAAATTATAATAATTGTTTATGACAAAATATTTACTGTTTGATCAAGAAAAATTTCCAGAAAAATACTAATGTAAGAAAGAACAGCCACCTTGACTTGCCATTGCACCCAGATCAACAGGTATAAATAGATACAAGACTATAAAAAATAAGAAGTGAAACACGAGTCCTTTACGAATTAACATCTTGCGAATATATCTTAGTGTAATTTACATATTGGTGTGTTCTGTTACTGGTGTTTAGAAATGAACGCAAGAATATTACTGTCGGTGAGTATTTTTTATTGTTTCATGTGAGGAAATTTAAATTAAATAAATGGGCATACAAAAATATAAATATAAAATATTGTTTAGTTCAATATCTTTGTTTTGTATTACGTCCAAGATTTTTTCAATTAATCGAGAACTTATCTTCTAACTCAGCTGTATTGAACAGTGTTAATTGGATCAATTATTTTTATAACAATACTATAATTTTTTATAATAATAAGCAATGCCACTGTAGAAATTTAAAATTGTCCAATCTTGTTAATGAGATTAAATCTAAATTTGAGGAAAGAGTTGAGAAAAGAGATTGCCAACCAGGAATCTAGAACTGCTTATGAACTAATCATCTTCGTTATTTTAAATAGAATACTGTGTATATTTTTGCATTTTTTGGATTGTGGTCTCTTTTTGAGTACCTTTTGTTAATATTCCCCTATATCTATCTCAAGCCGTTATCGAGATAATAATTCTTTTCTGAATTTATTGCCAAAAATTTTACTTTCAGTAAATCGTATTTTCTCCTACATACGCAGCAATTAAAAAATAATTTTTCAGTTGTGGCTAGGCAAGGCCTGGGGGCATCTTATTCATTAATCAAATGTTTCCAATATCATACAGGGGGGTGAATTAGAGGATGCTTTCTATAAGTGACGAAATGCACGAAAGTCAATTTTTTTAAATGGAATACCCAGTATATTATTACAGGAATACCCAGTATGACAGGGTGGGGTATGTCCTGTCCACCTCAAAATCAATAGATGTCGTATGGTAGACGTCTCTAATCCGGATCAGCCGAAACCCGATTGATTCGGCATGATTCAATTGAGTGATCGTGCTAACAAAAAAAATTTCTCAAATAGTCCACCCTCGTGCTTTCTCATGACCCATGAACATGGTAGAGTGTGTTCTATCCACCTCAAAATCAACAGGTGTCGTCTGGGAGACGTCTCCAATCAGAATCGGTCAAAATCCGATCGATACGACATGATTTCGTTGAGTTATCATGCTAACAAAAAAAATTCTCAAATAGTCCACCATCGTGCTTTCTCATGACACATGGACAGGCTGGGGTATGTTCTATCCACCTCAAAATCAATAGGTGTCGTCTGGAAGACGTCCCCAAGTAGAATCGGTCAAAATGCGATCGATCCGACACGAGTTCGTTGAGTTGTCGTGCTAACAAAAAAAAATTCTCAAATAGTCCACCGTCGTGCTTTCTCGTGACCCATGGACAGGGTGGGGTGTATCCTATCCACCTCAAAATCAATAAGTGTCATCGGGGAGACGTTCCAGATCAGAATCAGTCAAAACCCGATCGATCCGACACGATTTAGTTGAGTTATCGTGCTAGCAAAAATAAATGCCGACGGCAACAACGACAACGACGACTATTTGAGAATTTTTTTCCACACACCCCACCCTATCCATGGGTCATGAGAATGCACGATGGTGGACTATTTGAAAAAAGTAAAACGGTCGCATAAAACACATATTCTGCATTTATGTGTTTATTTTTTCTCGGCCACTCGATTTCGAGGTAGAGATCTACGGAAAAGTCTGTTTTAAGGATTTAAGACTGTTTATTTCTGTAATATAATGGTGTTGCAAGATAATATTGATAGCATAGAAACTTTTCTAAAGGAAGAAGTAAAATTTCCCTATTCTTCTATTTTCTATAATTGACTTTTTCACTAATTAAAAATATATTTTTTTTTCAGTTCCTCACCTTCGCCGTTATACTACTAGTCTCCACCTTAGCTTCTCCGACAGCTTGGGGCGGCGGATGGGGCTATAGAGGCTATGGACATAGAGGTTACGGAGGTGGATGGGGAGGAGGATGGGGTGGTGGATGGGGAGGTGGATGGGGCCGTAGCTATGGAAAGAGATATGGTTCTAGTTACAGATGGGGATGGGGAAAGTGAACTGAGTTTAGGGAGTGAACTTTTAAATCAACTTTAAATTTCATCCAAATCATCATCAAATCATGTGAAGCTAATGCAGATTGTAGATATTAAATTTAATATGTATGCTTTAATAAATCTTTTTGTAATATTTCTGTTCTGATTTCTATTTAAATAGAGCTTTTGGCAAGCTATACCACTGAATCAGTACCACCGAACCAAATGATTTCGAAAAATCAGTATACACCACATCTACTTGACCTTTATTATCTATATGATTTGCGATTATCTGGATAAATTCTGCTAAATTTGTAACTGTGGAGCGTTTTGCTACTAAGCCATGTTGATTAGGAGATAAAACGGGTTGCACACCAAGATAAATGTGGGTGTATAATGACGTTTCGAAAACTTTTCTTTCTGCAAGATTTGACAGAATAGAAATTGAGCGATAATTTTTTGTCAAATTGATTGCCAGGTTTTAATATAGAGCAAATCCTTGCTACTTTCCAAATCTCAGTAAAAGTGTAGGTAGAGTATCGGATTAAATAAAATGAGAAGTGGCTCTATTAAAGCCCCTGAGCAATCTTTAACAAGAGAACTCGGCAACTGATCGTTTCCACAGGTCAATTCATTTTTCGGTTTTGCATTGAAAAGCAACAACATAACTAAAATGTGGTCCAACCAAAACGCACGATGTTAATTGTAAATAAAACAAAAAGTTTTCAGAGAATTATCTTAATATTTTTTATTATGATAGAAGGATCTATGACAATTATGTGTGAAACAAAATATCGGCCAAATGCTCGCCACGGCTTCGGTGGCATACCTCTATCCGATGGTCCATATTTTCAATGACTCTGAGACATAATTGAGGTTCAGTGTCATTAATGTGCCGAATTATCTCATCCTTTAGCTCTTGAATTCTTCTTGGCTTATTGACATACACTTTTTCTTTTAAATATCCCCAAAGAAAGAAGTCCAACGGTGTCAAATCACATGATCGTGGCGGCCAATTAACATCGCCACGACGCGAGATAACACGGCATTGAATTTCTCGCGCAAAAGTGCCATTGTTTCGTTGACTGTGTGGCAAGTGGCACCATCCTGTTGGAACCACATATCGTCCAGGTCCATATCCTCAATTTCTGGCCACAAGAAGTCCGTTATCATCTCGCGATAGCGAACACCATTCACGGTAACTGCTTGGCCGACCTCATTTTCGAAGAAGTGCGGCCCGATGACGCCGCCAGCCCTTAAACCGCACCAAACAGTCACTCTTTGTCACCAAACAGTCACACGATGCATCGGCTCTTCAACAATCACTCATGGATTCTCATTTGCTCAAATGCGGCAATTCTGAGCTTGTTAACGAATCCACTGAGGTAAAAGTATGCCTCGTCGCTGAAGATGATTTTCTTTGTAAAGTCACTATTCACTTCTGTCTGTTCAACCAACCATTCGGCTTATTGACGACGCTTGAAATGGTCAGTAGGCTTCAGCTCTTGAGTCAATTGAACCTTGTAAGCGTGTAAATTCAAATCTTTATTCAAAATTGGCATCAGTGATGTTCGTGAGATGTTCAATTCTTGGGCACGACGATGAGTCGAGGTTGACGGCTCTTCTGCTACACTATCGCGAACAACAGCAATGTTTTCCGCAGAACAAACTGGGCGAGCATGCACAGGTGTTTTCTCATTTCCTACAGACCCGGTTTGCTGAAGTTTGCGTACAATTCTCCCGATTGTGGACACATTTGGTCGATTATGCTGACCAAAAAAGTCACGAAGTGCACGAAATGCATTTTGATTTGAACGTCCATTTTCGTAAAAGTCTTCAACAATCTTAACGCGCTGCTCAATTGTGTACCTCTCCATGGTTGAATTTGTCAAATACTGAAACAAAGAAATGTCAAATTGAGTTGGGCAAAAAACTTGACGTTAAATTGTGACTCACAATTAACATCGTGCATTATGGTTGGACCACCCTTTATAAAACAACCGAATTGTTTATTGGGGATGTTAATGATGATTTGCTTAATAGTTTATTTGCTTTATAGATTTGCATAAGTGTGCATATGATCGTTAAAATATATTAAAACAATGAAATATTTCATATCATTTAACCTGAAATTTGGAGTATTATTACAGTAATTGTATTGTCATTGTTAGGAATTTTTGTTAAATTTCGTTCTTATTCTCGAGACACAAAGCTAATTTCCTTTTCATTTCTGATGAAACTAGCGGTCAAATACATACAATATTTACAAAACAATTCTTTTTTAAGTAATTAGACTATCTTAAAATATAGAGTAAAAGATAGAGTGGATTTCGGGATTAAAGTACAGGGACAGAAACTAAAAATGCTGAAATTCGTGGATGATATAGCAGTATTAGCATCTAGTAAGGAGGAATTAGAATCAGCGTTGAACAAAATGGAGGCAGTGTTGACAGAGGAATACGGAATGAGGGTGAATAAAAACAAAAATAAAGTGTTAATTTTCAGAGGGCGCGAGAGCAAAGCAAAAACGAAAGCACAAATTAATAATGATAGATTGGGGGAAGTTAAAAACTTCACTTATTTAGGAAGTAAAATAAATTGAGATGGAAGAAGCGATAAAGATATAAAACAAAGAATAGCGCAGGGTCGAGTAGCTTTTAACAAAAAGAAAGCACAATTATGCTCGGGAGTAATAAACTTAGAAGCAAGGAAGAGATTTTTGAAAACGTATGCATGGAGCACGGCACTATATGGTTACGAAACCTGGACAGTAGGGGAAGCAAGTAGGAAGAAATTAGAAGCTTTTGATATGTGGTGTTACCGAAGAATGATGAAAATACCGTGGACTGATAGGGTTAGAAACGAAGAAGTATTAGAGAAAGTCGGCGAGAAAAGAAGTATGTGGAAAAACATAAAAAAGAGAAGAGATAGAATGGTAAGCCACTTCCTGAGATATGGGGGAATAGTCTGTGATATTCTGGAGGCAGAAATAGGAGTGAAGAGAGGCAGAGGTAGGCCTAGATTAGACTACTGCTCAAAAATAGTAAGGGATGTAGGTTGTAGCATAATTAGCGAAATGCGTAGGTTAGCACAAGATAGGAGAAGCTGGAGGTTAGCGTCCAACCAGTCTTAGGACTGATGACCTCATGATGATGAGATTACCTTATCAATAAAATACACTAAACACAAAAATTAAGAGATGTAAAAAATCCTAAATTTTTGGACGATTTTCAAAAGAGTGTAACTTGAAGAGAAATAGTCATAGAGCAATTTAAAAAAAAAAAGAAAATTGAAGCTCCAAGTTTATAGTTTTCAGATCTAGAGTTTAAAATTTGTTACCGTCAGCAGTTTTTGAGTAATCATAATAAAACCATCAGAAAAAATTCAAAATTTTTGCTAGCCTTTCAAAAAGTCCACGGATTTCAATAATTTCCTTTTCAGTGATTTCATCATATGTTTTTTTGTAGATAGTCTTATCTTCTTTAATTTGAATTGTCTAAAGGCCTTGTCCGATGATTTTTTGCCGAGTTATCGTCGCTCAAAGCAAAAAAGTCAGTTTTGATTTTGGTAATTAATTACTCGAGAAATAATTTTTTTCACTTTTTTTTTCTTACAATAATTAACATTTTTTGATAAAAATAATATGGATTAGTGCTAAAATTAAAAGAAAGTGAATAATTCTGCCTTAAATTGATTTTTAACAAAAACGACAAATTCAGTTATTAAGAACACAATAAAAAAACGCAGCGTTTTGAAATTTTCAGGGTTTCTTTGGGATACTTTGAGGTTGAAGATAAATAGTCAACATCCTTAGTCTATCCATTATTTGCAAAGTTATGCCAGGTTAAACGAATGTCATTCAATACACAATTTTTGACCTCTTATTCATCAACATTCTCGCACCGAATTTTTTTTTTTTTTTAACCAATAACTACGACTTGTGAATAATACTTTGCAGTTTTTAATATCGTACTAAATTTTCTCTACGATCGTTATGTATTGAGTAAATTATCAAAGTCAAAACTGATTTTTTTTGGCTTGAACGGCGATAGCTCAGCAACAAATCATCTTACAAGGCATTTAGACAACTCAATTTAAAGAAAATAAAAGTATTTAAAATAGTTTTATGATAAAATCATTGAAAACATTTTATTGAAGTCCGTGGACCTTTGAAAAGGCAAGCAAAAATGATCCGGTGGCTCTCATATGATTTTTGAAAAACTGATGATGCAAAAACTCAAGATGTGAAAACTAGAAACTTGGAGCTTCAATCTGTTTTTTCAAAATAGTTCTGCGACTATTTTTCTCCAAGTTACAGCCCTTTGAAGATCACCTACAAATTTAGGATTTTTTACATCCCTTCATTTTTGTTTATAATTAAAAATCATATATAAATTTCTGAGAAATAACTCACTAAACCTACCTATTACGTAGGTTATATAATCAGAGGTCAACAGATATTGCCCCATAGCCATAGATGCCACCTATTTCTAGAAATTGTAAAAAAATTACTTCCAATAATTTATCTATTTAGTGAACATAAATTATTAGAAAGAATTTCATATGCACTTAAGAATGTTATATGCATGTCATAGTTTACACTATGATATTGATCGATAGAAATCACCGATTTTTCATTTGACATTTATTTTCAAATCAGTCATAATAAAAAAAAACTTCTTTGTAGAACGTTTAGTCCACTCTATACGGGGTGGCCCACGAAGTTTTGGCCAGTCGATATCTCGAAACCTATTTGAACAATAATTTTGAAAATTGGTGATGTTAAACAATCGAAAGCGTTGCCCATTATTATCATAAGAGGACTTTATTTGACCTGCACATTTCCGGTCACGTGACATCAACTTCAAAATTTTAAATGATATACCCTGTATGTTATTACAATTTGTACATCACAAAGTGATGGTCCATCTAATACCAATCCAACGATACTATATTTATTAGCACGTTTATGTAAAACAATGATAATCTGAACTGTTAAATTAATGGATTGATTTTTTAAAGATAATTAATTACACAGCCAAATACAATAATTATAAAAATCATTACAGTGGATGCTCAAATCTTCACTTCATCTTCAAATGTCCACCTTCATTAATGCAATACTCTGCATTACTAAAATTTTTTTAAAACATTTGTGTAGCATGCTGTTCTAATCATTTCTGGTTTAACAGTTTGATACGGTGCGACCAGTAGTGACAATTGTGTCTATTAACGCTACCGTTGTTGTGAAAACGACTTTCATCACTCCACAATATTTTAGTTAAAAAGAACGGGTCATCTGTGACATTCACGGACATTTCAGCAATAAAATTAAGTCTTCTTTGAGGATCTTCAGGGATTCAACTTTCGGTTAAATCTATTATGAAAGGATGATATTTATTATCCTTTATTACTCTTTGGATTGTAGTTCTACTTACTCCCAATTCTTGCTGAAGACACTTGAGATATGGAAATTTACTTGAAGATACGCCAGAATATTAATCATGGTATCATCTGTTTGAATAATCTTTCTTGGAGGAGGTTTCCGTTTTCACTAGGAAAAGAACCACGTCTTAATGGTTGTTCCACGTAAGCAAAAATATTTTTACTTGGAGCTGTTCGGTCGGGAAAACGATAACTATATAAATCTCTAGCACGTCTGCTATTTTTTCCACATTCTCCATTGATCAGCAGCACATCAACGTACTCGTCGTTAGTAAAATGTAAAGGCATAATAATCTTATTACTATTTTTACAAACACAAAATCTACTTGACACTAAACAGTTTTTGACAGGTAGTTCTGTTGCTAGGACAACTTTTTTGTTTCTAAGCTACCTACGTTTTTTTTTTTTAATAAAAATACAGAAACATTCAAAAACAGTTGTTTATCATTACTGTAGTGCCACAAAAGCTTGACAAATATGGTGTCACTAGATTTGTATTAGACAGACAATCACAAAATTGTAATAACATACAGGGCATTTCATTTAAAATTTTGAAGTTGATGTCACGTAACGGGAAATGTGCAGGTGAAATAAAGTCCTCTTATGTCAAAAATGGGAAACTTTTTTGACTGTTTAACATCGCTAATTTTTAAAATCATTGTTCAAATAGATTTCGAGATATCAACTGGCGAACACTTCGTGGGCCACCTTGCATTTGATCTATTATCCACGACATATTACACATCTGTTAAAAATCTTTGTCATTGTTTTATGGCAGATATCTCATGAACAATATTTAAATTACTAATTATTTGTATTCCTTAATTTCAGCTGTGATTTTACCGTATATTGTAATAAGCATAATATTTACAATTGTAATTTACAACTAAGAACGTGTGCTGCCTTTGACCTGCGCTATTTATCACACTGAGATTGTGCTATCTGCATATAATAAATTTTCCGAGAATCACAAAAATCCCCTGATTCTTCACGGAGAATCATAAGACTTGTCTATATAAAAGAGAAACGCAAGTTCTGTATACCTATTAGTGCAATTGCAATTGTTCGATAAGAAAACATATAACATGAAGTTTCTTGTAAGTATATTTTGAATATTTTATTTGTGGCAATTTGACATATTGCTTTCCTTTTGTGGAACATGGTAAATAAATGTAGAAAAACAAAATCAGTTTCATCTTATGAATAATGAACAAAAACAAGAAAAAATCAAGTAGCTCACCAATAACAGTATGGATACAGTGCATCTATAAAGTAATTTAAACTTGTACATACTAAATAATCATTACTTTAGTAAGTAAGTTATTACCAGGCCAATGATACCATGTTTTTAGATAGTTCGGCAAACAAATTTATCATAAATAATCTTAAATAACATTCTTAATATAAATCTTTATGATACAATTGACAAGATACGCAACATTTTTACACAATAAATCGCTACTGTGTGTGAATGAGTTTGGGAGTGTGTAAGGAATTATTTGAAAGTGTGGGTAATTCTTTATGAATGGATAATAGTAATAATATGAATTTTTCTATGCTACGATTATTTTTTTCTAAATGACTGTTTCACTTATCTTTCTTAGGATATTGGTCCTTATCTTGGAGATCCACGTTGGAGTGTGGATCCTCCGCCATCCAATGTGGATCTCTTCCATAATCTAGTTATGTTTGTTGTCTGTTCCATTTAAAATAGGTGTTGCTTCTTAAGAAAATACAATTTTTTATCAAAACCAGATTCGTTTGTCTATCTATTATCTATTTACTATGATATATCAAAATTCCAATTCTCGATCAGAATTATCGCCATTAAGTTCTTAA
The DNA here is from genome assembly GCA_037954035.1 of Rosalia funebris. Taxonomy (NCBI): domain Eukaryota; kingdom Metazoa; phylum Arthropoda; class Insecta; order Coleoptera; family Cerambycidae; genus Rosalia; species Rosalia funebris. The sequence goes on along the minus strand of JAZFAV010000034.1, from coordinate 11,708,004 downwards.
ATTGAAATAATATATAGATAGTTTGATTAATGTTTTATTAATATCATTTTAGGCAGCAACTGATCTTGTAGGTGTGTGGGAATCTTCTTCAATATTCACCAATGTATCCAATTCCATGTTATTGTCTAAAATCTTTTTTGTGTTAATTTTTGTGGTGGCGAGGTTTAGCTCACTCACTCTTCCACGTTACCCCCAGATTGTTACATGGACACACACAAACACACCCAGCCGGCTGTTGTGGGAATCGAACCTCCACTCGGATTACTTTCGAGCCGGCAATCTAGACCAGTTCTAAGAGAACTTAGAAACTTTCTACGTCATAATTATGAAACAATTTACACTCAGAAGATCTGGTCATACCTTTAACATCCATGTAAATTCCGATTCGACCCAGAAGTCGAGTAGTTTTTCTGAACAAAAAAAATATAACCAACCCTCTACTCTTGATCAACCAATCTCTCCAGTCCAACCAATTCCTCCTACCATTCCAAGCACCCTCATTTTTTTTTTAGAGTTTTAATACATATTTTAGAGAAAACAGTATCGTTCGTTAAACGAGCAGCTCCTTAAGGGAGCTGCTCGTTTAACGAACTCTCGCTTTAACGTTTAACTGCTCGAGCTTAATTCCTTCATGAATTAAGTCACTTTCTTGTATCAAACAGCTTTAAGCCCTTTCCTATCAGGAAGTACTTGAAACAATTAACACTACAGTATCTGAATTATAGTACTTGAAATAACTAGCTGAAAGTAAACATTAGAATGAAAACTATAAATATTTATTATATAAAATAAAAAATGCGTAGAGGGGAAAAATGGTGGCCTTTGTTTGAACAGTTTTAACTTGAGCATTTTCAATACAGTGATCTTTTAGCGTAATGGCCACTATTTTTATTTTTAACAAGTATCTGGAAAGTCAGTTTACTGAGATAGCACTTTCACGATTTCTATCAATTTTCAGTTTTACTTTTTGCTGATCGTGGCGATAGTCCAAGTCAGTCTGGCGTCTCCCTCGAGAGATGCTGGTCCTCATGGAGCTAACAGGAATTCCGGCGGTCGATCTGGTGGACAACATGGTGGGAATAGTGGAAATCGGGGCGGATCAAACGGCGGTGGATATGGCGGACATCAGGGACCTGGTCGCTTAGCATAAAAGAGGGTAGAAGTTCCTAAATATTCCCTAACTTATTTGTGATCTGATGTGATGATATTTTATTTACCTCACATTTAGAGCTGAAGAAATAATAAATAGAAAATAGATGAAAACTCGTTTCCCTTAATAAACTTCTTGCTAAAACTATAGGTACCTAGATTTATTGACATTTAAAAAATATAGAAACGATTCTGAAGTACGCGTTAGTTTACTTATGTTACAAACCCTAAGAAATCATTCCTAACACTTGTTTTCAAATTGCGCCCTCTATTTCTTTCTCTAACATTGAATCACTGAAAATTTTAGAAAATTTAATAAACAATTTAAATTTTAATAAAAACTAGTTTGAAAGGCAATGAATCAATATTATTGGCAGATATCTGAATTTTCATTTTACAACATCAAAAATATCAGCATTATTTATGTAATAAACAGCAATGGTCCAAGAACCGAACCCTGTGGAATACCGAATGTTACTACGGCAGTATTTGGAATTGAACTATTTATTAAATTTTATTGACGCTAATTAAATGGGCATTAAGAAACGTAACAAATAGGATGACAACTATAATCTTCAAGTGCAGAAAGAAGTTGAATATAATCTTGAGTTTAAAAACTTTTGGAGTAAATTAACTAGGAAATCATATTAGTTCGCATTATTTAATTGAACATTTGTCTATACAACTCAGCAAGAATAGGAACAAGTCTAAAAACTGCGATATCGGACCGCCAACGAGGTGCGCAGTAAATAGCCTGATCTATACTCAGTCGAATTGAGACCTTTGCATAGTGAATATCGATGAATTAATATTGAATGTGAATGCACACAGAGTTCTGGCCGAGCGTGAAGTGCATAATGTTTCTTCCGAATGCTGCCTCATTCTGTCTTCTACACATACCTATAGAATCTCATACTTTTTCCTATTCTTGATTACCAGTAAATAATTATTTTCAGAAATTCTGACACTGCACTAATCAGCGAGATTATTTACTTTAAGTAATGGTGTTATGTGTGAGGTTTGTATTTCAGGAAACTTTTCATTTTTTTTACTTTTTACTGTTATAATTGTTACTATTATAATAAAGCCCTAGATTCTACTTATTCTTACTTATTTTTACTAATTTTATTAGTTATCTTCGTTAAACTTCACACAAAAGAAAGAATATTTATGCAAACGCAGGAAAACATGTTTATTCGCTGCTCAATAATATAAAGGGTGGTCCAACCATAATGCACGATCTTAATTGTGAGTCACACCTTAACGTCAAGTTTTTTGCCCAACTTAATTTGACATTTCTTTGTTTCAGTATTTGACAAATTCAACCATGGAGAGGTACACAATTGAGCAGCGCGTTAAAATTGTTGAAGCCTTTTACGAAAATGGGCGTTCAAATCAAAATGCATTTCGTGCACTTCGTGACTTTTTTGGTCAGCATAATCGACCAAATGTGTCCACAATCGTATGAATTGTGCGCAAATTTCAGCAAACCGGGTCTATAGGAAATGAGAAAACACCTGTGCATGCTCGCCCAGTTCGTTCTGCGGAAAACATTGCTGTTGTTCGCGATAGTGTAGCAGAAGAGTCGTCAACCTCGACTCGTCGTCGTGCCCAACAATTGAACATCTCACGAACATCACTGATGCGAATTTTGAATAAAGATTTGAATTCACACGCTTAGAAGCGTCGTCAATACGTCGAATGGTTGGTTGAACAGACAGAAGTGAATGGTGACTTTACAAAGAAAATCATCTTCAGCGACGAGGCACACTTTCACCTCAGTGAATTCGTTAACAAGTAGAATTGCCGCATTTGGGCAAATGAGAATCCACGAGTGATTGTTGAAAATCCGATGCATCCACAAAGAGTGACTGTTTGGTGCGGTTTATGGGCTGGCGGCGTCATCGGGCCGTACTTCTTCGAAAATGAGGTCGGCCAAGCAGTTACCCTGAATGGTGTTCGCTATCGCGAGATGATAACGGACTTCTTGTGGCCAGAAATTGAGGATATGGACCTGGACGATATGTGGTTCCAGCAGGATGGTGCCACTTGCCACACAGCCAACGAAACAATGGCACTTTTGTGCGAGAAATTCAATGGCCGTGTTATCTCACGTCGTGGCGTTAATTGGCCGCCACGATCATATGATTTGACACCGTTGGACTTCTTTCTTTGGGGATATTTAAAAGAAAAAGTGTACGTCAATAAGCCAAGAACAATTCAAGAGCTAAAGGATGAGATAATTCGGCACAATAACGACATTGAACCTCAATTATGTCTCAGAGTCATTGAAAATATGGACCATCGGATAGAGGTATGCCACCGAAGCCGTGGCGAGCATTTGGCCGATATTTTGTTTCACACGTAATTGTCATAGATCCTTCTATCATAATAAAAAATATTAAGATAATTCTCTGAAAACTTTTTGTTTTATTTACAATTAACATCGTGCGTTTTGGTTGGACCACCTCTTACGTACTTAAATTGTTCACCATTTAAATCTAGAATTCTCAGTTGTAGTTTTTTTTTTCATATCATTTATGAACTTTTGTTGAATTCTGAATAGATTCTTAAAATTTTAATATTTAACTTTAATATCTTGTATCATACGAATACCATTACATAACTAAAGGATTGATTATGATTTTTCTTATCTATTGAGGAATATGAAAAAAGTTAATTCATGCTGAGTAATATTTTATGTATCACATAATACATAATAAAATTAATATAACAACAACTGGGGATATTATAAATGTGCTACTAAATACAGAACATAATATGGATAATCTTGCATCTTAAATTAAAATTTACAATACCCTGCGTGTCTTTCAGCGCTGCCACTTTTGCGGATTTTCTTACTTAGCCTTATAAGGGTAAAGGGGTATGTAAATAAAAGGCCATGTAGTCTTCTGATTAATCGATGCCTTACTATCGTCCTCCTCTGAATTTCCTGATATATCTTCCTGTGGATTAGAAGTACCCACTCCAACTGATATTTTTGTGTCTGTATTTTCAGTCTCCTCTTTTGGTGCTGTTAGAGAATCTGATGTATCAGCTTCTTGGTTCGTTATATCGTCGTTCTGAGGTTCATTCACCAAATACGCTTCATTTTTATTGGGCGCATCTTGATTACCCTGTTCTATTTTAACTTCGTCCAGAGTTTCGTCTTCACTCTCTGATTTAATTTGGCTTGTTTCGTCATCAGCCACAGGTATATTTGTGGCAACGGGAGTAGGTGATCCTTTTTCTCCTTCTTGTTCATTTTGTGGACTCGGTTGTATAATGTTTAGTTTATTTCTTTGAGGAACTTCTCCCGCTGTAATACACCCTATTAAGAGATTTGCTCCAACAAGTATTATCTGCAAATATAGAGAAATAAAAATACAATAAATATACCAACACAATCAAGCATTAAAAATGTCACTGAACGATTTAATTTGTTGCTACTCGTATATATGAAGACATTGAAAAACTACCTTCATAAATGTCCATATACTCAGATTGCTTTCTTATATATTCCTTTAATCTTAACAAAATATAATTTCATGGATAGAGGAAACAATATTTACCATCTTTAATTAATTTACCTTTTAGTAACAAGAATAAACTTAAACTTCCAATACATAACCTATCTATTACAAAAGCACTTAACTTTGCTTTTTATCATTTATATTAAAATTTGTTGTTGTATAGTTTCGGTACTTTTAACGTAGGTATCGTATTTTATACGAATTAATCTAAAATGGTTACAAAAGGCAGTGCTTGTGTCTAATAAATAAATAATAATATCTAATACAACATATTTATTATAATTTCCGTAACGACAGCCGTTGAATTCACTTTTAAATCCACATTTCGATAGCAGTGTTATCCTCTTCAGCAGGATATGTTATTTCTTGTTCGAATGCGACCTTGATTATTATAATACTGACCATTTTATATTTACTTAAACCATATGCGGAGTATCCATTTTTATGGAATATCCAATTATTTCCTTAGCTTTATCTGGTGTATATATACCTCTCTTTGTATACATAAATATATACTCATACATATTCTTACCTTACCTTTTTTGTCATAATTATTCGTTTCAAAAAATCGTTGTTGATAATTAAATTTCAAAATTGTAGCCTAGGCTGTGGTATTATCTGTACATGTCGAAGATTAGACTGTAAATTTGTAGAAGATTATGGGAGTTTGTGAATTAACAAAGTCTGGGCTGTAGTGATTTTTGCGACTGATTATAAGAGATGTATTTTCTACTTTATAAAGATAACAAAAAATTGGTAAAAATTTACCAACTTCTCGACATAAATTGTCAACCCCTAGTTATACTTCCAAATATGAATAATACCTATATTTAACTTTTTGATTTTTTACAAAAGAATCTTATCAATAATTTCCAAATTACCTAATTCAGTGTTTTAAAATTTGTTCTTTATTGATTTCTTGCAAATGTTTTGTTTCAATTAAGTTTAATTCGAATATATTTCTACGAAATAAACTCCCCAAACCTTCACCTTCGTAGCCCAAGGCTTTAGGGAAAGGATACTCCACATAGTGACTTCATAGTTTAAATGAAATTGTATTGTTAGCAAGGAAGTCGATTTATGTGTATTCAAACTAAATGTGATGACTTTCATGTCTTATTCCATTTCCTTAAACCATTTTTTTAAATATTTTATGAAGCCCATTGATACAAAGGCATTTTTTTAATAAAGAGCCATTATTTTTTGATTAATTACTTGATTACCTAGTCTTGTTTGTAATGTCGCGGGTTTAATTTTTTCAAATTAATCTCTTTACCATCGTAAATCACTATCCGTATTTCTTTGCCATTCATTCTGAGGCATTTATTTTAAAATATGTTGAAAATACCGAAACTCTATATTGAATTTCAACAAAAATTGGGGAAGCAAACAAAACAATGTGTATAGCTCCGTAGCTCTATATTAATTCCTCTAATAACTGTGTAAGAAATAGGAACGCTACGATATATTGAATATTTTCTTAGAGGCATAAATTACATTGTCACTATTGCCTACTTTCTACTAAAATACTACTAAACTACTTTCTACTACTAAAATTATATTTTTAGAAACTAAATAGTAACTAACTAGTATACTAAAATTAGCTTTCTATTGTGAAATAGATTAGATAACTTTAAAAAATAATTTCAAACTTGTTGGGTGGCAGACATTCAAAATCCGAAAAAGTCAAATACATCGTTCGCCCCTTCCATGAAACAATTACGAAAATTAAAGTAGGAAACAAAAATTGTGTACTCACTTGTAGATGATTCATTATATACTCGTATGATTTATGCAGTCTGAATACGTTGAAATGTGGAATAGCCGTTGTATATATAGATAAGAATAACCTTTACAGCTGTATTGTGGAACTATATGTAAATTTTCACGAGAAAAATTTAAATAGAGCATAAGTTCCTGTACGATAATTGGCGGGATTATAACACAAAAGAAAATAATGAAATAAACCTTACGCTATATGCATATTTAAAGAAAACTTGCCCGAAGGAGATTTCATCTCATTATATTGCATAGATATAGTGGACATTAAATGTTATGAAAGTTAGTTATGAAAAACGTAACAATAGTTCTTGAAAAATAGATTGCCTATAGTTGTGCAAATTCATAATGCAGCATTTTCAATAATTTATTCACAAAAATTTATGTTTGTGGAAAACAAATAGGGATGTAATACTTTTTTATTACATTATGAGTTTGAGGTGAGGTTTCTGGCTTAAGGCATAGGGTGCCCTTTCGCCACAAAAAATGTTTATTATTAGAAGGAAGTTAATTTTTACGTTGTAATTTAAGTTAAAATTCAACAGTGGTTTACATTATTTTTTCTCATTTTTTCTTAGTAAATAGCAATACTCATTTATAAGGGAGAAACAAGTAGACATGTTTTCACGTCCAGGGGTCGGTCAGGGCGACTTGCTACTTTTAAACAAACAAGATAGACCTCGGAATGAAAATATACATAACATGAGGGAAATAACAATAGGTTTTATTATATATTATATACAATCTTCATACAAGCAAAGTAGAAAACGTATTAAAGCCTTATTAATTTGCATACAATTTTTACTAAGTAGGGAAGTCAGATTTGTAGGCAACTGTACCTGTTCTTTAATTAATGTGATTATCAATTTTCTGGTAGTCTGATCGTTATTTATACAATTAAAAAACATATGATGAAGATCACCGATTGGTGCATTATCACAAGGACAATACGGAGTAGGAACGATTAAATTATAGCAAGGATTGTTCCTTTTGCCTATTTTATATTATGTATTTTTTTTTTGTCTTTATTATGTTCCTTATTTGTAAATGTTACAAAATAAATGCGTACGGGTATTCCGTATTACTCAACTATTGATTTCATATGGATACATATTAAATGTCTATACCATTGGAGGGAGAAATAATAACATTTTCGAAGATGTAACATAAATATATAACTTACTCGAATATACAATTTATCTGCATTTTCTCAATATTTATTTTCAAATATTAGCGATAATTTTGGCCAAGTAGATGTTGTGTACACGAATTTTACCAAAGGTATTGAATTTATCATGGAATAAATTTAGAAAGACTGAAACCTTTTGAACTTAGTGAACTTGTACTAAAATTGTTTATCTCATGCTCAACTGGTAGGTCATAATATGTAGCATAATGGATTTAATTTTAAACATTTGTCCTACATCTGGAATACCCTAAGGGTCCAATCTAGGACTACTACTATTTGGAATATTTATAAATGATATTTCTAACGCTCTAGACTCAAACAATGAATTGTTTGCAAGCGATCGTAAGTTAAAAGCCATGACGATTGCTTATTTATTCAAGGACCATTATTAAAAGTAGAAATTTGGTGTAGGATGAATAGGTTAAATTTAAATAAAAACATGTAAATAACTTTTACTCTGAAAAAAAAAACAGGCAGTTGAACATACAAACAGAATAAGTCAATCTTAGATAAATGATCGCCAATTTGTAAAAAATTTAGGTGTAATCTTCCATGATAAGCTCTCGTTTACTGAATATATTACACAAGCCACATCAACGACATATAAAACGTTGGTTGTTGTATCAATTTAATTATCAAATTTAAAAATATATCTTTATCTAATACAAACATTTAAAATAATTAAAAAAAGTAATATTAAAACTATTTAATAGTTTAAATCTAAATAAATGCATGTGTATATTGAATTTAAACCACTAGACCGGTTAGAATAGTTTTGGAATAGATAAGCTTTATTTTCTATAACCATATTCAAAAATATTATAATAGGGTCACGTCTATATAAAGAGACTATCAACGGAAGTCGTTTTGCAAACTTAAGTACCCACCTGATTGTAGTGTACAGTAATCCAAGCGTTTAAATCATGCTTAAGGTAAGTACATCATTCACCATTTTAAATATAATAAGAAACTGTAGGGATCGATATTATATATTTATTCACAGAAATTTTACAATTAATATCCTATTGCTTCAAATAATATGTAGCTCCTTTCTATTCTCTACGGTATTCGTTAAATTAAACTACTAAAACTTGTTGGGATCAAAAATCAAAAGGAGAAATCTAAAGTACGGGGTTGGGTTTAGGAGTAAAAATTACGTACTTGTACTCATATATTCTTGAGTCTTCTGATAAATTGTGGATTGTGAAGAAGTAATATAATTCAGTTACGCCATATGGTACCGTTGAATTTAACCGTTAATTAAAAAAATAAACAGTTTTAAAACCTTAAAACGGACTTTTTTACACGTAAAATATCTCTATCTCGAAATTGAGTGGAAGAAATAAACCAACACATAAATGTAGAATGTGTTTTATGCGGCAGTTTTAGTTTTTGCAATTTTTCTCAAACTTTCCACCATCGTGCTTTCTCATGACCCATGGACAGGGTAGGGTGTGTCCTATCCACTTCAAAATCAATAGTGTCGTCTAGGAGACATCCCTGATCAGAATCAGGCAAAACCCGATTGATCCGACACGATTTAGGTGAGTTATTGTGTTAACTAGTCTACCATCATGCTTCCTCATGACCCATGGACGGGGTGGGGTGTGTCCTATCCATCTCACAATCGATGGGTGTCATCTGGGAGACGTCCCCGATCAGAATCAGTCAAAGCCCGATCGATCCAACACAATTTAGTTGAGTTATCGTGCTAACAAAACAAAATTCTCAAATAGTCCACCATCGTGCTTTCTCATGGCCCATGGACAGGGTGGGGTGTGTCCTATTCACATTAAAATCAATAGGTATCATCTGGGAGACGTCCCTGACCAGAATCAGTCAAAAACCCGATCGAGCCGACACAATTTAGTTGAGTTATCGTGCTAACAAGAATAAATTCCGACGACAACGACACACACACGAAATAGTTTAAAAGCCATTTTCTTTTTGATTTTAGGCCGAAAAGCGAAAAATAAATCCTAGAAAATAATTTTGTTACACGATTATATTACTTTTCCGCGTATGGTGAAGTGCGGAAAAGTAAAAATATATAAAATTGTTCTTTCATCATTCTTTCAGATTTGTATAGGGGTTTTCCTGTTAATAACATTCGCCCGTGCTCATGAGACTGCGAAGCATCTAGAAGCAGCAGAGGTAAAATATTCACTCGGTTATTTTTTCTCATCCTATTTTGTTGTGAATTATTTACTTTTTAGGAACTGGAATCTAATAACGAAGATTCCAAGGAAATCATCCCCGAGATTCAGGAAGAAAAAGGAAGGAACTTAGAATCGGGTAAATGAAATATTAAAAAAAAGATACAGGAATAAAGGTATTATAAAATAATAATAATAATACGTAATACTGTTCTATACATAGGTATTGTTCAAACTATAAGGTTGTTAAAGATGAAATGTCCGTTTCTTAGAGCAAGTAAGTGAAAAGCAATTACTAACAAATTAAATATATTTTATTCAAAATATTTTCCATGTTTTTCAATACATTTTTGCCATCGACTAACCAAGTTTTTTATACCATATTTGAAATAGCTCAAGTAAGGAATTGAAACAAAGTTAGAAAATGCTTTTTTAACGTCATATTCATTTGCAAACATTGTTCCTCGCATAAAAGCCCCGAAAAAAAGTGGTAGTCTGTAGGGAACAGATCAGGAGGATATGGGGGATGTCAGAGGATTTTATGGAAATACTCCTTTAATTTGTATACGGTCAGTAATGAAACATGTGGTCGGGCATTATCATGCAACTGGGTAGAACCTTTCCTGTTCACCACGTATCGAGCTCTTTAACCTTTCCGGTCAATTTTAAATGTCTGTAAATGATCTTGTTACTTGTGTCGAGATGTGCCGCGAGTTCTCTGATTGTTCGACGAGGATTTTCTTTAACAGATTCTTTAAGAAGTTCGTCATCGATTGATGTTGAAGGTCGTCAACGGTGTTGATTTTCGAAGGTCGTATCTCCTGAATAAAATGTTGTAAACCAACGACAAATAGTTCTATTGTTAGAACTGCCTTCGCTAAAAGCCTGATTAATATTCCTTGCAACCTAAGCAACGGAATAATCAAGTTTTAACTTGTAAAAAAATACTTTGAAATCGTTTCCATTATCACATTTAAAACGAAACAAAAGTCTGAATGCTCATTTGAAAAGCAAACAAACACTATCAGTAGATAGAGAATTGGTATGTGTTTGTTACAGGTTGTAAATATTTTGCTGGGAATGAACAGGCAACTCTTTCATCCTCTCTAAAGATTATCATATAAAAAATCGGACATTTCATGTGTGACAACCTGATATTTTTAAATAAGTTATATCCACTAAATATCTAATCGGCAATAATAAACCATAGGTTATATAAATGCGTAAACCAGACATAAAGGAGAATAAAATGTCCATATCATCATCTATATCTAGTACCTAATCTTAGAACTACAATATCTATATTTGCAGTTGGCTGCTGCATTAAGTGAATTACTTATTTGGATGCAGAATTCTAAGGGGATAGTACTGTTAAAAAGTAGGTTAAAAAACTCGAAAATCTAGAGTCAACCCAGATATGGACATCACGGACAACTAAACTAAATTTGGATTCACTGACGAATCACTATCAGAGGAATGGATATCTCTATTGACCAAAATAATGAATTTTGCTATTACACCTTAAATATACCGAAATGATATATAATTCTGGAAATGAGAACCTAATTCGAAGACTACAGATTGAAAAAAAAAAGTAAGACACTAAACATGCCATATCTTTAGGAAATCGAGATCACCGAAAGCAGATAGCACTCTATAGGAAGCGAAACCATTTAGTGAAATTCGCAGCAATCAATATATAATGGTATTGGACGCAAACAAAGGCGATGTAACAGTGAAGGAGTAATACCACAGAAATATATAAATTTTACTAATCCCAAAACATTATATAAAACGAAGAAATATCCTATATAAAAAGTTGAAAAAAATAGAAGATTCGCTATTAAACAATCATCAAAACCCTTGGAAGAACAACAACGAATTTATTACCGAACGAAATCAGAAAATCTCTGCACCTGCACACCCTACCTAAAATCTATAAACCTAATAATCTTTGATATTTCCGCCAAATCATCTGAAAGCTTTTTACTTAATGATTGTTTGGTGACTGGAGCTGATCTCTAAAAGAAAATTTCAATTATATTCCATTATTCTAGCTATATATATATATATATATATATATATATATATATATATATATATATATATATATATATATATATATATATATATATATATATATATATATATATATGTATATATATATATATATATATATATATATATATATATATATATATATGTATATATATATATATATATATATATATATATATATATATATATATATATATATATATATAGAACGTAACCTGTTCAATAAACTGTGTAAATTGCCATTATGGATAGGGTTGCTTATGCGTTTTTTTCTTGCCTTCTTAGGCTAGCTATGATAAATATCCACTTTCTGGGAGTATTCTAAATCATATATATTGCATCGATGATTTTATTGATGAATGTAAGTCAGTTGAGGAGTCAATATCAATAGATCAATAAACTTGACATTTTGTAAAAAAAAAAAGAGATTTGTATTTGATAACGCGAATAATAATCATCCCCTTCCGTTTTAGATAACCCCAAATTGCATCCATGTATTTATGTTGTTTATTATTAGAATTCTTGGTTCATAGTAGCGTTCAGGTTCAGATATATCCTGTTTTCATATTTCTCCTTTCAGTTTTCTATGTATTCACATAATAAAAACTTGATCTCACAGATAAAAATAATAATCTGTCTCAGATTCTTGCATTAAACTAGAATAAAGTTAAGTGTGAATAAAAGTTACTTTGGCATACTCATTGTGTGTGATATTCCCATTTTTTCATTCCAATTTTTATTAACTTATATGACATATTTTCTGAAACTTATCGTAATAATCGTTATTGAACTATTCTCTAATCTAATAAATATTTTCAGGCAAATCCTTCACAGCAAATGTACCTTACCCACCTAACCAATTAGGGCTTGGAAGTGGTTACGGTTACATACCACCTCAGGGACAATTTTATCCGATGCGAGGGCAGTATGGGCCATATCCATATTTTGGGGGCTCCGGAGGGTATCCAAATGCGCCTGGGGGATTTTACCAAAGACCTCCATACTACAGTCCTAATTATTTACAGTCTTATGATTGGTTGTATAGCAGAAGGTCAAATGATATCATTGTGTAGTATTTAAATCTTTTCTTCTGGTTGGTGTTAGCAAATGGTTCTAAAAATTGTATTTTCTCTTATATAATAAAAGCAATATATTTATACGATTGTTTCAAAAAATAAAACCCGCCACAGGTAGGATTCGACATTTGTCCCGGATCGGAACTGAACCACATACAGCTGTTTCGAACTTATTAGTTCTCATCAGTGCCGTACATGGTACACCGATTCAGGACAAATGCTGAATGAACTCTATGGCGTATACATCTTTATCGATACAATCTCTGTCAGTAACATATAAGTCGGAAATCAAGAAAGGAACCACCAAACCGCCAAGCGGTAATTAAATAGTTCCCGAATAGCAAAGCTATTACATAGTTGTTTCCTAGAGCGATTATGTAATAGCTTTGCTATTCGGGAACTACTTAATTACCGCTTGGCTGTTTGGTGGTTCCTTTCTTGATTTCCGACTTATATGTTACTATACGATTGTTATGAATTATTTTCGCTATTATATAATATTGTAATAATCGTTGACCCAATCTTGGTGGCATGCCATATTATTCAAAACAAGTTTTTACGTTCTTTAATAACTGAATTGGTCTCGAGACGCATCAAATCGAGCAGAGATTTAATAATGTAAAAAAAAACAGTTTAATGGAATGAGGTGTGTCAATTATCTAGTCATTCTATTACACCTTTTTACTGTTCATTGATATAATATAGTAGTTTCACCCCAATGGAACAAATATGTACTTCAAATTAAACTGTGAAAAATAATACTCCCCCTGTCCCAAATTAATTGTCAAATTTGACCATTTTTCTGCTGATTATTGTCAAATACAATTTAATCCAGGAAGTAATATACTAAAAAATTAAATACACAAAAGAGTTTAAAATCATATCATTCAAAAAATTAGTTTGAAGGTTGTAATTACAAGTAGGCTGGTGATAGATTGGCAAATAACAAAGTTTTGAAAGTGCACCCGCTGTCGCTTTAATTCGTTGCAAAAAGTGCCAAAAATGAGTGATTTGTCAAGAAGATTAATTAAAAAAAGGGAAATGGACAACATTACCCGAAATGCAGTTCTTCAGTTTTTGCTGCAACGTTGTGAAAATAAAAAACTCAAACATGGTGCTAAGGTTGCTGCTTCAGAGCAATTCATGCTCCATAGACGTACAATTTCTCGGCTTGGAAACAGGCAAAAAACTCCAAACTTTCTGGAAGTATATACTGTAACATCGATTCATTAAAACGAGGCAAATGTGGAAGAAAGAAGAAAAATTATTCAGAAAATTTAGCAAAATTGAGAAATGTTCCATTGCATAAAAGAAATACCCTGAGAGTTTATTATGCGCAGTAGCCATACCAAGAGCTTCATTACATCGGATGTTAAAAGAAGGTAAAACATTTAAACGTGTTTCTTCTGCAGTAAAACATTTCTTAACTGCTGAAAATAAGCTTGAAAGACTTCGCTTTTGTCTTCGACATTTGAACATTTCTTAACTGCTGAAAATAAGCTTGAAAGACTTCGCTTTTGTCTTCGACATTTGAAACCAGACGGCATATTTTCCGATATGAAGGATCACGTTCATATTAACGAAAAATGGTTCTATATTACGAAAACATCGCGTTCTTATTATATTAACGTCGATGAAGAAGACCCTCACCGAGAGTGTAAAAGTAAACAATCCATAACAAAAGTAATGTTCATGGTGGCTGTTGTAAAACCCCGGTGGGATTCTCATGAGAAAAAATATTTTGATGGAAAATTGGGTGTGGCCTTTTGTATATGCAGAATTGACCTAAGGAAATTCAATAAATCGACAAAACGCACCCTTGTTAGTAAAGTTATTGCATCTGTTAACAAGGAAGAAATCAAGAAAATGAATATCAAGAAAGTAATTCTTGCCATTCGTGCAAAGTTTCCTCGGTCTGAAAAGATTGAATGGTCCGATCTACATCCAATAAGACAATGCGAAGCCTCACGTATCCGTTAAAGATTCTGATGTACAAGCAGAGGCAATTAAATATGGGTGGCATCTAAAACTGAAATGTCAGCCTCCAAATAGTCCCGACCTGAATGTGCTTGATTTAGGATTTTTTCTTACATTTCAGTCGTTACAAAATCAGATGGCGACCAAAGACATAGATGAATTAATAGGTGCTGTAGAAACAGCTTTCGGTAAATTGGAGAGAGAGAAATTAGACAACATTTTTTTAACTTTGCAAATATGCATGGAAAAATAATGATGTGTTCTGGGAACAATGCATACAAGATTTTACATATGAATAAAGAAAAATTAAGACGTGAAAACCGCCTTTCACATAGCACCATGTAACCCTGAAGCTATTTAGCAACCAAAAATTGTCTTAATATTACTTAGTTTGTAGCAGCTTAGAATTACCTTCATATAGGAGTATAAGAATTATTATCCATATTTACGAATATTATCCATAACTCATTACATACTATCCATAACATATTATTCATAATTACGAGTACAAAATCAACATTTTTGTGAAATTAGTTAAAAAAATTATAATTCCAGTTTCTATTTACCCGCTTTTGTGTGTGTATTTTTTTTTTATTTGTAATTTTTTCGAAATATGACAACTAATTTGGGACAAAATTTAGACACCAAATGTGACAACTAATTTGGGACAGAGGGGGTATATCAATATTAGTTAGCGATAATAAAGGAAGAAACAAAAAGCAATGGACAAACAGGACAGCAGGTTTCCATAAACATCGAAAAATTACTTGTTGCTCGACACGCGTTTGGCCAACGAACGTGACATAATCGGGAGACGATTAAAACTGTATTTAATTTAGAGAGTCTAGTTAACTGATGATTTAGTTTTAATCATACCTCGATGATTCCGACCTGGTTGGCGAAACGCGCATCGAAAAACGTGTAATTTTTCGGTGTTCGTGAAAAACTAGTCTTCTGTTTTTGTTGTTGCATCGAAGGTTCCAGCCCCTTCCAAGGAAAAAGAAATGGAAAAATTATTTACTGTTCCTTGAACTCTGTGATTTGCATCTCAGTACAATCTCAAGTAGTTTTTCTTCATTATATTTATTATTTATCTGTAGTTTGAAAAACTATGTGGGCACACGTGGCTCCGCATACGCCTATTGACAGCCGTGAGGGGTTTTTGTTGTATAATATATTAGTATTGAGTTGCATAAATATTGGAAAGTAGAAACCCTTGTTTAGCTAGTACTCGGAACCAGGGAACATCTGTTTCTTAGGAATAAAAATGCGATTATCTCAGACAATAAGTTTCCATTTTTGTTGCTGCAGCCATACACCTGTTAAAACCCTTGCAGATTAGGTCAATGGTATATGACACGTGTGCCGTCTGGTAAATAACCGTACCAGGCTAATGGCTTTTAGGATAAGTTTTTAGGGCAGTCAATTCCAGCATCTCGCCCCGAAACATTATCTCCTCGTAGCCATAGCAACATAACTACTAGTATCATTTCAGTACATAAGCACTCCGAGGACCACCATAACTATTACTTGTTGAGGCAATCAAAATACATAATGAACGTTCATGGACATTGACGCTAATTTACGCTCTAATCATAATTTATTGGGCCAAAAATTATTATAATTGAAAAAAGAAATTTTGATAAAACAATTTTCCATACGATGAAGGCTTTTTGACTGATCGACATCAGGTCCTCCTGACTGATCCATCGATTCGACCCGATGTCTATTTATCGACATCATCTATTCTTGTGAACATATTTTCCCGTGGAAACACAAAATATGACTTTTATTTAACGAATCCTGTTTGATACTAATTTGGTTTTATTAGTCACATGTCCTTCTCTTACATATTAAAATAATAAGGGTGTAAGGAAGCCAGTTATTCACTAAATAAATTGTAACCGCAAATTTATAATTTATTTATTTATAATTTATAATAACATAAAGTAAATTGTAACAGCCCAATCTGAATCAAGTGAATATACGAGTATAACAATGCACATAATCGTCACATATGCAAAATAAAGGTACTTTGTATTTATGCTGTCATAAATTAATAACATTATTTCCCGAAGCCTCCTCCTAATATAACTAAAACTGGACGTCTGTATGGTGGCGGCGGCGGTGGCCTATAGCCAGCACCAAATCCGGGACCAAATCCTGGACCCGGTCTATATCCTCCAAAAGATGGGCCTTGATAATATTGAGGAACAGCATTGCAGGTAAGAAAAACTAGCAGAGTAATGGCCAATACCTAAAATATATTTAATTATTAGTCACCCATCCTAATATTTAAATAAGGAAATCTAACATGAGACAGTTATGTGTAGTTAAAAATCGTTCACGTAGTTGTAAAACGATGTAGTTTAGCTGTAAATAAAAACGATTTGTCAGCTTTTCTGCTTTTTATGGTCTATGGGTATTTAGATTTGTTTTATACTATTGAAAAATAAATATAGACAGTGCTATATAGGGTCTACAATTCAGTTCAAATCTCATTTGAAACGAAATACTTTCCGCAGACCCTGGTCACCTTACTCTAGGTAGTGTTGTCGTAAAAACATGGAGAGGGTTTAACAGATTCAAGAAGATTAAAACTACGTAGATTTTTTCAAAAGTTAGTACAATGATATTATGGGTAGGTACAAGATTTTGTAGGTATTTTGTAATTTGACTTAATTATCCTTTGACTGTGTTAAGCAAAATAAACTGAAGAAAAAATAATAGTCACATCCCCTTATCTTTAAAATCTAGATCCTTTGGATATATACTTCTCATTTTTTTTTTTTCTTAAAATGATTCAAGTGCAAAATTTTTTTCCACCGATATTAAGAAACATATAAAAATAAATAAATATTACATTATTATGCATAGGTATTATACACAATATGTTATATTGAATATTACAAATCGTGAAATTTATATTTTTCTGAATCTATAAAAAATATAGGCTATTTATTCTATCCTAGTATCCTATTCTATCTACTACAATAGGTTACCTGTCATATAAGTAGCCTATACGATATACCGTTCATTCATTTTCTTACTAGACAGCAAGTCAATCGGTCGATTTCGTATAATGTGTAGGGAGGGGACGTGGATGGTACGCCCTACTTCAGGTTGTCCAGTGTCGATAATTAGCGGCGCTACGACAGTTACGTTCTACACGTGAGGGAGTGTACATCGTATTTGTAACGGGGAAAAACTTTTACGTGGGAAGTGATGTTGATGGGTTTACTGTTAAAAGATGATCAAGGTATTTAAAGAAAAAATATCTTGGCCATATTTAACAGCAAACTATGATCTTTTTTGCATTATTTTTATAATTGGTTTTGCATTAAAAAAAGTGCCTTCTAATAAAACGTTTAAAAATAAATAGATTCTCTTAAAATAATTAACTCTTAAAACTTAAAAAATATCCCCTTGAATAAGAAAAAAAACTAAAGAAAATTTTCGAAGATGCCTTCGTCTTGCGCCAAACAGTAACAAAACCTGTCGTAAAATTCTGAACGAACATTGGTCAGCATAAGAGGGCTAATAGTTTGAAATAAATTTTCAATATTAGCCCTCAGTTGATTTAAATTATTAGCTCTTTCATGAGGATGCCCGTATAACTTTGATTTAATATACCTCCATAAGAAAAAATCATTAGGGGCCAAGTCTGGCGATCTTGGTGGCCATTGAATTACGCCTCTCGTAGATATAATTCTTTGGAGGAATATCGTAATAGTCAATGACTATTCTTGAGTTATGGGCCGGACACCCATCGTGCTGTAACCAAACGTTGTCAAAATTGGGGTTAATGTTTGCCAATGCAGGAACAATTTGGTTTTGAAGAAGATTCAAAGAAGTCTCCCCATTTAAATTTCCATCAATAAAGAATGGTCCAATAATATCATTCCCATAAATACCAGCCCAAACATTCAATTTTTTGGGATATTGTGTCCTTATATTTAACAGGCGATACTGATTTTCAATAGCCCAATACCGTAGAATTGATGGATTGTGCCTACCATGTAACGGAAACGTGGATTCATCGGTGAACACGATGTTATAAATAAAATTGTCATCCGCATTTGCATGTTCCATTACCGTGTTATAAAATTCCATTCTACGGTACTGGTCTTCATCGAAAATTTCTTGATGGGCTTCGTATTTATAGGAATGATATTTATTTTTCTTTAAAATTTTGTGAATTTTACCCACACTAAAACCAGTCTGCTCGGAAATTTTTGGGATAGAAATATTTGAATCTTCTTCTACCATTGCACACACCATTAATTCCTGCATTTCAGCATCCTCGTTAATTCTAGGTGTCTTGTGGCATTTACAACCTAAAATGCATCCCGTTGACTTAAATTTTTCGACTACTGTCGATATTGTGTTCAAGGCAGGGATCGGACGATTTACATATTTGACTGAGAAAAGGTCCCTTATTGCACGTAATGAATGTCTTTGAAGAGACCATGATATCAAATCAATTTTTTCCTCAAGTGGGTACGTCATAATTACTAAGTTTTGAATTAAAAGAATCTATTTAAAATTACACGTATTACTACGAAGTTCACTCGTCTAAATGCCAAACACGTATGCGACGGTAAATGTGAAATCTAAGTCGTCGATCATCACGGCGTACGGCCGGACTCCCCACCTGAGCGGTGGCAAATTTTCCGAGAAGGACCGAACGGTGGAGCCTATGTACAGTTTAAAATGAAAGGACGGTATGTATACAGTTTGTTCTAATTTTGCTCCCAAGCTGTCTTTTAATTCCGAAATCCTAATGCTCAACATTGGATCTTGGGAACTAGAAGCTCTTTCAATAGAAACTCTCAAAATTTGTTAGGTTCTAGCGGCCATATTGTTAAAGCTACATATGTCAAATTTGTTATGAATTGTTCAGTACTGTATGGAAAATCACCATGGAAGGTTATAACGTTCAAAAACATGTACAAATCATCAAATTTTATGTTCAAAATCAGTGCTCCGTTTAAAAAACGTTCCGTACAACGATAACTCAATGTGTTCGCTGATTGGGCTCTGAAGCAGTTGGAAATCTCCCCAAATTTCGCCAAAAAAATCATCTTTAGTGGCGAGGCCCATTTTTGGATGAATGAATATGTGAACAAGCAAAATTGTCGGATTTGGGTTGATACCAATCCACACAAGATACATCAGCTCCAAATGCATCATGAGAAAGTCACTGTTTGGTGAGGATTTTGGTCTGATGAAATCATCGGTCCATACTTCTTCCAAAACGAAACTGACATTGCCATAACCGTCAACGGCGAGTGCTACAAATCGATGATAAGCAAATTCTTGTGGCTTAAACTGACACCGTCCAGTTTAGGCCACAAGACTTTTTTCCATATACCAACGACCTGTAGTTCCAATAGGACGGCTCAACGCGCCATATGGCGCATGCCACGATGGACATTCTGCACGAGCGATTTGAGGGCATGGTTATCTCGCGCAACGGCGATGTGAACTGGCCACCAAGATCGTGCGATTTATAACCTTTAGACTTCTTCATTTGGGACTATCTTAAATAGCAAGTCTATGCGAATAATCCGCAAACAATTGATGTCCTCAAAGTCAACATAACGAACGCCATCCAGCAAATTCAGCCAGATTTATGCGACAAAGTCATCGAAAATTGGATCTCCCGAATACGTGCCACCAAGTAAAGTCACGGCTGACGTTATATTTGAACGACGTTGTATTCCATACTTAATGCCATAAAATATTCTTTCAAATAAAAAGAAATTGAGTAGGTATCTTACACATAACTTGTTCTATTGACGTTTAAAAATCGAGCGTCCTTACTGAAAGACTCTTTATAAGAGGTACAAGATCGGTTAAATGAGATGAGTTCCGGCAAATATTCGTCGTTACCCCAAAATTTTTATCTTGAAAGGTGCCTTAACGATGTTAAAATATAAAACCTGTAAAACCATTTTCCCAGCATTACTTAAATACAACCTAAAAGAAAAATCATTATATTTTTTTCTTAAAAAATCTGAAAAACGGTTTTAGTTAATCGTGATTTCTTAACGGATTTACAATCAGCACAAAATTTGACTAGCCTGAATTTAATCGATCTTGTACATAGATCTTGTAGTTCTTTCTCGAGATCTGAATGATAAGTATTGCAATTAAAACATTATGTAATATGTATTCTATGTATTGTACAGTTCCACATATAATTTTTAGGAGACACAAAATACGTGAAACTACGCGATATAGATGAGTACTTTATTTACTTTTTTAATTTTCAGAAGTACTCTAATTGATGGGTTTGAACAATTATTTTAGAAAAATATATATACATAAAAGAATTTCGTTTTACATTTAAAGAATTGCAACATATTGGTATATTATTCATGCTAATATTCACATTAGCGGCACTTTGTAATAAAATTTATATATATATATATATATATATATATATATATATATATATATATATATATATATATATATAATTATTTTTGGAAGCTTTTATAAATATTATTATGGATTAATAAGAAATTATTGATAATACGAGAGTGAGTCAAATATTATCCGCAACGTTGACATAACTCCTCTTACCTTGTTCATACTGACCTCTGTCCTCGTTTATTTTATTGTTATGCTGTTGTGGTCCTGCTATGGAATTTCGATTCTAATTCCTCCATTTGTATTTCTTTTATTGCATCCATCTCGTTAGAAGTTCCATTAGGCCGCTCCATTAGAAGTTTGCACCAAAGAGGAACAACGAGCAGTGATCCGGTTTTTGTGGTCGGGAGGTGTATCAGGGGCAGCAATCCATCAAAGACTTTTGGCACAATACGGGAACAATGTCTTGCCGCATCAGAGTGTCTACGAATTGATAGAAAAAGTCAAAAGTGTTCGCACGAGTGTTACGCATGAGGAAGGAGCCGGACGACCATCTACGGCCATAAATGATAACAACATTGAGCGTGCACGTGACATGGTTCTGTTAGACAGACGAGTGACTATTGATGAAGTGGCACATCGTCTGCAAATTAGTCATGATTCTGCCTGCGAAATTATCCACAACAGACTTGGGATTCATAAAGTTTGTGCAAGATGAGTCCTAAAACAACTCACAGTGTTGCAGAAACAAACACGCTTGGACATCTGCCAAAAAAATTTGGATCGTTATGGTAACGAAGGTGACGACTTCTTAGACATAACCACGAAACCTAGTGACGAAACCTGGATCCACCATTACGAGCCGGAGAGTAAACGGCAGAATATGGAATGGAAACCTCCACAATCTCCCAGCAAGAAAAAGTTCAATACCCTACAATTCGCAGGAAAACTGATGCTTACCGCTATTTGGGACGCAAAAAGCCCAGTACTAGTACTGGAACATTATCAGGAGAGAGGCACGACAATAAACAGTGCGCGTTACAGTAAGATGCTTACTGACAAGCTAAAGCCTACAATTCGAAGCAAACGGCGAGGACTACTGTCGAAAGGTGTTGTGTTGTTTCACAACAATGCCCGTCCACATATTGCTCCCCACACTGCTGAAACCCTCCGGAAACTCAAGTTTGAAATAATCACTTGTTTGGTTCACCTCGGACCAAGAAGTGAAGGACGCGGTGCATGCGTGGCTCGTTGCTCAGCCGAAAACCTTATTTTCTGAGGGCATCAGGAAGCTTGTGCAACGATGGACCAAGTGAGTTAAAAAGCAAGGAGACTATGTTGAAAAATTATGTTATGTTCAGCTTCCGATTTGTATTGCGATAAAAGTTATGGCTAAATTGCGGATAATTTTTGACTCATCCTCGTATATTTACGTTTATGTACGTAGAATAACAAATGCATATGTTGCTTTATATAAACTTATCAACTAGTGTGTTATAGTAATTATACGATATTCTTTGTCCATATTATTAACAAGGATTTAAGTAAATGCATAAGATAAATCAGTCTTTTGCAAAAATCTGTTTAATATCAATGTAATCAAAAGAATATGCGTTAATTATGCGTCATTTCATTTTTGACAAAAGTTTTCACCTCGCTATTAATGATTATTAAAAGTGAAGGGTCTTGAAAAACATAAAACGTAGTCCTAAAATTTTTTATACATTTTTGAATTTTTTTATTTAGTCTATTTTCGTTTAAAATACTTTTCTACATCTAATCTACTCGTACTTACGAATCATACAATTAAATATATATATATATATATATATATATATATATATATATATATATATATATATATATATATATATATATATATATATATATATATATATATATATATGTATATATATATATATATATATATATATATATATATATATATATATATAAACCAAGTTTCACTTACTTTTGAAAACATTTTTTTATATGTTCGGGTCACTTTGAACAACTTACTATTGTGATAATACTATGTAAAAAAACGTCTAATAGATTTCAACGGTAATAGACTTTAGTTATTATCATCATATATCTAACTTTTACAAGGTGATGCATTAGTATTCAACAATTTGTATACAGAGCATTCGAAATAGAATATGCAAATTTTGTAAAATTTTCTTCTAAAATAATTCGCCTGGGCGTATGTACCAAGGAATTTTATGTAGATATATTTTTATGCATTATTAATTTTACTTTTCCGCACTCCACTAATGTGGGAAAAGTAATGTAATCGTGTAAAATTTTTTTTCTAGCGTTTATTTTTCGTTTTTCGGCCTAAAAACAAAAACAAAATGGTCTTTAAACCATTGTGTGTGTGTGTGTGTGTGTGTGTGTGTGTGTGTGTGTGTGTGTGTGTGCGTGTGTGTGCGTGTGTGTGCGTGTGTGTGTGTGTGTGTGTGTGTGTGTGTGTGTGTGTGCGTGTGTGTGTGTGTGTGTGGGTGGGTGGGTGGGTGGGTGTGTGCGTGTGTGTGCGTGTGTGTGCGTGTGTGTGTGTGTGTGTGTGTGTGTGTGTGTGTGTGTGTGTGTGTGTGTGTGTGTGTGTGTGTGTGTGTGTGTGTGTGTGTGTGTGTGTGTGTGTGTGTGTGTGTGTGTGTGTGTGTGTGTGTGTGTGTGTGTGTGTGTGTGTGTATAGAATACACTCTACCATGTCATGGGTCATGAGATAGCACAATGGTGGACTATTTGGGAATTTTTTTTTTAGCACGATCACTCAACTTAATCGTGTCGGATCGATCGGGTTTCGACTGATTCTGATTAAGGACGTCTACCAAACGACATCTATTGGTTCTGAAGTGGATAGGACACACCCCACCCTGTCCATGGGTCATGAGAAAGCACGATGGTCGACTATTTGAAAAAAGTAAAACTGTCGCATAAAACACATATTCTGCATTTATATGTTGGTTTATTTTTTCTCGGCCACTCAATGTCGAGATAAAGATGTTCTATGTGCGGAAAAGTCCGTTTTAATGTTTTAAAACTGTTTATTTAATTCTTTGATTCAGGACTTTTTTAATACATTTCTTCTTTAAGCAAGCAGCCTATAGAACATATTATTGCGCTACCATCAGTCATAAACATCAACAGATGATTTCTTGAAAGTTGAAATTTTTCTAATGAATTTAGTATCACCTTCGTAATTCCTTCGCCAGTACATTTTTGTAATCATTTACAAGCTAGTGTGAGAGACCATTTACGGTTTAAGAGCTTCCAGTATACGTCCTATAACATTAAAAATAAATTAATATCGTTTAGAATATGTCGTATCGTCCACGCATAACCATAGCTATAGTTTCTTATTTTGTAATTCAGATATAAGCCTGTTCTCGATTGTTTCCCGCGCAAAATATATTTTATTTCGAAACGTTGTCCGATTTAGTAATTGCCAATCGGTGATTTATTCATTCCAAAAAATGAGCCACTATTCGAATTTTTAATTATTTTACAAAAAATTTTATTAATTTAATAATTTTCTGATTTTCAAAAAATATTGGTAACTGGTAGAATGCTACCTTTTATGACATTAAATGAATGAATCTCAAATAAAAAATAGTTTTCATAAAATTAGGTATTTGTAACTATTTTTTAACATTTGTTTTAACATTAACATTGTTTTTAACATTTTTGTAGATCCTTTTAACAAATACAAGTCCATTGAACTTATTGGGGATATTTCTTCTGATTGGAAAAACTGGTATTATGAATATAAATTACTGATTTTTCTTAAGTGTTGAACATTATATAGTAATACCATACCTTAAAAATATTCTTCCTAAATAACCTTTTGGTTTTTCGGTTTTTCATTTCTAATTCTTATCATCCTATTGTAGAACACCTATTGTTCATATCGGCGTCACCTTGTTAGCATGTAAATGATCGACTTTATTCCCCTACTTCCTTAATTAACAACAAGAACCCAATGTATTAAAGCGTACCTTCAGATTCTAAAAATATGATTATTATTAATTAACAACTGTTATTTACTTTGCTTTCAAAAATAAATATTATTCGACTACTTCTGGAGTAAATATCCAACAATTATATTCATTTTTTTCTCTACGTCTAGACCATTTCATAGATTTTGCTAAATATTTGTTTAATAAAAATCATTTCCATGTTAATTAAATAGTTAATTAAATGAAAATATGTTCTATGCTAATTAGCATATATCCGATAAAGGATATCGTTCTGTTATATGATTTATTACATGACTAGCCATTACATGTAGGTACATGTGAAAATCTTCAGATATTGTAGTTGATGTTGCAAATACATATAAATTATAACTACGAGTAAGTAGGAAGAAAAATACTAAGTAACAAAATTTATGTATGTATGGTATGTGGGATGTAATCAATTATTATTCAACGCAACGGCTTTAAAAAATGTAACAACTTTTTAAAGCTTTTTAAACCAGCCTTTTTCATTAAAATTAAAAATAGTACGTAATTCATACAATTATATCGATATATAATTAATATTATTTTAAATGTATTAGAGATGACATTGAAAATACAAATATCAACATGCGTTTTTCATAACAGTGTTATCTTCTCGCCTCAGTCAGGTTTTAGACCACACAGTACAATACAGTACTACTACTATTCTTTTAGATATCTCAGAATATATTCTTAGTCACTGAAAATAACTTAGTAACATGTTTGATCCTTCCAGATTATAGTAAGACATTTGACACCATAGATCATAACATTTTATGTATTAAGCTTAAGTATTTTTTACAACAGCAGAACCTTGGAGTACAGCATATCGTGTCGTTCTTAGAAATAGATTTCATAAAATAAAACCCGCCACAGGTAGGTTTCGACATTTGTCCCGGATTGAAACCGAACGACATACAGCTGTTTCGAACTTATTAGTTCTCATCAGTGTCGTACACGGTACACCGATCCATGACAAATGCCGAATGAAATCTATGGGGTATACATCTTTATCGATACGATTTATGTCAGTAACATATAAGTCAGAAATAGAGAAAGGAACCACCAAACCGCCAAGCGGTTATCAAAGTAGTTCCCGAATAGCAAGGCTATTACATAGATCGTATCGATAAAGATGTATACCCCATATATTTTATTCGGCATTTGTCCTGAATCGGTATACCGTGTACAGCACTGATGAGAACTAATTAGTTCGAAACAGCTGTATGTGGTTCGGTTCCAATCCGGGACAAATGTCGAATCCTACCTGTGGCGGGTTTTATTTTTTTAAACCTTATCTGATCGTGCAGAACACGAGAAAGGGGTAGAGGATCGCTTTTAGGTATAATTCAATGCCTGGCAGGGCTTTAGCCCGAGGAGTAGTTGTTTCCTATAGCGATTACGTAATAGCCTTGCTATTTGGGAACTACTTTGATAACCGCTTGGCGGTTTGGTGGTTCCTTTTTCGATTTCCGACTTATATGTTACTGACTTAGAAAATAGATGTCAACAATATTTAAATCTGTACGTAAAATTTTTGATTAATACATCAGTACATTAATTTCTAGCATTAAAACTTATCCATTGTAACATTCTAGCAGTTTCCTAAGATAATATCTAGAATTCTAACATAACCTAAATCATTTTATTTTGAATTCATTGAACATTTTTCTACCAACCTCAGAAAGATTTATTACGCATAAATAAGACTATTAGAAAGATGGATCTTTATTTACCAAGTCGAAACTACTGATGAGCTGAAGGAGGCTTGAAGAGATTTAAAGGCTTGAAGACTGTAATGAGTCTTAAGTATTACTAATAGAAGTTATTTATACATTTGATGAAGAAAGGGAGCAGAAAAGAGAGCCTGAGTATGATGTACTATACCACTGTGAGGATTTGAACAGGCTTTGAAAAACGAATTAAAAAAAAGAATAGTCTAATAACTGTATAAAAGTAGCCTGGTCTAAGTAAATAACCAAATACTGCCCTCACTCTTTCTTCGACGCATACATGGAGAAATCTCACACTTTTTCCTATTACTCACGAGCAGTACTTAGAGTATGCAATCAAACCACAAAAGATCTTCTGCTAAAGACCGCTGACTAAGTCTAGCTCGTCAAGAATAGGAACAAGTCTCAAAACTGCGATTTCGGACCGCCCGCGAGGTGCGCAGTAAATAGCCTGGTCTTTACTCAATCGCGCTGAAACATTTGCAGAGTGAATGTCGATGAATATATATTAAATGTGACTGTACACAGAGTTCGATCTAGTTGCGCGTAAAGTGCATTTTTTTCCCTGTGACTATTTGTGATGCTGCCTCACTATTTCTTCTACGCATATCTATAGAATTACATATTTTTTTCTATTCTTGATCTATCTGCTTTTTATTATTATTAATAATAGTTCTGTGATCAAGAGTGACCATCTTTTTCAACAATTTGTGTCTCGTGTCTATTTGTTCTTTTGTGGTTTTGTTGTAACGTTGCTATTGACAACCGAAGACTTTAGGAGAAGAGATCGATTTCTGTGTGCTCAAAACCTATTTACCTGAAGGAACTTCGTGAGAAATTTTAATAACATATTAAATGAAGATTTTAATAACACATTAAATTCAAGAAACTGTTAGTTAAATTGAGTATTTCAGTACAATTACGAAGAATAGCTTTGCTCATTGAGAACAGTAACATTTAAAGTACTGTTGAGATGTAGTATAGTATTGACAAAACTAGTATCTCCAAGACAACGCGCCATGTGTATAGTGTCTCCACGTTTACTATTTAAAGCAATTTAAAGGTATGTCCCCGGTTCATACTTATCTTTAAAACTTAAAGTTAATGTTGGAATGGAACGATCCAAATTAAAACAGTGCATACAGTTTTTGCATCTTGCTATAAGGCACATATTTCGGTGGTCTACAATACACTCCTTTTTGCATAGAGAAATCCGAATTTTTTTGTAAAATTAACTTTAGAATTAGAAACCGTAGTTCAGTCACCAAAATTGGTGTAATCTCCAAAATACATCAGTTGTTCCATTTTCAACAAATAGAATATTTGTTACAGGCTACTTTAGTAAATCGTCAATCATGATGATTTGCCTGGGACCAGTCAGCTCTGGTAAAACCCTTCTCTTAAAGAACCTCCAAAGCAATAGCAATATCGACAATACCACCACGGCTGTGCCAACGATGGGTACGAATATTTTCAACATTAGAATCGATGATAAGCTATACGAAATCCGCGAACTTGGTGGAGCAATGGCACCGATATGGTCGATGTATTTCAATGGAGTTAATAAAGTTATTTACGTGGTAGACGCATCGAATTTATGTCAGATATCCGCTGCTTGTGTGCTACTTTACACCATACTGGTGAATCCTGCTTTGAAAAATGCAGAGGTAAGTTTAAGTTTAAACCACGGATATGCATATTGTTTCCCACCAAGTAAATTTTATCACCGTATACATAACACCATCATTATATCATGCTACATAATATGACGGCAAAGATAAACAAGCAAAGTTGCACTGAATAACTTCATTCAAGTACCTATATCGAGTCAAATATTTAAAATAGGCTACGCTATCTCGATTGCGTCGAAGCTATCCATGTATAAGACCATTGATGTAGTACACACGGTAACCAACTTTGGCTATAACCTTCTACTGATTATGCCAACTTAATTCATGAAACGTGCGTCCAAGGTGGTGCAGATCCGGTTAGATTTACGGTCCTCTGGGAAGCTATAAAAGAAAAGAAAAAATTCGATGTACAAGTTTTTGGACAATTTTTTAGAAAAAAGCAATTTTGCAAACTGCAACTCTTTTCGGTTCAGAGATATAGACTATTTCGCAAAATATATGCATTTTAAATTAACCCCTATATCTGAATATCTAGCTGTAAAAAAAAATAGAAAAAATAAAAAAAATTAAAATGTACTATTTTAAGTAGAATTGAATAATATTAAAAACAATTCATAATGCATATATTTATTTATATTTGTATAATTTGTATTTTTATATGAAACACCCTTTATTTTTTTATGGGATTACCGTATTGGGTCATTACAATTATTTCAATTTTTCAAATGAGACCATATGTGTAAAATCAAAAATTACTCGACTATGAGTAAAACACTTTGTCCTTGGCCGATCTTATAATTTAACAAAACAAAACACCTTTGTGATACTCCATAAAAACATACATAAAACATAAAAGGAAAATACATTAGAAGAATTTTCAAAAATTCCTCCATTTTTATTAAGATACTTCTCACAGTGTGTTGAGTCAGTCTGAAAGTCATGTTCTCTGGAACATTTTCTAATAACACTCGCACCCGGTTTCCCATTGTTTGTCTATTTCGTTATTCATTACTGTAAATCTTGACACTTAAACAATCTACAGAATTTAGATCGGGTGACCGTGCAAACCACCCGATTGGACCGCTGTTTGCGGTACATCTGTAATCGAAAACATTTACTAAAAGTTGATTAACCCCAACGATATTATGGGGCGAGTTAAATCGTGCTGAAAAAAACAAATCGTTTTCAACTTGACTATGTTATTATCCATTGAGATGATATAATTATATCGTTTGAGATGATATAAGTATATCCATTGAGATGATGGAGAGGATTTCCATTGAGATCAGGAGTGAGCCTCTATCCACACAATAAAAATCAAGCAATATGATTTTTTATCCAAGAATTCTGATAATTTGTTTCCTTATACTGATACTGATTTTCAGTAGCTCAGTAGTGATAGTTATGGTTAGTAAATGTTTTATTATCCATAAAATTGGGTTCATCGCTACACAAAATATATTTTACTCTACATTTTAAATACATTAAAAAGTTTTCTACTCCTAGCTGGGTTATTTGATGCTAGGAATATGGTTCCATTTGAAAAATTATTTACAATTGATCGTTCTATAAGACTGCATAAAAAATATACTGCGTCCCATTTAAAATTCGAAAGTTGCCAAGAAAGCTCACCATTTCAGGTGAAAATAGAAGTGATATAAAATATTTCTATTCACCTTTCAATAGGTTATATGCCAGTAAAGAAAAGATCTAAAGAATATATGTTGTAAATTCGTTATTAAAAAAGATAGACCGACTTAAACCTACCCTTAAAAAGGCGCCGGATATATGTAACATTATTTTATATATCCCAGAAAGTGTTCCACCTCACCCGACAACGATATTTGACATGCTGTTTATTTTCATTTATTCCTTTTGATTTTTACGGACAGTACCACTTTGTATATTTCTACACAACACGAGTATTCCAATACTGTGGTATAGAAATTACTATCTTTATTTGTATCACAATTATTATTAATGTTTTTGTTTTTGTTCTATTCAACCTTTTAGACGGTCTGTATATAATTAAGATTACAAGACGTATTTTAAACATAAAGTGCATACATTCTTTTTTGTATTTGTAAATATTTATAGTTAGATAAATAATATCTTTAATGAAAAATTTTATATAAAAAAATAGATATTATAAAACGATATAATATCTTTATAGAGTTTCGAAAGTTATATGATGTGTGTAAATGATACATCCTATCTCGCATATCTCATAAAAAATAAATAGTTGAATATTGTTTTTACCAAATAAGTTCTATCGTTTTTGTTCGTATTAAATTTCGTCTGAAATATCGCTTGTGAAACCCTGTATGAACATACAAATAATGATACTCAACATGTATCTTTTTTTAGAATTAATTGAGAATTTCACTATCTCTATTTCTTTTAGTTTTTGTTAGTGTTATCTAAAATGGATCTTAGCTACAGGCAAATGAGGAATGAAGCACTGCTGATGTTACAGATAAAGAGGCTCCAAAAGGAACTGCGAAGACGTATAACCATAACTGAGGCAAGCGCGATGAGCGGAGAAGGCAAAAAGGAAATTTTAAATTGGCTACAGAAAAGTACCACTGCAGTTGTTCGACAATAAGAGAACGTTATTTAATTTGTTATTGTTTTAATTATGTACGTTCTTCGTTAACATATAATTTAATTAAGTCATAAGTGTAATGAATGAATGAAACATTCAATTTTATAAAGGCTTTTTAGCGAACTCTTTTATTTAAATTGTGATATTTTGGATAACTGCATCCCCAATTTAGCAAATAACTAAACTGCAGGTTAATTAATTTATTAGCAGCAGATTAATGTTTTATTTAAATAATTATATTTTTTATTCTATTACGAGAAGGAATCAACCGATTTCAATTTTCTTAAATAAAGTCGAAATAATATTTTTACAACTTTTAAAAGAATGTATTACAAGATAATGTACATTTAAAATTTTTAGTGGGAGTAGCTGGGAATGAAATATAAACTACAACGAATACTGTATCGTTTAAACAATGTCTAATTTTAATTGATATCTAAATTTACGTGTTGTTGTTTAGAGGTAATTTTCCTTGCTAAAGGAAATAATGGGAGTGGGCAGTTGTGAAATAAAAGCACTGTATTAATCTCTTTTAATTAAAGTTTCTGACCTGAACGGTAGCTTAAATATCGAATTTTTTCGAATCTATCCCCAATATCTACGATACTATTTTCACTGTACTTTCAATGTGATTTGTTTAACATAAAAAAAACATACAAAAATATATTTTCATTTTTGTAGTTGCAAAATAACAAATGAGTTTAATATGGAATAACTGCAGACGTATATAAAATATAAAATCACTTAAGTTATCTACAGACAGTAATAAATTATTTATATTTACATTAATGTCTCTGCTTTATCTTCCAACCACTTCACTTCCTGCACCTCCCCCAAATCCTATTCCAAAACCTAGACCCTGTCCAGCTCCAAATCCCTGTCCCTTTCCAAATCCAAGTCCTACTCCTTGTCCTCCTCCAATACCTCCTCCGTGCCCAATTCCACCTCCTTTTCCAGCTCCTATTCCGAGTCCTCGACCAAGTCCGCCTCCAAAACCGATTCCAAATCCCCCTCCAAGTTCAGATCCGAAACCTATTCCTTGTCCACCGCCAACTCCTCCACCGTGTCCTTTATCCACACCTGTACCTGATTCGATATCTGCCTCCTTCAACTTTTCGGATTTAACTTCTTCTATTTCCGCACCTCCTCCGGATCCACCGCCAAATCCAAATCCACCTCCTACTCCTGTATCAATTTCTTTTCCTATCCCTGCTCCACCACCTTCTCCAACCCCAAAACCGCCTCCTGATCCACCTCCAAATCCACCTCCTGATCCACCTCCGATTCCACCTCCAAGTCCACCTCCGGACCCACCTCCTGATCCACCTCCAAATCCGCCTCCACTGCCACTACCAACTCCTTTTCCAATGCCTACGCCGCCACCCTCACCACCTCCAACCCCTCCGCCTGATCCACCCCCAAATCCAATTCCGAATCCTCCTCCTGATCCAGTTCCAATTCCTACTCCTTTTCCAACACCTACTCCACCTCCTTCACCACCTCCAATGCCTACTCCACCGCCCTCCCCAAATCCTCCACCTGATCCAATTCCTACGCCTTGTCCAGCACCTATTCCACCGCCTTCACTGCCTCCAAATCCTCCACCATATCCAATTCCAACACCTCCACCAGCTCCTTTTCCGACACCTACTCCACCGCCTTCGCCACCTCCAAATCCTCCTCCTAATCCCCCACCATCTCCAACTCCAACTCCACCTCCTGATCCAATTCCTACTCCCTCTCCAACGCCGATACCACCACCTTCACCTCCTTCAAATCCATTGCCTGATCCTCCACCAACTCCTTTTCCAACACCTATTCCACCGCCCTCGCCACCGCCTATCCCTCCGCCTGATCCACTACCAAATCCAACCCCAAATCCTCCTCCAGATCCAACTCCCACGCCTTTTCCAACTCCTATTCCACCTCCTTCACCGCCTCCAATGCCTATTCCACCTCCCTCATTACTTCCAAATTCTCCTCCCGATCCACCTCCAATGCCTATTCCTTTTCCTATGCCAACTCCACCTCCTTCACCGCCTCTAAAACCTCCTCCTGATCCGCTACCGAATCCTACGCCTTCTCCGCCTCCTATACCGATGCCTTTTCCACCTCCAAATCCTCCACCTGATCCACCTCCGAAGCCGCCTCCTTGTCCACCACCGAACCCTCCTCCTTGTCCACCTCCGAACCCTCCTCCTTGTCCACCTCCAACACCAAATCCAAATCCTCCTCCTCCTCCACTACCTAGACTACCTTCAAGTCCCCTCCCAAGTCTCCCTCCAAAAAGTCCCAAGCCACTATTAAACTGTGGTTTTGATATTGATAATTGACAGAGTAGAAGACTGCAGAACACCTGCGCAAAAGAATAAGGAGATAATTTAAGAAAAATGAGGAATACATTTGTTATTATTCTAAAATCAGAAACATGACTGCATTAATGGCAAATAGAATTGTAATAATGTGGGTACATCATTGATACAATATTTAATTATTTATATCTTGTAAATTTTTATAATATATTTACATACATGTATATCACACATATGACACAGGTAAATTTAATACCGGTATGGTACACTTTATATATTTTTATCGTTTTATTTAATTTGTTGTAAGAAAAGCAAGAATATGTTCTAGAATTCATATAACGAAAACATAATATATAACTATCATAAATATCATAACTTTTACATACATATCGTTCAATTTTATTGAAGAAATGAAAACGATCTTTTTATATACAACACTTTAATTTAATTAATCACAGTACTATGTAATAACCATCTAAAATTGTATATATATTTATTTATAATTCAAATTTTCATAAAATAAAATAAATTCTAAATAAAAAAATTTTATTCCACTAATCCTGTCAATAATATATACCTGTATATAACTTATAGGTATAATATGAAAATTTTCATTTTATTATCATAAAATTATCATAAATATCTGTATTATAACAACTATGTTTGAACTTAAGTCAATCAAAAATAATCTTATTACTCGTATATTGTTATAGGAACAAACTTACCTTAAGAATCATATTGTATTGTAGTGTTATATCAACTTTTACATTGTCTGCTTACCGAAAACTACTAAATTTTTACCTTTTTTCCAGTTTTATACATAAATTCATGAAGCCAAAACAAGTTTTTGATTTTATTTTTGGTAGGTAGTTATTACTGTAGACAAATAATTTTCCAGTAGAACATATTAATATCTAACGATATTTTATGTGACAGGTGAAGGCTCTTAGATAAAGATACCCAATAAAACGAAGCTGTTAATAGGTTTAGTAAATTTATATGTATACAGAGAAAATCATTATTTAAAATAAATACAATATAAAGCATGCATTAATACAAAAGAACTACACAATTATTTCTTTTCTATAAGATGTAATATCCAAATAGTAACAAATATGATACATATATTGCTGACAAGTATACATTAAATTGATTAATATAAATTTAAAAATAAATTTGCAGTGCAACATAAAACAACTATTTTAACGCATTAATAAATTCAATATAGTTAATTGTCTATTAGTATGTGTTATTCTTTAATTAATAATTAATTATTGGGATAATTATTAGTAACAAGAAGAAAATACAATTACTATTGTTTTAGAATATATAAAACAATACTGCACCTATTCAGTTGTAATAAATAAAAAAATATGATGTTAAAATAAATACTTGTATGGAATATACAAAAGACATAATTGAATAATTCATTATCTTGACTGTCAGGGTTATTTTATAAAATTGTAGTTATTTTAACGTGTATTACCTACTTAGTATAAGTTATAAGTTGTATTATCTTTATGAAATCCAAAATATACTAAATTAGTCAAGTACACTTAATTAACTTTTAATTATTTCAGTTTAATATATTACAATTTAATACATTTACCAATTTAGTAACATTTTATGCTCTCGATGCATTTCTAATTATGGAATGAACTCGGTAATCTAACTCAATTCTATTAATCTTTGCCTGAAATCAGAATATTGAAAGATCAGAGTCAAAAAGGGAAAAGGGTCGAGTCAAAAATCGAAATTTAATTCTTGAATAACACTGTACATGCACCATGTTATTATAGGGTATTATAGTAGATATAGGGTCACTTGAGTGTGGGAAAATTCTGATGAGCGTGGGAAAATTTGTCGGCATACGTCAAAGGATCCGCCAGAGACGATAGCGCCAAACGTGACAAATAACATATTAATTAACGGCACACGCCAGCAGTCGGCGGGGATCTTTGGCGGCATATATCAAAGGAACCGCTAAATAGGTTTAGGTATGTGTACCTAAAGCTTCAGATGATATACTGAAGAAGTTTCAAATGATTCAATTGAATTGGGAATAAAATATAGACATTTTAATGAAATGAACTTTTACAAATATTTTTTGAAAGAGCGACTGAAAATAACGTTGTAATAAATATTTCTATCCAATACTCCAAAAGATTTGGTGATAATTTTGGAGTTCGTGTGAAATGGACCAGATGAAATACACATCTTGTGATGTTTACGGTCTGTAATTATGCACGTTGTATGTAGACACAACATAGCTCTCAACTGTTAATTAGTATACAAGATGTAAGAATTATAACTGTCATTCAACAGTTGATAGCTTCAACATAAACAAACAAAAATGTGTAAAAAATTTGTGAACAAAAAGAAACATAAAAACTTCAAGATTTATGGCACTTGTTAGATAATAAAGCAATATTTCATGTTCAAAATAATTTGATTTGTAGAAAATAATTGTTATTGTCCACAGTCCTTTATTATTTAAGAAATTCCACAAATCTTACAGTTTTTTCTTTTAGTTTTGTCCCATAATATATTGATTATACCCATAATTAAGTGATTTGCCCATTTTTTTTCTCGACTTGAACACTCAAGCTATATAACACTTTTTTTGGCTTAGATCCAAACTGTTAATTGTTAAAATACTGGTAGTTACATTTCTTACACCCTATATATAATTCTAAAAAATGTTGATGAATGATAACAACTAACAAAACGCAAGTTTCTGAGGATATGTTAACATTCGTATAACGTGGAATCATAGTTATAACATCTATTTCGCCACAAAAATATTATATAATTGTATCCCGTATATATTTCTTATACGAGTATGACCTCTTCAATTTTCATAATACACCATAAGCTGCAGTCTCGGTCATTTCGTGGGAACATCCTCGCTTATTATTTTCAATATTTGCATTGATGATAATTTAAATTATAAATCAACATTTAAAATCAACATTTTAATTTATGCAAATTCAAACGATATTGTTTGAATATTCATTAATATCATGGTATACAGGATGTGCTTTAAGAATAATGCAAGATATACGCTGGACCAAAAGTATATGAACTGACGTTCTCATCATATGAAATACCCGTATTAATAATATGAAAAGAATTTCATAATATCAAACATTTTTCAATGTCGGTCTGTGTATATATACATACCTAATACTGACCATGATGCGAGGTATTAACAATAAATAAACTTGTTTTTAATGTGTTGGAGTTATCGGTTAGGTGTTCAAAAAAGTGCCACAGAAATTATAAAAAGCAAGACATATAAACATGCGAATTTGCAAAATTTAACTATTCTTCCTGGTTTAATAAAGATATTATTTGTTATATTAAGTTAAAAGAACAAAAAATAAGTACTTTCAAAAACAAAACATCCTGAAAATTATAAATATTTTAGATATATTATACTCGTATTTAAAATATAAGACGACAGTAATAATGTTCACAAAAAGTTCAATATTAATTTTTGTAACTGTTTTTGAAGAAGACATATTTAAAGGCTTAAAATATTAAAATTAAACTGATAATATTTCAGATATAGTAATCCATGACTGTATCAATTTATTGGTAGGACTTTTACAAATTATATTTAATTTAGTTCAGTCACGTGTACAATTTATGGTAACATATTTGCCTGGCTTTTAAGAATAGAAATATAAATGATGTAACAAATCACCACTCTATTACAATTATATGCAGTTTCAGGAAGCTTTTTGAAGTTCTTATACATGCCATTGGGCTTAATTGTATATACAATTATATTAATCACCACCAACATGAAGAGTCGAACTTCATCCATCCATCCATCCATCCATCCATCCATCCATCCATCCATCCATTGATCCGAAGGCTACTGCTGTTACATTTTTATCAATATCTTCCTTAGTTATTTGTACATACCTCATCTGCTATTGCAGTTCTCCTCATTGGTTTTACAAGGATCTGAGAAAGTTTTAGAATTCACTATAGTCCATCAGACATTCTAAATCATATTTTAGGCCATCTGCTTCTAAATATTTTGAAGATAAGCATGAACTTTGCAAGAAAACCTTAGCAGATTCGATATATGACTGGCAGAAAATATGTTACGCTGAACATACATATACATACATACTCATATCATAGATACATGCCATAGATACATACTCGAATAATAAAAACGTAGTAAACCTTGCCTATTCATTAGTAGTGTGCCTTTCAATGGAGTTTCTGTAGATTGTATTCAATATACACTGTGGTATGTAGTTTTATCCCACAATGATATTAGTTTTCATATTAAATACGTATCGACAACCAACAATAACCTTAACTTTGTAACCCAATTCTCGATATGTTAATAATATGTATATTGATCGTAAAGCCCTATTAGCTTATACAATGCTTAGTACAATGTACAAAATATATTCACACGTTAGAGCATGTTCAACATAGATTTTATAAACTACAAGGAACACCCAATCCCTCTCCCCCAACTAGCTACATTTAGATAGATCCTATAGTCAATTAATTATCACACTATATGATATGTGTGCGATTGCCATCTATCGATTTAAATCTTGGCTATAGTTAATATGTTAATTTAACAACAAAAATAATTGAACAGCGTCAACTTGTCCAGCCAATATGTGGCCGGTAATTTATTTCTGTTGGACGAAGACGGATGTGACACCATATAGTTTTGATAAAAGCATGTGTTTATAGTACAAGTATATTGATGTGATCGAATAATTAATGAAATACCCAGTAATTTTATTGCTGTTCACTTCTGTGGGTATTTCCATTGTTTTTACAGAAATATAATATGAAATATTACAGAATAATGAAGGAAATATACGAGGGTGGGGTGAAAAGTTTCCCAAATCATCAAATTCATCAGGTCATCAGATATATATATATATATATATATATATATATATATATATATATATATATATATATATATATATATTTGAAAGGCTTAACACCACTTCAAATCAAACAAGAAATGGATTCAACACTGAAGGACTCTACTCCATTATATTTGTGTATGTGAACTGAATGTGTATGCAATATTTTACATCAACATTTGTGCATGGAGACTGCTCTCCATGTCTCTCCTCACCCACTGGTGCTAGGTGGGTGCCGCGTTTGCTAACTATCGATCAAAAATTGCGCCGAAGGACTTTTCGACCGAGAATTTGGCACTGTACAAGTGAAAACCCAGCGAATTTTTCCGTCAATTTATAACTGTTGATGAAACTTGGGTCCACTCCTGAAAGTAAACAACAGTCAAAACAATGGACTAGAGCAGGTAAACCAACTCCAAAGAACCATCGAAGATGAATACTACGCAGAATTATGAAATCGTTTGATTGACGAGATGAAGGAAAAATGAACTCATTTGGCGAAGAAAAAATCTTGTTCCACCATGACAATGCACTTGCTCATTCGTGAGTAATTGCAATGGCTAAAGTCAACTGTTCCCCTATCCAGCGTATTCACTAGATTTAACCCCCAGAGAGTATTATTTGTTTTCTAACCTCAATACATGTCTAGGAGGTAAAAGCTTTGTGAGCAACGAGGAAATCATCAATGCTATAAATGCGTTTTTTGAAAGGCTCCACGAATCCTTCCAAAAAAAATGGTATAACTGCATTATATCATCGTTGTGAAAAATATATTAGACTTGATGAAGATTATGTTGAAAAATAAAACAACAAAAAATATAAAAAACATTTTTCTTCGTCAGGTCGGAAACTTTTCACCCCACCCTCGTAGTATTAGAAATAATAAACTGACTAAACTGTTTAGAAGTAGGTTTTTCGAATATGTAGAGTGTTATAGTTTCTAATATAAGTTGTTTGCAACTCTTTACAATACTTTACATATATGTATCTTATTATTTTTTTTGAGGGCATCTTTTGAAGAATACTTTTATTTTAGAAATATGTGTGGGCGCAATATGTGTCAGAAAATTAACTATGTTTTATAAATGCTTTATTCTTACAAATCTACACAACTAATTTAAATCCAGTTTTCCTTACCACATGATTCATATAATTTAACACTTATTAAAAAATCTTAGGAATATTAACTGTCAAATTTTTATAACTGGACTTTGCTGAGAATTTGGGAGGGTTGTAGTTTTGAGTGAATCAATCGAACTCCGCTTGCACTGTGTGGGTTTACAATGTAGTTCAGTGGGGTTTGGTATCCTTTCGTAAGTGCATCTTTTAAGTTATTCTGTACAAGCATCTGGGTCCATGGGTGGACATACTGAACGGGCATATCTCTTTCATCGCTCAATTGATTATTTGCATAATAGGGAAGGCCTTCAATGGAAAGTTCTCCTAATTGATTTCCTGGCATTTCCAATACGTTGATACCTTGCATACCATGCATACCTTGCATAACTGGCATATCTTGCATACCAATACTATCTTCGCTCGCTTGTTGATGAGCTGGGTAATATTTTCCTTGAGTAAGAACACCCTCTGGCACTGTATAGAGACCAACTTTTGGTGTCACTTGTTGATTTAATCCGAACAGTTTCTGGCCAATGTGGTAAGGAGTGGAGGGTGCAGCTGTATACATCGTTGGGTATCCTTTCTCGTTGGTCGTCCATTTGTATTCATCCCCCATCATCCCTTTCATACCCATCATTTGCATATATCTCTGTTGCTGATCACCGCCGTATTTAACCATTTGACGAACAGGTTGGTATCTCAACTTAGTCCCATGTATATCGGTTTGTTGACCAATTGGTTTCCGCACCACATACATCACTGGGTCTGACTCTATGTCAGTAAGAACGCCCACGGTTGTTTGCGGGATAACCTGTTGGTTTAGCGTATCGAGCATACCTCCTTTATACATTTGTTCGCCATTGTCTAGAAGTTCGATATTGTGACCAAGAGTTTGATGATAATTGGGTTGGTATATACCGACTAGGGATTTCGTCGACTGTTGACCAAACCAGGGAAATTCATTGGTGGTATCTTGAATTGAACCTCCGTGTTGTTTTGCCAGTTTGTTAATTTCCCATCCTAGAATGGTGTTCTTTCCGTAAGGGGCTACTCCTACTTCTTTGTACAAAACAGCAGCGCTCGCAGCAGATGCTATGAGTGCTGCTAACAGTAGCTAGAAAAGAAGTTTAGGGTTTAATAAGTACTGAACAGATAATTGCTATTATTAGATTGTAATATTGGAAATGAACCATTTTCGTTAAAGTGACTATTAGCCTAGTCATTAAATCTATAACAATTTTAATATATCAAAAAACTTGTGTACACTAAACGTACATAGAGATGAATTTTAGTTTTTAAAAATAAATGTAGAAATAAAGTTGTATATTTGAGTCAAAAACAGAACTGTGATAATGAAAGGGTGAGTTATCTGATTTTCATGAGATATGATGTAATTTATATGAGATATTATAATTGTGTTACATTATGTTTTATTTCGACATATCTCCTATTTTATTATCTCCTATACATTAATTTAAACAAAAATATATTTTCATGTTTGTTTGTTATAAATAATAACACTTATACGTCATTTAAGTAATACAATTAGTCTTGTTTTAGTTAACTGTTGCTAAATAAATTTTATGTTAAAACTACTTAGTAGAGACGTAAAGGACGAAGGCAAAAGAAGAAACCATTCTCTTTGCTCTTCATAATCATGAAAATTAAATATAAGCGTACAGAAAAAACAAGAAATGTTTATACACTTATTTTTATTACAATACTGTTAATTTTGAAGAACCCAGGAACATGAAAACCTTAATTCAGAATATAGGACAAAAATGTTTATATTCATAAAATAAATTTCGAAGTAAAAGCGTTATTTAGAAGTAATTAATGTTTTGTCGTATAACAGTGCCACACTAGATTTACACAATCGTGTGGAGACCATAAAATAAATTTTAAGAAAGAAACTAGAAAGAGAAGAAATAGATTTTCTGTATATAAATATGGAAACAATAACAAAGAATATATATATTCAGTGGCGGCTGGTTATTATGCTCTTGATTTATACCATTTTGACACCAAGAGCACAATCAACTTACAATATTATAGGAAGAAGTATCGAAAAGTGTCTCACTACATTCTTTCTCCATGGTATATTTATTTTCGTGGCCCTAATTGTCAACATGGTGGTAGTTCATGCTATAAATATTCTACGTTTCCTAATGACAACGTCTGGCTGCTTTGATTTACCAGAAAATTAGGACGATTATATAAGAACCTTGTTAAAACATTCTCTGATGCGATTACTTACACATTATCGCATGCTATAAGTAATTATGCGTTTAATTTTTTCTTAAATTAAATTAATTGTAATTTAAATGTTAAATATATTGTATTATAGTGTGGAAAATGATTATTATACAATCAATTGTTAGTCTTAATTGACGCAAAATCCCAAGAAATGTCAAGAACCAGAAAATAATTTATGTTAATCGTGTATTACCGGAGATATCGAAAAAACAAATAAAAAACCTCATCAATCATGCCAGGGTACATTATCATATGTTATAGAAAAATGAGACGAAACCCCTTTTAGAATGATAAAATGAGTTTGCTTTCTCTCCACAATAAAAATTTTAAATAAAATATAACAAAATGGAAAATTATTTAAGACAATACTTACCAAATGTCTGGTCATTTCAAGAGTTATAAACGCTGGGGATGAGTATACAGAAGCTTATTGTGGTATACAGCTAAGTATTGAATTAAATTATGAAATCCGGCTAATATTTATATGCAAATTTTTCAATAACAACTTTAATCTTTTCGAAATTATTTACAATGTTGTATTATCTGAAAACAATTACCTAGGTATAATAATCTACAGTTGAACACCCCATAAACATGTTATTTTTAGAAATGTTGCGATATATTGTCTCCCAAAAGTCAAAAGTATCACTTAATTAATACATACTTTATATTTTATCGGCATAAACTAATTAATTAAAATACAAATAAATACATTTCTTTTTAATTTGATTTAGCTATTTTTACCAAAGTGTGATATTAACCGTTGTACATTGATATAAAATAAAGATTTAAAACAATTAGAAAATTAAAATTGAAATAATATGCGTATGCAGTTGGAGAAAATGGGAAAAATATTTCGATTTATGTTTACCTATGTATTTCTAACGATTCCAGAAAAAATTGTATAAACAACATATAGATTCACACCAAACAAGTTTTAAATGAATATCTTTAGTGTAAAATAAGAAATGTAATCTTGTTTCACAAGTGTTAAGATATATAAACTCATCGATTTTCAACTAGAAGATACAATCACTTGTTTTGATCGTTTTCGGGGGTTGATTTTTTATATTGGAGAGATAACACATGCTTACACATTTTGACATTTTGAAAGTTAATTTGGGTTTGATAAGTGATTATAAGTAAGTTATTTGCGCTGATTTCATATCTACCTTCCGCTTTTGCCCCTCACGTAAGGTTTTTGATCAACTGAATAATCAGAATAAATTAAAAACTAAAGGAAATATTACATTTTAATAAACATTATATTTAATAAACATTAAAAAACAGTAAAAAGCAACAACAAAAATAGTTTTGAGTCTCTAACTTCTTTTCTTCTTTAAAAATGTCTCCATTCTTAACAAAAAACTTCGTTTTGTAGTTTTGTTTGTGTATTCATTCGTTGAATGTTCTCTTTTCAGCATCCAGTAGTAATCTGCCATCCTCACCACATCCCATTGACCATGGTACCTCCTTTCCATCTCCTTTATGTCTTGATGAAACCTATCAACTTACTCCTCACTAACAACACCAAGAGTTTGGTGCTGGAAAGTAGTCCAGATGAGCATGCAGAAAATGACTTTTTATGCTCATATTACAACCAAGTTGCTTAATCTTATCCAGCATTTTGTTGACAATTTCCTCATACTGCGGATGTTAGTAATTTCCTAAAAAAAATGTTGCTACATTTCTAAAGCATATCTAAGATTCTTTTTTAATTTCTGTCATTGTTTCTTCAAACTGTTGGTCCTGCATTCATTTTTCTATTTGTGGTCCTACGAAAATGCTTTCCTTTAATTTTATTTTAGAAATAGTTGGAAATTTGCCACATAAGTACTTAAAACAATTCCCATTTTTATCTATAGCTTTTACATCTTGTTTCATTAACCCTAATTTAATATGAAGTGGTGGCAAAAGAATTTTTGGCAGATGAATCAAATTTGCATAAAAAACGTTTTTTTAACCGGATTTTGAGACAGCCACAGACATAACAAAATATATTTGATGCATTTTTACAACTTCTAGGCATTTTTAAAACAAAATAAAGACACACGACGCGATGTCACTAGTAAACGTACACACATTAAAAACTTATTACAGCAACTTTTACCCGCTGCAAGTAAAAGTAGTACCTACCAGTAAGAAGTAATTACCCGGATAGTATAAAAGCCGCAAGATTGAAGCAAAATGTAATTTTACAAAACCTCGGTTTTAAGAACTGTAAATTATTGTACAAATGTACATTTACAATTATGTATTGGTGCGTGACGGAAACAAAAAAACTGTGTTTCTGTAGTCAAAAAAGTTTTGTTGGCCTGTGTAATCAACCGATGGTGGCGCTGGCTTCGTCAATTTTACT
The DNA here is from genome assembly GCA_037954035.1 of Rosalia funebris. Classification (NCBI taxonomy): domain Eukaryota; kingdom Metazoa; phylum Arthropoda; class Insecta; order Coleoptera; family Cerambycidae; genus Rosalia; species Rosalia funebris. Next base: position 11,663,774 of record JAZFAV010000034.1, on the reverse strand, counting down.
CCATGTGTTGCATTTTAGATCATTTTAGTTTTTTTGTACAATATTTCATATGCATTTTGCAAATTAAATGTTGCATAGTGACAATATACAAATAGGTTTAATTGAATGCTAGCTAATAAGCTAGCTATTTACGGTTCTTAGTAGTACTAGACGCCACCACGCGTTCATCTCTGACGCTTGATGATGGCCTGAGATAGGGTGAGTGTTGGGCCTCCTCGTACGGGGTTGGCGCGTCTTTTCCCCCGCTTGTCTCATCACCCCGCTCCCGCGGCAAGGGGAAAAATATTCCCTTACGGCAAGACAAATGGCAAATGGCCAGGACTGATATTCCTTGGTCTCGGCTCGTAGAACCCCGCCGACTAGGACCTCTTCGGATGCTCTTTTTAGCTTCTACGTTTCTTCTGTCTTCGCCGACTATCAACTCCCGGGGGTGTCTCGTTTGTTACGTGTTCGAATTTCGCTCGTTCTTCCGGGTCGTAGTCCGTCGTCGCTCTTATCAGCGGATTCGGATGATCTTCTATTTGGTTGTAAGTTTTCCTGGCTTTTTGCTTGATATTTTCTAGTACTGTCGTATATTGATGGTCCCTCCGATATCTGCGTTTCTTACGAACCAAGGGGCTGCTACAAGTAATCGCAACGCTGTATTTTCAACGGCCTGAAGTTTCTGGTTACTCTTGACTGTATATCCCCAAGCTGTGTATCCCCAAGAATAGGAAAAAGTGTAAGAATCTCTATGTATGCGTAGAAGAAAGAATGAGATAGCATTCGGAACGAAAAGAATGCATTTTACGCGCGGCCAGATCGAACACTTAATCCACCTCTTTCACTGACTCTACACTCGAGATTCACTCTGAAAATTTCTCAGTGCGACTGAGTACACCAAGCTATTTACTGCGCACCTCGTGGGCGGTCCGATATCGAATTTTGAGATTTGTTCCTATTCTTGGCAAGCTGTACATCAACTGGAGCTTGAGATCTGCATTACCAATACTAGCTTATTGAGTTATTAGTTGAGGGCGTTTAGCCCTAATAACATAGGCGTTATCCTGGCTAAGATATTATTGGAACGTCCCGCTGTCTTCCTGATATGTCCCATCACGTCAGGGATTTATCGAGGGTAACTCCAAGATATTGTACAATCAGCTAGACTCCAACACTCTTATTCTCTAATAGGAGCAAAACGCTCAAAGGGACTTTTGTTGCTATTTTTATAGAACGAGACGAATGCAGTAAATTTCCGCGATTGGTTACGGTAATGGCATTTATTGAGACTATTTTAGTATCTTGCAAAAATAATAGGTACTTATATTTATTAATACTCTATAGTAAAAATAACATAAATCATGAGCAAAAATATTAACATGAAATTAGTTTCATATTCATCGTTGACATAAAATAGACAACAATTGAACTACTAACATACCCAGTTTGTGGAACTACCTTTTGATTATAAAGAAAGTGTGGTTAGAATAAACAGATTTCATCATAACAGATTTAATAAAACAATCTTATTTATTTTTTGTCCCAGAAATACGTAACGGAATGTTTGGTTAACGATAAATACTTCTCTATTATCGTATATATTATTTTGTATTTTATGTTTGCGAGCTGTTGCTTGCTTGCTTATCAGTGTTTATCGGCAATTAAAAAAGTGGTGCCCTACGACCTAGACCATTTATTTTTTTCCACTTTCCACAATGTCGAAAACTTTAAAATTAAACAATGGGTATGAAATTCCTACGATAGGATTGGGAACTTATAAGGTGAAATACCTTTCATATTAGAATAGTATAGAGCGCATAATGATATATTGGAATTGGTCAAGGACAACACTATTAGCTCACATAGCAAAAAGATAAGTATATTATTATAGCGCTAATATAAATAAGTCTTTCAGTCTAATCCTGGAGAAGTCGAAGAGGCAATAAAATATGGAATTGATGTTGGATATCGTCATTTTGATTGTGCTTGGTTTTACAAAAATGAAAGGGAAGTAGGAACTGGTCTTAAGGACAAATTGGATGAGGGAGTTGTTAAAAGAGAAGACCTCTTTATTGTAACAAAGGTAATGTTTATTGTTAAAAAACTATAGTTCGCAACTGAACCTAGATTTCTATTTTGTCCTAGCTGTGGAACAATTATCATGACAAGAAAAGTGTAGTACCCATGTTAAGAGAATCATTGGAAGCCCTTCAACTTGACTATGTAGACCTATATTTAATACACTGGCCATTTGGATTTAAAGTAAGAGCTACGAATATTTTCTAACCCGAAACCATACTAAAGATAAATATATGTTCAATGAAGGCCGTTATATTTAGGAAACAGCAGACCCTTTGCCACCAAGTAAAGAGGACTACAGTGATGTAGATTACCTTGATACGTGGGAAGGAATGGAAGATTGCGTAAACTTAGGGCTTGCCAAAAGTATTGGTCTCAGTAACTTTAACAAAGAACAGATTGATCGAGTTTTCAAAAACTGCAGAATTAAACCTGTAATTAATCAAGTAGAAGTTAATCCGAATATAAACCAGAAGGATTTAATACAATTCTGTAGAGAACGATCTATTGTAGTTGTTGGGTTTTGTCCTTTGGGCCGTGCAGGTGTAAGTACCACCATTTCCACTTATCCTCCTGCCACAGTTTTAGACCCAAAAGTTGTGGAAATTGCGAAGAAGTATAATAAAACTGCTGCTCAAGTTGTACTGCGATATCTGGTAAATTTCTAACGCAAACTTACCTCAGTAATTTGATTGAAAAATTATGTTTTAGGTATCTCTTGGCATTTGTGTTATACCTAAGTCAGTCACAAAATCAAGGATATTAGAGAACTTCAACATATTTGATTTTGAATTAGATGAACAAGACACCAAATTATTAGACTCCTTTAACAAAAACTGGAGAGTATCTCCAATGACTGCTTATAAAGATCATAAATATTACCCATTTTAATAAGCATAAAATATGTGTAAATAAAACAAAATAGGCGTTAATAAAACGATAAAATGAAACTACATGTTTTCACATTTTACCAGTGGTTGCTCGGCAAGTGGAGGGTAGGCAAGGTAGGCGCCGCCTACCTTTAAAATTTTATGTCATTTCTCATAACAGCGCAATTACAATGAACTGTTAACGTCTCTGATAATACAGAAGTATTTAATATAATTAATAATAACTACTTTATACTAATTAAATTATCTATCGCCGTCGGCGGCGCTGGTGCCGTAAACACCCTTTATATATACCACCACACGGCGTCGCGCCACACTGAATTAAATCATTTTATTCCTAAACAGAACAACCAGACCAAGCTCGGTTCTTCATCCCACCGCCTGAAAATCGATAGCTACACCTCAACCAGATGTCGGTAAGACGACAAACAGCGTTGTTGTACTGGCAAAATAATCGCAGCTCAGACGTCTGCATCTTCATTATTTTATCAGAAGGTGCAGGCGAGCGCTGACTCCATTCGCGATAAGGCAGAGAAAATATCAGAGTCCTGCGGGGAAAACGTGCAGAGATCGTATATTTCTCGACAGTGGATTAACAGGTTCTACTATTGTGCGGAATATTCATATATTCAAAGAATTTATATTCTTTAAATAAAGCAGTTGGAGGCGGATGCATTCGGCGCCTGAAGTAGATCGGCGTTCTTCGGCAGATCCGAAGACGCCCTCGCATTGAATAAGCCGTGACATTACTGGGGATATTGGGTTATATATTGTGATGATCAATTTGAAACATTAAATATCGAGTCAATGTTGAAATATTTTGTGGAATATGAATTTCGAGAAATATTTCCAGAGGTTTTTAAACTTATTGTTTTAATTGCTACAATTCCAGCAACAAGTACATCGGTTGAAAGACATTTTTCTTGTTTAAAACGTATTAAAACGCATAGTCGGAACTCTATGAAGAATGAACGTTTATCGTGGCTTGCACTTATTTCAATTGAAAAGGAATTATTTAGCACACTTCAGAAATCTGATGACTTCACGGAAAATATAATTAACAAATTTTCATTAATTAAAGATAGGCGCATTAATTTAAATTTTAAAAAGTAGTAGGTATCCCCTTTGTAATTGTCAGTCAATAATGGCGATGGTTAAGGAAGGCTGTGAGGGGAGGAGGAGGCCTATACCCTAAAGCGCCCTAAAATAATGTATTATTGCCAACCCAATTTACATAATATAGGTATATTACTCAATAAATATATTTCGTTTATTCCAATTTATTTATACTCACAATAACTATTATTATTCACGAATAACAAAGAGGTATCAAGTTCAAAAAATTCTTGTGAAAGTCTATATTTTTGTATAAATGAAATTCAATCATTTAAAAATGTTCGCCTACGGCGCTATTTTTAAAGGTTGAAGCTCATACGCCGCTATCGCCTACCCAATATGGATACCACGAGCCGCCACTCCATTTTACATCACTGAAGATGAAACAAAAAAAGCAAATACAACAATTATATGTTCTATATTCTGGACATTATATTGTTCTAAATCTAAAACTAAATTTTGAAATTAAGAAACATTCTTTTGTAAGCTGGATGTTCAAAATATAGTTAGATAAAGAACATGAATCAGAATAAGGTATTATTTACATATTGCTAGATACCAATGATTTCAAAAAATATGTAATCTATTGTACGTATTAACTAAAATTTCTTTCATATTATTCCACATATTTTTATATTAAAAATTAAATTTAAGCTAAATATTAATTTGGAATAATGAGTACTATTTACCTATACATCCCGCGCCACAATACAACCCTGTTATTTATATATGTTTTTCCTATATTTAAGTTACCTTAGGTTGCAATACTTGTTAAAGATTTGCTGTATCGAAGAGAAAAATCTGATGTGTCGTAAGTAAATTTTTTTTTTGAAGTGACAGATTCTCAATAACGTAAAATGGAAGAATGATAGTTTTGGTCCATAAATACCAGGTCCAACAGTAAAAGAATAATTAAGATAGTTAATGGAAACAATGAGGGTAGTAAAATATGGCCAAGAGATTTTAAACTAAATTAAAAAGTTAAGAGTAATGAGAATGAGACACATGAAGAAACAATTAGGTTAGGTAGAAGGTAAGGTAAAGACCGGTCAACAACAAAAATTAACTGAAACAATTAGAAGGGGGATGTCAGGAAACAACTGGGTAATATTAATTAGTCAAGAGGAACTTCAGATTGTTAAGACTAAATATTATGAACAAATAAGTGAAATTACCAATTTCATAAGATTAAAATGGATAAGATTTGGATCTATTGGGAACATAGTAGGAGAAACTGATTTCACCTTTGATATAAGGGGATGACAACAATAAAGATATAGAGAACTCCATAAAATTTACGTAATTATTTACTTTTGAGTAAAACTCTCAAATCCTCGCCAAATTTTGACTACACCCATTTTCAGGAGCGTGAAAACAAATCTGGCTTCAGTTTTTGGTGGTCGAACACAGTTTTCGAGAAAATGAATTTTCAACTTTTTGCAGTTGACACCACTTTCTTCTCAAATAACCTTCACAATACATTACATAGATACCTAATATTAGTGTAAGTAGATGCTACAACATTTCCTTTATACATATTTTGCATTAAAATCGTAATAAAACTTATTATTCATTACGATTTGTTCATTTATTTGCAATGTTTACAATTTTCATGAAGCCATGTCCATTTGTTATCCTAGCGCCCTCTATAATCCGAAACGCTTGTACAGTAAATGAACAGTTGCATGAAAATTGTAAACATTGCAAATAAATTACAAAATCGTAATGAAAAAGTTTCATGGCGGTTTTAATGTATGATATGTATAAAGTAAGTGTTGTAGCATCTACTTATATTAATATTAGTTATCCATGCAATGTAAAATGAAAGTTATTTGATAAGAAAAAATGGTCACGTGCGCACACGAATATTCGTTTTCTCAAAAACTGTATCCGACCGCCAAAAACTGACGCCAGATTTGTTTTCAGCACTCCTGAAGATGGGGGGAGCCAAAATTTGTTAAGGATTCAAAAGTTTTACTCTAAAGTAAATAATTACTAAAATTTAAATCATATCTACAATAAGATTTCATGGTAAACTCGCATGAAGCAGTTTGAGACAGCAGCCATAAATTGCAGTTATGCCGAAAAAGCAACATTAATAATAGCCCTACAATTTTACTGTAGTTAGTGGTGAAAATTCCAGAAGACTAGGATTAGGTATATTGAATCAAAACCAAAAAATGACAGTGAAGAAATAATGAAAGATAATATGAAGAAACGTTTAGATAAGGTAGACTACAGTCAAGACGCAATGATGAGCTCAATTACCTAGTAATAAAAATGCTTGACAGACTGAATGCAATATACAGTTGATGGCAACAGGGGAATCCCCAGAATGCTAGAACTGCAGATAAAAGGGGCAAATAAGATTTCATTGTCCAAAGCTGAAGAACATCCTAATTGGCCAGATCTTAGGGGAAATAAGAGCATTGCAATATTATTATGGCATCTTATTATAATTCTTCCATGTGTTTTTCAAATGGTTGGTGCTTATTAGAGCACTACACGAGTACGTAAAAAGTAATCGGAGAAATAATCGGCGAGTATACGATTGAACAATGCGAGTACATACTCGCATCGTTTCGACAATGCATCCCCGATGACATTTACCTCATGATTACTAGTAATATTCGTCAGAATTGCATCGTAGCGAGTAGGCATCGTGAATAATCGTCGGGTTTTTCCCCTTTACCCGCGCATTACGCGTTCTCGACGAGTCGACACAGGATAAGATAAGCAACTAAGGAATTAGGCTGACGAGTCAAGAGACAGGAATAAACTTTTTATTATATTCTATTTTTATGTAATACAAGTTTGTAAAAAGAACTTTTACAAACTTTAAAAAGAAGTTATTTCTTTAACTATTTAGAAGTTTTAACTTTAAAAAGAGGTTTGTTAAAAGAACTTTGTTTTTAATGTCTAATATCACATTTCTCACCTTCCTATGAATGTCTCATACAATGTTATACATTCCTTCGGCATAAGCAAAATCTCGCCGATACTGAATACTGTATTATACTCGCAGATGCGTACGAGTGCACACGCGTAATCGTGTTACTCGTCTGACAAGTATTCGTACTCGTAATCTCGCGATTTTGTACGTACTCGTGAAGTGCCTTAGTGTTTATCGTAGTTATCTACCTACCAATGTTTCCAAACAAATACTTTTGCCTCACTGACCGGCTTCCACTGTAAACATTCACTAAGATTTATTTATTCTTTATTTAAATAAATAGTAATTACATGAAATATATTTTTAATATCTTACAAATAGTTTCCCTTACATTCTCACATATGCCCAGTGTAACACACAAAACTAACCAATAACAGTAACAGGTGTCCAAATCTTTATTGCTAAATTTCCATCCACAAATAAAAAAAATTATGAGCTAACTAAGTTTTTTCTCCTCCTCCGATGCCTCTTACTGTTCCTAATCTCCTCGGCCTCCTCCTCGTCGATGTCGTCGTCAACGCTGGGTCCGGTAGATAGCGGGTCGTTCACGTGATTGGTTATGTGGTTTGGCAGCAGACCGTCCGTCTTTTCCGTCAGGGGAATCCCCGTTTCCATGCAGACCTCTTGGGCGTCGCAACGCTCGTCTTCCGTCATCGGCTCTCCGTGGCCATACATCGTCTTATCGATCAGCGGCTTGGCGTCTTTCTTGTCCTTCTTCAGCGAGGGTATTACAAATTCAGGGGCGTCGTTGCTACTGGCTACACTCGCGTTGCTCTCCGCCCTACCTCTCTTTGGAACAGACATGTTGAAGCCGTACTCATCGGGATTGTCCGGTATACCATCCACGTGTTCCACCATCTGTACTTCGACTGGTCTGATCTTTATCTCAGGTCCGCCACCATAGATATTATAGAAGAAGTTCCAGATACACTCCGGCACTTCTGCCGCCTCAACCAAGTCCAACTGGTTCAAATTAATCCTGGAATTGTCGATGGGCCCCGGCGGGTCCTGGTTATGTTTCTGCACGAAATTATGCCACTGGGTGTACCACGATGTGGATAAGTAATGCGTGTGAGGGGCGTCTTGGTTCTGTGCCTCCCTGCTGACCTGCACGAAGGTCTCCATTTCTAACAGCAGTCGCTTCTGCAAAGCCCTACACGCTGGGCAGACACTGAGACTCGTGAATGGCGGACAACCCCCAAACTTCTTATATAAATATTCGTAAACATCATAGGGGATAATCATAGATAATTTATTTATGTCGAGGTCTCTATCGGGGTTGACAGAGCCGTGCTGGCACAAGAAGTCAGAATTATCTATAGGACCCGGTTCCGCACAATAGTAGAACCTGTTAATCCACTGTCGAGAAATATACGATCTCTGCACGTTTTCCCCGCAGGACTCTGATATTTTCTCTGCCTTATCGCGAATGGAGTCAGCGCTCGCCTGCACCTTCTGATAAAATAAGACGTACGCCTCGCACGTCTGTACTTTATCAGGCGTCACTTTTGTAACATATTGATCGTCGAATTCGTACCACTGGCCAGAGTTCAGGGCGAAGCAGGTGTAGTGACCGCCGCCCGCGGTGCCGTGGTGGCAAATGACGGAATACAGCTCGTAGGATGTTATTTTGGAAACGCAGTCTGTATGCAGGTACGGCCTCATTTCGAGGCCTTTTAAGGGAAAGCTAACTACGGACGATATCTTGCTGCTGAACATGAGTTCGTGTCTGAACCGTTTCAAATGAATACATAGGACTTCTGGCAGTTGTAGAACCTAAAATAATAATAATGCTTCAGGTACAAATAAATGATTTAGGAAATAAATATATTTATTCTAAGCAATGCAGGAAATTCAATATCTAGAACTCATTCAAAGTGTATACAGCAGGTGGCAGGCTACTAGGCGAATTCTTAAGTATTTTTGATCTGTTTATTTTAAGCTACACAGAAAATGCAGCACCTGGAAGTAATTCATATTTAATCATGACTGTATACAGTATGCGGCAGGCTACTAGGTGAATCCTGGAGTATTTTTCGTGTTTATACTAAGTGACACAGAAAATGCAATACCTAGAAGTAATTCATATTTCTTGATGAAACTGTATATAGTAGATGGCGGATTACTAGGTGAATCCTACAGTATTTTTGATATGTTTCTACTAAGCGACATAGAAAATGCAACACCTAGAAATAATTCATATTTCTTGATGAAACTGTATACAGTACGCGGCGGGCTACTAGGTGAATCCTGAAGTATTTTTGATGGATTTATACAAAGCAACTTACAAAATGCAACATCTAGCAGTCATTCATACTTATTGATGAAATACTGTATACAGCTGGGGATAGGTTACTAGGCGAATCTTTTATGCAAAAGTATTTTTGATGTATTTTTATGTTAAAATGCAGGACATTTATCTGTAAACTATTTGCAGATGTCGAGATCTGAGATTGACATTGTATAGATTTATCTTGAGAGAATAACATTGTCTTTAGCATTTAATAGAAAAGTCTAAGACTACAATAAGTGGTGTCAATCGTATTGAAAGATACAAAGTGCCTGCCAAAGATGATCTCTTTAATGGTCATAAAAAGAGAACTCACCTTTTCCTGTTTATGACTGGAATTCCCATGACTATTAGTCATTAGTCAAAAGAAAACCTTTAATGGTTATTCCATGTGTTAAATATTTGATATTTAATAAAGAACTTTAGAAAGTACATAAAAAAAAAGTTGCTACAGTTACTTGTAAAATATTGCTTTGGCAATAGTGATAAAGAGTTGAAGCGACAACGCAGACGTTTACTGGATCTGTGTTTATATAATTAAGAACACTGACCACATTAAATAATTAGTTGCTTGTATACAATTAATAATAGCCGAATAAATAATAAGAACATTCATTGTAAGAATATATCTTAACATTACATTCTTGAAAATAACAAAAATCGAATATCGCAAAAAAAAAGAATCTTTTCAATTGACAGAAGAGTTAATTATAACAAATATTCCCCAAACAGTACCTTATTGATCATAAAATCTTTATTCAACATGTGGTAATATATTAGGGCTAATCTTTTGGAATGTGTTTATTTTTTGTTGCAGTTCTACTAGAGGACTAGCTCCATTCTACTGGAAGCCATACATTTTAGTTTTCATATGTTCCCAAAGAAATTAATTGAGGACCAGACCGGGAGATCTTGCTGGCCACAAGATGGTTCCCTGTCCACTAATAGATGGTTTAGAAACATATTGGTCAAGCATTCTTGCAGTAAAATACTATTATGGACAGAGCAACCCTCTTGTTGGAACGACACCTGTTTTGGCCGTACCCTAATAAACTATACTGCCTAATTTCTGGAAATAATTTGTTGCTGTAAACGATTTAAGTATTCAAGATTGATCCAGGGGCTTTCCAGTGTGGCCTTTATAAAAAAGGGACCTCGGTGTGGCTTTAGAAAATGGACCGATAATATCATCCCCCAACACGCCTCTTTATATATTTACTTTCTGGATATATTGAAATATTAATGGACGACAAATTTATGAAGGTTCTCGAGACTAATACCGAACAACTGAAAGGTCACGACGATTGTGTAATTCAAAGGTTGACTCATTCATATTGCCGCTCACTGTATTTTTATATCTTATCTATTTCATAAACTAGCTTTTAACAAAAAGAAAGCACTTTTATGCTCGGGGGTAATAAACTTAGAAACAAGGAAAAGATTTTTGAAAACATATGTATGGAGCACGGCACTATATGGTTGCGAAACCTGGACGGTAGGGGAAACAAGTACGAAAAAATTGAAAGCTTTTGAGATGTGGTGTTACCAAAGAATGATGAAAATACCGTAGACTGATAGGGTTAGAAACAAAGAAGTATTAGAGAAAGTCGGCGAGAAAAGAAGTATGTGGAAAAACATAAGGATGAGAAGAGATAGAATGGTAGGCCACTTGATCAGACATGGGGGAATAGTCCGCGATATTTTGGAGGCAGAAATAGGAGTGAAGAAAGGCAGAGGTAGGCCGAGATTAGACTACTGCTCGCAAATAGTAAGGGATGTAGGTTGTAGCACAATTAGCGAAATGCGTAGGTTAGTACAAGGTAGGAGAAGCTGGAGGTTAGCGTCCAACCAGTCTTAGGACTGACGACCTCATGATGACGATGATTTCATAAACCCACCATTTCTGTTTTGACAAAATTCTGTTAAAACATTTTCTTACCTTACTAAATTTAATACCATTCCTCAATTTATTACACCTCTCGCAGCTATACATATTATCGCCTTTCAACTCGTCCGTACTGAAAAATGCAGCCAGGCAGTCGTGCAGCGTGACGGTGGGCCCGTAAAACCAGGACCGCAGCCACGCCAAAATCCACGACACCCATCCGTCCTGCACAGGTATTACGGCGTCCGAACAGGTGGCCCCTGGAGCCGTCGACCGGCCGTGAAGGACCACCAAGTGGTCTCGGGATGGTATGGGGAGCGAGAGGTCTTGGAATGTTTCTATCCTGCTGGAGACTCTGTCGCAGGTAAGGCACTGCACAGAGGAGAGCAGTTTGCCATCGAAGATATCGGAGATTATTGATCTATATTTGGTTTGTTTTTTGCTGGGGTTGCTGTTGGTCGTGGAACTGGTGCTCGGCTGTGAATCTGAAAAATAAGATTCGTGTGCAAAATGTTTTATTAATTTATTCAGAGTTGTTATTAATGTGCTCCTTTAACAAAGATAATTTGTTGGAAATTATGCTATGGACGAGTACATGCTTTTATTATTTGATATAAATGTAACCAATAAAGGGAATGGGCAAAAGAAAATTTAGACTATCATTGGTTGAATGTTATCTTTTGTGATGAGATTTCATTTCAGGCATGGATTCCTGCAAACCTTTTCCAGATGACATACTTCTATAACTCTTAAAACCCTTTAAAAAAAATCATTTGTGGGAATATTCACAAGTCTGGATTTGCCTGTTTTCTGAAAATTTAACAATCCAGAACCTCTGTGGACACCCTGCGAATGTATCACAGATTGTTATTGTTTAAAGATGAATTATTTGGCGAAGAAAATGTTAATTGAATAATTCAGGCAATGACCCTAAACATCTAAGTCGGCTGTGTTCGAAACAGAAGAGAGAGAAGGGAGTGAAAACGCTTGATTGGTACCAAGAAGACTAGGTTCTCTAGTCTTCTTGATTGGTACTCATATTTTTGCAATGACAATCCTATAGAAAATGTGTGGGCATTTATGAAGGCAAAGATAGAACGCATTTACGTTTTCAGTTTAAAACCACTGCATCGTAGCTATGGAAATTGTTCATGCCTATAAGTATAGTTAGTTGCGTTAAGAATATAAAAGTTCTGAGGCGCAATTTTTTTTTCTTAAATATGAATTTAACTGGGTAAAAAAAATTAAAATTGAGATTTTGACGTTAATGTTTGAATTAAATAGAGAGGTCATTTCAAGGTGAACTTGAATATCTTATATAGCAACCCCATTTTATATGTTCAGAATAGAAAATTTTGCATTTTTTAATACAGCTATATGTAGGGGTAAAGCTCCCAAGATGATTTCAAGGTCAAATGTATTCTTTAATCAAAATTATTACAACTCATTTACGAGACTGTTATTTAGAAAATATAGGGGGTTTAAAAAATTGACCCAAATTAGTGAGCTTAATCTAAATAGTGGAGTCAAATTAAAGGGCAAGACAGCCAAGTTTTGTTCCTTATACTTATTCAATTGATCTTACCTCGATAATTATTCTGTTTATCATGACTTTAAGTAAACTTATGGGGCATTTTCCATTTTAACCTATAACATGACAACAATTGAATATCGAACACGGCGGCGCGGAGCGAAAACGAAACAAAGAAACGGTGACGGCTCAGGTCATAAAGTTAGAGCAGGAGTTTCTGAGACAGTAGGCCGCGTTCCCCGACAATTGACAGGCGCAGAAAAGGCGCGCCCAAGTGTGAATATACTTCTCGATCAGATAATATGCGTACGGGTCATTTCTTCGCCGCCTCCCGTTCTCGCGTGTCAACGCAGACCCTGCCGATGCCGGCGACGCTCCTCCCCCGCGGGACGGCGCTCCGCGTCGGCGAAAAACCGCCAAGCAGAAAGAAGTATGTATTACAGGCGCTCTTCGGCGGCGTGCAGGAATACCACGGCAAAGGCGGCTTTGGATTTCGCTTCCGTTTTCGATTGTTTACATAGGCGACTATTTTTTATCACGCTCTATTTTGTATAAGAATTTTTGCACTAGATTATTTTCTGGCAGCAGTAACAGTTTTCATGAATGAATTTTAGGGCTTCCCGGCGCCTCAGAAGTAGAATAAATAGAAATCGTAGATATGGCATCTAATTCAACCCACCCAGAGATATACATGAAAACTTAAAAACCCTCAATTTTCTATTTACAAATAAAAGACTCTACAATTAAAAACAAACATTTTGAACCACTTGCTGTTTATACTACTTTTAATGAACATGTAACTATGAAGAAGAATGCCTACTGTGTACTAGGGGGTACCCAAAAGAAACCGAACTGATGTTGTGGTGGGCGGAGTTTTTGTAGTACCGCGTTCTGCCACTAGGAGCGTATAAAGCTACTATTCCCGAGTCAGTAAGCTCAGTGTCGTCGCTAAAAAAGGTTCCATTCGGCTTGTCCAAGTTTTTTAATGAGAGCTGTTTTGCATGTTGGTCATTTTTTTCATTTTTTTCTTTTTTCGATGCGAGAGAAGTTTGAGACTGGAACTTTTGAAAAGATTACGCAACAGTTTGAGCTGGAAGAAGCCTGATTTATGGCAGTCGGGCAACTGGTTTTCCACCACGATAACGCCCCTGCTCACACAGCCCTCTCTGTACGCCAATCATTGACCAAAAATTTCCACAACTTCGTTTCGGTTCGAGCCGTGGAGGAACGACCAAAGCGAGGATTGTCATCAATTGACATTTCACCTCCTTTGAAACGGGAAAACCACTTGAACACATGAGTGTTCCTAATAGCATTATCCTTGTAGGCCAATTAAACATGTCAAGAGTTTCTGTTCCAGTTTCTCCGAGCAAGAAGCAAAACTTTACGACTCACCATAAGATCAATTCGGTTTCATTTGGGTACCCCTTCGCATTAGAGCTACAAACTTAAATTGAATAACTGTTATTATCCATTACTAGAGAAAGCTAATTCCTGTGGTGCATTTGAACTACAAATGCGATCAATAATAGCAGACGTCTTATGTTCTGTAATCTGTATATTGTTTTCGATATAGCACCTTTGAACGGTAATACACTTCACAGTAACTAGACATGGAAAAAAATGTCTACAGTACTTTCACTCGTAAAATCCGATAACCTATTAACGTTTCAATGAAAACTTGGATTAAAATAAACAATTCATTGGGAACGAATTTCGGGTACTAAAGTGAATGCCTACAGTGAACAAGAACTACAAAAGTCATTATTTATCTATGTACTTTCTCATCTAAACACTCGAGAGGTAGAAGAGATAGAAGTAGTAGGTATGGTGGCGAGTTTCACCCTTGTTTATACATAGTTGTGCCTGTAGTTATAAATAGTCTTTAATTCGTTAAAATTCAAAATGTTTGTTACTTTTTTATTTGCTATTAATAGACTTTATATCTAAAAAAAATTTGAACTCTAGGTCATTTACACTACAGTTCAAAATTTCATACAATCTGTCTCAATTTCATACAGCAATTTTTTTAATTCGCCAATTTATTTATTGTCTAATATTAGAAGAAAAACTAAAGACTAAGATTTTTTTGTGAAAATAATTACATGTAAGATATTGAACAAATTACGACAATCCCGATTAAAATTCTAATTTACGATTTTTTATTTTGTAAAACAACATTTTATACTAACTCTTTTACCGCCTCAAAGTAAGGATTATCTTAATTTTTTTAATGGAATGAGAGTGAGTGTGGAAGGATTCTTTAATGTCTTATTCTGTAAAATATGTTTTCTTTATTTGCTCAATTTTTTAGAGAAGGTTTTATTTTTAATATTACTAAATTTTACTGTAAACAACATTTTAAAATAAAACAATTTAGACCAAATATCCACACTGGGAGTCTGTTAGTACTTGACAAATCTTACATCGTTTCTATTGCGACTTAATTATTTCTTTACCATATTTTATTTTTTTAAATTGTCTGCATTATTTGGTGTATTAAAGTACGCACACGGTCCATTAGAAGCATCTAAAATAATGCCGTGAGAACTCTCCTTGTCCACAGAACGACTTCCCTGAAAAAACCTAACCAAATAAAAAATCTCCAGACAAAGGTGGGCGGGATCGAAGACGATATGCATGCATGACGTTTTACGATCTGCTGTTCGAGTTCATTAGTCGTTTTTCGAATAAATCGCATGTCGATTTTTCCCTCGAGTTAACGCGAGTTTCGTGTCCGAGGAGGAAGACGTCATATCGTCCGATTTCTCATAAATAAGTGCCTCTTGATGAGCAAGTTTATGTCGATACGGGGATTAACGATTATGTAAAACTTTACGTTATATTGTTCCCACTTTCAAAAATGGAAATTGCTTTCAGAACATCACGTTCTTGAAATAATACATAATTCTTACCTCAATCAAGGTCAAGGTTACAATCGCATTGCGAATTTTGAATCGTCTCTTATATTTAACCTTTTTAATGATATACACATACAATTGGCTCAAATGTAAATAAATAGAAGTTAGCTACAAAGCATAGATCTCTTATTGCCACAAAAAAATATGCATAACAACCTCACTATTGTAACCTAACCTAACTTAATCTTACCTATAACACAGGAACTTTGGACCCTCTGCCGCTGTCTCCGGTTCGGGCTGCCGCACCTGCTTAACCTCCGTTTGGCACTACTCGAAGGCCTCTCTGTATCATCACTGAGGCTAGACCGTTCGCTAACTCCCGAATCACAAGTCTCGTACTCTCCCTCACTGGAATCATAACTGGAACTAAATGCCGGTTCTTCCATGGCCAGGCTGAATGTGTCCGAGTCGCTGCTGGATGACGGCTCTGGCGGCGCTATCTGCTTCAGCTCTTCATGCAGCTGGTCCATGAAGTTGCGGAGGAATTCTTGCGTGTCATGCTGTTGGTAGCCGCGGAACATTGCGTGCACGTTACGGATACCATACAGAATACCTGGATAGATGAATTTTTCTTATTTAATTTAATTAAAATAAGTTTACAACACTATATTCTAAGATGTTGTATCAATGTCCTTAAGGTAGGTTTGTCAATGTAATTAATCTAGCTAATTAGCCATCAAATTAATTATTATATATTCATTATTTACCTGCCGGTGTCACATATCCCTGAGTGATCTTTTTCACCCAAATATCCCTCATTAAAGCCTGATAGGTTCTGCTCAGCCCCGGCTTCTTCCCCTCAGATAATATCTGTACTACATAGGCGCAGTCCAAAAAGAACTTTGTAAGTGGCTCGGTGTTACTTAACGCTTGCAGAGCGGCATTCATATAGCAAGTGTTGCCTATATTCTGGAGGCCTACCAGCCCGTATGGCCTCTCAATGTTATATTCACTAAATTCTTCTCCATCGCTTGAATCCGAGGCATCTCCGCTCATGCCAACGTTCAGACCAACGCTGCGTTCCATTTCATACTCAACGTTTGCTGAAAATATGAGTAACCACATTTAATTTAAATAACTATGGTATTTAAAATAAACATTTCAAAATTTTTTATAAATGCATTGTGAAAATTTCTTTAATCACAACCTAATTGTGAAGGGCAAATTTGTGTGGCAAAAACAAATCTACTATTATAAAAAGCATTATTTTCAAAAAGAATTTTATTGCTATTCTATATTTGGTTGTATATTTTATAGAAATGTTTTGGTATTACTAGATAAATAAAAAAAAAAACAAAAATTAGATACTTTCTGTAAGTGATTAAAAAATCAATTAATAATAAAGTAGAAACAACAATTTGCAAACTTTTGGAACATTGGATCAAATATTTTGAGAGTCATCATATTTTATATTTAAACTGTTATTATGACAGTATTTTTAGTTTATATCAAATTTACAATGAATTTTGAATAGAGTGCAACCACTACATTTTAATTTTTACATACCTACTGGAATGTCAACATCACTTATAGTACATAATTGGGCAGTATAATTCATCGTGAAACTTAATCTTAATAAATCTAATCTTAAATCATTTAAATACATGTGTAGATACATAATACATTCAATTTGGCTATATAGGATTTAATATTACTATTAAAAAAATCAAATTGATTTGATTTAGTATATATAATTTTAACGTAGCTTTTAAACAAATTACTGTGGGCAATCAAACAACTAATAACAGATGACAATGTTACAGTTACAATGTTAAAAATCTATAAAAACAGATCACAGTCTACAAGAATTAAAATAACTAATTGTTGAAAATATAAATCTCATTATATTATCCAACAAAGCGTCACAGAATTTACTAAAACACATTTACAACCAAATAGTCATTATGAAAATGAGAATGAAACACATTTTTAATATTTGTTATAGCCTAAGTTAAAGGTATTATTGTTTTTCACACAAAAAAAAAAACAAGTTGGTTATAAAAAGTCAGTGATAGTATTTAACTGAACTTAAAATGAACCAGTGGCGTCCTGGTGAAGGGATTTACTGAATTATGAATATATTTCATAAATATCAATTACTGTCAATAACTGATAGAGATTATGGATAACCATATATTCTGCCCCAATGCAATCCTCAGCAAATTATGTGGAGGCAAATCAGTAAAATTTTCAATCCATTCAAGGATCATAATAAATACAGTCTCTAAATGTATAGTATATAACTGCTTCTGCTACTGTTACACATTTATTCAGCAAAATGTACAATCTCATCTGGTGCCTTAACCAATTTTGTTGTTATCAAATTCTGTAAGTTATCCCAGTAACTTAAAATAGGTACAATTCAAAGGAATTGTAAAAATTGCAGGAAATAGTAATATTCCACATTACATCCCAAACTCAGTAATCTAACATGACATTCTTATTTCTATTGTAAGATAGGTGATTAGGGATGTCAGAGAAAAGTATAACCTAAGGGTTGCTAAGAGTCCTAAAGTGCTAACAATTTGTTTGAAAAGTCATCAAAACATAACTAAACTTAACTAAAGACATATAGTGTCCCGTATAGGCAAATCGCTCCATTGCAGTTTATTTCACTTTCACAAAAAAAAAATTATTTTATTGTTAAATTAGAATACTAACGCATATTTACTATATGTAAATATGTGTTACCTCTAAGAACGTTAACCATCATAATGGCATTGCACATTGAACGGCCTAAAGTACAAATAAAGAAATGCCGATATCGTTTGTTAACCTGCTAAAATTCTGCAATATTCTGCAGCTCTACAGCTCATACATAACCCATTACTCTATAGTATTATTTGATAGAAAACCTACCTACCGCCTTTCATCATTGTTATTACAAAGACAAGCTTAGATCACTAATTGTTATTAACTTTGTTAATAACATTAGATCACTAAATACAGGTTTTAAAACGCGCCTTCAATCATACCAGTGGCACTTCCCGGATAGACATTCGTACCGAAACTAAGAGCAAAAGTGGACCTATGTCTACATAAAGTTACTAGACTAAATCACTGCAGCCAATTTGTGCTTTATATATTGATGGTTAGATATGTGAACCCCCAAATATTATGATTAGCTTCTGTCGCCCTCTAGGGGTTAATAGTAGTTTTAAATGGCAGAATCCCAGTGAAAACTATTATTTGTTATCCAGCATTGAACATTTTATTCGATGACATAATAATGACAATGATTTATGTTACTAAACGTACCTCGATCTGGAGTACTAGTACGTAAGGTGCTGTAACTTCCATGTCCAGAATCTCGGGACCTTGCCGTACAAGTTTCTGTCTCCTGGTCACTGTCATTGTAGCCGTTCGACGAGTATTCCATAAAAACTTCCCTTTTACATTTGTAACACCATATTCGTCTTGTTGATAAATTCATATGGATACAATGCGAAGGGTATTTCTAAAAGGATGTTTATATTAAAAACAAAAACAAAATCTATTGAATACATTACGATTTAATATTGTAATTTTGTGAAGGTAACGCTTATTTGAAATGAGCTCTGGATATTAATAAAGTTGCTCACCATAAGTACTGCATTAGTGGTACATTCGAGTAACTCCGTGGCAGCCGAGATGCCATCAGGTAGAATTTGGATATTTTAAGTGCAAGCGATTCACACAGTGAATGCTACAATTGTACTTGATCACTTGTTTGTTATGGCATGGTAAATATTTATATTTCATCTTTGTGACTTTCATCATTTTCGTATAGCATAAATATGCCAAAAATGTGTAACATGCGATTTTTTGTCCATAATGTGAATTTCTGATTCAAAATACCAGTGAATTTCTAATAATGTTTGAGAACTTGATGGTCGACATACATACTTGATGGATTGTGATTATCAATTTAATATTATTATATCTATATCTATAGAAGCTATACTAAAAATTATTTATACAAATGCAAATGTTTTCCATGAACACCAATAGATTACATATAACTCGACATGCATTTCATTAACCAAGTCTATTCACGAAGATGATTAAAATTTAGTTTTAACACGTTAAGTAACATGTAATTTTTGGGTGTTCTTGGAAAACTGGTATCTCGGTTTTATTAATGCATCGACAGTTCCAGCCCCTTCCCAAGACCGGTTTGTTTAAGAAATAAAGAATCTTAAATATGAGAATAAAATGATGCACTTTTGTATTTGGCTTGGAGTTATAAAATCTCTCTTAAACAGTTAATCCACCTCTCTTTTGATATCACAATATTACACCATCGTGACATTAATTACAAACACATACATACCGCATTATGGAGTGTACTATGATCATTAGATTTTTCACAACATCCAATTCGTAGACAATTTTTATGCAGACATATCCATAGATTTGGTCCACGGTAGTCACAATCGGAACAGATCAGCTTAAAACCATAATTTTGTAATAAAACAAAAAAAAAACCAATTTTTAAATTATTTATGATTCAACACAAGTAATATCTATCACTTTGTATAAATTATTCTTAATTAGGACACTAAAACAAAGAAAGCATTCTTTTTCCAAATACATACATACCTCTTTGGAATTGTTTAAAGTTGATATAGGAATGTTTGTGGTAGCAGCCAAATGACTGCATGAATAATGGTATGCCATGGTCCTAAAAGATGATTAAGAAATAGAACTATCATTATATAGTATGTATCGTAAAGTAAACAGCTTTTGAACACTAGTAATAACTGAGACATTGTAGGATTCACTAATAAGAATTCATTGTTCTTTATAAATTTATCATACATATTGTTATGTATGGGGAAACAGATAGGAGAACTATTAGATAACCTGAAGATTTATTTGCTTAAGGATATAAGGATTTATTTACTTATTTTTATTTGCAGATAAAAATTAAATATTTTAGACAGTTTAATGCAACTGTATGTTTTTTTAAGGGTAAATCAGTACATTTAAACAAAAAACAATGTACGAACAATTTCACTCCAAACATTCGCTTTATAATTAACTCAAAATGTCACAACTTATTGTACAATTGTGATACCTGACACCATTTGATGACCATAAAAAAATATCCAAGAATTACATTATTGGGCAATTAATAAAAAGTATTTCATTAAATAACTAGAGTATATTTATGTATTATTTGTTATAAGTTTTGTAAATACTTATAAATATTCTACATGAAGAATAAGTACAACAATAAATAGGCTGTTATTTTAAAAATGTAAAAAAATTATATATGTTACAGGTATGCAATAAAACTAGTAATAAAATATTAAATGGCAAGAGTAATAGTACGTCATCTATTTAGGGGTAATGCATTTTCTTAACTGTCCAGATGGATATTGGCCTTTTTAATAACATCCCAAAATATATCTCTGAGTTATATGTAAATTTGTAAATCTCAGATACTATATTATGTAAAATTTGAGAACATAACCTAAAAGGAACACTAATCTTTTGAACAAAATGTTACTTTTTGGGCCATAAAGGTTGGGATGTATTTATTACACAATTTAAGAAGATTTAAAGTATATGTAAACAAGTGAAAACTTCTTTCATCGTTAAAATTTAGAGAACACTTTAAATTATTAAAAATATATGTATATATAAGGAAAAACATTTACATTTTAAAACAAATCAACTTCAAATCAATATATAATTATAAAAAATGCATTATCTATATTAAGAATACAATTTACTTTGAATACATTTGTTTTGATAACAATTTATTGCATTTATTTGAAAACTACATTTTCCTTCTACCATGATTCAACGCTTCTGAATTACTAAAACCTTATACCTATTTACAACTTATTACTTATTTATTTCTATGACATCTCATTATTTTATACAAGTGATTTTGATAGGAATTTTTGCACTACAGTAAACTTTTGATTTGTCCATTGTTCTCTAGTTGCTAACTACCATTTTCAACGTGTCTAAAAACTTGTCAAAATGCAAATCATTGAGCCTAGTTAGGTTAAGTTATATCGTTTCAACCATGTAACTACACGGTAGTACTGGATTACGTAAACAAACCTTATTAATTTATTACGATATATGATATCTTGAAAAGATAATAGGTGTAATGATGTCTATCACAGTGCATTACCAGTAATTTGATATACTGTATGCTTACCTATTTTTTTTATTATTAAAATTCACTGAAACTACACCGGTAAAAGCAAAACTATTTCATTATTGATAATCATTTTATGACAATTTTAAAAGTATAGATCTACAGCAATATCATGTTTATAAAGAACAACTGACGTTTTACGTTTTTTCTGTCATTTTTGATATTCTGCTATTTTTGTAAAAAATGTCAGATATATATATATATCAAAGAGACAGAGATTTTTGCTCGTAGATATATATATATATATATATATATATATATAAAAAAAAATAAAATATCCCTAAAGTTTTCGATTTGTAACGCTCAGTGTTTGTATTTGTAAAGTTAAATATCAAATTAAATGATAACCAAATGGAAATGATTAGTAAGTCAATATATACTTATTCCAATACGAATCCAATAAAATATTAACAGGAATAATTTAAATATATATACATATTTAAATATTCCATAGTCTCTATTCATACAAACACAAACCAAACTGGGTTGAGTTCACTAGGATCTTTTAATTAATGTATATCCATTTAATACGAATTGTCATTGTAAATTAATCATAACGAATGAACGAAATGGTTTCAGCTTGCCACTGTATTCACAATTAAATAGCTAATATCGTATCATATCCCTTTGGTTTCGTGGAATTAGCCTAATTTGTAAACCTAATAAAAACGAGTAACTAGAGTCGAATATTGACCTATCGTTCCAAGATCAGCTCAGAACATTTGTAAATATAATGTCTACCACAGAACACTAAAATAAATCTTATGTGATATCTACGAGCAAAAAGAAAGTCTGTCTTTTTGCTCGTAGTGTGATATATACTACGAGCATTGCTCGTAGGATATATGTTGTGCATCGACCGCCATCTACCCAAAATGAGAAGACACTTTGAAAAAGCGCGGCTGTATCCATGGAAACTAGTATTTTATTCCGTTATATCAATTACCATTACTTTTATTATATACCTAATATATTTATTGTATTTTATTACTGAAGAAAAATAAATGGCAACGTCTGGAAAGTTTCATAGTCGTGCCAAAGTTAAAAAATATGTAGATGGACAAACTCAACATAAGTAAGTAAAAAGAACTATATTTGAAAGTTACATATTTACCAGAAAACTAAACATACTATTTGTTTTACAATCCTTTAAAATATAGCTACAGTTCGTCAGATGTAGGTGTGTTAATTTGTGCTGAGCTTGACGAACTTTACCTGTACCAAATCCTGTTGTAATAAAGTTTTTATAAAGGTCAACATTTGGCATAAGTTTGACAATGTCATGTTTTTGAAACCTAAATAAATTCTAGTGTTGGGACATCCACACTGGACTTAATAACATCAACACTAGATTTAATAACATCTACATAAAGGAAACTTGAGCAGAATGTCATACATAAATAGAAATTTACAAATATTCATTGAACATCCTGTCAAAGTTGTGTCAGTAAGGTCAGAGGCTCGTTTGAAAAGTTATTTTTCTTCTACTGATTTAAGAGCATGGAGTTATATTGTAGAGCAAAGACGGAATCACATCTTGGATTACGTTGCTAAAAATAAAGAAGGTGTTTGCTTTGATAAAGACTTTCCTCTCGAGGCCCTTCTTGATGCTATGATGGCCTGTAAGAATTGTAAAATAAAAAGTTTACAAAAACACATAAAAGGTTCAGAAAAATTACTGTCGATATATTCACAGATTGATCTAACCTCAGAGCAACAGAGGAAATTGAAGGAATTATTAGCTGCAGTTGAGAAAGCCTACGAGGATTTAGAGCCGTTGGAATGTTATCCAGAAGATGAATTTGGTTCATCTGGAAAACGTAAACGAAGAGGAAGAGGCAGCAGAGGATATTCTAGGAGTGGTTCAAAAAGAAGAGATCGTAAAGGTAGAAGAAGTCATGATGGTAAACAAAGGGGACCGGGCATAAAAGATGGTGATATATTAAGTGGGAGCTTTGAGGGCTCAGTAGATAGTCAAGGACGTGTAAGGAAAGGTAAGGGAGGTGGGAGTATTGACGGCTCAGTAGATAGTCAAGGACGTGTAAGGAAAGGTAAGGGAGGTGGGAGTATTGACGGCTCAGTAGATGGTCAAGGACGTGTAGGGAAAGGTAAGGGAGGTGGGAAATTCCAGCCTGAAAGGGGACAAGCAAGAATGGGAATTGGTGGACAGAAAGGGGGACAGGCAGGCAAAATCTTATGCAGGTGCTATCAGAAAAAAGATACCAAAACGGGAGAAAAAAGATGTGCAAGTTTAATTCGTCAAGCTCAGGAAAGATCTGCGATTCACGCAGTGACATCTGGGGGAGTCGTTGTAATACCACAAAAGAAAAAGCAAGACATAATACCACCAGGTTATTTACCTGGGGAAACTCTACCTAATGTTTTCAAGTGCACATGCAACAAATCTTTGAAGAAGAAAGAAAAAATATGTGCCTCATAGCATGTATATATGTTTCTTCTTTTAGAATTAAAGAGTGTGACCAACGTCTTCATAGACAATACATCCATCACATACCTTTAAAGGCAAGCGAGGGAAAGGAGATAGTCAAAGTGTTCGGTGGGGATGGAACCAAAGAAATGATCGTTCCCAGTAGAGATCCAGTGGATGTCCCGGCTATTTTGCCAAAGACGGAATATCAGAGACTCAAACAGCAAGCACATGTAATAACCTTTAATATTTGTATCAATAGTTTCTTTGGTTTTGTTTCAATTAAATCGTTCTATTTTATTTTGTGTTAGTGTAACTGTTCAGGTGATTAAATAACAACTAGTTCTTTAGTTGGTCATAATAATTGAGATATTATGAGTTAAATTACTGCATTACCAATTTTTACTACAAAAATCTAGTATTCTATGGACATTTTTTATTTATTTAGGACAAGTTGTTTTTGAGGTATTTGCAAAGAGGGCATGCTGGAAAAATAATTCCAAAGTAAAACGTTGTCTAACAGATAAATTAGAAGATCTACCTAGCAGCCGTAAAATGTAAAGTGTAAATAGACCGAATAAATTAAAAGTTTTAAAACCAAAATATATCAAGAATCTATGTATTTTTCTCTAGAAATATTTTTTGGTAGCACCGGCTACCTTTTTTCTGATGATATAAGGTATCCCAAAAAGTCATATTCAGAGAAAGATCCTTATCTAAAAGAATATAAGACACATTCTATATGAAGATTTACCAATTTTTAGTGTAGTTCAGTCTGAAATATGTTATACTATTCATACAAAAAAAAATTGAATGATATTTATGTTATTGAAATATTAAGAATCATTGCTAAAAAAAATTATAAAAAATATGCTATTCTAGAGAAGAGGTGAAATTGAAAATGTTTATGGTAAAATATATCAATATCATGTTGCTCTCACAACATGATATTGATATATTGTGAATGTAAACCATATTAAAAGTCAAAAACTTTTATTGTATTTACATACCAAATTCAATGGAAGTGTGATTTTATAATCTGTTTACATTTTTCAATTTATAAATAAACATTCTTCAATCATATTGACCATCTGATATTCTTCGTCCACTTAAGAAGGCCTTAAGTTCAATATTTTCTTGAAGGAAAATTTAAAGTCGTCCAAGAATCTAAACTAACCTTAGTCTAATATTTATTTATTGGTATATTTGACGTACACTGATTTCTTATATTATTAATTATTGTAAACATAATAAGCATTATTCATTCATCTGTACTCGTATATAACACATTTATTGTATTCCCCTTAGCCCAACCTTAATTTTAATGCACCTGTATAAGTTCTCGTTTAAGTGTGAATTTCAAACTGAAATGAAAATTTCATCAGTTGTGGTTAAGGGGAATATAATCAATGTGTTGTATCTGTTCACAACTATAGAAAACTATAGAAACAATGTGTACCTAGTATAAATGCTTTTCAATGTATCCATATTGTATCTCTACTACTAACTTTATCATATGACTCGAAGCAACTTACCCCTCCTACGTATATACACATAAAGATAAATTATTTTCCATTTCCTTTTCCCAAATTCAAGGTACTCACCCTTAAAGACAGAATGGCCATCCTCGAAGAGGCAGAAAAGAAGAAGAACCAGTTGGCCATGGAGAGCATGCAAAGAAAACAATTGCTAACTAAAGCCCAACAGGAGCAGAGGGCTGCTCCAGGGAGTAAATTGGACTCGGTAATTGCCAGTTAAAGATCAGAAAAATTACGATAAAGTGACGAGGTAAATTCTTAAAAGGGACTCTTAGAGTGTATTAAAAGAACTAATAATAGTCAATTAAAGACATTAGATTTTATAGGAACACCAATAGTAATCTAAACTGAAAGAAAATGTTTATTTTATTTTACTTCTAAATATTCAAATTTTTCTGAACTTGAGTATTGGATTTTTTATTTTTATTGTAGTAGACTATGTTTTTGTTTCATTTGTCCTAATAGTAGGATTTACCTCAGAACACGGGAATATATTTTACTTTTAGACCCTTAGTAAACGAATAGGTTTACTAGAATACTTACTCTAATACTTACAATACACATATTTAAAAAAATAATTTAGGTGGAATCAGAGGCAGCAGAAAAAAATTTATACTTACTAAAAAGATCACATGAGCTTATACTTGAACAGGACGACAGAGTAAAAAGGGCAAATGGGGTTATCTTGGCGACTAAGTGTCGAGCAATTAGAAATGCCCAAATAGCAGAGAAAAAGGTAATTATAGGTCTTGTTTAATTGCTTGATGTAATTTTAATGTGAAAGAAGATATTGAATATATACATTTACTTGTATTTGTATAAATTTAATGTAAAATAGAAAATGACAACCTAAATTCAGATAAGTAGATTTTTTTTTATAAACACCTAATTTCTCAAGTTCCACAAAATAAAAACAATTTTTGTCATACAGGGTGTTCTATTTTTGGATCAAAATCAATTTTTGTTATGATGATTTTGGACCCCCCTCAGAGCGCCCTCTAAAAATGGACGTTCTGTATAGTGTTAAATTATCTGGCACTAATCCTAAATTCTTCCAGTTAATAGAAAAACAACTGAATGAAGAAAACAAAAGATTGGATATGATGATGGAACAACAAAGACAGAAAGTGATTGAAATTGAAGAGAAGAAAAGGGAAGACAACAAAAGAAAAATTAATGTGTATGCGAACCGATACATGTAAAGTTCCTTTTTATTTTCAGTTATAATTTCCAGATATGTGACCGAAGTCAAACAGCAGATAAAGGAGAATGAACTAGAACGCCTCTTGGAGGCGGAGAGAGTAGAGGAAGAGAGCAGGATGTTGAACAAAGCCCTGATTGCGTTGCAAAAAGAGGAAGAAGAGAAACAGAGACAGAAGGCGGAGTTGCAACTGAAGATGCGGGAGGAGTTTAAGAAGTCGAATGCCGAGGCAGAGCATTACAGAAATATAAAATTGGAGGAGCAAAGAATATCTGATTTAAGGGTAGGTTGAGAAAAATACATAACTTACAGACAATATATTGAGGATTTCAAGTAGGGTACAGTGGAGTGTTCCAACTCTACCCCTCTTCCCCTCCCACTATTTCCTCTCACCACTTTTTATGTAACCCCTCCCACTTTTGCCCCCTCGGCCGCCACTGTACCCAATCAGAGTACGGAGAATTCTACTCTATCCTATCAGAGTATGGAGAGTTCTAGTCTCCAGCCTATCATACCATGGAGAGCTCTACTATTTCGTAAACCCATTTTAAATTAATTAGGGAAACGTGTGTTGAGTGCCCTATATTATTTCGATGTTCGCGAAACTGGTCTCCCGTTTTTATTGCCATAGAAAGTTTAAATTTATTTCCACTAAGGAGAATGGCTTCCATGGTACCCCACTGTTTCAGATCCAGCAATTTATGAAGGAAAAAGCCGAGAGAGAGGAAGCAAGAGAGAAAGAGTTAGCACTAGCCGCTGCTGCGAAAGAACAAGAGATAGCGAGGCTGCGTGCCGCCCAGGAAAAGAGTGCGGACTATCAGGCTGCGATGGACGAGATGAATGCGCTACGAACGCAAGAGGAGGTAAGTGGGAATCACCGATTAAGCAGGTAATATAAAATAATTAACCATTTACATGAGATAATCGTTATAACCAACATTTTTAAACGGCAATCTATTATCAATGAACGTGAGTGTAACATCAAGTTTTTAAAATTTATCGAATATAATATTACTGAAATTTTAAAAAGGGTATTTTAGAAGGTGTCTGCGGTTAAATATAGTCAAAGTAATTTTGGTTTCAGCTACATAATTGGCTACATTTTGGCTTTTATTATTTTGTACTAAATGTATTATTTATTTCTAAGAATTTACAGAAGGCTTTGTAGATGGCACTCAAAATGTCGTAGCGCAAGATGGACTCTTATTTTTTGAGACTAATGGATGTAAATCTAAATATACCAAAAAATTTTTCAAAACAGCATTTACTTTGCCCCCTCTATCTGGAAAAATTATCGAAGTCCTCCCACGCTTCAAGTACTTAGTAAAGATACTGCAGATATTTGGTGGCATGTTAAATTTAACACGGCTTATATAGTAATTCAGTTTTATACAGGGATATCCAAAATAGCAGAGAGGTTGAACAGAAAATTTGCTAATTGTTATTTGATATATACACTGTATTTTGAATCAAATTTGGTATTTTTAAAATTTGATTGAATTGATATGAAATATATAACAATACTTATGAGTTATTGATATAAAACACTAATAAAAGAACGTATCATCTTAATATATTAACCATGGTAAGTTTTTTGACGATTGAAATCACAATACAGAAAGAAAAGGAATGGAGGGAAAAGGAGAAAGCTGCTGCCAAGAAGAAAAAAGAGTTGCTCGATGATTTGCGAAATGCCAGAGCCAAGCAGATCGATGACATCAGAAAAGCACAGGCTCAATCTTTAGCTAGAGAAGAGGAAGGTTTTATGAAGGTAATTTGTAGTTGTATTCGGTTGCTTTTAAATTTTGATTTAATCATTTGTATTGCTGTCCCTATTTTAGGATAACAGATTCCTGTATAGGCTATAATATATCACTTACTGGTCAATGATAATTACCTATATATAAATGTTTTTTATTTTTGCTGCCATCTACTGAGGTGTCATTATTTGGGTTTAAGAGTATAAACAAATTTCAAAAAGCTGTAGAAGAAAATTGTTACACCTATTGTTTTCCTAAGCCATTATATTATAATAAATTAACAAAATTAAATTACCACTTTGTTATGAGTACTCAAAAACGACAATTACTACAACAGTTACTAACTTAAATTAATTATTACAACTGTTAACATATAAGCCGGAAATCGAGAAAGGAACCACCAAACCGCCAAGCGGTTATCAAAGTAGTTCCCGAATAGCAAAGCTATTACATAATCGCTCTAGGAAACAACTACTCCTCGGGCTAAAGCCCCGCCAGGCATTGAATTATACCCAGAAGCGATCCTCGACCCCTTTCTCGTGTTTCTGCACGATCAGATAAGGTTTCAAAAAATAAAACCCGCCACAGGTAGGATTCGACATTTGTCCCGGATCGGAACCGAACAACATACAGCCGTTTCGAACTTGTTAGTTCTCATCAGTGCCGCACACGGTACGCCGATTCAGGACAAATGCTGAATGAACTTTATGGCCTATACATCTTTATCGATACGATCTCTGTCAGTAACTTATAAGTCGGAAATCGAGAAAGGCACCACCAAGCCGCCAAGCGGCTATCAAAGTAGTTCCCGAATAGCAAAGCTATTACATAATCGCTCTAGGAAACAACTACTCCTCGGGTTAAAGCCCCGCCAGGCATTGAATTATACCCAGAAGCGATCCTCGACCCCTTTCTCGTGTTTCTGCACGATCAGATAAGTTACATAGTTAGATAGTTATAAAGTTACAACAGTTAATAACTTAAATAGTCAACTTGATTTATTAAATTTATTGGTAAATCGATTAACTTAAGTTACACAACTAAATAAATATATCTGCTATCTGATCTGATTCAATATTGCTATATTGAATTAACTATAAAAATTTAGTAATATATACAGGGTGTCCTAAAATATCTTTTACATGCAATATATCCAAAAAGATAGGTTGATAAAATAGAAACCTGTTCAAATGTAAATGAAACTCCTGCCTTGCATTGAAATATTATAATGACCTATTTGGATGAATAAACTTGTATTTAAATGATGACCAGGTCGCCAGAGTCCAACGCGAATTATTCGAGAAAGATATGGAGGAGAGGAAACGGAAGAAGGAACTAACCTCACAACATCAACGGGAACTCCTGAAGCAGATCAACGAGAAGGAGAGGCAAAGGATTAACGAACGACGCGAAAAATTCGAAGATGGAAAAGCGCAAAGACTGGAAGTTGAAATTAACGACAGGAATATTGAGGGTTACCTCAAAGAGAAAGTTAGCAGTCTAAGGTATTTTTTTTGTTAGCGTTACGTGGCTCATTTTTATGGAATTGTGTAATGATAAACGTGTTTTTTTTAGCGGAACCAATCTCCCAGCCTCGTACATAAGGGATATCGAAAGGCAACTAAAATTGAATGCGTGAGAAATGTATTATTATATAAATTATATGTTTGTATATATTTGAATAAAATATCTCTGGTGCTTCGTTCTTAACTAATTTTTATTGGCGTTGTGATAAGAAAATACCAGGTCATTTATCAATAAATATTTATATATAATATATCATTGTAAAAGAATGTAAGGACTCATTACATTCTTTTGTAATGGTATATCATATATAAATACTGTTTAGAATATACTGAAGGGTCTCATTATGAGACTCCTCAGTATGTTCTAAAAAAATTAACTTTAGAGTTAGTTAATATTTTGCTCGATAGAGGGCGCGACTATTTTGAGACCTAGAGTATAATAGACTACGTGCTCTACAGTTGATTGTCTATATTTCAATAGGAACGTATTCAATTATACCTTTCTGAGTGGTACACACAAAAATATAA
Source organism: Rosalia funebris (assembly GCA_037954035.1). NCBI lineage: Eukaryota > Metazoa > Arthropoda > Insecta > Coleoptera > Cerambycidae > Rosalia > Rosalia funebris. The sequence goes on along the minus strand of JAZFAV010000034.1, from coordinate 11,632,986 downwards.
AACTTGAAAATATTTTTCAATTAATTATTTCGTAGGCATTGATCATCTTTTTTTGAAAGGTGATTATTTCTCAGAAGCAAAGAATTATGATGCAAAAAGATCAATCATTTAGAATTTCGCTTTAGCAACTACGAATTTACAATCGGTCGTATCAACGCAATCTTTAGACCATAATCAAAAACGGAATTTTGAAGAGAATCGATACCTCGTAAAAATGCCATGGAATGTTAGGTTATAGGTAATATGATTTACTTACAGAAATATTATTTCTAGGGATTTTATATTTCATATCAAACAAGCAATATTCATGATATGTTGGCAACAATCTAAGCAATTGAGGTTGTAGACAAGAAGACTAGAGAGTAAGGAGACATAGCTCCTCGAAAAATCAGTGGTGGGGGTAGGACGAAAAACGGCGCCAATATGGCAGCCTCGCCTAGAATCGCGCGGGATCTGCGCATGTGCGCAAGCCGTTTATCCTCGCCTATCGTGGGTCTTCACTATTTAAATGTAGGGTTAGGGTTCTATTGTGCTCATTATGTAAACAGTAAACAATTTTGGCGTGCATTTCTTTACAATTGTTGTTTCCGAATTGTTTGGTGAAAACACGCTATGAAAATTGGGATACAGTATTTTCAGCCCTAAATACATAGTATGTACAAAAAATAATAGTTCTGAATGCTTTTCTGTTAGAGCAAGAAATGTTATTGCATTTTTCATCTGTCAATTATAATTTTGTTTTATGTCTGCCACGAGTAGGATATCGATGATAATTTAGCTTTGTGGAAATGAAATAACATAATGAGCTTTTAGTCTAACGAGTTTTAATCATCCACAGGAAGATTACATATTTTAACCATGGCCACAAGTGGAATTGAAAACGTCGAACTGCGGTCACCTTTGCATGGGGAAATGAAGAAGTGTTCGATCTCGGAAGGAAATATTTTGTTTGAAAGTTTACAAAGCAACAGACACTCCATTGAATTGCCAAGCGAAAAATGGTATGCTGAGTCTGGTTTGGACACCAATTTAAACATGTGCATCGATAAGAAGTTGAATGTGAATATGTATTTACACAGTGATATTTGGAATGGATGGAATGGGATGTGCCGAAGTCAGTACAAGATATTTCAAACATCCAAGAAGTAACCGATAGTTTTCCTGTGAAATTAGCTTGTGAGCTATTATTGTATGAAATGTGAAGTTGTTTTTAAACAATTACTAATCAATTGTATATATTCGTTTAATTTAAAATTTGCGATTTTGTGGTAATAACATTACATATTTACCGACCTTTTTGTATGTTGCTTCAGTAAAAACAAAGCATTCAATAAGAGTACAATTTATTCAAATCAGTATACTGTGAAGGCAATATAGTGTGTGATGTAAAATCAATTAAAATTTTCAGAATTAACGTTAGTAATTAGACATAAATTGAAGGGTACAGGAATAAAACAAGAAATGTCACAAAACTATTTATTCAAGAAAATTGAAATTATAAGTTGCATTCTAATGTAAGCGAAGAAATAACATTGCAATGAAAAGAACTAAACTAAAGTTTTGAGCTAAAGAACTAAACTAAACTACCTAACTAACTTTAACTAACTAACTGTAGTTAAACTTTTTCAATTTAACTAAAAGGCCATAATAATAATATAAAATAAATAATATAGGATGTTACCTCTTACTAAAAAACTATGATAACCAAAAATCTTATTACGGAAACGTTCTGTGGGAAGTTCAAAGTCATTATCGTTAAGTGAAGGAAAACTGGTATTTTGAGTTTTCTTTTTTTACTATTATAAAGTATTCTTTCCTTGAGCTGCATAAGATTAAGGTACTTGTCTTCATTTATTGGGTGATTCCAAAGTAAATTGTGATTCCAAAATATATGCATGCTGCTCCACAAACAATTCGGATTCCGATATCGCTTCATACATTTCTGATAGAACTGCATTCTGGAAAATATACAATAACACGTTTCATACTCACATTAAGAAATGCCACTTGTGCATTATTTAAAATGACTCGAAAATGTCGCTGGTACTAACTTCCAATGTAAATAAAGTAATATCGGTATTTGACTGCGATGTACTAATGCCGAGAGGCACTTGTTCGCACATACCGATAAGTACCTCATGGTTTCTTTCGAAAATCTTATCTTATTTGTCCTGTAAATAAGAAAGTCCTTCCAATGCATATAATAAATCAGCAATACATGATGTTACATTTCTTGATGAGCAACGCTGAAAGGTTTCAATCGAACACTTTGTCGGGGTATTTCTTCCAATGTTCCGTCAGAATATGTAAGAATCAGGTTTCTTAAAACATCTTCAGGTTGAAAATGCAAATCGCAAACATATAGGTGCTTACGAGAACGCTTTCCTTGTCTCAAATACGGTGACAGCACCTCCAACCATTTTTCTCGTCTCTCACAGTCCTTAAACGAAATTGAGTTGTAAATTACTATTTTGACAATTTACTTCTACATTACACTGCACTTTTACTATTTACTACAAAGTAAGCGTTACTATCGGTGTATACAAACATTACAATATTTGTTTATCGAAAGACTTACCTCATGAAAAAATTGTTCGTTTATTTATGACACAATCAGGGCTATTGCTAGAACAATTCGTAACGCAACAATATCTCGACGCTTTTGACATATTTAACGGAAAAACTGGAAACGCTCAAAACTTTCAAAACACAGTAAACAAAAATAAACATAACCTCGCTCGGTTCTACGCAAGGACCGCCATGGTGCGGACGTTTTTCGTCCTACCCCCACCACTCGAGTTATTTCTCCTGTTCTCTAGTCTTCGTAGTTGTAGACAAGAAGACTGGAGAACAGGAGACATAACTCGAATGGTGGGGGTAGCACGAAAAGCGTCCGCACTGTGATCACGTGGTGTGTTTCATCATGGCGGTCATTGCGTAGAACCGAGCGAGGTTATCTTTGTTTACTGTGTTTTGAACGTTTCCAGTTTTTCTGTTGAATATGTCAAAAGCCTCGAGATATTGTTGCGTTGCGAATTGTTCCAGCAAAAGCCCTGATCGTGGCTCAATGGAACCCGACATTTTGATAGTGCGAGAGAGAAACCGCGATAGACGAGGATAAACGGCATGCGCAGATCCCGCGCGCTTCGACGGGAGCCTGCCATATTGCCGACGTTTTTCGTGCCACCCCCACCACTGATTTTTCGAGGAGCTATGTCTCCTTACTCTCTAGTCGTCTTGGTTGTAGACAAGAAGACTAGAGGACAGGAGACATAACTCGAGTGGTGGGGGTAGCACGAAGAGCGTCCGCACTGTGATCACGTGGTGTGCTTAATCATGGCGGTCATTGCGTAGAATCGAGCGAGGTTATTTGAGGTTATTTTTGTTTGTTGTGTTTTGAGCATTTCCAGTTTTTCTGTTGAATATGTCAAAAGCGTCGAGATATTGTTGCGTTGCGAATTGTTCCAGCAAAAGCCCTGATCGTGGCTCAATGGAACCCGACATTTTGATAGCGCGAGAGAGAAACCGCGATAGACGAGGATAAACGGCATGCGCAGATCCCGCGCGCTTCGACGGGAGCCTGCCATATTGCCGACGTTTTTCGTGCCACCCCCACCACTGATTTTTCGAGGAGCTATGTCTCCTTACTCTCTAGTCGTCTTGGTTGTAGACAAGAAGACTAGAGGACAGGAGACATAACTCGAGTGGTGGGGGTAGCACGAAGAGCGTCCGCACTGTGATCACGTGGTGTGCTTAATCATGGCGGTCATTGCGTAGAATCGAGCGAGGTTATTTGAGGTTATTTTTGTTTGTTGTGTTTTGAGCATTTCCAGTTTTTCTGTTGAATATGTCAAAAGCGTCGAGGTACTGTTGCGTTGCGAATTGTTCCCGCAAAAGCCCTGATCGTGGCTCAATGGAACCCGACATTTTGATAGTGCGAGAGAGAAACCGCGATAGACGAGGATAAACGGCATGCGCAGATCCCGCGCGCTTCGACGGGAGCCTGCCATATTGCCGACGTTTTTCGTGCCACCCCCACCACTGATTTTTCGAGGAGCTATGTCTCCTTACTCTCTAGTCGTCTTGGTTGTAGACAAGAAGACTAGAGGACAGGAGACATAACTCGAGTGGTGGGGGTAGCACGAAGAGCGTCCGCACTGTGATCACGTGGTGTGCTTAATCATGGCGGTCATTGCGTAGAATCGAGCGAGGTTATTTGAGGTTATTTTTGTTTGTTGTGTTTTGAGCGTTTCCAGTTTTTCTGTTCAATACGTCAAAAGCGTCGAGATATTGTTGCGTTGCGAATTGTTCCAGCAAAAGCCCTGATCGTAGCTCAATGGAACCCAACATTTTGATAGTGTGAGAGAGAAACCGCGATAGACGAGGATAAACGGCATGCGCAGATCCCGCGCGCTTCTACGCGAGCCTGCCATATTGCCGACGTTTTTCGTGCTACCCCCACCACTGATTTTTCGAGGAGCTATGTCTCCTTACTCTCTAGTCTTCTTGGTTGTACATGATGTAATTTACTTGTAGAAATATTATTTCTATGGATTTTATATTTCCCTACGAGCAAAGAGGCTCGCAGATATTTCCATTTATCAAAGAGCATGTTCGCATTATGTTGGTAACAATGATTTGAAAGAAATATGATATAAAAATACGTTGCAAATCATATCAATAGCTGTGTTCCTTTTACTATAGTTGCCATGTTTACTCGAACATGAACTGATATTACTGTGACGTAAGAGAATCTTATTTACAAAACAAAAATGGACTGATTGTTGACAGTTGTAAAAAACGGGTACTTTTTAAATAAAAATAATCTTATTTTCTACTTCATACGGGAAATTCAGATCCGCAAAATGATTTCCTCGTATATAAATGCATGTATTATTAAATAAGTATAAATAATTTTCTATTTCTGTAGCGGATATTATTTAATGTTTGCGGAATGGATAGGCCTAACAGATTCGACCGTTAGTATGTCTCGGTTCGCTGATATATGCACATGAAATCACAATTCCTGGCCTCGCCTAAACAATTCTATGATTTCAATTATTCTAATGATATACAAACATCTGTCAGATTTTTTTATTATAACTGTTGAAAAACTCGAGTATCGATACTGAAAATGGAGAAAAAGTTGAGTAACGAGAATAATTTACAGGAATAGCTCCTAGATGAGCGCTGATTTGAAATTACTTACCTCATATGAGATTGGTAGAGAAGTTTCTACAAAGGAAGGGGGATCTAAAATAAGTTAAAATAACCGTTACAAAAATTAGATAATGCAACAAGGAACAGAGGGATATTAATTTATATCAATATATTTCAAAATGTAAATTTTTATCAAAAGAAACTGAAATATGTCGTTTGAAAAACGAAAATTCAGTTAAAAGAAATACATATACCTAATTATATCAATTTATAAAAATGGCATTTCGTGTTGTTGCAAATCAAAAACTATATGTTTTATTGTACTTTCAATAGTTTATTAACATCAACTACAACTTTTTTGTTACAACTAAGTTAAAGGTGCCAAACATCTGCGGTTTTTCTAAAAAAAAAAAAAAAAAAAAAAAAAAATAGTTTTGTAGTCTCAAACACTTTGAGATAAAAGAAAAAAGGTAACTTTTGAATAAGGCAAAATTTTTGGCCGTGTACTAGAAACATTGTAATTTTTTCTGTATAGGCGACAGTTAGTGTTCTGCAATCTATAGTAACCAAACATTTCCAGATAGAATAGGTTATGTTACATCTTTACTTATATATGCGACGTAGGGGGGCGGAGCACTAGGTAGATGCTATACCCTCAGAATAATCGCTGAATGGATAGACCATATGTTGGGAAACAGACAGCTTATTGCCAACAGAGGCAAAACAACCATCAAGGGCCGGGTCGACTCGGGCTGCCCTCAAGGAGGGGTATTGTCCCCCCTTCTATGGCGCCTGGTAGTGGATGAGCTGCTTGAAAGGTTAAAGGATTACCAAGTAATTGGCTATGCTGATGACTTAGTAATAATAACGAAGGGCCCTTTCCTGGAACCGATTCTTGATATAATGCAGGGAGCATTAAACAAAGTTAGGAATTGGTGCAGGGATAAGGGACTCTTGGTTAATCCCTCTAAGACTGAGGTGATGGTGTTCACCAAGAAATATAAATGAAACAGAACATGTCCGTTGAAACTTGGTGATCAAGAACTAAGCTATAATAGCGAAGTGAAATACTTAGGAGTAATCCTGGACAGGAAACTGTCATGGGAAAAACATCTAAGTCACATATGTTCCAAGATCACAGCAACACTTTGACAACTGAGAAGGGCTATTGGTGATAGCTGGGGCTTGAAACCGGAGACCATGAAATGGATGTATGAGGCAATTCTCAAACCCAGACTGACTTATGGAGCACTGGTCTGGTGGGAGAGAGCCTGTCTAAAGTCAGAAGTCAAACGATTTAACAAGCTAAGAGGATTGATTCTAAGAAGTATAACCGGAGCCTCAAGATCGACACCGATTGAGGCGATGGGGATACTGACGGGAATACCACCTCTTGATGTCACCCTGAAAGCGGAAGCTGCAAAGGCAATGCACAGGGTGGAAAACTTGAACAGGAAGATAGGGAACCTGAATAGACTCTCAAGAGAGCTAGCGGAGGAGGGGCTCCTATGGATGCCCTCTGACAGCATGGGTGTCCACTTCCTGTTTGACAAGAAATATAAGATCACCCTCACCAGTAAGACCGACTGGATAGAGGGTCGAGCTGGATTACCGCTCAATGGAGACATCTGGTACACGGATGGAGCCAAGAGTGAGAACAGAGCGGGTGCGGGGGTGTATAGGCGACGTGATGGGACAGGTAAAACCTTCCCCCTGGGTAAATACACTACCGCACTCCAGGCCGAGCTAGTTGCAATTACATACGGTGTTCTGGGGGCTGACCAAAATCGGACCCAGGAGAGGGTATGTATCTGCTCGGACAGCAGGGCGGCGTTGATAGCCCTGAATTCAGCAACAACAAAGTCGAAGTTGGTCTATAATTGCTATGAAGCATTGAACCACTTGGCAGGGAAGGGACCGGTGGAACTCTTATGGATACCTGGGCATAATGGTATTAAGGGAAATCTAATTGCAGATGACCTTGCCAAACTAGGGACCAGGGAAAACCTCTATGGACCAGAACCTGCAGTGGGAATAAGTCGGAATCTGATCAAAGACCGCATCAATGACTGGGCAAGAGACCAGCATAGAGAAAGATGGAAAAGAGTAACGGGTTGTCGAATAACCAAACTCTTCATCGAATACTCAGAGATTGAGAAATGGGCCCAAGAATTTATTAAATTGAACAGGCAAAAAGCCAGAATCCTGGTAGGAATCATAACGGGCCACCATAGTAGCCTGAATGCATATAAGCATAAGCTGGGACTGACTGACAGCCCGGCATGCAGATACTGTAGAGAAGACGAGGAAACCTCGATTCATCTTCTTTACATCTGCCCTGCACTGGAGGAGAGGAGGTGCCTTATATTAGGGACCCCTGTTATCCTAGAAGAAGCGAGGCTTAAGGCGAGGGACGTGCCCAAATTGCTCCTTTTATGGGATAGCATTTTTGGAAAATGACCCGGACAGGAGGGGATCGCCAAGGGACTACCCATGTGATCAGTGGCTGATGAGGCCCAAACCCACAGAACATAATAAATAAATAATATGCGACGTATTTTTTTTTTTAGAAAGATCCTATAACAAAATTTATCATCCATATTATCACGAGTGTTTTATTTGCGATTAGTTCGTGATGGCATTGATATATGCCATCACGAAGATATATGAGATATTTATACAGAGTAATTTCAAAAAAGATTAACGTGAAGTTCGTTTCCTATTCTTAATTAATATGATGTTCGACAGTGCCATCTACTGAGGATAAATTGAAACAAACGGTTTAGTAATCGATCGATATCGTCAATGGTGTCGCAGGATTATTTGAAATCATAAATACAATAACCTCAAGAGTTTATACCTGCTTTTTGGGCATCTTACCACTAATTTTACCAATAATAAAAATAAAGTATAAATAAATATTTGTAATAATCTAATACGAGCACTGTATAAAAGCAAATTAAATTGCAACCGTGAAATAACCGATAACGTATTTAGCAGTATGTAATAAACAATATTTTATTCAATCATTTGAGTAAAATATCCTGTTATTTTGATTCTTCAGAATATCAAAATATTCTTTTTATCAAAAGGTAAAAAGAATATTCATAAAGATATACATACATACTCCATGTAGGTATGTACAATATTGAGGAATGCATTGGGTAAAAAAATTATTGGAGATTAAAGGTATACGAACTTGCATTACGTAAGGTAATTTGTAAATTTGTAGAGAATGGTAAGCAGACAAAAGATTATACCAGTTTGCCATGAGTGCATAGGTGCAGCTTACATAAATATTTATTCTAAATTATTTTCTTTGGGCCAGTACGCACACAATATAATAATCGAAAAAAGTGTATGTCAATTAGCCACGTAAATATATTTACTCCCGGAAACATTTCCAAACCCACGAGGAACAAACTGAGTAATATTTAAAAATGTGTATAGGTATCGTGTGATTCATTTGGCGGAACCACATGTCGTTTTTTATATACTATATCCAAAAGATTTTAAATTATGTTGGCGGTCCTGTTTGAACATTATCGTTAACCCTTTCAGGACCGCTGCCTCGTATGTGTGACATAAAAAATTGTCTGTACAGGCGGGTGTTACATATATATGACACTATACCATCCGTTTTTCAAACTAGTGACAGAACGTATAAGACACATTTTAGATTGTTACTTGCCAGAGGGTCGAGTGTCATACAGTGTAAGCTCATTTTTGCTTGGCAAATAACCGGCCGTCATAGCGGTGTGACGCTGTCTATAATTTATGACAACCGGCAACGTGGCATGTCAAGGAAATCGAATCCGAACACGTGGAGTGTATTGGCCTGAGCCAGTTTGTTAGTGTCGAGCGCCAGTACATCATAATACCATGTCAGACATAGAGCACGCGGGCTCTTCTAGAAGGTCAGAACGACCTAGAAGACCAAAAATTATGCACGATAACTGTGGTCTTACAGATGATGAAGTGAGGAACATACTTGAGTGTGTGGAGCAAGAAAATTTATATCTTTCTGAGGAAGAACCATTTCAAGACAGTGGTAGCGAGTATCAAGTAGAATCTAATAGCGAGAGTGAGATTTCCTTGGAAGGTTCTGAAGAAGAGGATTTAGAAGAACAAAAGGGAAACCGTGTCAGGGATGAAGATCGAAATGAATCTCACGAGTTAGATGGATCTACGTGACTGAGCAAACCGATGATGTTTTGAAATGGGAAACAAAAGAATTTACCCCCACAGTATTCGATTTTGATAATAGTAATAATGGGGTCAAAAATGAGAATCTTTCGAGCAAATCATCTGAATTAGACTACTTTTTGGCTCTCTTTGATGAAGAGATCGTCAATGTGATTATTGAAAACACTAACCTCTACGCTAAGCAACAAAATGCAAATATGTGGAAAGATATTGACAAGAGAGATTTGTTTATTTTTATAGCTCTTCCACTTTTGATGCCACATGAAAAATAGTCAGACATAAGAAGTTATTGGAGCACAGATTATTTGATTTCGACGCCCATTTTTAGAGAAGCAATGTCCCGTGATAGATACTTGCAAATACTAAGAATTGCACTTTCAAAATAATGAAATGCAAATGCCGCCAAATAATCGGTTACATAAAATGGGACCTATACTCGAACTAATTCAAAGAAATTTTGAACGTCAATTTTATCCTTTCCAAGACGTTGTGATTGACGAAAGTCTACTATTATTCAAAGGTAAACTTCAGTTTAAACAGCATATAAAATCTAAACGCCATCGCTTTGGCATAAAGTTGTTTGTATTGCGCGATTGTGAAACGGCCTACATTTTGAATATCATTGTGTATGTTAGAAAAGAGAGTGAAAAATCGGTAAATCAAGAGGGATTTGGTTTATCTGGTGCAGTAGTAGTAAAACTTTTGAAGCCTTACCTAAATAAAAGGCATTCCTTTTACAGTGATAATTATTACACAAGTCTCGCATTATCAACGTATCTACATAAACATAAAGCCAATTCTTGTTGAACGGTGCGCTCAAACAGAAAAAAAGATGCCGAAGTTTGAAAAAAAGTTAAAAAAGGGAGAAACTGAATTTAGGAGCAGCGAACATATGTTAGGTGTAAAATGGAAGGACCGCAGAGAAGTGTTTATGCTTTCAACTATTCATGAAAATAAGATGGTTACTCTCCCTAAGAAAGACCGAATCACTGGTGAAAACATAAAGAAACCTCTTTGTGTAGTAGATTATAATAACAAAATAAGTGGATAAAACAGACATGATGATCAGCTCACTTGATTGCACACGTAAAACCATAAAATGGTATAAGAGACTTTTTATGCATATATTGAATCTTTGTCTCTTGAATGCTCATGCTTTGTACTTAACTCAACATGCGAAGAAGGTCCCATATCCTAAGTTTCATTTGGAAATTATTCATCAGTTGCTTGATAGGTGAATACTTTTTCTCATTTCATACTTTTCATTACACAAAAAGAATTTTTTATATTTATTTGGTTTTAGGTATCCACCAAAACAAACAAAAAGCACCTTACGACCATGGGCTTGTGAGGCTAAATGCGAGGCACTTTCCAGCTGAGGTTCCACGTAAAGAGGGAAGTCCACAATTTCGGAGATGCAAAGTTTACCCCCATACTACAACGCGGGAAAAAAAGAGAAAAAACACAAGGTACATGTGCACCGCTTGTGACGTTGTGTTGTGCGTTACACCATGCTTTCAAATCTACGACGAAGAAGCCAACTTCTGAGGAGTTTATAAGAATTATTATTGTGTTTGACAAGTTGTTTTTTTCTTAGTAACTCAAGTTAGTTTCTTAGTTTTGGATATAGCTGTTTGCTAAGTGGTATACCTTTTGTTATATTTTTATTACTATTACTTTTATTACTTTCTATGTTTCTCTCTATTACATAATTTTAAAATAGACTTTGTTGTTTCAATAAATAAATCTCGAAATAAATGTTCTTTCTTTTCGCCTCCCAGAAAAATACATTTCTAATGTGTCACATATGTGTGACACTCGTCCGTGTAACATCCAACAAATCCCCGCCCAGGTGGCAATAAAATGCTGTGGAATCGCCGTCCTGAAAGTAACCCTTTCAGGACGGCGACGTCAATTTATTAATGACATCGTAAATATAGAAAGTGGTGAAGTCTTTTGTAGTGGACTTTAAATATACCTTCTATTTAAAGTAATATCTTGTGAAATGAATGCCCTAATGTTATGCAGTTTGACACTAATCGGGACAGTCTATTAGTCGACATATACTGGATGTTGCTTTTCGTGGATACATTGACCATTCTAAAGTATTAAAATATTCTTAAATAATGATCTTGTAGCAACATTGTTGATCCCTTGCAATCTTGAACGGTACAATATGATATCGAAAGAATCTGATATGATATCATATCGCTCTTGAAAGAGCGGATCACTACATAGATAGTGATAAAGATAAGTCTTCATAAAATGACAATTTGAAAACCTAAAAACTTATTTTATTTCTTATTTAACGTTATTCTAATTGTTTAATTGTTTGGTAGCTGTAAAAGAAAAAAGTTTACATACATAAAAATTGACGATATTGAATATGAAGGAAATATAAAAGTTAATAAACTGAGTAGGTACACATAATCGAGAGATTATTCGTACTGAAGTACAAAATTGAGATAATTTACAGTTGCTGAAGGTAAAATAGATGGTATCAAATCAAATGCTTTGAATAGAGTAAGAATATTAAAAAAAGTTTATTCAAAATTGAAAGATCCTTAATGGGGAATTAATTGTAAGTCTTTCTAGAATAATTATCATATTTCATTTTCAAAACTAGTACGACAGGATTAATATTTCTAAATTGTGTTGTTAAAACTTATATTCGATAAAATTTTATTGTCTGTAGCATTATTTCCTAATTTATTTGTATATACATGTATACATTTATTTTTATATACATATATACGTCTCTTCTTCGAACTTTCGATAAAGCAAATTCCCACTTAAGTTTTTTTCTTACTGAACTTTCGTTTTGGAAAAAGTAACGTATTTTGACACTAAATTGTCAAAATAAATTACGTTTAGACTGAAATATATAAGCATATATATATATATTTTTAAATAGATTTACGAAAATCTTACAACAGAACACACGGTTTTAAGAAATTACGTCACACAGAATTTGTTTTTAAAAAAATAGAAATTTTATTTAAATAAAATTATTCAGATAAAAAGATCTACTTTATTTGAACATTACAAAAGGTTTTTATCGACATTTTCGTATCTTCTGACTTTGGTTTCGATTAAACCTTAAAACTATTAAGTAATAGATACGTAATAATAAACAGGTATGAACATTTAAGCTAATTTTGAGACAGTGGTCCTGGTTGGGGTTACGGTACTAACTTTAGTAGTATTTTCCGTTGCGTTGTCATTTTCTGTTGTCCGCTCATCCTGTACTGATGCACTCGGATAATAGTGTACCTCTATCTCTACTTCCCGAGGTGCTCTTGCGGCCTCATAATATGGGTATGGCACACCAGGACCAACGTTGATAATTGGAATCGAAGAATCATTTACACTGGCGTCAGGCACTGAACTAATGTTTCCAAAGCTGTTCACCTCACCCGGAGACCAGCTTCCATAAGATTCCGATTGGGGGTACAATGGTGGGTATCCCACGGCTGGTGGTGCAAATCCTCCAGGTGGAGCGCCAAGGGGATTGTCGCCGTATCCTCCGTATCCGCCGTATCCACCGTATCCACCGTATCCGCCATATCCGCCGTATCCGCCATATCCGCCGTATCCCGCTCCTCCCCCTCCTCCGTAACCAAAGCAGGAGTAGCACGGCACGTGTGAATAGGTCGGCCTATAGAACGGGCCTTGCCTATAGTAAGGACCAACTCCAAAGCCATCATCGTAGCACCCGAACGAACAAGAGCGATGATTCATCGAGTTTTGGTTCACGTAATGGTTGTAACAGCCGTGGCAGGAGGCCGGCGGTTGGATACCACAGGACACGTAAGGCCACACCGACTGGTACGTACACCTGGGCTGAGGCTGTGGAATGTACATCACCTGTTGCTGGCAATTGGGCGGCGCCCCGGGGTATGCGGACTGGCAAACCTGCTGCTGCTCTTTGTGGACGATGGGCGCAGAGCAGAACGCTCCGCACTGTCTAGACCTGTAATGAAAACACCGAATGTATGGTGTCTCATTGTGGGGCACGCATTGCCTCGGACTTATCACGATACAACACTTCTCGGTCTGTCTTCCACTGCCTCGGTCTTCGTTGAGCAAAGTGATATTGTGCTGGTTGGTGTTATTTACAACTATAGGGATGTCTATCACGTTAGTGTTGTTAATAATGTTATTCAAATGTATTATGGTAGTGATGTTATGCCTCACATTGGTAACAGAAGAGCTGTTGCCGACAGTGGATCCCCCGCCGCTGGACGTCTCCTCTGATTTCTTGACTGTATCTAAGCAGTTTTTCCTGCAGACGCTTCTACAATTGAAGGATTGGCATTGGGTATGGCAGGTCTTGTGGCAGCAGTGGTTCGTTCGGCAGGGAACGTAGTTGCTGCAGCAGGAGCTGCAACAGCTACTGCAGGAGCTTTCACAGTTACTGTAGTTGCAGGAGTTGCAGTCGCAATTGTCGCAAGCGTTTATGCAGTTGCCGGACGAACAGGACGAATCACAGTCGACAGAACGTTTGTAGCGTTTCTTGACGCAGCTGATGTAGGTCTCGTAGTTGCTGGAGTGACATGCTTCGCTGTCATAGCATTTCGGTGGCTCCGCCGATGTCACGTGGAGAAACAGGACGCAGGCGAAGAGGAATAGTGAGAATTTCATCTGGAAACGAAAGTGGACGTGTGTTAGATATATTTTAGCTTATATTTAAAGTATATGAATTATATAATGTACACAATTGTATCTATAAATCTCATAAAAATTATACAGGTATACAAGCATTACGGAGAGAAGTTTTTTCCTCTTTTTGGTAACTTTGAGTTTGTTTCGGAACCAGTAATTTCGTTGTCATGAAAACAAATTTTGTTTTTTTAAATGACACCACACTATCTTCTGTTCTGATTTGGAATCAACTCTCTTTTGCATATGGGCGTGTAAAATGTATATGAGGTGTAATATTTCAGTGAAAATGCAAAATTTTGAATTCAAGGGTGTTGCTGAATTTTGTATATAACATCAAGTTGTCAACGTAACATAAGTCATACCAGAAAATAGCAATAACTGTTGAGTGGTTTTAGCGCGAAAAATAGTTCATTTAATAGTAACAGAAATATGACAGAATTCAAATTTCAATAATAGTCGGATGCGGGGATCGCAAAAGGGCACAAATTGAAGTCTGTACCCTTTTTAATGAACTCTATCCCAATGGAGAACCAATTACTTAGTTAGTGGTATGTAAAACTCGAAAGATATTAGGGAAACAGGTAGTGTAAAGGATGTTCAAAAACTTGGACCTTGAAAAGCCACAATAAATATTGAAAAGAACTAAATTTGTTGCTGGAAGTGACAGAAAATCCCTACGTTTCAACACGCCAGTTGTCGTTAAACCACAGTGTAAGTAAAGATTCTGTACAAACTATACCAATGAAGGAATATGTACGTCCCTACAAAGCTATCTTGTTGCAAGAACTTGAACATATGATGATTATGATAGGAGTAATGAATTTTGCGAACTTGGCCGTATTAATAATAATCTGAACTTACTTTACAATATTGTTTTTTTTGCGATAAGGCCAAGTTTTGTTTAAATAGTACAGTGAAAAACAACTGATTTTATTGGACCACCGATAACCCTTAAAAGAGCAGTATACAGAACGACAAAAAAAAAATGAATGTGTGGGCCGGAATCGATGACAATCGCATTATCGGTCCATTTCTTATTAATGGTAACTTGACTGGAGGCAGATATTTGGAACTGCTACAAAATGAACTACTCCTGCCCTTAGAGTGCCAATTTAAGTCATCTGGTTTCAGCAATATAAAGCCACCCCATTACCACGTTGATGTGTGTCGCTATTTAAATCAAGTCTTCCCACAGTATTGGGTTGACGGAAGAGGAGTCATATAATGACCACCGAGGTCTCGTGACCTTACATCCTGCGATGTATTCTTATGGGGACACTTTAAATCCAAGGTGTATAAAGAATATCCCCAAAAACTTTCCCTAATTAGAACATAATGGCATAAGAAATGGAGTTGCATTAATTTCTCGGAAATGGATTAGAAACGTACTTGGAGTTTTTACAATAGACTGTTCCCCAGTTGCAGCGGAACAATGGCTCAGTCTACTTCGAACAGGTGTTGCCATATATTTTTGGTTTTCGATATTAACTAATTTTAATGTACTATTTTGTACTTTTTTCAGTAAAGAGAATTTAGTTATTGCACAGACACACTTACACATATTATACAGATTTCTAATTTGCTGATAAGACACATTTTAAAAGTTTGATATGACTTATGCCACGTTGAAAAATCGACGTTACATACAAAAGACTCTCCGGCAACCCTCTTGAATTCAAATTTTTGAATTTTACATTTTTGTTACATACACATTTTACACGTTCGTACGCAAAAATAGTTGATTCCAAATAAGAACAGAAGAATAATAGTGGTGCCATTAAGAAAAAAGTAAAATTGGTTGCCATGGCAACAACATTACTGGCTCCTAACAAACTCCAGGTTATCAAAAGCAGTAAAAAAGCTAACAAAAAAAAAAACGTTTGTCTGAACAATTTTTTCATACAGGCTGGTTTTAAAAGTTAGATAGATACATGACAAAAATTTATAACAAACATTAGAAAACGTTATATGACCAAAAAAGTATGCATTGTTTTAAGGATAATTTAATACTTTTAACGGATTAAAACACTTCATCCACATAAGATAACACACACACACTTATTACATGGATGATACCGGTCTTTCATTTAATGATGAATCGGAAGAAAATAAAAATTTTGAACAATTTCATTATCAAAATTTCAACAAACATATCCATAATATTGCTAATTAGTTTGACTACAATCCTGAAGCAAACCATTGAAGATTCCCTTTAGACGTCTTTATTTATTTCCCGTACCGCTTCTAAATAATATAACTGGTCTATATCACGCATTGACAGCTTCAAAAAATATATTGCGCGTGATGATGATTCTTTGATGTACATAACTATATTAAATTTAAATGGATGTAAACGAATCTGGATGGGGATGAAAATATTTTCAAATCATCTTATATACTCCATTGGCGATATGAGACACACGTATTCCGAAAAATCTGCAGACTACTTGAAAGTGGCGGAACATTCTGGTGGAATGGTGGAATATTTACCAAAGCTGTAACGCCCAAAAACTAATGAACTCTTGGCTAATTATAAATTTTGAACTACACCACTTCGGAATATGCTGCTAAAGTGTATTGTCATTTTATACACTTGTAAATGTCGTAGAAAAAGGATACTAGCAATTGCCATTATAACAAATCCACCTTCACCGTCGCCTAGGTCACGAAAAACGTTTTAGAGTTTTGCCAACATCCTTCCTACGAGAAGACCATCAATTTCAAGGAGACCAGAAGATCAACTCGAAAAATACATGAAATTTTCCAGTTCTTTTACTTTTCATACCAATGCATCTAAAAGCATCTTCCTTTTTAGAATTTACAAGCAATTTTACGCTTGCATGCTCATTATTTGTACAGAATTTAACTATTTTCCTTTAGTTGAATTTAATATCAATTGATTTTATTTGTAAAACAGTCACTGTATGACCTCATTCGAAATTCTACCCTATCGCAATATTAGACTTCATTATTCTATACTGTATAAAACATAATTACTTTGTTCCCATGTAATATAATATGTTACGCCACGGACACTTTCTAAATACTATAGTAATTATCCCGTAACAGGATCCTCTAGTGCCCTATGGATAATTATAATTATATTTAAACCACGTTTACAATGGCTTGCAGAAATTTAAGAGACACAATTCTTGAAAACTTTCTTGTTACTGAAGCCAGGTCAGCATTAGTGATGTTATAAATACTGGAAAACGATGTTATAAAACTTAAAATTGTTAAAGTTGAATAAAAAACTATATTTTAAGAGTTAGAAATGGATGCAAAGTACATTTAAAAGATTTTTTCATTTATTATTTTAATAAGGGAGATAAGACAATGAAAAATATTGTCAATACAATAGTTTTTATAAATATCGTGGCAGCACATTGGCTATGAAAACATTCACTATAATATAATCAATTTGTATACATAAAACGTATTTTTCATGATATTTTTGAAGGCGCACTTAGCTATGCTTGAATATTGATAATTTTATATTTTACTATATAATCATAGTAAAGGGTGTAATAGGCATTTAGTACTGTCCATTAAACCCTCCAGATGAGTTTAATAGGCAGTAAAGTTGCCTATTTTGGTCATACAATCAACAATAGAACCGTCCTTTCTGGTGTAATCCAAGGGTCTGTCCTAGATCCGTATTACCCCTGATGCTAGGCTACGCTGGAAAACCCATATTAAAAAGAAGAACTTATATACTTATATATAAGCTGATTATGAATAGTTAGATTGGAGTTTCTTATAGTCAACCAGTATTTTTCTATATTTAACCATAAGTATATATAAGTAGATACTTAAACCAGTATGGACCTATGGAATTCAGCTGTGGAACTGTACCAGTCAGACTAATATATAATATATTCAAATGTTTCAGAACAATGTGTTAAGGAACATCGTATAGTCCACCATCGTGCCCATGGTGACCCATGGCCATGACCCATGGACAGAGTGGGGTGCGTCCTATCCACCTCAAATTCAATAGACGTTTGGTAGCCGTCCCTAATCAGAATCAGTTGAAACCCGATCGATCCGACACGATTTAATTGAGTGATCGTGCTAACAAAAAAAATTTTCAATTTGTCCACCATTGTGCTCTTCCATGACCCATGCACACGGTAGAGTGTGTTCTATCAACCTCAAAATCAATAGGTATCATCTGGGAGACGTCCCCGATCAGAATCAGTCAAAACCCGATCGATCCGACACGATTTAGTTGAGTTATCGTGCTAACAAGGAATTTTTAAAATGCCGACGAGAACGACGACAACGACGACAACGACGACGACGACGACGACGACGACGACGACAACGACAACGACAACGACAACGACAACGACACAGACAAAAATTTTTTAAAAATAATTTTTTTTTGTTTTTAGGTAGAAAAACGAAAAATACAAGCTAGAAAAAAATTTCTTTCCATTTTTCTTTACACGATTAGATACATTACTTTTTCGGTCTGCTATAGTTGATTGCGGAAAAGAAAAATGTTTACACATTTGAATTTGGTTATGAGATGTCTAAATTTTTCAATAATTGACTTTACTTGTTTATTTCATCCAAGGTGATAATCAATAACAATAACTAATTTTATATTATTTGCAAAATGGATCTCAAAGATTCCTCCATCGTATTTAATATGGATGATGTTTAAACTGGAAAATTAGGCTTATAGGAAGAATATCGTAGGTATCTGTTTTTGACTACTTTATTATTAGTTCTTTTTTTAATTAAAGAATTCTATTACTTTACAAAAAACATTTTCTACCATAAATTTTAGAGTAGGCCAGTTTTGATGTGTATAAAAAATTGCAGTGTAATCTGTGAAGCTAATAATTTCCTCTAGATATAGCAATTTTGAAGGTGAACAAAAGTGGTCTTAAAAGCGCCCCCTGAGGAACACCGCACTTAACAGTCGTTATCATGCTATATATTTCATCAATCATTACACACTATTGGCGATTTAATAAATAGTTTTTGAAAATATCAAAGATAATATTTGGAGCATAACGCACAAATGTTCCATTAGATTGCGTTTTTGGTTACTGCAATCTGCTATAATTTATTTTTGATAACGGTATCAAAAATCGTATGTAACGGATGTAATCGCTCGATGGCACTAAACAGCAAAACTTTTATTATATTTTCTTTCCTCTTGATATAATAATTACGCGTAAGTTTTTATTTTATATCACTTGGCAGACGATTTCACTATATTATATCTAATACTTAAACTAACTCAATATACTATATCTAATATTTATAATGTCTATTTAGTTTTTATACAAGAATATATTATTAGTTCAAAAATATATTTGTTCCCGTTTCGTATAAATTTGTTGTTGGTCGTTGAATCGTAGATCAAATTTTAAATTTGATCTAATCTATTTGATGTTATATCTTTATTGATTGAGATTCATATACGAGATTGTAGAAGAGATCGAAAAAAAAGTTTCAGAAAAATAATAACCAGTGCATTTCAGTGGCCCCTGTTAATGATATCCTTGCAGTTAGGCAATTTTATCTGAGGTAGCAATTTTTATACATGACCACTGACTATTTAAAATACATTTCACATTGTTTACCTTTATAATAACTGCTGATTTTAACATTTCCGAATGGTACAATAATTACCAAGCTTTCTCATGTAAACCATTAAGAAACGTCTCGAATTTCAGTATGTACTTACAATGTAATGATATACTTTAGTCAAATTTAATGTTAAGGGATTTAAGTATTGTTTAAAATATAAAATAAATGTGTCAGTGACTCGAGGTTCAGAACCGATTTCTCCGAAGGACACCCCATCATCCGGCCATTAGGATAATATTGTATTTCCAGTAATGCAACTTTTCCGACACGGAATGAGAGAAATGAATTCTTATTCTATAACTTGAGAATAACCAACTTTTCTCTATTACGCACAGCATTAAGTAATATAAATTGGGATCTAGTTTTCAACTGACTTTGCACTGAGTTAGTATACAGGGTGTTACATTTAAAATGAAACTGTTGTATTAACTTTTTTATGGGAAAGTACCGTAGCGCCTTAAATTTTGTTCTCGAGACAAGTGAATGTAAATTCGTCAGAACATTAATAATATTTTGATATAGAAATTGTCACAGGTTGGGTGAATTGAAAAGTTTCAAATGCATAGGCCTTTTAAACCTATTTAATGATCTGCAATGTAGATGACAACTCAATTACATTTGTTCATCTTTAAGGACAGGGCAACATAAAGAGAAAAATGCAAAAAGGCGTAAAAAACATGATTTTCTTCATAAATAATAACATAATGTACTTTATTTCTATATCGACAATTAATTTATTTGCGATTGTGATCAAGAGCGTCTCAAATAATTCGCTCCATAATATATTTTTAATCTGCAAGAGAAATTGCTCGCTTTCTTAATGAACGTTTTCACGACAAAACCAAGTATATAATGGAACTGGTGAGAACATTTCATGAAACTGGTTCAGTGGAACCGAAAAAAGCTATAGTAGCGATAACATATATCATAAATGCAATTATTAAATATCAATATTTCCTGAAGGCTTGGAACAAAGCAATAATTATACCTATCCTAAAACCCCGTAAACCTCTCCAAAATTCCAATTCCTATAGACCAATCTCCTTTCTAATTCCCTTTCCAAAGTAGTAGAAAAAGTATTATTAATTAAAATCGACAAACTAATAAATGAAAAATAATTAATCCCTAATTTCCAAGAAGGTTTGAAGCCGGGACATAGGTCTACTCATGCTATCGCAAAAATAGCTCACAATGCGATAGAACAATTCAACAAAATATCCAATGTAGTTGCAATCTTCTTAGATATTGAAAATGAATTCGACAGGGTTTGAAATAATGATTTAATATATAAATTAATAAACAAACATAAAATACCCATATACTTAACAAACTTAGTAAAATCATACTTGGAAAACAGGATAATAAAAGTGCAAATTAACAATAAGATATCTGCACAAAAACAAATTAAAGCGGGAGTAACTTATTCCATTCGCAAACTGCCAATCACAAAATTAAATAAACAGTTTTAAAACCTTAAAACGGACTTTTCCGCACGTAGAACATCTCTATCTCGAAATTGAGTGGCCGGGAAAAAATAAACCAATACATAAATGCAGAATATGTGTTTTATGCGACAGTTTTATTTTTTTCTATTATTCTCAAATAG
Source organism: Rosalia funebris (assembly GCA_037954035.1). Lineage (NCBI taxonomy): Eukaryota > Metazoa > Arthropoda > Insecta > Coleoptera > Cerambycidae > Rosalia > Rosalia funebris. The sequence goes on along the minus strand of JAZFAV010000034.1, from coordinate 11,611,739 downwards.
TCCGCCATCGTGCTTTCTCATGACCCATGGATAGGGTGGGGTGTGTCCTATCCACCTCAAAATTAATGAATGTCATCTGGTAGACGTCCCTAATCAGAATCAGTCGAAACCCGATCGATACGATATGATTTAATTAAGTGATCGTGCTAACAAAAACAATTTTTCAAATAGTCCACCATTGTGCTTTCTCATGACCCATGAACACGGTAGGGTATGTTCTATCCACCTCAAAATCAATAAGTGTCGTCTGGGAGACGTCCCCGATCAGAATCAGTTAAAACCCGATCGATCCGACACGATTTAGCTGAGTTATCGTGTTAACACAAAAAATTCTCAAGTGGTCCACCATCGTGCTTACTCATGACACACACACACACACACACACACACACACAGACACACACACACACAGACACACACACACACAGACACACACACACACAGACACACACACACACACACACAGACACACACACAGACACACACACACAGACACACACACACAGACACACACACACAGACACACACAGACACACACACACACACATACACACACACACATACACACACACACACACACACACACACACACACACACACACACACTAATCAACAAAGAAAGACAAATTAAATATCTTGGAGTTACCCCAGATGGACAACTGAAATTTAAAACCCACATTTCAAATAGCCTACAAAAACATATGCAGCATTAAACAAATTATATTCGCTCGTTTATAAAAACAGTAGAGTGAACGTTAAAAATAAATTATTATTATATAAGACCATATTAAGCTAAGCATATAATGACATACGCCTGCCCAGTGTGGTATGACATATCGGACATACAATACAACTTCAAACACAAAATAAAATACAGATACTACGACTTTTAACAAACTCGGACAGATACATAAACGTACAAACATTACATAACAATACTGGTACATAAAGCAATATATAAAAGAGCACAGAAGTTTTACAATACATAAATATACACAGCGCCATTGACCGAAAACATATAACAAGAATGAACCACACACTCACAGATATCTACATGAAAACCTCGACGACTAATGAGAGACAATACGGATATAACAAGAAAACATACACACCCATCGACCAATGGGGAATAATCAAACGTCCATTGGACGCAGCTGAAAATATACAGGAGGAAAAAAACACAGTGACGTCAAAGTACCAATAAAACAAAATAAAGAAAGCAAAATAAATAATCTACTGATAGGTAACCTACAATATTATAAAATAATTAGCTAAAATAGGTTTCTTATTAATTCTTTTTCTATAATGAAATAACAAAATATAACATCACAAAAATGAAACATAAGAATTAATTAACAAAAGCATATGCATTAAAGATAAAAATAAAAATTCTAGATTAACAGGAGTTAGATTATTAGAAATAAAACAATAGAAAATCAAAAAACTAAGAGGTCTGTCCACTGACCAGATGCCTTACATTGTATTGTAGAAGATATAAATAACAAGGCAACTGCCAAAATAAATATGTAAATATATACAGGGCTTATTAAAATGTCAATTAATAAAATACTTTTATACAATGACATGTTTATACGTAGGTTAAGATTACAAGATGTAAAAATTGACACAAAGAACGAATAAAAAGATTTTCAATTAAGGTTCAATGGAAAATAGAAAACATAAATTCACGCTTACTTTAACCAATGAAACTGGCCAAATCGGTGTAGATACTTGGACTTCTAGAAGTTGATCAAACACAATGTAAAAGTATTATATAATGATTTTGATTCTATCTCTATCAAATTAGCTTTTTATATGAGCTAAATGATTGGGATCGTCGCTTACAGTTTTGAGTGCTCATATCTGACATGCAATAAAACCTAAATTTGGTTTATAAAATCTGTTTTTCAAATAAGAATACGTTTTCTCTGACGTATTCTTACTTTTACGGAAACTTACCTATATAGAGAATAGAATATGCAAGCAAAAACCAGAAAAACTTAATGATTCGGCGGGCTTTCTTGGAGATAGTATTATTGTCATAAATGACCTCCTGTATGTTATACTGCATATAGGCTAAGAAATATCACAAAAATCATTGTTTTGCTATCATACTACCGTGCACAATTCTGCTCAGTAATCGTATTTTGGGGTTACTCTCATAACATTGAGCAAGTATTTAAATTGCAGAAGAAAGCAGAGAAAAATTTCTACCGAACCATAATTTAGCACAATATGAGAGAAGTCCTAAGTACACCGGCATACCACTATAAAATAAAAAAGGCAATTCCTTGTATAACGTTAAGATAAAAAGGTTATATCAGCGTGTGTCATAAACGTATACGTTTTCGAGATAGCGTTTTAAACTTTTATTTTGATTTTTTAAAATAATTCTTAGACAATTTTAAGAATAATTAATTCAGATTCAGTACGTAGATATAATACCTTGCAGTACACATGAAAAAACGTTATTAATTTTGAAGTCTTATAATTCATAAGGTTTCTTGGGATTCATGATCCTTCTAAGTCTCTCAAACTTCTCTTGCGATGATACTGACTAAGTGTGCGAATAAAGTTCAATTTAGCGTTTTGTCTTCACAATTTTCATACCCTTAAAATTAAAAACCAAAACCTAAAACAGTGCATTCTTTTAGAGATAATTTAGAATTCTGAGCAGCTCCCAGAACTATTATTGTAACTTTTGAAATAATCTGTATACTAAGTAAAACTAAAATCATTGTAATTTCAAAAAAAAAAAACTGCAATAGTCATTATAAGAATAAGAATAAGGGTTTGCAGTTTAATAAATCACACAAACGCTTTAAAGTTGGAAGGGTAGTAATTTCCAACTGTTACTCTAACTTGAACATTGTACCTCTTCAAGTTTGTTATGTACTTAACTAACACCCTGTATAAGAAGATTAAAAGGTAGGAGTTTATAATTTACCTTGTTTTAATTTTAGTACCTTCTATTCTGATCAAATAAATAATTTTTTTGTAAAATACAACAAATTTCAGTTTTTCATGTCGTATTTAAAAATTTTACGGATATGAATATGGTAGTTAATAATCGATGTGTAAAATAAAGATTTTAAATTTACTTTCTGTGTTAAATAGTGTACTCAAGTCGAAGAAAAAAATTGCAACCCGGATTTTTTCGACAAAAAAACATTTTGGAGCCTTCAATCCCCAATGTTGTTAATTTCCAGTGTACCATTGAGAGATAATGAATGACACATGGCCTTGAGATATATTTATGTAATTTAATATTGCCTATATTTCAGGGGTATATATCGAAAATGTTTTACTACACTTGTTCTCGATGGTACATTGTTAAAATTTCCTATTTTTCTTAATTTTTAAATAGTGTCTCGTTTCCACTAGCGTTAATGTATCGAAATTTTAACACTTTAACTACTGTGCGTACCTGAATTGGTACATACAATTCTTTTACATAGGAACTCTGTGTATATAATTTGATCACAAGAAGTACATGTGATTTTTTTTAGTTCTGTACAATATACAGACATAAGTTCTATTGATTTAAATGCATTTACCTTTTGCTTCAGTCTGTGGGTAAAAAACTGCAAAATAGTTTTGAGCTTTAAGAAAAAAAAAAAACTAGAAGAGAATCAGCCATTTCATTTTTTCAAATTATTCATAGATGACCAAATATTATCACTTATCGTTGAAGAAACAAGTAGACATGCAGAATAAAAAATAATTGATGGTATTACAAGGGAAACGTTGTGCAAAAATTCTCTTTAGTTCAAAGGAAAGATAAGGATCAATTTGAAATTTTAACATTTATAGTTAAATAAAAACCTACACTTGAAGACTACTTGAGTATGAAGCTTGTATACAAAAATTATATTGGTAAATATGTGGGTATGTCAATAATTAGATTTAAACTTCTTCTAGCAAATATACATTTTGCTAAAACGAAACTGCCAATGTAAGCAGTAGGCTGTACAAAATTGAACTATTACAAAACCACTTGCTAACAAAATTTCAAGAAGCCTGCACCCTGGGCAGAAACGTATGCATCGACGAAACTATGATTCCATTTCGAGGGCGTCTAACCTTTCGGCAATATATTCTAGGAAAGAGCTACAAGTGTAGAATAAAGCTGTTCAAGCTTTGTACTGAAAAAGGTTACACTTACAACGTCAAAACTTATTCTGGTAAAGACAATATTACACACAAACAGCCTCTCGCTACAAGTGTTATATTGGAATTGATGCACCTCTCTTGAATTCAGGTTGAATATTGTGAACTGATAATTTCTACACCAGCATTAGTTTGAGTCACCAACTTTTAGAAAAAAAGAAGCATTTAATAGGAAAAGAAGTAAATTTCATTCCAAGCCAGTAGCCAATCCAAAAAAATTACAGAAAAGATTTATGGTGACACGACAAAGTAATACCCATGTTATTGTTGGAAAATTGAAAGATAAAAGAGGCGTGTTATTTCTAAGAACAGAATCAGTTCCAGAAATGGTGGATGTACAGACTAAAAGGGGAACAGTCAAAAAACCATCTAAAATAATGAGTGCAATATAATACTATCAAGCCATACATTGACGTGTCAGACCAGAAAGCTTCTTATTCATCTGAAATTCGTCTTGGTGTAGGAAATTAGCTATTGAACTTCTCACGAATACAACGATTGTGAATGTTCACTTAGCATATACTTCAATAACTGGCCGTTCAATAAGTATTACAGAATTTCGGGGACGAGTAGCCACCCAAATTTTTCATGTTAAACATATCTTACTAATGGAAACAGCAATGAAAGGAAAACCAAAAAAAATCCACCGATTTTTAGATATTCCAAAATGAGGGAAGGTGTACAAGATGCTATAAACTAACGAGCGAAAAAAAACGGACGCGCCTCTACGCGGTAAAGAACACTCCTCGTGTAAACACGTCATAGTCCCTTCAAATTAAGAAAATTGAGGGAAATTTTTCCTACAGCTAAGCGACGTATACAGAAAGTTGTGTTGGGGTTGTGTTAACATCTTTTTCACCTAGCGCATGATAAAAAAAGGGTTGTTCTTTAGACATAGACATACATAGACATGATCTCATTTTATGTTGTAGATTTTGCGATTCTCCATAATTTTTGTTTTTTTCATTTTTTCGAAATTCTGCTTAGTTGCGCCTCTAGAGCGCGCTGAAGTATTTTTGAGCTGTTTTTCGATTTTAAGCCAAAACTATGCATTGTAGAGAAACATATCAAGAGATCAAAGTTGTAGATATAAAAATTTACGACACATTTTGCTGTTTTGTTTTTTTTAAAGTCGTACGGTTTTGCCACTAGAGGGCGAAAACCGTTTTTTTTTTGTAATACTTTTGTGCGAATGAAAAAAACACTCTAGCGCATTATTTTTGATTTATAGGCAAAACTGCATTTTTTGTAAAAAAAAGTGTTAAGACAATTTGTAGGTAATTAATAAGTTTTTTCTCTCCAACTTTTTATGATTGAACTCTTCTAAAAAATGCATAGTTTTGCCTACAAATCAAAAATAATGCGCTAGAGTGTTTTTTTTCATTTGCACAAGCGTATTACAAAACATTAGAAAAAAAAACAAAACAGCAAAATATGTCGAAAATTTTTATATCTACAATTTTGATCTCTTGGTATTTTTCTCTACAATGCATAGTTTTGGCTTAAAATCGAAAAACAACTCAAAAATACTTCAGCGCGCTCTAGCGGCGCAACTAAGCAGAATTTAGAAAAAATGAATAGAACAAAAATTGTGGAAAATAGCAAAATCTACAACATCAAATCAGGTCATGTTTTCCCAAAAGTGCATAGTTTTTCAGAAAAACGCAAAAAACCGAGAAAACGGCTAAAAACGCGTATATATATATATATATATATATATATATATATATATATATATATATATATATATATATATATATATATGTCTATATTTAATATATTAAATATGTCTATATTTAAAAAACAACCCTTTTTTTATCATGCGCTAGGTGAAAAATATGTTGACACAATCTTAACACAACTTTCTGTATAGGTCGCTTAGCTGTAGGAAAAATTTCCCAAAATCAGTGATTTTTTGTCTAATTTGAAGGGACAAGGGAAGGCTGTGATGTTACGTTTTATGTTCGAAATATTTTTTTTATTTTCATAACTGCATGTTTAAAAAATAATAGTTGTGACAACATATGGTACACATACTCCCTGAAAACAAAAAATGTTATTTTCTATATGGGTAAACTGCGTGTATTATTTTTGGACACACATTTATACATAAAAAAACATATGAAAAAATATGTTTGTTTGTTCCTTTGGCTATTTTAGTAAGATACAAATAAAGTTATTAAAAACAAATATGTCAGTTTTTACAAAATAAGCTCAGTAGTCCTAGTCAGTAGCAAAAGTGTTAAAAATATCTAGTTACATTAAACAATCGTGATCAAAACAAAATAAGGTATTTCATTTATAGTATAAGCATATAGTGCGTCTCAACAAAAGATTTATCCTTCTTTTCAGTACCCTAACATACTTTCACAAATTATTTATATATTTTCTCTTAATTTACAGGATATATATTATAAATTATACACGCAAGATGTTTGTTCTTAACTTTCCTTAAATTATAAAATGACTAAAAGTAAATTATTTTAAAATCTGAGTTGTTTCTGAACTATTTATGTCATGTAGCGTAAATTACGTGTTGCTAATAGACTAACTCACTACTCAAATTTTCTTTTATTGAAATATTGTTTCTCAATGGCAAAAATATTTAAAAATAAAAACTTTTTTAAACCCATTTTTAGTTTCAAACGATTTTCAAAATCCCCATCACCTGGTTCTACGTAAAATAAAAAATAGCTCGAAATAGCTTACACTATTTTGAGATCAACTGAGATTAGATTAAATTCTTTACTTACCTTCATACGCGATAACCGCCAGCTAGACGTTCAAAAAAAAGTGACACCGATCAAAAACCGAAATTAATAAATTCACTTTTGCACCTTCACTTGCCCAAGTGGGTGCGATAAATGGTCCTATTGGCACAATACATTCGCCAGGTCCCACACAACGCAGTGCCACCTCAAGATAAGCAAACTTATTCAAAAGAATAATTTGTTTGCTCAATGGCGAATATGTAGAACGAAAAATAGTACTGAATCAATAGACTCTTTACCTTTGTATTAACTCATTGGCATTTTAATCTAAAAACTACAATAGATATCGTATTTGTAGATAGGAAACTATTATTATGTAACCGTATCCGAATAAAAATACCTGAGCCGAAATTTGTATTGAAGATGATTCCCATTGTTATACAGCGTGTCCTAAATACAACGAACGAAACTCATATTCCTTTGTCATGTTGCAAAAAAGGAAAGTGCAAAAATATTGCCAAGTTCTTACTTTCTATTCTTTTATGTGATGGAACTATTACGTTATCTATATCTATTTTTATGAAACTTATTTTCAATCGTCATAAAAACCAGTCGGTACGCGAAAATTGTAATAAGAAATAAGCCCAAAATCAGCAGAAATTCAAGGATCAGTAAATGGGTAAACACGAATTTAGAAAAAAATAAAAACTGGTATCGTAATATTGATGGGCTGTTTTAAACAATTGATATTTTTAAACTATGGGTTAATTGGTCTATTGTATAAAAAATATGATGGCAGAAAGTATATCTAGACATAGCTTTGTGATAATCTTCAGAATGTTGAATTTCAATGACATGTTTCTTGAGAATGGGCTGGAATGGGAGGCTTCCGAGAATTATCACCAGAATCTCTAGATTTAACATCACCTGATTTATTTCCATTCGGTTAAGTTTATTCAAAAAACGGCTTCTTTTAAATACCAATAAAAATCAAACTGGTGTTATGGAATCACCTCTAAGATAAGATTAATGCGTTGCAAAATTAGTTTTTCGAGTAATTTCGAGACATACTTATTGGCCTACGTCAGTTAATTCCTTTCCAGGCTTTGGTATTAGAATGATTTCCGAAGTTTTTACCACTCTAGACCAGTACTGAAGCCTTAAGATAGCGTTAAAAATGTAGACCAATATAACTATTCATTTCCTGGGTAGTTCTTTTACCATTCTTGCTGTTATGAAGTCAATTCCTGGGGCTGTCTTGTTATTTAGCAGGGATAGCTTTGACTTTTTTTAGGGGAGATTGGATTTATGTCTGTGTTTTGTTCTGGTTCTGTTGTGTTGGAATTTAAATTCTCTTGGAAAATATGGTCTGAAGTGTCATTGAGTGGAGTAAATACTTTACCTGGATGTTGTGCATAGGTTCGCCTTTCCTCATTGCATCTGGCCCAGGTTATTCTGCTTGGTGTTTCTATCCTCGGGTATAGGAACTTTTTCACTTGAAACAAAATACCCTGATTTCGTTTTAAGTGGGATACTCGGTATCTTGCAATAAACGCTGCCCATCTTTGACTAAGTTATTTACGTTTCTAATTCCATATTATCCATCGCCTATATCTAAGACGACTATTATGTCCTAGAAACCGTATCTGAGTGATTATAGAATATGATTTAGATATGAATTGCATATTCTAGGGCATCCGTCACTTGGGTGCCTGGAATTACGGTTTATTATATCGTAAAACAAATATTACATTTCCAATTGCAAAAACTAGCATCGTAAAATTAAAACTTAAACACAGTGATCTAGAAATGTAGTACAATCTCATATAAAGGCAAAGTTATGCAAAGATTCTTCTTTAAGATGTAACCTGATTGAGAGGATCGTTTTCGGAACTTTAAATGGAGTAATTTACACATGGAACTGCACGAACTCTTGTAGCGTTATAATAATTTTGTATGCAATTGTAAATATCTCGAACTTCCTTTTAAAAGTAATTCTTTGATTTTATTATGTGAAATGTTTTCCAGAAAAACATACTTAAATAAACAATAACATATGCCAATTGACGTATTTGATGTATTAAAAATATAAAGACAACAAAGTATGGATTAAGAACAACATTATTTAAAACATGACGCCAAATTTCAATAATATTAAAACTACAGAAATAAAGAGTTTATACTCCAACCCATCTGCAAATGCCTTATATAATAAGGACTAAACAAATTAGGTCAAAACAGCTATTCTCCTGGCTATATGCCAAACGCCGAGCGCTGAATTACATGACAAAATTTGTCGTATTTTTGTCTAACAGAGTTACCAGAGATTTCTGTAGTTTGAATGTTACCCTCTGGTAGTAAAACTTTGCATTATATTGCTGATCCAATAATATTGTTAAGCATATATACGAAATAATTTATATCGGATTTTCTTTGATTCAAAGATAATCAGTTCACTATATATCGTGATCTATAGGTATGTAACGGGTAAATTAATTTTCTACATACGCATTTTGCAGTTTTTAAATAAAACCCTAAAACACGTCAATTTTTATTCTAAAATGGCATTTTATTTGAACCGATTCTTATTTCCCTTTTCAACCCCATTGTTTGGATATAACCCTTAAGTAAGTAGAGTAACTGTTTCTGTTTATTTATCAAATATGTATATGTTAAATCTGCCTAATTTGTTAATTTAACGTATTATCATATTTAGTTAAATATTTAACGTAAAAATTGCATAGTTTTTATGGTATTTAAAAGAGACTGTTTTAGTTTGCTACGTTTAAGGGAGTTTAACGGAAAGAGAATAAGTCAATTGATATTAAATCCTGAGGTCCTGAGATACATTCTTGTGCACCATTTCTTCTGGGCCATTTTTCATAAATAATAGGTTGATTCATAATTATCAGGCGTTTATATTGTGGTGCATTTTTTCTTTGTGAATATTGGTATTTCGTTTATTTTTGTTTTTATAAAAATATTCTTCTCTGTATAGTTAATAAAAATAAGTGTCGAAAACCATAATCATATTCGTCATATTATGGTTTACCACTTCGAGAAAGGGAGGAAGGCAGCACAGTCATTTTGCGATCTCGACAAACTTCTTGGCGGAGGAACAATCAACGAAAGTCGATGTCAGGAATGGTTTCCGCTTCAAATCAAGTGATATCATCTTGAAAAACAAGCCAGGAAGAGGTCGACCATCGGATTTCGACAATCATGCACTTCTCGCAGCCGTGGAAGAGGACGAAATCATGGCAACTCAAATGCTGGTTGAAGACTTCAATGTCGGCTAATCCATCATCGTCCGACACCTCAAAAAGCTCGAATAGGTATGGAAATTAGCTGGATGGATCCTTCATGAACTCTACGAGATCAACAAGGCCTATCGACGAAAAGACCGCTCAAAAAGAGCTCAAGGTCATGTTGAGAGTTGAGCTTTGTGTCGTCGAATCCATCGTCAATAAAGGATGGGATCTACTTCCGCATCCGCCGCACTCATCGACGTGAGCATTCACAGACTACCACGTCAATCGCTCGTTGAAACATTGGCAGGAAAACAAAGTCTATAACGATCTGAATGAGTTGGTGGACGACGCCAAAGCGTGCATTGGTACTGAGAACCTCAACTTCTTTGCCCGTGGAATCGATCATCTGCCAAGCAAATGGGAATCAGTTATTGAAGTTGGCTGAATATGCTCCAGAATGATTATTTAAACATGTTTCTGTTGAATTTTTATGTTTATTTCTTCATAATAAAGATTGTTTAAAAAACGCCTGATAATTATGGATCAATCCAAAATATTGCTGAAATTCAACCATCTGAGGATTACCACAAACCTATTTCTAGACAGCTTTCGTTACCATATTTTTATACAAAAGATTTATTGACCCACAGTGTGAGAGATTTACCCATCTACTCATATTAGAATATCAAAATATTCATTTCTCCCAAATAAATAAAATGTGGATTCATTTACTCATTCCTAACTTACCTCTGCTGATGTCAGGCTTATTTCTCATTACAGCTTTCGGATACTGATTTGTTTCTATGACAATAAAAATCAAGTACCTAAATACATTGAAACTCTTGATTTTGATTATGTGAACCATTTTCCAGAAAAAATATACTTAGATGAAAATGTCATTTGACGAAATAAAACAGAAAATTAATATTATTTCTTGTATTTTGCTACATTTATTACTTGTGAGAGTATTTCGGAGAAATATTTTTATGCCAAATAATGCCAAAAGCTTTATAAATGCAAACGAAAATGCATAGAGTAGGAGATTTTTTACCTACAGCTTCATAATATGTGATCAGTTTGAAAATTACATCTCTCGTTGATTTCTTCTCTCTAAATCCATATTGGCAATGTGACACATTATATTTATTTATCATAAAAAACCTGTAACTCTTTTCTATGATTGTTGTAATATTTGAAATAATTAACAGTGCCTAGAATTGATTATTTCCTTTCTCTCTTTACTAGATTCTTTATTACCTTTTTATAAACATATTTAAGTATTCCTATTTTTAGACAATAATAAAAAATGATTTTTTGAAAATTTTTTTTCACAACTTATAATTATAGAAATTAAGACGATCTTATAAAAATAATTACGTGAATTTACGATGCTATTTTTACCTTATTTAAGAGATCCTCAAGAGGTTACCCATGTTTATCTGATACATACTGTATATAAAAAATTTTATACTTTGTGCGCCTTCTGTAACAGTTAGCTGACCTGACAACAAACTATTTTCGATGGCAATATGCACAAATTTATCACCAAAGTGCATGTAATAGATTAATAATTCCCGGTAAGATAATATGTGCATAAAGCCATTAATTCAATCTCCTGGAGGTTCTGTTTATATAATTTATTGCATATACAAAGAGTTAGTCAGGTATCAATTCGCAGGCAAGATTGCTTACATTCTTATCTTATGGAATTGTTACTTTTTAGGGCGAAAAATTTGCACTATTTACAGAAGAGATAAGTGTGAAAATAAGTCATAAAAATATTAAGAGAAATGTGTAATGTGTACCGCACTCGTTTTCTAAATGGTGATTCTAAGATATATCTCTAGACACTATTTTATTGTTTAATATGATAGTTATTAAAGAAGTGACAAGGATAAAATTAAGAAAAGTGCTTGTTTTATTTTTATTTAGCAGAGCTTTTCACAGCGGATGTATTGTAGATTGGCGGACGCATTTTTGAGGAAATCGAAAATCGTAGTCCTTAAAACTTTCTCATAAAGTAAAAGATGATCAAACTATTTTTTATAGGGGTAATTTTTCTGGGTGAAAGTTTTTTTGATTTTAAAAGTAATTTATACTTTTAATCTGAGGTAGATTGAAAATAAACATTAGAAAATAATGTGTAGAAAAATAAAATAATAATGAATATACATGTTAATTATAAACTCCAAGAAAAAATTTCACATTATTACTTTTATTTTTCCGAAGATTTCAACCATAGCATAATAACGTTAAATTTAATGAAAACGGTGTTCATGAAAATGTTACTCTGGAGGAAAAAATTGAAGGTGAAATTAAATTGTAAAAATTTTTATTTAGTCGCGTATAGATCCTTCTCTAGCTCTTATCATTGCTTCCATTCATCTGGGCATACTATTAATCAAGTGGTGAATGATTTCCCGAGGAATATTCTTCCATTTAACAAGAACGACTTGTTCTAGTTCCCCAAGAGTCATAGAGGCAAGTATATGACACCTAACCGAACATCTTAGTGCATCCCATATACGCTCTATGGGGTTCTTATCTGGGTTTCTTGGTGGCGAGTCCATAGTTGAGATATTCACAAATCGACGGTAGTCCAGAACCTCTCTAGTAACGTGGGAACGAGCGTTAACGTGCGTAAAAGTGAAATCGCCCCGACAAACAGGATAAATATATAATATAAACGCCCCCGTATAGGAAAAAAATCCATGCGGCCATTGAAACAAACAAGTACCTCCTCAGAGCATTACTGATCCACCAAAAAATGGGATCCTCTGAAAGATATTGCAGGCAGTAAACCTCTCTGATGGCCTCCACCAGACTCGTTAACGTTCTTCTAATGAATTAAGACTTATTCTTGTTTCGTCTGAAAACAAAACTCGCTTTCAGTCGTCAATGATCAAATTTACGTGTTCTCATGCAAAGTCTACTAACTTTATGTTCTCTGGTGAGCAGTGGTGCGATAATTGGTCTTCTACTAAAGGGTGGTCTAACCAGAATGCACGATGTTAATTATGAGTCACACCTTAACGTCAAGTTTTTGCCCAACTTAATTTGACATTTCTTTGTTTCAGTGTTTGACAAAGTCAACCATGGAGAGGTACACAATTGAGCAACGCGTTAAGATTGCTGAAGCCTTTTACGAAAATGGGCGTTCAAATCAAAATGCATTTCGTGCACTTTGTGACTTTTTTGGTCAGCATAATCGACCAAATGTGTCCACAATCGGGAGAATTGTGCGCAAATTTCAGCAAACCGGGTCTGTAGGAAATGTGAAAACACCTGTGCATGCTCGCCCAGTTCGTTCTGCGGAAAACATTGCTGTTGTTCGTGATAGTGTAGCAGAAGAGCCGTCAACCTCGACTCGTCGTCGTGCCCAACAATTGAACATCTCACGAACATCACTGATGCGAATTTTGAATAAAGATTTGAATTTACACACTTACAAGGTTCAATTGACTCAAGAGCTGAAGCCTACTGACCATTTCAAGCGTATTTAACGCCGAATGGTTGGTTGAACAGACAGAAGTGAATGGTGACTTTACAAAGAAAATCATCTTCAGCGACGAGGCACACTTTCACTTCAGTGGATTCGTTAACGAGCAGAATTGCCGCATTTGAGCAATTGAGAATCCACGAGTGATTGTTGAAAAGCCGATGCATCCACAAAGAGTGACTGTTTGGTGCGGTTTATGGGCTGGCGGCGTCATCGGGTCGTACTTCTTCGAAAATAAGGTCGGCCAAGCAGTTACCGTGAATGGTGTTCGCTATCGCGAGATGACAACGGACTTCTTGTGGCCAGAAATTGAGGATATGGACCTGGACGATATGTGGTTCCAACAGGATGGTGCCACTTGCCACAGAGCCAACGAAACAATGGCACTTTTGCGCGAGAAATTCAATGGCCGTGTTATCTCACGTCGTGGCGATGTTAATTGGCCGCCACGATCATGTGATTTGACACCGTTGGACTTCTTTCTTTGGGGATATTTAAAAGAAAAAGTGGACGTCAATAAGCCAAGAACAATTCAAGAGCCAAAGGATGAGATAATTCGGCACATTAACGACATTGAACCTCAAATATGTCTCAGAGTCATTGAAAATATGGACCATCGGATAGAGGTATGCCACCGAAGCCATGGCGAGCATTTGGCTGATATTTTGTTTCACACATAATTATCATAGATCCTTCTATCATAATAAAAAATATTAAGATAATTATCTGAAAACTTTTTGTTTTATTTACAATTAACATCGTGCGTTTTTGTTGGACCACCTTTTATCTAATCTTCTTTCATTCAGTCTTCTCCTGGCCGTTCGTCCAGAAATTGATACATTTTGAACTGCTGTTAGGGCTCTATTTAGCTCTAAACTATAGGAAATATAATAATAATGAAAAGATTTGCTGATGCGTTAATTTTGTCCAGGAGTGTATAAACGAAGATACTTTCGTAATACAGCTTTATTAAACAAACCTTGCTACATTGCTTGCTCATCGAATCTTGCTACAGAAACGCATGAAACGTTTTTAGACCAGCTACCTCTTATTTTTATTGCAAAGACTTTCCTTTTGTCGGCAGATCACCTCGATTATCTAGCATACTATCAGCAGTTTGTTAATGATATAATGAATAACGATGAGCTTCTTTTTACGCGGTTTCATCTTTGATGATATGCCAATTCTCAAAATATATGAATAAGGAATATTGATAGCCCACATATTTCTGTCTAATCTCCTTCACAGTCTCATAAGGTGATCCATTTATTTCAAGTTCACTTCAGTGTAAGGCAGTATAGAAACAAGATTTTGACTGAAGCATGGATAATCATAATACTAAAAATTATTTTGAAAACACGAAGAGGCATGTAAAACTTGTGCATTGAACAAAATGGGGATTTCCAATAGTTGGTTTGGCTTCCTCTTAAATAAAAACTCTTCAATTTTCAAATTGGAAGTTCATTATTATTTTACCACTAGAAGTTATTAACATAAGACGAACGTTTTCCATTTCATAACTACCTCATTCCAGGTTAACTTTGCCATAGTAATATTATATGAATTACAATTACTGTCCCATAAATACGTCACTGATGAATGATGACTAAATGAGACATAAAAGTGGGGCGTTAGGTACCCTGTATCTTTTTATGAATTAAAGAAATTTCTCCGTCTTCTTTATTATGTTTTCCATGGTTAAGACTATCTTATCATAAAGATAAATAAGCAAATTACCAATAGAGATTAAATAAAACTATAACTATAAATTACAAAATTTGTGGATAAGGATTAATATATTTTTAATTTAACTGATATACTCGTATTGAATCAGATATAGGGAATATTCAAAGGACTAGAAAATGATTTAATTAATTGTATTCGATAAATGGAATAATGTGTAATGATGAAACACATTATAGAATATATTAGACAGCGACGAAACGTCTAATGAAAATTATGAGGTTTTATTTGATAATTTTACTTAAATGTTTTACAATGAATTATTTATAAGTATATAGCGTGGACTCACCGAAATATGCAAGGAATATTCAAATTATACAGGGTGGATGAAATTAAGTCCTAATCATGTCCACACTGTATATTTAGAAAAAAAGTCATAATTTACGTATTATAAATTAAGCATGCACATATTAATAATAGAATTGATGAGGAAGGGAATGGGAACGGAAGGGATGTAAAAAAATTTAATGTTTTAGGTGATTTTGAAAGGGCTGTAACATGGAGACAAATAGTAGCAGAGCAATTTTAAAAACAAGAAAATTAAAGCTCCAAGTTTCTAGTTTTAATGTAGTTTGGCTAGAAGTTTCTAGTTGTCTGTACGATCATTATTTCCCGAGTAATTAATTACCATCAGCATTGAACGAAATGGAGGCAGTGTTGACAGAGGAATACGGAATGAGGGTGAATAAAAACAAAACTAAAGTGTTAGTATGCAGAGGGCGGGAGAGCAGAGCAAAAACGAAAGTACAAATTAATAATGAAAGATTGGAGGAAGCTAAAGACTTCACTTATTTAGGAAGTAAAATAAATTGGGATGGAAGAAGCGATAAAGACATAAAACAAAGAATAGCGCAGGGTCGAGTACCTTTTAACAAAAAGAAAGCACTTTTATGCTCGGGGGTAATAAACTTAGAAACAAGGAAGAGATTTTTGAAAGCATATGTATGGAGCACGGCACTATACGGTTGCGAAACCTGGACGGTAGGGGAAGCAAGTAGGAAGAAATTAGAAGCTTCTGAGATGTGGTGTTACCGAAGAATGATGAAAATACCATGGGCTGATAGGGTTATAAATGAAGAAGTATTGGAGAAAGTCGGTGAGAAAAGAAGTATGTGGAAAAACATAAAGAAGAGAAGAGATAGAATGGTAGGCCACTTGCTGAGACATGGGGGAATATTCCGCGATATTTTGGAGGCAGAAATAGGAGTGAAGAAAGGCAGAGGTAGGCCTAGATTAGACTACTGCTCGCAAACAATAAGGGATGTAGGTTGTAGCACAATTAGCGAAATGCGTAGGTTAGCATAAAATAGGAGAAGCTGGAGGTTAGCGTCCAACCAGTCTTAGGACTGATGACCTCATAATGATGAATTTTAATTACCAAAGTCAAAACTGACTTTTTTGCTTTGAACGACGATAACTCAGCGAAAAATCAGCGTACAGGACTATTAGACCACTCAAATTAAATAGCATAAAATTATATAAATTTTTTTACGATGAAATCACTGAAAAAATTGTATTCAAGTCCGTGGACCTATTGAAAGGCAACCAAAAATTTGTAAAACATTTTTTTCGAAAGTTTTCTTATGATTTCTCGAAAACTGCTGATGGTAACGAATTTTGATTAGAACTTAAGATCCGAAAACTAGAAACCTGGAGCTTCAATTTTCTTTTTTTGAAAATTCCTCTTCAACTATTTTTCTTAAAGTTACAGCGCATTGAAAATCACATAAATATTTAGGATTTTTTACATCCATAACTTTTTGTGCCAAGTATATTATTTTTATTATTCATTCTCACAATAGATCGCTATTATTAAATAATCACGACAATGGTATAAATATGGTATAAATATGGTATAAATATGGTATAAATATGGTATAAATATGGTATAAATATGGTATAAAAAGTATAGAAGCCATTAACGACAACGCCCAAAATGGTAAGACAATTTCCTAAATTAACTTTGATGCGAAGTTATTACCAGGATAATTTAAATATAAATTCGTTTAAACATACACATACTTAACAACCACATAGTTTCGCGAGTAGGTCAAAATAGAATAAGTGAATCATAATAGAAATCAGAGACCTTGATACTATTCAAGCAAATGATCTTGATAAGGAGCATAGGATGTGAGCATTTCTTTTATTGGCGTGCTTGAATGAATTTCATTGAGCAATTAATCCGACCTAGGTATCTTATCGGAGGAATATAATATAAAGCAGCATTTTTCCTGATGATATATAGCAAATAAATGCTGACAAATATTTACATAGAATTACGTGCGCAAAAGGATGTGCTTTTAACGATTTTTTAGATAAAATTTAGATATTCGTGATGTACAAAACACGCCTGTAAATATGTATATTTAAATCCATCGGAGGTGGTATGTCACTTACTAATACTAAATACTATACCTATATGGATTAGTTTGATTAGATGTGATTTCTTCTGTACGTCAGGAAGATAGTTTATAGCCTATAGGGGTACATCCGCCTATAAAAATGCAGACAGAAGTTTTGAAATCCCTCTATTCATACTGTAAAACGTTTTCAAGGTTTCATCGTCAATACACGGGATTCCCCAAATGTTTCGATAACAGATTCCCATTTATGTATACACAGTATAAGATTTCGGCATATAATCTGCAGATGTCTCAATGTAAATAATTTCATATAATTTCTTTCAATGTACGATATAAAATCGATACCATATAGGTTTTCTTTTTTTTTATTTCACATATATTTCATTTATAAGTACCTATGTATATCATCTTCTTTAAAAAATGAGAAGTTTCACTTAATTTCCTTTTACGAAATTGCATAATATTTCAAGTCCTACAATAAAAATAGTAATAATACAAGTTGTTTATTTTTTCTGGACGGGTAACAAATTTATTTATTTCAAACGACAATCTATGTATATTTTTTATTTTTATTATTAAATATATAAATAATAAAGAGTATGTTATTTTTCTATTCCTATGAGAATATAAATGGTTTTCGTGATATTTGGTTTTATAGGTTTCTTTTTCTCGATTTTCGTTTTTCATAATACTTCAATACTATACGAGGGTACCATATATACAGGTTGCAAAAACCGGCTTATCAAACATGATACAATACAATGTGAAAAATCTTCCTCATTTCTTGATCAGATCCGCTACTCAATACTACGATCAAATTCTCATAGAATTTCCTATAAATAATTTAAATAAACAGGTTTAAAATCTTAAAACGGACTTTTCCGCACGTAGAACATCTCTATCTTGAAATTGAGTGACCGAGAAAAAATAAACCAACACATAAATGCAGAATATCTGTTTTATGCGACAGTTTTTTGCGATACTTTTTTCAAGTAGTCCCCCTCGTGCTTTCTCATGACCACTGAACAGGGTGGGGTGTGTCCTATTAACCTCAAAACCAGTAGATGTCGTTTAGTAGACGTCTTTAATCAGAATCAGTTAAAATCCGATCGATCCGATACGATTTAATTGAGATATCGTGCTAACAAAAAAATTCTCAAATAGTCCACCATTGTGCTCTCCCATGACCCATGAACATTGCAGAATGTGTTCTATCCACCTCAAACTCAATAAGTATCGTCTGGGAGACGTTCCCGATCAGAATCAGTCAAAACCCGATCGATCCGACACGATTTAGTTGAGTCATTATATTAACAAAACAAATTTCTCAAATAGTCCACCATCGTGCTATCATGACTCATGGACAGGGTGGGGTGCGTCCTATTCACCTCAAAATCAATAGGTATCGTTTGGGAGACGTCCCCGATCAGAATTAGTCAAAACCCGATCGATCCGACACGATTTAGTTGAGTTATCGTGCTTAGAAAAAGAAATTTCAAATAGACCCAAGGGAGGGGGTGGTGTGCGCTATCCACCTCAATATCAATAGGTGTCATCTGAGAGACATCCCCGATCAGGATCAATCAAAACCCGATCAATCCGACACGATTTAGTTGAGTTATCGTACTAACAAGAAATTTTAATGCCGACGATGACGACACACAGTAAACATTTTTTAAAAACCATTTTTGTTTTTGTTTTTAGGCCGAAAAACGAAAAATAAACCCAAAAAAATTTTGTTTTTTCACTTTTTCTTTACACGTTTTCTTTACATTACTTTTCCGCTAGTATAGTGGAGTGCGGAAAAGTAATATGAACATTGTTTTACATGTGATGCCAACAATTCATATCCACACGTTGATTTTCTCTAGAAAGTCAACAAGGAAAATACATGTTTGTTTGTTGTCGTATATTAATTATTAATTTATTAACTCTTCCATTTTTAAGATATCTAGAAAAGCCATACGTGGGAAAAGGAAGGCGCTGGAACTTTCGGCGCAGCAACAAAAATAGGTCAGCTTTTCATGAACACTAAAAGATTATACTTTATCTGATGCATGTTTTACCAACCAAATTGGCATCACCAGGGATGCCAGATGATTAAAACCAAGTTTTAGTCATCTCTAATGCAGTGGGAAGCTGTAGTGATAATTAAGAAAATCACTCATAGTCAGACGTGGGCTGTGGAATAAAATGTGCATATAAAATATAATAATGTGGGCTTTCTGAGGTAACTTCGAATAATGCTTAAATCTATTAAACACTATGTTATATTGTTTCTTGTTCCATTGAATTAATAAGAAGTTAAGCAAGAGAGAGTACAAATCTGAAAAAGATGTATGAACATAATAATCACAATTAAAAATGAGTATATTGTGCCACAACAATCACATCATTTAATTTCCTTTTGATTCAGTTTAATTATCAATTTATATTTCTTGTTAGTTTGTCTTCTTTATTGAGTAATTTTGTTTATTTATTTACATATACTCCATATGTTTAATATTGACATTTACGTATTGAAATTAGTGAAAATAAATAAACTCACAGACAAAATTAACGTATCAGTGAAACATTATTACTTTTATTTTTTCGAAGAATTATATCACAGTACTTACGTGATATTATAATTAAATGATTTCAACTGTAATGTTTAACAAATTAGGATGGTACAGTGTTAATGAAAAACTTTAGAACAAAAAGTGGTGAACTTAAATTGCACGAATTTGAATTCAGTAGGGTGTATAACTTTATGTTCTCTGGCGAGCAGTGGTGCAATAGTTGGTATTCTACTGTCCAATCCTCCTTCATTAAGCCTGTTTCTGGCCGTTAGTTCAGAAATTGTTACATTTCGAGCTGGCTACAAAGGCTCTGCTTAGCTCTAAAGTGGTAGAATGCCTGGTTCTTAAGGCAACTTGCATAATATATCACTCATCCCTTGCATCTGTAAACTTTTTACAAACAACCCTGCCTTGGGGTTCTACTGTAACTTCCAAGTTCATTGAAACGTTTAATTGTTCGACTAATTGTTGAGCAATTAGTCATGAAACCTTAAAACATGAAATAAGATTGTTGTTTCATTACACCCATTAATCATCATGAGGTCATCAGTCCTAAGACTGGTTGGACGCTAACCTCCAGCTTCTCCTCTCTTGTGCTAACCTACGCATTTCGCTAATTGTGCTACAACCTACATCCCTTACTATTTGCGAGCAGTAGTCTAATCTAGGCCTACCTCAGCCTTTCTTCACTCCTATTTCTGCCTCTAAAATATCGCAGACTATTCCCCCATGTCTCAGCAAATGGCCTACCATTCTATCTCTTCTCTTCTATATTGTGTCTACTTTTTTTGCAACGTCAACTTCGGTAGATGAAACCTAATCACTTCACGCCCTGAGTTCTTTAAAGGAGTGGATGTATCACTGCCAGCATACGATTCGTCACATTTATTATCCATGCATATATTTACATTACTCCCAATGGAAAGAGCCTCTTCTATAATAAATGACAATTCTTCTTCATTATGCATTAAAACAGGATCTTCAATTTGTATATGTCAAATATTCCTCAGAATAATACCCTTCAGTGTTTAAATATTCTTCGCTTTCATATACTGCCTCGTGTTGTACAGAATCGTCTTCCTGTCTAGATAAGTTCTAGTTAAGATCTTATTAAATCTTCTTCTTAACAAATAAAATTGTTCACATATCGCTGGCTACGTCTCAAGTTAACCAGAGTTACCGTTTTCATTGTTTCATCTTCTCTTAAGCTGAATGGACGATTCATTTCTTCTACTCTAAGTGTACTGGACAAAGTACTTCATTCATTTAACGACATCAAATAAAAAAAAATTACCAGCGTAACTGAATTTATTGCATTTTACAAATCACGTTGAACAGGGTTAAATATATTATTAACAAACAATTACAAAATATTACTTTACATGTGTTAAACATTACAACAGTTTAAGACTTTATAACTTAGAAACATTATAAGAAATAATGAAGTTTTGCTGATGAATTAATTTTGCCCAGAAGTGTATTTTATTTTTTATATTCCTATGAAGATACAAATGCCATGTCATAATTTTGTTGACATATAACCTTTTATGTAATTAATATTCTTTCTCATCGATAATACATCTTTCCCTATGATAAACACCCACATCACATTTAGTACATTCCTCTTAATCACAATCGATATTTTAACTCGCGAGAGACTTGCAAATAGTACTGAATCACAAGTACAAAAGAAGAAAGCGGGTGGTGGTGAACAAAATAACACGTTCTAAAAAAATTTCAGAATTATGGTCAGAGTTATATATATATATATATATATATATATATATATATATATATATATATATATATATATATATATATATATATATACCTGCAGATGATCCGATTTGACTGTCATTTGCATATTTCACTAATTATTAAATATGATTTTAAATTCAGCATCTGATTTTAATTACATTACAAATTTAACGTATCAAGTTAATGACTGCATTTCTGCATTCTCGAAGGAATGCGAAGATGCAGTAGAAATACTAGCTAGCAGTAATAAGCTGACGTTGTCTGGGTGTCTGGTGATACTGGTATCCGGAACAATGAGAAGGTGGACAAGATGGCCAAGGACCGAGAGAGGCTAAAGGGGCATGAATCAGTGGTCAAGATAGCACACTGCCTCAGCAAGATGACAATGACTGGAGATTGAAATTGCTCAATTGCTGGTGGAATACCCAGGCATGCAGGTAGGCTACGCTATTGCTAGATATGACGCCTACCAGAGACTGAACGGCAAATCTCCTGAGGGGCGATAGGGGTTGTTAACCGGACACTGTCATCTTAACCACCATTTAGCAAGATGAGTTTGGGTGCCAACAAGTAATGCGGATGGTGTGGAGGAGAGGTGGAGACCTCTGAATACGTGCTATGCCAGTGCCTAGCTCTGACATCGCGTAAATACCTCGGTTTTGAACTCGGACTTTTGTTCTTTCTTCTCTTGGATTTTTTCTTGGACCCAAGTGAACTAATATCGGCCTGGAGGGGATATCGAGCTCTTGGAAGAATGCCAATAGAAATCCCTATTCCAACACTTACTGTTTTACAATGCATGTTAGTCTGAATCCAGAAAACTAAACCTACACCTAACCTAGGGTTTTAATACCGAGTTATCAAACAAGCTATATTAAAATAATATTTCTTTATTAAACATAAAAATAACATATGTTATGACGCCTAGTTCCCTAATGTTAACTGACATAACATAAGAAGGTATTGTAAGGTAAATAATAACAATTACTTTTAAGCAATTGATAATAGTTTAAAGACAGTGTTGAATCATAAATAATTTGCTGTTTTAGGGCTTAACTGGTAAAGTTCCTTCCATAAAGCCATTCTCTTCGATTCCGGATTGGTTCCCAAAGTTAATTCACTTCCTATGTCCAAGTAATTAAGTTGGCCTTTTTTAGTCGGTGGCCAAGTGACATCTACCGCATTTTTATCGGGAGTCGGGTTACCGTATCTCGCAAAATTGACCCACATTTTCACGAATCTCCTAAACGATACGTCCTCCAAGCTTCCAGGTTTGATCTCGGGAGTTAAGATGTTTTTGAAGAGATATCCCAGGTCGTCTGCGTGGCACACGCCTGAAAAGGAGAAGTAGAGAAGATCACGTTTAACCGTATAAATATCGCTGAGTAATTGGTGCTTTTTTAGATTTTGTTCATGTAAATTTACCTGGTAGATGACTTAAATGCGCTACATTTTTCAAGAAGTTCAATGTCGTTGTCAATGATATCCTGTATAGGTAAATAGGTTGGGTGGTGGTGGCGAGATGATTTTGTATTGCTCCGATGATACCCGATACAAATACAGCATCAGATATAAGCTGCAACAGACAATAATCGATTAGAAAATAATCAGGGTAATATAATAGAATCATTTACTGCCGCCTTGTAATTGTTTATTATTTCTAGAAAGATGACCTAATACAATGTATAAGCATAGTGATAAAGGAAATATTCGTAATTTTGATGTTAAATATTTTTTTGAAAAATCTGAAAACATCAACATTACTTTTTATAAAGACATTGACTGATGTGTATTTTTTCCGATTTTTTCTTGCTTTCCGAAGTTGGCATCATACCTGTATTATTTTTTAAATTCAATCCATCAACCCCTCTTTTTCTAACAAAATATTATTTTTTATAGTATTCTGAGTACAACGCTACGCATAATAGGGGTTTCCTAGTTGTGGTTTAGAGGATAAACCGTGTGATTCAAGTGCATGTAGTACAAAAGTTGAATGGGGATGACCCAGATCGTAGCATATAACTTTGCGAACTTTAGAGTTTGTTGATTTTTTCAGATGACGCCACTTTTCATTGAATGGAACTATAATCATCAAAACTGCATTGCGTACTATTAATCTGAAGAGGATACTCATTGGATTCGAGCAGTGGCGGTCTCATTGTAGGTACATTTGTGCAGTGAGCTCCCTTAAAAATTCCCAAAAATAACTATTAGGTGTTTACTATAGGTACATTATCGTTATACATAGAATGTTTCGATATCTAACAGTCTCGCTTACAGCTTGTTAGATGTCGCCAGAGTTGCCAGCCCTAGAATTTATCAGATTTATCTACGGGATATTAAATCTGCAACTCTAAATACATAGCATGTTCAGTTTTCATCTAGCACACATCAGTTTAATCATGTGTTAGAAAAAGAGGACTCGGGCGCGTGAAACAGGAGATTTCTATACGCATGTGTATGAGATTTGCGTGCATTGCACGGCCACGCAAAGCAAAGTTTATTCTGTAAGCTTTGACGCAAGTATATTGCATCAGGTTGTCTATTGTATTGTCGTGTATTGTATAGCATTCGCTGTATTGTCTGTTGAATCTGGGCTGTTTGCGTGGTCACATGTTGTTTGAATTTTTATAACCACAACGACAGGAAAGATATCTAATGAAGGCATATTCGCTGGAATATATAATGGAATTTTAATACGCGAACTGTACTAACCGTTTCTGAAAATGCTGAACTTTTAAAAGAATGCTTAGAATGTATTTTTGACACTGCGGAAAATGATTACAGTACAAAAAATAAGGCTCAAATTTTATTGGGTTATTTAAATAACGATAACTTTAAATACTGGCTCGCATTTTTCGCCAAGGTCATTGTGAAATCCTTTTTAAAGGGTTTCAGTCTCGATCATTGGATGTTGTCAATATGAGCAGTTATTTGAATAATTTTGAAGACGCAATTATAAAAATCCGGACAACTAATTCCTCAA
The DNA here is from genome assembly GCA_037954035.1 of Rosalia funebris. Lineage (NCBI taxonomy): Eukaryota > Metazoa > Arthropoda > Insecta > Coleoptera > Cerambycidae > Rosalia > Rosalia funebris. Next base: position 11,586,695 of record JAZFAV010000034.1, on the reverse strand, counting down.
ATTCGCCTGAAGAAAAAAAAACAATACGATCCCATAATGACATATCATTTTCTGCACAAACTAAGGAAGTGTGTGATATATTAATTACCCAAACTAAAGACAGATTTGAGTTTAGGGAACACCTGTTAGCGTCGAAACTATTTTTCCCCAATAGTGACTATGAGAAACAATTCTCCATTCAATATTTTGACAATGTAATGAAAACTTATGGATTTTTGGACAAAGTTAAATTGAAAAGTGAATTAATGATTATATATAGCAGGGAAGATTTTCGTGAAGCAGCAAGTTGCTTAGCAATTTTGTAATTATTTATAGATCGAAACCTGACGGACTGTTTTAGTGAAACTGTTTTATTATTAAAATTAATTTGTACCATACCCATGACAAGTGTTGAGAGTGAACGCTGCTTTTCGACGCTTAAAAGAATTAAAAACTTTTTGAGAAATACAATGGCATAAGACAGACTAAAATTCACTTTGTATGATAAGTATGGAGAAAGTGCTAATTACAGCTATTCCAGATTATTAAAATCTGGATTTTAATGATCTTTGCGAATTCCAAGAACAGACCAATGGATTTTCTATATAAATTACCTCAGGCTTGGACATAGGCAAGACTATTTTAATTTTTCGTTTATTATTATTTTATCGATAGCATCCCCAGACAAAAATTACACCGGCCGCCACTGGATTCGAGAATCACATACCCAGCATCAAATATATGGTCTGGAATGAAAGATCGTTATCTTTCATTTCAGAAAAAGCGTCTCGGGGCCTTACTTATTTGAAGATACTTAGCAGCAATCAAATTTGACTGCTGCTAACTATTTAAAATTTCTACCCATCACCGGTTCTAGCAGTTCTTCATCCAATCATTGGAGATGATATTTCCCACCAAAGAATTTGGTTTCGACAAAACGAGGCGCCACTTGATTTTCGTGTTAATGTCCGATCATATCTTGAGAATAATTACCCTGACAGATGGATAGTGCCACGAGGATCAACTGAATGGCCATCATATTCACCTGACTTGACCCCTCTAGATTCCTTCCTGTGGGGTTATTAAAAATCGTTGGTCTGTTTTAATAGGACAAATAATGTAGAGGATCTGAGGCAACAAATTCGAATTGAAATAAGAAATATGAGCTGGGAAATTATTGAACGTAGAATAAAACTGTTTACAAGCATGCGAGATTATTAGTGACCACAATATCAGATTCTTAATGCACAACATTTGAGTAACTTTAAGATTTCTATCAAAACTAAATGTTAATTGATTTGTTTCAAAATAACGACGTTAAAGCTACAGCTCGAACATTTGAAGCTATTATATTTGTATGTAATAACTATCTTTTTTTTAACCAACAGCTTCCGAAGTTGCATAAGAGGTTTCTTGTAAAAATTTATTACAAATTATAAAATTGTAGATTCTCTGAGTTGTGGCTTTTTTTAAACTTTTTGTTAACTGTAATTTTGTCAATATCTGGTACTAATATTTTTGAGTATTCTACAACGTAATTGATATCATGTAGTGCATTGACCATGGAGATCACCTGAAAATATTCTCAAAAATATTAAAGCAAAGTGATATTCCGAATCGCCTCTAAATGCTGTCCAATCAGATTCTCCAATTAGAGTGTCTACGAAACATTATATAAAAAACTATAAACTATAATTGTTTTACAACTGTATAAATATAATTCCTTTTCTACATTATATCTATCTTTAATTTAATCGTACAAGGCGTAATATATTCCTGGATTTGGTATAAAGATAACGTTTTATTATTCGCTACGAAAATACATACGAGTACTATGAGGCTGGGCATCATAACATATCTTCTCGCAAACAGTTCGATTTCTGGCAAACAGTTTATTGAATCGTCATATTGAGAATTGGACTTAATATTTTTGCACAAATAGATACGAATAACAAAGACAATAAATACAAAAAATAATGCCTACCAAGCGTTCATTATCCGCCTCATCTATGCCTTCAGAATAAACTTCTTTAACTTCCGGGTAAAGTTTGGAGGCGATTTCACTTCCCCTCTTCAAGCGCATATATATTTCCATTGCCTCCTGCAGATCCGGTGAATGATCGTTTACTTCTTTTCCTGCTAACTTTTCAACAAATCTAGATACATCCATTAGCATCCCTTCTCTTGTAGTGTAGCCGATTATCATTGGCACTTTGTTGTACTCTCCAGAGATAATTATATCTATAGGAGCTTTTGTTATGAAAGCCGTGTCGCTAGGTTGTTCGATGACTGGGGCGAAAGGTCTTCCTCTTAATCTGATTTTCTGAAAAAATATAATAAATATAGGGTTAGAAACAAATACGAGGTTCGTAACTTTACATAAAGGACATAAAGAATTTTTACTTTTCCGCACTCCACTATACTAGCGGAAAAGTAGTGTAATCGTGTAAAGAAAAAGTGAAAAAACTAAATTTTTTTTGGGTTTATTTTTCGTTTTTCGGCATAAAAACCAAAAAAAAATCGTATTTAAAAATTTTTTGCTGTGTGTGTCGTCGGCATTAAAATTTCTTGTTACCACGATAACTTAACTGAATCGTGTCGGATCGATCGGGTATTGACTGATCCTGATCGGGGACGTCTCCCAGATGACACCTATTGATTTTGAGGTGGATACCAGACACCACCCCCTCCCTTGGGTCTATTTGAGAAATTTGTTTTGTTAATACGATAACACAACTAAATCTTGTCGGATCTATCGGGTTTTCACTGATTCTGATCGGGAACGTCTCCCAGATGATACCTATTGATTTTGAGGTTGATAAGACACACCCCACCCTGTCATGGGTCATGAGAAAGCACGACGATGGACTATTTGAGAAATTTTTTTTGTTAACACGATAACTCAACTAAATCATGTCGGATCGAACGCGTTTTGACTGATTCTGATCGAGTACGTCTCCCAGATGACACCTATAGATTTTGAGGTTGATAGAACACACTCAACCATGTTCATGGGTCATAAGAAAGCACAATGGTTGACTATTTGAGAATTTTTTTTGTTTGCACGATCACTCAATTAAATCGTGTCGGATCGATCGGGTTTTGACTGATTCTGATCGGGTACATCTCCCAGATGACACCTATTGATTTTGAGGTGGACAGAACACACTCAACCATGTTCATGGGTCATAAGAAAGCACAGTGGTGTACTATTTGAGAATGTTTTTTGTTTGCACGATCACTCAATTAAATCGTGTCGGATCGATCGGGTTTCAACTGATTCTGATTAGGGACGTCTACCAGACGACATCTATTGATTTTGAGGTGGATAGGATACACTACACCCTGTTCAGTGGTCATGAGAAAGCACGAGGGTGGACTATTTGAAAAAAGTAAAACTGTCGCATAAAACAGATATTCTGCATTTATGTGTTGGTTTATTTTTTCTCGGCCACTCAATTTCGAGATAGAGATGTTCTACGTGCGGAGAAGTCCGTTTTAAGGTTTTAAAACTTTTATTTTAATATAATTATGCCCTAACAATTTTCTGTTACATACATTTTCCCATACATTTTATTTGTACATATATTGGGTGCATGATGATCATACACTTCATAACTCATATCTTATATATAAATAAGTCATATCTTATGTATAAAAATTTAATAATTTAATCTAAAAAAAAAATGTCATAATTACTACAGATAAATTGCTGTCATCATACTTTCAAGATTAAAGTTAATAATGTGCATAATTGTTCACACAGAAGAATGAACTTTTTCGACAGAAAAGGGTATTACTACGTTAGGAAAAAATAAATTTGAAATGACTAATTGAAATTTAAATATTCTTTGAATGCAGTAAGAGGAAGATATACTCTACTTTATTGTATTCTACATACAAAATTAAATGGTTTTGTAAACTCTGGAGGTACACTATGGTAGTTAAAGTCGCCCATCCTAAATAAATAAAGTGAATTTGAGATCTACCAACTTCTAACTAAAAGCTAAAAAATGCATTTCCCTAATTTATAGTTGAAGTGGTACATGATTAAAATTATATCAACTTTGACCTCTAGCAATTCAACATCACCAGATGGTGAAAGTACATTGATGTAAAGGGTGGTCCAACTATAATGCACGATGTTAATTGTGAGTCACACCTTAACGTCAAGTTTTTTGCCCAACTTAATTTAATATTTCTTTGTTTCAGTGTTTGACAAATTCAACCATGGAGAGGTACACAATTGAGCAGCGCGTTAAGATTATTGAAGCATTTTACGAAAATGGGCGTTCAAATCAAAATGCATTTCGTGCACTTCGTGACTTTTTTGGTCAGCATAATCGACCAAATGTGTCCACAGTCGAGAGAATTGTGCGCAAATTTCAGCAAACCGGGTCTGTAGGAAATGTGAAAATACCTGTGCATGCTCGCCCAGTTCGTTCTGCGGAAAACATTGCTGTTGTTCGCGATAGTGTAGCAGAAGAGCCGTCAACCTCGACTCGTCGTGCCCAACAATTGAACATTTCACGAACATCACTGATGCGAATTTTGAATAAAGATTTGAATTTACACGCTTACAAGGTTCAATTGACTCAAGAGCTGAAGCCTACTGACCATTTCAAGCGTCAGTGGATTCGTTAACAAGCAGAATTGCCGCATTTGGGCAAATGAGAATCCACGAGTGATTGTTGAAAAGCCGATGCATCCACAAAGAGTGACTGTTTGGTGCGGTTTATGGGCTGGCGGCGTCATCAGGCCGTACTTCTTCGAAAATGAGGTCGGCCAAGCAGTTACCGTGAATGGTGTTCGCTATCGCGAGATGATAACGGACTTCTTGTGGCCAGAAATTGAGGATATGGACCTGGACGATATGTGGTTCCAACAGGATGATGCCACTTGCCACACAGCCAACGAAACAATGGCACTTTTGCGCGATAAATTCAATGGCCGTGTTATCTCACGCCGTGGCGATGTTAATTGGCCGCCACGATCATGTGATTTGACATGTGATGACACAGTTGGACCTGCTTTGGGGATATTTAAAAGAAAAAGTGTACGTCAATAAGCCAAGAACAATTCAAGAGCTAAAGGATGAGATAATTCGGCACATTAACGACATTGAACCTCAATCATGTCTCAGAGTCATTGAAAATATGGACCATCGGATAGAGGTATGCCACCGAAGCCGTGGCGAGCATTTGGCTGATATTTTGTTTCACACATAATTGTCATAAATCCTTCTATCATAATAGAAAATATTAAGATAATTCTCTGAAAACTTTTTGTTTTATTTACAATTAACATCGTGCGTTTCGGTTGGACCACCCTTTATATTACCTTTCTTGTTAAACCAGGAGTACATTTTTGGGCTGGTTATTTTTGGTACTGGATGGTTATATCTTTGGGTTGGCTTAATTAATCTCAGTTTCAAATTATTTTAGAAAATGCAGAAAAAAGTGGAAGGGGTACTAATGTAACTCAACGCAACCAGATTTTAAGGTTTGAGATCGCTTCTATCTAAAACTTCTGAATAAAAGCCCACTTACCTCCATGAACGTCTCCTGTTTTTCATGCAACACTTCTACCGGAGTCTTCTTGAGAACATCCAGTGCCTCCTTCTCATTTTTCACGTCGTGTCCTAGGTATTTGGCGAAATCCTCAGCAATATTAAACCCGAACGCCCAGGAGTTCAGAGCTGATCCACTCTGTAAAATGGCTTTATGGAAAAGTCCCCTGGAAGATTGCGATAATACGTGACAGTGCACCGATGCTGATCCGGCACTCTCTCCGAAAATAGTTACGTTACTGGGGTCTCCGTTAAAGTGGATGATGTTCTGTTGCACCCATTTCAAGGCCAATGACTGATCTTTGAGTCCCGCGTTTCCGGGGACTCCTAAGGAACTATCTTTTAGACTTAAAAATCCTAAAGCGCCTAGCCGATAGTTTAACGTGACTAGTATAGTGTCTTCGATCATCAAGAGATCTGGCCCATAGACGGATTGCTTACTTGATCCTGTCACAAATCCGCCTCCATGGATAAATACCATGACTGGTTTAAGTTCCTTGCTTGATTTAGGAAGCTGAAATAATAAGAATTTAGGAAATAATTGAATACCAGCATCAGCAAAACGTTTAATCATTTCTTGTAAGATCTTATTCTTAAATACTTTATGTAGGTGGTCTAGGATATCCTCTGTCACTATTGATAAACAATTGCAATTGTTTAACAGATGTAAAGGCACATTATGTAATTGTATTTTATAATACATGCATTTGATATATTTTTGAATAGTTGTTTAAAATGATTTATAAAAGGCTATAAATTCAGTTACACTAGTGATTATTTTTTTAATTTAATATCATGAAATAAATGAAACACTTTGTCCAGTACAGTTACAGTGGAAGGAATGGCATTTTGAGCTGCTGCTAGGGCTCTGCTTAGCTCTAAACTAGTATAATGCCTTTTTCTTAAGGTGACTTGCATAAGATATCGCTCATCCCTTTCCTGTAACTTCCAAGTTCATTGACAAGTTTAACTAATCAACTAATTGCTGACCATCTAACTCCTAACAAGTTATTCACATATTGCTGACTACGCCCCTTGTTAACAAGAGTTAACAAGGGGCGTATATCTCTTAAGTTGCGTAGATGATTATCTACGCAACTTAAGAGAACATGAAGCAGTGATCACGGTAATTCTTGTTAACAAGGGGCGTAGCAATATGTGAATAATTAGGGGTTAGATAATCAACAATTAGTTGATCAGTTAAACGTTTCAATGAACTTGGAAGTTTCAGGCAAGAGATTAGCGAAATTTTATACAAGTCACCTTAAGAAACATGCATTTTACCAGTTTAGAGCTAAGCAGAGCCCTAGAAGCAGCTCGAAATGTATCAATTTTTGGACGAACGATTAGGAGAAGGCGCAACGAAGAAGGATTGGATAGTAGAAGACCAGCTAATGCACCACTGCTCATCAGAAAACATTAAACTGCTTTCTGCAGGAGAACCCATAAATTGGACCATTGATGACTGGAAGCGAGTTTTGTTTTCAGACGAAACAAAAGTAAGTCTTAATTCACCAGAGGGACGTTAACGAGTCTGGCGGAGGCCAGGAGAGAGGTTTGCTGCCTGCAATATCTCTTAGAGGATCCCAATTTTTGGTGGTTTCTGGGGAGGAATTTGTTTCGATGGTCGCACGGATTTGGTTCCTAAACGCGGGAGATCCATGAATGTACATTTCTACGTAGAAAACACCATACAAGAACATGTGATCCCATTTTCCCTGCTTGTCGGGGACAATTTTATTTTCATGCAGGATAGCGCTCGTTCCCACGTTGCTAGAGAGGTATTAGATTATCGACTTGTCAATATTCCAACTGTGGAGTCTCCACCAAGAAGCTGAAGTATGAACTCCATCTAGCATCTGTGGTATGCACTAAAATGATCAGTTAGGCACCATATACCTGCCCCTACGATTCTTAGCAAACTCGAAAAAGTCGTTATTGCTGAACGGGAGAATATTCCTCAGGAAGCCATTCACTACTTGATCAATGGCATGGAAGCAGTGATAAGAGTTAAAGGAAAATCTACACGCTACTGAATTGAAATGTTTACAATTTAATTTCATCGCCGATTTTTGTTATAAAGTTTTTCAATAACACTGTTTCTATTGCATTTAAGATTGTTGTTCCTTTCTGTTATTTATTCATGCTTCTTCCCGATCATACCATTCTGATTTATTAAACATTAGTTGAAAGCAGTTTATTATAATATCACGTAGGTACTATGATTTAAATCTTCGAAAAAGTAAAAATAATAAAGTGAAGTTCCACTCATGCGTAAATTTTGTCCAAGAATTTAGAATTATCGATGTTAACGTTAATTAAAGAAATAAGACTTCATATGCTAAAGTATTGAATTTTTTTAATAAGAATAGAGGTAGTTAATATACCTGCTGATGTGTCGAGATGAATATTAAAAGGACTTATTTAAAAGAACTCGAAACAGAAGTATGCTTTTTAATAGGGATATAAATTAATGTAATTAATGTACCACGTAACCAATTTAAATAAATGTAATGCAAAGTTTTACTCTGCAGAGGGTAATTTTCAAACTACAGAAATAAGGAGATCATACACGAACCCATCTGCAAATGCCTTATATAATATGGACTAAAAAAATTGGGTCAAAACAGCTATTCTCCTGGCTATATGACAAACGCTGAGCGCTGAATTAAATGGCAAAATTTGCCGTATTTTGTCTAACAGAGTTAGAACTAAAATACAGTGATTCAGATTATTCCAAAACCACAAGGAAGATGCTAAATGTCACCTATCTCAGGATATCGCTAACTGCAGACCGGTTTCGACCTTATCTTAGGTCTCGTCAGTGCAGTGTAAGCGAGTATACCTTTAACAGATGAGGCTCACATTTAGTAGACGTTGCTACGTTCCATCGCAGTAGAACGTACCAAACGCCATCTCTTGGTAGTTTCGAGAATCGGTCTGCAGTTAGCGATATCCTGAGATAGGTGACATTTTGCATCTTCCTTGTGGTTTTGGAATAATCTGAATCACTGTATTTTAGTTCTAACTCTGTTAGACAAAATACAGCAAATTTTGTCATTTAATTCAGCGCTCGGCGTTTGGCATATAGCCAGGAGAATAGTTGCTTGGACCTAATTTGTTTAGTCCTTATTATACAAGGCATTTGCAGATTGGGTGGAGTATAATCTTATTTCAATAGTTTCAATTTAAATAAATTATCAATAATTTTCTACAATTTACTTATTTTCCCTAACACGTGTAAACTAATTTTGCAAATAATTAATGTTGAATATATTAGAGAGAATAATTAATATAGAATATAATAAATTATTCTAAGTAAGAAATTCTATAAAAATTTGACCAAGACATTTTCATACCGATACTTTTAAGAAATAAATATCAATACATAATATACCTTGGATCGCAAAAATAATTTTAGACATACACGCCTCAACTATTGATAAATTATTACATCTTTTTACAACTTTCTGAAGTATGTTGCTCTATAATTTCATGTGTGCTCAGCGTGAATAAATTTGTAATATAGCTTGTAAATTTTATAAGTCTAGGGCAATTTTGGATATATAAAAATCGTTCCAAGACAAGTACGTCTTCAACCCGATGCATCGTATTAAAATTCTACAAGCCCCCCGACATTTACTTACCTCTTTGGTATAAACGTTGAGGAAGAGGCAATCCTCTGAACCTTCAATCTTTCTAGTGATATCATTTCTGCCGTAGCAGGGGTTTCCTTCTTGAGTAGCGTCCCGTACTCCCTTCCAAGGTTCTGCTGGTAAAGGGGCCTGAAACGATGATTTAAGGCAATAATAGAAATTGAAATATCGATTCAAATCCATTCCTAAAATCTTTAGAACTATCACAAAAATGCGTAAAACTGATAATATATGTATTTAATCCAATACTGCGCATCAATTACTTTTCAAGTAACTGGAAAGGGCTTGGGCTGGAAGTAGCTTCTCTTCTTGTACTTTTAGGACAAGAAGAGATGGGCGCCAATTTGAGAAAAAAGTTGGGGGTGGTTTCATAAGGGCTGAAAACAGTAAGAAGGTTTTAAGTTTATAATTACTAAGGGTATTTTATACATTTTAAAATAATTTTTGGTTCATCTGTATATCTTGTCAAATAATGAAGATATTGGCTGTTGAAATCTTCCTTGTATTATTAACAAATACAGAATGTATTTGTTAATACAGTATAAATATTTATAGAAGAAACACTCTGTATTAGTGACATAATCACATGAGTTATCTTATCGGTCACAACAAAATATAAAAGAGATAAATAAATAATATCTAGGTAAACAAGAGACGATGAAATAACAAAATTTGGTTACGTATAAGGGGGGTATATACATACATATGTTGGTAGATATCAATTGGAAATTGGATAGCATTTTCTTTATAAAGGGAGTGTTATTAATTGGAATCGATATCAACTTCATGAATCAGGTATCGCAAAAGCCATGCCCAGAACTAGTAGTAACGTTGTTTTGGTTTCATTTAATTGTACTTACCAGAAAGAAAATATTCATGAGTTACCTTAAATCTCAAATCACCAAGAGGTGGTTTGCCGTACGGTATTCCGAGGAAAGAAAAAAATTTTCCTCCATCGATATTGGCTTGCACTCGTCCTCTCAGTTGTCCTTGACTCACAGTAACCACCAGTGATTCCATACTAGTTTTAAATTATTAAATCGTGTTTATCTCTGGTCACTTGATGATAATTGCGAGAACGACGGACGTTAAACTGACAATCGTGAAGCTACTGGAGATACTGCGAAGTGCAATTAAGTAAAACTTGTTTTTATTTATCTATGATTTAAATAGAACGACATGCGCTATGATCATTCCTAATCCATTATTAAATGCTTAATAACATCGTTGATAACATGACCTTGTGTAGATTACGTATTCTACGAGAGGAGTGTTTGAACTGTGGATTCTGATTTTGATTATTTCGTTATCGGACAAAAAATATGCTGGTCATGTAGATATTATCACTACACATTAGTTAATGTATTTCTTAAATAATATGTCATCTGATAGCCCTGCCTGAATGTTAACAGTGGCGTAAGCAAAATTGCTGGAGAAGGGACTAATATTTCTATGCGTACGTTGTAAAACTAATTTGGATAATTATTTCCTTTAGCGTAAAACTCTCAAATGGTCTTTTGTCCCCTTCTATTCGCGATCTCTTTTTTCCGATGAAAACACAATGGTGGAAATTAATCTTTTCGTTTTCTTTATAAACCAAGTTTCCTTCTTTTCCTTTCTTTTTGAGCTTTCAATACATGCCGATAACTTATTGGAGGATCTGTTGTTTGGGGAATCAAGGAAAAATTATTTGTACACAGTGGCGGCTCGTGAGGTTTTTTTAGGGGAGGCAGAATATGTATATCTATCGGTAACACTCGTTAAAAAATTTTAGAATTTTTAACGTCACGCGTTTTCCTGAACCTTTAGAATTCTAATAAAAAATCCATTTATACAAAAATATAGACTTTCCCGAGAATAATTTTTGGAATTTGCCTTTTCGAAATAATTATAATTTTATTTATTTACATATTTACTTACGAATTACAGCTACTAAAGGAATAAACAAAATATGTTTTATTGAAGTTAAATATTATTTATAAACCAAAAATTAGTTTGTGAAATTTACGATCAATACCTAAAATTTAAAACAAACCTTGAAATTGTCATTTTCAGCACAATTAGCACATTTCCCCACCACATTTGAGGTAGTGCTACAGAGCGTTACATTTTTTTTATGGGTTGTTCGCCGGTAGCCATATTGTCCCACTTAAACTAAATAACACTTCTGCAAAATAAATTAAAATAGTACGAGGAAAACGCAGAGAAAAATAATAAATAAAGGAAAATAAAATACATATTCTTTGTAGGTAAACAGGTGTCCCCCACCGCGTCGAACTGAGATAGGTGCAAGGGAGAAAGACTTATTTTGTAGCAAGCATTCCAGATGGGAGTGGGAGTGCTGGCAGCTAGCTGCCAGTGAATTAGTGGCGATTTAGGAATAAAAACTACTCGGTATTAGCTCAAGGTGATTTGTCACGTATGGAAATAGATTTAACTGGAGGCCTGCAGCGGTTTAGCCTCTTGTCGATGAGCGGGTGGTAAAATACGTAACATGAGACGTAGAAATACATAACTTGGCAAACTAGGCGCATATTTAAATTAATCAAATATGAAATAAAGAGTTATTAAATTATTATCATAATAATTATTAATTAAAATATACAAAAAAGTAAATTATATTAAAAAAAAGTAACGCTAATTAACACTCCTTAAAATATTTATTTATTTTTTAAAATAACCTGATAATAATTTTAAAATCGAATAAAAATATTTTGACCTATCTTATATAGGTAAGTATTTTTTCTCTAAAATTGCAGAGGAAGCTTAGCCTCCTCTGCCTCCCCTGACCAGCCGCCACTGTTTGTACATTATTATGGCAATATTTTAGTAAAAGTAACATACGGTACATTTAAAATAATCTTAATATTGTTACTACCCTTCAAGTTATGATGTAAACTTTTATTTTTTTTAAATATCATGGCTGACTGTGATTTACAAAATATCTTGAATTTAATAAAAAAATAATAATTTTATGGTAATTTTCACAGTTTTGTATAGTAGGTATCATTTTGTGGAATAACAGTGATCGGACACAGATAAATAAAGGGTCTTTCAATAAGGACGCTCGATTTTTATACGTAAATAAAACATATTGTGTGTGATATATATATTCATTTTTTTTTTTATTTGAAATAATATCTTATGGCATTAAGTATGGAATATGACGTCGTTCAAATGCCTGCCACGGCTTTGCTTGATGGCACGTAGTTGGGAGGTCCAATTTTCGATGACTTTGTCGCATAAATCTGGCTGAATTTGCTGGATAGCGTTCATTATGTTGACTTTGAGGGCATCAATTATTGTTTGCGGTTTATTCGCATAGACCTACAATACAAGAATAAGGAACAACCAGAACAACAAGGAATAGAGTAATAAGGAACAACCAGAAGCCAAACTCTCCCGTATTTAATTCATAAATCTGTAGAACAGCGAGTGACTTTCAATTAGCATAAATGTGAATTTCTGCTGGATTTTCGTAGACGTAGGTAGCAAATTATGTATTGAACTGTTGATATATGTAATGATTTTGAGGATATCCATAACAAATAGGTATCCAAATCGTAAATAAACCACAAAAATATTGTCTCTATTATAGAAATAATACAACGAAGTTTTTAGATATCACACGGACTATATTACTCCCAGTAGTCGTACCTACCGCTCTGACAATCTCTACGATACTGATCGTTTCAGGGTACAATTCAGGGTATCGGAATAGTATTCGAGCTTCAAGGTTCCTCGGCGTCGCGGCTAGCAACAAGAAGAATTTGGCTTCTGGTTGTTCCTTATTCTTCTGCCTGCGATTTGAGATAGCCCTAAAGGAAAAAGTCTAAAGACGCTAAATCGTACGATCTCATTGGCCAGTTCACGTCGTCGCTGCGCGAGATAACTATGCTCTCAAATCGCTCGCTGGCATGCGCTGTGTGGCACGTAGCGCCGTTCTGTTGGAACCACATGCCGTCGGTATCTATATCATCTAGTTTAAACCACAAGAACTTGCTTATCATTTCGTTTTGGAAGAAGCACGGACAGATGATTCCGGCAAATCAATATCCGCACCAACCAGTGACTTTCTCGGAATGCATTTGGTGCTGGCGTATCTCGCGTGGATTGGTATCGTCCCAAATCCGACAATTTTGCTTGTTCATATATCCATTCATCAAAAAATGGGCCTCGTCGCTAAACATGATTTTTTTCTTGGCGAAATTTTGGTCAACTTTCAACTGTTTCAGAGCTTAATCAGCGAACGCACGGCATTATCTATGGTCGTTTATCTTAAGTTCCTGGGTCAGTTGGATTTTATACGGGCGCAGGCCCAAGTTCCGACGCAAAATTCGCCATGTTGAAGTCGCAGAAAGGCCAAGTTCTTGTGAACGACGAGAAATTGACTACCTCGGGTTTTCCGTACACTCTCACGTACAGCAGCGATGTTTTCAGCAGACCTTGCGTTTCGGTTACGTACGGGTGTTGGCTGGGTACTTATCAATCCGGTTGACTCGAATTTAGCCACCAAATGTCGAATGGTCGACTCGGCAGGACGGTTGTGGCGAGGATAGAAGTCACGTAATGCGGGGAACGTTTCTCGAAAGGAGCACTGATTTTGAAAATAAAATTTGATGATTTGCAGACGTTGTTGAACGCTATAACCTTCCATGGCGATTTACACTACTGAATAATTCACAATTTGACAGATGTTGCTTTAACAACATAGCCGTTATAACCTAACAAATTTTGAGTGTCCCTATTGAATGATCCTGTATGTTGTTGGATATGGATCGTTGTTTAGAATATGTCGTTTTCAAAGTTTGAAATAGCTTAGGAAAATTATGAAAATTATATGTCAACAATCTTACTGATCATTAACTTTTAACAAATCTAGATTAGAGCATAATAGATAATATTGTAGATGCTGAAGATATTGTCATTAATGTGGTAATAGCAAATTCTTAGAGTTTAAGTCGCCAAATTAAAGCCGAATCTGGTATATCATGATGACAAAAACTATTAATTAAAAACAAAAAAAAAAACGCAGAGGCTGAAAGATTAACATATTATTAATATTAACAATATATATATATATATATATATATATATATATATATATATATATATATATATATATATATATATATATATATATATATATACCAATATATAACAATATTAGCAACATATATTTGTTTTGATATACATATGTACATTCGGATTTTTTTCGGGTTTGTACGATTTATTTCATTATATGTATATTGTTTAGTTTCAGATTATATTATATTTTATATTTGGGGGATTTGATGACTTTACTCTCAAGTAAATAATTAGTAATTATCCTCATTTTAAATTAAAATAAACAGTTTTAAAAAGATTAAAATGGACTTTTCTGCACGTAGAACATCTCTATCTCGAATTTGAGTGACCGAGAAAAAATAAACCAACACATAAATGCAAAATATGTGTTTTATGCTACAGTTTTACTTTTTTTAAATAGTCTATCATCGTGCTTTCTCATGACCCATGGACAGGGTAGGGTGTATCCTATCCACCTTAAAATCAATAGATGTCTGGTAGACATCCCTAATCAGAATGAGTCGAAACCCGATCAATCTGACACGATTTAATTGAGTGATCGTGCTAACAAAAAAAATTTCTCAAATAGTCCACCATTGTGCTTTCTCATGACCCATCAACATAGTAGAGTGTGTTCTATCCACCTCAATGTCAATAGGTGTAGTCTGGGAGACGTCCCCGATCAGAATCAGCCAAAAGCCGATCGATCAGACACGACTTAGCTGGTTATTGTGCTAACAAGAATTTTAATGTCGACGACAACGACGACAATGACAACGATAACGACACACACACAGACAAAAATTTTTTACTAACCACTTTTTTTTTGGCTTTTAGACCGAAAAACGAAAAGTAAACGCTAGAAATTTTTTTTTCCATTTTGCTTTACACGATTACATTACTTTTCCGTTCTGGTATAGTTGAGTGCGGAACAGTAAAAAGCATGCACGTAGCGAGGATTTTTTGAAAAGGACACGTTCTGAATAACTTGGTTATTGCTCTGAATTGATTGGGCCGTTAATTGATGAAAATCCATAATTATACAAAATTAAAACCTTTGCTGGTTAGGTCTTCACTTTTTATTTGTTAAACATAACAATTGTTTCGCCAACACAGTGGTTTCATCTATGTTGAGTACATAGACTAAATTTTACAACGTGGAACTGCGTTTATATAACAAGAGTAATTCTAGGTTTATTACTATGGGATTTCCTACTATTAAACTATTGGAATTAAGTTATTATTACTCTAACGACCGCGGCTGGCTGCTTTTTACAGACTCCGTATCGCTCTCACATCCTCTACCGGCTTCAAGCTGATGAGGCACGCCCCCAAACCCCTCTTCAGGAGGGCGATGTATGGGAGCCCTAGGGCGAAGACCTAAGGAGCCATGGGGCGAAGGCCCACATGGTGTCTTGGGGCGAAAACCTACATGGGGTCCTGGGGCGGGAGCCCTGGAATGCCTGTAGCGCACCTGTAATTAGCATCTTCGAGCGGCAACCCTTTGATGTATGCCGACGCATCAAATTTTTGTGAATTAAGTAAAAACGCAAGTTTCAATTTTCCCACGATGGCGACGACAACACCTGTCGTCAATTAACACCTAGCGGCTTTAATATGACTCGTTCCGACGCACCTGTAATTAACACCTGTCTGACGGCATCATTTTATCTCAATATGACGCGTGCCGGCGCCTTGAATTTTTATGAATTAGGTAAAAACGCAAGTTTAAATTTTCCCACAGTCTTCAAAAAGTTCCCAGACCCAACCGCCCCTCTACTTACAGTAGGTATAGGGGCGGTTGGGTGCTAAATTTAACAAGCTTTATAGGTATTGTTGCAAATAACGAAAATTTTTTTGATCGTTCGCATTTTGCTTCTCTCAGGAGATGCAATCTCTGTGGTAGTGTGAACCCATAAAACTAAATCTAAACCTATCCAGGGTTTTGATTCCTAGTTGTTAAGCAGTCTATATAAAATAATATTTCTTTATCAAAGATAAAAATAACACGTGATGCTCATTATACATAGGATACAATAAAACCACAATGCAAAAACTTTATAACAAATTATAACAGTCCTCTAATGTAAACTGACATAAGATAAGAAAGAATTGTTAGGTAAATAGTAACAATTATTTTGAAGCAATTGATAATATCTTAAAGACAGTATTTAATTATAAATAATTTGCAGTCTCCGGGTTTAACTGGTAAACTTCCTTCCATAGAGCCATTCTCTTCGGTTCCGGATTAGTTCCCAAAGTTAGTTCACTTCCTATGTCCAAGTAATTAAGTTGGCCTTTTTTAGTCGGTGGCCAAGTGACATCTACCGCATTTTTATCGGGAGTCGGGTTATCGTATCTCGCAAAATTGACCCACAGTTTCACGAACCTCCTAAACGATACATCCTCCAAGCTTCCAGGCTCGATTTCAGGAGTTAAGATATTTTTGAAGAGGTATCCCAGATCGTCTGCATGCGACACGCCTGAAAAAACGACATAGAGAAGATCACGTTGATTGATCTAAATATCAATATAATGCAAAGTTTTACTTCGCAGAGGGCAAATTTCAAACTACTGAAGTAAGGAGATTATATTCCAGCCCATCTGCAAATGCCAAGGACTAAAGAAATTAGGTCAAAACAGCTATTCTCCTGGCTATATGCCAAACGCCGAGTGCTGAATTAAATGACAAAATTTGCCGTATTTTTGTCTAACAGAGTTAGCACTAAAATACAGCGATTCAGAAAGCTACCAAGAGATGGCGTTTGGTACATTCTACTGCGTGGAACGTAGCAACGTCTACTAGGTATGAGCCTGATCTGTCAAAGGTATACTCGCTTACACTGTACTGACGAGACCCAAAACAAGGTCGAAACCGGTCTCCAGTTAGCGATATCCTGAGATAGGTGACACTTTGCATCTTCCTTGTGGTTTCGAAACAATCTGAATCACTGTATGTTAGTCCTAACTCTGTTAGTTAGACAAAAATACGGCAAATTTTGTTATTTAATTCAGCGTTCGCCATATAGCTAGGAATATTGTTTTGACCTAGTTTGTTTAGTTCTTATTATATAAGGCATTTGCAGATGGGGTGGAGTATAATCTTCTTATTTCAGTAGTTTGATGAAATATCGTAATAGATGCCTTTTTATACTACGTTCATGTAAACTTACCTGGCAAGTGTGTTAAATGCGCCAGATTTTTGAAGAGGTTCAATGTCGTTATCACTGACATCCTGTATAGGTAAATAGGTTGGGTGGTAGTTACAAGATGATTTTGTACAGCTGCGATGATAGGCGCTACAAATATAGCATCCGAAATAAGCTGCAACAGACAATAATCGATTACAAAATAATCAAGATAATGTTATATAATAAAATTATTTATGGCCTCTTTGTAACTGTTTACTGTTTCCAAGATGGTTTACTATAATTTTTTGAAAAATTTAAAATACGTCAACTTAAAAAAACACATTGACTGATGTACACATTTCTTTCAGATATTGTCTTGCTTTCCGAATTTGAATGGAAAACCCTACGATGCTTCCGATCTTACATTTGATGCTTAAATATTTATAATGTCTGATATTTAAAATTTTACTTATTTCCTTCTTAGTAGCTATTATATATTATTCAATCAATGAAGACGATATTTCCAACCAAAGAATTTGGTTTCAACAAGACGAGGCTCCTCTTCATTTTCTCTTCTTCATCTTGATAATAATTACCTTGGCAGATGGATAGAATGACGAGAACCAACTGAGCCACGTAAATAACGTAATAATTTATTTCAAAATAGCGATCACGGTAAAGCTATATTTAATGATAGGTCCATTTCGTTGACGTTCCAGAACTATTTAGAACACGATCATTTTTTTAATCGATAGCTTTCGAAATTATGTAAAATATTTTTTGAATCTGGCGGTTTTGTTTGTTGAAAATGAAGAACATTAGGAGTTTGTTTAACATAAGGCTTAATGAGGTCACACTGTTTCAGCCAGATGGAGCTATAGCCCATACTACAAATTTATCAATGGAAGCCGTTAGAGATTAAATAGGAATTTAACGGGTTAATAGGTTAGAAATTATTAAACATATGTATGTTACAGGTTTAATAGGTGTTATTTAACCTCCCTGGCGGTCATCCCGAGTACCACTCGTGGTAATCATTTGATGTGCAAATCGATAAGCCCGAGTAGGACTCGGTTAAAAAAAAAGGCGTTTTCTTCACCGATCAGGACGAGTACAACGACGGAATCGATACTACGAGTTAAACTCGGCCTGGTAAGCTACAGTGTATTGATAACAACGAGCAGCATACTTACATACATGCATACTGGACCGAAAATCAGGTCATATCGATATATCCGACGTCGCGTCGCACGGCATCCATTGCAAGTTATTTCGCTTATTATCGGTGTTTTTTGGTGATAGTTTTCGTATAGTACACGCAGACGCTTGGTGTAATTCTTATCACATTGTAATCTAAAGTAACTCGGCCACGTGTAACTTGTTGACGACTGTGGATTATAACCATACAATGGGAGGCGTAAATTGAGCCGATCAGCAGATGACGTTCTATCCATTTATGAAGAAACAACAAAAACATATTATAAAAAATATTTAGACATTTAATGGAACAGTGTGTTTCGAACGCTTATGTACTGTACAAGAAAAATGGGCACAATATAGAACACAGTGACTTTCTTTGGAATTTAGTTAGGAAAATTATGGATGCACATTTATCTTCAGTTACATATGCTAGACGGGCAAATCATGTCAATCTACTTAGGCTGAATGGACGACATTTTCCACGATATATACCACCCACAGAAAAAAACAGTCTCCCACTAGATGTTGTGTGGTATGCTGAGTATGCTGGTATGAGAAGACATACCAGCATAGTATATTGACATTTTTTCTGTATTTTTATTATCAGTTAGCTAGCAGTAATTCTTGTTTAGTGAATATACATATTTTTATGTTCGCTGATTTGTCTTTATACCATAAATACAATTTTTGTTTTCATATTTTTTTGTAACCTCTCCCCCATCTACGCTACTGACTTGTTTATTTTTGAAACTGACTGAACCCTTGATTATGTAGCTAGTAACAATGAGGGAACTCAACTGAGCAAGTGCAATTTAATTTTTTATGTATTATTATTATTATTGACAATCCTCTTCATATATCAGCTCCACCACTGGTCTCTATTTGTAATTTACTTATTTACTTTTATTTCTATTGCCCTCGCTCCCCCCATTCCGCTGTACGCCCTTGGTGAATTTTTGCTTTTTCTTGTGTCTTTGTCTTCAATTACAGCAAAATAACACACAGGATCTAATGTCAACGCTGAAATGCCAATGTGGCGGCGCATCGTTTTGGAAGCGGTTTTGCAGGATCGTCATAACGCCATGGAGGTTAATAGATTCAATAGGTATTTAGTAAATTATTATTTCCATACAACTGTACAAATATCACTCTCTGTCTACCACCACTGGTCTATATTTGTAATTTACTTATTTACTTTTATTTCTATTGCCCTTGCTTCCACCAGGAACACCAACCAGTCACCTCTTGAGGATGCATTTCCGTCCGAACAATCTATCTTAGATTTTACAACCCCCAAATGCGACAATTGTGCTTGTTTGCCAAGCCATTAACGTGAAAATGTGCCTCATCGCTAAAGATGATTTTAATTGAAAAATTTACACCTTATTTTCGTATCCATTCTGCAAACACACGGCGCTGTTGATGGTCTCGTGGTTTCAATTCCCATGTTATTTGGAGTTTGTATGGAATACAAACCTCTTGTTAAAATTCGCTGGGTAGTGGAATACGTAAGGCCCACTTGCTGCGATCGACGACGAATCGATGTGCTTGGATTTTCGACCACACTTTTGCGAACAATGGCAATATTTTATTCCGAATGATCTCTACGAGTATGCCGAGGGGTTTTGATGTTACCTACGGATCCAGTTTACTCGAAATTTTTGACCGCATTCCAAATTGCCTTCTCAGAATGTCGATATTGCGTGCCAAAAAATTCACGTAAAGCACGAAATGCACTCTGTTCCTCGATCGGCCATTTTCATAATAGGCTTGGATAATTTTAACACGTTGTTAAATTGTCGTATATTGCTCCATAACTAATTTTATTTATATTTCTAGGTTACAAATCTGATGTTATCGTTGACAAATATAGTGGAGTATCAAAAATATTTTAGATTGTAATGTGGAAACTCAATTTGAATCACCCTTTGGTATGAGGCTGCGCATCATAACACATCTTGTTACTGGTTACCCTCAGACCTAGCTAGTGCTCGATATTCAGTAAACAGTTTGTCTAATCGCGGTAATGAGAATTGGATTTAATATTTTTGCACAAATAGATACGAATAGAGAAGACAATAAATAAATTAAAATACCTACCAAGCGCTCCTTATCAGCCTCGTCTAAGCCTTCAGAATAAACTTCTTTAACTTCCGGGTAAAATTTAGAGGCGATTTCACTTCCCCTCTTCAAGCGCATATATATTTCCATGGCCTCCTGTAAATCCGGCGAATGATTTTTAACTTCTCTTCCAGCCAACTTTTGAAGAAATCTAGATGCATCCATTAGCATTCCTTCTCTTGTAGTATAACCGACCATCATTGGCACTTTGTTGTACTCTCCAGAAATAATTATATCTATAGGATCTCTTGTCATGAAAGCCGTGTTGTTAGGTTGTTCGATAACTGGAAGAAACGGTCTTTCCCTTAATCCGACTTTCTGAAAAAATATAATAAAAGTAAGATTGGAAATGAACATGAGATTAGTATACTAATTACTAAAACGTAGACTAAAAGCTGCGAAACGTATTTCTCTACTTTATTTTTGATTATTACTTGATTAAAATTATATCAACTTTGACGTTCATTAGTTAAAAATCAGTAAATAGTGAAATTCCTTTGATGGATGCATGGATGATGGATGGATGGATGTTCCTTTCTTGTTAATCCAGGAGTATCTTTGGGCTAGTTATTTTTGGGACTGATTAGTTATGTTTTTGAGTTGGTTCATTTAATATTAATTTTAAATTATTTTTCTTAGAAAGTACAGAAAAATGTGGAAAAAAAGGGGAACTAATGTAGGTAGCTCCACACAATTAGATTTTTAGGTTTAAAACCGATTTTATCTAAAACTCCTGAGTAAAAGTTTACTTACATCCAAAAACGTCTCCTGTTTTTCATGCAGAACTTCTACTGGAGTCTTTTGGAGGGCTTCCAGTGCCTCTTTCTCGCCTTTTACGTCATGTCCTATATATTTGGCGAAATTCTCAGCAACGTTAAGTCCTACCGTCTGTATTCTTAGATGTGTTCCACTCTGTAAAATGGCCTTATGGAAAAGCCCCCTGGAAGATTGCGACAATACGTGACAGTGCACCGATACTGATCCGGCACTTTCTCCGAAAATAGTTACGTTATTGGCATCTCCGTTAAAGTGGATGATGTTCTGTTGCACCCATTTCAAAGCCAAGGACTGGTCTTTGAGTCCCGCGTTTCCGGGGACTCCTAGAGACGTATCTTGTATACTTAAGAATCCTAAAGCGCCTAACCGATAATTCAACGTGACTAGTACAATGTCTTCGATCATCAACAGATCAGGCCCATAGTTGGATTGCTTACTGGATTCATTCTCTACTCTAGAGCTACTGGACTAAACATGGGTTTTCAGTCACTTGATGATGGATGTAAATAATAAGCAATTTCACAAGCGTAACTGAGTATGTGTATACCTGTGTATACAATCTGTCAGAGGATTAAAATTAACGCATTAGCAAAATTTTTAATCCTCTGAGATTTGTAAAAGGCAATAAATTCAGTTACGCTTGTGATATTGATTTAAATTAAATATCATCAAGTGAATGAAACATTTTGTCCAGTACACTTAGAGTAGAAGAAATGAATCATCCACACAACTTAATAGAAGATGAAGCAGTGGAAACTGCATCCAGTAGAATAGATAAGAAGATCGCCAAACCTCATTCTGTTAGGTTTGTATTGTAGAAATCTAGATATTTTCAAAGAGCAAATACATTAGAATCAAGGAATAGTGGTGACACGTAATAAATGTAAATAAATTGTTAATAATTTTCTGCAATACTTTACTTATTTTCTCTAACACGTATAAACTAATTTTGCAAATAGTAGAGATTAAATGTATTAGAGAAGATAATTAAAAACTATTCCAAGTAACAAATTCTATAAAAAATTATCTCAATTTTGGCACAGATTCATTCATGTTAATACTTTAAGGAAATAAATATTAAAACATAATGTACTTTAAATCGCAAAAATTTATATATATATATATATATATATATATATATATATATATATATATATATTATATATATATAATATATTTATATATATATTTATATATATATATATATATATATATATATATATATATATATATATATATATATATATATATATATATATATATATATATATATATATATATTATATATATATACCTCAGATGTTGGTACATTTTCATAATTTTTTTACAACTTTCTTATTATTACATAGCATTTTGCTATGTAATTTGGCTGAGCTTAAATAAATTTGTAATATGGCTTATGAATGTTCTAAACCTAGGGCAATTTTAGATCTAAAAATTGTTCCAAAACAAATATGTCATCAACCCGATGCATCACATTAAAATTCTACAAGCCCCCAAGCACTTACTCACCTCTTTGGTATACACGTTGAGTATGAGGCAATCCTCTGAACCTTCGATCTCTCTAGTGAGAGTATTTCTGCCGTAGCAGGGGTTTCCTTCCTGAGTAGAGTCCCGAATTCCCTTCCAAGGTTCTGATGGTAAAGGGGCCTGAAACGATGATTCAGAGTAATTATAAAAATTGAAATATAGGTTTCAACTAGATCCTATAATATTTAGGATTTTCTTAAAAATCTCATAAACATAAAACTATGCAACTTGCAATTAAAGAATTTTTTAAGAATTTCTTTCTGAAAGCCTATTTATAAATAAGTAGATGCGATCCATAGAGTAGATAAGATTCATACTGATTCCATCAGAAACAAAAGCAGAAACTCGTCTGCCTCTTAAAAGGCTCCAACTTTCAGTCGCTAACGCGAAATTTGGGTAGGTCGGTTACAATTAAGAATAATTGGAACCGTTAAGTGGGAATAAATCTGGTGAGATATATAATTAGTACAAAGCAAGAAATGGTATTATATATTATTCCCATGATAATGCATAGTTGGATTATTATACACCTAGGTATTGTAATCGGTACTTCAACCAATCCATCCGATTAAGGAATACCTGTAAAACATTAAGCGCCTTTATTCCTATTTCTAATCAATCCTATTGAACTGTTGAAGTCTGTTGTTTACTCATACAAAAGAAATTACAAAATTACAATTTACATTTTACAAAAAAGTAAAATATCGAAATTGTGAAAATTGCTCCCGTACAATAATCTAGATGATCAATTCCTCAATCAATTGATGTAGATTCGTAGAATAACCAATTGCCGCGGAAATGGATAAGTCAATTTCTAACGTCGTGGTAGGAAGTGGGCAATTTGTCTGGATTTAACCTGATTTTGTTTGCCAAAGAATATTGCCCTTTGTTATCAGTGTTGTAAATTGTAGTATTTGAAGTATTGTGGTTTAAGGAACTAGAGTTAAGGGATGAAGAAATATGTCAAATTAGGGTTTTTTTAATCCAATAAAGTGATTATTCTATACCGGACTCCCCAGGACATGTACTTACTTAAATATCTATATTACTTAAGGTTTTAGAAGTACAAGAGAATATCTCGAATGTCTGACGCCGACTGACGCAACAGATTATTTTCTGTGGAAAGCGATGAGAAAACTAAAATAGTCTCAAGAATTTAATTCTGCAATTAAAGATAACAATAAATGGGAAAAAACAGTGAAAAAAGAATTCAGTATGTTTTCCTACAAAGACATCTACAAAAAGTACCTTATCCTTCAGAACTACGGACCGAAGAAGAAAGTAAGACAATAGAGTTACTTGAGGCATCTTCCCAAACGGATTTTTCACATCAGAAAATCAAAGCAAAAGAAACAAATAGAGCACTAAGGGAATTAACATTAAGAAGGCACCCGATTTGACTTAATAACTGGAGAAATTTTGCAAGAACTATTACAAAAATGGGTAAAGTTAATAAGATATGTCTTTAATGCAGTACTGCGCATCAATCATTTTCCAAGTATCTGGACAGTTGTACAAAACATAATGACCAACAAGCCTAGAAAAAAGGAACGGAAAAAACGACTTATACGCCTATAAGTTTGCTACCGAAGTCTAAGATTTTCGAAAAAATATACATCAAAAGACTGAAGTCAATAATACAAGAGGAACAAATAATTTGGTTATTAACAACCAATTTGGTTCCAAATAAGCACAGTACCATAAAACAGAGACATCGATTTGTCAACAAAATCAATAGGAACATAAACACGAAGAGATATTCTTCCGCTGCTTTCCTTGACGTATTGCAGGCCTTTGATAATGTATGGTATACTGGTATGTAGGTTAAATTAGAAATACTCCTCTCATATCGACACTTTTTTTTATTGAAATCCTATTTAATAGACAGGTATTACTTCGTCAAACAAGGTAGCGAAAATACTGAACTAAAACCTATACAATCAGGTGTCCCAGAGGAATGTGTCCGAGGACCTATTCTATACCTTCTTGATACTGTAGGTCTACCAACAATAAGATCTACCACTATTGCTACATTTATTTATTGCGACATTGTAGCGTTTATGCAAACGGTACTGCAAACAAGCCTCGAGAGCATCTAAAACTGGTTGAAAAAATGGCGCAGGAGAATCAATGAATCAAAGTCAATTGATGTAACATTAGCCTAGCGTAGAGAGACCTGTCCACCAGTGATAATTAAGATTAATAGCTGTCAGATTTCCCAAGCTGAGAATGTTAAATACCTCGGTATATACTCAGACTATCGATTGACTTGGCAAAAATACATTCATAAAATGAAAATAGCTCTATCTAAAAACTTAGTAGAACGTATTAGATCACCAGCCGTAAGTCAAAGTTTCCTAGTCAACAAGTTATTATTACAAAACGGTCCAGAAGACCACGTAGATTTATATAGCCATACTCCAGAGGTTCCAAAATAAAATCCCACGTGCCATTCTCGATGCTCCCTATTATATTTCCAATGTCATTCAGCGAGAAACCCCAGTGCCCCCCCAGTAAAGAAGTAATATATCTATATAATCTGAAGTACAGTGAAAGAGTGTCAGTGCACCCAAATGTGTTGGCCAAACAATTAATTGCGCAAGATGTCAATAAAGTGTGGAGGTTTAAATAGCTGTTACCATCCGACCTACTGAGAGGATCCAGATAACGTTAGACTAGATCACATAGACAAACTTTTAGATTTAAGATTTAGATGGGATTTTAAAAGAAATTACTAGCATGATACTTTACATGTTATTACTCTCTAGCCACAACAAACGTTTATTGCCCATTGATTGATCTGATTTTGAATCGACATCAACTTCATGAACCAGGCATCGCAAAAACCATGCACACAACTAATAGCAACGTTGTTTTGGTTTTTAATTGTACATTTAATTGTACCAATCAGAATGGAAATGTTCATGAGTTACCTTAAATCTCAAATCACCAACGGGTGGTTTGCCGTACGGTATTCCGAAGAAAGAAAAAAATTCTCCTCCATCGATATTGACTTGCACTCGTCCTTTCAGTTGGCCTTGATTCACAGTAACCACCGGTGATTCCATACTAGTTTTAAAATATTAAATCGTGCTTGTCTTTGGTCACTTGATGGCAATTGCGAGAACAACGTTAAACTGACAACTGTGATGTTACCGGAGATAGCGAAGTGTAATTAAGTAATATCTGATTTTATTTGCCTATGATTTGAAAAGAATGACATGCGCTATTTTCATTCTTTATTTATTATTAAATATTTAATAACATCATTGATAACGTGAGACCTTGTGAAGATAATGTATTCTACGAGAGTAGTTTTTATTTCGTTTTTTGATTTGAGTGATTTTGATTATTTTGTTATCAGACAAAAACAATGCTGGTCATGTAGATTTTATCACTATGTATTAGTTAATGTATCTCTTAGATAATATGCGATCTTAGAGACCCATCTGTATGTTAATAGTGACATACGAAAATTTGCTAGAGGAGGAGTTAATATTTCTACATAATTAATATAAATAAACTTAATTAATATAAATAAACAAAAAATCCTATTTTTTAAAGTTCTCAATACATGCCAATAACTTTGTTGTTTGGGAAATCAGGGAAAAGTTATTTGCACATTATTATGGGACTTCTTTAAGTACAGGATCTTTCAATAATAGCGCTAGAAATTTGTTAAGCTATAGTGGCCATGCTGTGAAAGCAACATCTGTCAAATTTATTGTAAATTGTTCGGGAGTGTATGGCAAATCACCGTGGAAGGTTATAGCGCTAAAAAGTGTGAGCAAATCATTAAATGTTATTTTCAAAGTCAGTGCTCCGTTTGAGAAACGTTCTGTGCATTACGATTTTTATCCTCGCCACAACCGTCCCGTCGAGTCAAGTATTCGACGTTTGGTAACCAAATTCGAGTTGAGTTGTTTAACTATGAAACAAAATTTATAGCTATATATTGTGAGAATGTAATGGTTTCAAATATTTGACAAAATAGTTACTAGACAAATAGGAAAAAATGCTCGGAGACATAGATATAGGCTAAGCTCTTGCTGTGTTTGACGCCGAGCAGCGATTGGTCGACACAGCTTCTGAGGAGTGATAGGTAGAGTATCCCGGAAGTCATAGACTTGATAACCGGACACTGTCATTTAACTACCATTTTAGCAAGATTGGTATCAGTGCCAACAAGTAATGCTGATGATGTGGGAGAGAAGTCTGAACATGCGCTATATCAGTAGCCGGCTTTGGCATCGCATTTGGCTATATTTTTCTTGAAACCAAGCGAGCTAAGAAAGATCGTCCTGGAGCAGACATTGAGCTTTTGGAATAAGGCCAAATCCGCTAACTGCTTTACAACTGGGGGATGCAATGGATGATAGTGTGAACCCAGAAAACTAAGCCTAAACCTAACCCAGGGTTTTGATTCTTAGTTGTTAAACAAGCTATATTAAAATAATATTTTCTAATTAAACATAAAACTAATACATAATAAGACACAATAACATTATAATGCAAATACTTTATAACAAATTATAACAGTTCCCTAATGTACGTAATTGACATAAGATAAGAAAGTATTGTTAGGAAAAGCAACAATTATTTTGAAGCAATTTGTAACATGTTAAGGACAGTGTTTAATTATAAATAATCTGCACTCTCCGGGAATAACTGGTAAACTTCCTTCCATAAAGCCAGTCTTTCCGGTTCCGGATTATTTCCCAAAGTTAGTTCACTTCCTATGTCCAAGTAATTAAGTTGACCTTCTTTAGTAGTGGGTGGCCAAATGACACCTACTGCATTTTCATCGGGAGTCGGGTTACCGTATCTCGCAAAATCGACCCACAGTTTTACGAACCATCTAAAAGATACGTCCTCCAAGCTTCCAGGCTCGATTTCAGGAGTTAAGATACTTTTGAAGAGGTATCCCAGGTCGTCTGCATGGGACACGCCTGAAAAAACGACGTAGAGAAGATCACGTTGATTGATCTAAATATCGTAATGGTTGCCTTCTTAGACCTTGTGCATATAATATTACCTGGTAAATGTGTTAAATGTGCCAGATTTTTGAAGAGGTTCAATGTAGTTATCACTGACATCCTGTATAGATAAATAGGTTGGGTGGTGGTTGCAAGATGATGTTGTACAGCTGCGATGATAGGCGCTACAAATATAGAATCCGAGATAAGCTGCAACAGACGATAATCGGTTAGAAAATAATCAGGATAATATAATACAATAGAATCATTTACGGTATTTATTTCCAAGATGGCTTACTACAATACACAACGTAGTGATAAAGCTTGGAATAATATTCGTAATGTTTTTGTTAAATAATTGTTTGAAAAATCTGAAATACGTCAACTTTGCTTAAAGAAAAAACAGTGATGAACAGTTTCCTCGAACTTTTCGAAGTTGTGTCGTCGTCATGTTATTTTTTATATTCAGTCCTTCAGTCCTCTCATTTTTTAAGAAAACTGGAATCTTTAAGGTTCTCTGTTTACAACAGTACTCATAAAGTAGGTTTTCTAGTTATGGTGTATAAGATAGAGGATGTGGTTAAAGTACATTCAGTACAGGAGTTAAATGAGGATTATCTAAATCGTCGCATCTAATGTTTCGATCAAGTTATGTTGTAACGAAATTGCCACTTTTTTAAAGTTTGTTATTTTCTTCGAATTATGCGCCATTCTCTTTGAATCAAAACGTCAAATGTATAGTCTGAAATTAAAGAACGTGCTCTTTTATTTCATAACGAACTTCGCGAGACATTCATTTTTTGAAGACATCTAGCAGCAGTCAAATTTGACTGCTAGATACTTAAAATTGTACTCATTTCCTGCTTTAGCAGTTTTTTATCCAATCAATGATGATGATATATCCCACCAAAGAATTTGGTTTCAACAAGACGAGGCTCCTCCTCATTTTCGTGTTCACGCCCGATAATATCTTGATAATGATTACCTTGGCACATGTATAGAATAATGAGCAACTGAATGGCTACCACGTAGAAAACAATGTGATGGCACGTAAAATAATGTAATAATTTATTTCAAAATAACGATCAGGTTAAAGCTACATCTCGAATATTCAATGGTCCAATTCGTTAACGTTTCCAGAACTATTTAGATGATATTTTTTAATCGACAGTTTCCGAAATTGTGTAAAAGTTTTCTTGAATCTGGCGATCTTTTTTGTTGAACATGAAGAACATAAGGAGTTTGGATAATTATCCAGATTAAGTGTGAAGTGGAAAATGCTTACCAAATATTTCCTACCCCCCCTCTTTTCGAGGGTGCTGGAGACGAGTCTGGCTTAAGTTTCATCCGCTCGGACACAGTTTTCGAGAAAATGGATTTTCGACTCTTCCGTAATACATGCCACTTTTCTTATCAAATAAGTTTCACTTCACACTACGTAGGTAGCTTATATTAATACCAATAGATGCTATAACACTTCCTTTACACATATTCTGTATTGAACCGTCATAAAACCTATTAGAAACTTTCGATGTTTAGCTACTTCAAATGTATACAATGACGTGCCGTTGGCGTCGTCCATTGTAATTCGTACGCCCTCTGTGTCGTTCCATGAAACATATATATAGAGAGGCTCCAAAAGCTAACTCTGAATATTAACAACTAAATACGCTGTTATTTTGAAGGATACTAACCTAACCTAACCTAACCTAACCTAACCTAACCTAACCTAACTGTCTACTTATTATAGTTAGGTTAGGTTAGGTTAGTATCCTTCAAAATAACAGCGTATTTAGTTGTTAATATTCAGAGTTAGCTTTTGGAGCCTCTTCTTATATATATGGTTTCATCGAACGACACAGAGGGCGTACGAATTACAAAGGACGACGCCAACTGCACGTCATTCTATACATTTGAAGTAACTAAATATCGAAAGTTTCTAATAGGTTTTATGACGGTTTAATATATGATATGTGTAAAGGAAGTGTTGTAGAATAGCATCTACTCGTATTAATATTAGCTATCTATGTAGTGTGAAGTGAAAGTTATTTGATAAGAAAAAATGGCCTCGTGCGGAAAATTGGAAAATTCATTTTCTTGAAGACTGTGTCCGAGCGGATGAAACTGAAGCCAGATTCGTCTCCAGCACCCTCGGAAAGAGGAGGATAGGAAAATTTTGGTCAGCATTTTCCACTGTACACCTAATCTGAATAATTACCATCAATGGAAGTCGTTAGAGATTTAATAGGAATTTAAATTTTTAATAGGTATTACTTAATAGATATTTAATAAATTATTATTGTCATATAATTGTACAAATATCACTCTCTTTCTACAACTCATTCTCTCTAAACTGGAGTAGATTGGAACCTTCGATGTGAAGATAACACTGACTTAGTTTTCCACAAAACACCAAAACACTATACACTACATTCGACGCGCGTTTCGTCAACAAAGTTGACATCATTTGGAGATGATTAAAACCCATTTGGAGTTTTAATCATCTCCAGATCATGCCAACTTTGTTGGCGAAACGCGCGTCGAGTTTATGTAAAGTGTTTTGGTGTTTTGTGGAAAACTAAGTTAAGTGTTATCATTCTCTCTATAAATTTCCAAGTCCTATCATATTCTTAGACCTGGAATACAGAGTTTTGGTTCATTTTATAATTCACTACGAATATAGTATGAGGCTGGGCATCACAACATAACTTGATACCGGTTAGCCTCAGGCCTAGCTGATGTTCGATATTCAGTAAAAGTTTGTCTAATCGTGATAATGAGAACTGGACTTAATATTATCGCACAAATAGATACGAATAGCGAAGGCAGTAAATTAATTAAAATATCTACCAAGCGCTCCTTATCAGCCTCATCTAATCCTTCAGAATAAACTTCTCTAACTTTCGGGTAAAATTTTGAAGCGATTTCACTTCCCCTCTCCAAGCGCATATATATTTCCATGGCCTCCTGCAAATCCGGTGAATGATCTTTAACATCTTTTCCATCTAACTTTTGAAGAAATCTAGATGCATCCATTAGCATTCCTTCTCTTGTAGTATAACCGACTATCATTGGCACTTTGGTGTACTCTCCAGAAATAATTATATCTATAGGATCTTTTGTAATGAAAGCCGTGTTGTTAGGTTGTTCGATAACTGGAACAAAGGGGTTTGCTCTTACACTGGGTTTCTGAAAAAATATAATAAAAGTAGGATTAGAAATAAACATAAGATTACTATACTAAAACGTAGACTAAAAGCTATAAAACGTATTTCTCTAATTTATTGTTGAATTATTGCATGATTAAAATTATATCAACTTTATCAATTAAAAACCACTAAATGGTGAAATTCCTTTGATGTATATGACCTTTCTTGTTAATCCAGGAGTACATTTTTGGGCTAGTTATTTTTCGGACTGACTGGTTATATTTCTGAGTTGGCTCGTTTAATCTCAATGTTAAATTATTTTTTTAGAAAAGATAGAAAAATGTGGAAGGGGTACTAATGTAGCTCCAAACAATTAGATTTTAAGGTTTAAGACCGATTTTATCTAAAGTTCCTGAGCAAAAGTCTACTTACATCCAGAAACGATTCCTGTTTTTCATGCAAAACTTCTACTGGAGTCTTTTGGAGGGCCTCCAGTGCCTCCTTCTCGTTTTTCACGTCGTGTCCTATATGTTTGGCAAAATCCTCAGCAATGTTAACCCCTGACGGTAATCTTAGATGTGTTCCGCTCTGTAAAATGGCCTTATGGAAAAGCCCCCTAGAAGATTGCGACAATACGAGACAGTGTACTGCTACTGATCCGGCACTTTCTCCGAAAATAGTTACATTATTGGGATCTCCGTTAAAGTGGATGATGTTCTCTTGCACCCATTTCAAAGCCAAGGACTGGTCTTTGAATCCCGCATTTCCGGGGACCCCTAGAGAAGTATCTTGTATACTTAAGAATCCTAAGGCGCCTAACCGATAGTTCAACGTGATTAGTACAATATCTTCAATCATCAACAGATCAGGCCCATAGTTGGATTGCCTACTGGATCCATTCACAAATGAGCCTCCATGGATAAATACCATGACCGGTTTAAGTTCCTTGCTTGACTTGGGAAGCTGAAATAATAAGAATTTAAGAAAAACTGAGTATGTGTGTACACTCCTGAACAAAATTAATGCATCAGCAAAACTATTCATTATTTCTTTTAATTTCTCGAAGGTTTAAATCCTTAAAAATTTGTAAAAGGTAATACATTCAGTTACGTTTATGATTTTATTTTAAATTTAATATAATCAAGCGAATGAAACACTTTCTCCAGTACACTTGAGAGTAGAAGAAATGAATCATACACACTACTTAAGGGAAGATGAAGAAGTGAATGCTGTATCCCGTAGAACAGATAGTAAGTAAGCTATTCAAACTTAATTGTGATAGGTTTGTCTTGTAGACACCTGAATATTTTCAAAGATCAAAGGAATTAGAAGTGAAATAATAGTGTTAACACGTAACCAATGTAAATACATAAATTGTTAATAATTATTTTCGATATTTTCCCTAACGTGTGTAAACTAATTTTGAAAATAATGAGTATTAAATATATTAGAGAAAATAATTACAAATTATTCCAAGTAAGAAATTCTATAAATATTTGTCTCAATTTTGACCAGGACTCTTTCATGCCGGGACTTTTGTGAGATAAATCAAAACAATGTACTCTGGATCGCAAAATGATTTTAGACATTTGTATATACCCTAACTGCTGATACATTTTTATAATTCTTTTATAACATTCTTAAGTATTTTGCTCTATAATTTGTTGTAATATGGCTCGTAAATGTTCTAAATCTAGGGCAATTTCAGGTACCTAATCGAAAGATTGATCCAAAATAAATATGTCATCGTCCATGAGTCCTCAAGCACTTACTTACATGTTTGGTATATACGTTGAGGATGAGGCAATCCTCCGAACCTTCAATTTCTCTAGTGAGAGTATTTCTACCGTAGCAGGGGTCTCCTTCCTCAGTAGCGTCCCGAACCCCTTCCCAAGGTTCTGCTGGTAAAGGGGCCTGAAACGATTATTCAAAGCAGTAACAAAAAATTTAAATATATGTGGATGCAACTAAATCCTATAACATTTAGGATTTTCTTAAAAATCCCATAAATATAAAATCTTTTTAAACTGAAGATTTTTTTAAATAATGTCTTTCTGAACGCCTATTTATAAGACGTTATAGATAAGTATATAAAGTTCATAGAGTAAATAAGATAGATCATATTCATATTGATTCCATCAGAAACAGAAGCAGAAATTCGTCTGCCTCTTAGAAAGCGCAAACTTTCAGTTGCTAACGCGAAATTTGAGTGGGTATTACGGGTCACAATTAAGAATTTATTGTAACCGTTAAGTGGGAATAAATCTGGTGGGATATAAGGCAAATTAGAATAAAGGAAAAAATGATATAGTATATTATTCCCATGATAATGCATAGTTGGATTATTATACGCCTAGGTATTGTACTCGGTACTTTAACAATTGGGCCCAATCTATCCGATTAAGGAATAAAACCGTAAGCGCCTTTTTTCCTATTTCTATTCAATCCTATTGAACTGTTGAAGGCTGTTGTTTACTCACACAAAAAAAAATACAAAATTACAATTTACATTTTACAAATACGCCGCCGAAATGGGTAAATTTCTAACGACGGACCTGGCAAGAAGTGGGCAGTTTGTTTGGATTTAGCCTGATTTTGTTAACCAAAGAATTTGCTATCAGTAAATGTAAAACAGGGCAGCGAAAATACAGAACCAATACATTCAGGTATCCCACAGGAAAGTGTTGTAGGACGCACTCTGTATCTTTTTTAAACTGCAGGTCTACCGACAACCAGATCTACCACTATTGCTACATTTGCCGATGACACAGCGAGTAACACCACACAACATTACTACAAAACAACCTAGAAAACATTTAGAACTGCTTGAAAAAATGGCGCATGAGAGTCAATAAACCAAACTCAACCATGTAATATCCGCCTTGCGTAGACAGACCTGTTCACCAGTGATGATTAACAACTGATGAGATTTTCCCAAGCTGAGAATGCTAAATACCTCGGTATATACTTAGACCGTCGATTGACTTAGCAAATGCAAGTATCCACAAAATGAAAACAACTCTAAGAAATTAATCGAGGAAGCCGTTACTCTGTGGTAGTTCATAATTCACAACGGAAATGAGTAAAACAACTACTAAGTTTTATACCGCTACATTTCCACAGAAACGTGACAGCAGTTTCGACAACTTTTATGTCATTTTCAAACGATGATTCAACTAAGATCTTAGTTGGATCGTAGATAAGTTTAGATTTTAAAGTACATAGACAAACAAACTTTTAGATTCAACATTTAGATTGAATTTTAAAAGCAATTACTGGAATGATACTCTACATATCATTACTTTCTAGCCACAACAAACGCTTATTGGCCATTTATTGATCTCAATCGATACTAACTCATAAACCAGGTATCGCAAAAACCATGCACAGTAGAAATGTTGTTTTGGTTTTTGATTCTACATTTAATTGTACTGATCAGAATGGAAATGTTCATGACTTACCTTAAATCTCAAATCACCAATGGGTGGTTTACCGTACGGTATTCCGAAGAAAGAAAAAAATTTTCCTCCATCGATATTGGTTTGCACTCGTCCTCTCAGTTGGCCTTGGCTCACAGTAACCACCGGTGAATCCATACTAGTTTTAAAATATTGAATCGTGTTTGCCTCTGGTCACTTGATGATAATTGCGAGAACAACGTTAAACTGACAACTGTGAAGCTATCGAAGATATCGAAGGGTCATTAAGTAATATTTGTTTTTATTTACCTATGATTTAAGTAGAATGACATTATTAAATACTTAATAACATCATTGACAACGTAATACCTTGTGAAGATTACGTATTCTACGAAAGGAGTGTTTAACTAAGGATCATGTTTTAGATTATTTCGTTATCGGACAAAAACAATGGTGGTCAAGTAGATTTTGTCACTATGTATTAGTTAATGTATCTCTTAAATTATGTGCGATCTTAGAGACCTACCTATGCATTAACAGTGGCGTACGAAAAATTGCTAGAGGAGGGGCTAATATTTCTACTCGTATATAGTGAATCTAATTTGGGTAATTATTTCCATTAGCGTAAAACTCTCAAATGGTCTATTGTCCTTTTCCATTTGCGATTTCTTTTTTTCAGGGAAACTCTATGGTGCAAATTAATCTTTTCTTTTTCTCTATAAACCACAGTTCCTTTTTCATTTGAGTTTTCAATACTTGTCGAAAACTTAAGATGTTTGGGAAATTAGGGAAAAGTTATTTTAAAGCTTTATATTGTTGCAAATAATGAAAATTTTTTGATCGTTCGTGTCTTGCTTCTTTCAAATGAGCTGCTGCATGACCCTGTTTGAAATTTAATTTTCTTTTCGAGCCATAAATTGACACTGAAAATAAAAATCGATCTATTTTAGGTATTTTTTTAAAAATAAACATCAAAGATTAAAAACCGGGAAACCAATTTTCCACGAACACCCAAAGATTACACGTTTCTCGATGCGATAAACTTGGCGAACTGCGCGTCGAGAAACCTGTAATCTTTTGGTGTTTGTGGAAAACTAATCACATTTTTTTTGCTGATTCGAAACCTCCAGCCCCTTCCCAGGAGTGAAATGAATTTATTTCATACAGATGTACCTCGTTGTTTAAGTATTATACAAAATTTGTGGCTATATATTGTGGGGTTGTAAAACATTCGGTAAAATAGTTGTAGTATGGACAAGTACGAAAAAAATCCTCGGTCACATAGATATAGACTAAGCCATTGCTGGGTTTGCCGCCTAGCAGCGGCTTGACGGCAAAGCTTCTGAGGGATGACAGGGAGAGTGTCCGGAAACTCACGGCGTTGTTAAATGGACACTGTCATCTTAACTACCAGTTTTGCAACAATGGGATGTAAGAGACTTCTGAACATGTGCTATGCTGTCCGGCTCTGGCATCGCCTAGGTACAGCTCATCAATACTAGGAACAAGTCTCAAAACTGCGAAGTCGGACCACCTACGAGGTGCGCAGTAAATAGTCTAGTTCAGGGCGCTGGCACTACCTATATGTTACGTCTTGCTAGCTTGCAATTACGTGTACAACAGTCGCCACGGGTGCTAGGGCTCTTGCAGTGCCGTTTCTCTTACGTCCCTCACCTACAGTAACAGTAAACATAACCTCGCGTACATGTAAACAACGCGTAATCACGAGTTGTGATGAATCTGCAGTATATAAATATAATAGTGTAAAATGGAGGATCCGCCGAAAGAAAAAAAAAGTGCCATGTGATACAACGTTGCATAGTGCCCGCATGCAATTACGAAAGAAACAAACTTGCTCGATTGTGCAAATCTTAATTCCAACTTCACTTAAAGGAATAATGACTCTTTTTGTCTATAACCATTTCACAATACACTGGAACACATAATTTACACTAAAAATACCTACCATGTCAAATCGTTATCCATAATTGTACACAAGTGTGTTCAAAATATGCGATATTGTGGCGTGTTCTATTTTTGGTAGAGTGCAGTGAAATAGATAGCTTCATTTTCCCTTCAACGATACTTTGATTACTCCCAATTTACAATATTATAATTTATTGTATATACTACAAACTTTGTGAATTAAAATTTTGAAATTATTTCTCTTATTTGTAATATTCAGGAATGTTCATAAAATAAGTTTCAGCACAATTCAGACATATTATATACGTATGTGTATATATTACGGGTAAATAAACAATTATTGAAGGAACACACGAAATCACATTTCTTATAATTGCAAATTAACCTAATTCAATGTCACTTATACGGTAAACAATAATGATCGTTACGTATTACATTGTGGCTCAGATAATTTTCTTATAAATACATTTTGTTATTAATTTTACATCATCCGTTACGTATATGTTAAAACTTAAAAAACAACTAACACTGCAAAACAACTAACGCCCCTTATACAGTAATTTACATGCGAACTACCGCAGTGCCAGGGAGCTGGTCTAGTTTTTACTTACTCGAATTGAGACCATTTCAGAGTGAATATAGATGACTATAATATTGAATGTGAATATACACAGAGTTCGATCTGGCCGGGCGTAAAGTGCATCCTTCTCCATCCGAATGCTGCCTCACTCTTTCTACGCAACCTAGAGAATTTCACATTTTTTCCTATCCCTGATAAGCTGTACTTCCCGTCTCGGCTCTTCTTCTAGGACCTAAGCGAACTGATAAAGATTGGTTTGCAGGGAGATGCAATGGGCCGTAGTGAACCCAGAAAACTAAGCCTAAACCTGTGCCAGGGTTTTGATTCCCAGTTATTAAACAGGCTATATTAAAATAATATTTATTTATTTATTAATCATAAGGATAACACATGCAATGACGCCCATTATACAATAGGATACAGTAAAATCACAATGCAAAAGCTTTATAACAAATTATAACAGTTCCCTAATGTAAACTGACATAAAGTAAGAAGATATTGTTATATAAATAGTAAAATTATTTTGAACCAATTGATAAATATGTTAAAGACAGTGTAATTATAAATAATTTGCAGACTCCGGGTATAACTGGTAAACTTCCTTCCATAAAGCCATTCTCTTAGGCTCCGGATTGGTTCCCAAAATTAGATCACTTCCTATGTCCAAGTAATTAAGCCGGTGGCCTTTTTTAGCCGGTGGCCAAGTGACATCTACCGCATTTTCATCGGGAGTCGGGTTACCGTATCTCGCGAAATTGACCCACAGTTTCACGAACCTCCTAAACGATACGTCCTCCAAGCTTCCAGGTTTGATCTCAGGAGTTAAGGTATTCTTGAAGAGGTATCCCAGGTCGTCTCCATGGCACACACCTGAAGAGAAGGAAATGTAAAGAAGATCACGTTGAATCGTCTAAATATCGATGTGTAATAGTTGCATTCTTAGATTTTGTTCATGTAAACTTACCTGGCAAATGACTTAAATGCGCCAGATTTTTCAAGAAGTTCAATGCCGTTGTCACTGACATCCTGTATAGGTAAATAGGTTGGTTAGTGGTTGCCAGATGATTTTGTACAGCTCCGATGATACCCGATACAAACATACCATCCGAGACAAGCTGCAATAGATAATAATTGATTAGAAAATAATCAGGATAATATAATATAATAGAATCGTTTACTGCCTCTTTGTAACTGTTTATTATTATTTCCAAGATGACCTACTACAATATATAGCATGATGTTAAAGTTTGGTACAATATTCGTAATTTTGTTGTTAAATAATTTTTTGAAAAATCTGGACCACGTCAACTTTACTTTTTAAAAAAACATTGAAACATTGATTGAAGTACAATTTTTTTTAGATTAAGATTTTCTTTCCGAACTTGCGTCCTTATCATATTGTTTCTTAAATTCAATTCCTCAACTCTCATTATTTAACGAAATTTAAATCTTTAATGTTTTCTGAGTACAATAGTGCTCATAATACGGCTTTTCTAGTTATGGTTTATAAGATAGAGAATGTGGTTAAAGTACAAGAGCACAAAGGACTTGTATCTCTAGAAACGAAAGTGGATGATCCAGATCGTTGCACGTAATTTTTCGATCGTTTTCTGTTGTAACGAAAATCCCACCTTTTTAAAGTTTGTTGTTTTCTTCGGACGATGCGCCATTGTCCTTGAATGGAAGCGTCAAATGTATGGTTTGGAATGAAAGGACGTTGTCTTTCATTATAGAAAGAACGTCGTAGAACCTTTCTTTCTTGAAGATGTTTAGCAGCAGTAAAATTTTACAGCTACTAGATTAGAAAATACAACCTTCCACGGGTAGGATTCTACATCTGTCCCGAATGGGAGACGAACGACACACAGTTATTTCGAACTTATTAGTTCTCATCAGTACCGTACACGGTACGCCGATCTAGGGCAATTGCCGAATGAAATCCGTGGGATATACATCTACATCGACATGATCTATGTCATATAAGTCGGGAATCGAGAAAGGAACTACCAAATGGCGTACTCCCATCCGGGACAGATGTCGAGTCATACCCGTGGCGGGTTTTATTTTTTAAAACCTTTTATAATCGTGCAGAAACACGAGAAAGAGGTCGAGGATCGCTTTTAGGTATAATTCAATGCCTGGCGGGGCTTCAGCCCTAGGAATAGTTGTTCCCTATAGCGATTATGTAATAGCCTTGCTATTCAGGAACTACTTGATAACCGCTTGGAGATTTGGTAGTTCCTTTCTCGATTCCCGACTTATATGTTACTGAGCTACTAGATATTTAAAATTTTGCTACTTTAGCAGTTCTTTATCCCATCAATGAAGATGATATATTTCGCCAAATAATTTGGTTTCGACAAGGCTCCCTTTCATTTTCGTGTTGATGCCCGATAATAACTTGAGAATAATTACCTTGGCAGATGGAATGACGAGGATCAACTGAATAGCCACCACGTTCAAAATAACGTGGTGGCCACGTAAAATAAATTTATTTTAAAATAACGATTATGTTAGAGCTACCCATCGAATATTTAATGATAGGTTCGATTTGTTGACGTTGATTTGTTGATGAACCATTTAGGAGACCATTTTTCCTTAATCGAGATCTTTCGAAATTGTATAAGAGTTTTCTTGAATCTGGCGGCCAATATGACATACAGGGTGACCCGAAAATCACCGATTTAACGCCGATGGATTTCTACTTATGGGGTTATTTGAAATATAAGGTGTACATTGACGTTCCTAGGACTTTGCTTCAGTTAAAAGTCAGCATACGCGAGGAGATTCATAGAATTAAACCAGCATTAGGGAGCTGAGTTATCGCAGATTTTAGATCAAGCCTTGAGAAGATACAGCGGCGTGAAGGAAGGCAATTTGACGATGTTATTTTTCATATATAAATTTCCCTACATTGCAAATTTAAACAAAAATATAGTGAATGCAAATATATTTTTTATATAACCGAATTTTCTTCTCCCAAAAAAAAAGGAAAAGTTAGATTTTGCTAAAATTTTTAACGTATAAGACCACAATAATTTATTACAAATTACGAAATTGTGGATTCTCTGTGTTATATGGCTTTCGTCAAATTCTTTTTCAACTGTAATTTTGTCAATATCGAGAACTAACATTTTTGAGTGTTTTCTAACGTAATTGATATGATGTTAACAGATCTATTATGTAGTACATTCGATCATGGAAATCACCTGCAAATGTTCTCAAAAATATTAAAACAAAGGGATTTTTCAACTACTTCGAATTGCCTCTAAATGCTGTCCAATGTAGCAACAGTGTCTTCGAAATATTATGTAATAAATTATGATTGTCTTACAACTGTATAAATATCATTCTCTGTCTATCTCCTTTCTCTTTAATTTACAATGTGTATCATGTTCCTGGATCTGGAATAAAGAATCCTCATACGCTTTATAATACACTACGAATATACTATGAGGCCGGGCATCATAACATACCAGGTATGTAAATATGAAATAGGAATTTTTTTTATAGAAAATACACGTTTATTGTATGAAAATGATAAAAAATATTTTATTCAAAGTATTGCCCATTGCTAGCTATACATTTTTCCTACCTCTCTGACAATTCGTGGATTCCACGCCAAGAAAATTTTTGCTCTATTGAGGCAAACCAGTTATAGAGCCATTTTCTTATAGTTTCGTAAAAAGTGAAGCCCTAACTAAACTACTCACAACTAAACGCCTCAATCATTTCCTTAACAGACTTTGCTGTGTGTGATGACGCATTATCACGAAACAAAATCACTTTGTATTGCCTTTTTTGATATTCTGGTAGTTTTTCACTTGATTCACTTTGACTTCGTCAAAGCTTGATTCATATCGATCATTTGTTACCGGTAGCGTTCAAGATTAACAGTTTGGTCAGGTTTTAGCAGCTCCTAAAGCTTACACCCTTCTGATCCCACTAAACTCATTGCCTTCCGTCCATAGCGATTTGGCTTTTGCAGTCGATGTCGATGGTTCGCCTGGAGTTACCCATGATCTTTTACGCTTAGACTTCTCGAAATATATCCACTTTTTATCGCTAGTCACAATTCGATGGATAAATTACTTTGTTTTGTACCTGGTGAGCAACATTTCGCAAATGGTTTTTCGGATTTTCTGCTGTCTTTCATTCTGTTCGTGTAGAACCCATTTTCCCATCTTCTGGATCTTTCACATGACTTTAAAACGCATGGAGACGGCTTCTAGTATCATATTTATTTGATCTGTGAGCTCTTGTTACATTTGAGCTTCTCTCTCATCCAACAATGCTTGCATTTCGCTATCTTTAAACTTTTTCGGTGGTCTTCC
Organism: Rosalia funebris; assembly: GCA_037954035.1. Classification (NCBI taxonomy): domain Eukaryota; kingdom Metazoa; phylum Arthropoda; class Insecta; order Coleoptera; family Cerambycidae; genus Rosalia; species Rosalia funebris. The sequence goes on along the minus strand of JAZFAV010000034.1, from coordinate 11,545,281 downwards.
ACGTTCTTCGTTTCTCACGTCAAAATTGCCACTTCTGAATTCTTTAAACCACTCAAGCAATGTAAATTACCAAGAGAATATTCACCGTAGGCTTCGACAGGCATTCGATGCGATTCTGCAGCAGTTTTCTTCAAATCGTAACAGAAAATCAATGCTGTCCGCAAATCGTAGATTCCAGGTACAACATTCGAGATGTTCAACGCTATTAAAAACGATGTTGTTCTGTGAAACTTGTATTGTTGTAAGATAAAAATCCTTATTATATGTCAAAACAAGAAAATGGCACCAATGACGCGGTATCACTGTAACTACATTAGCCGTTAGGCCATCTATGGGCAAATTCTGGTTTTATATTTACATACCTGCTATCTTCATACTAGTTACTTATAGACCTAGCTGGTGTTCGATTTCCAGTAGATAGTTTATTGAATCGTTGTAATGAAAACTGGACTAAACATTTTTGTACAAATAGATACAAATAACAAAGATAATAAATACAAAACAATAATACCCACCAAGCGCTCATTATCCGCCTCATCTACGCCTTCAGAATAAACTTCTTTAACTGTCGGGTAAAATTTAGAAGCAATTTCACTTCCCCTCTTCAAGAGCATATATATTTCCATTGCCTCCTGCAGATCCGGTGATTGATTTTTAACTTCCTTTCTCCTAAAGTTTGAACAATTCTATATATATCCATTAGCATTCCTTCTCTTGTATTATAACCTATTATCATTGGCACTTTGTTATAGTCTCCAGAAATAATTATATCTATAGGAGATTTTGTCATGAAAGCCGTGTCGTTAGGTTGTTCGATAACTGGGGCGAAGGGTCTTCCTTTTAATTTGAGTTTCTGAAACAAATATAATAAACTAGGGTTAAAAGCAAACACGAGGCTCATAACTATATAATCGTCCAAGTAACCTAAGAGAAAATGAAGTAGTGAAAGCGGTAACTAGTTAACAAGGAGCCAGCGATATGTGGCTAATTTGTCAAGAGTTAGACTAGACAATCGACATTTAGTCGAACAGTTAAATGTTGCAATAAACTTGGAAGTTATTGTAGAATCTCAGGACAAGGTCGTAAGAAGTCTACAGATGCAACAGATGAGCGATATAGTATACAAGTCGCCTGAAGAAACAAGTATTCTACCACTTTGGAGCTGACAGAGCCCTAGAAACAGCTCGAAATGAAGCAATTTCAAGACGAACAATCAGCAGAAGAATTAATTAAGGAGAATTGGATAGTAGAAGACCAGATATTGTACCACTGTTTATCAGAGAATATAGCTCGACTGCGCTTTGCAAGAGAACACGTATTTTATTATTATTATTATGTTTTATGGGTTTGGGCCTCATCAGCCACTGATTGCATGGGTAGTCCCTTGGCGATCCACTCTTATCCGGGTCATTATCCAAAAGTGCTATTCCATAAAAGGAACAATTTGGGCACGTCCCTCGCCTTAAGCCTCGCCTGCTCTAGGATAACAGGGGTCCCTAATATAAGGCACCTCCTCTCCTCCAGTGCGGTGCAGGCGTAAAGAAGATGAATCGATGTTTCCTCGTCTTCTCTGCAGTATCTGCATACCGGGCTGTCAGTCAGCCTCAGCCTGTGCTTATATGCATTCCCCGTTATGATTCCCACCAGAGTTCTGGCTTTGTGCCTGTTCAATTTACCGGTCCCTTCCCTGCCAAGTGGTTCAATGCTTCATAGCAATAGCAAACCAGATTCGACTCGTCGTTGCTAAATTCAGGGCTGCCAACACCGCCCTGCTATCCGAGCAGATACATACCTTCTCCTGGGTCCGATTTTGGTCGGCCCCAAGAACACCGTATGTAATTGAAACTAGCTCGGCTTGGAGTGCGGTAGTGTATTTACCCAGGAGGAAGGTTTTACCCATCCCATCGTATTGCCTATACGCCCCTGCGCCCGCTCTATTCTCACTCTTGGCTTCATCCGTGTACCAGATATCCACATTGAGCGGTAATCCAGCTCGACCCTCTATACAGTCGGTCTTACTGGTGAGGGTGATCTTATATTTCTTGTCAAACAGGAAGTGGACGCCCGTACTGTCAGAGGGCATCCATAGGAGCCACTTCTCAGCTAGCTCTCTTGAGAGCCTATTCACATCCCCTACCCTCCTGTTCATGTTTCCCGCCATGTGCATTGCCTTTGCAGCTTCCGCTTTCAGGGTGACATCAAGAGGTGATATTCCCGTCAGTATCCCCATCGCCTCGATCGGTGTCGATCTTGGGGCTTCGGCTATACTTCTTAGAATCAATCCCCTTAGTTTGTTAAGTCAGTTAACTTTCGACTTTAAACACGCTCTCTCCCACCAGACCAGTGGATACATGTTGCAGATTCTTTGCCCCGCAACATTGTCGCTCTGTATATCGTGTCCGCATCTAGTTTGATTCTGAGCCATGTCGAACGAGGTCGCGCTCTCGGGAATTACGATAGCATTTTACCTAGCTCTACTACGAAATAAAAAGAGGGCTAACAAAAAGCCACCACGTTGGTGGATTCGTGGGATATTCAAAGATCGAAATAAGCATGGACACGATCTTCTTGATACAGTGAGATTGGAGGACGGAATTTGATTCCGAAATTTTATCCGGATGAGTCCAGTCGAATATCTTCTGGAAATGGTTGGACTACACATTTTCAAAAAGGAGACGAAGTTTAGGGTGCCAGTCTCTGCTACCAACAGGCTAGCAGTCATTCTCAGTTCCCTCGCAAGTGGAGGGAACACGTACATTGGACCTCTGATGACTGGGAGCGAGTTTGGTTTTCAGACGGAACAAGATAATTTATCAGAGGGGCGTTAAGGAGTTTGGCGGAGGCCAGAAGAGAGGTTTGCTGCCAGCAGTATATCTACGAGGATCACATTTTTTGGTGGATCAATAATATTCTGGAGAGGAATTTATTTTGATGGTCGCACGGATTTGGTTCCTATAAGGGAAAGATCCATAAACGCACATTTCTACGTAGAAAACATTGTAGACGAACATGTGATGCCATTTTCCCTGTTTGTCGCGGACAACTTCATTTTTATGGGGAAAATGCTCCGCCCCACGCTGCTTGAGAGGTACTGGACTGGATTCACAACCTTCGATTGGTGATTATTCCAACTATGAACTGGCGACCAAGAAGCCTAGATGTGAATCCCATAAAGCATCTATGGGATGCACTAAAACGATCAATTAGTTGTCACATACCTACCCCTATGGCACTTACGAACCTTGAACAAGTCGTTCTTGTCGAATAGGAGAATATTCCTCCAGAAACCATTCACCACTTGACCTATAGAATGCCCAGATGAATTGAAGCAATGATAAGAGCTAGAGGAAGATCTACATGCTATTAAATTCAAATTATTGCGATTTAAATTCACCTTAAATTGGTTTTCTAAAGTTTTTCATTAACACCGCTTTCATTGCATTTGACATTATTGTTCCTTTGTGTAATTTATTCATATTTTTTCCTGATAATACCATTCTAATTTGTTAAATACTATTCTAATTAGTTGAAATCATGGAACTATAATCACGTAGGTACTATGATTTAAATAAGTATAATTATGTTTTATAATTATGTATTTAAAAGTTTTATGACAAAAAATCTATAATTACTACAGAAAAGTTGTAGTTATCACACTTTTAAGATTAAAACTAATAATTTACATAATCCTATTGACGGAAAAATCACGTCAAGATTTTCAATTCGTATCTTGCCATTGAACATAAAGAGATACATCCTAACTGCATGCAATCTACTGTACTTTTAATACTTACGGACGCAAACTATGTCTATTGCCGCAGAAGAATGAACTTCTTCGACAAATAAAATGGTATGACTACGATAGGAAAAAAATGTCGGTGTGTGGCTGTGTCGTGGACACGGCCGTGGGTTTTACGTGAATACGTGTACGTAAAAGGTAATATTTTCTTTGAGTGTAATGTCTAAAATCATAATAATTTTTTTAAAAAGTCCTTCTGATCACCATGTTTTATTTGGAATTCGTTGGGTTTAGGAAAGAAATCAAGTAAACAAATAATTTTATCACTGTATTATAACTTTATTAATGATAGGTCTGTGATACGACCGCCCTGGTTGCAGATGTACTGGCGCCGTCGTTGATCCGCTCGGACGCCTTCATTCTTTTACGTTCCCGGTACCGCTTTACTCTGTCATATGGTGGTTTATGGGTATCACCGGATTGCTCTTGAGATGCCCTTTTCAACCGTATACGTTCTCTATATTTCGATTTGGCTTTTAGACGAGTATATACTGACATTGCGATATTTATTTTAATTTTTTACTATAACACCATATATATTCACTACAACTATTTGACACTACTGTTTTATACACGAAATCTATAGATCTTGACAAGAGCTGACGATTGAAACTAAAACGAACGTCGTACGTTCACCGAGTCAAAACTTATACTAAGCGGAAATTATGTGACGCAGCAAAACGATCTCAAAATGGCTACCCTTCCCCCTCGCGATGCGTCGCGCGCGATGCGTCACAGTCCTCACTCAACGTAATCAATTCGTTGATCCTTTATCTATCGAGTGGTGTAATTAGATTTTGGATATAGATGATAGTTAAGTAGCTACAACACCAAACTGTATCCCTCGATTTTGCTATCATCACTTTTTTCAATTGCCTCCCAGTATGGAAGCAAATTTAAAGGCGTATTCACGTCAAAATAAACTTTAAATATTCGACATGACCAATTAGGATTTGGGATATATTAAATTGCACTAAATATTTATTGAACGTACTAAAAGGATAATTTACTTAGAGTAGTACTTTACTCTAATCTATTCGATGTACACAATTATGGAAATTGATTTTGTAAACTCGAAAGATGCAGCATAATAGCTAAAGTTGCCTATCCTAGATAAATAAAGTGAATTTAGCGAGATCAGATAACGACTGAAAGATGACCATTGTGATTTGCAAACTCCTGAAAGCTTCAAAATGCATTTCCCTAATTTATAGTTGAATTGGTACATGATTAAGATTATATCAACCGTGACCTTTATCAATTAAAAAAAACTAAATGGTGAAATTCCATTGATGTATATTAGCCTCCTATCAATACAGGAGTACATTTTTGGGCTGGTTATTTTTGGGACTGGCTGGTTATATTTTTGAATTGGTTCATTTAATCATAATCTTAAATTATTCTTTTAGAAAATATAGAAAAAAGTGGAAGGGGTGCCGATGTAGTTCCACACGATTAGATTTTAAGGTTTGCGATCGATTTTATCTAAATCTCCTGAACAAAATTCGACTTACCTCAATAAATGTTTCCTGTTTTTCATACAAAACTTCTACTGGAGTCTTTTTGAGGACCTCCAGTGCCTCCTTCTCGTTTTTCACGTCGTGTCCTATATCTCTGGCGAAATCCTCAGCAACGTTAAACCCTAACGTTCGGAATCTTAGAAGTGATCCACTCTGTAAAATGGCCTTATGGAAAAGCCCCCTGGAAGATTGCGACAATACGTGACAGTGCACCGATACCGATCCGGCACTTTCTCCGAAAATGGTTACGTTACTGGGATCTCCGTTAAAGTGGATGATGTTCTCTTGCACCCATTTCAAAGCCAGGCACTGGTCTTTGAGTCCCGCATTTCCGGGGACTTCTAGAGAAGTATCTTGTATACTTAAAAATCCTAAAGCGCCTAACCGATAGTTCAACGCCACTAGTACAATGTCCTCAATCATCAACAGATCAGGCCCATAGACGGATTGATTACATGATCCTGTTACAAATGCACCTCCATGGATAAATACCATGACCGGTTTAAGTTTCTTGTTTGACTTAGGAAGCTGAAATCATGAGAATTTAGAGAAAAACTGTGTACATGTATAGACTTTTGGGCATAATTAACGCATCAGCAAAAGTCGTTATTATTTATTATGATTTTTTAAATCCTTAAACATTTGTAAAAGGCAATAAATTGAGTTGCGCTAGTGATTTTGCTTTAAATTTAATGTCATAAAGTGAATGAAACATTTTATTCAGTACACTTATAGTAGAAGAAATGAATCATCCACGCAACTTAAGAGAAGATGAAGCGACGAAAGCGGTAACTCTGGTTAACAAGGGACGTAGCCAGTGCTACGTGGCTAATTTATTAGGAGTTAGGCAATCAACAATTCGACGAGCAGTTAAATGATTCATTGAACTTGGAAGTTACTGTAGAACCCCATGACAAAGCCGTAAGCAGTTTAAAGATGCGAGAGATGAGCGATATCTTATGCCTAGTTTCTTAAGTTACTTTGAGAGACCGGCATTCTATTAGTTTAGAGCTTAGCAGAGTCCTAGTAGCAGCTCGAAATATAGCAATATCTGGATAAATGGTCAGGAGAAGGCTTAACGAAGGAGGATTGGACAGTAGAAGATCAGATATTGCACAAGTGTCCACCAGAGAACATAGAGTTATTAGACTGAATTTTGCAAAAGATCACGTAAATTGGACCATTGACGACTGAAAGCGAGTTTCGTTTTCAGATGAAACAAGAGTTAATTCACCAAGAAAACGTATACGAGTCTGACGGAAACCAGGAGAGAGGTTTACTACCGGCAGTATATCTCAGAGGATCCCATTTTTTTGGTGGATCAATAACGTTCTGGATAGGAATTTGTCTTGATGATCGAACGGATTTGATTCCTATACGAGGGAATGCACATTGTTGCGAAAAAAGATCGTAGAAGAATATTCCATTGTCCCCGTTTGTCGGAGACAATTTTATTTTTATCTGCCATCGATTTGTGAATATCCAAACTATAAACTAGGATAAAATCTAATAGGGTAGTAAACGATCCAGTAGTCAGTATTAAATATTCTTAGAATCCAAAAAAAAATATCAGTATAAAATTTAAATGATCTGGATATTATTAATTGACCTGACAAAATATTGTATTTTTTACCAGTACAATTCGTATTGGATAGAGAAATACATAGTCAGTACTACTATAAGTGAATCAGTGCGCTAGATTTGTGAAAAATCATATAACAGGAAGGACATTTTGTGACTTGAAGACAGTTTGCAATTCTTATAGGAAGAATATATTAAAATTAGGTTATATTGTTTCACAGTACCTGTGACTTTAGCAAACTGATGTGCCACAATATTATGTCAAAGTAGTCCAGTAGAATGGATAGTAAAATCTCCCAATCTTATTCTGATTGGTTTGTCTTGTATAAATCCGAATATTTCCAAAGAGCAGAGGAATTAGGAGCAAAAAAATAGTGGTAACACTTAACTAATGTACATAAATTGTGAATAATTGTCTTCAATAATTTACTTATTTTCCTTAACATGTGTAAACTAATATTGCAAATAATAAATATTAAATACATTAGAGAAAATAATTACGACTTATTGTAAGTAAGAAATTCCATAAAAAATTGTCTCAATTTTGATCAAGACCTTTTCTTGTCCGCACTTTTAAGAAATAAATATGAATGTACACTAGATTGCACAACTAATTTTATACGTACACGCCTCGGCGGTTGATAAATTTTCATATTTTTTCACAACTTTCTTAAGTATGTTACTCTATAATTTGGCCGCTTGAATGAATGTATAATACAGCTTGTAAATATTCTAAAGCTAGGGCAATTTTAGATATTTAAAAATTGTTCCAAAACAATTCACCAATCCGATGCACCATATTAAAATTCTACGAGCCTCACAAGCGCTCACTTACCTCTTTGGTATATACGTTGAGGAAGAGGCAATCCTCTGAACCTTCAATCTTTCTGGTGACAGTATTTTTGGCGTAGCAGGGGTTTCCTTCTTGGGTAGCATCCCGTACTCCCTTCCAAGGTTCTGCTGGTAAAGGGGCCTGAAACGATGATTTAAAGTAATAATAAAAATTGAAATATAGATGCATCTACATATATCCTATAACCCTTAGGATTTTCTTAAGAATTCCATAAATTAAAAATTTCTTTAATCTGAAGAATTTTTTTAACAATGACTTTCTGAATGCCTATTTACAGGTCGTTATAGATAGATGTTTCCTTTGAAAATGGGAAGATACCAGAGAAATAAAGCAAAAGAAACAAAAAGGGTAATCATCGAAGAAATGAAGAAACATTAAGAAGTCATCCGGGTTTGACATAATAACCGGAAAATTTTGCAAGAATTATCACAAAAATGCATAAAAGTAATAACAGACGTATTTAATGCAATACTACACATCAATCATTCTCCAAGTAAATGGAAAGTTGTACAAATCATAATGATCTGTAAGCCTTGAAAAGAAACAGAAAAAAACGACCTCATATAGGTCTATAAGTTTGTTGCCGATGTTATCTAGGGTTTAAAAAAATATACATAAAAAGATTGAATTCAATAACACAAGAACAACAAAATAACTCCAGACCACCAGTTTGATTTTTGTAATAAGCATGGTATCATAGAACAGGTACATAGATTGCTCAACAAAATTAATAGAAACCTAAACATCAAGATATATTATTTCGCTGCTCTCCTTCACGTATCCTAGGCCCTTGATAAAGTATAGAATAAATTAAATTAAAAATGCTCCTCACATATCCACACTTCCTTTTACTGAAATCCTATTTAATCGACAGGCACATCATCATCAAACTATGCAGTAGAGATACTGAACTAAGACCTATACAGTCAGGTGTCCCAGAGGGAAGTGTCTTAGAACCCATTTTATAACTTCCTTATACCGGAGATCTACCAACAACCAGATATACCACTATTGCGACATTTGCGGGCGACACAGCGGTACTAGCATCACACAGTGGTACTACACATGAACCTTGAGAAACTCCAGAATCGGTTGAAAAAGTGGCGTATGAGAGTCAATGAATCAAAGTCAACTTATGTAACATTCACCTTGCGTAGAGAAACCTGTACACCAGTGATGATTAACAACTGTCAAATTTCCCAAGCCGAGAATGCTAAATACCTTGGTAGATACTTAGACCGTTAATTGACTTGGTAAAATCATATATTTACAAAATTGAAAACAACTCTGTTTAAAACGTAGTAAAACGAATTAGATCATCGGCAGCAAATCCAAGCTCTCTAGTTAACAAATTATTACATTACAAAACTATTCTGAAGCTCATTTAAACTTATGTAGCCATACTCCAGAGGTTCCAAAATAAAAGCGTTCTATCTCTAATGATGTCATTCAGCGAGACACTCCACTGACCTCAATTAAAAAAGTCATACATCAATATAATCTAAAATAAAGTGAAAGAATGTCAGTACCCAAATGTGTTGGCCAACCAATTAAATGTGCGAGATGTCACTGAAGTGCGCAGGCTGAAATGTCTGCTACCATGCGACCTACTAAGAGGACCCAGATAAATTTAGACTTTACAACATATAGACAAACAAACTTTTAGATTTCAAATTTATATTGAATATTAAAAGAGATTAATGGAATGATACTCTACATGCCACTACTGTCTAGCCACAATAAACGCGTATTGTCCATTGATTGATTTGAATCAATATCAACTTCATGAACCAGGTATCGCAAAAACCATCCAGAGAACTAGTAGAAACGTTGTATTGGTTTTTAACTGTACATAAGTGTACCTACCTATCATAATGGAAATATTTATGACTTGCCTTAAATCTCAAATCACCAAGAGGTGGTTTGCCGTACGGTATTCCGAGGAAAGAAAAAAAATTTCCTCCATCGATATCGACTTGCACTTGTCCTCTTAGTTGGCCTTGACTCACAGTAACCACCGGTGACTCCATAGTAATTTAAAAATATTAAATCGTGTTTGTCTCTTGTCACTTGATGATAATTGCAAAAACGATGTTAAACTGACAGCCGTGAAGCTACCGGAGATAGTGAAGTTTAATTAAATAAAACTTGTTTTTATTTACCTACGATTTAAATAGAATAACATGCGCTATTTGATCATTCATTAGTCATTATTAAATACTTAATAACATCATTGATATCGAGTGAATTTGGGAAGATTACGTATTCTACGTGTTTGACACTATGAATCATGATTTCGAGTATTTCGTTATCTGACGAAAATAATGCTGGTCTTGTAGATATTATCACTATGTATGTATTGGTTAATGTATTTCTCAAATAATATGTGATATAAGAGACCTACCTGAATAATATCAATGGCGTATGTAAAATCGCAACAGGATTTGCTAATATTTTCTAGGTGTACGTTGTAATCTAATTTGGGTAATTATTTCCTTTATCGTAAATCTCTCAAATGGTCTTTTATCTCCTTCCAGTCGCGATCTTTCAGAGGAAATTCAATGGTGGAAATTAATCTTATCATTTTCTCTATAAACCAAAATTTCTTTTTTTTTCTTTGAGTTTTCAATGTATGTCGATAACTTAGTTGTTTGGGGAATTAGGGTAAAGTGATTTGCACATTCTTATGGTGTCTTTTAAGTAGAATAAGATACATTCAAAATAGTTTTAATAATTGTATTGCCATTTGAGTTATGATATATTTGTTTTTCTTTTAATATAAGTCATAACTGATTGCCATTTACATAAAATCATGAATTTAATAAAAAAATTACATCTTCTATATTTACTAAACGGCTGTTTTCGTGTGTCACGAAATTTTTAGGTCGATGTACGAAATGCTTTTCGTTCGAATTTCGGCATTTTGACCAAATCAATACAGTAAATCGACCCTTGTCAACAACGTGGTAACTGATTGTGGTAACAACGTGGTAACTGTATTTTGATCCAAAGCCTCTAGAGGCATGCTCCGGAGCTGACTTCGATATGAGTGAGAGGGCAGCGCAATATTATTATAATTTGCTTACTCGTTACAATATTAAAGTAACGTTATTCTCACAGTTTTGCATAGTAGGTGTGTGTCATTTTATAGAATAATAATGATCGGGCACAAATAAATATGTTGTTAGATATTTGATCGTAGTTAATAATAAGTCATATTTCAAAAGTTCGAAATAGCATAGGAATATTATGAAAAGTGTAATATGTTAGGGTGTTTGATTCAAATTAATTATAATTAAGTTGTTGGATTAATGATCTTTAACTAAATCAAAAACTTCGGTAGAAGAATATCTTATTAATCATTAACTTTTAACAGATTTAGAAAATAAACTTATAATATTGTAGATGCTGAAGATATTGTTATTGATATGGCAGTAGCAGATCCTATAGCCAAGTTCACACGGAATCGTGAATCGGGCGAGAGCACTACCAGTTAGTTAAGCATCACTACTTGGTGTGAACTATCGGTAGTGGAAGTAGGGGGTCGTGCCCAAGGTTCGTCAACTTACATAGGTTACCCAATAAGCGAGCTTGTTGGCGAGGGGAATGCGACGAGCGGGATGTTCTGTGACGTAGTTCAGATTCCCGCAAGTTCAAAGCGTTGTGACGTACATATTTATTATTCTAGTGATAAATGCAAAGAATTGGACAAAATATAGATTGAGAATAATTCATGTAAAATATAAGTTCTTAATAAGTATTTTTTCTGTTTCATTTGAATGGATAAGCTAGGTAGCTAGATGGTACATGCGTTTAATAATCTTATAGATTCCATTACTCTTATTCAGATGTATATTACAGAATCATGCCGGGTCAGCGATGTACAGTAGCAGTTTGCAATAACAACTTCTTCGAGAGTAAAAAAAATAATTTAAACATTTAATTTTATTCAATGCCAAAAAAATGAAAATACTCGAAAGCAGTGAATAATTGCCTGTCATAGACACGATACATGGAATCCTGCCACTAGCAGAGTTTGTTCAATTCATTTCCGGGAAGAAGATTTTGAAAGAAATTTAAAAGCTGAGCTACTTAATGTATAGATAAACCTTTTTATGAAAATCCTATAACAAAAGAAGTTGTCTATTTCTTTGCTGATGCTCCTCACCTTTTAAAACTCGTTCGTAACTGGCTGTTAGATACTGGATTTGTTTTAGAAGATAGTACAGTTGTAAATAGCATCCCACTGCAAGAATTAGTAAAAAATACAGACAGTGAAATCAGTTCTTGTCACAAGTTGACACAAAATCATATAATGTGTGAAAGAACTGAAAGACAAAATGTTTCACTTGCAGCACAGTTACTATCGCATAAAACTGCAGTCGCTCTAAAACATTATTTCCTAGGCGCAAATAAATAGTTAGCAAGAGATTCTTCTAGAGATTTAATTGGGTTAATTAATCAGTGGTTTGATATTATGAACAGTTATACTTTAAGTGAAAGTATTCCTTCAAGTTTTAAATAAAGTTATAAACATTTTTCAAAATATGCATTGCATATCAAGAATGTCATTGCAAACTTTTCAGAAAGGTGTAATTATTTCATGTAAATCTGATGCTTTTATATGATGACATTAAGCAGAAATTTAATTGCTCGTACATCCTTACGCACCGGTTAAATCAGGATTCGCTAGAAAATTTCTTTTCTCAGATACGTACTCGAGGGAGTTTGCATGATCACACATCACCACTTAATGCTCTGTATAAAGTAAGGATGATCATTTTAGGAAAAATGCTGGTAACGTTCAAAATCGTACAAAATACTATAGAGAGATATGTTGATGAATTTCCTGTTGGAAAAGCTTTTAAAGTTGCAGGAATATCTAAAATAAATGTACCGTTACCAGAAACAAATGATCTCAATGAGGTAAATGTTGACAGTGACGATGGTAGTACATCATCCTCCGATATGGAATCAACAGCAACAACACCGCAACAAATAGTTGAGAATGATGGGTTGATTTATTGCAGGTTATATTACAAAAACATTTAACGAAAAGTATCCCAAATTGGGAGACTATACTTATAAATTAGTAAATATACATAGTTATGCTGTACCATCTTGGTTTCAACATTTGTCATTTGGAGGTTTAACTGAACCAGCAGAGGAGTGGCTGGAACAAGTAAAACAAATAGAACGAAGATTTTTAAGGTTTCATGGCCAAATGGACATTAGAAAGGGAAAACAAATTAATAAAAGGATTAAAAATTTTATTATTAAAAAATTTCCTGAAATTCCTTTAGATTTAGTTTCTGCCTTTACTAAGTTAAGAATATTTTTCAGAATAAAATATTTAAATTTGAAAAGAGCAGAAGCTACTCGAAGAAAAAAGAAATTAAATAGAAAATATGTGAAAATTTTAAAATAATAAGATGTAAAAATTGTATGTCATAATTCTTGTATTGTAATATAAATAAAAGATAATTCTGTTGCTACATTGCATATTTAATATTTCTACCATATATATGTATGAAATAAATTATAACAGCAATTTAGTGTAATTTCTTGCTAGTTTTTTGTTATTGTATATCACTGTTAAAATTTGTCTTCTACTTGTTAATGTATTATGTCACTATAATTTCAAATTCCCGCCTAGGCTAGGAAACTGGCATACGTCACGGACCAAATGCACTATGATTGGTTGGGAATTTATTAGGCAACCTATGTAAGAGTTCACGGACCTTGGGTCGTGCCTTCCCTCGAATAAGTTGCCGTCAAATCTCTGGTTGGTCGGAGATTTCATGACCGCGTCAGTCGTTGTTATATCTCTGTCACGCTCTGCCAAATAAATTGAACAACGCGCGAGAAACTTATGACTTAGCAGTTGTTCTTTGTTCTGTGTGAACTGAAGAAGGTCGTGAACCCGTATATCGAATAAGCAAGCCGTAGCGCTTGCACAAAATAAGTAGTGCTCTCGTACAGTTCACGACTTCGTGTGCAACAGACTTTAGAGTTTAGGCAAGTCGTCAAATTGAAGCCAAATCTGGTATATAATGATGAAAAGAATTGTCAATTAAAAAACAACAATGTAGACCTTATATTATAAGAAAACAACTCTAACCAACCGATCCTGGATGAGAACTATATTGTCTTATATCTTCTTACTCGGTATTTTCTAATTGGTACCTTTTTATGCAAGATCTACGCTATTTCTTAGAAACATCAGTGCCACAATTTTTAATCCGCATAACAAATATTCATTCTATATAGGCTTTAAATAATAATCGTATTTAAAATTATCAAATTTATTATTAAAAGCTAAATAGTGAGTGTTATCTTTTTTTTTTAGAAGAATTTTTTGACAGTTATCGCTTAATGAAAGACTAAATCAATTTACCATCAAAATGAAGCACCAAGTCTCCCAAGAATAGTTTCCCAGTTGTTTACTACTAATTTTGAAGGCAATTGATGCTGCATTATTTATTATTTAGGTTATTCATAATGATCTGCTGATGTCATTTTATGGAGCAGATTTTGGTCCGTATGAGGCATCAAATTTGGTAGGTTACATAACAAAGGTTTCGAGAACATTATTAATGTAATATTTAGTCCCATGAATTTCGATTCTTTTAGTTTGATACACATCGAAATATCCATTTAAGAATGTTTCATTAATGACTAAAGTGTTAATCTTGTATTTTTGTAATAAAATCAATCATTTGTCACAGTGTTTTGTGCTGATTGTTTTTCCGGAATCTTCAATGCATAAATATGACTAGTAAATTAAGAGTATCTCTGACAATTCTAAAATTATTTCTTATTTGAGATAGAAATAATTAAACTAATTCAAAATAAATAAATACAAAGAATTGTATCCCAGACATTTATTATATAACACCCAAATCAAATCACATAAAATTCTTAGTATTCGGACACAAATCGAAGAGTTCCTTCCACAGAGCCATCCTCTCGGCCTCTGGGTTAACCCCCATGGTAAGCTTCTCACCGATATCCAGGAAATTCAATCTGCCCTCCTTCACTGGCGTCCATGTAAAACCAAACTCGTTAGGGTCAGGTGTTGGATGGCTGCATTTTGCGAAGTTCGTCCAGAGTTTCACAAATCTCCTGATGGTGAAGTCTTCTGGACTTCCGGGTACTAAGAGGGGTGTTATGCTGTTTTTAAAGATATACCCCAGATCATCAGCGTGGCAAACACCTGAAATAAATCAGATGTAATGTTCAGCTGTGATGTAATGTTTGTCAGTACGAATGATGCTGTTAAGTGTCTACTAGATTTTACAGTTTTATTTTTAAATGTGCCCTCGTGAAAATAAATAGTTTATTGAAAAACAGATTCCAGTGTACGAGTAAGTTATTCCTTACCTGGAAGATGATGCAATTTGAAAAAGTTCTTCAAAAAATTCAGTCCCCCTACAAAAGACATCCGGTAGAGGAAAATCGGTTCTTGAGTCGTCTTCAGATGATTAGAGATCGCCCCCATGATTCCTGCTACAAAATAACTATCCGTATGCAACTAGAAAATAATTTTAAATTTACATAAAAGCATAAAAACTATAGCATATATCGTTATACACTGAGAGTCTAGAACTTCATGTTCTAGTAAAGGGCAATATGCAATTTGATAGAGAGCATCTCGTTTAAGGGAGATGAAAAAGAAGCTTGCAAACGAAAGGCACACCGAAGTTTCTTTGCAAGAAACAGGTACCATTATTGTAAATCCCTAAGATAGAATTTTAGAAAATAATCGATGTGGAATTCCATATTGTTCTAATAGG
Organism: Rosalia funebris; assembly: GCA_037954035.1. Classification (NCBI taxonomy): domain Eukaryota; kingdom Metazoa; phylum Arthropoda; class Insecta; order Coleoptera; family Cerambycidae; genus Rosalia; species Rosalia funebris. Next base: position 11,529,732 of record JAZFAV010000034.1, on the reverse strand, counting down.
CTCGTTTATTCAAACATACGAGCAAGAAATATGTTATGATAAGCGACCGCGTAATAGGGATGATCCTTGCACATAATTACAAATATTGCTCATGATGCTGAAAGACAGTTCAAGATTTGTATATGTATTGTAATTTTTCTGGAACTAATGTAGGAGACTTTCCAAGTCCTTCCATCTCATGCACACCACTTAAAAAGAGCTGTAGGGTTTAAATATCTCGAATCCATAATTACATCAAGAACCTGTACGGAAAAGGATATTCAAAACAAAATTAAAAATGGTAAATGGAGATCACCTACCGGCGTCTTTTTTTGCGATTCCCATTTACCAGTGAAAATAAAAGGAAATGTTTATAAAAGGGCAATACGATCCGATCTTCTCTATGGCTCAGAATGCTGGCCGACAAGAAAAATATACGAACAGACAATGCATATAACTGAAATGAAGATGCTTCGCTGGTCTGGCGGTGGCTGTAATTTCTTGAATAAATTAATCCTATGTAGTTTAGAAAACAAAAGAAAATCGAAAAGTCGAAGACCAGTTTTCCACAAACACCAAAGCTTATACGCGTTGGTCAATGCGCTTGCAATTGAACAAGATTAAATCTGCTTTATCAGTTTTAGTCCTCTCTTGATAATGGCAACTTGGTTGACGCAGCGCATATTAACCAATATGTAATCTAGATGCTGTTTGTGGAAAACTGATTTCCTGGGTTTGTTACTACATCGAACATTCCAGTGATTTCCCAGCAAAACAAACAGTCTTGTGAAACATTGTTTTGACCATTAACTGTTATCTTAATAATGACGAGAGGCCATCCAAGAGTCAAGTTTAAATAAAATTTGAACTTGTCACCACATAAGTAAGTTCATGTGGTGGATGGTTTATGGAGACACGTTCAAATGAAATTTAAAATTGACTCTTAAGCCTTGTTCCTACGGCCCGTGGCTTGATGAGATTATTCACAGACTTGTGGTTTGTCGTGGTCTGTCAATTTCTGACCGCAAACCGTTTCGATGGCGCGAAAAGACTCGTAGCTTGGCGAATCTCGAGTTGCCTCTAGTCACCCGTTGCGTTATTAAATTTTTATAATAATGAACGCCAACGTCCTGTAAGTCGGTTTCTCCCTTTTTAGCTCTGTTCAAGGACACTCAATATTTACGCTACCTTGGAGTAGCCTCCAAGCATCATATATTTTGTTTATATCTTTGTGGTCATCATTTTTCGGGTTCCAGATAGAAGGTTCTCCCTCGTGCAAGCCCAAAAACTCCATCAGGGTCATTCCATGTCAAATCGACCAATAGTTGGAGTCGACCCCTGTCGACTTGAACGAATTTTGGCCAGAAGATTTCTTTTATCATATAACGAAGTTCTGTCAAAGGGAAAAAATAAAAAAAAATGTTCCAAAAGTTATTCAAAATTCAAAATTTCGCCATTTTTCAAAATGCTCTATTTTATATTTTATATATCTCGGAAACTATTATAGTTACGAAAATGGACCAAAATTTATTTTAAAGAATATACTTGGGGCTATTGAAAAAAAATATTTTGAGAAAAAATTCCAAAAAATGTTGAATTTGGAGAATTTTGAAATATTAAAAATCGTAAAAATTGAAGATCGTCATTAAATTCTGGGCTCAAAAAAACGCCTCATGTAATGAAGTATAATATGACCTTGGGTTCAAACATTAACCCAAATAAAAAAATAATAATACAATTTCAAATATATTTCTGTTTTTACTGTCCACTACCATAAGACAAATTTTTTAGTGCTCAAAATTAAATAATCATGTGTTTGATTAACTTTACTTAGCTGGGAAGTTAAGAAGTTAAAAGAAAAAAAAATTCTTTGCCAATATTCAAAAATTTATACTTTGAGAAAAACAAAAAACACCATTTTGAAAATTTCGGGATTTCTTTAGATATGAGAGGTATAATTTAAAAAAAAATTGAGCCCAAGATTTAACGACGATCTTCAATTTCGACGATTTTGTAAAATTTAAAATTTTCAAAATTTGGTATTTTTCTAAATTTTTTTTCAATTTTTTTTTTCTTAGCCCCAAGTATCCCCTTCAAAACAAACTGGAATTTTTTTGTAAAGATAAAGCAGTTTCCGAGATATTAAAAAAAAAACTTGAAAAACAGAGAAAATAGTGAAATTTTCAATTTTGCATAACTTTTAAAAAATGTTTTTAATTTTTTTCCTTTAGCAGAACTTCGTCTTATAATATATGAAAACTCCCCACCAAAATTCATCCAAATCGGAGGGGGTCGATTCCAACCATTTGTCGACTTGACATGGAATGATCCAACTTCATTTGATCACTCCATAATTATCCCAAATCACCCACTGAAAACGTTCAGAATAAACCTATATAACTGCAACAAACCATAGCAGATCGTGGGATCGGGTGTTCGAGCCGTCTTGAGGCTTATCATTGGTTGAGCCCCAAGCCTTTGATGTCCTAGTGTTTACCGACAATACACGGGAAAAGCCAAACCACCTCGAGCAGTAACGAGTCTTTACGTTCCAACGGTGTGAGGTATGACAAACTTCAGACCAGGCTCGTCAAGCCACGCGCCGTGGAAACAAGGCTTTAGCTGACTCTTCTTATTATTACGATAACGGTTTCTTACATACCGCAAGCTCACTCTCCAGAGAATATCCCGTCTTGAAATAAACGTCATGCATTTTTTGACAAATCATCTTCGTATCCTCGGATCCCAACACCACCTGCCAGGGTATATCGCCATCCACCTTTAGGCGTTCTTGCTCGGTAAATTCGGGAAATACCAGCTCGTGTAAAACCCCTTCGGCTGTGTTGTAACCGAATATCATCGGCACTTTGCTGTATTCCCCGGAAAGGATTATATCAGGAACGGTCTTCGTTAGAAAGGCTGTATCGTTCGGCTTCTCGATCACTGGACTGAAGGGTCTATGAAACGACGGAAGGAATATCTAAAAAACATCTACTTTTAGATAGTATATACTATACAGTGGCGTTAGCGGCTGCCAAAAAGTTTGTGCCAAATATATAATGAAAAAATATATAACGAAAAAAGTGTTTTATACATTTTTTTTATATATTTTTTACGCCAATAGAATTGTGACCATGTTAATATTAATGATAGCATATATAGTGGCGTTAGCGAGTTCCAAAAAGTTTGTACCAACTAGAAAAAAGTGTTCAAATGTTTACACTCTTTTACGTCAATATCATTGTAGTTATGTTAGTGTTAATGATAGCGGTGTTACGGTTTCCTTGTACAGATCTAAGGTGTTTACGAACATAAACAGGATCCTAACATATACATTTTTAGTGTTATTGACATGTTTACACTAATTTAAAAGCGATAGGTATGTTACTAGTGTTATAAAGTGGCTTTAAAATATATTATAAGACAACCAAGGGAAAACATTGTTTGGTTAAATATCTTGGCTAAATCGAGAAACAGTAGATTAATTCTACTCAAACACCAAAATATTATACGTTGCTCAACATGCGTTTCGTCAACCAAACTGGTATCATCAAGAGATAAATCATTACGAATGATTATTTTTTCAGAAATTCTCATAAACTTAAATGTACTTATCGATACTCCAACAAAAGGTAGTTTTCATTATCTCCTGTTTATAGGTTTTTTTGATAAGTCTAGAGGCCATTAGCATACTAAGTTAGAGAAAATAAATGTTTACTTATTTATTGGAATTGTACAGAGGTATGCAGTTTCGTAAGGGTATATAATATAAACAAATAATAGGTGTCCTGGAATGTTTCCTCTTTTTTGGTGAATAAAACTTGGTTATTAAAGAATATATTTACATTCATTATTTTTTATTTAAATTTACAATGTAGGGAAAGGTATGTATGAAAAATAACATCGTCAAGGTGACTTCCTTCTTGCCGCTGTATCTCCTCAAGACGCGACTTGAAGAAATATAGCAGCATGGAGAAATTTTGCGACATAATGCTGCACTAATTCTCTGAATTTCCTCGCATATTCTGGCTTATAACTAAAGCAGAGTAAGTACTAAGAGCATCAGCGTACACCTTATATTTCAAATAACTCCATAAGAAAATATCCATCGGTGTTAAATCGGGACTTCTGAGTGGCCAAATAATTCAATCTTCAAAGCTTGCAACAATTGAATCTTGTAAGGATGAAAGTTCAAATCCTTTGCCAGGATGTCGTGGCCAGCAGTTTTCGAAAGATTTAAGACGGCTGCATATTTTCGTTCAGAACGACGAGGTATACTGTATATTGATTTTTTATTAATGGTAGTGCTTTTTTTTCAAATTTAGCGAACCACAATTTGATTAATTTTGCTGGAAGAGCTTGATTAATGTCGTGAATGAGGTAGTGTTCTTGATTCAAACTATTATAAAAGACCTATGGTTCTGGTAAAAGCGCCTAATACACATGGCATGTTGTTCATTGGTGAAATGGTCCATAGCAAACTGAATTTCCAAGGCATTGTGTCTAACAAACTTTCCACCAAACTTTTCCTTTTCACTGCCACTTTTCGAGATGATCAACAAACAAATGAGGAACAATTCAGAACACACATTCATTTACATACTAGCGCGTTGCACAAACTAAAAGCTTTAATAGTATTTGGATCTGTTTTAAAACATATTTTTTATGTATTTCACTTTCTGAAGTATAAAACCGAGTGCAGCCTATATTCTCTATATATACATAATAGGATTTATGAATATTTGCCGAAGAAATGTATTACGCATTTAGGGTTAAACAAATATATATAATTGTAAATAAAGACTAGTATTCTGGTTACTCAAAACTCTCTAGAATGGAAATTTTCTGAAGATAATGTCCATAAAAGAGACTGTCAAGATTGTTGTCAAAACATATTGAACAGACGAAAAGAATAATTATAACTAGGTTCAAGCACTTTATGGATCATTTAAAGTAGAGACCATTTAAAAAATGTTCCATTGTACAACATGTTTTCGAATATGTTAAAATTATCAAAATGATGACACTGATGAATCCGTAAATTGAAAATATACATCGTCATGATTTATTAACCAAGAAATAGTTAAGAGTTTAATTAAGATAAAAAAGACAACGCTTTAGCATAAGTAATGTAGACCAACGACAAGAAAACTACTTACATCTGCACATTTTGTCTGAGCCTCGTATAACCTGTCGACGGGGGCCTTTGTCAGAACCTCCAGGATCTCCTTCTCATCGCACCCACACTTTGTGTAACCCAAATGTCCAGCGATCTCTTTGGCCGAATCGCTACGGCCATACACCCAAAAATCCAAAGCAGACGCGCTCTGTAAAATAGCCTTGTGGAAGAGGCCGTTAGTAGTGGGCGAAAGTATATGCAAATGGCAGGAAGCGCTGCCGGCACTCTCCCCGAAAATCGTTATGTTGTCCTGATCCCCGCCGAAGTTTCTAATATTATCGTGCACCCACTTCAGAGCCATGGCCTGATCTTTCAGCCCGGCATTTCCCGGAACTCCCAGAGAGGTGTCCTCTAAGCACAGAAACCCTAGAACGCCCAGCCGGTAGTTTATGGTCACGACTATAACGTGTTCGATCATGAGGAAGTCTGGACCGCAGTGGAGGGAATTTCCTGTGCCGCTAGTAAATCCGCCGCCATGAATCCAAACCATTACAGGCTTCGGCGTTTGACATGACTAGAAAAGAAAAGAAATGGTCAAGGGGTAAGACCACTGTAAACTGTTTAAAAAATCAATATTTTTATTACGTTGAAAAATTATTTGAACCTTTTAGAATATGGGGCGGAAAAAGTTTTTCCTTGAGATTTCGCGCTCTTTACTAAGGGCGTCGGATTGTTCCGAAACAACACCTGCGTCAAATAAATACCTGCTGGGAAGGTACAGTCTAGGTACAGTCTAATGTGTTACCTCATGATTTGTAGCTTCTCTAATACACAACAGATGTCGTTAAAAACGTGCACGGCCTCGGAGGAAAAGGTAAATTAACTGCCAAATTAATTGATCAATTAACAATTTATTATGGCTTGGCAATACGTTAGAATCCAAACTCCTTGAAAAATATGAAAAATGAAATCTGGGCAACATTATTTCATAAGTTATCAACCGACGAAATTGCGGAGCACCAGAGGTGCTTAGAGTCTTGATGTGACTCGACGAAGACGTAAGAAGCAGATTCCTTAGACACCTTCCATCGTAAACCGCCGCTTCCTAAGGATGTTTTTAAAGCCATTAAACCGATTTATGAAGAGCTAAGTCGAGGGGAGTTGCTAAACCGTTGCTTGAGAGGCCACACGGAAAATAGCAATGAAAGTTTCAATGCTACTTTTGGAAATTGAGACTCCAAAACCTTATTTAAACGACAAAAAAGTCCTGAATATAGCGACTGATATTGCTGTGTGTACTTTTAATGATGATCTGACTAGTTCTCTTCGAATTATAAAAGATTTGGGGATGGATACTGGCGTCCAATCATACAATTTTTATCTAGAAGCCGATGCTAAGCGGATCAAGCACGAACAGATGCAGCGAAAGAGACACGCTCTAAAATAATATGTTCGAGGAAAGAGAATGAGGAAGAATACTTAAATATAGAAGTGCAGCTTTATGGTTCTGGGTAGCATATTAATGATAACATTTTTTAACAGTCGGATTTTTCATTTTTTCATGTCTATAATACATCAGTAACATAAAGTCGGAAATCGAGAAAGGAACCACCAAACCGCCAAGGGGTTATTAAAGTAGTTCCCGGATAGCAAAGCTATTACATAATCGCTCTAGGAAACAACTACTCCTCGGGCTAAAGCCCCGCCAGGCATTGAATTATATCCAGAATCGATCCTCGACCCCTTTCTCGTGTTTCTGCACGATCGATGTCGTATACATCTTTATCGATAAAGATGTATACGCCATAGAGTTCATTCGGCATTTGTCCTGAATCGGCGTACCGTGTACGGCACTGATGAAAATTAATAAGTTCGAAACAGCTGTATGTCGTTCGGTTCCGATCAGGGACAAATGTCGAATCCTACCTGCGGCGGGTTTTATTTTTTGAAATCTATAATACATTTCAAAACTTTAAACGCGTTTTCCTCGAAATTATGATTTTTCAGAACGGCACGCAGCATAATTCCAACAATTTTCATTATTTTGATGCGAATTTTAGCAATATCTTTAAAGTAACCTTTTGAAGTGAAATACGTACGGAATTTTCGATAAGTTAATTTAAATATTATTTATTAACAAATGATAGCCCTATTTCTGTCGAAACTTTAACGTTTTTTATTTAGATACACGTTAATCACACAAAAATTAATATTTTGAAAATGCCCTACGTATTTCACTAGCTATAAACATGTGGATGTGGAAGTAAATTAATTATTTTTTCCAGATTCTTTGCACCAGTTACACTGCGTGTAAATTTGACATGTCTTGGGAGAATGGCTCCAGTGTCGCTATTTTTGAATATTTTTTGATAATAATTTGTTGTATTATACTTAAGCCTATATAACAACTTTTTTAAATGTTATTATCTTATTACCTTTTCTCCCATAAAAAAAATGTTAAAAAGCCGATTTTTTTTTAGCTTATTACAGTGGTGTTACCTCTTAAATATGAGTTAAAAGAATTGCTAGTCAGGTTGTTGTTGTAACGTTATGAGCAAAACCAGTCACGTACATTATTGTCTTTATTGTAATATCTGTCAGTGAAAATTTATTTTATGATCGTACTGGTGTTTGGCCTTAGATTGCTCTAGACTCTAGATAACTGAAATTTGAGAAAAATCACGTACATTCCCAAGTACCCATTTAAAATAAAGCATACCATATTGGAAATGTGTGTACGGTTGTGTCTATGATAAGTTTTAAAAAATTCTCCAGAAGTGAATTAATTATGAACACGCAATTTAAAAATAAATATGTAGTATCAGTTTATTTACTTGGAAGTTAAGAACCCATCATATATCAACTGCATTATAAATATGTATAAAGAAATATGATTGACAGTAAATGAAACAACATGATAAAACCCGTTTAGTTGATACTGTTATCGCGCGAGGATTAAACCTTTTAAAGAGGACATTTTTAGCGTAAACCGTGAACTGTAATGAAAATCAAGACAGTGAGGAAAACAAACTAACAATAGTGAATATTATAAATGAAATTATATAATAGTTTAGGATATAATGCTATTGATGTTAGTTAGGGGCGTAGCGTAAGAAAATAATCTAGGGATGTGATAACAATTTTATAAGGGGAAGATGTATAGTCAGATGTATAGTAGGCCATATGAAAATGGTAAAAATAAAAAAGGACACTAACCTAAAATGGTTATGCCGAGGTACATATCCTAATTTTTAAAATGAAGATCAATTCTTCGGTTTTTGTTTGTCCAGCGAGAACGTCTATCACTGTTTCTTCAAATGTTGGAGACGATCTCATATCTTCTAACAAAGCACTTTCAATATTTATTTATGCTAAAGCTGACTGTCTTTCCTGCTTTTGAGAATTTCGCGGGTAAGTCTTTATTCTGTTTAAACATGAAAATGATCTATCCGCGGAACTGTTTGTGGCAGGAATAGTGAAAATTAAGCGGCACAATTTTGATGACTCCGGGAAAACAGAAAATAATTGAAGGGACATAATATATTGGTGAAGCTCAAACACAGTGCTCTTTTTCATATCGGGATCACTATAAATCACTGAAAGTTCACTTTTTAAATGATTTGCGTCAAAGAATGTTCTATACTTATGTATCTGCTAAAGAAGAAAAAAGTTCGTCAGGAAAAGGTTTCACGAATGAAGTAAGTTGTGTGGAATTTAGATTTAAGAATTTCAGTTTAGAAATTTCACTGAACCGTTCACTAATGTTCAAAGTACTAATGTCCAAAATTTCATAAAACAATCGTGCGTAGGTGCTTTTCGTATCTTCTTCAGGAATTAAATCCAAACGCATTCTTTTACTTGGTGGTTGATTTTCTGAATCTGGTGGTGAACACAAATCTGTCCATACGGTCCCAAATGTCACTAAACTCGTTTCTCATTTTTTGAATATGTGATTTGAAATCCGCGATTTTTTTATTGCAATAACTAATATTTGATATATTTGTCTGTATAATTTTAAACAGACTCTCGGAATGTGGAAATATTGCAGAAAACACTGCTAAGAGAAAATTAAAATCAAAGTCGCGCAATAAAGTTAAGGGACCTCTAGCACAAATAACGGTTTCTCGATCTCATTCCTCATTTTCGTCTTCCACAATTACCTGAAACAGCGCTTCCAAATCTTCCTTATGTTATGGCGACAGTCGCCAAGATGCGTTCACATAATCGCATAACTGAGTCCGGAAATAACGACAACACCCAGTCGAGGTTCCATTGTTGACAGCGTAAGATCACTGACCTTTTCGCCCGTCTAACGCGTAGCTTGGATATAACGTGGATCATCGCATTTAAGCACTGCAGCAAGTAACGCGGGAGTCCAATAATTTGGGGCGCCTTCACGGTCGATTTGAAATAAAAAAGTTGATGGTAGCGTTTAAAGTAAATAATGTATGTTTTGCGGTCGGTTTAAAATAATTAAAAAATTGTAATAATTGAATAAATCGACTGAACTCTTAAATAAAACTAATTTGCCAATTTTTTAAGGGATGCGACGCATCACTCGCATCCATATACGCTACGCCCCTGATGTCAATAATTGATAGAGATGTATATTTGCCTACAAGCCCCGTATACTTAAAAGACATCATGTCATTTGCGTAAAGATTTTTCACCAAGCATCTGGTCTTGGCACTAAAGGAGTATGAAAGTGCTATCTATCTGCCGTTCAATTCAAAAGTTCATTTGTATAGAGACCCAAAACCTCTACCCGAACTTGCTATGATACGTGTTTAATAAGTCCTAATCTGTTAATAATGACTATAGATATAGAGATGAGAATATCGTGAGTAACGCCATTCTTTGTCAGGCTAAACAAGAATTACGGAAATTGCTGGTGATGAAAAAGGCACTGAAGTTAGGACTAGAATATTTTTAAAAATATGTCATAGCAATGCTTAGAAGCATAGAAAAGTTATATCAACGCGCTAGAAGCCATCAATGTTTGGGTTCGAGATTATTTTTGACACTTGATATTATCTCGATTGGTTTTAGGTTTCGCCAGACCTGAGTCCTATCGATTATTTTATATATGAATTATTCTAAAAGCATTAATTTATCTAAAACATGAAAATTTGTGTGATACCTTCATGGTGAGTTAGAAAAATAATCAATCCATAGGTTTATAGTGATTAAACATAATTTGAATGTGTATGATTAAACTATTTGGACTAAAGATACGCATAACTAATTAAGTGATAGTTTTCTCTCACTTTCTTGACATAAACATTTAGAAATAAGCAGTCTTCAGAACCTTGACACTCTTTAGTAAACTGATCGCTGGAATAACACATATCTCCGTCTCTGGTAGCGTCTCTAAGACCACTCCATGGTTCAGCTGGTAGTGGAGCCTGAAAAAAAAAATGAAGTAGAAATAACATGGCATGATTCAGAGCAAGAAACCAATTCATATTGGTACATATAATATACTCTGTATGTCTCAAAAGTAAGAATCTATTCACACATATTATCCTCGTCTCTATGCGTAACCATGACCCCCCATCCGCCTGGGATTTTAGGAGAAGGTGATCGATTTCTGTGTGCTTTAAATCTTTTACTAAAACACGGTTAAAAACATTTATCGGTTCAGTTCTATAATATTGGTTTATTCTCAGTTATAAGAAGTTTTCTTTCGTGTGATTTGAATAAATCCATCTACATTTGTACGGTGCAGTTTCGAACTTTAGGCGTCAGTGTATCGTCAGTATCCGTACCGATTTATTTTGTATTCTGATCGATGACATTTTAGTTAGTCGTTTATACGTATTTTAGTCTTGATATATTGGCAACCCTGTATGAACGTTAAATCACTTACCTTAAATCTCAGTTGGCCAACAGGGGGCTTTGCATATGGTATCCCCAAGAAGGCGTAATATTTGCCACCCTCGAAGTCGGTACGTATATCCCCTTTTAGTTGCCCTTGTGCTACTGTCACAATGGGTGAAGATCCTTCCATTTTCTTTATACATATATGAAATAAGAAAAGTACATACAAGAAAAATACATAAAAGTATATAAATAAGTAAGAAATACATAAAATAAGAAAATACATTATTTCCATTAACTTTTAAGTACAACCAAGAGTGTGATGCTGAGTATTATGAGAATGTAATTATGTATTCAATATAAAAATTGTTTTCAATCCAAGTTTAAAATTTTGAGTATATTTTAAGTAAACTACAGAAATAAGGAGATTATACCCCAACTCATCTGCAAATGCCTTATATAATAAGGACTAAACAAATTAGGTCAAAACAGCTGTTCTCCTGGCTATATGCCAAACGCCGAGCGCTGAATTATATGACAAAATTTGCCGAATTTTGTCCAACAGAGTTAGCACTAAAATACAGTGATTCAGATTGTTCCAAAACCACAAGGAAGATGCAAAGTGTTACCTATCTCAGGATATCGTTAACTGTAGACCGGTTTCGACCTTATCTTGGGCCTCGTCAGTGCAGTGTAAACGAGTATACCTTTGACAGATGAAACTCACATCTAGTAGACGTTGCCACGTTCCACCGCAGTCGAACGTACCAAACGCCATCTCTTGGTAGTTTCGAGAACAATCTAAATCGGAGTAAAAGCTTGATATCATCAGTATAATGCAATCAGTATAAATCAGTATAATCAGTCACGTAGTAGTGATTTACGTCATAAATAAGTTAAAATATGGTTGTTAAAAGTGTACCTTGCCACCATTCTTTCAATTCGTTCACCCAATGAAAAATATTTTGGTCATTCTCTTCTTGAATTTAGCAAACATCTAGCTAGTTCGAGTGAATAAAGCAGTTAGTTTTAAATCGAAAAGCGGTTCTGCAACTAAAACTCTGACATAATGCGGGATTTATGGGGACTGACTGTAGTTGTCATGGAAAAAATAATGTTGTTAATGTGCATCTTTATTCTGAAATCTTATTGTATCTGGCAGAAACAGAAGATATCGGTTAGGTATAACATATTCCCCTTCACAGTACAGATGCAGGTCTACAACGCCATCACAATCTTGCTGCGATTAACACTGCGTTATATTTTACTCTTTATCGATGAGGAGAATTTGTGATAGTTACTCTCCGATCTTTAACCAAAATAACTAACGTACAGAAACACACAGATATAATCTGAGCAGTCCTTTCACATTTATGTTCGATTACCTTTTCGACATGAAATCAATGAAATCCATCTACTCAACAATTTCTACATATTGAAGTGTTTATTTAAAATGCGGTGTATCAATACAGCAGGAATTTCCAGTTAAAAGAGAAATCCAGCCACAGTCCAATCTCCTCGTTACTGTAGGAAATCTTTTACTGCAGCAAATTTCATTGTGTTTCACCTCCATATTTTGATGATGATAATAACTCTTGATAATGATCTACCTATGACTAATGTTTAGCGGAGTGACTCTAATTTTTGTATAATTCCGTTGAATTTAGGACTGAGTAATCTAAACTGAATTTAGGAATTCTTGTCGATTTATGTTTCACGATGTCGAAATATTGTAATATTTGCTAAAATGCGGAAGCCATGCACTATTACCCACACTAGCATCGATGGTAAACTCATGCGTATTTAGAAGACAGATAACCTGTATATGTACAATGAATATGTACATGTATATATAAGTAGGCCATTTGCAAAATGCGCTAAAACTGTTTCAAGTGAAACTGAGAAAACAGTAAAAAACTGCCAGATTTGACTCAGACAAGCTACACCTACAATTGTTTGTTAAAAAAATCACAAAATTTCATTGGGATTGTGCTGCAAGATTTCAAAATTATTCCAATTCAAGAAAAATTGTTATTTCACATTTTAATCTGAAATTAGCGCGTTTTGTTTCAGCAATGAGTTTTTAGAACTCTTTTGCATCAGGAGGGTGAGCCATTTGCAACACTCAACAGCAGAAAAAGTAAGTACCTAATGAAAGTAGTGTAGTACAATCTTCTACACTGTAGAACATCCAACTTTAAAAATTTGTCAATAACTTTCGTATTTAAAAACTTTATAAAACGTGAATAAAAAAAGTTATAAATCATCTCTTCACCATCACTTTCCATCGAATCGAAGTCCATCTCTACTACTTGTCTATTGTGAAGCAAATGTGTCTGGTGCTCTTTGTTTTTTTTTTCTCAGCTACAATGTTATCAACATAATAATATTGAAAGAATGACCATGGAGGTTGAAACACGTGGAACAAAACGAAGAAAACAGTCTGAAAAAAGGGATTGGAAGGAGTCGTTCTGACTATTTAAAGCGTTTTATTTTTGTATGCTTCCAAGCTGCCATTACTATTAATGGCTTTTAGCGCATTTTGCATCACGAATGTATTTAGATCACTGTGCTAAACCAAGACTTCGCCAAGACCATCACTGATTTTAGCGCATTTTGACACAGCTACCAAACTTCAACCTCATTCTTCAATGGGCTTTAATGCGTTTTAACACAGGAAATCATGACAGGGATGTAGAGGACGCCATTCTGAATCCAACCTTACCAATAATTATTTTTTTTCAAAAAATCGATTTAGCGCGTTTTGCAACTGAAATGAAAAAAAAATTGCAGCTATTTAAAATTTTCAGGGCTTCTTTGGGAAACTTTGAGGTTGAATAGAAATAGTCAACATCCTTAATATACCCATTATTTGATGCCAAATTATGCAAATATCCCTAAATACGCAATTTTTACCTCTTTGTTAATCAACATTCTCGCACCGAAATATTTTTATCAGAAACCAATAACTACAACTTATAAATAATACTTTGTAGTTTTCAACTAAGATCATTATTTCCCGAGTAATTAATTACCAAAGTCAAAACTGACTTTAAACGACGATAACTCAGCGAAAAATCATCGCACAAGGCTATTATACCAATCAAATTAAAGAGAATAAAACCATCTAAATAAACTTAATAATGAAATTAGTGAAAAAAAAAGTGTTGCAGTCTGTGGATCTTTTGAAAGGTAACTAAATTTGAATTTTTTTCCCGATAGTTTTCTTATGATTATTCAAAACCTGTTGACGGTAAAATATTTTAAGCTCAGGACAGGCCTGAAAACTAGAAACTTCAATTTGCTTTCTTTAGTTGCTCTGCGACTATGTTTCTCCAAGTTACAGCCCTTTGAAAATCACCTAAAAATTTAGGATTTTTTTACATCCCTTAATTTTTGTGCCTAGTGTAGATTGAATTTAGAAATATTGGGACTACCTGTCTGCATAGTCAGAGGTTATAATTTAAATAACTCCAATTTTGAAGGGGGATTAGAAAGAAAAAGAAATTAGACACAATTTTCGGAAAGAAATAGTTCTTAACGTACTTATGCCAATTATATCTAATTCAACCAAATTTCTCTATATTGCTCTTGTTTTGGATGACCCCGTAGATTATCAGTAAATAATTTGGACTTCAAATTACGTAATACTACTGTAGGCAATTAGTTTCTAATAGCCTCTAAATAGAAAAATCAACCAGTCCTCTTGCACGACAACGAATTTTCCGTCAATAAAGACCGTAACTATGGCGACGAAAACAATGCAAACACGAAATGTGACTGACGGCAACTAGTATTTTGCTAACCTTATGTTCCTATCGGATGGAGAAATGGTTTAACGGAAGCAAATTGTGGTTACTCGGAAACCAAGTTCAGCTACTTCCTAAGCGGTGAGTTAACTGTTTATTTACTTCGTGACCGCTTCATTTATTCGTAAATTTTTGGCAAGACCCATAAAAATGCGATCCGGCAAAACGTGACATTTATTAGAGTGTTTTATGGGTTACTATTCATTGATTATTTCAATAACGAATACGTATTACAATAAAATCGAATATTTATAAAAGTGCAGCAGTTCCTTTGTTAAGGCAGAGTATTTTTCCTTATATGTACTTACAATGGCCATAGTTCCAGGTGATTCACTTAGTGCAACACGAGATCTTCAAGCCTATTTAATAATTGACTAGCTGGCTAGTTTTTATCATCATTATTCTGCATGTTCTGTAACATATGCACATTAGTTCGTTTGCCTGAACTTGCTTACTTAATTGATTGGGTTTTATCTTTTTGGGACTAGTTACATATTTCCTCCAAAATTTTTTCTTTTGATTTTGTCGTATGAAATGTCAGTGATAGTGTCAAACAAACATGATAAGGCATATGTAGGTGACAGCTAAACACAAATAGTGACGATATGGTGATGATTAACAACAGATAGTGGTTAAAACAAGATCTATGATTTGAAGCGAATGTCATATATATATATATATATATATATATATATATATATATATATATATATATATATATATATATATATGTGTATTTCATAATTAATTCCTGTCAATCTTATGTCACCATTTGAAGTGTCAGAAGAATTCCAAAGTGGAGAGCTCTAACAGTAACTATTAAGTACGCTGTCGTGTCATATATTATACAATACTGTGTGTTGTGTAAAAGTATAATTGTTTCTATAGAGCCATATGAATGTCAATATATTAAACGATCGAATTGTGATCACATTCATAAATAGAATAAAATGAGATTATATTCAAAAAACGTCTACAAAACAGACTATCTAGACAGACTATCTTTTTTGGCTGAACTTTTGCTTTATCTACTAACATAATGAAAAGCTTCAATAGGCTGTACCTCCACAATATGGCATAACAGTGGGAAACATGGTTAATTTGCTAGTTTGTTAAAGCAGCTGATAACACCCATATTGAAAGATCACTTACGGTAGTATGAGAGACTAGGTAATGGAACAGATAAGAAGGAATCCCTCAATACTTCCGACTTTGTATAAAACTATTTCCAGTTTTATACAAAGTTCCATAAATACGTATAAAATAATCTAGCTATTATGAAAGTTAACTTTCTCGAATCAGAAATTTTCCAGAATCACTGAATACTTTGATAATTTTATTTTCTTACTGTTCAGAATTGGGAGAGACGGAAAGTCTTTTTTAATATATTATGTAAATAAATCTTGATGTTCTTGATATTCCTTGCGGTTTTCAGTATCACGAAAACAGAGTAGGTAGTTTTATTTGAAAATTGTAGACTATATGCATGAATAAATTGTAATCATTAGAAATCGGGAAAATAGATTAGAATTTGATGTATGCAGGAAGGAAACTAACATTCATAGACACATTCCTAATGCCATTTTTACCAACATAAAATGGCAAGTTTAAATTTTCTGGTCCATTGTTTGCTAGGTTTTCCACTTAGTAATGACAGGTTCGAAAAAGAATAAAAGATAATTAAGGATGTAGCTATTACTGTAAATAAATTAATTAGAAAAAGTAAATTAAGAGCAATTCTTCTTAAATTCTCGACATTACCTATTTCACAAGAACAAGATGGTTGACAGACTAGGTTGGATCACTTTTGTGGACAGGATCTACAAAACCCCAATGGGGTCTAAGTGCTGCAGTGGACCACTCTCGCACCATGTTCAGATCCTAGTCCAGATTCTCCGATATGAGACAATGATCTTCAGTATATAATTTCATTGTTTAAGGCAAGTCGTTCTTTTAGCCGTTTTTCTTTAAGATTTGTTAAAACATCTCATCTCATCTATTTGACTTTACATGTTATTTAACAAGTCGTCAGTTTGACCAAGTATTCACCAAGTAATCTATATAGTAATTATTACATTCTCTTGAATGCATAATTATAGTTTTCAGTGTTGAATATATTCTTTATTCCAATAAGGATCTTGGGGGCTGTTAATTTTTCTGCTACCAGAGGAAAGGGCATGTAGGGTTAAAGACATGAACTTTGCTATTGTCACGAAGAAAGTAGCGAAATAACATACACCATAATTGCGGAAATTGAATAAATAATTAGGACATGAAAATTTCCGGGTTTTTAGAAAATCAATGGCACCTAAGAATGCCACCTAAGAATGTCACACGGAAGGAAGGAAACGTCATGAAGAAAGAAAAGTACAGAGAGAAACTATAAAATCCATTTTATTCAGAGCAAGATATATAACATATTATAACATAACATTAAAAGATTGATATATAAACTCCTGGACAAAACGAACCCATCAATGAAACTTCACATTATTACTTTAATTTTTTTCGAAGATTTAAATACCTACGCAATATTATAATTAAATTATTTCAACTAATGTTTAACAAATTATATAGAAAATAACAGAAAGATACAATAATGTCAAATAGAATGAAAAACTTAAAAAATAGCAGCATATAGAGCCTCTTCTAGCTGTTATCACTGCTTTCATTCGTCTGGGAATGCTATTGATCAAGAAGTAAATGGTTTCCTGAGGAATATTCTCCCATAAGAATGTCTTATTCGAGCTCCCTAAGAATCATAGGGGCGGATATGTACAGTTTTAGTGCATCCTATAGATGCTCTATGGGGTTCATATCTAGGCTTCTTGGTGGCTAGTCCATAGTTGGAGTAATCACAAATCGAATGTAGCCCAGTACCTTGCTAGCAACATGGAGCCGAGCGTTATCCTGCATAAAAATGAAACTGTCCTCGACAAACGGGGCAAATGCATCACATGTTCGCCTATGATATTTTCTACGTAGAAATGTACATTCATGGATCTCCTCCGCATATGAACCAAATTTATGCGACAGTAGAAACAAATTCCTCCCCAGATTAGTGAATTGAGACTTACTCTTGTTTCGTCTGAAAATAAAACTCGCTTCCAGTCACCAATGGTGCAATTTACGTTTTGTCTTGCAAAACTAGGTCTAATAACTAAGTTCTCTGATGACAAGTGGTGCAATAGCTGGTCCTCTACTGTCCAATCCTCCTTCATTAAGCCTTCTCTTGACCGTTGCGTTCATCCAAAAATTGCGACATTCGAGTTGCTGCTAGAGCTCTGCTTAGCTATAAAATTGTAGAATGTTGGTTGCTTAAGGCGACTTGCATAAGATATCGCTCATATCTTGCATATGTCGACTTCTTACGACCTGGTCACAACAGGTAATTTTTTAAAACGTATGATGGGGGATGTGTCAAAAACCAAACATTTTAATTATGTGGGAGATGAATACCTCCAACGAAACATTACAAAGCGAAGTTTTTATTAATAAACTTTAGACGTAACCTAGTTCACCAGTTTATCGTTTAGATAAAAACATAACAACACGCATTCTTTAACCTTTATTATAGGTATTATTTATTATGAATAGACTTCCATTTGAATAACACGGAAACTAATTAGATATGCGACGGCATCATTTTAATCATTGTAAGATCTGAACGTGGATAAGCAATGTTGATAAGCTGGAAATAGCGAATCAATTATTGGTACCTGTATTATTAACTGTGCATGTGAAATGTACATTAATGTCAAGCAAATAATTTTCTGCTGAATATAACTCAGCCGCTGATATTTGGGTACAGAACTTTGATCGAATTTCCAATAAGGGCTACACGGAGCTTAAATATATTATAGGACGGTAAACATATTTTGTGTAGAATATAATGGGGCATCGAATATACATTCGCATACAGGGGTTTTCACCTAATCCGTGAATTAAAATTTTTCCATATTCACATGAGGATTAAGGTTTGAAAATTTGCTACAGGGTGTAATAGACTTATATTGAGGAAAATCTCGTCAATCATGTATTAAATTTTTTTTTAATTAAAACAACGTAGAAATAGTAATTGGCCATACGAGCCCAGGTTCATAATAGTTCGGCCAGGCATAATTTTACTACTAATCAGCGGCGGCTCGTGAGGTTTTTTTTAGGGGCGGCAGAATATGTATATTTACCGGTAACACTTCTTAATGGCGCCGCAGACGAAAATTTTTAGAATATTCAAGGTCACGCATTTTCCTCAACCTTTAGAATTCCAATAAAAAATCCATTTATACCAAAATATAGACTTTCGCGAGAATAATTTTTTGAATTTGCTACCTTTTCGAAATAATTATAATTTAATTTATTTACATATTTACTTACGAATTACAGCTACTAAGGGAATAAACAAAATATGTTTTATTGAAGTTAAATATTGTTTATAAACCAAAAATTAGTTTGTGAAATTTACGATCAATACCTAAAATTTAAAACAAACCTCGAAATTGTCACTCTCAGCACAATTAGCACATTTCCCCACCACATTTGAGGTAGTGCTACAGAGCGTTACATTTTTTTTATGGGTTGTTCGCCGGTAGCCATATTGTCCCACTTAAACTAAATAACACTTCTGCAAAATAAATTAAAATAGTACGAGGAAAACGCAGAGAAAAATAATAAATAAAGGAAAATAAAATACATATTCTTTGTAGGTAAACAGGTGTCCCCCACCGCGTCGAACTGAGATAGTTGCAAGGGAGAAAGACTTATTTTGTAGCAAGCATTCCAGATGGGAGTGGGAGTGCTGGCAGCTAGCTGCCAGTGAATTAGTGGCGATTTAGGAATAAAGACTACTCGGTATTAGCTCAAGGTCATTCGTCACGTATGGAAATAGATTTACTGGAGGCTTGCAGCGGTTTAGCCTCCTGTCGATAAGCGGGTGGTAAAATACGTAACATGAGACGTAGAAATACATAACTTGGCAAACTATATAGGCGATAGGCGCATATTAAAATTAATGAAATATGAAATAAACAGTTATTAAATTATTATCATAACAATTATTAATTAAAATATACAAAAAAGTAAATTAGGTATATTAAAAAAAAATAACGCTAATTAACAATCCTTAAAATATTTATTTATTTTTTAAAATAACCTGAAAATAATTTTAAAATCGAATAAAAATATTTTGACCTATCTTATATAGGTAAGTATTTTTTCTCTAAAACTGCAGAGGAGGCTTAGCCTCCTCTGCCTCCCCTGACCAGCCGCCACTGCTACTAATATATTTAAATAAAAGTAATAACGCTCAACAGTTACAAAGAAACTAAGTATCAATTTTTAACTTAAATATGATGAAATATTACTACGTTGTGATATGTCAATGAGAAGTTTGTTAATAAGAAACAGACATACAGAGCATAAAAAGTCACTTTCTGACGGTTGCATGAAAATTCTGCAATACCTACTGAATTATGTTATCAAATCGAAACCTTTTGGTTATGCATCCATCAATATTTATTTGTTGTAACATACGCATACCCATTAGGTTCAAAGACTGATTTTAATATATGCCAGAAATAAAAAAACTGCGCTATGAGGGGTGAGTCTAATAAATTGAGCAGGCACTGTATATAGTTTATTGCCGTCAATACCAATATGTCAAGGCACTGACACACAGTACATTTCCAGTAGGATGGTGCTGCGTATCTCACAGCAAAGAGCGTCAAATCTTCGTTTACAGAACATAGTGTCTCTGTTATGGTATGGCTTTCTAGCAGTCCAGACCTCTCGCCAATAGAAACATTGTGGCATAAAATGGAAAGATAGTTGCGAAACATCCAGCCCGTTCAGTAAACGATTTGCGCAGCAAATTGCAAGAAATTTGGGACAGCACACTTACTGAAGAGTCTGCTAAGCCAGTAGATGCAAAGCCTGCATAATTAAAGCTGTTATTGTTCATAAAGGTGAAGTAACACAGTTTTGATGAAACGGCCGAACTAGTCTCAACTGCGAAATCTTAATGTTTTTTATTAACAAACTTGTAACTGACACATCATAACGTAGTAATATTTCATTGTATTTAAGTTAGAAATTTATGCTTTGTTTCTGTTACCAATATTTTCCTTTAATAAAATAGTTTTGAGAGTGTTATAACTTTTATCTAAATATATTAGTTGTAAAATTATGCCTGGCCGAACTATTATGAGCCTCATGATTCTAATATTATTTAATGAAGTTGCAGTATGTAATTGGGATGATCTTCTGTGAGGTGTGAGATTAATAAAAAAATATATTCATAACAATTCAATAGAATTCAAAATTAATACACATTTAATAGAAATTAAAACTGTGTCAAAAATAATAATTCCTATTTTAAAATTCTAATTTTAAAAACGTATTTGATCTTAATATGTCTGGATAAATAAACTTGTCGTTGTAACTTTGTAATTTCGCAAACCTTTTTCAAGTTTTTTTTTTTTTCATAATTAACTATAGACTTAGAGTCGACTCTTTTATACAATTATACAATTAAGTGTTGTGTATTTCATTAACCTGTCACAAATAAGACGTGCATGCGTCCCCAGATTAATAGCTTTTTCTTCTTGCTTTAGGACAAGGACACCATCAAAGACGATGGAAAGATACGAAAAAATAAGCAAGTTAGGGGAAGGCAGCTATGGAATTGTATACAAATGCAGGAACAGAGACACGGGAGAGATTGTAGCTATAAAAAAATTCGCAGAGAGCGAAGAGGATCCACTGATTAGAAAAATAGCATTAAGAGAGATAAGACTTCTAAAGGTGAGTTATTTATACAAAAATAAATATGACGTTCAGTTAAATCTATTCAACTTTGGAGATTTAATTATTATCTTTTTCTCTCATTTCTAATAATAATTTATTTACATTATTAAAGACTACATAAGTATTATATACGTCACTAGATATATCAGTTGTATCAATTTTTACATATGTAAAATTATAATAAAAATTACACTTATCTCAGGGCCTTAGATAACATGTTTAACCATGACCACTATATTGGGAAGGGTTAATACGTCTGTTTTCCGCGGATTAGAGGCCTTCTAATACACTAGTGGATTAAAATCCATAATACCACGCTTTTAGTGTGTCTTAGTGGATCAAAATAAATCTCTCAAATCTGACGCTTTCAAAACCAGAATTTTTCACCTAATGGACCGGCTTTGCCCTTGGTCGTGGGTAAAACGTTGAATTGCATTCGGGAATTAACAGCCTTTAATCCGATCGAAAAAATGGGCGCTCTAGCTGCGCCTCGAGCGTTTTTCTCGTGGATTAAAAGCTTGTTAATTCTCTATAATTAATAACTATTATTCACTACTTTATTGCTCACAATTTTGTAATATTTTAAAATGACAATGACTGATGAGTTTCATTTTTACTTTTCCGCACTCCACTATACGTGGAAAAGTAATGTAATCGTGTAAAAAAACATTTTTTTCTAGGGATTATTTTTCGTTTTTCGGCCTAAAAACAAAAAAAAAAAAGGTTTTTAAACCATTTTGTGTGTGCGTGTGTCGTCGTTAGCGTCGTTGTCGTCGGCATTCTTGTTAGCACGATAACTCAACTAAATCGTGTCGGATCGATCGGATTTTGACTGATTCTGATCGGGGACGTCTCTCAGACGACACCTATTGATTTTGAGGTGGATAGGACATACCTCACTCTGTCCGTGGATCATGAAAAAGCACGATGGTGGACTATTTGAAAAATTTTTTTGTTAGCACGATAACTCAACTAAATCGTGTCGGATCGATCGGATTTTGACTGATTCCGATCGGGGACGTCTCCCAGAGGACACCTATTGATTTTGAGGTGGATAGAATACATTCTACCATGTTCATGGGTCATGAAAAAGCACAATGGTGGATTATTTGAGACTTTTTTTTGTTTGCACGATCACTCAATTAAATCGTGTCTGATCGATGGGGTTTCGACTGATTCTGATTAGGGACATCTATTGATTTTGAGGTGGATAGGACACACCCCACCCTGTTCATGAGTCATGAGAAAGCACGATGGTAAACTATTTGAGAAAAATTTTAAAAAGTAAAACTGTCGCATAAAACACTTCTTACTTATTCTGCATTTATGTGTTGGTTTATTTTTTCTCGGCCACTCAATTTCGAGATAGAGATGTTCTACGTGCGGAAAAGTCCGTTTTAAGGTTTTAAAACTGTTCATATTTTCAGGTTTTGTATTTGAATTGTGACGTTATTATTGTCTCTTTTAAATTGCAATATCCTGGTTTAGTTAAAACTAAATTACTTATAGTTGACGAGTACAATCATACCTCGTATTAAGGATACTCTATTTGAAATTTTTAAGATATAGAGTGTGTTTTAAGGAAAATACAAATAAAGTAAATATGCCTTTATTTTTTACAGAAATTTTAAAGATGTTTAAAATGTCCTCTGTTAATAATATGAGATTGGCTGGCAAGCGTGTGATGGCTTTACATTAAACCTAAGATAATTTTCGGACTGATATTTTATATTTTGTTTAAATTCCAAGTCATTGCTTCGGATCCTCTTTACCGACCTACTCCAGAATCGTGTTCAATGTTATCACTAGAATTTTCGCTACCATTAACAATAACTAATGCTGTAGAGATAATCACAAATGATGATCAATCTTGTAAAAAATGGAATTACAACACTAATCAAATAGTTCATATTTTATATAATATAACCTATTTGACTTCAATATAAGATATATTTAAATTACTAAATAAATTCTCTGGATCATTGTTTCAAATCCTTTTTTCCACTACCTAGGAGTTCAAGTATCACGTAATTTATAATCAAAAATATTTAGATTTGTGATTTGCACATAATTCATGGTTACAAAGATTAGTTTATGGTAGGGGGAAAACGGGCCAACATATCATGTAAAACATATTTAGTAGTTCGGGAATAACAATAACCAACGAATTAACACATGCAAATGCTTTATACGAAACATCCCACCCTCTGACCTGCACGAACCATCCCTTGGCAAACCTGTTTCTTGGTTTCTAAAAATAGAAAAGCTTTGTAATTTTGTATGCGTTTGTAAATACGTGAATTCGTGTTCTGTCTATACATCGATGTTATTAAATGCGTTTAGTAAGTAGTGACATATTCGTGTTCTATGACTATAGTAATAATAATAATAATAATCATAATAAAATATCACACACCACCGTTTCGGCGATGGAATTTTTATAACATTATGGCATTAGTTGTGGGCGATAACACTGATAACAATAACACTGATAACTGATAATAGGTGTGTACCCAAATTCAACATGAATTACAATTTGATATAAACTATATTTGATACTTCTATAAAGGCCATCTTCTACATACAGGGTGTTCCAGAAAACAGTCAATATTTCTGTTATTTGATAAGATAAAAAGATGATCCAAAAAGTATTGTAAATCATAACAAAAAGCTTTGATAATTACTAACTCAATATTTTTAACCCTTAGAAACCACCCTTAACATTTTTTTCGAATTACACTCGTACTTTATTTCGCACTGATAATAAAATTAATATTTTTAATTAGATTTCTCAATAAAAAAGTCATTATTCTTAAACATTCATATTGTTACATTGTTGTATACATTAATATAATACCCCAAAACATATTTCAAAATAATCAACTCCCTAAACCCAATATAAATTACTTGTCTTGAATTATGCATACCGTGAACAAACAACATCAACATTAAGAATCCATATCATAATGTTGATACTTCAGTATCAACATTAAGCTTTTTTTTTATTTTTATTTATTTATTTCCAACACGAACCTAATTACAGGAAACAACCAATGTTACAAATAAAGTAATAAATCATTAATTTATTGCACAAATGTATATCTAATACAATGTCTAATAAACAAGTAATTAATCCAGCAAATATATAAAATATTCAATCCCATAATTCAAATATTAATACTTTCGTTATTAGTGTTATGCGGTAGATACATTTACAGTAATATTTTTCACTCACAATAAATATCTGCAAATATATCAATATTATTTTTATTATAAGGATATAATTTGACTGATGATCAATGTGTTTAATGGCTTCAGTATACAGGGTGATTCAGCTAACCCGTTCATTAAAAGTTTATGAACTTCCCATTGGAATTCATTTTTTAAAATTTGGAATCAGGGGTTAGCGAAAACGATCTATTCAACTAAAGTATTTTTGCTTTTCTGACACTTCCGATTATACCGGAAGTAGCTATCAACTTCCTTATTTTAAATAGAACACCCAGTATATTAATACATATTTGAATTACCCTGCTGATTCTAAGTGAACTTTAATTAATTTAATACACACTTAAAATCAGCAGGGTAATTCAAAAATGTAATAATATACTGGGTGTTCTATTTAAAATAAGGAAGTTGATAGCTACTTCCGGTATAATCGGAAGTGTGAGAAAAGCAAAAATACTTTAGCTGAATAGATCGTCCTCGCTAACCCCTGATTCCAAATTTTAAAAACTGAATTCCAATGGGAAGTTCATAAACTTTTAATGAACGGGTTAGCTGAATCACCCTGTATAAGTTAGAACTGTAGCTACTTTGTTAGCATTAATAATTATATTAATTTGTTTAATATATTAGTCTGCGAGGAATGAGGATACATTGGAATTGTAGCTGATCTCTTTTCTACTCTGGAGATAAATACATTTAAACTAACTAAGCAAAAAAGGTGAATCAAAGTTATTATGCATTAGGTAATAAATAAATTTTATGTAGATATGAGAACACGCCGAGTTACCATTGACTATAAAATTTTGAAGCTCACTATATTATTAAAATTTTCAGTTTCTGATAATCCAACCTAATATTTTAAAAAGGTACTATATAATCTATATGAAAGCTAGTTTATTATCAAACAAAATACCTGTCTTTAATTTCTGAACACCTGTTGAGGGGATTAACACCTATTTAATAATGAAACTCTATGAAATCTCTCTTCCTAGAATATGTAAAACATACACTTGGATATGCAGAGCTTCAGGATAGTTTCTGGCGTAACTTTATATGTACTTATATACAAACCTCAGATACTCAGCAATACAAAAAAAAAAAACAACTAAAGCGTCCTACAAAGTAAACATAATTGCAATTAACATTCTCTAATGTAGTTTCTCCTCTACGGTAATGGTAACATTGACAGTAACATACTCAACATAATATACAGTGAGTAGGTCATGGTAGGTCACTGAACGTTCCTAATGGGAAATTTAGTTTACCGCCTATTCACATGGTGGACAAGCATATATTGTTTATATCGTGTGGGGTCGTGCAGTATCGTGTTCATCATGAATTTTCGAAAATACATCGAGTTTGGCAACTCCATAAGGTTTATAACCCAGTAATAAACCGAGTTTAGCAGCCATACAAACCAACTATACCATCTATATGGCCGCGTTGTCATAACGCCTCAAGTTTAGCAATATTAAAAATGGCAGACATTACTCACTGAGAATATGTACAGCTCGTCAAGAATAGAAACAAATCTTAAAACTGCGATATCTAACAACTCACGAGATGTGCAGTAAGTAGCCTGGTCTTCGCTCAGTCGTATCGAGACATTTGCAGATTGAATATCGATGAATATATATTGAATGTGAATATACACAGAGTTCGGATCTGGCCGCGCGTAAAGTGCACCCTTTTCTCCCCGAATGCTGCCTCATTCTTTCTTCTACGCATACCTAGAGAATCTCACACTTTCTTCTATTCTTGACGAACAGTAGATATAGTGTTAGTTTACTATCTATGTAAGGAAAATAGTATAGATGCACCACGGGAATACGCAATAAGATTTCCAAGGTTAGTTTTATTCTTAGGTTAATTTAATCTGTATTTGAATTGTGGTATTTGTATTCGGTTATCACGTCAGAATAATAACGTTGTCTTGATATCAATTAAATTAATCCCAGATTAAAACAGTTCAGTGAGGTTGAAACTGCAAGCCCTTAACCAATTTTTAAATATACCCGTACTGTGAAGCTGCTAAAAAAGCTGTGATTAGTGAAAGAGAAAGATTAATGTTAAGTAACGCACGTCTCGCCAATCAAGTGATGAAAACTGTTTTAATCATCTCCCGACGATGCAAACTTGATTGGCGACACGCGCATTGAGAAAACGGTTCTTGGCTCCTGCTTTTGCTTTTATTAAGAATATGCTCAATATATTCATTAAAACTGTTGCAGAATTTAAAGCATCCGAACCTGGTGAACCTTCTGGAGGTGTTCCGGCGAAAGAGGCGCTTACATTTAGTATTCGAATTCTGCGAACGTACAGTATTAAACGAATTGGAGAGGTATCCCAGGGGATGCCCCGAGATATTATGTCAGCAGATCGTTAAGCAGACTCTTCAAGCTGTGGAGTATTGCCACCAACATGGGTGCATCCATCGTGATATCAAGCCGGAGAACATTCTTCTCACTGGAATGGGGGTGGTCAAGCTATGCGACTTTGGTTTCGCTCGAATGTTAAGTGAGTTGTTAGACTTTAATACTTATCTGCAGGCACACTGAGAGAAATATACAAAATATAGAGTTTGATCTGCTAAGATGATCTGCGTTATAATAAATAATTTTTTTGTTAGGAATATGTTGTCATCAATTGAGTACAAGAAAAATTTTGCTAAGAATCTTTTCAGTTAATATTAAATCGTCGTTTATTTGCATTAGTAAGAGAATTTCCTTAACCTGATCGGAAATATTATTTTCCATTATTTTTATTAGATATTGGTAAATAACTTATTGCAATAAGTAAGAGTTTTTAGTTAATAAGAACATATTTGTTGGGAAAAGACATAAAATACGATTAATAGGGACCATATTAATCAGTGGCGGTTTTATTGTAGGTGCATTTGTGCAGTGAGCTCCCTTAAAAATTCCTAAAAATACATATTAGGTGTTTACTATACATTACATTATCATATCATTATACATAGAATATTCCGATATCTAACAGTCTCGCTTACAGCTTGTTATATGTCGCGAGATTTGCCAGCCCTAGAATTTATCAGATTTATCTACGGGATATGAAATCTGCAACTTAAACACATAGGGAGTTCAATTTTCCTATTGCACACATCAGAGGACCGTTTAACCATGTGTTAGAAAGAGAGGACTCGGGCGCGTGAAACAGGAGGTATATATATATATATATATATATATATATATATATATATATATATATATATATATATATATATATATATATATATATATATACGTATCTTATGAGACTTGCATGCATTGCACGCGAATCAGGCTCAAATGTTATTGGGTTATTTAAATAATGATTACTTTAAATACTGGCTCGCATTTTTCGTCAAGGTCATGCAAGGTTCATCATTGTGAAATCCTCTTTTAAAGAGTTTCAGTCTTGATCATTGGATGCTGTCAAGCTGAGCAGTTATTTGAATAATTTTGAAGACGCAATTATAGAAACCCGTACAATTAATTACTCAATACCGCCTGAAACAAACACAAGGCGATCCCATAATGACATATCATTTTCTGCGCAAAGGAAGTGTGTGTTATATTAATTAACCAAACTAAAGGCAGATTTGAGTTCAGAGCGTCGAAATTATTTTTCCAAAATAAATTTATTTAGTGACTATGAGAAACAATTCTGTACATTGTCAAAATTTTGACAATGTAACGAAAACTTATGGATTTTTGGATAAAGTTAAATTGAAAAGTGAATTAACGGTTATATACAGCAGGGAAGATTTTCGTGAACCAGCAAGTTGCTTAGCAATTTTGCAATTATCTATAGATCGAAACCTGACGGACTGTTTTAGTGAAACTGTTTTATTATTAAAATTAATTTGTACCATACCCATGACAAATGTTGAAAGTGAACGCTGTTTTTCGACGCTTAAAAGAATTAAAAATTTTTTGAGACAAACAATAGCGCAAGACAGACTAAATTCACTTTGCATGATAAGTATGGAGAAAGTGCTAATTGCAGTGATACCAGATTTTAATCATCTTGTAATAACGTTTTTGCGAATTCCAAAAACAGACGAATGGATTTCCTATATAAGTAACCTCAGGCTTGGATATAGGTAAGTTTAATTTAATTTTTCGTTTGTTACTATTCTATCGATTGCACCCCCAGACAAAAATTGCACCGGCCGCCACTGGTCCTTATCGGTGGTTAATTTATAATTTAATTATTCTACATCCGAAATGACTTATTAATTATTAAACTACGCTATTAGACTCTGCAGTAATCGTGATTTCTTTGTAGTTATACCTCACCACTTCAGTCCGAAGAAGACTCACTAAAACGAGTAATACTAAAGGGTGGTCGAACCATAATGCACGATGTTAATTGTGAGTCACACCTTAACGTCAAGTTTTTTGCCCAATTTAATTCGACATTTCTTCGTTTCAGTGTTTGACAAATTCAACCATGGAGAGGTACACAATTGAGCAGCGCGTTAAGATTGTTGAAGCCTTTTACGAAAATGGGCGTTCAAATCAAAATGCATTTCGTGCACTTCGTGACATTTTTGGTCAGCATAATCGACCAAATGTGTCCACAATCGGGAGAATTGTGCGCAAACTTCAGCAAACCGGGTCTGTAGGAAATGTGAAAACACCTGTGCATGCTCGCCCAGTTCGTTCTGCGGAAAACATTGCTGTTGTTCGCGATAGTGTAGCAGAAGAGCCGTCAACCTCGACTCGAAATTGAACATCTCACGAACATCACTGATGCGAAATTTGAATAAAGATTTGAATTTACACGCTTACAAGGTTTAATTGACTCAAGAGCTGAAGCCTACTGACCATTTCAAGCGTCGTTAATACGCCCAATGGTTGTTTGAACAGACAGAAGTGAATGGTGACTTTACAAAGAAAATCATCTTCAGCGACGAGGCACACTTTCACCTCAGTGGATTCGTTAACAAGCAGAATTGTCGCATTTGGGCAAATGAGAATCCACGAGTGATTGTTGAAAAGCCGATGCATCCACAAAGAGTGACTGTTTGGTGCGGTTTACGGCCAAGCAGTTACCGCTTGGTAACTGATAGCGAATGGTGTTCGCTATCGCGAGATGATAACGGACTTCTTGTGGCCAGAAATTGAGGATATGGACCTAGACGATATGTGGTTCCAACAGGATGGTGCTACTTGCCACACAGCCAACGAAACAATGGCACTTTTGCGCGAGAAATTCAATGGCCGTGTTATCTCACGTCGTGGCGATGTTAATTGGTCGCCACGATCATGTGATTTGACACCGTTGGACTTCTTTCTTTGCGGATATTTAAAAGAAAAAGTGTACGTCAATAAGCCAAGAACAATTGAAGAGCTAAAGGATGAGATAATTCGGCACATTAACGACATTGAACCTCAATTATGTCTGTCATTGAAAATATGGACCATCGGATAGTGGTATGCCACCGAAGCCGTGGCGATCATTTGGCCGATATTTTATTTCACACATAATTGTCATAGATCCTTCTATCATAATAAAAAATATTACGATAATTCTCTGAAAACTTTTTGTTTTATTTACAATTAATATCGTGCGTTTTGGTTGGACCACCTTTTACCTAATAACAAAGTGGGTTCTACAGCACAATTGTTTTACGCCCGATATCGAGAAATATGTTTTCAATTGTTGCGAGATAATGTAACAATGACAAGGCAAACATGCGCATTTGTTATGATTATTAAATCCATGTATAGTGATCGCAAAGTTATTTGCTAACAGCGAGATTTTTTCTATGGACAAATTAGCTATTAACGCTACAGAAAGTTATGTACGTACTAACTGTAAGAACATAATCTATTTTTAAGTCGCGCTCTGGTTAGTAATATGTCGGTTTAGGAACAGTTTCTTTATCGTTTAGTAAACCGCCCTAATAAAATCATCTTTACTGTGATAATAACGCAATTTACTATGAGCCTTTTAAAGATACATATTTTGTCTTTAGGTCAATTGATTTTTACTTGTTAATACAAATTTATCTCAGTGTAGATGTTAGTTAAATATTTATACAATTTCTCTCAGTGTAGACGTTAGATCTTTCATAATGTATGGGACAATATTCAAACAAATTTAAAACATATTTAAAAGTCTTTTGCTTGAAGTGCTTTTAAAGGATATTTACAAATAAAAACATCAATATAAGTTTAAAACACATAGATTAAATTAAGATAGGCAAATCAAATTTGGTATACATTATATTTTTGTAGGTTACCACATTTTGTGAAAATATCAAGCCTCACGAGCAATCAGTGGCGGAGTTAGAAGGGTTCAATATTATTGAATTAAAAAAATAGTACTGTTAAAAATTATTTTCCCTAAATTTTTTAATAGGGCGTTTAATGTTCCATTAAAAAAAAAACCTTTCCAGAACTTCTACTTTTTGATACATCAATCATTTTTACTTTTCACTCGTCTTATAAAGAAAAATTGTTACTAAATATACCTAACACCGCAGCCATCGTTAATTATTTTATATAATATGTATGCCGTTATAATACTATAACTATAAAACTGTATACTATACTATAAAACTACGTTCATTTATTTTTAAATTTCGAGATACAACCTTTTTAATTTTTATTAAATCAAACAATTTAGAGCCAATCACAACTAAATTAAAAATTAACCTAAGTAAATATAATACCAATAAGCAACAATTAAATAAATTTAAGAAACCTGAACGCCATTTATACAATTTGTAAACACGCCATTTATCATAATCTATAAACGTACTTATACCACTTTATTTTTTCTTACTAATTTTGATATAGCTCTTATTTATCGTAATCACACCAATTTATCGTAATCACACCATCACTTGACCCCATAATTGTAATGATAAGGAGTAAATAAATAACAATACTTACATTAATGGTTATTGTGCACCAGCTATGTTTGAGTGACCACATTTTACTGTTTTTATAATTCATATAGTACATAAATACTTTTTTAATTTTCTACAGTATCATTCAAAATATGCCAATGATTACTGATAAGAAAACCATGTTATGCATGCATAATTCCAATTAAGATAAACAGGCATGAATTATATGAAGGTTGAGACTGTTTCGTTTTTTCATTTTTTAGATTGTTTTTAATCCAAGATGTTTCGATGTTAATTTATAATACAACTTGGTAATTCTCTGTACAACTTGATAAATTAAATATAAAATTTTAAACATCAAATGAATTAAATCAAATGTGTATATACAAAAGTGGATAAACAATTGGTCCAAAAAATTCTACTAATTATAGAATATGTTTGTGTAGAATATGTTTATTCATCGACTTATCTAAATCATTTGATACTATCAATCATGTTTTACACTTACAATCGTTAACACCAGAGAAACACCATTAAAATTGTTTACGAATTATTTATCAAAAAAATACCAGAAGGTAAAAATAGATGAGTTACGTGAGTCAAGGGTTATAGACTATGGAGTACCACAAGGTACAGTCTTAGGTCTTATACATTTTAATATCTACGTAAGCAAGTTAGTTTTCCTCGAAATGCAGGGGAGACATATGTATAACGCAGACACGTCGAATTAATTGAAAGAGAATGAATAATTGAAGGATTATAGCTGATTTCGCTAACATAAAAGACTAAACTTGACTACAAACTGTTAACAATAAATTTCAGTTCCACATTTTTAAAGAATAACTTTCACTCATCTTCAAAAACAACATATGTACCATTTTCTCTAAAACATATTTTTAATAAAATTCTATTTTCAAAAATTCGTGCATTTGCAGACGACCCCAAGTACTAACGTTAATTTTAATATTTTATCAATTGCTAAAATTGAAAAGCATATAATTTGAAAGCTAATTTAAGGAAACGTAATGTTATGCTATTTTTAAGAATAGTTAGTAAAAATCAAATTTAAAATCGAAATTAAAAATCAGGTTGTATAAATAAAGAAATATATTAGAAACCTCGGAATTATATTTGATTGTAAATTGAGATTTCAGAATTATTTGCGTTATTACCACATCAAAAATGATTTAAGATTTTTTACTAATAGCTCAAAAAAACTTTTGCTAAGATTTATTGCTGGCAAGGGGCTGGAACCTTCGCTGCAGCAACGAAAAAAGTTTTCCACGAACACCGAAAATGCAAAGACTAGTAGTGTATGGCTCCAGTCTAATATGTTCTCGAGCTGGGATATCATAAAGGCATAAATTTACTATAAGTAACGCCTACATTAACCAGTGGTTGATAATTTTTAGTATAAATCAGTAATTAAGGACCCTTACTTACTGCAAGAAGCCAAGTATTAGCTTTTGATAGAAATAATGCAAGGAAAGAAGTTTCAGTGAACTTCAAGTAGGTTGTGCTCCTAAGACAAATAAGCGATGATTTAACATTCAAAAAATGTTTTAGCAAAACGATTTACTGTCTGATAATGTAATTGATGATAATAGGTATAATCTTTACCAAAATATACTTATTATAAAGTAAATCATCTAAGCAAAGTTGCTTACTTGGTGAATTTCTCCCAGTATAGTCAAGTTAAATCTATATATTATTGTATTCTAGCACATTTATTTTTAAGTCGCTGTTTTACGTTATCTTATAATATTCTTCATTATTTCATTATCAGTTTTATTTATATTTTATTATACTTGGTGTTTATATTTTACTTATATATTATATTATTTATTTTTTTGTTACAGTACAATATACGTACCACATGATTTAATCATCTGACTATATGCACATTGAAAATATTTATACATTATTCATCACTAATTTAAAGTCAGGGTTAATTGGAGCAACTAAGTAAATCTAGTATAGTTTATTTCACCGCTATTTTCCAAATAAAAAATCCCAAACGGCTCTTATCTCATACCGTGGCTTGTTTTTATGACTAGGCTCAGGTAGATTGTTCCGTTTATCGGCAAGATGAGTTTATTATTTGGCAAATAGCGATGAAATGAATAGTAAGCTAGCATTTGCACTTTTCAATCTATCGCATATTACTATCATTTCAATAAATACGTATTATTATTATTATTAATACAAAGTTTTAATGTATTTGTATATTTACGGACCGAGTTCTTCCCTCTCTCTTATATAACAATGATACAAGACCCGGGTACAATCAAATAGTTAAAGTATATCCATTTTTTTACTACATACTCTATACAAACATTCTATAAAAAATTTATAGTTATGTATCTTGTATCAGTCTTTTTCTTTTACACTTTGTATTTTATGTATATAAATATTTACATATCGTTTTAGAACATAGTATATTGCCTATGAACTCAAATTTTATGTATTATGAAAATAATCATCTGTTAAGTAAATGTTATATGTTATTGTATTATCCCAAAACAAGTGTCCTTATGCTTATTGAGTACTTATATTTATTTATTTTTTTCTCTTATTGTTGTATTTATTTTTTAGTAGTTAATTATCTATGTAACTCTTATTACTTACTACCACGTGAAATAAATTATATTATCATATTTACAAATAATATTTTGCTAACATTGTATCTGAATTGAGGAAGAACATATTAATTTTAAAAATGAAAAATATTTTACACTTAAATGTCTGTTTTAGATCCTGGTGAAAATTACACGGACTACGTGGCCACACGTTGGTACAGAGCACCAGAGTTATTGGTAGGTGACACCCAGTATGGTACACCTGTCGACATATGGGCCATCGGTACGTTTCTATACTTTTTTATCTTCATTTATGTTTAGAACATACACATGATGACCCTAATATATGGTTTCTAGCTATAATAGTACATTGTAAATAAATAATCATGACAGTCTGTTTGAGGAAATTTCAAAACTAAGTTTGTGTACATAATTTTGAGTACCTACCATACCACTTTGATGTCGTAGGTATCACTGTTTTAAATTCAGTGTTTGATTAATTATTTGAGAATTATTTGTTAATACAGGAGTTATAAGAACATGTTTCGTTATTATAAATTAAACAAAAAAACAATAATATTTGGAACTAAAATATTTAGCATTTCTGTCAAATATATTCTAGATGTTTTCTTCCACTTAAAAATGCCTGAAAAATGTAGTAATAACTTTCTTTTAACTCCACTAAGAAAGTAAGCTTACAACACTATTATTCCATATGTCTGGGGAAGAATTAAATACTTTACATCTACATTTTTCTTTAAATTGAACAGTAAATGTACAAAAACAATTGTAGGCTCATAAAATATAGAAACACGGTACATTCAAATCTCAATAAAATACAGAGCAACATCTAAATTATTTATTTTCAATATTTTCAGGCTGTGTTTTAGCTGAATTAATTAAAGGTGAAGCCCTTTGGCCTGGAAAATCCGATGTGGACCAGCTGTATCTAATAAGATGTACAGTCGGTGACCTCTTGCCTCGGCATATGCAAGCTTTCAAAAATAATGACTTTTTCCAAGGGGTGATCTTGCCAGTTCCCTCTCAGTTAACACCCCTAGAGGCAAAATTACCGTTATGCAACCCTGTAGCTTTAGACTTTTTGAAGGTACATTATACATCAATTAGCTAGATTGCATTATAAAAATTATTATATTCATTTACGTATATTAAACATTACATATTTTCACAACTTTTTTTATTTTTTTCCAGAAATGTTTAGACAAAGATCCTTCAAAAAGGTGGACATGTGCCGAACTCCTAACACATAAGTATTTTGAAAATTGCAATTTCAAGGTAGACCAAAACGAAGTACAAAATAATGACAAGACATCCAAATCGAGAGTAAATAAAATAAGTAAGTAGGTATAAAAAATTATCTACTTACAAGTATTTTTTTAGAATTCAAGCATTGGAACGTCTCTACCACAGTTAATGGGATCAAAACCGATAAGTCCCTATAAACCATCCAATAATGGTCAGCAAAAATCTAAGGTTGACCATCTACCAACTATATGACAAAGATTCTCTTTTTTCAAATGAAAATTGTAATGATTTTAAAAACAGTGTCTGCACAGATTATCAGTGTGTATTAATTTCTTAAAAAAAGAGTTACCTATTCATAGAAAATCTTATAAATTTACTGGTATTTTATAAAGCATATCTTTTTAGACATACTGAAACTAAATATTTAGTGTTAATATGTATAAAGTGGCGGGATAATTGTAAAATATTTTGATTGGATATTGTTTGTATCTTAAAAATAAACATTAAACGAAAAATGGTTCTTTCTTACTTTTACTTTTATAAAGCCTTCTCCAAAATATGCAGTTTTCTTTTAAAATATAACTAATTTAAATAACACCAAGTCAACAGACTCATTTCACGTATAGTTATTTCTGGTTACACATGTTTGTGTATATATATCTCAACCTACACAAAAGTTTATACCTACTACAACTAGACCCATACGTTCCTAGTCAATTATATTTTTAATAGAATTTTAAATTTAACTACCTAACAGTTGACAACATAAGCATATATATATATATATATATATATATATATATATATATATATATATATATATATATATATATATATATATATATATATATAGATTTATTATCTATATATATATATATATATATATATATATATATATATATATATATATATATATATATATATATATATATACAAGTTCATTAGAATATTAAAATTTTAAATAATTTATTAGTTTTTTACCATGTAATTCATTATTCGTAATCCTTTATTACACTACATGTATGAGCATTTATCGATGAGCTATATACATTAATTACGTATGTACAGGTGTCATTAATCTAAATCAGTTAATTTTCCCTTCTTCCTTGTGTTGTTCATTATTATTGCTTTCACCGAAGTTTTCCCAAAGTTTACCTGTTATGGATTTATATGCCTAAGAATAAAAACGTAAACGTATTATATTTATCTTCAGTTAGGTACTTACGCCAATTATAGGAAAATCCTTCTTTTTAGACTGATCCACTAAATAGGGCACTTCCTGTAATTTTGACCACCCGTAATGAATTCCGATAATTAATGGGATTCCTACTAACATCACTATGTTGTCGTTGGCCCATTTAGCTAATTTTCCTTTTGATGACATTCGTGTGTAAAATGTAAAACAGATTAACAAATAAATAGGTTATGTTCCATTTCTTTCATCGAGCTTTGTAAACAGACGTTCTCATTCTCAGTATTGCCAATAGTTTAGTTTGATGAGCTAGCGTTTTTTATCGGATTATTAGGCATGTTCTACTACCATTTCAGTGTTTCAGTATTGCCAATGTATTATTAAACTGTAAAAACAAAAAACTTGTAGGAGGTTATCTGGATAATTATTTATTAAGATATATATGTTAAAATCTACATATGTTCTAAGATGTTTTCAAAATTTTTGTATTATTTATTTTACAATTTTGTTCTTAAAATCATGGGTAACGAAAATTGAAATGATATTCTCATTGATATGCATGTATTGCCTCCATTATACTGAGTTGATCTTTAATAAGGAATTGACGATATATTTGATAAAAGAACGTAACTGTAACACGATAATTTCTTAACCAGTGGGTAATATTTGAATATAATAGTAAAGCGAATTATCTGAGATTATCTCACAGTTTTCAATTAATTTTCTTAGTCCCGTAGAAACAATATAAATTTCTATAGTTGAAAAACAAACTCAAAAAGGCATAATCAAGCTCTAAAACACTCCAGAATTTAGTACTTTTTGATTTATTATTATTTTGTCACATTTTTTACCATGGATTTAGGTCATAAGCAGTCTTCTTTCTTATCTAGGTTCTCTAGACTTCTTGGCCATAAGATTAAAACACTGGTGGCAAAATTGTGAACCAACAAAACAGCTGAACTATATGCATGGAAAGTGCGCCAATAAAACGCACCTATTAATTAAACTAGGTCCATTCCTTTCGTCATAATTCAATCACGGTATACCTATTATTCAATTTATATTATACAACTATTCTCAAATGTTAACATACTGTTTTTAGGTAAAATAAGTATAAAAAGTGGACATGTTGACAAAAAAAAAAAAATCCTAATGAAATTAAGAAAATAGATCATCATTTAATAGTAACTTATAAGTCGGAAATCGAGAAAGTTACTGACAGAGATCGTATCGATAAAGATGTATAGGCCATAAAGTTCATTCGGCATTTGTCCTGAATCGGCGTACCGTATGCGGCACTGATGACAACTAACAAGTTCGAAACAGCTGTATGTCGTTCGGTTCCGATCCGAGACAAATGTCGAATCCTACCTGTGGCGGGTTTTATTTCTTGAAAATCATCATTTAAAATCAATTGAATATATAAAAAATATATTTTTTATTTTAATTTTTTTATCAAAAACTAATAACTACAACATGTAAAGAATACTTTGTAGTTTTTAAAACTCTGCAATGTTAAATGTTAAAACTGCTATCAGTTTTAATCATCTCCAGATGATGTCAACTTTATTGGCGAAACGCGCGTCGAGTATAAGTGAATAGTGTTTTGGTGTTTTCTGGAAAACTAAGTCGGTGTTATCTTCACACTAAAGATCCCAACCTACTCCAGTAAGAACATGATTATTTCTAAAATGAATTAATTATTGCCTGTATTTTAGGTAAATATATTAAAAGTGTCTCATTACATTTTTTCTTAATGGTATATTTGTGACGGTAAATTATCAGATCTGATTTATATTTGATCTAAAATTTGATGATAGTTTTATTTATAAATGGATGTTAATTATTACTAAGAAGAAAATAATAAACCTATTTTGTATACATTTCAGTATCCCTCTATCAAATAGCTATAATAGTCCGTATGTACCAGACTCTGTATAAATTACATAAAATTTATATCCTTCATTAATTTTACCAACTCTTTCAATATATTCATAAATGAAATGTTAAATTATTTCTTCAACTATCTAAAACATTAAAACAAAATGCGAGTAAAATCTGTAAAAGCCATTTATGTCATATACTAATTCTTGATAAACAACATATCCTATTATTACATCACTTCCGACATTCACAGAAGAGTTGGTATACCGATACATTTCTATTAAGTATTTGAGTAAAACGTCTTTGTGTTTTTCCGAAACGGCTGCAACCTGAATAGTTTTATTGCTAATCCCCCCATCGCCAATGTATGTATATACGTATTTATATATATATGTAAGTGAAAGTTTATGGAAATATCAGAGAAATTGGGTACGTTCATTTCTTTAGAAGATCGCATCAAATGTTATGTAACGTAAA
Source organism: Rosalia funebris (assembly GCA_037954035.1). NCBI lineage: Eukaryota > Metazoa > Arthropoda > Insecta > Coleoptera > Cerambycidae > Rosalia > Rosalia funebris. The sequence continues at coordinate 11,490,710 of JAZFAV010000034.1, read as the reverse complement.
GTTATGTAACGCCTTGAACGATTCAAGGATAGGCCTGATGAACACCTGAACTTGATCATAAAATACGTAATAAATAGTGGGAATTGACGGAAATTAGTAGACCGAAGTTCGATTGTTTACGGTTTTGTAACATGCGAGGGTTTATATTTTGTCCTTTTGTGATTTGACAACTGTGATGACATTCCGTGAAGAAATGGGTGTAGCTCACTGATTAATAACTATAAAATAAACAAAAATTAGTGAGGTAATTGAACCTAACAGTGCAATTGAAGATTTGTACATACAAATGATGTATTGTCTAGGATATTTTTCTAAAGCCAGTACTGTCAATTAAATATATGGGTCACGACTTTAGCCATTAGGCTACTTATTAAGGGCTGCGTTATATATTTTATTGACATAAAGGTAGATGAAAATTGGTACAGACACGGCAATGCGGGAACTATACAATTCAATGCAATTAATTATCTGACACTATGTACTGCTCGTCAAGAATAGAAAATAGTGTGAGATTTTCTATGATGTCTAGAAGAAAGAGTGAGGCAGCAGTTGGAGGTAAAAGGATGTACTTTACGCGCGGCCAGATCGAACTCTATGTACATTCATATTGCACATACATCACTCTGCGAAGGTCTCAATGTGATTGAGTAAAGGACAGTCTATTTATAGCGCACCTTGTGCGCGGTCCGATATCGCAGATTTGAGACTTGTTCCTATTATTGACGAGCAGTATATCGGTATATATATATATATATATATATATATATATATATATATATATATATATATATATATATATATATATATATATATATATATATATATCATTATTTGCCCTCTAGTGGTATTACATTCATTCAAGGGCATATTGGAATAATGTGTATAACCGGTGGGGGCCGGTGCAATATTTGTCTGGGGGTGCAATCGATAGAATAACAACAAACGAAAAATTAAATTAAACTTATCTATGTCCAAGCCTGAGGTTATTTATATAGGAAACCCATTCGTCTGTTTCTGGAATTCGCAAAAACGTCAATTACAAGATAATTAAAATCTGGAATCACTGCAATTAGCACTTTCTCCATACTTATCATGCAAAGTGAATTTAGTCTGTCTTGCGCTATTGTATGTCTCAAAAAATTTTTAATTCTTTTAAGCGTCGAAAAACAGCGTTCACTTTCAACATTTGTCATGGGTATGGTACAAATTAATTTTTAAAACAGTCCGTCAGGTTTCGATCTATAAATAATTGCAAAATTACTAAGCAACTTACTGGTTCACGACAATCTTCTCTGCTGTATATAACCATTAATTCACTTTTCAATTTAACTTTATCCAAAAATCCATAAGTTTTCGTTACATTGTCAAAATCTTGAATGGGGAATTGTTTCTCATAGTCACTAAATTTATTGGGGAAAAATAGTTTTGACGCTCTGAACTCAAATCTGTCTTTAGTTTAGTTAATTGATATATCCCACACTTCCTTTGTGCAATATTTGTCATTATGGGATCGCCTTGTATTATTTTTTCAGGCGATTTTGAGTAATTAGTTGTACGGGCTTTTATAATTGTGTCTTCAAAATTATTCAAATAACTGCTCAGCTTGACAGCATCCAATGATCGAGACTGAAACTCTTTAAAAAAGGATTTCACAATGAGGCATGACCTTGGCGAAAAACGCGAGCCAGTATTTAAAGGAATCGTTAATAACCCAATAACATTTGAGCCTGATTTTTTGTATTGTAATCATTTTCTGCAGTGTCAAAAATACATTTTAAACATTCTTTTAAAAGTTCAGCATTTTCAGAAACGGTTCGTACAGTTCGCATGTATATCGTGTGCAATGCATGCAAGTCTCATAAGATACGTATATATATATATATATATATATATATATATATATATATATATATATATATATATATATATATATATATATATATATATATATATATATCCTGTTTCACGCGCCCGAGTCCTCTCTTTCTAACACATGGTTAAACGGTCCTCTGATGTGTGCAATAGGAAAATTGAACTCCCTACGTATTTAAGTTGCAGATTTCATATCCCGTAGATAAATCTGATAAATTCTAGGGCTGGCGAATCTCGCGACATATAACAAGCTGTAAGCGAGACTGTTAGATATCGGAACATTCTATGTATAATGATATGATAATGTAATGTATAGTAAACACCTAATATGTATTTTTAAGAATTTTTAAGGGAGCTCACTGCACAAATGCACTTACAATAAAACCGCCACTATGTATAACTACATACTTATATTGTAGTAAGTAGATGTAATATATCTGTATCTTTTTCTGCATTATTGGTTGATACTGAACTCAATATGATCGCTCTTATGTAGTAGTTAAAAAAGTATAAGGGCTTTTAATAGGGACACTCGAAATTTCTTAGGTTATCGCGGCCATTCTTTTAAAACAACATCTTGTCAAATTTATTGTGAATTATTCAGTAGTGTGTGACAAATCACCATGGTAGGTTATAGTGTTCAACGACATGTACAAATCATCAAATTTCTTTCTAAAGCAGTGCTCAGTTCGAGAAATGTTCCGCGCATTACGTGATTTTTATCCTCGCCACAACCGCCCTGCCGAGTCGACTAAGCGACGTTTGGTGGTCAAATTCGAGTCAACTGGTTTGATAAATAATCAGTCAACACCCATACCTTACCGACACGCAAGGTCTGCTGAAAACATCGGTGCTGTGGGTGAAAGTGTACTGGAGAATCCGAGGCAGTCAATTTTTCGTCGTTCACAACAACTTGGTCTTTCTGAGACTTCAACTTGGCGAAATTTGCGTCGGGACTTGGGCCTGCATCCGTATAAAATCCAGCTGACTCAGGAACTTAAGGTGAATGACCATACACAACGCAGTGTGTTCGCTGATTGGGCTCTTCAGCAGTTGGAAGTTGACTCAAATTTCGCCAAAAAAATCATCTTTAGGACGAGGCACATGTTTTATTTTTTGAAACCTTATTTGATTATGCAGAAACACGAGAAAGGAGTCGAGAATCGCTTTTAGTTATAATTCAGTGCCTGGCGGGGCTTTAGCCCGAGGAGTAGTTGTTTCCTATAGCGATTATGTAATAGCCTTGCTATTCGGGAACTAATTTGATAATCACTTGGCGGTTTGGTAGTTTTCGATTTTCGACTTATATGTTACAGAATCTGGAGTGAGCTCATTTTTTGTTTTCCGCAGTCTATGAGGCAGTTACTAACCCCAAGTACCTATGTACCTACATAAATCCACCTATGAAGATTAAGAAAATGACAATTAAAATGGACATTCGTGGAATCTGGGATCAGATTCAACAAATCTGATCAAGACGAATGGGATCATAGCATGACTACGCTAGAAGTGAACATGTCGTCCGTACTAGAGTAAGAATAGGCCACGCGTTTCTAACATCCTTATAAAGGGTGTCTCATTTGTAACTATAGGGTGTTACTTGTGTATAAAACTAATAATATTTGACAAACTGAGGTTTGTTATACTTCAACATAAAATGGAGCCGATACGGCTACAAATGGACAAAAATATCATTCAAATGGCTGCCTCGACTCATCTGGCATGATATCATCATTCATCTTCCTGCATATCTTTCTTTAAAATTCAATGCGTGGTGGCTCTTGACAGATTCAATTATTGTGCGCGACGTTGAATTGATGTGCTTGGATACTCCCATACACTTTCTCTCACTGCAGCAATACTTTTATCTTACCGACCACGACGAAGACGTATTTGTGTTGCCTTATCAATAACAGAACCCGTCTCCTCAAATTTCCCGATTAATTTACGAACAGCTAACTCTATAGGCGCTTCATTTTATCCTAATTTTATGCGAATTTTTCTTAATGCAACTGTAAATGACTGTAAACAGTTGTACACAAACTATTCGTCGCTGAAGTCAGTCACGGCATGTTGACGTTGTATGGTTTGTACTGTTTGTAGATGACAGTCTTTAAATACTGACGCCCTATCTTTGACACAACACAAATGGCGCGCTGTTCAAATTCTATAGTTCCAAATAAAACCGCCTATATTTGTTTGGAAAAGTGGAGAAGTTCCCCACGCTTTTGTGATGGTGTTTTTTTTCTGTGAAACATATTATGAAAGATTGCCTACGATTTGGATAAACGAGAATACTAAATAACTTCGAAGGTATCCTCTCCCGATTGTCAGTCATCCTCTGGAGAAAGCGTCTACAGTTAACATTTCTAATACAGAAAATTATGTTTTGAAAATTGTATTTATCTGCTCAAGTTGTTTTTTTTTTCGATATTATCCTTATGCGAATAGCAACTGCATACACATAATGCTTCTCTATTGTCAAACGCATTGTTTACCGATGTAATTCACCGAGACATTGACAGTCCTATGCACTCCAAGTCTATCGAGTTAAAAAAAAAAAAAAAAAGAATTCGCCAGATTAACAAACCGAATAATAGCGTTAGGTAATCTTCCACTTTGAACTAATTTACACCATCCTTGTACATGTATACGTAGCGCATTCCCACATAATATTTAATTGCTAGCCTCCACCTCTTCTTAACTCCTTGTTTCATGTGAAAGCAATAATGGCTTCGGGTATTACAAACCGAGAGAATATATTCAGTAATCACCCAGATCTGAGAGAAAAAGTTCATACACTGAGATGCCGCTACGTGTGGCGGCCTAGGCAATCGCTAATTATGATACGCACATTTTCTTGTGTTAATTGCTGTGTTTTAAGTTTGGTGTTCGTAGCTGTGCTGGCTCAGGAAAAGATTACCATCAGCATTAATCCAGGTTCGTGTCGATTCTTTCCGAAAAATTTAAACGTTTCAAATTTGAACGATAAAAAAAACTGAAATATTATAAGCTCTTTTAACGGTTATGTCGAGTATTGAACCATGTGTTTTAATGTACATTTCCCGATAACTGCGGGAAACGCGATGCATTTTTGTGAATATAAATCATAGATGGTATGGCTTAGTTAGAAAGACATTTTTTTCCCAATGGTATAATATGTTGGGGATCTATATAGTTCCCATTCATTTTATCAAGAAAAAAACTTTTAATAGACCTGTTTTTTCTATATTTTGAGCAGTAATTTCTACTTTATCCAATAAAATATATTAAGACACGATTATCATACAGCCCATACCAGATTCTAACTAAATCTTCCTTATCTTTGAGATAGGGAAGGACAGAACATGTCCGTTAATGATCTAATTATTGAGTACTAACAGCACATATAATTAATGAAATCAATTCGTGATTTTCTTTTAATCCTCTGAAAACAGTTTTATTAAGTTGTCTATTTTTGTGGATAGAGATTGAAATTTGTTAAGAACTCAACATCAGAATTGTAATAATTTTAAATCAAGTATTCTAACATGTTCATATCTTTCATAATTTTCTTAGGACATCCTTTATTTTCAATTAAAGCAAATATAAAAGTAATAAGTTTAGTTTTCATTGTACAGTAACCTTAATGTTTTAGTACGGGGGGATCTAACGCTGTCGTAATATTTATTAAATTAGACTCAGGGGCGTAGCGTACATGATGCGAGTGATGCGTCGCATCTTTTAAAGGAATGGCAAATTAGAGTTATTTAAAAGTTCAATCGATTTATTCAATTATTACAACTTTTTAATTATTTTAAACCGACCGCAAACATACATTATACTTTAAACGCTACCAGCAACTTTTTTATTTCAAATCGGCCGTGGAGGCGCCCTAAATTATTGAACTCCCGCGTTACTTGCTGCAGTGCTGAAATGCGATGGTCCACGTTACATCCAAGCTACGCGTTAGATGGGCGAAAAGGTCAGTGATTTGACGCAGTCAACAGTGGAACCTCGAGTGAGTGTTGTCGTTATTTCCGGACTCAGTTATGCGATTATGTGAACGCATCTTGGCGACTGTCGCCATAAAATAAGGAAAATTTGGAAGCGCTGTTTTAGGTAATTGTAGAAAATGAAAATGGGATTGAGAAACCGTTATTTGTGCTAGAGGCCTTTTAACTTTATTGCGCGACTTTGACTTTAATTTTTTCTTAGCAGTGTTTCTTCTATATTCTCACACTGCGAGAGTCTGTTTAAAATTCTACAGACAAAATTATCAGATATTAGTTACTGCGATAAAAAGATCGCCGATTTCAAATCACATATTCAAAAAATGAGAAACGAGTTTAGAGACATTTGGGACCGTATAGACAGATTTGTATTAGAGAATTAACCACCAAGTAAAAGAATGCGTTTGAATTTGATTCCTGAAGAAGATCAGAAAAACACCTACGCACGATTGTTTTATGAAATTTTGGACGTTATTACTTTGAACATTAGTGAAAGGTTTAGTGAAATTTCTAAACTGAAATTCTTAAATCTAGATTCCACACAATTTACTTCATTCGTGAAACGTTTTCCTGACGAACTTTTTTCTTCTTTAGTAGATACATATAGAGCATTCTTTGACGCAAATCGTTTAAAAAGTGAACTTTAAGTGATTTATAGTGATCCCGATATGAAAAAGAGCACTGTGTTTGAGCTACATCAATATATTATGTCCCTTCAATTATCTTCTGTTTTCCCGGAGTCATCAAAATTGTGTCGTTTAATTTTGACTATTCCTGCTACAAGTAGTTCCGCGTAAAGATCATTTATTTTATGTTTAAAGAGAATAAAGACTTATCTGCGAAATTCTCAAAAGCAAGAAACACTGTCAGCTTTAGCATTAATAAATATTGAAAGTGCCTTGTTAGAAGATATGAGATCGTCTCCAACATTTGAAGAAACAGTGATAGATGTTTTCGCTGGACAAACAAAAATCGTAGAATTGATCTTCATTTTAAATATTAGGATATATACCTCGGCATAATCATTTTAGGTTAGTGTCTTTTTTTATTTTTACCATTTTCATATGGCCTACCATACATCTGACTATCTCTTCCCCTTATAAAATTTGTGTCACATCCTTAGATTATTTTCTCACGCTACGCCCCTGTTTAGACTGTTTTGCCAGTCATCAGTGAACAAATCATAAAATTTGAGTCAGTGGCAAGGCTCTATGGGTAGCCTGTAGTTAGGCTGAAAAAACTGTGGTATCCTGGACATCGATACCACGACTGACTGGCCCTCTGATGTTATTAAGGCACATCCCACAGCCTCCTTGTGTCCTTGGTTTTTGAGTGCAGAGATCTTTAATGCCGCTGTAAGATGTCAAACATTGACGCCGACTTTAAAATTGTCCAAACATAAACGATGACTGATTGACTGTATTCCCAAATTTGATTAACCGGCACTGGTGCATTGGTAGTTCGAAATTAAGTTTTAATCATGAACATTTTGTGCTCTATTGTGGGTCAAAGCATAGTTCAAAAACTATTTAAGATTACTATAATGATAAAACTTCATCATGACTGCATCACTTGACAAATTTTAACAATCAAACAATTAAAAAAATGGTACTAGAACTCAATCAGTATTCGAAAGTCCATGAGCACTGGCGATAAAAGTAATTTTTGATATAGATATTAGATTCAGAGAATACTTGTAAGAAACCGTATACATTATGTTTCATTTTTCAACATACTCTTGTTTTATTTAAAATTCATTTTGTTATTTATGACACAATAATCCATTGTCTTTTAAATATCTCGAATTACTTAACGTTAATTAACCTTATTTTGTATGTACAGGCTGTCTCCTAAAAAACGCCGCAAGCCATAACTCCGTTATTGATAATCTGATTTTAAAAAACAAAAAATCAAATGAAATGGATCTAAATACACTCTAGAGTGAGAATACCGCAGTGTTTTTAAACTTTTTTTTTTTGAAAAGCGATGGTCAACTTTTTTTTTCAAATAGCAATATAGCTTTTTTTATTTACTGTTGTGCAGACTTCTTTTCTGAATCCAAAAATGTATAACAAATGGACTTTTGTCAAACATTTGTTACAGAAAAATGGTGAAAATGTTCCGATACCGCAATAGGCGCCCGGTCGCTTAATTGATGACAAACATATTTTGACTAATCATCTGTGCCGTGGAAAACAAAAAATAAACAACAAATCGAGCAAATGTCATTTAAATTTCAACAAAATGTCATATTTGATAATATTTTTCTTGATTTAGGGTGCCGTCTATGAAAAATGGTTCAATCAATCTATTACCCAAAATGCCACACAACATATTAATACTAAACCTTCGCTGAAAATTAGTTTCGACGATAATCCTTGGGTTTTCTTGGCTCCAATGTCGGTGGATATTTCTATTAAAAATACCATTGACACTAAATGTACATTCGTCTGATCAAATAATCTTAGTGTGGAAAAGTGGGTCTCCTTGCACTGAATTTAAATACAAATGGTAAAATTATTGTCTTCGTTCTCTATCGTTTTCCTCTAATGCCTGTACTTTTTGAGGTATGTATGGCTTAAATTTGTGCTTTTTCAATATTGAATTCACAGTTCGTTTTGAAGCTCCAATGTTTATTTGAAATTTCCCGAATGGAGGTTCTTGGGCTTTCCTCAACATTAAGAAGAATATTGAGCTCCGTGTTTTCATTAAATTCGCGTTCTTCTCGTTTCGGTTTCTTAAATGCTCCATAGTTTCTTAAATGTTCTTCAAGTCTTCCAAACTTACGTGGTTCTGAAACTTCTCTATGAGGAAACCGCTTTCTATAAAGGCGGACTGTTGCACCACGATTCTGATTACACTGAAAGTATACCTGAATCATATCCGTCAATATTTGATTATTGTCCAGACTGCACTGTTGACTTATTTCGCAAAAAATAACTTACTGTAATGATATTATGACACACAAAAGCAAAATAATGTTAAAAACTGGGATGCGGAAGTTAAAATGACATTTACTCGATTTGTTATTTATTTTTTGTTTTCCACAGCACAGATGATTAGTCAAAATACGTTTGCCATCAATTAAACGACCGGGGGCCTATTGAGGTATCGGCGAATACTTTCACCATTTTTCTGTGACAAATGTTTCACAAATGTCCATTTGCTATACATCGCTGGATTGAGAAAAGAAATCTGCACAATAGTAAATAAAAAAAACTATATTGCTAAAAAAAGTTGACCATCGCTTTTCAAAAAAAAAAAAAAAATTAAAAATACTACGGTATACTTACTCTAGAGTTAGAGCCATTTCATTTGATATTTTGGTTTTTAAAATCAGATTATAAATAACGGAGTTATGGCTTGCGGCGTTTTTTAGGATATATCCTGTATATAAACAATTTACTGTCATATTCATTAATTAATTTCTTTCACTGTTAAGTATGCTCATTTAATAATCGTTTGGTAGATTATTAAACTGTTTTTCAATGTTTTATTGTATTTTAATACATGAGTAAGTAATATTTACGACAAAAAATCTGCTTAGATGATACATTGATGCTTATTAAATATTTCATGAAAAATTAAGCAAATGACAATAACGCAATTTTTAACTTCACTTAATTTGTTTTTATTAATATTAAAAAGTTGTACAACAAACTATTTATAAATATTATTAACGATGATTTAAATAGACAAAACCTGTAGGCATCGTAGACCATCGGCAAGATCCCCAAAGATTACATAAATTAATGAAACAATCAATACAACTGTTACAGTGCTATTAGACTAATTATTTTTTATTATACAATTAAAATTAACATTTTCTTAAAATATAACTTTCTTAATCGTTAGAATGTTATTCAGCACCATTTATTCATATATTTTATTATTACTTAACTATTATTGCGCAATGCCTTTAAAGTAAGTATCATTTCGTTGAAAGATATTTTCTGTGATATGAGATATTTAAATAAAACAGTTTCCGGCTGTTGTTGTTCTACTTAGTACTGGGGCATAAAAAGTGATCATGATCTAAACTGACAAGTAACATTAATAAGAATTAGTTATAATGGCATAAATTATTATGTTTATAATTATTAGAAGAACTTCGTTTAAACTATTTTTAAATAGTAAGTTATTCCATAACCAAATAATTATACCTTTATTTAAGTTAAAAACTCCTCGGTATATTTTTTATATCTATCTTAGATTCTTACAGAAGATTCAAGAGAAATAGATATTTGACAATTTGATGTATGGTTCTATACAAATATTTCAGATCTTATAGACATTTTATAACAATATCCTTGTTAGAAGAAAGTCTATGTTGTATATTCTTGATTGTTCAGAAACGTGTAGTTTTTCTTGTTTCCTTTTTACTTTTCCGCACTCAACTATACTAGCGAAAAAGTAATGTAATCGTGTAAAGAAAATTGGAAAAAATTTCTTTTTTATTTTTCGCTTTTTGGCCTAAAAGCCCAAAAATGGTTTTTAAAAAATGTTGTCTGTGTGTATCGTCGTTGTCGTCGGCATTAAAATTTCTTGTTAGCACGATAACTCACTTAAATCGTGTCGGACCGATCGGGTTTTGACTGATTCTGATCAGGGACGTCTCCCAGATGACACCTATTGATTTTGAGGTGGATAGCATACACCACCCCCTCCTTTAGGTCTATTTGAGATTTTTTTTTGTTAGCACGATAACTCAACTAAATCGTGTCAGATCGATCGGGTTTTGACTAATTCTGATCGGGGACGTCTCTCAGATGACACCTACTTATTTTGAGGTGGATAGGGCACACCCCACCCTGTCCATGGGTCATGAGAAAGCATGATGGTGGACTATTTGAGAAATTTTTTTGTTAGCACGAGCACTCAATTGAATCGTGTCGGATCAATCGGATTTCGACTGATTCTGATTAGGGACGTCTACCAGGTGACATCTATTGATTTTGAGGTGGATAGGATAGACCCTGTTCATGGGTCATGAGAAAGCACGATGGTGAACTATTTGAGAAATATAGAAAAAAGTAAAACTGTCGCATAAATCACATATTCTGCATTTATGTGTTGGTTTATGTTTTCTCGGCCACTCAATTTCGAGATAGAGATGTTCTATGTGCGGAAAAGTCTGTTTTAAGTTTTTAAAACTGTTTATTTTTAGTTTGTTATTCCGATAATATGAAGTAGGCATGTACAATTCGTTGGTTGATCTTGGTCTTAGTTCCCATATTTTCGTAGTTCTTGTTCATGTTTCTTTCTATTTAAGAAATTGTGTCAACCGGAAAAAAATAGTCACGGGGAAGAAACAAACATTTACTGAAATTCGCAGCAACCAATATAACAGTATTGAAAGCAGGCAAGGACAACGCAACAACAATTATGAACAATAAAGAATAACATCAAAAATGTGAAATATATTAAATAAATATTATATATATATATATATATATATATATATATATATATATATATATATATATATATATATATATATATATATATATATATATATCATCATCATCATTAGGTCATCAGTCCTAAGACTGGTTGGACGCTAACCTCCAGCTTCTCCTATCTTGTGCTAACCTACGCATTTAGCTAATTGTGCTACAACCTACATCCCTTACTATTTGCGAGCAGTAGTCTAATCTAGGCCTACCTCTGCCTTTCTTCACTCCTATTTCTGCCTCCAAAATATCGCGGACTATTCCCCCATGTCTCAGCAAGTGGCCTACCATTCTATCTCTTCTCTTCTTTAAGTTTTTCCACATACTCCTTTTCTCGCCGACTTTCTCCAATACTTCTTCGTTTCTAACCCTATCAGTCCATGGTATTTTCATCATTCTTCGGTAACACCACATCTCAAAAGCTTCTAATTTCTTCCTACTTGCTTCCCCTACCGTCCAGGTTTCGCAGCCGTAAAGTGCCGTGCTCCATACATATGTTTTCAAAAATCTCTTCCTTGTTTCTAAGTTTATTACCCCCGAGCATAAAAGTGCTTTCTTTTTGTTAAAAGCTACTCGACCCTGCGCTATTCTTTGTTTTATGTCTTTATCGCTTCTTCCATCCCAATTTATTTTACTTCCTAAATAAGTGAAGTCTTTAACTTCCTCCAATCTTTCATTATTAATTTGTACTTTCGTTTTTGCTATGCTCTCGCGCCCTCTGCACACTAACACTTTAGTTTTGTTTTTATTCACCCTCATTCCGTATTCCTCTGTCAACACTGCCTCCATTTCGTTCAATGCTGATTCTAGTTCCTCCTTACTAGATGCTAATACTGCTATATCATCCGCGAATCTCAGCATTTTTAGTTTCTGTCCCTGTACTTTAATCCCGAAATCCACTCTATCTTTTACCACATTAATCGCCTCTTCGATGTACAGATTAAAAATTAGTGGTGATAGCGTACATCCTTGTCTTACTCCTTTCCTAATACCTACTTCCCTTTCCTCCCCTTCTACTTCTATAACAGCAGTTTGCTCTATGTATAGATTGTGTACTACTCTCCTATCTCTATACTTCATTCCCGCGCTCTTTAGTATCTCGAACATTTTTTCCCATCTTACGTTATCAAAAGCTTTTTCTAAATCTGCAAATCCTATATAAGCGTTCTTTCCTTTTTCTATTGTTTTCTCTAACATTACTCTTAGCGCCAGAATAGCTTCGCGAGTTCCCCTATTTCGCCTAAACCCGAATTGGTCTTCTCCTAGTATTTCCTCCGCTCTATTTTCCATCCTCTTCTGCACTATTCTAGTTAGGATTTTTGACGCATGGGAAGTTAGGCTAATCGTTCTAAAGTTCTCGCATTTGTCGGCTCCTCTCTTTTTCGGTATAGTAACGATAATGTTCCTCTTATAATCCTCCGGCATCTCGCCCGTTTCGTATATGTATTTTACCAGTTCAAACATCCTATTTACTACTTTCTGTCCCGCACATTTCAAAATTTCCGCCTGTATTTTATCTACACCCGGCGCTCTATTATTCTTTAGCCCCCTTAGTGCTATTTCAAATTCCTCTCTCAATATAGGTTTTCCTACATCTTCCCTATCGATGCTAGATTCTTCCTCTAATATCTCTCCTAATTCCTGACCCTCGTATAAATTTCCTAAGTACTGCTTCCATCTATCCGCTTTCTCCTCTCTTCCTATCAGTATGTCCCCCGATTGACTCCTAACATTTCTACTTATTGTTCCTATATCCCTGAAGTTCCTCTTAATTATTTTGTAAGCCTCATCGGTCTTACCTACTTGCAACTTATCTTCTACTTCTTTGCATTTCTCCTCTATCCATTGTTCTTTCGATATATATATATATATATATATATATATATATATATATATATATATATATATATATATATATATATATATATATATATATATATATATATATATATAAGCTCAAAACATATATTAACTCGAAGAAGAATCTAACACCAGAATTTGCAATGCAGATGACGTCGGTTATTAGTAAATCATCAATAGCATTGGAAGAATGAGGGTGCCTATTGCTCGGCGATAAAAGACAATCACGACTCTACGACATACATCAAACTCATAAGCCTAATAATAATCTAAGATCAATCGTCAGCACAAGTGGTTCATTAACATATGAACTGATTACTTGTAAGACGCGCTGAAATTTTATGTAAGTAAGACTAGCACTGATATAAATGCAAATTTATATCATGTAGTCATTCTATATCAATGTGCCGGTAGATGAAACGATTGACTTGATTCACGAATGACTAGTACCTAAAAATGTAAAAGAATAAACTGATTTAGCCCACATGTGGCAGTGGCATCCGTGTACTTCTATGATGTCTTTACGTGAAAACGTGCATTCATGGATCTTCTTTGTATGGTAATAAAATCTGTAAGACCAACGAAACAAATATCTCTCCAGAACATTATTGATCCACTAAATAATGGAATCCTCGGAAAGATATTGTAGGCAGAAAACATCTCCCCTGGACTCTGACAGACTCGTTGATGTACATCTGGTGAATTTAAAATTTACTCTTGTAGCTCGCTTCCAGTCGTCAATGGTCTAATTTATTGTTCTCTTGCAAAACACAGTCTAGTAACTCCATGATCTCTGGCGAGCAGTGGTGTAGTAGTTGGCCTTCTACCATCTTATCTTCCTTCATTAAGCCTTCTTCTGACCGGACGTCCAGAAATTGCTACATTTCGGGCTCTGCTTAGCTCTAAACTGGTAGAATGCCTGTTTCTTAAGGTAGCCTGCATTAGATCGCTCATTTCTTGCATCTATAGAATTATTATGACCTTGTCTGGGGATTCTACAGTAACTTCTAAGTTTATTGAAATGTTTAACTGTTCTACTAATAGTAATTAGCCACATTTCGCTGGCTACGTTCCTCGTTGACCAGAGTTATCGCTTTTACTGCTTCATCTTCTCCGAAGTTGCGTGGACGATTCAATTCTTCTACTCCAAGTGTATTGGACAAAGTGCTTCATCACTTGATGGCATTAAATTTAAAGAAAATCATTAGCGTATCTGAATTTATTGCTTTTTACAAATCACTTTAAACAAAGTTAAATGTAGTATTAACAAATAATTATAAAATATTACTTTACATTTGTGAAACAATTGCAATTATTTATCAGCAATGACAGAGGATATCCAAGGCAACCCATATAAAATGCTTAAGGATTTAAAACTTTGAAAAATTATAAAAAATAGTGAAAATTTAATGAAGGATTAAAATATTATTTGTGATTTTCTTGGAGAATGTAATAAATTTGTTTCACAACGGATTAAATCTAAATATCGAACTAACAAATTTAATGATCTTTAGAATATTTGTAAACTAGAATGGTATACAACCTATAACATATTATTGGCATTAGTTGTAAATTACACTACCGTACAAAATAAATTCAAATGTACCAAAGAAGGGCAAGTATGTAAAACGAGGGCTTTCTTGAAAGAATAATGCTGTTAAATCAACAAAAATAGAGAACCTTGCTCTGTTGCTGAAAAATTGATTTCTAAAATAACAAACAAGCAAGAACTATTTGTTTAAACCCCAAATAGTGTATTACCACCAAAAGTATACAGCAATTATTTATTATCCTTTTTATTTTTACTAAAAAGGATGCAGCAATTTAACGTTTTTTATATATTTTTTTGGAATCCTATTGATTTTGTGTGTTTTATTTCATTATCATTAGTTATCCATCATTATTATGAAATATTATATTATTATTATTGTGGAATTATTTATTTAAGCTGCTGTAAAGTTGAACGGAATGTTGCCTTACCACCAAGCAACCTTGTACCCAATATTGCACAAGTAAATGATCCATTTTTTCTAGCAAAGTAAGTATCTATTAGTAGATATTAAAGTTAATAAATCGTTGACATTAAGTATTTAGCATCGATCGATTGCGAAAATTGTGGTTAACCATGACTCCTGCCGTGGCTTGCGCTTCTTTGTTTACATAATACAATCTACATGTTGCAAATATCTGTATAGTATTCGTATATGTAATAAAGGCTGTGATGAAATTGGAAAAACTGTTGCAATAACAACTGAAATTTCGTAAGAGATCTTCATCAATACAGAACATCTGATATAAAGATATTCTCGCTTTATAATTTTAATCGAATTAAGAGAATTGGGTTCTCGGAAGACTTCTAATTAAAAGGTAATCTGTTTTTCGTTTTGTAACGTTTTATTATTCTTATTAATACATCATCGTCAAAGTCTTTGCTGCTATAATACAAATTTAAAACTGTGAACAAGTAAAATTATATTTTGGAGAACACATATTCACGTCTATGATATTTACATTTAATTACAATAATTTATCTTAAGCGTCTACAAAGGTTCTGTATGATATTCAGTAGTTTCAATAACAAGATGTGCCCTGGAATGTTTTCTCTTTTTGGGTGAATATACTTCGGTTATTAAAAAAGATATTTATTATTTACATTAGGTATTTACTATTACTTTTTTTAATTTATAGTGTAGGGAAAGTTATGCATGAAAAATAACATCGTCAAGGTTCCTTTCTTCACACCGCTGCACAGTGGGCTAAATGAGCGATTTAGGTGGACAAAATTATACACATTTTTAAACGTTTTTCTAGTCGCTGAGTCCAAAAAATGACATTAAAAAACATTGGGCTAATATTTAGGAAATTATTGAGAAAGAAACTTGAAAATGTTGTCTTTTGGATGATTTGTGCAAGGAACTAGTATTTTAGTTTAATTTATACCAAATTTTAATAATAATAATCCAGGTTTCTCTAGTAAAATCATTCTCAGTCCCTTCTTTCGATATACATAATACATTATTAAATTAGTTTATTACGAAAACATAAATGTAGACTTTAATCATTTAAATTCCAGAAAATGTATATTTAACTACAATACACACTACTAATTATATACAAATACTAATAATAAACAATATCACTAATAAAACTAAATTTCCTTGGGGAGTAAAAGTAACTAAAACAATGCAAAAATCTTAAAAATAAAGGTCAGTCACTATTACTTGTTTCATCTTCACTCCCAGATGCTTTTTTGGCCTGTTTGAGTCTATGACATGGAGGGTATAGATTGTGTTCAACTTTTTTCGCTGTTTCTCTCAACAGACTATATGAAGGTTTAATATATTTGCAGTCAACAAATAAAGCCAAAGCTTCGTCAGCGGACTAACATCGTTCGTTTGTAGACATTGACTTTTTTAAAACTGAAGATGGCTGTTGAGAGGTAGACCCTTCTTTTACTATTTTTGAAACACCACGCTTACCAGCAGCGTAAAGACAAAGATGCGCAGCATAAGGTAATTTTGCTTTTTTTAGTTTTTTCATGTGGCTCTAAAAAAGTTTTTTCAGGGCGTCCTGTACGTTGTGTCGTGGGTTGGATGTTTTGATATGGTAAACGTGGTCATCCATATCAAGCCAACGTGAATATTTGGTCAAGAAAACTTACAATTTTCGGTGACACCTCTCCCATCGTGTCAAAGTTCTCTCCAATACATAAGTGACACTGTCCTTCAAAGGTCCTAAATTAACTTGTTCTGTGCTGGGAATGTTAGCGACAGCAAGAATGTACCTCACCGAACATTCATTCCGATGTCTCCTAGGATTTTCCGCCCACTTTTCGAAAAACTGCTTCCATTCGATTTGGATTACGGAATCTGAAAAAAGCCGTATATCACCCAAAACGAAAAAAATCGCAACGAATTTGTGAAACATTTAGAAGCTAAAAGGTTTGGAAAAAAATTCTGAAAAAAGATCGTTGGGATCTCTTAAGGTTGACAAAGTTATTCTTTGTTGAATATGAGCATAAAATCACATATTGATAACATGATTTTAAATGTAGATTGCAATACGAGATCGTAGATATTAAATAATGAATTAAGAAATATATGGTCCTACCTGTTACAGAAAAGTCCATTCTTAATGAATACAATCAACGGATATGGTAGCATTTACGTAACTAACGTAACTAATCTGAACACACAACACTCCAAAATACACAACTTTTGACTTAATTTTTGTCCACCTAAATTGGTGAAATTTTCCATTGTGCGCTGTACCTCTTCAAGGCGCGACCCAAAATTTGCTACAACTCGATGGTTAAATTCATAATACTGGTTAACTTTTCTGAATTTCGCGTAGTTTGTCTGGCTTGTAACTGAAGCAAAGTCCTAGGAGCATCAACGTACAACTTAGATTTAATATAATTCTATAATAAGAAATCCATCGACTTTAGATCGGGGCTTCTAGGCGGCCAACTAATGTTCTTCCCTCTCTTAGAGATCACTTTTCCAGGAAACATCACTCATCACTTCCAACGATAAATTTACAATATGGACTGTAGCCTGATCTTGCTGAAATCATGTGTCGTCATTAAATTTTCTTAAGTTTTAGATAATTCTTAACTCTTACTTCAACTTCCAAAGTTGCACCAGTTGAATCTTGCAAGGATGAATGTTATAATTCATTGCTAGGATGTCGTGGACATGGACAGTGGTATTCCAAAGATTTAAGGCAGCTGCATGTTTTTGTACAGAATAGTGAGGTGTGCGTGTCATTGTTGTACGTTTATCCCACTTCTATCCACGGCTTGATTAATTTTGTGGAAGAAACTTGATTAATGTCCAGCAATGGCGCCAGGACTTCTAAAATAAGTGGGCACAAACTGGTACAACATTTTTAGGTTGGACACATATTTGGGATGTGTCTGGGGGGAGGGGGATTATTTCTTAAATAATTTTTTAACCCTTTCAGATGTGAAAATGTCCTTTCACATGCCGTACTTGATACAGGAATTGTGATACATATTGAACATAATTTATAAATCACATTGAATGCCAATCTGAATTTATTCAGCATGTCGGATAGCTGTAAAATATTGTTGATTTTAACACTTTGTTCGTTTTAAAATTTTGAAATAGTAGAAGTCAAAATTTTATATTTATATTTTGTTTCATGTTATAATTTTGTAGATAGTAAATATTTTGGGTGGGCACTGTTATCGATTGGGTGGGCACGTGCCCACCTAGCCCCCCCGGCGCCATCACTGTATAATGTCGTAAGTGAGGTAGAGCGCTCGATACAGGCGACGAACTATTATGGTCAGAACGATGATTGTCGTAAAAGCCTTTCACACACATGGCACGTTGCTCATCAGTGAAACGATTGATTGCAACTGAATTTCCAAGGCATGGTGTCTAAACAAACACATACGCGCGCACATTTATTACTACGATTTTCCGAAATGTTCAACAAAAAAATGAGGAATATTTCAGGACACCTTGTAGTATTCAGATCACACTGAATTATCACCAATTTGATCTAATCATTCACATTATATTTTCAGCAAAGTGATGTACCACAAATAGAACTGTTTGGAAATTGTTAATTCGGAAGAGTTTATTTCGAATTAACTACAGATTGACCAATCAACCAATAAGGTCACCATAGTTGTCTCATAAGACGGCACTATTTTTCACAGACAAAAATCAAGTTACATCCCCTAAAACCTCGGGCTGCAGAGGAAAAGTTACACATAAAGGCTAGGACAAATACACCTAAACTAGAGAGATACCCCAGAACTTTGAGACTGGAACCCAAGCATACAATGACAGACTATATTCGAAATTTTCACATATTATTCAGATTCGAAAGTTCAGCTATTAAGTGTGAATAGATCTCGTTTGGAAATAAAACCCTCTCTCACATGTTACAGTTGCTTTGCTGTACGATGTCCGTACGAGCACCTGACGAAATTTTAACAAATACATAGCTGACCGTGATTGATTTTTGTGAATTTATTACATTTGTTGTTCTGTAATAATTTCTATGAATTGAGTATATTATTACTCTATCTTTAGGAAATATTTTCACAACAGATGTAATTTTTCAATATTAATTTTCTTTTAAAAATAAATCTGTACATTACATTATGTTATATGGGTTTGAGCCTCATCAGCCACTGATCGCATGGGTAGTTCCTTGGCGATCCCCTCTTATCCAGGTCATTATTCAAAAATAAAAGGAGTAATTTAGGCACGTCCCCCGCCTTAAGCCTCGCCTCCTCTAGGATAACAGGGGTCCCTAATATAAGGTACCTCTTCTCCTCCAGTGCGGGGCAGGTGTAATGAAGATGAATCGAGGTTTCCTCGTCTTCTTTACAGTATCTGCAGGCCGGGCTGTCAGTCAGCCTCAGCTTGTGCCTATATGCATTCAGACTACTATGGTGGTCCGTTATGATTCCCACTAGGGTTCTGGCTTTGTGCTTGTTCAATTTCATGAATTCTTGGGCCCATTTCTCAATCTTTGAATATTCGATGAAGAGTTTGGTTATTCAACAACCCGTTACCCCTCTCCATATTGGGCTGGTCTCTTGCTCAACGATTGACGCGGTCTCTGATCAGATTCCGATTTATTCCATAGAGGCTTTCTCTGGTCCCTAGTCTGACAAGATCATCTGCAATTAGATTTCCCTTAATATGCCATTATGCCCAGGTATTCATAAGAGTTCCACCGGTCCCTTCCCTGTCAAGTGGTTCAATGCTTCATAGCAATTATAGACCAGCTTCGACTATGTCGTTGCTAAATTCAGGGCTGCCAACGCAGCCCTGCTATCCGGGCAAATACATACCTTCTCCTGAGTCCGATTTTGGTCGGTCCCCAGAACACCGTATGTAATGCAACTAGCTCGGCCTGGAATGCGGTAGTGTATTTGCCCAGGGGAAAGGTATTTTTACCTATCCCATTGCGTCGCCTATATACCCCCGCACCCGCTCTGTTCCCACTCTTGGCTCCATCCGTGTACCAGATGTCTCCATTGAGCGGTAATCTAGCTCGACCCTCCATCCAGTCGGTCTTACTAGTGAGGGTGATCTTATATTTCTTGTCAAACAGGAAGTGGATATCCGTAGTGCCAGAGGGCATCCATAGGAGTCCCTCCTCAGGTAGCTCTCTTGAGAGTCTATTCAGGTCCCTTACATTCCTATTCATATTTCCCACCCTGTACATTACCTTTACGGCTTCCGCTTTCAGGGTGACATCAAGAGGTGGTATCCCCGTCAGTATCCCCATCGCCTCGATCGGTGTTGATCTTGGGGCTCCGATTATACTTCTTGAATTAACCTTCTTAGCTTGTTAAGTCGGTTGGCTTCCGACTTTAAACAAGCTCTCTCCCACCAGACCAGTGCTGCATACGTTAGTCTGGGTTCGAGAATTGCCTTATACATCCATTTTATGGTCTCCGGTTTCAAGCCCCAGCTATTACCAATGGGCTTTCTCAGTTGCCAAAGTGTTGCTGTGATCTTAGAACATATGTGACTTATTGTTAGATATTTTCCCATGACAGTTTCCCGTCCACGATTATTCCTAAGTATTTCACTTCGCTATTCTTAATTCTTGGCCACCAAGTTTCAGCGGACATGTTCCACTTATATTTCTTGGTGAATACCATCACCTCAGTCTTAGAGGAATTGACCGAGAGTCCCCTATCCCTGCACCAATTCCCAACCTTGTTTAATGCTCTCTGGATTATATCGAGAATCGGCTCCAGGAAAGGGCCCTTCGTTGTTATTACTTAAGTCACCGGCATAGCCAATTACTTGGTAATCCTTTAACCTTTCAAGCAGCTCATCCACTACCAGGCACCACAGAAGGGGACAATACCCCTCCTTGTGAACAGCCCGAGTCGACCCGGCCCTCGATGGTACTCTTGCCTTTATTGGCAGTAAGCTGTCTGTTTCCCAATATACGGTCTATCCATTCAGCGATTATTCTGGGGATGTAGCATCTGCCTAGTGCTCTGCTAATCATCTCTCCTCCATAAATCTGTAAGTTAATAAACATTCTGTACATACATATTCCAAATCTAAATTAATTAAATCAACAGATAATCGGGTTGCCATTTAAAAAAATTGCCGTCGACGTCATAATTCAACAGTGTTGGCGCCAAAGAAAATATATTTATACAAAAAAAAAAAAATGTAAATATAAAAACAGGACCTGTCTGATTTTATATTTTTGTAAATCGTATATATAGAGTCCGGCAGAGATATGTGACGTTTTTGAAACGAGCATAACAGTTTAGACGGGTAGGCTAATGTTTTCGTTTACGGGAATGTCCTTAAAAAATGGTCATTACTTAGATGAAGTTACTCTTCGCTCCTAATTCGTGTTTTTTGATGCTTTTATATGATAACAAAATGAAATCTTGTAACGAATGTTTTGAAAAAATAAAAAATTACTTTTGTTGAAAAATAGCATATGTACCTATTGATTCTTCAAAATCATCATACATCTCTGGCGGAGATGCCTGTATAATCTCCTTCTTTTCTTACAGGTCAAAATTCTCTAGACATATCAACAAAAACTTACCCCGCGAAGCCTGGTACGACTGAGAAACCCCCACCAGCTAGCACCACATCGATCACGACGCAAAAGATCGTTACAAAATCGCAAGTTAGGCAGAATGTACCTGCTAAATCCAAAATTCTTGTGTGCCCTGGCAAGGAGGTTCGTCGACCGATTTTTTCTTTGCCGTGTGCAGCAACCCCAGATTGCGCCTTCTTGGGAAGAGGAGTTCTTTGTTGTGATAGGAGATGTCTGAACGGCGTCAAACCGGCCATACCAGAGACAAAGCATTCTCGTGAGTATTCTCATTCAATATTCAAGAAGTTAGGTCTACTATTTTAAGATATAATCTGAAAATGGTCAATTATTTTTCTTAGTTATAAAGCATTTATTTATAAGCTTACATTAACATGTAAGCTTCGTTTATGCATAACATAGCTTTATGCATAAACGATTTGTCAACATTTTGAGAATATCCGGTCCATTGGATCAGGTGAAGACGAAATTAAAGTTAACATAAGAGTTACTACGAAATTAAAGTAAATTAAAGACAACGGGCCTGTAGTGTATATTATTGCTAAATATACAAATCGCTCTTCACTGTTCTATTTAGATAAGAGATAACCAAACTAGACTTGATTTCAAGTTACCAAGCCAAAAACATAACTTTTCTCCAACAGTAGTTAAGATAAAGCACTAAGTGAATTTTATGTTTTACTAAAGTTCTTTTCAGTCTTAAGTCATCCATCATTGGTGAACAATGTGAACATTAACGACCTTGCGGACATCTACAACTGCACAATCAACAACTGGAGCATAAAATAACTAACACGCTTTAAATGTTGCGGTAATATAAACCAGCATCTTCGCATAGTAAATCACGTGGCTTATTAGCCAATAAGAACAAAGGAGTGTTGATATTATGTGCTGTTTCTTAACAACACCAAAAATTAAAATAACACTTAAAATTTAAAAAACAGCCTGAAAGGCGTTCCATTAGTATTTTAAAGCCAAAAATGTTCCACATTGAAATTTTCCATTAAATCTGAGAATTAACTGAAAACGGTATCAGGTGATATGAATTTCACATTTCTCTACACAATTAATCAGCAATAACTATTATATGACGGGATTTGAGAGATTGGTGTTTTTTTTTTGCTTTTTTTGAGAAAATAGTAAAATAGTATTGTATAGACTGAAACACACCGATTTTTACTTTTCCGCACTCCACTATAAGCGGAAAAGTAATGTAATCGTGTAAAGAAAAAGTGAAAAAACAAAATGTTTTTTGGGTTTATTTTTCGTTTTCGGCCTAAAAACAAAATACAATGGTTTTTAAAAATTTATTTCTGTGTGTGTGTCGTCGTTGTCGTCGGCATTTATTCTTGTTAGCACGATAACTCAACTAAATCGTGTCGGATCAATCGGATTTTGACTGATTCTGATCGGGGACGTTTTCCAGATGACACCTATTGATTTTAAGGTGTATAGCACACCCCACCCCCTCCGTTGGGTCTATTTGAGAATTTTTATTTGTTAGCACGATAACTGAACTAAATCGTGTCGGTTCGATCGAGTTCTGACTAATTCTGATCAGGGACGTCTCCCTAGACGACACCTATTGATTTTGAGGTGGATAGGACACACCCCACCCTGTCCATGGGCCATGAGACAGCACGATGGCGGATTATTTGAGAAATTTGTTTTGTTAATACGATAACTCAACTAAATCGTGTCAGATCGATCGGGTTTTGACTGATTCGGATCGGGGACGTCTCCCAGACGACACCTATTGATTTTGAGGTAAATAAAACACACTCTACCATGTTCATGGGTCATGAGAAAGTACAATGGTGGAGTATTTTAGAAATTTTTTTGTTAGCACGATCACTCAATGAAATCGTGTCGGATCGATTGGGTTTCGACTGATTCTGATTAGAGACGTCTACCAGACGACATCTATTGATTTTGAGGTGGATAGGATGCACCCCACAGAAAGCACGATGGTGAGCTATTTGAAAAAAGTAAAACTGACGTATAAAATAGATATTCTGCATTTATGTGTTGGTTTATTTTTTCTCGGCCACTCAATTTCGAGATAGATTTGTTCTACGTGCGGAAAAGTCCGTTTTAAGATTTAAAACTGTTTATTTTTTACAGTTTAGCGTCCAGACTAAAATACACTACTGATAATAATGTACAACTTCATGTATGTAACCACATATACATAATTTATTGATAATACTCTATTTCTTATTGTATTCGAAATGGTCCTAATAGTATCATTTAATGAACCATTTGTGAGGAATTTAAATGAAACAACAGAGCTTTTAAACATATAGTCAGCAAATACAGAGACTGGGTTACACCAAATGGTCCTTCGAGCCGGATAAGGTATAATACTGGCAATATGGTGCACGAATTGAGGTAAAAATTGAAGCCGAGTGGGAATGCAACATACCCTAAAGTAATAACATGTAACGTAATTTTGTCAGTTAGTTGTTATCGTCGTTGTGTTTTCAAAATGCGAGTAACAGAATCATGATAAATTTTCAAATTCTACTAGATTGTTAGTAGCTTATGCGTGGTGATTAACCTGAATTTTTAATTCCAACCATCATCATTTACCCATGATGTTATCTTTTAATAGTTCTCAAAATATAACGATATATACCTTTTTTAAATATATCTTATATTTTAAAATATATACGCAACCAGTTACAGCTATAAGAAGCACACAATAAATATTATGCAACAAAGAGATTTCCTTCACGATTTCTGATTATCAATATATCGTAGAGGATGCGGAGAAAGTGTTTACAATTTGGCAGATATAAAACTTGTTCGAGAATTTCCGCCTTCATTGATGAATTATGACAAACATCTAATGTATTTTGTGATATACAATTAAAATGTACCAAATGGTTTTACATTAATCAAGTTGTTGATCTTGATTATGTAATTATAAGGTTCCGTTTTTTAATGGCACCATAAAGAGCTTTCATAAATCAATTAAAAATGCCATTTATAAAATGTAAATCATTAAAGTATCTAGGGAAGATTCGTTTTATTTTCTTCACCGATTAATTTACCTTTATATTTTGTCCACATTACAAACGACAAGTGAGTATGTAAAATACGTTCTGTATTTTTAACTTACAATGTTATGGATGTATTAATATCACTGTCACCATTATTATTAAGTTATATGTAGTGAAGATCTTCTCGACATGTGTATTATATATTAACGTTCTATTACACAACTAGTGATGTAGTGAATTTACTCTTTCCATAATTACCTTTGACTTAAAAAATATATAAATTAATATTATAATTAAACTGTATTCCAACCAGAAAAAATAAAACAATTATTTGTTACAATTGTAGGGCTTTCGTATTGATTTCTGGATTAGAGACATCAACTTATTTCTGCTGTAAAATATCTACTATAACTGCTATAGTAGAAAATCCCGGGTTATTATCCAAAACTGCAGTAAATTTTTTCTTTATAGCCTTGGCAGTATCCTCCATCAACTGAAAAATATACTGCCGAAGGTCTCAAACACCGCTTATAGCATCCACTATTGAAAATTTATCTGTCTGTGGTTTTTTTCCAACTCGTCAAGGGCTTTTAGTATGACCGAAAAATTGCCATTGTATATACGCCAAATCTTGTTGAATAGCTGGATCCGCTAAAGTCTGTTGCACATTCGCAATAGCAATAGAATCATTTGGATCCAACTGTTGAAATACCCTGATGAAATTCTCAAAATTGCTCTAATAAAAGGTGGTCCAACCAAAACGCACGATGTTAATTGTAAATAAAACAAAAAGTGTTCAGAAAATTATCTTAATATTTTTTATTATGATAGGATCTATGACAATTATGTGTGAAACAAAATATCGGCCAAATGCTCGCCACGGCTTTGGTGGCATATCTCTATCCGATGGTCCATATTTTCAATGACTCTGAGACATAATTGAGGTTCAATGTCGTTAATTTGCCGAATTATCTCATCCTTTAGCTCTTGAATTGTTCTTGGTTTATTGACGTACACTTTTTCTTTTAAATATCCCCAAAGCAAGAAGTTCAACGGTGTCAAATCACATGATCGTGGCGGCCAATTAACATCGTCACGACGTGAGATAACACAGCCATTTAATTTCTCGCGCAAAACTGCCATTGTTTCGTTGGCTATGTGGCAAGTGGCACCATCCTGTTGGAACCACATATCGTCCAGGTCCATATCCTCAATTTCTGGCCACAAGAAGTCCGTTATCATCTCGCGATAGCGAACACCATTCACGGTAACTGCATGGCCGACCTCATTTTCGAAGAAGTACGGCCCGATGACGCCGCCAGTCCATAAACCGCACCAAACAGTCACTCTTTGTGGATGCATCGGCTTTTCAACAATCACTCGTGGATTCTCATTTGCCCAAATGCGGCAATTCTGCTTGTTAACGAGTCCACTGAGGTGAAAGTGTGCCTCGTCGCTGAAGATGATTTTCTTTGTAAAGTCACCATTCACTTCTGTCTGTTCAACCAACCATTCGGCGTATTGACAACGCTTGAAATGGTCAGTAGGCTTCAGCTCTTGAGTCAATTGAACCTTGTAAGCATGTAAATTCAAATCTTTATTCAAAATTCGCATCAGTGATGTTCGTGAGATGTTCAATTGTTGGGCACGACGACGAGTCGAGGTTGACGGCTCTTCTGCTATACTATCGCGAACAACAGCAATGTTTTCCGTAGAGCGAACTGGGCGAGTATGCACAGGTGTTTTCACATTTCCTACAGACCCGGTTTGTTAAAATTTGAGCACAATTCTCCCGATTGTGGACACATTTGGTCGATTATGCTGACCAAAAAAGTCACGAAGTGCACGAAATGCATTTTGATTTGAACGCCCATTTTCGTAAAGGGCTTCAACAATCCTAACGCGTTGCTTAATTGTGTACCTCTCCATGGTTGAATTTGTCAAACACTGAAACAAAGAAATGTCAAATTAAGCTGGGCAAAAAACTTGACGTTAAGGTGTGACTCACAATTAACATCGTGCATTATGGTTGGACCACCCTTTAGTATGAAGCTGCATCGATCCACGTTCTCCACCGGGTTATTACAGGCGCTGGAGGTAACTATGTGTGGGGAAACATTTCTGTAAATATGTAATATATTTTTGTTTTCGTCCTCGCATACCTTTACTACTACCACATAGCGCAATGCACCTCGGACAATACTTTCAATATATCTAGTGAAATAAATTGAGCAGCAGGTAGCAGGCGATCAATGAATACATTTTATTATATAAAATTGTTGGTTGATATCCAACTAATTTATACAAGCAGTTAATTTACATTATAAAAAAAATGAGCCAGAGTGTGAACAAGCTACTGACATGAAGTGTTTTATCGTATAATTTATTATAAGATTGTGATATTTCCTTACGGTGTTTGTATTTCTAATAGATATTTCAAAATACGTTTAAGTCCGACTCTGAAGTATCAGCAGTCAAATCTGGGGCTTAGTAATAAGTGGTCTAATTATATATAGTACGGTACCAAAATTGGCAATATCTGGACGGGTGAAGTGTGTCGATGATACTATGCGCTTAAGCGTATTACGTATGTAAGTATAGCTTTAGAGAGTGCCAAATATTGGAAATAACAAAACAAAACATTTTAAAACAAAATTATTTTACCGTAAGGCATACATTAAAAATCTCTGCGGTATTACGATTTATTTCCGCGATTAGCAGTAATATAATGATAATAATTTTAATTTATAGATATATCAATTTAATAGAATTATTTAAAATAGTTGGACTATAAAAGGCAAAAGTTCTTGGCTCTACTGTTTGGTATATCTATTTGGACGATGATCCTTTATCACTAACACTTTCTAAAATGAAGGTCTAAATCTATCTGCAAACCTCAACGATTCCAGTTATTAATATAACCTGGAAAGAATATTGTTATTACGATTATAGATTTATCCAGTTCTTTATTAAGTCATTTTAATTTAGATGTTTCCATATAATTTCCTTCTCAATTAACATGAGTTATCTCAAAATGTAGAGAAATAATGATTTTCAATAAAACTTAGAAGAAACATTCGTTTCAAGTTTTATTTTTAAAATAATAATAGAAATAACTGAGAACTGATTACAATATATGAATTAAAAAAAGGTATTCATCAAAATCAAAATTTCAGCTACATTCTTTGGATTCGTGGAAAGAGTTTGTCCTGTGAACCCCGTGCCAGAGATATGGGACGTTAAGGAGTGTCGAACGGACGACGACTGCGCACCAAGGATTTGTTGTCCAGAGACCTTGCGAAACGGGGATAATGTGAGCTACTGCAGAACAGCACAACCGTTATGGGAAAATCTACCAGCTGCCAGGCAGTTTGTTGAACGTAAGTGTCGCTCGGACAATTTTCAAACCGATTTCGAAAAATAAAATCGAACAAGATCCCTTTTAAAATTGTCAAACACAATGATCAAAATTATTTATGCTCGATTGGAGTATTTTATTATTATTGTTACTTTTTGTCAAATAAAAATTTAGTCATCATCATGAGGTCATCAGTCCTAGGACTGGTTGGACGCTAAGCTCCAGCTTCTCTTATCTTGTGCTAACCTACGCATTTCCCTAATTGCGCTACAATCTACATCCCTTACTATTTGCGAGCAGTAGTTTAATCTAGGCCTACCTCTGCCTTTCTTCACTCCTATTTCTGCCTCCAAAATATCGTGGACTATTCCCCCATGTCTCAGCAAGTGGCCTACCATTCTATCTCTTCTCTTCTTTATGTTTTTCCACATACTTCTTTTCTCGCCGACTTTCTCCAATACTTCTTCGTTTCTAACCCTATCAGTCCATGGTATTTTCATCATTCTTCGGTAACACCACATCTCAAAAGCTTCTAATTTCTTCCTACTTGCTTCCCCTATCGTCTAGGTTTCGCAACCGTATAGTGCCGTGCTCCATACATATGTTTTCAAAAATCTCTTCCTTGTTTTTAAGTTTATTACCCCCGAACATAAAAGTGCTTCCTTTTTGTTAAAAGCTACTCGACACTGCGCTATTCTTTGTTTTATGTCTTTATCGCTTCTTCTATCCCAATTTATTTTACTTCCTAAATAAGTGAAGTCTTTAACTTCCTCCAATCTTTCACTATTAATTTGTACTTTCGTTTTTGCTCTGCTCTCGCGCCCTCTGCACACTAACACTTTAGTTTTGTTTTTATTCACCCTCATTCCGTATCCCTCTGTCTACACTGCCTCCATTTCGTTCAATGTTGATTTTAATTCCTCCTTACTAGATGCTAATACTGCTATATCTTATATCATCCGCGAATCTCAGCATTTTTAGTTTCTGTCCCTGTACTTTAATCCCGAAATCCACTCTATCTTTTACCACATTAATCGCCTCTTCGATGTACAGATTGAAAATTAGTGGTGATAGCGTACATCCTTGTCTTACTCCTTTCCTAATACCTACTTCCCTTTTTTCCCCTTCTACTTCTATAACAGCAGTTTGCTCTTTGTATAGATTGTGTACTACTCTCCTATCTCTATACTTCATTCCCGTGCTCTTTAATATCTCGAACATTTTTTCCCATCTTACGTTATCAAAAGCTTCTTCTAAATCTACAAATCCTATATAAGCGTTCTTTCCTTTTTCTATTGTTTTCTCTAACATTACTCTTAGCGCTAGAATAGCTTCACGAGTTCCCCTATTTCGCTTAAACCCGAATTGGTCTTCTAGTATTTCCTCCGCTCTATTTTCCATCCTCTTCAGTACTATTCTGGTTAATATTTTTGACGCATGTGAGGTTAGGCTAATCGTTCTAAAGTTCTCGCATTTGTCGGCTCATCTCTTTTTCGGTATAGTAAAGATAATGTTCCTCTTATAATCCTCCGGCATCTCGCCCGTTTCATATATGTATTTTACCAGTTCAAAAAATTTAGTAATGATGAATATTAATGTAATAATGAAATACTCACTATCCTGAATATTCTCTATAGAAAGTTGAAAATTTGAGATCGTGCGTCTTAGATGAATATTCATGCAGATTTATACAAGAAATAATACAATGCCATCTAACGAGGATACATTGAACAAATGTCTCCTTCATTTAATGAGATTTTCATAGATTGTAAAAACAAAACCTCATGATTTCTCACAATGTTTAGAAGAGAAGTGTGAAACATTAGCTATATCTTGTTTATTACCTTGTTGTTTTAAAAAATTCCAAATTATGTTTTGACATTTTATTGTTTTGTTATTAGCTGTAAGAAATCTAGTCAGCTATCTGCAGTGTACTCCACCACCACCGCCGTATTTGGATCTATTTCCAAAACCGTGTGAAAATCCCCTAGACTGTTTTCCAAATTTGTGTTGTCAAGAAGGCGGCAAAAAGTACTGCAGGCCTCCTAGACGATCGTTTTTATCCCTAATTGCTGCCGTAGGCCAGGTAAATAAAATAATCGTTCAGAGGAGTGACATATGTTAATATCTATTTTATTTCAGAGGTTAATACCGACGCAAGCAGCAAGAAGCTTTCTACAGAGGATAACTCCGTAGAGTAATACTTTTGTTACTATAAAAGTGTAAATCGTTATGTAATTATCAAATTTGTAAATAATTGTATTATATTAATTGTTAAATAAAACTTCATAAGACATAAATTTTGCAGTGTAATCTATTTCATATCAATTATTTATGCTGGAGAATTTGTTAGCGGTTTTTCGAGTACCAGGATACCAGTTTTCCATTAATACCTAAATGCCGATGATTAAAAATAGCTCTCATTATCAATGATAAATATTGAAAACAAGATGACAAGGACACAAAGAATTGATGATTAAAACTAGCTTTAATCAGCGTTAATGATCTCTTGATGATACCAACTTGATACGCGAAATGTGCGCCATGTAACGTTCTAACCATAATAAGTAGACAGTCAGGTTAGGTTAGGTTAGGTTAGTATCCTTCAAAATAACAGCGTATTTAGTTGTTAATATTCAAAGTAGCTTTTGGAGCCTCTCTGTATGTATGTAGTTTCATCAAACAACACGGAGGGCGTATTATTGCAATGGACGACGCCAACTGCAAGTCATTGTATACATTTGAAGTAACTAAACATCGAAAGTTTCTAATAGATTTTACAACGGTTTAATATATGATATCTGTAAAGGAAGTATTGTAGCATCTATTGGTACTAATATTAGCTATCTATGTAGTGTGAAGTGAAAGTTATTTGATAGAGAAAATGGCCTCATGCGGAAAAGTGGAAAATTCATTTTCTCGAAAACCGTGTCCGAGCGGATGAAACTGAAGCGAGATTCGTCTCCAGCACCCTCGAAAATAGGGGGGGTAGGAAAAGTTTCGTAAACATTTGCCCAGGAGCACTTCGTGTATACAATTACCACATATTTAACAGATTTAAATGCATCTGGTGGTCGGTAAATTTGTTTCAGATCGTTTATTCTTTTTACGTTCTATACTCTGTGGTATATTCTATCCATATTTCATCAATCTGTGATCCTAACCTATCTCTTAAGCTTAGGAAATGAGTTAATTTTGTTTCAAAGTATAGGAACTAAAACAGATTAATTGGTAGAAAAGTATATAATTATAGTTATGGATGTAAATAAGTATAATTTTTACGTTGGCACAGCAAGAGGAACGTTAATTTGTAAGTTATTTTGCTTTCATATAACCTATTCTAGCTGTTACATGTGGAAAACTTTTCTTTAAGATACTCAGGATAATTTAAAGAATATAAAGGTTGCAAAACCTCAAGAATTCTCTGAGGTGACAGCTCTGTCTTTTGGCAGAGTTGAGGACGAAATACTCGTAGGATATGAAAATGGCTTTGTAAATATTTACGATACAGTAGAATGTAGATACGGTAAGTCTTTTAAAAACTTGGAGGGCGAAGGACGGATAGTCGGGATAGGTTGTTTAAATAACTCACTGGTGTTCGGGAGACATGATGGAATTATTAACATATGGAATGGTACTGATCATAACTTTTTCGATATGAATTTGGATGAGAAAAGTACCCTAGATTGCTTAGCACTAAACAGCAATAGAGGAAATGTAGTTGGTACTGGAGGAGAATTTAATGATTTCAAATTGTGGGACGTCCAAACACATCAGTGCATCTTCAGAGCCAAATCTGTAAGTTTACATGATTTTACACAAGTGTGATCATTTAAAGTTCTATACGTTTTTAGCTTGGACATGACAAACTGAATTTGCCTATACCTACATCGGTGAGAGGTATTACATTCTTTCCTGAAAATGAACATCTTAGTGGTTGTGCCACAAAAGAAGGTCATGTATTATTGTACGATGACAGAGCTCAGAGAAGGCCAATTATCAAATTCTTTGAACCGAAGGCTAGTTACACGACTATTGCTTGTGCATATAGAGAGAGGTATACTTCACTAATATACTTACTTTGAAGAATCTTGAAGTATTATTGATTTGCAGACAATGTTTGGTGGGAACAACGAAGGGCTATATGCAACTTTTAGATATGAAGACTGGAAAGTGTTTGAGGACTTTCACTACGTTCACTGGCAGTGTTACTGGTATTGCATGTGATGCATCAGTACCTCTTGTAGTTTCTACAAGCTTAGATAGACACCTAAGGGTGCATAATTTAGATAATAAACAGTTATTACACAAAGTAAGTATCTTTTACTATAGTGTAAACAGCAAATGGTGAAGTACTTAATTAACATTGCATGATATTTACACAGTTCTTATTTTTGGTATATTTATGTACGTTTTAGGTATACATGAAGCTAAATTTAACTAAAGTGTTGATTAAACCAGTGATCAAAGATGAACCATTAGAAGAGGAGGTACGAGAAAAAAATATAGATGAAGAATTTGAGAACATATTTAGTAGTATGGAAACTGTGAGTAGTGATAGAAAAATAAAGAAACAAAAGAGGACAATGGATGAGCCTATTGAGAATCCAAAGAAGAATCGGAAGAAAAAGAGAAAAGATACACATTCATAATTTAAAAATATAGATGTATAGTAATGGGAAATACAAATATGTTAATTTTATATGTTAATAAAATAAATGTTTTTTTTTTTATTTGAAATGATATGACAGAGGATTCCTCTGTCATATCAGAGGGAAATGTAATTATTAATAATTTTACATTCTTATATGTTGTACTGTCAGTATGAGACTAGGGGGGATCTAGTATGAAGTGCCCAGCTAAATTTTATCACAGGCCACTGGCGAGAGTAATTATCTACATATTGCTCACTGAATGCAATAGTGACACAACTCAAAAAATATAGTTTTGAGATAACCAAGAATTAAGTTTTCAGTAATCTATAAGACTGTTTTGACTTTGAAAGTTAGAATTATAATCATTATTTCCTGGTAAACCCTTTGGTTACCTTATTCACATTATTTTGCCATATAGAGTTTGGGACCAACTTCACAAATTATCCGCTATTTTCAAAGAAAAAATAAAAAGCTTGGCGTTGTGCCATTGTTGATTGTTGGATTTATGTAATTATAATGAAGTAGAAGTACTTGTAATAACACAAAATTAAGTTGAACTGAGGTTTATTCTAGACAATACATACGTTCAACATAACATAAAATAGAAGAATACAAAATAAATTTTATTACACACACCGTCAAAAGTCTTGGACCCCCCGTATAATACAGATTTCAACTATTTATTTTGTTCTTGTTGCTAGGCAACAAAGGTGTTATTTAGCTGTCAAACAAGATCAAATAAATTGCTAGATAAAATATTGTTGATTATTTCCAATTTTTTTAAATATTTGTCAGTTTTATTGCATATTTAGTAAAGCCAATTTGATACTTTTCTTTCCTTATAATGCCAGGACGTAAGATTTCTACATTTAATAGGGCAAGAATCATTGCTTTGCATGATGGTGGACATTCCATTCATCCGATATCCGAGATGTTAGTCATTCCTAGATTTTCTGTTGTGCAAGTAGTGCATAGGTATCAATAATTAGGGACAGTGGAAAGAAGACCATGTAGTGGCAGGCCTCGAGTGTCAAATGAACGGCCGATCAGTATTTGGTTCAATATGCCCGTAAATACCGAAATGCTTTAACTCCAGCCCTCAAGGCTCATTTTCATGGTACGTTTCGCCTTGTTATATCGACCTCCACAGTTCGAAGAAAACTCCATTATGCAAATTTACGTCCTTCAAGGTCTTTAAGGGTATCCACTCTACTTCCACGACATCGAGCTGCCTGCTTTCGGTGAGCACAGGAATGTAGTGATTGGCTTTTTGCAGCAGTGGCGGTGGGTCTTATTCACAGATGAAACCAGTATTGGACTGGTGAGTGATGACAATAGGCAAAAGGCCCGAAGACAGCCAGGGTATCAAGAGAGACTAAATGTTACCCGTGAGATTGCTTCCTACAATGGTGGGATAGTAGTGTTTTGGGGAGGAATAATGTTTAATCGCCGTGCGCCGTTAATTCCCATAAATCAGAATATGGCAAATCAAATTTATAATGAAAGTGTTATCAGGCCCATTATTTATCCTTTACGCGACGAATTAGGTGATAATTTCATCTTCATGGACGACAATGTGAGGCCACATCGTGCAAGAACGGTTCAATAAGTACTTGAACAGGGAGATATTACCGGATTAAATTGGCTAGCTAATTCCCCAGATATAAATCCCATTGAGAACATATGAGATTTTGTTTCTAGAGCAATTCACAAACGCATGAACCCACCCCAAAAAGGGGAAGAATTAGCTGCAGCATCAATAGAGGAATGGAACAAAATTCCTCAAGAAATTATCAACCGTTTGGTTGTTTCAATGCACAGGCATGTCAATATGTTACTGAGACGCAGAGGAGGCTATACTGACTATTAAGTTGTAGTTTACTTTGTCAAGAAATATGTTCTGTTAATTTTTGTCATAATAAATTTAAGTCTAAAAATTGCAAATTCTTTTCTCATTGATTTTTAATTGACTAAATTTTTAAATATTATTTTTGTATTACAAAAAAAATACATTTAGAAAAAACATACTTTGACAAAACAGTCCTTATTATATAAGGCATTTGCAGATGGGTTGGAGTATAAACTCCTGATTTCTATAGTTTGAATGTTACCCTCTGGTAGTAAAACTGCATTATATTGATGATCTCAAGTTTTTACTTCGATTTAGATTGTTCGAAACTACCAAGAGATGGCGTTTGGTACGTTCTACTATTAAACACACGTTAAAGCTACACTGGTACAACTAAAAAATTGTCACTATTCATTATTAGCTTGAATGATTTTATATGCGAAAATACGAACAACAATGACATAACACGAAAAATGTCACTGGTGCTACCGTTGCTCGATCCGAAATTACGCCGTACTCAGACCAATATTGGCATAACTCAAAAAGTGTCACTGTTGCAAAATATATAACACAATAAATAGCGGCACAAGTCAAAAATGTCTACTGCAGGGAAAATGTGTGTCTTCTTCGTTCTTTAACCAGTCACACTAAAGACGTTTCAGTCTTGCCCAAACAAATCGGCAAAATTAGCACGAATGCATTAATGACACTAACGCCATCTCGCGAGGATAGAAGCAAATAACTTTGTGCCGGTTTTGTTCCGACACGGAAGATGACATTTCTATTTCGGGCATGGTGTTAACTAATATTTTGGATTTTTTGAGTTGCGTCACTATTGTATTCAGTGAGCGATGTATTATATTTTAATTATGTACAGTAAGTATTATAATGTAGGCTTAAAATTTGGAACTTTGTAGTTTAAAACTGTCTTCATTAATTTTGTATATTTAATAAAAATATTACATATAAGGAAAATTTTTTTGAGAAAAAATTATCATCACTTTTAATGATTTTTTTAAATCACAAAATGTGATATGGAATTAAATTCAATTTTGCTGTTTTTATCTGCTATGGTGAATTCGTTTTAGATTGATATTTCTATAATATACATTGTCATTTTGAATTTTCTTGTATATCAAGAGAAGAGAATAGAGAAAATAGTTTTGCACTTTTAGAGAAAAAATTATAGAATATACTGAGCATTAACAATCCTTGTAGTATACTACAAATATTACACAAAATATATGAACATATTATATGAAATATACTACAATATTTCATATACAACAGTTCATTGTAGTTTATTTCATGTACAGCATAAAAGATGATAAATATCCAACAAAATGATATGATTTACATCACAACTAATGTAAATTTTATTGGTTTGTATTGATGATATAAATAAGTGGTTTCTTACGAAACTTGTTGGAGGTACTAAATCCAGCAAACCAGCCGGCAGGTCTGTTTGAAAATTACTCTATATGCAAAGATGGAACATTCTTGATTAAAATGCATTAAATTATTTGTATTCCCCAGACTCTATTATTTGGTAATCAGATTATTGAAATTTAAAATAGCCTGTATGTTGCAATAGTAACAGTAAAATAGTAGATATAGTAAAAATAGACTATTTTTATGTATAAACGAAATAAAATATGACATTTTTCATGGGACAGTTATTAATAACTGTGTCCATTTATTAAAACAATATTTATTTACGAAATACAACTTTTAATGCCACTATATAGATGCTTTTTGTTTTTGTCACTAGAGGTTTTAATAATGTTGTATTTGTCTTCTGTCTTGGGATTCTCAGTCGGTTAAATTAATGATAAATGTTTTTGTTCCTACGTTTCAGTTTTATATAATCATCTTCAGAGAACTACATTGTTCATAATAACATATGTAGACTATATGCTGTAATAGTCTTATGTGAAATTCAAATCATTTACAATGAAATCATTTATATTTACACCATTTTAAATTATAATTATTTCTATAAAGATACAATAGGGGTTACTATTTAAAAAAATAATTCATCCAATTAGAAAAAATTTTTTCAATAAATTCTATTATGTTTCTTAATTTTATTTAAAACATCAAAATGAATCATATTATCATTTCCAGTGCCTACTTGGAATATTTTCATTTTTATAAAATTTGTTGTATTTGCGGGAAATGCTAAACATTTTGTTTAATCACACACCAAATTTCATGCTGAATCGGAGTATTTTAAAATATACAGGGAGTTCCATTTAAAAATGCTAAATTTGCTGCACTTCCGTAAAACCGGGAATATTTTGCATATTTAAAAAACGGTCGGCCCATAAATGAAATTTTTGACACCTGATATAAGAAATTCTCTTGAACAATCTGAGGAATATTCTGACACCCAGGTGTGCTAACTGTCACAACGAAACAAAACTGTACTTCCACTTTTGTCCAAAAATTGTTCCATGGCTTCTTTACATACTTACACAAATGCTGTCAGTGGCATAATATACATGTTTAAATAAATAGATAAACATCTTTTAATACATTTATTAAAAACCAAAAGTTATTTACAATATACAAAATTAAAAACAATAATTATATTAATCTTAATAAATATATAATATTGTACATAGCTACAGCCTACATTTAGATAGAAAAGTATGAAACAAGATTAAAAAAACCTAATTTGTACACGACGCTATATAACACAAGAAACGTATAATCTTCAATGTAAGCTTAATACAAGGCTTCAAGGCAAACTCTTCCATCTTACCGTTAACGTATACCCTGAATATATTGCATTACATTTACTTTTTGGCAAACCGTTCATCAATTGGAAGGCAACAGGTTACAGTTACAATAAACAATCAAGATATGACACAGTTTTTATCTTTGTCGTCGATGGCGCTCTTCTTACTCGGCGATTTCTGGATAGTAGCTTGTCGTCTCCTGGCAATTGCAAGGGCATCGTTGGGTACGTAGGATATCCTCACGCCTCCATATGCTCTCCTCGGTGGTAACTGATAATCCAAATCGTCGCTGGAAGAACTGGAGGAGCATGTTGAACAGTAACTATCCGCATCATCGTCCCTGTTTCTGTCGTGTCTACGCGATGGCGTCTCCGCCATTTGAGACTCGGATGTGGTTTTTCTCGGCTTGCTCCGCCTTTCTAGCGTATCAACGTGCCTGGAGCGTCCCGAGTAGCTTCGGCTTCTCGGGAATCTCTTCGCAGCTTCTATACTGGCGTTGTCTGTTTCATCCGCTTCGAACGCTTCGTTATCACCTTGAAATCTCACGCTTAATATACCTTTCCCCTTTTTACTTGGCGATCCAGGCGTTGTGGAGTTCCCTGTACTCTCGCTGGAGCCCGGTATGGCTAATTCGGGCATGGACGAGGCGTGTTGCGGGGGTTGCTCTAAACTACTTTTATTATTATTGTCTCTCTCGTCCATGTTATTGTCCTGTTTGATTTCGGGCTCTTGATTGTAATTTGGGGGCGCTTTCGCAGGCCAATCATCCAGGCTTAGATCCGCCAAGTGGAGAGGCTCCCTGCTTCTATCTCTCGCCAAGAGGAGTTTCTCCAAGTCGGGCGAATGGCCTTGTCCGCATCTTTCCGTCAGTAGCCTCTCTAAGTTTCTCTCCAACAACACCCTGTCTAAGCCTCTACAACTCGGTGAAGACGACGGTAGACCTCTACTGGTAATGTCCTCGCTTGGTGGTTCGTTTTGGAAACCGGCTCCGTTGTCTGATAAGGTGGGCGTGCTAGGTATAGAGCCAGGCTTTGGAGACCTCTGCAGCGCTCTTCTTCCCATTTTAGGCGACCTGGTCGTCGTGGGCGATCTGCTCATGTATTGGCCTGAGTGTGTGGCGCTTGGCGGCGACGAAGGGGAAGACATCGTTGGAGAGACTGGAGGCAAGTGCCTTCTCAGTGAGGGGGACGCGGGAGGTGTGCTAGACTCGTTCGGTGATGGCGGTCGAGGTGGTCGACTTCTAGGCTGTTGCCGAGGTACTCTACTGTTGGGCCCGGAACTGTCACTCGGCGTTGGGGGTTCCCCTTTACTGCAGGCGATCGAGCAATAGATGGCTCCTCTCCTGGGTAAGAATGGCCGTCCCAGGAGAGACGTATGGCAAGTGTGGCAGCAGAAGCAGTTCTCGGTGGCGTGCCAGTGCTGGCCCTCGTGGGACATTTGGCCCTGGTCCACTCCGATGGGTTCTCCGCAGGAATCACAGTATTCGGCAAACATGGCATCGAAGCAGTGTAGGCAGTAGGGGCGGCCGTCTCGCATTATATACCGCTGCCCGCCTAATTGTCTCTCGCATTCGGAACAGGCGAAGTGTTTCATGTGCCAGGCTCGTCCTTCGGCTTCTGTGCACTCATCGGCTAGGATGATCTGTAAATCAGAAGGTATTTCATGTACAATCAAGTTTAGTGATATTTTTGAGAGATGGTTTGGTATAATAGTAAAACAGTAAAACGGTTTGGTATAACAGTAAAAAAAATAAAAATAAAGGCAAAGAGTAAAACACGTATTCAATAATTAGGTAATATGTTTTATGATAATAGAAGTTTAGATATATGGCTGCTATATCTTCCAAATGGCCAACCGCCACATGAAGTTTGCTCCTATAGATCAATTTCTATCCTGTCTGTATTATCGAAAATATAGGAAAAACTTCTATTAAAACAACTAAAACCAATAATACAACAACATAATCTGGTCCCATTACATCAGTTTGGGTTCAGAGAAAGACATTCCATTATTGATCAGTTTTACAGAATTACAAATGTAATAGAAAAAACACTAGAAGAAAAAAAAGTCTGTTCTACAATCCTCCTTGATATGGCACAGGCTTTCGATAAAGTTTGGATAAAGGTCTAAAATATAAAATGAAAATGTATTCCCTTAAACAATTTTCTGATATTCTGGAATCCTACATCTCAGAAAGATATTTTAGAATTAAGCAAGAAGAGCCTGTTCTGAGATTAAGATAATTAATGCAGAAATACCGCAAGGAAGTGTACTATGACTTGTCCTATATCTTTTGTACACAACTGATATTCCTAGACTAGAAAATACCACCATAGCAACGTTTGCAGATGATACTGCTATATTAGTATTCCAGTAGTAGGTAATGATCAAGAAGAAGCAGCAGAAAAGTTGCAGATCAGTCAACAAAATGAATCAAAGTCTGCATTAGCTAATTTCACAAACAGAGCTGATCAACATAGGAATATATCGTAATATCGTAATCCCATAAGCGTAAATGATAAACGAATTCCATTTCAAATACAGCTAAATATCTTGGTATTATCCTACGCTGAAAAACCCATATTAAAAATGACAAGAGAAAAACTTATGATTTAAATATAGAAAATATACTGGTTAATTGGAAGAAGTTCCACTCAATTATTCATAATAAGCTTATGTTATATAAGCAGATACTTAAACCGGCATGGATCATGGAATTCAGCTGTAGGGCTGTGCTAGTCAGACCAATGTACAAACTATTGAAAGGTTTCAGAACAAAGTGCTAAGGAACATTGTAGATGCACCTTGATACATTCGGAACAGTATCAGTACATCGGGACCTGGGTATGGATACTGTTGAACAAGCCAGATCTAAGATTGCCAGGAGTCATGGACAACTACTCCTCCAACATGTCAACGTCGAGGCGATCCAGCTCCTTGACAATGCAGGATTGACAAGAAGGTTCAAGAGAATCAAGCTCTTTGAGGTTAATTCAGTGATGCGACAATGCACAACATTGTGCGCCTGTTGTATATCAGTGTATACGTTAGTTAGTAGTGTAGCTACCTAGTTTATTAGAAACCTAAGGATACTGTTAAGTATAACCTTAGTTTTAAGTTTTTAAAGCAGTATTATAAGTTAGATAAAATTTATTTCACTTAAAGTGTTTTAAACAAAAGTTTTACGAGATTAATAGAGGCACTCTTTAAAACATAATTTCAATGCGAGTGCACATGATGTTACGGAAAAGTGTGTCACACCAAACTTATAGCATTTAATTTGTTTAAATACAAAAAAAAATCTCAAGAATGATAAACTATCAAATGATAACATACTGTATTCGTTCTCGAATTAGCCCTCCTGAAACTGTAGAAGTAAAAAAAGTTTAAATTCAAACAATACAATGATATATTTCGCATGATCTTTACCAATTTATTAAGTTTATTTATATCTCTAGATAGATGCAGAATTACCGTTTATGGTTCCACGTATGTGGCAAATTGCTAATTTCTTAAATATTATTGTGACCGAGTTCATAATTATTCGGAAAGTGTTATTGTATATTATGTTTGCCTGTTTGTTTTCAAAAAAGTTGATCGTATTAGGGTCTTATGATTAAGAGGGTGTCATACTAAGAGGGGGTTGGGATGATGATAACTAGAGGGAATAACATAAAGCAAAACTCAGGAAATTATGCAAATAGGAAAAAACTGGTAGAAGAAAACACAGAGGAAACTGGAAGTATAGAATAGAAGTATGTAGCAACAAAGGTAGATAAAGAACTTAATTATTCTCAAAAGAGCCCAAAATTTGTTCAAGGTATAACAAAAAGCAAGGGTTAAAACTGAACTTTTCATTACCTCGTCACATGCCGAACACCGTGGCTTGATGGTTTCCGCATGGTGACGGCCACAATAGAGACGCCCTTCCTTGAAGAAGTAAATGAGGTCAACTAGCAGCTCTCTGCAGACGCTACACGTGAAACAAGCAGGGTGCCAGCAAATGTTGGGGCCTGCTCTCGATGCGAACACACAAATATCGCCCGCAGACATCGTCTCCTCGCACTGAAAAAAAAATAAGCAACATTTTTATCACGTAGATCTATTTTTCAAATCCGTGAAATTCAAATATTGAGCTATTACCAAAAATATATTTGATATAAATAATAAATACCCTAGAAAATGCTACATATTACTCCACTAGTGGTATAATACGATATTTTTTCTTCCAATTTGACAGATTTATACCAGCTGATATGGTTCGTTGTGTTGTTTTTTTATGATAGAAGAATACTAATCTATACGTTATTTAAAATATTGGACTGAAAGGCATTTCTATTAACAATACAGTAAAAATGAATTAAATCCAAATATCTGCTAGAAGTATAATCTACGTAGGCTGCGTCATTACTGTGTCTTACCAAATGACTTTGTGACGTTTAGTTTATTTCATCCCTATTTGCCAAATAAAAAATCCCAAACGGCTCTTACCTCATACCGTGGCTTGTTTTTATAGCTAGGCTCAAGTAGACTCTTCCGCTCATCGGCAAGATAAGAGAGTTTTTTATTTGGCAAATAGCGATGAAATGAATAGGACTATAACATTACTGTAATAAGAATAGAAAATACATCTGCTTGGTTTACTGTATTTCTTGAGGCTATACTACCTTCTTAAACATTGACAAAATAGTTCTGTGGTCTGCTGATGTTGGAAGCAAGAAGTCTAGAGAGTAAGGAGACATAGCTCCTCGAAAAATCAGTGGTGGGGGTAGGACGAAAAACGGCACCAATATGGCAGCCTCGCGTAGAATCGCGCGGGATCTGCGCATGTGCGCATGCCGTTTATCCTCGTCTATCGCGGGTCTTCACTATTTAAATGTAGGGTTAGGGTTCTATTGTGCTCATGTAAACAGTAAACAATTTTCGCGTGCATTTCTTTACAATTGTTGTTTCCGAATTGTTTGGTGAAAACACGCTATGAAAATTGGGATACAGTATTTTCAGTCCTAAATACATAGTATGTACAAAAAATGATAGTTCTGAATGCTTTTCTTTTAGAGCAAGAAATGTTATTGCATTTTTCATCTGTCAATTATAATTTTCTTTTATGTCTGCCACGAGTAGGATATCGATGATAATTTAGTTTTGTGGAAATGAAATACCATAATGAGCTTTTAGTCTAACGAGTTTTAATCATCCACAGGAAGATTACATATTTTAACCATGGTCACAAGTGGAATTGAAAATGTCGAACTGCGATCACTTTTGCATGGGGAAATGAAGAAGTGTTCGATCTCGGAAGGAAATATTTTGTTTGAAAGTTTACAAAGCAACAGACACTCCATTGAATTGCCAAGCGAAAAATGGTATGCTGAGTCTGGTTTGGACACCAATTTAAACATGTGCATCGATAAGAAGTTGAATGTGAATGTGTATTTACACAGTGAATATTTGGAATGGATGGAATGGGATGTGCCGAAGTCTGTACAAGATATTTCAAACATCCAAGAAGTAACCGATAGTTTTCCTGTGAAATTAGCTTGTGAGCTATTATTGTATGAAATATGAAGTTGTTTTTAAACAATTACTAATCCATTGTATATATTCGGTTAATTTAAAATTTGCGATTTTGTAGTAATAACATTACATATTTACCGACCCTTTTGTATGTTGCTTCAGTAAAAACAAAGCATTCAATAAGAGTACAATTTATTCAAATCAGTGTACTATGAAGGCAATACAGTGTGTGATATAAAATCAATAAATTTTTCAGAATTAACGTTAGTAATTAGACAAATTGAAGGGTACAGGAATAAAACAAGAAATGTCACAAAACTATTTATTCAAGAAAATTGAAATTATAAGTTGCATTCTAATGTAAGCGAAGAAATAACATTGCAATGAAAAGAACTAAACTAAAGTTTTGAGCTAAAGAACTAAACTACCTAACTAACTTTAACTAACTAACTGTAGTTAAACTTTTTCAATTTAACTAAAAGGCCATAATAATAATATAAAATAAATAATATAGGATGTTACCCCTTACTAAAAAACTATGATAACCAAAAATCTTATTACAGAAACGTTCTGTGGGAAGTTCAAATTCATTATCGTTAAGTGAAGGAAAACTGGTATTTTGAGTTTTCTCTTTCTATTATAAAGTATTCTTTCCTTGAGCTGCATAATATTAAGGTAATACGGTGACAGCACCTCCAACCATTTTTCTCGTCTCTCACAGTCCTTAAACGAAATTGAGTTGTAAATTACTATTTGACAATTTACTTCTACATTACACTGCACTTTTACTATTTACTACAAAGTAAGCGTTACTATCGGTGTATACAAACATTACAATACTTGTTTATCGAAAGACTTACCTCAGGAACTTTAAAAATTGTTCGGTTATTTATGACACAATCAGGGCTTTTGCTGGAACAATTCGTAACGCAACAATATCTCGACGCTTTTGACATATTTAACGGAAAAACTGGAAACGCTCAAAACTTTCAAAACACAGTAAACAAAAATAAATATAACCTCGCTCGGTTCTACACAAGGACCGCCATGGTGCAGACGTTTTTCGTCCTACCCCCACCACTCGAGTTATTTCTCCTGTTATCTAGACTTCTTGGTTGGAAGTATAAGTTATGCTGTAGAACGTAGAACCAGTTTCAATATTAAGGCGCGTGTACATCTGAGCACGGACGGGAACGAGGCAAGGCGAGTCGATTCGAATGCCTCGTTTGGGTATTTGGACCGCGTTTTGGGACCAAATGGTCCTTTGAAGTACTGACTCGAAATGGATAGACTCCGAACAGCCTCGTGGCGAGGTCGAGGCGTCTTGCCGCGTTTCGTATGCACGTATACACTTGCATGCTCGTTCGGCCTCGCATTGCCTCGTTCCCGTTCGTGCTCAGATGTATATGCGCCATTACACATGCGACGGCGTGGTTTTCTCGCCTCTCGGTAGGAATGGAACGGTGGATTATAGCTACATACATAGATCGTTATTATGATCGTTATATAAACCGTAAGTTTATATTTTGTAAGTTCATATCAACTAAGGACCTTTTCGTACTGTAATAAGTCATTTATTAATCTCTGGTAGAAATAATGTTCAAGATTAAATTGGAAATAAGTCCTATTTACAAGAATTCTGTATTATTTTAAAATTCTTTCAAAAAGTTTACATTTTTTCTATAATAAAATATAGGATCTCATGGCTGTCATTTTTTTTTTTTATTAAGAAAGCGGTACATTGTTTCTATAAACCACGGAATAAATCTATTCTATTTTTCTTTTAACGTATTACAAAGGGTACAGTGAGAGAAATTGATCAAGTAGGAGATTTATTAAGATGTGATCTGCACGGTTCAAAAGACATCCCTGATCTAGTGCAATTATGTTTATCAATTACATATTCTCTGTGGATTGAATAGATAACAGAAAGGATGGATATCGGCCCTTAACAATTAAGCACA
Source organism: Rosalia funebris (assembly GCA_037954035.1). Taxonomy (NCBI): domain Eukaryota; kingdom Metazoa; phylum Arthropoda; class Insecta; order Coleoptera; family Cerambycidae; genus Rosalia; species Rosalia funebris. The sequence goes on along the minus strand of JAZFAV010000034.1, from coordinate 11,445,849 downwards.
TTAAGGGAAGGCTTAAGGACCGGCGGAGCACAAAGTCATGGTCAATTGAACATGACTATTATCGTACCACATACCGATGAAAATATATAATGAGGAGTAGAACACAACAATACCAGTCTTTGGATTACAACAAGTACTTATGAAGTACAACGCGTCAAGATGATTTCGATGACAACCATGACATAATCCGAACGAATATTCTTCAATAAATATGATGTTAGCAAAGTTATGTTTAATAATTAGCAAAATCATTTGTTCTAATAATGCTACTTACTTGAAGCTTATATATGCATTTACTTTATGAGGCTTTATACATTTTTAGCTACGGTTGATACGAGGGGGTACCCAAAATAAACCGAACTGATGTGCGAGGAGCGCATAGAGCTACCATTCCTGAGTAAGCCAAGCGTCGTCGCTAAAGAAGGTTCCGCTCGGCTTGTGTGAATTATTTAGTGAGCGTTGTTTTGTGTGCTTTTCGCTATTTTGCCTTCGTTCGATGCGAGAGAAGTTGTCCATTCAGAATTTGTTCTATAGGGTCAGATAGTTACAGGTTTTCCATTTGGAAGATCTGAAAAGATTGCGCAACAGTTTTCGGCGGAAAAGATCTGATTTGTGACAGTCGGGTGACTGGTTTTTCCACCCCGACAACGCTCCTGCACACACAGCTCTGTACGTGCGCTAATTTTTGACAAAAAATTTCCATAACTTCGTCAATGGTCCGTCGTCAATTTTCCAGGATGATTTTGCGAATTTTTTCAATATATTTACCGGTTTGAGCCGTGGAAGGACGACCAGAGCGAGGTATTGCATCAATTGACATTTCACCTCTTTTGAAACTGGAAGACCATTCAAACACTTGAATTTTCCCAACAGCATGATCCTTGTAGGCCGTTTAATATTTCAAGAGTTTCTGTGCCAGTTTCTCCGAACAAGAAGCAAAACTTTACGGCTGTTCACGACAATCAGCCATTGCAAAAACGACGATCACATAAAATAATTCTCACTAAAAAATTTACAAAAGCCGAACGGAACCTTTAGCGACGATGGCGACGCTTGGCTTAACGACTGAGGAATGGTAGCTGTATATGCTCCTAGGGTGTTCGGATTCTTTTGGGTACCCCCTCGTATACATTTCTCTCAGTGTGGGTTGTAAACGTTAAGGGTGTAGAGGCGACAGTGAACAAACTGAAAAATTATAAATTGCTCCACAAGTCGTGTAATTAGAAATAAAAACCAAATTTTAGAAAGGCGTTTTACATTGATATAAAAAAGTAGTAATGGCAATACTTCGGTACTTCTTGCGCACCCTGTACATTATATAATAATGCAAAAAACGTGTTGAAGAGAATATATCGTCACTTCACGACGTCATATATTTCACTTACAAATAATATCTATAGAACTAATAAAAACGACCGTTTTCTATCGCACGCAGCAAGACATAAAAGAAAAAATCTGGCGCGCCCTATAAGATTCTGTCAGAATGCACGCCCCGGCCGTGGAATTCATGTTCCTAATAAATCTGTCGGGGCCAAATGGTGCGCGTGGATGAGAAGCAACCGAGGATAAGGCGGAATTTACGAGGCTGGCCCCCGGCGAGAGAGCCAGACAGATTGGATATATTAGAAACGGTTCTCTATGAATTAGTGCCATATTTATACGTTACAGCCAACCCCGTATGTCGCCCGGGAACCCCTCGGGCAACAAATTAAATCTCGCTCAACAACGCTGCGAAATAACAGCGCTCTGTCTATTAAATTCATTGGTGTCCTTTGGCGTAAGCATAGGCGCTACTAGAGAGACATTAGATTTTCACAAATAAAACATACATACACTGAGAGAAATGAGTTTAACCTTCCGTCGGGCACAGTCTGAATCCAAACACATTCGGGCGCAATGTATCTGAGATATCTCATACCAAATCTTACACAATTTAGATTCTAATGAGGTGGAGAGTCAATTAAAGGCTTATTTTAATTAATACAATGCAATGATAAATATTTCACACTAGTTTTTAATCGCAATAATTAAATTTACATAAGAAACTCATTTCATGGTGTACCTAAAACAATAGATTTGGAATATATTTATAGGAGAACCAGCTATTGGCAAGTATTTCCTGTTCTAAGGACAAAACACACATAAATTAGTACTGAACATTATTTTAAATATAAAAAACAAACCACCTATTTTTTCATATAAAAGTCATAAAGTTACATATAAAAAGAATATTGGATGTGAATTACAAAGAAAAGTTATAGATAACTGCCTATTTTAAGTGTAAAGAATTATAAATTCTCTTCATCATTTTAGCATGTTCCAAACAAAAATAAACGTCACATTGTTGTTTTAACTAATTTAACACCCAAATGTGTTAGTTTTGAATAATAATACCATAAAAAGCCAGAATAAGTAAGTGTAGATATCCCAAAAAATATTATTAATTTAAATAATAAAAGATATCGAACAAAATAAAAATAATGACGTAATCAGGCGCAATGCATCTGACAGATCTGGGCGGCCCATATAAGACCAGGAAATGCACTAAAAAAAAATCGACACCATATCGAGAAGAGTAGTTTGGAGCTAGGAAGCTATGAGGGAGTTCGAGTTAATACTCGTAATACACACGAAAGGGAAAAGAAAAAAGTGACTGCCGCATCTCATAGATCGATTGCGCCCAATGAAAGGTTGAAACGAAGGAAACACCCTATTTTTACTTTTTAATACCAGTTTTAAAAATATAGCCATCATCGATAAATAAGGTAAAAATGTACGTCCCTCGAAGCCCGTTTTGCTATCGAAGTTGGTCTCATCAGGAGATTATTAACTTCTAAACTGTCTCTAACTCCACTCATACTTCAAGGAAGGAACTTTCGATGCATCAACAAAAATAGGAGAGCAATTTTCCAGGGACACCGGAAATGGGAGGCTAATAAGCACCCTTCTAGTGTTCAATAACTAGATATAAAATCTTTGTAGAAACAGAGTATGATACCTTTTACTGGATGATAATTATCTATACGAAATGACATATTTTAAGAAAAGCCACTGAATATTTTCAAGTTGATTAATATGGCTCAGATATCGGGGACACTTTGAACCTACCTACAAGTTATTAACAAACTAACGTAAAATATAGAGATTTTAAGGTAGCAGTGTTATTAAATGAGGTCGTCGTGTTTTTAATTACCATACTAAGGATCTTATATCGATTAGGAGTCACATGATTGATATGCCCAGAGAACAATGGTTTATAATCAAAGTACACATCAAGACCTTTAATATTTTTGGAATGTATGAACATTGTACGACCAAGAGAATAGTCAAATATTTGTTGCTGCTTCTCTAAGGTATACATATAAGGTATATATATATATATATATATATATATATATATATATATATATATATATATATATATATAAGGAGAAAACTTTACATTTATGTACGTTTATTTATAGTGTACTCTATGAACACCATGACACAATAAAGTCGATGAATGTTTGCAACCTCAACTGATCATCTAAGCAGGTTATATTTAAAAACAATTTTAAGTTATTGACAAAAAGAAGATTATGTGATATAAGCATTAGAGACAAATCGTTAATAAATAATACATATATGGAATAATGGTCCTAAATTTGGGCCCTGAGGTACTCTAGACGACGTTAAGAAAGTTTGGGATTTAAAGCCATTGTATGTAATACATAATATACATCTGGATAAATTCGACTTTAATAAGTGAAGAAGATTACTACTGCATCCATATAATTCTAATTTTGAATGATTCACATTGTCAAAGGCCTTCGAAAAATCAGTGTATATCACAAAATTCCGCTAAATTTGAAACTGTGGAGCGCTTTTCTATGAACCCATGTTGATTAGGAGATAAAACGGGTTGCACATCAAGATAAATGTGGGTGTATAATGATGTTTTGAAAACCTTTGCAAGTTCTGACTATAACGACAATTTTTCATATCAGATGGATTGCTAGTTCTTGGTATAGGGCAGATCTTTGCTACTTTCCAAACCTCAGAAAAAGTGTGGGCAGAGAGTATCAGATCAAAGAGAGATTATCAGTATAAGAGAACTGGTGTTACTAATTCCCTTGAGCAATCTTTAAGAAGAAAACTCTTTTATTCTTAAGTTTGGATAATGACGAATATCCGCTTCTATAAATTTTATTATATTGATACAGGTTAAGTACAGGTTGCAAGAATTTGTGTTTATAGCCTACATATTGTCAGTGGAAAATAAACTGGAAAAATATCTAGCGAATCCATTTACAGTTTTGTTTGCAGGATGAAATGGTTCCTCATCGAAAAAAATCGTTGATGGAGTACGCACCGAACTCTTCTTATTCTGAATATAAGACCAAAAACTTTTGGAATCACTCTCAAAGTTTTGCAGAATGTTTGTGAAATAGTTAGTGTAGGAACCAACTATTTGTGTTTTAATAATGCCTCGTAATCTATTGCATTCAATAAGATCACTTAAATGATTACTTTCCTAAAATTTGTTGATTAAAATATTTCAGTTTAATATTATTAATTATTTTGGCATTATCAGGCTAGATATTTACGATTACATTTGTTTTATATACAAGAACATACTGATTAAACAAACTATACACTTTTACATGAAATGCTTCACATGCAGAATTGATATCACTATGAGTTTAGTATATTATTAATTATACAGTAAGTTACTAGGGTCTATTCCATTATTGTATTAGAGAGTATTTTGGATACTGAGATTTCTTCGATATTTTAGGTGAATCATGAGTTCTTTGAGCTTAGATAAAATTGCTCGTTTCGTCTGTCCAATACACTTTTCATTATAATCTTGAGAAGTTTCATGAATCCTTGATCAATCATTGCTTCCAATTTTATCTTTGAGATTTCCTATGAGCTGCTATAGTGGCACCAGAGGAATGCCTGTCATTCCAAAATAGTTGAAATTTCTTTTGAATAAATGAATGCCAATTTGCAAAAGGTCGTGGACTTACGAAGAGTTATCTTAAATTTACGTTTTGTAATTAATTTATCTATGTGCGTAGAGTAAGTATACGTTTTACTTCACCAGAACGTGGCTAAAGATTTAATAGGGGAAACAATTTGGAGGGTCTCGGACGTATTAGGGTTAATAATGGACGAGTATCTGACCGCAGTCTAAAGAGATTCTTGTTAAAGATAAAATAGGAGCTTAATTCACTGCCATAATCGGCTCTTTGTCTCTTCTAACGTCGTTTTGTTGTAAGATTCAGGTTTGGTAAAGTTTTCTCAATATATTTTCTTAGGTAATATTTTCTCGGTGTAACACACAAATAGCGCCCTTGGGGTATCACTACGAGAAGAAAAAAATATACTGAGATATTACTAGAGATATACCATATAATTAGTTCTATTAGAGAGATATTACTGGATATTAATTTCCAGTCATATTTAAATTCATATTGCCAAACACTACTTCGTTATCATGGCAGCTCTTTATTCTTAAACCTACATTATTTTAATCTTTTTCAAAATATTTCCTTAAGCTTACTTTCACGGAATGTTTAATTTTAAAGTGTATAGTCGTTGTGTATATACTGTAATGAATTTACTAGAAAGTTCTTTATTTCGAATACTTATTTACAACTCAACTATTCACAAGTCCAACTAACTAACTTTCTTTCTACTTTAACTTTATAAACTAATTTTCGCACTATATCACACAATGTCACTTTCTTCGCACCGTATCGCCCACTATCGCGGTCCAGATTCAACTAACTCCTGGCTGGACGACACAATTCTTATATAGGCAGTAGGACGTCTCTCCAGACGTTTCTAGATAAAGAACTTTGGCGAACCTTCTAGTATAGAATGCACTTGAAGTCAACTCCACACGCTTTCGATGGTTTCGAATATTCCCGGCGTTCGGGATCGCTTGAGGCGTTCGTGGCAATACTATTATTCAATCAAAATAATTACCACGTATGTCTAGAAAATCTGGTAAACATTTTCAATATGTATCTTTAATAGGCTCTTTAAAATTGCACAGTTACAAGTTTGTTAAAACTACAGTTTTAACCATCCTCTGATGATGCCAGATTGTTTGGCGAAACATGTGTCGAGTGCTGTATAATTTCGGGTTCTTCGGTGGTTTGAGTGGAAAATGGAAAACTACATTTCCGTTTTTGTTGCTGTATCGACAGTTACAGTATTTTCCCGGGAAAGCTACACCGTTTTAGTTTATTTTGTTAAGAATGTAAGACATGTATTAACTTTCGTATTAGCCAACTTGTTTGTACTTGATTATTTTGGAAAAACGACTTTTGGAAAAGCTATATATCATTAAAAAAACGTATGACACTTTCGAACATTAAATTATAGATTAATTTTAGAGTTAACGCAGTTTTTAATCAATAGAAGGACCCATTATCTTTATATTACGAGCATAATTAACTCATTAATTAATTAATTCACTATTGCTTATATTTCAGAAAGTCTCGTTATCTTTATTCTCAATAGTACATATACGAGAGGGTATCCAAAAAAAGAAGAATTATTTCCTGTAGACAGGTGGGTTGGCAGTGCTGCTCTCTACCACTAGGTGCCAGACACTTTGTCTACTCAGTTGGCCAAGTATCGATCGCCTAGGTAAAAAAAAGCATGGCAAGTGACATCAAATGTGAAGTCTACTTGGTTTTTCAACATCAAAGAAGTTGTTCACGTTGAATTTGTTCCGATTTGGTTCACTGTGATGCCCCCACCACAGTGCGGGCACATCTGGAGGTGATAAAGCGATTGTGTGAGGTAGTGAGAAAAACACGACTTGAATTGTGGAGATCGTGAGACTGGTTTCTTCATCATGACAACATGTCTGCCCACACAGCGTTGACAATCAATCAGTTCTTATCAAAAAACGACATGGCAACGGTTTCGCGCCCCCTTAGTCGTCCGACCTAATCCCCTACGACTTTCTCTTATCACTAAGATTCAATAAGGTTATTTTGTGCACCCTTCGTAAGTACAAGAATAAGGAATATTTTGTATATATGTTTTCATTTTACTTTCATGAATTAGGAAAATTTATTATGAGTTATTTAATAGACATATTACATATTATTAAGTAGATTCAAACAAGCAGGTAACGTTAGCTCTACCTAAAGAATTAATGGATACTACAAAGAGAATAATTTACCCAATGCCTTCAAAAATATTTTTTATTCGTTTAGTTACAGTTAAGTCAATGTTATTTAAAATTACTTTCATAGATCACAGTTACAGCAAAGACATATACCTACTATAGATCTGTATATATGTACTCGCTCTTACTGAGTAATTGGGGGCATACATAACCCTTTGTCTTGTTTAGTAGCAATTTGTTATATTTATACAAGAACATCACTACATAGGCACTTAATGAGCGTAATCCATAACAAAAGATGGTTACAACAATACCTAAAGACTCCTAAACACTGTCAAGTAGGCGTGGTAATAGCCGTAGATTACGGATTACGACGTATAAATTATTGCTGACATGTAGAACTTCTTTCGCAGAATGCCGCGGCGATAATTATTTTTTAATGACACACAAATGGATGGTTGCTAATGTGGTACTGGACACAAGTAAAATATGGAGTATCACTCGAGGTTTATTACTGGACAGAGGAAATATCGCCATTTATCAATGGCTGACAGCGGGTATTTATACCGGGGTACCAAAAGTTATCATTGTCAAAGGCGGTCATAAAATGAGAAACGTCTGTTAACTATATCATCTTTTTGAAATAATTCTATCAAAATTCATAGTATGTCTACACTGTCTACAAATGTGTATTAATTGTAAAGATAAAATAATAACGAACTACAGCTCTGAATTTATTTCTGTACCGCTTTGCTTGGCGGTAAAATTGAAACAAATGGCCATAATTATTATTCTGTGATGGCTGTGATGCAATATCTACCAACTAAAATATCTAAATATAAATTTTGCGAGGATGTGGTGGCGATTGAACAAGAATATGGGAAGTGGCGCCAAGTGATGTCCCCAAAATATGAAACTACGCTTTGCCAGAAAAAGGAATTAGTTTATCAGATTGTCATTTACTCAAAAATTACCAAGCCAGTGGCAGGGCAAGGCAAAAGGTAAAACATTCATGGGTTTTAATACTAATATCGTAATTGTACATGTACATACAGTACAAATAAAGATCAAGACAATACAGAGCAACAGAGCAATACAAGGTGGGACAGAGTAACTTGCTTATTTAGAAATTCAATTTAAAAAAAAAGTAATGCAGATATATACTTAATTATTTGAACAACATCAAGTACAATATTTAAATTTTATATTTACATAGTGTTAAAGATGATATCAGGCAGGTGGCGTCCATTATTCTTAATACACTGTGTTAATCGAAATCGAAAGCTTCGTTCAACTGTTTCCAGTATATCGACGGGTTTGTTGGCGACAGCTTGACGAATGTTGTTCTTCAGGTGAGCCAAGAAAACAAGTGTATCGTGAAGCATGTCAAGAAGCGCCTCACATGCAATTTCTCGAGCAACAAAATCGCCTGGATTAAGTTCCTGCACCACACCCAATTTGTAGGGATGAAATTTTAGTTCACCATGAAGGATTCGCCAGGAACGAGCAGACAACCAAAAAGCAGCTGCTTGTTTGCGCACAGAGCGCTGAGGGAATCGCAAAATAGAAAGCCTTACCATCTCAATGTTTTGAGGTGATCTTGCTATTCATGGAAGCCTAGGCTTTTTTCTTCAGATCACTAGTTTCCCTGAAGTTATTTACCCATGAAACAATCGACTGCCGGCCAGGAACACGACCACGGGACGCAATATTGAAATGGGTACGAGATGCACGTTGCGTGGTGATGATTGAGCGACCGTTAGAAAAGTATGCCTCGACAATGAACGCGCGCTCCACTTTCGTCGACTTCATGATGATGACAACACCAAGCGGAGCTACCACTTTACATCCCGCCCTCTCGATTGTGCCTACTCCCCCACCTTTCTAGGAGAAATCATCGCTTCGGGGCGCCAAATTCAAATAAGCAAGTTGCTCTGCCCCATCTAGTACAATATGTTTGATATGTATGAGACATATAATATATACGTGCAGATTTTTGGTAATAAAGGGTCCGGCAATAGGTACTGACAGCTTTTAACGTGTGACACGTGTGAACAGTTTAGTAATTGAAACACAGAGATTAAAATGAAACATGTTTATTCTATACATAATGCAGTTTTCAAATATGCTTGTTTTTTTAAAATTACGTTAGACAAATGTAGCCCTTCTTGTCTTTCGCATTCTTGCAGCCGGCTGCAAAAAGATTGCATGAGACGGCGCAAAACCTATGAGCCGATCGCTTTAATTTCGTTGGTTATGTTGTTTCTCAACTCCTGTAATACGTGGGGCCTGTCGACAAGCACTTTGGACTTCAGATATACGCATAAGAAAAAATCGCAGCATGTTAAATCCGGAGATCTCGCTGGCCAATTAACATCACCATTTCGAGATACGAGTCGTCCAGGAAACATTCGTCTTAAAAGTGTCATAACACATTGGAGCTGGATGACTTGTTGCTCCATCTTGTTGAAACCATAATTCATTATTGTCTATGTCCCTTCCTAAGCGATGCAATTCAGCAGGTAAAACATGTTCGATCATTGCCAAATAGCGTTGCGAATTGACAGTGTGGTGCACCGCACCACACTGTGACTTTCGCGGAGTACAAAGGTTGATTATGCATTTCGTGAGGCTGCTCTGCCGACCAGTACCGCATGTTATTGACTGAACCTGTTAAATAAAAATGTGCTTCATCGGACATGATAAGATTATTCAAAACATCTGGAAATTGCCGCTGAACCTCCTATGGATCCCGTTTGAATAAACACCGTAACACAAAAAATTCGTTGCTGGACGGGCCAAGAATTCATGGCTACTAAAATTGCATAATATAGCAAACTTATTGCGCATTATACTGTCCCCCACTCAGTGTCTGTCTTCCCACCACAACGCTCACAAATGCGTCAGTACCTATTGCCGGACCCTGTATAAGGAACAGGAAATATTGTAAATACTGTCCACACTGTATATGCTGCTTCGCCTTAATTTTTACTTCTTAAATTACAAACTGGTCTGCCTTCTGAACATTCACCTAATTAAGGCAATTATGGCGCTGCAAAAATATACGAGTATTCCCGCAGGTCCCATTCCCGCTGATATTTAATTGGGTTTTTCTTCTGTACTGAACGCCTCAATCTCCCGAGAGTCGAAGTAAATACTTCTTAGCGAAAGAAATGAACGACCATCCCATTTTTAAAGCTACCTCCGTCATAGGACCGGCAATTAAAAAAATGCAAATTCCGCCTGTTTTAATTCGAACGATAATTACCAGGGATCTCTGTGTAGGAAGTGGTAGCGGGGAATCTCTAATTTTAAGCCAAAAATATTTGCATATTCGCAAGGCAATAACCTGGAAATAAAGCCATAAAGCAAATGTTCAATGTGAATAATAAAATAAAAAATACACTCGGCACAAAAATTAAGGACTGTAACTTGGAGAAAAATAGTCGCAGAGCAATTTTAAAAAAACAAATTGAAGCTCCAAGTTTCTAGTTTTCAGATATTGATTTAAATTTTTTTTATCATAAGCAGTTTTTGAATAATCATAAAAAAACGTCGGAAAAAAATTCCAAACTTTTGTTTGCCTTTGAAAAGATCCACGGACTTTAATAAAAATTTTTCAGTGATTTCATCTTAAAGTTTTTTAGGTAATTTTATCCCCTTTAATTTTATTGGTATAAAAGCCTTGAATACGATTTTTCGTTAAGATATCGTCGTTCAAAGCAAAAAAGTCAGTTTTGACTTTGGTAATTAATTACTCGGACAATAATTATCGTACAGAAAATTCAAGTAGGGTTTTAAAAACTGCAAAGCATTATTTACAAGTGACAGGTATTAGTCTTTGGTGAAAAAACTATTTTTTTTTCGGTGCCAGAATGTTGCTGGAAAAAGAAGTAAAAAATTGTGGTATATAGGGATATTCACTTAACTTGGCATAACTTTGGAAATAATGAATTGGCTAAGGATGTTGACTATTTCTTTGAAACTTCGAAGTATCCCAAAGAAACCCTGAAAATTTTAAAATGCTGCGATTTTCTTTTGATTATGTTGGGAATGGGAATAAAGACTTCACTTATTTAGGAAGTAAAATAAATTGGGATGGAAGAGGCGATAAAAACATAAAACAAAGAATAGCGTAGGGTCGAGTAGCTTTAACAAAAAGAAAGCACTTTTATGCTCGGGGGTAATAAACTTAGAAACAAGATTTTTGAAAACATATGTATGGAGCACGGCACTGTACGGTTGCGAAACCTCGACGGTAGGGGAAGCATGTAGAAAGAAATTAGAAGCTTTTGAGATGTGGTGTTACCGAAGAATGGTGAAAATACCATGGACTGATAGGGTTAGAAACGAAGAAGTATTGGAGAAAGTCGGCGAGAAAAGAAGTATGTGGAAAAACATAAAGAAGAGATAGAATGGTAGGCCACTTGCTGAGACATGGGGGAATAGTCCGCGATATTTTGGAGGCAGAAATAGGAATGAAGAAAGGCAGAGGTAGGCCTAGATTAGACTACTGCTCGCAAATAGTAAGGGATGTAGGTTGTAGCACAATTAGCGAAATGCGTAGGTTAGCACAAGATAGGAGAAGCTGGAGGTTAGCGTCCAATTAGTCTTAGGACTGATGACCTCATGATGATGATGATGTTGGGAATGATTGAGTTTGTTGTTTTTGCTAAAAATCAATTTAAGGATGAATTTTTCATTTTGTATTCATTCTTCGAGGTTGAAAATGTTTTTTTTAGCAATAACCCATATTTCTTTATCAAAACAATGTTAATTATTGTAAAAAAATGAAAAAAAGTTAGAATAGAATGTCACATAGAATTTTGTATTCATTCTTCGAGATTGAAAATGTTTTTTTTAGCAATAACCCATATTTCTTTATCAAAACAATGTTAATTATTGTAAAAAAATGAAAAAAAGTTTGTTAAAAAAAAGTAAAAACTAATGTTTTTACTTTGAACGGCGACAACTTAGCAAAAAATCGCTGTACAAGGCTTTTAGACCGCTCAAATTAAAGAGGATAAAACTACCTAAAAAAACTATAACTCAGGATCTAAAAACTAGGAATTTGGAGCTTCAATTTATTTTTTTTTTTAAATGCTCTGCGACTATTTTCATCCAATTTACAGCCCTTTAAAAAAGAGTATATGTCTTGTATATATCAGGAACACTGTATTAGTATACCGGCTTTCCCAGAGTTCTTGTACAGTAAATACTTCGATTATCACAAAAAAAGTACACATGATCTGCATTCACAATTCCTCAAGGTGAACATAAACATAAAGTAGTTTCTGTGAAACCATGAACATACACCGAACCAAATGGAGATCTACAAAACCATTAATATATCAATATCAGTCTAAACGATTTAGAATTGATAATTATTTTATGGTTATGTAACTCGGTACTGTTTCTATTTCCTGTACAGTGGAAAAGATAGTTGCTCAGTTACGGGAGTAACATCGAATTCTATGCAAAAGTTCGACTCGACGTCTAGACATCTATCTGCGAAATCATTGATGACAAAAAATCGATACAATCAGGTTTTCATTAGTCCAATGAATACTTGGTCCAATCTATGATTAGTCCCATGAATGGACAAATTATTAAAATTGAAGTGGATCATTAGTCCAATAAATACTAATATTAAAGTCAGAGTTGTTATTTATGGCAACGGCCATTCCATGTTGAACGTCGATCCTCGTCCGATCACCGATGTCAAGCAACCTCGGGCGCAGTTAGCACTTGGATGGGTTGAAAACACCGCGTGCCGTTACCGTTTCAGTCTGCAGTGGCTGGGTGGATTGAATAGCCCAGTAGTACTGTTGCCGGTCCCAAGTCCGGAAGAAAGAGGAGGGTTGGAGGGCCAGGTTAGCGCCTACCCTCTGTAAAAACAGATCCAGCTCCATAGTACCGATTATATTCATCGAAGAGCAACAGGTTATAGACCTACTTTAGAAGATACAAGAAGAAGAAGATTAAAGTCAGAAACATGATTTATAAGACCTGATATATTTATGGACGTATTAACTATATAAAATGAAAGAATACAACTATATATACTACAACAAACCGACACAAGTATCGAAGAACATCATAATACTAAATATATATATATATATATATATATATATATATATATATATATATATATATATATATATATATATATATATATATATATATATATATATATATATATATACAGGGTGATTCAGCTAACCCGTTCATTAAAAGTTTATGAACTTCCCATTGGAATTCATTTTTTAAAATTTGGAATCAGGGGTTAGCGAGGACGATCTATTAACTACTAAAGTATTATTGCTTTTCTGACACTTCCGATTATACCGGAAGTAGCTATCAACTTCCTTATTTTAAATAGAACACCCAGTATATTATTACATTTTTGAATTACTCTGCTGATTTTAACCCATACTCATCTTCAGCAGTTTTTGAGATATTTTAATTTTTTTGAAAAAATTAGGTTTTGTAGTATCCCATTGGAATGCTCGTCACTTATTCAAAACAAAAGTTATAGTAGCAAATTTTGGGCTGTAATTAGGCGGACTATTGAGCTTTCAGGTGATATATAGTTTGATATTTTATTATTTACAGGGTGTCCAAAAAATTTAGTTCATTATGACAAACATCAACTGCTCAAAAGTCAATTTTCTTAAATGAAACACCCTGTATTTTATTGCTTTCTGTGATGGAGAATTAAGTTTATGATGGAGAGTTAATCTGTATTAGGATTCCCTAGACCTACCTGCTACCGTTTTCTTGCTATCGAGGTATTTTTTATTCGATACCATAGTTCTCCATTTTATTAATTTACTTCTGACCAGCGGGCCATGAAAATTAAAACAACGTAACAATTATATTAATTTTTTATCATAAACAGTGGTGCAAAATTATTGAATAAAAAAAAATCATCATGAATAAAAAGCATATTTTAAACGATTTGGAACTTACATTAGCCTAAACAATAAAACATAATAACAATAATAACTAAATGTTAACAATTGGGTGTTATTGGTGTACCAACTGTTCTATGTGCCGTCCATTGTGTTCTAAGCACAATAAAACTCGTTTATTAATCTCAACGGTCGTAGATTTCAATACCATTCCATCATCTAGTTCGGTGAAGGCAGTTCTAACTCGATGTAATAAGTCATCTCTGGTATTGACGGGCGTTGAGTAGACTTTACTCTTGATATGGCCCCATAAAAAAATCAAGGGGTGTTAGATCGGGTGATCTGGGAGGCCATAGAGCCGGACCATTACGCCCAAACCAATGATCTTCAAACATATTTGTTAACTCATGGTAAACTTCATGGGTTGAGTGGGCTGGAGCGCCATCCATTTGGTACCAACACGTATTTAGAATATTTAGTGGCAAATTTTCCAAAAAATTTTAAGCCACCGTTCTAAGAATTTCTAGGTATTTACGAGAATTTAAGAAGTAAATTAATAAAATGGAAAACTATGGTATCGAATAAAAAATACCTCGATAGCAAGAAAACGGTAGCAGATAGGTATAGGGAATCCTAATACAGATTGAAATATAACTTAATTCTCCATCACAGAAAGCAATAAAATACAGGGTGTTTCGTTTAAGAAAATTGACTTTTGAGCAGTTGAAGTTTGTCAGAATGAACTAAACTTTTTGGAAACCCTGTAAATAATAAAATATCAAACTACATATCACCTGAAAGCTTAATAGTCCGCCTAATGACAGCACAAAATTTGCTACTATAACTTTTGTTTTGAATAAGTGACGAACATTCCAATGGGATATTACAAAACCTAACTTTTTCAAAAAAATTAAAATATCTCAAAAACTGCTGAAGATAGGTATAGGGAATTGTTAAGAAAGTTAGCTTAAAATCAGCAGGGTAATTCAAAAATGTAATAATATACTGGGTGTTCTATTTAAAATAAGGAAGTTGATAGCTACTTCCGGTATAGTCGGAAGTGTGAGAAAATCAAAAATACTTTAGTTGAATAGATCGTCCTCGCTAACCCTTGATTCCAAATTTTGAAAAATGAATTCCAATGGGAAGTTCATAAACTTTTAATGAACGGGTTAGCTGAATCACCCTGTATATATATATATATATATATATATATATATATATATATATATATATATATATATATATATATATATATATATATATATATATATATATATATATATATATATATATATTTAGTATTATGATGTTCTTCGATACTTGTGTCGGTTTGTTGTAGTATATATAGTTGTATTCTTTCATTTTATATAGTTAATACGTCCATAAATATATCAGGTCTTATAAATCATGTTTCTGACTTTAATCTTCTTCTTCTTGTATCTTCTAAAGTAGGTCTATAACCTGTTGCTCTTCGATGAATATAATCGGTACTATGGAGCTGGATCTGTTTTTACAGAGGGTAGGCGCTAACCTGGCCCTCCAACCCTCCTCTTTCTTCCGGACTTGGGACCGGCAACAGTACTACTGGGCTATTCAATCCACCCAGCCACTGCAGACTGAAACGGTAACGGCACGCGGTGTTTTCAACCCATCCAAGTGCTAACTGCGCCCGAGGTTGCTTGACATCGGTGATCGGACGAGGATCGACGTTCAACATGGAATGGCCGTTGCCATAAATAACAACTCTGACTTTAATATTAGTATTTATTGGACTAATGATCCACTTCAATTTTAATAATTTGTCCATTCATGGGACTAATCATAGATTGGACCAAGTATTCATTGGACTAATGAAAACCTGATTGTATCGATTTTTTGTCATCAATGATTTCGCAGATAGATGTCTAGACGTCGAGTCGAACTTTTGCATAGAATTCGATGTTACTCCCGTAACTGAGCAACTATCTTTTCCACTGTACAGGAAATAGAAACAGTACCGAGTTATATATATATATATATATATATATATATATATATATATATATATATATATATATATATATATATATATATATATATATATATATATATATATATATATATATATATATATATATATATATATATATATATATATATAAGGGTGTACCAACAACCGTGTTAATTATTTTGTGATGCATTTTTGTAGCTTAAATTGCTTGTTTCAAACAAGATTTATGAAGAAGATTGAAAACCTCTGCAATGAGAAATGACTCATTGTAAATATGTCAACCGATTTATCAATAGCAAAATAAATTATGACATCCCAAAAGAAAATATCAGCGAAGTGCTGGGTCTGAACTTGCCCTGTCATCTTTATATTTCTTTTCTATTATCCAATGCTTTATAAAAGTGAGGGTGTTAACTTTATTAAATCAGTATCACGTGCCATACGACCCTATCCACCATACGACTCGCTGGAAGAATCGTTTTAGAAAATACCGCGTCAGGTTCTCTTGACAAGTTTCGTATAAATTGATTTTACAGCATTTATTGCGAAAGCGTTTCAAAAACGAGTGATCATAAAATGTCATAAGAACGCAGGGACAAAAAAAATCACACTGAGAATTTATTTGGAAGGGTCAGAACGCAGGGAGTTGTTTTAAATAGTTATTAAGAAAAACATTGTTGGGTAGACTATACACTCTATCCAAAATTCACTTCACAAGCCTACAGTTAACAAATATAGTTTGCTGTAAGTTAAAGGAATTATTATTTGCTTTAAATTAAAGGAATTTATATTCCCAATGTCATCATAATTTTTATAATTCAAATTGTGTTTCACAAATAAGGCCTAGTGTTTCTGAAGTGCTTTTAGATTTCATCTGGTAAACAAAAGAAGAAACATATGTGTCTACAACAAAGGTACCTCTAGAAACTGTTTGCCCGCCAGATGGTTAGATTTAACTGACAAACAAAAATGACGTGTTGGATGAGTTAACGTTTGATTCGGATTTGATAGTCGAAACATATGATGCAAAAATAATTGAAAGACTAATTAAAAGCATTTATTAAACCTCTAGTTTTTGTAGGAAAAAAATTTTTATAAAACAAAATGAAATAAAAAAAAGTAATTTAAAGAAAAAGAACTGATTTTATCGCTATGTTGGCACGAATGACGAAACATTTGAATGGCTATTTGGCCTCAAAATTGAGGCAAATTTTGAGGCAAATTATATCTGCTAGGCCAACCCTCTTTCGAGAGTCTTTTAGTTCACTCTGTATAATTATATCCTGGAAGAATCAGATTTGATTTAAAAAAGTGTTTTACTACCAACATATAGTTATTCGTACTTGATATAAATATTGTGGCATATAATTTAGAGGGATAGTCCTTCAAAAACTTCAAAATCATCATCTAACCACTTTCTTACGAAAATTTCTCAACTGTTTCGAGGTATATACGGAATATTTCGGAATACTTCCTGGAGTAGGTTGGAACTTTTGGTGTGAAGACAACACTAACTGAGTTTTCCACAAAACACCAAAACACTATACACTATACTCGACGCGCGTTTCGCCAACAAAGTTGGCATCATCTGGAGATGATTAAAACTGTAGTTTTAATATATAGTATAGTGTTTTGGTGTTTTGTGGAAAACTCAGTTAGTGTCGGAATACTTCGCATATTCTTTTGATAAGTATAGCAATGTTTGGGTCAGATTATAAATTTCAGATTTTATAAACCCCTAAAAGTGAAAATCGATAGGAGTTAAATCGGAAGACCTGGATGGCTATTTTACTTGCCGGCTGCATAGTTCAATCCGATTGTTAGGGAGGTATGTTTTGAGTCAGGCTACAGCACAAATAGTATTGTGAATTGCTGTTCTACTTAAGTGAAAATAAGTATGTAGATGATTGCATAAGTAATAATACTATCTCGTTAGTAATAAGGAAAATAATCTATAAAAATAGTATATATCTATAAAGATTACTTCGTCTATAAAAATAGTACTCCTGACTCCATATGAAAAGTCGATAGATGAACAATACACCTTCATGCGTGTTATTTTGTTAAAGATGTTTGTTTTTTGTCAAGGATTTTTTGGAATTGTTATGAGGAAGTGATCGAGTTCAGATGTAATGACACTATGGCTGTATCGTCGACACTTTCGGCATGATAACGTCATGGGATGTGGGTAGGTTTGCAGTGAATAGGAGATAGAGAATCGGTCCGAGGACGCGACCTTGAGAAACGCCATCGTTCGGTGGATGGGGATTAATTATTATGTACAATGTAATGTTGTATTTGCAGGTAAGAACTGGAAGATTAGGAAGCAGTGGTGACTGTCTTTTAAAATTTTGAAAATACCATCGTGGCAGACTTCAGATTAAAACAGGATTGTGTTACTGTCTGGTTTGCCTTTTGTAATTAAAAAATTGACGAGGTTAAATGGACTAGTTGCTAACTAAATTGGATGTCATGGGACTCTAGATGAGCACCAGGAATTTCAATTTTGCAGTTTCTTTAATTGACCGATGCTTAGAAGAAATTATGTATAAAAATTGGTATATGGACGTGTATCCATGGTACATGGATAACTGGTAAACCCATTTTCATGGACGTTCTGTCGAAAATAATATAAATATATTTTTATTTGTTTTATTTAAAAATTCTATTTTGATTTTTCGGAAAATACTCTTATAAAAATTGTGGTACGCCAAAATGTCGTAGCAATGATAAACCCAATGTATCAAACGATGACTTTTCATGGAAACCCATAAAAATTATAGGTACTGATTCTCTGCTAATATAATATATTCAAAATATCATAAGTCGTACATTCCCATGTTTGTTCCTCGTTAACTACTACGTTACAATTTAAACAGTTGAACGAATGAGATACCATTGGGGAGTTAATCGACCCGTGGTTGTGATAATATGTTCACAAAATGGCGGAAGTAAACCATAACCTTACCTTACTTAATGCCATTTATGCGCTTTGGAAAATAAGGTTTGTTTACACGTGATATGCGTTTTCGTAAGTGAAAAATGTCTATT
Organism: Rosalia funebris; assembly: GCA_037954035.1. NCBI lineage: Eukaryota > Metazoa > Arthropoda > Insecta > Coleoptera > Cerambycidae > Rosalia > Rosalia funebris. Next base: position 11,426,753 of record JAZFAV010000034.1, on the reverse strand, counting down.
GACGAGTGCACAAATTCATCGATTAGATATCAGCCAATACATTTGCGGTCTGAGTAGTGTCAGACTTTCCATAAAACGTTATGTCGGGGTAATTAACTCTAAACTCTATGTGTTTAGCAATGTAGTAAAATAATGATATCTCACTTGGGCAGTAACTTCAGAAGATTCCTTATTTAAAGAAACAATTCTACAATAACAAAAATGCATGAAGGGGGCGAGGAGGCCCCCTCATCGTCTTCTCCTCATGGTCTCATCAGCTATAAACTGTTTTATGATTCGTTCTCCCCCGGAATTTCCAGACCGCGTAATTAGAATAGTTTAATTAATCCCGTCAATCAAGACCTACTGGCCACGTCGAATAACTTCGACGGATCTAGAAAGCGGTGCCGAGAGCCACCCTTAACGGTATTTAGATGTAATGAGTGCATTTAACTGCTCCCGCTTCCAAACGACGCCATGAAACCACCCTTTCGTTTAACGGGCCAAGATTAAGATGTTTTTTCTATTAGAAATTTATTACTGGACCAAGCGGTCGTTGCAGAACGCTTGGGGAGTAAATGAAAGTTTCATCCCTATACAGCGAGAGTTAAAACAAAATACGGCTTTTTCGAAAAGTGTAGTGATTTTTGCAATGAAATTGTAATTACGACCATTTCCTACAGTACCCCGGGTGATTTCTTATAGGGAAACAGCTCTATATCTCTGTTGTTAATAGTGGGTTTACGATATAAGTTTTTATATTAGCATATAAGCTACTTAAAGGTGAACAGAAATACGTAACATCACTACGGTTTTACCAGAAACGAACAGTAAATTTCGAATTTTAAATGGGATACCCTGTATTATATCTTACGTAGTTTTAAAGAATCATTAATTGTAAATGCTTTAATTCCAGTCACAGAACAAAATAAAATAGAACTTAAACAATATACTCACATAAATATTACACGTACAAATGATAACAGTACGTGACAATATCTATACGTAATATTTAGATACAATGTAATAATAATATATAGGGTGTCTCAGATGGAACTATAGGATTTGAATTGAGCGTCATTGGTATTTTGTCAAAGCTAGGGCGTCAATTTTTAACGATTCTTAACGAGAGCGAGAGAAGTGTACAGAAGTATCCAAACAGATTAATTCGACGTCATGCATAACAATTGAATCTGTCAAGAACCACCACGCATCGGGTTTTAAAGCAAGATCTGCTTCTGTTAGCATACAAAATTCAATTGACACAACGATTAAAAGTTATAGACCACTTACAACGTCGTACGTTTGCTAATTGGGTGTTAGAAAAGAAAGGTGATGCTGATTTTTGCAAAAAAATTCTGTTTTTCAGCACATTTTCATCTTGACGGATGTCAGCAAATAAAATTGTCGAATTTAGGGTGCTGAAAATGCACATAGTGTTCATGGAAAAGAAATGCATTCACAGAGATGCATGTTTTGGTGTGCATTTTGGAGGGGTAGAGTAATTGGACCATACTTCTTTGAAAATGAAGCTAGTAATACTATCAGAAGCATGTTGACGTCATATGGTTTGGACAGTCGTTAAATATTGACGCCCTTTGACAGAACACAATAGACATAGCGCGCAATTCAAATCCGATAGTTCCAACTGAGTCACGCTATTAAGTAAAACTATGTCAGCAATAATTGTTATAGTTTTCAATGATTGTTTGAATTATTTTGATTGAAGTATAAGCTCTTTACGCTACACAATAAGTCGACACAATGTCGATAAGTTAAATTACATTCGATTGTAATATCGAGATAAACCATTAATAAATATTATGAATAATAATGGCCTCGAATTGAAGCCTCGAGGTACCCCAGAATTGGCGATGAATGTTTTTCATAATCATTCATCATTCATAGAAACAACGGCTGTCACCTGTTATTATTTCACGCCATTAATAATCAGAATAACATAGAAGACGAGGTATACATTATATTCACCTCGATATGACTTGTCAAATAATATGTTACTCGAAATTACTTTATGCCTCAAAAGAAAAATTGGGGGTAGTCACATCTCCCATGGTGAAGATAAGTAAACTTCATTACCGCCTAAATATGGGCAGTCATAATAAAAAATTGAAAATAAATTGATTGATTCCTGAAAAATTATTTCAGGAATTTTTACTGAGATCCTCTATATACAAATTATAGAATTTATTCCAGTTAAGGTTTTCACTCTGTGTTTCGTACCGAACGGCTTTACTTTTCCCACCAGCAATTCAAATCCTTGTCCGTGTCCTATGCCCCTGTGTCAGTATCGCGGAAGTGTGTGACAGGCGTTGAAAGAAGAATGACATATCGTACACGTGAATATCAAAACGAACAGCATACAGTGCTCCAGGACAACATTATTCCAAGTAAGTCCATTTACCAATCCTTATCTTCCTGCTAGGCAGATGGTCCTTCGCCTATGTCGGTACAACAAAGATACAAACCATAACGCTTCATTTATTATCCAACACTCTGTATATTTATAACCATCAGATATGATCTGACGTTCTGTATTAATGTTGAAACTTTAAAAGTGAAGAAATGTTTCCAATTGGCCACTAAAGTTTTTCAGATGTTCAATCGCCTCCGGTACCAGGGAACTGTAAGTGGCTAGTCCTGAAGAATTTTTCTCGCCATAGTGTCACATAAAGGGTGAATTAGTTCAAAACGTTCTCAAATTGGACAAACTGCCCTAATCAAATTGGGGGCTTTTATCTTGTCGATATAACAGGGGCGATATTTAAAGTGCACAACCACTTTATTCGAATCCCCCCGCTACATTAAAATCTTTATAAAGACACTTAAAGGCTAATGCAGCAGTTATAATGACTCCAGCCCTCGCAGACTTCGGATCGGCCCATTAATCTCGAGAGTGTTCCTTTTTCTTTCGCTTAAAAAGTAACCCGAGAAGAATTGTCATCAGGAGCGCTTAACTAACCGTCAGTAATTAGAATAATGAGTCCACTAATGGCTTTTCCGAAAGCGCAGCATTAAATATTATAAAGATTATTTTCTAAACTCGAAAAGTTAAGGGACAATTTGTGTTTTCTTAATCGTATTTCTATAGCGTCTTTCAATAAGGACGTTCGATTTTCAAATGTAAATAAACAAGTTGTGTGTGAGATATCCATTAAATTTTTCTGTATTTAAAAGAATATTCTATGGCATTAAGTATGAAATATAACGCCGTTAAAATATATGCCGGGGCTTTGCTTAGTGGTACGTAATCGGGAGGTTCAATTTTCAGTGACTTTGTAGCATAAATCTGGCTGAATTTGTTGGATGGCGTTCGTTATATTGACTTTGAGGGCATTAATTGTTTGCGGTTTATTCGAATAGACCTGCGATTTAAGAAAATCCTAAAGGCGTTAAATCGTACGATCTTGGTGGCCAGTTAACGTCCGTGCAGAATGTCCATCGTGGCATGCATGTGTGATACGTAGCGCCATCCTGTTTAAACCACATGTCGTCGGTAACCATATCATCTAGTTTAAGCCATAAGAAGTTAATTCATCAATCTGTAGCGCTCGCCGTTGGCGGTTATGGCAATGCCAATTTCGTCTTGGAAGAAGTATGGACCGCTGATTCTGCCAGACCATAATCCACACCAAATAGTGACTTTCTCGGGATGCATTTGGTGTTGGTGTACCTCGTGTGGATTGGTATCGTCCCAAATCCGTCAATTTTGCTTGTTAACATACCCATTCATCCAAAAATGGGCCTCGTCGCTAAAGATAATTTTCTTGTCAAAATTTGGGCCAACTTCCAACTACTCCAAAGCTCAATCAGTGAATATACGGCGTTGTTTATGGTTGTTTACCTTAAGTTCTTGGGTGAGTTGGATTTTATACGGGTGCAGACTTAAGTTCCGATGCAATATTCACCAAGTTGAAGTCGCAGAAAGGCGAAGTCTTGAGAATGATGAGAACGACTGCCTCGAACTTTCTCGTACATTCTCACACACAGCAGCGATGTTTTCAGCAGATCTTGAATTTCAGTGACGTACGGGTTTTGGCTGCTTATTTATCAAACCGGTTGACCCGAATTTGGCCACAAAACGTCGAATGGTCGATTCGGCGGGACAGTTGTGGCCAAGATAAAAATCACATAATGCGCGTAACGTTTCTCGAACAGAGCACTGAATTTGGAAATAAAATTTAATGATTTTCATATATTGTTGAACGCTATAACCATCCATGGTAATTTGCTACACAATAAAGAACAATTCACAATAAATTTAACAGATGTTGCTTTAACAACATGGCCACTATAACATAACAAATTTCCAGCGTCCCTATTGAGAAACCCATTATAAGATGATACCCTAGAATAAAGGAAAAAAAAATAAACAAATAAATAATTACAGACGCATTCAAGTATAATAATCTGAGAATTAATAGTGTTTATTTAAATAGGTATAAGAAATTAATGTTGCTAATCAAGTTGTAAAAGTTTATAGGTCATAACTCTTCACTACAGGTTTTATAGTACTTTTGAAATGAAAACTAATTTTAAACATATAATGATGCAAATTAGCCCAACTATTACGACTATAAGACATAATTGTTTATTCTCCCAATTTGACAATATTCTAGCTAGTGCAAACATGCTTTAGTAGTGTACTCCTTAATGATTAAAATTATATATATATATATATATATATATATATATATATATATATATATATATATATATATATATATATATATATATATATATATATATATATATATATATATATATATATATATATATATATATATATATATATATATATATATATTGGAAATTTTATTTACATACATACATGTACAAAAGTATTTCGAGTGTCCATTGAAACGCGTCTAGAGTCGAAACGTCGAACAGACCTCACTATCTAACGCAATTCAACCTAAATTTCAGATACTTCTGTATATTCTTCTGACTGCGTAAATCCATCCGAACTAACCCTGTCTTCCCAAAGATATAGGATGTATATTATCACCTCAGTACCTTCCGGTTAAAGTTCATTATCCTATAGTTGTTGAACAAATTCAGTTATAACATTGTTATAGTTGTTGTTTTTGCAACACAACTTTGACAAATTCACAAATTGTGAAAATTAAAAACTGGTTGGCATAAAGGCACCATACTAGATTCGACAATTATGTATATTAAAATTCACGGCCAGGTGTGATACAGATAATTTTTAATATCAGTAAATTCGTATACGCACTTTAAAATATGGCGGATGCGCCAGTGGTATTAAATGTGTATTATAATACAGTTTGAAACATCTTAATTTCTTATCTTAAAATGACATATTTGAGCAGAATTTTCCATCCTTTCTATCTGAAAGCACTCTAGAGTAATACTTATCTTAGTTAAAGATAAAGCCCGAGGTTATTTATATAGAAAATCCATTAGTCTGTTCTTGAAATTCGCAAAAACGTCAATTACAAGATCATTAAAATCCAGATTTTAATAATCTGGAATCACCGTAATTAGCACTTTCTCCATACTTATCATGGAAGGTGAATTTTAGTCTGTCTTGTGCCATTGTATTACTCAAAAAGTTTTTAATTCTTTTAAGCGTCGAAAAACAGTGTTCACTCTCAACACTTGTCATGGGTATGGTACAAATTAATTTTAATAATAAAACAGTATCACTAAAACAACCCGTCAGGTTTCGATCTATATATTTCGTGAAGCAGCAAGCTGCTTAGCAATTGCAAATTGCTAAGCAGCTTGCTGCTTTACGAAAATCTTCCCTGCTGTATAGAACCGTTAATTTACTTTTCAATTTAACTTTGTCCAAAAATCCATAAGTTTTCGTTACATTGTCAAAATCTTGAATGGGGAATTGTTTCTCATAGTCACTAAGACCTGTCTTTAGTTCGGATAATTAATACCACACACTTCCTCACTTTGTGCCGAAAATTATATGTCATTATGGGATCGTATTGTTTTTCTTTCAGGCGAATTTGAGGAATTAGTTGTCCGGATTTTTATAATTGCGTCTTCAAAGTTATTCAAATAACTGCTCATCTAGACAACATCCAACGATCGAGACTGAAACCCTTTAAAAAGGATTTCACAATGAGGCATCACCTTGGCGAAAAACGCGAGCTAGTATTTAAAGTTATCATTATTTAAATGACCCAATAACGGACTGGACGATATGTGGTTCCAACAGGATGGTGCCACTTGCCACACAGCCAACGAAACAATGGCACTTTTGCGCGAGAAATTCAATGGCCGTGTTATCTCACGTCGTGGCGATGTTAATTGGCCGCCACGATCATGTGATTTGACATCGTTGGACTTCTTTCTTTGGGGATATTTAAAAGAAAAAGTGTACGTCAATAAGCCAAGAACAATTCAAGAGCTAAAGGATGAGATAATTCGGCACATTAACGACATTGAATCTCAATTATGTCTCAGAGTCATTGAAAATATGCACCATCGGATAGAGGTATGCCACCGAAGCCGTGGCGAGCATTTGGCCGATATTTTGTTTCACACATAATTGTCATAGATCCTTCTATCATAACAAAAAATATTAAGATAATTCTCTGAAAACTTTTTATTTTATTTACAATTAACATCGTGCGTTTTGGTTGGATCACCTTTTATTACACCACTATTACAAAAACAATATTACTCGTACTTTAAAAGTAAGCTTGAAGATCAGGATAAACCCTGGGCACCTTACATCATGTGCAAAGTATGTTAAAAAGGATTAAGGCATTGGAGCAATGGAACAATATATTTTGTTGTGTTCGGGACTGTTTTGTTGTAAAAAGTTTAGGCGTAACATTACACCACTATTACAAAAACAATATTACTCGTACTTTAAAATTAAGCTTGGAGATCAGGATAAACCCTGGGCACTCCATATCGTCTGCAAAGTATGTGAAGAAGGATTATGGCATTGGAACAATGGAACAAGGAAATCTCTCCCTTTTAGTATACGAATGGTTTGGAGAGAACCTACAAATCATTTTGATAATTACTAAAGAAAAACCAGTCAGCTTGGATGAAGTTGCAAGTAGCTTTGACTGCGAAACTTCACAGAAGAGATAAAATAGATGAACAGTGCCTTAGTGGCATTAGTGACATCCCAACAGTTTCTAATCAGTCTCAGGTATTCCCGCAGTCAGAACTTAAGATTTAGTTAGGGACATAGAGCTTCCAAAGGATCCGTCTGAAGTTTTGGGATCCAGGCTTAAAAGCAAAAATATGTTGGCCTCAAATGTTAAAATTTCGTTGTACCGAACGAGAGAATCTCAATACTTACATTTTTTTCACGAAGTGGTTCACTTGTTTATTGTACTAACGTTGCTGGTCTTATCACTCAACTTGGAAGTGAAGTTTATAACCGTTATGAATGGAGGCTTATTATTAATTCTTCCAAAAGAAGTCTTAAGATGCTCCACGATGGAAACAGTTTTGCACCTGTTTCTGTTGCTCATTCTGTACAAATGGCAGAAAGTTACGAACATTTAAAAGTATTGTATGAAAAAATTCAGTATAAACATCATAACTGGGTGATTTGTGGTGATTTAAAAAATTGTAGGCTTGTTATTAGGTCAGCAATCAGAGTATACAAAGTATCCGTGTTTTATGTGCGAGTGTGACAGCAGAGACAGGCGACAACATTGGGAGAAAAAGGATTGGCCTTGAAGAGAAAACTTAACACCAGGTTCAATAAACGTTATTTATACAAATTTGGTTGATTCGCAAAAAATTCTTTTGCCACCACTTTATATTAAATTAGTATTAATGAAGCAAATGCAAAAGCTGTAGGTAAAAATGGGAACTGTTTTAAATACTTATGTGGCAAATTTCCAGGTATTTATGTGGTGATGAATTTTTACTATGTTTTTTAATGTTTATTAAATATAATGTTCATTAAAATGTAATTTTTCTTTTAGTTTTTAATTTATTCTGATTATTCAGTCGATCAGAAACCTCACGTGAGGGGCAAAAACGGAAGGTAGATATGAAACCAGCATAAATAACTCACTTATAATCACTTATCAAACCCAAGTCAACTTTCAATATGTCAAAATTTGTAGACCTGTGTATTAATATGGATATATAAGATTACTCTCAGTACTATTCGCGTATCAAATCTGTCTGCCTGTCAACTGTCCGACATCTGTCAGACACATTTACAGTACGGATAATTAGAGTTTTCTGACTTACCGCGTCGCATTGCATGGATCCGGGCAGCTGGCGGACGGCCCCTCTGCCCAGGGCCTCGCGCTTCCTCTGGGCGGAGAACAGCCTGAGTTCCTTTCGCTCCTCGTCCGACAGGGCATGGCAGTAGCGCACTTCGTTGTCGTGGGGCGGCAGCTGCTGGAGGAGCTGGCGGACCCTGTAACGTTCTCCCACGGAATTCACGTACGGCACTTTATCTTCGGGCAGGGCGCTGAAGTACAAGTGCACCTGGAAAAGAGGAGGACGGTGAGGCGTCAGATCGTCTATTAACTCAACGGCAGTACTTTTAGCGGCGGGCAGGAAATATGCGGGACGCCGCGCTGGCCGTGTGGACTGTGATGATTGGATTCCGCGAAAAGAACATGAAAATGTAATAATAACGGCCGCGGGGGTCCACACAACTACCTGATACGGTGGATTTGTGATGGTAGTAGAATTTGCTGGAAGCATATACAAAATTATATATAATTTAGTAGCGAAATATTAAGTCTGGATTCCAGTTAAAGATTTTAGACTAAAATAAACTTTGGTATTTTCAAAATTACATACATTGAAAGGAAAATTGAATTTACAATAAATAGTTATTCTAATGGTGTTTATTCCGTAGTAATATTATTTAATTATTGTTAGTAAAACCGTTTGAATTCTTGGCTTAGTTATATACCATGAACTACAGAAACACTGTTTTTTTGCTTCCATCACAGACCAGCACTAATAAATGTACATTGTAGAATAATTTGTAGTTTTTAAAACCGAGGTTCTATAATTTAAATTTTGCCTCAATCTTTGCGGCGCCCCTGTGTGTAATCTGTTTGAAACATACACACAAGCGTGGGGGATTTACCACAGTGAGAAACAGAGTTGACCGGTGGGGATATTCAGGTTTTATACTATTCGGGTATTTATACAGTCGCTGTAGTACGTTTTTAATATGTGTATGTTTACTTGTGACATCGCGTCGTGTTTCTATTTCGTTTTAAAAATGCATACAAGTTGTAAAATACGTCTATTAAGTTTATAACAAAATAAATTTGGTATATATTTTGTTATAAACTTGGTTCAACAAATGTTATTTATGTAAATTTTGTCGATCCGCAATAAATTCTTTTGCCACCACTTCATGTTAAATTACGATTACTGAAGCAATATGTAAAAACTATAGATAAAACTGGGAATTGTCTTAAGTACTTATGTGGTAAATTTCTAACTCTTTCTGAAGCAAAATTAAAGGAAAGTATTTTCGTAGGACCAGAAATAAGAAAATTAATGCAGGACCAACAGTTTGAAGAAACAATGACAAAAATTGAGAAGGAATCTTGGATATGCTTTAAAACTGTTACAGAAAATTCTTTACGAAATTTCTGCAGTATGAGAAAATCGTCAACAAAATGCTGGATAAGTTTAAGCAAATTGGTTGTAATATGACCATAAGAATTCATTTTCTGCATGTTCATCTGGACTATTTTCCAGAAAATATTGGTGCTGTTAGTGAGGAGCAAAGTGAAAGGTTCTACCAAGGTATAAAGGAGATGGGAATGAAATACCAGTGTCGATGGGATGTGGCGATGATGGTAGATTACTGCTGGATGCTGAAAACAAAACATCCAACGAATTGTTACATAAGAAAAACTACAAAACGAAGTTTCTTGTTAAAAAGGGAGAGATTTTCAAAGAAAGATTTATTTAAACACAAAACTATTTGTGTTGTTGCTTTTTAAAATGCTGTTTAATGTTTATTAAATATAGTGTTTATTAAAATGTAATTTTTTCTTTAGCTTTTAATTTATTATGATTATTCAGTTGATCAAAAAACTTACGTGAGGGGCAAAAACGGAAGGTAGATATAAAACAAGCCAACTCAACTTTCAAAATGTCAAAATTTATAGGTCTGTGTTATCCAAGTATCAAATGTTTAGTAAAAGATAAAATTGTTTAGTGTGAGTATCGTGTATTGGATATACTTATGTATGCATCTTATATCTGTACAAAATAAAATAATAAAATAAAACGTAAGGAAACGCATTGAGACATGAAAAGCAGTTTTAAAAGATTGAGTTTGCTATTCACACCCCTATAGCTTTCTTATTTCAACACAAAGATATAAGAAACTCTATATATTTGTAAATATGCTAAATAGAGCATTCTCAAGCTCTATAAAATGACGTCCTGCTATTATCTTTGTGATCACGTTTGCTATATTAACGATACACATTTCTCTTTTTGAAGGGTATGCTATTTTTTACCACGTTGAATATTCTAGTATTTACTTTGAAAAAGTGTTTACTTAAATTTTCTAGCAAACGTTTAAACATTTTCACCAGTGTTCCATTTTCGTTAATACAAATAATACGCACATATTGTGCATAAATTTTAATTACGCAAATGTAAATTATAAGGCCCTTACAAACAATAACTTCACAAGGAATGACTAATGGTATATGATGCTCTAAATGCCTCTAAACGATTTCTAACACAAGCTAGTTTCAACTAGAAAAATGTATAATTGTTTCGAATAATTTGCTCCACGTCTGCTGCGACAAATTATTCGAATCACATCCTGTAAATACGTAAATATTCATTAGACGTCAGTTGTTACTTGTATATTTTTATAACTGTTGAAATATGGAGATATTATCTTGCAAGCGCCTTAACACTTACTATTTTATGCGCAGGAGCATGGAGGTAGCTAGAGGCGCAACAATATTATGCAGTTAGGTTAGAAATATGTGTATGAAATATATTCAATTAGATACAGGAGAAAAACTTAATAAAATAGAGTAAAATGCGAGCGTGAGCAGACTCGTTGCAACGGCGTCTACTTGTGTAACTAACAGGAACTAAAATTTTCATTTTATTCTATTTTTATAAGTATCTACTTCCTCATTTTATATTTTCACGTTTTCGTAAAATGTTTTTCTGTTCAAATGGGGTATATAAAAATAAATAGAGTTCGAAATATACAATAATATTGAAACAACTGCGATAAAATTACTGTCGAGTAAGTAGTAAAATGCGCAGATATATTTATTTTGTATTTAGATTTTTTGGTGTACGTATATTTCTTGACGTCATTGACAGTTTCCTTAAGTGGCAACACCCTTATCCCATGAAGCTGTCTCTATTTAATATAACATTTTTGAAGTGAATACTTCTTTGGCGGCGTTCTGATAATTGACGAGAATGGAGAGTGAATTGGAAAAAATGTAACGTTTCGAGATTTCGTTACACGAGAGAGAAAAAAGATATAACTTAGAGAGAAGGAGAAAGAGAGCTATACATTTGGTATACCTAAAACACAGGCTTCGTTACAAGACAGAATACACAGATATATAACATAGAGAGAAAGAGAAAGAGAGCTATACATCATATATATCAGTTTAAGCTCTCCGCGTCTCCCTTTTGTGCGGTCCTTCGTCTTTAACGTCCACTCATACGCTAGTCCAAAAAAAGTCCAAAGTCTAAGTTGCTTGAAGGGGGAATAGTTTAGGAAGCATTGTACGAGCAAGAGAGAGAGCCACGTATTCATTGAATACTAGGCAATAGAAGAAAATATAGTATGACGCGCATGCGCGCGAGTACGTACAACTCTGACACCACACGGGAGTGGAGCAAGAGAGAGCGATATAAACTCAATACGAAGCGATAGAATAGGATAGATAGATGGTCGCGCATGCGCACGTTATAGATGTACGCGTCGAGACGCTATATATATTAACAGCTGAAGCAGCACGCGTATGTACCGAATATTTATCATTGTGTTTTGTAATTATTTACGTTACTTACATCTGTGTTCTGTGATTATTTGATAATATCCTTGAACCGTTTAACTTGTTAAAATCTAGAAGATATAATATATTTCATTCATCGCTCCCTACTGGTTTACAGCCACACAGGTGCAAATGCACTTGGAAGAGGCGAAGACAAAATCCCTTTGATTCTTGGGGGAGATTTCAATGTAAATTTCGGATCCAATGATTCTTTGACGTTGATTAACTTTTGGTCTGTTTATAAATAACAATCCCAAAAAATCAACAACAAAATCCGGAACAACGATAGATGCAATTTCTCTCATTCTCTATTCTAAAGAAGTATTCACTTCTATCACGTGTACTGTGCTGCACATGATATTTTTTTATATACGCTGCGTCAAATTTTGTGGTATGGGATTTTCAGCGTAACATGGACCTGCTTGGCATTTGATAATTCATGTTCTCTCACCTAGAACAGGTAACTGTTCTGACGAGCTAAACTGTCGTTTACCTCGTCAGAATAGCAACACAGTCTGAGCATCGATTAAATTAACCTCAGATTAAAAGCAGGTCAGCGAAGTCAAAAATGCAATCTCTTAACAAAATTTATATAATTTGTTCTAATGTATTTATATAATTTGTTCTAATGTGGCTGTGTATAGTTACTAATAAATGTATTTTTAATGTACATATTTTACTGTTATTAACCTATTTTACTTTATGCATAGATGCATAGATACATGGAAGAAATTTATATATGTACATACACTGATTATATTCCCAATACTTCTCTAAATATATATTCAGTGGAAGGCTAAAAAGATGGAAATTTGAAGACTCGTTCGGGAAATAAATTATTTGGAATTAATATCAGTGTAAAAATTAACAAATGCGATAAAAACCAATATCACTACTATAGATTTGTACACTACATATACTATATTTGCCTAGTTGTCTAAATAACATATGCACTTATAATAAAAATAAGAATGTTGATATATCTACTAAAAATGTGGCAATATTGTTTGTGTTCGTAAAGTGTTATTTTATTATCTCTGTACATACCACAGAGATTAGGAATTTCCTATATAGAAAAAAATTTATTGAAGTCCGTGGACCTTTTAAAATGCAAGCAAAAATTTGGAAATTATTTTTCCATGGTTTTTTTATGATTACTCTGACGGTAAAAAATGTTGAACTCAATTTGCTTTTTTTTAAATTGCTCTGCGACTAAGAATGAGGCAGCGTACTCCGTTCATTGTCGGACCTGCGCTGTTCGAAGTCAAGCAACGAATTGCGTGGTGCGACTTAGATGGGTGACGCATGGTCTCATTCTCATGGTGCCGCGGTGACTTGACTTGGTATTTGGTAACAGGGTGGTAACTGGGCCAAATACTGGGCACATTATCTGCGTGAGTTCGATTCTCACCAGACGAAACTTGGCACTTTCCTCAAGGCTGGGTGTTTGTCCGCGTTTATATGTGTAACCTTGCCCTACACAAGCCTCTCTGTAGGCTTTCTGGGGAAGTATGTCTAGCTTCCGTGTGTCCAAACTTAAAAAAAACTACTTTTCTCCAAGTTACAGTCCTTTGAAAATCACCTAAAAATTTAGGATTTTATTACAACCCTATGGATAATTAATTGAAGAATATAGTGATATGTTTTCAGCAGTAGTATATGTCAAATAAACAGTTTGTTATAAAATCAAAACTTTTTATGACACAAATTCAAATATATACCCCTATAAATATGTAACTACCATTATATTGATTGAATAGTTGTATGTAACATTGAGGAGATTATAATGTACATAAAAAAGACGTAATTTCGGTCTCTTAATAAACAGCAATTAGTGCAAGGAGATTACAATCAGTCGCGTGTTGTATTTCAATGTTTTACGATTGGTCTTGTTTGTACAATAATTAGTAATACATACATTTCAATTTGGTGTTGTTTGTAATTTTACATGTGCATGTTAAGATGTGTTTGGTAATATTACAGGAAACGTAAGTAGTAAGATATCTGGCAAGCCTTATATCGTTGAATAATTTTTTAAAACTGTTCTGTAATCTAAAAGAAATGGGACATGTCATTAAGTGTAATTAAATATTTTAAATATCCTCATTTAAGGAAGATGAAAATTACAGCGATATCAAAAGCAACAAAATATTTACTGCGGTATTTTTGAGGAACTTTACATCATTTTTTCTATTTATAACAATATACTCGAATATTATAGAGATATAATACTTGAATAATGTTTTAAATTTTTCACGGGGTTGCTATGACATCATCAGATATATAAACAATCCTCAACCCTGTTGTATTTGGTGGGAAAAGCCACTGAAAATGAGTTTATTATAAATTTGTAATGTTCTATTAATATCCTTATATAACAGTTAATAGTTAATTATTACATTGATATAAGTATTTATCACCTAGAAATTGTATTATGCTTTAACCCACATGTAAAGACAAAATTTCAATAATTTGGACAAGAAGAAACAACAAGAATCGATGTTTAAATGAACTACTCATATTTGACAATGAAATATCACAATAATATCGCAATTATTGAATGATTGTTTAATTTATATTGTTTGTTTGTGATTGTTAAAACATCAGTTATATAATTATTTCCACCTATAATAATAGGTACAACAAAGGCCATATATAATTCATAGGTCAATACAATAACAGCTATTCATTAAAGAGGTGTAGATAAATACTTTTTTATCTACTGTCACATTTTTCCCAATGTAATAATCAAAAATTTGTAATTAAATTTAATTGTATGGGATACCAGTATCAATAATATGGTGTTAAAAATCGAAAGCTACAACTGCATCTAGACACCGCATTAAAATTTCTACGATAATTAAACCATTTAAAAGTAATTATATTGATTCCTTTTTACTCACTAGTTTATCCAAATCACACTCATAGTAAAACATAAATATGCAGTAAAACTAATTACGTTTCTTTGCCATATCTGAGGGACTTTGTGCGGCGTGTTATAAATTGTATTTAATTGGTTCTCGCAGTGAGGCTCACATTTTTTCATTTATAATTAGTTTAGGACTTATCTTAGCGATATGCGCTAATAGAGATATTTAACGTGATTATAATTTTGCTACAAAAAATTGTATGCGTTTATTAGTTAATTCATAGAGTAATAAACACTGGAATGAACCTTTGATGATATAAAAATCCGTATAAAACGTAATAACTTATGTTATAGGATGTGTCTTTATAGCTTGTAAGTTTTTGTATATTTATCAAACTACTACATATCAGGATAAATGTCACGAAAAGTATCAACATAAAATATATAGTTATACGGGGTGCGCCATATTTTATGTCGGTATGTAAACACTGAATAACTTTGACATTTGTCAACCGATTGACTTGAATAGACAAGTTTTGGAAACGTCAATTCAGTACAATTTTAACCATGTATCGCTTCACACCGAAATAGTGACGCTTTATATTGAAAATAGACGTTCAAAAATAAAAAACAAAACCCGCCACAGATAGAATTCGACATTTGTCCCGGATCGGAACCGAACGACATACAGCTGTTTCGAACTTATTAGTTCTCATCAGTGCCGCACACGGTACGCCGATTCAGGACAAATGTCGAATGAACTCTATGGCGTATACATCTTCATCGATACGATCTCTGTCAGTAACATATAAGTCGGAAATCGAGAAAGGAACCACCAAACCGCCAAGCTGTTATCAAAGTAGTTCCCGAATAGGCTCGATTATGTAATAGCTTTGCTATTCGGGAACTACTTTGATAACTGCTTGGCGGTTTGGTGGTTCCATTCTCGATTTCCGACTTATATGTTACTGACAGAGATCGTATCGATGAAGATGTATACGCCATAAAGTTCATTCGGAATTTGTCCTGAATCGGCGTACCGTGTACGGCACTGATGAGAAATAATAAGTTCGAAACAGCTGTATGTCGTTCGGTTCCGATCCGCGACAAATGTCGAATTCTACCTGTGGCGGGTTTTAATTTTTGAAACCTTATCTGATCGTGCAGAAACACGAGAAAAGGGTCGAGGATCACTTCTGGGTATAATTAAATGCTTGGCGGGGCTTTAGCCCGAGGAGTAGTTGTTTCGTAGAGCGATTATATAAAGCTTTGCTATTCGGGAACTACTTTGATAACCGCTTGGCGGTTTGGTGGTTCCTCTCTCGATTTCCGACTTATATGTTACTGACAGAGATCGTATCGATGAAGATGTATGCGCCATAAAGTTCATTCGGCATTTTTGTTGGAAAAAATAATAATTTTCGATACGTATATTTGCAAATAGATCAGTAATCTTGTGAAATGGCATAAAAATTGAAGTCTAAGAAAACCATATGTAAGAACACAAATTAAAAAAAACAAATAGACAGCGTTAAAACTTGTTCTGTTCTTAATCTTTAATACTGTGATTCTTTTTGTAGTCGCTTAAGTAATATTTCTCTTTGCTGATCAACGTAGTTCGATAGACCTTTTTCTCATTGCCTCATGCATTTCAACATTTTGACATAGATAGTGTATTAATTGTTTAACTACTATTAGTTTAACTATTGGAAATCAATCATCACAAAGTCTTCATCATCGTATTGGAGTTTCATGGCATGGCATATACCTACTGGTATCCGTACAATGGGAGGGAAATTATTACAGTGAAGATATTTTCGGTTACTGACTGATTGTCAGAGAATTTCAGAATCCAGTAGAACAATACTAATGGTCTTCTTCTATGCTACAATATAAATAAAAAGTAAGAGTATTTGTTGCACGACCATATTTTGACTTAGAATTAACTTCACTATTTACCAAATATAGTACTCCTGCATCATGGAAAATTCCACGATTTAAATTGTCCATTAAGTAGCAGTTAGTTTTCGAACTGAACAAGGGATGTTTCAAAAGGTATACAGATTTAGGAATAGGTAGCAAACTGTTGTTCAGCAACTCGAACAATACTTAGGACTTATGTGTACGTCTCATCACTGTTACGTACAGCTTGTCAAGAATAGGAGCAAGTCCCAAAACTGCGATATCGGACCGCCCACAAGGTGCGCAGTAAATAGCCTGCTCTTTACTCAATCGCACTGAGACGTGCGTAGAGTGAATATCGATGAATATATATTGAATGTGAATGTACACAGAGTTCAATCTAGCCGCGCGCAAAGTGCATACTTTGCCCTCCGACTGCTACCTCACTGTTTCTTCTATGCATATCTAGAGAATCTCAACACTTTTTACTATTCTTGACAAGCTGTAGCTGATTTTTTCTTGCACATACGATACATTTTCTGGAGTGGTGAGTGGTGAGTGATGAGTGGAGTCTCTTATTTAGGAACAGCCGATGTAACCGATAGATAATAGATAATAATTTATAAACAAACAACGTGCATAAGATTTGCATTTATTATTAACAGAACACGTATAATGAAAGCAACTCTGTCACGCTTTCAAAACCGTTCATTTCTTTAACAAGTGTATTTTATAAGGTGATAAATACTTAGAAATGGAGTACGACAGAGATTCTTAAATACCGTATTAGAGATAAAGATTGTACATATAACGTGGAATTAAATAAGCAGTTAGGTCAACACTTTATTTAGCACTTGGTGTAGTTCTGTTAGTAAGAGGGTCACATGTGAATATGTAGTTAGTATTAGAAATGAACACTTTTTTGTGTTTCACTTTTTAAGTGTTCTGATTTGATTTGAAATTTTATCTTTTGTGGAATTGTGAACAGCTGGTGTCTCCCGCTTCGTGTTGCTATTAAGGATTTTGTTTTACTATTTAGAATATTTTTTCCAGTCCTACAATGAACACCACCAATGTTGTCACCAAATTCTTAACAAACAATACCGAAACAGAAATTTAGTCAAAGTTAATGAGATGGTTGTCTAAACATAACTGCAGTTATGCGAAGGACATCAATAAAAGCAATGGAGGTAACGTAATGTTTGCCACCACTGGATATTTATCTAAGAGCAATTACACTAACTGCGTATACCATGGTATGCCTGAAATCTGTTAGTGTTCAATCTAACGAAAGACTCAGAATTCCAGTATTCTTATATCTTTCGTAAGGATGTAGACAGCTGCCTGTGGAGTGAGCTTATCAACAGGATGTCTCTCCTATATGTGAGCTCTCATCCTTTCTCAATTCGTTTTGGATTGGCTCTATGCAATGAACACACAAAAACGACATGACGGAATAGTTAAAGTCTTCACAGACATATCTACGAAGAAAACAGGAAATATGTTCGTATACAACCAAACAAAGGATCTCAGAATCTCAGGATTCTGACATGTCTCATAGGAATGTAGATAACTGTCTGTGGAGTGAGGCCATCAATAGTGTGCCCTTCCTGTATGTGAGCTCTGATAATATCCTTCCTCAATCCGTTTTTGATAAACACAATGACATCGCCTTGCAGGAACAATTAGAAATATAGGAATAGGATGTAGATTATACTCAAGTGCCTACCTTGAAATACTCAGTGTAAACGATTTTTGGATAGTTGTGCTCGCGTAGTACAAACGAAGTTGGTAGATGTTACCATGAATGAGATTAGCACTCCGCAAATACAAAATAAAAACAGGATCAACATGGGAATACTGATCAGTTACCATACACTGGTACACACTTTCAACATAAATACTTTTATATGTATTGGGTCAAAAGTCATTTATAGTGGGAAGGTAAGGAGAAAGCTAATATATTAGGTAGGAAAGATATCAGTCTGAATACTCTTGGACCTGCCTCATTTAATACGTTACCCGTCACAACAACAAAGAAGGCAATTAAAAATAACATGAACTAATCATTTAAGAAACTTTTGGATGAATGGAGAGCTGTCAATTCACTAGGGAATTCTTAAGATATCCAAGTCGAAATATAGCACTGACTTTCTTGGCCATGGCTACTCAGAAGAGGGTGTAAGTAAACAGGAGGGTGACACGTGCAACATTTACTACGTAACTGTCTTCTTTTTTCCACCATTAGAAAATAAATTTTTGGAGAACGTTGGCCAAATGTGACAGACATATGGGGCGACATCACCCTCTTCCTCTAGGCAACATCACCGCTTATTTTGCAAAAATTTACTTGCTAATGGCCTAGATGAGAAGATCTCTTAGGGAGGCTATACAATAAGTTAAATGAGGTTTAAGTATTGTAATCTTTAAGTGGGTTATCCTCCTACAATTTCTAGATATTCCAAAACTTTTATAATAGAATTTTAGAGATACCAAGTTTTGATCATTTACATTGGCCTTGTAACTTAATTTGGCTTAGATATAAGGGAATGACCTTCATTACACACTACTCGTTATGCATAGAAAAAAGTGTGAGATTCTCTAGGTATGCGTAGAAGAGAGAGTGGGGCAGCATTGAGAGAGAAAATGATGTACTTTACGCGACAAAATGGAACTCTGCCACTACTTACATATATATATATATATATATATATATATATATATATATATATATATATATTCATCGATACACTCTGTAAAAGTCTCAATTCGACTAAGTAAGGACCAGGCTATTTACGGCGCACCTCGTGGGTGGTCTGATATCGCAGTATTGAGTCTTGTTCCTATTGTTGACGAGCTATACCAAGACTTAATACCAAGGAATTGCGCTATGAGGTGTGGCCATCTCATTTGGGTGAGTTTGGATTATGGTACTATTTATAGTCAGTTATTTATTAATAGTTCTTACTTTTACTCAGAATGACGTTGGAATAAATTGTATATTAGTGAAATGGCCACGTAATAAGTCTGATCCCCCTTAAAATATCAATTAAAATCCTAGATAACATAAAATATGTATATGTTTCATGTTTAATCCAAGACTACGTCTGAAGACTACAATGATCCTAAAATAATAGTAATAATAAAATGTAATACCCTTTATTGCTTGCATTCTCGACCAATAAAATATTTGCAGACGTCGCTTTGATGAAAAATTATTATATTCACGTTCCTGGGTAAACACGACCGCCAATATTTTTATATCATATCTGACCGCAGAGACTCCCCTGTTATAATAGAATATTAGGGCAGTTGAAGCTTTTATTCCAGCTTTTACGGTTATGGTTGCCAGTGAATGCTTACGGGCGACTATTCGGCTATTTTAGGGTCGTTTGTGTTCCTCTCATGTCTTGACCCGGGCCCTGTAACGCTATAATGAAATTAAATTAACGTCTCTTGTATATCCCCACACGCTTGTTATTAAATATGGTAAGCTGATTTAAGAACACTGGGTATAATTCTATTATTATTACGGCTCGCCATCTGCTGTGGAAATACGAAGATTGAAAGATATGAAACATTTTAATTGAATAAAGTTTTATATACTTAAACGATTAGTTGAATAATATCCAAATACTACGTATGAAACGATTATCCTGTATTAACAATTAATATAAACACACTGAAGGGCGCAAATTGACAATTTTTCTCGGCGTTTGTATTGCATCGCTCGGTCTGCTGGTGATGCGCTTTACGACTATTACACCGGTTGTCTGATGAGGTATTGATAACACTTTTGATCTTTCAAGTAACAAATTAAATATATATTTATGTTTATATATATATATATATATATATATATATATATATATATATATATATATATATATATATATATATATTTATCCAGAAGAAAGAGTGTATGGGGAATTATTAATTAAGTCTGGCGATCTTGGTGGTCATTCAGTCAATCCTAGGTATCTATGTAGATCAGGAAATACCTCATCTAGGTATAATAGGCGACCATTAATTTCATAATGCAATTGAGCCACAATATTTCTGGAAATACATTTAGGTTTGGATGCCCTAGATTGGATTGATCATTATCGGATGATTAATTTAGAATATTAGGAACATCATTTAAAAATGTCTAGATAAACAACATGGTTTTAAAATTATGCAATATGTTCAAATAAATATCTGCTATTAAGTTTCTTTGTCTCAAATATGGGCGTATAGTTGAGCCAACAATACACATATTTAACTTTTGTAGATACTGTGTGTAACATTTCGTCATTCAGTAAGTGTATGTTTGGTCGATAAATCACGGCAGTTATCTATGTTAACATAGATATTTAATAATACGTCTCTTTGTGGGAAAAAATATATTTGTGAAATTTTGATTCAGACTAACTTTAAATCCATCAACTATTCCACAAAGTTTCAGTCTTCTGTTTTGGTTATCTTTGTTTAATTCGTTCAGAAAATGTATCTTGAAGGGCTTGTATTTATTAGTATTCACAATTCAAAGAGAATATCACTGATTTATACTATTGTCCAAAGCAAGTTACATCCTTGTTGTAATTGCGTTATGCATAATTGCAAAGGGCTTGCTTGTTAACGATTTGTAACGTCATGGTTTTGGAACTTCTCTTACATGTCCTATATCTCAAAAACCAACCTTGAAACAGCAATTGGACAATATGCTTTCTCTCTGGATAAACAACATTAATTAAATGAATAACAAATTTCTTCGTGTGGGTCCCGAATTGGATTTTGGAAGAAATCTAAAGACTGATTGGTTCTTGAATATATTGGGGAATAATTTCATAGGATGGTTAGCGAAAAGTCAAGATGAATTTGATGATATCCCCGATAAATTGGAGAATTTATTGTATGGGACGATGATACTACCAGATTCGATATGTCATATTATAAATCATTTTTTTATATTACATATCTCTCACCAGAAAGGTTTTGATGTTGAACAGATCGTTCTTGTTCATTTTGTCATGGATCCTAAAATTTCTATTCCAAACACATTCAAAGCTAGCTCATCTCTCTTAGTATTGAATATAATGTGCTTGAAGCAAATAACTTCCTCTCGTACACACTTCAAGTGTGTACGGGAGGCATGTAACTCCTTTTAGAAAAGGACCTTCCAAAGTTTCCAGAGGAGATCAATGCATGGGCTGAAATTTTTGAGTAAAATAATCGGGCAAGTTTTGATTGAACCAAATCTCACTAGGAACTACTACTGATAATTCTTTGAGAATGTTATAAATTCACACATAACCTAATTGCTACAAAACGAGACCAATGAAGGTGGGAATATGATGGGGACAAGAACTTATGTTTGTAATGCAATGGAGTTCTTTATGATTACGATTCTTCTGTGAGGCTGTGGCTGGATGAAACATTTTTTGAAAAACAGACTAGGAGAGGTGTTCAAGGTGGTGATTTATTCCGAAAGGGGGTGTTGTTATCACATAAATAACTTAAGTAGTTCTATCTTAGTACCTTTTGCTATATTTTATATAAAGGGTGGTCCAACCATAATGCACGATGTTAATTGTGAGTCACACCTTAACGTCAAGTTTTTTGCCCAACTTAATTTGACATTTCTTTGTTTCAGTGTTTGACAAATTCAATCATGGAGAGGTACACAATTGAGCAGCGCGTTAAGATTGTTCAAGCCTTTTACGAAAATGGGCGTTCAAATCAAAACGCATTTCGTGCACTTCGTGACTTTTTTGGTCAGCATAATCGACCAAATGTGTCCACAATCGGGAGAATTGTGCGCAAATTTCAGCAAACCGGGTCTGTAGGAAATGTGAAAACACCTGTGCATGCTCGCCAAGTTCGTTCTGCGGAAAACATTGCTGTTGTTCGCGATAAGGTCGGCTAAGCAGTTACCGTGAATGGTGTTCGCTATCGCGCGATGATAACGGACTTCTTGTGGCCAGAAATTGAGGATATGAACCTGGACGATATGTGGCTCTAACAGGATGGTGCCACTTGCCACACAGCCAACGAAACAATGGCACTTTTGCTCGAGAAATTCAATGGCCGTGTTATCTCACGTCGTGGCGATGTTAATTGGCCGCCACGATCATGTGATTTGACACCGTTGGACTTCTTTCTTTGGGGATACTTAAAAGAGAAAGTGTACGCCAATAAGCCAAGAACAATTCAAGAGCTAAAGGATGAGATAATTCGGCACATTAACGACATTGAACCTCAATTATGTCTCAGAATCATTGAAAATATGGACCATCGGATAGAGGTATGCCACCGAAGCCGTGGCGAGCATTTGGCCGATATTTTGTTTCACACATAATTGTCATAGATCCTTCTATCATAATAAAAAATATTACGATAATTCTCTGAAAACTTTTTGTTTTATTTACAATTAACATCGTGCGTTTTAGTTGGACCACCTTTTACATGGACAAAAATCTATAAACTTATTAAAGTGATAGATCACAAGGATTGGTTAAGATAATGGGACGAAATATAAATTTTAAATGATAATCATTTTAATGCTCGCCCCTCGTGTTTTTCCTAAAAGTCATGTCATTGATTTCTTTCATGTATAGTTCTTTCATGGATCGTTAATATATGAGTTGAATTGTAATTGAATTGATAACAGTACACCTACCTTACTCAAATATTAAAATATTTCAAAGTTCACAAAACCTATTACTAATATAATACTGTATTATAGTCTCTAGATACGATATTAATGATAGGACAGAAATAAACAGTTGGCTGGTAGCAAACACTTCCTTGATTGTAGACCGACAGCGAAATAATTTACAATTACAAAATTCAAATCAAAGCTGATACTTATTTTAATAACATGACTTGCATCGGCATCAGCTTATAACAATCATTCCTTAAGCATTTAGCCTACTAGATATTAAATACCTCCTCAGGTGATCTGGTGAATTGTAAAATGTTATCCATCAGCCTTAGGGCTTCGGTAGAGGCATGTAGTAATTCAGTTGAGTACAGTGAGCATACGAAGTATTGGAGGGAGGCATTATTGAACTGCGAAGACCAACTCAACTAACAGATTCTAATTGGATAAATGAAATGTCAGTCAAAGCCTTATATCTATGTTTTCTGCTTTAACAGCACCACAAACAGTAAATTAGTAGAAAGTTTATTGACAAGAATATTTTATCACTTTTCTTTAGTTGCTTCGATCATAAATTTACGTAAAATTTGTCCACATATTGGATTATCATATCCAAACAAGCGTCTATAAAGCTGAACTGCCTCTTAAGTACGCAGCAGTTTACTACTAACATTAGTGTGGGTAGTAGTGCGAGTAGTTGGCATTACATTAGACTGTGTAATATTTCGGTATCGTGAAGTACGAACTGACAAGAGTTGGTATTCGAATTAATGAGAACAGTACATGAATGTAAAAAAAAAATAATGAGAGCACGACAAACATCAGTGAATGTCGAGCTGATTCCCAAAATATTGGACTGCTACTGAAATTCCTTCCAATTCCTGCCAAACTGTATACTAAATTTTAATCGGAATACATTGGACTTATTTTTGTTATCATACATTATAATGATATAAAATGTGCTATATCTTATCATTCAGTTATATTCTTTCAGAAAAACACCCAAAATAAAGATGTTCCTGTACTCATTCAAATCAATAAGCCATTCTAATCAATCTCTTATCTTCATAAAGTGCAGCGTAATGGAGAGAATATTATAAAAAGTTACATATTTTCATTATATTTAAACTATGCCAGTAGAGAGTTATTGAGCAATATTTCGTGACTTGTATATTGTTAATATTATTGATCATTGTAGCTGCATTGGGGAGTTGGAAATATAGAGGAAAAATTTTTTTTTACTCTCCTCAAGTTTAAGGCTACTGTTTTATTTAATGATCAGAGACCTGGTTGCTATTGCAGTCTAATTTAAAGTCTGGTTGCAGGCGATGAGATAAAGAAAACCATTCAGTTAGCTGAAGAGTTTTTCAAGTCTAATCCTAGAGCCTAGGTTCGCAAAGCTACAATGAGGCTCATATCTGGCTTGGGAGGTGTCTTAGCCTACAAGTTTATAGAGTATTGGAAAGAGAAGAATCTATGCAATTGTTCCTAAACTCTTTTATTCTAAAAAGAAACAATTATAGCAGCGAGTCATAAAAAATATACTCGTATTTTAGTACTGAACTTCTACTCGTTTTTTGGAAGAAGCGACACTTTAAGATGACATGGCAGGGTCGGACTCGGAATTACCGTAGTTTCGTACAAAAGTTAGGCGGTATTAAGAAGATCACATATCAATCAACTAACTTAATCTTCTCTTTTCTTTTTTGTTACACATTTATTATACAAATCTGAGTTTTTATATTATGGTCTTAATGTAAATTGTAGATATAAACTCATAAAGTTGTGACACATAAGTTTCTACTATTTTGATAGCATTAAGGCCGTGCTTCATCTAGCGGCCACGACACTATATTTTTCTATAACTTCGCGGTATCTGTTTTGGCAAGTGATATTCTGTTACATAAATTGAAGACCAAGTTACTTGGTCTTCAATAATGGTCTTGGTTAAGGTGTGTTAAAACCTAACAATTGTATATTATGTGTTTGAGTGGATCGCCACTGTGTCAGATTAAGACAATTCTCAGAAAGCGTTAGTAACGCTAAACGACGCAGTTGCGTATATGCGAAAAACAGGAGATCTATTAGCTGGCACTTTTCCAAATATGATACACTTTATATCTGTAGCTCATGCACTTAACCGAATAACAGAACAATAAGAAACAGTTTTCTTTATTTAAAGCGCATAGTCGGATAAATACGCTTAGAGAAGTTCTGCCAGACATACTTTTATCTCCTGAACCAGTTGTCACAAGATGTATTTAGAAGCTGTAGGTTATTATGGTAAACATTTTGAGGAAGTAAACCGTGTTATCTTTCTACCGACTATCCGAGATCTGATCCCAACGAAAGCAATGCCATACACACAGTGCAGAGTACGAAGTATACGAGATGATGTCCGTTACATTCATAGTAACTATTCGATCTTAACTACTGCAATTGATATTGGAAACATATGGTTTATCATTACGAGAATAGTTTATGGTATTAGCCGCTGCTAAACATAAATAAACAACCACAACACTTGTGAAGTCAGTACCATCGATAAGAAATACTGTAAGATGTGTTTACGAAATATTCTGGATATAGCCAGCCGTCTGGAACACGTGTTAATTTCTAAAGAGTATGCATCAAGAGCTGTATCCCATTTTACTAAAATTTGGTTCATATAAACTTCCCTAACTGCTTTTTTGGTGATAATAGGCGTTGAAAATACTTTTTCATTGACAGTGATGTATAGCAAGTTCGTTTATTTCGACATATCTTTTCTCATTTTTCTATTTCACTGAGTGTTCATTAATATTCATTTGCATTTGTATTTAACTGTATTTATGTGAACTATTTCTGTAATAATAGTGACCTGAGTTCGACTCTGTTGCAGCTTCCCGAAATAGACGCTTCACTTATTAGGGTAAGAAAATTGTCGAAATTTTTTTGTAATTAAATATGTTTCCTTATACAACAAACTATATAAATATACGAACAGATTTTTTAGTAGAACGTATTTTCAATACATTACAAATTGACGGGCAAATACTAATATGCAATTCATACATCTCCATGACGTGGAATAAATGACAATTCGGGTATATTTCAGCCTTGCGAGAGTGGAATTCGAGATGAGGCTAAAATTGAGAATCGAATTGGTGGTAGCGGCAGCTAATTTGATATGCAAATACGCCGATAGTTGTCATGTTTATGTCTACGTATGCGGCGGTAACTTGTCACCGCCACACGCCAAATTAATTTGTATATAACGAAATACCAGTTAGAATAATGGCAGTGTTAACATTTGTATTATCAGTTATTTTTATTAATAAAGGGCCTTTCAACAATGATGCTCGATTTTTAAACGTAAATAAAACAAGTTGTGTATGAGATATCCACTCAACTTTATTTTATTTGAAATAATATTTTATGACATTAAGTATAGAATATAATGTCGTTGAAGTGTCCTCCGCGGCTTTGCTTGGTGGCACGTACTCAAGAGGTTTAATTTTTGATGACTTTGTCGCACAAATCTGGCTGAATTTGCTGGATTCCGTTCGTTATATTGACTTTTAGGGCATCAGTTGTTCGCGGCTTATTCGCATAGATTTGCGATTTAAGCTAGTCCTAAAGGAAGAAGTTTAAAGGTGTTAAGTCGACCTCGGTGGCCAGTTCACGTCGCCGCTGCGCGAGATAAGTAAGTCATCAAATCACTTGTGCAGAATGTCCATCGTGGTATTCACTGTGTGGCATGTAACGCCGTCCTGCTAGAACCACATATCGTCGGTATCGATATTGTCCAGTTTAAGCCACAAGAAGTTTTTTATCATCGATCTGTAGTGCTCGCCGTTGACGGTTATGGCAATGCCAGTTTCATTTTGGAAGACGTAGGGACTGATGAATTCGACAGATCAAAATCCGCAGCAAACAGTAACCTTCTCGACATGCATTTGGTGCTGGTGTATCTGGTATGAACTAGTATCGGCCCAAATCCGACAATGTTGCTCGTTCACATATCCATTCATCTAAAAATGGACCTCGTCAGTAAAGATGATTTTTCTGGCGAAATTTGGGTCAACTTCCAATAATATTTTCAGCAGACTTTGCGTTTCGGTGACGTACGGGTGTTGGCTGATTATTTATCGTACCGGTTGACCCGAATTTAGCCACTAAACGTCGATTAGTCGACTCGGTGGAACGGTTGTGGTGAAGATAAAAATCATGTAATGCGCGAAACATTTATCGAACGGAGCACTGATTTTTAAAATAAAATTTGATGATTTGCATATGTTGTTAAACACTATAACCTTCCATAGTGATTTGCCATATACTGCTAAACAATACATGATAAATTTGACAGATGTTGCTTTAACAAGATGGCCGCTATAACCTAACAAATTTCGAGCGTCCCTATTTTGACAATTTCAGGAACATTCACAGCTACCTTTGCAGATGACACATTAATTATGGCAATAAGAACCTCTTGATAATATCCAGATATGGTTGGAAAAATGGCGAATAAGAGTGAAAGAACCGAAAACCCAGCACATAATGTTCACTCAGAAGAGAGTTCTGCTCAAGTGTTAGTCTTAATGGATATCAACTTCCACAAAAAAATTCGTCAAATATCTTGGTATGCATCTCGACAGAAGACTAAACTGAAGACACCACATATTTCTTTTCATAGGAAAAGAAAGCAACTAGGTTAAAAACTCTCAAAACTTGACTAGTTAATGGGAAGAATAAGTTATTCTTTTTATTAACTACCAGTTACCAGTTAAATTAAATAATTACTATACCAAATTCAAACCTTTGCTGGTTAGATTTTCACTTTTTATTTGTTAAACATAACAATTGTTTCGCCAACACAGTGGCTTCTTCAGATGTTGAGTATATAGATTCATCAAGTAACGGCCCAATCAATTCAGAATACATAATTACTAGCTATTTATAAAGATCCTCAAACCCATATGGGCTTACGACATACAGTTGTGGGGTGCCGCAAATCTACCTAATTCTACAAAGTTACAGTCGACAATTTTACGAATTATTACTGATGTCATCTGGTTTGTGATAAACTAAACATTACACTCCAACTTAGAAATAAAACTTGTGCTAGAAGAAGCCAAGTGCGAGAGTAAGAAATACATATCACGACTTGAATTACGTTTAAATTCCCCCGCTGTCAGCCTCCTATACAACAGCCAAACGACGCACCGACTGCTGAAGTACCGCGTATAGGTACTTAGGTATATGTGATAGATAATAAGACTAATTTGGTAACATAATACCCTACATTTAACCCCCAATTTATACAAATGTTAGGCCTTCAATGTGAGTGTGCTAATTAATGGAACTAGACAACTTCTGTAACAACAACAGCGGTCTAACACCAAACATTAAAACATTCGTGCAGATTGTAAGTGGGGGCTAAAAAGAAAATATACTTTTTGACATCTTGGTGTTAATATGTCTATTGGTGATTGAAATCCAGGTTAGGACCAAAGAAGGTCAGCCCGGACTTACCGTTGTTTATCATCGCTCTGGCGGTGTTAATTCCTAAACGACGAGATCCAGGTCTACAGCGACAAAACAGGTAAGGGAACAGTAGTACTGCTCTACCTAGACGCAATTATCTCAGGCCATCAACAAGCGTTGGGATGGGCCCGCGTGATATTAATATTAGACTAATGCAAAATGAAAGTTGTTTTGTGTGGACGGCTGATGTATTCAGTAGAATACTTAAAAATCCATTCATTCTAAAATTGTAGGTAACTATTCGTATCAATAACTAAAATCAGATTAACGTTCAGCGGCCACAAAAATGTTTGTTTATGAATTCAACGATACAGGAGAGTTCTACGATAAAGTAACTAATTACCAGCAATCTTTATTTGAAATTAATTGATAAAAGACGGGGGGACATAATTTTCATGGTACGCGAGACTCTAATGGCGCGATAGGCTATGAAAATAATTTAATTCAACTATCTACATACAATAAAGTCGGTCGGTGCACATTACGTTAATGCAATTTCGATAACGCACCATGTCGCTGAGTTG
Source organism: Rosalia funebris (assembly GCA_037954035.1). Classification (NCBI taxonomy): domain Eukaryota; kingdom Metazoa; phylum Arthropoda; class Insecta; order Coleoptera; family Cerambycidae; genus Rosalia; species Rosalia funebris. The sequence goes on along the minus strand of JAZFAV010000034.1, from coordinate 11,397,296 downwards.
TAACATGGTGTACGGTAATTCTTCATTCTTCCGTTGAAAAACTGTTAATGGCCGCTTGTGGTACTACAATGATTCAGCTCTTACACGCCGTTTGTGCAACGTGTAATCTAACAAGATGGTCGCGATAACGTTCAACAATTTATTGTTTCATTTCACCGTGAATGCGATTGTATTCTTCTGTTGGGCCGCGGTTTGCTGATGGTACACAAAAGACGTGATGGGAATTGGACAAAGATATTTCACGATTCAATACTAGGCTAAAGAGAGTTACAGAGGAATGCCTAAATTCGTGAGAATATAAGGATTAGAATGAGGTACGTAAGTGTTAAAGGTAAATTTATAATCACGGGATATCGTCTTGGGCTGTATCTTTATTTTACAGCAATTGACTTTAATAAGATTAGTGTATATTTTAATGTAAACTTCCAATATATGAAAGTGTTCATGCCACGAGAAGCCACTGATTGCGACCGTCTTCCTGATTGTAGGATAACGAAGACGTTTACAAAACACGCATTATTTTCATTGTATATTCATCAACATGTCATACGTTAGGTCCACTGAGGCATCATCAGGTATAGCAGTTACTGTTTCTAGAGTTCCTCTAGAAACAGAAACTAACAACTCTATTAGCTTTGTAGATCTAACCATTAAAAATCCTACAACAAACAGGATTTTTCTATTTTTCACAAAGCTTCACATACCGACATAACAATACATAGCAATTCTACGCATCCATTTCAACATAAATTAGCAACATATAATAGCATGATAGATAGACTCCTAAATATTCCAATGTCTGACGAAAATTATAATAAAGAATTAAATATAATAAAACAAATAGCGTTAAATAACGGTTACTATTCAAATATAATAGACAATATCATAGCTAAAAAAGCATACAATAACGCTATACAGCAAGTATATCCTAAAATTACAACGCACACAGGGGAACCATCGCAAAAAATTGCATCGTGTTTAAAGAAACGAAGTAATAAAATAGCTTGTATGCTATTTTGTTACTTCGTTTCTTTAAAAACTAATAATACTTTTGGAAAACACATAAAATATGATAAAGATAAAACCAATACCAAAAATAATTCAGGGGTCTATAAGCTGGCTTGCGGTACTTGTCTTAAGGTATATATAGGACAAACAGGAAGAAACTTCAACACGCGAATAGCAGAACACAAAAGGATTTTTAATAATAAAAAAGAGATTGAATTGAACATATGCAAAACATCTATTTAAAGCAGACCATACTTCAAAGAAGAGCAGACTTCAAAGAAGAATTTAAAATCGTACATGTAGAGAAGAAAGGCTTAAAATTAAAAAGAAAAGCAAAGAAATCCGTTATCATATTAAATATTCAAATAGAAACAAACTCGTCTCCGTTATTAAATTCATTTTAGTTCTACACGCTATCTAAAAATCTTGCTTAAAATTTACAGATACCATCGGTTAAAATTTGTAAGTTAATTACAATAGTTTAATAGTAGGAATCCCCAGTAATAAACCTAGAATTACTCTAGTCATATAAACGCAGTTCCACATTGTAAAATTTAGTCTATGTACTCAACATCTAAAGAAGCCACTGTGTTGGAGAAACAATTATTATGTTTAACAAATAAAAAATGAAAATCTAACTAGCGAATGTTTCAATTTTGCATACATTTGTTTTATTGTTTAAGCAGAAAAAGTCTGCGTATTGTATTGTGTATACTATTAAGATGTACAAATCACTTATACACTAGTTATTATTCCAGGACATGGAAAGCGAAAACCCACCCATTTTCATAAATCTAGATTGATAAAGTTTATGAGCAAAATTTTATAAATAATATTTATAAAATTTTGCGTGTTATATTCCCATCCTAAGTAAGGGAAGTATTTAATAGTCTAATTACAATATGTTATGGCATAGACTCCGCAACTGCATTCCATTGAAGACCAACCGATAATTTGTGATAATTACGAATATGAAACCTCTGCTGTTTAAACCAGTTTTAAGAACTAACTTGCTCATGATCCGAGTGATCCTTTAATGTATTCATCGCAACAAAAAACAGTTAAAAAACTATTATTTCGCTGATGGATATTTATTAACTAAATGTGTTTTGAATTCTAAATCAAGTAGGTACATTTTCTTTGTTACAAGACGATACACACTTCAGCGGTGTTTTGAACTTGTTTTAAAAGGATTCAAGCTTCTTTTTATTTCAGCATTTCTGTGATGATAAACCCTCTTTGTTGGCCCACCCCATTCAAAATCAAATAGAGCTTTGAATTAACAAACATTTTTTAATAATTAGATTGTATTTAATTCTTTAATTGCATACATTGAAATACTCAAATATGTTTAAAAAATCTCAAATAAAGAAAATAATAGTAGCAGTTTCTGATAAGAAGCAGTTTCATTGCCAGTGACTTCATGAATAGATTTGAAACAGACGCAAAAGAGGAATTGAAGTACTTCCCTAGGGTTTGGCTTAGGAACGTGGATGATGTGTTCGCAGTATTTGACATGAAAATCATGGACATTGATAACCTCGGTTCCAAATTAAATAACCGTATCGCGTCAGTAAAATTCACATATGAAGTTGAAATCAATGAGCAACTACAATCTTTAGATGTACTAGTTATTGGAAACAGTGAAAGTACGATAAAATTTGATATATATATATATATATATATATATATATATATATATATATATATATATATATATATATATATATATATATATATATATATATATATATATATATATATATATATATACAGAAAAGACACCAACACTCTCAGATATATCCCTAATGATTCCCACCATTGTGTTCACCAACTGGCGAACCTCAATTTTCTAGCCTAATTTTCACATAGCCCGCTTTATTGGGTACTACGAAAATTCACCGATTGACTGAAAATTGCCTTTTATAACCTCCGAGATATTTCCGATTACAATGCACTGTAATTAAAATGTTATATGGTATTATATTATATTTGATATTGTGACAAATTCAGACCACGAGGGTGGTCTACGTCCAGGGCGTGCCTAGCCTCGCGACCCAGTAATTAACTACGACTAACTGATTAGCTAAAATCTGGCGATTAATTAGCGTGATTAATTAAGTCACGTTCCAGAATGACATGTTTGTTGCGACTACAGCCTGTTCCCTAATAGGAACTGCACTTTATAGGGAACTGACAAGATTTAATAGTGTCACAAAACTGTTAGCTTCCGATTTATGTCGCAACTGATCTAAAAAATTACCGCCTATAAGATAAGGTCGTATTAGTCTTCAGGGAAATGAATAGCTGGATTTAATTGCCTGCTGACGAATAAGGGTATATACAGGACGTTTGTATTAAATTATTAAGATGTTAGATCAGATTAATAACACAGAAAGAGCTGTGAATTTACCACATACACAAGTACTTAAAACAACTTACATTTTTATTTATAGCTTTTACATATTGCTTCATTAATCTTAATTTAATATGAAGTGGCGGCAAAAGAATCTTTTGCGGATTAACCAAAGTTGCATACATAACGTTTTTTGAACCAGGTGTTAAGTTTATAACAAAATATATTTCTACAACTTCTAGGCATTTTTAAAACAAAATAAAACACACGATGCGATGTCACGAGTAAACGTACACACTTTAAAAACGTACTACAGCGACTATGTAAATACCCGAATAGTATAAAACCGGAATATCCCCACTGGCCAACTCTATTTCGGTAAATCCTGCACACTTGTGTTACGTTGAAAACCGATTAAACACAGGGGTGCCGCAAAGATTGAGGCAAAATTTAATTTTATAAAACCTCGGTTTTAAAAACTGCAAATTACTGTACAATGTACATTTACAAATACTGGTGCGTGATGGAAAGAAAAAAAAACAGTGTTTCTGTAGTTCATGGTATGTAACTAAGTCAAAAAGTTAAAAAAAGTCCGATTACGAAAGTTTTGTTGGCTTATGTAATTGCTTATAAAAACAGTTAAAAAAATTATAAATAATATATGAATGTTTTCAATTTTTACAGTTTTAATATACTGTTGAAATGGTGTAAAATTTCATTATTTTTGAGGCAGCAGATCGATCTCTGTGTAAGTATTTACATGCAGTGTGTGTGTTTTTTAATTTTCTTAGTTTGGTTCCTAACTTCAGAAGAAGAAAATTTAAAATGCTGAGAAGTGGCCCGATGATCAGAGCGTAGATGTATAAAGGTAATTTAATGTAGTTTTTAAATATAACCTCACTTTATGCATAAACTTGCATATCAGTGTTTCCTTCTTACTTTTGTGAGAAAAACCGAAGGTAAAAAATAAGTATGTAGTAGGAAAAAGTTGAAATACGATATGCTAACTATAAAAATGCGTTCTTGAAGGTTTTTTTATCCGCTGAATCGAATGGTAGATTTATTTTCGATGTACAGCTACACTGGAGGAAGTTATTATCAACATTATAACACAAGCAAAAAAATTGTTTCCAGGGCTCTGTAGGTAATTTTTGTTTTCAAATGTGGCGTTTTAAAACCCTTTAAAGCTTATTAGTTTCATAGAGGCGTCCATTTTAGACCCCCGAATGGAGTTAACAATAAGCGACTAGTTTGATCTGTTATTAGCTGTTTAATGTCATAGGTATTTTACTTCTATTTATCAAAATAAAAATCCCAAGGAGTGTTAAAAAATGGATGAAGATCGCGTGGATAAGTGAGACAGAAGTGAGTGGCTATTCGAGTATGTGTGGAGTGTGACTAAGCACAGTGAGTCTCCTAGAGAATAAAGCCCAACAGACCCAAGAAGACCTTAATAAACACCTGAGAAATATCAGGCTATACCATACCTAAAAATAAATCACATATCTTAACAAATCAAGATTTGCTCAATATCCTTCTGATATCATGGGACCCGGTGATTGCTAGTTCTAGGCATCCTACTTCAAAGAAAGCTATTAAACTTGATGAAAAGTACTGCAACTGTTGCAACGCAGTCTATCTGAATCATCACCATTCATATTCCAACTGTCATTAGATGACACAGGATATGACGATGAACATTTTGAAATTTGGAACATTTAACATTTTTGACAGGATATGACAATACTTTCTGTTTATTAAGTGCTCCTTGGACCTCTCAGTTATACTTCATTATTATTTGATGTGTTCCTATATGTATTCACTCGTTTAGTGTGAAGTTAGTGTCAAATGTTACACCACTTACACCACATTTCAGATAGTGTACCCGTACGCACACCAAATATAACATTATTAGTGTATACGACTAATGGAAATAACATAGGGGCCTAATTGAGCTTTGTGGAACTTCTACATTTATGTATTTACTCTATATGACCTTCTTTAACATATTCTCTTTTAATCTATGAAACATTTTACAGTTTTAAGAATACTATGAACATTTCAATGAAGTATTTTCTTACATATTTCTTTTGAAGTAAATTATATTATTCATTTAATGTTCCTAATCTCCACGTTCCATCCGTTCTTCTCGCTCTGCCATAATATTCAAGATTGGCATTACTAATTTTACGTTAAATACCGAATTAGTTAAGCTGGACGACGCTTCAAAAGCATTCCTTCAAGATTAATGTTTCGTAATCCATATTTTACAATTAAGTTCTGAAAATGGTGTGTCATTCGGGTTTGTTCGTTGTACGCTTTGACACAATCTGTTGTATGGACAGCGTGAAATATTAAGCCGGTCACATCCAAATACGTGGAGTTATTATAATGCCCTTCGGTCGACAGCTAACTTATAAACGGCTGTAAAAGTTCAGTAGGTGTGGCGAATATGTATGGGATGCTTGGGCTAATTTAATTTTTTTTTCTTTTTTAAAGTTTGGAAAGGTGAGATGTTTATAATACTTTTGAGATACATATAGTTGCCACTAATTTAAGAAACTGAAATACGTTGGTAGAACATCATAAACATAAAAGTAGAGCTCGAAAAAGTGCAGAAATTTTATAATACATTCTACGTGCGATTCTTCAGACATCTTCGAGGGTTTAAAACTGTTCTAATTTATTTAAGGTACCCCCAGGTCACTAGTGTATATTAATACGTATTTAAGTAATTTATAATCTTAAAAATATTTATAATCATTAAGACAAACAAACATATATGAATAATGTATATAAAAATAGTGAGAACAGTTCATTAATTATTTTAGAAGGTTTAAAAAATAAAACAGAATAATAATAACATCATTTTGTTATTTTAGTAGTAATAGTATACCTTATTAGTTCTGGATTTAAGTTTTGGAAACTTATTTGAGTTCTTTAAATTCAATATCATCTGTGTTTACCCAACTTGTTTAACGCTTATTTATTTATATACACTAGGCACAAAAATTAAGGGATGTAAAAAAGTCCTAAACTTTTAGGTGATTCTCAAAGGGCTGTAATTTAGAGAAAAATAGTCACAGAGAAATTTAAAACAAAAAGTAAATTGAAGCTCCAAGTTTCCACGTCTTGAGTTCAACATTTCTTACCATATGCAGTTTTTGATTAATAATAAGAAATATCGCAAAAAAAATTACAAATTTTTTATTGCCCTTCAAAAGGCCTATGGACATTAATTTTCTTTCAATAATTTCATCATAAATCTTTTTTAGATCATTTTATCCTTTTTAATTTGAGTGGCCATAATGCCTTGTACGATGATTTTTCGCTGAGTTATCATAGTTTAAAGTAAAAAAGTGAGTTTTGAACTTTTTTGAAAAAAAAATTTATTTCTTTGCTTAGAATAATTAACATTTTCCGATAAAAGAAATATGGATTATTACTAAAAAAACAGTTTCAACCTCAAAGACTGCATCAAAAATTAAAAATTTGTCCTTAAATTGGTTTTTAGTAAAAACGAGAAGTTCAGAACACAATGAAAAAAAAAATCGCAGCGCTTTGAAGCTTTCAAGGTTTCATTGGGATACTTTGAGGTTGAAAAGAAACAGTGAACATCCTTAGTCTATCCATTATTTGCAAAGTTATGCCAAGTTAAGTGAATATCCCTAAATACGCAATTTTTTTCCTCATCTTCAATCAACATTCTCGTATCGCATTTCTTTTTATCACAAATCAATAACTATGACATGTAAGGAATATTTACAATTTTTAAAACTCTACTTGAATTTTCTGTACGATCATTATTTCCGGAGTAATTGATTATCAAATTCAAAACTGACTTTTTGCTTTGAACGACGATAACTCAGCGAAAAATCATAGTACAAGGCTTTTAGACCACTCAAATTAAAGACTATCTAAAAAATATTTATAATGAAATCACTGAAAAAAAATTATTGAAGTCCGCGGACCCTTTGTAAAGCTTTTTTTTTCGATGGTTTTCTTAAGATTACTCAAAAACTGCTGATGATAATTTTTTTTTAACTCAGGATATGAAAACTAGAAATCTTGGAGCTTCAATATTGCAGGAATCTAAATGATCATGAGTTGAACATCTAAATAATTCAGATGATATTGGGAAGGAATAGGAGTAGGGCATAGGAATAGGAAAGGAACATTATCATATGTCCAAAATTGCTAAAAAAAAAATGGAAAAGAAAATTGATTGTTTCCTTCTTGAATTATATATAATAATAGCCTTCCCTCTACAGCTATAGGATATTTTGACTCTGTATGAAGAAAAAATCAGGTTTATTAGATACTTTTTTAAACAATAAACAACACATTACCTGCGATATTTTCTTTATCGGAATGATTATTTAATCAGATACATTTTTCTGCTTTCGTCTAGAGTATCTTTTAAAAATAAGAAATAATATTCGTATATGCTTATCATGCCACTAAAAAATACACAAACTTACTAATTATTATTTCAAGTCAATTCATTAATATTAATAATAATTGGCAGAGGCGTGGCGTCATCCGCATTTTGTATTGGGTAAGTAGAAAGTATGAAAAATTTCACTCTTGTAAAAGTCATAGAAGAAAAATGGATCGAGTATCAAGAAAAATGTTTAAAATATTGTCAAATTATAGGAAATGTATTTGAAAGACAACCTAATATAAAAAGTAGCAAACTAATCATTTTTGGATTGGAATGATTGGGAATAGTTTGGCTTACACTTTTTTCATTCAATTTCAACAGGAAACTAAATTACCGTGAATTATTTAAACTACTTCTTGCGACATATCCTAGTTATAACTGTCTTCAACAACACGGTTTTTATAACCGAAATAATTGCAGGATATTTTGCAAAAATTGTAGAATTTTGTACAAACATTCCTACATATGGCTACATATGGCTATATATTCCTACATATGGCTATATATGCTTTGAACAGAATAATCCTAACAAATGGCTACATTTCGTTGACTAGCCTTATTGGATTTCTTTTATAAGATAAAATATATTATGCTAACAGATCAAGTTCTGTCTAGATGATTTGCGAGTCAATTGCTACATTATGGATAGTTACTTTGTGTTTCTCTATAAACAATATATACAAAAAATATGACTATTTCGTACTCTTTGGAGGACATAGGATAAGCTGTTTAATTTTCTGTAATTGTTAGGAGAAATATATCATGGATATGTTCCAAACTTATTATAATTTCGTAACGTTCGTTTTATTAAATATCTTCAAGTTCAAAAATCATATTATCCATCATAATTGCACTACGAAACGTAGAGGAATGATATTCTACTTATCACGTAAACAACCCCTCTGTATAAAATAGAAAAAATTAACGTCACGTCCCAGTAGTTCACTAAAACCGTTTACAAGGAAAAAGTGCCTATCAAATTTTGTTTGTGCAACCTTTTCCCTGCTTTTACGAGCACCTAGAGTGTCCTCACTTTCGTCGACGATTGTTCATAACGACCGTATTTGCACCTGTTGTGTCTAGTGGAACCCCTGAGTTACAGGTTCGGGTTTGCTGCCCGAACATTTGCAGAAAATATTCGGCCGACTCGCACCACCTGTTGAACTGTGAACTGTCGCGGGTCGTCGAGATAGAAACCGGAGTTGTAGTCCGGTAAAATTGCTTTTTTTTTGCATGGATCCCGTAAGTCAGTGTTTTCAATTGTTCGAGAGGTTCCTAAATAATTCGCAATCAAATGATTTGCAAAAATTACTTTTTACAAACTTTGAAAAGGAAGATTAACAGATAACATATTTTTACAAAAAACTTACTTAATCATTATTCAATCCTGCATAACCATTTTTGTTGTAGGTCGAGTATTGGTGAGATAATAAACAACACTAAATTTTTCGTAAGTCAAAGCTGTAAAAGCCCCCATGGATTTTACATAGTTCACATATTAGACTGCGCCAAGTTAGAAAAATACTCAGGAGGCACTTCAAAATTATAAAAAAGACTTACCAGATAAAAAAATTGTAGATAATAGACCAAATAGGACAAACAGGACGTAAATTTATAACTAGATACCTTGATCATAATAGATCCTTCAGATTACAGAAAACAGATTCTACTTTTGCTAATCATATCTTGGAAAGTGGACATAATTTCTCAGATATTAATAATATGAAAATCCTACACTATGCCAGCAAAGGTTTAAAACTTAAGTGGTTAGAAGCAATAGAAATCTGTAAATACAACCATAGTAATAATGTTAGCTTGTTAAATGATCAAGTAGATATACTATATTCTCCTCTTTTTAGTGTCACCCAAATTAATAAACCCCCTGTATAATAGTTTTTAATAATATTCATGGAAATTCCTACAATTTGATGGTCGGGATTCTACCATTTGGAAAACACGTTTCATATAAACATTAACTACCTGTTTATTGTCATAACTTAGTCCCTGTATTTGGATAGTATATATTATAGGAACAGAATGTTTGTATTTTATTCTTAGTTGAATCATCGTTTGAAAATGACATAATTGGTGAAACTGCAGTAACGTTTCTGTGAAAATATAGTGGTATAGAAACGTAGTAGTTGTTTTTACTCATTTCCGCTGTGATTCATTGGGGATTCTCGGTAGCCCAATAACGACAATTTTTGCTTATTGATATGGCTGTTCAAAACAAAGGTAGCCTTGTCAGAAAAAAAATAGTTTTACGTTAGATAATTATCATTATTGCATAGCTGTTGCATCTGTTGGCAGAATTGATTTCACCGATCGAAGTCGTTTACAGACAACTCATGGACAAGGTATCTTATAAGGATTGTGCTTTGGCTTTGTCTCTTTCAAAATTTTGTGTACTATAGAAATTGTGTTGCCATATTCAAATCAGAAACCAATTGGTTAAGTGTTGAGGACTAAATTCTCTTGTATTACCAACAAAACATTAACTGATCGTCTTCTTATGGCGAGAGTCGACCAGCAATTAGGAATATTACGAACATACTCAAATGCAGGGTATTTGGACACAACATTGCCTACCATGCTTGCAACGGATTGTCGATCAGGATGAGTTACATTGAACAACTCAACGACTTCTCTTTGGATGCGCATTGTGTCTCCAAATTCGATTATGCAAAGAATTTCAATTCTTTCTCGTTAAGTTAATTAAAAAAAAGTTAAAGGGTGTAAAGTTATAAAACGTATATTACATCGGGCCTAATATAATTGTTCATAGATGCGTACTATTTATTTCCGCATATTTCTTGTCTATTAAAAACAATTATTGGATTAAAACCACAGTACAAATACAGTAAAACGCTACAGATATTTTTTAGGGTCGACTATCTGATTTCACATGGTAAGAAAAGATATTTAAGAAAAGACCTTTTATCTAGTGTAAATATGGAGTGTCTGAATCAGTTTTGTTCTGTCAAAGGTAAGGCGTCAACATTTAACGACTGTCATCTACAAATCATACGATGTCAATAACCCGCGATTAACAGTTTAACAATGAATAGTTTGTATATAACTGTTTTATGAAAGTGAGCGATTATTTACAGTTCCATTAAGAAAAATTCGCACAAAATTAGGACAATATGAAGCGTCTAAAGAGTTAACAGTTTGTAACATAATAAGCACATTTGAAGAGACGGTTTCTGCTATCGATAAGGCAACACCAACGTCCTCGTCATGGTCGGTCAGATGAAAATATTGATACAGCGAGAGAATGTGTACGCGGGTATCCAAACACAATTCGACGTCGTGTACAACAATTGAATTTGTCAAGAGCCGCCACGCATCGGATTTTACAGAAAGATCTGCATCTATCAGCATATAACACTCAACTGATACAACAATTAAAAGATACAGATCATTTTCAACGTCGTACATTTGTTAATTGGGTGTTAGAAAAGGAAGATGGTGATGCTGATTTTTGAAGCAAAATTTTGATCAGCAATGAAGTACATGTTCATCTTACCGGCGCATTTTGGAATGCTGGAGTAATTGGACCATACATCTTTGAAAATGAATCTCGTAATGCTATCATAGTAAATGGGGAACGTTATCGTGACATGTTTCTTCTTCCACCAAATTGATGATTTGGATTTGAACAATATGTGGTTTCAGCAAGACGATGCAACGTGTCATACAGTACGTGCAACCATAACTATTAGGTTGTCTCGGGGAATGCTGACATCAATTGGCCTGCAAGATCATGTGATTTATCACCACTGATTTTTTTTCTTCAGGGTTATGTCAAGGGAAAACTGTATGCCACCCAGCCAGAAACAATCAATGACATCAAAGCAAACATTTAACATGTTATTTGGGAAATAGAGCCAATTCTCTGTCCCCATGTCAAGGGCAATTTTGCTAAACGAATAACACCATGTTGGATAAGTCGAGGCGGCCATATAAACAATATTCTTTTCCATTTGCAGCTGTATCGTTTCCATTTTAAGTTTTTTTTTTTTATTATTTATGGACACTCCTTAGGGCATTCATGGACATTACAATCTGATCATAAAGATCAATAAGTATTTTTTTTCTAACTAATAATACTACCTAAATAAGTTAGAACTACGGTCGTACTCAATAGTATCCTCAGATTTCCAATAAACTCGGTACACCAAAAAACTAACGTATGCACTAACGCGCACAATGCTTTGCTTTGTCACATCACTGAACTAACTCAAAGGGTTTGATTTTCTTGAGTCTTGTCAATCCTGCGTTGTCAAGGAGCTGGATCGCCTCGACGCGACGTTGACATGTTGGAGCAGTCGTTGTCCGTGAGTCCTGGCAAACTTGGATCTGGCTTGTTCAACAGTATCCATACCCAGGTCCCGATGGAGGTTACTGTTGAAAAAGTAACACCTACGATCAGTGGCGGCTCGTGATGAAATGAAATGGGTGTTCTGCACAGGGTCGATCTTAGGGTATTGGCCGCCCGCGTGCAAATTTCAAACGTATCCAAACTATTGGCGCCGTGGGGGCCGCAAAAAAATTGCGCCGCAGGCGAATATTTTGAAAATTTTCAAGGTCACGCGTTTTCCTGATACTTCAGAATTTGTATGTAAAATCCGTTTATACAAAAATATAGACTTTCACAAGAAACATTTTTGGAATTTAATACCTTTTTGAAGAACATTCATGTTTGCCGTCATATTCTTTGGTTAAGAGAAAAGGCTTGTAAGGTGAATTTTCTACTAGAGGGTCTATAACACTTAAAATATTTTCCGAAAGAGTTTCAGCGTCACATTTTGTAGGTTTCAGGTATGTCCAAAAACGTTCAATCGGTTCACCATCGAGAATATATCTTAAAACTACCACTAACTGAGTTTTTTACATCAGTTGTTTCGTCTGCCATAACTGCCAAAAATGAAGGTTTTTAATTTCTTTAATTATTTCTTCATGACATACTTTTAATATACAGTCTAAAAGATCATTGTGTATTTCTTTAGAGGTTCCTTTAAATACTGAAGCATTTTGTAGATGCTCGCTTAAAGTTATATCAAGCTCAGCAGAAAAATTTATCAAACCACGAAATATCCCCAGGTTTTGAGAGGTTTCAGCTTCGTCATGTCCTCGCAGCGCCAGTTCAAAGGCCCCACAAAACTTTATGCAGTTTATATTTTTGACAAAACGTATCTCTTTTTTGTCAGATTATCATTATGCTTTTGCACATTTATCCAATAAGTTGATTCTAGCTGCGCTTTAATATTAATTGTTCCTAATAAAGCTAATTCCATTGTATTATGTAGATGGCTTTTGGAGTTGTCGTGCTTTTTTATTTTTTCAGTTAAGTGCACCAAATCTGTCACCCCTACCTCCGTCCATGCTTTATCACCGCCAAAAAGTAAACAAGGAAAACAAAATAACGCATTTTTTTTGTTGCACCCACAAATCCAATTGTTCTTCGAATAAATGTCTCTATTAAATTGACGTTTATATGCTTTTCCGCGGATAACACCTGCAGTCTCAATAACAATATCGGGCAATGGCCTACCATTGTTTTTTAAATCAATTTTTTCTTCATAAGAGTATTTAAAAAATCACTTCACATGAACTAAATTATAAACTAAGTCCATTGTCACTATCACAGTTTATGAATATTAATAATTAGTACAATAAATCACTACACAAATTCACAAAACAGTATTTAAAATCTCAAATTAACACGAAATATGAAATAGGTACGATTTACGCCCGCCCAAGGAGTAGGATGGAGTAAACATTTACTGATGTTGCCTTAGCTGGAAAAAATACAGCTCACTGATCGTGTAAATTCGCGCATTTACGAGCGCCAAGTGTGGATTGTCGCGGGAGTTGAACGGGTGTTCAATGTACCGCGACGCGCTCGCGTAGAGACCCAGATAATTCATCTGGTCTACTACTCAATAGAGGACGGCGGGCAGAATGCGACTTTAACGCAATAATTTGGTTAGCTGCACCAACTAACCAAATTATTTTATTAATGAATTTTAGTAATTATTATGTCGCGAAAATATACAAATATCTAATATTTTTGGCAGTTCTGCAGCTCCGCAGCACCTATACACCAGCCGCCCCTGCCTACGATCTTCTTTAGTGTGTTATTATGAAACCTTTTAATGGTTTGTACATTGGTCTGACTGGCACAACCCACAGCTGAATTCCATAGGTCCATATCGGTTTTTTATAGGTCCATTTTAAGTTGAAGAATAAGAAATCTCAGATTGTCAAATATTATTAGTTTTATTCGCAAATCACATCCTATAGTTCCAAGTGAGACACCCTGTATATGTAATTCTTATCTAATGTATGCAGTCCAGTATAAGTAATATATTATATAACCTAACCGATTCCGTTGGCTTTCCAATCGTCAGGCACGCTCGTTATACCTTATTTACACAACGGGCCAAACCGTAAAAGTAAATACCTGTGTAGATAAGCAGCAAATTAGAGTACAATATAGGTAGTTGAGGCAGACGTTAACAACGGCGAAACAAACCGTATGCTAATCCTGAGATGCTCGATATGGCAAGGCCATGATTTGAATAAGACCGCGTACCGGTGGACGCTGTTCGCTCTCTTCCTGATAGATACCGACGGGCCACACCGGGTAGGCTTCGAGTACCCCCGGAACCCTCACGATTTCAATTTACATCGCTGTTTTTTTATTACAGTCAAATAATTGTTGTAATATGAAATTTACATTAAATGGAGGCACGATTCATAGTGAGGTTTCTGGAAGCTGACCGCTTCCGCTTGGCAATCATAAGGTTGGAATTTTGTACGTACTTACTAGGGTACTAACCATTTGTTGTAATGCAGGACTGTACTTAGGTTTAGTTAAATCAGTGGAAACGGGAAAGGTAAAAAGTATCGAGAATGTTGCATCAGTAACTCAGATCAGTTGAGATGTCGTTGTGACGGCTTGAGATATGTGAATCGGTGTAGGTACAAGGGATTCAGTTTAACTTTGCCCTGGTGTCTAACAATCTGTTTTATTTATTAGTTTTATTTATTGTGGTAGTGTAGATATTATTTTTAATTGTAATATCGAACTGTTACAAAAAGAATTTATAATATTTTTTGAAGTTGCTTCTTCTTCTTAAAATATCCTTCGGCAATTAATTCAAGTGCCGTTTTATAGTTGGTTTATATTTAAAATTAAAATTCATGAGGATTATTAATATTTCTGTCATAAAATACCGTTCTCAATATAGCTTACATTTTCCGAGTTAATACGCTTGTTCTGATTTGCAGACTATAATGCAAATAAATCTCCGGCATCTGAAAAGTGAAACACGATAATTTGCATCAACTAGTCCTAAAATCTAGTTCGGACCATACTACTAATTTAGTCGAGTGCAGTAGCGAAGCGTCGATTCAAATTGAGGGCAGGCTGTCCTGAATTAGGCGAGGGAGGGGGGCTGCTCATTTTTAATGCAATATATATATATATATATATATATATATATATATATATATATATATATATATATATATATATATATATATATATATATATATTGAATAGTTAAATCGTAGAAACAACTTACCTATATTTTTTTGTATATCAATTCCATTCGCCGTGTTTCCTTTTCTGCAAGAACATCTATAGTTCTTGAAATAAATTGGTAGGTTTTGCCCCTTTCATTTTCAGTTAATATAAGACGCATATAATTAAATATGCGTCTTTAGTTTTCAGTTTACTTTCTAAAGATAAATTATTAAAATAACCACTCTTATTAACTGAAAGTCTACTAAATCGGCGCTGTCTAGGGCCGCTATTACCCTTAAAAATAACACTAATCACTACGAGTAACGACAGGTCAATATTATAGCCACTGTATTACGTAAAGTGAACGATCAGGCTAGCTAAATTGCATGTCATTTTTCGCGTACTCCCCTCTCCCCCGTGCACCGCGGATCTCTGTAAGTCCGTTAAAACCAAGCCGCTGCCTGGGCTGGCTGTCGACAGCCCAGACAGCGGCCGGCCAAGGCCTGCGCACTTCCGGCGCTTCAGTTTAAATGGAAATATGTATGATAATATGAATAGAAAATGTTTATCATTCTGGCAAAGGTAAGTGGCAATATAAAAAAGGGGTCTACCATCTAAAATATGTAGGGTAGGCTGCGTCTTACAGCCTTAATGGATGCTTCGCCACTGGTCCAGTGATGAGTAATTTAGTAACTAAACGTGTTTGAACGACAACATTTTAGTCGAGTAGTTTAGCAAGTGATTTAGTCGAGTCGATCCATTTTATTTTATATTTTCGACGAGTAAGGCCCCCCACTACGCGTCACTGCATCGTGCTTCACTCACTAAACAAGTGCGAACCTGTTGATTATAGTCGAGTTCATTAGTTATCGCAAAAATATCGTGTTGTTGGAGCGAAGATACAACTTTGAAATTGATTTCGAAGTATTTACAACATGAGTGCCTCTGGAATGTTAAATTCCCGCTTTATAAAAACATAATAATATATCAAGCAATCTGCGTATGTTGATTTAAAAGATGCAATGAATATACCTGGATTTGGTGAGGAGATTAAATTGAAAATAAAAATGAATGTTGACTTCTTTATTCATATAAGTAGTTATTACAAGTGGGTATAAAAATATTCTATATTGTTTTCTTTTCATCCTTCTTTTTCGATTTCTTTTTAGATAGACCTATTCATAGGAGTTAGGAAATTCCGGCGCCAGTAATTAATACACTATACATTCCTTTAGTAAAATGGTTCAGTTTATTGGATGGATTCCTACGAACATTAAAACAATTTTCCGTCATTATCAAAGTTCAGAAGTATTATTTAGGATCTTCTAATTCTATTTCCTTGAGAAGAGAATTAGTAGCTCCTAGCTCATCTCTTCTTTGAATCCATTTTCGTACTCATAGGTTTTCTATTTTATCACGCTAATTTATTCTTTCACTTCTTCTAAAATAGTCATTGCAGTAAGCTTTATTAGCTTATTTACTTTGTTGCGTTGCCTGTCAACCCAGACGACCGACGTGAGAATAATCAGTAACTTATAATGGGGCCAAAGGGTTAATATAAAAGTTGGAGATTCATTTGGACAGGATGTCATTTTTCTGTCACTCCTATTCAACCTTTATAGCGAAATTTATTTTTAACGAAACCTTGAAAGAAGAATCAGTATGATGTCTAGCTTTGGGGTTGTAACATTCTAAAGCAACGTGTTACGAAACATAGTGAATGCCATCTGGTATGTTCATAACTTTCATCTTCATAGAGATTTTTGGATACCAATCGTGAAGGAATAGATTAAAATATTCGCTCACAAGATGAAGCTAGTTTCACCTTCGTGTGCAAGCAGAAGTTCTTCAGTTGCTGAACAATCAAGATCATGTTCGAAGATTGAAGAGAACCAAGCCAATCGATCTCGTAGTGTAGTGTGTTTTGTGCAAAACACAGCATAGTGCATGAGTGAAGTGTATTGCTCGTTGATAATAATAAAAAGTGTGAGATTCTGTAGGCATGCATAGAACAAAGGGTGAGGCAGAATTCTGAGGGGTAAAGGATGCACTTTACGCGCGGCCATATCGAACATTATGTACATTCAATATATACATATATATATATATATATATATATATATATATATATATATATATATATATATATATATATATATATATATATATAATATTTATTGATATTCACCCTGCCAAGGTCTCAATTCTACTGAGTAAAGTAAACTCTACCTACTGAGCTGTACATAGTTTAGAGGAATCTAGAGGACATCATTGGATTAATTCCAGTTGATAAACGAGTATATAGTTTTAACATTAATTAGATTTAAATTAATGGTTAGCTCGTCAATGCTGGTTTTAATTACAGAATACCTCTTGGGGTAATAAAAAAAAAAACGTTTCTTAAATATTGGTCTTACACTCGCGGCTTACTTTGCAACTATTACAGATTGAAGTTGTAAAATGAACATTCAAATTATAATAATTTAATATAAATTTCGTTTGTACAAACATTTCTCACTAAAGTCACGAACCGCCCTGCTTAAAGACGATTCTAGCAATCAGGTCTTCAATCAGTTATTTGATTGACGCTTTCATCTAGTTCTGCCCTGAATGCATCCCATTTAACAAACGCATGGAAGAAATTTTACATATTAAAAAAGTTACCGGAAATTTCTGATATCGTCTCAGGTATCCGACTTTAGAGTCTCAAATAACGGTAGCTTCTTGCTCGCGTTATCCGATAGCCTCTCTCATATTTCACGAGACCTCTGTTCGCAGGATGTGAATAACTGCAAATCGCTCTTTTATAAACTGTGCGGTCTAAAGTAAACCTATATACCGCACGAAGTGATCTAGATGGCGGTTCCATTTTCTTTATAGCGACTGTAACAGCCGGCAGCCAAGTATCGAATGTCTAGGATAGTATAAGAACGACAAGAGCATCCAACTTTGCGCCTCACTGCCAGACCATCCTGTTAAGCGTCGTGGAGTATCACGTTTAAGAGTATATTTTTTGCTTGTGTGTAATTCGAAAGCCTTTATTATACATGAACAACAAAAGCTTATGTTGTACGTAAGTACGAATCACCTTTGTATGAATCAAGTGTATACACAGTGTTAGCAAGAACATTTATTTTAACTGCTTGGAATTATTCAGAAAATATACGAGTTTTACCAAAAGTGCCAAATCTATTGTAAGTAGATATTGCTAAGTTTAAATCGACTGGTTTGGTGGCTTTCGCCCTAAAAAAACACATATCCCTTCGAAATATAACGAAGACGTAGAAGAATCATCCAGAACAACTGTAGAACATGGATAGACAAGTATTAAATATATCTTGGAGAGAATCTGCGTTAAAAGATAGTGTAAGAAATTTACAGTCTTATATAAAATGACTTCAGAACTCATAAACTGAAATACAAATTTTTATACACCTTTGACGAACGATTCTTCAATTTATGTTTATATTTTTGTTTTGGTCTTAATGAGAACGGAAAGAAGATGTCAACTTCTATACTCTATTTCATAGATAGATTTTTTTAAATACCCCATACTCATATAACAATCTGATCGTTGAGTCGAGTAATTTGGTTCTACCTTAAACTGGTACTTTGAAAAGTTAGATCTAAGAACTTATTCAATAGTGTTCCTTAATTTCTAGTAAGTTAACTATACTAACTTTAACGTGTATCACAACCGCACAATGCTCTGCTTTTCACTAACTAATAATCACTTTGCCAATTCAAGAGGCTTTACTCTCTTGAGTCTTCTTGTGATATTGGAGTTATCGAGCAGCTTCGACATTTTCGTGTTGGTGGAGTCGCTGTTCATGCTTCCCTGCAAATTTGGCAATTGTTTGGCTCACAGTGTCCATCTGAAGGTCACAATAGAGGTCACTGTTTCTGACATACCAAAACGCATTGACGATGTTCCTCAGCACTTTACTCTGGAACCTCTGAATTATTAAGATGTTACTCTTGTTGGCACAACCTCATAGTTGCGATATATACAATAAGTCGACACTGGTTTGAGGACTTGTGTATACAGAAGTATTTTGTTGTATGTTGATAGGCTGGAGTGTCTACTAGTCTACTAAGTAACTAGTACATTTTCTTAAACATTATATTCAGCTCGTCCTGTTTCTTTTTAACATGGATTTTCCAGCGAAGTCTTGCGTCTAGCGTAATACCCAGATATTTCGTTACCATAAAGGCATTATTTCTGCTAATTGGAATATGTTGCTCCTATACCCTGAATATAGGTCCTATTACGCTTCCCTGTGGGACTCCTGCTTTGATATCTTTAAATTCGGAGTATTCATCTTATTTGACTCTGATCATAAACAGATGATGTTGCATTTATATCAAACGGTATGGTGCATTCTACAAATTGGAGGTAGTGGACTCTACATCTTGTAGAGTCCACTACCACTTGTTGTCTCTTGAGATAAATATTCATCTAAAACCAACGTGTGGTGTAATATTTAAATAATCAAGTCACTGGAACTTATTTTTTCGAAACAATTAAAATTTTCAAGAATACCTATGTTTTCTTTATAACTAAATATTTAAGATTTTGGACAATATGCCACTGGTACCACAACGTTTGTGGTACATGTGTGTTGGTACTGCAATCCAGAATACAAGAATAGTAAGATAACCTTTGCTAGAGATATTTAAGGACAAAGTAATATGGGCGTAATATGTAGCAATATTGGCCACCCAGATCACCGAATATAATCCTACTAAATTTTTCTTTTGTAGGGTTGTTTCAAACAAAGGTGCTATAAACAGAAACGTTTCCACGCTATCGACTATTTGGAGACAGTTATTCGAGAAAGAATTTTAAATATGTATGGGCTTAAAACATTAGAACCTCATTAATTTACACATAAATTAATGATTTTGTAATTATTTGCACAGAACGTGATGGAAAGCGCACATAAATATACAATTAATTGTTCGCCGAATTGTCTTTCTAGACTTCTTAAATAACCCAAGGTTCAGTTCTACTTACAATAAAGTAATTTTTCTTTTAAAATAACAAAGTTTTATTTTTTGTAGATTTTCTGTTATTTTAAAATGCCATATTGCCATTTTTTGAGGTAATATCAAAAATAGATCCAGAAAAAACACGTGATTTTCTTTTGGGTGAGTAATTTGGCATTATTTTTTCAGAAAATACAACTACTAAAAATTTACTTAAATCAGTTCATAAGATTTAAATATGTTTTCACATATGAATAATGGGGCCTTCCTTTATGATATTGTATAAATGTGTTAGATTGAATATTTTAATATAATATTTAACAAAGTATTTTTATTATGATTTTTAGGGTTCTTATATAAATACGCACAACTTTAGATAATATAAAAGCTCCAAAAGCTCTCGGCTGTTCATTGTTTGTTGTGGCATGTACACTTTATCCCGATCTCTGCTCTCGAAAGCAATAAAGGCAGTATTTACAGTAGGCACAATATAACACATTTATTTATTTCTCTTAACCACAATCAATATTTTTTTCTTATCTAGATTTCGATGAAAATGTCTTCGTGGATAGGATATATTATTTTTTGTTCTAATTGAAATTATTTTCTACAACCTACTTATGTAAGTTTAAAAATATGCATACCATTACAATGCAGGCAGTTCCATTTTTATTTAAACCATTAAACAAAATTAGTTTGAAGATCGATATAGATCATATACAGAAATCGGACAGAAAGTAACTCAAAATAATTTAACGCTTTTAAAACTCCACAAATGGCAGTAGAAATCAAATTGTTGGAAAAGCATATACATACACATATCAGAAAAAGTAAAGAAAATGCATTAAATTGGGTATTTTAATTCAGTAAAGTGATCAGTCTCTTCCTCATCAACTTATTTAGTAAATAACATTTTTGGATACTAATAGAAGTGATTCAAGAAAGAAAAAACAATGGTGGAAGTATGTTCGTAGATTAATACGTGAACTACGTTAATTAATACTTTAGATGAATTTATAAAATTATAAATTGTCTTTCGTTGTATCTCGTTGTTTTACTTGCTTATGGCATAAGGTATTATTAAGATACCTTCTAAATTCTAAAGAGACCTGTAAGTGCCATTTTTAAACTTCAATTATATTAGTTGAATATAATTGAGAGTACGTAACTATCTGGGAGAAAATGGGTGCGAATAAGCACAACCCTGACAACAGTGTAAATGTTACTGACTCACTGGGATGGAACAGACGACTCAACTGTTAATACAACCCCACCTTAGTAGGGAAGGCAATATGACTAGCCATAGTTTCACATAAAAAAGGTTCCTTAAGCGGAAACGTTAAATTCAGAGACGAGTTTATGAGATGCCCTTATGCACTCGTACCCTGTATTTCATGCACTTATAAACCGCCATAAAGAGACCCCGGATAAGAGTGAGTAACTGATCAAATTCTGCAATGTAAGTGATATTTTGCATATAGATTAAATAAAAAAAAAATGGAAAGGTCAGTATTTACTTTACTTGCAATAATATAAGAAATTAATATGTTTAACTTACTTGATCAGGTCTGAGGCCCGGAGGCACCCAAGTATATTCTTCCAGGGCGCATCCGGAATCGTCGTCGCTCTGAGAATGCCTTTGCGGATCGCCCGTCGAAGGCGCGAAAGGTGATCCCTTTCCTAAGAACCTATCCGTGGGATCCAAGGAAGGTAGTTTTCCGCCGGGAGAGGGTAAGGCGGGTGGCGAAATGGGACCCAAGCCCCCTTCGTTGCTCGACATGCTGTTGTCTGGCCAGAGGCAGTTCCTACACACTGATCTGAAACAGAAAAGGAACAGGATAATTGATGTCAAAGATAAGCAAGCGTTAAAAGAAATTGGCATACTGATGAAGTCGATTCCTACGGATTGTGACATGGTCATCATCGCTGATTATCCCACCAGTTTCTTCAGAAGATATTCAAAGATTCAGGTCTTTGAATTTTTGCTGAAATTGATGGAAGAGCGAAACATCAAAATAAGTTCGACGATGATTCCGACATAACCCGGAAGCATTTACTTGGACAATGGCCTTGAAAACTTATATTCTGGCATATTTAAGTATCATAAAATCATTTACGAATATTTAAATATAGAAGTGCAGCTTCATGATCCTGGGATAGCAGATTAATAGTGAAAATTTTTAAATAATCGGATTTTTCATATTTTCACGTCTATAACACATTTCAGAACTATTTTAAACGCGTTTCTCTAGAAACATGATTTTTCAAAAAGGCACGCAGCATTCCATGCGAATTCCAAGAAATTTAATATGGATTTTTAACAATATCTTTCTGAAGTGAAATACATACGGGATAAGTTAATTTAAACATTATTTATTAACAAATGATAGCCATTTGTTTGTCGAAAATTTAACGTTTTTTATTTATGTACTCGCTAATCACCCAAAAATCAATATTTTGTGTGATTGACGATATTTCACTAGCTATATAAATAGATTAAGTTATTATATATAAATTTATCTTTTCCGGATTAAAATTTGCACCAGTTACATTGCATGCTGCAGAGCGCCGTAAATTCGACATGTCTGTCGAGAATGACTCCAGTGTCGCCATTTTGAATATTTTCTATAATAATTTTTTTTATTTTACTTAAATATATGCCAAATAACTCCCTTAAATATTATTATCTTATTACCTTTTCTTCCATCTAAAAATATGCCAAAAACCCTTTTTTAGCTTATTACAGTTCTGTTACCCCTTAGTGCACAGGAGAGAAGAGAGAGCGAAGAATTATAATTTCTAATTGCGGGAAGCTATAATTCTACAACGGACAAATATATTTACGATAAAGAATATTTGTCTAAATAAGGCGTATATTGCCGATCAAGTTTGCCACCATTTTGGAGTAGAATAAGTTATCCTACTACGATTTAACATATTTACGTTGAATAAATGAGTTATCTTATAGAAACGCATACTTATATACAGTGCTATTCAAAAGTCCCCTCCCCCCCTCTTATCTTTAGATAGAACGATTATACATAAACTAGTGAAATTTGGTAACTGAATATTAAGGGTTGTAAACTTCCCTACTAGTGATGATAGATGACGTATGCGTCAAAGATGACGTCCAAAGATGACAAGATCATTGTGACCAATAATTTTAAATGGAACCCTATGGCAAGCGACACCTCTTTTAAAAGGTATCGAAAAAAACCTATTAAACTAAAAAACAATGATACTAATATTGTGTCTGTTTACGACAGTTTTGACAACTGGCTTTCAAAAACCGCAAAGCTGTGATGAATTAAATCAGTTAATAATAAAATTTAAAATTCAAGCTCCGCCACTGGATAGTTGGATAGTAAATAATCTGACGTTTTTGCAAGTCTCCCCAATTTGATGTTTTTTTAGCTGTCAAAGTTTTTATACATTTAATAATTTCTGTATTGTTGATCGAATGTTTAACTGTTTTAGTACCTTGTGGTAATTTTAAAATATTTGTACATTCAATAATTTGTTAAACTGTTGTGAGCTGAACGTTTAAGTGCTTCAAGAAGATAAATGGTACGTGTTTTAGGTGATAAAGTAGCAGCGATCCTAATACTTGGTGAAACTGGAGAAAATATTCATGCAGCAGAACGCATTTTTAATGAAAGGTTTCCCGATCGCCCAGTGTCGAGGACTTATTTGAGAGAGTTTCTTCGTAAGTTTAAAACAACAGGTAGTATTAATGATGCAAAACGATCTGGCAGACCACAAATTTCTGATGAGAAAAAAATTGATATACTGGCAGAAGTAATAGTAAATCCTACTTCTTCAACAACTCAAGTTGCATCAACCTGTGAAGTCAGTCAAAGTACAGTGCACAGGGTGTTGAAAAAAAAAACAAATTTCACCCATACAAATTAAAAATGGTTCATCAACTCTCAAACGACGATCCAGACCGAAGACTGCAATTTTGTGAAAATATGGAGACTAAAATTAACCAACAGCCAGACTATGTCAAAACAATTTGTTTTAGTGACGAAAGTACTTTCTATCTAAATGGAAATGTAAATACACAAAACGTGACATATTGGAATGACGCAAATTCTCACATGTTTCATGAAACACATACTCAGTATCCCGAGAAGGTCAATGTTTGGGCAGGTATACTGGGAAGCCACATCGTTGGGCCTGTTTTTTTAAATACCAACTTAACCGGTGAGGTGTATCTGCAGATGTTGCAAAATGCAATAGAACAAAATGCAATAGAATAGAATGTTGCAAAATGCAATAGTAGATAGAAATATATAGAAACAGAAATAAACTCTTCTCTCAGTGTACTTCTGTAGTATCACCAAAAGTGCTGGGATAATATTCTTTTGGATTATTTACTGGAGGGCTTTATATATTTTGTTGATTGTACGTAGAATATTTCATTAGATTTTACATAAAACTAATTTTAACTGTAACTATTAAGTCAACAGAAAAAAACCATAAATTTTTTTCCTAATATAATCCGGAATTCCTGCGCTTTGGTTACAGATATTTTTTGTCGGTTACGGTGAAATCAAATAATGGCGCAAAATGTAGCAAAATTACGAAATTGACCTTCGTACGCCTTCATTAATTGTGACGTTTTTAATGCAGAATTTATTTTAGGATTCGTTTTATGTGTTTGTAATGTACCGACGCGAGGCGTTTTCCCATGCTCTTCCAGTATTTTTGAACGCCATTTCGCGTGCGAATGGTGGCCACAAACAACAATGAGCGACTTAAGAATTCGCAGCAAAAGCTGGAGAGAGAAGAAGAGCGTTATTTCGGTTATTCTGATAGTTTTGTTCGTCCTTCTGTTGGCGGCGGTAATTGTCGTCTGGAAATTGAGGAGCTTTGTCAGAGGTAAGTGGAAAACTATTTATAAAGAAGCATACTGCTTATCTAAATTGAATTTGATGTAATTTACTTCTATTGTTCGTGACTATTTTTCTCAGAATTCTTGGAACACCACGATTTGCTTGAAATTTGGCATACGCTTAAAAGTTACTCATTAAAGTTAGTATAATCAGAATTGACACTACTTATAGGCGCAATAGGCTGTTCTAATAATGCAAGAACTTCAGCTGAAACTATTTTTTATTTCTCTTGCTTTCCTTTATGCCGCTGTACCTTCTTAAGGCTTAAAACTATAACTTTCCCGACATAATGCTGGTTGAATTCTCTGAATTTTCTCGTGTATTCCGACTTTTAACTGCAAATCTTTTAAGCAAAGTCCTAGAAGTATCACTTAGACTTCAAATAACCCCATAAGAAGAAAACCATCGACGTTAAATCGGGACTTCTGGACGGTCAATTAAAGTCCCTCCGCTTAGAGATCACTTTTGATGAATAGGATGGTATCAATCATCATCATAAAGTCATCAGTCCTAAGACTGGTTGGACGCTAACCTCCAGCTTCTCCTATCTTGTGCCAACCTACGCATTTCGCTAATTGTGCTACAACCTACATCCCTTTCTATTTGCGAGCAGTAGTTTAATCTAGGCCTACCTCTGCCTTTCTTCACTCCTATTTCTGCCTCCAAAATATCGTAGACTATTCTCCCATGTCTCAGTAAGTGGCCTACCATTCTATCTCTTCTCTTCTTTATATTTTCCACATACTTCTTCTCTCGCCGACTTTCTCCAATACTTCTTCTTTTCTAACCCTATCAGTCCATGGTATTTTCATCATTCTTCGGTAACACCACATCTCAGAGATGTGAGATGTTATCAATATTTTCAAATAATTTTTTAAAGTCTTTGAATAATTCTTGCTCAAAAGCGGATCGAATTGGATGATAATCTTCAACCTTCAAAGGAATCATTCATCAATTGAATCTTGTAAGGATGAAAGTTCAAGTACTTTGCCAGGATATCGTGGAGAGTGGAACTATTTTGAGAGAATAATAGTTCTCGCAAAAAGCTTTTGACACACATGGCACGTTACTCACCGTGAGATGATCCACTGCAACTCAATTTCTAAGGCGCGTTCATTTACCACTACCATTTTCCGAGATTTCCAACAATTAAATAAGGAAAACGTCTTAAAACACCTTAACTAACCCACTATATAATATGTAGAGAAATAATATAGGTTTTAAAATCAACCATTTCTATACTATTATTAATTCGTTACTAAAATGCTACTTTACTTTTGGTATAAATTCACCAACTGGACTATGCCTGGTATACACCAAGGAACCCTGCTAGGGCCCTAGCTGTTTGTTACATCATGGTTTATAAAATTAGTTCGTTTTATGACAGCTAGAAGTCTATATAATAAAGCTTCGAATATTTCTTTCTAGAGAAAACGTGTACAACCAAGGAATGCGTGGAATCGGCATACTTCTTCCTGGAATTAATAGCTCCAGCTACAGACCCCTGTACTAATTTTTATAATTTCACCTGCGGGAACTACAAAGGTGACCTGGTAGTGAGGCATTTGCAAAACGCAGTTGACAATAAAATCAAGGACCTAACTGTAGGCCTTATTTCGAAGGAAGATTCTAGGTCTGTCAAATTGCAGAAGAAATATTACCAAGCCTGTATGAACTTAACAGCTATCGAAGAAGATCAAAACGAAACCTTGAAGAGATTGTTTCAAAAAATGGGCGGCTGGCCAGTGCTGAGTGGAGACAACTGGCAGGAAAATGAGTTCAGTTGGGGAAACGTTGTAGAAAAATGTAAGGAACTCGGGCTCTATTATGATTGGTTTATAAATGTTGATAAGTCTGGCGATGAAAATAAATTAAAAGTAAGATTTATGACACCGACAGTAATTAGTGGAATTATTGGTTAGAATTTTTTTTATTTTTAGGTGACTCCACCTGATAATACGAATGAAATAGATGCAAATATGAGGCAAACCTATGTTGAATTAATGACGAATGTGGTTAAAAGATTGGGTGCCCGAGGAAATTCGTCGAATGTTTCTAAAAGTATGGAGGAAGTCATGATG
Source organism: Rosalia funebris (assembly GCA_037954035.1). NCBI lineage: Eukaryota > Metazoa > Arthropoda > Insecta > Coleoptera > Cerambycidae > Rosalia > Rosalia funebris. The sequence continues at coordinate 11,369,983 of JAZFAV010000034.1, read as the reverse complement.
TTTGAAATCGAATTATCAAAGGTAATGTATATAAGTATATATTTTGTTAATTAACTAAAAATACTCATGAAGAAAGAATAGAAATTATATGAACATATGTCCTGCTTTAATAAAATTCAGATTTAAAAATAGCGGGTTTTTCAATAATGACACTCGATTTTTAAACGTAAATAAAACAAGTTGTGTATGAGATATCCACTCAATTTTTTTTATTTGAAAAAATATTTTATGACAAAGTATGGAATATGTATAACATCGACGTATATGTATAATGATTTATGCGAAAATGTCATCCAATTTTCGATGACATTGTCGCATAAATCTGGCTGAATTTGCTGAATGGCGTTCACTGTGTTGACTTTGAGGGAATCATTACTTGCGGTGTATTCGAATAGACCTGTAATTTAAGATAGCCCCAAGGAAAGAAGTCTAAAGGCGTTAAATCACACGATCTCCGTGGTCAGTTTCCGTCGCCGCTGCGCGAGATAACAATGCCCTTAAATGTCCATCATGGTATGCGCTGTGTGGCACGTAGCGCTGTCCTGTTAGAATCACATGTCGTTAGTATCCATATCATCCAGTTTAGGCTACAAGAAGTTGCTTATCGTCGACCTGTAGCACTGGTCGTTGACGGTTATGGCAATGCCAGTTTCGTTTTGGAAGAAGTACGGACCGATGATTCCTCCAGATCAATATCCGCACCAAACAGTGACTTTCTCGGGATGCATTTGGTGCTGGTGCATCTCGTGTAGATTGGTATCGTCCCAAATCCGACAGTTTTCCTTGCTCACATATTGATTCATCCAAAATGGGTCTCATCGATAAAGATGATTTCTTGGGTTAACTTCCAACGGCTTCAGAATCCAATCAGTAAACACACGGCGTTGTCTATGCTCGTTTACCTTAAGTTCATGGGTCAGTTGGATTTTATACGGGTGCAGACTCAAGTCTCGACGTAAAGTTCGCCAAGTTGAAGTCGTAGAAAGGCCAAGTTCTTGTGAACGACGAGAAATTGATTGTGTCTGGTTTTCTCGTACACTCTCACCGTGTTGGCTAGTTATTGATCAAACCGGTTGACTCAAATTTGGCCACCAAACGTCAAATAGTCGACGCGTCGGGACGGTTGTGGCGAGGATAAAAATCACGTAATGCGCATACATTTCTCGAACGGAGCACTGATTTAAAAAAAATTTGCTAATTTGCACACGTTGTTGAACGCTATAACTTTTCATGGTGATTTGACATACAGTACTGAACAGTTCACAACATTTTGCAAGTGAACAATTTGACAGATGTTGCTTTAACAACATAGCCGCTATAACCTAACAAATTTCGAGCGTCCCTATTGAAAGACCCTTTATTATTTGCAGGTAATTAAAGAATCACATAGTAATGACACAGAATATAGCATAGAGACCATACAAGATACATTTTCTTACATACCTTGGTCATCACTGTTCAGAAATGTAGTTCTACCGAAACATGAAAAAGTTATATTTAACGTCGACATATACCTAAAAAGACTGAAATTATTACTAGACAAGACAGAAAATCGGTAAGAATTAATTTTAATTTTTAAAATTACTTAAATTTGCTAGTGGAAAGTAGAATATTATTAGCAATACATTTTTGAAAGTTTGAATTGAACCCAGTTAAGTGTTGTATTATTCTAAATGTCACTATGTTCTTGTTTCAGGATTCAGGCGAATTATATATTTTGGAAATTAACAGAATCGTTTTCGGTATTTTTAACCCATACCATAAGGAAGGAATTTGAGCATTACGCAGTCGTCTCAAGAAATTATAACTACCCCAAAAACAGAGAAGACTACTGTTACGGCATCACTAGTACTGTGTATGAATTACTTTGTTTCTTAATACTTACGTGTTATACAGTGCCTTTGTAAAGTAATGAATAATCCGTTAAACATTCAAGGAATAACTTTTGGGAAAGTATCTGAAAATGAGATGTTCCCGAATCGTTGGATAGGGGACACGGGGACGATTGAGTGGCCAGCCAGATCACCAAATTTTACACCTGTAGATTACTTTTTATGGGGATACTTAAAAAGTAAACTATACGTTACTAGTTGGGAAATTTAGAAGATTTAAAAGAAATAATTTGTCACCGAATACAACGTATATCTCCTAAAGTTATTGGCAACGTTCAAAAAGAATGTATTGATAGTCTTAGCTACTGTAAGGCAGCCGCCAACGATGTACAAATTGAACATTTAATTTACTTGATTTTTAAAACAATCATTGCCGCTAAATTTGATGGGTCCGAGAGTCTTCCTCAAAGTTCTTTCTTGATTCTTTTTCATTATACTATGAAAGTACGCAGTCTCATTTTCAATTGAAGCGAGAAACGTGTTTAACGTAAGTCTATTTACACAAAACTACTACAGGAAAACAATTTCCATTAAAAATATACAATTTTGTTAAAGAAGAATAATGTTTCAAGTACTTCACAAACATATATAGATATTTTCTGTCAAAAATTTTCTTGTTTTGTTGGGGGTTATACATAGATATGAAGACAAATACCAATTCCTAGAGATATGTGACAATTCACTCTGGTAGAGTTAGGACCAACTCTTTTATGTACATGGAGAATTATCTGCACATCTCGCCCAGACCAATACTCCTTTAATTTACACCTGACTGTTGTCATAAGTTGTTATAAATATGGAGCGCATATGTCATCTTTTGGAACCTATATTATAGAAATGTAGCACACTTGATTTGGTTTTTGGTTCACAAATTATGGCAATATATCCCCTAGTAATTTCTTCCCTATATTCTTCAATATCGTGCCTCATATACGGTACTATTAAATTCGATTGATTAAGAATATTCTATTTTACAGGTTTGCATACGTTTCGGAAGCAGAATATGTAAGAAAGCATACGGCAGACGTGAAATATGTAGGAGAAATGATAGAGAGGATAAAATCAGTTTTATATTATCGTGTAGGAAATGCTGATTGGATGAGTCAAAGCGACAAAAGTCTTGCCCTATTCAAGCTTAAGAGCATTCAAGTTATTATAGGAGGTCCAAAAGAGATGTATGACGAAGAGGAGTTTGACAAGTTTTTAGGAATTGATCAGGTAACGCCACATTCAGTAACTTTTTGGCGATAGCAAGTATAAAGAGTGCTCATGCCTTGACCGGGAATCGAACCCGGGTCTCCCAATTGCCGGTTGGTTGCTCTGACCGCTGTGCTATCGAGGCACACTCATTATCCTTGCTAATGCGCCAATTTAATGCGTCACTACAGTACTCCCCTCCTAGAGACATGGTTTGTCTCGATACAATTTAACGGAATGTGACCGCGTTCGCCATTCTTACGAGCCGTTGTTCGGTAACTCCCGGACTATAGGGTGATGGATAGGACGGGAATCGATTCCGCGAATTTGAGATGTAAGGGAGATTGCATGTATTGGAATGAATCACATCACGTCGGGGTCACCATTTTGGCGATAGCAAGTATAAAGAGTGCTTATGCCTTGACCGGGAATCGAACCCGGGTCTCCCAATTTTGCCGGTTGGTTGCTTTGATCGCTGTGCTATCGAGGTACACTCATTATCCTTGCTAATGCGCCAATTTAATGCGTCACTACAACTTGGTAAAAATAATTTCGTTACTATCCAATATCATCTACTAAAATCTACTACCATTTACTATCTCTACTAACATCTATCACTTGTAGTGAACCTACTCTGAATTCATTGAGTTTAGTTAACATTTCCAATTTAATTTTTCAAAATAACGACCAATATGTTCCACGAATCTTACTGATTTACTATATTGTTAGATCGAGTTAGCTGACGTTCATAATACCATCGATATAATACGCGCAGTAGATACAATCCGAGATGAATATAACCTAGACTTTGTGAAACCGAAGATTACCATGGACCAGGCTCAGTTTTACCAAGCCTCAGTCTACTTAGCCCTCACGAAATATCTTCCCCAAGAGAATATAATGTGTAAGAGCTAGTTCTAGGGTTAAAAGAGAATACCAAAACGACTTAAAATCTTCTCTGTTTGTTAGTTTTACCCGCCGCAGCTTTGGATGGTCTGTTTTACTCCAGAAATCGACCAAACTATTTGAACTACGGCGGTTTGGGTACCATTATTGGCCACGAGCTGTCACATGGTTTTGGACTGGAAGGAAACACCGCGCATGGAGAGGGTAGAGAGAAGATTCTCTGGACAAACTATACGCATGAATCGTTTATGACGGTGGCGGAATGTCTGTTGCAGAACTGTAATGATATTGGTATTGAAAATAATTTTTGGGTGAGTGGAAAAATATGTAATAAAACGATAATAATCAGGGTACGTTTTCCGATTTATTTATAATAGAATTATCATATCTAATGTAATCCCCATAAGGATATCAGACTGGATCTGGACCTGGTATAGAGGTCTAATGAAAAAATACGGTAAATGAATTCATATAGCAGAAACTGCCTACGCTACTTCTATTTAAAATAACGCGTCCAATAGTCTAATTATTTGAGATAGTCAGTGTCAAATTGAACTTTTAACAACTAGTTTATTTAATTTAAATAAACTCGTTATAGTACGCACCGACTTCAAAATTATATTAAACAATTAATAATAATTGCCGCAAAGGCAATGCACAAGGTGGGAAACATGAATAGGAAGGTATAGACTCTCAAGAGAGCTAGCTGAGGAGGGACTCATACTCGTATGGATGCCCTTTGACAGTACGGGTGTCCACTTCTTGTTTGAAAAGAAATATAAGATCACCCTCACCAGTAAGATCGACTGGATGGAGGGTCGGGCTGGATTGCCGCACAATGGAGACATCTGGTACACGGATGGATCCAAGAGTGGGAACAGAGCGGGTGCGGGGGTGTATAGGCGACGCGACGGGATAGGTAAAACCTTACATACACCCTACCGCACACAGATAGGTATACTACCGCACTCCAGGCCGAGCTAGTTGGAATTACATACGGTGTTCTGGGGGCCGACCAAAATCGGACCCAGGAGAGGGTATATATCTAGACCGCATCAATAGCTGGGCAAGAGACCAGCACAATAAAAGATGGAGAGGAGTAACGGGTTGTCGAATAACCAAACTCTTCATCCAATGTTCAAAGATTGAGAATTCTTGGGCCCAGAATTCATTAAATTGAACAGGCCCAAAGCCAGAACCCTGGTGGGAATCATAACGGGTCACCTGAGCTGAGGCTGACTGACAGCCCGGCCGGCAGATACTATAAAGAAGACGAGGAAACCTCGACTCATCTTCTTTACACTTGCTCCGCACTGGAGGAGAAGATGTATCTTATATTAGCGACCCCTGTTATCCTAGAGGAGGCGAAGCTTAAGGCGGGGGACGTGCCTATATTGCTCCTTTTATGGGATAGCATTTTTGGATAATGACCCGGATCGCCAGAGGGGATCGCCAAGGGACTACCCATGCGATCAGTGGCTGATGAGGCCCAAACCTATATAATATAAAAATAATAATAATTACATAATAAACAATAATTTCTTAATTACATTAAACGAAACAACAGATAAGTATTACATGTTGTAGAAAACACTTATTTATTGCTTTTTAGTTGTCACTTTTTTCAGTCGGTTCTTTTTAAACTTATTATTTTTACATATTAAAAGTTTATAAATCAATATGCATGCCCAGTAATATCTTATTACATTGATTACCAAAATTACTGCCACGTTATAGATGATTACTTTATAGATGATACATTCTATATTCTACCAATATATTAAATTCAGACATTATGCATAGTTAATATTCAAAACGGGAGAGAAATTGTGTATACTCGAAGTATATGACTTCATATAACGTGATTATATAAAAATACAACTACATGTTATTGCATAATTCGAATTTTAATTAAACTTCGGAAGTAAATTATTACCAATATTCCAAGTATACAGATACAAATATTAGGACATTGCTGTCACAAATACATATTAAAATCATTACAGATGAACTGCAGGACTACTTTTGAAGAGAGCTTCGCGGATTACGTTGGAATAAATCTTTCTTACGAGGCGTACAAGAGATTGCAGCAGGATTTTGGCGAGGAGAAACAATTGCCTGGATTGACGTACAGTTCGAATCAACTTTTTTGGATGACGTACGCTTCTATAATGTGCAATAATGTCGACTTCAACAGTACCCCATCATTCAGTCATTTGTTACCCTTTCAAAGGATCGTAGGCGCCTTCCGAAACACAGATTATTTTGCTGAGGACTTCGGCTGTCCTGCTGGCAGCAATATGAATCCTGCTGATAAATGCAAAATACTGTAGTAAGCCTGATAAGGTTGGTTTTTACCAACCTTATTTACCTTTTATTTACTTTCAGATTATCAGACTTTTCAGATGACAGTCTGAAAGTAAATAAAAGGCATACACAAGTTACGTTTTGTTGGGCGTTTAAAATACTATGTAAAAGATATTAGGTGTTGAAATTAAAATAAAACAATTAAAATAAATATCTTGCGTTATTTTGATTTGGGATTGAGTCTTTGTACAAAGTATACTACTCGTTAACTAATATACGAGATGAAATAATAGTATGCGTTAAATATGTTTAAACTATACGTTTTCACTTGAGAAAGGGCCGGAACCTTCGATGCATCAACAAAAACAGGAGATCAGTTTTCCACGAATACCGAAATATTATCTTTATCGACACGCGTTTCGCAAACCAAGTTGGCATTATCGGGAGACGACTAAAATTATTTTAATTACCTCCCGATGATGCCAACTTGGTTGGCGAATAACACGCCGAGAAACATGTACTATTCATTTCACCGCTATTTGTGAAATAAAAAACTCTTTTATCTTGCCGATAAACAGAACAGTCTACCTCAGTCTAGCTATAAAAACAAGTCACGGTATGAGATAAGAGCCGCTTGGGATTTTCTATTTAGCAAATAGAGATGAAATAAACTATACTCTTTCGGTGTTCATAGAAAACTGATCTCTTTTATACGATTGCAATAAATATGATTAATGAAACAAAAAATCTTCCAATGTAGCAAAATTGTTAATTGTTGATTGTTAAAAGTGGATTGTAATGTGGACAGACTATGATACGAGGGTAACGGTTGAAGGTGATTACTTTTAAATACCTACTTATATCTAGAAATAGTAGAGAACATACAGTTGAAAACATACTGCAAAGGGAATACATTGCTTTCAAAACAATATCACTCAATAAATAAAAAATAAATAGTTTTAAAACCATAAAACGAACTTTTCCGCACGTAGAACACCTCTATCTTGAAATTGAGTGGCCGAGAAAAAATAAACCAACACATAAATGCAGAATGTGTTTTATGCGACAGTTTTACTTTTTTCAAATAGTCCACCATCGTGCTTTCTCATGACCCATGAACAAGATGAAGTGTGTTCTATCCACCTCAAAATCAACAAATGTCGTCTGGTGGACGTCCCTAACCAGAATCAGTCGAAACCCGATCGATCCGACACGATTTAATTGAGTGATCGTGCTAACAAAAAAAAATTCTCAAATAGTCCACCATCGTGCTTTCTCATGACCCATGAACATGGTAGTGTATTCTGTCCACCTCAAAATCAATAGGTGTCACCTAAGAGACGTCCCCGATCAGAATCACTCAAAACCCAATCGATCCGACATGATTTAGTTGAGTTATCGTGTTAAAAAAAAATTCTCAAATAGTCCACCGTCGTGCTCTCTCATGACCCATGGACAGGGTGGGGTGTATCCTATCCACCTCAAAATCAATAGGTGTCGTCTGGGAGACGTTCCCGATCGGAATCAGTCACAACCCGATCGACTCTATACGATTTAGTTGAGTTATCATATTAACAAAAAAATTTCTCAAATAGCTCACCAGCGTACTTTCCCATGACCCATGGACAGGGTGGGGTGTGTTCTATCTACCTTAAAAATCAATAGGTGTCGTGTGGAAGACGTCCCCGATCATAATTAGTCAAAACCCGATCGATACGACACGATTTAATTGAGTTACCGTGTTAACAAAAAAAAAAAATTCTCAAATAGACCCATGGACGGGGTGGAGTGTGTCCCATCCACCTCAAAATAAATAGGCATCATCTGGGAGATGTCCCCGATAAGCATCAGTCAAAACCCGATTGATCCGACACGATTTAGTTGAGGAATCGTAACAAGATTTAATGTCGATGACGATGACGACACACACACACTGACAATTTTTTTTTTGTTTTTAGGCTGAAAGACGAAAAATAAAAGAAAATTTTTTTTACACTTTTCTTTACACGATTACATTACTTTTCCGCTAGTATAATTGAGTGCGGAAAAGTAACAATCATTTAATTTTTTTATTGATTTAAGAGCAAAAATAAAAAACAAATAGTACAAATTTAAGGATATCTATATTGTATCAAATAACAATGAATATAAATGAAATATATCAATGTTGAAAATAGATAACACTGACTTAGTTTTCCACAAAAAACTATACACCACACTAGGTGCACGTCTCGCCAACAAAGTTGGCATCATCTAGAGATTATTAAAACTGGTAGTTTTAGTCATCACCAGATGATGCCAACTTTATCGGCGAAACTTGCGTTTAGTGTGGTGTATAGTGTTTTGTGGCAAACTAAGTCAGTGTTATCTTCACATCAAAGGTTCCGACTTGCTCCAGCATGTTGAAAATAGATATAAATTATTACATAAATACAGATTTGTTCTTTTCATATATTTATAAATATATATAACTGATTAAGCTAAATTGATGGAAATTATATTGGGTAAAACGTAAATTGATTTCCTGAACACGATAACAATGCCCGTTTTAATGAAAAATTTTCGGTTTTATGGTAAAAATGAAATTTTCATCTTTTTTTCAAATTGCTGATTCAAAGTAGCAATTTCTATATTCACAAATATCTAGAGAACTTCTAAATTTAAAGGAGATCCGAGGACATCATTGAATTTGTATACTCTTCTTACGTTTCTATGAATTTTTTTAGATTCTTTCTCAAAAAAACGTTTTTTTGCGAAAGAAAATCGATATGTAAAATTTATTCATCGTAAAATTCATCACAACGGCCTCAGTTCGCTGAGCGTTAGGAACTGTGCCGTGTCTATTAGTCTGCTAAAAACGGGCAGTCGCTGGTCCTCCACGCCAGGGGAGTGCAGTTCGGGTTCGCTGTTGAAGAACGAACCCACGGAGGAGGTCGGCGACTGGCTCAGGCTGCACGAGGGGCTGGGGCTGTCTAACGAGAGTTGGACGGACTGAGGGCGGCCGGACGAGGACGAGACGCCACCGCTGCCGCCGTTGTCATTAAGGGAATTTTATCGAAAATAGAGAAGACTCAAAATTTATAGAACTTTTATTGAGTATAACGTAAACTGACTTCTGAATACGATATAAATGTTCGTTTTAATGAAAAACTTTCGGTTTGCTCTTAAAAATGAAAACTGTTTTCGATTTACAGAACCAAATTTATCTGAAACAGATATACAGATCAAAATGGTTTTATTATTCATGGTGTATTCTTAAATTTTCATTCAAAATTAAAAGACAAACATTATGAAGTCTACATAATGTATTTGCATGAATTCTTTGACCAAGTAACTGTAGATTAATGTCTATCAGTTTTATTTCCTCCAATTGATGTGTCATACTTCAAAGACTTCATGTTCCTTCTGAAATTGGACCATATTGCTTGAAGCTGATAGTGATATCACAGTAAATGGGGAACGCTATCGTGATATGTTAAATAATTTCTTTTTCTACCAAATCGATGAGTTGGATTTAAACATTTGGTTTCAGCAAGACAGTGCAACGTGCCATACAGAACGTGCAACCATAACTCTGTTGCATACCAAATTTCCTGATTATGTTATCTAGAGGAATGCTGACATCAATTGGCCTGCAAGATTATGTGATCTAATACCAGTGGCCTATTTTCTTTGGGGTTATGTCAAGGGAAAAGTGTACGCCACTCAGTTAGCAACAATCAATGACCTTAAAGCAAACATTCAAAGTGTCATTCGAGAAATAGTGCCAGTTTTATGTGCTCGTGTTATAAACAATTTTACTAAACGATGACATCATGCCAAATGAGTAGAGGCGGTCATAAGAATGATATTCCTTTCCATTCGTGGCCGTATCGTCTCCATTTTATGTTGAAGAATAAAAAAGCCTCTGTTAAATATTATTAGTTTTATTCACAAATCATGCCCTATAGTTTCAAAGGAGATACCCTGTATAAGGTGTAATCGAGTTGTATCACTTACATATTCTGCAGTGTATGAAATTGTATATATAAAAAATATTACGTAAATATATCCAGTGCTTTATCATAAGATGACCTAAAATCTTTGATAAAGCGGACAGTTTAATGGTGCTTGTAAACAATAAGTACTCGTTCATTAGTGATATTCCCTGATGGTGATACCTTTATAACTATTTCATGCATCCCTAAGTAAGGGAAACATCCACTCGTTTTAAAAAGCTATTCTCAAATTGTTACACTTAGAGCTCACATTCTATACCCGTATTATTTTGACAGTGCAAGTTCAGAGGTCCTTACCTCTGAATTAACCGATTATATCATTTTTAATTGCATTAATTAAGGCTCCATGTAAAGCGCGGGACATAATTTCGAGACGAGACATTCCTAAATGACGGAGTCTTGTAATTGTACATTTAAAATTTAAATGATAAACTAGACCAAACTAAATTACGACCGTGTGTCACTTCACTCTCTTTGTGAGCGCTCGTTCAAAATGCCGTATGCACTTTAGGTCACCTTGTGATGGGGTGGAAAGAGTGTTTCCAGTACAACACCAGTTTGGAGAAGAAATGTTTTCTTCTGGTTGCCGTTCTGTCCGGTGTAGTGTTGGTGCTGTTTATTTGTTTGCTGTCTTCTGCTCATGGTAAGTATAGCAAATATATGTATATCGATTATTTGTCATGCCCCTTTTTATTTCTTCCAATGACAGAACTCTCAATTACGATGTTGCTAAAAGTTTGTACTGAGGAAGTAATTGAAAAATAAGATATACGCATTGTATTTTATGTGCTAGTGTTTTTCCAAGACCATATTTTCGACTGTCTCTTGGAAACCGCTTGGGATACCAAATTTACAAGAAAAACGAGTATTGGACAAAATGGATAGACAAATAGAAATATCTCCCTTGGGGGAGGAGACAATTTTCCACCCTTTTTTACACTCTTAACGGCCATATTTATTTAGAGTAACAGTTTTTATGATTTATCTGATTTCTATTCTTCTATAATACATCAAGAATAAAATTTATCTATTTTTGAATTTCTTCACGTTGCATATAGGGAGGGGTTGAGTTTTTTAAACTCACCATATTATGCTGCAGTATTATAAATAAGACATTAAGAGATAATGTAATGTAAACTTGTAATACGTTTCCATGAAACCTAGGTAATAGTTAATTAATTTTTGGAGTTTTAGTTTAATCAAGTTTTAGTCTCAAAATGGTCACGTTTCTTGTCACAACTTTGAGACTATTGGTAATATTTAGTGAATTAACTTGTAGTTAATTGGCTAAAAGCATAATTAACTCCAAATTAATTCATCTTTGCCTATATTTCATGAAAACGTACTGAAAGCGATTCATTACATAATATTTTAATGGTCCAGACATAATTGTAAACTGACTATTTTCAAATAATTTAAATTCTCGTATATGAATTTTGACATTCAGGTGCCAAATTAATTATTCAATAATGTTTTAGATTTTTATATGTAAAAATAGGGGAACATATTAAGGGAAACTATTTATATTTATCTGGTTAGAACTCTCTGTTCTGAAAGTTTTCAAAATTTAGTCATAAAGTAGGTTAAGCCAATCAGAATAAACTATAATACAAAGTCGTTCGCAGCCAAACATGCATTGCAAACCAAATTCAACCTTGTAATGAGTTTATTTCCATATATTTTAAACCAATATATATATTCGTACTATTTGTGCATTAGTTCGTTTTCTGTAAAACATTAGTGTAATATTGTAGTAGCGTAGTGTATTTGAAATTTATTGCTAATTCTTCAAATGTCTTACACTTTTCTTTGTGACTTGTAAATTATTTAATTTTTCATAAATTTAGGGTTTTGCGTATAAACTGTAATTGTATTTTGTCATCCTAGCAAATTACAAGGGTTAGGCTTTAAAGAAATCAAAATAGGAATACTATTCATTTCATCGCTATTTGCCAAATAAAAAACTCTTATCTTATCTTATCTTGCTGATAAACGGAACAGTCTACCTGAGCCTAGTCATAAAAACAAGCCACGGTATGTTTTGAGATTTTTTATTTGGCAAACAGCGATGAAATAAACTATACTTATACAAATTTCCTGGAGAGCATTTCAAAATTTGCAACTAAATTTAACAAATTTTCGAAGAATTAAGAAAAATCTTTTCGTAAAAATGAGACGGACTGGGCCCATTATTGAAGCATGTATGCGTGGACTCCCAACTGGAGCAGTTTGGTATCTCTTTGTGAGCATGGGTGTGTTTGTGTCCTTGTCTTTATGTGTAACCTTCCCCTTTGTAGCATAGACTTAAGGGGAAGGAAGTAGATTGCTGTCCACTTTGTAAAAAAACATCTAAAAATGTACAAAACATATATCGCTAAATAAAGTTTAAATTACTGTTCCACCAATGAGATACCACAAGTTTCACTGAGGTATTACAAATGAGTTATGTCATTTTATATTTCTAAGAGGTGATCTATGGGGACCAGATCGATGTAAAAATTAATTTTCTTTATTTTGTGTATCGCTTGATTTATTTTAAATGTGAAAATATCGCTTTCAACTGTCTATAACGCCAAAATTAGTCAGTCATTATAATATCCTGTACTCTAATGCACCTGTCTCAGAAATTTAACCTTGAAAAATAACCGAGTTGCTCAGGATGAGTCCTATTCAAAAAAAATAATCGTGTTTAAGTTGGAATGTTTAAATCATTTAGAATTATCACTTCGTTATAATTTGAACGTCTATATAGTTAGAAATATTCTCAAATAAAAACTCATAAATAGAGGTGTATAATCGGTGCCGCATATATGTGGCTTGCGTATGGGAAGTTGTAGCGGGGGCATCGAGCACGTGGCGTGGAGTTTAATTTCCGCTGATTTAATCTGACTTTCCACTTTTCACGTGCAGATGGTACATAGCCGCGCACTGTGGCCCTAGTCGGTAATGAGTACTTAGGATTGGATTTATTCCAAAAGTCCTTAAATGCTGGTGTGTCAAATAACGTAAGTGGTAAATGACAGTTAATTAACATGAGAAGTAGATCAAAAATGAACTCCATTTTCCGTGGCAGGGCCTTTTTTACAGTAATATTTCCGTACTATTTATATGTCTTTTGCAGTATCTCTTATCCCAACACAATAAATCTTTTTCACAAACTTTACACACTATTTTCACCCCATCATACATCAAATCTGGAAAGTCCTGAATAAACTCATTCACATTGTCAGCAAGCGGCCCTTTTTCGCCTTTGGCACTGTGGACATGTTTTTGTAACGCACGCACGCTATACATATTATGTATGTAATTACGATCTCAAAGTGATTTAGTTCTTTCGCGAAGCAGACGCACACGGTCTCAATGGTAAACAGTAGCTGGATACCTAGCACAAATCGAGTGTTTTGTGATACCTAGTTTGTTTACAGCGTGAATTGAACTCCGCGTCACGTGATCAAGGCCCCCGCTACACCTTCTCATACGCAAGTTACATTACACGGCACCGATTATAGAGCTCTACTCATAAATAGCTATAAAATAATTATATGCAAATTTTTAAACGAGAACGTTGACAAGGGGGATACTTTATTGGGATTGCGATTCGCACTAAATATTAATAATTTAATAACTTGAATATTAAATGAGCGGCCAAAGTGGCGTCAAAATCATCCTGTTCTCTAAGATACGTTCCTCCGTGGCACGGCTATGAATACTTCTACAGTTAATTTCTAAAAAATTCTAAATACTGTTGTCTTTCACCGTACGTCAGCCTACGCAGAGAGCAGTAAAGGAAGCTATGTGAGCTGTCAAATAATATATAAAACAGCTCACTTAAAACTAAAAAACATATCGCTGGTCATTTCTATTTGTTATTCGACAAATAAATTACAAAGTTAATGGCACCTAAAGGAATTTTTATTCAAATATTTAGATGTTTAGGTACTTTCCTAAAAACTTACATGGGTTGCCCAACGTGAAGCAGTTTATATTTTAGTGGGGCTAATAAATAAGGATTAAAAATAAATTGGTAGTATACGATTGTGCTCGTAATAATAAAATTTGAATATTCGCTGTGTTAAAATTCAATTACATTTTCTCTGTTATAGGTAGTAGCGTAATTTGAATAAATATAGATGGCGATTGTTTTATAAGCACAGCAAATTTATAAATCGTTATAAATTTTGGGTTATAGTCTTCGGAGATATTTATATTCTTAAATACACAACTTCAACTCAATTACATTGGGGAACAGTTAATTTGTTGTCAGGAATTTAAAAGTAATTTTAAGTACATTACTGTCTCTGATGTTTACTTCTCCTTGACTGGCTCTAGTTCTTGAAACAAACATACATGATAAATATGAATGTAGACTAAGAAAAATGAAATAAAATGAGCAATTTTGTTTTATATTGATTGTTACTTTTCCGCACTCCACTATACGCGGAAAAGTAATGTAATCGTGTAAAAATGTTTTTTCTAGGGTTTATTTTTCGTTTCTCGGTTTAATAACCAAAAAAAAGGTTTTTAAACCATTTTATGTGTGTGTCGTTGTCGTCGTTGGCATTTATTCTTGTTAGCATGATAACTCAACTAAATCGTGTCGGATCGATCGGGTTTTGACTGATTCTGATCGGTTACGTTTCTCAGACGACACCTATTAATTGTGAGGTGGATAGAACATACTCTACCATGTTCATGGGCCATGAGAAAGCACAATGGTGGACTATTTGAGATTTTTTTTTGTTAGCACGATCACTCAATTAAATCGTGTCGGATCGATCGGGTTTCGACTGATTCTGATTAGGGACGTCTACCAGACGATATCTATTGATTTTGAGGTGGATAGGAAACACTCCACCCTGTCCATGGGTGATGAGAATGCACGATGGTGGACTATTTGAGAAAAATTGACAAATGTAAAACTGTCTCATAAAACACATATTCTGCATTTATGTGTCGGTTTATTTTTTCTCGGCCACTCAATTTCGAGATAGAGATGTTCTATGTGCGGAAAAGTCCGTTTTCAGGTTTTAAAACTGTTTATTTTTAAGAGCAAACTATAATTAATACATTGACTTTATTCTCTAAGCAGTTTTTAAATGTGATGTCCTCGGCTAAGGCGGCACAATTCATATCTTGCAGACATATATTGCCATGCATTTTCCAGCATTTGTGGTGTGATAGACTGAAATGCAAGGGGCAATTTTTTTTCAAAATCAGTTGGATATTCTATATACATAATATTATTTAACTAATTATATATAAATAAAAAGTTTTAAAACCTTAAAACGGACTTTTCCGCACGTGGAACATCTCTATCTCGAAACTGAGTGGCCGAGAAAAAATAAACCAACGCATAAATGCAGAATATGTGTTTTATGCGACAGTTTTACCTTTTTTAAGTTTTTCTCAAATAGTCCACCATCGTGCTTTCTCATGACCCATGGACAGGGTGGGGTGTGTCCTATCCACCTCAAAATAAATAGATGTCCTCTGGTAGATGTCCCCAATCAGAATCAGTCGAAACCCGATCGATCCGACATGATTTAATTGAGTGATCGTGCTAACAAAAATTTTTCTCAAATCATTGTGCTTTCTCATGACCCATGAACATGGTAGAGTGCGTTCTATCAACTTCAAAATCAATAGGTGTCATCTGGGAGACGTCACCGATCCGAATCAGTCAAAACCCGATCGATCCGACATGATTTAGTTGAGGCATCGTGTTAATAAAAAATTTTCTCAAATAGTCCACCGTCATGCTTTCTCATGATCCATGGACAGGGTGGGATGTGTCCTATCCACCTCAAAATCCAGAGGTGTCATCTGGGGTACGTTTACGATCAGAATCAGTCGACACCTGATCGATCCGATACGATTTAGTTGAGTTATCGTATTAACAAAAAACATTTCTCAAATATTCCACCATCAAGCTTTCTCATGACCCATGGAAAGAGTGGGGTGTGTCCTATCCACCTCAAAATCAATAGGTGTCATTTGGGAGACGTCCCCGATCAGAATTAGTCAAAAACCGATCGATCCGATACGATTTAGTTAAGTTATCGTGCTAACAAAAAAAAATTCTCAAATAGACCCATGGACAGGGTGGGGTGTGTCCTATCCACTTCAAAATCAATAAGTGTCATCTGGGAGACGTCCCCGATCAGAATCAGTCAAAACCCGATCGATTCGACACGATTTAGTTGAGTTATCGTGCTAACAAGAAATTTTAATGCTGATGACAACCACGACAAAGACGACGATGACACACACACACAGACAACATTTTTTAATAACCATTTTTTTTGCTTTTAGGCCGAAAAACGAAAAATAAACGAAAAAGAAAATTCTTTTTTCCATTTTTCTTTACGCGATTACATTACTTTTTCGCTAGTATAGTTGAGTGCGGAAAAGTAAAAATCACGTGGAGTAAGCTATGATAAATTTAGAGACCAAAAAATGAGTTACCCATAACCATGGTTATGGCATTGTTTCAAAAATGACTTTCTTTGTTGAAGTCAAAAATCTGATTTGAATCCAACCATTCAAGCATTTTTATATTCTCAAGATATACAGACTATGTATTGATTGATATCCAATACCTAAAGCCGGATTCACACGGAGTCGTGAGCACTACTTATTTTGCGCAACCGCTACGACTTGCTTATTCGACATATGGGTTCACGACCTTCTCCAGAACAGAACAACTGCTGGTAGTAACCGACATATTGGAATTCCTTCAGTATAACTACGACTGACATGGCCGTGAAATATCCGAGCCACCGGAGATTTGACGACGGCTTATTCGAGGAAGAGTACGACTCTCTACTTTCACTACCAATAGTTCACACTAGATAGTGATCACGGCCGCTTCGCCAACTGGTAATGCTCTCGTCCGGTTCACGACTTCATGTGAACCCGACTTTAGAGTATTCTATTACATGTAGATACTCAAAGCAAGTATTGGAGGTAGTTTAGTTAATTTTGAGATCAGATTAGACAATTGCACAATATCATTCTTTAAATCCTTCAATTTTAGAAACTGGAACGTGTGACAGACCGGAATGTATTCGCGCCGCTACTTTCATCTTAGACACTGTAGACCCAGAAGTAGATCCTTGTGATGACTTTTATAATTTCGCCTGTGGCACCTTTCTAAGAAATGCATTTTCCTTGGGACAGTCAAGCACAATGAGCTACCTGGTGGACCTGATGAAAAATAATCTAAAGGAGATTGTAATAGAAACAAATAACGAAGCCAATGTATCGAGAATGCTAAAGATGCAAAGGAAGTTCTACAGGGCTTGTACGAATGAGAAAGCTATCGAAAAAGATGACAACCAAACGTTTCTAAAGTTACTGGACGACATAGTTGGCGGCTGGCCAGTTATAAAAACTTATAAATGGCCGGAGAGGGATTTCGCATGGGAGAAGACTATGATGAAAGCGAGAACGCTGGGATTCTTCTACGAGTTCTATTTTAAAGTAGACGTTTATTATAATGACACTCCTCATACTTATAGCTTATGGGTAAGTTTCTTCTTGAATTATTTCTTAAAATGGAGAACGATTTGCTGTTAAGATAAATAGTGCACGTGTTTGTGTTCAAGTAGTATGAGAGGTATCGTGCTCTTCATTATACCATGATATTTATTTTTTACCACACATTTCGGTTAGTATACATAGTTGCCTCAGTTTTATTGTCTATGATCTTTGGGGTTCATCTATGTGGGATCTAGACCACATTATTAAGAACCTGGTAAATATACTTCTTGGTGCAATTACATTTTGATCTTGTATTGATTAGAATGCTTCTTGTAAGACAGTTATGTCATAAAGGTAAATAGTTCTATAATGTACTATGGCGGATATTCTACACTATCTTTGTATCATAAACGTTTGACAGCAAAACGGTATTAAAACTTGTGATCACGAAATTCATCGTTTTAAAAGTCTCGCTTGAATGGATGATACCCTACTGTATTCTTAGTTATTTCTGATACTTAATCATGATTTGCAGATAAAACCGCCATCTAGAGAGAACATTTCATCGTTCCATTGGAAGGATCAAAATGTAAAGGTGATTGCTGAAATAGCTTCAGCACTGGGTGCGCAGAGCGTGGATATCTCTACAAGCTTAAGAAGGACGATTTTTTTTGTAGAACAACTAGAACAGGTTAAAGATATGTGTATGAACAGGGTGATTTAATGAGACAGTTGAATATATTCTTAAAAAAGCTAGTAGTCAACTAGAAAATAACAAAACGTATATTAAAAAGTTAAAAATTAAAAAGTTATTTATATTGTATACAATAAGTTATATATGTCTGGTATGTGAATGTACCATATAATGTTTTAAGTACAATGAAATATTTCATTCAATCACTCTGTATCTATTCTAAATTATACAATAGAAATTTAAATACATATTCTTGGAAAAAAATAAGTGATAAAGAGTGTCATAAGAAATGACACTCAATTCCCACTTCAATTTTCAATATTTTTGATATCTGTAAACAAATGTTAATCAAACGGGCATATAATTATTAATATTTAACATGCATTCTTTGCTATAGTTATTATGGTGTAATTTTTTCAAAGCTGTGTTTTATCCAGAATTATCCTACGTTTATCCCAGATCTCAGCATTCTTGTATATTTCATGTCTTGAATATGCCGTTAGTTATGACCTTGAGTTTCTGTTTTTCTAAAATAATAATGAATTTTAGATCGTCGAAAAATATAAGAATGCAACAGCGGAACGTACATTATCTGAACTTAAGAAAACTAAAATAAAAAACCTTGACCATAAGTACATTAAAATAAACTGGTACAACTTGTTAAGAAACATCACTGGCCTTCCTCTGAAAGAAGATGATTTAGTAATTTTTGACGTTGAGGACTATTTTAGAGATTTATATTACTTGTTAATGAAGACACCGAAAAGGTATGACATGTCATATTTCTAACTTTAGAAAAGTCATTTATATACTGTTCTAATCATATTTCATGAAGCTGAAAAACTGTTTATATTTTAGAATACAAGCTAATTACATGGTTTGGGCTGTAATATCTACAAACATAGACTACATGACGGAGAACGTTAGAGACAAATATAAGGAAATAAAAAAATCTGAAGAATATGCTAAGTCAGACACGTTAAGTAGAAGTGATAAATGCTACAAAATATCGATTGGATTGTAAGGGAGAGCAAAGTAATAAGATGCGGCAAATATGACAATTTGCTTTTAGGTTTCAATATGTAGCAGAAAGTGAATACATTCGAAGATACACACCACCAGAGAAACGGAAATATATATTAGAGATTATAACAAACGTGAAACAGGAGCTGGAGGTTGCGATACGAAACAATCCTTGGATGGACAAAGATATGAAAGATATAACAATTCGACGACTCAGAAGTATTAAAAGTGTTGTGGGTTGGACAGATACCGTGTACCACTCGGGAAAGCTTGAGGAACTATTTGGTTACCACAAAGTAAATGATGCTTATCACTTCAATACATTATCGTAAATTAAAAATTACTATCTATAATTCTATAACGTAATATCTGCGTATGGTATAAATGAATGTTCTGTAAAATCCCATACCAAATTTAATTTTCCCTTACCTCATCACTCTGAGACTAAACTTGTAGCTCTTATCTACATCATATTACCGCCTATGTACATTATTATCTCTTCAAATTCTTAATGCACAACCTGTCAAGAATAGGAACAAGTCTCAAAACTGCGACATCGGACCACCCACGAGGTGCGCAGTAAAAGGTCTTTACTCTTTACGATCTCTAGTCACACTGAGATGCATCTTCTGCGAATGTACACAGAATTTGATCTTACTGCGCATACTCGTAAAGTGCATCCTTTTCTTTCCGAATGCTGCCATACTCTCTCTTCTAAGCATATACAGATAATCTCACACTTTATTCTTGGCAAGCAGTATATTGAACTATCCTCCTCCCTCTTTACTATTTTTAAAATTATTTAAGTGTCTGGTTTAAGATATGAGAAAGCAAGTTTATATATGTAGTGCATGATTGTATTTAAGATTTGTGTAGGTACGAAGTTGGAGGAGTAATGGTATTATGAGTTGAGGGCGTAAGAGTAGGCGTGGTATATTTCTATTATTGGTATATTGGGTGTAAGGGTAGGCGTGGCTCTTTACTATTGTCACGCCTATTTGCATGCCCATTTTGATATCGAGTGAGTGAGTGATATATAATAATACGGAACTCTCATTATTTTCCTACTCAGTAGATATAAGAGAGTCTATCATTTCCAGGTCAAAATTATCTCGGAAAAATTAATAGATATGGCAAGAACACTAGCATTACATGGAGTGAATCGCTACTATAACCGATTAACGTATACTCCGACAGAGGCAGTCGACGAGTTCTTCAAGTCTCCACACCTTCAGGTCAACGCCTATTACACAAACTATTTACGAACAACTAGTGAGTGGAGATTTCTCTGTATGAGTGACTTGAACTCAACTACTACGAATTGTTTTAATCAGGAAAATTTTCCTTTTAGTTATATTGACGCCTATAGTTCAGGGAATAATCTTCGATGAGCATCGCCCACATTACATGAATTATGGATTCTTGGGGAGTATCATTGGACACGAACTCACCCATGGGATAATAGAAGATGCTACGGATTTTAGTCTTGAAAATAATACCGAGTGGACTAATGAAAGTCGTGAGAGTTTCATGAATGTTTCACAATGTCTCATTGACGATTACGATGTGTATTTGAGGGAAAAAGAACATCTGGCTGGGTTTAGTGTGAGTATATTCTTGTCTGATTTGTTGTTTGACCGAAACACCTGCCTGAATTTCTTAAAATTCTATTTATACGTCGATTAAATTTATCTATCCAAATTTTCAGTCCATATACATTTGTCCACTTGTGAAATGACATAGTTACTTGTCCACTTGTCAAAGAAAGACAATGTCATAGGTGAGGAGCATTGCTATGGTTTGCAATTTTGTGAAAGATTAATAAGGTGTTAAGCTTGATAAGGTGTTTGTTAAGTAAATTTGTTTGAAGAAAATCTAATTTTACCTGTTAAATACTAGAAGAAGAACAAGTATTGAAGAATTAGTCCGTAACTTTTATTTATTGAACGACCCTTATCTAATTTAGCTGTCTCTATCCGAGCTATGCTGATGGAACCACTGATGAAACTATCAAGAGTTGGGTTTCCACAAGATGGGACACCGTACTATTTTCGAATAACTTTCTAAATGGTCTAAGTGACACTTTGCCTTTTAGGTGGCATGAAAAATATACTAGAATCTGGTCTCTCACAGCTCCAGAATTAATATCATTACTCCCTAAATCCTTTGGTGACAATAAGTAAAATTCAATATTTAATAATAGTATCCCGTATTTTGGTTCTATTATTATGACATGAAGTTACATGAAGATCGAATGGCGTGAACTGGGAATGTTTTTTTTATATGATATACTTATGATTATCCTAATCGTTTTTGAAATTGGATCACATTTTATTTCCTGGATTATCTTTGCTTTGGACTTCAGCGAAGAATGTGTATTAATGTATATAATTGATTTATATTTTCCCGTTATTTTTAGAAAAACGGATCGAACGCCCTCGAAGAAAATCTAGCGGACTTCACTGGCGTAAACCTAGCGTACACCGCCTATCAAGAGTGGGTCAGGGCGTACAAAATCGAGGAGAGTCTTCCAGGTATAAAGTTCACTCCAAACCAAATTTTCTGGATTACTGCCAGTAATTTCCTGTGCTACAACCCGAAAGTTGCAATGAAAGGTGGCGCAAAAAAGATGGGGAGACACGCCGCGCCCAATTTCAGGGTTTTGGGTCGCATCAGAAATTCTCCATATTTTGCTAAAGATTTCAGTTGCGTTGAAGGTTCGTGGATGAATCCCAAGAAAAAATGTCGGATATTTACTTAGTGTATTTAATTTGTAAATAAAATAAGAAAATGGGAAAATAAACATTTTCGATATTTTAATTATCTCACCACGTGTCGAATGTTTAATGAATATGTATATACCAGGTGTCAAGAAGATATTATGTATCAGTTCGCCATTTCTTAAAATTTTTAATAATATTTTCAAATTCAAAACTTGTATATATTATTAATATTGCCTCTGGTTTCACCGAAAATATAATAAATTTCGATTTTTTAAATGGAACACCCTGTATATTTTAATATATGATAACTTAACTAAGTCCGAATGAAATTTGCCATATAATAGATACAAGTGTTTGACCTTTTCTTCAAGTATGAGAGTGAAAAAGAAAAAATATTTTAAGTTAAACTTAATGATTTAGAAAATTTTGACGTTTGCTATTGTTTTGATATTTAAAAAAATCTGTTGCGTTCTAAAATTTAATCTCAAAATTTTCTTGGACTACTTATTAGTCCTATACTTTTTTATACCTATATAATTTTTGTTTTATAAGATCTAAATAAAAATTACTTAAACAATATATATGACATAAGTGATTCAAAGGTTTGATAAATGTAACACTCCAGAATTATCTTCCAGAATAATTATGCCAGAATTATATATATTTTTTTAATATTGCAGTCATTATACCTCTGGTATAATGACTGCATTCATGTTTCATATTCTGGTATAATGAGTCATTATACCTCTGGTATAATGACAAATATAAGTATATTAAAAGGATTTAAATATGCACCTTTTAAAATATAAGAACTTTGGGGGAAAACAGCTAATAACAATAAGATCTATTATTTTATTCCTTAAAAATAGACATCGGGGACATCTCCCAGACGACACTTATTGATATTGAGGTGGATAGAACACACTCTAGCATGTTCATGGGTCATGAGAAAGCACAATGGTGGACTATTTGAGAAACTTTTTTGTTAGCACCATCACTCAATTAAATCTTGCCCGATCGATCGGGTCTCGACTGATTCTGATTATGGACGTCTATCAGACGACATCTATTGATTTTGAGGTGGAGGGTGGGGTGTGTCCTACCCCACCCTGTTCATGGGTCATGAGAAAGCATGGTGGTGGGCTATTTGAAAAAAAGTAAAACTGTCGCCTAAAACACATATTCTGCATTTATGTGTTGGTTTATTTTTTCTCGGCCACTCAATTTCGAGATAGAGATGTTCTACGTGCGGAAAAGTCCGTTTTAAGGTTTTAAAACTGTTTAACTTTATATTTGTATATACTTTCAGATATTTTATTTTTGAATCCATGTTTTGTTTTTGTTGATTCGCTATTATTTTTTATGCCATTCAAAGAATCATTTGCCGTATTTGTTGTCGATTTTATTTTTTTTGTGGTAACTTATAATTTCACTTGTTTGTATCATTGTACTCTCACCTTATTCTTGATCTTCATCAGATGGTATATTATATTTTTACCAAGTTGAATATTATTCGTTAGTTTCCATTTCTCAAGAAACGAAACTCCGGCTTCATAAACACCATGAATAAGAAACACTAAGCATACTATAACACTTTCAGTTTTTTTCTTCTACTTAGCTCTTATTTATGTAAATGAGAGCTAGAAAGAATGTAGTACATTAATTACAATTCTCATTTTTCTACTACTTTATTATAATTACTTATTATTATTGTACAAGAACAAGGAGTTGCATTATTAACTTGATATATCTACGCACTGATTGAATATTAATATAGACTCCACTTCCCGAGATAGTGAATTACAGATAGCCGTAGTCAGAGAATAATGCCGGTAGGATGAATCATTGCTAAGGAGAAATTGTATGAACGTTAATACGTTAGGTTATCTACTTGGGAGTGCATTTAAATGGAATTGTTAATTATTATATCTCATTAGCATTCACGCAGGTATTGTTTGAATCCACGGACAATATTCCCAGGACATTGTAGTTTGCGATGCAACGGAACGGTAATTTTTGCATTTAATTTCAGATTTTGTATTTTAATCCACGTAAAATTGTTGTTAAGAGTTTGTGTGGGTTTGAAATTGGTAGGTCATCACATCTTGAATAGATTATTATTGATTATTATAGACTATATTTATTTTTATTAATTTATCTAAAATATACACTAGAATAGCCTTAAGAATGAAACGCAATTTCTATGGGTAAAAAGTCAAAAATAACCTTCCAATTCAAAGTTCGTCGGTGCGATGAATTACTTTTGGTTTCTAAAAAGGCCACTCAAGATAAGTTATATAAATCGCACTCGTAATTGGTGACGAATCGTTGTCAATACGAATACGTTGTCAAGAAGAATAATTTTTCATTACCAAAACTGTGGACAGCTTCTGTAAAGGTTTCTCTTACCCTAGGTAACTCTTGACCTGTTAAATAAAATCCTGAAACTACATAGTCACTGTCTAATTAAAAATAATATTTTATTTTAAGGATATTCCCTTTAAAACAAATTTAATACTGTTGGGAGATACACTACAGTGATTGACATAGTAAGATAACAAAGAAAAACTAGGTAAAAAAATAGGTATGCATTTTCATGTTCATTTCATTAATATTAAAAATTGAGAACAACACAATTCAAGATAATTTAAGAGAAACAATTTCTGAAGGACAATGATTCTTCTACAACATCTTAGAATATATGAATCACCAGGTAATTTTGTGAGTAACATAATATAATATTACAATTTGTACCTTTTCCCTTAATTTATGTAATCAACGACATCCACTCAAATATTTGTAATGTTTTACTAAAATTCAATATCATTATCAAAATAAATTCAATAAAATTTTGGTATAAAAGTAAACATTTGTAAATTAAGAGGAATTTCTTATTATCTCCGAAAATATAGTCCAGACATTGCATTCGGAAATATTTCCTTACACGTTTTTTAATAAAAGCAGATATCGAAGTAGCTGCTCAGAAGCAGCAGAATCCCCTCATGCTCAAACAGCCATACACAAATTCGGACAACACAAGAAAAACCTTACAGACTACTTCAAGGTACGGAAAATCAATCAATCAATAAATGAGGTAAAAAGAGCGCAACTGACAATAGCACATATTCGCAGACTTAAGCGAAATAAACAAATTACAAATAAACAATAAAGGAATTTAAAATCAACTGACAATAATCTGGAATTAACGATAGATATACAATTACGACATAAATCACTACGACTTCTGATAAACGCGAAACAGATACACAAAAATTCCACGACAACACATATCACATACAAGCATACACATCATGCAAATAAAACACCACATAAAAGAAATAGCACAGAAACTTTAAAAACATATATACACTGCATCTCTTACAAAACACTTAAAATGCATACCAAACACATCACATTAATACCTGCATGAGTCACTCTATAACTAAAACAATGAGAACCCTGGCCGAAACCCAATTAGATTAAAACAAAAAAGATTTTAAATGAATGAATGAAATGGCTTCCAACAGATGCGAATCCCTTTCAAGATGTTTCAAATTTCGTTACTCCTTTAAACCAATATAAGGTTTGACTCTCGCTCATCCTCATTAGAATTCTCAACTGCTCGTTTCTTAGCATTGGCGCTAGCTGTACTAGAAAACGCGAATATATATGTGAAATTAAAATTAAATGTAATCTCAGTTCGGTATCTTATTTATAAATATTAAAATATTAACTAGTGGATGACAATCAGGGATAGTGGAACTACGATTATAAGTAATTAGAACGCCCTTAAAGTAACAAACCAAGTAAAAATAATATCTTACTGTATTCTCTGTGTCTGTTCTGATTGCTGAGGTAATACCTCACTTGCTCAGGTTGATAAACCGTAACTCAAAACAACTTATACCAATATTGAAAATTAGAAATTCTCCAGACTGTTAAAATTTTGTAGCGTCATCTTTCAATCGTCCTGTGTAATTTCCTGGAATTCACTACGCCTACAATCATATTTCGTCCGACCAAATTATAAGATAATATATGCGTCTAACCAGTCAGCTTAAAAACTTTCTCAAACGAGGTATCACAACATTCTCTATTGCATTTAAAGGTGGAATTATCACTTCAAATGAGCGATAGACACAGGAGGATAGTATGAGACTTTGCTCAAATACTGTCATTTTAATTAAAAATCGTTTGACGAATTTTATTTAAAAAAAGTCAATTGTGTAGAAAATTCATATTTCCTATCCATACTTATAGATTATAGTGTACCTATATAAAAAGGGGGGGGGGGTCATAGGCATTCAGCAACAGGGATCAAATTATTTCTGAAAATCATTCGGTTTATCGTTTTAATTTAATAAATACATTGAATTACTTATTTTATCAAACTACTGGATCGCCAGGAAATGATAAAGGTAAAAGTGACGCAGTATCTGTTGCTTATAAATAAACGGCGCGATTGCCATGGGCGACAACAAATTAAATTATATTGATTTCCTTTTACGTAAACATTTTTTTTTGTTTTTATTGTACGCATAAACTGCAATCATGAGATTTAATTCTCTAATAATACGCTAACAGCTATGAACTATTAAAGTGTTTCGGCGGTCCGTGTGAGGAATTTTTTAAATTCTTTTATTAACTCACGTCATGAATATTATCAATCAAAATCTACGGCAATATTAGTTGAAGTACGAATAAATTACTATGTAAAAGTGATGTCAGATTTCAAGATAAGTTTATAAATATACATGTTTACTATACGCACGATTCTTTTTACGATCGCCTTCAGTGGTGAGATTTCCTAGCAAACGATGACAGAAATGGCATTTTTGAGCAACATATTTTTTTAACTTGTTTATGATGATTCGCACGAAAGCAGTATTTCTTTCAGAACCATTGTTGAAATTATTGTGACGAGATGGAATGTCCAGAGTTACGTTATAATGCTAATATAGTTAGTCAATTATTTCCAATATTTGCTGTTCTTTTTACAAACTTGAAGAGTTTCATCCTTCTTGTTTCATATGTGCAAACCCGCTTTAATATTTTAAGAGGATAATTTTGGTTCGGTTTTCAGTAGCACCGAGCTTAGCGTGTCCGCTATTTGCGCCAGCTGATCGTTGGTTTTCAGTCACCTGTGGGTCTTTCTACAGACAATATCAGTCATCGATATAGCTCGAACGTTTATTAATTATTTTTACATGTTTTAGGTGACGCGTTATAGTAAAGTTTGGTAGCGTTTTAGAGAAAGACTTAGTTTACCGCATTACAAAATGTCCAAGATTATTTCAGTTATGCAAACATTACATCACTAGATACCGAATGGTCGTTCTTTTTGTGGAAATATATCTGATGCTGCTGATCTTTCACCGATCTCATCCAAGTTATGATATTGCTACTTAATAGGATAAGATGTAATTATTTATATAACAATATAAATAATTACATTATTTTATGTCATATTATATGTTCTATTATGCGCAAGCCTACTGCCTAGGACCATTTTGCCCACTCTACTAATATCGATAAAGATTTAAGGATATATAATGCAAAGTTTTACTTCGCAGAGGGTAATTTTCAAGCTACTGAAATAAGGAGAATATACTCCACCCCCTCTGCAAATGCCTTATACAGGGTGACCACAGGGAACCAAATAATTTTAGAACGCGTAGTGCGGAGCTTAGCGCAGTTGGAGTGGGGCAAATGTGGTGTTACCATCTGCGTAATGTTGTGCCATTTCAATAACCATATAGCAATGGACAGCAGTGCATCGCGTGTTTGCATACGACACGTTTATTCGCAATGGCGAGTCACTAATAACTACACAGCGGCTTTTTCGCATTCACTTCAATATTGGACGGCGGGGAGCTGTTCCGTCTCGCAACACCATCCTAAGATGGATCGACAATTTGAGAACAACTGGCAGCATAATGAAGAGAAAGTCACAAGGTCCACATGAGATCGTTAGAACCTCCGAAAATATCGAGCGAGTGAGAGAGGCGCTCATCAGAAGCCCTACACGGTCCGCCCGAAAACATGCAATGACATGTATCGCATCGCGAATCGGTTAGGAAAATCTTGCATAAGGACTTAAAATTCCACCCCTACAAACTACAGATTGTTCAGCAATTAAAGGAAAGAGACTTTGAAACTTGTGAGGAGTTCGCTACCAAAATGCAAGTGACTTTGGAAGATGATTTAGGTCTACAGTTTCTAATGAGCGACGAAGCTAATTTTCATTTAGATGGAGCGGTTAATAAACAGAACTTCTGGTACTGGGCTCCTGAAAATCCACGAACTATCCATCAACGACCCCTTCATTCCGAAAAAGTTACAGTGTGGTGTGTCATTGGCCCTACTTGCATTATTGGTCCCTATTTTTTTGAAGAGGCCGGGTGTACCGTCACCGTTAACTCCAACCGCTACGTTGAGATGCTCCAAATTTTTTTATGCCAGAACTTCGTAGAAAATGGATAAATCTAAGGAATATGTGGTGCCAGCAAGATGGTGCCACGGCACATACTGCTAACGCATCAATGAATGTTGCCCGCCACATGTTCCTAGGAAGACTAATTTCACGCTTTGGAGATGTGCCGTGGCCCCCAAGGTCTCCAGACCTTCCAATCTGTGATTTTTTTCTGTGGGGGTACTTGAAGAGTCGGGTATATGCTAACAAACCGCAGAATTGTATCGGCTTGAAGAATGCCATTCGTGAGGAAATTATCAGCATCAATCGAGCGATGTTGGAGCGTGTCATGCAAGATTTCGTGAAGAGGGTCGAAAACTGCATTCGACGTGATGGACACCATCTCGATGACATAATCTTCTACACATGATATTCTGCCTAATTATTTCATTTCTAATTCTTTCTGTTTTGGATATCCTACTACTTCTTCTTAGATAGTCCATTTCTGTGGCCAAAATTTTTCTTTTGTTTGCTTTATTTAAATCCCACACTTCCGCTCCATACATAATTACGCTTTGTACGATGCTTTTGTAGATGCGTAGCTTGGTGTCTTTCCATATATTCTTTTCCCACAATATTGAGTTTAATGCTCCAATAGATTTTCTACCTTTATTAATTCTTTCCCTCACTTCATCATTGCTGTTTCCCTGTTTATTAAAGATAACTCCTAAATACTTGCACAATTGCACTCCTCTAATTACACCGTTTTCTAGTTCCAGATCATTACATTCGCCACAGCCGGCTGCCAGATATTCACACTTGTTTAAATTTATTGTAAGTCCAGCTCGTTCATACTCTTCTCTTAGCTTTCTCGTCATGTAGCTCAGATCTTGTTCATCATCCGCTATCACTACCTGGTCATCTGCAAAAAATAGGCTGTAAAGTGTGCCGTCTCCCACTTTAAGACCCATGTTTCTGCATTTTCTTATCCACCCTTGTATGGATCTGTCAAGATATACTTTAAATAGAGTGGGAGACAGACAACATCCTTGTCTTAAGCCTTTCGATGTTCGGAAATATTCTGTATGCCTGTTATTCCCAGTTTTTATTGCGGCACAATTATCTTTATAATAGAGTTGTGTAGCTTTGATTAAAGATTGGTTTATTTCCAGGTTTCGCATTTCTGTCCATAGTTGTGATATGGAGACACTGTCATAGGCTTTCTCTAAGTCTGTTAGGGCTATATGTGTTTCTCTGTTATGTTGGGTACGTTTTTCCATGGCAAGTTTCAGTGTGAAAAGGTTATCAATTGTCGATCTGCCCGCTCTAAATCCTGACTGCTCTTCCGGTTGTTTATCTTTTATGTCTTCTTCTATCAAGTTCTTAAGAACTCGTGAATATATCCTTCCTATTGTTGGTATCACCGCTATACCTCTGTAATTTTTCGGATCATCTTTAGGCCCCTTCTTATATATAGGTGTTATATAGGAAGTTCTCCATTCCTTTGGGGCTTCCTCTCCATTTAAGCACCTTTCATATAGATTTTTCAGCATTTGTGTTAGTTTCTATGATCCGTATCTTATAAGTTCAGGATATATTCCGCCAGATCCGGGTGATTTTCCTATTTTTTGTGGATTTTATCGCCTCTTGTACTTGCGATATCTCGAGATGTATGTGATCAGCATTGAGTGGTTCTTGATCTTCTCTCATATATTGCGGTCTCTGCTCTTCTAACAGGTGTTTAAAATGTTGTGTCCACTTTGAATTTGTTATACCGTTTAGACTAGTTCCTCGTTTGTTATTTGTTCTCATTGATTTTATTGTCTTTCAGGCTTCTGAACTTCGTGTACCTCCTATCTGTTGATCTATGTAGTCGCATCTTTTAATCCAAGATTGGTTCTTCTTCTTTAATACTTCTGTCTTTACTTTTCTATTTGTTTGCTTATATTCTTCTCTTGTTTCTGCATCCTTCTTCTGTAGGACTTTTTCGTATATTTGTTTTTTCTCCTTAATTTGTTTCTCTATATCCTCGTCCCACCAGTATGGTTTGTTTTTGTTATTCTGCATTCCGAGAGATTCCTGGGCTGCCTCAGTTATACAGGATTTAATATGGTGGTATTCTTCTTCCGTTGTTCTTTCAATTTGTGTTAATTTCTCGTCTAATCTTTTGCAGAATAGGTATTTTGTACTATCGTGTTGTAGGCTTTCGAGGTTATATTTCATAATGTTTATATGATTTTCTTTGGATGTTATTTTCTTCAGAGTACTAGTTGCGATGTATGGTACATATATTTTCGCTACCACTAAGCAATGGTCGGATCCACAGTCTGCTCCCCTGTTTACTTTCACATCCTGTACTTTAATACCTGGTTGCTGTCTAGTAATGAGGTAATCGATAATCGATTTAAGTCCCCTTGTGTGCTGGTACCACATGTACTTATGTATGTCTTTATGTGCGTAAAATGTGTTCGTTATCTTTAGGTCATATTCGTCACATATATTGATTAATCTTTGTCCGTTATCGTTTATAGTTTCTTCGCCATGTCTTCCTACCACTTTATTATTATTTTGTTTCCCTACTCTTCCGTTGAGGTCTCCTGCTATTATAATTTCATGATGATTCGGTATTTGGTCGATAATGTTTCTTAAGTCTTCTTCAAAGGCATCTTTTACTTGGAAAGTAGCATCGCCATTAGGGGCATATACTCCTACGATCGTCATATTTCTTCCTCTTATTTGAATCGTCAATTTCATAATACGTTCGCTCATCGCTTCCCAAGATTTTATGTATTTTTGAAGTCTCTTGTGTATCATTATTGAAATTCCTGCCTTTGATCTTTCACTTTTGTCAACTCCGCTGTATAAAAGAATAAAGTCTTTTACTGTTTCACTTCCTTGTCCTTTCTTTTTCATTTCTGAGAGGATTGTTATATCTAATTTACGCTGGATACATTCTAGGACAATTTCTTGTTGTTTATTTCTTATTCCTTGTACGTTCCATATTCCTAAATTCAATGTCCATTTTCGTTGCTGTTTTCGTCTATTTTTGGATCCGTCCGAATTCCGAGGCATGTTTTTGGGTGTTTTAGCGTTTTTAGTTGTTTTATGAGTGTAAGGTTGCTGGCCTTACGACTCAACCCCCATCCTTGGAGGACCGGGTATCTCTCTTGGTCTGGTCCTTTTCCCTTGACCTGTTCGACTTGGGTGTCCCTTCTGGTAGTTACACTACCGTCGACTTAGCTCTCGGGATCATTAGGACACGCAAGCCCCCTCACCGCGTCAAGGTGGAGATACATCGAGGATTCTACACATGATACACATCGTAAATGGCATTGTGTACGCTTCATTCTCATGTTAATAAAACCTAATTATCTTGAAAATTCTTTGTGTAACAGTTATTTCAAAATCGTCCGGTTCCCAGTGGTCACCCGGTATAATAAGGACTAAACAAATTAGGTCAAAACCGCTATTCTCCTGGCTATATGCCAAACGCCGAGAACTGAATGAAATGACAAGATTTGCCGTATTTTGTCTAACAGACTTAATGCAGAGTACTAATATACAGTTATTTAGATTGTTCCAAAACCAGGAGGAAGATGCAAAGTGTCACCTATCTCAGGGTATCGCTACCTGCAGACCGGCTTCGATCAAATCTTGGGTCTGGTCAGTGCAGTGTAAACGAGTATACCTTCGACAGATAAAGCTTATATCTAGTAGACGTTGCTACGTTCCACCGCAGTAGAGCATACCAAACGCCATCTCTTGGTAGTGTCGAGAACAAGCTGTTACGAATATTTTTAATACTTCTAAAAATCACTGTGATATTGTAAACTAATGTTACGTAAGTACAATATTACAAGATTAATTTTCAGTAAGTGTCAAGTTTACAACAAGAATGTTTTGGACCTACACGTTTAACAGGGGGACCTACACGTAAAAAAATTTTCATAATTTTGTATTGCATTAAATAATTTCAATGCATTATTGCAATACTGCTTTTCTACTGCTTTTCACACTGTTGACTGGCACTGAATAATAAAATTGCGTTATATTGCTCGAAAGGGTCACATGGATTCGAATGAATCAATTTACAGCACTAGAGTCAGTTTGTTGTGTTCCGTCGATGCACTCAAAAAAATTACTCTGTATATACCATCCGAAAACGAAATTCAAATATTGGTTTACGAGTAAGCAGGTCGATTTTGTAATGATATACAAAACGAAATTTTTAATTGTCATACAGTTTTGCGTATTAACTATGAATTGACTGCATTCGTTAGCAGTTCTTACTAAATATTATCCGTGTACTCGTATTAATAATTGTTACGCAACCAAACAACCATTACATTTAAATAGGTGGACAGCATATTATTCCAATATCCTCTTGTCCACACGGGTTAATAAGATACGTGATTTAGTATGTGAAGATAATACCAATCAAGTCAAGGTTGGTCAACACCAATTACATCATATAACCAATAATGAATTTCAGAGATCATTGGTTATACAATGTGATTGGTGTTGATTGATTGAGTATTATTTTATAATAAAATAAATATTACTCTTCATCTTAAGAAATAGAAAATCGGATACAAGGTCGTAAAGGTAAGGATAATAGGATAAAAAAATAGGATATAATAGAATAAAAAATAGGATAATAGGATAAAAAAAAATAGAAAATATGGTATATGGTATAGAAAAAAGGTATGTATGTGTTAAGAGTTGTTTTCTTGACTTGACAGTCTTTCTGTCAATATAGTTTCTTTCACTATTATATTGAGGAGCTTTATGTAAATTGAGTAATTCATTTAACTCGATTTGTGTCTGAAGTAAGTTTCTTTATCTCAGGCTATCGTTATCAATAATTCTTGTTTTTGTAATAAAGTGATTTCTTTTGACTTCGCAGATTATTCTGTAATATAAGAACTAATAGAACTATTGTGGTAAAGTTAACAACAATTGGAAATTTATCGGACATAAGACAATAATGGCAAATTTTTAACTACTGAAACATTGCGTGCCCCACTTGTATTTCTCGTTTTCTTCTCGTTTAAACTTAAAGTTATTACTCACGGCGACATTGGTACAGTTAGTAACATCGAGATTAAGCGACCTACAGTGTTTTCCTTGAAGTGAGTTTCATTAAGTAGCCGCCTTAAGTCAGTCGCTCTCTATTTCGACGCTAATTAAAACATATAAATACAGTCCCCTTTTCTCTACAAAATTCTTGGGTATATCGAACATAATTAACATATCTGTCAGACACTTACAGCTACATCCATTATTTTGAAAAAATATACCAATTTATTGATTGCTCCATAGGCATTGATAAGCAAACAGCGACACGATAATAATTAATAATGTCCCTTTTTCATATGCGAGGATTCCTAATTAATTTTTAAATATATAATACGATTCTATATTGAAGACAACGAAAATAGCCGGTGGTAGACAGGAGGCAATTAGCGACAGAACAGAAATGTGGATGCATTTAAAATTCCGGTTTATAAATATTTCGATGGGAAACTAGAGTATGAGCTTGCGATTACTGACGAAGAAATAATTATTCCCGATGTAACTCGGTGGTCTAATATAGGCACTAAATTATTGGGAGTTGTCAATGCGGCAGGCAATTATAATTGATGGGGTTACTTAGCCTGTTATTCATCACTCTGATTAGACCAAATGCTGGTCATTAACAGGCGCAATTTAAAGTTCCATCGGGAAGGCGAAGTAAATGTTTATGTAAAATTCAGTAGTAGACTGATTAATAATCACCTGTCCCATTATTCCCAAATACTGGTTATCATTATAATATTCTACGACTATAAGTAGGAGTGGAATTTCACGAGTCGGAGCGTGGAATGTCAGAAGCATGAGACAGGCAGGGAAGCTAGAAAATCTGAAGATAGAAATGGATAGGTTAGGATTAGATATAGTAGGTATAAGTGAGATGCGCTGGCCGGA
The DNA here is from genome assembly GCA_037954035.1 of Rosalia funebris. Taxonomy (NCBI): domain Eukaryota; kingdom Metazoa; phylum Arthropoda; class Insecta; order Coleoptera; family Cerambycidae; genus Rosalia; species Rosalia funebris. The sequence continues at coordinate 11,335,382 of JAZFAV010000034.1, read as the reverse complement.
AGTAGGAGATTTTTGGAGCGGTGACTATAGGGTAATACACACAGGATCGGTAAATGGAAACGCGGGAGTAGGGATCGTTATGCGGAAGAACGCAGGACAGTGTGTAGATAGCTACCTACAATACAGCGAGAGAGTAATGATGGTTAGGTTAGATTCGAAGCCAGTGGAAACAGTAATAGTGCAAGTATACATGCCTACTTCTAACCACAGCGAGGAAGAGTTAGAAGCCGTTTATTCGGACATAGAGCAGGTAATAGGATTTGTGAAGGGTCATGAAAATTTAATAATAGTAGGAGATTTTAACGCAGTCGTAGGTGAGGGGAAAGAAGGAGAATTTGTAGGGCCTTATGGATTAGGAAACAGAAACGAGAGAGGTAGCAGACTGATAGAATTCTGTGAGAAGCACAAGATGGTAGTCGCGAACACATTGTTCAAGAATCACGTTAGGAGGCGGTACACATGGAAAATGCCAGGAGGGATAGACAGGTATCAGATAGACTACATTCTGGTTAGGAAGAGATTTAGAAATCAAGTAAAAGACTGTAAGAGTTATCCAGGAGCAGATGTAGACAGCGATCACAACTTGGTAGTCATGAAAGCTAGATTAAAGTTCAAAAATCTGAAAACCCGGAAGGATAAGAAACGTATAAATGTAGACATATTGAGGGATCAGAATATGAAAGATAAGTTCCAGGAGAAAACAGATCAATTAATAAATAAAACGAGTAAGGACGAAATCAAGAACGCAGAAACTGAGTGGGAGGGTATCAAGAATAGTCTAGCTTCCGCGGCTACGGACGTTTTAGGACATGATAAAAGGGAAGCTAGGAAGCCCTGGATAACCTTAATGCAAAAGAGACGAGGCTACAAAAACAGACGAGACGAAGAAGGACTGAAAACGTATAAGGCAATAAAGTGGGAAATCATTAGAAAATGTAGAAAAGCGAAAGAACAATGGATAGAGGAGAAATGCAAAGAAGGAAGAAGAAGTTGCAAGTAGGTAAGACCGATGAGGCTTACAAAATAATTAAGAGGAACTTCAGGGATGTAGGAACAATAAGTAGAAATGTTAGGAGTCAATCGGGGGACATACTGATAGGAAGAGAGGAGAAAGCGGATAGATGGAAGCAGTACTTAGGAAATTTATACGAGGGTCAGGAATTAGGAGAGATATTAGAGGAAGAATCTAGCATCGATAGGGAAGATGTAGGAAAACCTATATTGAGAGAGGAATTTGAAATAGCACTAAGGGGGCTAAAGAATAATAGAGCGCCGGGTGTAGATAAAATACAGGCGGAAATTTTGAAATGTGCGGGACAGAAAGTAGTAAATAGGATGTTTGAACTGGTAAAATATATATACGAAACGGGCGAGATGCCGGAGGATTATAAGAGGAACATTATCGTTACTATACCGAAAAAGAGAGGAGCCGACAAATGCGAGAACTTTAGAACGATTAGCCTAACTTCCCATGCGTCAAAAATCTTAACTAGAATAGTGCAGAAGAGGATGGAAAATAGAGCGGAGGAAATACTAGGAGAAGACCAATTCGGGTTTAGGCGAAATAGGGGAACTCGCGAAGCTATTCTGGCGCTAAGAGTAATGTTAGAGAAAACAATAGAAAAAGGAAAGAACGCTTATATAGGATTTGTAGATTTAGAAAAAGCTTTTGATAACGTAAGATGGGAAAAAATGTTCGAGATACTAAAGAGCGCGGGAATGAAGTATAGAGATAGGAGAGTAGTACACAATCTATACATAGAGCAAACTGCTGTTATAGAAGTAGAAGGGGAAGAAAGGGAAGTAGGTATTAGGAAAGGAGTAAGACAAGGATGTACGCTATCACCACTAATTTTTAATCTGTACATCGAAGAGGCGATTAATGTGGTAAAAGATAGAGTGGATTTCGGGATTAAAGTACAGGGACAGAAACTAAAAATGCTGAGATTCGCGGATGATATAGCAGTATTAGCATCTAGTAAGGAGGAACTAGAATCAGCATTGAACGAAATGGAGGCAGTGTTGACAGAGGAATACGGAATGAGGGTGAATAAAAACAAAACTAAAGTGTTAGTGTGCAGAGGGCGCGAGAGCAGAGCAAAAACGAAAGTACAAATTAATAATGAAAGATTGGAGGAAGTTAAAGACTTCACTTATTTAGGAAGTAAAATAAATTGGGATGGAAGAAGAGATAAAGACATAAAACAAAGAATAGCGCAGGGTCGAGTAGCTTTTAACAAAAAGAAAGCACTTTTATGCTCGGGGGTAATAAACTTAGAAACAAGGAAGAGATTTTTGAAAACATATGTATGGAGCACGGCACTTTACGGCTGCGAAACCTGGACGGTAGGGGAAGCAAGTAGGAAGAAATTAGAAGCTTTTGAGATGTGGTGTTACCGAAGAATGATGAAAATACCATGGACTGATAGGGTTAGAAACGAAGAAGTATTGGAGAAAGTCGGCGAGAAAAGGAGTATGTGGAAAAACTTAAAGAAGAGAAGAGATAGAATGGTAGGCCACTTGCTGAGACATGGGGGAATAGTCCGCGATATTTTGGAGGCAGAAATAGGAGTGAAGAAAGGCAGAGGTAGGCCTAGATTAGACTACTGCTCGCAAATAGTAAGGGATGTAGGTTGTAGCACAATTAGCGAAATGCGTAGGTTAACACAAGATAGGAGAAGCTGGAGGTTAGCGTCCAACCAGTCTTAGGACTGATGACCTAATGATGATGATGATGAAGTAGGAGTGAAGGGACAAGGAAAAGAATCCCTGCTCGGTCCCAAACATAGTCTTCTGCGAGATGTAGTAAGGAGGCTTATACTCCAACCATCTGTAAGTCCTTAAACATCAAGGATTAAACAAATTAAGCCACAACAGCTATTCCTTCGGCTATATGCATGCCGTCGACGGGCGCTGAATTAAGTCTCAAAATTTGCCGTATTTCATTCTAACATGGAACTAAAGTACTGTGATTTGGGTTGCTCAAAAACCACAAGGAAGATGCAAAGCGTCCTTTATCTCAGGATACCACTAACTGTAGGCCGGTTTCGATCTTATCTTAGGTCTCGTCAGTACAATTTAAGCGAGTATGCCTTTGACAAACGAGGCTTCACATCTTGTAGACACCGTTATGTTCTACAGTAGTAGACTATAAAACGTAACCAAGCGTCATCTCCCGGTTAAGTAAATGCATTAGAATAAAGGGGTTACCTCATCGGTAAGAAAACGGAAAATCCAAATCGAAATCAAACTTAGTCATTTACAGTGACAGGAATCATTTATAAATGCAAAGCTTTCAGATGGTAAGTTTTATAAGATGTCGTACGGCAATACGATAACATACGGCAAATGTCGTACGGTAAAATACGGCAAATTTGGCCACGTAATTCAGCACCCGTCGGCGGCATATAACGGGGGGAATAGCTGTTGTGGCTTAATTTGTTTAATCCTTAATGTTTAAGGACCTACAGATGGTTGGAGTATAAGCCTCCTTAGGACATCTTGTAAAACTTACCATCTGAAAACTTTTTTGGATTGTTCCCGGAACTACCGAGAGATGGCGCTTGGTTACGTTTTACAGTCTACTACTGTAGAACCTAACAGCGTCTACAAGATGTGAAGCCTCGTTTGTCAAAGGCATATTCGCTTACACTGTACTGACGAGACCCAAGATAAGTTCGAAACTGGTCTACAGTTAGCGATATCCTGAGATAGAGGACGCCTTGCATCTTCCTTGTGGTTTTCGAGTAATCCAAATCACACAAACCACAGTATTTTAGTTCTATGTTAGAATAAAATACGGCAAATTTCGCCACGTAATTTAGCACCCGTCGACGGCATATAGCCGGGGGAATAGCTGTTGCGGCTTAGTTTATTTAATCCTCGATGTTTAAGGACCTACAGATGGTTGGAGTATAAGCCTCCTTCCGACATCTTGTAAAACCTACCATCTGAAAATTTTGCGTTTATAGATACGCTTCTGCAGTCAACGTTATATGCCAGGGAAGGCTTCTAGTATATTGACGAGAAATAATACAGACGGCATGCTACATTTGACATCGATTGTAGTCGATCAGTACCAGAACATCTTCAAATCTCCATCTTCATCTTTAAAATCATTATAAATTGGTTCTTTTCTGATTTTCCATTATGAAAAATCAAATATGTTGGTACTATAGAGCTGAAAATGAGCGCCTCGAGAACAAGAAGAAGCTTAAACCAGAATTAAATCACTGACCAAACTGCATTAATTTATTTGAGCTCATTAATGACTGAATAATCAAGTAGTTAATGAGTTCAAATTCACGGGAAGATTGATCAACATATACTATTCATTTCATCGCTATTTCCCAAATAAAAAACTCTCTTATTTTCCCGATAAACAGAACAGTCTACCTGAGTCTAGCCATAAAAACAAGTCACGGTATGAGATGAGAGCCGTCTGGGATATTTTATTTGGCAAATAGCGATGAAATAAAGTACACAACCAAATCTTTAAGGAAGTTAGAGATTACGTAGTTAAAAAACAATATATCAGATGTTGATCAGCCCAAAAACGCGATGGTTACCAATTAAATCAAGCAAATGATTACGTGAAAATCGTCTTTAAGAAAAGACCTATCTAAAAATCTAAGAGGCAATGGATGAAAAAGAATTTGATATTAGAATAATAAGTAAGACGAAGATCTAAATATAAATCAAATAAAAGTCAACAAGGATTAATTGGGAAGCATGTTAATCTGAAAATAATGATCGATGCAAAGAGGGCAACAATGAAAATGGGACAGGACGGGATATTAGAAGAAATAGGGAGGCAGCTTCATTCAACATTCAAGAATACGTCGAATATGTGTTAAGGTTTTTAAATGGCATGGATCAAGTGACTTACCAAAATGAGTGAAGGGATAAATTATAGTTTATAACAAATGAAGCTGTAGTACCAACGAGAAAGAATGTAATAGGACACCTTTAATTCGTTCCTCTGAATTATAAGCAACAATAAATTAGTTCTACAACTAATTATGCTTTTGGTCACTAAATAATTCGACCATTTTGAGAGCAAAGCATAATTAACTCATTATTAGTTAACTATTGCCGATATTTGAGAGAACGTATGGGAAGTGTGTCACCACATCCTTTCTTGATGGTACCTACAAATAAAAGTCAATAGGACAGAATTCAGGAAATTCAGATTAAAGTAATTCAATTCCTTTAACAGTCTACTTATAATTTATTGCTATAGGAAATGGTGTAAGTGTTACCATTTTAGTGGGTATCTTCTTGAGCAATCTATAAGGTATGAATATATTATAGAATACTTACGGTTCATTTTCAAAGAAGATTGGTGAATTTTCGGATACATACCTGAAACAATGTATGGAATTAGAAAAAATTAGTAACTATTATATTTTGCACAATATAATTATATTGAAACTATACCTAATAATGATTTTACTCGGATAATGCTCTCTATATATAGATATGAAACTTTGCAATGCATTTTAACGGCGCAGTTCCTGTTAAAACTACTATACCTAATAAAAACTACTATAAATTTAGAATGAAGTAGTATTTATAGGACTGTGTTAAAACTTTCCTCCTTAAAATAATTCTCTTCTCCTAAAAGATGTCTATTAATTAATTTTCTTGAAATTCTTACCTAAAGAACCTAGAACGAGTAAACTAAAGTTCTATTTTGATCAATGAAAGTTTTTGCAATATTACAAAATCACCACATTTGATGTTACTCCAAAGTTTAGATCTACAAATTTAATTTTAACTGTAAGTTGATTGATACCTATGATCCTTATTTAATATTTATATATCATAAGTGATACCTATGATACTTATATATCATAAGTATTAAGAGATTGAGAAATGGGCCCAAGAATGCATTAAATTGAATAGGCACAAAGCCAGAAGTCTGGTGGGAATCATTACGGGCCACCATAGTAGCCTGAATGCATATAAGCACAAGCTGAGGCTGACTGATAGTCCAGCCTGCAGATATTGTAAAGAAGACGAGGAAACTTCGATTTATCTTCTTTACACCTGTCCCGCACTGGAGGAGAAGAGGTAGCTTATACTAGGGACCCCTGTTATCCAAGAGGAGGCGAGGCTTAGGGCAGGGGACGTGCCTAAATTGCTTCTCTTATGGGATAGCATTTTTGGGTAATGACCCGTATAAGAGGGGATCGACAAGGGAGTGACTACCCATGCGATCAGTAGCTGATATATTAAATAAATAAATGATAAATTATAGCTGATAAATTATTATTAGCTGATAAATTATAATAAATATAATACTTGAATGTAAATCTCGGATTTTATGATAGGCAACTTTATTTCTTCCAAAAATATGTATGTCACAGTTGCTTATCCAATGAAATTATAACATTTATTTGATTTAATCGGAGAAGCTCGATTTCTTCTGTACTCAATTTCAAGAGCAAAATAATAAATCGGTCTTTATTTAATGAATAAATTAACCTACTGATGGTTTATTTTATATACTTTGGGGATAAAACGAAATTTATTAAAGCATGACAATTCAATTAGTTTTGCATCATGTTGCATAAATATGAACCCATTTTGGGTATTCATTTTTTGAATTGTATTGTTTGGTTGTTGTAAGAATTGCTCGAAAAATATTTCAAAACTTGTTCTTGAAATCTTTAATCGTTGTCTTTAACAGTTAAATTCGAATTCTAATATGTCTTCTGCTGAGAGATTTAAAACTTGTCTAATTTTTTTATTCTACACTTCCTTTTTCGTCTTAGCAGCCAAAGAATTTTCAATACCTTCGCTGACTCGAATAAATTTTCTCGTGGAAGAAAATCGATGGATTATAGTAAAGGAATTTTTTCTAAAAAAGTACAGGATTTGTGTATATTTCTGCGTTCCTGCGATCTTCCTCAGATTTTTTTTTGACAAAACATTTTTTCTTGGAATAAAATCGACTATAGTAACGGAATATTGTCAGAAATAGTCTCAAAATCGACACATATTACATTGAATACAATGTAAACCCACCTTCTGAACACGAAAACGATATCTGTTTTAATGAAAAACTATCAGATTCCTACCCAGAGTACCTTTAAATTTAGAACAAATTCAAAGATTTCGTTCAATGTTTCTATCCTTTTATGTGCCTGCGATATTTTTCAGATTTCTGTCTCGAGAAAACGATTTTCTTCAAGAGTCGACTAAGTCTCGAAGTCGACACAAATTACACTAAATACAACGTAAATTAATCTCTTTAATACGATAACAATACACGTTTTACTGAGAAACTATCATTTTTCTCGTAAAATCGAAAAAATCGTGTCGAACTGAAGACTCAATGTTACAATTTGGACCTACCTATTCATACCTACCTAAAGTATCTTTGGATTTAGGGAAAACCTGAAGGCACCGTTGCATTCGTTTGTCCTTTTTAGGTCCCTACGAATTATCTCAGATTTTTTCTCGAGAAAACATTTTCTTCTGAACGATAATCAATGAGTTATAGTAAGGGAATCTTTTGAAAGAAAATTTTAAAGAAAATTTGAAAGTCTCAACATCTACTACATTGAATATAACATATATCGACCTCCTGAACACGATTCCTGAAGACAATATCAATTTTGATAATTCGAAAAGTCTTTTCGAATTGCTGATTCAGTGTAACGTCCTCGAGATTCATACATACCTAGAATACTTTTAAATTTAGGGCAAATCCAAAATATTCATTGGGCCTGTCTGCCCTTTTTACGAATTTTTTCAGATTTCTTCTCGAGAAAGTTTTTTTTGTGAAAAAAAAATCAATGATTAGAAATAAAGGAATTTTGTTATAAATATCAAAGCCTCAGAATCGACGTACACTACAGTCAATATAACGTAAATCAACCTCCTGAACACGATAACAATATCTGTTTTAAAGATGAACTATTGGTTTTCTCGTAAAATTTAAAAAGTCGTTTCAAATTGCATATAAACTCAATGCAATATCTTCAGGAGAGGAGGAGATTCATATCTACCTGACATTTTACGCCTGGCTTAAAAATGGATATTTTTACCGCGGTTCGGGAACTATGCGATGGCTGGCAATAATAACGAACACATTACATGTAAAACTACTTTGTGGTATTTTCTGGACGATCGTAAACAATCCACGACCACTTATAGTCTCAATGGATTTTGTATAACAATAAAACAGTCATTAAAGTAGTTTTATTCCGTCTGCCGATGCCATTTCCTAGCGGTGTACCTACGGTAGGTCATAAGTCACGCGGTTGGGTTCCAATCACGGCCTCTGTGAGCTATTTTTATAACTCGTATCGCTTTCATGTGATGCCATTATAACATTTTTATATCGCCGTCGCTCCAATACAGCCAAATAAAGAATTGAAAATCTATATGCGTTCTCTTTACTTATTCTGAGTGGTTCTTACAAGGACATACGAGCAGCTCTTCGTATTTCTTGGAAACATCAATGTTCAAGATGGCCTTCCTGCAAGCTAAACTGTAGGCATATGCACAACGTGAAAACGACTTATTGTATATTCGGTAACTTTTGCAACTAATGATGCTTGCACCTGCGTGTCATTGATATTCAACATATTACATTTCTGGAAAGTACTTGTAGAGGTAAAACTACTTGAATTATATCCATACGCGTACGGCTATCCTTGACGTCTGATGATGGCTTGAGATAGGTGGATGTTGGGCTGAACGGTGGGAACAGCTTTTCCTTTATTCAACGCATGTAGACCTAGACCGCCTTGTATGGGGTGGGGCCTGTCTCTTCCCCTGCTCGTCAAGGGCAAAAATATGCCCTTCACGGGGCGAGAGCGAGAGAAACAGCGAAGAGTCCGAACTGACCTCCTCTGGTCTTAGTTCATTCGATCCGTTCAGTTGGGGCCTCTTCAGACGTTCTCTTCTTATCTTTTATGTTTCTTGTTGAACAATATCCACAATTCAACTGTAACACCTATACAAGTATATGGCTCGCTTATATGAGCGGAATATAATACACTGTCCTCTATAACGTTTTGTATTAGCTTTACACATATAATGTGATGCATTTGACGTTAATATCGATACATGGTTTTACAAATTGAACATATAATAGAAGAAGAAAAAGGAAACTAGTAGAATAATACCGTACGTTATTCCAGGCGACCATTTTTTCATGTGCACCGAAATATTACATGTTACTCGATGCATGTTTCAAATAACTTGGCATCACCAGGCAATGGTTAAAATTAATATAACAAGGAGATGATTAAATCAAAACATTTTACCATTTCGTCATGATGCCAACTTTATTGGCAAAATGCGGGTCAAGTAACGTGTAATTTGTATGCGTGAAATACTAGTCTTCTATTTTTGTGGCTGAATTGGAGGTTTCAGTCCTATCCCAGAATTTTATCTGTGTTACTTTTTTGTAGAAGGTTTGATTAAAATATCTTAGAAACTTATTAGTCTGAAAATTACATTAATATAATGGATAGAAAATATAGTACACCATTTAAAATTAAGAAGTTGATGCCAAGTTCGGATATAACTGAAAGTATAACATACGTGGCAGTCTATCATCAACTATACAGTGAGGTAAACATTAAAACAAGATTATAGAATGAGATAAAAAAATAGTTACTTTATTCTTGTTTAGACATACAAAACGTTGTTGCAACCTCGGTTCAAAACTTAAGGGAGTAGGTGGACTAGTATGCAGTTAAGTTTTGTAGCTCACTGTATATTCACTAATGTATAGGATTGTTGGAATAATAGATTATTCACCACTGTACAATAACCGAGAGACCAGTAGATAATAAACAGGAAGCACGTTTGGCTTTTACTTAACTAGCTGAAACGGATTCATATCAAATATTGACTCTGGGACATCTATTTTTAAATATTCGTTGGTTTTTTTGGTCTATTTATATAGGATATTGACTCGTTGACAATAAGAATTACTACCTTCTATGATAATTGTTCTGTTCTAATGGAACATACGTAGTTCATGCACTTTATGTAGTACAAGTTCCATTTAACGAAACAAATGAAGCATACCAAGACAACTTTAATAATACTCATGCCATAAAGAAACTACGATTCTATAGCGAACCAACTACACAAACAAATTTCGAATAAAATCCGTTGTGCAAGATACAATTTACCTTTCAATGGCATCTGATCTTTGTGGCGAAGAGAAAGTAGACCGTCGATTTTTATTAAGACCCGTAGTATCGGTGAGTCATTACCGTATGGTTCAGCAACATATAATTTAAGATCCATTTATATATATCTCGACGGCTTTGAAGTCGGCGAAAAGCCCACTCGCTTAAACGACCATTCCCGATTTTTAGTCGGCACATTAAAAATGAAGACGAAATTGATTTACATCTGCGAGACGCAATCTACATCTGATGTAATGTTCTGCTGGTTCCTCAACTGATCGGTTTTCCCGCTAATGAACACAATGGTGGATAGTATTATCCGTAGCAATCGGTATTTCAGATTTAATTATTACTGAGGAGGTATCTCGACTTGATCTGGATTTGTTTAATTATCTTTGTTATGCTAACTAATGGCTTTTAAAACGATCTACCGGGAAGAGAGACGAAATAGAAGACGTGTATTAATTGAAGTTTGATGGGACTGATGAAAGATTTTTTGCACTAACGATATATGATACAAAATACGAAAATACAATTGTTATTAGGCGCCAATAATATTGCTAACGATCATATTTATTTAGAGCTCGATGCTATTTATATATTATCAGTCTTTAAGCTGGTTTAGTCATGGAATGTGTGAGGGATAACGTGGTAACATTCTAACAGTGTAACGTTATAACATAGTGACCTTGTAATATCATAATATGTAACATATTGTAAAGATGCGTCCAAACATGCACCGAAGCGTATCGTAACGTCGGCGCCGACGCGTAACTTACCATCGTGACATCGTATCGCAACAGGACACATACTTTTCAGCCACAACAGGACTTCGACGCGTAACATCGGTTCGCAACACCACGCCGTTCCATCCACTGTATTTGTTGTAGTCTCGCCCAGACATGGAACGCAGATGCATAACGCCACCCCGGTGCAATACTTTGATATGACGCTGAAAAACCGACAAGCCACGGAACGCTCTGATGTTCCGCTGTCACGTTGTGATCGCTTTAAATTGTCACGGGGGCTGGGGCGGGGCGGCGTTACAATACGCTTCGTTGTTGCATGTTTGGACGCAGCTTAACACTTAAACCAATATTGTTACTGTTACTATATTAGAATATTGCAATGCGATATTATAACATAACCGAAAACATCTTAAATATTGTGATATTATGACATTGTAACATTATGATATTGTAATATTAGACATTTTAATATTATGACATTGTAACACTGCAACTCTGTAATAATGTAATGTTGTAATGTTGGAATACTTTAACAGTAACATTGTAATTGTGAAATATCTTAAATATTAATTTTCATCTATGACTTTTAATTTCAACGGATCTTCGGACTCGGTCTACAATTTCAAAATATCGTTTAGCCGTATCAGACGGATCCAGGATCAAATGAGGTCAGCCTGGACTCACACAAGTGCCCACTCAATCAGTAACTGTGCTCACCCAAGTGCCCACCCAAAGAATCTACTATCTACAAAATTATAATATGAAACAAAATATAAATATAAAATTTTGACTACTACTATTTCAAAATTTGAAAACAAACATTGAAACGAACGAAGTGTTAAAATCAACAATATTTTACAGCTATCCGACATGCTGAATAAATACAGATTGTCATTCAATGAGATTTATAAATTATGTTCAATATGTATCACAATTCCTGTATCAATGGCGGCATATGAAAGGACCTTTTCACGCCTGAAAAAGTTAAAGAAGTATTTAATAAAGAAAATGAAACACGAGAGACTAAGCAATTTGACTGTTCTAAATATAGAGAAAAAAATAGCTAAAAGCCTGGATTTGGATAAGATCGTTGAGGAATTTGCACAACAAAACAAATAATTTTATTAATTTATTTTGTAAATTGTGTTTATGTTAATATGTTTATATATTTGTATTGATTGTATCGATAATGAATGAACCCCCCTGACACACACATCCCAAATATGTGCCCAACCCAAAAATTTTGTCCCAGTTTGTACCCACTTATTTTAGAAATCCTGGCGCCGCGCCGTTACTGCTTGTTTATCATCACTCCTGCAGTACGACTCAGTATTTCGTGAGGGAGCGAGACTAGTGGAATAAACGCAGGCCTACCCCTAAACGGGGCAATCTAAATCTACCGGTCTTGTCTACACAAACAAGACCGGTAAAATGCAGTAGTACTGCTGGATCTAAATCCTAATACCTCAGGCCATATATAGCGTCAGGAAGGGCAATCCTTTGCAGGAAATATAGCAAACTTTACAATCCTGTAAAACTATGAGTTTTAAGGGCTTGTAACCCTTACACGCCTTTAAAACTACTCTAAATAATTTTCTATACGTATAATTATGTTTTCTCTATCAAAAATCAAAGGATTTTTGGACACGTGGAAAACAGGCATAACATTGTCAACTATTGAATAAAATATTAAAAGTAGTCTTTATTACAGCTACACAGGGTGTAAGAAGTATAACTGCCAGTATTAATGTAGACAAGTTTTTCTCAACATTGTTATAAATTAAATAGGTAAACAATGACAAATTGCACCTAAGTTCAAAGTACGATGTTAGAGTGTAATACACTAGTTTGTGTTTCGAATTTTATTGACACCTATATTGCTTACATATCAAGTGCCACATAGTTGTCACAGAGGAATTTTGGACACATGGAAAAACACGCATGACCTTCTCAACTACTAAATAAAAAATGAAAAGTAAGTCTCCATCATAGCTATACAGGGTGTAAGATTTATCGATTTCCTTAAATAATAAAGCAATATTTCATGTTGAATATAATTTAATATGTAGAAAATTTTTTTTGTAATAAATATTCCATTACAAAATGACATTGACAATTGTTAAATGCTAATAAAAATTATCTTAGTTTTAATATCCTAGGTACCCCAGCTACAAATATACACATAAATAACTTGAAAATTAGGTTAATATATTGAAGAACTACACTTACTGCTTCAGTTACAACCTTAAGGATATCAATAATGTATGTAGTTTTCATTTATAGCAAAGAATTAAAATCATTTTAAAAAACAATATTTCAAATGTACTAGTATTAAAAATTTATAAATTTGACAATGTACAATTTGTGTTTTGTGAGCAAATTTGTATGCAAAATCTGGTACACATCACGAAGGTGTACCTACTGGCTGATTTGAAAATATAGGCAGAAACATGATCCACAAGTTATCATACATAGAGAGCAATAACAGGCGATGGTTATAGCAAACACATGAATTTTACTAAAATTTTAAACATGATATCGAATTAGCTAGTTTTCCAAAACACAAAATTGTTCAAGCTTGATTGTTAAGATAGTATTATTATACGAACTGATCAAATTCATTTAACTATACAGGAAAAGGTTAAAATAACACCATATTCGTTATACTCTATAACTATTGTGTAATTATATAATTACATACTATAACCCCGAATATATTTTTCTCGAAGGAATCACGAATTTGCTTTTTTTATATCAGCATAATCTCAATTTAATGATTCGTTTAGAGTTGAAATTAAAACTTCATAATCATTACGTCGTCGGGCAGAACAAAGGGATCATAAACTAAAATTATACAGGGTCTAGGTGGTATAAAATTCTACACAATATTAAATAGAACGGTAAAAAAAACCATAAATTGTGTTTTCTCAAGAAAATCGTATACAGTCAAATATTGTTGTCTAAATTAAAATATTGTATTCAACTACAATATAAAAAATACACAATATAAATTAAAAATGGTATTATCTGTGACTTAAGTGAAGAATTTTGAATACTAGACATTTTTATGGTCTGGCATGTCTGGAGTCTGAAAACGGTGGGGAGCAGTTCACTCAAGGACTGCTTTAGTTTGGTATTATATATAATACTAGATATTTAGACTAATAGTCTGTTGGTAATAATCCTTATTGTCTGTGTCTACATTGTGAGTGGCCCGTGATCGAGCACACATACAATTTGTATAATGGATCTTTGCGCGTGTATCAATTTAGTGACGACGCACGGATCACATGCTACATACACAACTCGCAATTGTTACTAGTATGCCACAATTACCGGCACGTATGTCTAGCGATATATGTTTCAATCAACTACGTACGGCATAGACAGTTAATAATTTGTCGAGCAAAATGCAATTATCAAGTCACGTCTTAGCTTTATTGTATAATTTGATTCATTGGCGTCTCAATATTTCTGAAAAATTTATTTCATTTTTGTCATCATTTATTTTGATCTTTGCTATCTCTTTGGCGGCTACGGTAACACCTGCTAGTATCGTTTTCACCCGTTTTCCACTAAATGGCAGAAATTATAAGTCCAACACCGCTTTTTGTTATTAATGGTCTATATGCCATAACCTTCTCTGTGCTTATATTCTTACTGCAGTCTTTGTTTACAAACGTGAACAAGTTGTTGTGGATTTTATACCAAAATGAAGCAAAAGGGCGGGGAAAGCAGTGAAATTCAAGAGAGGAAGCAAAAGAGAAACAGTGGTAAATCATACGCTACTCAACGAGGCATTGTAAAATATGCGAAGAGTCCTCCAAAAGAAGTGGTATGAACAGGTAATTCAGGCTTCGGTCACATCGTATATTATTGTTTTTTTTTGTAGGTGTCCTGAAAATGCAAATTGGGTTGCAAAGCCCTTTCGTTTGAGCAGAAATGTAAGTTGTTCCATGCATTCTATGAAATGAGTGACAATGAAAAGCAGTCCACGTACTTAATGGTATTAATGTATATTAAAGAAGGAGACATGGAACATATGAAGACTGCGAAAAATAGAAGAACAAATATGGTTTATTATACTATACCAAAAGGAGATGGGGGAGTAACCCAAGTAGTAGAGCAAGGGGGCTACCAGCTCACCCTCGGATTTGTCCGCGGACATTTGATGCGGATGGCATGTGTCCATCGGGAGTGACCAAAGATGTGGGTGGGGTCGCGAAGAGTTCTTGTGGATGATCAACAATGACCAGAGGGTGTAGAAAAAAACGGCGGAGGGGGGCGAGGGGAAAAAAACACATGGTTAAGAAAAAAAGGGGCGTGGCTGCGTGAAGAAAAAAAAAAACATGGCTGTATTAAGAAAAAAGAGGCGTGGATGCGAAAAAAGAGGGTGGGGGGAAAAACATGTCTGCATTAAGAAAAAAAAATGTGGTTAGAAAAAAGGGGGGCGTGGCTGCGAAAAAAGAGGGTGGGGGTAAGAAAAAACGGTGTCTGCATTAAGAAAAAAACATAGCTGTATTAAAAAAGGGGGGCGTGGCTGCTTAAGAAAAAAAGAGGGTGGGGGAAAAAGGGGGGCGTGGCTGCGTTAAGAAAAAAACATGGTGGCAAAGGGGTGGGGACGCAAGGTCAGTGGCTGACGCAGTCAAAAGGGCCTTATCTTAAACTTTATCCGATTACAATCGAATAAAGACTAAAATTCATTAAAAAATTAATTGAACATAATCACAAGAAAGAATATTTTTAATAAGTTAATAAATAAAAAAGTTATAGACAAAGAAAATATATTTATGGTAAAAAAATAGTACATATATTTAGCATTACATTTAGATTCAATATTAAACATAATAGAATAACTTTAAAGAAAATTATTAAGATACAATATTGTAGTATTATAAAAAAACTTAAAATATTAATGTAAAAAAATTAATCAAATCTCTAATTTCAATACAAATGTAATTTTTATTAAAAAATAATTTTTGAGAAAAAACAATTTAATAAAAAAATAATTTTGAAAAAAAAAACATTATTGATGACCTGCCCAACATATTACAGTTGGTCGAACCTCATCCTCCTCCACGTCGCTAATCTCGACGACTTCGTCTTCATCATCGGAGATGACAATCACCGTCTCATCGTCGGTGTCGTCGTCGTCGTCTACGACAATGAAGTCGATATCACGATCACTGAAAGAAATATAATTGAAAAAAAGAATACAAAATAAAAGAATAACTTACTTTTCCTCCAAGTAAGGTGGAGACGTAGGAGAATAACTTGGAGGAAATAGAAATCCAGGTGGTAGATCTCGTATTGGAATCAGAGGAGGTGGTAGATCTCTGTAAGGTGGAGGCAGGTCATCATCAATGTATGGTGGTAGGTCCCAGTAAGGAGGGGGATCCAAATTGCTGTAAAAATAATTATAATTGAAAAAATGAATTAACTATGTAAAAAATTACTTACCTTTCTCTGAAGTAAACTTCAGGATTTACCGGTGGCGTATATCGGTTCGTTAATTGAACCATACGAACCCAAGCATTAAATTCACTAAAAAAAGTAAGTATAATGTAAAATAAGTTGAATAATGAAAAAAAAATAACTTACATATCTTCAAAGTTCTCTTGCAAAATATTCAAACACTCAGATGACGACATCTTTCGTGAACTAGATTTGATATTTAAATAAAAAGGATTCCGTTAGACTTCAGTATTTATATCGAATTGCAGATTTTGTTTAACCTAAACACTTTATAATCATCAAAGCGTAAGTATAAATAGTCGCAGTAATATGAGAAAATTCAACAACGTCTATTGAAATATGCTAAAGTGATTAAATGAACCATTAAAAATTAATTTATAACTTCAATAAAAATATCGTAAATGCAATAAAGATGTCACGTATGAAAATTTTTGGTAATATGAGAAACACAAACAACGTCTATGTGATTATAAAAAAATAAGAGTAAGCAATCCAACAATAATATCAACGTCTTCAGATTAGATTGCGTTGCGTATATATTTGGGTTATCAAAATGATTTATTATAAACAAAAACGTTGGCGTTCGAATTATTTCTACATGGAACGTGATTTAAATGTAAACAAACTGCAAAAATGCCAAGATCGCTTTATTTCTAATCTGTGGGTCAATCAATAAAAATTAATTTATGACTTAAAACTGTCAATTATAACATATACGAAATATAAATTCTGCGAAATAAAAAAACTGCTAACTCAACAAAACAAAAACGTCGCCGGCTGGTTTAAGGAACGTAACTTAAATGTAAACAAATAGCAAAATTTCAGCCTGATAGACAAAACATTTTATTTCTAATCTGTGGAGAAATCAATAAAAATTAATTTATGACTTAAACCTATCAATTATAACATATACAAAATATGAATCCCACGAAATAAAAACTGTCAACTCAACATTATTTTTCACACGTGCTGATGGTGACGTATGAAAAATTGACGTCACAGATGATATAAAAGGTTTACAGCCGGCATAATTCATCATATGTGTTTATACTTATACGCTATACGTGACGTATTATAAAATCTTTATTTGTGTGCTTTATCTACGGGAAACAAACGTGAGTAAAAAATTGTTTTTATTAAATTTCAATAAAATTAACAAGAAAATATTCTATTAATTTTAGATGGATTTAGAAAAATTAAACAAGGTTTCACTTCTAGAAACTAAACAAGTTCTTAAGATATCAGACTTGGAACAAAATATTCCACAGCCAATTTATGGGGCTAGAATAGTGAAAACTCGGTACGGTGAGACTATATTACTTGAATTACAAGAGACCAATATATTCTTACCAAGAAGAGTGCTGCATGAAATAAGAGAAAATTTGGATGAATTTCAATGTGAAAGGAAGTACAGCATAATTTATGAAGGTTTGAAGGATGTAAATAAGCCTTCTATGGGAGTGCAGTTCAAGTTTATCAAAAGTAAGTAAACACACACACAATTTTTAAATATTAAGTTTTTATTTGTAATTTTTTTAGCTGAAAACAAAGAGTGAGCCCAGATAGTTCTATATAAAATATACACGCAGACAGAGATATCATCATTTACTTTTAGAACCCTTCAAGTGAATACACGTAGACACAGCTATGGACTCTGAAGAAATTAAGCATATCAGCAATGATATTATTAAAAAGTTCAAAGAAGTGGAAACACTTTTAGGAAATGGTTGTTGTACCCCGCAGGAGAGAGTGCTATGGATAAAAAAGGTAAAATCGCACATTAGACTTTTAACTAGAGCTATCAAGGGATCTAATTTATCAGTAGGTGTACTGCGTAACCTTCAGACTAATTTAGGACATTTGAAAAGGTTTAAAAGTATCATTGAAAAAATAAATTATAATGGGGGAGCGGTATTGGTAAAAGAAAAACGTAGTAATCGGGTCAAATGGGAAGATTTAATATCGGTTTTTAATAGTAGAGTTCGTACTGGAGTAATCATTAATTTAAAACATAAATATTTGAACGAATTTTTCAATGATGCTTTTCACCTTTTCAAAACTAGAATAATGAATGCCACGAAAAAAGTACCAGCGCTTAAAGTTAATACTACTTTCTGCGCCGAATTTATAAGAAAGTCACAAGACATAGAAATTATTGAAAAAAAATATTTTAATACAAAAAATAAGGTAATTGATGCAGGGAGGGATTTACGTCAATGGTTTGAATCTAATGTAAGGGATGATATTTTTAATGCTTTATCTGAATTTTCTGAATCTGGCAGTGGGTGGGCTTTAAATGAAATAATTAGCTTAGAAATTAATATAAATAAATATGAAGTTGGGAACGGTTCATCCTACATTAAACTACCGGAAAAAATTGCAAAAAAGCAGGCTTGCATTAATGTTAAGAACAACGATGACGCTTGCTTCGCATGGGCCGTTGTCAGTGCTCTCCATCCCGTTGAAAAAAACGCTGATAGAACATCATCATATCCTCATTATAAAACAGTATTAAACGTAAAAGATATTGAATTTCCTATGACGTTACCGCAAATTTCCAAATTTGAGAAAAATAATGCAATCTCTGTTAATGTATTTGGTTTGGAAATGGATTCAAAATCAAATTTTTCTGTTGTGCCCCACCGTATAACCAAGCGAAAACTAGACAAACATGTAAATTTATTATTAGTTCAGAATAAATATTTTCCAAAAATAAATGAATTTGAACCGCCGCCGCCGATGTCAGATAATGAAGAGCTAAAAATTAAATATCATTATTGTTATATTAAAGACTTATCTAGACTTTTATGTAGGCAGCTCTCTAAAAAAAAAATTAAAAAATATTTTTGCGATAGATGTCTGAATTATTTTACATCTCAGAATAAGCTAAATAATCATGTTGTAGATTGCGAAAAACTTAACGATTGTAAAATTGAATTTTCTCGAGAACGGTACATTCAATTTAAAAATTTTGCATACAGAGAAATGCTTCCGTTTATTATATATGCAGATTTCGAATCCTTGCTTGAACAATTTAATGGTGATGATAGTCATTGCAAAACGAGCAGGTATCAGAAACACATAGCCTACAGTGCTGGATATTATTTCAAATGCGGTTATAACAATGACTGGTCGTATTATAAAAGTGCTCGAGGAATAGAATCGATGTCTTGGTTTGCAGAAGAGTTACGCAATGTTGCACAATTTGTCTCCTCGAAATTAAAACATGTGGAGCCCATGAATACTGAAGTTAGTTTACAGGATGCTAGTAAAACTTGTCACATTTGCGAAGGAGAATTTACCGAAACAGATAAAATTGTTAGAGATCACTGTCACCTCACCGGAAACTTCAGAGGTTTTGCTCACAATAAATGTAATTTAAATTATAAAAATTCTTTTGTTATTCCCGTGGTGTTCCATAACCTCGGAGGTTACGATGCTCACTTTATAATAAAGTTCTTAGCTGAACGAAATCATATTACTTTATTGCCTGAGAATAAGGAAAAATATATTAGTTTCACAGTTCACGATAATGAAACCAAATTGAAATTTAGATTTATAGACTCCTTCAGATTCATGGGTTGTTCTCTAGAAGAACTAGCTTCCACGTTGAACAACGAAAACTTTGAAAATCTTAAACGTGAATTTTTGGACTTGGACGATGAAAAATTTCAGTTATTAACACGAAAAGGTGTATTCTTTTATGACTATTTGGATAACATAGAAAAACTAGATGAAACGCAATTACCTGACATAAAATACTTTTACAATAAACTAAACGACAAGAACATAGAGGAGACTGATTATGAACATGCGCAAATTGTTTGGGATAAATTCGGTATGAGTACTCTAGGCGATTACAGCGATCTCTATATGAAAACAGATATCATGCTATTAACTTGCGTTTTTGAAACTTTTCGTAGTACTTGTTACAAGACGTACAACCTCGACCCAAGCCACTATTTTTCGATACCAGGTTATACGTTTGATTGCATGCTGAAATATACAGGGTGTAGGCTAGAAACTATTCAAGATGTAGATATTTTAATGTTTATTGAGCGTGGTATTCGAGGTGGGGTGAGTCAATGTTGCAATCGATTTTCACAGGCTAACAACAAGTATTTAGATACTTATGATGCCAGCAAGCCATCCACATACATTGTTTATTTCGATATAAACAATTTATATGGCTGGAGTATGAGAGAATTCCTTCCATACGGAGAATTCCAGTGGACAGATTGCAACATAGACATCACCAGTGTGCCTGATGACTCTGAAATTGGTTATATTTTAGAGGTCGATCTCGAATACCCAGAAGATCTACATGATTTACATAAAGATTTGCCATTCTGTCCGGAACACAGAACTCCACCAAATTCAAAATTTTCTAAATTAATGACTACCTGTTATAGTAAGCAAAAGTACGTTATTCACTATAGAAATCTTAAACAAGCTCTACAGCATGGAATAAAATTAACACATATCCACAGAGTTCTACAGTTCAAACAGTCTCCATGGTTGAAGTCCTACATTGACTTAAACACATCACTGAGAACTCAAGCAAAGTCAAACTTTGAAAAAAACAATTATAAACTAATGAATAACGCTACGTTTGGTAAAACAATGGAGAATGTTCGAAAACATCGAATCGTTAAGCTAGTAAACAAATGGGAAGGGAGGTACGGAGCTAAAAATTTGATTGCTAGTCCTGATTTCCAAAGCAGATCCATTTTCGGCGATAATCTTATGGCCATTGAAATGAAAAAATCTCGCATTATATTCAATAAGCCCTTGTATATTGGAATGTCTATTTTAGATATTTCTAAAATTTGCGTATATGATTTTCACTATAAATACATGTTAACAAAATTCCCCGTGGAAAAATGTAAACTTTTGTACACAGATACAGACAGTCTCTTATACGAAATTCAGTGTAATGATGTATATGAAGATGTTATCAAAAAAGACATTAATAAATTTGATACTAGTGATTATCCCCAAGATAATCGTTGGAATATTCCTCTAGTAAATAAAAAAATCCCTGGTTTAATGAAGGATGAAAATAATGGGAAAATAATGACTCATTTCATAGGGCTACGTTCTAAGCAGTACACCTATAAAGTCGAATCAAACAAAGTAGTTAAGAAAGCAAAAGGTGTAAAGTCTAATGTTGTGGCAAATAAAATTACTTTTGAGGATTATCTCAACTGTCTGGAGAAATTTGTAAACAAAAAGCCTTACGAAGAGTGTTTACTAAATAAAACTCAACGCTGTATACAAGCAAAATTACATGAAGTATACAGCGTCGAACAAACAAAAATTGCTCTTAATCCCTTCGACGATAAGAGGTACACCCTTCCTGAAGTTCATGATACTCTCCCCTGGGGGCACTACTCCATAATGGACATGTCGTAATTTCATTGCTGATATTCTTTTTTTTGCTTTACATCAAATTTAAAAATCTCTCAAGTCTGTTGTTATATTTTAATATTTTTATGTATTTTATTATTATTATTATGTAACCAATTTTATGTATTTTTTAATTTATTATTATGTAATCACATTTTTATTATATGTATTTTTTCTTTATTATATGTATTTTTTCTTTATTATTTCATTATATGTATTTAAATTATCATGATTTTTTTATTTCCCCTAACCTAAAAAAAGAAAACTCACATTATATAAATTTCTTTTTATTTAAGCACTTGTTTTCAGTACATACATTTTTCTATCTAAATCATTAAGAATATTATCTTTATTATAAAATAAACATTCACGTATACAGTATGATTGAATATTACATGGATATAAGTCACATAAATTTAACATAACAGTATATGGTGACAATTCATAATTAGATTCACTTAAGATATTATTAGCTACATTTAAAAAGTTATTATAGAACTGTTCAAAACTTAAACTATTTAGTAAGTCCATATGAGATGATACAATTTTATTGGTGTAGATGAGCTCACGAACAACTTTGTCAGATAAATGAAATGTGCAGAAGCCGTTACTCATTTTCAACAATTTGATTCCAATAATTTGCGATGATATTAAAGCATAATGTGAAAACTTCATTTCTATTTCTTCGGGTTGTTCTTCTGTCATCACATCAAAGTAATCCACAACAAATTGTTGAAGGTAAGTAATAAAATCATCCCAATCTTCTCTGTTAAATGAGATGTTGTCTAATGTGGTGAAGTCTGGATTCACATTCAGTAAAATTCTTACGGCAGGAACATAACCTCTTGCAACACTAAATCCTGTAGTTATTTTATATACAGAATTTTTTATGTCAGTATTATATTCTAAAAGATATCGACCCTCATTTTGCGCAGCTTCTTCATATTGTGCACTAATTCTATCCACTTCATGCCAATAGTCAGAATCGGCTAGACTAGATGTTACTGATGTCATAATTGCTGTAGACTAATGAATGATTATGGTTTCAACCCCTTTTTATACATATTTAAATTAATTGTTAAAAAAAAAGGCCCCTCTGCAATCGTAAAAATGTTCGTGTTTTCCATAAGAATCAATGCATATTTGATTAAAGTACGTTATCTGAATCAATCCAGCTATTGTGAGATGCGTCGAAACCTAACCATTTTACGTAAACTTGTTTACCTCGTTTACGTAATACCTTTTCAACGAGATACACATCGGGAGTTTTCGTTTTCTGTAGTTCTTCTTCGTAGAAACCTCCGCTTATTCGAATACCATGCATATCCTCGAGCAAATAGGTGGTGGGGTTGGTGAGTTGTACTTTAATAATTTTAAATAGTTCAGTTGTCCAATTAGGTGTATATCCTTTTTTAAAGACATGCTTATTCTTACTGATTCGTACAATATCTCCAACTTTGTAGTGTCGCGATGCTACCAACTTAATATTGTTATAAACTGAATTAAGTATTTGTTTCTCATTCTGTTTAGTTACATCTAACGGTTTCATTCCTATTGTTCTGTGATGACTGTTGTTGTACTCTTTGACAATATCAGGGAGTATATCTATCCATCTGTATGAGCCATTTAAACTAAAATATTTATATAATTTCTCCTTTAACGTTCTAATAACTCTTTCAACTATAGCTGCCTTCTTTACTGTAAATGTACTGTAATGGTTTATCTTATAGTTTTTCATCAAGTTTTTAAAGTGAGCATTATAAAATTCAGTACCCTGGTCCGTATTTAAATTTTTACATTTCCTCTTGCTATCCTTAAAAATACCACTCATTGCTTGTGTAACTTCTAGTGCACTCTTATTTTTTAGGGGTTTAGCCCACACAAATTTTGAAAAACAGTCAATCACTATGAGAATGTATCTAAAACTGTGATTGTCTTTAGCATAATTACACATTTCGGCTAAATCTGCTTGCCACAAATCGTCTATTCCTTTTATTATAATACGTCTACGATTGAAATTTTTGCGTGCAGGCTTATGAAGCTCATTAACCAATTGAATTTTTTCTCTAGATTTCTTCATCGGGTTGGCTGTAAATTGTTTCATTGATTGCATTTGATTCAATGTCTTTTCCACCAACACTATCTAAACCTTTTTGATTTAATTTTTCAATAGTCCTTCCTATATCTGTTAGATATGTTTTCTGTTGATATAAATCTGATGTCACATGTTTTATACTATCCTTAAACTTATTTAAACGTTCAAATAGCACATCAATATTGTTTGATAGAATAGAATTTATATGATCATCTACATATTTCTTATTAACGGCATCACCCTCGTCAGTAGGTGATAGAACATTACACAGCTTTAAATTTTCAATGTTGATGTTTCCATCTTCGGTAAATACAAATCCACGTTGTGGTTGGCTGAGATATGAATCATTAATTTCACTACTACGTCGCGAAGACCTTCCAAACTTATCAAGACTCATCCTGATAATGACTCAAATTGTATGTACATCAAATATTTAATAGATAACTCCAGCCTCACGTAGTTCACTAATGATAGCTGATATTTCATTGTCATGTGAATCAGTATTTCCTGCAATCTTTGACGCATTCAAAAGTTTCAGTCTATCAACAAGCTCATTGATGTCATCCCAATAAACATATTCGATTGGCTTTTGATTGTAAACCATATTCAGACCGAATCCACTAGTTGACTGTGTTTTTTTCTTCTTTTTACTATCCAATAATGGTCTTATTATTTTAATATACTTGAAAGATCTAGTTCCATTAATTTGTCCAGTCGGTTCGTAATTTCTTCTATGTACATTGGTAATTTGCAAAATTTCCTTATATTCAGTTAAATCATTTCTATCATAATCTGTGGGATCCTTCATAAAAAGTAGATTGTATAACCCCACTTTGCCATCATATACTTTATCATTAATAATTATTTCAGAGGCACGACCAATTTTTAATTCCATATTACCAATATACAGTTTATTCATTTGTAAATCCAATCTAATGCCATAGGTTTTATCATAGTCTTTGCGTTTAGTAAAAAACCCCTCTATATAGTGTCTAGCTAAAGATGGATACTGTTCAAAATATTCATTAAGAGCAGTTTTCTTCGTTTTGCTATCCTGAAAGTTAGCATCTCCTACTTCATACTGAGGATCCAGAGACAATATGTCATCCTTAATATCTGCATTTGATGTATACTCTGCTGAACTAGAGTCACGCTTTTTTTGTTGCGATGAATCTACACGCTTCGTGTCTGTTTTCTGTAATATATTTACAGATTTGAGTTCTTTTAATGGATCGATAATGGGCTTCAAGAGTCTATTAAGAGTTTCGTCTTCGTCGGATTTTCCTAGTTTTAATGCTAGATACTTTTTTCTGATAGCCTTTGATGCCTTATTAATTTTATCTTTAAGCAATTTTTTCTTTGATAGATCCAATGGTTTAACCTTAGATACTCTATACTTTTCAAAAGTTATTTTATTAGACTTCATTGTTACAACCTTAGCAGCAATCTGTTTTAAACTGAGCCTATTAGCTGTATGACTTGTTTAAATGGGGCTGTATGACCTGTTTAAATGGGGCTGTATGATCGGTATGACCTGTTTTTAAGCAGAGGTTATCTCTTCAGTTCGATTGTCTAACTAATAATAACAGACACAGTTTACGTTACACGCTTATATACTGATCAAAACCTTTTCGATACCGACCACCATGTAAATCAAAATCTTTTACGATGACCATTACTCCATGCTTATCATTCCAACATTCTCTACACATGTCTTCAAATTGTTCGAATGTCATATCTGGGGCCACGTGATCATCATACACATGTCGTAAATTGATTTTATCTTGTTTAAATAAAATGATGAAGTTACAATTATCACGAATGAGATGTTTAGGTATCCTCGTATATGTTTGACAGAGATAGAAACAGTCTACAAGTTTATGTCTACCCATACTGAAATATGCTCTTATTTTGTCTTGTTTGTCACATGCCACATCGTCGAAAATGAATATTGAATTAGATTTAGCCTCAGATGGATCGATAATACTCTCACTACTTGCATACGGAAAATATCCAACTCCATTTACGTTCTGCAATACCCGCTCCAATAGTTTGTATTTCGGTTGAAAAAGTGATTTAGAGTAAACGTATATGTTTTCAAACCACAGTCCATTAGAATTGAATAATAAGCTTAGAAGCAAATTGGTTTTGCCTGCCCCACTGGGTCCGCATATAATAGCTCTTAGAGTACTAGGAAATAACTTTCCATGTTTTTCTTCTCCTCTCACACAATGGTCTGTCAACAGATCTAAATTTTCAACGGGTAGGGACACCTGTTGTCTTTGAACACGCATAGTAACATCTGAACTATTTTACTGACTGTAATACTTTATATATATATATATGATTAATGTCAGATATCATCATTCACAATCCATATGGCATCGCGTAAACACGTAGTAGGACGTGGAGTAGTCAATAATCTAATTAATAAGTTGCCCTTTGAATTGCATGTTCCGGGATACCAATTTTGCGGGCCTGGTACGAAGTTACATAAAAGACTCGCTCGAGGGGATGCAGGTATAAACCCTCTCGATAAAGCTTGCAGAGAGCACGATATTGCATATAGTAAAAACAAAAATTTAGAAGATAGACACAAGGCAGATTACCAACTCGAACAACGTGCTTGGGAGCGTGTTAAAGCAAAGGACGCTAAATTAGGTGAGAAAGCCACCGCTTGGGCTGTCACCAACGCAATGAAGGTTAAACGTAAACTAGGTATGGGTGTAGGGGGACGTAGAAAAGTCGCATTCCAAAAGGCTGTCCTGACAAATATATCTAAAGTACTGAAAAGACATGCAAGTAACAATTTAAAAAAAGATGCTGCAATGACGTTAAAGGCAGCTCGAATTGCAGTCAAGAATGCAGGCGGTAAGAGAAAAATAAATACCCCTCGTATTCTACCATTACCGAAGACTGGTGGTATTTTACCTTTGATACCGATATTTGCTGGCTTAAGTGCATTAGGAGCTCTGTCGGGAGGAGCTGCTGCAGTGGCGAAGACCGTAATAGATGCTAAAAATTCTAAGAAAAAATTGGAAGAAGACGAGAGACACAATAGAGTTTTGGAGGCAGTAGCGTTAGGGAAAAGAGGATCCGGACTCTACATGAAACCGTATAAAAAAGGATATGGCTTATATTTGAAAAAACAAAAAAACTCCCATTGAAGCTACCCAATAGAGCTCTTTCCGACATTGATTTAGTAAAATATGTTAAACAATTAAAAATTCCATATTTCAGAGGTGTCTTTATGCGTGACGCCTTACCTACTACACCACCTACAAAATACGAAAGTGCCATTATTAATTTAGACAGCGTAAAAGGCTCTGGAACACATTGGGTAGCTTACAAAAAAATGAACAATTCTGTTTTATATTTCGATAGTTTTGGATCTTTAAAACCACCTATCGAACTAGTCAAGTACCTTGGCTCGAAATGTAAAATTAAATATAATTCTGATGCTTATCAGACATACAATACGATTAATTGTGGACATTTGTGTTTAGAATTTCTCTATAAAAATAATAAACATGTGTGATTTTCATTCATTATGTCTCAAATATTCACGTTAAGAAGTCGAAGTTCTACTCTCTCCGTGGACTTTTATAATCCAATAATTCTTGATCCTCAGTACGACTATTCGTTAGCATTAATAGGACTTCACACGTACAATAGTATACCAAACATTGAAGAGGGGATAAATAATAAGTTTTATTACCGACAACTTGGTGGTGAAGAAGAAAAAGTTATACACATACCGACAGGCTCATATGAAATAAGTGATATTGAATCATATCTGCAGACCCGAATAATACCCAGTGGTGTAGCACAGACTGAAGACTATTTCTCTCTAAAGCCTAATAATAATACGCTTAAGTGTGAAATTAAAAGTAAGCTCGAAATCGACTTTACTCGCAAAGACAGTTTAGCCTCCTTATTAGGTTATAGTTCTCAAGTTCTAAAACCTGATATTCCATATCAGTCAGATTTACCTGTTAAGATAGTTAAGGTGGTAACAATCCACGTGGACTGCAACCTTACAACAGGAGCATTTTACAATAATAAACCATCACACACCATTTTTGAATTTGGATTGAAAGTCGATCCCGGATACGCAATAGACATTGAACCCTATAACCTAATTTTTCTACCAATAAACAATAAAACAGATATACATAATATCACATTGAAAATACTTGATCAAAATTCTGAGCCAGTTAATTTTCGAGGAGAAGAAATTATAGTACGATTAGAATTAAGAAAGGGACTATGAGGTTACTATTTGAACAAAAGAACTATATAAACGATAGTTATTCTAATCTGTGGCATTCAGTCAGTGGAGGGTGTTTGAAGAGGAGTAATAAGAAGACCTCAGCGTTAACTCTTGCTAATATTCTTTATTTAAAATCTCTGGGCTATAATGTTAGAACAGCTACAGTTATTTCAAGACCCCAGTTACGATGAGTCCATCGTCAGAGATGAAATTCGAACGTATCACCCTTTTGTAAAATCATTTGGAAACAACGATGAAATAGAAATTGCTATTTATCAACAGGATGCATTATTATTGATGAGCGAAGCCGCCCTATCGATTGAGGGAACTTTAAAGAAGAACGTTGAGGGTACTGGCACCGTTGAATTCACTAATAATGCAGGAGCATATTTATTTGATTCAATTAGTTATGAACTAAATGGAAAGGAATTAGATAAAGTACGAGATCCGGGAACTGTGAGCCTATTAAAAAGCTATTTATGTTATGAAAAAGATGATACTTCTCTTAGTATTGCTGGTTGGAATTACCCTGAAGGACAGCTGGTAACATATGATGCTACAAAAACAACATTCTCTTTGAGAATACCGTTGTGGCATTTGCTTGGATTTTTTCATGATTATAAGAGAGTAATTTTCGGTAAACAAGTTTTACGTCTAATTAGAGCTCGAAATGATAATAATTGTTTTAAAGTGTCGAATGACGATACTATTGGCGAACTAACAATAACCAGCATAGAGCTAAAAGTCAAGCATGTGTTTCTGAATGATGTTTTGAAATTAAATTTGCTCTCTCAAATAAATAGCGATAAGCCACTTCTACTTCCATATAGACAATGGGAATTCCATGAATTACCAGCTTTGACCACTAGCACTACGAAAGAAATATGGTCCGTTAAAACGTGTACTAATGTGGAGAGCCCCAGATACGTTATTGTTGCATTTCAAACAAATAAAAAAGATAAAAGCATGCAAGATGTTACTTACTTGGATAATATCGATATATCAAATATTAAATTAACATTGAACTCTGAATATTATCCCTATGAAGATATGAAATTAGATTTTAGCTGTAAAAAATATGCTGAAGCCTATTATATGTATACGCAGTTCTCTAAAATGTTCGCCTCAAATAATAAACCGATACTTGACTTTGATGCTTTCAGCGGTCGGGCAATATTTGTCATAGACTGTTCGAAAAGAAATGATTCTATAAAATCTTCCACTGTAGATGTTAAACTGGAAATTGAAAGCAGAAAATCATTTCCCCAGAATACCAAGGCATACTGTATAATTATTCATGATCGCGTAATCGAATATTTACCCCTAAGTGGAATCGTAAGAAATGCAGCATAAAATAAACTTGTATCAAATAAAGTAATTCAGTCTTTTAAAAGTATTGTATCTGAGAACATCATGAAGTTGATTGTCGTCGATGTGCAAGGGTTCAGCCTTCCTGAATTTCATGCCAAAGAAATATCTTTTGTAAGTGGCATGCAAAGGGCTCATTATTTATTGAAACCTCCAATGGCATACAGTACGTTAAGTTCTGAAGTAAAGAAACAAGTAAACTATTTGGAACGTTTTCATCATGGTCTAAAATATAGCAGCGGTTATGTAAATTACGACATATTAAATGACATTCTAAGCGATCACCTATTGAATGGGGCTGACGTCGACATAGTTTACGTAAAGGGACATCAAAAGAAGGAATTTCTTGAACGAAAGCTACATGAACTAGCGGAAACTTCAACAACGTCACCTATTGTAGTTAATGTCGAACATATCACCAGTGTACCAAATTTTTTAAAAGACTTTCCACAATGTATTCATCATTATAATAATTTTAAATGTATGTGTAGTATAAGAAATAGTGTAAAACTATATGATTGGTTGTATTCAAATTTACCAAAATAAATACAAAAAAAAAAACTATTGGTCTCTAAAATTTTTTTATTTATCTCCTTGTGTGTATTACCATAATTTTTTTAGTTGTTTACTAGACGTCTGAGCAGTAAGATGCATCCTTCAGATAAATACAAGTTATTATTGAATGAACATTACAGAAAGTTAGAGCAGTTGAAAATAACTATCAGCTTTTATGAACAAAAAAAGCGTATGTTCATTAGTTTTACCAATTTGGATATTACGCCACAGCATGAAAAAATTCCTTCAACAAAAATATAGAGGGAAAATGTTAATAAATAAGTATAGCCTATGTGTACATGCATAGTATATAATTAATCATGATGCCGTTAGGTCATCAGTTTATTCTATTATATGCTATATATCAAAATGTTCTTTATGTGCATCGTCCATATGATGCGAAAGAAATGTTTGTCTACTTTGATACAAAGAACAACTGGAAAAATATGACACCTTATATTCTAAATAATCATATTTCAACGTTTTTTTCTTCAATACCAAATGATGCTAAAAGATATAAAATAAGAGTAAAATTTCAAAATGGTACAAGTGGAGATTTAGATTGGAACATTTTTAAAGGCGCATGCGTGACCCCTGTCGATATATTCAATGATTATAATAGTCAACAATCACTTACAATTCTACTGTACTACATTACACTCTGTTCTTCGATTTTAATTCTGAAGTGTCTTATTAGAAATATTAGCAAAAAATGGTTGATGCTGAATTAAGAGGTGCCATCATAAGACTCTACGAAGATATTTCACAAGAAAAATTCAAGGAACTCAGTATCAGTGAGCCTTCCAACGTTATGTATCATATTAAAGACTGTCAGACTGATACCGTAGTTCACTATAATCACACTGAATATACATTAGAAACATATGGTCGTGTTGAAAATTTATGTAATCAAATTTTACTGGGATCCATCAATCTAGACGAATTTTGCGTAGGAATACTGGAAGCTGGTTTCTTCAAATTATTATACTCAATTAGAAAAACTATACCTTTTGAATATATTGTAAAATATAATCTTTATAGTGAAGATGTAGTTGATTAAATATTTTACTAAAATAATTGTTGTTTTTATTTTGCACACTTGTGTGTACAGTTTTCATTTTTAAAATATATAAATTACAGCTCCTAACTAGACAGACTTGTTTACGTAACGTGTTTTTTTTTAAAAGACAGATGTTATTTAATACGATTTGGATTTATGACCTTGATCTCAATTCAGATGTTAGTCGGCTTTAATCATAGTCTACAATAGTGGCAAAACACCAGTTTGTTTACATTTAAGTCACGTTCCTTAACCCAGCTGGCGACACTTTGTTCAACAAGTCAAGACTTGTTTTTAACGCTGAATTTGCATTCTATGTAATAAGCGACAAGTAGGTTAAAAGAAAAAAATGACTCAGCATTTTGCAGATAATTTTTGTTTATTCACCAGCTTATTTAGTCTACAATAGCACAGCAAACATTTTAGTTACGTTTTCAAGTCGTACCATCATACAGGTGTACCAACCCAAATATAGTGGCTTTTTAGTACCAACTTAGAACAAATAAAACCTCTGTTTTTACTATAAATACAGTTTCTTTGTCTATAACTTTCTTATTTATTAACCTATTTAAAGTATTCTCTCTTGCAATAATTTTTAATGAATTTTAGTCTTTATTCGATTGAAATCGGATAAAGTTTAAGATAAGGCCCTTTTGACTGCGTCAGATGTCCACGTACAAACTACCACAATGAGTAATGAAAAGAAGATAAAGCGAGTTACGTTCGATGAGAGTCGTAATCAAACGTATATAATGTTCACGTGGGCCTATGCATATAGAACATCAAGATTAAGATATTGGGAATTTTTTGTCTTGGACCGATACCGATTTCAACGCAGGATAGAAGCTGCAGCGAAAATTTTGAATCCTATTATAAATAAAAAAATGTGCTTTTATACTGCTATTAATAAACATACTGTATTATAATTATATATTATGCTCTTATATTTTTTATTACATAGTTTTAATTAGTATTGTATTTTTATATGTTAATAAATATGATTTTATAAACATTTATGTCTTTTTATTATTTTCCGATACCCCTCGTATATTACTTTTAATTAGCCTGAAGATAATTATTTCAAATTTCCCTGTATACATATGAATCTTGAATTGAATGTGTTAAATAATAAAACCTTATATGGAAACTCTATCCCGTATACCAACACCATTCGTTATCGGATATCGGATATTTTATTATAATAACAAACAAAATTTACGACTTTATTTATCTGAATAGTTTAGACTTGTCGAATCTGGGACTAAATATTATTTCATTTAAATATATGTGCATACGTCTTGAATATTTCTGCTATCCTGATGACTGATCACCGTAAATGTAGTGAAATAAGGCCTTTTCGACATTCATTTTTCTCTGTTTTTTGTCTTAACAGCCAACACTTATACTCTAAGACTATGACATCACAAATTTTTCCGTTATTCGCCAATCATAGACGTCTACATTCTTTCTGCGTGCTATCTTAGGCTCTGACGTCACACTTTTTTGACTAAGCTCTTTCTGTGCTATCTCATCCTATATTAGACGTCAGACATTTTTTCTGTTATTCGCCAATCATAAGACGTCATGTTTTTCGCAGCCACTGACCTTGCGTCCCCACCCCTTTGCCACCATGTTTTTTTCTTAACGCAGCCACGCCCCCCTTTTTCCCCCACCCTCTTTTTTTCTTAAGCAGCCACGCCCCCCTTTTTTAATACAGCTATGTTTTTTTCTTAATGCAGACACCGTTTTTTCTTACCCCCACCCTCTTTTTTCGCAGCCACGCCCCCCTTTTTTCTAACCACATTTTTTTTTCTTAATGCAGACATGTTTTTCCCCCCACCCTCTTTTTTCGCATCCACGCCTCTTTTTTCTTAATACAGCCATGTTTTTTTTTTTCTTCACGCAGCCACGCCCCTTTTTTTCTTAACCATGTGTTTTTTTCCCCCTCGCCCCCCTCCGCCGTTTTTTTCTACACCCTCTGGTCATTGTTGATCATCCACAAGAACTCTTCGCGACCCCACCCACATCTTTGGTCACTCCCGATGGACACATGCCATCCGCATCAAATGTCCGCGGACAAATCCGAGGGTGAGCTGGTAGCCCCCTTGCTCTACTACTAACCCAGGTGTGTCGAAAAACGTTTCCAGTGATTCTTGCCTTAAAACATAGAAAAGTTCAAAAACTGACAGAGAAGAAAACGTGTGGGGACCTGATGTATAAAGAGAATAGAGGCAATAGAAAGAAGCACAGAAAATATACAGAAGAAGATGAACAGAAGAATGTTGATCATATAAATCTGGTTTCACGTGGAATGAGCCATTACACACGGAACCGTAGTTCAAAGGAATACCTCAGCAAGTGCATCGTTTGTATCGGGCTAATAAAGAGATGTTCTCTGACAGTAACTCGACTTATCGATTCTACTACCAAGTTTTTCGAAGAAAATTTTCCAATTTGAGTTTCAAACCACTGAGGATAGATACGTGATTGTGATGATTGACTACTTACTTTATGCTGACCATAAGCGTTTTTCTTGAAGAACTCATTAATGTACTTAGACTATAATTTGTGTTACTACTTGTTGACTTATAACATTCTTAAAGATGCTACCTTTACATTTAAGTTATATTGACATAAAGTTTGTTTTTTTTTTTTGTAAAAACTATTACTGTATACTTAAATGGTATTAAAATAACTTAATTAATTCAATTTTGTTTTATTTGTGCAAAGAAAAAATTAACGGAACAATATTGTATATTGGAGTGGTGGTTTTGACACTTAGACCATTATTTAAGTACACTCTTCAATTGTTGTATGCAGAAGATGACGTATATAAGTGTAAATAAATATGCCTAACGTATACACCTTGAAGAATTACCCACAGCTACCAATATTGAAACAGAAAACATGTAATTCCATTTCTGAAGTTATCAAACATATGAGGCAGGCGTTGAGATGCTAATTACTGAGAAAGCGATCTAGTCTTGCCCAAGATGGATGGCCTGTAAATAAACACGGTTGTAGAATCCAAGAACGCTGCGCTCCTCGCATCGGATTGACAAATGGTTGCGGTTTCGTAGACGTCTGTAGTGGAATGTGGACTTTTTAGACGCAGGGAATTAAGTCACCATTAGCCGTTACGATACGATATGTACCTACAAAGGTTTCCTTGTGATTTATCGTCCACGGATCGTCAGAGGATGATTTTGTTATTTTTGTTATGCGACATGGGACAGGGTAAACGTTATTAATTGTGGAAGATTTAATAGCGCTCCTGTGATCATTAGGAGTAATGATTTATGTTGGGACATTCTAAAGTAAAAGAAAAACGGAAAATGGCATGAAGGTGTGTATATACATTATTGACCATATCTACTTGTTGGTTTGTCAAGTAATTTTATTAATAATTGTTACTAGTTTTAAGAACATTTTTAGATGAAATTTTATCTAAATATATTTGTTATAAGAACATTTTTAGATGAAATTTTATCTAAATATATTTGTTTATATTAAAAATAAATGTTAATGGACAACAATAAATTTAATTCACTAATAATAGCCTTCCTGATAGTATAACATCCTGTTTTAAGACTCTTTTCTCACCAGTTCAACTAATTCTGTGGAATTTAAAAATCCTTCAGTAATTTTATGCTTCAAAATTTCGATATTAGTGTGTTGTAGTGTAGTGTAGCATATACGAGGCACAAAAATTAAGGGATGTAAAAAAATTATAAATTTTTAGGTGATCTTCAAAGAGCTATAACTTGGAGAAAAATAGTCGCAGAATGATTAAAAGAGAGAAAATCGAAGCTACAAGTTTCTAGTTCTCAGACCTAGAGTTCAAATTTTTTTACCATCAGCAGTTTTTGAATAATCATAAGAACACTATGGTAAACAATTCAAGACTTTTGTTTGTCTTTCAATGGTCCACAGACTATTTAAGAATAAATATTTTTCAGTGATTTCATCGTAACGATTTTTTAGATAATTTTAGTCTCTTTAATTATAGCCATCTAAAGGCATTGTACGATTATTTTTCCCTGAATTATCGTCGTTCAAAGCAAAAAGTCAATTTTGACTTTGGCAATTAATTACTTCGGAAATAATGATCGTATAGAAAATTCAAGTACTAATTTATTTCCCAAGTAATTAAGTACTAATGATTAAATACAAAACTGACTCTTTTGCTTTTAACGATTATAACTCAGCGAAAAATCATCGTACAAGGCCTTTAGACCGCTCAAATTAAAGAGGATAAAATTATTTAAAAAAGCTTTATGATGAAATCACTGAGAAAAGAATATCGTATATTATCATCATTTATAAGTCCGTGGACCTTTTGATAGGCAAGCGAAAGTTTGAAAATTTTTTCCCATGGTTTTCTTATGATTACTCAAAAGCAGTTGATGGTAAAAAAAAACTTTCACAACTCAAGATCTAAAAACTAGAAACTTGAAGCTTCAATTTGCTTTTTTCTTAAATTGCTCTGTGACTATTTTTCTCCAAATTATAGCCCTTTGAAAGTCACCTAAAAATTTTGGATTTCTTACATTCCTTCACGTATAAATGCCAAACAGTAACAGTCCCAGTATATATCCTTGGGGTACACCACCACGAGATCCGATTTGCCAATAGCCGTTTCTACAAATTCAGATTTATGTTTCAAATAGTTCTCAACTAATTTGATTTTATCATTATATAAAGATATGTAGAGTTATAAGAGGGTGGTGGGTATACAGTGAATAAGCAAATGTTGGAATATATTCATTACCGTCTTTACAGGATGAAAAAGAGATCGAAACATTACTTTTTAAGTGTTTATACGTGTATCTTGGGAAAAGGCTTGATGCAACAATAAAAACAGGAGACCAGCTTTCCACGAACTTCAAAAGATTACACGTTACTCGACATGAGTTTCGCCAAGCAAATTGGCATTATTAGGAGATAATTAACATAAGTCTTAAACATACTCTGATAATGTCAAATTTATTGTCGAAACGCACGCCGAGTAACGTTTTAGGCAGACAGGTTTTAATAACCTCCCGATGATACCAATTTAGTTGACGAAATACGCGTCGAGTAACGTCTAATCTTTCGCTATTCGTGGAAAATTGACTATTTTAGGAAATACCTCTGGAAATTTCATTTTATGCATATACCATGTTACCACAGATCTAGACACACGGCAGGACATCAGGCCAATTCGGAAAAGAAAAGGGCGACGCACCGACAGTGTGTAATATTACACGAACCATTTCGAGCTTCTTTCGACCCTCCCCCCCATAACTCAAAAAGTATTAATGCGCTTTCAGACCAAAGATGCATGAAACGTGCGACTTACTACTTGGAAGCAGGAAGCATGCTACTTGTTTTAAGACGTATAGTAACAAACGAATACTTTCATACCAAAGTCGGGTGGCATGGGCGACGTGGCATCGTGCGACTTGCTACCCGACTGATAGAGCATGTCGTATATTTTGCTACTCTGCCACACGTGTTGGTACCGTACACATTGTTGTGGAGCAGTTTAGTGTCACAATGTCTACCAATAAGTGTCTACCGAATGATGAACAATTTAACATTTCCTTTGTGCAAGCTGTTGAAAAGTACCCGTGCCTTTATGGCCACACCCTGAAGGCATACAGTAACAGAAGTGAGCATTTCCTGACCTCAGTCAGGAAATTTGCCTAGCACCGAAAACGATTACTCCAGTGTGGATGAGGATGAAGACGACTCCAGGCCTGCTGATTATGGGGAGCACATACCTGATCATTCGTCTGAGGCAGATTTAGATCATATTAATTCTTCACGTACGCCGTCTTTGTCGAGTTGATCTTCAACTAAAAGAAAATCAAAACATCCAGTCGATGAAATGGAGAGTGCTGTCGTTAGTTACCTTTCTCAACAAAATGCGCGAACACCTGAAAGCCCAGACTTGAGTTATTTAAGAGCATTCTGCCTGACGTTGGTGCTTTAAGGGCGTCACAGAAGCGGCGATTTAAAGTAGTGGTACTGCAGACGCTAGAAAGTATGATGCCAGAAACCAATACATCAGCGGGTTCTTCTTATGTGTTCAATGACAGGCTAGCCAGTAGTTTTTCGACCCATTCTACTGATATTGCAGCATCATCCACAGAGCATGCATATAATCTCATACTGACGGCTAAATGCTAGATCCATCCAGTAAAATGCTCACCAGCGACAGTACTTATAACTCATTATTATTCTAATTATATGCCTATTTGCAAAAATTAAATGATTTTTTTTTTAAGCACCTAAATAAGCCAGTATTTGACCTCGATTTAACTACCTTTTTTATTTTTATGCATTTACTTAAACTGAGTGGGAGGGTATCAAGAATAGTCTAGATTCCGCGGCTACGGACGTTTTAGAAGGGAAGCTAGGAAGCCCTGGATAACGGACGAAATCTTAAACTTAATACAAAAGAGACGAGGCTACAAAAACAGACGAGACGAGGAAGGACTGAAAACTTATAAGTCAATAAAGTGGGCAATCATTA
Source organism: Rosalia funebris (assembly GCA_037954035.1). Lineage (NCBI taxonomy): Eukaryota > Metazoa > Arthropoda > Insecta > Coleoptera > Cerambycidae > Rosalia > Rosalia funebris. The sequence continues at coordinate 11,297,715 of JAZFAV010000034.1, read as the reverse complement.
GAAAGTGTAGAAAAACGAAAGAACAATGGATAGAGGATAATGTAAAGAAGTAGAAGATAAGTTCCAAGTAGGTAAGATCGATGAGGTTTACAAAATAATTAAGAGGAACTTCAGGGATATAGGACCAATAAATAGAAACATTAGGAGTCAATCGGGGGACATGCTGATCGGAAGAGAGGAGAAAGCGGATAGATGGAAGCAGTACTTAGGAAATTTATACGAGGGTCAGGAATTAGGAGAGATATTAGAGGAAGAATCTAGCATCGATAGGGAAGATGTAGGAAAACCTATATTGAGAGAGGAATTTGAAATAGCACTAAGGGGGCTAAAGAACAATAAAGCGTCGGGTGTAGATAAAATACAGGCGGAAATTTTGAAATGTGCGGGACAGAAAGTAGTAAATAGGATATTTGAACTGGTAAAATACATATATGAAACGGGCGAGATGCCGAAGGATTATAAGAGGAACATTATCGTTACTATACCGAAAAAGAGAGGAGCCGACAAATGCGAGAACTTTAGAACGATTAGCCTAACTTCCCACGCGTCAAAAATCTTAACCAGAATAGTGCAGAAGAGGATGGAAAATAGAGTGGAGGAAATCCTAGGAGAAAACCAATTCGGGTTTAGGCGAAATAGGGGAACTCGCGAAGCTATTCTGACGCTAAGAGTAATGTTAGAGAAAACAATAGAAAAAGGAAAGAACGCTTATATAGGATTTGTAGATTTAGAAAAAGCTTTTGATAATGTAAGATGGGAGAAAATGTTCGAGATACTAAAGAGCGCGGGAATGAAGTATAGAGATAGGAGCGTAGTACACAATCTATACAAAGAGCAAACTGCTGTTATAGAAGTAGAAGGAGAAAGAAGGGAAGTAGGTATTAGGAGAGGAGTAAGACAAGGATGTACGCTATCACCACTAATTTTTAATCTGTACATCGAAGAAGCGATTAATGTACAAGATAGAGTGGACTTCGGGATTAAAGTACAGGGACAGAAACTAAAAATGCTGAGATTCGCGGATGACATAGCAGTATTAGCATCTAGTAAAGAGGAATTGGAATCAGCGTTGAACAAAATGGAGGCAGTGTTGGCAGAGGAATATGGAATGAGGGTGAATAAAAACAAAACTAAAGTGTTAGTGTGCAGAGGGCGCGAGAGCAGAGCAAAAACGAAAGTACAAATTAATAATGAAAGATTGGAGGAAGTTAAAGACTTCACTTATTTAGGAAGTAAAATAAATTGGGATGGAAGAAGCGATAAAAATATAACACAAAGAATAGCGCAGGGTCGAGTAGCTTAAAAAAAAAAGAAAGCACTTTTATGCTCGGGGGTAATAAACTTAGAAACAAGGAAGAGGTTTTTGAAAACGTATGTATGGAGAATGGCACTATACGGTTGCGAAACCTGGACGGTAGGGGAAGCAAGTAGGAAGAAATTAGAAGCTTTTGAGATGTGATGTTACCGAAGAATGATGAAAATACCGTGGACTGATAGGGTTAGAAACGATGAAGTATTAGAGAAAGTCGGCGAAAAAAGAAGTATGTGGAAACACATAAAGAAGAGAAGAGATAGAATGGTAGGCCACTTGCTGAGACATGGGGGAATAGTCTAATAGTAAGAATACAATTTCAACTAAGCCCAAACGATTGCTAGGATATTCGTGTAGCAGCATGCTGCGCGACTTTGGTGTGAAAGTACCATGGGAAGATGCGTGATGCGATGTGCTTTCTGCTTCCAGGTAGCAGGTCGCATGCAGGTGGCATGAATCTTAGGTCTGAAAGTCCACTTAGACCTACACAGCTGCAATCTAATAAGTTCCCCTTGAGTATTTAGAAGAGTTGAGATGTGAACCCTTCAGCTCAATTCCTTTCTCGGCGAAGCCGACAACTAGAAACGTCGATTGTACCGAACTTGGCCCCCTTTTCACAGTTATGTTTTTGGTGATAGTTTTGTTACTCTCTTTTGTTAAACTCTCTCCCAGGAGTTATCTGTGCTATTATGCAGTATATAATTCGTCGATTTCCTTTTGTGTAAAGTTTTTTTTTTATATATCATACTTTAATATGAAATATTTCCGGTCATCTTTCGTATACAAGACTTCAGATCATTTTGTAAAATGAATTTTTCATTAGCGTGTCTTAATCTATGTTCACCTAATTATTTATCTCAAATGTATTCCTGATTAATCAAGAACACCCGAGTTGATGCCTAAGAGTAAGCCACACATAAAATAATTCCTAACCGTCTACTAATAATAGGCCTGCTAGAAAGTAATTTGTATGTTAATGTACGCGGCATTCATCATGTCTTCTACGCATTTTTAAAGCCCATTATAATAAAGCTTAATAAACATGTTACGCTATTCAGGTTATCTTCGCTAGGAAGGATATATATTTGTACCTGTACATTTGAACTAAAATTAGTTGCGCGTTACCAAGCACTGCTCTGTACCAATTCGTGTTTCAAATATTTTCTTTAATTTTATTGTTTGTAGAAGTCTCTTGATCACAAATCGACGTGGTATACGAGTACATATAGGAAAACTACCAGAAAAGCCAATTATGTTCTAACAAATAACACTAATTACTTCAGATCATCAGTATAATGCAAAACTTTACTTAAGAGAGTAGTATTCAAACTACAGAAATATGGAGATTATACTCTAACCCATCTGCAAATGCCTTATATAATAAGGACTGAAGAACTTAGGCTAAAACAGCTATTCTCCTGGCTATATGCCAAACGCCGAGCGCTGAATTACATGACAAAATTTGCCGTATTTTGTCTAATAGAGTTAGCACTAAAATACAGTGATTCAGATTATTACAAAATCACAAGGAAAATACAAAGTGTCACCTATCTCAGGATATCGTTAACTGCAGGCCGGTTTCGACCTTATCTTGGGTCTCGTCAGTGCAGTGTAAACGAGTATACTTTTGACAGATGAAGCTCACATCTTGTAGACGTTACTACGTTCCTTTACTTAAGGTAATCAAATATTGGTGAAATGGCTGCTAAGTAAAAAGGAATACGGCCTGGTCGGGGCTCTATCTGTAGCCATGTCTTGTATATGGATAAACTAGATTTTTTGGTTATCGGAAATGCAAAACCTAACCCTAAGTAAAGTTTTTTATAAATATCTATTATAAAATTTCTTCCCATCTGTAGCCAAGTTTATGGCAGACACTGTAGACCAAACGGTTTAAAATTTAAATTCAGGATTCTTCAAAACTAACACGAAAAGTCGGTGAGAGAAATTTCAAATGTTACCGCAATGATTAATGTCCTCAAAGATACGTACGTAACATGGAAAATGAACACTCTGTATAGCCACAACGAAATCATAAAGACTAACTTTAACATCGGAACACAATCGCCCGTATCTGAATGACCAGATACCGTCTAATTTAGTCGCAGATTACTGCTTTAGAAGAAAAATGGTGACTTCAACCGGTCATTAGGTATGCATATGTGTATACCCTCGATACAATGAATTAACATAGGAACGCACTGCCCTCGAGGCGGCCGTTCTGAGGCTCCTGAGAGACAAAACAATAAATATCAGTGGCGTACAGCTTTATCATTTCACGTCGATTAAAGTGGCATTTGTAAAAGTAAGATCTAAGTGCCCGTGGCCAGACGGCCTTTATTAAGGATATGTAATTAACTGTAATGAAAGGGCGGTGGATGCACCATTGTAGGAGGTTCGTCACTGTTTGAATAAAAGGGATTATTAGAAGATTATTGATAAAATAGATTGAGAAGGAACTGGCTTCAAAGATATTAGACAAAACCAACCACAAAACTGTATGGCCAGATCAAGATAATTCTCAAAAAGTAATCAGTAATACTAACATACATACGTATGTTTGCATACATGCGAAAAGCGTGATCTGTTAATTGAAACTTTTCCAAATATAATATACTTTACATATACAGCTCATGCAATTATTCGAATAGCAGAAATAATAAGAGACCGTTTCTCTTTAGTTAACGAAGTAACAAAGACTGAAAACAATATTTGTAAAACCATCTACATAGAGAGACATATTTAGAGACACGTATATCTGCCAGGCACATCCTTACCTCCTGAACTAGTTGTTGCAAGATAGGGTACTTAGTTAGATGTAGCTTCTGATGATAAGCATTTTGAGGAAAAGGAACGATTGCGAGGTGTAGGCGGCATTATGACACTAGACTGCTGCGATGACTTATCTCCATAAACCGAAATAAGTAACTAAATGATGCACACCGGTGATGTACGTGATGCATAAAGACTGATTTTCACATATAGGTTCGTGCACCACAAACAAAAAGTGGCCAACCCTCTTCATCCCTTGTCAAATATAACTCATGAATCCAATATGTTTTACGGCGCTTTTTCACAATATTTTTTTCTTTATTATTTGCACATAGGTTCCTAGTATCATCAGATCATATTGTTTGATGACAACGCAAATAATATTAAACAGTAGAATTCGTATGTGCTTGCGGACAGTAGCCAAGCTAGGATTCAACCTACGATGGTCATAGCACAGTCACTACACGAACCTACATGTGAAAATACACTTGGTCCACGACTCCGACGGTCGTAGCATGATAGGTGCACAGTCAGCGCACGAACTTATATGTGAAAATCAGCCTTAACCGGTCGCCGCGCGCCGTCGTCCGTTTCAGTGTTGGCGCGGCAGGCTTACACGAGTCGCCCAGGAAATTCCACGCTGATGTTCAGCAGCAGTTAAGAAGAGCCGAGAACAATTTGAAAATCCGCAGATTTTGGACGACTTACATACAATATTAGCAAATTAAAATATATTGTATGAAGCCATACAGACTCTTGAAAAAAAGTAATTTTTATTCAATGAAGCGCTATATGTGTAGTTAAAACAATAAACTACAGACATTAACTGATTCTACGGAAATATGCACTAGTGAAAAGTTGAAAAATGTTTCAATAAAAAGCTCTGATTTTAGTGTTTTGGAAACTATTTATCAAAAGTGTAACAATAGTGAACCTTTAAGTGACATAGAACAACAATTATTATGAGTAAAAATCATATAATTAGATGCGGAACGGTCTTTCTCTATATATAAAAACAATTTTTCTCCACACGTCGAACATCATTAAAAGAGTCCACTGTAGAGGCGTATGTAATGCTACAAATCAGTCGCTTAGATGCAAAACCCGACAAGTCCAGACAAACATAATATGAGATAATTAATAAAAACTTGTAACATTTTTATTTAATTGAATGCAGTGACCAAATTTCGTAAAATGGGTTATTATTGTTTCTAAATGATAACAAACCATAGTTTAGAAATCCGAAGCATCCATATGACCCTCAAAATTGGGAAATAAAATGGACACGTCGAGTTTTGCACCCAATTCTGTTTGAAATATTCCAAAAAAATGTGTGTAACTTTTGAAATCAAATTTTATTTCTTATTATTATCGAACAACACAAAATACATTTTCAAGTACCAAAATTAATTGATTCTTCTTCGCAGTTACCCTCTTCTTCGACTGCTTGTCCTCCATCTGAAACATTTTGGAAAGCATCTCGAAAAAAAATTAAGGCATCTTTTCCCCATTCTTTCTCTTAGTGTTTCTCTAATACTTTTTTCTTATCTGTTTTAATCCAATTTTCAATTCCTTTGGTCCAATTTGCGAGAGGTTTTTTCTCTTTTACATAAGCTTTTGAATGTTCTCATAATATTTTCAGTCATGTAAAATGCTTCGCCGCTTACAAGAGGTGTGTTAATTAAAGTTATGTGACTTTTTTAACAATGATTATTCTTTTTGAAGGTTGAAATTTAAAGTGTCAATATCCTGGTTGTCTTAAAACATTTTGAGCTTCAGGTCTCCAATCCCTGATTACAAAATCTTCTCCAATTTCGTGAACATGAGCAAACTTTTTAATCATACTGATGTACTTTTTTGGATGAACACCTTCCATTTTCTTATAGATTTTTTCAATTTGAACAAAAACGCGAATTAGGGGAATATAAGAATGCCCAACAACCAGAAAGAGCAACTCTATGTGGAAGAGCTTGAAATTGTAACCAATAACTCAACATACCAATGATAGTAGATTTTTTGTTTGGTGCCACACATCCATCACACACGTTATTCAACTGACAAAATCTACAAATTGAACTTCATCACGTGATGAAATATTTAGCTCGTATTGGTTCACTGGAATGTCTGCCTTTGCATCTAAGACCGCAAGCGATATGTCGGGTTTTGCATCTAAGATTAAATTTTAAACTCAAATTACTTTTGAATTTTTGGTATTTGTTGTAAAAACTCTCTTGGACTATGTCGGCATTTACATTTTTAATATATTGCCATAACAATCTCATTTTTGAGGAAAGGGTGACTTGTCGGGCTTTGCATCTAGGCGACTGAAATGTATAGCTGGTCGCATGACGAAATACTGAGTTCTGCGAAGTTTTAAAGGTAACACATTATTTATATTATATCAATAGATGTACATTGTAAGCGCCTTCTTTAGTGGCTTCTGTAGAATCGCGCGCCATGCGTCGGTAAAACTACTCGTCGAGTCGCGCAGGAAATCCCGCAATTGTGGTACACTCTACATCTTAATTACTATAATAACAAAATTGAAAACATACGGCTTAACGTTACAAGCACAGTTTATGGTATTAGATGCTTTTAAACAAAAAATAAACAACCACAACAAACGTGAAGTCAGTAACGTCATTAAAGAAACTACAAGATATGTTTTATCAGTACTAATGTTGTCTCTTATAAAATAATAATTTTATAAAAGACTATTCATGTTATATCCAACATTACTAATACCTTATATTGCCCAACAAATAAAACAAATTGGTGGAACGGCTTACAAGAAATTTACAGCTAGATGTAGCAAAAAGAAGTTCTAATTTTAGAAAAAAGTTATGCTAGATTTCTAGCAAAAAAATTATTTACAAAAGTTTTCTACACCTTGCATGTCGAAAATTATGGTGTACATGAAGCTTGACGTGGATCCATACTCAATATACTGCAATTTAATAGTACTTCTAAATCGACACTTGAGTTTAATTAACTGTTACTTAATTATATTGACTGTTGTACTTGAAAAACCTTAAGAAATTCTTGAAAAAAGAAGAGTGGGTTCCATTTTATACAACACTATGATGACGTCAGAAGATTTGAAGAACATTTGAACAAAATTAAATTTATAGATCGGTCAATGTCAAACATATTTCTGGCTTGATTTAGAATTTCTCAAAATTATTTTAATGATGAATATTGTGTGAAACCTTATCATCACGATGTATACTAATTAAGAAGTCTCGAATCGCTCTTATAAAGTGAAAGGTGATTACTAAAACATTATGAAATATCATCTTCAATGAGAATCATCTCCGTCTCTTTGTAATAAGCCGGTAAAAGATCCATTAAATATATTAGAGATGTATTTTGTTATAATCATGTAGATCTTAAATATTCAGATCAAGTTTCAGTTTCAATTACGTGACAAGAAATGAGCGTTACTATTTAGTACAAAAACTGCACAAAGAACATTCCACCAGTAGTCATATCTGATTTCAAATGTAAACACAAACTTGTTAAAACGGTCAAAGATTTTATTAATTTCTTTGGCATCAAATAAATGTCTATGCATCGCGCCTAAAAACTTGCGAATAAAAATAGTTTATTTCATCGCTATTTGCCAAATAGAAAATCTCAAAACATACCGTGGCTTGTTTTTATGGCTAGGCCCAGGTAGACTTTCCATTTATCGACAAGATAAAAGAGTTTTTTATTTGATAAATAGCGATGAAATGAATAGTACACATTCAATAAAATAATGTTTCTATGTGCTTTTTCTATAACAAATTATGATATCGCTTGCTCAGTGTAATACTGAGACATCTGCCAATAATTCAAAATTATGGATAATAGCTATGGCTAGCAAAATCCCGTGTGTTATATAATTGATAAGTGAACCAGTGGGATATGTGTTAAATCAAGTATAGCAGGCTGAAAATAATTTAACTCAGTATTGTATAAACGGAAAGAAGCGTTCATATTGAGTGCAACATTGGAACAAAGCAGATGACCCAGTATTACACTGTGACCAGAAAATGTGCGTCGCCAAGTTTTATCGATGAAACACTGAGATATTTGTTCGTACTAGCTGAAAATAGAGAAGATCAGAGCTAATAATTATGCATTCTTTTTTGAGGTACCTAAATGGAAAATACATCCGAGTTTGTAAAGGTTTTTTCAAAAGAACATTAGACGTGTGCAACAATACCATATCCACAATTAGAAAGAAGACCAACTCAGAAGGATTTCTAGAGACTGAAAAAAGAGGAAAGCATAATAATCAAAAGAAAGTGAGTGAAGCTACAAAAGGGAATATAAGAGACCACATTAATCTCTTACCAAGAATTGAATCACATTATTGTCATTCCCAAACAAAAAAAGAATATTTGGATGGTTCACTGAATATCTCTACAATGTACAGATTATATACTGAGTATTGTAAAACAAACAATTGGACAGCAGAGAAAAAATGTACCAATGAAACAATATTTAACGAGGAATTTAATATAGGATTTTTTGCTCCTAAAAAAGATCAATGCGCAGTATGTGATCAGTACCAAAATGGGAATGACATTGAAAAAAAAAACAATATGCAAGAAGAATACGATACACATTTACAAGCAAAAAAAAATGTCAGAAAATGAAAAAAATTAAGACAAAGAATTATCCATGAAAGAAAATTCAAGCCTCCTTGTGTATTGTTATGATCTACAAGTCGTAATTCCATTGTCATGCGGAGATATATCGACTTTTTCTTATAAAAGCAAACTTAACTGCATAAACTTTACAGTATACAACATTACCGATAAATCAGGGTATTGTGACATGAGGCTCTAGATAAGCACGGGGCCAATGAAATTGCAACATGTATTTATAAATTTTAAAAAATTATTGTCGGGGTAAAGATATCATATAATTTTCCGATAATTGCATTGGACAACATAAAAATAAGTTTGTCCTTTGCATGTATCTATACTGTTTAAAAATGTTATATATAAACTCCATCACCCATAAGTATTTAGTTAGTGGTCATACCCAAAATGAGGGAGATCAAATGCACTCGTGTATTAAAAAACAAAAAGCAAGAGCGCTGAGACGTGATCCCATCTTTATTCCCTCTCAGATGGCAATGATTACAAAATTGCAAAAAAAAAACAGGCTCTCCATACAAAGTATATCAAATGACAACAGATGAATTTTATGACTGGAAGGAGGTGTGTGATGAAATGGGAGTTAACTTTAGTTTACAAAAACAAGATGACAATTGGAATGACGTTAAGGTTTTTCGGATGGAGAAAGATGTGGAAAACAGTGTTTTTTATAAAACAATCTATACAGAAACACAGAGTATAAGGTTATAAATATTAGAATAAACCCAGATGGAATCCCAGAAGAAAATTAAATATAAACCTTTCGTTGCCTTTAGCTTATAAAACTGCACCGAAAATATCAAAATTAAAACATCAACATCTACTTTTTCTTTGTAATGAAAACCATATTAAGAAGGAATATCAAAATTTTTTCAGAAACTTGACAGCAGAGTGAACTTTATTAACAGCTCTCTATTTTTGCACTTAATGTTTTCTATGTTCTTTGCTACAGAAATTTTTAATAAATGTCTATAAAAAGTAGGCATTTTTTATTTAACCCAAGGCACTATCTTAAAATACTTTTCATTGCAAGAAGAAAAAAAAAAATACTTAATATAACTTTTTTGTGACTGCAGCATGTCAATGTTAAGTTAAATTTATAAAAACAAAAATGTGCAAGAAAAATTATGAAATTTCAGTTAGCTTAAAATTTACAACAAAAACAAAAAATTTAAAATTTTTAAAGCCCAATTTCTCGAAACCATACCTTGTGCATTTGTCTCAGTGCTGTACTGGATAAGCGATATTTCGGCAAATATATTTATATTACAAGCTCCGGCAACTGATTCCTGCAGGTACCTGTTCTTTAATGAAACTTAATTTAAATGAATGATTAATGACAATGTAATACATAAATTGCTGCCGGGTAGCCTATCAAAAATTAGTCGCGATTACCTTTAAATAATTATATTGTAATTAATTTATTTTAATGAATTTCAACTATATTTTTTTAAGCGAATTAAACGTTATTTGAAAGAAAATAATGCGAAGAATTAAAAAAAAATAGTTGCTAGCTCTTTCAGCGGCAACCTCTAGGTTGCAAGATGTAAACAGGTATATTATTGTTAATTATTCACACTCACCGTGTTTTTCAATAAATTATTATACTAAATTGAAGTTTAATTTTTGCTGTACACGATAATACATAGCTGCCTCTAACGAAAATGGCCGTAAGTAGTGGTTGCAATGATTTGAATTAATTATTCTCGCTCTAGATGAGTGTGAGCATTCTAGTGTAAACAAGGATACAATTCATACAATGTGGTGTAGTTAAAGTAATTTTTCTATATAAAATGTTATCAAAACTTATCGTTTTCAACTGCAACAATTGAAAACAATTTATAAATTGGTCAATCAGGACAACGAAATATATATTTCATAATAATGATATTAAAAAATTTACGATTTTAGTAATTTTTCTTCCATTGAAAAAATATAAATCATATTTTTCTACCAAATAACGAATTTGCTTTAAAAGAATATATCTTTCTAACATTAATTTAATAAACTTAAATTATTTTTCATTCATCATCTTCTTCTTCTTCTTTTGAACTTCTATTAACTTCATCTGAATCATCAGAGCTTTCATCTATATCAGAACTTATATATCTCTACCTCTTTTGACAGCTGCCAGATAGCTTAAACTATTATATCTTCTGAAGTTTTCAGTCCCGCACTAGAAAGTTATGAATATACAGGGTATCCTAGAAAAGTGAATACCTTCTTTAGTTGAAAATATAAAATGATGAACCAAAACAATTGAAAGTTCTATAAGAAAATGTGCTGACTGCGAACTTAAACTGTATTGCTTTTTTCAATACTTAAAAAAATACCCTTAACTTTTTTCGAATTGCACCCCTACCTTTTTGTATTGAAATTGAATCCCTACTTAATTCTGGTTGCAGAAGTACAGGGTGTCCTGAAATGTTTTCCTCATTTGTTTCTTGAACATCTCGGAAAGTGGTAGTGGTAACTATGCGCGCGCATGTCTTTACTAGACATCAGACAAGATGTGGCTATTACCCATACCCATACTGCACATTTATCGATGGAAGGCGTTAGACTGATGTTCCCTGGAAAAGTGATCTCTAATCGTGGGGATATTAATTGGCCGCCCAAGAGTCCCGATTTAACGCTGATGGCTTTCTTCTTCCCTCTCCCTCTCTCTTATCATTTTTAGTAAGTCTATTATTAAATAAAAACTATCATATCTTTCAATCCAAATTATGACAGAAGAAGCATTACATTTAAACGACTGTCGATGTTAAAAAAAATGAAAATTTTTCCATATTTCAGAGTGGATTTGCCTGTTGTAATGATTCAATTTAATTAATGTTTTTTTTTTGTAATTCAGCGCTTGTTTATGATGTAACGAATCAACAGAGACATGTCCAAAGTCTAGAAAAAACAGTAATGCGATTCGGAATCAAAGAGGCCTGCCCTCATGAATTTCTATTGGCGAAGGCCAGGATGTGCCATCCTAGTTGGTTGGTAATCGGAGGTAATTAAATAGTTAGGCAAAAACCGGACTAGGAATTTTCAAACAAGTTATTTTACAGGGAAGGCAACGAACAGGTCGATAATTGAAACTGCTATTATCGTGATTGCTTTAACGTAACATGACTTTAGAGTGCGCGTACTGTCGCAAATATAAATGGCATCGGTGGGATTACTCCAATCATTAGGAAGTCGTAAAGGCTAAAAAAGAAAGATCCGTTGCCTTCCGTTCATAGTGGTATTCAACGATAAATCTTTCTTAAGGAACATTTACATGAAATGGAATATGTACTACTAAAATGATCACAAAGATCTAAAACTGCTATAAATACAATGTTTTTAACACATAAATTATGGACAAGTTAATAGACTCATTGTAATTTGATTCGTATTATGGTCCGGACAACTTACTTGCTGTAGAGTCAGTTACATTAACTGTTAACGTATAAGTTTAATAAAATTGAATAGAAATGTTCTTTAGTCAAAGCCTGTAGATGAACTGGTAACTAAAGATTGTGTTACCTAATTGTGCTAACCACTTATTAAACATGGATGTCTCTTTATCATTTTGTGATAATCAAATATTTCATGGCATTATTTCAAACAGAATTTGACAGCCTTCCTCACAAGCTGCGTGAGAAGAGGTTACAATTAAATCAAGACCCGAGCACCCAGTTTTGTACGAAGTACCAAATCTCTTTGGTGGAGCTTCAACCTATGTAGTGAAGCCCCGATATGTGGTCAAGATGGCTGGTATATTACTTAGCATCGAATTCCATTGCTGTGATATACTTAACAGAAAGAGATCCAATCACAAAACTAAGAGTTGCTAATCCAGTTACTATTCACTAATGCGTTAGGGACTGAAGTACTACTGAATACTAACATATGCCTCCAAATGCCTCCAAAAATGTTAATCAATATGAAAGTGATATAAACTGGTATGTTTTGGACGACTAATATGAAGAATACTGGGGCAGGAAAATCAGGCACCAACGCAGGCACACTTTTATTGGAAGAACGATACCAAAAGGAAGAATGCACAACTGGTACTCCAAAATTAATTGGTTTTGATTGACGTTGACAATAACGTTACTTTGATATGTGCCATTGTGTTGTAAAAGAACTGATGCCTGTAGATAACTAAACAAAATGGCGTAAATTATTTTTAAGAAAGAAGAGAATTAAAAGACATGTATTCTGATCTTCGTTTAATTTTCATAGAATTATGGTGATTACTTTGTAATTATGGTGAGCATTAGGATAAGAATTTCAGTAGGTTTCCATTAATATGGTTTTAAACTACGATATTTAATTACTCTTAAATATGTAAAGCAGTTAGGGAAAAGTCTTCAGCTACGTGAGCGAAGTACATAAGTGAATCAAATGATGGTGTACTGCAGGGCACTATTATTGGGCCACATTTGTTCCTAATTTATACCAATAAATTATGAAATAGTGTGTATAGTACTCTAAAGTGTGTACAGTCAAAAGTAATCATATGCAAAAGGGGAAAGTGGTTGACCGGTAAATAATCAATAAAAACTAATTAATTTAAGAAGTCAAAAAGACCGTTGGTGATTTTAGTTAGTAAGTGGTAGTTTATTTTACTAACAAATAAAGACCCCGATATACTTCACATTCGTATTTTTGTTTTCTAAAACCAAAGCTCCTTGAGGGCCCCGTGAAGTTCCAGCGCCTTCCTAGGGAAAATCAATTAAACGATGAACCCAGTTTTCGAATTTTCGTGATTTTAAGCGATGGTTCATATTAGTAGTAAATAAAGACTGTCGTACACTTCGGGTTCGCATTTTTATTTTCATATTACATCCTGATAAATATATGTTCTTCAGAGTACTTTAAATATGTGACTGTTGTCTTACCGATAAAAGAAGTATGTGGAAAAACATAAGGATGAGAAGAGATAGAATGGTAGGCCATTTGCTGAGACATGGGACAATAGTCCGCGATATTTTGGAGGCAGAAATAGGAGTGAAGAAAGGCAGAGGTAGGCCTAGATTAGACTACTGCTCGCAAATAGTAAGGGATGTAGGTTGTAGCACAATTAGCGAAATGCGTAGATTAGCACAAGATAGGAGAAGCTGGAGGTTAGCGTCCAACCAGTCTTAGGACTGATGACCTAATGTTGATGATGTCTTACCGATACTGATAATTATTAAAATACAAGGTTATGATGCAATATTTATTTTCAACGCAATTCTCACTGCGTGAAACTAGTTTAATAGCCCTCGATATGTGGCAGGGCGACAGCTCAGTTGTACTGTGGTCTAGGGTATCGGGCGCGTTGTTCTAGCGAGTATTTGAAAAGTTAATTTTATTTTTTTAATATTATGCCACGTAAATATCCACGTACTATGCGGGGAATCTAGACGAATAATTTTCCAATACAGTTTCATGGTAATAAATTATATTGCATCATATTGTAGTCCGTTTTGTAGTGGTGTGGAAAACACGATACTATTCATTTAATCGCTATTTGCCAAATTAGAAACTCTCTTATCTTGCCGATAAACGGAACAGTCTACCTGAGCCTAGCCATAAAACAAGCCACGGTATGTTTTAGGATTTTTTATTTGGCAAATAGCGATGAAATAAACTATACACAGTATAGCAGGTCAGTGTCATAAAACATGTGTAAGTAATTGGGGTGCTAAAAGAATCAGAAACAATTTAACGTTGATTTAGTAAAATCCAACATCCAGTATAGTGCAATAAAATATCCTGTTGATTATGTAAAAAACAAATCTGACATTTAACAGTATTCAAGAACACTCGCCAGTTTTGATAGGTGTGTGCTACTGTACACCATTTTGAGGGTTGATTTTGAACAACACAATATAATTATAACCTCCCTGAAAAAGTTTGTTTTACGTATGCAGCTAATTAACTAGAGCGTTAAATAAAATTAATAATACATGTCTTAGATCCGCCTGTGGAATATCGGGTATGTACGAAGAACTGTCAGTCTTTAGTAATACATTTTCCAGGGTGATCTTCCTTGAAAAGTATACATTTACAAAATATTATGACATGACTATTATTATTATATTATATAAGTTTGGGCCTCATCAGCCACTGAGCGAATGGGTAGTCCCTTTGCGCTCCCCTCTTATCCGGGTCATCCAAAAATGCTATCCCATAAAAGGAGCAATTTAGGCACGTCCCGCGCCTTAAGCCTCGCCTCCTCTAGGATAACAGGGGTCCCTAATATAAGATACCTCTTCTCCTCTAGTGCGGGGCAGGTGTAAAGAAGATGAATCGAGGTTTCCTCGTCTTCTTTACAATATCTGCAGGCTGGGCTATCAGTCAGCCTCAGCTTGTGCTTATATGCATTCAGGCTACTATGGTGGCCCGTTATGATCCCACCAGGGTTCTGGCTTTGTGCCTGTTCAATTTAATGAATTCTTGGGCCCATTTCTCAATCTCTGAGTATTCGATGAAGAGTTTGGTTATTCGGCAACCCGTTACTCCTCTCCATCTTTTATTGTGCTGGTCTTTTGCCCAGCCATTGATGCGGTCTCTGATCAGATTTCGACTTATTCCCACTGCAGGTTCTGCTCCATAGAGGTTTTCCCTGGTCCCTAGTCTGGCAAGGTCATCTGCAATTAGATTTCCCTTAATGCCATTATGCCCACGTATCCATAAGAGTATCCATATGACATGACTAAATAGTACGAAAAATATTTTACTATATTCTTTATTTTTTCGATTTATTTTGTAGAAATATTATTTATTATTGTACATTCCACTGAATAAAACTTACCCTATTTATAAGCAATCTCTCTTTAGAATAAATTACCCGCCTCGCATGTTTTTACATGCAGTACATTTTAATATAATGCACCGGGTAAGATGATACATTTAAGATAAGCCAAGAATTATTACGCTATCTAATTATTTTGCCCGTGGGAATAATTTAAGCCAGTTTTTATAGCTGGACTAAGAGATACTCCTTATAGGAGAATTTTACGGTCGTCACATGGCGATTTATAGGCAATGAGGAAACCCGATGTTGTTTTGTTGTAGGCACATATAAAGAACAAGAGAAATCTGCGATTTAAATACGGACCTCCTTTTATTTGATGTACATATGTACTCGTATATAACAATGATTAATACTGAAGAATATATTATAAATAAACGAAGGGATAAGAAGCAAAAGGATACAAGTGCAAAAAAAGAGAAGTGAGGTAATTAACTGTTAAAGTTATTGCTCTATACAAAAATCTGGATACTTGGCTAAATCTTGATGTTTGCATTAATCTTGTACCGTTTTACCATCAAATGAAAGTAAAAATGTTGTTTGTAGTTTGAGATGTTTTATTAGAGAAAGAAGTAATAATTTTAAAACTTAATGCAAAACAAATTCAGTCATCGTAATCAAATATCAACACTTCCCTTCCTTCCTCTATAGCATCATGCTCTCTTATTTCTGATACTTGAGTTGACGGTGTTTCTGTCTCTGTCTAATTTTTTCTAGTTTTCTTGACTTTCTTATTCTCGTAAGGCAAATTAGAATAAAACTGGTGATGGATAGGAGGTATGTAGTCTAATAGCGTCTTTAAATTGTCAAACTTTTCAAAAGAAATCTTCAAAGTGTGTTTGTATAATTTTTCATTGAAACTATTCAATTTGAAGTTTGGTCTTTCTTTTTTCAGCAGGGAGCAGTTTTCTGTATTATTGGAAGGCCAACATTCATTTCTTGACATATTAAACGAAAACTTCAAAAAGTGTTCCTTTTTATAAGTGAACCATACAATCTCGCGGCATCTGAATGTCTTGTTCTCCTCATCCTTCTTAGGATCTTTTATGTGGTCATGAAGGTATTGGAATGACACAAAATTATCATTACTCATGCATTTGACGATAAAATTTTTACTAGCATTTTTAATAATATTAACCCAATCATCTGGTACAAATATGGAAGGATTGTTTTCTTTCTTTTCTCAATTGGCCCAAAGGATCTATCACACTCCATATAAGAATGTCTGGATTCAAAGAATTTATGGTCTATTCTTTTCAGATTAGTACATTGGACCAGAAACATGAAAAGTTTAGCTATGTTTTTGTTTTTATTTTGGCCTCCGCAAGAATCAGAGTAGGCAATTAATTGTTCAACTTTTGGTGGGAGCTGCTGAACATACTACAAAAAGAAAAAAATTAAAGCGTAAAACATTATTCTAAAAGTAAAAAAATTATTTTTTCACCTTCAACAAACAGGATCCAATTTCTTGAGAGCCTCGTGAAGCTGTTGTTTCACACCAAATATACATGTAAGATTTTCCAGATATAACTTCATAAATGCATAAATTATACGTCCATAGTTGCCTTAAATGGTATACTTTATTAGTTGTGAGCAGAGGTGTAGAAAGCGCTTTTTTCCAAATCAAAGCTTATTAAGCGAGTAGACATTGAATTTTCCGTGCAATATTCAGTGTTTCTTTTTTTAGCCGCTGTAACACGTTTAACAATTCTGTGATGAACTTCCAGGTCTCTCTTACTTTTTGTGATTGCAACTTCACTGCGACAATTTTTATTAAATTATTTAAGTGATCGCATGTATGACATGTATCCGAATGTGGTTTGTGGAATTTCAGGTTAAACTGAGTGCAAAAAATATATCTGTAGTATGATTCCTTCACTGGTGAGTTGTGCAATTCTGAGCACCATTCACGATAAAGAGAATACATCTTTTTAATATTTAAATCTGGAGATAGATATCGAGAGGCAGAATTTTGGGATCTGGAATAATGGCTCCTATATCTTGGAAACATTGTGATGTGTGAAATAACATCATTACGCCTTTGCTAACTCATTTTATTGGATGAAGGATGTTCACCACGTTGATCTGTTTGCACAAATCCTTCCTTTGATATTTTATTGCACACTGTAGCGAATCTTCGGTGGGTTATTCCTAAGGTATTTAAAAAGAACTGCTTGCATACTCTAAAGTCCAAGAAAATCTGGGTGACATAACTTTTACTGGAGTGTGCATAAGCTTTTATTCTCTTAGGCAACACCTTCTTTACGCAAGAACCAATGTAATTTGATTGTAAGTCATAGTTTTCAAGTGTATAGAACTTAGCAAAAATTGTTCTTGCATCATTTTCTGAAATTTCTTTGCAGTCATGTCTTCAGGTATGTTCCAGAAACTTCATTTCCCTCTTTTTGACAATTTTACCCTAATTCTATATCAAAACGAGAAATAATGTTTACACTGTTCAGAAAGATACAAGTGCACAACTGCCTCTACCTAGTGATCTAAGTTTGGAAGCGAAAAGGTACAAAGGCATTTCCAAGGCAGTACCGTTTTTCCACCAACGACTTGCTAGATTTCAGTAACATGGTTTTTTCGCTCATTAATAAATGGCACTAAATGCAACAAATGCTCTTGTATCCATATGCCACTAAACAATTTGGACTCTAGACTACCCAATTCTGCACTTAACTCATTTTCATGCTAGAATGTACTTGTACCCTTTTGCTTCTTACCCCTTCAGACAGTTCTAAAACCTTAAAACGGGCTTTTCCGCATGTAGGACATCTCTATCTCGAAATTGAGTGGTCGAGAAAAAAAAAACAATAATTAAATGCAGAATATGTGTTTTATGCGATAGTTTTACTTTTTTCATTGGCGACTGCCTTAGTGTCGTATTAATATGTTTGTGATCGAACGAAATTATTTTTTTCTCATTCATTCGTAAATGATACAGGACAATATATATTTTTTTCGTTCAATGCAAAATCGACAAATTTTTCTCAACTAGCCCACCATCGTGCTTTCTCATGACCCACGGGCAGGGTGGGGTGTATCCTATCCACCTCAAAATCAATAGATGTCGTGTGGTAGACGTCCCTAATCAGAATCAGTCGAAACCCGATCCATTCGACACGATTTAATTGAGTGATCGTGCTAATAAAAACAATTCTCAAATAGTCCACCATTGTGCTTTCTCATGACGCATGAACATCTACCATGTTCATGCGTGTGTTCTAGACGTCCCCGATCAGAATCAGTCAAAACCCGATCAATCCGACACGACTTAGTTGAGATGTCGTGCTAACAAGTTTAAAATGTCGACGACAATGACAGACACACAAACAAAATTTTTTAAAACCCATTTTTTTTTTGGATTTTAGGCCGAAAGGCAAAAAATAATCGCTACAAAAATTTCCTTTCCATTTTTCTTTACACGATTACATTACTTTTCCGCTCTAGTATAGTTGAGTGCGGAAAAGTAAAATAATTTCAAGAAGTGGTTCTAGGCTTTTAAACGCAGAGCAAAGGATAATTACTTCAACAAAAAAGATTATTAAGAGAATTTGGTTTCACAAAGTAAATGTTAAAAAAAGAAATTTTTACTTCGTCATTATAAAAATGTGACTATATAAACTATCCTGATAAGTGTATATTGGCTGTAATAATAATAATAATAAATGTATTTATTGACGTGGAGGAACTTTTCGTGACAATTTCTTCAGCGCCCATTTAACTCAAGAATTGTCATCATTGAATAACAATATAAGAATAAGAATCTATAAACATTACCAGAAGATGAGTAAATACACATAACTGTGGTTAACGAGGGACGTAGCCAGCGATATGTGGCTAATTTGTTAGCAGTTAGACAATTCAACAATTAGTCGAAAAACGAACCGTTTCAATGAACTTTGGAAGTTACTGTACAACCCCAGGACAAGATGTAAGAAGTCTATAGATACAAATGAGTGATATATTAGCAAGTTACCGTAAGAAACAGGTATTCTACAATTTTAGAACCAAGCATAGCTCTGGCAGCAGCTCGAAATGTAGCAATTTCTAGACGAACGGTCAGGAGAAGGCGCAATGAAGGAGGATTGGATAGTAGAAGACCAGCTATTGCACCACTACTCACCAGAGAATATAGAGTTACCGGACTGCGTTTTGCAAGAGAACACGTAAATTGGACAATTGATGACTGGAAGCGAGTTTTGTTTTCAGACAAAACAAGAGTAAGTCTTAAATCACAAGATGGACGTCAATGAGTCTAGCGGAGGCCAGGACAGATGTGTGTTGATTGCAATATATCTTCGAGAATACCATTCTATGATGGATTAATAGTGTTCTGGGGAGGAATTTGTTTCGATGATTGCACGGATTTGGTTCCTACACAGGAAATATCCATGAATGCACATTTATACGTAGAAAATATCGTAGAACATGTGATTCCATTTGCCCTGTTCGTTACCATACCGTTACCATAACCGGTAAGTATAACCATTAAATTGAACAGGCACAAAGACAGAAGCCTGGTGAGAATCATAACGGGCCACCATAGTAGCCTGAATACATATAAGCACAAGCTGAGACTGACTGACAGCCCGACCTACAGATATTGTAGAGAAGACGAGGAAACCTCGATTCATCTTCTTTACACCTACCCCGCACTGGAGGAGAGGAGGTGCCTTATATTAAGGACCCCTTTTATCCTAGAGGAGGCGAGCTTAAGGCGTGGGACGCGCCTAAATAGCATTTTTGCATAATGACCCGGATAAGAGGGGATCGTCAAGGGCCTACCCATGCGATCAGTGGCTGATCGGGTCCAAACTCATATAACATAATAAAAATAATAATAATGTCCGAGAGTCTGCAACAAAGAAACCGAACAAAGAATCAATGTGCGTACTAGGCTTTAGGCGCCACATACCTGCCCTTATGACTCTTAGGGGAACTCCGATAAGTCGTTCTTGTGAAACGGGAGAATATTCATAAGGAAACTATTCATCACTTGATCAATAGCATGTCCAGACGAATGGTAACAGTGATAAGTGCTAGAGGAGGATATACACGCTACTGAATTCAAATTCTTATGATTTATTTTCATCTTCAAAATGTTTTCTAAAGTTTTTTATTAAGACAGTTTTAATTGCATTTGACAGTATTGTTCCTTTCTGTTATATATTCATGTTTTTCCCGATAATACCATTCTACTTTGTTAAAAATTAGTTGAAATCACTTAATTATAATATCACGTAGGCACTATGATTTAAATCTTCGAAAAAATAAAAATAATAATGTGAAGTTTCACTGATGCGTCAATTTTGTCCAGGAGTTTAGTATTCATCTATGAAGAAACAATAAGAGCTTCCATTATATTCCTCATTAGACAGACTGTGAGTCGTAGAAATTTTCCGCTCTTACAATAAACTTAGTAATCTTCTCTCAAACAAATTGCGCGTATTACCCATTTTGGCAATTAAAGCGTATCTCTCGTCGAGTCCAACAGGTAGGGACGTTTTATGGCGCATATTTCACATCGACCATTCGCTCAAATTTATGCACATTTTAGCCGTACATTTTGTGCGTTTTATTCCATTATCTGCCACAATTTCAACTTTAAAATGCCTTAAACCTCGGAATTTATGAATCGTAAAGAGCGAAATTTAAACTTCTAATAAAAATCCCATGAATACTAAAAATTCCTTTTACGTCCTTGAATGCAGTTGGCGCTTAAAATTTTCGATTAAATTTTTAACTCACACTCGACACCAGCGATTATTTTAATCGATTTTATAATGAGACGCGGAGAGAAAAACTTTTATTCTTCTAAAGGGCCGACAAGTGCATGCATATTCACAAGTATTACTTTACTGCAAATTGAAACCTCAAGTTATTTGCATGCTAATAAAATTGAAAGTGTAAAATAGTAAAACTAATTCGCCAAGCCAGACTAAACTGGTCTGACGAGACTGTCAATCTACAGGGTGATTTTTATGGATTGGAATAGCCATCACTGGAACTCTACCCATAAAGAAACTAAATACTATATAAAATATTATATACGAAAAGTGAAAGAGTTACGACGAATTGTACTAAACCTACGTCGTTTAAGTAATTCATTTGCCATATGAGTAGAATATCCGTTAATTCTAGGCTTTATTCGTAATTATTACTCTCTACTTCTTTTTAGAATCTATTCAGAATACATAGCAAATAATGAACCAGAAAGCGTAAGATTGACACTTTGTGATGTTAATAATGATTAGACCGACCATTAGGAATATATTTATGAGTGCTATAAAAGTCTCCTTCTAGAATATATTAAGTTCTAGTCTACTCTTGCTCTAATGAGTAGTACATCAAGAAGTATTAATAAAGGGTGTTACAATAAGAGCGAAAGATTTGAATTGCGCGCCATTTTGGCTGTCATGATTCTATAAGTCAATAATTGTGATAGGTCGATACGAGACAGATAGGAGTTGGTAAACATGGAGCGCTACAAGATACAGCAACGCATTTTCATTGTTAAACGTTACTATCAAAATGGTAAAAGTTTAGCTGCTGCGATTTGTAAAGTGCGTCCAATTTTCGGTAGAAGTAATATTCGAAATTTGTCATCTGTGAAACGGATAATCGAAAAACTCGAAAATACTGGTTCAGTTACTGATGTGAAACACGCGACACGAGCTCGTAGTGGTCGTTTAGAACAAAACATCACGGCAGTTTGCGAGAGTGTGGCCGAGAGTCCAGGGACCTCGATTCGTCATCGTGCATAAGAATTGGACAGCAACTCTTCACCGTATTCTCACTAAAGATTTGCATTTCCATGCTTATATAGTTCAATTGACTCAACAACTTCTACCAATAGATCATACACAGCGAAGAGAGTTCATCAATTGGATCATTGAACAAGAAGAAGTGAATTCCGATTTTGTGGACAAAATAAAAGCGACGAGGCCCATTTTCGCCTTGATGGCTTCGTTAATATGAAAATTGCCGCATTTGCGACTCAGAAAATCAACTAATGATTCATGACAAACAAATGCATCCTCAACCTATTACTGTTTGGTGTGCATCGTGGTCTGAAGGAATCATTGGACCATGTTTCTTTGAAAACGAGTCAAGTAACGGTAAATGGAAAGTTGCACTAACGGTAAATGGAAAATGTTTTCGTGACATGTTAACTCTGTTTTTGTCTACCTCATTTGGAAGGTATTGTCCTTGAAGACATGTAGTTTCAGCAGGACGGTGCCACTTGCCATATCACCCGTGAAATATTGACGGTCTTGCACGAGTGTTTTCCTAGTCTCGTCATCTCCCGTTTTGGTGACCAGAATTGACCGTCACGATCTTACGATTTAATCTACGATCTAGATTGCCCCGCTGCGACAGACCACATGATTGACGCGGGCAGAGAACGCTGCCCGCTACGGTAGATCGGGCTCTGGGTGGTTCATGCGATCTAGTTGTATGATGCAATATTGTATCATCTATGTCACACAGAATGCGGTCTGTCGCAGCGGGCCAATCTAGATCGTAGCATGCAGCTACGATCTAGATTGTATTCAGATTTGAATAAATCAGATTTGTCTCGCGTTTTTATATTGCAAATAATTAATTAAAAATAATTATTATAATAATAATTATTATAACAGGGATGCTTATATTTATTATTATAACAGAGATACATAATAATTATTATCATAGGGATCCTTACAATTACTGTAACACTTTTGGGATACTTGACTTTTATTAAAAGTAGAAGCAACAAAATTTAATTTCCCGTTGCATGCTTTATTTTCTGGCAAAGTAATCGACAAACTGTTCACGAACTTGAATTGCAGCAATAGTTGACCTTCGATTGGTTAACCTAGTTGATATGAATACACGTACAGGTCTAGAGTCTTCTCCAGTTTCAGTAGATGTGTATTCCTTATTATTCTTATTTGATATAATGTAATTATGCAAACAGCAAGTTGCTTTTACAATATATTCTGCGCTTTCAACATCAGTTTCTATAGCTCTCAAAAACACACCCCATTTCATAGCCAACATGCCAAACGAATTTTCAACTACACGACGTGCTCAGTTGAGCTGTGCATTGAATTGTTTCTTTCTTACATTATTGATTATTCCTGCTTTGGGGTATGGTCTCATTAAAAATGGTGTGAAAAGCCTGCATCACCTACCAGAACACGAGGAAGAGGGGTGCTTGTAAACGAAAGTGGTTTCGAAGGTAGAATAACTTTTTCATAAATGTACTCTCGGTAGAAAATAGAATTTTCAAGAATCGCGTCGTCGCTATGACGTCCGTAACTAGCTATATCAAAAAACATGTAGTATGGTACTTATAGTATCAACTATATCGACATATGAAAATATTTAAAAAGCCGATTATCATATAATTTTAGTCCAATACATAAACGATGGTATTCCCCAAATTGTTCTCTCCTCGCATTGATGTCGTGCACCCAATACCGTCTTTTCTTTCTGTTATTTCGTAATGCGAATAGAAGGAGTTGCTCCTCATCAGAACTACTCATTTTGTTTTAAAATTTATTAAGAAGAAAAAGCAACAAGGCTGTGTGAAACCGTTCGCCCGAAAGCAAACACAATACTGGATCTCTCACAAAGATATCTCACTGTCTGTAACAGTGCCACATCGCCGACCGCTGCGACGATCGCACGATCGCTGTCCGCGGTGGTAGATCGCGTTCTGTGTGGCCGAACCTTTATGACTGTATCAACGAAATATAGCCACATATACGCAAAACGGTTATTAAAAATTTCGCCAGAAGAGTACTCGTGTGCCATCAAAGCCTTAGCGGCAATTTACCGGATGTGTTCATAAGAAGATAAGAATGTTGTGGTTTTGGATTTTATTTTTGTTCTATTTGATGTTAAAGTGTTAAATCGTCTGTGACTCTCGTAAAGTTAAATAACTCGTTATTAGTTATTTAATGCAGGTAGGAGGTTAATTAGTTTACTTAGTTTACTAGTAAATATTCATTGCACATCTTTATCTAGCGTAAACAAACATAAACATAAACTAGCTATTTCTCTATTCATTTTATATCCCATTTAAGGATATATCAACGAAATTTTTAGCGAGTTTGGTATTTCTGTTGTGATTAGTAGGAAAAATAGATTATGGGGAAAAATCTAAATATGAATATAGAAACAGCATTTATAATAAACCACGGTGTTAAACCGTGGTTATTTGTCACCACAACAATGTTGTGCGATATTATTTATTTAGAAAAATTTACACGAATGCTTTGATGGGTTTTCAAATAATAGTATATTATTACATTGATATTCTCCATTGCGTTAATAATATACCATCTACCTGCCACAAGCCAATCTCGCATAGAAGAGCTAGAATTAATTTATTTTCGAATAGTTTCGCAAACTATACTAGATTACCTACCGTGAATACCAGAGCAAATTGAAAATGCACATTATTGCATTACTCCTAAATGTTAATCTGTATGCGCATATAATCAGACAGCGATATATATGTAGACTCAATGCATTCCGCAAACAAATTCTAGTTTCGCAGAGCGTATTGATTTACGGACAAATTGCATAATTTACCGGGAGAGAAAATGGCATTTCTAGGTAATATCTTACTCTAGAACAAGATTCGCGAGTTATTTCTGTCTAGTTGATTTACATTCCTTTCACAGTCAAATGTGAGCGAGTGATTTGTGTAGATATCGAATGTATCGTCGACGATGAAATGTTGTTGATAGGCAGGATCGAAAGGTATCTATGGAGTTCGTCATTTCCTGCTATGCGTCACTATGACTGACTGAATTTAAGGGATAATACCACTGTAATAAATCAAAAAAAGGGCTTCCTTGACATTTTTTTTTTGGATAGATGGAAATGTGAAAAGATAATAATAAGGGTGGTCCAACCATAATGCACGATGTTATTATGAGTCATACCTTAACGTCAAGTTTTTTGCCCAACCTAATTTGACATTTATTTGTTTCAGTGCTTGACAAATTCAACCATGGAGAGGTAGGTACACAATTGAGCAGCGCGTTAAGATTGTTGAAGCCTTTTACGAAAATGGGCGTTCAAATCAAAATGCATTTCGTGCACTTCGTGACTTTTTTGGTCAGCATAATCGACCAAATGTGTCCACAATTGGGAGAATTGTGGGCAAATTTCAGCAAACCGGGTCTGTAGGAAATGTGAAAATACCTGTGCATGCTCGCCCAGTTTGTTCTGCGGAAAACGTTGCTGTTGTTCGCGATAGTGTAGCAGAAGAGCTGTCAACCTCGACTCGTCGTCGTGCCCAACAATTGAACATCTCATGAACATCACTGATGCGAATTTTGAATAAAGATTTGAATTTACACGCTTACAAGGTTCAATTGACTCAAGAGCTGAAGCCTACTGACCATTTCAAGCGTCGTCAACACGCCGAATGGTTGGTTGAACAGACAGAAGTGAATGGTGACTTTACAAAGAAAATCATCTTCAGCGACGAGGCACACTTTCACCTCAGTGGATTCGTTAACAAGCAGAATTGCCGCATTTGAGCAAATGAGAATCAACGAGTGATTGTTGAAAATCCGATGCATCCACAAAGAGTGACTGTTTGGTGCGGTTTATGGGCTGGCGGCGTCATCGGGCCGTACTTCTTCGAAAATGAGGTTGGCCAAGCAGTTACCGTGAATGGTGTTCGCTATCGCGAGATGATAACGGACTTCTTGTGGCCAGAAATTGAGGATATGGACCTGGACGATATGTGGTTCCAACAGGATGGTGCCACTTGCCACACAGCCAACGAAACAATGGCACCTTTGCGCGAGAAATTCAATGGCCGTGTTATCTCACGTCGTGGCGATGTTAATTGGCCGCCACGATCATGTGATTTGACACCGTTGGACTTCTTTCTTTGGGGATATTTAAAAGAAAAAGTGTACGTCAATAAGCCAAGAACAATTCAAGAGCTAAAGGATGAGATAATTCGGCACATTAACGACATTGAACCTCAATTATATCTCAGAGTCATTGAAAATATGGACCATCGGACAGAGGTATGCCACCGAAGCCGTGGCGAGCATTTGGCCGATATTTTGTTTCACACATAATTGTCATAGATCCTTCTATCATAATAAAAAATATTAAAATAATGCTCTGAAAACTTTTTGTTTTATTTACAATTAACATCGTGCGTTTTGGTTGGACCACCTTTTATTTATGAAAGTTATTAGGCATATATTTAAGTACAATATAAAAAATTATTACTAAAGATATTCAAAAATGTCGGCACTGGAGCGTTTCTCACGAGACATGTCGAATTCAAGGCGTCGAATTTAAGTGGTGCAAATTTGAATCTGGAAAAAAATCACTTAATCTATATGTTTATAGCTAGTGAAATACAGGGAGATTTTGAAAATATTGATTTTTGTGTGATTAGGGAGTATCTAAATAAAAAACGTTAAATTTTCAACAAAAACAAGCCAATCGTTTTTTAATAAATAATGTTTAAATTAACTAATCGAAAATTCCGTAAATGTTATTTTAAAGGCACTGTTCAAAATTCCTACAAAAAGAACGAACATTGTTGGAGTTATGCTGCGTGCTTATGTTTTGAAAAATCATGTTTTGAGAAAAACGCGTTTAAAGTATGAAAATGTGTTTAGGCATGAAAAAATTAAAAATCCGACTGTTTAAAAATGTTTGCCATGAATCTGCTATTCCAGGACCATAAAGCTGCCCTTCTGTATTTAAATATTCTTCCTCGTTCTTTTTCCTCGAACATTTTATATTAGAGGGTGCCTATTTCGCTGCATCTGTCAAAGACATCTCGGCATGCTTGATCCGCTTAGACAAAAGCTTAGGTTTCTAGACAAAAATTGTATGATTGGACGCCAATATCCATCTCCAAACCTTTCATAATTCGAAGAATATTAGTCAGACCATCAACAAAAGTGCACACAGCAATATCAGACTATATTCAAGACTATTTTGCCACTTGAATAAGATATTGGAGCCAATTTCTAAATAGTACCATTGAAGCTTTCATTGCTATTTTGCGTGTAGCCTCCCAAGCAACGGTTTGGCAACTCGTCTCGGCTCCGGTCCTCATAAATCGGTTTGATGGCTTTAAATACTTCCTTAGGAAGTGGCAGCTTATGATGAAAGGTGTCCAAGAGATCTGCTGTTGGTGCCTTCTTCCAGTTACATCAAGACTCTGAGCACTTCTCGTGCTGAGGATTTTCATCGGTTGATAACTTATGAAGTAAGGTGGCACTGACTTCAATTTTAATATTTTCCAAGGAGTTCGGATTTCGACGTATTGCCAACCCTTAATAAAGTGTTAATTGATTAAGAATTATACTAACATAATTTTGTTTGCAAATGCTTCTGACTAAACATAAACATCTTTTAACGATATCTGTTGTGTATTAGATAAGTTAGAAATCGTAATGTAAAACATTAGGCTGCATCTAGGCTGCACCTTCCCAGCAGGTATTGATTTGACGCAGATGTTGTTTCGGAACAGTCATAGGGCAAAAACATTTCTAGGGATATTTTTTGCCCTATGTTGTAAAAGGTTTAAAAAAAATTTAAGCTAATAAAGAACGTAGATTTTTTGAAAAATTTATAGTGGTTACCCCTTATATTTTGTTGTTATATTTATAGCGGTGTTACCCCTTATATATGTTGAGTTTATAATTCTGGTGTCCTGGAATGCTTCCCTCTTTTTGGGTGAATAAAACTCGGTGAATAGGATGTTATCCAAGTTCCAAAGTAATTCTTGCCCAACAGCAAATCGAATTGGATAATCTTTAACATTCAAAGTCTGCACCAGTTGACTATTGTAAAGACGAAAGCTAAAATCCTTTTTCAGGATGTCGTGGACAATGGGTTTAGAAAGATTTAAGGCGACTGTATGTTTTCGTACTGAACGAGGCAAGGTTTACGGTTTCTGTGCGAACACTCTCGACGTTTTCAACACTTCATAGCTCATCTAGGTGCACCGGATTATTTTTTATTCATAGGAGTGCCTCCTTTTCTAAATTTGGCGGCCCACGATTTGATTAATTTTGCTGAAGGAGCTTAATAATTAACGTTGTGAAGGAAGTAGTGCGCTCGATGCTGACGACGAACTATTATGAGAGAACGATGATTCTCGTGAAAGATTCTGATACACATGGCACGTTGCTCACCGGTGAAACGATCCATCGCAACTGAATTTCCAGGGCGTGGTCTCCAACAAATACATGCGCACGCATATTTACCACTACAACTTTCCACGTGGTAATTGCAAATGTCAACCAAATGTTTCCCATGTTCAACAATCAAATGAGGAAAACATTTCAGAACACCTTAGTTTAAAAAAGTGTATTATATTTCAAAGGCGTTTTATTTTCATTCATTCTAAAATATGGATAGTAAAAGGTATACAATTGAAATAAAAGTTACACCCAAAGGTGGTGAAGTTTGCGCCAGACATGTTGATGTTACTCCATTACAATTATGAAAGTTCAAACCCGCGAATTGTCAAATTCTGCCTCGGCCGTGTGGTGTTTATTTCACACCAAACTGGTATGTATGTACCTCGTGTGCTGCGGAGCTGTTGTTAAATCTTACACCACATTTCAGAAAGTGCAGTCAGTCGGAAGAAACTCGACGATAATGGTAAAAGCTAGTATTTTTTACTTTGCATGATGAAATCTACATACTATAATAAATAATGGGTATGTTTTGCTTTAAACAATGTTTTAATAACGAAACACAAAACAGGTTTTCACTTGTAACTTTAAATTATACAAGTCCAAGTCGTATTATTTTGAATATTAATATGTAATTAATATGCTTCTTTTAAAATTAATCCTCGCTGCCGAACTTTTCAGTTATTTGTTAGACAAATTTGCGAACAGATAAACTAAAAAGAGGGTTTAAACGTACTTTTCCTTAAACACTCTATGTTTGCTTATTCATATCCTAAGTGAAAGTTATCCCTTTCTAATTGTTCCTTTCTCTTTCCCTTTCTCTTTGTTCATAATAGTTATGATATAAATAATGCATGATGACGAACCATAGAGAGCGAATTAATAGGTTGATTAATAAATTATCAGGCACTTATATTGGTGAATTTGTTCTTTGTGAATATTGGCATTGGCATTATGTTTTAGCACTTCGAGAAAGGATGGAAGGGAGCACAGTCGTTTGGCGATCTCAGCGAACTATTTGGCGAAGGAACAATCAGCGAAAGTTGATGTCGGGAATGGTTTGCCCGCTTCAAATCAGGTGATGCAGCAGCTTGGAGGATAAGCCAGGAAGAGGTGGACTATCGAATTTTGACAATCAGCCACTTGTGACAGCCGTAGAAGAGGAAGAAAGTATGACAACTAGAATGCTGGCCGAAGGCTTCAATGTCGGCCAATCCGCCATCGTTCGTCGCCTTAAAAAGCTCAGAAAGCTATGAGAATTGGCTGGATGGATCCCTCACGAACTCTCCGACATCAACAAGATCCATCGAAAAAAAGATAGCGCAAAAAGAACTAAATCGTCTTCAACTACGGTAATGCACGTCCTCATGTTGAGCGTCGCCGTCGTGTCGTCGAATATATCGTTAATAAGGGATCGGCTTCCGCATTCGCCATACTCACCCGACCGAAGCTCCCACAGACTATCACGTCAATCTCTCATTGAAAAACTGACAGGAAAACATAGTCTATAACGATTTGGATGAGTTAGTGGACAACGTCAAAACGTGGATCAGCTCTAAGAACCGCTACTTCTTTGCCCGTGGAGTCGACCGTCTGCCAAGTAAATGGGAAACAATTATTGAAGCTGAGGATATATATGCCCTAGAATAATCATTTAAATATGTTTCTATTGAATTTTTATGTTTATTTTTTCATAATAAACATTATTTAAAAACTTCTGATAATTATGAATCAACCTAATAGTAATTTTCTACTGAATTCAAATAATATACTGTATTAAATTCATGAACATAACAGTCCTATGATAGATGCAAGATAAAATAGACAGCTTATAAATACTCCAAAGGCTTGCAGTATACCACTCCCTATTCGTCTTCCCCCAGCTCTTATCGAAATCAAGTGATTGTTACAAGTCTCCATAAAGCACAGCTAATTAGTACTTAACTAATTAAGCATGTACTCGCAGCGAACGCAATTAACACAGCCCGGCACAGAACAAGAAATAAGGAACTTTATTGTCGCTCTTGCGAGACAACAACGAGTGCGACATTTCCCACGGACAAAGGCAGTATCTCAGGGGATAATGTATACTTACATACACTTTCCATTCGCGCCGCCAGCCAGCCGTCCGCTAATGGATTTGCAAACGCTGAAATCTGAGGATTGTATCTAGAATGTTTCTCAGATTGATTTCAAATGAAATAAAGAGAAACCTGAACTGAAGTGGATCTGTCACATTTCTCTAATAACGGAAATACATCCAAAAAGGTATTATGAGTAATAAATATTTGTTATTATGGAAATTATATTAGGGAGAGGGATATTCATGAAGAGAGATTCTAGTTGCAGTTAACCAGGATATTAACCATTCAGGTTTCTTAATTGCCCTGTAAATTCGAAGGAATTTGGAACGAAACTACTGGAATTGTTAATTAAGGGTTTCAGAGGAATAGTTTCAATAAGCAACGAGAACTATTTTCAGTCATAACAGTGGGTAACATCTTCCAGTCTTACTATTATAGTTTCATTTTGGCCATATGAAATTCTTTCGTATCTAGAAGCCGTCATGAAATTCCTGAAGTCCCACTGAAGCTTTACGAAACATTTCTCTAGATAGTTCATCGCAAGCATTTCTGATTTTCTCATTTAAATGTATCAAGTTAGCAGATGGTGTTCTGTAAACTTTATTTTTCAAAGTTCCCCACAAGAAAAAGTCTGGTGGGGTCAAGTCCGGTGATTTAGGAGCCTACTGTATAGTTCCATTTATACCTATCCAATTTTCTCTGTAAGTTTCATTTAAATATTCTTTATGTGGTACAGTTCCGTCATGTTGGAAACACATGTTTGCTCGTAGTTGCAATGGCACCTTTTCGAGCAACACAGGAAGTTGTTTTTGAAGAAATTGCAAATATCGCTCACTATTTAAAATTCTTTCGTACAAATATGGACCAATCAAATGCCCATTAATAATACCACACCAAACGTTAATTCCGAAGTGTCTTTGAGTTTCAATCCGATTGACAAAATGTGGATTTTCAGTAGCCCAAAAATGTTAATTTTTTCTTATTCGGCTTACCGCTACTAACAAAACGGCTTTCGTTCGTCTACAACACATGCTGAAATAATCGATTGTCACTCATTTTTAAGTTTACCATCACTTGGACAACATAATTAGTTCTTCGTTGTTGATGTTGATGTGACAAGTGTTCTAAGTTATGAATTTTATAATCGTGATAACAATTTTCTTTCAAAATTTTTCGTATCCAACTATATTTCAACTCACGACAGGCTTGCCGAATCGAGTTCCTTGGATGGTCTTTAAAATACTGCAAAACAGTGGCAATAGTATTGTCAGAATTGACCCTTTTAACAAGTTTTCTTCCCTTTTGAGAATAAAATGTCTCGTTATTTGCACGTAAATTGCGTTCCAATCTTGCATATATCTTTAAACTTGGAATAACACGTTGGGTGTATCTCTGGGCGTAAGTGATATTTGTAGGTTCGGTTAATCGGGATATATCGCAAACAAAGTTGTACTGAACAAGAATCGCTTTATTCTGACAAGATTTCACAAGAGTTTCTGTTTTATAAGCTTTGATAAACTTTATCTTTCGCAGCGTAAGCTGCTGGATATATATAATAATTATTGTTATGTGGACACAATTTCAGATTGGTAAAAATATATACAGGGCGATGTCTTTATGTCTGTATAACTCCTCCCTCCTTAAGAGCTGTCTTCAGGGGATGAAAGACGGCGACACTGCAGGATGCGAATCTACGTTGCCTTTGCTCGGATTTGATGTGGTAGGAAGTGGTTCCTCGTTGCGCCTGCTGGTCGAGACATGATCATCTTCACAGTTGATTGGCGGCTTTTTGAAAGCAATTTTGAAATTGAGAGGTTGTGTCTTTGATTTGCAATAGACACAAAAGATAACTAGGAATACGATAAGGATTACGACTGACAAAATAATAATAAGTGGCAAGTGGTCTTGAGGATCATCTTCTGGTAGATCTTCTATCGTGAGAGGTGGGAGAGAATTGGCATGTTTGAAAAGGTCTGATATGTCCTTGAGATTGACATTATCGAGTTTTATAAACGATGTCGTGTTAGACTGGAGATCCATTGGAGGAAGCAAGATAGAAGGAAGTTTTTCCTTATGTAAGAGGTTGATAAAAATTTGATTGTCGTATGATATGGAGCAATTCGTAGAAATCGTGATTTCTGTCGGGTTTTGGATTTTTATATGTCTTATTGAATTCGGACATGATTCAATAATTTCAATAGGGTCATTTGGAACAGGTATCAGAAGTACTTTGTTTTGGTCGACTGGTTGAATAATAGGGGTCAGCAATTGTGTTCCAACTATTCGGCAAGTTCCTGCATTGGTGAGTTTCATTATATTTGGAATACAGTCTTCTTTGTGTGTTGTAGTTATCGTCATTGGGCATAGATAGATGTCTTCTTGTTTAGGGCATTCTTCATCCATTCCCAAGTAATCAGTGATACTCAAGAGGTGATAAGGAAAATTTGGTATTATGGTTTGATTTGATATAGGTATAGGGAAAGTGTGATATAGGATAAAATTCGTTTGTTGCAAGATTGGAATTTTAATCGTAAAAATGACTTCCATTTCGCGTATTATAGATGAGAGTTGTATGATCGGATAATAGCTTTGAACATTTTTGAAATATGGTATTTGACTAGAGTCGTAAAGTTTCTCTAATTCTTTAATTGAAAGTAAGAGGTCTTTTGGGGATAAAATAAATCTTGACAAAATATGAACGTAGCTTAAGTTAATAGCTTCTTCTAAATCGTTTAAGTAATTTTGTATAATATTTAGATTTATTCCGGCGTAGAAGATTTCATCTCATGACGTTTTAAAAGTTTCAATTGCTTTGGCTATTTTGGCTTGGTTGTCATTTAGAATGTTTATAGTAGTATTGTAATTCTGTAGGAATTTTGAAAATAGTGACATTTTGAGATTCAGATCATCAGTTATCTTGTGTTGGTTATTTATAAGAATATCGAATTTCTTGTTGATATTTTCTAAATCATTGTTGTCTAATGTTCCAAAAAGGTCTTTATATATGGTGCCAATGAAATTAAATACTCCTCTTTTTTCGCGTTTTAGAGGTTTTAATCGATCCAAAGTGTTTTGACTTTGATTTACAAGTCTGAGAAGTTGTTCTTCTTCTTCAAAACCTGCAATTCCCATGCGGTTAGTAATTTGTTCTTTATGTGAAAGTAAAATCTTCAATTGGTTTTAGGTTAATTTTAGATATAAAAGTATGATAATGAGAAACAATCCTAGCATTTCCTAATTTTAGAAGGTAAAGGGGGTGGTTAAGTTGTCGGTAAATATTCTCAGTTTTAGTGATTGTCATCGTTAGAACGATCGTCAGCAGGAGTGTTAGAGTCTTCATTGTCCTGTAACAAAGAAGATCTTGTTACTCGTCTTGGTCTTTTTATTATATTTTTATGGTATATGCCAGATCTTGTACGAAGTTTTATGCCTTCGTCTTTGATAGCTTTCGTGGGTTTGAACCGCGGTTTAGTTTTTTGACGTTGATTTCTAGTCTTTAGATAAACTTCTTTATTTTCAGGGACTGGTTTTGGGTCTTCTAATTTTTCATTTTGTTTAGTTATGATTTTTTCTTTATTAACTGTACTACGATCTCTAATTTCTTGATAAAGTTTTTGCACGTCCTTTTTGTGTTGTTCAACATAGTCGTTTACGATAATGTTTTCCGTTAGATCAAATGGATTTTGTTTTTCTAATGGACCAAATATAATTTCGAATGGAGTAAATTTAGTAACACTGTGAATTGAGTTATTATAGAGTAGGACAGAAAGAGAAAGTATATATTCAATGTTTTTATTGGCATGTTCTTGTTTTAAACATCTAATAGAGTCTAGAAGTGTAGAGTGGAATCTTTCTACAGGGCTGTTACTATTGGAGTGTCGGGGTGTTGTTATATGAAGCTTGATATTATGTAGTTGGCAAAATTCTTTTAGTAGGGTATTGTTGAATTCAGGGCCATTGTCTGCCACAATTTCTTTTGGTAAACCCATGTGGGAAATGAATTGCATTATTTTGTTTTGGATTTCTATCGCGTTTTTGTGATTTACTTTATAGGCTTGGGCGAATTTCGAAAAGGAGTCTAGTATTGTCAGGAAATATTCTTTTTCAGCGTGAAAAATTACTATATGTATTTTTTGCAAGGGAAGTAGTGGGGTTTCCGTTAGTTGCAACTTAATATGTTGGGGGTTTCTATCGTATTTGCTGATGACATATATGACATGTGTTGATGAAATTTTGAACATCGATTCTAAGGTTGGGCCAATAATAAGTTTTCTGCAAAGAATTTGAAGTTTCGTTGATTCCACGGTGACACGTTTTCCCTTGATGATGATATTTAATTAAAGTATTTTTTTCTTGTTCGTTTTGAATGTCTGTAAGTAAGGTCTTAGAGATAACACATTTAATATTTGGGGTTAAATTTTGTTGTAAGATTCTAATAATTTTCTTTTCTATTTCATTTATTCTGAATAGAAAGCACATTGTCTCATTAGGGTTTAAAAAGTTTTTTACAAATTTAAATGTATCTTCATCTGATAAATTTTGCCTGATTGTAATTAAATGTCTGAATTTAGTATTTTTGAATAATGTTTGCGATTCCGCAATTTCTCTATTTGCTTTTGAGGATTCAGTTATAACAATTTGGGATTTATAATAATTTATTGGTTTTTCAGTATAGGGCAAAGTAAATACTGGATTTTGATCGGCTGAATGTATAGTTTCGATATCGTTATTGATAGCTATTTGTTTAGATTGTTTTTCGGCTTTATTTAAAGGTATGGCTTCTATTGTTATGTCAAGGTCTCTTACTATTTCGTCTAGATTAAAAGGTGGAAGGTCTTGGTGTTTTTCTTGTTCGGTGAGAACTTCGTCAATGATTGAGTCAATGTTTTGTACTGAACCGAAATTTGGGATGATAGATTGGTTATCGATTTCTTGTTGAGGTGGAGTATCTAGAGCGTTAATTTCGTCATCAATTTTGATACGGGATAATGCCTTTCTTATAAAATATCTCGTAGTCATACTCTAAAAGTTTAAGTCGCCATCTAACCAAACGAGAATTTGGTTCCTTTATGGAGAAAAGCCATTGTAGAGGTTGATGATCGGTGTATATTTTGAACTTGGTGCCAAAAAGGTAGGG
The DNA here is from genome assembly GCA_037954035.1 of Rosalia funebris. Classification (NCBI taxonomy): domain Eukaryota; kingdom Metazoa; phylum Arthropoda; class Insecta; order Coleoptera; family Cerambycidae; genus Rosalia; species Rosalia funebris. The sequence continues at coordinate 11,261,778 of JAZFAV010000034.1, read as the reverse complement.
TCTAAAATTTTTTATTGAACAGATAATGCTGAGCATTTCTTTCTCTATTGTGGAGTAGTTGATTTCCGCTGGATTAAGGGTCCTGGAAAAGTACGAAATTGGTTTGTTGTCTTGTGATAAAACTGATCCAATCGCGAAATTACTAGCATCAGTTGTCAATTCAAATGGTTTTGAGAAATCTGGGTAAGCTAAAATGGGGTTATTAGATAATAAGGTTTTGCAAATTTCGAAACATTCTACAAATTCTTTAGTGTGTTTTACCGTTTCTCCTTTCTTTAAACATTGAGTCAAGGGTTTTGTTAATTTGGCAACATTTTTTATGAATTTCCGATAGTAACCAAGTAGGCCAAGAAATGACTTGATTTCACGTTGGGTTTTTGGGATTGGGAAATTTTTTATAGCGGATATCTTTTTCGGATTAGGTTTTACACCATTATCTGTTATTATGTGTCCGAGGAATTCTACTTCTTTACGAAGGAACTCCGACTTGTCCAATTGAATTTTCAGTTTGTGCTGCCTAAAAGTTTTAAATACTAATTTCAGATTTTTTATATGTTCTTCGAGAGTTGTACTAAATATTATTACATCGTCCATATAGACAAAACATATTTTGTTTTGTAGTTCTTTTAGGACGTTATCCATACAACGTTGGAAGGTTGCAGGGGCGTTCTTAAGACCGAATGGCATTCGTGAAAATTCGTAATGTCCATGTTCAGTTGAAAAGGCGGTCTTTTCTACGGAGTCTGGGGCCATTTCAATCTGATGAAATCCGCTAGCTAAGTCCAGGGTGGAAAAGTAGGTGCATCTACCAAGTTGGTCAAGGATGTCAGTTATATTGGGCATTGGATATCTGTCGTCAGTAGTTTGGTCGTTGAGCTTTCGGTAGTCTATTACTAAACGCCATTTTTGTATGCCACTAGCATCTAATTTTTTTGCAACTATCCAAAGTGGTGAACTAAAGGGGCTGGAAGAAGGACGGATTATTTTATCGTCCAATTATGCGACTTTGCTATTTGTTTCCAAAGGCTACTTGTTTAAATCGTGACGATTGCGAATTTTTGATAATACTTTTTTTTTACGTGCTTATAATTTTTTAACGGAAAAAGATAGCAAACCTCTATCTTTACAAAATTTTTTCACAAAAATTAGATCTTTTTAAGTATGCCAAAATATAGGCATGTCTCTGGGAAAAAAATCGATGACGTCATTACTTCAGTTTCCAAATATGAAAATTTGGCTTAAAATGGACCTTACTCAGTCCCATTTAAGAACCTCTTTTCAGATTTTTTCTATCGTCTTTCCTTTTCTTATAATATAGCTGAGACATCGAGTTTCGCTCACCCCGTACATTCAAATTTCCTCCTGGATAACAGCCAAACACGTACCGATTGAAGCGCTGCGACGCCTTGGAGATAATAAGACTAACTTCGTAAAACAATACCCTAGAGTTAAGGAGTTAAGGAGTACCGTCAGTCCATAGAAATGTTGGACCTTTAATGTATTAGAAGATTCTTGAGGAAGGTTTTTGCTAACAGGCCTCGGAGTTGAAAATCAGTGAGCGATTAAGAGAGTTTTAGATTAAAATAAAAATGTTATCTTCTTGATCTAAATCACCTAATATATTAATACATGCTGTACACTAAGCTGTCATCGTGATCTACAGGAGGCAAGCATCGAAAGACACACATTACAAGGCAGGTGTACAATTCCCGGTCTCCTCGGACAGGCGCAGGCATTTACTTCGAAGTAGATCAAGCAAGATAGTAAAACGTAAAATGTCGTCTAAACAAAAGACGCCAGGCGTTTTGTGAGAAGGCAACGTCTAATGGATGTATTATGAGACGATGTACCTATTTATTCAATGCGGATACTTTCTTCTATGTAGATGTGATGGGCCCGATAAGAACATCACATTTTACTGTTATATAAGTCGCATCTCTGTGAATATAAACGTGACTTTGTGGAGTGTTACAACTGATAGGAAGTTTATGAACCTAAATGGGCTCATTTATTTCTTGGGCGCGTTTTACAAAGGAGGAATCTAATTTCGGACTAGGATGTGGAACGAAAGTGGGGATTTATTTGTTATTCATTTTCTTTAGTACAGTGCCGTGTATACAGGCACCTAATAGAAATTACAACCAGAAGGTTCACTCTACGGCGGTACTTTTACATTTCGCTTATAAAGGCATTGCCGCCATGCGGCTTAGAACGGCGGCACCAAACTAGTAGACTGTCTCAAGATGTAAGTCTACTAATAGTCCCTTCAAATTAGAAAAACTGGAAATGAATAGTTTTGCCTATAAATCAAAAATAATGCGCTAGAGTGTTTTTTTTATTCGCACAAGAGTATTACAAAAAAATAAAACGGTTTTCGCTCTCTAGTGGCAAAACCGTGCGACTTTAAAAAAAAGCAAAAAAACAAAATGTGTCGTAAATTTTTATATCTACAACTTTGATCTCTTGATATGTTTCTCTACAATGCATACTTTTGGCTTGAAATCGAAAAACAGCTCAAAAATATTTCAGCGCGCTCTAGCGGCGCAACTAAGCAGAATTTAGAAAAAATGGAAAGAACAAAAATTGTGGAGAATCGTAAAATCTACGACATCAAATCAGATCATCTTTTCCCAAAAATGATTAGTTTTTCAGAAAAACGCAAAAAACCGAAAAAGCGACCAAAAACGCGTATATATATATATATATATATATATATATATATATATATATATATATATATATATATATATATATATATATATATATATATATATATATATATATATATATATATATATATATATATATATGTCTATATCTAAAAAACAAACCTCTTTTTATCATGCGCTAGGTGAAAAATATGTTGACACAACCCCAATACAACTTTCTGTATAGGTCGCTTAGCTGTAGGAAAAATTTCTCAAAATTAGTGATTTTTTGTCTAATTTGAAGGGACTATAGATAAAGAAGGCGACCATTCGGCATCTAAAGATGTAACAGTTGCGTAGTTAAAATGTTTTTTGAGGGTATTAAATGGATCCGTCTTAGATTATATGTCTCATCTCACATCTCAGGTTATATAAATATGTTTTAATCTGATGAAATCTGGATTTTTCATTATCAAATCTTCAAATTCTTTCCCAATACGAATGCCTTCTTGTGATTTAAAGTATGTGGCACTTTTTGAACGGTATTTACACATACAAGCTTTGTTATTAGCGTAATTATTATGGATTGTTTTTAAATCTGCTTCCATTTGAGAATTCTAATGACAGCTGGTTCTTTAGCATCACTGAAAACTGGCCTTTTTTGAAATTTTGCATATAATAAAATGCGGCCTCCAACCATCTTCCCCATCGTGTAAAAATTGACTGTAGAGGTTCTGTTGAAATTAATATAATATAGTTAATATCAGATACGAAAAATGCTTCGGTAGTATATTTTTATAATTATTTATTCCTAGTAGATTCGCAGATATTGTCGAAGGGAATCAAGTGTGTCTCGGATGGAACTATAGGATTTGAATTGCACGCCATTTGTGTTCTGTCAAAGATAGGACGTCGATATTTAACGACTGTCATCTACAAAAAACACGACGTCAACACGCCTCTATTAGCAGTTTAACAACGAACAGTTTGTGTACAACTGTTTTATGAAAGTGAACGATCATTTACAGTTACATTAAGAAAAATTCGTTCAAAATTAGGACAAAATGAAGCGCCTACAGAGTTAACAGTTTATAACTTAAACAAGAAGTTTGAAGAGATAGGTTCTGTTATTGATAAGGTGACACCAATACGTCCTGGTCGTGATGAAAATTGTAGTAATTACTTTAGTAAAAGATAGTGTATCCAACCACATCAATTCGACATCGTGCACAATAATTGAATCTGTCAACAGCCACGACACATCGGATTTTAAAGAATCGAATTTAATATCTGCATCTGTCAGCATACAAAATTCAGTTGACACAACAATTAAAAGTTACAGATCATTCACAACGTCGTACATTTGTTAATTGGTGGTTTGGTGCGCACTTTGGAGTGGTGAAATAATTGGACCATACTTATTTGAAAATTAAACTCGTAATGTTATCACAGTAAATGGGAAACGCCATCGTGACATGTAAACAATTTCTTCTTCCACCACATTGATAATAGACGATACATGAATAACAGACGAGACGGTGCAACGTGTCATACAGCATATGACACGTTATGATATGGTTGCATACATTTTGTATGCAACCATAACTGTTGCATACAAAATTCCCTGATCATTTTGTATCGTAGAATGCTGATATCAATTGGCCTGCAAGATCATGTGATTTAACACCAGTGGACTTTTTTCTTTGGGGTCATGTCAAAGAGTCGAGGCCATATGAACGATATTGTTTTCCATTTGTAGCCATATCGTCGCCATTTTATGTTGAAGAATAAAAAACCTCAGTTTGCCAAATATTATTAGTTTTATTCACTAATCACATCCCATAGTACTAAATGAGAAGAACACAGAATGTATTTTAGAATAAGTTGCCTCATTCACGGCTAACCACAGTTTTCTGTTGTATATTTGGGATTTAATATTAAGTTAACATTAAGTGTATGTCCTCGTTTCTATGTGTAACCTTCTCCTTTTGTCTTGTGTTATTTTTGTGTCCACACTAATATAATCAAGTCACTTAAATCTCTTTTAAATCCTACTTGACGTTATCCTTTCAAAATAACGTAAGCCGAGAAACTGGAGAAATCAAAATAGTCAAATATTTGAAAAGATATTGTATATGGGATTGAATTCGAACTATATCTTCTATAAACATGTTTAACGACCGTCTGCAATATATCATTTTACTTGTGGATGCCCATCAGGACTACAATACTTGTTTCATTTATTTTCCGGCAACGATCGTTTGTCATAACATTGTGGTTGCAGCCATTGCGGTGTGGCGACTTCAAATGTGTATCACGTACATCTTAAAAACTTCGAGGAATTTCCAGCGCTGGCTGGAAGTAGTAATTTATTTCAGTGAAACGAAATTTTACACGCACGCCGTAAGTTTGGCTTTGAATGGGGCCCGGAGCAAGTTAATACGACACGTGAAACGAGGTAATTTAATATGCCCAGTACACGGTCGACCTGTGAGAACTTCGTTTGGCGTTTCGAAGGGAACTGAATCGTTTGTCGGACGTTTCTAACAGTCAGGTCAATTGACATTTTTATAACATCAATTAGAAAATAAATAGTTTTCAAACCTTAAAACGGACTTTTCCGCACGTAGAACATATCTATATCGAAATTGAGTTGCCGAGAAAATATAAACCAACACATAAATACAGAATATGTGTTTAATGCGACAGTTTTACTTTTTTCAAATAGTCCACCATCGTGCATTCTCATGACCCATGGACAGGGTGGGGCGTGTCTTATCCACCTCAAAATCAATAAATTAATGTTGTCTGGTAGACGTCTCTAATCAGAATCAGTCGAAACGCGATCGATCCGATACGAGTTAATTGAATGATAACAAAAACAATTTCTCAAATAGTCCACCATTGTGCTTTCTCATGACCCATGAACATGGTAGAGTGTGTTCTATCCATCTCAAAATCAATAGGTGTCGTCTGGGAGGCGTCCCCGATCAGAGTCAGTCAAAACCCGATCGATCCGACACGGTTTAGTTGAAATATTGCGCTAACAAGAATAAATGCTGACGACAACGACAACGACACACACACACACACACACACACACACACACACACACACACACACACACACACACACAAGAAGTGGTTTAAAAACCATTTCAAAACCATTTAAAACCCACCTCAAAATCAATAAATTAATGTCGTCTGGTAAACGTCTCTAATCAGAATCAGTCGAAACGTGATCGATCCGACACGATTTAATTGAGATATCGTGCCAACAAAAATAATTTCTCAAATAGTCCACCATTGCGCTTTCTCATGACCCATGAACATGGTGGAGTGTATTCTATCCACCTCAAAATCAATAGGTGTCGTTTGGGATCAGAGTCAGTCAAAACCCGATCGATACAACACAATTTAGTTGAGTTATCGTATTAACAAAAAAAATTCTCAAATGGTCCACCATCGTGCTTTTTCATGACCCATGGACAGGGTGGGGTGTGTCCTATCCACCTCAAAATCAATACGTGTCATCTGAGAGACGTCTGCGATCACAATCAGTCAAAACCTGATCGATCCAAGACGATTTAGGTGAGTTATCGTGCTAACAAGAATAAGTGCCGACGACAGCGAAACCGACACGTGCACACACAAAATGGTTTAAAAACCTTTTTCTTTTTGGTTTTTAGGCCGAAAAACGAAAAATAAACCCTACAAAAGAAATTTTTTACACGATTACATTACTTTTCCGCGTATAGTGAAGTGCGGAAAAGTAATATTGCCCAACAAGAAAAGTCCATTTATAGGATAAAAATATGGAATATAAGTAAATACATATACATATATGTGTATAGTATATAACTAAAAATAAAAAACGTAATCCCTGAGTAAGTTTTACATAAATATACAATGGAATACTTCAGAACATATAACTTGAGCGACAGTAAAAAGTTGTCGTTTCCCTAAATATATGAACTCATTATGACCACCTCTCATCAAGAATAGGAAAAAGTGCGAGATTTTCATGTATACCTAGAAGAAAGAATTAGGCAGGTTTCGGAGGGAATAGCCACATTGACACATTGAATAGACACACTTTACGGGCGGCCACATTGAACTCGATATTCACTCTGCAGGTCTGAATTCGACTGAGTAAAGACCAGGCTATTTACTGTGCACCTCGTGGGTGATGCGGTTGTTCAAATCACAAGTGTTAGATATTGTATTAAAATTTTGTGACATTACTAACACGTTAATTCTTACAGTCTGTCAATAAAACATACCCTCTCTACCGCCTAGTCTAGATATGCGTATACTAATCATGCTTCTTAATGCTAGTGCATCTATACTATGGAACAGTTTAAATAAAATAAGACGTTAATAAGGCATCCTTCTAGAGATCAATGAGTGGATGTCAAATCTTGATAAAAGCAGAGTATGATCGTAACCCCTTACTGGATAATAAATAATCATCTATACTTTAAGAAATGCCAATGAATATTTTCAAGTTGGTTTATATGGCTTAGATACCAGGCATACTAAGTAAGTCTGCAATATCCTAATTTAAAATAAACTAACGCAAAATATAAACATTTTAAAGTAGCAGTATTTCTAATAACAAAACCAAGGATTTTATATGCATTAAGAGCCACATGGTTGACATGCCTAAAGAACTATAGTTTATCATCAAAGTACACACCAAGATCTTAAATATTTTCAAAATGTATTAAAATTGTGCCACCAAGAGAATAGTCTTAATAAATAATACATTAGTGGTTGCTTCTTTAAGGTATACCTTAAAATTTTACATTTATCTATGTTTATTCATAGTTTGTTCTCCGAACACCACGATACAACAAAGTCGAGGTGTATTTCAACCTCAAGCAACCTGAAATATAACCCGCTTAGAATCATCTAAGCGGGTTATATTTAAAAATAATTTAGTCATCGTTATAGTTGTAAAAACATGCTTGAATTGTATACTAATTTTTTTTATTATATGCTTTATAGAAATGTATGTTCTAAATATACCGTAGAAATTAAAATATCTTATTAAAAATAAACCGTGAGGGTTTAAAAATTTTCCAGATTTTCCAGATTTGAATATACATAGGGTAAAACTCAGTTTGGAATAAATTTATTTTTGGAGTTATTTTGGAGAAAATGAGAAGTATTCGAAAAAGTAGATTTTTAGTCCATGTACATATGTATTCTACATGATATTTCGAATATTCAAGGTGATTTATGTAGGAAATTCAGTCAATAAAACTGTTTCTAATGGAATAACTGCTATGTTATTATGTTATTGAATTATTATGAGTTGATTTAAATATTTGATTGAAAGTGAGATCCATTATTTAATGTCTCTTATGTAAACTAATTATCAAGATTTTTGAAGTGAGTTCTCATAAGGAAAAGCAATACAAGAATCCTTCAAAGTATGATGTGGGATAAGAATAAAAATGTATTGACAAATTGATGATGTGAAAGAATTTGGAAGGAGATCCAAATTGGACCGCAATTTATAAAATATTTTATTTGCTTATAGCCAAAAATTACTAATTAAATACCTTCTATAAGTTCGAAAGAGACCTGGAAGTGTCTCTTTTAAACTACATATAATTGTTTAATGTAAACCGTTGGAATTATTTTAACGGACGAGCGAGAGTAAGTATAACCACTGATTAGGATGGAACAGGGGACTGAATGACTGGACGACATAAGTGAGTATAGACGACCGACGTCTATATTGGTTGTTTTAATACATTTACTTTTTACTTTCAATTCCCAAATCACTCGTAGTCAATTTGTATACGGCTTTCACTGAGGCGACATCCAAGTGGGCAGCTCTAATAAGCTTTCATATGTTCTCTTTACCTCAGAGACAGTATCAATGTGATATTAAAATGAAGATTCACCGCCAAAAGTAACCGGGATTCTAAATCTAAAGGTTGTTTTTTTCGTCAGAAGTTAAGATGTTACCTATGATGTAATTGTAATGGTTCAGTTCATGAATGATATAATATATTTTTCTTTACATCCAGGAGTAATTATTTCTCTTCACACCATCTAATGTATATTTTCAAGGTTGTTTAAATATGGTGATAATCGTCATACCTACTTATGATACCAAAATTTTAAAATTATAATGATAAAGGAGACAATTTATCAAGTATATCATTAATAAAAATTATAAATAGTAGAGGTCCCAAAATTGAACCATGAGGAACACCTGACGTTGTAAAGCACTTAACCAACTTAAAATATGTCCAATATTGTATCTCTTTGACATATGATTTGAAGAGGGTCATCAAGGAGGGATTTATCAAAAAAATCGGCATCGTTTATCGTTAAAGTTATTAGATAAAGTCTCATAGTCTAGTCTATTAACTACTGCATATGTCGTTAGTTGCTTTTCAATCAATTCAGAAATGATCTGAAAAAAGTTTTAGTTGTTATAGAACATTCTGTTAATTACGCTGATTACTTGTAATTTTATTACATACATTTTAATAAATTATATTAAAAATTGTCAAATATATTAGTTATCTCGACACTACCTAAAATCGTTACATCATTTCACACGATAAAATCCTCCCCATACTTCTATTTGTATTCTCTAGGAAAATAAAATACTCGAGGCAGTTAAGTTAATTGACTTTTAAAGAGAGCAATTTAGCCGAAGGAAATAGTCGCTCTTCAAGTCGTATCCACCCAAGCTTGCAGCCCTTTTTAACCGCAATTTTCAGAAAAGTTCTCAGCCAAGTGTAGAAGCGAAGGAGCGGGACCGGGGAAAGGCGTGTCGGGGGGAATAGCGGCGAGCGCATAACTTTGCGAGAAGTCATTTTTTTTTAAAGTCAAGTTAATTGCTTTCCATCCAGTACTTCTAAAAGTATTTAAAAGCTTGATGGCGTTTCATGCTGCAGCGGATTTAGTTATATAATCAAGATCTGTATCGATATTATGTATCTTAATAATAATGAAATTGTAAATGTTCTTTGTGAGGTAAATTGTCTACCCGCTATGAAATGTTACTTGATATTTTTTTATCTTCATATATGATACACTGCTGTATCAGTCGTTTTACACTCGGATAACTTTATGGCAGCCAGGATGACGTCGCGTAGACTTGAGATATGTTTTTGAATATATGTAGGTACAAATAATTCAGTTAACTTTTCCGCCGTGTTTCACCCGGTTTTGTTCGTCGTGGTAATGTAAACATATATAACATTTCTACCTCGTTTTTTTGACTTTAAAATAGTGTAAATATACCAAGAAGAAGAAGATTCCACTAAGAAGGTTCTTAGTTGAATCGTCGTTTTGAAAATGACATAAAATTGTCGAAACTGCAGTCACGATTTTTGTGTAAATATAGTAGTAAAACTTAGTTGTTTTACTCAATTGAGTGGAACAAATATTATAACCACTCAAGTTTAATACCATTTTAGGCAACATATAAATAAAAAAAGTGCCCAAGGACCATAACCTAATTGATCCTCAATTTAAGATGTCTGTTTTGGAGTAAATACAATTCTAGATGGAAAGCACTGGAAACAGATTGGATACCTATTTTATGGAGCTAAAAAAATTGTAAGCGAGAGGTATTGTAGGTATGGTTACATTATACATTCTGTAGGGTGCCTCAGTTGGAACTATACAATTTGAATTGCGCGCCTTTGTGTTCTGTCTATCTTTGACAGAACACAAAGGCGCGCAATTCAAATCGTATAGTTCCAACCGAGACACCCTATAGAATGTATAATAGTTAATTTTTAACGATTGTCATCTACAAACAATGCGACGTCAACACGCCTGGGTGTCTTATTTGGAACTATAGGATATGATCTGTAAATAAAACTAATAATATTTTACAAACTGATATATTTTTATTCTTCAACATAAAATGGAGACGATACGGCTATAAATGGAAAAAAATATCATTCATATGGCCGCCTCAACTTATCTGGCATTATATCATTCGTTTAGCAAAATTCTTCATCACACGGGCACATAGAACTGGCTCTATTTTCCGTTTAACACGTTGAATGCTTGCTTTGAGGTCATTGATATATGGAATAGAGCAAGGATGCTATAACGTTCATCTATTTTTGGCCTATAGAGTGAGAATTTAAAGTATACCATAGATATTAAGTAGCCAATTAAAAATAAATCTAGCGGTGTTACATCTTGAGATTAAGCAGGGCATTCTATTGTGACCCGGCACCCAATCCACTTGTTTCGATACTGTTCTTTGAGACAAACTCTTACTGCATTATAATAGTGTAGAGGAGCACATCTTGTTGAAAAGTCATTTCCAGATATCGAATTTAATTAGCATTTTCTCTTAGAATCTACTACATGTCCTAATCACTACTCTTGTTAACTGTCCTAAAAAGATAGGTTAAACCATATGATTGTTTAAGATCTTTGTCTACATGTTGACTTGGCACTCACGAAAGAGAAAGGTTTCGTATCACTTATCTTACATTCTGAGTATTTACATTACCATTTCGGAATTAGGAAACCGAGTAATCGGTAAAACATATTGTTTTTGAATATTTAGACTTGAGGTAAATTTTGTTTTGTATCGTTTGATAAAACTGATATCTACGATTCAGTTCATCTTCTCCAAGTTGGTGAACTATCGTACTTGTAATTTGTAGGGGTTAATTTTTTATTTATTTAAAACTCTTTGCCTAGTTTTGCAAAGGCTCTACAAACAGTTATAGTTTGAGATGTAAATTTTAGGGGATTCACAACTTTTTCAGCCAATATTTACAATATATATTTTTTTATTTTCCGCAAAGCCTGGGCATCCAGTTTTTTTTTTCATCCTGAATATTTCCTGTTCTCTGAAACTTCTACAAAATCTATCGTAAATATTCTCTAAAGACAGGACGATTTCTACCATTGCAAATTATTTCAGTTGCATGTAGATTTCATCCAGTCTCACTAATAATAAGAATCGCATTAAATTTTCTATTGTACCATATTATTAAAATCATTCAAAAGTAAGCCAAAACAAATTTTTAAACATAAACACAAAATAAAATTCGAATATGTAAAAAAGTCTAAGTTATTTCTCTCAGAAAAGAAAAACTGACACTTAGCTTTTAGAAGAAGGCACTGACACCTAAAAATTTGAGTCGCAATTTTGGTAAAATTTCGAATGACTGCTATTTTTTTTTTAAGAAACAATATGTATATTTTTTACTTTGAAATTCAAATATATTCTTTCCATAGCCTACTACGCTGTTAAACTTATTACTTGTACAAAACTTCTATAGTTCAAAATATAATACCAATCATACCTAAGATAAAGTACGGTGAGCTACTGAACTAATGATGATACCACTTCTGGAATTCCCCTCCACGACTTTGCGTGCGGATAGCTCACATGCCTACTTCTCGGCTTATCTTAAAAGAACGTTTTTAACAATGCTTGAACTCTTCCCTTTCCACGCCATCGGCCAGATATTCCGGTGTCGTGACCAAGAATTTTAAATAATCACGTTGGGTAATGTCGAATTGTTATTACTCATTTCGTTTTGTTTAACGGTATATTAGGTAAAGTATGGCGCAACAAAATGAAGATGTGAATAACACGAAATGTAAGTAGCGTTACTTGGTGTTGTTAGACAGGCGAATGCCAGAATATAATTATAATATAATTATTTATAATGCCTGACTGTCTATTATTCTCATCGGTAGATCAGTTTATTTACTGGAGATGTTACATTTTTAAGCTTAGAACAGGAGCATTAGTGATAAGATACTAACATTTCATTAAGGAATATTGTAAGTTATCTGTGACAGAGTAATAAAGCAAAATAAGGAAAAACTTAAGGCGTAAGACTTAACTGTATTTATCTAAATGTACAGTGAATAGAACTTTGTAGTTGTGACATTTTTTTACAGAAGAAAAAAGTTCTTGAGGAAAGTCAAATTGCCGTCATGATGCACGATGGAATTGTTCAGAAAAAAATTTGTTCAAGACAAACTCTATGATTGACGAAACACATAATCAATGTTGAAAATCTTTCGATGAATCTATCATTAACTTAAGTTTAGGGAAACTTTCCTTGATCTCTAACACAGTAACTCAAAATATGGAAACCGTCAGTTTTTGACACTCAGAAATAGACTTTTTCTCCTAAAGCCTCAGGCAGCATAGGGAAAGATTACACGTAGAGGCGAGAACAAACCCACCCATGCTCAGGCAGAGACGATAAACTACCACCGCTGGGATCCGAACTCAAGCATGCAATGATCCAAAATGCTGGGTCCAGTCCACCACTTGGAGACCACATCTAGACCACAGACAACTACCTTGTACATCTGCAGTACAAGAAATCCTCATTGAATGACTAAGGCGTACATTCAATATCTATAGAACATCTATATCTATAGAAGTAATTCATAAGCAAGTGTTTCACTAACACGCTCTTTTGCCTTTGAAGCAACTTTTAGAGAAGAAAGGTGCTAAGGATTCCGTTCATTATATCTAATTTCTACTCTCGTAGAGTTTTTCAAAGAAGATTAACTAATTACGATCATTTAGTTTCGACAAGACAGAAATAGTTAACCATTATCAGGACAAATAAGATGTTAAATTACCTTTAAGCAGGTGAACTTAGGTGGACTAACAGCAGTGACAAGTCCACTTTAGATCCTTAGATTATTTCTTATATAAGGGTGTTAAATCAAAGGTAGCGATCAACAGAAATCACCTGGAGAACTTCTAAAAAACCTATCCAGGAAAAGCCTACTAAAAATCGTTCTGAAACTGTGTAAATACTATAACAGAGTACTTGTATAGTTGACAAAAAATGGTTAATTGCTGTTCTAAGCCTCGAGAAGTCATTCTCATTGAAATTCGAAACGTTCGCACTATATTCCAGAGATCCACCAGGAATCTAAGTAGAATTCTTGATTCTTTCTCTTAATTTTTTTCCATAGAATATGTTTTCAAACTACTGCTAGTTTGAAGATAAAAAATATGTGTGATTGTCTAATATTTATGTTTCTCTCTCGCATTACCATATAGTATGAAAAGAATCGTCTTGAGAAAAGTACGGATGCAGACTAACACCAGTTTATGTCTACCAGGACATGATGATCGTCAAATTTAAATTAAAATCTCACATGTCTGTACATAAAATGTAGTAGAACGCAAGTACATATTAATAATAAAATCGACGTTAAAAAATCTGTTTTATTGTTTTTACACCTCTTGTTTATTTTAGCCGCTGTGTGCGTCGTCTTTATGCTCAGGTAGGACAGTTCAGATTTAATCAACATCCCTCTTGAGAGTAAATTTACATTCCAGTGACGTGGAATATTTCTCATATTTATTATACGAAACATACATGTGTATTACTAATGTTTAAAACGCTGAGTACTTTGAATTTAAATAAAATATACACCTAACATTTAAGTTTTAGGACCACCATAATTGCTCTCAAAGAAAGTATTTGGTTTTACTGAGTGTTAACTAATCTTAAAAAGCTATCTTAAATCGCAGGTCGCTCAAAGTCAATATAACGAAAGCCATGCAGCAAATTCAGCCATATTTATGCGACAAAGTCATCGAAAATTGGACCTTCCGAATACGTGCCACCGAGCAAAGCCGCAACGGATATTTGAACGACGCGACGTTACATTCCACGCTTAATGCCATATTCTTTCAAATAAAAAACAATTGAGTGGATATCTCACACACAACTTGTTTTATCTATATTTAAAAATCGAGCATCCTTATTGAAAAACCCTTTAATGTTCTTCTGAAATAACGTATTTTATTAACCTATCTATCTATTCTGGTCTATAATCCGCGCCACTGGCAAAACACACATCAGAACCCATCGCACTTGAGGGCAGGCGAAGTGAGAATTTCTAAAACGCTGACAGTTCGTACAAAGAAAAGAATTTACTCGGTAAATATTTTTTCACTTTCATGGGATCCTCATCGTGTTAGCGTGGCCATCGAGAACGGGTCCGCAGCGGACGATACCCACTTCAGTGGTACCAACTTGGAGGTCAAGCAATTTACATGCATAATGAACTGTCCCACCTGATCTACCCGTCCGTAATGGTCGTACTTAACTGAGAAGTTTATTTGTTGTGGTAGAGGCGACGGTTTTTTGTACAGTCAGCGAGCTTTTGATGGGGCTTAATGGCGGTTAATTACTATATAGAGGCGATGTTTTGGGTATGATATGTGCCTATAAAAGGACGTAAACGCATGAGAGAATCAATAAAATGTTGCCATTTTTTAGTTAATAGAAGTAGCAACAGCCCATCTAATATTAATTAGCCCATTAAAAATTGCTGTAGATAGAAGACTAGGAATAGTGAATTGACTTGGTTATGAATAGTTATGTATTTATCATGTACCAGTGCGGTCAAAATTTTATGGGCTTGGAGGATCAATATCTAACCGTTGGATACAAAAGTTGAAAAACATTGTAGGCACCTGTTGAGTAAAATTCATTATGTTTACATTTTTCAGATATTAAAAGTGGTATTCTTTATATGGAGCATCATTTTGTTAACTTATTGAATGTAATTTTGTTATGTTTATGTTATATGCACTCTTTTCTATATTGTATGTAGTAGAAAAACACGTACTAAGCATTTAAAAGGAGGCCATGTAGAAAACAAATGTATTTGCATAGCAATAATAGTTTTCTCTCAAAAATATCTTTTTCTTCTTTCTTTGTTATGGTGTAGGGTTTTCTTCTGGGTAAACTCTGCCAAAAAATAATTCCTTATTATAATAACGAAGAAAACTATGATATAGTAAATTGTATAATAGAATGTGAGGAAATTTCAAATTTAACTTCTCTCTGGCTGTAACGATGCCATTCATACTGTGGTCAACTGGGCTTAGTATTACAGGTGTTACTGTACGCTTGAGTCGAGTACTGCTAATTAAGAATAGGAAAAAGTGTGAGATTCTCTGGGTATGCGTAGAAGAAAGAGTGGGGCAGAATTCGGAGGGAAAGGGATGTACTTTACGCGCGACCAGATCGATCTCTGTGGACATTCACATTCAATATATACTCATCGATATTCACTCTGCAAAGGTCTCAATTCGACAAATAAGACCAGGCTATTTACTGCGCACCTCGTGGGAAGTCCGTTATCGCAGTTTTGAGATTTGTTCACATTCTTGATAAGCTATACCAATGAGGAGAAGAGTTTGACCCCTTTCTCTGAACATGGGTGCATTTGTCCTCGTCTCTATGTGTAGCCTTGCCTATGCAGTCTAAGGTTTTAGAGGAAGCGGTGGTCAATTCTATTCATACTCCCCTTAGACCGTACCAAATTCATTATTTTCAACATGATAGTGTTTTGGGGATATTTAAAAATATGTATATTTACAGAGAATGTTTAAATAATAACCAGGAGTTAAAAGTATGGACACAGTTGATTTTCGCGGGATAAGATTTGTTATAATAAAGAGTATGGTGTATTATCTTGGTTTATTAAATTATTAAACATAATTCAACTTTGGAGGAGATTTTGGGCGCATTCTGTAGTACTGTTGACCGAATTAGGAAATTTGTAGCTCTATTGTAAATTTATTTCTTTTGGTTAAGTTAACTTTAACTATTAGGTAGCAGTAAAGTGGCCACCTAGATGTCTGAACTTAATCCTATTAGATTTTTTTGTATATTAATTGATTGTATAGATAGCCAGTTGCTATTTAAGACTATGTTATCTCCTCTATTAGGTAGACTTTTGGGATAAATACCGCAAAATTATAGTAAAATCATTAGAGCTTAAAGTAACTTTACAATTTTAAGAAAGTAGAATTAGGATATAAATGTATGATGAGAAATGTTGTACTGAATATACCCTATGTATTAAATTAAAAAAATTATTAAAAGTGCTTTTTGAAGTAAAATACCAGGTATCTATAAATCAGGACTGGAATATAGAAATATATTCATAAATTGCAAAACGTAAGGTTTCAATAATAATTAACAAATGTTTTGCAACAATTCCAATCATGTTTTTGCAACAATTCAGAATATAATATGTAGTTTCCTTATTTATGATTGATTACGCAGGCCAACAAAGATTTTGCGATCGGATTTTTTTTTTACTTATTGGCTTAGTTACATATCATGAACTATACCCCGGTTTTAAAATTGTAGGCAGTAAGTAATTCGCAACATGTGGACCAGACAAGGCAAATAAACAAGGCGCATGCCTTGTCTATTCGCGCACGACTAAAGAGAGCAGAGATCACAGAGTGCAGGGAGTGGTTTTTACAATTTACACGTAAAACAGACACGAGACTTGTTGAATCGTATTACTAGCTCATAAAAATAGTGTTCTATACCTTACTGCCTACTATTTTGAAACCGGAGTATACAGAAACATTGTTTGTTTGTTTCCATCACGCACCAGTATTTGTAAATGTACATTGTACAATAATTTACAGTTTTTAAAACCGAGGTTCTATAAAATTAAACTTTGCTTCAATCTTTGCGGACAGGTCACCGCAAAGATTAAGGCAAAATTGAGCAATGCCGTTTAATCGGTTTGAAATGTATATACAAGTGTGGGGGGTTTTAGCGAAACAGAGTTGGCCGGTGGAGATATTCCGGATTTATACGATTCGGGTATTTACATGGTCGCTGTAGTACGTTTTTAATGTGTGTACGTTTACTAGTGATACCGCGTTCTGTTTTTATTTTATTTTAAAAATGCCTAAAAGTTGTAAAAATACACCAAATATATTTTATAAATTTAACACCTGGTTCAAAAAACGATATATAATGCAAATTTGGTTGATTCACAAAAAAATCTTTTGGCACTACTTCATATTAAATTAGGATTCATCATCATCATGGGGTCATCAGTCCGAAGACTGATTGGATGCTAACCTCCAGCTTCTCCTAATTTGTGTTAATCTACGCATTTCGCTAATTGTGCTACAACCTACATCCCTTACTATTTGCGAGCAGTAGTCTAATATAGGCCTACCTCTGCCTTTCTTCACTCCTATTTCTGCCTCCAAAATATCGTAGACTATTCCCCCATGTCTCAGCAAGTGGTCTACCATTCTATCTCTTCTCTTCTTTATGTCCTTTCACATACTTCTTTTCTCGCGGACTTTCTCTAATACTTCTTCGGTTTTAACCCTATCAGTCTACGCTATTTTTATCATTCTTCGGTAACACCACATCTCAAAACCTTCTAATTTCTTCCTACTTGCTTCCCCTACGGTCCAGGTTTCGCAGCCGTATAGTGCCGTGCTCCATACATACGTTTTCAAAAATCTTTTCCTTGCTTCTAAATTTATTATCCCCGAGCATAAAAGTGCTTTCTTTTTGTTAAAAACTACTCGACCCTGCGCTATTCTTTGTTTTATATCTTTATCGCTTCTTCCATCCCAATTTATTTTACTTCCTAAATAAGTGAAGTCTTTAACTTCCTCCAATCTTTCATTATTAATTTGTACTTTTGTTTTTGCTCTGCTCTCGCGCCATCTGCATACTAACACTTTAGTTTTGTTTTTATTCACCCTCATTCCGTATTCCTCTGTCAGCACTGCCTCCATTTCGTTCAACGCTGATTCTAATTCATCCTTACTAGATGCTAATACTGCTATATCATCCGCGAATCTCAGCATTTTTAGTTTCTGTCCCTGTACTTTAATCCCGAAACCCACTCTATCTTTTACTACATTAATCGCCTTTTCGATTTACAGATTAAAAATTAGTGGCGATAGCGTACATCCTTGTCTTACTCCTTTTCTAATACCTACTTCTCTTCTTTCCCCTTCTACTTCTATAACAGCAGTATTCTCTTTGTATACATTGTGTACTACTCTCCTATCTCTATACTTCATTCCCGCGCTCTTTAGTATCTCGAACATTTCTTCCCATCTTACATTATCAAAAGCTTTTTCTAAATCTATAAATCCTATATAAGCGTTCTTTCCTTTTTCTACTGTTTTCTCTAACATTACTCTTAGCGCCAGAATAGCTTCGCGAGTTCCCCTATTTCGCTTAAACCCGAATTGGTCTTCTCCTAGTATTTTCTCTCCTCTATTTTCCATCCTCTTCTGCACTATTCTGGTTAAGATTTTTGACGCGTGGGAAGTTAGCCTAATCGTTCTAAAGTTCTCGCATTTGTCGGCTCCTCTCTTTTTCGGTATAGTAACGATAATGTTCCTCTTATAATCCTCCGACATCTCGCCCGTTTCGTATATGTATTTTACCAGTTCAAACATCCTATTTACTACTTTCTGTCCCGCACATTTCAAAATTTCCGCCTGTATTTTATCTACACCCGGCGCTTCATTGTTTTTTAGCCCCCTTAGTGCTATTTCAAATTCCTCTCTCAATATAGGTTTTCCTACATCTTCCCTATCGATGCTAGATTCTTCCTCTAATATCTCTCCTAATTCCTGACCCTCGTATAAATTTCCTAAAAGTACTGCTTCCATCTATCCGCTTTCTCCTCTCTTCCGATCAGTATGTCCCCCGATTGACTCCTAACGTTTCTACTTATTGTTCCTATATCCCTGAAGTTCCTCTTAATTATTTTGTAAGCCTCATCGGTCTTACCTACTTGGAGCTTATCTTCTACTTCTTTGCATTTATCCTCTATCCATTATTCTTTCGCTTTTCTACACTTTCTAATGATTTCTCACTTTATTGACTCATAAGTTTTCAGTCCTTCCGCGTCTTGTCTGTTTTTTTATTATTAAATTAGGATTAATGAAGCAATATTTCAAAGCTATAAATAAAAATGGGAATTGTTTTAAATACTTATGTGGCAAATTTCCAGCTCTCTCTGAAGCAAAATTAAAGGAAGGCATTTTCGTAGGACCACAAATAAGAAAATTAATGCAGGACCAACAGTTTGTGGAAACAATGACAGAAATTGAAGTCGAAGGTGATTAATTCTTATTATTCAGTTGATCAAAAACCTTACGAGATGGGCAATAACGAAAAGTAGATATAAAATCAGCGTAAAAAACTCACTCATAATCGTTTATCAAATCCAAATCAACTTTCAAAATATCAAAATTTGTAGACCTGTGTATTTTGAGCTTTTAATAGTCCCTATTATTAGATATTTTTAAAAAAAGGTTTAGAAAATTCAAATGATTTCTTCAGAGAATATTGTTTTAGATAATTGTCCTAAGTTGTGCCTAAAATTGAAAACTTATAAAAAGCTATTAGAGTTGAAAAGAGATAAGATCAAAGTGAAGAAAATTTCAAACGAATGACACTCAAGCAATTCGGTAAATAGAGAAAAATTGCCACAAACCATCTTATAAATCTGTTTCATTTTTATCAGCTTGAACGACCCTGTGCGATAAAAACCGAATTAAAATCAATTCCCATAGAATTAATTTTACTTACATACCGTAGGCATTCTTAGAGATCTTCGGAAGACCACTTACCTGGAAAAGAAAATAAAAATATATTAGTTACAAATGCCAAACGTGAAAAAATATCTACTAAGGGGCATTAATGTTAAGAAGTAGGTCGTAAACCGTATACATTATGGCCACCCAAGGGCTGTTGAAATAGTTTAAGCGTATTAAAAATATAGGGACCGGCCTCGGATAAAACGATAAGCGTAAATCAACCGTGAGGCTTTCAGGACAGATGTGGAAGATCGCTCATATCTTTTGTGTTTTTAGCGTATTGGCGCCATACTTATATCTAAATGGGAAGCGTTTTATGGGTGACTATGATAAAGGACATTTGTCTCTGGAACTATTTTTATAATATGGTGTAAAAGTATGTAATAAAATCAACATTCTCTGATGAACAGATGATTGTTCATAATAATTAAAATTCAGGTCCTTTTATGTTTTTATAAGTACTTTAAATACCTGAAATATTCAGGATAAATATATATAAAAAACGGTTAATTAAGAGAGAGTCAATTATAGTAATTAATTATTTATTACAGATATTTTAAAGTTTGGAATAAAATGAACCAAATTAACATAACCGTTTTCGGAGAAACTGCTCCGGCAGGTCGATTTTTATTTTCAAAACAATACCTGCAGTGGTTGTTGTCAATTGTTTAACTCTAACAATCCTATTTAAAATTTCAAGTATGAATATTCTGCGTGTGATACCACGTTTTATTGCATTTCTTGTGCCGAATTAAAAAAAAATTATAAATATAGTTAATAAATAGAGATAGTCACACCGGCTAAGATGAGGTGGGCCTTGAGGTCCTTTGATCCATATAAATCGCCGGGATCGGACGGCATTTATCCGGTACTTTTGCAGGAAGCAGAAGAGATAATCCTCGGTCCACTCATAAGGATCACCAGGGCCAGCTTGGCACTGAAGATGGTCCCGAAAGTGTGGCTAGGCACAAGGGTTGTTTTTATATCTAAACCGGGCAAAGTCGGATACACGTCCCCTAAGGACTTTCGGCCGATTAGCCTTACTTCACTTTTACTACAGACGGCCGAATGATTAATTCACAGATACCTTCGGGATACTGTCCTAATAGAGAGGCCGCTTCAAGGGAGCCAGCATGCTTATCAAGCTGGTGAATCAACAGAAACAGCTCTGGATAAGGTTGTGTCATCCATACGGTCACAACTGGACAACGGAGGATACGTTGTCGCCACCTTCCTTGATATTGAAGGAGCCTTCAACTTTACATCCAGGGAAGTGATTAGCGGAGCACTAGGCAGATGCTACACCCCCAGAATAATCGCTGAATGGATAGACCATATGTTGGGAAACAGACAGCTTACTGCCAATAAAGGCAAGACTACCATCGAGGGCCGGGTCGACTCGGGCTGTCCACAGGGAGGGGTATTGTCCCCCCTTCTGTGGTGCCTAGTAGTAGATGAGCTGCTTGAAAGGTTAAAGGATTACCAAGTAATTGGCTATGCCGATGACTTAGTAATAATAACGAAGGGCTCTTTCCTGGAGCCGATTCTCGATATAATGCAGGGAGCTTTAAACAAGGTTGGGAATTGGTGCAGGGAAAGGGGACTCTCGGTCAATCCCCCTAAAACTGAGGTGATGGTGTTCGCCAAGAAATACAAGTGGAACAAAACATGTCCGCTGAAACTTGGTGGCCAAGAACTAAGCTATAATAGCGAAGTGAAATACTTAGGAGTAATCCTGGACGGGAAACTGTCATGGGGAAAACATCTAAGTCACATATGTTCCAAGATCACAGCAACACTTTGGCAACTGGGAAGAGCCATTGGTAGTAGCTGGGGCTTGAAACCGGAAACCATGAAATGGATGTATGAGGCAATTCTCAAACCCAGACTGACGTATGCAGCACTGGTCTGGTGGGAGAGAGCCTGTTTAAAGTCGGAAGCAAACCGACTTAACAAGTTAAGAGGATTGATTCTTAGAAGTATAACCGGAGCCCCAAGATCAACACCGATCGAGGCGATGGGGATACTGACGGGGATACCACCTCTTGATGTCATCCTGAAAGCGGAAGCCGCAAAGGCAATGCAGCGGGTGGGAAACATGAATAGGAAGGTAAGGAACCTGAATAGACTCTCGAGAGAGAGCTAGCTGAGGAGGGACTCCTATGGATGCCCTCTGACAGTACGGGTGTCCACTTCCGGTTTGACAAGAAATATAAGATCACCCTCACCAGTAAGACCGACAGGATGGAGGGTCGAGCTGGATTGCCGCTCAATGGAGACATCTGGTACACGGATGGTGCCAACAGTGGGAACAGAGCGGGTGCGGGGGTGTGTAGGCGACGCGACGGGATAGGTAAAACCTTCCCCTTGGGCAAATACACTACCGCACTCCAGGCCGAGCGAGTTGGAATTACATACGGTGTTCTGGGGCCGACCAAAATCGGACCCAGGAGAAGGTATGTATCTGCTCGGATAGCAGGGCGGCCGGCGTTGGCAGCCCTGAATTGAGCAACGACAAAGTCGAAGCTGGTCTATAATTGCTATGAAGCATTGAACCACTTGGCAGGGAAGGGACCGGTGGAACTCTTATGGATACCTAGGCATAATGGCATTAAGGTAAATCTAATTGCAGATGACCTTGCCAGACTATGGACCAGGGAAAACCTCTATGGACCAGAACCTGCAGTGGGAATAAGTCGGAATCTGATCAGAGACCGCATCAATGGCTGGGCAAGAGACCAGCACAATAAAAAATGGAGAGGAGTAACGGGTTGTTGAATAACCAAACTCTTCATCGAATACTCAGGGATTGAGAAATGGGCCCAATAATTCATTAAATTGAACAGGCACAAAGCCAGAACCCTGGTGGGAATCATAACGGGCCACCATAGTAGCCTGAATGCATATAAGCACAAGCTGAGGCTGACTGATAGCCCGGCCTGCAGATACTGTAAAGAAGACGAGGAAACCTCGATTCATCTTCTTTACACCTGCCCCACACTGGAGGAGAAGAGGTATCTTATATTAGGGACCCCTGTTATCCTAGAGGAGGCGAGGCTTAAGGCGGGGGACGTGCCTAAATTGCTCCTTTTATGGGATAGCATTTTTGGATAATGACCCGGATAAGAGGGGATCGCCAAGGGACTACCCATGCGATCAGTGGCTGATGAGGCCCAAACCTATATAATATAATAATAATAATAAATAACGCAAATTTTCAATAAAACACTTTGCGAATGTCGATCTAATAACTTGACGGTCACTGGTACTCATCTTATATTTGCACACAACATGTAATATCAAATTTCACCTAAGTATTTACAACGAACTCCGTAATAGATATGTAAAGATCATATCAACCCAAAAAACTAAATGATGATTTGGGACTTAATTTGGGAAATAATGCTCGACTTAATGGCAAACTCAATGAAATTGACAGGAAAATTAGCTCAGCAACAAGATGGATCGAAATCAACAATTCATTATTATAATAAAGAAAGAAAAATGGCCCCTATTTAAAGTACATAAAGAGTTCAAAAGCTCCTGATGATATTGACAGAAGACTATAATTTGGGGAAAGAGCTGAAGACTGCCTGCCTATTTAATATAATATTTTCAGATATTTCACCTAAATGGCAGCATAAATAGACAAACAATTAGATGCTGGGATGTTAAATAAATAAACATTATTGGATCTGCAAAGACCACAAAAAGTATTAATTTATTTTAACATATTTGGGACGGAATAATTAGCAACGAATTTGGGATAATGTCTCATCGAAGCAAACGTGCACGGGGATTAAAATTTTTCACTGTGTTTACGTTGTAAAGGGCGCTTCGTTTCTAAAAGTCAGTTAAATGAAATCCGCGTAACGTCTGAAACCGGAAAAAGTAATGCGGGGTGAAAATCGTCGAATGTCTGTGTTGGCGAACCCAGTGGATATCGCATTGTTTCCCTAAGTCGTTTGGGACAAACGATGAAATGCTCGTCGTGTGACGTGTGCTTATCCTTCGAAAATACCGTAAATGAAGCGAATTATTACATTTGCACAAACATTCACCTTATTAAAAAAAACTAATCTGTGTAGTTGCACTTTCCAATTATGTGAATAGCCCGCGCTTCGCGGCGTTGCCGTTATGCGGCCAAATCAATCGATGCCGCTAAACGTCTCGATCTTAATTTGCAATATAAAATAAACCAGATGGTCAATTTCATGCCGGTTGCGTCATTGAAAGCTACAAAGTACGATGCATCACTGTAAAAACACGGCGTTCTTCAATCGTTCCGAAGGTACTTTTCCCGTCATTCGAAAATGTCCCGTTATAAAAGACAATGCATTTTACCCCTTTTACATTTTTTTTTCTCCTAATCCAAATGGTAAAGAATTCTCAAAAAGATTCATGAAGTTTTATTTTAAGCTAAAATATATATTAGCAAATTTTTATTGCGTTTTATCAATTCTGAAAATCCCTTTGGAACCTCCTTAAACAAATGCCTATATTTAACAACGTGTTCAGGAAGAATTCTGCCTCTTCAACATATTTCTAGTTGAACGCGTAATATGTATGTCTCGGTGCCACTAATGGACTCATCGCGAAGTAACAGAACACGCCTATAGTGCGACTCGATGTACTCTACATTCACTCAATCAACATAATTTGCGGTTTAAGTGGACGTAACTGGACATAGCGTTTCTCATTTTCTTTTCCAACTTATTTAATACATACATATATAAGGCGTATAATTTTCTTAACTGTTAAGCTTACGCTGACCATGTTCGGGTCACGATTCGAGATAATATCGCGTCCAGGTGAGAAGTGCTCTGAAAATGGTAGTTAAACAACGTGAAAATCAATCAAGTAGATCGGAGCAAGATCGCTTCCTAGAAGAGCTCTTTCTCGGTCGCGTATGATTAGTTGAAATTGCGGATACCATAAAGGAATTGTGGAAAATACATAGAATTATTTTAATAATCTATAACTTTAATAGTTCAATTACTAATCTAGTACACCGGCCGTTAATGTTATTATGGACGTTAATAAGGATACTGTCAGATAAATAAATATATGTGCATCGGACAAGGAGTTGGTAGGAGAGGCGATGCGAAAAATTCAGACCTATTTTTTAAAATAGGTCTGAATCTCTCATGGTTAAAATAGTTTTTATAAATAACTTATTAGTTTAAATATGTAGATAGATATAGGTAATGAAGAAGTTTCAGGTCGTATGTTATATTTGGAAGTACAGGGTCTTTCGTCCCGCTCGAAATTTTTTGGGTTATAGCGGCCATGTTGTTAAATTGACAACGCTGTTATGTGTGAGAGTGTACGGAAAAACCCGAGGCAGACAATTTGTCGTCGTTTACAAGAACTTGGTCTCTCTGCGACTTCAACTTGGCGAATTTTGCGTCGGGACTTCGGTCTGCACCCATATAAAATCCAACTGACCCAGGAACGTAGAAGGTAAACGATCATAGACAACGCCGTGTGTTCGCTGATTGGGTTCTGGAGCCGTTGGAACTTGACCCAAATTTCGCAAAAAAAAATTATCTTTAGCGACGAGGCCCATTTTTGGATGAATGAATATGTGAACAAGCAAAATTGTCGGATTTGGGACGATAGCAATCTACACGAGATACACCAGCACCAAATGCATTCCGAGAAAGTGACTGGTGCGAATTTTGATCTGGCGGAATCATCGGTCCATACTTCTTCCAAAACGAAACTGACATTACCATAACCGTCAACGGCGAGCGCTATATTCTTGGAGGATACGTTTCTTGTCAAAATTAGAGAATCTGACGATGTGAATGTAAATGTTGTTGTCTCTAACCTTTATATTCTAAAAGGATGACAATTATAGCAGTGATATTAGGCTATGCATTTAAATTGAAGTACCCTTCACCAGCTGCTTTAGGCATATATTTTGTTAGACATGTCATTTGTGAAAAAGATTTTTTTTATAAATCTGCAGTAGTTTTTCGGTCTCTCTATATATGTTAATTGTAATCTTATACAAATAAATTTACGGGATAAGAAGTCTATAAGCTTCTAAAAAAATAAAAGCTAAAAGTACAATAGGATCTACTAAGATTCCAACTGTCTTGCTTCATGATTATATCTGTGTATTTGCTACTCTCTCTGTTTTTATTGAATTCACTTATTAAATTGAATATTTCAAAAGTTTCTAAAGTCTTGAAAACATCAGGGTTATAGGTATAGTATAGGTCTAAAGTTCTGGGCTAGTCCTGAGTAGGGCTGGGATATAAGTATAAAATTGTAGAATCTTTTTTAAAGCTTTTAAAATTATCCTGCATTAACATACTTTTCTTATGACATCTTGTGAAAGATATCAGAAAGGTTAACTCAAAAAAATTTAAAGTGAAAATTTGAAACTTTCAAAAGAAAAGCGATTGAAGGAATAAACAAAATGTACACAAAAAAGGTGTAATTTGAATTACTAAACTTTATAAAGTTTAAAGTTTGGACTGGACACGCAGAAATCGATTTCCCCTAAAGCCTCAGGCTTTGGAGGGGAGTTACAGATATGTACAAGAACAGACACACCCATGCTTAGAGAGAGGCGTCACACTTCCTTCGCTGGGATTCGAAACTAAGCATACAACGACACTCTAATACTAGACCCAAAACATTACCCTGGACCACAGTACAAATGGCATTGTCACAGCCAATTCTATAGGAAAATACGATAGATCGCTCATCTATGTAACGGCCGGGGAGCAAAGTGCTGCACTTTTATTGCATTGGGCAATAAAAGCACTAGTTGCTTGAGCACATTACCAGTTGCTTGAGTATTAAGTCTAGAAGCTAGAGGAGTATACATTTACAGTTAACAAGAGAACTAAAGGAAGAAGAATTCGTTACTTTTAACAAATTATCCAAGAAAAGTACTATGGTGATACAATATAAGATTAAAATTCATAAAAACTAAGGAGGCGGTGATTTTCGTAGCATCATCATCATCATTAGGTCATCAGTCCTAAGACTGGTTGGACGCTAACCTCCAGCTTCTCCTATCTTGTGCTAACC
The DNA here is from genome assembly GCA_037954035.1 of Rosalia funebris. Lineage (NCBI taxonomy): Eukaryota > Metazoa > Arthropoda > Insecta > Coleoptera > Cerambycidae > Rosalia > Rosalia funebris. The sequence goes on along the minus strand of JAZFAV010000034.1, from coordinate 11,234,677 downwards.
TACGCATTTCGCTAATTGTGCTACAACCTACATCCCTTACTATTTGCGAGCAGTAGTCTAATCTAGGCCTACCTCTGCCTTTCTTCACTCCTATTTCTGCCTCCAAAATATCGCGGACTATTCTCCCATGTCTCAGCAAGTGGCCTACCATTCTATCTCTTCTCTTCTTTAAGTTTTTCCACATACTCCTTTTCTCGCCGACTTTCTCCAATACTTCTTCGTTTCTAACCCTATCAGTCCATGGTATTTTCATCATTCTTCGGTAACACCACATCTCAAAAGCTTCTAATTTCTTCCTACTTGCTTCCCCTACCGTCCAGGTTTCGCAGCCGTAAAGTGCCGTGCTCCATACATATGTTTTCAAAAATCTCTTCCTTGTTTCTAAGTTTATTACCCCCGAGCATAAAAGTGCTTTCTTTTTGTTAAAAGCTACTCGACCCGGCGCTATTCTTTGTTTTATGTCTTTATCGCTTCTTCCATCCCAATTTATTTTACTTCCTAAATAAGTGAAGTCTTTAAATTTTCGTAGCATATTTTGATAAAGTAAATACTTTGGCATATAGGTAAATGTTATACACGTAAACAACTTATGGTTTGTATAATGATTCTTTGCGTGTGTGTGACAGATAACAATCGTATGAATCAATCAACTGACATTTTTGTCGTGCCGAAAACACATTTTAGGATAAGTTAGTACAATACAAATCCCTCAACCTATGACAGAGTAATGATAACGTTCTCCACAAAAACATTCAATGGAAGTGATATTTCCATCAAAATAAATGAAATAAATTCAACAAAAATCAAAATAAATGAAACAAAAATGAAATAGCTGTCAGAAAATTTTCTTCGAAAAATATTTTTTTTTATTCAAAAATCTGAAATCGCGCAAAAATGTATTACAAGATTACGCAGTATTTTACACAACAAAGCTTTTTTTATAATTTCAAGGCATTCGATGAATTAGTTATCAATAGTTTTCTTGAAAAATTTAACCTTCTGACAATAATTTCAAAACTATTTTAACCTAAATTCGATGTTATAGTATTATGGTAAATATCTTCCTATGATAATTAATATTGTCCCCCCAGCAATTAACAATATTCAAATACTGTCTAAAGTGGACATATACATACATTTATTTGGCTGAAACATTTCCAATGATTGTACCAACAATTTCTGTATATTTTCTATGCATTAGCGTTGCCATTTAGCTTCTGACGTGACATTAGCGATCCTTTAACATTTCACCTATCAAAACGGATGCAGTTTTGTAATAGTAATTATAAAGTGAAAACAGAATTATGTCGCGCATAAAATCTATGTATAATCTGACAAATAACTTGGGTTATACGGCTGATCGTTTGCAGCAAATCATGATGTAGGCTGTTGCAATTACCTGCCGTTTATTTAGACCCAGCAGGAAATCCATTACAGATTAGAAGCCGAACAAATACGTCGAAGGAATTTTCGAATTACGTAACAAGAATATGTGTACCATGTAGTTATAAATAAATACACGTTGATCGGATAAGTTAATTGAGAAATAGCTCCGAAAACATACTTCTTGATCTGAGAACGAAAAGACATGGGTATTACGTAAGACATGAACACGCAGCACGCTATATTAGAGTGTTACACATTCCCAAACTACCATAAAGAAACGCTAGTTTTTAGCATGCATATATTTTTTTATTAGTTATATTGTTATTAATTTTTTTTTGCGAAGCCGATTCCTCGTAGACGATTTTTAATAAATAGGTATGGAGTAAGTGTGCCTTTGTGCAAGAAGTAATGCAAATATAGCATGAAAAAGTTAATCGAACTTTTTTAATGCTTTAAATATACTGTTAGTATTTCTTAATTGGAAAAGGAACACACAGCGGCAAACAAATAACTATTGCGACGAACTGTTGCTTGTACTTCGCGGGTCAATTACAAACTGGAAAATTCCATTGATTTCAGGCGAATCTCAAACTAGAGAACAGAGGCATCCGTATGCTTTTTATCAGAAAATTTGTTGACAGATTGCTATTATCTATATTTACTAAACGGCTGTTTTCGTGTGTGTGTCACGAAATTGTTAGGTCGATGTCCGAAATGCTTTTCGTTCGAATTTCGACATTTTGACAACATCAATATAGTAAATCGACCCTTGTGAACAACGTGGTAACTTTTTTTTTAATCCAAAGGCTCTACAGCCATGCTCCAGAGGTGCTTTCGATAAGAGCGAGGGGACGGCGCAGTATTATTGCGATTTGCTTACTCGTCATATATTAATTTGACGTGAATTACATTAAATACAACCTAAGTCGACCACCTAAAATGCTTTTTGCGGAAGAACATTGATGGACTATAAGGGAATATGAGTCCCAAAATCAACGCGAATTATATTGAATACTACGTAAATCGAAATACTCGATATGACATCAATCTTCGCTTTAATAAAAATCTATCGATTTTCTCCTAAAACTGAAAAAGTTTTTTCGGATTGTAAAATCAAAGTAATAAAATCAAAATTTAAACCTACCTAGAGAACCTTCGAATTTAAGAGAAATTTTAAGTCATTGTTAAATTCTTCTATCCTTCTCACATCTATTCGATTTTCTTTATATTTTTTCTTGAGAACAGTTTTTTCTGTGGAAGAAAATTCATGAATTATAAATGAACTTTGTAGAAAATATGAAAGTTTAAAAATAAACGCAAATTACTGAAATATAATGTTGTGAGCACCTACTGTGGGCACATAATATAGGTGTATGTGGCTCCACATACACCTATTTCTGTATATAACAGTTTTAAGTTGTTTAAATATTAGAAAGTAGAAACCCTTGTTTAGCTAGTACTCGGAACGAGGGCCCATCTGTTTCTTATGGGTAAAAATGCGATTATCGCAGGAAATAAGTTTTACTGTCCAAGCCATTTGTACAGACCCTTGAGAGTAGGTCAATAGTTTATGACAAGCGTGGCGTCGAAATAAGTTTTTAAATCAGTCTATTCCCGCATCCGCCTCGAAACATCGGTCCTCGTTCAGTACTAGTTTGCTCGCTGTTTATTTATCTTCTGAATAAACGTAGCTATAACAATAGCATACCACGAGTATCATTTCACCACACACAGCACCCCGAAGACCGCCATAACGTAAATCAACATTATATTGAATATAGCGTAATTCAATATCCTGAATACGACATCAATCTTCGCTGTAATGAGAAACTGTTGATTTTGCCGCAAAATGGAAAATATATTCCCGAACTGCAGATTGAAAGTCTACAACTTCAAGATTCATACCTACCTAGAGAGAACCTCCAAATTTCAACGATATCCGAGGGCGCTATTGGATTTATCTATACTTCTTACATCCATATCATTTTTTTTTCAGATTTTTTATTGACAAACGTTTTCATTGTGGAAGAAAATTGAACTGAAGATTCAAAGCAACTCCAAAATTCATACCTACCCAGAGAACCTCTAAACTTAAGGGAAATCCGAAGACACTGTTGGATTTATCCCTATTTCTTACGACAATATGATTTTTTTCAGATTTATTCCGAAAAAAAAACGAAAAGAGAAGAAAGTAGATTGAAATAGATGAAAAAAAAAAAATAAAATCGTCGACTATAAGTAAGAAAATTTTGTATAAAATATGAAAGTGTCAAAATCGATGCAAGTTACATTAAATACAACATAAATTGACCTCCTTAATACGACAGTAGTCTTTATTTTAATGATAAACTGTCGGTTTTCTTGTAAAATCGAAAAAGGTTTTTTGAATTACAGATTAAAAGCAACATCTTCAAACATCATTCCTACTTAGGGAACCTGTGGATTTCAGCAAAATCCGAAAGCATTGTTGTACTTGTCTATTCATTTTGTCTATACGAGTTTATTCAATTTTATTCGAAAAAACATTTTTTGTGGAATAAAATCGGTGAAGAATTTTTTAGAAGATTCAAAATAAGTCTCAAAATAAACGCAAATTACATTGAATACAACGTAAACCGATCTCCTCAATACGACAACAATATTCATTTTAATGAGAAACTTTCGATTTTCTCATCAAATTCAAAATGTTTTATGGGACTGGAAATTCAAAGAAACAACTCCGAAATTCATACCTACCAAAAAATCATTAAATTACTAATACTCTTCATGGTGATCTTATGAATTTTACATTTTTCTTAGAATCTCTAAAATTATTGAAAAGCCGCTGAATCTATTTTACAGTAAAACTCAGAATGTATCTAATGAGTGTTATAAAGTACGTATCTCCAATATTACTTGTCAACAACTTGTAGGGCTACCTTACTAGTATAAAACATTGATGACGACTACTCTTTATACCAAACTTTCAGAAAACAATATAGTATATAAAAGTGTTAGAGTAGACGGACACAAACCGAAGTATACTTTTGAGGGTCTAAAGAAAGAAGTCCTATTTTTATTCTTACTTTTATCCTGTGCATGATAATCTTTTCTCCGACAACATAATCTTTTTCAGATCTTTAGGAATTTAAATTCACATCTCTAGGGAAATTAAATGCTATTCGCACAAACCAAAGCAATTCACTCTCTTGATGCTATTAACCATTTACCTCATTTCTCAAAATCAAGGCATATTAGGTACTAGCTCAGCCGATAGACGTTGTCCTGTCTTATCTATGAATATTCAATTCGAACTGGAATAAATAATAAAAAAAAATTATGTCAAAAACATAGTGTTTATTCTAATGCTCTTTGATACACGACATTGACAGTTTTGTTTTCTGGCGCGTAAATAAATAATGTTGATGGTTTTCCGACACGGGAACATACGACATACAATTCACCATGTGAAAAACATGGATTTTCAAAATTAATGCCACAAACACTTAACGACTGCCCTTGCGATTTATTTGACATTGCAAATGCAAGCCGCACTGGAAATTATAACCATTTAAAGTTGAATGGTATATCGTTCGGAATCATAGGGATGCGTGGAATCAAAACGTCTTCGCCTTTGTATTTCCCTTTCAAAATTGTGGCTTCGATGACGCTGTTCATTAATTCCTTCACCGCAAGCCGGGTGTCATTACAAAGACGTGGTTGGATTATGTTTCGCAACATAATTATTACCGATCCGACTTTTAATTACAGATTATGAGGTGGTAATCCGGGAAATTCCAGCGAATTTAAAAATTGCGTTGGATAGTAGACAACATCATCTTGGTTAGTAACGGAATCAACCGATTTGTATGTCATCAACTCGCCAGCTATCTTATTTTGAATCTGAAAATTCATTTCGTTTACATGAACGTTTTTTGCAGCCAATATAACACGTTCGCTCAACCAAACATGATTTTTGTAATTTTGAGCAATGTTTGGGAACATCATCTCGATGAGTTCGGTCTTTGATTCAGTAAAGTGACAAAAATTGGCAGGGAGTGTAATGTATCCAGACGATGTGTCAACAGGAATTTTGCCATTACCAATGTTGAGCAATTGTCTGGAAAAAACTTCTCCAGATCGGTCGTTCTGCAATTCGACTCGCATGTTCATATTTAATTTGAGTGTTTTGAGGTATTTCTATTAAATTCGTCGACTGGCGTTGAGCCGACCTATGTAGCTATTAAACGACATTTGCAGCGCAAGAACTGTCAAACGCAATGAGTGTGTATGTAGTAGATATCTGGCATTTTTTCAAAAATTCATAGACAATTCGATTCACATTCATCAAATGCGCGAACTGTCAAAAGCGCGAAGTTAAAATAATCGTTAAGTTTTCTCAAATTTTCCAATTTTCTGCACAATTTTCTTAATATTTCGTTCCGTAAAAACCTTCTACAAAGTATTAGAAAACATAAAAAAAAAAATTAATGAAATCGGTTAAGTCGTTCTCAAGTTATGGCGTGACCAAGGGAAATAGGGGTTCATTTATATATATATATATATATATCTATATATATATATATATATATATATATATATATATATATATATATATATATATATATATATATATGTAGATGACATACATATCATACATAAAGTATGGTATGTTTTCTATATAAACTTCCCCTAAATTTGTCAAAATTTGTTACCTATCTATGTAAGTGATGGACCCTGTGGATCTTGCTTGCCTAGACGTTAGTTTTCCAAGGTGAAATTTTGTAAATGGTATTTAAAAAATTATATGAAGGCATGAATTTGGCTCAAATAATATATATATATATATATATATATATATATATATATATATATATATATATATATATATATATATATATATATATATATATATATATATATATATATATATATATATATATATATATATATATATATATATGAAGTCCTAATTGAAGACACATTGGATGATTGAGACATGCATTCTCATTTAGTCGCTAATGCTTTCAAAATTTGTCACGTTTTAGTTTGAGGCAGGAACGACTTTCCGTAACACACAACGTAGAAAAATGATATTTAGATATTTTCAACTTTGGCTTTAGAAACTCCTGCAAATTATACAGTTGTTAGATTGGCACATCTTCGTACCAACTATATCTTCTGAGATACCCAATGGCTTCCATAAAATAGAATGCACTGGATATTTGTAATTTTATTTTTACTGTGGTATGCAATTAATACCAAGAAAAACCTAATCTGGTTATCAGTAACATATAAGTCGGAAATCGAGAAAGGAACTACCAAACCGCCAAGCGGTTATCAAAGTAGTTCCCGAATAGCAAGGCTATTACATAATCGCTATAGGAAACAACTACTCCTAATGTAAATAACGAATCCTACCTTCGGCGGGTTTTATTTTTTGAAACCTTATCTGATCGTGCAGAAATACGAGAAAGGGGTAGAGGATCGCTTTTAGGTATAATTCAATGCCTGGCGAGGCTTTAGCCCAAGGAGTAGTTGTTTCCTATAGCGATTATGTAATAGCCTTACTATTCGGGAAATACTTTCATAACCGCTTGGCGGTTTAGTAGTTTCTTTCTCGATTTTCAACTTATATGTTACTGACATAGATCGTATCGATAAAGATGTATACCCCACACATTTCACTCGGCATTTGTCCTGTCGGCGTACAGTGTACGGCACTGATGAGAACTAATAAGTTCGAAACAGCTGTATGTCGTGTTCCAATCCGGGACAACTGTAGAATCCTACCTGTGGCGGGTTTTATTTTTTGAAATCTAATCTGGTTATGTTGACTTGACTAGAATAACAAATTGTACTGTTAATAACACAGAAAGGTAGTTTGGATGTCTATTCGAAATATTTAAAATTAAATAAATTTAAAATTTAAAGTTTTACGTAGTGGTACATAATGCTATTCATAGATGATGAGATTAGATCTAGATCATCCTACGTATTTATATCTAAATACCAAGATACCCACCTTGAGACCTATGCGTCTTATGTACAATATGTAAATACATATTTTTAAATATATAAATACAGCCCATAAAGAATCGAGGCTATTAAAAATCCCATTATAATCGAGAGAAAATGCCTATCATCACCTCGGCAATGTACGAGACTACATAGAAATTCTTATGAATTAATAAATAACTAATACAATAGTAGATACAGGTAAGCAACATGTGCATTGAATGTAAATCTTTCTTCTTCAGCAGCGCCATAAAATTATCATACTTTGTTTCAAAATTAAATACATTGTATGTATGCTCCCCATATCGCCCTGGAAACATACTGCGGCTAGATTTATGCGGTTTATTGTCTCAGTGGATGCCTGGAATTTGTTGTTTTGATCTCGCAAATTATTCCTGAAGTTGTTACTATGTTATAAAATTGTTGGTATTATATACAGTATTTGGTAAAGTAGACTACCAAAATAATTCTTCAGTCTACGTATATGTTTCCACTATAGTCTCTTTTCATAATTAAATGCGAAGTAACTTTCGAATTGTAGAACCAAAATTAATGTTGCTGAAGTAAACTTGTGCAATGTTGCCTATATATTTAATTATATCCATAATAAAAGTAATACTTTCCAAATTCTTAATTTTTTTTGACTTATAAATTATTAATATAGCAAAAATAAAATTATCACGTATATTTAATTCGAGGACATTAATTCAAATTGAATTCCATATAAAAATCTACCACCATGGAGTATTTAGATCCCATTGTTTCGGTATTATGTGAGGCAGAATCAAATGAAATAAATCATCATACTGACTGGTCTGGATTTGTGTATTTGGTGATTTTCATTATTTGGATGTAGTGCCACAAATGAAGGAACTACGTGCTGATGTATCTCCCAATATACTTCAGCAGTTAATGCAATGTGAATAAAACTGTGGTCCTACAACTTGGTATAAATAATTCCTGCCCACATGTTGACTTACCCTGGAAACTTCGCGTCTCTCTACCATCTAATGAGGGTGTTCAGGGGCTCAATACCTGCAATTCTGTTTATTCACTGATTATATAAACAAATCGCTTTATCATAGAAAACAATGTGGTGTGGGAATTAGTGATTATTATTATATTGCTCTATCATTAAGTTCCTCAAAAAATCCAAAATTCTGTGGTCAAAATCATCTTCCCGAAGCTGGTGAGCTAATTATATTTTGCATGGCTGCCACTTATTTTTTTAAATCATCAAAATATATATCAGATCTATCAGAAGATACGACTGACATATCATAAACTCCCATGAGTTCGCCAGTTGTTTGATGAGAATTTTCCTGCACTACTAGTAAAGGGTTGCCATACGTCCCGGTACACCGGGACATGTCACCGGTTTAGAACCCTGGTCCCGGTCGTCCCGTTTGACCTACTAAATATCCCGGTGGGTAAACAAATAGTCAGTTATATTTTAGTTTTTAGTTCCAGATTAGATTCTATTCATTAGTAAGGTGTGTAATTGTCATTTATTTATTATGTAGAAATCACACCGACTTAATACAGCGATTGATAAAAAAGTCTTTGAAGTGGGTAAAAATGCCAAAACGCAAGTGTAATTTCTCACGATTATCCCAAAGAGTGGTCGTTCATAAAAAAAGGGAACAGTGATTTCGAAGTCCACGGAACAATATGTAATTTATTTATTTCCGTGAGCCACAGTGGTAAAACTTCCATACAAGACTATATCAATATAAGTCCAAAATATCGGCAGCTTCTACTTCAAGAGATACTTTATCATTTATGATTAAAGAAAACACACCAGAAGATATTTTAGTGTGTGCGGCTTCTGCTGCACTAATGACTTTGTAAACAGTAGTTAATTCTTTAACTACTGTTTATAAAGTTATTAATCACCATCAGTCCTTTAATTCGTTGGACTGCAACACAAAATTGAATGCTACTCTTTATCCAAATTCAAAAATTGTTGCGAAACAGTCAACTACACGAACAAAAGCTACGGCAATAATAAAGAAGCATCACAATCTGTGCTAAAAACAAAAGAAGACATTGAGAAGATTCCTTTCTACGGAATTCTAACAAATTTAAGCAATCACAATAGTGAAAAGTTGTTTACTCTTCTTGTGCAATATTTCCGGGAAACAAAAGGTACGCAGTTAAAATTGATAAAATTAGAGTCTTTAGAAAATGAAACATTCGAGAAAGTTGTTACATACTGCATAATAATTTAAATATTTCTTTGATAAAGGTAATTGCTTACAGTGGAGATAAGACAAATACTAACTTTGGGGGACGAGGCAGGTATGGGACAATGTTCACAACAAATTGAAAACTAAATTATCAAGATATATCGAAGGCATTGGTTGTCCAGTTGTCACATCTTACATAACACATCATCGATGTCAGACTTTCTGCCGATGTGGAATCAATTGTATTTAAAATTTACAAATATTTTTTCATATTTACAGTACGCAATGAAAGACTTAAATCATTTTGTGAGTAAGCGGATATAGTTCATTCCAATTTACAATACCATTCAAGAAGTAAATGGTTGTCCTTGTTACCGTCGATTGAACGTATTTTAAAGTTGTGGAAACCATTACGATATTTCTTTTTCGGTGAAGCCAGATCACCGAAAGCGATAGTCGATTTATTTAATCACTCATTGTCGCAAATTTACTTCCTCATTTACATAGCCAGTCATTTTTATTTGAGAAACATAAAGAAAATTGAAAAATCTGATATCACTATCATAGAAGTCAAAGAACACATAGTCTTGAACAGATAATTTCAGATCGAGCTTAAGCCAAGTTTTTAGGAATACAAACCAAAACTCAATACATATAAGTTGAAAATGTTGCCTCAGCATTCAGATTTATTAAAAATATTTGATGAAGAAATCGTTATAATTATATTATAACGATTTAATTTAATGTTATAATTGAATTATAACAAAACCAGCCTGGAATATTTACAACAACGGAGTCGCCAACTCGCACAATTTGACATATTTTCATGGATGATTCTTGCTGTGCCACCGCAATGAAAAAATGTTGAGAAAACAGTTACCTACTGGAAAAGAGTATAATTATTGCGGATAAAAATATCGTACCTAAAGGACCATAAATAAATGATTAGATGATGAAGTTTGGAACAATAAAGACATGTATGACAGATGTTTACATTTCTTTCAAGAAACTGATGTGCTGGAAAGGAATAGTGCTTAATTGTGATGTATCTATACTTATATGCCATCCCCGGGCATAATGCAAATGTTGAGAGAATATTTTCACCAATTCGGCAAAAATCTGCCTATTTCACGAATTCGGCAATTTCACAGATTCCGCATAACATGTACATATACCTATTTTCGAGTTCTCGATAAATTTGTCTCGGTCGAACTATTATGGCAACCCTATACTAGTAACATATCCATGTGTCAACTGTGTATGAAGACCACTTGGTCTCTCATAGTATCAAAATTTAAAAATGTAGTTTGTATTTTAGTCATAGTTGGGTGTGCAATAGGTCATTCAATATATAAGTATATAACTTACAAACCTCAGATTGTGGAGGAGATAAATCTCAATTGCCAATCATTAAAATTTTAAAACGATGTGTTTCGCTTAAAGGTACCATATTTTGAAATCGTGTGACAATAGATATAGTTAGGGTATAGCCTAATAAGGGCAAGTAATCCAGCCACGTAAAAATTATAGAAAATCTTAGAAACAGTACAGGAATTCTCAAACAAGCAATGTTAAGTAAAAACAATAAAGAAATTTAGAAAAAGTTGAATTTTCCAAAATATTACGCATCTGGTGTAAACGAATATACTGTCTTAAACATTATCATCAGATAAGTGTGTTATCGTCCAAAAAAACTGTGAATGACGTCATAAGTCTAACTGCGATAACGTAAATAAGAATTCACTGATATGAAAAATGCGTGTCTAAAAAAAAAAAACGATTTGTTTGAGCATTTTTCTTAGGGACTCAGTATAATTGTTGAAGGATAAAGTAACGATTTTATTGATTTGTGCAATCTTTTATGTGCCTAATGTATATGTCCAACATGTAGATAGTTAGAAATGCGAGAGAGATAATCAGGAGGCATGTAATGAAAATCAGTGAAACGTATTTATATTTACCAATGACTTGTTTTTTAGTTTCCTTGCAAACAAAGAGAATAAAGTTGTACCACTCTTTGGACGTACCGTATAGCACGAAATTAATTCCAAAAGGGCATTCAAATAATACCTTATGTCATAAATGTAATCATAATTATTTTTATTTGCGGCATTTTTTTGAGACTTCTCGCAAAAAAAAAGAGAGAAAAATTGTACAACAAATTTTAAAAAGGTATTTAATCATACTGTGTCGCATTAACATAATTATTTCTACCTCCAATACTCATAGATAATTTCCATTATTACTTAATATCTAATCGAAATCAAAGGCACATTGGGCAAACTAAATGATAAATTTCACACAGATCTTACATACACTCTATTGCGTAAGAGTAGAAAAAAAGCACGGATTTATACTTGACCGACGTTTACGGCAATTTATTTAAATGAACCGTGTACTTACGACGCTATTCTTATTTAAATTTTAAGTACATAACGGCCAGTTTGAATGTACACTGAACGCAATTTATGAAAGTGCACTGTGGGGCAACGTCGAAAACTTAATAAATATAGTATTCACGGCCATATATTCTCCTTCTATTATTTGTACGCCGGTACTCGGTATACATACTAACTAAGCACAAGCTACGAATAAATTTATTTCAGAAAAAAGAACGCTATGCTTTACTCCGAAGGTCTATTCGGTATTGATATTCTCCACGTTTCTGTTCAGCGTTACGGAAAACCCGAAGACGGACGACCTTTCGAAATCCATTAATTTATATATTTCGTGTTCAGCTATTCCAATGCCAGCGCAGAATTTCGAGTTAAAAATTTTGCGCACTTCCTATTTGAATATACAAGATAGGGATGTCGGGTCGTTTTTTTTACAGTGAAATTCAACTGGCGTTAGGAATTGTTAGGAAATCGTGAATTAAGAAAATACGTGAAATTAATATAGGGTGGTCGAAAATCCACATCGCAATAATGCATCGCTCAGGTTCTATTAAACTGAAGTTACTGTGAATTTAATGGTTTAAATTCACATTCTGTTAGATATGTTCTTCGTGCGGAAAAGTCCGTTTTAAGGTTTTAAAACTGTTTATTTATTTTTCATTGTTATTGTGTTACTGTCTTTCTAGTAAAAGCTATTTATTATTATTATAAATTACATGTGTAATTTATAATAATAATCTCGAAATTGAGTGACCGGGAAAAAATAAACCGACACATAAATGCAGAATATGTGTTTTATGTGACAGTTTATTTTTTTTTTTCAATAGTCCACCATCGTGATTTCTCATGACCCATGGACAAGGTGGGCTGTATCCGCCTCAAAATCAATAGATGTCGTCTGGTAGACGTCCCTAATCTGAATCAGCCGAAACCCGATCGATTCGACACAATTTCGTTGAGTTATCGTGCTAACAAGATTTTTAATTGCCGACGACAACGACACACATACAGCAAAACCATTTTTTTTTCGTTTTTAGACCGAAAAACAAAACATAAACGCTAAAATTTTTTTTTTCAATTTTTTTTATACGATTACCTACATTACTTTTCCGGAGTGCGAAAAAGTAATAAACTTAACCATTTTGTAACGTAAACAATTTGACATCACCGAAAGGGGAAAAAGAAAAAGAAAATATAAAAATATGAGACATACTTATTTGTTTTTTCTTAAATTTGGAAAAGAGAAAGGTTTTTAAAATTAGATGAGATTTTATTGTAGTAGTAAGGAGCAATAGATGAAAATGTGTTATATTATGTATTATATAAATAGATGAAAAAGTGGCGTTTTCTTCTAAATTGTTTTATATAAAAAATGTCTCTTTGTTTTACACTAAGCCATTTTAGGGTAGAAAGTGTTCTTGAAATATGTTCAAATTTCCGCAATCCAAATATTAAACCAATGCATTCTAAAATTTTTTAAATCGTTGATTTTCAAATTTACTTAAGAATGGCTCATAAATAATATCTGTATAATTTAATTACGAGAGGATATTCTTATTACTGTATATCAATTTTATTTTTCCAAAATATTTTTGTACTATGTTATTGATATGTTTTGAAAAATTAGAAGAAGAATCTATGTATAATGCTAAATTTTCTGCTACCTCCGTTGTCCATAGTCGATTACTATTAATAAGTATATCAACTAGATCTTTAACTCTATTACAAGCTCTTGCCCTATCAAAAAGCATCACCTGAGATTTACAGAGGTTAATTGTGAGCAAAAACTTTTCTAAGAATTGTAAATCAGATCTTAAATCCTCATTGATTTCAAACAAGCTCATTTTGTTGGAAAGAGTAAGACCCATGTAAAATCTAATTGCAGATGACCTTGCAAGACTAGGGACCAGGGAAAACCTCTATGGACCAGACCCTGCACTGAAAATAAGTCGGAATCTGATCAGAGACCGCATCAATGGCTGGGCAAGAAACCAGCACAATAAAAGATGGAGAGGAGTAACGGGTTGTCGAATAACCAAACTCTTCATCGAATGCTCAGATATTGAGAAATGGGCCCAAGAGTTCATTAAATTGAACAATCACAAAGCCAGAACCCTGGTGGGAATCATAACGGGCCACCATAGTAGCCTGAATGCATATAAGCACAAGCTGAGGATGACTGATAGCCCGGCCTGCAGATACTGTAAAGAAGACGAGGAAACCTCGATTCATCTTCTTTATACCTGCGCCGCACTGGAGGAGAAGAGGTATCTTATATTAGGGACCCCTGTTATCCTAGAGATCATTTTTGGATAATGACCCGGATAAGAGGGGATCGGCAAGGGACTAGCCATGCGGTCAGTGGCTGATGAGGCCCAAACCTATATAATATAATAATAAAAGACCCATGTATCGTTATGGTATCATAAAAATATGATATAGAATATGATAACGAATTTTGACAAGCCGCAGTATACAGAGAAAATAATAATGGACTAAGTAAAGACCCTTGAGGCACCTGAGTAAACATATCAACTATATACTGAACGAGAAAATAAAATATATAGAATTAATGGTTTCACGAAATAGAATTTAACTAAAGACATGCATGTAATAGAGAAGCATTTGCAACAAAGCTAGAGAAATGAAACAGGCTACAGGTCTATACACTTTTATCATAAACTGACATTATGGACATGTTTAATAAGGATAAATGTTCATGAATTAATTTTTAAAGACTGTTAGACTTTTTTTCTAATAAAATATTAATCCATAATTTATAATACTGTGATGGTTATTCCGTAGTTAACATTTCGAGAAGTAAAAATGCAGTTTTAACTTTGAAACGAGCCCAAAACAATTAAAATTCTTTAACAAAAAAATAAAGTCAAAAGGACATGACATTTAATTTATAAATACTCCATGCGTATACTAATAGCAACTTTTTAATAGCGATTTCTTGAGATCCTTAATTGCACAGGAATGTAATTGATATTAATCTGATAAAATAAAAACGGTGTAAACTTTGGCCAACGCTTTACTATTCCCAATTCCTTTTTTCTTGTGCATTTCTGCTAATCTGTAACCTGCTTTAGAACTTCCTACAGTATACCAAGAGAACAGTTTATATGAAAATACGGCCTAGCCTTAATTGATCTTAAAAATTTGATCTTAAGGTAAAATAAGGCCTTGATCTTAATTTACTTTAATATACGTTACGAACAGCACTGTATTAGGCCTTTTCATGATCATCACGCGTAAGCTCAGCCGCCATGTTTTTTTTCCGCGAAATGTGAAAATTTCGATCACTTTTGGTGGAAATGACTGTGCCAGCAGATTTTTTTCGCATAAATCCTGATGAAAATGTAATAGATGGTGCCAAATTAGTGCACAAAGTTGTGCTGAGTTAAGATGTTGGCTCGACTGTCATGGTCGGAAAGTCGGTGGAAGCAAAAATGAGATTGTTACAAGGTAAGAATCATTTGTCATCTGTCAAGCACATGCTTTGCTTGTTATGACGTATAAATTAGGTTTTTAAACATTAAAATGTTAAATAATATAAGAATCCTATTAACAATAGCAATTCTGTTAACAATAAAAATGTTATCAAAATGTTATACTTCTTACAGTATAAATTACTTGATTAAGAATAACAAACCTGCTCCAAAATTTCAACGTTACTGTCTGTGTTCATGATTTCTATTTGTTGTTTCTTAATAACAGAATCGGTATTTCCTTTATTTAGTGTTTTGTACTTCTCGAACAAGCTGGTACTTTTTTTACTTTCTGTAAAATATAAACATGTTTTTTATAATCATAACTTTTAGAGTTAGGTTAAATTAATTTAATGTCTTTTCAATTTTCGTTTTGCTCTGATCAGAGGGAACTTCGTTGACGTTATTTGGGCCACTTTCACCTTCGAAATGAAGGGAACAAATATCTTTCGTTATGTTGTCAATCGTAGAAAATCTCCTATCACCTCATCGATACGCTCGCACCCACAAATCACATTTCCCGCATTGTTCACAAAGTCTTATGTGCTTAATTCTTGAACACGTTATACGTTGTTCTCTGTACTCCAGACACGGCTTAGGAAATAGTAAAAAGGAATATAAACAATCATTTTTAAAAGATATTGAGCGACTGTCACTATTACACACACCAAAACAACAGCGTTTTAAACTCCTCTTCGACATGGTAAATTGATTTCAAAATTTTTTACAATTATTCTGATCAAAAATTATTAAACTGTTGGAAATTCGAGTAATTTTCTGCAATACTTAATAGAAAATTATTAAATTCTTGTGCAAACTAATGCTATTTTATGAAAAGTGATCGAAACAGTATGGCGTCTGATGACGTCAAGCGGCGCATGCGCACAAAAATCTCTCCATGAAAAAGCCTATTGATATAGAACAGACAGTGCCAGAGCTAAATTGATAATTCAAAATTGCCTGGATTATCTGACCTCATTTATATACATATTAGGGTAACTTATTTGCTTTTATGTGTAGTATATGAAGAGAATAATATATCTACTGTTAATGAATTACATTTATGACAAATAAATGTAGATTCTGGATTTATTATGCGTTATAGTAAAGATTGATTAATATTCAACATTTATGTATAGTCTTCAGTCACCTGTAATATAAACTCAATTAGGTTTTATACAATTAAGAAGTACAGCCTATTTTTTTGTTGTTAATTAAAATGTGACTCTATGTCTATGGCACTCATTCGATAACATACGACTAACGAATTTAACAACGATGTAATTTACAACTTCACAGGGCAATCATATTTTATGGGGACGCACTTGAATATAATATATTGCTTACCGTTTCTCATCATCATATTTCTTTACAACTTTAATTCGGTCTTTAAAAAAAATTCTAAGTTAATTAGGCAATTTAGACGCGTTTTTGTAGCTTAATCAAACAACATTTGTCGACGTTTTTTAGTTAATTGTGCCCTATAAAAACGCGACCTTGTTTGGCGTTACCGTGTGTATTTTGGTTTGATAGATGATTTCTTCTATAACCACATTTATTTCACTATTGATAATGACTTTTAGCAATACAATAAGCATTGTGTGGTGGTAGATCATACGCATGGCAATAAAGTCGACGTTCAAGGTTCTTGGCAGATGTACGGCGTAAATTGAGCAGTTAAAATTATCAAGTCTTCTCATCTATCCACCGTTTTCTGTACATTTTTTTTTTATTAAGAAATAAAATTCTTAATATTGATGGCTCGACGTCAAGCCTGGAGCATTCTAATATTTTTATGAAAGTGACATGGGAATTACAGGTCCAATAAGTGAAATGTGAACCATCAATCATTTCGACTCGCCGTAAGAGGTCAAAAATACCAGAGAGTGTGGCTGAATTCTTCAATGAAGAGTCTTTAATCATCTTATCCATCAGTTGCCACCAGGAAATTGATGAGGTGAGGTACTCGAGGACTTTACAATTACTAAGGAGTGGGTTATGAATCCGAATAATCCTCCAGATCTGATCGATTACATACCGATTCTAGATACGAAATATATTATACACTTGGTTGTCATGTCACTACGTTCATAGCAATAGGTTTTTTTGAGAGTCTTACGAGGTGCAATCGTCTAATTCTGACGCAAGTACCTCTGAATAATCCGAGAGTGGGTTCGATTTCTACATCAATAGGCTGGATATATGTATATGTTCGTGTGATAGTCCAGATGTTAGGTAGAAGAATAGCTTGGGCTAAACTACGTCCCAATAAAAATAAAATTAATAAAAAGTTAGAATAATGTTGTCTTTAGCTTTGAATTTTTAATTACCACATCTAGTATATAATCCAATCGATTTACATACTAGAGTCGGACGTTATTGATAAGAACAGTCGCAGTATGTGTAAAGGCTTAATATATAATTAAAAATTAATTAATAAGGTACAGGTAGAACAACATAAACAACACTCAAAGTCGTGGTCATTATTCGCTATGAAACACAATATCTCATGTCGTTTAAAACTAACTAAATCACAATTTAATTAGTTTTAAGTCTTCTTCAGTTATTGCCCTCTTAATTTTTACCATGTTACCTTGCGGAAGACAACAGTATCATCTGTAAAGTCGATAGTCGATTAATGAAAGGGAAAATGGTAGCGGGCTTAATATTGTACCTTGTAAGATACATATTTCATTACAAGTTGATGAGTATTACCACACTCGTTGTTTACTTTTATATAAGTCTACTTGATAAGTCTGAAAGATTTTTGCCTTGTATCGATGTCCTCCAGTATTTATTATAAGAGTGAAGAGTGGTTAAATACTTCTGTAAGATCTACAAAAATACAAATAGAGTATTATTTTATCTAAGGAGTTAATATTTATCAGTATCTTTTAGTGCCTTCAGTCTTACTTTTTGAAGATACATTGGCTGAAGTTTTATTACTTTTCCGCACTCCACTATAAGCGGAAAAGTAATGTAATCGTGTAAAGAAAAAGCGAAAAAACTTTTTTTTGGGTTTATTTTTCGTTTTTCGGTCTAAAAACAAAAAAAAAGTGTTTTTATTTTTTTTTTTTGCTGTGTGTGTGTCGTCGTTGTCGTCGGCATTTATTTTTGTTAGCACGATAACTCTACTAAATCGTGTCGGATCGATCGGGTTTTGACTGATTCTGATCGGGGACGTCTCCCAGATGACACCTATTGATTTTGAGGTGGATAGCACACATCACCCCCTTCCTTGGGTCTATTTGAGAATTTATTTTTAGCACGATAACTCAACTAAATCGTGTCGGATCGATCGGGTTTTGACTAATTCTGATCGGGGACGTCTCCCAGAAGACACCTATTGATTTTGAGGTTGATAGGGCACTCCCCATCCTGTCCATGGGTCATGAGAAAGCACGACAGTGGACTATTTGAGAAATTTGTTTTGTTAACACGATAACTCAACTGTGGGTCATGAAAAAGCACAATGGTGGACTATTTGAGAAATCTGTTTGTTAGCACGATCACTCAATTAAATCGTGTCGGATCGATCAGGATTCGACTGATTCTGATTAGGGACGTCTACCAGATGACATCTATTGATTTTGAGGTGGATGGGACACAGCCCACCCTGTTCGTGGGTCATGAGAAATCACGAGGGTGAACTATTTGAAAAAAATAAAACTGTCGCATAAAACACAAATTCTGCATTTATGTGTTGGTTTATTTTTTATCGGCCACTCAATTTCGAGATAGAGTTGTTCTACGTGCGGAAAAGTCCGTTTTAAGGTTTTAAAACTGTTTATTTTTCAGATAATATGCTATACCTGTATATGTTTACCTGTGGCTTCACCATAGGTCCATTTAAATTGCAACTCCTTTAATACAAGTTTTCAGAGTACAAGATATTTCATATTAGGAGTTTTCCATTTTTATTCCCATTCAAAAATATCAGCTATTATAAGATATTTTTGAATGGGCATTTCTTGGAGAGACTCCTAGAAGGCAACAGTTGTGGGGGTTGTTTAAATTTTAAATTCATCAACATCAATCTTCTAAGGCTTCTCTTAAATACCCCAACTTTAACATTTTAAAAATTTTTAAATTTGCTTTATAAACAATGGGAATTTTCAACATATCTTGTATGGTATCATATAATTTCCAATAATGGATCCATATATTTAATTTAACTATTACAAACAACGACACTGGCAAAACAAAAATATTTACAACAGATGATCAAAGAAAGAGTGACCACCATTATGAACTCGTATTTCGTCCGAGGCAACCTTTGCAGGAGAATTAATCTCAGCAAAAACGTAAATGCGAAAAGGGGGCCAAGTTCGGTACAAACGACGTTCGGGGTTACCGGCTTTGCTGATAAAACAGTTCTGAACGGGTGCCAAGTTCCATAGGAACTTATAACCGAAACTTACAATAGGAATGTACAGCGGTCTTCAATAGATTTAAAAGAGCATTTCTTACGTTCTTTGATATTGAATTTATAACTTGGCAAGTCTTAATAGTCAATAAAGTATGCTTAAAGTGATGATATTTAATACAAGCTTAAAATTTAACATTGTTGGTTATTCTATGTTATACTACAAACAATTTAATTGGATATAAACTAAAACAAACTCCCCTTTTCAGATTATCCCATACACAAAAATCTAATGAGCTGTCAGCAGATCTTGGAGCTCATTCTACTACTTCTCGCCTACTTCTTGATCTACTTGGAAATATGTAGTTTAAGAATCTTGTAATGTTTGTATCATAAAGTATAGGAGCACTATTGTGGTTGTACCAAATGCGTTTATTCACGAAATTGAGGTCATCTTCAAATAGAAATAAAACGATTAAAGTCTGTAATAAGAAATAAGAAATGCAAACACAGATTTTCTTCCTCATTTATCTCGACGAAATGTGTCAACTGTTTCCGTTGTCTATTAACAAAATTTTTAAAATGGACTATGACGCTAGGTATTTTCATATTTGAAGATTTAAAGGATTGTTAGGGCTTAGGGGGTTAATGGGGATGAATTTAAGGAATACAATCGCTGCAGGTGCACTACTGGTTTATAGGAAAAAGTGTGAGATTCTCTATGTTATACGTATATGTATCCGTATAAGAAAGAGTAAGGTAGATCGAACTCTGTATACATTCACATTTAATATATATTCGAGAGCTTGTCCAAAAAACGTTCTAATTTGATGAATATTCCAGAAGGAATACCAAATTTTAGGGAAGGACTTTTTTACTATATACGTACATTTATATACCATAAGGATCGATTTTCTAATTTTGTATTAGAAAATATATGTATATTTATTGATATCTAAGAGTGCTGGGAATAAGATCCTCTATAAGATATTCTTAAAATAATTGTCATATCTTCATACTCGATTGTTGACGTCGAAGCCAGGTGCGACACTTCAGATAACTAATTGAGTATAAGGTGTTTCACTAGCACAGTCGATAAAGACGAACACTTCCACATGTCGTATTGGCTGTCAATGATAAATGGGACACAGTCATGCAAATGACGACGTCGGAATCTTCGCCATGTGTGGCACCGTTAAATTTGTCGGAAGGTATTTTTAAAGCACATCAACGTTTAGAAGTACAATACAACTCCCGAGGCGCAGACCACTAAGCAAAGCAGACGTAAATTTCAGTCTAACCGAAACCTTATCTGTTTGAACAATCTTAACGAGATATCGGCTTAAAAATTACCGATGTGTGATTAATTTTATAAGGCTTCAGTAGATGATTAGGCGATTTATTATTGTTCTTTGATCGCGGATGGCCATGAAATTAATTAAAAAATTAACCGAGGAATTCGGATGTTGATTGTAGTATAAACGATTTAATAGTATTAGTTTGAATGGTCTAATCTGTTCGCCAGGTTATGGATGGGTTTTGCGTGAAAACTCGATGTAGTTTGTGATGAAGATAAGATTGAATATATTGATCATATTTACATAAGTAGATCGCTTCTGTTAAACTTAATTTATACAATCTGGTCAAGCAAGTTTTCATAGAATGTTTGGTGTTTTTGCTGTAGAGAAAAAAAGGAGTATTTATCAATTTATTTTTAATGGTAATAATCGACGAACCATGAATAACAGCAAAGATAGTCAGTAGAGAACGTAATAATAATTATTTAAATTGCCCTACCTAGCAATCATTTATTTACATGGCAGTAATTGGACATACAATTCAAAGAAATATGAATTAGATAATCGTTATAAATTTAACAATGATTATTAAAGAAAACATGAAGTACACATTTTTATGTATAATCCTTAACTCGGTCTGTTTCTAAACTATACAAATTTTATACCTATCACTTTTTATTAATTTCACTTTTTAAAAATTATTTTCTTTTTAACTTTAGGATTTTAACATATATTTATGTCAAAAAAGGAGTAACCTCTTTTTATACTTTAAACTTGAAAACTTATTCGACGATTACTTGAGAATTACTTAAGATTGATTCCAAGATTTCTTAACAATGATGCGAGGATTACTTAATGCATACTCGACGACTAATTGAGGATAACTGAGGACTAACTGAATATTTCTCTATTTAAAACATTTGTGTTGCTGAGGCGGCAGGAATGTTCTAAGAAGCGTTTTTCTATAAATTTTGCGAGTTGCAATAAATTTGATAATATACAATGTAGCTTTGAAATAAACCGCGAAAGGATTAAATTACATGATAACCGAATTGACTTTGGTATACTCTTTCTTAGACATAACATCCTGTATGTGAATGGCCTGAATTATAATATTATAAAGTGTAGTACTATTCTAAGAGTAAACTAACAACAAGAGAGCATTTTCTATAACACAAATATAAATCAGTAGTCAAAAACGTGAGCAAATGAAATGGGAACAATCAGGTGTCAGTTTCTTCATAATACTGTTCAACAGTTCGCAATAGGTGTTGCAAATTAAATTTATCGCTATTACAACTGTATAATATATTACTAAATTTAGATATCATTACAAAAACATGTAATAGTATGGTGGTTTATATTAGTTCTAGGTGTTGAAAAAATAAAGGGTATTTCAATAAGGACGATCGATTTTTAAACGTAAATAAAACAAGCTTTGTGTGAGATATACACTTAATGTTCTTTTATTTGAAAGAATATTTTATGGCATTACGTATGGAATATAACATTGTTCAAATGTTTGTCGCAGCTTTGCTCGGTGGCACGTATTCCGGAGGTCTAGTTTTCGATTACTTTGTCGCATAAATCTGGTTGAATTTGCTGGATGGCGTTCGTTATGATGACTTTGAGAGCATCAATTGTTTGTGGTTTAAATTAAAATTAAAGGTGGAAATAAAATAAGCTGCAATGAAGTATTTCTTGTATATATCGAATGATCCCAATGAAATTGAATCGGGGTTAATTAAAGCGAAATTATAATACGGGAAATTAAATATCCTTCCTTAGGTCTAATAAGATAAATAAAATTAATTAACATTTTATCTTCAGCCGACATAAAAATAACCTGTAATATATTTTTAGATACAGAGAAAAGCTCTTTGTTGTAGAGAAAAGTGGTCATGTGATGAATTAAAAAAATTCATTTTATTATCAATTACAGAACATTTGAATTTTGGTGCAGAAGCTGGAAATAGAATTATTTCAATTACGGAGTACTATTTAATATATTGCTAATATTTAATAAGAGTAAATTGAACCTCACTGCAGCTGCTCACCTAGACTTAGGCCAAAGTCTAGGTGAAGAGCAGCAGTAGGGTTGTTCTACTTTAAATGAACCCTAAAAATACGCCCATAATAAGTTTCTATTTACTTCTACTATTCCAACCTGTTGCATCAATTTAAAGAGACCTAAATACAGACGTATATGAAAAATAGTTCACTGTAGTTTCTCTGTCATATTTCTCTCATATCTCTCAGTCATGACATTTAATGTTTCACTCATATATACTATTACAGGATATGTTAAAAAAACCGACTTAAAAAAAGTAACAACTAAAAAGCAAGAAATAAATGTTTTCTACAACAATACAAATATCATACTTATTTGTTGTTCCGTTTAATTTAATTAAGAAATTATTGTTTATTATGTAATTATTATTAATTGATTTATATAATTTTGAAATCGCTGCCAAGTAAAAAATATATATCTTGCTACCATAACCACGAATTTGCATTTAAAATGGCCGAGGGCTGGCATTCGCATTATTAATATCATATGGCACCGACTTCAAAATTATATAAAACAATTAATAATTATTACACAATAAACAATAATTTCTTAATTACATTAAACAGAACAACGAATAAGTATTAAATTGTTGTAGAAAACATTTATTTCTTGCTTTTTAGTTACTTACTTTTTTTAAGTCGTTTTTTTAACTTATTATTGAATGCAATGTGATTGTTACTGACAACATTTTCTTTCTGTCCTTACTCCTTATGGAATTATCAGGCATGGTTGAAACAACACTAATGACAATAAGTTATTTACATATATCAATTATTTATTTATGCCCTTTACATGACATCGCGGGTTATTAATCATGTGTTTCCTTTTATTCATAAATTTTATAATATTTCACGATAATGATAAATTTAAAAATATCCAATAACAAATTACATTACAAGTAATATGGAACTGTTTGATTGATGATTCGCAATCTTTAGTTTATCTTCAATAATAACATCGCATATTCTTTATTGGGTATTCGTTTTATTTTAAAATTGTACTTCATGTTCTACATTTTCAGTTCAGGTTAACTTTTGATACATTTTTTTGTTTTTTGGTACTCTATATGGGAAATTATACGTTCATGTCATCGAGAGACGATTAGTTTTTTTTTTCATTTAGCCGTTCATCAATGAGTTTAAGTTGTTCTAATGTAGCTGCCCTAACTGGGTACTATCAAAATAAGACACTAGCTTGAAACCCCCCTTTCTACATGCCAAGAAGCTGTCGCGATTAGTGAAAGGGAGAGATTAGTGTAATAATAATCCTCAGGACACGGAATATCAGCGTCAATTGCGCTAGCTGTATTCCTAATAGTTATTGCCACGACCTAGTTGCGCTGTATAGTAGATTTTTTTTAATTATTGGATTGCCTTATAACTTAAATTTTGGGTGTCTGGGAATGGGGTGACTATCATGATAAAGTTATTTCAGAATCTATCTGAAAACCCTGTATAAAACCCAATGAAGCCACTTATTCAAAACTTATTTAATTTCATATTTGTAGAACAGACTATCGGGTAGCGAGTAGATACTCCTCTACGACCTCGGTATAGAATAGATCTACTTTAGGGACTAGCAGCCCTTCCTACGTGAGCTTATGGGTTATCTCCCAAAAATCTAGGAATGTGATAAAAATTTTATAAGGGAAAGAGGTATAGTCAGATGTATGGCAGGCCATATGGAAATGGCAAAAATAAAAATAGACACTAACCTAAAATGATTATGCCGAGGTATATATCCTAATTTTTACAATGAAGATAAATTCTTCGGTTTTTGTTTGTCCAGCGAAAACGTCTGTCACTGTTTCTTCAAATGTTGGAGATGATCTCATATCTTCTAACAAGACACTTTCAATATTTCTTAATGCTAAAGCTGACAGTCTTTCTTGCTTTTGATTTCGTAGATAAGTCTTTATTCGCTTTAAACATGAAAATATTTTTTCCGCGAAACTGCTTGTGGCAGGAATAGTCAAAATTAAACGACACAATTTTGATAACTCTGGGAAAACAGAAGATAATTGATGGGACATAATATATTGGTGAAGATCAAACACTGAAACTGAAAGTTCACTTTTTAAACGATTTGCGTCAAAGAATGTTGCATATGTATCTACCAAAGAAGAAAAAAGTAATTGTGTGGAATCTAGATCTAAGAATTTCCCTTTAGGAATTTCACTAAACCGTTCACTAATGTTCAACTTTCCTTATCTTCTTCAGGAATTAAATCCAAATGCATTCTTTTACCTGGTGGTTGATTTTTTAACACAAATCTGTCCATACGGTCCCAAATGTCACTAAACTCGTTACTCATTTTTTGAATATGTGGTTTGAAATCGGTGATATTTTTATTGCAGTAACTAATATCTGATATTTTTGTCTGCAGAAATTTAGATACTCTCGAAATGTGGGAATATTGCAGAAAACACTGCTAAGACAAAATTAAAATCAAAGTCGCGGAATGAAGTTAAAAGGCCTCGAGCACAAACAACGGTTTCTCGATCCAATTCCTCATTTTCACTTTCCACAATTACCTGAAACAGTATTTCTAAATCTTCCTTATGTTATGGTGAAAGTCGCCAAGATGCGTTCACATAATCGCATAACTGAGTCCTGAAATAACGACAACACCCACTCGAGGTTCCACTGTTGACTAAGATCACTGACCTTTTCGCCCATCTAACGTGTAGTTGGATGTAATGTGGACCATCGCATTTCAGCACTGCAGCAAGTAACGCGGAAGTCCAATAATTTCGAGCGCCTTCACGGCCGATTTGAAATAAAAAAGTTGATGGTAGCGTTTAAAGTAAGTAATGTATGTTTGCGGTCAGTTTAAAATAATTAAAAAATGGTAATAATTGATTATATCGATTGAACTTTTAAATAACACTAATTTACTAATTCTTTAAGGGATGCGACGCATCATTCGCGTCCATACTACGCCCCTGATGCTAATGTCCTACCATGAAAAAATATGGAAGAGGCATATGTCCAGCAGTGGACGAAAATAGGCTAAAGAAGAGAAAGAAGAAGAAGAAGAATAGACTAACAAAACTGAAAAATATGTAGAATAAACATATAAGTAATGTACGAGTAATGTTTTATTTAAAATATATCGAAAATAGCTTTTTGCAACCTTTGAAAGGTCTAATTAGATTAGATACATTCAAGTCCAACATAATTTCATTGATGTTAATTCTCGCAGAACAAAAAGAACATATCTTTCCCTAACCAGAGAGGAACTCATCAATTTATACACTTTATTTATTCTAATTATTATTTATTACTCTCAATTTATTATAATACACTCTGCTTTAAAAATGCTCCACTTCTATTTGTTAGCAAATTACATCTAGTAAAAATACCACCTACCAGCCAATCACTGATTACGGTTGACCCCGTTTTCCACCTTTATTGTAGCAGACCTCTACCGCTGCGTTCTTCATATGAGGAGAACAGTCGATACGTTATACCTTGAAATATCCGCCTAATTATAATCTATAACCTAAGGTTATACAGGTGAGACTGGGAAATAAATTGATCCAGATTGACGGCGCATACCCGATACAGGGTATGTGCTGTAATCATTAACTCATTAGCTACGGTGTTATAATTAAAAGTAGCGGATAAGTGGTTCAGAGTGCAAACCGTATCGCAATAAATTTAATGGTGCATCGAAACCATCGTTGGTCGTAATAGTAGACTGGACGTTGATAAACCTACAGTGTATAGCATTTAAGGTAATGACTATAGCTGGCTACAAGCGTATTTATGCACATATTTAACATCCATGGATTGATATTAAATTTATAGCAGTATGGATAGCAACAAAAATGTCAATTGTAACTCCAATTGATGAAAATCCTAGTGTCTTCAATATAGAAACTGTTAATGTCACAATTATTTTATATTGGTATTAATGAAAATGTTCACGAGGTTTGTAGCAGTTATTAAATACCTGAACTGACAATCGTCTACAGAAGATGTAAATAGTCTTGAGAAGAGTGTCAAAAGAAATTAGTGTTCAAAAGGAAAAGTAATAGGTTTGGAGACGATGCTGGTAGAACAATGACGGAACGTTCTTTCTCCAGCAATATGCTCTGATGCAATCTCCGTGATAATCTGAGGACGAACGCTAAACAGAGCTTGTTAGTAATCTGACTAACTTAGAGTTACAATAACATTAGACGAATATGTAAAGATGAATATGAGTAATCAAAGAAAATTTTGAATAAGGCTAAAGAGTCAATCGCAGGAATAATGTAGTGTAGTAGTAGAAGAATGGTAAAATGATGATATTTTAAAGCGTTTTGCTACGAACCCATGTTGGTTGGGAGATGACAAGGATTGCACACCAAGATAAATGTAGATGTACATATAATGAATGACATTTCTACAACCTATACAATATTTGATAAAATTATAATTAGACGATCAGTTTCTATATCAGATGGATTGCCACTTGTAGAACCCAAATGAAAGACCATTGCTACTTTCTAATCCTCAGGAAACGTATGGGTAGAGAGTATAAGATTAAATAAAGTAAGAAGTGAAGCCCTTGAGCAATCTTTGACAAAAAAACTTGGGATCGATCTTTTGAAGTTTTGACAATGTTTGTCGAATATCCGTTTCAGTAAATTTTACTATATTGATAGAGGTTGAGTCACTGCCAACAACTTGTGTTTGATACCTGCACATTCAGTGGATAATACATTGGAAAAATATCTAGCGAATCCATTTACTATTTTCTTTGGGGCATCAAACGATTCCTCATTGAAGAAAACCGTTGATGGAATACGCGTTGAATTCTTCTTGCTCCGTACATACTACCAGAAATATATAATATAATAATATAAGAAACCTTTGGGATCACTTTTAAATTTTTGTTGAATGTATGAAGTAATTAGTATAAACATCAGCTATTTGTACTTTAATGATGCCTCATGAGATCAGTCAAGTGATGTCTTTTCTTAATTTTTTTGTGACGGTAAGCTTTCAATTTAATATTGTTAATTATTTCAGAAGTATACCACATTGGATATTTAAGTTTAAATTTTTTAAATACAGGAACAAACACACCAAATAATTTATAGATTTTTACATAAAATACATTACAAGCAGAATTGATGTCAATATGACTGTTTAGGAACTCCCAATTGCTATGTAGTAAAACACGATATAGTCCAGGGAAATTAGCTTTCTTAAAATTGTATGTTTTATTGTCAGAATTAGCAGCAAAGTTACCAGGTTTAGATGTACTAACTTTAATATTTACTAATAGTGAGGGGTGATATGACTATACTTTTGAACTATGGGATTAGAATCTCTCTGTACAACACGTTTAAGGTTGAAGATGCATAGATCTAAGATTGTATTATTAGAACTGAGAATTAAATTATGTTGTTGATAGTTATTGAACTGTAAACAATGTAACATTACCTAAGCCTTAAAACCTTGAGTATCTGAAGTAATGAAACGGGAAATATTAAAATCACCTAACGATACTGCATTTTTAACATTAGTGAGGGCAAGTCCTAAACATACAACGATATTTTCAAACAAACTACCAAAAATATTAATATGCATGTTTAGAGACAAGTGGAATCAGTATACACAAGTAGGAAATAATATAATAAAGAGGAATAAAACACCCAGACTATAACAGAACGTAAAATTATTTACTAGGAGAAAAAGTTATGGAGACATTTCTTAATATTGATTATAATATCAAAATTATTAGAAAAGTACCTTCGAATGTATTAAAAACTCTCAAAATAACGATAACTTAAAGTGGGCGTAGCAAGAATATTTGTGTGAATAAGTAGAATTAATAATCGACACTTCTTTGTAACTTCAAACCAAAAAGGGAAAACTAACAGAGAAATAAAGGGTGGTCCAACCATAATGCACGATGTTAATTGTGAGTCACACCTTAACGTCAAGTTTTTTGTCCAACTTAATTTGATATTTCCTTGTTTCAGTGTTTGACAAATTCAACCATGGGAGGTACACAATTGAGCAGCGCGTTAAGATTGTTGAAGTCTTACGAAAATGAGCGTTCAAATCAAAATGCATTTCGTGCACTTCGTGACTTTTTTGGTCAGCATAATCGACCAAATGTGTCCACAATCGGGAGAATTGTGCGCAAATTTCAGCATACCGGGTCTGTAGAAAATGTGAAAACACCTGTTCATGCTCGCCCAGTTCGTTCTGCGGAAAACATTGCTGTTGTTCGCGATAGTGTAGCAGAAGAGCCGTCAACCTCGACTCGTCGTCGTGCCCAAAAATTGAACATCTCACGAACATCACTGATGCGAATTTTGAATAAAGATTTGAATTTACACGCTTACAAGGTTCAATTGACTCAAGAGCTGAAACCTACTGACCATTTCAAGCGTCGTCAATACGCCGAGTAGTTGGTTGAACAGACAGAAGTGAATGGTGACTTTACAAAGAAAACCATCTTCAGCGACGAGGCACACTTTCACCTCAGTGGATTCGTTAACAAGCAGAATTGCCGCATTTGGGCAAATGAGAATCCACGAGTGATTGTTGAAAAGCCGATGCATCCACAAAAAGTGACTGTTTGGTGCGGTTTATGGGCTGGCGGCGTCATCGGGCCGTACTTCTTCGAAAATGAGGTCGGCCAAGCAGTTACCGTGAATGGTGTTCGCTATCGCGAGATGATAACGGACTTCTTGTGGCCAGAAATTGAGGATATGGACCTGGACGATATGTGGCTCCAACAGGATGGTGCCACTTGCCACACATCCAACGAAACAATGGCACTTTTGCGCGAGAAATTCAATGGCCGTGTTATCTCACGTCGTGGCGATGTTAATTGGCCGCCACGATCATGTGATTTTACACCGTTGGACTTCTTTCTTTGGGGATATTTAAAAGAAAAAGTGTACGTCAATAAGCCAAGAACAATTCAAGAGCTAAGGGATGAGATAATTCGGCACATTAATGACATTGAACCTCAATTATGTCTCACAGTCATTGAAAATATGGACCATCGGATAGAAGTATGCCACCGAAGCCGTGGCGAGCATTTGGCCGATATTTTGCTTCACACATAATTGTCATAGATCCTTCTATCATAATAAAAAATATTAAAATAATTCTGTGAAAACTTTTTGTTTTATTTACAATTAACATCGTGCGTTTTGGTTGGACCACCTTTTACAATGGCAAGTTAATAAAGCAAGTCTTTATATTTGAATTTTGATAAACGAAGTCCGGAAACTGTTTCCTTACGAATTGATCGAACAATTGTTATAATGGAAGGAAAACGGTTGGTAAGAAAAAAATCTGCTATTGAGATGAATTTACTTAATATCCAAAGGAATGGTTCCATTAAGTCAGTTCCTATTTCGTGAATGAATTTACTAAATTGTGAAAACCTACAATCTACCAGGCTTAATAAAAATGAATCAATTAACTCATGTTTCTTTAGTTATGGAAAATATGGGTTCTATTCAAAGAATAGAACCAATTCTGGAATGAATTCACTCTGCGATATTTGTGTTACTGCTCGTTTAGAAATCTCTATGGAATTTGAGAACAGAGTCTACGTTTATGTTTGGACTTAAAAGTAATACCAAAGGACTACAAGCATCGCTCAGGATATCAGTTGATGAAACATGATACACTGATGGTTTCAATTGTGATTTCATTCAGTGAGGATGAAATTGCAATACACAGTTCTCTAGCGCGATGTTTCTTATTGCCCATACAGTAGATGAGACAATTAATTATGTTCTTGAAGAATTTACCCCTCACGAGGTTTCCGTGTATACCTCTGCTGAATAGAGTTCCCATTCAAAGAGTTGCTATGCTATCGAGCAAGTCGATGGCCATGTGCTATCGGGTAAATACGAGATATTGGTTTGATATAATTAAATGTGGAATGTAGGAACTGTACTGGATGTAACTCATTCATTTTAGAACCTTCAAATTTGCACAGCGAGGCAGACATTCCAATGAGGATGTTTTCAATTTGTAACGACTACCAGACATCGCACGTTATTCCCTAACACCATAAATGACCGCTTCATCGGCTTAACTGCTGCCAAGCGGTTCTCCACGTTTCAGCGGTGCACAGGTATTAATTTCATCAGGAACGTAATAACATAGCATCCGATGTTATGCATTAGACATCGTAGAAACGAAACCGTGGAGCCGACAGCCTCCGGTGCGGCTTTTTTCCGATTACACCTATTATAATACCTGCCATTTCCGCGGTCGGGTCAGGCTCGAGTGGCTAGATTGACATCGTGATGCCAGGCCTACGTGATTAAATCTAAAGCGGGCGATGGATCGCGCTAGCAGGATCATCGAGAACGCCGACCAATCTCGATTTGATGGGTTATTGTTGGACTCTAATGGTACGACAGGTGACCGCTTCGACTGTCAGCTGATCGTTAAGGTTTTTAATTCTAATTCGTTTCCTTTACGAGACAAGTTTACTTTGTAAGTGGAAGCGACCAAAAGCCCATATATCCACACTGGCCCTGCATTAATGCTAACGCAAAAACTATAGTATTCGCTATGTGCGTGACATCAGCGCCGCGTAGCGTTAAAAACTTTGTAGGCTGTCATATCTGTCAGAAATTCTGATTAAATTGGTAATATTAAAATTGCACGTAAAATTGCATTAAATATAATTGCACTGCATCAATTTCTATGGATAAATACCTTAGGAAGCATCGGCTGCCATCGGCTTTCTTAATCCCACCTCATACTTTGCGCACAGCGAATTAAGAGGCGCTGGAGATAATTGTATGAGATCGTTGTTTACACTGCTAAGGTTTCATAAGGTTTTGTGAAATTCCACATTTTCGAAACGGGAGAGAGGGCAAAGATATAGACTAAAATGTAATGTTGGAGATTAATTTAAGACACCATTTGCTAACAATTATATTGAATTGAACGGCATGTAAACAAAACTACGTGTTCGCGACCTTGAAATAACAATAGTGAGAACCAGATGAGCAGGCCTCGACTATAATTACTCTGGAAAGAGTAACGTATGTATGTGTGGGTCTGGGTGAAACCCATTAAAACCTTTAGTTGTGTATATTACTGAAGTTTGATATACTATTCGTGGTCCATCGATAATTATCTACAATGACAAATGTGAACGATTATACTAACAGAACCAAAGATTATGTTGAAATGATATCAACCAAAATGCTAATTTGCAATTCGTTTATACGAAGAATTACCTATGTATTGCATCTGGTATTATATTATTATAATATTGTATTATGAAAGAAAATGTTAAAGAAAACTATTATTATGTTCTATATACCAAAAAGTCAATACAATGCATAATATTAATAATCAAGTGGGTCCAATAATACACTATCACAAGAGAAAGAAACGGCACTTAAATTATGACATAAGTTTCCAATGAGGATGTAAGTTCCAGGTACTATGAGGATGTAAGACCTCATTCTTCTAGTCTCTCCTGCCTGGAATTTTGTGTTATTCTACTGGGAACACTGCTAAAGGAATTTCATTGTATCAACGTCCAGGAATCACCAAGAATCAGGAACTCGATTGAGGTTGGATTTTAGCTGACACTGACGTTAACCTCACTGAAGGGAAAAAATGGAAACAACAT
Organism: Rosalia funebris; assembly: GCA_037954035.1. Classification (NCBI taxonomy): domain Eukaryota; kingdom Metazoa; phylum Arthropoda; class Insecta; order Coleoptera; family Cerambycidae; genus Rosalia; species Rosalia funebris. The sequence goes on along the minus strand of JAZFAV010000034.1, from coordinate 11,201,850 downwards.
AGATCATCCTATCTAACACACTTGCATATAATTATGTACAAAACATTGGGTAGATACCTGAAATAAATGGAGTAACTGTTGGGTTTGACCTCATCTGCATCCTGTAGCGACTCTAGCGATAAATAAGACTATTATTAACTGACTAGGTTAATTTAGTCCAAATTTCCTACTTTCTATATTCGACTATAGATAAATCTAGATGATGACCTCAGTCGCTGTCATTACAAAAATTAATGCCTTCGGGTCAAAGGAAGATGTTTAAATGGAAGGTTTTATTTTTTATCTAAAAGGAAAGTAGGCTCATTCACTTGATAGTGACGTTATTCGACAAACTGTTGGAGATATGACATGCTTCTTTAAAGGAGTGAGACTGAAATTTCAGTTTCCGAAAACCTTATGAGACTGGTCGACAAAATATTGACAGCAGTTATTACTACGCCCATTAAACAATACTTTATAAGAAATTAAATACAGTGGTAAGAAACTATACCTGAATAATTTTCCATGAGTTCTATTATTTTGATATGCTAGTAGTCTATAAATTCAACTGACTTACATAACCTCTTTTCACAGAATTATGCACCAGGTTATAAAATAAGATAGAATTCGCTTAGAAGACGAAGAAAGATTTGGGATATATAAGTCGTCAAACTATCTCATGAAGTGGAAGTAATTATTTTTATCTTATAAAATCAATTATACAGTAATAACACTTACAATAAGGCAAGGAAATGAATTCAGATTAAATCCTTAAGCAGTTACTTTATCATGAAAACTATTATGAATCTGTTTTTTCTTTCAGGTTTCAGTACTGTTTTTATAGATTTTATTATTTTTTGCAAGCATAATGGACTATGAAATCAAAAACAAATTGCCAACTTCATTGTTCAACTTCAAATATGATTAGTTTTAATATACATTTTGATTTAAGGCATTTGTTAAGCTATAAACTATGTCAAATCTTTCATTTCCTATCAATATACTAGAAGACGCCGAAAGAGTCTATATACGAATCAATATTGTAGTATTTCAGTATATAAACTACTTTGAAAGCCTGTAACTATGAAAAATTGCTGTATCGAAATATAAAAAAAAAACATTTTGAAGCTAGAAGTTTCCAGTTCTGAAATATTTTGGCAAACATTTTCTGAGCTACGGTTACTGAGCAATCTAAAATAATACAGCGAGACAACAATTTTCCAAATTTTGTACGAGCGTCTGCGGGCTGAGGAAACTTTTTTGGAGTAAATCAGTGCAGAGAAGTCAGTGCAATTAATGTCGGTTAGCCTGTTATTCGTTTTTATTCTGGTTTCTTAATGGACTCTGTACGACCATCTGTTGCTGAGACATCGGTGATTGAATGAGAAATGACGGGTTTGTCTTTGATCATCGATATCTCAGGAATTAACAATCGTACAGCGAATCGGAAGGATTGTTTTGAAATCCTCGCTATTCATTTGAGCAAATTACAAAGTATGACTTTCATGGCCTTTTAAAAAATCTACAGCCATATTGAAAATATTGAGCAAAATACGAATATTTGGAGATATTTTTTAGCTCTATTTGCTCTATTGTCTATTTGCTATAGCTCTGTAAATCTTTAAATTAATCCATGGAACCGTTTTTCCCCGAATGATTTCCCCAAAGTTTTGAAGAGAATTAAAGGAACAAGATTATTGCTTTAGAACATCATTTAATGATAGTAGAAAGATGGAATAAATTGTTTTATCAAAAGATTTCACAACCAGAAACTTCAAGATTTAAAATGGGTTTTTTTTTTTCATCTCGATACGACCGTTTTTCATACAGCCTTTCAAAATCACTGAAAATTTTTGGAAAATTTTTGTTCCCTTAATTTGTTTGAGTAGTGTATTACAATAAATTTTAGTTTAATTAAAATACCACACTGAATGGTGTCGATAAAATATTACTGCTAGTACTAATATATAAACTTACCTACAGAACAAATGTGTTTGCTATTTTCCTGTAGATTGTGTGCAATATAAATCTTTACAGGGTGAACACGTATATCACCCTGCCCTATGTAACTTATGAAAATTAAGATTGAGTCGCAACATCTACGTGTTTCAACATTTTCTACACCATTTAACGTTTCATCAATGTTGAAGAGCAGAGAGAAAGATATGATTGAATATAATTTATTTTATCCCTAAGTAAATAATATCTACTATTTTTTAATACGCCCGTTCTCGATAAAATACTTTCCGATACTTATTAATCATCTTACATTGATTATGTACACATTTTCCGCAGTTCAAATAGCTACTAAATTAAATAACAGTCCCTTACAAGAAACCCATTACTTCCCCCAATTATCTATCGATCGATAAAATGTTACATCCATTGTTATTTATTTAATACAACTTGTCGGAGAGAATGTTGTACTAATAAACAACTACGTTCACCATTGTGGTTTTTGTTTGGAAACATGACGTTTGAATAAGCAACAAAATCCAAAAAAAAAATATTGTTATGGCCTACTTATCGCGGTTTCTAAAAAGTTCTTCGACCGCTGTTTGGATTACCATCTACACGATTTGAAACAAAAAGAGTAAGAAAGGTAATTTAATTTCGTGTATGACTTGTTAAAATATATCAGTTTCTTTTATTAAATATCGATAAAAAAAATGGATTTACACTCCCTAGAAACGTAGCACTGAAAGTACGTGGCACTCAAAAAATAATAATGAGATTTAGTAAATAATGCTTTTGTTGTTTTTGTTAAAGCAAGGTCTCTTACTTTATATGTAATTTAATACGGGCGCTAAAGTCTAGTTCGGACTATGCTAGGAATTTAGTCCACTGGCGAATAATTTAGTAACTAAACGTGTCCGAACGAGAAAATTTTAGTGGAGTAGTTTATTATACTTTAAGTATATTTTTTCTACATTTTTGAGCACGTAAGGCCCTCCACCACGCATCACGGCATTGTGCTTCATTCACTAAACAAGTACGAACCTATTGATCTTAGTCGAGTTCATTAGCTGCCGCAGAAATGTCGTTTCGTTGGAGTGATATTATAACTTTGAAATTTATGTATTTTTATTTATTATTTTTGTTATATTTCCATCCTTCTTTTTCGATTTCTTTTAAGACCGCCCTACTTGCAGGAGTTAGGAAATTCCAGCACCAGGACTGACATAGTTTACATTCTTCAGCAGAATGGTTCAGTTTATTGGATGGATCCCTACGAAATATTAAAACAATGTTCAGTCATTCTCAAAGTTCAGAAACATTATTTAGGATCTTCCAATGCTATTTCCTTGAGAAGAGAATTAGTAGCTCCTAGTTCATCAGTTCTCTGAATTCATTTTCGTACCCATAGCTTTTTCTTTTATCACACTAATTTCTTCTTCCACTTCTTCTAAAATAGCCATTGAAATAAGATTTATTAGCTTATTTACTTTGTTGCGTTGCCTGTTCATATTGTATTACACTCAAGGAGATTAGAGAGAAGGAGCGTAAGCTCCTGGTTTCAGCTGAGATGAAATACGGCGGTAAACCATGCGGCGCTGCGGGCGTACTCGAACGTGCGCGAACAATCAATCGAGGTGTTTTGCGCATGAAGTGGATTCAAACGGTGAAAGCGGGAGAATTTGAAATTCTAACCACACGCTCACAAATGCGCAGGATGGTATTCTGCGCACGTTCGAGCACGGTTGCAGCGCCGCCTGGTATACCGCCGTATTTTCTATCAAGCGAACAATGGTACATGCATGGAAGTTTATTATCCTTTTCTCTAATCTCCTTGATTACACTACTCACTAATGTAATGCGCACGACTGTAGTGCGAACGCTTTTTGGTCAGTTCATAGACGTTTAGTTACTAAATTTATCGCCATTTGACTAAATTACTAGCATAGTCCATACCAGGCTTAAGAGTACCATAGGAAATATATTAACATTGAAATTAACAAAATATCTTGAATATCAATCATCAGTAACATGCAAAGATTCTTTGGTGATTCATTCCCAAACATAGTCCCTACTCCTGTCCCTTTTGCCCTAATATTACCCTTCCATTATTGATTTATTTTGGTGGAAGTCTTCCTCTTTAATATTTTCACTGAAACAGTTTAAGTGACATGAAGAACACTGTACAGCCGACACTATATGTCAGTCTAACAGAAACACATCTTCTCTATTTTCTAAACGGCTGTTTTCGTGTGTATGTTACGACATTTTTATGTCGATGTACGAAATGCTGTTTGTTCGAATTTCGGTATTTTGACAAAATCAATATGGTAAATCGGCCCTTGCGAACAACGTGGTAACTTTTGTTCTTTGATCCGAGGCCTCTAGAGGCATGCTCTGGAGGTGCCTTCAATATGAGAGAGGAAGCGACGCAATATTATTGCGATTTGCTTATTCGTAATTTAATTATTCGTCTGTAATATAATAATGTAATTGACTTTTTCTGTGATTATTCTACTTTTCTTTAGCAAAATGAAAGTGTTAATTAGAAGTATGTAGGTAGAAAAATAACAAAATAATCAAAAATGGGCACAGGATTTGAAGTAAAAGACATCTGATAAGGCAATGGTATCTCAATATATACAATGGCATCATTCTCTACTGATGATTTTCTCAACCACAGGATATTATACATGGGTTTAATGACTATGATATGATTGCAATAACTCTTGAAGCAGTACAATTTTGTTACAACTTTGTTTAGGAGAACGATAATCAATATTATCTAATATTATCTCTAAATGGCGTCAACAAATCGATATGTACCAATATCAATGCTGGTACTAATACATTAATTGGTTGGTACTAATTAATTGTCTAAATGATTAAAAATAATCATCAACCACGAAAAGCAAATATTAGTTACAGTTTTTAAGTAAGTAAAAACAAGTAGGGAAAGCTCCGTTTGAAGTTTTTCGGTAGTATTTCAATAAACTGTTCTATTATAGAGAGAGATCTAGATTGACTGACGGCGACATAGAGAATACATTAAAGTTATTAAAACTGATTTCTATTGAAACTACATAAAAAATACGTTTTTTAAAATAAATCAGGTGTAGTTCGCAATTGATAAAATACGAATATTATTAACATTGGCGTTCGTTTCCTAAAATGATAAACATATTACAATGTGATACTTTCGACAATTCAAATCTTTGTTTGTATACCTTTATTTAACGTCGACCTATTTCCGCTATCAAGACTTATCAACGACACCAAGAGAGTAGCGAATCTCAACCTGGACATTTTGCTGAATCTTCGCCCATGTAGTGGCGTAGCGGGATCTTTTATTACCTAACATATAGTAGACAACATATAATATACTTAAGATATTACATCTTATCCGAGGGATGGTACGTCTTCGACACAAGTCGTGCCGAACTTTGAGTAACTTCTGCGATTTTACTGATACACAAGTCACTAGAAGTTATAGATGGACCAGAATACGATACTCTGAATCCGATACTCTTTTGTAAACGGTAGTGTTTAAATGAAATATATTTTTATGTTTATAAATATGCGAGGCAATACAATGATGAGTATATAAAGCTCAAAAGTTTATAACCATTCGCGTGAATACTAAACTTATTTGTTTAACATATAGCAATAAATTATAACCTTTATACTCGTCGTATAGCTGCAGAATAGACAACAAATTTTATGGCCTCATTAATGGGAAGATACCTAAAAATCAGCGAGGAAAAAGCAGACTTCTGAATGATGATTATAAATATTGATGATCGCCATATATCAAAGTTATTCTTCGATAACGAGTAAAAAACAGTTCGCGTTCAGCAAAGCCGTCGCATGGCGTCGTGAAAGGAATTTCTCTCTAATTACTTTTTTTCTTTGGCTCGCTTAATGAGAATCACTTCTGGAAATCAATTTACGATCATTGTTACTATTTGATGGCGAGGATATTATATTTTAATCAAATATTGTAACTCAACTGTGTATCAATAAATTAGGATTAAAAAGGTCCTTCAAAGTACATTTCTGAACTGATTTTTAGAACATTCTCATTCTTAGTGTAACTTTAATGCATTGTCTACCTTAATTTAAATACATTTAAGCATTAATATGATTATAAAACAACTTCTTGAAAGGAGGCATGGATACAACGTAACCCTAGTTTATTATAACCTAAAACATGAGTTGGATAAAATAATTTACTTTATAAACACATGAGATGGTTTTTATTGTTTCTGGAAGATTTATCATGTTCAAAATTTGATTGTAAAATTTTAAAAAAGAAATACCGCAATTGTTGCAATTCACAATAGGAATACTCTACTACATTGTAATTTATTTTAATGGAAAATCCTTAGTTTCATGGCTTTTACGTTTAAATCTTCATTTTATTTCTTTACTATTGTTAAACCGTCTCCACTTGATTGTTTTGCTAGTATCGCTACTTTCAGCAACGATGTTCTTAGCAATGCGTATTTAATTTCAACCAAATGATCATACCATATCGTGGTCTTCACTGGATGCAAGCATACCCAACATACCCATGCAATTTGTGCTTGGATACGAATCGTAAACGGCCAATTTGTAAAGCCATACTTTCTTGATGAAGTAATATCTTCATTTACTCTTTTGGTTTGATTTGAGACAGTGTTGATTTCTTCACACTGCTACGTATCTCCTCTTCTTCGAAAGCTTCCATGAATATATTAGCTACTATGGCATTAAACGACGAAGTATGCCGAATAGTTAAACATTTTTGCATATTTTGAGAGTTCTAGGAATACAGATGCCGTAAATATACTATGAGGTCGAACAAATAATTACCACGAAATCTATTACCCAAATCACTTACGACATCGTGTCATAATTCTAACCTAAAAACATAGTCACATTTTTATTTCTGCTATGCGAATTCTCTATCGCGTTAACACGCACCCAGCTCGATCACAGTCCCGCTTTATTTATACCCATCTCTCCTTGCTTACACGCTTAATTCCTTGTCAAACATTTTATCGCTTGCGATTTCCCAGCATAAAGCATACTCAGGGCCGTGAACGCTTCACCTCGACATCGCAGTTCGGCTTCCATTGTTTCGCGGTAATGGTACAATTTATCTTTCAGAATTATAACAGGAAGTGCTGCATTACATCTTAGAGGTTTATTTTATGCGCTTCGGTAATGAAGAAACAATAATTGGTCAGAGAAACCGCCGCAACATTGTCGTGCAGACATAATATACGTTTTAAGAGCAACGACGGCCGTTAATAACCAGAAGTGTTTCCAGCGTGTGTAATAGAATGGTTTGATTATTATGTAAGCCGAAGACGTTGCAATTAACCGTGAAAAGTCACGACCTTCTGTTCTTTTCCGATGTTACTTGATCAAATGACAGGGCGACGAAAGCATCGGGGTTTAATTTGGGCTTACCAAATACGTTTAAATGGATTAACTACCTACATTGTACACTAGGCACAATAAATAAGGGATGTAAAACAATCTTAAATTTTTAAGTGAATTTCAAAGGGCTGTCACATGGAGAAAGATAGTGGCAGAGCCATTAAAAAAAAAAAAGAAGAAAATTCAAGCTCCAAGTTTCTAGCTTTCAGATCTAGAGTTCAGAATTATTTACCATCAGCAGTGTTCAGTACCATCAGAGTAAGCATAAGAAAACCATCGAAAAAAAACTATTGCTTGCCTTTCAAAGGGTGCACGGACTTCGATACATTTTTCCAATGATTTCATCATAAACTCTGTTTTTTTGCGCTGATATATCATCGTTCATAGCAAAAGAGTCAGTTTTGAATTTGGTAATTAATTACTCGAGAAATAATATATTCTTCATTCTCCTTCTTTCAATAATTAATATTTTTTATACAAAAAATATGGATTATTGAGAAAAAAACATTTTCATCCTAAAGAAATGAATAAGAAATTAAAAATTTCTCCTTAAACCGATTATTAGTAAAAACGACAAATTCAATCATTCTGAACACAATTAAAACAAATTTCAGCGATTTGAGAATTCCAGGGTTTCCTTGGGATACTTGTAGGTTGAAAAGAGATAGTCAACATCCTTAGGCTATCCATTATTTGTAATGTTATGCCAAGTTAAGTGAATACTCCTAAATAAGCTATTTTTACCTTTTTTTTTTTCAATCAACATTCTCGTTTCAAAAAATAGAACCCGCCACACGTAGGATTCGACATTTGTCCCGGATCGGAACCGAACGACAATTCGGTTCCGATCCGGGACAGATGTCAAATCCTACGTGTGGCGGGTTTTATTTTTTGAAACCTTATCTGATCGTGCAGAAGCACGAGAAAGGGGTCGAGGATCGCTTCTAGGTATAATTCAATGCCTGGCGGAGCTGTAGCCCGAGGAGTAGTTGTTTCCTAGAGCGATTATGTAATAGCTTTGCTATTCGGGAACTACTTTGATAACCGCTTGGTGGTTTGGTGGTTCCTTAATCGATATCCGACATATATGTTACCAACATTCTCGTACCGAAAAATTTCTGTTTATCAAAAAATAAATAACTACGACCTGTAAACAATACTTTTGAAACTCTACTTAAATTTTTTATATGATCATTATTAGTATTAACCTAGTCCATATTTCGGTTTATGTACAGGTGAATCCTCATGTTTCCATTAGGTTTCTAGCACAAGAGATAGAAGTTAACAGAACTACAGTTCAAAGAGGCCTGAAGAGTCATTATTACCATATATAGACGACACGGTTATTAGTTATCGAATATTTAGACGACACGGTTGGGCGAAATGGTGATTCTCACGCCCTTAGATTTTATCTGGAGGGGGGTGGGGGTATATAAAACATATGGATGACTACATTTCTATCTGGAAGCGACAGAAGACTTCGTCACGAGACACACGAACTGGAATAAGTTCCGAACATTCGCCACCTGATGTCCCTCGACCCGACGAGCAACAGCCTGTGTAGCACGCAGAGAGTCATCCGCCGAGCGAGACATTCAATCCCGCCGTTATAGTCATCACATTTTCTCATACTTCATTTCCTCACAACTATGAAAAAAGTATATGGTTTTCTTCAACCTCAAGAGTTGAACAGAATATAATAGAGTCTTATTTAAGCAAAAATAAAAAAAAATGTTTAAGCTAAGTAAAATATGATGGCCAATATGCTTTGGTGTTTTATGTACATTCGAGAACTGACTTTTATATTTCTTATATATACTTTTACATTAAATAGGGATGAAAACTGTTTAGTAGCGTTATATTTTTTTACATAGCTTTCTGTTATTTACTGCTTTACTTATTGTTCAAATATTTGAATGGAAGTTTGAATGGAGAGGATTTATGCACATAAAAAGTCCTGTAATTCTCCATCATAAATAAGAATAATGAACAAGTGACTAATTTATAGGCAAAAAAATCTGCTACAATTTATATATCAGAGACTAGAATGAAATTTTCTAGTATCCCAATGTATAATATATGTATGTATTTTGATCTCTAGTTAGATCACTTTGATTTGATTTCTAGTATCCCAATAATATATTATATGTATGTATATTGATCGATCCGGCTCGAAGGACCATGAGTTTGAATAAACCACAAATTGAATAATCTAATCAAACATATTAAATGAATAAGAGGTGAGCACATTAATTATAGTGTCCACTGGCATTCTACCGGTAAGGGCACCATTATTTTACATACCTATAAAGCATTATTTAAGTATTAGACGGAAAACAACTTACTCATCTATTCCTCTAGTGAGGTCCAAGGAGGTGAGCCCCGGAGAACTGTCGCGTCCATTACTGGGCGATGGTACCCTGATTTCCTCGAAGTTAAAACTGCTATTCACAGGGGAATGATTTTGCCGCGCGACACTGGTATTCTCGTACAAACTGTGAGGCAACTCCGCCTGCTGGACACCCCCGTAATTTTTTTTATTATCGGTCGCGCTCTGGGCGAAATTTCCACTCCCGCGTTTCCCGTACAGCTGCCGGTAGTACTTCTCCTGGTCGCCGTACATCCAGCAGACCTTCCACCACTGTTTGCACATCAGAACATTGGCGGATGCACTGGTATTTTCGCGTTTTAACGCCGTGTTGGACACTGTGGCACTTTTCATTTTATCACTCTGTATTAAACTACATAAAATGGTATACCTGCGAAAGGAATTGGTATATCAGTGATAATATGCGGTTCGGAACGGTGCGACAGGTGTTCTAAAAATTGCGCCTGAAAATGTCATTGGTCGTATTTTAAGATGCAGTAGGTAATAATACGAGCCCACGCTCATAGTACAATAGTTCGGCCAGGCATAATTTTACAACTAATATATTTAAATAAGAGTATGAATAGCATTCTCAAAACTATTTTATTAAAGAAATATATTGATAAGAGAAACAAACACAACAAACGTTTAACTTAAATACGATGAAATATTACTACGTTATGATGTGTCAATAATATCAATATAATGCAAAGTTTTACTATCAGAGGGTAACATTCAAACTATAGAAATAGGAGTTTATACTCCAACCCATCTGCAAATGCCTTATATAATAAGGACCAAACAAATTAGGTCAAAACAGCTATTCTCCTGGCTATATGCCAAGCGCCGAGCACTGAATTACATGACAAAATTTGTCGTATTTTTGTCTAACAGAGTTAGCACTAAAAATACAGTGATTGTTCTAGAGTCACCAAGAAAGATGCAAAGTGTCACCTGTCTCAGGATATCGTTAACTGCAGACCGGTTTCGACATTTCTATCTTGGGTCTCGTCAGTGCAGTGTAAACGAGTATACCTTCGACAGATAAAGCTCACATCTAGTAGACGTTGCTACGTTCCACCGCAGTAGAACGTACCAAACGCCATCTCTTGGTAGTTTCGAACAATCTAAACCGAAGTAAAAACTTGAGATCATCAATATAATGCAAAGTTTTACTATCAGAGGGTAATATTCAAACTACAGAAATAAGGAGTTTATACTCCAAACCATCTGCAAATGCCTTATATAATAAGGACTAAACAAATTAGGTCAAAACAGCTATTCTCCTGGCTATATGCAAAACGCCGAGTACTGAATTACTAATTTGTTTAGTTCTTATTATATAAGGCATTTGCAGATGGGTTGGAGTATAAACTCCTTATTTCTGTAGCGCCAATAATAAGTTTGTTAATAAAAAACATTAAGATTTACGGTTGAGAATAGTTCCGCCAGTTGCTGACATGCATATTGCGTATCGTAATACGCCATTGTATGTATAGCTACACATTTCTTTAATATAAGTTTGTAAATATTTTTAATATTCAAACTTAATATTAATTACAGTCATATTCCCTATGCTACAAAATTCAATATATTCAGTATTTATTCACTTTTGAGTAAATGTAGACAAAACGTCTGTATTTAAATAATTAACAATATGGTTCAGTATTCTCTCTTTCGTTCAATTCCGCTTTCTTTAGTCTACTATTTCACATCAGATTTTCGAATTAATTATTATTCCATTTAATAATCCATTTATTTATCTTTGATTTATTTATTTACTTTTTACGCTATTCTACAAGTCTTAAGACCCAATTATCAAACACAAATCGAATACATAAAGTGGATAATTTTTTTACATTTATCCTAGGTGTAGGTAGTTGAAATAAATGAGTTTGTCGCGATGCTGTTCTGCTGATATAGAAATGGTAGAATACTAACTACCTTGCTGCAGTCAATGATATAATATTATGAATCAATCCATAAAGGAAGATTAAATAGGTTGCTTTACAGCGATCTTGCAACGACGCTAATGAGGATCTTGATAAAGGATCAGACTCGAGAAAACCAATTGGATGATATGCCCCATCTAATTTAAATATTTCTGCGCATTATTTAAAAAATCAACGCTGATTTCTTTCTAAATGTGTACCTGGTATTGATGATACCATATTATTTAAGCATATTCTAAATTTGATCATACAACCGAATTATTTGTATCTTAAAATTACAAGGACGTAAAAAATGTAAGGTATTTCTAATATGATCCAAGATATTAACACTATTCCTTTTTGGTGAAAACAACAAATTTGTAAACTTTGTACATGTTTCTACCAAGTATACAAAAGACAAATATTAGTAGTTATTGACAAAACATTAATAAATCACTGTATCATATATCAACTTAACATATTCACTCCAGTATGAAAAATCAATTAATCTCCAAAGGAAAGTATGAAAATACATGAAAACATATTAAAGTATTTAGTATTTGAAAATTACCTATCGTTAGAATTGTGATTCGTAGATCGCTGTTCAAGAAGTATAGTTTATTTCATTGCTATTTGCCAAATAAATAATCTCAAAACATACCATGGCTTGTTTTTATGGCTAGGCTCAGGTAGACTGTTCCGTTTATCGGCAAGATAAGAGAACTTTTTATTTGGCAAATAGCAATAAAATGAATGGTAGATATAATTTAATTTATGTCGGAAGGTAATAGAATATTGTTTTTAATTATTTTAATTAGAAATTGTAATAGATAACAAAGTTGTAGACAAACTATTTTTCCAACATAATGATATTGTGATGCGTAGTTAATGTACTTGTATGTATAATATTGCCACGAACGCCTCGAGCAATTCCGAACGCCGGGAATATTCGAAACCATCGAGAGCGTGCGGAGTTGACTTCCAATGCGTTCTATACTAGAAGGTCCGCCAAAGTTCTTTGATTTTCTCGCAACGTCGATCTTCGACTTCTTCACGACGAGACGAGTTCCATGATAGGTCACACTTGGGGGTTTTCTTGACTGCTATGGAAAGTTCGAGAATGTTCTCTGACCTTCTCGAAACGTTAATCTTCGACCACTTTAGGATGAGTTGAGTTCAGTGATATGTCACTCTCGTGGGTTTTCTTGATTGCTATGGAAAGTTCAAGAATGTTCTCTGACCTTCTCAAAACGTCAATCTTCGACCTCTTCAGGATGAGACGAGTTCAGTGATATGTCACACTCGTGGGTTTTCTTGACTGCTATGGAATGTTCGAGAATGTTCTCTCACCTTCTCGAAACGTCCATCCTCGATTTCTTCACGACGAGGCGAGTTCAGTGGTATGCCACACTTGTGGGTTTTCTCGTGCTTTGTCGAACCTTTCAGGATATTCTCAGGCCTTATCGGAACGTTGATCTCCAGCTTTTCCACGCCGGGACGGCTTCGGCGATGCGCCACACTTGGGGGTTTCTAAACCAAGTGTTCCAGAACTTTCTACCACGTTGTATCCCAACTTCTAACACCAGTGTAACGAATTTACTAGAAAGTTCTTTATTTCGAACACTTATTTACAACTCAATTATTTACAAGTCCAACTAACTAACTAACGTTCTTTCTACTTTAACTTTATAAACTAATTTTCGTACTGTATTACACAATGTCCCTTTCTTCGCACCGTATCGATCACTATCGCGGTCCACATTCAACTAACTCCTCGCTGGACGACACTATTCTTATATAGGCAGTAGGACGTCTCTCCAAACGTTTCTAGATAAAGAACTTTGGCGAACCTTCTAATGTAGAACGCACTGGAAATCAACTCCACACGCTCTCGATGGTTTCGAATGTAAATAATTTCGTACTTTCGTAAACGAGAAATAAGCTGACATGTATTTTATATCTTTTTGCAACCTATTTTTGACACCTGACTCTAAATAAATATATAATGTTGCAGTAAGTTATAAAGGATTCACATTTACACATGTTTGAACGTTTTTAATAGAAGAAAGTAAAACATACTGAATAATCTGAATCTTGTATACTGTCTAAAATGTGGTGTAAAATTTTGAACCACTCTTACAGAGTACATATAGGGACACATTGTAAGACGCTTGGTGTGAAACGAAGGTCCCAAGACCGTGGTAGAATGTTATTATTCACTAGTGCTAATTTTCTTACTAGCAATGGGGTTAATTCAACAGGACGTCATGTGTTAACTTCTCCACCATTTAGTATAAGCTTTATTTCAATTACTGTGCATATTGTACAGCGAAAGAAAATAAAACACTTTTGAAATATAATACACATTATTATATTTTTATTCTTAATATATTTACAAGGGTCATTTCTTTATTGCACTAATGAAATATCGATGTATAGGTATGTGCTAGTGTAAATCTGGAGAAAATATTTATTCACTTATAGTTACCACGCACAACTTATAATTTATCCCAGGCGGAGTAAAGTGTACTACATTGTGTTGTATTTACATTAGTTTTATATCTCAAATGTATAAAAGTTTACAATTATAGTGGTTTAAAATGTTACCGATTACACTGGTGTTTATACCATAATACCAGGTTTTATACCAAGAATAGTGACATTTCACACTATATTCACACCATTAAAAGTGTGATATTATTTTAGCTCTATCAGATTCTAAAAGGAATGTGTTGGGTTTCGGATGAAACCCATCCCATCCCCTTCATTTGGTCCATCTTAACTCTATCTAGAATCTCTAGGACATCTTCTTAGAAGAATTAAAAGTAGATTAGTTAGGTTCACTTTATTAAAAGTAGTAGGTAAAGTTTTGCTACGGCAGATTTTCAACAGTGCTTGATTTTGGTATTGTAGAATTATTATGCAATAAATTAAACTAACAACATCCATACTTATAAACTTTTATCTGTTTTAGTAATACACTAGGCACAAAAATTAAAAGATGTAGAAGATCCTAAATTTATAGATGATTTTCAAAGGGCTGCAACTTGCATTTCAAAAGATCGACGGACTTTAATATATCTTTCGCGGTGATAATATATCTTTTTAGATAATTTTATCCTATTTAATTTAAGCGGTCTAAAAGCCTTGTACGGTGATTTTTTTCTGAGTTATCGTCATTCAAAGCAAAAAAGTCAGTTTTGATTTCTGTAATTAATTAGTCCGGAATTATCTAAAAAAAGTTATATGATGAAATCACCGAAAACAAGTCCGTGGATGTTTTTGAAGGGCAAGATTCTGAAAACTAGAAACTTGAAATATTCTCTTCCAAAAATTGCTCTGCGACTATTTTTCTCAAAGTTACAGCCCTTTGAAAGTCCCTAAAAATTTAAAATATTTTTATATTCCTTAACGTTTTTGCCTAGTGTACTTAGCACAAAACACCAACTAATAGACTTGAGAGATAGTTTTCTTGGCGATCCTTAGGTCGTAATATTAAGACTTATTCCATCGGCATATGAATGGCATTAAAAATTCTTCAAACATCGCGATATTCCGATAGTAGAACAAAAACAAAACAGCGCGCAATAACACTAAATTCTCCTTATATTGATTTCACTTATTGGCTTTGCAAAACAAGTTTTATTTACTACGTACTTACGCATAAATAGTTGCTGAAGCTACGTTTGAGGAATGCAATTATTTAGTTGATGGTTTGCAGTCTAAATTGCGCACATTATCATTTCAATAAATTCCAATCTGACATCTATCGAATTTATATATTGGTGCATTATACTGGATGGTATAGGTTTTCTCCACTACGATAGTTTCAAATAATAATAATAGTGCGTCAAGTGAAGGATTGTGAGCGAGATTTCTATACTTTTATAATTATTTTAAGTTTATGAATATCCGTTTGTTATAACCATCAATCAATATTGACGAACGTCATTAGTAATGGTATATTAATGCTAATTTTGATGTCAACTTTATGATATTTCATAATTATTATTCCAATAAACATAAATGGTCCATAAATCCAGTGGTATTCCATATAATGGGCGGACATTCCACATAGCTGATTACTGAAATAATTAACATCCTAAGACATAAAGCATGATAATTACTCCATAAAACCTAGTGTGATCTTATTAACCGCGTTTCTTTAATTACAAAAAACTAATAAATGAGCGCAGTTCCAATTCTATAAATTACAGGATACTTGATGTAGTACAAATATGTATATTGCTAGTGGGAAATTACGGGTAGATTATTCCTACGTTCGATGAAGAAATGTGCATGTAGTAACATGCATGTGAAAAACTCTCATTTCTATGTTTCCTTCTTATATATTTTATTATATAAATAATAAATAAAGTTTTAGAAGTAATCTTCGTCACTTGCTAAATCGTATTTATCCAGCCGTACAAATGCGAGACCTTCTTATTATCCTCTGGACTACCTCAAGGCTCAGATTTGGGGCAACTATGTTTATCTTATTTATTAGTGATTTATTTCCAATGTTTAAGTCGCATCATCTTTTTATTGTAGAGGATTTAAACTTATTTTTAAATATAACGATCGTTTGGAGTGTTTAGACGATCACTTGATGTTGTAAAAACTCAATGACCTTGTTGTATGGTGGTAGAGAATAAACTATAAAATCATAATGCATAAGTAAATGTAAAGATTGCTCGTATACTTTAGAGAAGCAACTGCTAATATATGATTATTCTCTTGGTGGTACAGTTTTGACGCGTTCTTAAAATATTAGGCGTCTTGGTGTGTACTTTGATGATAAGCTACCGTCCTCTGGGAGTATATGCAAAATGTGCAATGTGTCTTTAATGCATATAAAACCTTTGTTTCAATCATTAGGAACATGATATCGCTTAGTAACAATGTTACCTAAAAACGTCCATATTAAGTGTTAGTTGATTCGAAATTAGGATATTGTAGCTTCATTTGGTATCCCCGGTGTCTAAGTCATATCAATGAATTTGATAATATTCAACGGCATTTCTTTAAAGTATTTGTCATTTCGCATATATAGTTATAACCTAGTAAGAGGTTATTACTATGCACTGTTTCTACAAATATTTTACATCCAATCACTGAACTCTAGAAGGGTGTTGCTTATTAGCCTCTCATTTTTATTTAAATCGTTCCACAATGGTATAGATGTACCCGCATTACTAAACAAGTTTATTATACGCATATCTGCACCAGGTTCTTGGGAGAAAAGGACTGTTGCCAGTTTTATTGCCAGACTGCAAAAACTAACGTACTGTTAAAATCGCCAGTGTTTATAATGTCACAAAATTTTAATGTAATATCCAGTAATTGTGACTTGAGTAACTGTACTGCTCGTCAAGAGTAGGAACAAGTCTCAAAACTGCAAAATTCGACCGCCCACGAGATGCGCAGTAAATAGCCTGGTCTAAGTAAATAACCGAATGCTTCCTTTATTCTTTCTTCTACGTATACGTAAAGAATCTCACACTTTTTCCTATTATTGACTAGTAATACTCATAATGAGTTGTATGAGGATATCATAAGGAGAAGTTGACACGTATGTATAGCCGATTTTTTTACGAAAGTACGTGTCATGCATTTGTTTTCAATACAGGGTGAGTCGGGAGGAACGGACCAAACTCCAGGAGTGTATTATACGCGTGAAAATAATGTAAAAAAAAATCAAATGTTGTTATCCGATTTTTATTTGTTTTCAAGTTATAACGTAACTAAAAATGTTTATCTAGTATGCCATGTTCGAGGTTTAAAAAACATTTGATAACTTTGTTGTTTTGATCATGTGTCAGTGTATTGTGATAATGATTTAAGGTTTATTTTGGAGTTTAAACGATTAAAGTATTACAAAATGCCACACACTTATTCAAATTTGGAATATGCAAATATGGTATTTGCTTATAGTTTTTGTAATGGGAATGCTAGAGTTGCTGTAGAAGAATATCGTCAACGGTTTCCACATCACAGACATTCTAATAAAAATGTATTTATCAAGTTTTCAACAAATTGGCCGAGACCGGAAAGCTTCTCAGTGTTAAAGTAACATCTGAACAAGCTACTCGACAGGACTTAGAAGAGGTAGAAGATATTCTGGATGTAGTAGCAGAAGATGCAACTACCAGCTCACGAATAATTAATATTCAATTGGGTATTCCACAAACAAGAGTAATAAACACAGTCCACCAGCAAGGCTTACATACCATGTACAGAGAGTACAGCATCTACAACCGGAAGATTATCCTAAACGTATGGAATTTTGTCGATAACACTCACAACTGTCATGTATGGTCAGATGAAAATCCCCACGCAACAGTCGAAAGTAACTTACAACATAAGTTTTCGGTAAACGTGTGGTGTGGTATCGTCGATGGTTATTTAATTGGCCCTTTCATTTTGCAGAATCGTCTCACAGGAGACAACTACTTAAATTTATTACAAAATGAATTACACGAACTACTAGAGGATGTTGCTTTAAACATCAGAACGTAAATGTACTTACTACCAGCACGATGGAGCTCCTGCACATTTCACTCGTCAGGTCAAGCAACGTTTGAATGAAAGGTTTCCAGGGCGTTAGATTGGTCGTGGTGGTCTTATTAGTTTGTCTCCAAGATCTCCAGACCTCACAGCACTAAATTATTATTTATGGGGCTGGTTCAAAGATGAAGTGTATAAAGTAAAAGTGGACACCCGTATACACTAATTCAACGTATTAGAAATGCTGCAGCCGATCTTAAACAAAGACATGACTCAATCAGAAGAGCTATAGGCGCCCTTTGTAGAAGAAGCCGAAAATGTTTAGAGGTGAATGGCGGTATTCTTGAATATTTATAACGCTATGATTACCAAAACGTTAATGTATGAAATTTTGTTCATTTTTAATTACGCTATAACTTGAAAACAAATAAAACACGGAAAACAACATTTCAGTCTCTTTACACATATTTTCACGCGTACAATACACTTCTCGAGTTTGGTCCGTTCCTCTCGACTCAATTTGTGAATATGGTACTAGGTACTTGTAAGTAAATACTTTTGTCTATATGAATTTTATGTTTATCCTGGTATTTAAGTACTTCTTATGTGTAAATAAGTTACATTGAATTACTCTGATACGTTACTATCATACATCGGAAAAAATAATCGTAATACTCAAAGCCTTAATTTACTTAACTTCTAACGAATGAAATAACTTATCCACTCGGCTTTTTTATGGCGCCATTTACAGGCCAAACACAATGTACCAACAAGCAGTTTGTTAAAAACAAAGCTCTAAAACCGCAGTCGACATGTCGCTTTTTCATCGCCGCTGCCAGTCACGTCGCATAAAAGGTAATATAATTGCCGCTATTGACTAGCTCGTCAGTGTTAATTCTTTCATGAATAGCAAATGCGAGCGGCATAACAACCGGGCGCAAATGGCGACAGACCCGACAGGAACGTTGCATATTGTATAGGAAATGAAGTACGCGCCATGGCTCGTTTTATATCGCTGCTTACTGGCGTTCCGGAAAAGCGAATTGATAATAAAATCTCGAGGGCCACGCGGCCCAGTTACCTTTTATTAGGAGGTTAATTGAAGTGTTAATTGCGCGGTGTATGGCAGGACACGATTCGCAGGATTTTAGTTTGTGTCGGGTGCAAAATAGATGAAAGGTTGCATAACCTCCTGACTAATGGGATTAAAATTGAAACCATACAGGATGCAAACTGTCAAATTAGATAGTATGGATGGCGTGTCAAATTATATTATTAATAATAAGGTCATTCTATAGAACACCCCCTTCTGCCCTATCGAAAAACTAAACTTACTCACACATTCTACATTCCATCACGAGTACAACGTACCTTATCATATCTTGCGCAAATGGCGTTAAGTATTTTTTATAAATCAATTAAAATTGGAACATTTCTCCATGCGCACAGCTGATTTACTGTTTACTTAATCATTTCTGTAGTTCATCAAAGTTCCCATGTTGCCACATCAACTTTTATACAACTATCATAATATACAATATAGGCTACAAATTACTTGCTTACCTAAAGCGCAGACATCACTGTCTAATGCTATTACTAGTCCTTCGGTTAATTAGGCCACTCACAATAACTCCGATAAGGTCACAAATCATTTATATACCAAATATATCCCTTGCCCTTCAACAACAGACGCCAAAATTTAACAAAAAAAAAGCAAGATATTTAATTTTGCGGTCTATGTGCACACAATGCCACATACTTTCACCACACATAAAAATATATAGCTTCAACCCTTAAAAACTACCCCTATATGTTGAATATTTTCAAAAATTTACATTTTTTTAATGTACCCTTGCTAAATTAACATTCCTCAATACACCTGTTTACCCCACCCAGCACCCCTATTCGCTCCCGCCTCCCGTTAGCTACATGGGTTATTATTAATTTGCGCAAAGTTTCGTTTGTGAAAAACTGTTCCTACAGCAACCTACAACACGTCGATGAAAAAAAAAGGCGAAAATCCAGAAGGGGGTGTTCTATAGAATTACCAATAATAATAATAGTAGTATTGACTTTATTTTTTGTTGCATGCAGTACAAAATAAATAAACAGTTTTAAAACCTTAAAACGGACTTTTCCGCACGTAGAACATCTCTATTTCGAAATTGAGTGGCCGAGAAAAAATAAACCAACACATAAATGCAGAATGTGTTTTATGCGACAGTTTTACTTTTTTCAAATAGTCACCATCGTGCTTTCTCATGACCCACGGACAAGGTGGGGTGTGTCCTATCCACTTCAAATCAATAGATGTCGTCTGGTAGACGGCCGTAATCAGAATCAGTCGAAACCCGGTCGATCCGACACGATTTAATTGAGTGATCGTGCTAACAAAAAAAAAAATTCTCAAACTTTGTACTTTCTTATGACTCATATATGTGTCCTATCCACCTCAAAATCAATAGGTGTCGTCTGGGAGACGTCCCCGATCAGAATCAGTCAAAATCCGATCGATCCGACACGATTTAGTTGAGTTATCGTGCTAACAAGAATAAATGCCGACGATAACGCCAACGACAACACACAGTAAAAAATTTTTAAAAACCATTTTTTTTGTTCTTAGGCAGAAAACCGAAAAAAAAGTTTAGTTTTTTCAATTTTTTTTTACACGATTACATTACTTTTTCGTGTGTAGTGGAGTGCAGAAAAGTACGTTTTGAGACAAACAATCATACATAAGGCTGCACTCTGTCAGTTAGTGAATATTTGAATCGATTTAGGTACTAAACAACAGTTTGTGCAAATATGTGTATTTCTTTGTCGTCTTTGTGATGTTCCGTTAGCATGAATATGCCGAGAGTTGGCAGAAACACGCGACTGTTTGATGACGCGCAAAAAGTGCTACAGACCTTAAATGACGAGAAATGTGTTTGTGCTAACAAATTTGGTAGTATAAAAAACAAAAATTCTGATTTCCCCAAAGTAAGACATATGTATTTATAATAACAGTGCTTAACAGAGTAGGAGAAAGCCGGGCAAGATGAGTATTTAATTTTTAAAGACTTCTTGAGTAAACCAATTTATTTTCATAGGAATGTCATATGGTTTCTTTGTTAAGTACACTCCTGGACAAAATTAACGCATCAGCAAAATTTTTCAATATTTTTTATAGTTTTTTGAAGTTTTAAATCGTTAACATTATATGTTTCTGGCCTAGGATATCCTTTATCATTACTGCTAAACAATTACAATTGATGACAGATGCAAAGTAACATTTTGTAATTATTTGCTCGGATTTAACACTGTTAAATATGTGTGGCCTAGGATATCCTTTATCACTATTGATAAACAATTGCAATTAATGACAGATGGAAAGTAATATCTTGTAATTATTTGCTTGGATTTAACGTTGTTTGAAGTGATTTGTAAAATGCAATAAAGCCAGATAGTGATATTTTGTAAATTTGATGTCATCAATTGAACGAATCGCTTTATCCAGTAGATATACATAAAGTAGAATGAAGTAGGATGAAACAGTGAAAGCGGGAACTCTGATTAACGAGGAACGTAGCCAGCGATGTGTGGCTAATTTGTTAGACAATCGACAATTAGTCAACAGTTCATTTCAATGAACTTGAACCCCAGAACAAGGGCGTAAGAAGTTTAAAGATGGAATAGACGAGCGATATATCACGCAAGTAGCTTTAAGAAACAGGCATTTACAAGTTTAGATTTAAGAAGAGCCCCAGCAGCAACTTGAAATGCAGAAATTTTGGACAAACGGTCAGAAGAAGGCCTAGTCAAGGAGAATCAGACAATAGAAGATCAGCTATAGCATCACTGATAACTGGAGAACATGAAGCTACTAGACGTTTTACAAGAGAAGATGTAAATTGGACCATTGGAGATTGTAAGCAAGTTCAGTTTTCAGAGGAGATAAGAGTAAGTCTTAAATCACCAGATGAACGTCAACGAGCCTGGCGGAGGTCAGAAGAAAGGTTTGTTGCCTGCAATATCTCTCCGAGGATCCCGTTTCTTGGTAGATCAATAATGACCTGGGGACGAATTTATTTCAATGTAGTACGGATTTGGTTTCTATATGGGGAAGAACCCTGAATACACATTTCTACGTGGGCACCAAGTAGCCCAGATATGAACCCCGTAGAGCATCTATGTGATGCACTTAATTTTTTGATGTACAGTTCCAGAGTGGGTTGCAAGATACTGGACTGAAATGGATACACGGTAGTATCCTACTTCACTTTTAATTATAGCTATAACGGCCTCTTCCTTACTTTCTATAGATTAGCTATGCCTACTAGTAGAGCGCTAGTATTTTAATAATATCTAGAAATGGAATCAAGGTATAAATTTGTTTAAGGAAAAAGTTAGGGTGTCCCGTTTCTTTGGAAATTAAGTAATGATAAGTTAAGCATAAGACTATATAATTTTCAGTGATAAATTTACTCTAATGAAGGTATACTGTAACTTACTAGGACAAATAGGTGGCTGTTAAATAAATAATTGGCATGAATATAAATGGAGATAGTGGATAGGTGTTAAATATAAGTATCCTGCTTTGCTCGTTTTTACACGGATAGAATTATAAAGAGAAGTGGAGTAGGAAATAGAGGACACTTAGAGATTCCTTGTGCAGTATCTCTATCTGCTACCTGCTAAATGGATGTACCGACTGCCTACTGCAATAATAGTTTCTCAAGCAGTATGGCATAGGAAGAATACTGTCAATAAAGCCGAACCAATGTTGTAAGAGCGACAGTTTGTTTATTCAAGTTTAATAGTGGCCGTTAAAATATTTTAAATATTTTTTGTAGTACTGCTTTTGTATAGTATATGTTAAGTATGTATTTATTTTACTTGTCGTATATCTATAGCTAACCGTTAAACATTCAGGAATATTTAACAAATACAAGAAGTTAATGAATATCATACATATTTATTAATGCTGCATCATACCAAAGTATATGCTCAACTTGAAGTTAAGTACAATTCTCGCTTCATTAAATCATAAAAAAATACCAGGCGTTAAATATGTATAGTGCACATAACTTATTTTAAATTTTATAACTAAGTAACCGTTATTCATATTTACTGGGTAACATTTTAGTATCTATTTTTAAAACCCGCTTTTATTTAAATTTTGATGATATACGCATTTCACATATTCACTCGAAAAATTCCAAATAAGGCGTAAATAATGGATATATTATATAATAGAGAAGTATCGGCACCTTTTCCTGAGTATAGGTGTGTCTGTCCTTGTCTTTATGTGTCACCTACTCTTTCGCAGCCTGAAGCTTCAGGGAAAGTAAGTCGACTTCTGTACATCCAAACTTTTAAATGTACGTGCCCAAAAGTAAACATTTCAGCAGTATTATAAATAAATTTATTTTTACACCTTATATTAAGAAGATTCTGTGCAGAAGATACAAGATCTCCAATAAATTGGCTTCCTTTAAATGTATTTCAAAATACACTTTTTTATGATTATAAATCATGGATTAAAAATACCACAATCAGACAATAGTGGCAAATAAAATGATATTTCTAACACACTTACGAATTAGGAAACAGTTTTTATATACAAGATGGCGCAGAGGAAACGCATTTTTTTCGAATGGCTAGTACATTACGAGGGAAGGGTTAAATACCTCCCCACTCCATGTTCCGAAAGCTCTGGGAATGCAGTTTCTGTACCAGGGAATGTGGAGCATCGTTTATCAGCAAATTTTTTGAAACAGCGATTTTGTATTTATTGTTCAACTGCAACTGAAGCACATTTCCATTTAAATGGATATGTAAACAAGTGAAACTGCAGGTACTAGGTACATCGTCCATCGAAGGTACATCGAAAACCATTCCATAATGCAATAGCTACAGCGTGATGTGAAGTTTTCAATTTAAGAACCATATTGGCCCTTATTATTATTTTTTTTTTGAAGAGGGGGAATTAGCGGTAACAATTGCTTTGACACGTTACAACATTTCTGTTACCACAACTTCAACGACGACAAGTAAATATGAGAGAACTATGGTTTCAACAAGCGGTGCCACAGCTCACATAGCGAAAGTACCGATGGAATGTGTTCGACAAATGTTATTTGGCATCTATGCTCTGCAGAGATGTCTGCTTGCGACATCCTTTTGTAGGATTACTCTGGATGTAAGTCCAGAATGTATACAAATAAGTGGCGAACGATAAAATGACTAACAGGTGCCATTAGCCAAGAAATTTCAAGAATTCCAAAAGAAATATTTGTGAGTATGATGAACAACTTTCAAGAGAGGCTTCAGGTTTATGTCAAGGAGGAAAGGAAACATTTGAGTGCCATTATTTTGCGCATCCAATTTAAAGGTATTATAAATAAAATTTGCACAAGACTTACTTCATTTTGTTGTAATAATTTTTTATTTATTTTGAAAATAAACAATGTTATGCTTAATTGAAAAACATGCGTTTCTCTACTCCACCTTGTATAATTTATACATAAGTTTTATAGATTTGAATATTTTCATTTAGACAGGTCAAAATTGACGTCCTCGCGGAATCTTGTGCATACAATATCTCGATGCAACAATACTAAATTCATCATCAATTAATAACATATTACTCCACATATTATTAGCGTAGTTGGCAATCGTTAGAAGCGTCAAACACTAGAATAGAAAAATACTGTCAGGATGGTTATGGTAAGAGTATCTTGTCAAGTGTTGTACAGGCAGGAAGCCTCCACCAACTCATTTGATATCTTCTTGGCTTATTCTTTTTTCAAAATGGAACTTGATCCTAACGTTCTATCAATCAGTTGGTGGTGGCTTCCTCAGTGCAGTTTTTTGGACAATCCCTAGTCTCCACTCTTGGCTTAATATTCTTGGTCGAGCAACCGATCTAAGAAAATCGCCTACAGTAACTGGCGAAATTCCTGCACCAAGCTCTAGTGTGATCAGAAACTAGAAAGAACTTGTTAGATATTAAAAGATCTGTGGGTTCTATATCCTGACATGTCCTGGAATGTTTTCCTCATTTTGGGTGAATAAAACTCAGTTACTAAAAGTATACTTACATTCACTACCATTTCATATTTAAATCTACAATGTAGGGAAATTTGTGTAATATCGTCAAGGTGTCTCCCTTGACACCACTGTACCTCCCCTAAGACGTGACCTAAAATTTGCAATAACTCGCCATCATGCTGGTTCAATTCTCGCGTATTCTGATTTATAACTGAAGCAAAGTCCTAGGAGCATCCCTGTACACCTTAGATTTCAAATAACTCCGTAAGAAGAAATCCATGGGCGTTAAATCGGGACTTCTGGAAGGCCAATTATAACGCCCCCGCTTAGAGATAACTTTTTCAGAGGACTTCACTCTCCCGACTTTCGTTAATAAATTTGCAGTATAGGCTGTAGCCTTTTCTTGTCTTATGTCTAACAAATGCGCATGCGCACATTTACCACTACCACTTTCCGAAATGCTCAACAAACAAATGAGGAAAACATTTCAGGACACCCTGTATATTCCGATCTATATTCTGGGACTTAAAATTAAAGGATGGACGTAATCAACTCACGTGACTCTATATTCATATTTAGTAATTACTAAGAAAATACATTTGCGTTTATTATTAAATATCACTGCATAACTATCAAGTGTTCGTGTATAATTAACTTTTATAATAAATACATTACATAATTATTTGTGTAATTAGTCAACATTAATCAAAAAGTGCATTCAATTCAAATTTATCTTTATATTATGCTTAATGACGATGCATGAATACAAAACTTTCTATCAGCGTGATAAAAATTAAATCAATCATTGTACAAATTGTTAAAATGCCATAGCCAAATTGTTTCACAGAATATATAAGCGGCATTCAAAAAGTGTTACGCGTATTATGAAATGTTTTTATTCGCCACATCTAAATAATTCCTAGAAAGTTTATTTTACTATCATTGAGGTATACTCGTAGGTTACATAAAAACTATATTTCGAAGTTAGAAGACAACCTGTATAAAACTCCGTAGGCAACCTGTATAACATTCTCACAAGAGAATATGTTTTGGTAATTATTTTTTGGCCGTTCGGGTAATTCGACATGTTTACTGCATTAATTATGACATCAAAAGTTATGTTTACAAATTAGTGATCGGTAAGTAATTTTATTTACCAATTAGTCATTTTAAAATGAAAATAAATATGTCACATTTATAGTTTTGATTCATTATTTTTTATTAAAAACAATATTGAAAATACAGTATGAACCATTATTGAAAATTATTCTCATGTACAGGAGTAGGAGTGACACTTGTAGGATAGGTCGATTCTTCGTGCCCATTTTGATCTAAAAAATTATTTTGAATAGTGAATATTTCGTCTTGCACACCATCGACGTGTTCCCCAGCAAGAGAAAAAGAACGCCACCCCCCCCCCCCCATTGTAAATCGGGTAAATTTAGACATTTTACAATATTTCAGGGCCTACTGTGAACTTCCTACTATGTCCCTACGCACTATCTGATCAGCGATTTTGCTATGACGATGACCTAAAATAAGTGACGACTTTGACGAATTTTTTGGTCGTAATCTCATGTATTTTCTATAACAATGAAAACAGTTAAATTATTAATTTTTTAGTGATCATAAAAGTGTTTAGATAATTAGTTTTCATATCAGGAATATTTATTATAATAAACGAATCTTGTGCATGAGTATCATATAATCTCATATTATACAACTATTTCCCTCTGAATGCCCCTACTATTGCAAAATATCATCCCTATATTGACATTAAAGTAAATTTCTTTAGGAATTAGTTTAAAAACTTGTACACAACTTCTATTGAAAGACTTTTCGATTTTTTACTTTTCCGCACTCAACTATACTAGCGGAAAAGTAATGTAATCGTGTAAAGAAAAATGGAAAAAAATGTTTTTCGTTTATTTTTCGTTTTTCGGCCAAAAATCCAAAAAAAATGGTATTAAAAAAATTTTGTCTACGTGTGTGTTGTTATCGTCGGCATTAAAATTTCTTGTTAGCACGATAACTCAACTAAATCGTGTTGGATCGATCGGATTCTGATTGATTCTGATCGAGGACGTTTCCCAGATGACACCTGTTGATTTTGAGGTGGATAACACACACCACCCCCTCCCTTGGGTATATTTAAGAAATCTTTTTGTTAGCACGATAACTCAACTAAATCGTGTCGGATCGATAGGGTTTCGACTAATTCTGATCGGGGACGTCTCCTAGACGACACCTATTGATTTTGAGGTGGATATGGCACACCCCACCCTATCCATGGGCCATGAGAAAGCACGACGGTGGACTATTTGAGAAATTTCTTTTCTTAACACGATATCTGAACTAAATAATGTCAGATCCATCGGGTTTTGACTGATTATGATCGGGAACGTCTCCCAGACGACACCTATTGATTTTGAGCTGAATAGAACACACTCTACCATGTTCATGGGTCATGAGAAAGCACAATGGTGAACTATTTGAGAAATTTGTTTGTTAGCACGATCACTCAATTCGATCAATCGTGTCAGATCGATCGGGTCTCGACTGATTCTGATTAGGGACGTCTACCAGACGACATCTATTAATTTTGAGGTGGATAGAATACACCCCACCCTGTTCATGGGGCATGAGAAAGCATGAGAGTGAACTATTTGAAAAAGTAAAACTGTGGCATAAAACACATATTCTGCATTTATGTGTTGGTTTATTTTTTCTCGGCCACTCAATTTTGGGACAGAGATGTTCTATGTGCGGAAAAGTCCGTTTTAAAGTTTTAAAACTGTTTATTTTAGTTCACGTCCAATGTTATTTCTCTTAGGAAAAACAGCAATTAGAATTACAAACTTTGAAATATTGACAAAGTTATTTAAAAATATCGTGGCTCTGAGCATGGAATACTCAAACCATAAATTTCCTCGAGATAAAGGTTTCGTTTTTTCTAGCAAAACCCTACTATTTCTGTTGTCTCGTACAGCAAGATTTGAAGTATTCCAAGGCGGTTTCGTACCGTTCTTTAAAAACTTTTCTGGTATAATTCTGCATGCCATGTTTCCTCGATATTTCAATCGTCATTTTCATGCATCATACTTTACAGGAAAGTTTTAAATTTGACCAAAGAATTATTGTTAAAAATTCTGCGTAACACCCATTTTCTTTGTTTACTAAACAACCTTGATATATATCCTAGAAACTATTTCATATGCTACTTGAACAATTAAAATCTAACGTCTTAGTGTAAAATTCTTGACATTTTTATTCTTACCAAATTTAATTAATTTAAAAACAGAACGATATATTGATCATGCAAAGAAATCTCGAACGATCAGGGAACTACCGGTCTCGTTTTTGATATCTAATATACTTTTAATGCTTTTTTAATTAAAAACATGTCGGTAACTCCTTTGGTATTTTTCGTTCACGTTTCTGGAAATAAATGTCAATAAAACCATATCCTGGACAACAGATTTACGACGATTTAAATACCGCCAGTAAGAAAAATATGTAAAATCATGCTGTCTAATTAAGATCCTTTAGATAGAACTGTTAATTTTCTATTAAACTTAAAAAGGGGTATCTAATGTCCTTGATCGGACTGTGCTATAATACTAGCTTCGAGAATTTGGTAGATGAGCTTCACACGGAAATGTTCAAAGTTTTAATATGTCGACCGTTCAGTGATAATCACCTTTCGACTTAATTATTATGTAACTAACGAACTAGCTAATTTCACGGCTATAAATAAATTAATTGCTAATTACCTATCAATGAGGTCGTTAAGCAGTCGTCAGGTTTTCTCACAGTAGTAAAAGTTTTTTCAATGCCAGTAAATTTATTTGAAAATTTGGCTAACAGTAAATTGTGAAATGTTTTGAGCAGGTTGATATTTGTTTAATTACAATCTGACTTGTGCGCTACAGAAAAAGTTAATTATATAGCGACTACCAAGAAGTTTATAAAAAATTGCATTACCAAAGAAAAAAAAGTTTGTACCAAATGAAAAAAGATGTACTTAGATTCATATTTGTTTAATAAACGAACAAACATGTCTTAAATATACTACCGTTTAGTTAAGGATTAATTTTTAATTTAGGAGCAAAATACATTTCTTCAAATTGCCAATAATGAAAATTAATTACTATTTGAGATTAATTGTTGCAACTTTTGGATGACCTGTATTTCTATTTATTGGTTACTTACTATCTTAATTTGATTAACAAAATAAAATATATATAGGAAGTCCTCTACTTACGAACTTAACCCGTTCGTAGCGGTCATTTGCAAGTCGAAAAGTTCGTGATGAAAAACTCGGAAAACACGATGTTTGGCGCAAAAACTCAAATACAACGTTGTTTTTAAAATTATATACTGTTTAGGCTATTTGAATAATGTTGAATTAAGATTGTTAAAGGGAAGTATAAATTCAAATCAATCACATGTACGTTATTTATTAAAATTACTCATTTAAAACAATTACATACATATATAAATTTATAAAACATATTTATGGACTCCACTTATTCCTTTGATGTTGATGGTGTTGGGACTCCCACCATACAAGTCTGATTAGTGTTCTTATTAAAAAACCGTGTAATAAAAGTTTGAGTAGTAGCTCTTTTCTATTCATCCAGTATTACTTTATAGCACGTAAGGGCATCATGTACAGTCGCTGAAACTTTAGAAAATCTGTTTTCGTTTGAGTCTTGTGTTTGGAAACACACGAGCGTCTGTTCTATTGAACTGAAACCTTCTGTCAGTTGTTTGACAGTAAATGTCTTAGGATCCTCTTCTTCAGTTCCATTATCAATCGGTCCTTCTTTTTAGTCTGTTAGTTCGAGCAACTCTTCATTTGTCAACTCCTGTGAATGACTTTCAAATAGTTTGTGAATGTCTTCTGCTTCTACTTCCAAATTCAACTGGTTATCTAGATCTAAAATATTATTGATGACCTCTTCTTCATTTTCTTCTACATCATTATTATCGCCGCTCCTATCGCTTTGTTAGTAACTTCGAAACTTCGTAAGTAGGGGACTTCCTGTACTTGTAAAGTTATTTGCAAGCAATTAAAACAGATTCTTAATAATTTCTCTTTCAAGGAAATTTGTACCATTTTCTAATGTCTTCGGTGTAACATGTTTAATAACATTTATTCCATATCACTTTAAATTTATTTCACTATTATCCTTCTCAATATTTATGTATATCTTTAAATACTATTCATATATGAAAAATAGTCCAAATTGTGTTATTTTGTAAAACTTTTGAAATATTTATTAAATAATAAAAGTATAGAGTAAGATGTATGACCTTACTCTCAAATACTGATATTTTGACAAAATATTATTATTGATGTCAATAAGCAAGCGGAGACTGACTTAGCGCACATTGGCTGGCTCATTTATAACCTCGTACGGTTTGTACTTCAGTAGACTCACAGACGCTATAAAAACTTTGGTGTGGTCGCGCGATTTGTATAGACGACATACCAACCGTCGGATAAGATGTAATACCTTAAGTCCCTTGTCTATTACATGCTAGGTAAGTAAAAAGTCCGTACCGCACTATAATACTCTTCTGATGTCGGTTATAGGTAGAAATAGACCTATGTTAAATAACAGTATAAAAAAAAGCTCTCTGTATTCCTAATCTAAAGCTAAAGCTTTGGTTGGCATATTTATTATATATTATTTGGTTTTGGATATAAAGATTATTGGTACAAAGGAAATAATAAAAACATCTTAAACAATTTTCTGCAAATAATGCATTTTTTTACCCTCGTCAACATGGAATTTTATTAGTTTTGAAAAATTTTAATAGAATAAATTACACGACGCCAATATTAGGCTTAGGAAATTTAAGTTCTTCAACTTGGTCACGCCAGTTATTATATATGTGTAAATTCATAAATAATTGGCAATGGTAAAATGTCAGCAAGTCTTCACCATCTAGGTCTTTTTAATTTTGGTAAAAGTAGGTCAACATTCTCTCAATAATTTTTCTCAATTCTGAAAAAATAGTCGAGCGTACGGTTCAACATAATATATTAAATTATTAATATTAGATTAGTCATAAGTACCTACTAAAAAAATATATGACTAGCTGGACGTTACAAGTACTCTACTATCTCGAACCAGCTAGAGAGGATACCAATAAACAGGAGCTATTTTACACCTCGCTGTTGCTTAAAATAATATGTAGCCTTTCGGCGATGTATTCATGAATACTTTTGCATAATTTGAAGGGGGCCCCGAGACGTTGTTAGCGTTCATTTCCCATAATTACACTTCGGAGAAATTTGGTTTTAATGTTTATGCATACATAAAAATAAAATATCTACAGCGTGTGCAATGCAAAATTTAAAGCATCGTATATCTTACAATCTTGGACAAGCTTATTTCAATATCAAGATATTGGTTGTTTAGTCATGCATGTATAAGTCTAGCGCTTTAAATATTCCGGTACAGATATTTCAAGATGTTGTTGGAAATGACGGATTAGACTGGAAAATATATTATCTGATGATTATCTATAGAGTCATTAACAATGTTCTCTTTCGGGTGGAATTTTCTTAGAAACTGACGATAATTCACGATTAAAATGCGAATAAGCATCTAGTGATGATATGCCTGAAGTTGCAAGTTGAAATCTTGTCAAGCAACAATGATTACTGACAAAGGAGTATAAAAGGCAGCCAAAGTGACCATATGGTTCAAAGACTAACATTGAGTCAGAGATTTGAATGAATTTTAATAGTGATTGGGTGGATACTGGACACGAATGAAAAATTCGATGGTAGTTTTTAGAGAATCATGGCATTTGTGGATATGAAAAGGAAATTATGATAACATAAATATCACTGAAATTACAACATTCCAATTTTAACATATGGGTTGGAATATTGGACTCGTAAGAAAATCAGATGAATGGTGAATGTCTGTTATTGATCCTTGAAAAAGGTATTACTTTAAGCGGTACTGGGTTAGTCACCTAAAATTGACTCCCGCTATATTTCTCTTAATTTTAATAGAATCGAAAAATTCAAACAAGGATTTTACATAGTTTTTTATAAATTTTTTGAATATTTAAACAAATTTTCAAAAACTCTGCAAATTGAAAGGGAGCGAACAATGTTTTATTTTTTTTTAATGGAACACCCTGTATTTTTTTACTTAAAAAAGTTACCCACAGTTTTCTGATCACAAAATATATAATTTTTGTATCTTGGTAAGTATAGTTCCTGAGATATTCATACAAATATATAGTCACATCACAGGAATAAGTTTGGCATAAGACCATAAATCAGGAGAGCTATGTTTTTGAGATATAACGACACATCTTGTTTTTTAAGAAAAAAAGTATGAAAATTCTTTGATGCGGAAACACATAATAATTATAATAAACAAATAAACCTATATTAAAATGACAACAACAAAATTTAATGAACACAAAACATAAATAACGAAATAATGATAAAAGAAACAATGCGCAACAATAAATAACATAAAACCAATGAACTTTATTAAAATTAAACATATCTATATGTTCTCCACGTATCCTCCGTTTCTATCAAGGCACAGTTGGCATCTTTTAATAAATTCATTCCTAACATTTTTAAATAAATGAACATTTTGCCGCAAATTTTCTATTTCTTGACTGATACAGTCCTTCAACTCATCCGAGTTATTATATACCGAATTTTCGTATATGTTTTATTATAGTGTTCCCACAAAGAAGTCCAAAGGACTCAAGTCTGGGCTATTAGCAGGCCAATGTATAGGACCGTATCTTCCTATCCAAAATAGATATTAGTCATTTAAATATTCCGTTACGTTCCGTACAGAGTGTGGAGAAGCACCATCCTGTTGCCAAATAATAGAATTCCCGGTTGCAAGGGGAATATTATCTAAATAGTTCTCTACTTCACCCCGAAGAATATTCAAATACTGAACTGCATTCAAGAACCCATTAATGAATACGGGACCCACAATTGTATTTTGATGAATACCGCACCACACATTTACTGTATTATATCCTTGGGTTTTTATCTTTTTTATAACATGTGGATTTGCGGGCGCCCAATAATGTGCATTTTTCCTATTAAAAAGTCCAGCCGTGGAAAAGCTACTTTCATCGGTCCAAAATAAGTTTTTTAAAAAGTTATTGTCGTTTTCTGCTTTCTCAATCATCTCTCTACAAAAAGGTCTTCTGTCGGCAAAGTTATTTTCAGTTAAAAGCTGAACTGGCAAAATACTATAAGGCTTATATTTGTGACGTTTTAATATACGTCTTATACTTGCTTGAGAAATATTAAATTCTTCTGCAGCAGCGTTAGTAGATTTATTGGGGTGTTCGGTAAAAAAAAAATAAACGTCCATTTCCACATCTTCTCCTGTTTTGGGCTTCTTTCTTTCTCGTTTCTTATCTTTTAAGGATTCGCTGTCTCCAAACTTGAGATAAATATTAGAGAAAGTGTTCTTGGAGGGAACGCGTCTTTCAGGATATTTTCTTCAATATTCTCTTTTAGCTATATATTTGTTCTTATTGATGGTTAAGTAAATTTCTAATATTTCTTTCCTTGCGACTAATGAATATCCCATATCAATATATTAGATATATTAACAAGTGTATTAAAACTTAACTTAAAGCGTATTAATAATATAACAATCAAACATAAATCAAACATAACATAACTGTCAAACGAAGCATTATTGTTTCTTTAAATCATTTCGGTTCATAGCTCTCCTGATTTATGGTCTTATGCCAAACTTATTCCTGTGATGTGACTATATATTTGTATGAATATCTCAAGAAGTATACTTACCAAGATACAACAATTATATATTTTTGTGATCAGAAAACTGTGGGTAACTTTTTTAAGTAAAGAAATACAGGGTGTTCTATTTAAAAAAATAAAAAAATGTTCACCCCCTTTCAATTTGCAGAGATTCAAAAAAGGATTTTACATGATTTTTTATAAATTTTTTGAATATTTAAACAAATTTTCAATTGTTTAAATATTAAATTTTTTTTTAAAAAATCATGTAAAATCCTTTTTTGAGTTTTGCGATTCGATTGAAATTAAGAGAAATAAAGGGGGGTCAATTTTAGGTGACTAACCCGGTACAATCTGTACAGGCAAGCCGATAATAGGGATATCCGAGTACACTAGGCACAAAAATTAAGGGATGTAAAGAAAATCTTAAATTTTTAGGTGATTTTCAATGGGCTGTAACTTGGAGCAAACTAGTGACAGATAAATTAAAAAAAAAGCAAATTGAAGCTCCAAGCTTCTAGTTTTTAGATTTTGAGTTAAAATTTTTTTATAATCAGAATTTTTTGATTAATCATAAGAATACCATCGAAAAAAAAATGTTTCCAAATTTTTGACTGGTTTTTAAAAGGTCCAATAAATTTTATCATAAAGCTTTTTTAATAAAATAATTTTATCCTCTTTAATTTAAGCGACCTGAAAACTTTGTACGATGATTTTTCGCTGAATTATCGTTATTCAAACAAAAAAGTCAGTTTTGACTCGGAAAATAATGATCGTACAGAAAATATTTTGTTTTACAATAATTAACACTATTTGATAAAGAATAATATGGATTATTGCAAAAAAAATAAACAAATGAAACTGAACAAACAAATGAAAAATTCATCCTTAATTTAATTTAAAAAAAACGACAACTTGAGTCATTTTGAACACAGTGAAAAAAAATCACAGCCCTTTGAAAATTTCAGGGTTTCTTTGGAATATTTTGAGGTTAAAAACAAACAGTCAACATCCTTAGTCTATTCATTATTTGCAAAGTTATGCCAAGTTAACCGAATATCCCTAAATACGCAATTTTTTTACTTCTTTTACAATCGACATTCTCGCACCGACTAATTTTTTCTATCAAAAACCAATAACTACAGCTTATAAAGAATACTTTGCAGTTTTTAAAATCCTACTTAGTTTTCTTAACGATCATTAGTTCCCCACTAATTAATTACCAAAGTCAAAACTTGCGACTTTCTTGCTTTGAACAACGATGACTTATCGTACAAGGTTTCTAGACCGCTCTAATTAAAGAGGATACAATTATCTAAAAAAGATTTATAATAAAAAAATTTTGATGGTAGAAAATCTAGAAACTTGGAGCTTCAATTAGCTTTTTTAAAAATTACACTGCAACTATTTCTTTCCAAGTTAGAGCCCTTTTAATATCACCTAAAAATTTAGGATTTTTTTACATCCCTTAATGTTTTTGACTAGTGTAGTTACTACAATAAAACTTGGCAGATTGAGATGGGCAGGTCATGTCATCAGAAAAGGTTCTTCAGAGCAGATCTTATAGGTACAAAATAACAGGACAAGGATGGTCAACGTTGTCAAGATGCTGCCGGATCACACAGTACATATTTCATTGAAATTTGTATAGTATCGTGTATGCTAGTTATCAGTAAAACTGTTATCAGTATTCATAAAATTTTTCCTTACTCAATAGGCACAAATTTAATGACAAGTAAAACCAACATTGGCTACCTACATTTTAGATGTTCATATCTCAATTTAGAGTTCAATCAAATACATTAAAACCGAAAATCACTAAATCGATCTTCATCTCTGAACCAGTAATTTTATTAGCGAAAAATAATAAATCTTCGTTTGATCGAGCAGTACACGGAACTAGTACAACATGGACTTTTATGGCAGGATGCATGGCTCATAACATTCGCTACATGCAGGGATATTGTTTCAATTTCGTAACTGGTCGAGCTATATCAGTGGGCTTTACTTCCATTCTATCGAACGTATTTTTTTTTGCGGTATCATTGGCGTCAAAATAATGGCCTGTTAAAATCAGGGTCAGTCGTCGAAGTAAATATGCTTCAAAGGCGCGTTCTTTTGTTAGGTCTTCTTTGGCATACTAAGATGCTACAATATACCCGAGGATAAATTCAATCGGAGTGGCACAGTTTAATAGGAGATTAATTACGCTGGACTAGAATTAAAATGGAAATGAGGTTATGTGTTTCAACGAGTTACGCGTCGTTTATTTATTATCTATATTTGGAATTACTTGAAAATGTAGTTTTACTTTTCCTTTACTATATTAGAGCGGAAAAGTAATGTAATCGTATAAAGAAAAATTGGCAAAAAATTTCTAGCGTTTAATTTTCGTTTTTCGGCCTAAAAACAAAAAAAAACAGTTTTAAAACTTTAAAACGGACTTTTCCGCACGTAGAACATGTCTATCTCGAAATTGAGTGGCCGAGAAAAAATAAACCAACACAAATGCAGAATATGTGTTTTATGCGACAGTTTTACTTTTTTCAAATAGTCCACCATCGTGTTTTCTCGTGACCCATGGACAGGGTGGGGTGTATCTTATCCACCCCAAAATCAATAGATGTCGTCTGGTAGATGTCTCTAATCAGAATCAGTCGAGACTCGATCGATCTGACACCATTTAATTGAGTGATCGTGCTAACAAAAAAAATTTCTCAAATTGTCCACCATTGTACTTTCTCATGACCCATGTACATGGTAGAGTGTGTTCTATCCACCTCAAAATCAATAGGCGTCGTCTGGGAGATGTTCCCAATCAGAATCAATCAAAACCCGATCGATTCGACACGGTTTAGTTGAGTTATCGTGCTAACAAGAATAAATGCCGACGACAACGACAACGACGACAACAACAACGACGACAACATCAACGACAACGACACACACGCAGCAAAAAACATTAAAAACCGGTTTTTAGACCGAAAAACGAAAAATTAAACTAAAAAAATTGTTTTTTTCCTTTTTCTTTACACGATTACATTTATTTTTCGCCTATAGTGGAGTGCAGAAAAGTAAAAAAATGGTTTTTACAAAATTTGTATCTGTGTGTGTGTCGTTGTCGTCGGCATTAAAATTTCTTGTTAGCACTATAACTCAACTAAATCATGTCGGATCGATCTGGTTTTGACTGACTCTGGGCGGGAACGTCTCCCAGATGACACCTATTGATATTGAGGTGGATAGCATACACAACCCTGTCCATGGGTCATGAGAAAGCACGACGTAAATGTTTATGTTCATTCTGACATTTTAAATATAAACATTTAACTCGTTGCTGATTTTGCATTGAACGAAAACAACATATATACGGTCTGTATTATATACGAATGAATGAGAAAAAAAAATAAATTCGTTCGATTACAAACGTATTGAAACGGCACTGAACAGTCGTCAATGAAAAAAGTAAAACTGTTGCATAAAACACAACACACATTCTGCATTTATGTGTTGGCTTATTTTTTCTTGGCGGCTCAGTTTCGAGATAGAGATGTTCTACGTGCGGAAACGTCCGTTTTAAGGT
This sequence comes from Rosalia funebris, assembly GCA_037954035.1. Lineage (NCBI taxonomy): Eukaryota > Metazoa > Arthropoda > Insecta > Coleoptera > Cerambycidae > Rosalia > Rosalia funebris. The sequence goes on along the minus strand of JAZFAV010000034.1, from coordinate 11,164,279 downwards.
TTTAAAACTGTTTATTTTTTATTAATATATTTTAACGAGCATGAGTATTACACTAAATGAGTAACGAATTATTTTGATTATTTGACGAAATATAATTTATTAGTTCTTTTATACAGTGCTATTCAAAAGTCCCCTCCCCCCTCTTATCTTTGGAACGATTATACATAAACTAGTGAAATTTGGTAACTGAATATTAAGAGTTGTAAACTTCCCTACTAGTGATGATAGATGACGTATGCGTCAAAGATGACGTCACAAGGTCATTGTGACCAATAATTTTAAATGGAACCCTATGGCAAGCGACACCTCTTTTAAAAGGTATCGAAAAAACGTATTCAATGATACTAATATTGTTTGTATTTATGGTAGTTTTGATGGATTAAATCAGTAATCAGTAAACTTGGATAATAATTTTAATTACAGATTCAAGAATCAGTAGCTACTTACAGTAATTGTTCGAAGTGAGCTCCATCTACTTCCTGACAGTAAAACATCCTATTGCGAAACTCTTCTCGTACTTTTTCAAATGTGTCTGCGGAAATAGCCCTACATTCTGTAACAATACGTTGTTTTAAAACATCAATATTGTCAGGCTGAGTGCCGTAAACCTTCGATTTAAGATACCCCCACAGAAAAAAATGTAAAGGTGTGAGGTCCGGTGATCGAGGCCGCCATTCGATTGAACCTCGTCGTCCAATCTATCTACCAGGATATTCTTCATCCAAATACCGTCTTACTGCACCGTAATAGTGTAGAGGAGCACCATCCTGCTGGAATGTTATTTCCAAAATGTCGAATTCATCTTGATTATCTTCCAAAATTTCAAGGATTAACGGTTGTATTGCATTTTGCAACATCTGCAGATACACCTCATCGGTTAAGTTGGTATTTAAAAAAACAGGCCCAACGATGTGGTTTCCATATATACCTGCCCAAACATTGACCTTCTCGGGATACTGAGTATGTGTTTCACGAAACATGTGAGGATTTGCGTCACTACAATATCTCACGTTTTGTGTATTTACATTTCCATTTCGATAGAAAGTAGTTTCGTCACTAAAACAAATTGTTTTGACATAGTCTGGCTGTTGGTTAATTTTAGTCTCCATATTTTCACAAAGTTGCAGTCTTCGGTCTGGATCGTCGTCTGAGAGTTGATGAACCATTTTTAATTTGTATGGGTGAAATTTGTTTTTTTTTCAACACCCTGTGCACTGTACTTTGACTGACTTCACAGGTTGATGCAACTTGAGTTGTTGAAGAAGTAGGATTTACTATTACTTCTGCCAGTATATCAATTTTTTTTTCTCATCAGAAATTTGTGGTCTGCCAGATCGTTTTGCATCATTAATACTACCCGTTGTTTTAAACTTACGAAGAAGCTGTCTCAAATAAGTCCTCGAAACTGGGCGATCGGGAAACCTTTCATTAAAAATGCGTTTTGAATATTTTTCTCCAGTTTCACCAAGTATTAGGATCGCTGCTACTTTATCACCTAAAACACGTACCATTTATCTTCTTGAAGCACTTAAACGTTCAGCTGACAACAGTTTAACAAATTATTGAATGTACAAATATTTTAAAATTACCACAAGGTACTAAAACAGTTACGTTCGATCAACAATACACAAATTATTAAATGTATAAAAACTTTGACAGCTAAAAAAATATCAAATTGGGGAGACTTGCAAAAACGTCAGATTATTTACTATCCAACTATCCAGTGGCGGAGCTTGAATTTTAAATTTTATTATTAACTGATTTAATTCATCACAGCTTTGCGGTTTTTGAAAGCCAGTTGTCAAAACTGCCGTAAACAGACACAATATTATTATCATTGAATAGGTTTTTTCGATACCTCTTAAAAGAGGTGTCACTTGCCATTGGGTTCCATTTAAAATTATTGGTCACAATAACCTTGTGACGTCATCTTTGACGCATACGTCATCTATCATCACTAGTAGGGAAGTTTACAACCATTAATATTCAGTTACCAAATTTCACTAGTTTATGTATAATCGTTCCAAAGATAAGAGGGGGGGAGGGGACTTTTGAATAACACTGTATAATATATAACACTCCTATTTAAAATTTATGAATAATGCGAATTGGCATCGGAAAAGCACCTTATGTTTAATATATTCTAATTAAATCAATTTAGAAATTAGTAGATACTCCTATTATATTTAACAAAACACAAAGAGAACAACAATGAGGAATTATTTAAGAAAAATCTCATCGTTTCATTTATTCTATAACTAAATTCGGTAAACAGACTACTAATTAATGTAAGGAAACAAACAATAGAAAACAGGTATATTATTATTATATTCTAATCAAAATTTTTTAATCTTTTTAAGGTTTCTTAAAAGAATTGATTTTTAATAATATTATAAAAATATATAAACAAACTAATATAAATATAAACTAAATTATATTATATCATAAGAAATCCTTGATTGATTTTTTTCAGTTTCGGCAATATAGTAAATCCACAATCCACATTTTTGAATATTCTGTTATATATAATTAAATATTATATATATTCTTCAAATAACATTATTTGACATACACTAGAAATGTAATGAAATGATGTATCGAAAATAATTAGAATAATAGAATAAGTAATTAGTAAATATTTAAATTTATACTTTGATATTTTTTGGGACATTTGGGCTAATTTTGATATTTTTTCTTCCTAGTTATTGACTAAAGGAATAGATGTTGTTCGGTATGGTCCAAGATTTCGCAAGTTCCACAGAATTTATAAAAACTATAATAAATTTTATGTTTTTGCACCCTATCATTTTATGATCCTTTTAACTAACGTATATTTCTTCTTCTTTTATTTTGCAAAAACGAATGGCAGAAACTATATTCTTCCATTTATTGTTATTGAGTCACAAAGTGATTCTTAATTTCAAAAATCAATGAAACCTCTACTCTGGTCTGACAGTAGACATATTATAATTTAAACATTCTACAGACACTTCTTTGAAGTATATTTGACGATATAAATATGTATGAATTTGTTTTTCAATTTTGAGATACCAGCAAAATTTTTGTTGCATAGAACACCCATATTTTTTCTCATACATAAAAAGGGGACTGCAACAATTTTCATATATGTACAACACATTGCTTTACTATTTAAATGCGTAAAGAAATAGGGTTTTCTTAATTTTCAAACAGTTATGAGGCATAAAGACATGAGAGGCTATGGAAACAAAAGTATTTTTTATATTGTAATGTATTTGTAAATAATATTTCGTAATTGTAAAATCAGTTTTAAGTGTTCATATTCGTACACTAAGGGTGGACCACAGCTTTGAACGTTTTTCCTTGCATAAACATTGTATTCTGCAGATAATGTTCTAAATCATCTCAATTCTGTCAATATCTATACTTTGAGTTAAGAAAATCCTAATTTATCATGAATTAACTATTTATATAATTTTTCTGAAAAGTGTACTGAAGAATTCCGAACCAGTTACAACTAGAAGATGATACAAGTCTACTTGTGTATTTTCGAATTCTTCAAAATGATAAATATGATATTATTAAAATTAATAATAAGGAAAAATTAAGTTTCATACTATTTGTTTAGGAGATACTAGGGGCTTTATAGTTAGGTGATGATAATCAAGAAGTCATTTTAATAACCCTTTTGATCATGTGTGTCTTCACACAAGTAAAATTACCGGAGTGGTATATAAAAATTTCTGAAAGTCGAATGATTGGTACAGTTTGAGCGGATACAGACATCTCTCAAGTCAGGGAAGAGATTCTATTGACATATTTTGCAGCAAAATATAAATAAGTAACATCATCTACCTTTTGCAACTCTTGCTTAACCAGTTAGTGATAGGGAAGGAAAGAAGGAAAGAAGGAAGGAAGGAAGGAAAGAAATATTGGCAAGTATTAAGAAGTTTCCCAAATTAACTGTTTTTTTGAATAGGAGGTCGGAAATATACGTACAACTGAAACCTATTTATGACTCTTTGATGTGAACAAGAGTTTGCAAAAGACCAATGGCAATAAAATCTAATAGATTTGGTAATAAATATTCATATTTTTTATATTATTTTTTCGAATATGTTAGTGATTACAAAATTTCGATTCTCGGACAATATTACAATTTATTTAGCCATTAGTTATACACAAATTTATAGTTAATAAAAAAATCTTCTTCCTTCCATCTTCATAGTACACATAAAAATTCGTGACAGTTTTAGAAAATTATATATTTTCTATTAAATATAAAGCTACTAGAAATAATGTTAAACTTATATGTTAGTATATTAGTTTATATTTTTCAATATTATTTGATTTGCTAGACAAAGTAAAGAAAACCTTGATTGACAACAGTTGGTATATATAGGGGTAAACCACATAAGAAAATGAACAGTTAATTAGATTTTGGTCAAAAAATAATAGTAAATAATTAATAAAAACAATTAGGAGATATTTAATTCAGAACATTCTACAATGCTGGCAATTTTCTAAACCGAAAAAGAAAACCACTGATTTTTTGAACATTCGTTTTGGCTTTCTTATTTTATAATATATCTTCTATTATCTATGTTTTTGAAATTAATTGTAGTCTTGTAAAATGAAAAAGAAATTAATATAATACAAAGTTTTACTACCAGAGGGTAACATTCAAACTACAGAAACAAGGGGTTTATACTTCAACCCATCTGCAAATGCCTTATATAATAAGGACTAAACAAGACACTGACGAGACATAAGATAGAAAGGTCGAAACCGGTCTGCAGTTAACGATATCCTGAGATAGGTGACACTTTGCACCTTTATTGGTGGTTCTGGAACAATCACTGTATTTTTAGTGCTAACTCTGTTAGACAAAAATATGACAAATTTTGTCATATAATTCAGCGCTCGACGTTTGGTGTATAGCCAGGAGAATAGCTGCTTTGATCTAATTTGTTTAGTCCTTATTATATAAGGCATTTGCAGATGGGTTGGAGTATAAACTCCTTATTTATGTAGAAAAAGAAATTATATGAAGAAAATATATGCTTTTCCCAAATCTCCATATGGAAAACAAAAAAGTTTCCTATCACAATGTTGATTTTTTTATTCTAAAGTTTATTCTAAAGTTGTTCTTCAAATATACTGTAAATTAATTTTGGAATTTGAATATTTGTGTCTTATTCTTTGCCGTCAGATTTCAAGTGCAGAATGTCTCATGAACGAGAAATAAGGCAAGATATACCGATACCGATATATGTATAAATCGTTCTAAAACTATCATGGTGACATGTTTCTTTATTGGTAATACCCAGGCTTGAATGTCTCCGATTTATCATAAATATATACCACATGAAATGTGTTCGATTATGGTGATCGCCCACGTAGATCCGGTAGCCAGTTTACGATTTCATTAGAGGAGTTATAAATTTACACTATTGTGTCTAACAAATCGACTGTAAATGTATACACTCATTAAATCAGTTATATAAACACAAAAGAATATTTCATTAATTCACGTAGGTATATAAAATACAGTAGCACAGCATTGAAGAGGAATTCAAACATAATAATTAGTGGTGTTGATGAAATGAAGATCAATGACCGACATCGAAGTTGCTTTACTGTGTTTCTTTCATTGAATATAAAACCACCCGAACAAGAACTAGCTTTATGCTTGGAACTTTGAAAATTACTGACGAAGATGACGAAATTTTGAGATTATCAATAACCAGAAGATTAAATATAAAATCGTTATAAAAAGTTTAAGTTTTTCATGAAAATGAAATACTATAAGTATTAGTACCTATGTAACTACGAGTATCTATAATCTTATCCTAAGAAGAAAATAGAAAATCTGTTTCCTTATTATATTTAAAACAAAAGAATATGTAATAAATGATTTCCGTCGACATTTTCTTTTAACATTGATGTTTTTGACGTATATATTTATCACTAATACTTAGTTCATGTAACGTTGTAATAGTCTCATTTAAGTATCTAAAAATACAAGAATAACAGAATAAAAAATCATTGTAATTTATTTTTAATTATTGTTGAAGATTTTATGTCAATTGATATTATTGCAAAAGTGTGTGTCTATGCGTTATTTGTTGTATCTCTACAAAAACTATCAAATTTGTTTACCAATAATATGCAACACAAGAGGCCTCAGAATGAAACCCCGAGGTACGCAAACATTAAAGTTGTAAAGCTTATAAGCTGAACAACTATAAACAATAAAAGGAAAGTCAGTAAGTATACCTATACATATATCTAAAAAGATAACGACAGTTCAATCCTGTGAAAAGATCGCAATCTTCGATGTAGCAACGAAAACAACAAATTCGTTTTAATAATCTCCTGACGATGCTAATTTGGTTGGGCAAACGTGCGTCGAGTAAGATGTAACCTTTTGATGTTTGAGGAAAATTAGTCTCCTGTTTTTTAATAGCATCCTAGTAAATTGACTATTGACTATCCTTAACAATATTTTTAACAGAACTTTAACGAATAAAGATAGTAAGCTATCATGAAGTTAAGTGCATACGAAACATATTGAGAATTGTTCTTAAAAAAACGGCACATGGAATTGAGGTACGAAAATTCGGTAAAAAACTCAGTTATTATCGTAATTTATTTTTTATACCATAACAAAAATTATACAATTTTGGTTATTTTTGAAAAATGCGACCGTCATTCTATTAACAACGGCTTAAAGTATGCCAAATTTCAAATGAATCTGTTGATCGGTTCTTGAGATATGACGGTCACCGTTTCGGATTCAAAGGACGTTGCCTTTTTTTAGGATGATGAATTTTCGTGTTTGTTTCATTTTTTTTAGCACGAGAAATTTTGTACGTATACATTATTACAATATAGTAGGAAAAAGAATGCATGAAACAATGGTTCCTCAAGATTGTCTCTGATTAGTTAAGTCGATCATTGTTCCGCGTCCAACGAGGGCTCTCATTGAGGGGCGCAGTAAGCAGCATTAGCTGCCCTCTACCCCGTGACTGAAAGCTTTGTATCTCTGTAAATTTTAAAGACATCGACTTAAAACTTTCAGAATATATTCTTAAGCCTTCATACTATAATAATATATGAAAAATTATCGAAAATGTTTAAGATTTCAGGTGGATGTAGGATGGTGTAAATGATACTGACTTTACTTTCACTAGTCATGGGAAGGAAAATGAAAATGTAGACTGGAGTAACTTAGTAATAAAACTTGATTGAATACTTGGTTGTATACCTTCATTAGAAAAACTTCTACAAAAATTGTCGATAGAGGCGTAATTCCACTCATTCACCTAGAGTGATTGGTTAAGTTTGTTCAAGGGTACCGCTGCCAACGAAGGTGTAAAAATTAGTAACTACTATTATTGTACAATCGCGAATATCCAATACTGGTCTGTAGCTTCTGACATACATGCGCTCAATTACGAGTGGTGTTCTCTCTTACACAACAGACGATAATCTATCGATTTATAAGACAACTCCGTCTCCTCTATAAAGTTTAAATTAAATCAGTTAATGGTGTAATATAGTATTCTAAACTAAGATCAACTTTGCGAACGATTCCAGTCGACGTAATAACTATAAATACCGGTACGACAACGATTTCAGTTCCATAACAATCTAAGTAGCTAATTTCTAAACAGCAGAACATTTCTGAGATGAAGATTTATGGACTTCTTTGGTGTCTGATGTAATTTCATTGTGAATACTAACTTTACTATTTGCATTTACGTTTAATAGGCTTCGCTTTATATGGAAAATAGATGTCGCGAGATATGCATGGATGCATGAAGATTAGGAAACAGCAGACATCCATTGAAGTTGAACATAACTTGGAAATAAATATTTTTTGTTTTAACAAATATGGCTCATTTGGAAATTGAATGAGGTATGACAAAAAACTACCTTTTTCTCACTCAAAACTAAGTGACGAAAAAATTTAAATATAAACACGATTAAATGAAGGCATATTGGAGGTAGTTTATAAAGAATTGTAATTTGAAGCAAAGCGCTTATTTATGATTTCTGAATAATCAATTTATGTCCAATCGATTCATTTGTCCTAAGAAGCAAATATAGTCATTGTCATAGCCAAGTTTATTAAAACTAACAGACATGTTAGATGTGTGTTAATAATTGGGTACCTTCTTGATTACCTTACACTTTAAATAATACTTTTTATTTGCAGTAAGGACTAAATCCCTTCAGTATAAGAAGAATAATTACTTCGATATTAAGTTCGATAATACCAGTACCATTTCAAATGTGATAGTTAGGATTTTTAGGTGTGCTATTCACGAATATACAAATATATCTTAGGGTTGCACTAGCACATACAAGGTGTGTTCAAAAAATAACGGGAATTTTCGTTTTTTTGGAAAGAATTTTATTTATTCGTCTACATCAATGGTATCCCCTTAAAAATAGTCCCCATTAGGTATTACATACTATTATATATTTATATAATAGGTATTACATACTATTATTTATTTATATTATATACACTTATGCCGGATTTCTTCCAATCCTGGAAAAACTTCTGGAACTCGATCTTTGGGATAGTGTTTAGCTCTCTCAGCGATGTGGTTTTAATATCGTCTATGCTTACAAGACGACGGCCTTTTAGGGGGTCTCTTTATTTTTGAAAACAGAAAAAAGTCACACGGAACCATATCTGGTGAATATGGAGGCTGATGAAATATTACAGTGTTGTTTTTGGCCAACAATTCACGAACAAGTGAATTGCATCGTGGTGCAAAAGCCATGAATTGTTTCAGGACAAATCTGAGCGGTTTTTTCGAGTTGTTTCATGCAAATGGCGTTGAATTTGTAGGTAGTTCAACTTCTCCTTGTTGATTGCTTAACCTTGTGAAGGAACTCATGGTACACTATGCCGGTAAAATCGAAGAACACAACAGCAACCTTCAAATTCGACAGCACTTGTTAATCCAGATTCAGATTCTGGTCTTGGCGATCCAGAATGCCACCACTGGGACGATTGAGTCTTAGCTTCGACGTCATATCCATAAACTCATACTTCATCACCTATCATGACACGTTTCAGCAGTTCTGCATCGTTGTTGACTTCATTTAGCGTCTCCTGAGCAACTTCCATTCGCCGCTGTTTTTGTTTAAAATTCAGCAATTTTGAAACAAATTTTGCTGCCACACGTATCACAGACAAAACACCCGAAAACATTTCATGGATGAGCCAATTGTTATGCCAACATCATCAGCAATTCTCTTATTGTGAGTCGGCAATCGTTCATAATCATTTGCTTCACTTTTTACACGTTTTCTTCTGTTGTTGATGTACTAGGGTGTCTAGGGCGCTCGTCGCTTCACGGCCTTCTGGGAAACACTTGTACCATTCGTGAACCCCTGTTTTACACATGACAGACGCACCAAAAGCAATATTTAATATTTCTAAAACATTGCTGCACTTTATTCCATTCTTATAGTAAAATTTAATGCAACTTCTCTAATCCATTTTTTAAATAAATGGACACGTGTAACCTTTTCGACAGCTGACAACAGACTAAACATCCGATATGCCTGACAATGTACGGATTCTTTCAGACATATTTACCAACACAACAATGAAAAAATCGCGCGAATCGGACTAATCCGGTTCGTGAAATTACAAAATTCTGGTTAGTTCTTGAACAGACTTCGTACATATAATATATACCAATATTTCATTAGCACAATAAAGAAATTAATTTTGTATAATAAAAAGAACAATATAAACCTGTGAATAGAGTAGACTTTATTATTATATTTTCAAGGCAATTTATTTTCCGTTATTGAACAATATGGACAATAAAAGTCGTAAAATTGAATAAAACTTACACCAAAAGGTGAAGTTTACACCAGACGTCGTATCGATTTTACTCCATCACAGGTATGAAAAAAAAAACACCAGAGCATGGTAAAACTCCACTACAGCCTTCCAGTATTTATTTCACATTTGGACATATAGGGTTACATAGATTGATGTACCTCAATGTGCACTAAATGAACCCCGTTTAATGCCAAATTGGCGTCAAATGGTGTACATGCAAAATGTGCCCATCGACAAAACACTGTTTCAATTATGGTGTACCATATTTCAGACAGTGTATTGTCAATAGTCACATTTTGCATTACAAGATGTTTACTGTAAAGATTGCTGTCACAAACACGTTTTCTGGAAAGCTTCAATAAACTCCGTACGACAGAGATCTTTTGTAATTGGCGTGTAACAATATACCAATAAATTAAAGGCAGGTTGAATGAGGTGTCCAACGGCAGAAGCCTTCCTTTATATTGAACTTTGCGCGTATCCATACAGAGTCGTAATTGTCAAACGCGTTTTCATTGTATATCGACGGATTATCTTCGACACATCGCATATTCCAGAACCGCGGCATGAGCTTTTACGTTAATTAACTTAACCGGCTCCATACGGCTAAGACAAATAAATAAAGTTGACTATGGCGGACGACGCTCCTCTGCAATCGTTTAGTCGATGTACCAACATTGATTTGAAGTTTATGTTATTGAGGTCGAAGATTTCTTTATCGGTTGCTAGAAATGACCGTCCGTTTACTCGCTCGAGGTTGACTGTCTCCGGGTAATATTTTAGTGATTAGTTTTAGAGAGAATAACTAACAATATTTATTTTGACATATTATTAAATTGTTTGGTATGTTAATTATAGAAATGGAAGTATCTAATAGGGTTATGTCATTGTTGAAAAACAGGCTCTAAGTATAACTTGTAAAGCCTTGACATATAATTACTATTTTACTTAGCACGAGTGAGTTAACATAAATGTTTCATGTAGGGTGTCTTGGTTGGAACTACTAGATTTGAACTGCGCGCCATTTGTTCTGTCAAAGATAGGACGTCAATATATAACGACTGTCATTTACAAACCACACGACGTCAACATGCCTGGGCATCCCATTTGGAATTATGGGATGTGATTTGTGAATAAAACTAATAATATTTGACAAACTAAGATATTTTAGTCTTCTACATAAAATGGAGACGATACGGCTACAAGTGGAAAATAATATCCTTCATATGGCCGCCTCGGCTCATTTGGCATGATGTCATTCGTTTAGTGAAATTGTCCATAATATGGGCACATAAAACTGGCTCTATTTCCCGAACAACACGTCGAATATTTGCTTTGAGGTCATTGATTGTTGCTGGCTGGGTGGCGTATCTTGCAAGCCAATTGATGTCAGAATTTCGCGAGACAACATGATCAGGAAATTTGGTATGCAACAGAGTTATGGTTGCACGTGCTGTATGATACGTTGCACTTTCTCGCACTGCAGTAATACTACTTTCATCTGATCGACCACGACGAGGACGTATTAGTGTTGTCTCATCAATGACGGAACCTGTCTCTTCAAATTTATTGATTAAGTTACGAACAGTTAACCCTGTAGGCGCTTCATTTTGTCCTAGATTTGTGCGAACTTTTCTTAATGCGACTGTAAATGATCGCTCACTTTCATAAAACAGTTGTACACAAACTATCCGCTGTTGAACTGTTAATCACGGCATGTTGACGTTGTATGATTTGTAAATGGCAGTCATTAAATCTTGACGTCCTATCTTTGACAGAACACAATTGGCGCGCAATTCAAGTTCTATATTCCAACTGAATCACCCTATAGAAGATACTCCTCCCATAGAGTAAAGCAGTAGTGAATAGAAGCTTGTCATTTACAACAGTTAGTTAGATGTCCCCTCCATTTTTATATATTTATATACCATAGAGCATATAGAGTGGAAACTTTAACTGGAATAAATTCTATAACTTAAATTTCGACGACTTCAATAAATGTTCCTGAATTAGGTCGATTTTTTATATCAATTGCTTACATTGAGTAGTGAGTATAGTGACCTTTACTTATCTTCATCCTGGTGGATGTACCCGCCTCCAACTTTTTTTTAATGTAAGGGTATATCGAGTGTAAACGTGTCATTTGACATGTCCCTGACCTGCCAGTGAACCTGACAGTATCCGAATTTACGTACATGTTTATAGGTATGGCCAGACGTTCTGAGGGTAATTATCCCATAACGATATCGCGGAAGGTCTCCAAGTTCCCTGGATTAATCTGGGATAATGCTGATGGATGTCTGGGGCTAGCCTAGATTGCCGGCTCTAAGTAATCTGGGCGTGGGTTCGATTCCCACATAAGATCTCTGGGCGTGTGCCGATGTGTCCGTGTGAATTTTGGGGGTTGGGTTGAAGAATAGCACTAAGCTAACCGCGCCCGAAAATCGTCCTCGCCTTAACCATAAAAGCGGTAAAACAAAAACAATTTAAGGTCATATTGAGGGGAAAACAATGCATAATTTTTTTTATAAAGTTTTCCAGTTATTACCTCTAGAAATAATAAATATCTACTTTCTATAATTCTATAATAATGACCATTTCATTGTAAAAGATGTACCGTTGTAAATTAGTACCGTTCCTTTTCTTGACAAAAGCTAGATCACAAAACTGATTTCTTTGGTAGAACCTCTAGAGCAATTTCTGTGATTTCATGTCTTATTTCTTGAAGCAAAACCTTTGATGATCAATGTTATCAGTTAATATCATTCGCCAATAACATGCTGAAAGGTAAAAAATAGAATATACAACTGACAACTATATCACAATATAGTACACTTTACTTCACGTGGGGTAGATTATAACCCTTGTGGTAACTATTCCAGAGTTAATCCTACGCATCCATGGAATCTTCATGTTTACACTCTTGAAATGTGAGGCAATGATCGTGGTTTCTGATTGGCCAATTTATACCCAAATACTGTTATGTGTCTCAAGAAGCAAAACTTAATTAAAGCGTGTTACAACATTTATCCAAGATGACTGAATAAGATTACAACAAGTTATAAAATTGAAGTAAAGCTTAAAGCCAAAGTTGGTGAAGTTTACACCTGACGTCGTATTGATTTTATTCCATTACTGGTATGAAGATTCACACCAGCGACTGGTAAAACTCTACCATTGCCTTGCTGTGTTCATTTCATCTCAAACTCAGGTATGCTCCTTTATGTGTCCCGGCTGGCGTGAAATTGCTGTTAAATTTTACACCACATTTCAGACTGAATACCAACGTTAAATTTTGGCATCAAATAATAACAGTTTTTTGGGAATTTACGTAGAACTACTTCTACGCTAGTAGTTTTAGCTGAGTGCTGTTCACTTTAATCATGTGTGGTTGTGAATAGCACTACTGGAAGAACGAAAATACCCTAGCATTCTAGAATGATTAATTTATGATTTAGTCATTACTAACGAAAGAACGAAAAGATTTTGAAGCAGCTGCTGAAGATACTCTTAATGAGGAACGTTTGGAGACGACTTCAAAGATTCAGACCCAAGTAGATGTATTACCGCAAACGCAATATATGCTAGAGAAGGCCAGGGTAAGAGTGACATCAATAATAAACAAGATAAAATAATATCTTTTAGTCTTCGCGTATTCACAGTTGTTTTATTTTATAAGGTTTTATTGACACAATAAATATAACTGCCAACTGGAAACCGGTGTTCGTAGATTTCTCCGTTACGAATTATATTTTTAAGATGTTCGTTCAAAAATTAATTTATGTATTAATGGACAGGGATATATTTTATGCTGTTCGCTACGCAAACTCATATATTAATACCAGCAATAAAATAAATAAGTTCTACAAATTATCGTTGACTGAATAACCTACATACATACGCATCAGAGACCAGTTTCTGTGTACAGGATATCAGAATTAATATTTTATGTGGTAATACTTTTTTAATATACGGTAGAAAGTTTTATCTAAATAGATGTTGGTATTATTGCGGTATGAACTAATTAGTACATCGCTATAAATTATTTTGTACAGTGATGTAAATATATGATAATAGTTAATATGAACCAGTCAATTTTTATGCAATCTCATTGAAATATTATTTGGCTGTCGATGGCTCATGAATAAAATTTGAGATGAATTAATTAAAACGATATTTTTAACTTGTCTGTCGTAGGGTATCATAGGAGTTTTCATTGTTTAAAAGCTACGTAGGTGCCAAGATCTACAGACCTTACCCCACTTGATATTTTTTGATAGTAGTAGGAAGACACGAACACAAACGGTTCTCTGCGAAAATGCTACAGAATGTAGATGGGTTTTACCATCGACCAGTTTTTTATTAAGAAAGAAACGGTACCGATTCTGAGCATTTTTTAAGATGAAATAGTCGTTAGTATAAAATATACTATATTCTTTATATGGGTTACACTTTTAAAAATTGAGAAAGCCAAGTGTGCGTCATAACCCTCTCAATGTACCCTTTCAAATGATGTGGCACTCGACGTAACTCTACATTTGGAAAACTGTGTGTATGTGTGTGGGATGAGGGTTACATCTTTCAGGATGAAGATAACTAAAGTTATCCCTCTAAGTGTAGGTAATCACAATTAAAAATTGATTTATTTCAGGAATTTTATTGTCCTCCATATTCGAGTTTGAAAACTTAAACCAGTTAATATATCCACCTTGTATACATAATGTACAAGGTTCTATGAATTTTTGACATTGTATATCAGTATGTAACACAATTTGTCCACAATTTACTGATGACTGAGAAATTAATAATAAACAAAAACAAATAAAAAAATATTTTTTTATACAGAAAAGACAAATAATTCAAAGAATTAGGTGAATTAGGTGAATAAACCCCGGATTATACTGCGGACATGTCAGAGTCGGACTTATACGTGTTCTGAAATATCTATTAGAAATACAAACACCGTAAAGAAATATCTCAATCTTATAATAAAATAATACAATAAAACATTTCATGTCAGTAGCATGACTATACTCTGGCTCATTTTTTTTAAATATAAATTAACTGAAATTAGTAGAACATCAACTAACAATTTTATATTAAATAAAATTTATTCATTGACCGCCTGCTACCTGCTGCTCTATTTGCTTCACTAGAAATATTGAAAGTATTGTCGGAGGTGTATTACGCTATGTGCTAATAGTAAAGGTATGCGAGGGCGGGACAAAAGAAATATCTGCGGGGATGACCGATGATGCGACACGATGCATTATTCACAGAAATGCCTCTCCACACATAGTTACCAGCGCCTGTAATAGTAATAACACAGTGGAGACCGTGGATCGAGGCGGCTACATATTATTAGGTACTGCAATTTTGAGAATATGAACAGGATATTTCAACAGTTGGATCCAAATGAAGCTATTGCTATTGCAAATGCGCAACAGGCTTTAGCGGATACAGCTATTATTCAATTATATATCCAGACAAATGAATTTTCAATAGTGGATGGTATAAACGTTGTTTGGAACCTTCGAAAGTATATTTTTTAGTTGGAGGGGGATACTGCGAAGGCTATAAAGAAACAATTTACTTCAATTTTTGATAAAAACTCGGGGTTTTCTACTATAGCAGTTATAGTAGGTATTTTACAACAGAAAGAAGTTCATGTCTCTAATCCAGAAATCAGTATGAAGGCTCTGCAATGTTATTCATATTTCCGGTGTGCTCCGTTGATATCCGTTGATGTAGAATTGTCATTGTCACATTATAAATGGATATTTACTGACAGACATCACTCGTTGACAGCTGAACATTGAGAGCAGCTACGATTAATATATGTGATCATACGCGTAAATATCTAAGCGTTATGCGTGTGGTGATGTTACCTTGAAGAACTACTGTGTTTTCCAGACGTGACGTGATGACTAGCCTTACCCCCGGACCTGACTATGTATTTTTAGGAATACAATTGCAAGTCCTCATTTGTTAATAAATAACTAACTAAATGTCTTGTAACGTTCAGCGTCAGTCAAGGGTCGATCTTTGTATGATTACTAATTTTCGTGCCCACATAGAAAAAGTCAATTGGGATTAGGTCTGGTGATCTGCAGGTCATTAAAAGATCGAGTTGTTGGGAGATATAATAATTTGAAAATAATTGTTTCAACTACCCACAACTCTTTCTAACTGTTGAAAAGACATCGATTCTGCTTGTAATGGAATATTTTCCAAATGATCTGATAAAAAGTGTTTTATTTTAGACGGTTTTATAAAATTAAAGTGTTTGCACACACTATACACATTGCCTTTATTGATGATGGGTTAAATAAACAATTGCATACCGCGTAAACAATTGTTTTTAATGGTTACTCGTCACCTATTCGGTATTATTGTAAAGTGACATCAAATAAGCGACGACTAGCTATTAAAAATAATTTATTACGCTTTATGTTACATGTAAATTATGAAATGAACTCTGGTGTACTGGCTTAAATTTTGTGATCGCGTATACTGTAATATATCGAAGCCTAATTAACATCATATATAATAAATACCTACTGCAACCTTTCATCACGAATTAAACTGACGATTTCAGAAGCAAATTGAGGAACAAGGCGTCGCGAATCTGACCAATAACATTATCACGGTTTTGTCGCCACCAACGCCAATTCGGCGTTAAGAAACCCTCAAGATTAATTTAATACTCGACTAGGCAACACTCCTCGTCGTTTTTGAACTCCTTTGACGGCGTTTCAAATTCCGCACATGTTTTTTAAAGCACCTGTCGCACGTTCTCACTGTCACCTCGTCCACTTACCCACTCGCCACGCACCGTACGTCACCTCTTATGACTCCTTCGGGGGGTGAATGTGGACGCGACACGCACTAACTACATCTAGCAATCCTGGAAGCAATCTGGATCGCAATTGGTAAAGCACGACTTGGCGGGCGCGAACAAATAAATAGCATCAGCCGTGTAACAAATGCCGGTCGAGACTGCGGCAGCGGGCCGATGACAGCCACCGCATCGTGGCCGGTCGGCGAGAGTCGTTACCACCTTGATCTAGCATTCAATTCTCTTATTATTTATTTACAACCCTAGTTTTTTCGGCGCCCGCGAGTGCGGCGAGGCGCGGGTATTCGTAGTAAAAACAATTCGGTGTTGTGCGCATTCGGACAGTCTATAAACAGTTGTCAATGCAATGTGGTTCCATAAATATGGAGAAAACAAATCAATTTAAAGTAGGCATCCTCTTATGTACATTGGAATACAATTTGTAAGGCTAGAATCTACTATAAATAGAAGATGTTAATTATATACGTAGACAATCTGTAAGATGTGAATTCTTGTGGGGTTTTAATTAAAGAGAAAATCATAATCAAAAGTCAAAACAGTTTTAAGGACAATTAATTCAAATTAAGTACATATATTTAATAGTACTCATGAAACATTGTTATTAAGTTTTGAGATAAATTGAAAGGTACTAATTAAAACTGAAATTATCGGAATCTAAAGAAAAATTTAATAAAAACACAACAACGGAAATGAGTAAAACAACTACTAAGTTTCATACCACTATATTTTCACAGAAACCTGACTGCAGTTTCGACAAATTTTATGTCACTTTCAAACGATGACTCGACTAAGAATAAAATACAAACATTCTGTTCCTATAATATATACTTACTGTCCAAATACAGAGACTAAGTGTTATGATTTGGATAGTATATATTATAGGAACAGAATGTTTGTATTTTATTCTTAGTTGAATCATCGTTTGAAAATGACATACACTGCAGTCACGTTTCTGTGAAAATATAGTGGTATAAAACTTAGTAGTTGTTTTACTCAATTCCGTTGTGAATTATGAACTACTACAGAGTAACAGCTTCCTCGATTAATTGCCTAAAAATACAACAGTCAAATAATACGCATATTTTTGCTAAAGTTAAGAAGGTAGGACTTGATAAATGGTATTAATTGATTTATTTAATAATATGAACAATATTAATGTTATCTAAACTTTTTAGTTCTACTAAACTACGTTCTCTTGTAGTTTTTTTTTGTAATGTAAAGAATTTATTTGTTTATTGATTAAACCAGTGAAATTTATATTTGAATAATAAATTATCAGATATAGTCGCTGATGAATCTGAAATAGCTGATCACTTTAATATATTTTTTTGTCAATTTACCAAAAACAGTAAGTAGGTAGGTACATCGAATAACGATAACAAGCCATTTTAATATACCATTAGTTAATAAAAAGATACATCCAATGTTACTGAAAACGATTACTACATCTGAATTATTAAATATCTGAAAAGATCTAATTCAACAATCACTGACAATATAAACATACTATAAACAAAGAAAAAGAATACCTATGTATATTAGATGGTTGAAATTTGATACGGATTATTAAGGCTTATAGCAAATATGGTATCTTTCCAACAAATTTTAAGGCTATTTGAATTTTCGTAAATATCTATACCTATTTCAAAAAGGTGATTATTAGCTCCTTTTAAATTGTAGAGCTATATCCTTATTATGGGCATTTTGTAAAATCATTGAAAATATATTTTGATTATAATTGATAAATATGTATTTGATTATATTTTTATCGCCTGATCAATATAGCTTTAGAAAAAAATACGGTTTACTCCATTCAGAATTTCAGAATTTTTTACCATCAGCAGTTCTTGAGTCATTATAAAAAAAATCAATCGGAAAAAAATTCAAATATTTGTTTGTCTTCCAAAAAGTCCACGGACCTCGATAAATTTTTTTCAGTGATTTCATCATAAGATAAGCTTTTTTAGATAATTTTATCCTCCTTAATTTGAGAAATCTAAAAACCTTGTACGATGAGTTATCGCCATTCAATGCAAAAAAGTCACTTTTGACTTTTTTTTGAAAAAAAAATTTACTTTAATTTTCTATTGATCATTATTTCCCGACTAATTAATTACCAGAGTCAAAACTGAGTTTCCCGCTTTGAACGACGATAACTCAGCCAAAAAAAAACATCGTACAAGTCATTTAGACCACGCAAATTAAAGAGAATAAAGCTATCTAAGAAAGCTTTATAATGAAATCATTGAAGAAAATTTATTGAAAACAGTGGACCTTCTAAAAGTCAAGCAAATATTTGGATTGTTTTCCGATGGTTCTCTTATTTTTAAAAAGTGAAAATATTGAATTCAATATCTGAAAACTAGCAATTTGGAGCTTCCAAATTATATTCCTTTGTATCCGAACATTTGGATTTTTAATCAACAAACGTTGTATTCTCATGCAACCATAACTAATTATTTATCACATATTTCGATGGCGACTCCCACAGCTATTATTGGTGATCATTTATGATGAATATAAACACGACAAGGCAGCAGCCATGTAACTTAATCCGCCTCATTACTAAGCGCATCTTAGAAATATTACTCTGTCATTTCTAATGAGTCATTGAAGCGTCAGATAAGAACAGTACGACGGACACATCAAGTGTTTATCTTGACATCTTTATTCAGCAAATCTCAAAATTACGTTATTGTAGGGGATGTGGATGATCATTTATAGATTGCATCGTGCGGGCAGTGTTTATTGTACCACTTATGACGAAGAAATAATAGCGGGATGAGTGACGGTTAAAAGCCCCTATCTCAACGACGACCTGGTTTTTTCAAGGCTCGACCCATCTGGGTAATTATGTCAGGTATACACATTCTATTGAAATTATAGGTTTGTTCACGGCATATCGTAGGATATAGGAACGAATGCTCTTTCCTAGACTAGTAGCTCGCTCCATTACAGTTTATAGAGATGTAAATATAAATATACTATCCTATAGAAATGTAAAATATAAATATACTATCCGAAGGATGGTGTGTCTTCGCCTCAGGTCACGTAGTTTATGTGAGTCTGCTGACATAAGCCGCCAGAGGTTATAGGCGAGCTCATCCGTTATCCATCTAGGTGATGGTCGCTATGGGTGTTGCTTAATATATACCAAGTCAACGTAAGTAACCGTTCACCTTTTTGTATAAGTACCTGGAATCATTACGAGATATAGTTGGGGTGTCATGAGGGGAAGTGAATTCAAATCCCACTTTATTCCTCTCGATTTGTATTGGTGAAGTAACCGTTCTCGAATATTTTAATATTTTTCACTTTAAGGTACCACACTGTACAGAACATGTCAGTTTATAAAATTCGCTGAAATACTACCGGCTGTCAGTTGATTGAGCGACATAAGCTTATTTTTTTAATACGCCGGCTACAGGTTCATTTTAGTGCAAGTTTTACATTACGGCATGTAATTTGCTTCGAGGAAAATCATCTTTATTTAAATTTTCTGCCTTTAGCTGATCATTATCTGATATAATCGCTCGCCTTGTATCTCGCCAAATCTTACGGTGGCCTCGATATTGAATTTGTAATTCTCTTTCACGGAATGTAAAACAGCTTCCATGTCGAAGAAATCAATGCACACCACACAAGCTTCCAGAAAATATGTACGTTGTTGAAAATTTTCCGGGATAAACATTTGGGCATCCTCAAACTGCCTTGAATGGAAAACTAAATACTAAACATATGATTGTTAAAACATCTCCCAATGATGACAACTTCGTTATAGAACCGCGCATCGAAAAACGTGTAATTCTTCGGTGTTTGTCGAAAACTGCTCTCTTATTTTTGTTGCTGCATTGAAGATTCCATCTCCTTCCCAGGAACACTTATGTTATTATTATAATTATTGTTTATATTGATATATGCATAATTAAATAGCAAGAATTGGACAGTGGTTACATAATAAAAAAATTACGAATGTTTCAAATGTAAATGAAAATACCTTCAAAATAAACAAAGGCAAGAAAAGGCAATAAAAGTAAGTAAATACAAGGTAAAAAATAACTATACCATTACGATTGTACTTTATTTTCCTTATTTCCTGACTAACTGTACTGATAAACTTTACTACATATACACCACTCAGTATATAAAAGTGATAACCATGTTCTTTAAAGTTTACCACTTATATAATTGAAATACATGTTCACCCTGAGATTTCGTTGAATTGGTATGTACCTACTTCCATTCCGCATTTAAGAAGTAAATAAAGGTATAAGCGAATATTTTTTTTTCAATTTTGATTCCTTGCCTACTTGCATATTAGTAATAACAATGTTGCCAAGAATGTACACCATTATTAAATTATTTAGTGTGTGGCTACATCGTTACAACCACAATAAAAGTATTAAAATTGTAATTCCCAATTCAGTACAAACTAAATTACTTATTTTACAAGTAAAAGTATCAGTAGGTATCCAAGGGCTTCTGGATATCACGAGCCATATTTAATACCTACGTTAGGATGACCTGAGAAAACGTTAGAATGATTGAATCAAAAGATTTGAACGAATAACTCTATGAAAAGAAAAATCCTATTAAAACAAACTAGTATTACCTCATATATATTTAATAAGTTATCTGTTGCATTATTGATGGTTATATTCCTAAAGTATGTAGGTATGATGTAAGTGGAAGTATTTCCTAATCTTGCACCACCATATGTACATATTCATAATAGTTTTATCCAAACAAATTCAGAAATGATGCAAATTTGTTTTTAAAAGCATTTGAAAAAATAAATGCGAATAATAAATTTGTACTACAAAATTTACAACGGCCACATTAAAGGCTTTTACAAATATGTAGAAAACAACACAACTTAAATAAATAACAAACAATAAAATCACAGAACTTATATCTGTTCTCTGCATAGAACAATCGACGCCGATGATTGATTGCCAAATAAAATTTGCGCACCGTGAGCGATCAGTTGTGTTACATGCCTGGTAATTCTGCTGCAGCCGAGATTCCGTCATGTCGATTTTAATAGATGTAGGTACAAAGAATTTAGTTTATCTCTAATGTCGTGTTTGACTTATGCTTTGTTCCTTGTGGCAATAATTATATAAATTATTATCATACATAATTGCCTATATACGACTCGGCAATTGATGAGACACGTGGGTTGTGAATAGTTACTAATGTGCCAACTGTTCGAATATTTTTTTTTTAGAAACGAGAAAGAACTTTTAAAAAATCTGATGATATTATTTAGGGAATTTCTGTCACATGATGAATGGCATTCTTCGTTGTTTATAGAAGTAATTAAAGTAGTAAGACACTACCGGTGGTTTAAGAAGGTAAAGAAGATCAAAGGGACAAAAAAGAAAAAGATTAAAAATATAAAAGCGCATAGTGTTTTCTTAGTTTATCGGATGGATTGGACCCAATTGTATTTGAGAATTGATTTTATTTAAGCATTAAAATATATGGTTTTATCACACTGTCAATTGCATACCAAACATCGCTATAGTACTTTTACTAGAATTTGTAGAATTCATTAAAATATGATTGTGGACAAAAAGCTACATACAATACGCGATTTAAATAGATTTTAAATTTCAATGAAAATACTAAATTTCAATAAACTGTGCAAGTTTCAAATATAACTGTAATGTTTGAAGAAGAGGTCTAAAATGTATTCTGCTGTTACTTTTCCGCACTCCACTATACGCGAAGAAGTAATGTAATAGTGTAAACAATTTTTTTTCTAGGGTTTATTTTACGTTTATCGGCCTTAAAACAAAAAAAAATGTTTTTAAACCATTTTGTGTTGTGTGTATCGTTGTCGTCGGAATTTATTCTTGTTAGCACGATAACTCAACTAAATCGTGTCGGATCGATCGCGTTTTGACTGATTCTGATCGAGGACGTCTCCCAGACGACACCTACTGATTTTGAGGTGAATAGGATATACCCCACCCTGTTCATGGGTCATGAGAAAGCACGATGGTAGACTATTTGAGAATATTTTTTTGGAAGTACGATAACTCAACTAAATCGTGTCTGATCGATCGAGTATTGACTGATTCTGATCGGGGACGTCTCCCAGACGACACCTGTTGATTTTGAGATAGATATAACACACTGTACCATGTTCGTGGGTACAGTGTGAAGCACAATGGTGGACTATTTGAGAAGTTGTTTTTGTTAGCACGATCACTCAATTAAATCGTGTCGGATCGATCGAGTTTTGACTAATTCTAATCAGACACGTCACCCAGACGACACCTATTGATTTTTAGATGGATAGGATACACCTCACCCTGTCCATGGGTCATGAGAAAGCACGATGGTAGTCTATTTGAGAAATGTTTTTTGTTAACACGATAACTCAACTAAATCGTGTCGGATCGATCGGGTTTTGACTGATTCTGATCGGGGACGTCTCCCAGACGACACCTATTGATTTTGAGGTGGATAAGACACACTCCACCCTGTCCATGGGTCATGAGAAGCACGATGGTGGACTATTTGAGAAAAATTGATAAAAGTAAAACTGTCACATAAAACACATATTCTGCATTTATGTGTTGGTTTATTTTTTCTCGGCTACTCAATATCGAGATAGAGATATTCTACGTGCGGAAAAGTCCGTTTTAAGGTTTTAAAACTGTTTATTTTTTTATTGTACTATTGTATTTATAAACAAATATTTATTACATACTTTGGTTTTGTATTTTTAAATAATAATAGCCATAAAAAACAGCAGTAGACGCTTCAAATATGTACCTGACAAAGTAAACCGGACAGTACTGAAATTAATTTTGCAATATTACCACAATAAATTTGCTCTTAATGTCACATACGGACAAGGAGAATTATTTACTGCCTCGGCTGGGCGGTATTGTGTCCGCGTTTCATGGGAAGTAAACATTATACATTAATGGATTTCGAAAAGCAGGAAAACTGCATTACATTTGTTTCGGATGGCAAGTCATTTAGATGTTCGATAAAAAATAAACGGGCAAAGATGGATGCGGGAATTTTCTCGTTCGTTACAAGACAGTGCGAGATAAATAAAATTATAGTTACCATCGAGTTACCATAAGCACTTCATATACCTACCAGCTTTTATAAAACACAAATATCGATACAAATTAATATATCTTAATGATTTAATAATTAATAATGATTTTATAATTAATAATCCTACTGGAATGTATATTGTTGAAAATCTATCGTGGTCAAACGTTACCATTTTTAATTATGGGAAAATAGTGTAAAATTTCTCTATTTCTAGTATAAAACTTAACACCATTGTAATTAGTAAAATTTTACATGATTATAATTGTAAAATTTTATACACTTCAGGTATAAAACTAGTATAACAGAGGAGTAGCGTGAGAAGAGAATCTAGGAATGTGATAAAAATGTTATAAGGGGAAGAGGTATAGTCAGATGTATGGTAGGCCATACGAAAATGGTAAAAATAAAAAAAGATACTAACCAAAAATGATTATGTCGAGATGTATATCCTAATATTTAAAATGAAGATGAATTCTTCGGTTTTTGTTTGTCCAGCGAAAACTTATATCACTGTTTCTTCAAATGTTGGAGGCGATCTCATATCTTCTAACAAGGTACTTTCAATATTTATTAATGCTAAAACTGACAGTCTTTCTTGCTTTTAAGAATTTCGCAGATAAGTCTTTATTCTTTTTAAACATGAAAATGATTGCCGAAACTGCTTGTGGCAGGAATAGTCAAAATTAAACGACACAATTTTGATGACTCCGGGAAAACAGAAGATAATTGAAGGGACATAATATATTAGTGGAGCTCAAACACAGTGCTCTTTTTCACATCGGGATCACTATAAATCACTGAAAGTTCACTTTTTAAACGATTTGCGTCACAGAATGTTCCATATGTATCCATTAAAGAAGAAAAAAGTTCGCCAGGAAAACGTTTCACGAATGAAGTAAATTGTGTGGAATCTAGATTTACGAATTTCGGTTTAGAAATTTCACTAAACCGTTCATTAATGTTCAAAGTAATAACGTCCAAAATTTCATAAAACAATCGTCGGTAGGTGTTTTTGTTATCTTTTTCAGGAATTAAATCCAAAAGCATTCTTTTACTTGGTGGTTGATTTTCTAACACAAATCTGTCCATACGGTCCCAAATGCCACTAAGCTCGTTTCTCATTTTTTGAATAAGTGATTTGAAATCGGCGATCTTTTTGTTGCAGTAACTAATATCTAATATTTTTGTATGTAGAATTTTAAACAGACTCTCGGAATGCAGGGATATTTCAGAAGACACTGGTAAGAAAAAATTAAAATCAAAGTCACACAATAAAGCTTAAAGGCTTCTAGCACAAATGGTTTCTCGATCTCGTTCCTCATTTTCATTTTCTACGATTACCTGAAATAGCGCTTCCAAATCTTCCTTATGTTATGGCGACAGTCGCCAAGATGCGTTCACATAATCGCATAACTGACTGTTGACTGCGTCAGATCACTGACCTTTTCGCCCATCTAACGCGTAGCTTGGATGTAACGTGAACCATCGCATTTCAGCACTGCAGCAGTAACGCGGGAATCCAATAATTTTGGGCGCTTTCACGGCCGATTTAGGGTCGTTCAATATATAAGGTATTTCAATATATATACGAGATATAGGGTCTTTCAATAAGGACGCTCGATTTTTAAATGTAAATAAAACAACTTGTGTGTGAGACATCCACTCAACATCGACATTTTTTTATTTGAAAGAATATTTCATGGCATTAAGTATGGAATATAACGTTGTTAAAATGTCCATCGCAGCTTTTTTTAGCAGTATGTATACGGGGAGCTCCAATTTTCGATGACTTTGTGGCATAAATCTGGCTGAATATGCTGGATGGCATTCGTCATGTTGACTTGGAAGGCATCAATTGTTTGCGGTTTATTCGCATAGACCTGTGATTTAAGATAGCCCTAAAGGAAGAAGTCTAAAGGTGTTATATTGCGTGATCTCCGTCGCCAATTCACGTCACCGCTGCGCGAGTACATAATGCCTTTAAATTGTTCGTGCAGAACGTCCGTCGTGGGTGGTATGCGCTGTGTGGCACGTAGCGCCATCCTGTTGGAACTGCATGTCATCGGTATCCATATCATCCAGTTTATGCCACAAGAAGTTGCTTATCGTCGATCTGTAGCACTCATCGTTGACGGTTATGGCAATTCCAGTTCTGTTTTGGAAGAAATATTGACCGATGATTCCGCCAGACCAAAATCAGCATCAAACAGTGATTTTCGCGGGATGAACTTGGTGCTGGTGTATCTCGTCTGGACTGGTATTATCCCAAATCCGACAATTTTGCTTGTTCACATATCAATTCATCCAAAAATGAGCTTCGTCACTAAAGATGATTTTTTTGGCGAAATTTGGGTCAACTTCCAACTACTCCAGAGCCCAATCAGCGAACATACGGCTTTGTCTATGGTCGTTTGCCATAAGTTCCTGGGTCAGTTAGATTTTATGCAGGTGCAGACCCAAGTCCTGACGCAAAATTCGCTAAGCTGAAGGCGCAGAAAGGCCAAGTTCTTGTGAACGACGAGAAATTGACTGCCTCGAGTTTTCCCGTATACTCTCACGCACAGTAGTGACGTCTTCAGCAGACCTTGCGTTCCGGTGACGTACGGGTGTTGGTTGATTATTTATCAACTCGATCGACTCGATTTTGGCCACCAAACGTTGAATAGTCAACTCGGCGGGACGGTTGTGACGAGGATCACAATTAAAATGCTTCAACAATTCTAAACTATTAATGTAATTTAATTAAACGAGACATACATTCCGTAATTACTATTTTTATCGGACTCATCATAAATGAACGACTGTCGATTTTTTTTTCAACTGGTTTGCGATAGAACACCGCGCACTTCTTGTTTATAAATTTTTAATCAATGGTCGCTTATGCTACATCGATTGCTCTTTACGAACCATACAAATGGAATGCAATCGAAGCGATTCTAAATTACTAATGTATTTTAATTAAACTAAACATACATTCTGTAATTATTATTTTAGCCGACTCATTACGAGGGAACGCTGGCCGGTCGATTTTATAGACGTTTTAAAAGTCAAATTTACAAATAAATTGCGCTACAGATTGAAACTCGGCCCATAATGGGATATTAAACTCGTTAAATCCAAAGAATTTAAATGGCTCAGGAAATTAAATTCTTGGGACGGAACGGAATTAATAACGTAAGTAAACAGCAAATAAGCACTTTCATATTAGTTTTACATAGGAATTATATTGATTTAAATGTATCGGTGAAGATCATATGCACAGATAAAATTTTATGCCAGGTGCAACTATGACCCATGTTTATTATACAGTGAGTATATAAAAGGAGGAACTTCCATAAAATCGTTATATGTGACGACCACATTTAAAAAATTAATCAAGGAAGTAATTACTCTGTGGTAGTTCATAATTCACAACTTAAATGAGTAAAACAACTACTAAGTTTTGTACCAATATATTTACTACAGAAACGTGACTGCAGTTTCGAAGAATTCTTTAGATAAATCTTTATTCTTCTTTAATTTAAATTCTCAGTTGAATCATAGTTTTGAAAATGACATAAAATTGTCGAAACTGCAGTCACGTTTCTGTGTAAATATAGTGGTATAAAACTTAGTAGTTGTTTTACTCATTTCCGGTGGACCACGTTTAACATAACTCATTTTCTGTGCGTATGGTGCGATAAATTTTCTTAACAGATTACGTAACAATTGCACAGGTCTGCGATGAAAAAATTGTAGCATATTTAACTAGTGGGTTTAACAGTGTTTCTTGTGCTGATTACGGAAAATATAGTGAAAAAATTCCATCACCCCTGGATAAGTCACAAATTTCACATGAAATTTTCTTATTTTCAGGGGGTAAGCTGAAAGAGGAAGCCTTTGTTGGGCCTGACATCAGAAAACTTTTAAAAGATGAAAGCTTTGTCACTAAAATGGAAATGGAAGAAAAAACTGCCTGGAATTCATTTAAACTTGTTGTAACAGGCATTCTTGGAAACAAAAAAGACCCAAACTTTGGTTGCTGAATTGTTACAAAACTATAAAATGTTGGGCTGCAACATGAGTGTCAAAGTCCATTTCCTTCACTCACATCTGGACTACTTTCCAGAAAATCTTGGGGCTGTAAGTGAGGAACAAGGAGAACGTTTCCATCAAGATATAAAAGAAATGGAGCGCAGATACCAAGGTCGATGGAATGTCAACATGATGGCAGACTACTGTTGGATGTTAAAAAGGGAGAATTCACAAGAACACAGCTGAAAAAGTACCAAAATAAGCTTTGATGGAAAATGAAAACGTTTTTACAAAAACTTATAATAACTTTGCAACACATGTTCATCACTATTATGCTCATTTTAGCTAGGTATCGTTGGTTTTTTTTTGCTTTTACTTCATGTTACAATAATAAAAACAAATCCAAAATTTTCCGTGTTTTGTACTTTTTCCAAAAACTTCAACTTTATTTTGTAGGCAAGCCTTACGTGATAGAAAAAAAAACAATTTTTGAAATCAGCGCAAAAAATTACATTAAGATCAATTAACTAAATCAAAACAATTTTTAAAAAAGTTTTTCTTGCAGACCTGTGTTGTTTCTAAAATTTAATAAAATTAATTTTTAAGGTAGTACTGATATGATAGTTTCCCATTTTCTTAAGAATTCGCTGAAATTTATTAAATTAACAGTTATTAAATACTCCTGTGAAGTTTAGAAACGTTCATTTACACCATCTCCATCAATAATTAAACCTAAATTTGAAATTGTTAACGTGGGAAGTAGGTATAGAGACCTCACAATAACGTGACAGTTATATCTCAGAAACTGTTCCTTTAATTTTCATATAGAACTAATATTTTGTTTATGAACTAGCCAAAAATATGTGAACCCAAAATGGGCTTGATCGACTACGTAGTTTTCGCGCTTACGAAAGTGTAAGCGTTTACTACGTAGAACAGTATCACATTTAAGTTTATGTCATTATTCCTGGAAGAGGTAAGTCACTTTTTGCATTCCTTATTTTTTAAAGTAAGTTTTATTTTGAGACGTGTCATTATTCTTGTAAACATAATTTAAGAGGTTGGTGCCATGATGTCATTTTCTCAGTTCTGTCACTATTCCCGCAAATATTTGCACACTTTCTTCTGAAAACTATTTAGCTTTGTGACACTTTTCTCGAAACAAAACATGTGATAATTTCTAACCTACCTGTAGTGTTATTTCATGTTATTTTCAGATGTCCAACTGCAATAGCAGATCTGACCCTATCCTTAAATTACCTAAGGAAGCAGCTGCAAGGCAGGATAACGTTAACAAATCATAGTGTTGACTAATAGTCAGCAAATCTCAGCTGTTGTTTTTGAATTGAACTTCAATCAATAGACAGTACTACAGTAAAGTCTCTCCAAGATAAAACTACTTCCCTGGTTTTGTAAAATCAATATACTCACCTATTTTTTGTTTAAATTTCAGTAGTCTAGCCTACAGCAGATTTTGAATTTCAAGATAATCAATATAGTTCCAAAACAATCGAAGACAATGTGCATGAACGGGATCAATCATTGTCAGATCCATATAATACAGTAAATTAAAAATTGAGCTAACCTTATACTCGTAAGGTTGGTATTACAGAAGACTGGATTATTAGCACTATTTAAAAGAAAATCAAGCCAGTACCATCCAGTAACCTACCATTTTTTGAAGCACTATAATAATTCTTTATTTTTTTATAAAATAATAAATTTGATTTGAAAATGATCTCTTTGTTTGGTTTACCTTTCATTGAAAAGTACTAAAAATTTCACAAGAAAAGTGACATAATTTAAATTTGAGGTGGAAAACATTTTTTAGGACTGTTATTATTTATTTTACTGATTACTTATTTTTTGGTATAACATGAAAGTTTGTGAGAGTAGAGTTCAACATTTAAAATTTCAAGTTTGTAGGAATAAGCACGAAAAAACAAAACAGTTATGTTCAAGGTAATAAAAATTTTAAATCGCATTTTCTAGAAATGTAGCATTTTGATCTGTGCCACTTTTCTTCTGGATGAACAAAATATATATTTGATGTTATCATTAATAATATCACAATTCTTAATACAATTTCATATTTACGTTTGCAGTACACGACTTAGTTATATCCAATTATGTACATCTCACAATGAACAAAAGATAAAAGTTTATGTTGCAACTTAGTAGAGATAATAACAATTTATAGAGATATTTAAAATCTGTTAAGGATGTTCTATTTTACTTAAAAAAGTATTTCAAGAATGTATAAATAATTTTCCGTTAATTTCAAAAACAATCAAGCTATGTGCATGTGGAATTCTTGTGGATACCTGGGCATACTGGCATTAAGGGAAATCTAATTGAAATGATCTTGCCAGACTAGGGACCAGGGAAAGCCTCCATGGACCAGAACCTGCAGCGGGAATAAGTCGGAATGTGATCAGAGACCGCATCAATGGCTGGGCAAGAGACTAGCACAATAAAAGATGGAGAGGAGTAACGGGTTGTCGAATAAACAGACTCGAATACTCAGAGATTGAGAAATGGGCCCTTGAATTCTATAAATTGAACAGGCACAAAGCCAGAACCCGGGTGGGAATCATAACGGGCCACCATAGTAGTCTGAATGCATATAAGCACAAGCTGAGGCTGACTGACAGCCCGGCCTGCAGATACCGTAAAGAAGAAGAGGAAACCTCGATTCATCTTCTTTACACCTGCCTCGCACTGGAGGAGAAGAGGTACCTTATATTAGGGATCCCTGTTATCCTAGAGGAGGCGAGGTTTAAGGCAGGGGACGTACCTAAATTGCTCCTTTTATGGGATAGCATTTTTGGATAATGACCCGTATAAGAGGGGATCGCCAAGGGTCTACCCATGCGATCAGTAGCTGATGAGGCCCAAACCCATATAACATAATAATAATAATAATGATGTGCATGTATAGAAAACTCAACTTTGCTTATAGCTGAAAAGTGATTTTCCGGACAATTCTGGATTTCACGACTGATACTTTCTTAAAGAAACGAAATCGATAATGGATAAAGTTTCTGGCATATGTATGTTACAATTTTTTAAATCTTTTACGAAGCATACCAATATTTGCATACACAAATTTGCCTACATTATATATTCATTTATTTTGGTATTTATATTATGTATCAGAGATAAATCTCTTCAGACTTCAAATTAATGACACTGTCAAACACGTCGAAGCGGATTAATTGTTCACAGCTGTCGCGAAGTGATCCAGTGAATTAAGCGTATGCATTTATTTTCTCAATGGACCGAGTCTAATTAACGGTCTATCGGGAGTCGTGTATTTTCGAAGTGGATTTGCAAACTTTCAGCAGGCCCGTTAAATCTCTTGTAGACTTATTTTAACTTCAGGTATTATTTTCTCGAGGCTCCAGCCAGCGCGTGGTAATATGTGGCGATTTTTAATTCTACTTTAGTTGCTATACGTTTATTTTTAGTCAGGAACTACCTACTGACTAAGAGTAAAACACGTATTCCATATTTACTTTCAGAATGACGACTAATAACCTATACAGTTACAATAATGTTGCCTGTAAAGTCATCAGAATTAAGTAGCCTAGGTATTTATGTTGGTTATATCGAACTGTAATAATTTATAATTTTCTTTAACAATGATAATTGTTAGTTGAGTTCTCAAAATTCTTCTTCACTCGCAGTTTTTCAGAGTTAAAAACCATATGCCTCAGAAAAACTATCGGTCTGTAGATCATATTAAACATTAATAAGGATATAATAGACATAGTAACAATTAATGGGTATTTCAAATTTGAATTGATTACACAGGCGTCCAAACTTTGACATTTTTAAAGTTGATTTAGGTTTGATAAGTGATTATAAGTGAGTTATTTACGCTGATTTCATATCTACCTTCCGCTTTTGCCCCTCACGTAAGGTTTTTGATCGACTGAATAATCAGAATAAATTAAAAACTAAAGGAAAATTATACTGTAATAAACAGTAAAAAACATAGTAAAAAGCAGTAACACAAATAGTTTTGAGCCTCTAATTTCTTGTTTTCTTTGAAAATCTCTCGCTCTTTAACAGAAAACTTCGTTTTGTAGTTTTCATTGTGTAATCGTTCGTTGGATATTCTCTTTTCAGCATCCAGCAGTAATCTGCCATCATCGCCATATCCCATCAACCCTGGTACCTCCTTTCCATCTCCTTTGTGTATCGATGGAATCTATCACCTTGCTCCTTACTAACAGCACCAACATTTTCTGGAAAGTTGTCCAGATGAGCATGCAGAAAATGAATTTTTAGGCTCATATTACAACCAAGTTACTCAAACTTATCCAGCATTTTGTTGACAATTTTCTCATACTGTAGATATTTATAATTTCCTAAAAAAAAAATGCTGTTACATTTTTAAAGTATATCCAAGATTCTTTTTCAATTTCTGTCATTATTTCTTCAAACTGTTGTTCCTGCATTAATTTACTTATTTGTGGTCCTACGAAAATCCCTTCCTTTAATTTTGCTTCAGAGAGAGTTGAAATTTATACATTTATAAATACTGGTGCGTGATGCAAACAAAGAAACAGTGTTTCTGTAGTTCATGGTATGTAACTAAGTCAAAATGTCAAAAAAACCCGATCATAAAATATTTGTTGGTCTGTGTTATTTAAAAAATATGAATTAAATTCAAAAAATTCAAATCAATATAAAATTTTAACATCCTGTATCTTGGAAACGAAGCAGTTTTGATAATAAATTTATAAGAACTTTCTGGTTTAGATAATCAATTAAGGAATTATACTGTGAAGCATTAGATACTCATAAAAAAACTCCCTGTATACTACAAAGAAAAAACTTTTCATATGAATTTTTTTTTCATTTGATGACACTTTTTCAAAAAGCCGTTTGTTCAAATTTAAATGAATTTTGACAAATTTGTCTTCAAAATTTCCAGAGCATTCGTACCAAATTAGCTTGATCAATGTTTACTACCTTACAGACCTGCTGTCTATTACACCGATTTCTGTTCAGCGGCAACGCTCATGGACTGATCTTATAATTAATTTTCGAAAATTATCTATAATTTCAGGAAGAGGTTCGTTAGGTATAACAAGTTACGCTTATTATACCATTTCTCTCATAAACTGCCAATAATTTGCCTCTTTTAAATTAATTAGACATCCGATTTAGCCGCCAAACAGCGTATATATATATATATATATATATATATATATATATATATATATATATATATATATATATATAAATGTATTGACCAATTTAATATAATTAATTATCCAATGATTTTACCGTGACAATAAAATTACTAGCAGTAAATTCTGAAATGTTGTAATAATTCTTTATTACAAAACGTTATTTCAAAACGATAATCCAGATGAAACATAATTTTCATACGTTTCGTAGGAAACAGATCTTGAAATATACACTTACACATCTCATTTCATATAAAGCGATATTTGTGAGGTGTATATTTCGACAGAAATCATATCATCGTCAGCAAACCCAGAAGTTTCTTGTGTCAATACACTTATACGACGCATTTTTTAGATGCCAAATATATATTAGATGCACATTTACCGAGTAGGAAGAAATTTCACACAATTGCGCTAGTTTGTACAAATTTTGCAACTTTTATCAGTTTGTCAATATTCTGATTTCCCATCTGATCATTTCCTTATGATACTTTTCTTGGAAGATCGATAGAACTATGAGGACAACTGAGTGGCTGTGACGTTCACCTGATTTAATCCTTTTGGAATTTTTTCTTGTTACTTAAAATTACTTAAAGTTACTTAAAATCGGGAATCAATCTTAATAAACGAAATAATTTAGAGGATCTGAAACTACGAATTCAAATTGAAATGCGCAATTATTTAAACATTCAATACAAGGTGTTTACATACATGCCGTCCAATGTCAGGTTGTGAGTGGAGGAGATTTTGAATAATTTATGTTAAAAAGAAAATTTTATTTGCTTTATTTGTAGCTATCTCAAAAAACACTTTGTATTGTTTCTCAAAAAATGTACGAAAAACTAAAACCCTTATATGTACCGGTATATTCGGAAAAATTTAATGAATTCATTTTTGTTGAAAGAAAAGGGGGTTGAAGTGTAAGAAAGACTAGGTATGATGACGTCGCAAGTTAAATACAAAATTTCAAAACGAAATAAAATTAGTTTTTATTATATATTCATTAAATTATAGGGAAAATGGAGGCAAATCAACCTGCTGAATACGATAGAAATCTCAGTTTTATTGAAAAACTGTGGGTTTTCTCTGAAACCAAATACGTTTTCTTCTCCAACTGCAGATTCAAAACCACGACTTGGAAATACTTACCTACCTAGGGAACCTCTGGATTTAGTATCAATCTGAAGACACCGTCGAATTTGTCTACTCCTCTTTGGTCTTTGGATTTTTTTCAGTTTTTTCTTAGTTATTAAAACATTTTAATAACAGAAAAGGTAATTTTATGGAAAATACAAAAACGCAAATTATGACAGAATGTGACAGAAATGCTGCATATGAAAAAAATCTTCATTTAAATGAAAAACTGTCCTGTTTTCTCTGAAACCGAAAAAGTTTCCTGGAACTGCCGATTCAAAGCAACGACTTAGAAATATTTATTTACTTAGAGAACCTTTGGATATAGGATGATGAATTCATCTGTTCTTCTTCGGCCTATACGATATTTTTTTTAATTTCCCTCAAGAAAATGTTTTCTTGCGAAAGAAAATCGATGGATCATATAATTATCATAAGTTGTAGCACAATTAGCGAAATGCGTAGGTTAGCACAAGATAGGAGAAGCTGGAGGTTAGCGTCCAACCAGTCTTAGGACTGATGACCTAATGATGATGATGAAGAGAAATTTGTGGAAAATATAGAAGCCTAAAATTCGACGCAAATTATAGATATAGGTATAGAGTATATCGATATCCTGAATACAAAAAAAAATTCCGTTTTAATAGAAAGCGGTCCTGTTTCCTCTGAAACCGAAAAAGTTTCCTCGAACTGCAGATTCACTACGACGATTTGGAAATACTTATCTACTTAGAATATAAATTCGAAAACACTAATGAATTCGTCTTTGGTCTATACGAATTTTTTTAATTTTCCTTCAAGAAAACGTTTCTTTTCCGAAAGAAAATCGATGAACTGTAGTAAAAGAAAATTGTGGAAAATACAAAAGCCTCAAAATCGAGGTTATAGAGGATATAGCGTAAATTGACCTCCTGAGTACGACAGAAATCTCTGTTTTAATGAGAAACTGTCAGTTAATTCTTAAAAAAAAGTAATTTAATAAAACAATAATTTGCTTTTGGATACATTTTCTCAAAATATTTATTCCTAAATAACCCACTGCAAGGCAATGAATATAAATATATAAAAATAAAGAATACAAATTATATTTGTATATATCTCAATTTATTTCTATTAAACAAATTCAACAATTTAGACACATTGAGACACGAAGAAAAGTCGAAGTGTTTTATTAGCTAGCTGACCACGACTATTTGTAATAAAAATACCAAATCGAAATATTCTCGGTGCGTTGACTTCATCTCAACAAAAAACCTACATAGTGCGAAGTATACAATGTTACGTACAAAAATGTCAAGGCTACAGAAGTCTATAACAATGAAGTTTTTTCAGGATATTTACAATAATTTAAACACTCTCTGTTGATATCTTAATACGCTGTTGACACGTAATTTATTGAAGCGGGCGTTATATTCTATCAGACCCGTTGAAGTTGGTATTACACAGGCGCAAGGTATCGAATTTGTTACAACAACGATG
This sequence comes from Rosalia funebris, assembly GCA_037954035.1. NCBI lineage: Eukaryota > Metazoa > Arthropoda > Insecta > Coleoptera > Cerambycidae > Rosalia > Rosalia funebris. The sequence goes on along the minus strand of JAZFAV010000034.1, from coordinate 11,128,644 downwards.
TTATCAGTTTAATCGAGTAAAAAACCTGTTCGTCACGTTTTTATAAGCCAATTCTGTAAGGTAATCTTGTTCCAAGAATATTGACTTACCGATTGCAAGTCAATATCTAAGAAAGGTTTACATTCCGGTAAAGTGTCAATTAGACAAAGTATGAGCCTACTATTGCTTCAAATCGGAATAAAATGTCCATACTCAAGTATGAGAAGAAAATAGGGTTATTTGAAATACATATAATATAATTGTAAAGTAACACCCTGTATATATCAACACATTCCATTTCGATTTAATTATTATTAATCAATTTTAAATTTGATAGAATTACAATGAATTAAAATTGTTGATATTTCTCTCAAATATGGCTCAAGGGCCTTTGACAAAGTGAATCATGATATACTAATTTCAAAATTAGAATGATATGGATTTAGTAATAATCTTCTTGTTAGTCAAATCGTATTTATCTAGACGTACATTATTTGTTTCGTATAATGGTTTTCAGCCAGAGGAGTAAGACTTTCTTGGCGCCCTCTGGAGTACCTCAAAGCCCAAATCTGGGACCATTATTCTCTCATCATCATTAGGTCATCAGTCCTAAGACTGGTTGGACGCTAACCTCTAGCTTCTCCTATCTTGTGCTAACCTACGCATTTCGCTAATTGTGCTACAACCTACATCCCTTACTATTTGCGAGCAGTAGTCTAATCTAGGCCTACCTCTGCCTTTCTTCGCTCCTATTTCTGCCTCCAAAATATCGCGGACTATTCCCCCATGTCTCAGCAAGTGGCCTACCATTCTATCTCTTCTCTTCTTTATGTTTTTCCACATACTTCTATTCTCGCCGACTTTCTCCAATACTTCTTCGTTTCTAACCCTATCAGTCCATGGTATTTTCATCATTCTTCGGTAACACCACATCTCAAAAGCTTCCAATTTCTTCCTACTTGCTTCCCCTACCGTCCAGGTTTCGCAACCGTATAGTGCCGTGCTCCATACATATGTTTTCAAAAATCTCTTCCTTGTTTCAAAGTTTATTACCCCCGAGCATAAAAGTGCTTTCTTTTTGTTAAAAGCTGCTCGACCCTGCGCTATTCTTTGTTTTATGTCTTTATCGCTTCTTCCATCCCAATTTATTTTACTTCCTAAATAAGTGAAGTCTTTAACTTCCTCCAATCTTTCATTATTAATTTGTACTTTCGTTTTTGCTCTGCTCTCGCGCCGTCTGCACACTAACACTTTAGTTTTGTTTTTATTCACCCTCATTCCGTATTCCTCTGTCAACACTGCCTCCATTTCGTTCAATGCTGATTCTAATTCCTCCTTACTAGATGCTAATACTGCTATATGATCCGCGAATCTCAGCATTTTTAGTTTCTGTCCTTGTACTTTAATCCCGAAATCCACTCTATCTTTTACCACATTAATCGCCTCTTCGATGTACAGATTAAAAATTAGTGGTGATAGCGTACATCCTTGTCTTACTCCTTTCCTGATACCTACTTCCCTTTTTTCCCCTTCTACTTCTATAACAGCATTTTGCTCTTTGTAGAGATTGTGTACTACTCTCCTATGTCTATATTTCATTCCCGCGCTCTTTAGTATCTCGAACTCTCATTATTCTCTATCTTATTTATTTATGATTTGTGTGTAATCGTTGTGGCATATCATCTTTTTGCCGATGACTTAAATATAACCTACTCAGATCACTTGAGGTTAATGGGCCTTATGGTGTCGTGGTGTTCAGATAATGAACTATCAATAAATATAGATAAATGTAAAGTATGCTCGTATACATTAAGGGCTCTTTCACACGGAAAGCCACAAGGCTCGACCTCGCGAGCGGGAGGAAGGCGCGGGAAACTGAAATGCAAACAGTACAACGGAGCTTTCACATGGGGATCACGGGCCTTTAGGGCGCAGGAGTGAGAGCCTGTATGGCTCGTACATCTCGAGCTGAGCTCCTGGAAGGGAGTCGCGTTTCTTCCTCGAAATGCAAAGGGAGAACTGAGGCATTCACACGAAGGGCGACAATGGCTCTCGCTCGAAAGTCTCTCGCTCCTCGGCGTTAAGTCGAGATGGATTTTGATGTCCTTCACGAGGAGCTCATCAGATGTGGTCAATGACATTCGAAAGTAATTGCAAAACTTGTTACCACCCCGTCGAAGTTCTTGATAAAGCATGGCAAAAACACCTGCTTCATCGCGCCTTTTGTTGATAGAATGGACTTAATATGTTATGGAAAGTTGGCGTTTTTATCCGAACATGTACGAACCATTGCGACGCGTATTTGTGACAGACGCAATGGCAGAGCCTTAGCCGAAAGGATCCCCATGTGAAAGAGTGGAAGGTAGGAGCGGAAAAGCTCCCGCTTGCGAGGACGAACCTTGTGGCTCTTCGTGTGAAAGAGCCCTTAGTGCGCATAAAACCCTTTGTTTCGTGATTAGAATCACAACATCGTTTAATAACACTACTACCTTAAAATGGTTATATTTTGGGTTAATTCATACAAAATTAGAATACTGTAGTCTTATTTGGTATTCCCGGTACATAAGTCATATGTAAGAATCAACTTGAAAATATTTAATGACATTTCTTAAAGTACATATCTGTCATATTGCATAGACAATTATTACTCAGTAAAGGGTTACAACCATACCTTGCTTTTATAAACGTTTGACATCCAGTCAATAAACTGTAAAAAGCTGTTTACTAGACTTTCCTTTTCATTTAAATTGTTCTACAATAGTGTAGATGCACCTGCATTACTAAGCAATTTAGTATATGCATGCTTAGACTAGGCTCTTTAACAGGAATGCATGTTTTATTACCAGGCTGCTAAAACTAACGGATCTATTGTAGAATTGTAGAATATTAAGTTATTTACGGGTAATCTTGTTTTTTTATTTCTTTTTTTTTTTTTTAGTTATATACTGTACACATATATGTACTTTGTATTTAATTTTTTGTCCTATAACTGGATTTTTTTCTGTTGGATAATAAAGGCATTGTCATTATTATTAGTAATAATATAGCGGTTTTAGTTCTCTTTTTTTTTATAAAAATGAATCACTGAAATTCTTTGTATAAGCAAAATATTCCAAATAGACATTGAAAATAATAATATGGTATATTATTTATTCTTGTGTGCAATGAATTAAATTATTGGACAATGTTCAAAACGATTTATTTCCTGGATAATTGAAGGGGTGGATGGATAAAGGTGTTAATTGACATTTTTTTTAAAATGTTATAGACTATTAACTACAGGTGTTAAGTGATGGTCTAACTTGTCACGTTATTTCGTGTCGTTTCCATGGCTAAATGCTTAGATACCTTTATTCATCAGAGAAGTTAAAAATATCGTTTCTTAGCTTCTTTATCCACGAGAATGTAGATACGAGATTAAGGTTATACTATTGTTTACTAGAGCAAGTGCAGCTATTTCGGTATTTTGTTTAACAATAAATATTAGTATATCGAGCCGGCAGTTTATACCAGGTTTCTATTAATACATATATTAATATGTTAAGTAAAAATGTGATCACTTGCAAAATCGTTGATTCAAATGGCTCTTGAAATAGAGAATACAGATATCACACAACAACAGGAATTTTTAGAAGTGCCTTTGGATGTTACAGAAGAATTAGGTTGTGGTATATTACTCGATCAAAATAATACTTTAAGTGACATTAGTGGATCGATTCCCGGAACTAGTCATTACACAACAACGGTTGTCTCGAGAAAATACAATGGATTATACTGTATACGAAAAAACTAATAATTCGTGCTAAAAAAATGTGAAAAAAAACGTTAGCTTCATTTCAGTACATATTAATAATAAATAGCAATCAGGTTAAAGTCTGTAAATCAGCTTTCTGCAAGATATTTGCAGTCGACCGCAAAAAAATCGAATTAATCCAAAAATTGCTAAAAATTTGTCAATCTGTACCAACGACTGATATGCGAAGAAGACACACTAATCGTCCCCACAAAATTAAAGATATTCCACTATGTAATAAACCATATTAAAGAATTTCCATCAGAAAGCTCCCATTATTCTCAAAATACCAACCCGAATCGTTGATATTTATCACCGACCCTCAGTATTAGTAAATTGTATGACTTATACATCTCAAAATGCAACTAAAGCAATAAACCTGACTATTACAAAATAAAAGAAACCACATACCGAAAAATATTTTGCAGGGAATTTAATTTAGGCTTGAGAGGTCCTAAAAGTGATACCTGCTTCAAATGCGATTCTTGACAAGGAAATGTTGAACACATAAATTATTACATAGCTGCATTTCAACTTCAACAAAAGGATGGAAAGGAGGCTTTTTCAAATTCTCGTTTGTGTTGTTTAACCATGGATTTACAGCAATCAATGCCATTGCCAAAACTTTCCACTTCTAAAGAATTCTACTTGCGTCAGATTTGGTTGTATACTTTATATCGGGATTTATAGTATTTCTATAAATGGACACAAATCATTCTTTTACATGGACCGAAGATATTGCTGGTCATGGAAGTGATGAAATTGCAAGTTGTTTGTTGTACTTCACACAAACCACTAAGAATATTTTGAAGAATGTAGAACATATAGTCATTTGATTTGACTCATATGCCGGACAAAATAATAATTTTCTAATTTTATGTTTACATCAATACTTGATTCTCTGGCAGATTTAAAATCATTGATCATAAATTTCCAGAAATAGGCCACTCCTTCTTTGATTCAGATCGTGATTTTGGTAGGATAGAGAAATGTCTACGTAAACACCAAAATATATACACACCAGAAGAATACAGAACCATCATTAGAGAAGCCAGCAAAAATAATCATCTGCGACATGGACCATCATTTTCGTTATATGTCGGAAGTTTCAAATACTCTTAATTTAATAAACAGAAAGAAAAATTTTGTTAACGAAAAAGTTAACTTTCGTGATAACGTAAAATGGGTTCGTACTGAAGAGTACAGAAGTTATTTATATAAAACCTCGTATGATGAATTCGAACCTTTTCTGAAAGTTGATCTATTAAAAAAATAAACCAACCCCCACCAACCCAGTTATTAATATAGTAAAGGAGAAAACCGGAAGTATTTCCGTTGTAAAACTCGACCACATTAAATAACATTGGAAGAGCACCGATGGTTTTACCAACAATTTTTTGAAAATGACAACGATGCATCATCATCTATAACAAAACGACAAAGGAAAAAATAAAATAAAATGTATTACTATTTATGGTTAATAAAAGTTTTATTATTACAATTTTAATTTTTTGACTCCGTATTATCATGATTATTATTATTATTAAATATGTATTTTTAGATTTACAGAATAGTATGTAATTAGCCTATTCATCCAAATTTACTTTGTACTACCTGTATAACATTTGGTATCAATAAAGGAGCTAATCATCTTTTTTACCTGAAACTAACAAGAAAATAAATATTGAATACATTTGTTTATGTGTATTCCGAACATACCTAAAAACATACATATAAAAATAATAAAACTATGCAGAGTACTGATTTAATTAAAAACGGACCAAGTGTTTTCTTAAAAATGGTTTTCTGATAAATTTGCATTTTGCTAATTAACACCTTTATCCACCTACCCCTTCAATTATCTTGGAGGATAATCGTCAATTTTTTAGGGAATAATTGCTATGTTTTTCAAATAGTAACTCTAAGTTGGATTATTTAATTTGAATTTGCCATTTCAAAATTGATAGTTGAAATATTATGATGTAATCTCATTTATTTCCAAAGCCACTTTGCTTTATTCCGGTGGCGGTTGGTAATAAAGGGTACAAGCTCCGATATCCTCTTAAATTAAAAAAACACCTGTTTTTTGTTAATTTTGTAATACATTAATTATAAACTTTATAAAAAATATAATAACATTTTATGTATAAACTTTATACATTTATACTATAAAAGATTTTTATAGCATCAATTCTACAGACCACGCCACGCTCTTCTACGTTTTATCGACACACACTATATTTGTTAAATCGAAATAGTATTATTAAACAATATTTTCCTATAATTACCGAAACGGGCTTATAAATATTAAAAAGGCGCTCAATAATTTCAGGCACACCCGACTGAAAACACTTCTCGGAAATGGTTCTCGTTGCATGCATCGGCATCAACGAAGGTATTTGAAATTCGACACATACGATGTGTTCCTCGTTCGGTATTCACCACGGCCCATCACAGAAAAATGCTTACAACAATGACACGGCTTTTTTATGTTAATCCATCACCCGTGACTGAGTTTAATATTTAAAAGGACCTGTTAGACATCGCGTCGCTATCATGAATGAATGGGTTAATTAAATTTAAATGGGTGCTTAGATGGCAACGCACTTATTGCAATTAGGAACGGTAACGGTGTTACCTTTTGTTCTAGGACTGCATCTGCGCGAGACCGATGGCGAGGTGCTAATGGCGCTTACCTAGAAAAGAAAAAAAAAACACTATTAATATATGCGGGGTAATAGTATGGGGTTTAACTGGTAAATATTAAACAAAAGCACCGATTTATATAAGGGATAACACCGCTATAAAAAGAGCTTCTTTGACAATTCTTTTTGGATGGAAGAAAAAGTAATAAGATAATACTATTTAAGGAAGTTATTAGGCATATTTAAGGCGTATATTTAAGTATAGTACAAACAATAATTATCAAAAAATATTCAAGAAATGGCGACACTGGAACCATTGTTGCGAGACATATCGAATTTAAGACCCTCTACGGCACGTAGTGTAACTGGTGCAAATTTGAATGCAGAACAAACAATATTTAATCTACATGTTTATAGGTAGTGAAATATTGATAATCATATATGTCGTTAAAATATGTTTAAGTTTAATCTAGCATTTACAAACAAAAGCATGACCGTGCATAGCCTGGGAGGAAAAATTAAACTAATTGCCAAATTAATTGATCATTTAGCAATTTATTATGGCTTGGCAATACGTCGGAATCCGAACTTCTTGGAAAATATGAAAAATGAAATTTGGGCGACCTCGTTTTATCAGTTATCAACCCACGAAAATTCGCAGCACGAGAAGTGTTCACTTAGTGTGACTGGAAGAAGGTGCAAGCAGCGGATTCCTTGGACACCTTCCATCAAATCGATTTATGAGGAGCTGAGCTAAGACGAGTTGCTAAACCCTCGCTTGGGAGGCTACACGCAAAATGGCAATGAAATTTTCAATACTACTGTTTGAAAATAGGTTAAAAAATCTTATTCAAGTGACAAAAAGTGATATTACGGTGTGCACTTTTAATGATGGTTTGATTAATATTCTTCGAATAGGTCTGTCCACAAAAAAAATAATATTCATTAAAAGTAGTGAGGAATGAAGCTTTCGACCTAATAATAACAATCATCGAACTTTGCGCGAAAAAAACTCAATCGTAAGCACAACAGCGGCCGTAGAAATTGCATGCTTTATTTGAATCGGATAAACGCTGTGTCATTGATGCGACGTCACATACTAGAGAGTCCGGCAGGTGCCGAATTAGATCATATATGCTGTATACTGCGATTTCTGCGTTAGGTTTATTCCCGGTCGTTCTCGTTAGAGCAAAGTCTGCGTTATTCGTAGTTTACGTATAGTAAGTACATTGTTGTCAAATATGGAGGAGGGTTTCCAGAAAGGAGATTCACATAATTTGCCAAATGTAGACGTGATTATGGTATCAAATTTTCTCGCGTCAAATACTGATTTTAACCAGCCACAATCCAGGGGTGTGAAAGCTAGTCGGTAAGTTCGTATAATATGTAGTTGTTTTCTTTATCATGTGTTTAATTAATTTTTGTTTTGTAATTTATTGTAAGTATACTATGATAACACGGAATAATAAAAAACATATAATAAATGAGTATTAAAATTTATGAATCGACGACGTGTACTTATATACACATAAAGTAAAGTGCGGAACAGCTTAATATTGGACAAACGTCAATCATAAGTTTTTTATGTCATATACTTAGGTATATAGGGTGTTCTTAACTAGCGCCAACAATTTTAGCAATAAAATGTTTAGATAATTTCACGATATACCCATTCAAGATTTTTTAACTCGTCTCTTAAGCGATGATACAGGATGTTGAGGTTCCATTCTAACTTTAAATAATGAACTGTTTTTACTTTTTTTCTTTAACAAGGAATATATTTGGATATTACATATTCCATTTTGATTTAAAGCTTATTTTCGGAGATATTCACAAAATAAAAACATTAGTTTTTTTTTTAATATTAACAGTAGGATAACTACTTAGTTATTGCTATTGTAGTTGTTTTTATCTGAACATTCTATTGCTGAAATTTTTTAGTTTTAGTAAAAACACCTTATATGTAATGTTTACTGCGTTTAAAGTAATATTTTCACACACTTAGTTCCTACATATTTTTTGTAGCTCTGGGAGGGAAAGCTAAGGAGATTCAGCTGTAGGTTACGTTCAAGTTAAACGCGAGGGTAATAGATGTCTAGTAAAAGCAAGAAGTTGTCCAGAGCACAAGGTCAGAATGAAGCCTTACTCTATTAGTGCCATCATTGATGAAGAGATGGAAATGGATGAAGAGGTGAGATGCCTTGATTGTGCTCCAGGCGCTGGGGGATGCAAGCATGCAATGGCTTTCCTGATGTGGTTACACCGTCGATCAGAAGAGCCAGCACCTATCACACTAGTTTGCTACTGGAAAAAATCAGATTTATCGCAGATAGGGTCTGCAGTTAAACTAATTAAATCCGAAAATATTGGAAGAGCCTAAAAAAAAAACTCGTTTCAGCATTCCAGATACCGATGGTTTTCTTAATGAAGTGTTAGAAATGACTGCAGTAGAAAAAAATTATGTATGTCCATTACTTTTACATAACAGTCCAGTAAGTGATAGCAAGAAGTTGTCCATTCATCACTTACTAGAACATTTTATAAAAAGTGGTCTTAACCAAACGGCAGAGGAATTTAGTAATTTTTGTAAATCTACTTTAACCAAAGAGGAAATTGAAAATACCAGCAAACTTAGCCATACTCAAAGTGAGGACTCGCTGTGATTTGAGCTTCGTTATGGTCGTCTAACCGCTTCAAAATTATACGAAGCTGCTGCTTGCAAAACAGTGAATGGTAGCTTGGTAGCACAAATCATGGGCGTTTCAAAAAAATTTGACACCCCAGCTATGAAAAGGGGAATAAATTTAGAAAAAATTGTGATTAACGAACTGAAAAAAAAGCTCAACATAGACGTAAAGCATGTTGGGTTCATTATTTTAAAGGAATATGGAATTATAGAGGCTTCACCCGACGGGGTGACAGAAGATTCGGTTGTTGAAATTAAATGTCCCATTTCAGAAAAATCATTTTCGCGGTATGTTAATACTAAAAATTAAATAGCAATAAAATATTTTCGCAGGCGTCCTTACTGATGTATTTGTGCATCCTGACACAAAACACCACTTTCTTGCCACCATATTAATTTCTTGAAATTAACATTTACACAAAGGAATTCACCTACAATAAATATTGGCACAAATAATCGTCCCGACGCGAGGCGTAGCTCATAAAAGACAAAACTTACGACATCCACTCCGGCGCATAGTCTAGTGTCTAGTATGTGACGTCACCCGCCTAGCCTGGGTCTCGGGAGCGTTTTCTAGCCTCGACGCGTTTCGGTAATTGCTATTACGAATAACGCAGAAAGTAATTGTCCATTTTTTAAAACTTTTTATGGGTTTATAATACTCATAAATCTATCATTTTCAATTGAAAAAAAAAATTCGTGGACAGACCTATTATGAAAGTTTTGGAGATGGATATTGGCGTCCAATCATACAATTTTTGTGTAGAAGGTGATGCTAAGTAGATCAAGCGGCAAATTGTCCGATATTTCATTTTTCCATGTCTATAGCACATTTCAAAACTTTAAAAACGCGTTGTTCTCGAAACATGATTCTTCAAAACGACACGCGGTATAACTTCAACAATTTTCATTATTTTCATGCTAATTTTTAACAATGTCTTTAAAATAGAATTTTGAAGTGATATGCGCTGGGAATTTTCGATACGTTAATTTAAACATTATTAATTAACAAAGGATTGCCCTTTTTGTCGAAAATTTAACTTTCTTTATTGAGATACTCGTTAATCACACAAAAATGAATATTTTTGTGAATATCAATATTTTACTAGAGTAATTTTCGATAATAATCTTTTGTATTATACTTAAATATATGCCTAATAACTTCCTTAAATATTATTTCCTTATTACCTTTTCTTGTGCAATGGTGTTACCCCTTAATGTCTTAGTTTAAATATGTTCCATATGAAACTAACAATATCTTTCATATAAAATCCATTTAGAAATGAAATTTATTATACAGGAAAAAAAAAAGGTTACTGTTCGAGAAGAAACAAAAATAGTACCTAATCACCACCGAAAATATATCTTAAATGTTTTAAAATAATTCACTTCAATATATTGTACCTAAAGATAAAAAAATAACTATGTTGTCATTTGAAACGCCACTTTGGCAAATTTTGCTTACACAAAGATTTTCTATTAATTTTAACATTCGAAAAAGTTTAAGCAGTCTATCTTATAGCTGTGGCATTCTTGCATATACTATGGTATAATTATCAGCTTTTTAAACATTTTTGAAGAAAATTACATAACCTGAAACGCCAAGTGAAACTACACGACCACAAGAAACCCTTACATCTTCCATCATAAGAGCTAGAAAGAACACACAGAACAGAAGAATTCTACAGCAGGCTTTGATTGTGACACGTCTAGGCAATTCGTCGATATGATATGTCAACTTCTCTTTACATTTACATCTAAATTCTGTGTTCAGTATCTACATTTTGGGCAATCAGGTTCAATTAAAAACAGATTACTCTTTAAGGCTCAATGATTTTAAAAAATCTACAAGGGAAACGGTACTTCAATGATCGACAAAGTATTTTTAGATATCTAAAAACAGTCCATGACGTGTCTCTTCTATTTTCAACAACCATTACATCTAACTCCGAAAAACTAAATCTAAATTTGATGGACAAGAAGATTGAAATAAAAAATCGTTTATACACTACCACCCAACACTTTAATTCGGCAATTAAAATCGCATTTCTCTCGGGTGCGGCTCGGGACGAACCGCAATAAAGAGAAGGTTTTCATTGCCCGGTTCAAGGCCAACTTAATCTGGATTTTGATTATAAACCTTTAAATGTAATGCCGCGGCTAAAGCGCCTTAATGTATAATTTGGACTCATACGTTTCGTAATTACGAATTAGGTTCCTTTATGTACAGCTAATGGAAATATTCAAATGGTAATAAAGATGTGATGAGTTTCCGTAATTGAAGTGTGACTGGCTGGTATCTGTACTATATAATTTATGTAATTGTGGTTCGAAGTCGGCTGGTTTTAACTGCGCCTTTGTGGTATTCTACTTCTGTGAATTTATTAAAAATTATGCAAGGGAAAGTAATATGTACGGATACTACATGAATGAATTGTAAGTATTAGATGCGGTACGCTGACTGACCTAAATATACGACATTTTGCTCTTATTTGTCATCTGAAATGCATATATATATATATATATATATATATATATATATATATATATATATATAGCGTGGCAGTAAATTTCCCCTTTATTGCTCGAGGCTTTAGAGGAAGGAAGTAAATTTCTGCATGTAAAAATGCCATCTTTTTCATAATCAGATATCAGCCATCATAAAAACACCAATAAATGTAAATACAAAATAAATAAAGTATAATAGTTAAAATTTCGTTTACTTTAGTAAACTCAGTTAATTCTTGGTTCAGAGAGATATAAGTTGATGGAACATACCACTCTTTTTCATTTTCTTCACACATTTATTTTTTGCTAAACATCTCTCAGATGTTTTCCCTTCCAACGACGATAATCCAAATTAAGACATTTTAGACTTCCTAATTAACAATCTCCAGCGTACAAAAAAATATAAAAGAAATTACCTCCCATGAAATCAAAGATGGAATTTCCCACCTGAAAACTAAAAAGTCGCCTGGACTCGACCAAATAATCAACCGAAAATGTTCAAAGAGCTACCGTAGATAGCTGTTGCAATGTTAACCTACCTATTTAATGCTATTCTGAGGCTTCAGTCATGGCCAAAACAATTAAAAACTTCAGTAATAATTCTAGTACCTAAGCCTGGGAAAAATCAAACTCCGTAACATCCCATAGACCAATTAGCCCTCTGCCAACCATACCTAAACTTCTAGGGAATTTAATACTTCACAGGATGAAACTTCTACTTGATAACATTCCTGATCATCAGTTTGGTTTCCGTCATTCACACTCAACCATCCAACAGCGTCATAGATTAGTCTATGAAATAAATAGATCAATAGAAAACATACACTACTGTCCATTAATATTCCTTCGCGTAAGTCAAGCTTTCGATAAGGTCTGACACGAAGGACTAAAGCTTTCTCTGCCATCTTAGTTTGAACTATTCAAATTATATCTAATGGACCGTCAATTCATAATTGGAGTTAACGAGAAGTTTCGAACGTGATTTTAATCAAATATGGAGTCCCCCAGAGTAGTGTACTAGAACCAGTACTCTATTTTGGATATATCTCCGATATGCCAACAACAAACAATACAATAATCGGAACATTCGCTGATGACAGAGCAATACTTGGTCAGTACAGTAATACTGAATTTCCATGTCAACGTCTACAGCAAGAGATCATTTTATCTTATATCACCTACATCTGATAGAAGGTAGACAAGAAAGTGGACAACGAAAATCAACACAACAAAATCTACACAAGTTACCTTTACTCTAAGGAGAGAAAAATGCCGGCTAGTTACTTATAGTGGTACTATAATACCAGAAGCTTCATCTGTAAGATATTTAGGAATGCACCTAGATAAAAAATTGAACTCGAGAGAGCATGTAGCAAAAAAGAAACAAATTAATTTCAAATTCAAAAATTTATCCTGGCTACTCGGGAGAAAATTGCATCTTGCTATAGAAAGCAAAGTTCTGGTATATAAGGTTATAAAACCCATATACGTAATGAAACTCTGAAGATGTGCCAGCAAGTCAAGTAATAATATCTTTCAGAAAGTCCAATCCAATATACCCCGATCAATAACAGATGCACCGTGGTATACATCAAACAATACACAGTGACCTCTGCATTTCATCATCAGTGATGTTATTCAGGACAGGCGCAATAAACACCATAATAAACTCCAAACACACCCCCAATCCACTCTTACGACCACTCTTTTCCCAACAAAATTGTAGGAAATTAAAGATACGGCTACCGATGGATATAAAATATATCAAACTGCAAGAGGGTTTTTCGCTGGAAGTATCCTCATCCCGTTAACTGAAGGACGTCTCCTCATCGGTCCCATGATATAAATTTAGATTATACAAAGTATTTTATTTCTGATTGCTGATATCTTGAAATAAAAAAACGTATTTGTTTATGCCTACCCATATTTTCAATTATATAGGTGACAAAAGTTAATTTCCTTTCACAATCGCGGTCCACAGATGGATAAAATACGTCGATTGATCGTCAAAATATTTAATTCTGTAGGATACTTTTAAGACCATGGGAATTCTATATAATAACAAATTCGGCACGTCAATTAACTGCTTTGTTATGAGCAACGAGGTAAAGTAACCTTTGAGAACACATTTAAAAAAACCCATTGAAATCCGTCATACAGTGAATATGAAAAGAATATTTAAAATATTTTAAGATGTTTATTTGCAATTGAAACTCGAATGATGTATTAAGTATACTGATCTCCATTTTTTCATTTGGGAAGAAATCTTGAGGTGGTTTGAAATCATTAGTAACAAAAATCCAAGTCAAGCAAAGTGGTTAATTGGATTCCCTATATTATAATTTTAAATATAATATGTGATCTTGGGAATGGACCAGAACCTACGATGCAGCAACAAAAACAGGAGACGGGTATTCTATGAACGCCGAAATATTCCAGGTTCATCGACGCGCATTTCGTCAACCAAATTGGCATCATCGGAAAATTATTAGAACTATTTAATTATCTCTCAATGACATCAACTTGGTTGGTAAAATGCACGTCGAGAAACGTGCATTATTTCAGAATTCATGGACAACTGGTCTCCTGGTTTTTTTATATAATATATGATTATTATGTTAACGGCTTTTGTCTATTCTTAGTAAGAACACATAGAATAAAAACTTACTTTGATAAATTCTTCTGCATTTAACATTTTAATAACTCTTATCTTAATATCCTATAATTAATTTTAATATCCTAATTAAAATCTTTTTCTAACTCTAAAATAATCTATAAAAAAATTGCAAATTGTTACTTCTTGTGCCTTTTCAAATCCAGTTCTAGGACTTAGTGAATATGCAATAAAGAATAAAATGATAGCCAAGCATTTTAGTGTCAAGAATTAGTAGAGAAATATTGACAAACAGCAGAAAAAAATGATCGAATTGTGTTATTGATTATTTTAAAAAATTAAAAATCGCTCAGTACATTCAATGCATGTTTAGTTGGCTTGTATAGATATACATAAATTATTAACTAACAAAAATAAAAAACTTCGCATGTTATTCGCAACATATTACCAACTTAACTTAAATAACACAACTTGGCAAACTTATTGGGGATCACTCTGGATTGCACTTCAATAAGTACTTTTGTAGGGACTTATATATAATCTATATAACATAAACAGTTTTAAAACCTTAAAACGGACTTCTTCGCACGTAGAACATCTCTATCTCGAAATTGAGTGGCCAAGAAAAAATAAACCAACGCATAAATGCAGAATATGTGTTTTATGCGACAGTTTTACTTTTTCCAAATAGTTCACCATTGTGCTTTCTCATGACGCATGGACAGGATGGGGTGTGTCCTATCTACCGCAAAATCAATAGATATCGTCTGGTAGACGTTCCCAATCAGAAACAGTCGAAATCCGATCGATCCGACACGATTTAATTGAGTAATCGTGCTAACAAAAACAATTTTTCAAATAGTTCACCATCGTGTTTTTTCATGACTCATGAACATGGCAGAGTCTGTTCTATCCACCTTAAAATTAATAGATATCATCTGGGAGACGTCCCCGATCAGAATTAGTTGAAACCCGATCGATCCGACACGATTTAGTTGAGTTATCGTGTTAACAAAAAAATATTCTGAAATAGTCGACCATCCTGCTTTCTCATGACTCATGGACAGGGTGGGGTGTGTCCTATCCACCTCAAGATCAATATGTGTCATTTGGGAGACGTCCCCGATTAGAATCAGTCAATACCCGATCGATCCCACACGATTTAGTTGAGTTATCGTGCTAACAAGAATAAATGCCGACGGCAACGACAACGACAATGATACACATACACACAAAATGGTTTAAAAACAGTTTTTTTTTTGTTTTTAGGCCGAAGAACGAAAAATAAACCCTAGAAACATTTTTTTACACGATTACATTACTTTTCCGCGTATAATGGAGTGCGGAAAAGTAATAAGCAATGAATATTCCGTTGATGGATAGCCGAATACAATTGTCTTTCACAATTACGGTATTCGTTTTTGATGATTCCTTCGTCAAAAATATGCCATTAATTTATTTTCAATACATATTTATTTACATTAACAACTACTGACTGCGAACTCTTAATTAGCTTTATACTAATAAATTCGTCACTCCAATCAAATGACCGGAATCGGTTTCGTTTTCATATAAGACGAGTTTTGCGGTCGAATCTTTTATAATCGTAAAACTGGCAAAGCCAATGTTTATTACCTTATATATTTTCATATTAACAGCTCGGCTAACTCCGACCTATGTTAAATGCTTTATTAGATAGATCTCCGTTGGGTAGCTATTAAAGTTAGATTGCCTGTCGTGTTATGTTTATAGGCTTTTATCAAGGCCTCTATGCGTTTAATTAATATTTACGGCCGCGTTTTTATTAGCACCATGAGTCGCGTACAATTAGGCGCAATAATATTTATTCCCCTCCCGCTTTACTGAATTGTGTGACATTTTTCGTCGTAATGTCGATACGGAAGAGATAACTCACTACAATCAATCCGCCTCTGAGTACCGAGGATATGTAGTTAAAAGGGACGACAATAAAGGCATTGATTGGTGTCCCTGGTTCGAATGAGTGCAGATAGGAAGTAACCTGCCATATAGCGTGAAACAGGATTTTAATGAAAATATATCTCCAGCGAGTGCCGATGCAAGGCAGTATCAATTCTTACGTAGAGAAGTTTGTATGGATATACATAAAAACGTGAAAACATCATCATAAACAAAATCACTTTATAAGAAAAGCAGGTGGCATAAATTGTAAGTTATGTTAGTTTTAAATAAAGGGCATTGTCTTGAATAGGTTGTTTGTAAAGGTACCTCATCTTGGACTCGCTAGTCAAATGATTTGTTTATAGTAAGGCAGTATCGGCAAATGATAAGTTATTTACATAAAGCTATAGTAATACATATACATGAAAATATTAGAACAATTATTATTTTAGTATATAAGAAGATTTTTTACTATTATAGTGAAACTGGCAATGAGTGTCGCTAAAATGAAAAAATCGAATACTGATTAGACTATCTTTGGCTTTCAGAAATTGTTGCTTCATCCGCCACCTTTGCTCGATATGCTCGTATACATGACATACTTAAGAAAAAGCATCTTGCTCTGTAAATTGATTTATGATTATTTATAAGAGATATTCGTAGAGAAATCAAAACATATTACTCATGTGGTTTTATTGTTCAGTTTTATTCCTATCCCAAAATGGAAAGTTAAAAGAATGCTATAAATACATTTCTGATAATATGAGGCATGCATACAATTTGCGAAAAAATGTTACTACAGAAGTTTTGTAATATTGCATCAGTTTATTTCGATGCAGATCTATGTGAAGCTGTTTTCTTCATTCAAAATATAAACTTCACATTATTGTTTTTATTTTTTGATGATTTAAATCAAAATACCTACATGATATTATAATTAAACGATTTCAACTAATGTTTAAGAAATTAGAATAGCATTATCGGGGAAAAAACATGAGTAAATAATAGAAAGGAGCAATAATGTCAAATGCAATGAAAACGGTGTTAATGAAAAACTTGGGGGTTATGAGGTTCATATCTGAGCTTCTTGGTGACCAGTCCATAATTGGAATATTCACAAATCGAAGAGTCCATCACCTCTCTAGTAATGTGGGGTCTAGCGTTATTCGATAAAAAAATCAAATTGTTTCCGACAAATGGGGAAAATGGCATCACATATTCTTCTACGATGTTTTCTACATAGAAATGTGCATTCATGGATCTCCTCTATATAGGAACCAAATATGTGCGACCACCGAAACAAATTATTTACCCACCAAAAAATAGGATCTTTGGAGAGATATTGCAGGCATAAAAACCTCTCAAGGAGTCAGGCCTCCGCTAGACTCGTTGATGTCTGAATTCTAAAAATCTTAAAGTTGTGTCAATTCCATATGAGCCAGAATTTACCAGAGGCGTCAAAAAAGTTCTTAAAGGTTTGGGAATGACATCAGTGCATTATTCTGGAAACATATTGCAACAACTTTTGGGAAATAAGCCACCAAGGTTATAGTCAAAAGTGTATTGGGCAAACAAAAAGAGAATTGTACCTAAGTTTAAGAAGCACAGAACTCATTTAAAATACGAAAGATTAGAGAAATCTTCCGTTGCCTAACATATTTTCGAAAGCAGTCATAGACATAAGTGTTTGTGGAGACTGGTCTCCTATTTTTTTAAATATAGAATTTAAATAACACAAATACATGTATGTACATGGAGTAGGAAGCCGAAATCGCTGGCTGATGAATCGGAAACAATACCGCTTCTACTTCTTCAAATGAATTAATAATTTCTTTGTTTAATTGGTTCTTAGGAAATCTTTGTAACACTTTTTTTTTCCTCGGCAATGACTGAGTAGTGTGCTTCTACAGCTTCAGTAAATAAATCCCTTGAGTGTATACTACTTATACAAATAAGCTGATTCTAAATTATAATTCCAAAACTGTGCCGTACCACCTTCTAGTTAAATATTTTACTTCAAGGTCGTGCGTCGTGTGCAAAATATTGCCTATAAACACAACGCGTTTTATATCTACCCTGTATATCTGTACGCAACATGATATAAAGTTTGTAAAGGATTTATTAAGATACAATTTACTGATATCCTGAATATCGGACACGGTTAATATTAATTCTGACATTTTATAACTGAGATTTATTAAAAGGGATTGTGAATCATGAAGTAATTTTTTAAAAGCCGCTACTTGGCTCGAAGGTTATAAAAATTAATTCCACGAAAGGTAATATTTAACGCTCAGACAGCTATAAATATACAGTCACCTCTCAAAAACCTACGTGTCGCTTTTTTCACCTTTAATTAGTATTCATATCTGACAGAGTTACTGATGTCTTTTTCTTTATGGACATGTTTTTATACGTTTCGTCAGTATACTTAAAATATAGCTGATTGAAATAATAAATTTATACATTTGAATAACAACGAACTATAATAGTTTAATTAGTGAGATAATTGAAAACCAATATCGATACAATATATTTGACTTGAGTAATAAATCAAACTGAAATAAGGCCCAATTAATTTATAAGCTTATTTATTTATCAAGCTTAAATATTATATTTTCTTAAAGCATTTCGCGTATTTTCATTTTCTAAAAATTCCTGTCCTGTGCCAATCGTTTCATCTGACTTCACAAATTCCCAGTTTTTCCACTTCTTGTCGCACTTGGTCCTCCCATTGCAATCAGGGGAAAGTCCCATGTTATTCTTTCCCTGAACTCGGAATCCATATATTCTTCTTGTTACTTTGTTTTTCTCCATCCCATGTATGTCCTCTAGCCAATTGAATTATCTTTCACCAATGTCTGATTTTATCGGTTTTATATCTAATTTTGCTATTACTATCTCGTTTCTTATTCTGTCTCTCCTTGTAACCCCGTTTATTCTTCTTAGAAATTCATCTCTTCTTGTTTCCAGCAAATAAGTCCAGCCACAGTCCATTCACAACTAGTTTTAACATTTTCTTGCATACTTGTGTTCTTATTTCCTTTGACATCTGTTTCTTTCTCAGGAACATAGTTTCTAGGGAGTTGTACAGCCTTTCAGCTTTTTCAATTTTTTTATTTACTTCCTTGTCTATTTTCCCCGATTCTTCTATGATTGTACCAAAATGATTGTAATTTGTAACCTGTTCCAGTACTTGATCTTGTTTGACAATTCTATGTTTACTTTCTTACAAATACGATGGATTTTGTTTTTCCGATGTTTATTTCCATGTTTATTTTACTCAGTCCTTCTGGTATATTTCTATGTCTTGTTTCGACCTAGCATCGCAGGGTGGGGCAAATAAAGGGGGTGCAAAACCGTTGGCATGCCATTTTTTGTCAAAAACTGATGATTTTCACCGTTGTGTGGGAAGTAGCGTTGTCATGATGAAGAAACTAGTTCCCCCATCTCCACAATTCAGGTGTTTTTTTTTCGCATTGCTTCACATAATTACTTCAGCATTTTTCACAATAGTAATTTTGGTTCACTGTCATGCCCGGATGAACAAATTCAACCTGAACAACTCTTTTGTCGAAAAACAAACCATCCTGGACGTGGACGTGATTTCACTTGCCGTACTTTTTTGGTTTGGACAATGAAGGTATTTTCCACTGGCTGGATTGTTGTTTTGTTTAGGGATCATAGCCGTAACACCAAGATTCTTCTTCTGTGATGGATTTTGACAACAAATTAGAGTCAGCATGGCACACTCTCAGATGGTTCTCTCTTTGGTAATCGAAAAACAGTTGTGGAACAAACTTTGCTGGGATTCCCCTCATGTTCGAACCTTCATTTAGGATTCTTCGGCATGAACACCAGGAAATTCCGGTTATTTTCTCCAATCCATCGATTGCTCTGCGACGATGATTTGATGGCATCGCGAGTTTTTTGAACATATTTGTCTGTTCTAAACACTGAAGGCGATTTATCAGTTCAGAACTGGGCAAAGCACTTGTAAAGTCTTATTTCCTATAAGTTTCGCGAAGCATTGAAACTATCTGTCGCTGTTTTCTTTAACAGGAAACAAAATCGCCAAAAGTGTTGGTACCGTCTCAAGAAAAAAAATCACTTTGTTCTTGCGATGAGTTCACATGAACGATACTTACCCAATTAAACGGGGGGGAGTGTCTAGTAAACGTACATAACGCTAGAGGGCAACAGTACCAACTCACTTGTGTACAGAAATAATTCGGGTTTTTTTTTGGGTACCCCTTGTATTAATCTAATCAGTTTACACTAGAGTATATATTTTCCCTAGAAACTGTCTTTTGTAACTTCGTAAACTGCGAATAAACAACACACATATTATAGTTTGTTTGAATTTAGCTGTTTGTTCCCATTTACTTCTGTATATGTTTTAGAACTCAACGAAACAATTTGTTGGTAAACACGTACTGAACGCTACTCATGCACGCCCGATGGGCATAAATTATCTAGGCAAACATTTACTCCTGAAGCCGCGTTTGCAACAAACACGTACGGTAAATACGGGTCTCACGCGACATAATCAGGTAAGCCTTTGTAGTCTCTGGTTGGTTGAAAATCTGATTTATTTGTTTTAGTTGTAACCCAAGCGGAGCTGGATGGGTCCCGCTTCGGCTGGAATCAAGTCGGGCAGATGATTCGATAGATGTGGAAGTTCAAATTTGAAAAAGCTAAATTTGATTTAGCCGAAAGAGGCGGACATCTAATCGAATTATAGAAAGAAAAGTATTACATCAGGATTGTGTTTTCTGAATTTCATATATGGCAGTATATTGAGAAAATAGTTTATTTCTAAGGAAATATTATTTGAGCGTAATTTGTTCAACGTGGACATGCTAAATTGTGGACAATGTAATGGATTTTACCATAAAATAGTCGCCAAATTAGGCAGCAACATATCGACCATTTGGGAAAATTGTCTTTGTCAAAATCAGAAACATATCGTTGTCTAAAAAGTTCGTTTGGTTTTTTCATAAGTATTTATTACTAACATTATAGTTATTACAAATTATTTTAATCAATAATGTATGTTCCTCCATTTTCAACAACTTTCTCCTACCTCTCAGTAAGCTTTATAATACCATTTTTATAAATACTTTGCGATTTGCTCGTAAAAAATGATTTCTGACTTCCTCGTCATTGGCAAATGTTAAATTTCGTAAACTGTTATCCATGGAGTAAGAATAGGTGAAAATCCGACGGCATTAGGTCTGGAGAATACGGTGGATGGGATAAAACATCCCACTCTAACTCCAATAATTTCCTCCGGGTCTGCAGAGAAGTGTGAGGTCGAGCATTGTCGTGATATGTTCGAATTTATTGTTTCGTTCCTCGGGAGTAGCTCAAAATAAATGATCCCTTTGAAATCCCACCAGACGGACAATAAAACTTTCCTGGGGTGGAGCCCTGCCTTTGGTATGGATTGAGAAGGTTCACCGGACTTTCCCCACGATCTCTCTCAATTGACGTTGTTGTAAATGATCCATTCTTTATCTCCAGTAACCATATTTCTCAAAAAGTTTGGAAAACCGAACGAACTTTTTGGATAACCCAATATCAATTCATTATAAAACTATCGCATACATTTATTGAAAACCATGACATATCTAAGAACATTGCATTGTATAGTTTTTACGAACAGATCTATTCTTAGAAACACAAAGTATAATTTAACAAATCCTGTTTGATACTAATTGATTTGAGTAATCGTCTGTCTTTCTCTCGAATTGATGTTCCTTTTATATATTGATTATTGACCGGATCATTTCCATTGCGTTGAGTACATGGTAGATAATTGATATGTTATGATGGGTGGCGTTTTATATTGCGCCGACATGAGATCGACAACCATCCGTATTGAGATGGACAGTGCAGGAGATATATGATTCAAGTAAATTAAAGCGTCTGTAATTGTATCACATAGATTGCTTTTAAATTCAGAGCACATATTGTTTTCAAATTTCTTCAGGTGCATATTTAGGGTAATGTATACTTCACTTTATTTTGCAATAGATAAATATTACCAGTTACAGGTTTTCCTTATCAATTCTTAAAACAATTATGAAAAAGAAAACATTTTTTTTATTTAATTAAAAAAAAAGGAAGAAATTAGGAACTTAAAACTATTTATGTTGTTGCTTTTTACTATGTTTTTTAATGTTTATTAAATATAATGTTTATTAAAATGTAATTTTTCCATTAGTTTTTAATTTATTTTTATTATTCAGTTCATAAAAACCTTACGTGAGGGACAAGAACGGAAGGTAGATATGAGATCAGCGTAAATAATTCACTTATAATCACTTATTAAACCCAAATCAACTTTCAAAATGTTAAAATTTGTAGGCCTGTGTAATCTAATGTATTTAAAATTGTATTTGTAATTTTTCTGTTGGTTATAAATTCCCAATTATAATAAATATATTTTTATTATTGAGAGATCGTTACGTTAATATATAATTTTGGTGCAACCAGTTTATAATCTGCACGTTTCACTTGTCTTTACTGTTCATTTCATCGCTATTTGCCAAATAAAAAACTCTCTTATCTTGTCGATAAACGGAACAGTCTACCTGAGACAAGCCATAAAAACAAGCCACGGTATGTTTTGAGGTATTTTATTTTGCAAATAGCGATGAATAAGCTATACTTGGGATTTTTAAATTTTTTACTGGGTTTCTTAGCTTCTCATTAAATATTCAAACGTATTGGGTCCCTTCTGGTAATATACAGACCACGTAAACGAACCAGGCCAGATATTAAAGTCAAACTTCCGTCTTATAAATGAAAATTACCCGGCTGGCCATTAAGGCCGGTCGTCACGTCTAATCCCGAATAAGATCGCGCATATCAACAAGGGTTAACTGGCAGTAAGTAGAAGTGCTCCACCATGGCACAACCGGTTGCAGAGCCTTCATTACACTTTGATGAAAGTTCCTGTATTATTAAATAGCTAATCCGCGTCCACATGTGCAAACTTCGTTAATTTTACGGTCCTCCATGAATTATTGGATTGTTATTTTCTTAATTAGAACAAGTGGAACGTTTCATTCGAAACTTTCGGAGTATGACAACGGTGCGGGCTCTAATGGGTCTCTTGTCGGCTTCAAACGAAACCCTCCTGCGTTAAATCTGCACAAGCAAATAACAAGATTTACACGTTGAAAACATGCAGTGCAAAAATGAACAATAATACCTCAGCCACAGTAAACAGTACCTTGAAGTTTAACAACATACAGTAGAACTTCGGTAATCCGGACAGATATAGTTTAGGTATTTGTCCGGATTGGTGAATTGTCCGGATTACCGAAGTTCGATGAACACCCTTGATTAACATTTATGAAATCAAGTTTATTTATTCCAACATTAACTCATAATGTTTTACAAATCGACATATTCTAAATGTATGGACACACATATGTACATATACTCGTATATACGTATGAAACTGGCGAAAAGGAATATATTTCAAAAGTCAAAAAGTCACTAATTTTTTTTGGAGTAATGTTCTCGTTGTGAAGCTTTCTTGCTAGTTTTGGATTTCCTTTTCATTAAAAGGACTTCTTGATAATTCAATTTGTTTTCCTCGGCCCATTGCACACATTTCGAAAAACACTGTACTGCTTCTGAATGTTTCATTTTTGTCGGAATTTCAATAACATCCTCTTCTTCTTCATCATTTATGTTTGATTGTACCACTTCTTCACTAATTATTTCTTCGTCGCCAACATTATCAGCAGCTACTTAGTCTCCTCCTGTTGCCCAGTTTGCAATTTTTTCATCAGTCAGTTCACTTTTCGGATCTATAACTATTAACATTTTACTTTTCCGCACTCCACTATACGCGGAAAAGTAATGTAATCCTGTAAAGAAAAAGTGAAAAAAAACTTTTTTGGGTTTATTTTTCGTTTTTCGGCTTAAAAACAAAGAAAAAAGGTTTTTAAAAATGTTTTGCTGTGTGTCGTTGCCGTCGTTGTCATCGTTGTCGTCGGCATTTATTCTTGTTAGCACTATAACTCAACTAAATCGTGTTGGATCGATTCTGATTGGGAATGTCTCCCAGACGACACCTATTGATTTTGGTGGATAGGACACACCCCACCTTGTCCATGGGTCATGAGAAAACGCGATGGTGGACTATTTGAAAAAAGTAAAACTGTCGCATAAAACACATATTCTGCATTTATGTGTTGGTTTATTTTTTCTCGGCCACACAATTTCGAGATAGAGATGTTCTACGTGCGGAAAAGTCCGTTTTAAGGTTTTAAAACTGTTTTTTTTTCAAGTTATCCATTTTCGTAGCTTCTTCAAGTGGGAGTCTTTTTCTTAGCTCGGCCAGCGAAATATCATCTTCTTCATATGACATTAATTGAACTTTGTGGCCAGTGTCCGGATTACAGAGGTAAACATCTGAAAGTGTCCGAACTATAACGGGTGTCCGATTGACTGGAGTGTCCGGTTTACGGGGTGTCCGAATTGCCGAAGTTCCACTGTACTTATCATAGGAGAATAATGAAATTATTACCTACTAACAACACTGCTATTAAATGCTACAAATTAAAATATAATGTAATTCATAGACGCAAAGACATGTTAAACATACTTTGATAATTTTAATTATAATTACCTAATAAATTAATTTTACATCTACCTATATATTTTTCCTACAACAGTTACTACACACATTGCTCTACAAAACTATCTTTATTATCAATAACATAAATAAACGCACACCAATACAGGTGTCCCAATTCAGTTACGCATCACGGAATACACAAAAATTAAATAATTAAGTACATCAATGCAGCAAATATATAAGTGTTACTAGTGATAACTTATGTGAAATTATTTTGGAGTAATTCATTAGCTATTGTAGTTTTTTGAAGACAGTGATTTAAACCGAAGCGTTGGAGTAAAACATTTTTATTTCCTTTTATTTTTTTTAGAAAGATTTTTGTTTAACTGTAATAATGTTTTACCATCTTTTCAAAATGACTTTATATAATTTTATTGGATCAGTGTGGTACTTGCTTGTACAAAACAGGTTGATTCCTAAGTACGTGCAGAAAATCCATCGGCGTATTCTATGGTTAAAATTAAGGCAATTTAGTTGTATAAACATGAGTTCTTAAGATCGTCCTTTTCAAGCTACAGGGTGTCCAAAATAAAAAAAACTATTTAATTTTATTTTCAAAATTCCTTGATATATTTTTAACAAATTTGGTATATAGTTTTAGTTTGTTGGTGTATAAAACAAGAACACAATCAGCTTTCGAAAATAACCAGTCACGGAGCTATAAGTACTATCATGTCTTTATTCACAAGAAAAACATACCACCCTGTATAATCTTGCAAAAAAATATGTCTTCATATGAGTCATTTTCTTCTCTCCCTTTTTTACTGTTTTTGCTAAATTTGTTTATCCTTTTTCTTTGAGGTAACTCTTACTGTATCAAAATCAGCTATAATTCGTTGTCTTAGTTGTTGCTCTTCAGTTACAATTATTATTTACTGGGCAACAATACAGACGATTATTATTATTATTTATTATTATCGAAATCCTAGAGAATAATATATATATATATATATATATATATATATATATATATATATATATATATATATATATATATATATATATATATATATATATATATATATATATATATATATATATATATATATATGAATAAGACATGTGAAATATATATTAATTTATAGCTGCAAATTGATAAGTCAATATTTATGTCATTTTAATGTATACTCGTACTTGTTCTTTGGACAGGATACAAACAGTAGAAATATAATTAAAATTACTTAATTATTTCTTATTATTTCAGCACAGAGCTAATCTGAATATAATTAACACGCAATTTAACAGGAATTTATGAAAAGCGAACAGCATATTCAGGACGACATTTCTTTATAAGTATAGAAATTATAAACAAAAACTACATGAATTTATTCAACATATAAGTAGCCTCAAAATATATACATATTTAAATATTTTATTAGCTTCTACTTGTGCCTAAACAGGCATATTCCAGAGTATCAAATTTCAAATTAAAATTAATTATAACTCACACAGAAATTTATATGTCCAAGATACATGATTATCGGTGTTCTTAGGTAATCTGAGACCAAATGATAACCGCAGCGAACAAATTCCTAACTCTTTCCTGTTCTAACCAAAGAATGTCAACGAATATCTTGGTAGTATATTATCATTTATAATGGATATTAATGCCACAGGTGATTGATTTTATCAGATAATATTTGTTTTCTCACGAGAATGTGGTAATGAAGAATGGAGGACAACTGAAAAAGTGTTTCCTATATGAATGCTTCAATTTATTTACAGATAGTTTGAACAAAAGAAGATTAACTCAATGCACTAACCAAAATAAAGTTTTAAAGTACGCAGATACTATCCATTTAGGTTACTCTATAATGTATCGCTTTTTCTGATTTCCTGTATCAAAAACTTTAGAGAACCCATCCACTTAGAAGTTTTGAGATACGTTTCAACATCCACAACAAATGCTTTCTTCAGATTTAAAGAAGATGGTGGATATACAAAGAATTGATTAGATATGGGTAGGATTTTTACTTTTCCGCACTCAACTATACCAGAGCGGAAAAGTAATGAAATCGTGTAAAATTTTTTTTTTACGGTTTATTTTTCGCTTTTCAGCTTAAAAACCAAAATGAAAATGGTTTTTACAAAATTTGTGTCTGTGTGTATGTCGCTGTCGCCGTTGTCGTTGGCATTAAAATTTCTTGTTAGCACAATAACTCAACTAAATCGTGTCGGATCGATCGGGTTTTAACTAATTCTGATCGGGGACGTCTCCAAGACGACATTTATTGATTTTGAGGTGGATAGGACACACCCCACCCTGTCTATGGGTCATGAAAAAGCACTATGTAAATGTTCATCCGGAGATTTTAAACATAAACATTTAACGGGTTGCTGATTTTGCATTGAACCAAAAATACATATATTTGGCCTGTATCATATACGAATGAATGAGAAAAAAAAAATAATTTCGTTCGATCACAAATCTATTAATACGGCACTGAAGCAGTCGCCAATGAAAAAAGCAAAACTGTCGCATAAAACACATATTCTGCATTTATGTGTTGGTTTATTTTTTCTCGACCACTCAAGTTCAAGATAGAGATGTTCTACGTACGGAAAAGTCCGCTTTAAGGTTTTAAAACTGTTTATTTGAATATAGGTAGTTGCGAAAATCTGACTATCGGGGCTATTTCAAGGTCATCTTGAATGATTTCGTAAATAAAAATAGATTTCGTAAATAAGAAGATTTCCTTACTTTCGATATCGGGAATAAACAAGATATTATCATTATTACAAAAATGGTCATATTTTGGGGTATTTATTTAATTTATTCATTTCTAACATTCCACCACTAATTACTTCCCAGGCCTTTTGACGACGTACTAAAAAATATACACATTTATACATATTCAGTAATGCTTATATATGTGGAACAGAGGTCTGGAACACATAAAAAATCTTGCAAACCATTTCTTTCTTACAAAAATGTTTGAAGGGGTCAATTAGTATTTTGAATTTATCGTCTTTTGAAGTACTTTTTTGAATACACAGTTCCATGTATAGTAGCGTATGATTGCAGGATCAAAGGGCACGAAATTTTCTTAAACAGCAACCCCTAGTTTTTGTTCCACATTCTGAAAGAGCACATTTTTTTAATGTTTTTATAAAAATTTCATTAAGCTACATAAAGAAAATTCTGAGAAAGATTCAAATATAACTTTACCGATATAACTTTATTTGTCTCTAAAATTTTTATATCAACACTCAAAGAACAGTACTCTTTCACTGTATCGAACGAAAACTAGAGGAATTGACATTGAAAAAATGAGCACCCTTTGACCCTGTAAACGTACGCCACTGTATATAGAACTAAAATATTTCAATAGATAGCAAATTTACCTTTTGACATCTTCGAGCGTTTTTGAAACAAAGAAATATTTTGTGAGATTGTTCAGGTGTTCGAGACTTCTTTTCCACTGTGTATATAGAAAAAACTAAAAAAAATATTTTGCAAAAGACAACCGAATATCACTATTATTACAAGTTAACTTTTGTCGAGTTGAATTGAGCATATACATATTTGAATACAGCATATTTTAATAATTACAAACAACTCATCTATTAGTTGTCAAATTAAGCATTTATTTAGTTGCAGCTTTTGATATGGCAATTTACTGATTAGACGAGAAAAATGGCAATACAGTTATGATGATGCCAATTTTGTTGACAAGACATTAGATCTAATAACTTATAAAAATCAATTACACGTAGTAAGTATAAGTAAATTTGAACAAAGCGATTCTAGTACTACCAGTACTATATAGCCTGACGAATTAACAGCTTTTGCTATTACTGTGACTAAATACGAAATAATGTTGCCGTTCGGACCACCCGCCACTTCCAATTATATCCAGTTTCGTAACCAAACATGTCATTATTACTAATCACGTCTTCCGGCTAATATTATAACAAAAGAACCGTAAACACGTCATTATAATCTCTAATTCACTATGAAAAAAAGGTCTCGACTAATTTGTATCCAATTTTTATCTTATCTTTTCCCAGATACAAATCAGGAGCTTAAAACAATCACGACGTTCCGGAGACCAGTTACTGATATGTACGTGTATTCAAGATTGGTGTAGAGATTGGACGTCGCAGGTAGTAACAAACACCGCCGGTCAATCGTCGTGTGCACATAATTCCTCTTAAATCACTGTTTACGCGTTTCGGCGTCTTTTGATGTCTCGTTAAGTACAGCAATTATCCGTAGAAGTGGGTAGTAGTGTCTGTTACGGTGGTTTCTAAATTGTTCGTCAAACACCAGTATTGTGGAAAGCGTTAAACGTACTCGTATCTAATTATTTTTATTCGTTATGTAGTTCGAGAAATTCATTTTAGAATAAAATATATTTTGACGTAATAGTAGAAGGGGAGTGTTCAACTTAGTGTTCAGATTTTATGATCCTTAGAACATAAAATCTGAACAAAAAATAATTTTGATTGTTTTAGGCATGCTGATATTTTCCCTTAGGCATATCATTAATTAACCCGATACCTAAAGAATACGGTGGGCACTCAGTTTAAGGTCCGGTGTAGAGTTTAGTGTCCGATTTAAGCAGTTACTCGTCCTTTGGGAAAGTGGATGGATAGCTTGACGTATTCTCATATGACGATGTCAGCAACAATGTTATGCGTACTCTTGTCCGTAGTAGTGCACTGGCTCCAGTATTAAAGGTGTATTCTACTTTAAACTTAAGATGCGCTGTTACGCTGTGATCCCTTTAAATTATCACGGTGCGGCGTTACGTTACGCTTCGTTGTTGCATGTTTAGACGCACCTTTACGTTCATGTTCAAATAAGAGCTTAGCACCTCCGCCTAGGAATTGGTGTGTCTGTTGTCAGTTCTAATTGTAAGTGTAACCTCTTATTTCGCAGTATTTCTTAGTCTTAAAATTCAGTCTATTTCTATATTTCAATTTTCAGAGACAAAACTTCTTGAACAGTTTGCTCTCATATTCCTCTTGAAAAAAGGGGTACCAATAGGCATTATTTCCATAGCAGCAAATTCAAATTAGATGAAGTCTTAAGAGGACACAGATGTCAAAAATTGAAAAATAAATTGTTTATTGCCTTAACTTAAACTTCCATCTTTTCCTCTATATATTCTAGGCGTATTTTTTTATTTTTGTTTAAATAAATGTTGTTTAGTCAAAATATTATTTTGTTATGTATGGACGATATAATTGAAAAAAGTGGGTCTAAATATTCTTCTAAAAGATTTAAAAGTAATATGTAGATAATCAGTGTTCCATTGATATAGAGCATTGAGTAAACGATTAACATGAATGCACAATATATGAATACATGATGAGTGCTCCGGCGATTATTTTAAAATACACAACGACCTTTGACCAAGTTAATTTTTGATGATATCTCAGTACAAATGTTAGTGATCATAAATACGTAAATAATGGTAAATGTTGATACAACATTCTTATAAAACGTTTAACATTTTTTAAATATTTTGGAAAACGTTTAAAGTCCTCCAGGGAAAATTAGAAAATTTACTATTGGCTATACAATAAATATAGTCCTTGAGTTCATATTTAGTAAAATACTTCCCATCAACCCATATGCTTTTACTTTTCAGCATTCCACTATCAGCGGAAAAGTAATGTAGTCGTGTAAAGGAAAATTGAAAAAATAAAATTTTTTTTGGGTTTATTTTTCTTTTTTTGCCCAAAAAACGAAGACAAAACCGCTGTGCGTGTCGTTGTTGGCGTTGTCGACATTTATTCTTGTTAGCACGATAACTTAACTAAATCGTGTCGGATCGATCGGGTTTTGACTGATTCTGATTGGGGACGTCTCCCAGACTACATCTATTGATTTTGAGGTGGATAAAACACACTCTACCATGTACATGGGTCATGAGAAAGTATAATGGTGGAGTATTTGAGACATTTTTTTTTGTTAGCACGATCACTCAATTAAGTCGTGTCGGGTCAATCGGGTTTCGACTGATTCTGATTAGGGATGTCTACCAGACGACATCTGTTGATTTTGAGGTGGATAGGACACACCCCACCGTCCATGGGTCATGAGAAAGCACGATGGTGGACTATTTGAAAAAAAATAAAACTGTCGCATAAAACACATATTCTGCATTTATGTGTCGATTTATTTTTTCTCGGCCACTCAATTTTGAGATAGAGATGTTCTACGTGCGGAAAAGTCCATTTTAAGGTTTTTAAACAGCTTATTTTGTATCATGTCGTCAATTGATTGACGTTCCTTTTTGATAGCAGGTATTGAAATGGTAGCAGTTACATGTGATTTATGACATACTATGTTAACCTTATATTAAAAAGAATTTTAATTTAATATTAATAGCGTATAACACATTTTCTTACAACTGAACGTATTTATGATAATACCAGGTTCTAATAACTGCATTCAGGATCTGATACGGATAAACAACTAACAATTACACCAAAGTAGAAGTTGATAAATCTGAGTCTTACGCCATAAATTTTATGCAGCTAATGCATGCGTTTACAACAGCAGAATGGTATTTACGTTCAATTCAAAGATATACCAAGAAAATAAGCGTTATGTAGGTGTTAAGCAATCAGGAATAGCATGAAAGTAATATAAAGTTCAGTTATTTATCAATATAGTTAGACTAAATGCATTAATAAGGTTTCAAATTTATATACTTGTTTTAAAATAAATTTAGATTCTATATGATTAACATTATATATATATATTCGTTGTGAAATGAGTTGTATCAAATGAGAGAAATAAGAGATTTTTTCAGAAAAGGAACGATTTGGGAGCAAGGGCACAAGCACAATTTATCTCTTTGATAAAACGGTAAATAAGCATTAGTTTCTGATTGTATGTATTACTTATCTAAAATGAAGCTTTATTGAAGAAAATTGTAATATAATATTCCAATATTATCGGTATTTTCTTGTTCTCATATTATCTTTCAAGCGATTCCTTTTTTGAACGCTGGTTAGACCCTGGAAGGGATGTGGTTAAAAAAGGTGTTTTTTGGTTTTTCTTGTGCATTGTACAACTTTAGTCTGTTTCTTGTAGGTATTTACGCTACGTCACTGCTTCTGGTGATTCGTCAACTGTTTTTACTAGTCCCTTCTCAAACTGTTCATTCGCCTACTTCCAAATACTTCCCGCTTTTACAGTGATATTCCACAACATTTTTGGTCGATTTCTATAAGGACCACGGTTTCAAACCGTTTCGCTTCTGTGATATTTGGAAAATATATTATTCTTGTACAAACACATTAAGCAATATATAAATTTACTTAGTATATTGGGTATAGAAATAGTGCAAAGACTTACATCATTCTCAAGCAAAAAAGATGTCGATCAAGTTAGTTGTATGATAGACTGTATATCAACACCCTTTAAGAATCATATTAAAATTCTTCTTACAGATATTCTACCTAAAAACTTTACAAAAGTAGATATTCCTCAGAGATCTATTCTAGGACCCCTTGCGCCTCTATCTCTTCTAATGTAAGACGTAAGTTTATTTCCTTAGTCTAATTTATGGGCCCGCTGTCATAGCGACGCCGGTGACACTACTCCCATTAAGATAAGACCGGTTGAATATTAAATACACAGGCCAGGCAAAGAAATGATGCCAGCAGGCATATATTTTATAAACAAACGCCTGAAGCCAATAGTCCCTACGTCGGTCGATTCATTATGTATATGGAGTGCCTTTGTGCGTGTAGCTAAAAACAAAACTGAATTGTGTTAAAAATTGTGTTCTTTATAATAATCCCTGGATAATCATCAATTGGTGAGTTTATTCACTGAGCATTCCATTTTCCCCTAAATATCAAAATTACTATATCTTGACTGATTTTACGTTTAATCACTTAAGTATTTCATTAAAATATAGAGGTCGAAAAAGGATAGCTGAGCTGCGCAATTCTTTAATCCTATGTATCGCTATTACGGAGTGCTTGAGCCGTTTAGCGTGACCCTGGGATTTGATCTGCGGGGTGCTTGAGCCGCTGGCATAACCCTTTCCTATTTTTACCTGACGGAGTGCTTGAGCCGTTCAGGTTGCTGTGGAGTGTTTGAGCCACAGTGTGATCCTATACTTTTATCTATTACCTCGTTTTCTATTCTATAAGTCTTTGCACAACTTAGCGTATCCTTAGTTTTGCACTAGTGGGTGACAGACACGAAGTGCTTTATAACGATAAATTAAGCTTTAGAAATAATATCACTTTTAGTGAAGATCTATGTGATCATATTAAAGGCAATTTTTGATAAAGAAAACCATATGGTGAATTGGTTGCGCAGACTATTGTTTTGTTCCAGGTATCTCACTTGTCTTGTCACCTTGCTCAGGAGTACTTTCATCTTTAGAACATTAATTAAGTAAATTTTTTGAATATTATTCCGCTCTGCTTATTCTCAAACCTGACATAATTTGTTTATTTTTTTTACATTATTATTTAATTCCTTGGCTCTTAACGAAATATGGCTCACACTAATGACTTAGAAATAATTATAGGATATTCTGAATAGGTATTTAAAATAGGCATAGGAGGCAAACTATTGTTCCTCAAAGTATTTATGACAATATTAAATTTGTTGGCAGTTCTGGAAAAGAGCTTCCTCCTCTCCAGCTTATCTTTTATCATGTCTTTCGATATATTTTTTTTTATTAGTAATATGTGATATAAATACAAAACATTTTTGTAGCTCATATTTGCAAATTAAACTTCTGCAATCTCTCGAAAAATTTAGTTCTTCTAAATCGGCTTTCACAAATACAGAATTAAAATTAATTTGTTTATTAATAATAAAAATAATAAATTGTCTTTTTGGATAAGAAAAATAGCAAATATACGTCTCGTACAAGAATATGAGTCAGAAAATCAAGGAGGCAGTGCCCCGAATCCATTTTTCAAAATAACAGTTTCCTATTTGCAGAGAATATATCGTAGAGAATGTGTAAAAAATGTGTATGTTGATTTGTTAATATATGCATCCCCAAGCACAATAATTGGTAATTTGTCAATAATTTCACTTCGAAGGGCTACTATCAAAGATTCGTTTGTGTATCTCTGTATTATTGCCTAGTACTGAATGTAGCGTAAAGTGCTAGTGGGTAATTACAATGACAAACAATTACCGTTGTAAATAACTTAACAAGTTAATGTAAGTATACGGGGTGTCTCACCAGGAATTGCATCGATCGATATAGGGAAAAGTACGCACCAGAGAATTTTGAAAATTTGAGAAGATACTAACGGTAGTGTGGCCAATTTAACTAAAATAATTACAAGCATGTGTCACTTTCGGTTATACCGGAAGTCGATACCAACTTGCTTATTTTAAATAGAATACCCTATATATTTTAGGGTTTTCGAAAAGAGCATAAGATTCTGAGTCAAGAACCTATAGAATACTCTATGGCTAAACCCAGCCGTTTTAGAGATATTTGACATTTAAAAAAAAATTGACAGGTGTAGTGGTTTACAGTAACCTTTATAACATTCTTCGTGTAAAAGATACTAATTTGTTTTTTGGCATGTAGAAAGAACACAAGGGGAGCTATGCTCTACAATTGAATTACATTCAAGAATGGTATACCAAGTGTTCCATTTTTGACGTTACATATTGTAAATTTCAAACCGCGAAAACTTGTTTAGGTCAAATGGAATACCCTATATTTTTTACACCAAGCTATGTAAAATTAAAAGGCTTTTTTTTCCAGTATAGGCATTGTGAGGGTTTAAATCACGAATTTTTTAATTATTTGGGATTTTCTTAGAAATTCAAGAATTTTTAGTAAAAATTTTATCAAATTAGCCATGATTAGAAACAATCAGTAATGTCAATCATTCTCTTATGTCAAAAAATGCCACCGCGTTTAAGTTACACCCACGAAGACTTTTTGAATTTGATTATTACTTATGGAGAATGTGATAAAGTAATATCAAGAACTTGTAGCACATTTGCTACTCGATATCCATAAAAACGGAAAATAACACTAAACACTGTAAAATTCCTATTAATTGGATTGAAGATGCTTTGCATAGCTAAGATAAACACATTGCCATTATATTCCCAAATTTTTAAAATTCTCTGGTGCGTACTTTTCCCGTGGTGGTATATCGATCGATGCAGTTCCTGGTGAGACACCCCCATATATACTACAGTCGGTACACCTAACGTATTTTTTTCATATTAAACGAATAAGTTAAGAACTGTGTTTCTAATTTTTTTTTGCATTATACTTTTTTGCCGTAAGCATATTTACCCAATTAAAATAAATATTCAATTTCGCAGCCACCGTGCGTGTATAACCAAACAGTAACGACAGTATGTCTCTCTAAATTTACACGCAATAAAGTGCATCTGCATCGGCGCTCCACACGTACGACCACTATCGGTCAGTCGGGGAGCCGTTAGCCACCGGAAGCGCCTGGCGATACGCGACATCTAGCGGTGAAATATGCCGTCATACATCTTCCTGGCAGACACGTTGCGCCGCGGCTCACGTGACTTATGACCGACAGTGGTTTACGGGCCCAGGGTGGCGATTCGCCGTTCCCGGTTCCCGGCCTGCTGGCCGGCCAAGCAGGAGGGTACGGGCCCGATAACGCGGGATGAACGGCGACAACGCTAACGAGCAGGCGATCATCCGATTGCGGTCGCAAATTAATGGCGCAGGTATCGCTGTTAATGGCTGCATATTGTGCGCAGTTAATTAGTGTAAAAATATTGTTTCATTCCTGTGGCGATTCGGTGGCTCACCGATGAATACTGCTTCGCTTTAAGAGCTGTGGTTGGTATAGGAGTTAGGAATTTTTCGTGCATGCCAGGGCCGTACTTAGGGCTACTTTAAGTTAATGTACTAAAAGAATGTGGATAGAGAAAGTATTCAAAATAAAGTTTACTCAGAGAATAGGCTTAGGGTTTACTTATGTAAATATGGCAGTAGAATAATTTTTAGACACTAAACGATTAGCACGCATATTAATTAAGAAATGAACGTTCTGCATCATCGGATGTACGAAATCGATAATAATATATTTTTCTAAACAACACTAGGTGACAGATTGACATTGGCCTGAGATTATTCCTACTGAATTTGTAACGCGACAAAGAATGGACCCAAATAAATACAAACCTATAACTTGTCGGTGGTCTAGAAGCTATTGGTCATTACATTGTATACTGAGATATATCAACGTTGCAAAGCAAACAATATAATCATCCTTAATCAGAAGGGTTGTATGAAGGAACCACTAGGATTCGAGAAGCAGGTTACTATTGATGCAGCAATAAAGGACAAATGGGTTAATAACATAAATCTAAATATATACTATGTTGATTATGAGAAAGAATTTGACACCAAACAGTACCAATGGCTGAAAAATGTTCTGGAAATCTACAAGGTTCACTCACTAATTTATTAGTAAGCCCCGGATTTGACTGCAGATATTTTGGACTTATACATGTTGTGAAATATATATTAGAAATACAAACACCGTAAAGAAATATCACAATCTCATAATAAAATATATAATAAAACATTTCAATAGTTATAAACTTATCAATAGTTTGTCCATACTCTGGCTCATTTTGCTGTTCTATTTATTTTACTAGAAATATTGAAAGTGTTATCGGAGGTAGCACACTATGCGCTAACAGAAAAGTTATACGAGGGCGGGACAAAAGAAATATCTGCGGGGATGACCGATGCCGCGATGTCGTCCGATCAATTATTGTGATATTTGAGAGTGGTGTGTGTTTGTACACAACTCGGGACTTTCGTAGTATTTTGACTTTCGTACGGTATTATATACAAATAGTTACAGTGCATGACAATTTGACAATAAGTATTTCAAAATTTCTCGACCAACGGCATATAGTATTCCATAATGGATTGAGACTAGGTGGAGAAACGACGGACCTATCCCTAAACGAGGCGGTTCAGGTTGCCATTATCGAGCATCAGGATGGGTGCCTGCTGATTGGATATATTGATACATAATAGTAGATAAGCTATGACAGTTCTGGTGTAAAATCCCATGTTATTTCTTATAGAAGGTTCATCGTGGTTTTTTCAAGGCCCTCCCTTACTTGCAGCTAACTTCGCGCTACCTAGTGATTCAGGTCATCAATGGCCTCCGCAGCTAACTTCGCGTCAAACAGGTCTGTATAATAAGGGTAAATAAGACAAACAGGTCTGTATAATAAGGATAAATAAGACAAACAGGTCTGTATAATAAGGATAAATAAGACAAACAGATCTGTATAATAAGGGTAAATAAAACAGGTCTGCATAATAAGGGTAAATAAGGGCAAATAAGACAAACAGGTCTATATAATAAGGGTAAATAAGGGTAAATAAGATAAACAGTTCTGTATAATAAAGATGAATAAGTTAAGCAGGTCTGCTTGTCTCATTTACCTTTATTATACAGACCTGTTTGACGCGAAATTAGCTGCGGAGGCCGTTGATGACCTCGGTCACTAGGTGGTGCGAAGTTATATAACTTCGCACCACCTACCACCCACCACCCAAATAAGAGAACCACACAAATAAGACAAACAGATCTGCTTAACTTATTTATCCTTATTATACAGACCTGCTTGTCTTATTAACCCTTATTTACCCTTAGTAAATAAGACAGATCCGCCTGTCTTATTTACCCTTATTTATCCTTATTATACAGACCTGTTTGTCTTATTTACCCTGTTTCATGCGAAGTTAACTGCGGAGACCGCTGATGACCTCGATCACTAAATGGCGCGAAGTTAGCTGCAAGTGAGGGATGGCCTTGAAAAAACCAGTATGAAACTTCATAAGAAATAACATGGTATTTTACGCCAGAACTGTCATAGCTACTCATAATACATAAATCTTAATGGATCTTAAGCTGGGCAGACTAACGCAAGCGACTATTAAGCAAATTTAAAAACGACCATCTATGATCAGCCGTAGTGTATCTAAAGAGGCGTCAAGGAGGGCGAGGTTTAATTAACATAATACCGTTGTGCACAGGACAAGAGAAAAATATTAAAAAAATACTTCGAATACTCCGATAATGCTTTCCATTAGAGGTTGTGCAAGTTGGTCGAAAGTGAGCTTTCACCAAACTCAAGAATTGGTAGAGTACAATTTTCACGAATTTGTGTCGCTCACTGTACATTTTCACACACGATTTATGCATACCAATGCGACACTAACCAAGGCAATTAATTTGTACGCCTGCAATAAAGATAATTCCGCTACGCCGTACGTGCGGCTTATAGCAGCTATTATAAAATGCAAATTAACCACCCCCATAACCATATGAACCGACGTATTTGCACTCAATTATGACGCTAGATAGTGCGGCGATAAAATTAGAGGGCTTTTACCAACGTCCGACAATGAATATAACAATAAATACGAAAGATCGCCGCTAAAAATTCATTAAAAACAATGAACTCGGGCACGGGTTTAATTAAAAACTCCTCGCAGAGGGAGCGGCGTCGGCGGAGATCCGTGACGTCCTGTAAATATTCAGCTCGCGTGCGCCGGAACGCTGAAAATTCCGACGGCATATGTGTCTGCTGTAATGTTACATTTATGTTGCCGCTGTTTATATCTTTACAAGCGTCTAGTAATAAATGAATATTAACATAGCTACGAACGTGTGTTGGTGGAATACAAAACAGGAAAAAATCCCAAATATACCGTTTGCTACCATTGAGACGTTATAACGTGTCATTTTATTTGGACTAAACTCCTGTACAGTTTTAACGCATCAGTGAAATTTTTTCAAAAAATAAAACCTGCCACGGGTAGGACTCGACATCTGTCCGGGATGGGAACCGAATGACAGACAGCTGTTTAGAACTTATTATATCTCATCAGTGCCGTACGGCACGCCGATCCAGGACAAATTCCGAATGAAATCCGTGGGGTATACATCTACATCGATACGATCTATGTCAGTAACATCACGATTGATTGCCGACTTATATGTTACTGGCATCAGTGAAACTTCACATTATGACTTTTATTTTTTAGAAGATTTAAATCATAGTACCTATGTTATATTATAATTAAGTGACTTCAACCAACGTTTAACAAATTAGAATGGTATCATCAAAAATTAATAAATAACCTTAAAAACCAATAATATCAAATGCAATGAAAATAGTGTCGATGAGAAGCTTTAGAAAAAAAATTGGGGGTGATATTAAATCGTAAGAATTTTAATTCAATAGCATGTAGATCCTCCTGTACTTGATCACTGTTTCCATTTACCTAGGCATGCCATTGAGTTGTTAATGGTTTCTTGAGAAATTTTCTCCCATTCGACATGAGCGATTTGTTAGAGTTCCCTAAAAATCATAGGGGCAGGTATGTGGCGCCTGATTGATCGATTTAGTGAATTTCATAGATGCTCTTTGGGGTTTATATCTGGGCATCTTGGTGGCCAGTCCACAGTTAGTTTTTATGCAGTGTTATCCTGCATAAAAATTAAATTCTCCCTGACAAGCGGAGCCAATGACTCACATGTTCTTCCACGATGTATTCTACATAGAAATGAGCAGTCTTCCCCGCATAGGAACCAAATCCGTGCGACCATCGAAACAAATTCCTCCTTAGTACTAATTAATCCACCAAGTATTAATCCTCATCAAGAATGGGATCCTCATAGAGATTTTATAGACAGCAAACTTCTCACCTAAGCTCTGTACGACTCGTTGATGTTGATCTGGTGAATTATGAATTGTTTTATTGACAAAATTCACTTCCAGTTATCTAAGTCGAATTTACGTGTGGTCTTGGAAAATGCAGTCTAGTAACTGCATGTTCTCCAGTGAGCACTGGTGCATTATTTAGTCTTCTACTGTCCAATTCTCTATTATTAAGTCTTCTCCTGACCGTTCGGCCAAAAGCTCTACATTTCGAGCTACTGCTAGGGCTCTGCTTAGGTCTAAACTGACAAATGCCTGTATCTTAAGGCGACTTGTATAAGATATCGTTCATCTTTGGCATTTCTAGAGTTATTACGATCTTATCCTGGGGCTCTACAGTAACTTCCAACTTCACTGAAATCTGTAACTGTTCGACTAATTACATGCTATTAAAAAATTATATTAGAAAGGTTGTATATATAAGTTTTCCAAGTTTCGCTGGTATTTTTAGTTCACTCAGGACACTATTTCTATTGACTGAATTGAAAGCTTGTTGGAAATCTATAAATAGTATTTCAAAGTTGTCTTTGTATTCGTATGTTTTTGATGATTTGTTTCATTACATGTATTGTATCCCTGCCATTCAATGGGGGTATCCAATACCTGTCATTCTGCTTATTTACTTTCATCTCAAAATGGCATTGCCACAGAAAACAACCTGGTTTTGAAATTAGTGATTATACATTTATATCACTCCATCATTAACTCTATTCTGCGGCAGAAATTATTTCTCGAAGGTCATGAGCTAACTGCACTTTGGAAGAGGTACCACTTATTCTCTTCCAAGTACTAAGTTTTGCTTGTTTCACTTACAGTTGACAATAGGTCGTTCAAGATACTTATTATTAAATAAATATACAAATCTTAGCTAGTGTACGGGTCTCGTTTCCATAGTCAATCATCATCAAAATTTCAATTCGTTGTTTCACTTCAGTGCAATATATTTAAAACAAGTTGTGCTAGTAGGTTTGATTGGTTGTCATTTTGATTTCTTGTAGTTTGTTGTTGTATAGCTTAACAAACGAAAATAACTAAGTAAGGTAAAAATAATAAAAGATTTTAGAAATATTAGAATTCTCAATCTAAATTTAAAAATAGCAAAAAAAGTAGGATTCTCAAGAACATACTTACAACTACTGCACAACAGTGGCGGCTAGTCAGTTTTACAACTGAGGGGGCAATAAATAAATATTAATTTATGTATATTTTTAGGCACCTACCTGGTTACATTTTTAGGTAGGTATATCGCAGTGTTTTAAGCCAGGTTTTAAATATCAGAATAAATTTATTAAATTAGGTACGTACCTATTTAGCTTTAATTAATTTTCTTGAAAACAAAATCCGTACGCCGTTCTTTACATTGCGAAATGGTAGATACCAAGTTCATTGAAATTTGTGGTTGACGTTATTAGTTCTTTTTCAATTGAACACAATGCTATGATGAGAATATGTCTATTCTTAGCTACCTGTTCATTGTGTTGGATAATATCTCACTGATTTTCAGTAATTTTGTGCCATTTAATTTTTTCACTGAGGTGTTTCAGGTCACAAATTCCCTTAGTGGTCCAAGAAGCTCCAATAGCTTTATAAAGAATTTCGAATTAAGCAAACGAAATAAAAAAAATGAATTTCGAACACTAAATCCATACAACCAACCTGCTAAATCGTACATACTTTTATTAAATTTTTTCGTATAACTTTTGGCTCCTGATATTTTCTGTAAAATTGTCATATTAGGCGAAGGACATTCCAAATTTTTCATTTGAACCTTTACCTCGTACGTGAACTCATTGTTATCTATTAAGTTTAAAATATTGTCTACTGAATTATTCATCATGAATAAATAATCCTGTAAACTCTTAAACAGCAATAATTGAAACTATGTAGTAGGTTTAAGAATGTATCTAGCATGACACGCGACCGGCGCGACACACTCTGAAAGCCGCTTGGTTTGGTACAACTTGGTTTTAGCCCAAATGATGACGTAATTCGACGGACTTTAATTGCTCATCTCGCACCATCCCGGATGGCGCGGGACTACTTCGTAGATCACCCTGCTGTACACTCGCTGTAACCAGTAGTACACCCTCATTCACAAATTGCGCGGTTCCAGCCAATTAAAATTAACTTTCAATTAAATTAATTATAAAAAAAATAGAACTTCAATTGACATAATGATAAAATTTACGCGGAACCTGAATTAAATTACTAATAAAATATACAACTTTAAGAACTTGAGGAATTAGTTGGGGGGGGGGGGGGCACTGTCCCATTACACTTCCTGCACCAGCCGCCACTGCTGTCAAAGTGAAGGAATGGAATAATACAATTTTTAACAGCATGTATTATGCTGTTAAAAATTGTATTATTATTTGGAAACAGTTGTTTTGTAACTACTTACCACAAAATTTTACACCACTTATGCAAAAAAATCAGATAAAGGTATTGTCATTAAAAAAAAGCCGCAGAAGAAGTCATAACTCCAACAGTGATGCCGTCAAAAAATGTACATGTATCAAAACGTTAATAAACTAAAAATGCTCCCGTTTATTGAATTTCTTTCAACCTTTACACGCTCTCTGTTAGTTAGACTCGGATACTAGACGAAGCATTAGATCTCTAAACATAAATAAGGACATGCAGATATATATTCACGTCTCTTTTTAGATACGAATTTTGTTAAATTGCATTAGGTATATGGATCTGCGAACTCATAAACACCACTAATCTGTACATGAAATCTGTGGCACGTACGGTGAATGTAATGGCCAAAATTTACGTGGTGCAAATATGGAATTACCAAAGTTCAGCACACTAATTCAAGTTTAATTACATACATTATCAATTTATCTCGAATTAACTAATTTTTAGTGATGATATAGCGTTGCTATATGTACGGCCCGAAAATTGGCGAGAGTTAGCAGTATTAGCGAGAGCATTCGTTAGGAATTCCAGTTAGGAAGCATGATAAGCAATTAGGAGGTATTTAATAGTTAATTAGTGGAACGAGCTGTGCCTAATCTTGAATCTCCGTATGTTCGTTCGACTCCCCACATGTGAAAAATGTGTATTCATCTTGTTGCCCAACATTACTACTGAAAGGAGTTTGTAAATATCGTATGACGATTGTAATTTGCAGGTTTCCTTGCATATAAAATGTGAATGTAATTAATTCGAAAATGTGGCGATGTTTACCGAGGCCCAATATAGTCGTGACTTATTCATAACTTATTTCACAACAAATTATTTGGGTTGCTTAAATTAAGGAGTCTCTTTTCTCCCTTTCATCATCATGCACTTGATGAATAAATTCAGGCAAAACAGTGTCTCTGTAGTACTCTCAATTGACAGTGAAATTAATACGAAATGGTTTCAATAACGCAGGCCAACAAAGATTTTGTGATCGGACTTTTTTTGACTTTTTGGCTTAGTTACAGACCATGAACTACAGAAACACTGTTTTCTTGTTTTCCTCACGAACCAGTATATATAAATGTACATTGTACAATAATTTGTAGTTTTAAAAACCGAGGTTTTATAAAATTAAATGTTGCCTCAATATTTGCGGCGACCCTGTGTTTAATCGATTTTAAACGTACACACAAGTGTGGGGTATTTACCGAAAGAGAGTTGGTGGGAATATTCCGGTTTTATACTATTCGGGTATTTGCATACTCGCTGTAGTACGTTATTAATGCGTGTACGTTCACTCGTGACTTTGC
The DNA here is from genome assembly GCA_037954035.1 of Rosalia funebris. Classification (NCBI taxonomy): domain Eukaryota; kingdom Metazoa; phylum Arthropoda; class Insecta; order Coleoptera; family Cerambycidae; genus Rosalia; species Rosalia funebris. The sequence continues at coordinate 11,085,405 of JAZFAV010000034.1, read as the reverse complement.
ATTGTGTTTTTATTTTGTTTTAAAAGCGCCTAGAAGTTTTAAAGATACACCAAATATATTTTATAAACTGAATACCTGATTCAAAAACGTTACTTATGCAAATTTGTTTGATATGCAAAAAATCCTTTTGCTACCACTTCATATTAAATTAGGATCAATGAAGCAATATGTAAAAGCTATAGATAAAAATGGAAATTGTTTTAAGTAATTACATGGCAAATTTTCAGCTCTATCATCTATCAACATAGCGATTTCAATTATATATAGATTTTATATTTAATACCGTAGTGTTTAACTTTCCAGCAAATTAAATCCTCAGTTGTTGTATAAATATTTATTTTAATTCTGACTATAAAAGGAATGTCGAAATCTTATTTGTCATTCATGGTAATCCTCTATTATTAAAATGACAAATATGTGTAGGCAATATACCAGTATTAAATATTTAAAGTTTTAACTGCAAGACAATCCTCTTAAATTCCCAATAACATTTCATCGTGGAAAGTAATCTGATTCGTGGTGGATCTGCCCTAGGCAATTGGTAAACAGATATGGAAGAAACTCGGACACGAGAATATTCTCAATAAATTGTTTAGATATCAAAAGCATTGTGAACACCAATTTATGATACAGAATATGGAAATAATTATTTTTTATTTTTTCTGAAAGTAGTTTCTTAATTAACTATTTTTCAGGCTCGTTTAACATTATTTTATATAATTATTCTTAATTACTAAAACTATGAACAAAATATGTGTACAAATATCTAATTATTTTATAAACCATACCCTATGTTCCACAAAGAGTGTAGTGTAATATAAAATTTCAATGACAATCAAATTTAGTAGATAATTATAAAAATATAAAACCTCGTACAAAGAAAACTACATGAGAAATTTAAAAACTTGATATCTCTGAACAAAGATGTATGCATATTGGAGATGTAAAACAATACTCATACTTCTTTTATACCCCTTTTTATAATTATTTGTTCTAAAACCCGTCAATATATAATAATATATCCTATTGTGAAGGATAATATAAAAAGAAACAAATGCTCTTAAAATCATCTAGGGCATGATTTCTAGGCATAGGTTCGGGCAATGTTTGTGGTGAACTTGGTGCAAATTATATGAAATAAAAAACTTATTTCTTTTATTCTATTCTGAGGAATCTTAGAAATAAAATTTTGATCCATCAGAGGTATCATAATATTGGAAATAGATTAAAATTATGCGAAAGAATACAGTACGCACAATTCAAAAGTTCAGAGGCACCAATATAGCCTCTGAACTTTTGAATATACCAATATTTACTAAACAAATATGGCCCATAAATTATCCATCCTTTGGGTTTCTCTTCCAAGATTAGATCTGTGTTACCTATGTATCAAGAAAAATACAAATACTAATACATTTTCCAGTTTAACTTCTCTTTGAAAATGATCATACATGAACATAATTTTATGATGTGTTGAAATGAGTAAATGAACCCTAAACATTTGCGAAATGTAGGGTGTACATGTGTATTAAAATACTTAGGGACGAAGGAGATACGTGTGAGTTAATATGACTCCTGTTACAAGGGATCCAATACATGTGCGAAGTGAAAATGACTCCACTGTACATATTATTATGTACATACATAATAACATGTGATTGTAACACATATGATTGTAAAACTTACCTTTTAAAGAAAAGGCTGGCGACGGTTTAAGTTTTGAATTACAATGGATAGTGAGGGGACATCCAGGGCAAAGCATACTTGGAAGGCGTCGCCCATATCCCTGCCATCTTACCACTTTTGTGAAGATGCCATGGAGTCAAAATGAATCAAACGTGGGTTTCAACGTTAAGGAAAATGATGTCCCCAAATAAACTTGACAAAAGTGTTTTAATCCGAATAGACAACACCCATAGGATGGTATAATGGGTGAACACTTATGCAACATAGTACTCTTTACTTTCATATACAATTTCTTAAAATGAAACAGAGATTTTTTGAAAATTAAATACAACAGTTATTTATACTCACATAATTGTACACATTATTTTTTGCATGCTTTATGTGCTCTATATTATGCAATATATATAATATATATATATATATATATATATATATATATATATATATATATAAAATGATATATTTATAAGAACGTTTTCAAGCTAAGTAAAATAATAATAACGGATAAACGTAATATAAAAAAAACATAATTCTCGTACAATTTACTACAACATTAAGCTTTACTTTATTATTGCTTACGATCTATTGTGTCGGTGACAATTAACAGGCTAGGACAATGAAAGAAAATAGTTTTCAATCTTCTCTTACGCTTAATTATTTTCTGCAAAGTAAATTAACAGCGTATTTAACTACCTGCTTTACTGAGTAATTATCTCCGTAATTAAATTAAATACATATTTTTGCCCCGGATTATTGGAATTTTATTAGTTCAGGAAGAATTTTGTTTATTTATTTTTTGTTCAGTTTAAGAATATGATGGTTAAAGTTTTTATTCTTTGATTGCCTTCAGGTGTCATGAAATGGTCTATTATCTGACAATCTCTTTTCCATTATTCAACTTAAATTGCTATAGATAACTGTAAGTACGACGGCCAGTTGCTTGGGCTCACCTACCATACATATAATCTATATTACAATTCAAGCGACAGCCGTAGTGGCCATGACTTGGTTAGGATTCTTCTATAAGACTTCTATAGACTTCTAGTTGGTGGGCAAAAATTGTAAACTGTAGTTGGATTTGTATATAGTACCTACAGTCCGTTGAATAAGATGTAAAATTGATATCAACGCTATTTTATGTTGGCTTGTGCAGATAAGAGCAAGACTATTCTTTACCGTTTTCTAAAATTGAAGGTCTCTTGTATATTTATATAAGATTTCTAGTCTACTGCAAGAATGGGAATTTGTAAAATTTTTCAGATTGAGAGTTGTTCATCTCGTGACATTGGTATAACGAATAGGTCATAGTTAGGTAAGGGTATAAAAAAAACAAATTATATTTATTTTTATTTATTAATTCGAAAACTATTTGAAAAAGTCTCACGCGTTATAATTCTGTTTAATAATTTCAACCGCAAATTTGACATCCGCAAATGTCGATTTTCCAAGATATTAGATCTAATTTATTCCTAGTATGCACTTAAATAGCATGATGAGTACTATACAAAAATCATCTTGATTTTCTAAACCTTCACTTCATCTACTTTTGCGTTTTTATATAACTTTAATTTCTTATTTATTTACTTAATCCATAACTGTTGGAAACTGTTGAAAATGGACCATTTAATATTCATTAGTATAAAAATATACAGGATATTACAGCCTGTCAAGAATAGGATAAAGTGTGAGATTCTCTGTGTATGCGCAGAAGAAAGAGTGAGGCAGCATTCGAAGGGAAAAGGATGCACTTTACGCGCGGCCAGATCGAACTGTGTGTACATTCATACATACTTAATATTCACTTTGCGAAGGTCTCAATGCGACTGAGTAAAGGCTAGGCTATTTACTGCGCAACTCGTGGGCGGTCCGACATAGCAGTTTTGAGATTTTTTCCTATTATTGACAAGCTGTATATTAAACAAGACAGCTTTCTTGTACTTTATTTACGTTGAACACTCCGTATATTTTAAATTTCGTTTAGAGGACGTACGTTTTATATTAAAAGTCGACATATCGAGTGTATCTCAATAACTCCCTAAAATAGTGCAAGAACAATTTTGTTCCATAAATGGTTTACACCCCTATACATATATATATATATATATATATATATATATATATATATATATATATATATATATATATATATATATATATATATATATATATATATGTATAGGGGTGTAAACCATTTATTAACGTCACCTTAACGTCAAGTTATTTGCACAACATAATTTGACATTTCTTTGTTTCAGTGTTTGACAAATTCAACCATGGAGAGGTACACAATTGAGCAGGGCGTTTAGATTGTTGAAGCCTTTTACGAAAATGGGCGTTCAAATCAAAATGAATTTCGTGCACTTCGTGATTTTTTTGGTCAGCATAATCGACCAAATGTGTCCACAATCGGGAGAATTGTGCGCAAATTTCAGCAAACCGAGTCTCTGGAAATGTGAAAATACCTGTGCATGCTCGTCCAGTTCGTTCTGCGGAAAACATTGCTGTTGTTCGCGATAGTGTAGCAGAAGAGCCGTCAACCTCGACTCGTCGTCGTGCTCAACAATTGAACATCTCACGCTTACAAGGTTCTATTAACTCAAGAGCTGAAGCCTACTGACCATTTCAAGCGTCGTCAATACGCCTAATGGTTGGTTGAACAGACAGAAGTGAATGGTGACTTTACAAAGAAAATCATCTTCAGCAAGGAGGCACACTTTCACCTCAGTGGATTCGTTAACAAGCAGAATTGCCGCATTTGGGCAAATGAGAATCCACGAGTAATTGTTGAAAAGCCGATGCATCCACAAAGAGTGACTGTTTGGTGCGGTTTATAGGCTGGCGGCGTCATCGGGCCGTACTTCTTCGAAAATGAGGTCGGCCAAGCAGTTACCGTGAATGGTGTTCGCTATCGCGAGATGATAACGGACTTCTTGTGGCCATAAATTGAGGACATGGACCTGGACGATATGTGGTTCCAACAGGATGGTGCCACTTGCCACACAGCCAACGAAACAATGGCACTTTTGCGCGAGAAATTCAATGGCCACGACGTGAGATAACACCTCACGTCGTGGCGATGTTAATTGGCCGCCACGATCATGTGATTTGACACCATTGGACTTCCTTCTTTGGGGATATTTAAAAGAAAAAGTGTACGTCAATAACCCAAGAACAATTCAAGAGCTAAAGGATGAGATAATTCGGCACATTAACGACATTGAACCTCAATTATGTATCAGAGTCATTGAAAATATGGACCATCGGATAGAGGTATGCCACCGAAGTCGTGGCGAGCTTTTGGCCGATATTTTGTTTCACACATAATTGTCATAGATCTTTCTATCATAATAAAAGATATTAAGATAATTCTCTGAAAACTTTTTGTTTTATTTACAATTAACTTCGTGCGTTTTAGTTGGACCACCTTTTATATATATATATATATATATATATATATATATATATATATATATATATATATATATATATATATATATATATATATATATGGAATTATAAAAAGATGACCGCGCATCCCATTATTTAGTATTGATATACCGGCAGACTACTAGATGAATATAATAAAAAATAAATAAATAAATAACAATAAATGATGCTTAAGTTTTTATAATTTTCTAAAAATAAATAATTTTCTGTTATTAACGATTTAAAGGAACGCGTCTTTTTCATATCTAAGTAAAAATCGCCCAATATATGTGTATTTGTTTTGCATATAAGAATAATTTTTGATGTTACGATAAAAATAAAAACGTTTAATATAATTGATTTCTCCACTTGGTACAAGCTTTTTGGTAGTCGCTGTATGTTGGAGAAGTTACAAGCATCAATCAGAAATATTCAAAAATGAAGTAACCAGGACCTTTCATGCCCCTCGCCAACCAAAGAAAAATAACTTTTAAATTTTTACTTTCTCTCGGGCGTACGCGATGTGTAAATTTAGTGGCGCAATTATTTAGCCGAGTATTTTAAATTAAAATCATTAATCTGAGTCAGGGTACCGTATTTTAGCAGCCAATAAATCAAAACTTTACAATTAATTAAATAGTCTACTATGTAGCACCTGTCGACCTATAAATCGTTTTGACTTAATAAATTATCGTAACCATTGCGGGCTACAGCGCTGATGTGAAACTTTGCGCACCCTTATACTTTGTTAAATTCATATTTATATACAGAGTCTTCCAATAAGGATGCTCGAAATTTGCTAGGTTATAGCGGCCATGTTAAAGAAACATCTGTCAAATTTATTATGAATTATTGAGTAGTGAATGGCAAATCATCTCGAAAGGTTATAGCGTCCAAAACGTGTGAAAATCATTAAATGTTATTCTTAAAATCAGTAGTATGTTCGAGAAACGAAATGTTTCGCGTATTACGTGGTATTTATGCTCGCCACAACCGTCCCGCCGAGTCCATTATTCAACGTTTGGTGGCTAAATTCGAGTCAACCGATTTGATAAATAATCAGCATACACCCGTACATCACCAAAACGCAGGGTATGCTGAGAACATCGCTGCTGTGCGTAAGAGTGTATGGGAAAATCCCAGGTAGTCAATTTCTCGTCGTTTAGAACTTGGCCTTTCTGCCACTTCAACTTGGCGAATTCTGCGTCGGGACTTGGGTCTGCATCCGTAGAAAATCCATCTGACCCGGGAACTTGAGATAAACAATCAAAATCATTGAGGAAACAAGTAAGAACTTCAAGGTTGTAGCTGTAACTCAAAACATGCTTCTAAATTTCAAAGATCTCTTGAAAACTTTTTTTGTGCGAAACCCTTCTAAAAAAAATCAAAAGTTTACTGTGTCAGAATATAGACTACTAAAGTACTATAAACGTGATCTCGAAACGCTGTTGGAATGTTGTGAAGCAGCAACACCTTTTGTTCGATATGAATTTGAAATAATTAACAAAAAAATTTTAGAAAAACCGTCATTACCGAATAATGATCAAAAGTTATATTTACAGAGAAGAAAGTTAAAAAAAAAATAAATATGAACACGTAATGACCCTAGCTAAACATTATGTACCCAAATGTGACTTCTGGTTCTATGAAGATATTGCAAATTATCACCTAAGCTTTTTGGAACCTGACAATGTGACTTCGGTGTCAGAATTCAGTAGCGATGAATAGATGAATTTTGTTTATATTTGATAATCTTAAGCAAAAATAATGTATGTTAATAAAGTTATTATGACCCAACACCTAGGTGTTTTACTGTTTCTTATTCTTAATCAATAACTTGGATTTTTTTTCGAATACTATGTAATAACCAGGCAAGTCTATACGTTTTTTTCTTATATTTCTGGTATCTTTTGGCTTTAAAACTCGAAAATATAAGTATAATTTACCTGAGTTCACTTTCATACAGACATATTAACAAAAATACCATTCCCCGTGTTCTTTTCACGTTAACAGTTTTTGGGGTTTCCTGAACATTTTGACTCAGTAGACTTGCCAGGTTATTGCATTGAGCCCTCAATTCCCATTCTTGGATGAATGGATATGTGAAGAAGCAAAATTATTTGAATTGGAACGATACCCATTCACAGGAGATACACCAGCACCAAGTGCATCCAGAGAAAGTCACTGTTTGGTTCAGATTTTGGTCTGGCGGAATCATCGCTCCGTACTTCTTCCAAAACGAAGCTGGCATTACCATAACGTCAACGGCGAGCATCACAGATTGATGATAAGCACCATCTTGTGGTCTAAAATGGATGATATGAATGCCGGCGACATGTGATTCCAAAAGGACAGCGCTACGTGCCACACAGCGCATGCCATGATGGACATTCTGCACGAGCGATTTGAGGGCATGGTTATCTCGCGTAGCGGCGACAGGAATTGGCCACTGAAGTAGTGCGACTTAATGCCTCTAGACTTTTTCCTTTGGGGCTATCTTAAATCGCAGGTCTATGTGAATAAGCAACAATTGATGCCCTCAAAGTCAACATAACGAACACCATCCAGCAAAATCAGCCAGATTTAAGCGACAGTCATCGAAAATTGAACCTCCCGAATACGTGCCATTAAGCAAAGCCGCGGTGGACACTTGAAGGACGTTGTATTCCATACTTAATGCCATAAAATATTCCTTCAAATAAAAAACAATTGAGTGGATGTCTCACACACACAACTGGTTTTATTTACATTTAAAAATCAAGCGTCCTTATTGAAAGATATAGTACATATATATATATATATATATATATATATATATATATATATATATATATATATATATATATATATATATATATATATATATATATATATATATATAGATAGATAAATTACATAAGTGATACGTATGAAATTAAAGTATATTATATATTTTATGACTTTCATAAAAAGCTAGTAATGACGGATAATAACATAGGTGCATCTGCATATTGAATAAATCAATACACGAATCCGTTATCGAACTGTTAGTAACGGAAGACGGTGCGGCGAGTTTAGCACACAGCTGTAAGATGATCACTATTTCTAGTAAATAAATAAAAAAGAACAGAAAAATAATGTTACTGCATGTGGCGCGGCGTGTAATCCGGAGGCTAACGGCGCTGTGTTCTACTACATATATAACGATATAATTTACAGCAATTGAAATTTGCGTTCGTAATAATAACAACAATAATAATAATAATAATAATAATAATAAGAACAGGAACAGGGAAGAACAAGGTGTCTGCAACGAACATGCTTGCCGTTCCGATCCTTGTCTACTCCTTCGGAGTAGTCAAATGGACACAGGAGGAGCTGCGACAACTCAACGTAGTAACCCGAAAGAAGATGCATCTCAGTAGGAGTTTGCATCCCAGATCGTCCGTTCCACGGCTATATCTCCCACGACATCGTGGAGGCCGTGGACTCTTGAGTTTGGAGAGTCTTCATAACAGGATGGTTCTGGACGGAGCTTGTAAAGTTATCAGGATTTCGGATCCCCTTCTCTGCATGGTCCGAGATCACAAACACGCAGGGATAGGAGCATTTTTATTTAAGGCAGCACGTAGAGCAGCCGATGATCTCGGTCTCGTCTTCGACACCGAACGGACCAATCACAATTCTGTCACCGAGTTGGAACCCGTTCGGTTAAAAGCCCATGTCAAAGCTGCAGAGCATTTAAGAGCCCTGCAGCTTCACAAGGATAAGCCCATGCACGGGGTCTTCTATAGAAATATGGAAGCCCTGGGCTTATTCGAAAGGCTGACCTTTGCTTTCTTAAGGTCAGCCGGGCTAAATTCAGAGACCGAGGGATTCATCATAGCTTGCCAAGATGGTGTATTTAACACGCTCGTCTATCGGAGTCGTGTCATGGGTATAGAGGTCCCTGATGTCAGTTGCAGGGCCTGCCGCAGGGCACCGGAGACAGTGATGCATTTACTGTCGGCTTGCCCGGTATATGCAGTCTCGGCCTATATCCATAGACACAACGCAGCGTTACGGGTGCTTTATTATCATTTAAGGCATTCGTATCAGATAGACGAGATACCAGTGCTGCCTTGCGCTCCGGGGGATATTGAGTCCGTTGTGGAAAACGAGAAGTGCCGAATATATTGGAACTATTCGTTTTCCACCGTCAGGCAAATACAAGCCAACAAGCCTGACGTAGTCGGCGAGCGAGAGATACACTGCTTTCCGAATTAAAGAGCATACCGGAATGCCGAATCTCGGCAGAAATCTTAGCCGGTCGCATGCAGAAGGCCGTAATTCTCTGCTCGCTTCGTCTACTCAGGGCACACGACTCGGTCCAGTAATCACTAACCGAGCGGACGCGAGGAGTGATTGCTGGTATTACCAGCGCACCTTCTGTGTGAGTCGGAGCCACAGAAAGAGGTGACTGGCTTTTAGTAAAAAAAAAAAATAATAATAATAATGATAATCTGCCCAGTGAACACCAGTGCTGCCTTATGCTCCAGGGGATAATGAGTCCATTGTAGAAAACGAGAAGTGCTTAATATATTGGAACTATTCGTTTCCCACCGTCAGGCAAATACAAGTCAACAAGCTTGACGTAGTCTTCCTCCACCATCAACTCAGGACAATGTTCGTCATCGAGTTCTTGACACCCGGTGACGGTAACATTGTTTTGAAAGAGGAGGAGAAACGGATAAGATATCGAGATTTAATCTTCGAACTCCGTAGGCTCAATCCAGACCATTCTGTTAAACTTAAGGTAGTGATTATACTTAGTGGTATCTCTCCAGCCTTCGGTGGAGCAAGAGATACCACTGCTTTCAAAATTAAAGAGCATACCGGCATGGCATGCCGAAACTTGACAGAAATCCTGGCCGGTCGCATGCAGAAGGCCGTAATTCTCGATTCGCTACTCAGGGCACATGACTCGGCCCAGTAATCACTAACCAAATGGACGTGAGGAGTGATTACTGGTATCACCAGCGCACCTTCTGTGTCACAGAAAGGGGTGAAGCAGGGGTGAAGACAAAAAAATGAACGTTTTTGTTACTGATGTCTTATATTTCGTCAATGCCGAAGTATATAGACTACAGTCTACTTACTTAATTTACTTCCTTTGCTTCACGCTCATCTGTTAGAATTTTCCTAAATATACAGTATTAATATGATATATTCATACAAAAAAATAAAAAATAAATAAAAAATAATTGGCATAGCAGTTTTGTTCACAAATATAAAAAAGCACAAAATGAATAATAAATTCATCAGTGTTTCTAATTCAATGACTTGATCCCTCGATTTTGGAGATTTTAAAAATGCATTGTAATCCAGTTAAGAGTTCATAGAGTATCGCGATTTCGATAAGCAGTTTTTTTTGTAAAATTGAAAACGATCGCGATAGTTCAATAAAATATATTTAGGGAAAAAAACAAAGTATTATTTATGGAAGTTAATAAATTCTAGACCTTAGGCACACAATCTTCACAAGCAGTTAAAAACAATGTTAACATACCGTCGGGCGCAATATGAACCAAAGCAAATTCGGGCGCAATGCATTTGAGAAATCCCATAATCAAATCTTACACAATTTAGATATTCATTAGGTGGAGACTTAATTAAACGCTTATTTTAATTAATACAATACAACAATAAATATTTCATACTAGTTTTTAATAGCAATAAGTAAATTTACATAAAGGAACTCATATAATGTTGTAACATAATAAGTTTGGAAGATTTCTATAGAACAAGTTTTTTTCTGCTTTAAGGACAAACCACAAACATAAATTAGTATTGAACAATATCTTAAATCCAAAAAGCAAACCACCAATTTTTTTCATGTAAAAGTCATAAAGTTATATATAAAAAATATTAGACGTAAATCACAAAGAAAAGTTATAAGTAACTGCCTATTTTAAGTGTAAAGAATTATAAATCCTCTTCATCATTTTAGCATGTTCCAAACAAAAATAAACATCACATTGTTGGTAACAATATTTAGTATAAACCAATAATTTAACACCAAAATGTGTTAATTTTGAATAATACCATAAAAATCCAGAATAAGTAAGCGTTGAGATCCCAAAAATATTATAATTTAAATAATAAAAGAAATATAACAAAATATAAAAGTAATGATGTAATCAGGCACAATGCATCTGACAGATCCGGGCGGCCCATACAAGGTCAGGGAATACACTAAAAAAAATCGACACCATATCGAGAAAAGTGGTTTGGAGCTAGAGAGCTATGAGGGAGTTGGAGTTAATATTCGTAATACACACGAAAGGGCAAAGAAGAAAGTGATTGCTGGATCTCACAGATCGACTACGCCCGACGGAGGGTGAAGGGTGTTTTAAAGATACCCTTTGCCTAAGATATGCTATAAGAATACAAAAGCAGGCACGGCCTTTTGGTAAATCTGTGTCTTTCCTTTGTGTTCTATTTTTCTTATTGTTTTCTACTCTTGTTGAAGGCGAGTAACTTATACTGATTATTATAGCCCACCCAAGGCTGATCCTTTCCATCATTTTCTATTCTCTATTTCGTCTTCAACCAGACAGTACCCTTCGCTCCTGAAAAATCAATTGCCCCGTTCACCTGTTGCCCGATTTTTGCACAGCTGTTTTTTTACAAGTAAGTATTTTTATTATACAACTTTGTATTTTTTTATTATACATTACTTTGCGTCTTCAATTTATTGTATTGAGTGATTTGTTTCTAATAAGTTTATTGCACATTCAGTTGATTTCGGTATTTTCCATATTTTGGGTTACAGGAATATTATATGTTAGGATTGACCTGGTAGATTTGATAAAATGTTTATAAAACAGGGATGCAAAGAGTACAGTGGCGAGTTGCGCTACAATATCGGGATTGCCTAGGCGACTTGCACCACGGCCTGATGAGATACATATACATCATGCCAAAAAATCACATTTACGAGCGTTTTAGATTTTTTAAAATATTTTTCCCCAAATCTCCATACAAAAAAATGTTCGAGAAACGTAAAAAAAATCAAGTATTTGTGGGTGGTGTTGGCAATAGGGCACCGTACTGAGCGTGTTAAGAGTTATTATGTAAATTACACTTCTTAGCCCTAGAACAACTTGTAGTGAAGTTTTTTCAAATCCTTTTTAATTTTTTTTGTTATTACATAAATAAATAAAAACACAGAAATCCAATATAATGAAATATATTTCTTGCAAGTAAATTACGACTGGCTAAAGAGAGACCATAGACAGATACAGAGAGCCAGACATTTTGATGATAGACATAATCGTACTGACTATTGCAAACCATTCCACAACAACTGTGCCATAAAACTCGCATACAAGACAAGACATCGTATCGCACTGAAAGCCAAAAATGCATTATGCACTCTTATCAGCGGGACTTAATAAACAAACCGACGTAGCAAAGAGATGGAGCCATCAAAGGTATTAACGAGTCGCAGGGGGCACAAGATAAGATCTATTAATTCCAATACAACTTTAATCAGCGATCAGCTCATTACTAACGACCTGCATATTGCCAACTTTGAACTCGTTCTTGGCCCTGCTCCACCGACTGAGCGGCGTGAAGCTATTGTTAGTTAGAGAGTTAATTAAAGTAATAGCTCGATTATCAACTCAATACATTACACCGAGTCTGCGAGCTAAAGTATTTGCCTCCATGTTTAGGATGTCTGTCTTTGAAATAAGTTTTTGGTTTGTTATGCAGTGCGTCCATAAAGTAGCGCGTAAATTCATTATTAGCTAAATAAACCATATTGTTGAAAATTCCTGAAACTGTTTATTATTAATTTACTGTTTTCTCAAACAATAAATTAATATTCAGGGTGACCTACCTTCGAGTAATGACGTCATCAGCGTTCTTTTTAAATGGAACACCCCATTGTTTTCCCAATTTCCTGATGTCCATTGCTGAGCTGATTCCAGAAATGTGTCACAAGTTGCTTCAAATTGGTATAGATTGGGCAGCAATACCAAAATTACAAGTTATTTACAAATGAAGAAATGTACTAAAAAATTAAATGAAATTAACGTATTGTGATACAGCTATTTTAATCATCATCATCATTAGGCCATCAGTCCTAAGACTGGTTGGACGCTAACCTCCAGCTTCTCCTATCTTGTGCTAACCTACGCACTTCGATAATTGTGCTACAACCTACATCCCTTACTATTTGCGAGCAGTAGTCTAATCTAGGCCTACCTCTGCCTTTCTTCACTCCTATTTCTACCTCCAAAATATCGCGGACTATTCCCCCATGTCTCAGCAAGTGGCCTACCATTCTATCTCTTTTCTTCTTTAAGTTTTTCCACATACTTCTTTTCTCGCCGACTTTCTCCAATACTTCTTCGTTTCTAACCCTATCAGTCCATGGTATTTTCATCATTCTTCGGTAACACCACATCTCAAAAGCTTCTAATTTCTTCCTACTTGCTTCCCCTACCGTCCAGGTTTCGCAGCCGTATAGTGCCATGCTCCATACATATGTTTTCAAAAATCTCTTCCTTGTTTCTAAGTTTATTACCCCCGAGCATAAAATTGCTTTCTTTTTGTTAAAAGTTACTCGACCCTGCGCTATTCTTTGTTTTATGTCTTTATCGCTTCTTCCATCACAATTTATTTTACTTCCTAAATAAGTGAAGTCTTTAACTTCCTCCAATCTTTCATTATTAATTTGTACTTTCGTTTTTGATCTGCTCTCGCGCCCTCTGCACACTAACACATTAGTTTTGTTTTTATTCACCCTCATTCCGTATTCCTCTGTCAACACTGCCTCCATTTCGTTCAATGCTGATTCTAATTCCTCCTTACTAGATGTTAATACTGCTATATCATCCGCGAATTTCAGCATTTTTAGTTTCTGTCCCTGTACTTTAATCCCGAAATCCACTTTATCTTTTACCACATTAATCGCCTCTTCGATGTACAGATTAAAAAATAGTGGTGATAGCGTACATCCTTGTCTTACTCCTTTCCTAATACCTACTTCCCTTTTTTCCCCTTCTACTTCTATAACAGCAGTTTGCTCTTTGTATAGATTGTGTACTACTCTCCTATCTCTATACTTCATTCCCGCGCTCTTTAGTATCTCGAACATTTTTTTCCATCTTACGTTATCAAAAGCTTTTTCTAAATCTACAAATCCTATATAAGCGTTCTTTCCTTTTTCTATTGTTTTCTCTAACATTACTCTTAGCGTCAGAATAGCTTCGCGAGTTCCCCTATTTGGCCTAAACCCGAATTGGTCTTCTCCTAGTATTTCCTCCGCTCTATTTTCCATCCTCTTCTGCACTATTCTAGTTAAGATTTTTGACGCATGGGAAGTTAGGCTAATTGTTCTAAAGTTCTCGCATTTGTCGGCTCCTCTCTTTTTCGGTATAGTAACGATAATGTTCCTCTTATAATCCTCCGGCATCTCGCCCGTTTCGTATATGTATTTTACCAGTTCAAACATCCTATTTACTACTTTCTGTCCCGCACATTTCAAAATTTCCGTCTGTATTTTATCTACACCCGGCGCTCTATTATTCTTTAGCCCCCTTAGTGCTACTTCAAATTCCTCTCTCAATATAGGTTTTCCTACATCTTCCCTATCGATGCTAGATTCTTCCTCTAATATCTCTCCTAATTCCTGACCCTCGTATAAATTTCCTAAGTACTGCTTCCATCTATCCGCTTTCTCCTCTCTTCCTATCAGTATGTCCCCCGATTGACTCCTAACGTTTCTACTTATTGTTCCTATATCCCTGAAGATCCTCTTAATTATTTTGTAAGCCTCATCGGTCTTACCTACTTGCAACTTATCTTCTACTTCTTTGCATTTATCCTCTATCCATTGTTCTTTCGCTTTTCTACATTTTCTAATGATTTCCCACTTTATTGACTTATAAGTTTTCAGTCCTTCTTCGTCTCGTCTGTTTTTGTAGCCTCGTCTCTTTTGCATTAAGTTTAAGATTTCGTCCGTTATCCAGGGCTTCCTAGCTTCCCTTTTATCGTGTCCTAAAACGTCCGTAGCCGCGGAAGCTAGACTATTCTTGATACCCTCCCACTCAGTTTCTGCGTTCTTGATTTTGTCCTTACTCGTTTTATTTATTAATTGATCTGTTTTCTCCTGGAACTTATCTTTCATATTCTGATCGCTCAATATGTCTACATTTATACGTTTCTTATCCTTCCGGGTTTTCAGATTTTTGAACTTTAATCTAGCTTTCATGACTACCAAGTTGTGGTCGCTGTCTACATCTGCTCCTGGATAACTCTTACAGTCTTTTACTTGATTTCTAAATCTCTTCCTAACCAGAATGTAGTCTATCTGATACCTGTCTATCCCTCCTGGCATTTTCCATGTGTACCGCCTCCTAATGTGATTCTTGAACAATGTGTTCGCGACTACCATCTTGTGCTTCTCACAGAATTCTATCAGTCTGCTACCTGTCTCGTTTCTGTTTCCTAATCCATAAGGACCTACAAATTCTCCTTCTTTCCCCTCACCTACGACTGCGTTAAAATCTCCTACTATTATTAAATTTTCATGACCCTTCACAAATCCTATTACCTGCTCTATGTCCGAATAAACGGCTTCTAACTCTTCCTATTTTATTTTACTATTTTGATAAACTATTAAAAAGCACCCCAACTATGTTTATTAGTGATATTTGTCCCTCGACCATACCGTACTATTTTTATTGTTAGTAGGTATTTTTTGCCCTTTGTTTTTTTTTTAATGGACGTTAAAACCTTCACTACTGTATTGTTAACGCTTCAAAGTAGGTACGTTTACGTGAAATCTAATATAATTTATCATAAAAACTAGTTTTTGAAAATGCCTTTAACTGAAAGGGAGGGGATTGAAATTTTAATGATGATTGGTGTTGGCTATAGGATGCGGACTGAACAAGAGGTATGCAGATTATTCCATGAAATGCACCCATATCGTGAACCTATTTCACAATCTACGGTAAACAGAATAGAGCGAAAATACAGAGACATGTTAGGACATGTGAGGAATGCACCAAAGCAAGGTAGACCTAAAGTTAATGAATATATTCAACAAGACGTAATTTTGTCGCCAGTGGAACATCCACATTGTACAGTGCGGGGAGTATCTAGGGATTTGAATATTGGAAAGTCTTCAGTGTCGAACACTTTTAAAAAGGTAAAATACCATCCTTATAAAGTACGTCTCATCCATGAATTGGTTGAAGAAGACTTTGACCGAAGAAGTGAGTTCTGCGAGTATATGATTGACCAAAATAATGGAAGTAACAATTTCATTGCTAACGTTTTATTTTCCGACGAGGCAACGTTTTAGTTGAGCGGGCATGTTAATCGGCAAAACACCCGTTATTGGTCTCAGGAAAATCCACAGCGGATGCAAGAATACCATACGCAACAACCACAAAAGGTCAATGTGAGGGCTGGTATTGTAAGAAATACAATTCTTGGTCCATATGTTTTTGATAAAAATTTGACAGGAGCATTATATCTGAATTTCTTACAAAATACATTAATTCCCGATTTGACAAGGATTTTTTCTAATATTCAAATAGCCAATACATTAGACAGCAGAATCTGGCTTTAACAGGATGGCGCGCCACCACATTTTGCTGTAGCTGTGAGCGAATTTTTACACAGAACCTTTCCAGATCGGTGGATAGGAAGAAGGGGAACAGTGAAATGGCCCGCTAGACCACCTGATCTTAGCCAACTAGCCTTATTTTTATGGGGTTATTTAAAATCTAAAGTTTATACTAACAGACCTGGCAATATCCGTGAGCTAAAAGGCCGAATTAGGCAAGAAATGTTGAACATAACACCTGCTGTGCTACAAAATGTCAGAGACGAATGTATTGCCCGGTTATGTCATTGTCTAGCGGTCAATGGAGAACAATTTGAACATCTATTATAAATTTTCTTTTGTGAAAATAGAGTAACGTATAACTTTCTAATTAAATTTTTATAAAACATCTTTTGTATTGTTGTCCACCCTATACCAATTTAAAGCAACTTGTGATACATTTCTGGAATCAGCTCAGCAATGGACATCGGGAAATTGGGGAAAAAAATGGGGTGTTCCATTTAGAAAAACCGCCGATAACGTCATTACTCGAAGGTAGGTCACCGTGTATATTAATTTATTATTTGAAAAAACAGCAAATTAAAATCAAAAATCGACCTGTTTCGGGAATTTTCAACAATATTGTTTATTTATCTAAAATGAATTTATGCGTTACTTTATTGACGCCCTGTATTTTGTAATGTTAATCGATTTTTGGACTCAATTATTTTGGGCGTTACTTTAGAGCTTTATGAGGAATAAGTTGATTTTTACTTCAAATTAAAGTAGATCTTCTGATTTATGAGATTTGTAAACTGTTTAGGTAATAAAGTTCTTTTTTTTAGGAAAGGTTTTGTTTAAGTAGTTTCACAGTTTGCTGCATAGTGGACTGTTTCCCCGTCTTATTAATTGATGAAAATAAAAATTTGATAATATTTTTGATAAAGTTTATATATTATTACACTGGAAAACAGTCAATTTGTTGCTAGGAACGTAAGAGTTAATTTTGAGTACATTACTACCCATGATGCTGAAAATAACATTATTTTTTCTTGATTGGCTCTAGTTTTAATGTAAAATAAGAAGGAACAAAGTAGAATAATAAATTTCTCTTGTTTAGAAATTTTCTATACATAAAAACTAACAAGAAATAAAGAATAATTCATGCAGAAAATATAAGCAGTTTTTTTGTATGATTTTCTTTCTCCGACAGTAATCGCCCATCATGTGACGACCCCACCTTCCCTGATACCTTTCTTCCACTATTCGGATATCCTGATGAAACCGTTCACCTTCTTCTTCACTATAATCTTCTAAGTTAGAAGGAAATTTGTGTAAATGACTATGCAAAAAATATAATTTAATGCTCATATTGGCTCTCAATTTTTCAAAATATTTTAGCATCTTATGTACTAATTCTTAGTAATTTATTCGCCCTGTGAGTGTCAAAAAAATTTTGAATTACAGATACATAAGAAAACTACGCATTAGAAACTACAACGGTCATATATATCTGTTGAAATTTGGATCTTTTGCCAGTTTTTGAATTTGTGGATCGTCAAAAATCTCTGCTTTTAATTTTTTCATACTCAGTGCTGAAAATACTTGGCAAATGTAGTTAAAACATACACCTGACTTTCCAGTGCTTTTATAAACTGTTTCATTAAAGCCAATTTGATGTGAAGAGGCGGAAGTATTATTTTTTCTCCCTTTACTAATGACTAACGACTCTAATTACTAATGACTCGTCACTGTTTACTAATGACTCGTTTCTAATGTCACAACTCGTGTACTAATAGCTCGCCAAGAACGTTGGCTTTTCCAATGGTCAACGCATCTCTTAATGGCCAAACAGTTTGCTGCCAATGCTTTTCCTTTGCACAACTATCCTAGGAACAGAGATCACAAGGATATTTGGTCTATCCACTTTGCTGTCCAAGAAGTATGGTGACCATTTTTAAATCGACGCAAATAAACCAGTGATGCTGAAAGTAAGCAATTTTTTCTAACGTCAACTTAATATATTCATATCGTTTTGTAAGTTTTGTTGAACGACCGATTGGAATCGATGCAAACTTATTTCCATTGTGCAGTAATACATATCTCAAGCTCTTTTTAGAACCGTCCACGAAAATCTGCCAATCACATGGCAAATTTCAGGAGTATTCATTATTTTAACAAACGTCAATTTAACTAAAATAAAGATATAATGTGAAATTAGGGACATCCAGTACTTACAAATCGATCTTAAATTTGTGACAACCTAATTCTATTCTGTTCTCAAGTGTTTTGAGAACGACATTTCCTATAAATACCAAAAACTTATTCCATTGTACCCTTGTATGCCTCTATTACGTGCCGCTCACCCTAAGCAATGTTACAAAATTGCTAAGTAAAAAACTCATACAACAATCGAAACACTTTATCCGCACCTATTTTTTCTCTCGGATTATCGTGCATGAGGAAAACTATTTTACTCCCATCTACTTATTGTAGTTCACTCAAGATAACTCGACAATATCTACAATATATAATTTATTCTAAATCCGGTTCTCATAGCAGTCTGATCCGTTCTTCTAATATGGGAAAAGAAAAAGGCTGTTATACTGGGGCAAAAACTCACAGCGTCTCATGCAGCGGTTAAATAAATTATTTGTGTACGCCAGGTCATATACGTACAGGTAATTATATTATATTGACTATATTGAGGTAACAAGGCTGTCCCGTTTATGATGTTACGATTACATTTGCGACTCGGTTGCAATTTGAGACGATTATATTAATCGAATGCGATATTTCATGCAAATCCTTAATATGTGTCGTCAATCAACGACAAGAAATTCGCAGTAATAATTAGATAAACATGTTTATACTCAACACACACAGCAGTCTTATAGACGTACAAGGTGAGCGGAGACACTGTTTTTACTGAGATGGTTTTTACTGAATATTCAATTGAATACTCACACAAGTATATCGTAAAATGAGGAGGGACTCCTATGGATGCCCTCTGACAGTACGTGTGTCCACTTCCTGTTTGACAAGAAATATAAGATCACCCTTACCAGTAAGACCGACTGGATGGAGGGTCGAGCTGGATTACCGCTCAATGGAGACATCTGGTACACGGATGGAGCCAAGAGTGGGAACAGAGCGGGTGCGGGGGTGTATAGGCGACGCGACGGGATAGGTAAAACCTTTCCCTTGGGCAAATACACTACCGTACTCCAGGCCGAGCTAGTTGGAGTTACATACGGTGCTCTGGGGGCCGACCAAAATCGACCAAGAGAAGGTATGTATCTGCTCGGATAGCAGGGCAGCGTTGGCAGCCCTGAATTCAGCAACGACAAAGTTGAAGCTGGTCTATAATTGCTATGAAGCATTGAACCACTTGGCAGGGAAGGGACCGGTGGAACACTTATGGATATCTGGGCATAATGGCATTAAGGGAAATCTAATTGCAAATGACTTTGCCAGACTAGGGACCAGGGAAAACCTCTATGGACCAGAACCTGCAGCGGGAATAAGTCGGAATCTGATCAGAGACCGCATCAATGACTGGGCAAGAGACCAGCACAGAGAAAGATGGAGAGGAGTAACGGGCTGTCGAATAACCAAACTCTTCGACCAATACTCAGAGATTGAGAAATGGGCCCAAGAATTCATTAAATTGAACAGGCACAAAGCCAGAACGCTGATGGGAATCATAACGGGCCACCATAGTAGCCTGAATGCATATAAGCACAAGCTGAGGCTGACTGACAGCCCGGCTTGGAGAGACTGTAAAGGAGACGAGGAAATCTCGATTCATCTTCTTTACACCTGCCCCGCACTGGAGGAGAAGAGGTATCTTATATTAGGGATCCCTGTTATCCTAGAGGAGGCGAGGCTTAAGGCGGGGGACGTGCTTGAATTGCTCGTTTTATGGGATAGCATTTTTGGATAATGCCCCGGATAAGAGGGGATCGCCAAGGGACTACCCATGCGATCAGTGGCTGATGAGGCCTAAACCTATATAATATAATTATAATATCGTAAAACCCAAAAAATATATTGTTTGAGTGTTACCACTGAATAGAGAAGTAGGATGTCATTGAATTAAATAGAAAAAATAATATGGCTCTATTAAAAATTATTTGTCTTAAATATCTGAATAGAGCATTTGAATATAAAAAAGCTTGGTGGGGGTAGTTCGGTCAAGAATTTTCGAAAAATCGATTTTTTTGTTTTGTGCATTTTCCGAATGACTAACGTCTTACGAATGCCGTGTTAAATTATTTCTAAGAAAGTCGAAATATATCAGCTTCGACAGCCTCCTGAAGGGAGAGCGCTCAGGACAGGTGTACCGCGCATTCTATTGTTTGGGTGTCCCCGTTCTATCCTTCTCAATTTCTGGGTCCCCATTATTCAGGCATCCCTTCTATTCTTCATCTTCTATTCTTTTCAATTTCTGGGTCCGAGTCAGTTCTATATCCCAAGCCACCCACTTGGGATATAGAATTATAGAAAGTTGTTTGTGCGTCAGTCAGTACGATTTCGTATTTCGAAGTGAGCACAAGCACAGTGTGTCAAAAAACGTTGAAAAATGTCCAGTGAAAAAAAGTGTAGAAAATTTGGAAGTATCCGTCCTGGCCGTACTCCAAATAAGAAATTCGAATCGTTGGTATAACGATTACCAAAGGGTAATCGTTATACCAACGAAAATGCTACAGACTTTATGAGTACGTCGTCAGTAAAGCTGGCCACTGATGATTTTGATGTGAATCTTGATTCAACGGTCATTCAATTCACTTTAGTTTTCACTGCTTTGCAACAAATAATAAAGTGCAAATTCTGTGACAGTGACGTTGTGTTCAAGAGACGAGGACAGAGAGGTTTGGGGTTCTAACTTATGGTGAAATGCTCGTCCAATGAAGTTTTTATAAATACTTGTCCGCTAATCGACAAAGCCTATGAAATTAATCGCCGAATAGTTTTTGCCATGGGAATGCTCGGTGTCGGGTTGCATGGATTATCGAATTTTTGTGGTTTGATGGATATGGGCCAAGGACTCTGCAAATCAACATATGCTGCAGTTGAGAACATTAGAATTGCAGCAAAGACCGTTTTTGATATCACGACAAAGAAAGCTATAAACGAGGAGAAGCAAATGAATGCAGAAGCAGAGAACCCGATGTCAGAGTTGTCACTATCTGGTGACGGTTCTTGGCCGAACGTGTTTAAACGCGTTTTTCTCGAAAAGTCTTTTTGCGAACTGGTATTAAAAATAAAAAACTACTAGTCCGATCAGTTTAAAATTTCATCATCTTGTTCAGCACATAATACTGCATTGAAATGACTAAAATGATATTATTATTCCAAAGATTAAGAATTTTAAATGCCACTGAAAGTGTCAAAAATGCTTTGAAAATCGAACCTCAATTTTCTCAAGCTTGCCATTTTCTCAATTTTTGACTAAAAATTTTTATTTTAGTCATTTCAATAGCGTATCTTATACAAATTAATAACCCGTTTGATTTTTTTGTTTCAAATTATTCTACGATTTGTAATTTTTGCCGCCATCGGTAAACATTTTCGCGGCAGCCGGAAGAGCGGGGAACAGCTCTAATTTCGTTCTACATAAAACAATAAAAAAAATTAAGTGTGCTTTTTTGTTATTAATAAGTACCACAATAAAATAAAAAAAGAATAAAATAAAAATCTTTAATAGTTTTTCTGAAAACAATTCCCAAGAATTTACACTTTTTCGGGCCGCTAGACCGAACTACCCTTTGGTACAAAAAGAGTAGAAATACTGTCAATGGGTAATTTTACTGCCGTATTGGCAATTATTATAACATATTTAAAACGAGAGCGCATTGCTTTTTATTAATATAATGTAAAGATCAATAGAAATAATAAGATCATTGTCTAAAGGTTAAAGTCATGGAGAATCATACCGGAGTCAGAATCCCACAGTCTTCCTGAGAATTTGTGTCATTTGTCTGAATATTAACTATTTCATAGATTCTATATCTAAAATAGATGATGATGATGATGATGATGAGCATAACCATAGGTATTATGAGTCTAAATTTAATGACAATCTCACATACATTATAGTCCTATGAATACTGAAAAAAAATAAGGAAATCATAATTAAACAAAAGCCACATACCATGAACTCAGATTGACTATTTGCAAAAATATTTTATCTTGCCGATAAACGGAACAGTCTTTTTGAGCCTAGCCATAAAAACAAGCTACGGTATAAAATAAGAGACGTTTGGGATTTTTTATTTGGCAAATAGAGATGAAGTAAGTTATACCTATATACACTTTCGCTATACACACTTCTATTGCATCAAGGTCACAAAATCTGAGTACGGTCCTGGTTAACACGCAGAATGAGTCACCATAGTATATATGACAGCGCTTACATTTAGATCAATTACGCAATATTTAAAATGATAAACATAGTATACTGACTACATTAAAATTGTAGGTACGAAACATTCTAGTTACTATTTTTAAACTAGGACAAAGTGACTCAATTAAGGTCTAAAAACAATGAAATAATGAAATGCATTCGACCTGTTAAATAGAAACATTTACAAGGAATTTACAGGTAGTTATGGGGCCTTAAGTAGGACATAAAGCATACAATTTAAGTGTTCACATTTATCTCACCCGTATGATTTCATGCACGGCAATAAGACAACTTCTTTCTGTCCTAAATATGGTACGAGGATCGTACATGGAACGTTTGGAATCTAGAAAGGCTCGTTAATTTTTTACAACTTTCTTCTTATGAGATATATCGTTATGTCAGCTGAAATTAACAGTTCTTTTGTTCAAATATACAGGGTTAGGCAAATGCACTGATACGCCTGACTTTTGACTAAATACGTTGGATTACAAAATACTGTCAACAAAAGTTTTTGTAGTATACAGTTTTAATCTATTCAGCGATGTATGTATATTCCTATTTCCAACAGATGCTTCCCGAGACATGACATCGGCAGTTATATAAATGGATGATCTTATATATTTTTACTCTTTCTCTGTATATTTTACACTTTTTGAACAATTATAGAATGTAGGCTAGGTTATCACGGCTGTCATTTAAACTGGTTTCTTCCGGGTCTTGTCGCGTATGGTTAATTTATTTTTCCAATAATATGGGAAACTTTCCCATCATTGATTGGTTTTCAAACAGGTCGTTAGTTGGTTGATCCAACTTCTTGGATATTTCGATGATCACGTTATCAGCGTCTTCAAAAGGTTACCAAAAACTGTTGCTGTCGTTTTCTGCTCCTCATTATATACCTAGGTTCTACTTTACTTGGTTGATCAACAGTTATGATTAAGTGGTTGCGTTATTCACCGACCGTGGTTGAGTGTCCACTGTGCTCGTTGACCATTCTTGGGTGACTGATTTGTTCACCAACTGTTCTAGGCTGACCTCATGTCAACAGTCTCTAGAATAGTCAGTTCTACCCTGACTGTTCTCATGGACTGTGCTCGTGTGTTCTGTTTTTCATAATTTCGATGGATTCCTTAATAATTCTCGGGTAGTATCTTGAATTGTTGTCCAGCACTTTGACGTTATCGCAATCTATCCTGTGGTTGTCGTTGTTGAGGATGTGCTCTGCAACTGTTGATTTGTCCGTGTAACAAAATATTATGTGATGTTGATGTTTCTTGATTCTACACTTGATACTCCTCCCTGTATGTCTAATATAGCTTTTTCACAAGTGTATTATAATTGGTAAACACCTTTGATCTTTAGTCCGGAATGGCGTCCTTGCTTGAAGGTAGTATCTCCTGGATTTTCCTAACGGTTCTATATTTGACACCAATTTTTCTTCTTTGGTAGTGTTATCTTGAGTGTGTCTACTACTACTAAGCTAATACACAGAGCTGGAGCCATATGTGCTGACGGAAATATATCTGAAGAGATTAGACACATCAAAGAAGATTTAGCCAAGAATGTATATCGAGGACAAGACTAACGAAGAAGGTAACTAGAGAAAATGAAGAGATTTTATAAATATTAAGCAAAACAATAAAATAAAGAGTATTTGTAAATAATGAATAATAGGTACAAAATACCGAGCACTATAATATTGAGAAAAAAGAAAAATTTCATAATAAATATTCGAACTAGCGACCTTTAGCAGTTTGACAACATCTTAATTGAACAGAGGAGGGTCATAAGGAGTTTTGAGTAAAGTACTGGCATATTTCTTGAGCAGCTATCCTATATTAGTTTTCCGCCTCTTCTAGTTGCACCCTAGTGACTTTGATAAGGTTCCTGGGTCTTCATTGCATTCTAGTGGATACGTCTCCCTGTACGTCATTAACGGCTCTAATGTCAATGGGGAAAAAGTCTAAATATGAATATAGAAAACGTACCTTTAATATATGCTCTAGAATGGTTCCTTGGGGTACCCTTTACGCTACTGCTATACAACTAATCAAAATTGAAGAGGCATGTCTTGTCTTTACTTGATTGTGATATAAGGGGTTCAAATTCTCTTTTGACGGTGGCACTGCACTATGTATTTATTTTTCTTTTTATTCTTAACGTTGCTAGATATCAGATGATTTTATGACATTTTTAAAGGCTTGTCCATGTTTCCATTATATTAGATAACTATATCGTTGTTTATTTGCACATAAAACTCAATTGCATTAATATTTTATAACATATTAGTGTTATCCTGTGAAGGAACTTTAAGATCTTGAGAACGGCTTGGAATCTTCGATGCGACAACAAAGACAGGCAACCAGTTTTCCACGAACATCAAAAGATTACACGTTTCTCGAAGCGCGTTTCGCCAACCAAGTTGGCATCATCGGGAGGTGATTAAAACTAGGTGTAATCGTGTGAAACGTGTAACCTTTCAGGGTTCGTGGAAAACTGGTCTTCTGTTTCTCTTTTCTTTTGAATATGTTGAAATGTTCTAGAAACAACAAGGATAAAGAAATAAGATTGCGCTGTTTCCTGATTAAACAGCAAATGCCCTGTGCTTTGTTTTTATTTGCTGCGTTTAGTTGCAATATCACGTTGACAGAACCTAACCAGAACATTGGGTAGGGGACAAGTAACGATGCTATCCCTAGTTTCCTCTATCCCCATATTAAAGTTATCATTTATTAACAATTTCCTTTATGTTCTTTCTTATATACCTCATCATGGTTCTGTAGGGCAACCTATATATATTTTTTCGACAATATCAAAATATCTAACATTCTGATATTATCGTAGTCTATTTTGTGGTTCTGTTTCCGTTGTAAATGATTTACTACTGCTGACTTATCTTTAAGTCCTAAGTGTCCTAACCTCGTGTATCTTTTATAATCCTGCACCGGCTGTCAATATACATAGATCTGTTTGACCAATTTCTCCTTTTGTTAACAACTCTGGAACAATACCTTTATGTAGGGGTGTAAGAGCTTTATGTCGCTTCTTAATTGGTCGAAAACAAACACCTATTCTTTAATTTTATAATAATTTCCTTAATAGATCGGGTACAATTAAATTAAATATAGTAAGAATCATATCCTAAATCCACGTTTTTGGGTATCACTGAAGTATTTTAATGCTAGATTTGCAAATGTAAGACAATATTTCTGCAGGGTCTTCTAATAGGGACGTTCAAAATATGTTAGATTATAGCAGACATGTTGCTAAAACAACATGTGTCAAATTTGTTGTAAATTATTCAGTAGTGTCTGCCAAATCATCATTTAGCGGTTTGACAATATCCTAACCGAACAGAGAAGGTTCATAAGGAGTTCTGAGTAAAGTACTGGCATATTACTTGAACAGCTATCCTATATTACTCTTCCGCCTCTTCTAATTGGACCCTAGTAACCTTGGTAAGGTTCTTGGGTCTTCATTGCATTCTAGTGGATCTCCCTGTATGGCATTAATGAGGAAAAAGTCTAAATATGGATATAGAAAACGTATTTTTAATATATGCTTCAGAATAGTTCCTTGGGGTACTCTTTACGCTACTGCTATACAACTAATCAAAATTGAAAAGGCATGTCTGTTACCTGATTGTTGATATAAGGGGGTCAAAATTCTCTTTTGACGATGGCACTGCACTATGTATTTTTCTTCTTATTCTTGACATTGCTAGATATCAGATGATTTTATAATATTTTTAAAGGTTTGTCCATATTTCTATTACATGAGATAACTATCTCGTTGTTTATTTGCACATAAAACCAAATTGCATTAATATTTTATAATATATTAGTGTTATCCTGTGAAGGAACCTTAAGATCCTGAGAAGGGCTTGGAATCTTCGATGCGACAACAAAGACAGGAGACCAGTTTTCCACGAACATCAAAAGATTACACGGTCACCTATTTAAAACTGTCGTAAACATCCTGTTCTACGTAAATATTTACAAGCGTAACCTTACGATAGGTACACATCTCGTTAGCGCCAGACGACTTGCTAATGTTTGCTACATGACCACGCGTTGTCGAAATTTATTGATGCCACATTTCGTAAATTGATTCTGTTGCGAAATAAATCGCAGCTCCTCTCCGATTCACTCAGCGATGCCGTAAACGAGGACGTTCCGGGGGCCGTAAAACCGTTCGCTTTCGGTCGTAAAACCACCCCTCGATAGGCGAGAACGCAACTAAATGCTGGAGCCGGACCCTGTAAGAGATTGATGGGCGGAGGGGCGCTCGACTTATCTATAAAATCAATGGTAAACAATGATCGTGGCTGGTGCAATTTGGGCATATTAACGATGGCTGGGCAAGCTGTTAAGGTGATAAATATATTGCGTTTGTAGGGTTCCGGTGATTAAATAAATGCTGGACTGAAGACTATAATTTATATGAGCGAAATTATTACGAGCTTTCGATCATTCGAAATAATAATTAGGCCTACTAAAACCGTAAAATAATTTTAAGGTATAAGAAAATATACTCAACAGAAATTGTGACTAATACATATATCCAAAAATATTACCATCCTCTCTGGTGTACCTTAAGGGTCTGTACCTGGTTCTTTATTATTTAATAATTTTATTAATATTACATTGTTGTTTAGGAAATACAACATAAATTATTCACTTCATGGAGACGATATGAAATATATCTACAAATAGATTCGTTATTAGATTGTATGAGTTTATATGACTGTCTTTTGGAAATGAATGATTGATGTCTTCTATCTAAACTCTCTCTCTCTCTCTCTCTATCTCTCTCGAAGTGCAAAAGTGCAATGTCATGAGCTGCATAAGGAAAATAAATAGCATAATTTACAATTATCCACTCAATAATGTTTCTATAAGTCGTCCTAATCTCTTTTCCATCCTAAGTAGTCAATATTCGATCTCGGTTTTTTCAATAATTCATGTGGATAATAAAAAGTGAAATACATTAACTTCAGTAATAAGGCCTGAATCGAATCAGATGACCTCACTGACATAGAATAAGGATCAGTATATACCTATAATTTCTGAAGTCGTAACAATGTATTTTGCCTAAACCATCCACTCGTTTACTGATTTTCTTATGACAGCCATTTGATGTGGAAATGGAAGATCCTTAGATATATTAAATCTGGAATCATAAAAATAATGGCTATGCGAATAAATAATGTGATTAATTCGTTTGAGATTACTAGCAACTATAAAACAACAATTGAATTTTAGTGTACATCGCCGTTATTGCTCTGGTTTCTCGGGTGGGTATGACGAATAGGATTTTCTATGAAGGATAAAGGATATGTAACTGCAATGGGCTATTATTCTATTTTATAAAAAAAATTTATAAACACTTTTATTTTTTGTAAATTTTGTATATTTTACAAAAACTGTCATTAAAATTAGTTTAAACCACCTCCTGCTTATGACAACTTGGTTGGCGAAACTTGTGAGTAACGTATAGTATTTCAGTATTTGTGGAGAATGGGTCTCTTGTCTTTGTTGCGGCATCGAAGGTTCCAATCCCTTCACAGTAATGTATTAGAGTTAAAAAATTTAAGAACTTATTTTATGTTAATGTGGTGTGAAAGATATCTTTTATTTACTTACGATAACCAAATTGTATTTTTGTTAAAGGAATCCAATAAGAGTTGTGTAACTAAACTTAAAGACGAGAACAGAAATAACGATTTACGACATTCATATTAATACTACATTCAACAACAACAATAATAACAGCATCGATATTTCCTTGCACTAAATGCCCAAAATGGTTGGCTTCGTTTAACA
Source organism: Rosalia funebris (assembly GCA_037954035.1). Taxonomy (NCBI): domain Eukaryota; kingdom Metazoa; phylum Arthropoda; class Insecta; order Coleoptera; family Cerambycidae; genus Rosalia; species Rosalia funebris. Next base: position 11,056,472 of record JAZFAV010000034.1, on the reverse strand, counting down.
AACAGATTAAATAATTTTTAAATTATTAGGAACACTATTTTGTATCTTTTAAATCTTCAAGTTCGTAAACGATAAATAGTAGATTTATGCAATTGTTGTCAAATCGGGTGATCGTGGAGGCTACAGGATACATCTAATTATTCGGTTAACATAAAATTCTTGAATAAATACAATTGCCACGACAAATGAAAATAATAATTGTCAGAAATTAAGTTACTGAACAGATATGTAAATAAGTCAGTGAATAAAGAAAATACCTGGACTAGATTTTTTATCCGATCATCTACCAACAGAGCTTATATTTGCAAATGGTCAGTCAAGAATGAGTTGCCATAGCATTATCTATACATAGTGACTTTTTAAACAGGACACCCTAAATAATTCAATTCTTGTTTTTTTCTGATACCAATATAAGTCAATATATTCTTCTTCTTCTTCTTCCTTCTTCTAAAGTAGGTCTATGACTTGTTCCTCTTCTATGAATATCATCGGTACAATGAGCTGGATCTGTTCTTACAGAGGGTAGCCAGCTAAACCTGGCCCTCTAACCCTCCTCTTTCTTCCGGGCTTGGGACCGACAACAGTGCTACTGGGTTACTTAATCCACCCAGCAGCACTGCAGGCTTAAACGGCAACGGCACGCGGTGTTTTCAAACGGTAACCCATCCAAGTGCTAACTGCGCCCGAGGTTGCTTGACATCGGTGATCGGACGAGGATTGATGATTGATGACATGGGATGACCGTTGCCAAGTCAATATATGTTTGAGGTATTTGCTATGGCAATATCCCCAACCAAATTCCAATACAGTATTTATTTACATATTTACTCGTATATGTATAAATATAGCAAATTCAGATTCAGCACAGGCCTCTGGTTAGTGTGACAACCTTTCTACAAATCAATGGAGGGAATAAGGATCGGATTTGGGATCTATATTAATTAATTTTGGAATTATAAATAAATGAAAATAAGTAAAGAGCTTTCTGATTTATTATAAAGAGACCCTCTTGAATATCACAAAATAAAGAGATAATACAATTTCCTAAGTTACCCCAACTTGGGTTGCGTTCAACATTTTGTAACAATTTACCCCCTCAGCTCCATCCTATCTATGGAAATCTCCAGCTCCATAGAAATCTGGGATGGCATGACTAATTTTGTGAAACCTCAATAGAAATATAACTTTAACTATAATAGGATAGTGTATCTTTTTGTACGATTTCATGATATTTCTTTAGAAGGCTTAATGAAAAATCATGAAGGTAATAAATATAAATATATTAAATGTAATAATCAGGGACATTACAATTGTGTTACAAGTTGTGTTACATCAACTTAATGGGACCTGAATACGGTCCTGATAAACACAGAAAATACCTTACTCTATATAGTACACCGTATTTTTGGACAAGCATTTACTGGCCTTCCTAACTGGATATTCAAAAAAAATAAGAACCTCCTTCCATTTATCTGTTACCACCAGGTGTGTCTACTAACAGTACATGGTCGAGACACGTCGGACAAATTGTAGAAATATCGATTGATTACTACTTCGTTGCTGTTTGTAATGAGCAGCACGGATGGCCGTAATTGTCACGCCTCACTGCTGGCTTTTCAGAATTAAGTATATGCTCTCGGTTTTTATCCGACTACCGTTCCGCAAGTTTTTCTCCGTCCAGATAAGCCAACGCGGGATAGGAACTGAATAAATGAATTTATTATAGACGTATGATTAGATACGATTTAGTTAACGCAAGTGCACATTAGGCTGCGCCAACACGTATTGCACTATATCCAAGGATAGTGTGACATGGACCGTTAGATACATAATTCTGCGTATGGGTGAGGCAGAACAAAATAAAAAGTTTTGCAAAAAAGAACAGGCGTTTGTAAAAGCCTCTAAATTTAAATAAAATCAATTATAATGTATTATCCTGTAAGAAAGAACTGGATTTTCCATTCACGTCTCTTTACATTTCCAATATTCTCTTCACAATCGATTTAGAGCTTTCAATACTAACCATGATTTCCTCTATTCGAATAATACAAGTTACACTTTAAACTATAATTAACAATGCTAATTCTACTTTACTTAAAAAGGTACTTCTTCATTAGGACAACTTGGTGTGTTACGCATAACATAATAAATTTAGCTTTCGTAAATAATTAATAGGGCTGAGAAAGAAACCTTAAGTCCGTATACGGACACGGATAATGTCACGTTCTTATTTTTGAACACTACAGGCAAATATAATACAGCTATTTTGAATTCACTAAATGTGTTAGGTCATTTAAAACGACATGTCGATACACAGACCTCGCAAGTACAAATCTTGATTGGAATATTTATGTGTAGTAGAAGAGAAGGGAAATGAAAAACTTACATTTAGTTTTAGAAAGAGACAGCTTTTTTTAATATAAATGCTACCCGAGAGTTAATTTTGAAACGACAATATTCACAAACAATAGTAACTTAAGATGTTGGATTGTTGTACTTTTTTTGGTATCAAAAATTATTTTTCATTATGTCTTACATAGCCCTAAGTAAAATAAATTACAATTGCGGGTCACATACTGTTTTACATTAAGAGAAAGATTCTCACTGAGAAAAATGGAATTAATTTTTGTATTAAATATTTTGTGAATAATATATGCAAGATATACTATAGTTCTACGGCAAGATAACCTCAAAATTCTATTATCCGTTATGGTATATTCGTACAAAGCACTACGGAGATTTATGAATTTATAATTAAACGAATTAACAAATTTTATTTTAATGTTTGTAATGTTTGAGAATACGAGTATATAGTATGAAAAGGATTCCAAATATACTGAAACATATTCAAAATGACTGCGAGTTAAAGAATTATATAATATTATTGATTTGTGATTGGCACAAATTTTGTGAAGATTTTCGATAGATAGCTACAATATAGAGCTCAAGGGTTAATTTAGGATCTAATATAATACCTAGGTCTAATAACGCTAAGGTAGATCGCTTTAAAAATGTTATTGAATAACGTTTGTCAATGTTTAAAAAAGTTTGTTTATTCCACTGTATTTATAAAAGCACATTGCATCATCTTGCAATTTAAAACAATCAGATATTTACTCTTTTATAAAACTTTAAATCACCGGCATATAGACAATAGTCACAATGCATAAAGCAACTATCAATTGGAAACAATGAAAACAGGAGAGGCCCTAAGTGTGACCCCTGAGGGACACCAGATATTATTTTAACAAATGAGGATGAATGATTATTAATTTTACGCTCTATGATCTATTTTAAGTATAATATGTAACATATTTTAGTAAATTGGCGTATTTTCAACCAATATTTTCCAACTTTATTAAAAGAGTATTATAATGCACGTTATCAAAAGCTGTTGAAAAATCGATATACATGGAATCAACTTGCTCTACATTACATATTCCATCATTCATGGTCTGTACAAATGGCATTACATTAGTGGCTACAGAACGACCTCGAAAAAAACCGTGCCGATGTTTACTGATAACATTTTTCGTTCTAAAAACAAATAATCAGCTACTGCTAATCGGGGACTGAGAAGATAAATATAGGATGGTAATTGATAGGATTACCAAATATCTATTGAATATTTGAATAACTTGTGCATTTTCCCAAGCAATTCGAAAAACACCCTCTGAGAAGGATTTATTTTATATAATGAATAAGGGAAGTGAAATAGTATTTTTGCGGTTTATGACAAACAATTGCGGTGTACCATTAAACTTATCAAAATTTAAAATAAAACATTTATTTAATTTTAAATATTCTATTTTATGTCCCAGAAATTTATGATATAAAACAAGTTTTTACAAAAAATTATCTGACTCTGCCTTTACCGAATACATCCTGACTCTAGTCCGAAACGCTATCAATTATTCAAACGATAAAATAAATTTCGCATCTAATTCGATCTAATACCAAGTATTTTACACAACTGTGACTTCAATAATTAGAAACTGTATTGACAAATAATAATTGTGTGTCGCTTGATTGGAAATACACTTGATTTCATTTCACGAAACTCTGGATCTATTTTGATTGTAATCGGAAGCCGTTTTTATGGCCACTTTCAGGCAATTATGCCCAGTCGAATAAGTGGGTAATCAGGTGTGTGGTATGTCAAACTACAACTTAAATATTTTTTTCTTTTAACGAGGAAAATTGTCAGGCTCGGCTTGAATGTCATGTCAATTAAGATTTTAAATCGGTTGTTTATTGTGCATAATTTTATGTTTACAATGACATAATAACCGCCAGCTTTATATAATAAGTCGCTTTTTTATTTAGGCATTTCTTTTAAACATGCTGCTTGCATAAGCTTTAATAGTAGACTCTTTAGTCTTCCATAATATGTTAAATATCACATTATGGTATATTACATTTGCATTTTTATTCTATTGCTATAAGTACAATCTTTAAATTGCTTTAAAGTACAAAGTACAGAGCATTTTAAAAGAATTAATTTTACTTAAACAAATTAATATATTTTATGATATATCAAGACAAATTTGTTACTTCATTGAAAATAATAGAAATATATGTCAAAGTATCGAATTTGATAACGAGTGAACAAGATGTAGGTACATATAGTTTAAAATTTTATAAACAAATATTTTCCTTTAAATGAATATGCTTATGTACATTAGAGTGGCATACCGTACCTAACAATGATGTTTCGTTATATGTAGCAATTTAAAAGAAATAGAGATACATGACTAATATTTAAATATTTCGAATACGATATAGAACAATTTCTGTTATTCATAGTTTTTATTATTACCATGGAGTAGATATTTAGAGTAGTAGAAGAATTTTCATAATTTTATTATTACACATTTTGTAAATCTTTTTCTCGTAGACAAAAAAATAACAAATATTCTACGTAAAAAACTAAATAAAAGAAATATAAATTCAATAAACTGATTTATTATTCTGTTACTGGTACTGTCAAGTTGACTTTGTCATGAGGATGATGATGTTCAACACTAAAGAATTTGGTTGAAACAAGATAGAGCTTCACTTTCCCTGAAAAATATACAAGTTGTTTACTAAGTGCGTGCAAAAAATCCACAGACGTATTCTATGATAAAAATTAAGGTAATTTATGTATATCAATATAGGGTCCTAAGGCCGTCATTTTCGAGCTACAGGTTGTTCAAAATAAAAAAAAATGTATTCAATCCTTTATTTATTTACTACTTGAGGTATTTTTAATAAATTCGGTATGTGACTTTAGCATATTTGTATATAGATATAAAATAAGAAACCAGGTTCAGAAATCAGATTTGAAAATATACAACCTTAGATAATGCCACAAAAACTGTCTTTGTACGCATCACTACTTTCTCTTCATTTTTTGTCCTTTTATATTTTTTGTATCTTTTCCTTTTATATTTTTTGTATCTTTTACCATTTAGGGGAAAAATGTATTTCTTGAACAAGTGAATTCTTTAGGTCAGCCTAATTTTACCTTAGTCGTGAAGGACTGATTTAGTTGTAATGACAGTCAACTATTTCAAGCCATCAATAAAGTCTAGATAGTTGTAATAATAGCGTACCTCCGATAGGTAGGAAGAAGGTCGTGAATGACAAGATGAAACAATCAATGGAGAACTTATGAGGAGCGTTATTTACTAACTTTTTTTATTTGTCAATTTGAAGTAGTTTCAATTTAGTATGAATGTAGCAGATCACATTAAATGTTCAATTTTTTAAATGATAATCAAGCCAGGATTTAAGAGTTCCTGTGGATTCCCAGCAAAATATTTACAATCTGTACTACGACACTGTCGCAAAGAATCTTCGTCAAACATTCAGAGAACTTGCGGTATATCTCGACACAACTAGAACGACCTTTTCCAGACATTTAAAATTGACCGAGAAGGTCAATTTCGGAGCTTGGACAATAATGCAAGGAAAACGTTTATAAAGAATCGGATTTTAAAAAAGAGTTTTCCGACTTCGTTTTATCTCGTAACTTCTTCAAATCTGGCAGAAAACTTTGTTAGTCGATTTTAACAAAAGTGTTCAAAAATGTGGTAATAAAAAGATATTTCAAAACAAATATATTTGATTTGTTAGTCAATATTTTCATTTACCTATTCCAAAAAAAAAATCCGACATTTCATTTGTGACAACCTTATGGTAGGGTAGTATATTTTCTTTGTGAAAAAGAACAAGTACCATTTGCTTCGTCATTAGTTATTTTCTAAAGCTGAATTTTTAAAATTTTATCCACCATACTAAAACCATATACCAAATTTGTTAAAAATATTTCAAGCCGTCTAGAAATAGATTTTAAAGATAAATTCAAATTCTTTTTTTTTGCCACTCTACAGCTCGAAAACGATGGGCAAAGGTCCCTATGTTTACATAACTAAATTACCTTAATATTAGCCACAAAATACGTCCATAGATATTCTGCATGCACATATTTATGAAATTGGCTCAATAGGGCGTCTACGACCAACTGAATGATCACCAAGTTCACCTGATTTGGCCACCTTGGGCTTATGTGGAATAACAACTTTAAAATTTATGTCAAAATTAACAAAGATTTTGTTTATTCTATTTTTAACACAGAAAATCATTTTATAAGAGATAGAGAAAGAAGAGGGGTTACAACATAAAAAGACTATAATGACTATAATGTTATTATTAACATAGGCTCTGTAATAATAACATTTCTTCGCTAGTCAATGTCTTCTGAAAAAGTCAGGTTGATACGTTATTAGATTGGAGTTTTTCAAAAAATCGTTTCATAATAATATCTAGCAGTGGCGGCTCGTGATGAAATGAAACGGGTGTTTTGCACAGAGCCGATCCTAGGGTATTGGCCGCCCATGTGCAAATTTCAAACGGATCCAAACTACTGGCGCCGTAGGGGCCGGAAAACAATTGCGCCGCAGGCGAAAATTTTGAAAACTTTCAAAGTCACGCGTTTTCCTGATACTTCAGAATTTTTATGTAAAATCCGTTTATATAAAAATATAGACTTTCACAAGAAAATTTTTTGGATTTTAATACCTTTTTGAAGAACATTCATGTTTGCCGTCATATTCTTTGGTTAAGAGAAAAGGCTTGTAAGGTGAATTTTCTACTAGAGGGCTTTCTCTATAACACTTAAAATATTTTGCGAAAGAGTTTCAGCGTCACATTCTGTAGGTTTCAGGTATGTCCAAAAACGTTCAATCGGTTCACCATCGAGAATATATCTTAAAACTACCACTAGCTGAGTTTTTGCAGATACATCGGTTGTTTCGTCTGCCATAACTGCCAAAAATGAAGGTTTGTTAATTTCTTTAATTATTGCTTCATGACATACTTTTAATATACAGTCTAAAAGATCATTTTGTATTTCTTTAGAGGTTCCTTTAAATACTGAAGCATTTTGTAGATGCTCGCTTAAAGTTACATCAAGCTCAGCAGAAAAATTTGTCAAACCACGAAATATCCCCGGGTTTTGAGAGGTTTCAGCTTCGTCATGTCCTCGCAGCGCCAGTTCAAAGGCCCCACAAAACTTAATGCAGCTTATAATTTTTGACAAAACGTATCTCTTTTTTGTCACATTATCATTATGCTTTTGCACATTTATCCAATAAGCTGAATCTGGCTGCACTTTAATATTAGTTGTTCCTAATAAAGCTAATTCCATTGTATTATGTAGATGGCTTTTGGAGTTGTCCTGTTTTTTTATTTTTTCAGTTAAGTGCACCAAATATGTCACCCCTACCTCCGTCCATGCTTTATCACCGCCAAAAAGTAAACAAGGAAAACATAATAACGCATTTTCTTTGTTGCACCCACAAATCCAATTGTTCTTCGAATAAATGTCTCTATTAAATTGACGTTTATATGCTTTTCCGCGGCTAACACCTGCAGTCTCAATAAAAATATCGGGCAATGGCCTACCATTGTTCTTTAAATCAATTTTTTCTTCATAAGAGTATTTAAAAAATCGCTTCACATGAACTAAATTATAAACTAAATCCATTGTCACTATCACAGTATATAAATATTAATAATTAGTACAATAAATCACTACACAAATTCACAAAACAGTATTTAAAATCTCAAATTAACACGAAATACGAAATAGGTACGATTTACGCCCGCTCGAGGAGTAGGAAGGAGTAAACATTCACTGATGTTGTCTTAGTTGGAAAAAATGCAGCTCACTGACCGTGTAAATTCGCGCATTACAAGCGCCAAGTGTGGATTGTCGCGGGAGTTGAGGGGGAGGACGGGTGTGCCGAGCCGTGCTGAGAACTACCTCGTGTGGCCCAGTTCAATGTACTGCGACGCGCTCGCGTAGAGACCCAGATAATTCATCTGGTCTACTACTCAATAGAGGACGGCGGACAGAATGCGACTTTAACGCAATAATTTGGTTAGCTGCACCAACTAACCAAATTATTTTATTAATAAATTTTAGTAATTATTACGTCGCGAAAATATACAAATATCTAATTTCTTTGGCAGTTCTGCAGCTCTGCAGCACCTATACACCAGCCGCCCCTGATATCTAGTATAAAATTTTGTCTGAAATTTATACAGCACCCTGTAAATTCTGTAATACATGTCCTAATTTAACCCACAGTTCTCCATTGTTAGCGAAAATGAGCCGATTCTGTTCGATTCTATGCGTAGCCGCGGTGGCTTCCTGCCCGCCCGCCTGATCTCAATACAGAGAACGAATCGAAACTGAGCCCGAAGATGCCTTAATGACAGTGGTGGTATCTGAAATTACAAAGTAATATCGAACTGGCGCGTAGATATTCTATAAGAAAATTGTGCGAATCCAATCGAAGTCGTATACCTTTTTTTATATTTCGTTCTCGTTGAATTGAGATTTATGACGCCAGGTGCAGACGTGCTTGAATTATTATCGTATTTAAGGCATTTTTAATAAAGTATTGTAAGAAGTGGATGTGTACAGAGTGTTCGGTATTTATCGCTAGTAAATCTCTTTAATGTGAAGCTCGACATTGTATATGGGCAGATTTGTGGAATCGTACATCACAACTTGTAGTGTTATAAATAATGGTATAAAAATGGATTACATATAAATGATATTTGTATTTATTATACGCCAGTTCATAAATACTTTTTTATATTTATAAAAATATTCATGGAAAACTCTTATTGAAAATATTTGATTTTGATTTAATGCCTTTGATTTAATGCATAGATTATTCCTATGTTACGGTAAACATTTCTTATTTTGTTGATATTGCAGAAGAGCTGTTTAAAAAACTGTTTATTCGAGGACATTAAAAGGTTTTGATTTTAAATGACGAGGGCGGATTAAATATAAACGGGACTTTATTAAAAAAAAAAAAATGTTGATTGGAAAACAAAAGGCAAAGATATTTTATTTTTCTACATAGTCTCCTGCTTTACAAATACGTTTTTCGCAACGAAAAGAAAGGTTTTTTATCCTAGTATCGTAGAATGAATCTGGTTGCGTCAGGAGTCAATTGCGCACGAATACCTCTACGCCTTGGTCATCTTCAAATCGTTGCCCTCCTGGAGCTTCCTTAAGCGGCACAAACAATTATGTTTAAGTGGAGTCCGGTGCATTTTTTCAGTTTTTAGATCGTTAGAGCTAGAGTATGGGGCCAGGCGCTAGTGAAGGAGGATTGCCTCTCGCATCGGTTGGTTTCGTCTTTTGATACGATTTGCAGCTCCCATAACTTATTCCGACCTTTTCTGTAGTTTCAGCTACAGTCATCCGTCGATCTTCTTCAAGAATGTCTCGTACGGCGCAAATATGTCCGTCCGTAGTGCTGGTTCGAGGGCGGCGATCGCATTTCTGATTTTCCACTCGTTCTCGTTCTTCCCTGAACTTTTTTGCCAGGCAAACAAACGAGCTCTTGACAGTGCAGACTTTGGTCCCTGAACTGTGCAGTCAATCTATGGAAAATTTCCGTCGCTTGAACTCCTTCACGAATAAGAACTTTTGTAATAATGCATTGCGCAACAGCGGGTTGCACCTCTCGCTCCGACATCGTGAGCGCTACTGACACTGACGAATTAGTTGAGAGTGGGTAATGGCTGCTCTTCCCATTAGTGATGACGCCACCCAAGCATGCTAGAACCTCGGGCTCAGTCCCAACAACCGTAGACGCTCAGGATAAAAAATTCCGTTCCTATTTGATCCATCCTCGTACGTGTAGATTGTCTCCGTCATACGAGAGGTATACAATCGTAATTTAAAATCCTTTTAAGTCAATATACGAGATAAATCTTGTCATATAAGTTAAATGCAATTTAAGGGGAGACTCACCTCGATTTTTTTACTACAAGGGATTTTCCCCATTCAAACAGCAATACATCTAGTTCTATATATTTGTAAAAATTCAAGTCAATTGTTTGAATAATAAAAACAAATATTTTTCACTGTTTCAAATTTTTTAAATCAATTTTTCGAAATGGTTTTCTCAAAAAGTATTTTAGATATTCACTTGATTATTTTTTGTACTTGTTGGGTATGTATTCTAGAATATATTTAGAATTTTTGGGATCAATATTAGATTTGTAAAAGAAATGCATATAGTAGAAATGAAATGATGGTAGTAGCATTTCGAAGATGTTTCACTAGTTTTTTTCCTTTTAGTCTTAACTTTGAATTAATTTTTGGTCTTACCTCAACGTAGGCTCTTGAAATAATTGAGACATATTCGGGGATGACCTTTGAACGTAGATGTATAACTCGAAAGAGGTCTAGTAGTTGGTTTGAGAGAAGAATGTTCTGATATGTCCGAAAATGTGATTTTACAGAGGAAACGATTAGGCAAAGAAGACTTACAATAAATAGAGTCACAAGGCCCATTCACATGTATGTCCAGTAATTGCTGAAGGAATAAAACCTATATTTCAGGACTTTTGCAACTCAGAATTACTTAAAAAGATCTGCATGGCATTTCGTTTGGATTTGCCCATTGTGCTTAACGTAATATACACAACGAATACACACTACTGTATAACTTATAACGCACGCACCTGGGCCCATAACCTGTTGTAGGTTTGGGTAAATAAAACACGGAATGAGGGGAGAAATGTTCTATTCAGTATGCGAACCAAACGACAACTAACTATTTCTTTTTGTGTGTTACAAATATAGAAATAAATAGGTATTAAGATCAAAGTAGTTTACAGTAATAAATCGTCATTAAAGACGCCGCTAAGAAATCAAAACATACTGACTAATGGATTGACCTTAAACCAGTTATACATTTTGCTGATATCCAACACTCCCACTCAAAATTATAAAAAAAAATATAATAGGGTACATATACAGGGTTGAAATACGTAGATGTTTAACGTATGTAAATCAGTATTGCCACGCACCTCACTCAATCTTATAGCAGGTACGGATTTTGTGAATATATCCGCTTGCTGCTTTCTTAAGGAAACATGAGAAAGAACAATATTACCTTTAGTATGTGTTTTCTGGTAAAGTGATATTTAATGTCTATATGTTTGGCCTTTTGTGGTTACTGGGGTTTTGGCAATGCTGATACCGCCCATATTGTCTTCATAGATTACAATCGGGTTGTAAATTTGTATGTTTATGCTTGTTAGTTATTATTTTAACCAAAGGGATTTACGAACACATATAGTGCAATATATTCCGCTTCGGTGGAAGAGGTAGCAACACCTATCAACATCGTTACTTCCCCAATCAGAATCCACATAACCAATTTGTATGTTATTATAATCACTTTTAGTATAAATGAGTTTCAAATCAAGAGTACCTTTCACATATCGTAACACCCCTTTTTAAATTTGCTAGAGCGTTTTATTATTTTTGTTTTGATATTTACTTATCATTACATATTGCATTAGCAATATTTAATGCATTAGCAAAATCAGGACGCGTGTTTAACAGCGTACATGAGACATCCAATAATATTTCTACAAGGAGCATCATAATGTTCTTCAGACATCAAAGCTAGATAATCTACTTTTTGTTGGTATAGGAGTTTTGATTGCATTACTATCCATCATATTAAATTGGGTGAGAACATTTGTTAAATATGTTGTTTGATTTAGAGATATAGTGCAGTCAGACCGTACAATTTCTATATCCAGAAGCAAACGAATTTCTTCCAAGTCAGTCATTTCAAAAAGCTGCTTGAAATATGTTCTAAAATTTGTCATTACATCAAGATCTTTAGTAATTATTATAGCTATGTATATCATCCACATATAGAACGACATAAATATTTTCATTAATATTTTGTCTATTTAAATGATAAAGGCATGGATCAACTTGAGAAGTTATAAAACCTTTTTCTTTTACAACTGAATCAAAACATTCATACCAGCATTTAGATCCCTGTTTTAAAACCATATAATGCTCTATTAAGTTTACTTACTTAATTTACGTTAGGTGTTACATCTTCCGATATCTGCATATATTTTTGCTCATGTAACATTTCATGCAAAAGCATGGTTTTCACGTCTATTTGATGAATTAGAATATCAAACTGATTTGCAAATGCTATTAATAATCTAAAAATGGAAATTCGCAAAGGCTTCCTGATTTTTTCAGGGTACTTTTGATTAAAACCCCCTGTCACCAGACACGCTTTATATCTTACAGAATTTCTCAAAACGTCTTATTTAGAGCGAACACCCATTTGCAAATTATTATTTTTTTTTATTTAAGGGTTTTGTTACAGTTGTCAAGGTATTATTTACTTGTAACGACTTAAGTTCGTCCTTGATGGCTTGCTCCCACTGATGTTTATGTGCTCTCTGTTGACCCTCTGTATATAATTTTAGTATTAAATTGTTTATATTTTGAACAGAGGCTACATAAGTTAGGAGTTCATCAATAGGTTCTTCAATGTATGACCTTTTCGGACAAGTCTTAAGTCTGTCACTGCTCCTGAGTTAATTATCATATAACGAGTTTATTATCTCATTTTCTAATGTTTCAGAATTATTGCTTATAGAGATTTTAATTTAACCATGGCCTCTTAATTCAGGCATCTCAATTATCGGCGTTTTGTTTATTGTTTCAACGTCTTTTGATGGTTGAGGCCTGGAGACTTCGTGATTTATTTCATCAGCGATTATGTCGCGCGCTGTTATAAATTTTTCAGTCTCAACGTTCCACAGTTTATACCCACTTGTTTCGTAACCAATAAATATATGTTTTATTGATGTATAGTCAACTTTACTTCCTTTTGTTTTAAATGTACATACATAGTTGAACCAAAAAGTTTTTAAGTACCTCAACTGTGGTTTACGATTATGTCACATTTGACATGGTGTTTTATTGATCTTTATCGCTTTTATAGGGGTCCTATTTATTTAATAGGTGGCAGTTAAGACTACTTCTCCCCAGAACGATTTATCAAGATCTGCAGAACAGAGCATTATCGCTTTTGTAGGGGTCCTATTTATTAAAAATAAGTGGCAGTTAAGACTGCTTCTCCCCAGAACGATTTATTAAGTTCTGCAAAACATAGCATATAGCTTTATCGCTTTTGTAGGGGTCCTATTTATTAAAAATAGGTGGCAGTTAAAACTGCTTCTCCCCAGAACGATTTATTAAGATCTGCAGAACAGAGCATTATCGCTTTTGTAGGGGTCCTATTTATTAAAAATAAGTGGCAGTTAAGACTGCTTCTCCCCAGAACGATTTATTAAGTTCTGCAGAACATAGCATATAGCTTTATCGCTTTTGTAGGGGTCCTATTTATTAAAAATAGGTGGCAGTTAAGACTGCTTCTCCCCAGAACGATTTATTAAGTTCTGCAGAACATAGCATGTAGCTTTATCGCTTTTGTAGGGGTCCTATTTATTAAAAATAGGTGGCAGTTAAGACTGCTTCTCCCCAGAACGATTTATTAAGTTCTGTAGAACATAGCATATATAGCTTTATCGCTTTTGTAGGGGTCCTATTTATTAAAAATAAGTGGCAGTTAAGACTGCTTCTCCCCAGAACGATTTATTAAGTTCTGTAGAACATAGAATATATAGCTTTATCGCTTTTGTAGGGGTCCTATTTATTAAAAATAAGTGGCAGTTAAGACTGCTTCTCCCCAGAACGATTTATTAAGTTCTGCAGAACATAGCATCGCACGCCTTTTTTTTTGGCGAGTGTGCGAATCATGCGTTCTGCTACACCATTTTGTTGTGGGTTATGGGGAACTGTTAAATGGAACGTTATCTCTTTGTTCAAGCAAAACTCTTAAACTCATTTGATAAATATTCACGCCCATTATTATAATATAAATATATAATTTTTAAATTAAAGTGGACTTCACTTACATATAATCTAGTTACATAATCTTTAAAGACAGTAAAGACTTCTGACTTACGAATAAGTAAATATGTAACTGTATAGTGTATGAAATCATTAACAAGGTAACATAGTATTTTCGATCAAGTATGGTTGCAGGTGTGATTGGTCCTCAAACATATGTACTTATGAATAATATACAGGGACCGATTAACATGGTCTTTATTTTTACATTTATTAAATGGAAGATTGGTTTGTTTACCAAACACACACCCTTCACAAAGATCATTTGTAACTTGTAACTTAGTTAGGTCATAAACGTCCTCCGCCATATCATGATTTATTAGCTGTTTTAACTTATTGTTACTGATATGATCAAGACATTTATGCCGTAAATGAAAAATTATTATTGTATTTAAAGATCTACTTACAATATTCGCCATGTTTTAATCACACCAAAAGTTACTGCAACTAGGCTATTCTGTGGCATACCTGATATGATGATTTGTTTATCATCATTTTATACTTCAACCCCTGATTTACCAAATATGACCGTTAATGAACTCTGCTGGATACGACCCACGGAGAGGAGATTTGCTGTTGCTTCTGGTACAAAAAGAACATCTTCTAGAGTTCCTGAGATATTCCAGTTTTAGCAACACCCACTCTCACTGGAGACTTCAAAACAGTGTAGGACGTAAAGACGTCTTCTCGATTCACTATATGGTCAGTTGCCCTGGAATCCAAGGGAAAAGTAAGTCTTTCTTCATGAGAGTTATGAAGTGGCTGGCTATATAACATGAATGCAAAACTCCCACTGATTGTAAGATTCGTTTTCACAGGTTGTTGATTTCCTAACATACGTATATAATGAAAACAATCAGCCTTATTGTGATTATATCTTCCACAATTATCACATTTTATGTTCGATAATTTATATTTGTCCTTAGTTTTCTGTTCCTTTTGGGAATCAGACTGTTTTCTCAGCTTCCACTTTTTCTCCTCTCGTTTCCTTTTGTGCGTATTATTGGTTTCACTTGGTTCAGGCATCATGGAAAATGCTATAGTGTTCAACTGACTTTCTCCCAATGTTTCTAACGCAGTGATCACTCCATCATACAGGTAGCGTTAATAAGAGATGAGATTTTGTTCATTTGTTGTGCTGTGCTGTGATATTATCAGGAATTGATCTACTACATTAAGCACATCGAGTTCAGCTAGTAACGCACGAACGCGATATTTCCAAACACTATTTGTCAGCAGTAAATGGTTGTATATTTCGTTTGGATTTGCCCATTGTGCTTAACGTAATATACACAACGAATACACACTACTGTATAACTTATAACGCACGCACCTGGGCCCATAACCTGTTGTAGGTTTGGGTAAATAAAACACGGAGTGAGGGGAGAAATGTTCTATTCAGTATGCGAACCAAACGACAACTAACTATTTCTTTTTGTGTGTTACAAATATAGAAATAAATAGGTATTAAGATCAAAGTAGTTTACAGTAATAAATCGTCATTAAAGACGCCGCTAAGAAATCAAAACATACTGACTAATGGATTGACCTTAAACCAGTTATACATTTTGCTGATATTCAACAGTTTACATCATCGCTATTTGCCAAATAAAAAATCTCAAAACATACCGTGGCTAGTTTTTATGACTAGGCTCAGGTAGACTGTTCCGTTTATCGACAAGATAAGAGAGTTTTTTATTTGTAAAATAGCGATGAAATGAATAGTATAGGTTTATTATATATATTTTATTCTTCTAAATGTAGGGAATTTGAGAAGTTGGACACGAAACCTGGTCGTTTTTGCAAAGAAGCCCTAATAAAAAAGACATGCAAGCCAAGGTAGAAAAAAACACACACAACAACGCGAACAAGGTTACAGGAATAGTTTTTAAATGAAGACGATAAAGCTGGTTCGAGTTATAAAGCAGGAAAATATAGATTGTTGTGTATTATTTAATTGATTATCATACAATTTACATTATGTATCATTCTATTTTATATCCTAATAAACATGAACATCAATTGTCGCTAAAGAGATGTGTAATTTAAATGTACGGGAAAGATTTTCACGTACTAAGTGTGCGGGAAATAGCAGCAAGATGATTTAACCATTGCGGAAGCTGACAAACCTTTTTCTTTCTATAAAAATAATAATTTTAACTATATTGTAAATAAAAAAAACTATAATATATATGGCTCAGTTGAACTATTTTTTCAAAATAAGTTCCTCTCATTTGTAAAGTATTATCATAAATTTATATAAACAAATGGTGAATCCGAGTGTCTTTAATTGTTTTCGCTGCTTCGAATCGCTTTTTCAGGTTTTTTTCATATTTATGAACATATCTATTGTCTACCCATATTGTTCTAAAAAAATCAAATATTTTCTTTTTGGTTAAATCATATGAACAAACAAGGTTTTATTAAAAAACTGCACCTTGCTTGTATTTACTTTGTGTTTTTATACTTTAGCAATGAGTAACTTCTTTTGAAAAGGATATAAAATAGTTCAACTGAATTTATAAACAAAAGTTTCTGAAATACATATAATATTGGTTGTTTACCAATAAAATATTATGTTTTATGATAATACTATAATGTAAAATAAAGTATTATCATTAATTGTACTTACTTACTTGCTAAAGTATTATGAATGAGTCTAATAATGAATGAATTGCTCGGTTTTTACAATACGATTTTCAGGTTATTTGAAAATTTTTAACTTGTATCCTGGCTCGATTCGCAAGTTAAAACTTTCAGGACTTTATAAGAATATAATAAATAAATTTTTGTGAAAGTTTCAAATAATTCGAAGTTCAAAGAAAAAAGTTCAAGCTAATTGAAAATAGCTGTTTTTTGAAATTAATTAAATTTGACAGGTCATATTACGAAG
This sequence comes from Rosalia funebris, assembly GCA_037954035.1. Taxonomy (NCBI): domain Eukaryota; kingdom Metazoa; phylum Arthropoda; class Insecta; order Coleoptera; family Cerambycidae; genus Rosalia; species Rosalia funebris. Next base: position 11,039,256 of record JAZFAV010000034.1, on the reverse strand, counting down.
TTTAATCATTAAATACTTAAAATTTTTACTAATTCTGAAACTATGCATCAAGCCAAACAATATCTGCCGTGTTATAGTAAAACCTAGTAAGTCGAGTTACTAGGCTTTGAATTATTATCAATTTTTGAATTTGGCGCGCCAAAATTACCCTATAAAAATTGTTTCCGTGCTGCTATCACTGTAAATAGAAGCTATTTGTGTATGCTGTTTTCTAGTAAGTATAAGAAATTGAGCATTTTACTTCTTTAAAATTCAGTAAGTCAGGTTACTAGGTTTTACACATTTTTTTGATATTTGTTTCTATTGTTCGTTAACAGATTTATATAGTATGTCGGAGTTACTATATTTTACTTTATTCTTCTCAGTTGAGTTTAGACCACTGAGTGCAGTGCACGCGTGTAAAAGTTATTATGTTAGTTTTAATATTATGGTATCTCGGTCAAAAAAAGTAGTGCAAATGTGCCTAAACAGGTCTGGTAAAATAATGTTAAAAGTAGATTAGTTATATTGTTGTTTAATTTGTTTACTTGTATGTTATTTTGAAAAAATAAAGTTATAATTATATCACGTATATGATGGATAATTTATTTATATTTTAAGGGTAACGACTCCCGTTCAAGATGATTTGCCTTCAGATGGTGATAATAAAATTTATTCTGACTTTGACGATAGTGATAAAGATCCAGATCCTATACCCCTGTTGAGACATAAAAAAAAGTTTATACAGTTTTTTAATCTTGACGATTTATGTGACGAAAATAATCAAAATACTAAAAGAAAATCAAAAAGTCCCTGTCAGGGGGTTGAGGTTTTAAATAATAATAATGAAATATTAGTGTCTTTCGCTGGAGCCGAAGGACAGTGTGAAAATATACAAGACGTTCATGATTCTAACCATGAAAAAATAAATAACATTTGTATCTCATTGCTAAAAGAAATGATAGACAATGTTATAAAAGAAATAATAGGAAAAGGAGAACTCAAAAGGAAATCGTTAAATAATAATGAAAAACATGGCTTGCTACCTCCTTGTACTAATAAATGTAGACAAAAGTGTTATCAAAAAATTGATGACGTTTCAAGAGAAAAAATTAGAAAAAACTTTTGGAAATTAAATTTTGGAGGAAGAAGGCTTTTTCTAGAAGCATACATAACGCAAAATAAAATAAAGTACAGAAGTCAGAAGGTCATAAATTTTAAAAAGTTTTCTTTGCATTATCTTTTATCATCGAATAGTGATAATGATGAACACAAACTACAAGTATGCAAGACATTGTTTTTGCACTTTAGGATTAAAAACTGATGGTATGATTACAAGCCATTTCAGTTCAAAAATAAATAGTAATGATGGGTTTACCAAAGTAGAAGACCAAAGGGGATTGATTGCAAGAGGATTACTTCAAAGCAAAAAAAGAAGAAACAGAAAAGCTAGTAACATCCCACATTGAAAAATTCCATCCAGTTGTGTCACATTATAATTTGCTGCATTCACCTAATAGGCGCTATCTTCCTTCAGAACTGACGATAACATATTTATGGACAGACTATTGTGGCACATATGATAAAGTTTCGTATGATCTGTACAGAAAAATATTTGAAAAACAATATTGGGTTTAATCGCCCTTCGCAGGATAAATGTGATACTTGTTTAAAGTATGAAGGTCACCTATCAGATGACAAAACATGTTCTACTAAAGATTGTGAGACTTACATCAAAATGACACAACACGAAATTAGATACACGATCGCCAGAAAGGATTATCAGTCTGATAAAGATTCAAATTTGGATGATCATCAAAAGATATACAGCGTGGATATGCAGAAAGTCCTACTGCTTCCGCCATATTCTGTACCTCAGGGAGTAAAAACTTAAAAAAGAAATAATATTGTAGTCATTATGCCCATCTTTTCAAGATCAACGACGCAAACTGTTTTGGCAATTCTTACCGACAAATGATAATGCACCAGATTTATGTAACGTTTCGGAACGTTGATTTCCTTTATAAATTAACATGTGAATTATGTCTGTTCATTTTATTTGTTTTATGGTTCTTGACAAAATAGGCCATACCTATTTTCCTTATGTTAATAATTATAGGAACATTTAGTTTTAGTTGTTTGTAATTAATAAAGTTATTTTCTCCTATTTCAGTTTTAATTTTAGTAAGTAGGCATGCCAGTTTTTTCATTCATAATTTACTTACATTTCTAAACCTAGTTAAAATAAAGTGAGTCGAGTTGCTTAATTTATATCTGCATGTTAATTTGAAAATACACTTTTTGTAAAACCTAGCAAATATTGTTACTATTTTTTGAAACTAAACCAGTAGCTATATTTAATAAGCTGAGTCTTCATCAAAATCTAATAACTCAAGTTACTATATTTTAGAATCTTAGAATTTAATTTATTTCAAGTTGTTTAATTCAGCAAAATATAGTAAGTATTATTTTTTCCTTTTGTATTAATTTTAGACCGATTTTAAGTTCATATTTAGAATCAGCATCCGAAAAAACCCATATCACCGTTTAAAAATTCTTAATAAATGTTAAGAAGACGAAAGGCTGAAAGAAAATCGATAAAATGCGTTTCCTGAAAATATCAAATATTTGACTTACTAGGTTTTCCTATATTACGGCAGATATGCATGCATAATTTTTAATTTTAAAATTTGTTCAAATAGCGACATTTTAAAAAAGGGTAAAAATTTATGAAATTAACAGTTAAAATCTTCTCTCGAAAGCGTGCATACGATCTAAGCTTTAATATAATTTTTTTCGAAAAATGGAGAGTTCAGCGAAAAAAAATGCGATCAGGTTGAGGTCAATAGGTTAAATAGACTCAGAGAAATAAATTTTTGAATATTGCTAGATTTAAAATTTAAAAAAATTCTCCTGAAGCCAAATTTGCCTTGAATGGACTTAGACTTTGGAAAACCTCATATGTCATGAAGACCTACTTTCATATAAAAAATCATAAGACAAATCGCTGATCTAAGTGCGCAAAGTTTCGTTGAAAAGTAATGGATGTGTCCATATATCTATATATCTATATATATATATATATATATATATATATATATATATATATATATATATATATATATATATATGAAATTGTTCGTAAAACAGTAGAATTTTAAAATAATAAAATTTTTTTGTCGATTTTGAGATATATTTCCCCTCAAATACCAGATATTGAAAATTCCATCTAGAAGGCTGTATTTGCTAGATATTAGCGCACCTAAATGAAAATTATAAGTTACTTTTTACAAAGTGTCATCTGTAGTTGCCAACTTTCACTAAAGGTAATATTCTGCTTTGCCATAAAATCATTACCAAATTTGAATTTTGTCTTTGGCAATATAATTTTAGACACCTTCTATAACAACGCTTTCCAACGACAATTGATACGTTGTATAGAAAACTATTCTGAAGATGTTACCTGCAATAGATGACAAGAGCTTCGCAATAAGTACCAGATTCAGTGAGAATTACTTACTTGGATTCATTTTCAAATTCAGTAGTTTTATCCAATATTAATATTGCGCGAAAACTAATTGACAATTTAATTAGATTATTGAAATTAACATATCATTATCGCAAAAAAATTAAAAGATTTAAACGAGAGCCCAAGAAATTCGAAGAGTTGAAACTTGCATGCAGCAATTGAAAATTAATTCGTCGTATCTTACCTTTTAAAATAAAGATATTTCAAAGTAGACTTTAACATAAAACTCTGCTATAAACGAAATGAGATTATGTAGCAGTTTTTTTACAAAAATAGTTTAATTGAAATAAATTAATTGAACGATGTTTATAACAGGTTTAAAAGCAACTATTTGTAAATAGTAAACATACATATTTTACAATTCTAGACTATCGACCAATTTTATGTCTATCGAGGGCACCATAACATAAAGGGTACGCCTTTATGTGGTACTCTCCAGCAAGGACAATAAACTTTTTCACTGTCAAATTTTAAGTTATTGAATAATACTACTTTACAGGAGAAGTTCATTTGGCATTAATATTATTGTAAAACAGTTAAAATAACCAAATTGCAATTATTTGTACAATAATTTAAGATTAATTACTCAATAGAGAAGCTTATAAACGAAATAACACAAAATTTCCGGGTCTTGCAGTACATATACCCCCCGGTATGATATTCTCGATACAAATTTAATTTATGAAATAATTCAAATAGGAAATAGTAAAAGAATCACGTCAGGGGCGACTGGTGTATAGGTGCTGCAGAGCAGAACTGTCAAAAAAATTAGATATTTGTATATTTTCGCGACATAATAATTACTAAAATTTATTAATAAAATAATTTGGTTAGTTGGTGCAGCTAACCAAATTATTGCGTTAAAGTCGCATTCTGCCCGCCGTCCTCTATTGAGTAGTAGACCAGATGAATTATCTGGGTCTCTACGCGAGCGCGTCGCGTTACATTGAACTGGGCCACACGAGGTAGTTCTCAGTACGGCTCGGCACACCCGTCCTCCCCCTCAACTCCCGGGACAATCCACACTTAGCGCTCGTAAATGCGCGAATTTACATGGTCAGTGAGCTGTATTTTTTCCAGCTAAGGCAACATCAGTGAATGTTTACTACTTCCTACTCCTCGTACAGTTGGCGGGCGTAAATCGTACCTATTTCGTATTTCGTGTTAATTTGAGATTTTAAATACTGTTTTGTGAATTTGTGTAGTGATTTATTGTACTAATTATTAATATTTATATACAGTGATAGTGACAATGGATTTAGTTTATAATTTAGTTCATGTGAAGCGATTTTTTAAATACTCTTATAAAGAAAAAATTGATTTAAAAAACAATGGTAGGCCATTGCCCGATATTGTTATGGAGACTGCAGGTGTTAGCCGCGGAAAAACATATAAACGTCAATTTAATAGAGATTTATTCGAAGAACAATTGGATTTGTGGGTGCAACAAAAAAAATGCGTTATTATGTTTTCCTTGTTTACTTTTTGGCGGTGATAAAGCATGGACGGAGGTAGGGGTGACAGATTTGGTGCATTTAACTGCAAAAATAAAAAAACACGACAACTCCAAAAGCCATCTACATAATACAATGGAATTAGCTTTATTAGGAACAACTAATATTAAAGCGCAGCTAGATTCAGCTTATTGGATAAATGTGCAAAAGCATAATGATAATGTGACAAAAAAGAGATACGTTTTGTCAAAAATTATAAACTGCATAAAGTTTTGTGGGGCCTTTGAACTGGCGCTGCGAGGACATGACGAAGCTGAAACCTCTCAAAACCTGGGGATATTTCGTGGTTTGATAATTTTTTCTGCTGAGCTTGATGTAACTTTAAGCGACCATCTACAAAATGCTTCAGTATTTAAAGGAACCTCTAAAGAAATACAAAATGATCTTTTAGACTGTATATTAAAAGTATGTCATGAAGAAATAATTAAAGAAATTAACAAAGCTTCATTTTTGGCAGTTATGGCAGACGAAACAACTGATGTATCTGCAGAAACTCAGTTAGTGGTAGTTTTAAGATATATTCTCGATGGTGAATCGATTGAACGTTTTTGGACATACCTGAAACCTATAAAATGTGACGCTGAAACTCTTTCGGAAAATATATTAAGTGTTATAGACCCTCTAGTAGAAAATTCACCTTACAAACCTTTTCTCTTAACCAAAGAATATGACGGCAAACATGAATGTTCTTCAAAAAGGTATTAAATTCCAAAAATTTTTCTTGTGAAAGTCTATATTTTTGTATAAACTGATTTTACATAAAAATTCTGAAGTATCAGGAAAGCACGTGACCTTGAAAATTTTCAAATTTTTTTACGGCCCCTACGGTAGTTTGGATACGTTTCAAATTTACACGCGGGCGGCCAATACCCTAGGATCGGCCCTGTACGGAACACCCGTTTCATTTCATCACGAGCTGCCACTAAATCACGTCAATCAAAATAACGCTGAATTGTCACTTTGTTACAGCGTAACTATCTGAAATTCTTTTATAAATTGTCGACAAACAATATTTACAGCGCTTTCGAGTTTTTTGCCAAGCTATTAATTTTTTTCTAATCTCTAACAAATCGCCGCTAAATCTGGATGGTGATTATTGCATAAACTAGAGCTAAAGACTCAATGATGCTACAGCGGGAACTAATACAATTGCAATGCTCATTTGCCACGCCATTTTTTGATCTTAACCAATACATCTATTGTTATTAAATTACTGGAACAGTTTTAAACCAATAACTGTCACAACAACAATAGGGTATCAATCTGTAAACTAGGAATGCATTTCTAGGAATTCAATGACTCTTTTTATAAGTATATTCTCGTAAGTTCTCGGCGGTGGCTCCCGCGTTGTATTTAATTGTGATTTTACATTGTGGTATGCAGTCCGAGATCACAGGACGGGGGATAATACAATAATAATTATATGTTACTACTTACGTCGCCTTTTATTTGGATCCGAGAGACGGCCGCCGACTTACCTGGAAACGAAAACGATATAATAAATATAATTGTGGGACTGATTGTTGAAATAAAACAATAAAGAAAAACATTATTGGACAGTAGATTATAAGAAATTAGGTACAAACTGGTTTTATGTGGTTGTGCCTATTGGTACATTGTGTAATACACTGTGAGTCATAAGTAACGGAAAAATGTATACATACATAAAGGGTCTGTCAATAAGAAGGCTCAATTTTTAAATTTAAATAAAACAAGCTGTGTATGAGATATCCACTTAATTTTTTTTTTATTTGAAGGAATATTTGATGGCATTAAGTATGGAATATAGCGTCGTTCAAATGTCCACCGCGGCTTTGCTTGGTGGTACGTATTCGGAAAGTCCAATTTTCAATGACTTTATCGCATAAATCTGGTTGAATTTGCTGGATGGCGTTCGTTATGTCGACTTTGAGGGCATCAATTGTTTGCGGACTATTCGGCATAGACCTGCGATTTAAGATAGGACTAAAGGAAGAAATCTAAAGGCGTTAAATCGCACGATTTAGGTGGTCAGTTCACGTCGCCGCTGCGCGAGATAACCATGCCCTCAAATCGCTTGTGCAGAATGTTCATCATGGCACGCGCTGTATGGCATGTAGCGCCGTCCTGTTGGAACCATATACCATCGATATCCATATCATCCAGTTTAGGCCACAAGAAGTTGCCTATCATCGATCTCGTCGTTGACGGTTGTGGCAATGCCAGTTTCGTGTCGGCAGAAGTACGAACCGATGATTCCGCCAGACCGAAATCTACACCAAACAGTGACATTCTCGGAATGCATTTGATGCTGGTGTATCTCGTGCGGATTGGTATCGTCCCAAATCCGACAATTTTGCTTGTTCACATATCCCTTCATCCAAAAATGGGTGTCGTCGCTAAAGATGATTTTTTAGGCGAAATTTGGGTCAACTTACAACTGATCCAGAAACCAATCAGCGAACACACGGTGTTGTCTATGATCGTTTACCTTAAGTTCCTGCGTCAGTTGGATTTTATATGGGTGTAGAGCCAAGTCCCGATGCAGACCTCGCGAATCTTAAGTCGTAGGAAGGTCAAATTCTTGTGAATGACGAGAAATTGATTGCCTCGGGTTTTGCCGTACACTCTCACGCACTGCAGCGATGTTTTCAGTAGATCTTGCGTTTCGGTGATGTACGGGTGTTGGGTGATTATTTATCAAACCGGTTGACTCAAATTTGGCGACAAAACGTCGAATTGTCGACTCGTCGCGCGACGGGACGGTTATAGCAAGGATAAAAATTTGCACAATGCGCTGAAGATTTCTCGAACGGAGCAATGCTCCGAAGTTTTTGTTGCTGCATCGAAGATTCCAGCCCCTTCGCACTTCCCAAAATTTGGTTTGACGATGTTAAAGTGTATACCAAGATACAAAAAAAAAACGACAAAAATGGTCCTGGGTGTTTAATAATATATTTATGTTTAATAATAATATAATATATTTATGTCAATCATTCTTATTGTAATTTGATAAGCAGTTCTTTTGAAATTGTCTAGCTATTTTCTAGCAAGTGGTGTATTAATTAATGAAATTTTGGAATACAGTCTTAGTTTAGTACAATTTACGTACTTAGTATACTACGAGGCCTCTTAATAGACTTATAGAAGTCTACTAAGACAGAATAGAAGACATATCAAAGGATTTTTATGCGTATCTTAAAAAGTGCATTCGTGTGTTACGCCAAACTTCAGTTCTTCATAAAAGAGGTACTGGTAGACATAACTGTTCATAAAGAACTTGTTAAAAACTTCGACAGGAGGGATAGTATACGATGTGCATTAAAATCAATTGTCTGTCGTGAATATATAAAAATCAGCACACTGATCCGCGACGACTACATGCACCTATCCATGCAGTGGCCACGGATTTTCCTATAGAGGTGGCTGTGATAATGTCATTCGTATAGTGGCTCGAGTAATTCGTATATTGAGCAAATTATTGGGGTATTAATATTTCTATTTGAGTCCCTACAGAGGAAACTTGGCACCGCTCCAAAGAGAATAGGTATGGTTGTCCTTGCCTTTATGTGTAATTCTCCTTTTCACAGCCTGAGGTTTCAGGGGAAATAAGTCCATATCTGTGTGTGCAAACTTTTGTCAACAAGGGTATACAAACACTGTCAGAGGTTGCTAATAATTTAATAGATGACGATCTGTTAAGCTTCCTTTTTTTATGATGTAATGTGGTGTCACATTTTGGAATACGTTAATTCCTAAAATATGCGAATTTAGAGCACTGATAGTTCGCATATTGTCGTTGAATCTCCACTGCATCCTCGCAGAATTGGTGTTGGCTGGTGTTGTTGTAGAGGAATAATAGCTGGGCCGTCTTTTTAATTTCAGCATTAATGCGAAGTAGTAGAAAAAGAACATTGGGGCTGAATTTGTTGAGCTACACAATGATGAACTTTAGTATGGCTATATTTCGCAAGAAGGTCCTAATAGATAGAACATATGAAACGAGGACTACAGCTTTTTTCGCGCGATTTTTGATAACCGGCTGAATAATTTGTACACACAAGTTGAGTTTCTTCCGATATGTCTTTGACTATTATGGACTATTTTGTATTCCCGTATATATAAAATAGAATTTTCGAAAATAATGTAACTTATTTGCAAGAACTGTAACAAGAAATTGTTGAAGAACGTATTGGTTACGTTAATAGGATAGGAAAATATTATATTTTCTCATAAAAAAATTGTCTTTTATTTATTTTTCTTTAATTATAGTTTGTATAAATCAAATTGTATTCGAGCTAATCAACAGGAAATTATTTAAAAATAATACCTGTAATACCCTGTATCTTAATAATTAAGAACATATTATTTAAGAGTTTCATAAAATTTATATATTTTGATGAATAAAATCTGTGCATTTCATATATATCACCTTATATATACTCAAAAATAGTCGATAATTGGCATTGTCTTCAACGATTCTTATACAATACCTAAATTTTTGGATAGTCAGTAATTAATCCTTAAATAACAAACAATGAGGATTAATAAATTAAAAAATTAAAAACATAATATATACAGAGAATGCAAAACTGTAATATATTTGGCTATGTAAAAATAACCAAATGGCTAAAAAACAAAAAAAAAGTTTAAACAACTTTTTTTTTTTATTTAGTGCAAGTTTTTTGGCGGTCGCTGTATGTGTATTTGAGACTAATTCAATTAATTGGAAATCTATTAGGCTGAAAAGAAGATGCGTAGACAACCAGCAATACGATGAAGAATACTGGGTTCTGTATAACGCCGAGTTCTTCAGACTGAAAGCGTGGTCAAGTTCATTGCTACTTGGATGCTGCGTCTGATAGAGGTTAATAGTAGCTTACAGCAATCGGAAATGATGCCTTGATGAGGCTACTTACAGCGTGGATTCGTAAAGCACACGTACAGATTCGTAAAGCACACGTATATAAGTATAGTACAAATATATTAAACACATTTAATATTATTAAACTTAATAAAAGGAAACAGGTATTATCGACATGTACGGTATATTATTCATGACGATAGAGTAATTAACTCTATTATTCAATATATTCATACCATTTTATGTACATACGTCTAAATATGAACCTGATGTTATTACCAGTTTTCTTGTAGGGTCTGAAAATTAATAGATTCAATTGAAAAAATAATTAGTTTTACATATTAAACTGAAAATTTGTCAATAGAGGCTTTCATAGGTTGTCTACTTGGTAAAGACGTGGTGGAAAAACGAGTATTTCTATATCCTAATTACAACGAATAGCAAAATACTGAACTAATTCAACTCAAGGAGAATTCCCAATTACTACATATAATGTTTGTTCGAGTTGTAATTGCATTGACAGCCTCCATATGAAAATTTAAGTCATACATTTGCATTTAAGTGTGTTACAATGTTACATTTATTTATAACGGTGTATTTGGCCTGAAAATATTCAATACAAATGAAAACAATTATTTTTAGTAGTAATAAATAAATCATCATCATCATTAGGTCATCAGTCCTAAGACTGGTTGGACGCTAACCTCCAGCTTCTCCTACCTTGTGCTAACCTACGCATTTCGCTAATTGTGCTACAACCTACATCCCTTACTATTTGCGAGCAGTAGTCTAATCTCGGCCTACCTCTGCCTTTCTTCACTCCTATTTCTGCCTCCAAATTATCGCGGACTATTCCCCCATGTCTCAGCAAGTGGCCTACCATTCTATCTCTTCTCTTCTTTAAGTTTTTCCACATACTTCTTTTCTCGCCGACTTTCTCCAATACTTCTTCGTTTCTAACCCTATCAGTCCATGGTATTTTCATCATTCTTCGGTAACACCACATCTCAAAAGCTTCTAATTTCTTCCTACTTGCTTCCCCTACCGTCCAGGTTTCGCAGCCGTATAGTGCCGTGCTCCATACATATGTTTTCAAAAATCTCTTCCTTGTTTCTAAGTTTATTACCCCCGAGCATAAAAGTGCTTTCTTTTTGTTAAAAGCTACTCGACCCTATGCCGTGCTCCATACATATGTTTTCAAAAATCTCTTCCTTGTTTCTAAGTTTATTACCCCCGAGCATAAAAGTGCTTTCTTTTTGTTAAAAGCTACTCGACCCTGCGCTATTCTTTGTTTTATGTCTTTATCGCTTCTTCCATCCCAATTTATTTTACTTCCTAAATAAGTGAAGTCTTTAACTTCCTCCAACCTTTCATTATTAATTTGTACTTTCGTTTTTGCTCTGCTCTCGCGCCCTCTGCACACTAACACTTTAGTTTTGTTTTTATTCACCCTCATTCCGTATTTCTCTGTCAACACTGCCTCCATTTCGTTCAATGCTGATTCTAATTCCTTCTTACTAGATGCTAATACTGCTATATCATCCGCGAATCTCAGCATTTTTAGTTTCTGTCCCTGTACTTTAATCCCGAAATCCACTCTATCTTTTACCACATTAATCGCCTCTTCGATGTACAGATTAAAAATTAGTGGTGATAGCGTACATCCTTGTCTTACTCCTTTCCTAATACCTACTTCCCTTTTTTCCCCTTCTACTTCTATAACAGCAGTTTGCTCTTTGTATAGATTGTGTACTACTCTCCTATCTCTATACTTCATTTCCGCGCTCTTTAGTATCTCGAACATTTTTTCCCATCTTACGTTATCAAAAGCTTTTTCTAAATCTACAAATCCTATATAAGCGTTCTTTCCTTTTTCTATTGTTTTCTCTAACATTACTCTTAGCGCCAGAATAGCTTCGCGAGTTCCCCTATTTCGCCTAAAGCCGAATTGGTCTTCTCCTAGTATTTCCTCCGCTCTATTTTCCACTTTATTGACTTATAAGTTTTCAGTCCTTCTTCGTCTCGTCTGTTTTTGTAGCCTCGTCTCTTTTGCATTAAGTTTAAGATTTCGTCCGTTATCCAGGGCTTCCTAGCTTCCCTTTTATCGTGTCCTAAAACGTCCGTAGCCGCGGAAGCTAGACTATTCTTGATACCCTCCCACTCAGTTTCTGCGTTCTTGATTTCGTCCTTACTCGTTTTATTTATTAATTGATCTGTTTTATCCTGGAACTTATCTTTCATATTCTGATCCCTCAATATGTCTACATTTATACGTTTCTTATCCTTCCGGATTTTCAGATTTTTGAACTTTAATCTAGCTTTCATGACTACCAAGTTGTGGTCGCTGTCTACATCTGCTCCTGGATAACTCTTACAGTCTTTTACTTGATTTCTAAATCTCTTCCTAACCAGAATGTAGTCTATCTGATACCTGTCTATCCCTCCTGGCATTTTCCATGTGTACCGCCTCCTAACGTGATTCTTGAACAATGTGTTCGCGACTACCATCTTGTGCTTCTCACAGAATTCTATCAGTCTGCTACCTCTCTCGTTTCTGTTTCCTAATCCACAAGGACCTACAAATTCTCCTTTTTTCCCCTCACCTACGACTGCGTTAAAATCTCCTACTATTATTAAATTTTCATGACCCTTCACAAATCCTATTACCTGCTCTATGTCCGAATAAACGGCTTCTAACTCTTCCTCGCTGTGGTTAGAAGTAGGCATGTATACTTGCACTATTACTGTTTCCACTGGCTTCGAATCTAACCTAACCATCATTACTCTCTCGCTGTATTGTAGGTAGCTATCTACACACTGTCCTGCGTTCTTCCGCATAACGATCCCTATTCCCGCGTTTCCATTTACCGATCCTCTGTGTATTACCCTATAGTCACCGCTCCAAAAATCTCCTACTTCCGGCCAGCGCATCTCACTTATACCTACTATATCTAATCCTAACCTATCCATTTCTATCTTCAGATTTTCTAGCTTCCCTGCCTGTCTCATGCTTCTGACATTCCACGCTCCGACTCGTGAAATGCTACACTTACTATTATTGCACTCGATCACGTCTCCCGGAACAGTCCTCACCCGGAGATCCGAACGGAGGACTATTTTACCTCCGGAGTTTTTTGCCCCAGGAGACGCCATCATTAATTTAGGATAAGCTTTCTGCTAGCTGTTCTGAGGATTATAATGTGGTGGTTTCCTCTTGCCTTCCACATCGCAGTCGTGTGTGTCATAGCACCATACCAACCCCCACGGTTTCTGCCACTATGACTACTGAAAGAGCTGCTGCCCTCCTTCAGGGACTTGTCTTAGTCTGGTTTTTCAATAAGGACCCTCCCACTACGGTTAAACCTATGGTATGGCTCCTTAAATCATTAAAACGCGCAAGCCGACCCACCCGCTCTAGTTTGCACTAGAACTTCGTCAAGGTGCAAGTCCTATCGGATCAGTAATAAATAAATATTCGATAAAATAAAAACTAATATAGACATAAAAATATTAAACAGTATGTAATAAATTATTCTCGTTTAAATAGACAAACATGTACTGTTTGTATACGTACTGAGTATAGAATACCTTAATGATTGTTTTATTATTCCACCTTGTAGAATTAAACCAGCTCCTTCGCCATTTATTAAAAACGGAACACTAATAAATGTTGGGCTGTATAGGCAACTAATAAAACACCGTTCAGCATGAGGAATTGCCTGTCTTCGAGACCTAATAGGGACCGACAAATGAAGTACATAAATTAGGTATTTATTATCGCTCTTCATCATTGCAACAATTTTAGATTGTGGAAACATTTTTCATACAAAAGCTATATTAGTTAGTACATGTGAGTTAATTAGTTCTTCAAAAAAACGCTTATGGTTAGGATCAGGTAAGTAATCAATCATCACAAAATCATCATCACAATCAAGTACCTTTCCTCGGTGGTGGTTTGAAACTCAGATTGGGAAATTTTCTTCGAAAGACTTGGTAGTAGAATCGATAAGTCAAGTTACTGCCAGGGAACATCTGTTCGATACAAACGATGCACGTGTAAGACCGGGCTGAGGTATGCTTTTGAACTACGGTTCCGTGGGTAATGGCTTATTTCACGTGGAACCAGATTTACATGATCAATAACCTTCTTTTCATCTTGTTCTATATATTGTCTGTGCTTATTTTGATTGCTTCTATTCTCTTCGTACATCAGGTCTCCACACTTTTTCTTCTATGTCAATGTTTGAACTTTTCTATGGGTTAAGGCAAAAATCTCTTGAAAACGTTTTACGACACATCTGAGTTACTTCCCCATCTCCTTTTGGTACAGTATAGTAAACCGTATTTGTTCTCCTACTATTCGCAGGATCTTCATATGTTCCATGTCTTCTTCTTTTGATTTTGCTAATATGCATCAATACCATTAAGTACGTGGACTGCTTTCATTATCACCCATTTCATAGAATGCGTGGAACAACTTACATTTCGACTCAAACGAAGCGGCTTTGCAACCCAATTTGCACTTCTACCACGTGCAGAACATCTACCACGAAAACAAAAACACACAATAATACACGATGTGACCAAAGCCTGAACCATCTGTTCATAGCACTTCTTTTGGAGGATTCTTCGTATCTTTTACGATGCCTCTTTGAGTCACGTATGATTTACCACTGTTTCTCTTTTGCTTCCTGCCTTGAATTTGACTGCCTTCCTCTCTTTCTTGCTTCATTTTGATATAAAATCCACAACAACTCGTTCAGCACGTTTGTAAACAAAGACTATAATAAGAATATAAGCACAGAGAAGGTTATGACATATATACCATTAATAACAGAAAGCGGTGTTGGACAATTTCTGCCATTTAGCGGAGAACAGGTGAGGCTTAAATAAAGCTTTTTGGACACAAACCGGTATTTATGTTATTGCCAAAGCCACATATACTACTTTGAAATGATAAAATCGAATTAGTAAATGTTTGCACATACGAGTAGACCGTTATTTAATTACACTTTTCAATTGCTGAACGAATTTTTCTATTTATTCATATCTTCAATTCGCTGATATAGAGGTCTAAACAAGAACAATACAGAATACACAAGTATGCAGTAGGTATAATAAGAAAGATGTAAAATGTAATATAGAAAAATTTAGCTATGCATCCACTCTCATAAAATAATAATTTATGAACCTATACCCGACCTTATACCTATTTATCTTTATCATCGCATGATAGACAGGCGAAAGCCCAGACATATTCTCAATTTATTAGAAGAAAAAGATGAGAGCAAGGCAAGTTAGTTATTACCTGCGACGTTACAACAACGCCCGCCACGGAACTTGAAGAGAGACATTTAAAATCTTCATTACACTTTATTTACGGCCATGTAAAATCGACAGGATTTATTACACTCATATTCAGGCGGCAACGACTTTTATCATTCGCTAAGGTTACGTCCTTAAAAGTTGAATATAAGTTTGCTCTGCTAATATATGCGACAGCTCGAGTGTAAAATTAAATGTTAAAAGTTTTGGGGAGGCAGCCGCTGGATTTTTGGTAATCCCCTTCTTATATTTGGGTAAAATAATAGCGAGTCTTCCCTTGTGTCATATTTCACACCGAAAGTGGCTAGTAATTTGCGGATATTGGTATTTGAGAGAATTAACTGTTATTGAAGTACGATGATTGGATTTTGCTCCTACCTAGAAATACACTCCTAGACAAAATGAAAGCATCAGCAAAACTTCTCATTATTTCTTATAATATTTCGATGTTTTAAATCCTTAAACATTTTAAGTAGATGGGCTAGGATATCCTCTGTCACTACTGATAAATAATTGCCATTGTTTGACAGACGTAAAGTAGCATTTTGTAATTGTTTCTTAATAATAAATTTAACGCTGTTGTAATTTGTAAAAGGCAATATATTCAGTTATGCTAGTGATTTTTTGTAAATTTAATGTCACTAAGTGAATGAAATACTTTGTCCAGTACAATTAGAGTAGAGCGAATCAGTCATCCACTCAACATAAGAGAAGATAAAGCAGAGAAAGTGGTAACTCTAGTTAACTAGAGTAGAGGTTAAATTTGTTAGGAGTTAGAGAATCAACAATCAGTCGAACAGTTAAACTTGGAGGTTACAGTAGAACCCCAGGACAAGGTTGCAAGAAGTGTACATATGCAAGAGATGAGCAATATCTTATGCAAGTGGCTTTAAGAAACAGGCAGGCATTTTACCACTTTAGAGCTAAGCAAAGCTCTAGCAGCACTTCGAAATGTAGCAATTTCTGGACACATGGTCAGGGGGCGACTTAGTGAAGGACCACTGCAATAGAGAACGTAGACTTATTATACTGCATTTTGGATGAGAACACGTAAATTGGACCCTTGATGACTGGAAGTGCGTTTTGTTTTCAGACGAAACAAAACTAAGACTTAATTCACTAAGAGAAAGGTTTGCTGCCTGCAATATCTCTTAGAGAATTCCATTTTTCTGGTTGATCAATGATGTTCTGGGGAGAAATTTGTTTCGATGGTCGCACGGATTTGGTTTCTACACGGGGAAGATCCATAAACGTACCTTTCTAAGCAGAAAACATCGTAGAAGAATAAGTGATGCCATTTGCCCTACTGGGGTCAATTTCATTTTTATGCAGAATAACGCTCGGCCCTATATTGTTAGAAACGTATTGGGCTTGGTATTTTCAATTTGTGAATATACCAACTATGGACTGCCACCAAGATGCCCAGATATGAACCCCAGAGAATATATGGGATGTACTATAATCTTCAGGTAGGCGCCACATACTTGTAGCTGTCCCTATGGCTCCTTAGAAACTCTAACAAGTCGTTCTTGTCGAATTGGAGAATATTCCTGGGGGAACCGTTCGCCACTTGATCAATAGCATATCCAGATGCATGAAAGTGGTGATGTGAAGAGCTAGAGGGGGATCTACACATTACTGAATGCAAATTCTTACGATTTAATTTCATCTCCAATTATCAACGATAATACCATTCTAATTTGTTAAACATTAGTTGAAATCATTTAATTGTAATATCACGTAGTACTATGATTTAAATCTTTGAAAAAATAAAAGTAATAATGTAAATTTTTACTGACGCGTTAATTTTTTCCAAAAGTTTATATACATATGATATTCATGACAATATGATGAAAAATTGCTGAGTTGATTGAAAGATAATTCACAAGAAATATTAAAATATATATTAATGAGGTTTTATTTACAGGATGTTTTGTAAAAATCATCTCAAGGCTTAACTTCAAGGAAGGTTACACATTGAAACGAGGACAAATACTTAACAATTAATTTAGCTTCTTCCGTTTAGTTCATAATGGGTGTTCTTAATGACGGCCAGATGGATCTCTTTATACAGACTTTTCCAAATCCGACAGACTTTACCATAATATTTTAGTAAATAAACTTTTTAATATATTCCTATTATCTCTCTAATATTAGTGACAACATGATTAATTTTATTCGTTTATATTTGAGAGATAAACACAAGTCAATGTGTTGACTTCCAGAAAACAACTTCTCAAGGGTCTGTTTTAGCCCCTTGTTGTTTTTAGTTTTTATAAATGACATCAATCTGAATTTTTATTCATATATTATGAATAGCCGTGATAGATTGAAAACAATCATCGATTCTTGAAGAGGTTAGTGATAAAGCTTTGAATATACCCGAGGAGATTACTTCCACAGCCAAAAGGATTGTAGATGTTAGGAATAATTTCCAGTTTTACTTCAGATAAATACAGAGGCACAGATAGCCAATCTATATGTCATACTTATGTCCATTTTCTGTTTAACGCTTAATCATAACCTTAAAAGCTGGTGAATCTTGAATATTAATCTATATACATACATATTTTATGTAAGTCCAGTTTAATCTTAGACTTGCTGTTAATTTATTTATATAGAATAGTTTAATTCATCAACATCAATTGATTCCACGTCACATTCATACCGCCTTTGTTCACTAACAAGCCTAATTAATTAAAAATAGCTTTACAGTGTACATGAAAGGATCATATGTACTTATTACCATATTTAAACCATTTACGCCATTATTCAAGTTTTCGAACTTGCCCTCTCTCTCCCACACAATATCGATGTTGTACTAAACCGTGTTGTACTAAACCCTCGTTGCGTGTATCTTTATTGCCATTCGTTGGTATTATTATACCAGATATTGTTTTACAACACGACCGGGACCTCTTTCGAATGCTAATGTCGAGCTGCAGCTGAAATTTCAGCGAGGCACATGGCGCGAATGTTAAAAAGGATCGTTATTAATATTATCGAGACAATTATCATTCTGCGCGATGTTCGAGTTTTACAGTCAACGTTTTCATTATTGCATATGTTACTGTATTCGACTGTCTATATTTAAATCAGTGAGTTATTATGCGAAGTGTAGTGACTTGAAATAAACGTAATTCCTTCAGAAGTAACCGATATTCAAACCATATAGGTATTTGAAACAAATAGCAGTGCATATGATCACATTAAGAAATTATAAAAACTCTTTGAGAATGTGTGATTCTATTCATAATTCAGTCATTAGAAGTATGAAAGTAGTTTATAAGAAGTAGTTTATGCTTAACATTAGAAGATGAATATAGAATATGAAGAAGAACAAAACGGATAAGAATACTCTAAGATAGACGAAGTGGTAGAAGCAGTAAAGTTACTAAAAAGAGGAAATGGAGCAGATCATTATGAATAAATACCAATAGTGTTGATAAATTCAGGAGACAATGGCTATAAATTTCTAACACTATTCAATAATGCCTATAAAGACTGTTATATACCTGGAGATTGTTAACTAAAGGGTCCGCCAATAGGTACTGACAGTTTTTATCGTGTGATTGTCAGCTTAGTAATTGAAACACAGAGACTAAAACGAAATATATTTATTCTATACATAATGTAGTTTTCAAATATGCTTATTTTTTTAAAATTACGTTAGACAAATGTAGTCCTTTTTGTCTTTCGCATTCTTACAGCCGGCTGCGAAAAGGTTGCGTGACACGGTGCAAAACATATGGGCCGATCGCTTTAATTTCGTTTGTTATATTGTTTCTCAACTCCTGTAATGTGTGGAGGCCTGTCGACAAACACTTTGGACTCCAAGATATCCCCATAAGAAAAAATCGCAGCATGTAAGATCTCGCCGGCCAATTAACATCACCATTCCGAGATACGAGTCGTCCAGGGAACATTCGTCTTAAAAGTGTCATACACATTCGAGCTGCATGACTTGTTGCTCCATCTTGCTGGAACCACAACTCATTATTGTCTATGTCCCTTCCTAAGCTATGCAATTCAGCAGGTAAAAAATGTTCGATCCTAGCCAAATAGCGTTACGAATTGACAGTGTGGTATACTGCACCACACTGTGACTTTCGCAGAATGAAAAGGTTGCTCATGCATTTCGTGAGCCTGTTCTGCCAATCAGTATCACATGTTATTGACAGAATCTGTCAATTAAAAATGTGCCTCATCGGACACGATTAGATTATTCAAAACGTCTGGATTATCACCAAGAAGAGCAAGGAAGTATCTGCAAAACTGCATGCGTGCTGCAAAATCTTGCGGATGAAGCTCTTGAATAATCTAAATTTTGTAGGGATGAAATCCCAAGTCAACTTGTAAAATTCGCCGGATTCTTCTATCTGAAACATTTAATGCTGCTGCTTGATGCATTGCTGAACGCCGTGGACACTACCGCTTGTTGAACCCTTTCAATGTTTTTTGGCGTACGCACACTTCTCTGGGTTCCGCGGTAAACGTTGTTCACATTTCCACTTTCATTAAACCGTCGATGCCATTGCAAAATTGTGTTTCGTGGAAGGATCCTACCACGTCTAGGAATATCATATTCTCGACGAAATTGCCGCTGAACCTCGACTATGGATCTCGTTCGAATGAAGACCGTAACACAAAAAAATCCTTGCTGCACGTGCCAAGAATCCATGGCTACTAAAACTGCATAATATAGCAAACTTATTGCGTACTTATACTGTCCCCCACTCAGTGTTTGTCTTCCCACCACAACGCTCACAAATGCGTCAGTACCTATTGCCGGACCCTGTAGAAGTAATCATAATAATACATAAAAAATACAATAATCGAGAGAAAACTACAGAGGAATATAGTATTTTTAAAGTATATGAGAAATTATTAGATAATATACTGAAAATTATAATAGATAGGCAGCTAGAAAAAACAAAAAAGCTGTTTTAGAAAAGGAAGAGGACTACAAGAGTTATTTACCATTAAAGAAATGATAAAAAAACTACAATAATTATATATACATAGGATTCATTGACGTAGAAATGATGTTCGATAGTATATAAAGGAAAACAATATGGAGTAACCTAAAAAGAAAAGAAGTTAACACCAAATTAAGAAAAAATACTGCTAGTAGAGACGAATATACCAGAAATTGTATCAGAAGAAACTTGAAACTTGTTTTCAATTACAGATATCTGTACTATCAGTACATCCTTAATGCGAATATAAATAAAGTTTATATCGTATATAGCTGATTTATCAATAAATGAAAATGATTAACTAATCAGCATTTATAAGCAGCTATTTTTGTAATACAGGACTAAGCAATACTAAGTAAATTGTATGCTATTACTTATGTAATAGCATACTTAGTGATTTTTGTGAATTAGGTAAAAACGCAATTTTCCCACGGTCTTCAAAAAGTTTCCATGGCCAACCGTCCCCATACCTACTAAAAAATAGTAGTTGTTCCTTCTTGCAAGTTGTTCATTATTGAAAAATACTTATATCATTCATTGATAGCTATTTAGTATGTAATAACCTTATACTAGGCAGTAAATTATACACTAGGAAAAGTAAAACTTTAGATGGAACGTCTATCATATAATAGTCTTAAATAATATATTGTTTATATTTATTATGAAAATGCTTACCGTTGTTTCTTAACATAGTGTTCTATCAGTGTATATTGAAATATTTATCTGTATCGTTCCTTATTTCAAATGTTCAAGATAACGTCAGTTTTCGCTCGGGTTGCTCCATAACGCATAAGCTCTCCCATATCTATCTTTCTCTTTTCTAACTAACCTTGTATTTTAGTAATATAATATAATCAACATTTTTTTTCAGATTTTGTGCTTGAAGTGAGACGTCATCATAGTTTTCTTTTAACGAAAATTAATTCTTCGGGGTTCTCTGAGTAGAATGATGATAACCACTAAAGAATTTGATTGAGTTGAAACAACGGATCTTCTCCTCCTTTTGCTGTTAACGTCTGGTGTTTGTTGGCTATACTTTTCCTGACACATGGATAGAACGACGAAGACCAACTGAATAGCCAACACCCTTACCTGATTTATTCTTCTGAGACGTCTTCTTGTGGCGTTACTTAAAATCGCAGCTCTACGTTAGTAGGTCAAATAATTTAGTGTATGAATAGAATGAGAACCAACTGAATCGCCAACATGTTCACCTGATTTAACCCTGACTGTTCTAGAATATATTTTTAAGGGGTTAATTAAAATCGGAGATCTAGTTTAATGAGCCAAATAGTTTATTGGGTGGACAGAACAACGAGAAATAAGTAAATGGCCAACACTTTTACCTCATTTGGTCCTCAAGAATTAATTTTTATGTAGTTACTTTACTGGTCGCTGGTCTACTTTAATAGGCCAAATAATTTAGTGGATCTTAAACAACGAATACTAATCGAAACAGAAAATATTAACCCGGAAAATGAAATATTAACCCGGAAAATATTGAACGTTCAGTACAAAATGTTTACACCAATGTGACAGCCAATATCAGAATATTATTTTGAATAACTAACATTTGTGTAAAAAATTAAAGTAGTATTTGGTTTTATTTTTCTCAAAAACACCCCCTATCTTACAAACTGTAAACAGGAAATTCCTAGTATGAGGTGATACTGTATCTGTGTAAATGTTTTTCGTAATTCAATGTCTTTTTAAAAATTGAGGTGGACGTATTTGACTTTTTCAAAAAATGATTTAATAACAAAATAATGAATACTATATGAAACTTTCGTCTGTATCAATACGTACATTATCTTAATTTTTGATATTATTAAGTCTAAAAATATATATTAAACTATAACTATTATATATAGTAACTACTTGTATAGTTTATTCAACAATTGACTTTGTCTTGAATAATGTATACATAAAAAATTGACATAGAATAGTGTATACACAGAAACAGAACAAATACAAATTTTGGAAGTATGAAAATGTATTTGAGAACACATTATATTAATGACGTACTGTTAAAACACCCAAAATGATATTCCATCTATGTTATTGATTGTACAGATTCTTCGTCATTAATTAATATTTTCCCAGGTTGTACAAAAACATATTCCTGCAATCGTTACCGGAGCTGCCTGCTATGCACTGTCGGAATGTTAGTTGGGCTTATCTCCCGGAATCATCTCCGTTTGGAGAGCCATTTTCTACTGCCTTTTTTGCACGCCTGAACGCTACCGAAAAAAGGACTTAAAATCGTTAAAAGTATTTTGTAAGGAATAATGCCACCAATTAGTTTTCCTCGATCGTCCTCACAACAAATTGTGCTTAATTTGGAGCAGTACCATCATGAGAGCATCCAATTGCCTCTCGATAATAACACGACATCAAGAATTTTATGGCGGTGGTCGTTCGATGGTAAACCTCAGGAGTAACGTGACGGGCCGAATTCATTATTCAAAATTTCTCATAATATCAATAATAAATCCAGCAGTAATTAAATAAATTATTTAATTATAAGTATTTTTTTATAAAAATACTCTAAATAGAATTATAGTACATTTTGTCGTATTCATTCTTGCCTTGTCTCCTGTTCTTATCTATTTTTGTATATTACATTGTAAAAATATACCTAATAGAAATGTTAAATTCCGTATATTTTTGTTGCGACCTCTAAAGATTAATTGGACAAAATTGCATAATTTTAGGGATATGAATAATTCCTATAAATATTTTTAAATATAAATATGAAATAATAAAATTTCAATATGTAAGAGAAGATGGGAATGTAATGTTCAATATGTAAGATGGGAAAACATGTTCGAGATACTAAAGAGCGCGGGAATGAAGTATAGAGATAGGAGAGTAGTACACAATCTATACAAAGAGCAAACTGCTGTTATAGAAGTAGAAGGGGAAAGAAGGGAAGTAGGTATCAGGAAAGGAGTAAGACAAGGATGTACGCTATCACCACTAATTTTTAATCTGTACATCGAAGAGGCGATTAATGTGGTAAAAGATAGAGTGGATTTCGGGATTAAAGTACAGGGACAGAAACTAAAAATTCTGAGATTCGCGGATGATATAGCAGTATTAGCATCTAGTAAGGAGGAATTAGAATCAGCATTGAACGAAATGGAGGCAGTGTTGACAGAGGAATACGGAATGAGAGTGAATAAAAACAAAACTAAAGTGTTAGTGTTCAGAGGGCGCGAGAGCAGGGCAAAAACGAAAATACAAATTAATAATGCAAGATTGGAGGAAGTTAAAGACTTCACTTATTTAGGAAGTAAAATAAATTGGGATGGAAGAAGCGATAAAGATGTAAAACAAAGAATAGCGCAGGGTCGAGTAGCTTTTAACAAAAAGAAAGCACTTTTATGCTCAGGGGTAATAAACTAGAGATTTTTGAAAACGTATGTATGGAGCACGGCGCTATACGGTTGCGAAACCTGGACGGTAGGGGAAGCAAGTAGGAAGAAATTAGAAGCTTTTGAGATGTGGTGTTACCGAAGAATGATGAAGATACCGTGGACTGATAGGGTTAGAAACAAAGAAGTATTAGAGAAAGTCGGCGAGAAAAGAAGTATGTGGAAAAACATAAAGAAGAGAAGAGATAGAATGGTAGGCCACTTGCTGAGACATGGGGGAATAGTCCGCGATATTTTGGAGGCAGAAATAGGAGTGAAGAAAGGCAGAGGTAGGCCTAGATTAGACTTACTCGCAAATAGTAAGGGATGTAGGTTGTAGCACAATTAGCGAAATGCGTAGGTTAGCACATGATAGGAGACGCTGGAGGTTAGCGTCCAACCAGTCTTAGGACTGATGACCTCATGATGATGATGTAAGAGAACCCCATCCATATTTTTTGTGTGATATTTAGTAATATATGATGTGTGTGATATGCGAGATTAGTGGCGGCCGGTGTAATTTTTATCTGGGGGTGTAATCGATAAAATAATAACAAAAAATTAAAATAAACTTACTTGCTTGCAACTTACTTACAAAAACGGCAATGTAACGTTTTCGCGCCCCCTTACTCGCTCGATCTAGCGCGCTGCGACTTTTTTTATTCCCAAGAATGAATAATAACATAAAAGAAAATTGTGTCTAGGACGTAAAAGAGGTTACAAAAAAATCACTGAAGGCATTTAACAGCATTAGGTCAGAAGAACATAAAAAAATATATTTCGAAAAGTGGAAAGATCTTTGGGGCGAGTGCACATCATATCGTTTAATGGACAGTATTTTGAAGGAGATTAATGTTTTCAAGATCTTATCTTAAATGAAAAAAAAACATAAATATCGTTTTTTTTTTCGAGTACCCCTTGTACTTACAACTCAAAGACTCGCCTTGTATATTATGCTTAGATTCTTCTAGAATGGCATCGGTGAAAGCGAAACAGGCCGACCATCTAATCGAGAAGGCCGCCAACCTTCTCTCCAACTACTAATTAACAGACAACTCTGATTTACTAACTCGTCCTACCGTAATAAAACTCTTTAGAATTTTACGGGGACCCCTTCATTAAAATACCTAGGCGTAATCTCGCGCTGCATTCCCCGTTACTTCGACGTTTGATATTCTTGGTGTACGGTACCAGCACGCGAATTCCTGCACACGGTTTAAGGTGTCCTTCATTTGTGAGGCAAAGGATGCGGCTCGAGGTTGAGGTTGGACGGTACGTTAATAGGTCCCGCGCCTTTTGCAGTCGCATAAATCGACAAGGGATCTCAACGCCTCGATTGTATCGACTATAAAACGGACAAATTTACTAGTATATCCTCCGGTGTTGCAATTAAACTATATTGAAGTTAGATGATCGTTTTAATTAAACTGATAATGAAATTCGATGAAAATATTGTGATAAAACTATCGTAGGAGAGAAGCAAACTCGTAAGAGAGAAGCAAACTATTCTTCTTTAACCGACTTCAAAAAAAGGAGGAGGTTCGGCGTGTGTTCAGGTATAACTTTGTTTTTATGGACCGATTTAAAATATTCTTTTAGCATTGAGTTCAATATAGATCCAAGGTGGTCCATTTTTAATATTCTCAAAGCATCCTTAGTAAGTCTACCCATCACTTAAAATTGTAAAATAATAAGTTTAAATAAAAACGACTTAAAAAAGCAACTTAACTAAAAAGCGAAAAATAAATGTTTTCTACAACAATTTAATACTTATTTGTTGTTCCGTTTAATATAATTAAGAAATTATTGTTTGTTATGTAATTATTATTAATTGTTTTATATAATTTTGAAGTCGGTGCCAAGTAAAACATAAAAAAATATATACCTTGCTACTATAACAACGAGTTTACATTTAAAATTGCCGAATGCCGGAATTTTCATTACTAATATTGTATGGGATGGAAATGGATAATCATGAACCTTCAAAGCTTACACGAGTTGAACCTTGTAAGGATGAAAGTTCAAATCTTTTTCCAGGATATTGTGGACAGTGGCGAAAGATTTACATAACGGCGAGGTATACGTACTACTGCTGCACTCTCCATATTGTTGACACATTTGACTCTTCTGGATCGACTTATTGGTTTTTTATTAATAGTAGTACCTTCTCTTTCAAATTTAGCGCCCTACGATTTATTAATTTCTCTGAAGGAGCTTGATTAATGTCATGAAGGAGGCAGTGCGTTCGATACAGGTAACGAACTATTATGAAAGAACGATGGTTCTCGGAAAAGTTTCTGATCTACATGGCACGTTGCTCACCGATGAAATGATCAAATTCCAAGACGTGGTGTCTAATAAACACATTCGCGATCACATTTACCACTACCAATTTCCGAAATGTTCAACAAACAAATGAGGAAAACATTTTAGGACATCTTGTATAAAGTTATGCCTGAAACCCTATATACCAGGTATATAAATATGAAACAGAATCGCATCGAATCGCTGCAGAATCGCATCGAATGCTTGTCGAAGTATACGGTCAGCATGTCCTTGGTAAATCACAGTGGTTTCAGTTGTTTCAAAAATTCAAAACTAGCAATTTTGACGTAAGAAACGAAGGACATGGAAGACCACCGAAAAAGTTTGAGGATAGCGAATTGCAAGCATTGTTGGATGAGAATGACGCTCAAATATAATAGAAACTCGCGGATCAATTAAATGTGACACAAGAAGCCGTCTCCATATGTTTGAAAGCTATGGAAAAGATCCAGAAGATGGGAAAATAGGTTCCACATGGACTGAACGAAAAATAACAGGAAAACCGAAAAACCATTTGCAAAATGCTGCTCGCCAGGTACAAAAGAAAGTCATTCCTCTATCGTGTTGTGACTGGCGATAAAAAGTGAATATACTTCGAGAGTCCTAAGCGTAAAGTATCATGGGTAACTCCAGGCGAACCATCGGCATCGACTGCAAGGCCAAATCGCTAAGTATGGACAGTGCTCTGTGTTTGGTGGGGTGAGCAGAGCGTGATCTATCAAGCTTTGCGTGAAAAACTACCAGAATATCAATAAAGGCAACACAGTGATTTTGATTCATGGTAATGCGCCAAGAAACACAGCTTACTCGCCAGACTTGGATTCGTCTGATTACTACTTATTTGCATCGATGGGACACGCACTTGATGAGCAGGGCCCCAGTCCTTACAAAGATATACGAAAATGGCTCGATGATTGGTGTGCCTTAAAAGAACAAAAATGTGTTTGGCATGGAACCTGCAAATTGTCAGAGAGATGGGGAAAATGTATTGCTAGCAAAGGGCAATACTTCGAATAAAATATTTTTCATCAGTCTCATACAATGAAAGTGTATTTTCTATACTAAAAATTCCTGTTTCATATTTACATACTTGGTATATGTAATATATTAAATACAAAAGAGCTTTACAAACAATAATTAAATTATACTCCTGGGGAATAAACGCATTTAAATAATGATTTATTAACTATAACATTAACGATTTCTTTCAGTGTACCGCAATTCATTCTTAACTTTTATAGTTGAGCACTTTTCAACACTCTAATGTGCCCAAATGCATGTAAATATCGAAAGGCCTTGTTTCATTACGTGCAGGCACAAGCGGATTCGCTCTTATTAATGACTCGCGTCAGTTCGGCACGTCAAGGTGTATTTAGCCAGGACATACCCTTATCTAGTTGATCTAATTACCGAAACGGGTTTGCGTTTGCCGACGGCGTAAGATATACAGAGGGTTGATTTTTAGAAATATTGGGTCGACGCTCTCTAGAGTGCGGTTAAACGGTTAATCCGGCTCACGTTCCCCGATGATCGTCGAATTCCCTCCCAGACCATAAATGATTATTTGTTGATACCTCGCGGCTATGGGGTCCAGGCGCAATAGAACTATATATATTGTAATTAGCGGGTCCATGCACTTTCAGTTTAACGTAAAATAGGAAACCTGAGTGTAAAATTTAGCGTAAAGTTATAAAAAAAATATAATTAGATTGTAATAGGGTGAAATATATGCCCCTTGCGTCGGTGTCGTAAACATTGTATTATAGAAATGTAAAAATTATATTAGCTATATTGATTTTTTCACTTTCACTTAATTTTTTTTTTTTTTTTGAAAAATGACTCAGGGTGTTGAACATTGTAACTATATAAAATTTATGTAACAACCTTATTACTCCAACTCTAAAGAAAAGGTTGATATATCTGATCCAAGTGTATCCAAATTGTACTGCTTGCCTAAGATACATAAACCAGATAAGTCGATGCGTCCTATTGTGTGTGCAATTGGATTGCCGACTTACCACCTATCGAAATGGTTAACAGAAGCGTTCGAAAGTTTATCCATTGCACCAGCCAGCTTCTCAATGATTAATTCCAATGATCTCATTAATAAGATATTCAGTTGCAACAGAGTGAAGTTTTGGTCTCCTTTGACGTATGCTCATTGTTTCCAAGTGTTCCGATACCCACAAACTTTAAACTACCTTAGGGATTTACACCAATCAAATAATCTTAGTCCAGATATAGTAAAAGAATAAAATATATAAAATAAATAAATAGATAAGGATACGTTGTCGGCGAATGTTGCCATGACTACTCAGTTGCTTTGTGGCAGAGGCGTAGCTTGAGAAAATAATCTAGGGATGCGATGCAAATTTTATAAGGGGAAGAGGTATAGTCAGATGTATGGTAAAAATAAAAAAATACACTAACCTAAAATGATTATGCCGAGGTATATATCCCAATTTTTAAAATGAAGATTGTCTAACGAAAACGTCTATCACTATTTCTTCAAGTGTTGGAGACGATCTCATATCTTCTAACAAGACACCTTCAATATTTATTAATGCTAAAGCTGATAGTCTTTCTTGCTTTTGAGAATTTCGCAGATAAGTCTTTATTCTCTTTAAACATGAAAATGATCTTTCTGCGGAACAGATTGTGGCAGGAATAGTCAAAATTTTGCAAAAAAAACGACACAATGTTGGCGACTTCGGGACAGAAGATAATTGAAGATACATAAGGGACATAATATATTTTTGACGCTCAAACACAGTGATCTTTTTCATATAGGGTTCACTATAAATCACTGAAAGTTCTTAAAGAACTTTTTAAACGATTTGCGTCAGAGAATGTTCCATATGTATCTACTAAGGAAGAAAATAGTTCGTCAGGAAAACGTTTCACGAATGAAGTAAATTGTGTGGAATCTAGAAGAATTTCAGTTTAGAAATTTCACTAAACCGTTCACTAATCTTCAAAGTAATAACGTCCAAAATTTCATAAAACAATCGTGCATAGGTGCTTCCCTTATCTTCTTCAGAAATTAAATCCAAATGCATTCTTTTATTTGATGGTTAATTTTCTAACACAAATCTGTCCATATGGTCCCAAATGCCACTAAACTCGTTTCTCATTTTTTGAATATGTGATTTGAAATCGGCGATCTTTTTATTGCAGCAACTAATATCTGATGTTTTTGTCTGTAGAATTTTAAACAGACTCTCGGAATGTGGGAATATTGCAGAAAACACTGCTAAGAAAAAATTACAATCAAAGTCGTGCAATAAAGCTAAAAGGCCTCTAGCACAAATAACGGTGTCTAGATCTCTTTCCTCATTTTAATTTTCTACAATTACCTGAAACAGCGCTTCCAAATCTTATGTTACGGCGATAGTCGCCAAGATGCCTTCACATAGTCGCATAACTGAGTCCGGAAATAACAACAACACCTACTCGAGGTTTCACTGTTGACTGCGTAAGATCACTGACCTTTTCACCCATCTACACATAGCTTGGATGTAACGTAGACCATCGCATTTCAGCATTGCAGCAAGTAACGCGGGAGATCAACAATTTCGAGCCCCTTCAACCCCGATTTGAAATAAAACAGTTGATGGTAGCCTTTAAATTAAATAATGTATGTTTGCCGTCGGTTTAAAATAATGAAAAAATTGTAATAATTGAATAAATCGATTGAACTTTTAAATAACACTAATTTGCTAAGTTTTTAAGTGATGTAACTCACATACGCATACGCCCGAGACTCGCATACGCCCCTACTCTTTGGGATGTTTTTTAATTATTATTAGATGTCGATTTTTACCTTATATATAAACTAGAAATTTTGGATTGAAGTACATGAAACTCCCCGTTTATTTTAACTATTTTCAGGAATTATTTCAGGATATCTATACCAAAGGTTGGCATTACGTTATACATACTAGATAGATATATGTATAATACCACTCGAGAACTAGAAAATAATGTTTAATAAAAATAATGGCATATTCAGATACAGCAGCCACTATATTCATATATTAAATTCCTTGGTCTCCTGTAGCAGGAGTACTAGCCGGCATTCCTCTACAAAAATTCAGCAAATAATACCGTAGCTATTTCAAGAATCTCATGAAGAATCAACCCTTTCATAACATACTTTTTTATTTTCATACAGATCGCGACCCAGTTGTACAGAAATATTTCCTGCTATTTCGCGTTCCGCATTCCAGCGTTGGTCTCTAGCAGGATTGGGATAAATCTGGTATTGTGTTAGTTGTTAGCGACCCTACTCCACGGTGCGTTCGGCGAGGTGTTATACAGATAGCAGGAATTATAGTTGGGGTCAGTGCAGCAGATAGCAAACAAAATAATAATTTTCTTACATCTTTAGTAGTTAGTTCGATCTTTTGGACGAAACATAAGAAAGTCATAATTCTGTTAATTATTCATTTCTGACTCACAAATATTTGATATATTTGATAATTAATTTTCTGGAATACGATGGCATTTCAATACACACTATACTATAGTATGTCTATAGATGATATACTATAATTACTGCTAACTTGTTACGATAGCAGGAATAATAGTTGGTAGTGAGTGTGGTAGATAGAGAACGAAATAAATAATAATTGTCTTATTTCTTTAGTAGTTAACTTAATATTTTGCATGGATGAAAAGAAAGTCATAATTCTGCTAATTATTTATTTCTGACCCACAAAAATGTTATATATTTTATTATTAATCTTCTTGAAATACGATGAATAAGATGGTGTTTCAATACATCACTGACGACGTACTATAATTCCTGCTAACTTGTTATGATAGCAGGAATAATAGTTGCTATTTAGTGTCGCAGATAGAGAACAAAATTTATAATACTTTTCTTATATTTTTAGTAGTTAGTTCGATCTTTTGGACAAAAGATAGGAAAACCATAATTCTGTGAATGATTTATGACAAATTTTTTATATATTTTATTTATTTATATACTTATTACTAATGCTCTTGACTACGTTTATATTTTAATATGCCCCTGAAGACATACTATAATTCTTGTTAACTTAATGCGTAATGATAGCAGGAATGACAGTTGCTAGTTAGAAGCGCAGAAAGAGAACAAAACAAATAACACTGTGAAACAAAAAAAATTATGTTGTCACAAATTTAAGATCGATTTCTGAGTACTTGAAGACCCTAATTTAATATTATACCTTTATTTTAGGTAAAATGAGTATTTAGGTATAAATTAATTAATTAATTAATTAATTAATTTAATTAATTAATTAATTAATTAATTAAGTAAGTAAGTAAGTAAGTAATTAATTAATTAATTAATTACTTAATTAATTAATTAATTAATTTATTTATTACAACTACTCTACAGAAAAACACATTTACAGAGCAGGAAAGTACAGTGAGCGTTCACATTCTAATAAGATTAATAAATTTAACAAACATAATAATAAAATTTTATACAAATACGTATATACATATTTAATACCTAGTTATATGAAACAGTATATGAAAAATAAGAAAATCAAAGATGCGGATCAAGCATAACAATGTTTAATAAACAGAAGAGTGCAGTTAAATATATCGAATTTATCACAAGTTGTTATTGTATTTAGTACAATACCAACAACTTGTGATAACAAGAACAAGGGTGAGAATTTTAGAATATTGGTACACGAAATAGAGAGGTAAAAGCTATTGGATGTTCGACCATGCAATTGAGATACATAAAAATTTAGCTTGCCTAATAGGTTTTGACAGTCAATCACATTATGTATAAGCTTATATAGAAATATTTGAGAACAACATTCCCGCCTCGCGTCAAGTGCTGTCATCGCAAATCTTGCCAAAAGACTATTTTGAGGGAGACCAATGAGTGGATACACTGAGTCTGATTTGAACCATTGTAGTTTAAAAAGCCTTCTTTGAACCATTTCCAAGCTGTTAATATGGCATTGATAATAAGGATTCCATACTAAAGATGCGTACTCCAGTTGAGATCGGACAAAGCAAAGTATAGGATTTTCCAAAGTATTGAGAAATCCCTGCTAGCCCTTGCCAAAAAACCCAGTGTATGCAACGCTTCACACAATACTTTAGTTACGTGAACGGTAAAAGACAGATCTTTCTCAAAAATTATGCCGTGGTCTCTGAATGTGCCAGTTCTTTGAAGAATAGA
This sequence comes from Rosalia funebris, assembly GCA_037954035.1. NCBI lineage: Eukaryota > Metazoa > Arthropoda > Insecta > Coleoptera > Cerambycidae > Rosalia > Rosalia funebris. Next base: position 11,007,153 of record JAZFAV010000034.1, on the reverse strand, counting down.
GCCGCCTAACCTATAATCGTATATTATTAGAGATAATTTAGTAGAATAGGACATAACATTGCACTTAGATACGTTTAGATGTAGCTTGTTACTAGAACACCAACTATGGAGTTTAGATAGATTGTTCTGCAGAAGAGCACAATCATCTAGGGAAGTAATAACCTTAAATAATTTAAGATCGTCAACATACAACAGACAATTGACAGATATTACAGTGACAATGTCATCAATAAAGATATTAAGCAGCAAAGGACCGAGCATAGAGCCTTGAGGCACACCTGACGTGGCATCATACTCAAGGGACCTGAAACCATTGATTTCGACGTACTGTTTTCTGTTGGAGAGATAGGACTTTAGAATGTTTAATACGCTTGTTGAGAAACCAAATCTTGTAAGTTTACTCAGAAGTATATTATGATCGAGCCTATCAAAAGCGTTGGTGAAGTTGGTGTAAATGACGTCAATTTGCTTGAGTTGGTCGTTATATAATAAGGACTAAACAAATTACGTCAAAACAGCTATTCTCCTAGCTATATGCCAAACGCCGAGTGCTGAATTACATGACAAAACTTTATGTATTTTGTCTAACAGAGTTAGTACTAAAATACAGTGATTCAGATTGTTCCAACTACAAGGAAGATGCAAGGTGTCACCTATCTCAGGATATACTAACTGCAGACCGGTTTCGACCTTATCTTGTGTCTCGTCAGTGCAGTGTAAACGAGTATACCTTTGACAGATGAAGCTCACATCTAGTAGACGTTGCTACGCTCCACCGCAGTAGAACGTACCAAACGCCATCTCTTCTTCGAGAACAATCTATATCGTAGTAAAAACTTGAGATCATCAGTAGAATGCAAAGTTTTACTACGAAGAGGGTAATATTTAAACTACCGAAATAATGAGATTATACTCTCTTGCATCGTTCTTGTGGTTTTAGAACAATCTGAATCACTGTATCTTAGTGCTAACTCTGTTAGACAAAATACGGCAACTTTTGTCATGTAATTCAGCTCTCGGCGTTTGGCATATAGCCAGGAGAATAGCTGTTTTGACCTAATTTGTTTAGTCCTTATTATATAATGCATTTGCAGATGGGTTGGAGTATAATCTCCTTATTTCTGTAGCTTAAATATTACTCTGTGCGTAGTAAAACATTGCATTATACTGATATATGACTATTGTTGAATCTGATGCATGGTTTAGTTATGTATCTGTAGTTCAAAATTTGTTGGGCAATCACAAGGAAAATAACTACCAAGAGCTATGACATAAAATGCTAAAATGTTTTGAAAAGTTAAGAACCATTATGAGCTTTAAATTATATTTCCTGCATGATCACTTTTGCATAGACAAGTTTTCTTCTAACTTAGGATAGTATAGTGAGGAGCATGGTGAACGGTGTCATTAGGATATTTGAATAAAGGAAGAAAGGTGGGATCGTGACATGATAGCCGATTACTGTTGTTGGAGTCTGTAGAGGGACTGTTGCATGGCAAAAATACGAATGAAAATCGTACAACAAAATTTTTTTATAATTCAATATATTTTCTACATCAATAATTCTTTATTTTCTTGTTATATTTAATATATAAAAAATTGAAAACAAGAGAAATCGCTTATTTTATTTTGTTTTTCTTACTTTGCATTAATATTTATCGTGTATGTTTATTTCAGAAACTAGAGCCAATCAAGAAAAAGTAATGTCATTTTCAGAATTACGAACATTAAGAGCAGTAATATACTGAAAATTGACTATTAAATTCCTGGTAACAAATTGACTATTCTTCAGTGTAATTTTCTTGTACTTCCAGGCAGTTGGAGCTGTCGGAAAAAAGAGGGAGTTATAATCTGTGAATTTCTCATTTTGTCGTCTTGTGCACTAGTTACCAACTAAAAAGACGAATTTTGAAACCAGACCGTAAACAGACAGTAAATGGTATTCGCTTCAGACGTAATCGATCGCAAATTAAAAATCGGTGGCTCTATTTACTTACAATTAGCCTCAACTTTTTATTTATTATATTTTTTGTAGCAGGAAACGATTTATAGAAAATAGGATTAAGGAGGTAAAAAGGTAAAAGAGAACCAATGTGATAAACTGAACAGCAACCGCGAATCAAAAAAAAAAATATAAAGGCAATAGTCAAGACAAAAATGTATATCTTTATAAATTTATACAGACTCTGGCAGAGATGTATTACGTTTTTGAAATGAGTATAACAGTTCACAGAGGGAGGCTAATGTTTTCGGAATGGTTTTCGCTCCCAATTTTTGTGTTTAATGTTTTTCATATGATAACAAAATGGAATATTATATCGAATGTTTTGAAAAAAATAAAAATTCCTTTCGTTGAAAAATAACAGTTATCGATTTTTGAAAATCGTCATACATTTCTGCCGGACCCTGTATATTAGCAAAAAAATGTGGAAAAAGAAAATAACAAAGAAATATGGATGGAAACAGATATCTATCCTAGCCTCTCTATAGGTACTAGTTCGTGAAATAGAATTCTTATTTCAAAGAAAATGATCACCGATTCAGTCATGTTGTACGTGACATCTCCGCCATAATCTACAATTTTCGTCGGAATGAGTTCCAATTATTCTTTAACAATATTTGTTAAAGACCGTTATCACGTTATGAGCGACGTAAACCACGATAAAAGACCTTAGACATGGCGCCAGCTAAACGGAATGAGATGCTCGCCCTGAAAAATGAGATTCAATTTGTCGAGAGCGGAAATTCAGTTTTTTACTGCCGTCGCGTCGCTCAAGCGATCGTGTTATTTCTGCGAAATGTCACCTCTGGCATAAGGGCACCGGAGGAGAGGCCCGTAATTTTTTAGGGTGTAAGATTTTATCTGCGTCAAAATAAAGTCTTGGTAAACGTAAGTCGGCGCGTAACTTACGCAGCTTCAGACAAATTTTAAGTGGAGAAAATTCATACTCTCGATAAAAGTAAATATTTTAGAATAAAAGATAAGGGTATCTTTTAGTTTTACCAGAGAACTATGTACATCTAGATCAGTGGCCACGTCGTATATAATCGACTATGTATATAGAGTTATACTAATTTATATAATATGTAATATTTGCCCAATTAACGTTAAAAATCCCCATTAACTCGATTAAACATTTGCAGCTTTGTATAGTAGGTACATAATAATAATTTTCCCATTTTTTCATTTCTTTTGTTAGCTAATAAGTATAGGGTCTTTCAATAGGGACGTCCGAAATTTGCTGGGTTATAGCGACCATATTGTTAAAGCAACATCTATCAAATTTATTGTAATTTGTTCAGTAGTGTATAGCAAATAACCATGGAAGGTTATAGCGTTCAACAACGTGTACACATATGAAATTTTATTTTTAAAATCAGTGCTCCGCTTGAGAAATATTCTGCGCATTATTTGATTTTCATCGTCGCCACAACCGTCCTGCCGAATCGACTATTCGACTTGGTGGCCAAATTCGAGTCAACCGGTTTGATACATAATCAGCCCACACCCGTACGTCACCGAAACGCAAGTTCCGCTGAAAACATTGCTGCTATGCAAAAGAGTGTACGGGAAAACCCGAGGCAGTTAATTCCTCGTCGTTCACAAGAACTTGGCTTGTGTGCGACTTCAACTTGGCGAATTTTGCGTCGGGACTTGGGGCTGCGCCCGAATAAAATTCAACTGACCCAGGAACTTAAGGTAAACGACCATAGACAACGCCGTGTGTTCGCCGATTGTGCTCTGGAGCAGTTGGAAGTTGACCCAAATTTCGCCAAAAAAATCATCTTTAGCGACGAGGCTTATCTTTGGATGAATGGATGAATGGACACAAGCAAAATTGTCGGATTTGGAATGATACGAAATACATCAGCACCATATCCATCCCGAGAAAGTCACTGTTTGATACGGATTTTGGTCTGGCGGAATCATCGGTCCGTACTTCTTCCAAAACGAAACTGGAATTGCCATAACCGCCAACGACGAGCGCTATAGACCGATGATAAGCAACTTCTTCTGAGTTAAACTGGATGATATGGATATCGACGACATGTGGTTGCAATAGAACGACGTTACGTGCCACACAGTGCATGCCACGATGGGCATTTTGCACAAGCGATTTAACGCCGTTTAGACTTATTTCTTAGAGGCTATCTCAAAATCGCAGGTCTATGCGAATAAACCGCAAACAATTGATGCCCTCGAAGTCAACATAACGAACACCATCCAGCAAATTCAGCCAGATGTATGCGACAAAGTCATCGAAAATTGGACCTCCCGAATACGTGTCATCGAGCAAAGCTGCGGCGGACATTTGAACGACGTTATATTCCATACTTAATGCACACAAAACTTATTTTATTTAGGTTTATAAATCGAGCGTCTTTATTGAAAGGCCCTTTAGTTGTACCTTTGCCCGCATAACGAGTTCTTGCACATTTTTTGCACAACGAGTCCAATCGATATTTATTTAGTGCTATCTTTAGTGTTTCAGATCGATATAGAGTTCTAACTTTCCTTGATCCAATTTTTGTACCCTTTATCCGAGTCTGTCTCTTGATTTCTGTAACACTAAGACCTTTAAGAAAAAGACGTTGGCCTATAAGTCAATCCACAACATAAAGGATACCATATTACTACGGAAAACATTCTACATACGAACCCCCGAATGGCGCATGCCACATTTTGTTATCACACAGCGAAATCCCCTAATTAAACAAAACTTAATTAACACGAGCACTTCCTTAGACACGACGCGTCCCTACCCTCTGCCTTCACCCTCGAATCTTACAAACTGAACGGTACAAGTTCTAAACCAAATCTGCACCCACTTAACCCAAATCTGAGCCTTAACTTTAATTGATGTAAATACGTAGTTTCTAGACGGGGTAAACGACTTACTAATGATATAATAGCGTCGCATAATCTAGTTGGCGTGGCGGAGATATAAGGAAGCGCGGATAAGGCTCCACGTGGGGTAATCTGTAATCTCCCGTTCCTGCTGATTGATGTCGCGGGGCGCGACAAGTGACAGCTGGGGGTGAAATAATGGCGCACGACACGTTGCTATCCCCCGAGCGCTCAGGTGGCGTACAACACTAGTGTAATATTGAGGATGGCCCTCTATCATCGTCGCATATTGTGCAGACGTACTTTTCACCGGTATTTTTTACCGCCTTGAGATTAAGGAAGATTTATGGGGAGAAGAATGAAATAATAGATTGTACGGGGCTGGTCTTAGGAAAATCCGCAGAGGAATCGATGTACGAGACATGCTAGTGTTTGACAGAACTTAAAATAAAATAATAGTTATAGTAAAGCTTTGGTAATATGCATCTCTTAATTTGGAACAACGCTAATTTCATAGTCCGGATTCCAAACAAGTTAGAATTTTAGAATACTCTCACAGGCAAAGCGCCTTGATTAGTTGATAATGCTTCCAGTCACGCAGTTGAAATGCATCCAGAACAGAATTAGAGATTAGGACAAAATCGTGGTCATATTTTCTTAATCTAATTACACACATCTAACCTAAGACCTGTTGAACTAGAACACGATTTACTTGAATAAAGTTCATTTACGAAATGGCCTCTTCGTCCATGCCTAGTTGAATAAAATTATTTCCAATATTCCGAAGAATATAATTTTGAAGGATGCAAATATGTTTGAACGATGTTTAATTAATTAAATTAATGAAAATGATTAATGAAAAGCTGGAATTAGTGAAGATTGAAAGATTGCTGAAATTAGCAACACGCTGCAGAAAATTAACATTGAAAATAATGAGATATATTTGAATGGATAGTTGATGATGAAGAGCGTCTACCATTGTGTAGTGACGAAGGCGACTTGAACGAAGTGTCCAGGATTTAATCAAAACGGAAACATTGCAATATAAGTGAAATTATTATTTTTAAAAATGAAATTAGATATATAGAATATTACTGAAATATGTGGACAATTCCTAGACAGTTATCAGTTTCATACGCTACTGTAATATCCTGTTTTCCTAAGAAAGATGATAATAATAAATGAAAGATGATAATTCTTTGTGTTAGAGGAACTACCAATAGCACAGATTTAAGTAGAAAACCTCCACAGATAAAAACAATCAGGAGAATAATACCCATGTCAATTTGTTTTCTTAATTTTAGCCGTGAAAAAGCTTCAGGCCATTATTGTTTGAGAACAAAACACAGCTGTTTTTATTTGTTAGGTAACATGAACTTTGTCAATGTTTAGAACTTCTGCATTTTATTCCAAAATATAGTGTATAAGTTTATTTCATCGCTATTTGCCAAATAAAAAATATCAAAACATACCATGGCTTATTTTTATAGCTAGGCTTAGGTAGACTGTTCCATTTGTCGGCAAGATAAAAGAGTTTCTATTTGGCAAATAGCGATGAAATGAATAGCATGTTCTAAAACGTCTTAATTACCTAATAAAATATTTTTTTAACCACAAAAATTAATATCATACTATTAAAAGTTATATTAACCATGAAAAATATTTCAAAAATAGGTCTACATTTAAGAACGCCCCATGACACACAGCCATAATAATAATCTCTAGGTAGATAAGACAATTTATGACACATAGTTTGCCTGCTTAAATCATTGACAGCAATTAGGAAAGCAGTGGTCCCAGAACTGAGCCTTAGGGGACTCCGAAAACTATATAACTGATATAAAACTGATTTTAACTTACTTAAAATCGTTGACTATGATCTCTTGAGAGCGGTCGAAAAAGTTAGAGGATAAAACCTGAACTAGTGACACTTGCAACTCATATTGCATAAGTTTAGTTAACAGAATATTGTGAGCAATGTGATCAAATGTTTTAGAAAAGACCTTGAAAATACACTTGTTTCTATCGGTCCACTATAGTAGACAACTGGGGTGTAATATAAACTGTATTCTAAATATGTATTAGAAGAGAGCTTTTCTACAAAAATAACGAGATAACTGTTAATCCAAGGAGATAAGAGCTCTAGTATGAGGTAGAGATTATAATATAGAGGTACGACTAAGCAAATCGCAATAATATTGCGCCTCCCCCTCGCTCACATCGAAGGCACCTCCGGAGCATGCCTCTAGAGGCCTTGGATCAAAAAACAAAAGTTACCACGTTATTCGCAAAGGTCGATTTACTATTTTGATTGTATCAAAATGCTGAAATTCGAACGAATTATAGATATCAGACTTTAGAAAAATTATAAAGTTATGTGCTGAGTATAGTAGAGGGATCACCATCTTTTAAACTAGTATAAACGTAGTAATTTACCAAATTTCCGGAATGATATCAGAAAATATCCTCATTTAATGATATATTGGATATTATGTTATACTAATGAACTTGAAATTGGAGATGGGCAGGTTTATTAACTAAGAATCTAGGACAACGATCAGATCACAAGTAATGCAGTTTCCAAAGATTGAATGCCGCTTAACCCAATAGTTAATGTTTTATATGAAGCTAAAATAAGATAACTTCAAATACGAATTAACGAATGCCATATAAGGTAGTGGACATTCCATGGGAAAATAAGATGATATGTTTAAGTATTCTTTTAAGAAGAGGACTAATTAAGGTCTAAAAAGATACCACCTGAATTATTGAAGAAAATATATAACTGAAAACCCTGTCAAAAATATAAAGATAAACATTGATAGGATAGTCCTCAATATTTTTCAGTCAAATAAAAAGTTTTAAAATATCACATTTCTTTAAAAAAATGTTCATTAGTGTGTTCAGTCACTATTCCGAAAGACATACTGTCGGTGTTAAACATTTCTAGTACACAATACTTTTTCAATTTCGTTCGCTTGACAAATGATACCTTGTAAAGTATAGGCCCTTTCAGCGTGATGAATTTTAATACCCCGAATGCCTTTGAGTCCTCGTTAGGCAACTACTGAAAATGCCAGACTCCGCGACCTAATCGATCACGTAGGAGTTTCAGGGAGGAGTACTATTTGTCAATTTCCTACGTCAAAGTCTCTGCTGCGAATATTCGCTTCCAGAGTTCATCTGCAGAATAACAAAACAAGTTTATCTCTGAAGCTCGTGAATTATTTATTTCACTTATCGATTGCGTATACAGGACTTTACTAAAATCCTGTTATAATAGCGTCTTAGTTCTAAAAGCACAAAGTCAAGTCTAAAATCAGTTTATGAATTTTAATAAGTATCGTCGTTATGATTCTTTTAAGCAGATATACCTAAGAAAACCAAATTAATATGCAATTTTAATGATGTACATAATCTAATTATTTGATTTTATAGTCATGAGCAGCATGGTGCGGAATATACAGGGGAATTCCTTTAATAATGATGACGCATGTCTAGTCTCCTGGGAGAATATAGATATACAAATAGTCTGAGACATCACTGGAGCTCTTATATATACGTTTTTTTTAATATATGTATATTTATATATATAATAGCACTATGACCATCTATTTGCTAACTGGCCAAGCAACTTTCTTTAAGCAGAACGAGAACGTTTAAGATGTCACTCACCGGATGGAGAATTGTGTCTCCTTTATTGAACCTCCATACACATTCATCGAGTGTATAGTTGTTTCATCCTCTTTGGGATTATTAGTGCAGTGTATTCGATGACCACAGTTCCAAGAAATTTAAATGGGATACATCTATTGTAGATTTATAATTGATAGACCATATTCTAGAAATCGCTTAAATTTCACAAAATGATAATTTACAGATTGTTCTGTTTGCCAAACGTTTCATCGCTTATTGTTGATGACATCTTCAGTGGTGGTGTAGTCGTAATTGATGACGTTTGGAGAAACATAGTTCCTTGGAACACAGAAGAGAAGCCGACAAATGTTCTGCGTTTTATAACTCTACAAGTTTACTATTGAACAATACCAGATAGCATGAGAACTGTTGTAACATAAAATTCAACAAATAAGATTCTTAAATTGTCAAGGCTCTTCCTTAAGCAATGAGTGGTATGTGCAGGCTTCAAGAGTAAACAAGTAAAAGTGTTTGTTGACTCAATTAAAATTTTTTGGAAAATCTATAATTTAACTGTCAGAAAAGCAGTCACGCTTTTACTATTTATGGGATATTATTTGAAATTAAATTTTATTTTGACAGTCTATTTTTTAGTCAACTGATTAAAACGCAATTGTAAGTTTGGTAATAGTGTACATACTTTATCCAGTAGGTGAGAGCTTCTCAGAAATGTGAAGCAAATATTTCCATACAATTATCAATATATTAGTTCAAGAAAACATACAGATGTAAGCTACGTCGCCCCCGGAGAGTCGCCCGTGTGTCAAGAAGATGCTGATACAAGCAGGGCCACGACAGAATAGCAACGCGGACTAAGAGGAGGCAGTCAGGGGACATACGAAACGGAACAGTCACAAAGTGGTGCCCGATTGATGTCTTCAGAGTTCATTTCGCATTTAAATAAAATGACGCACTAAAGTTGGACAACTTAAAAAAATCAGGTCAATACAAGACTAATTATACCTCTATGGACAATTACTTCATAAAATTAGGCAAATATTTAATTAAAATAATACGAAATAACGATCACATATGCATACAAATGTGACAACTTGTTTACTACCATTCCCCTTATTAAGTCCACTGCTAATGAATTCATTGGAAAACGGTATTTGACGGGCAAGATATACAACCGGGAAGCCGCTATTATTTATATTGGTTCATTGCGAGTCATGACTGCATAGACTGAGATACCAATATCTCATTGTACAAATAATAAATATTTAATAGCTCGCCAGTCCATTAAAATGTATGTAAGGCCATTTTGTTATTCTCATCAGTAGCACAGAACCGCCCTGTAACATATCTATTTGTAATTTGTATTTGTTGACTTCTACTGCATCGGATGGTTTAAAAAACAAAATGTTTATTTCGTACACATATATAAATTGTTTATATTTGTTATTTGTCTATTAATAATGTCGACAATTGAAGGCATTTATCACAAGACTGCTTATCTATAAATTGTCGCAATCAAAACCGTTACCAAAGCCGTTATTTTCAATTACAGTGACAGCTTATGACATATTTTGTAGAATTGGTAGATCTTTAATTTTAACAATAGCTTCATCGAGTTCGAGTTTCGTATTAGAATGGTAATAGAATTGATTGGTTTAAGTGAAATATTCAAAATATTTCTTGTAATTTGTTTTATGATTAGATCCTAAACTCAATTGTTTTGCCAGAGAATTTTTGTTACATAATTTGAAAAAACGTTCAATTTAATATTATCTAATATACTAGGTCGTGGCGGCCTTGATTTTTACTTTTAAATAAATTGTATTTCATGTGGTGGAGACAACGGTTTCTCCCGGTTTTTTCAAACCTAAGAATTTTAATAAGATTTTACTAAGTTTAATTATACAGTGTTTTAGTAAAGCAATTAATAATATAATAATATAATCTATACCTCTCCTACCGTTAGGTGTAGAGGCTAAATATACATTTCTTTAAAACAAATAATCTAAATACTACAATTACAAGCAATTAATAAATTCATTAAAAATTCAATAACTATTGGGAACAACTCTCAGACTCGCCAAACTTTATTTTCAGTTGCGCATTTTTTAAAATATAATTAATACATACAGGGTATGACGTTATCTATATATTTTTATGGCAACCCCTTATTTGTTACGAAGCACACTATTTACATATGCTACGATAACAATACAACGTCAGAATGGGTTAGATAAGACAAAATGAAGAAAAACGATTTTCTAATTTCAAAATACTAAATTTAATGACAATGATTATTCAATAATCACTCAGAGAATTCAGACTTCAGAGCTTGTGAACGGTCAATGGAGCGGAGATATTTTCAGCCCGGCCTGCGTCTGATAAGAATTACGGAACACGTGTTTAAATCTTTGCGGATTAATCGCGCCAGCGAGCTGCTGATGTTTACAGCACGAGTGATATGTCACGAGCCGCCACTGCCTGTTTACAATAAACTTACTTTGTAAATAATATAACTTTAAGGTTTGATAGAATGTGAAAACAAGCTTACGATTAACCTTGTCATCTACTCACAAAGCCTCCCTGTATGAATAATAATCTTAGTGTAAGAAATTTTTACTAATTCCCAATGGCCGATTCAAGGCACACGAGATTGTTTGATCTACTTAAAACGGCTGTCTGGAGATACAGGCGTCCTTCACACGCAAAGATTATACTTTGCATAAATTACAGGCGGGTACATTTTTCTGGATTAATTATTTATCTTGCACTAAGTATAATGTATATTGCTATAATCTAGATAATAATAAGTCGTGTTTATCATGTCTGCAAGCCATTTATTATTAATTTTCTCTTCTGCCTTGAAATACCGAGATTTATAAAAAAAATTAGTTGAGAGGAAATTGCATCAGAAAACTAAGAAAACTATTGGCAAAGTCCAGGGCCGTACTCTGCCTGTTAGTGACTGTCGTGTGGTTGATGGACAATTAAGAATTTAAGTAAAAATATAAATCAAATCAAATTTTACATATTTTCGTTATTTAAAAAATTGCAAAAAATAGGATGATGTGTTTTCATTTCTTAACATCTTAATCAACCTTTAATTGGAGATGCGGCCACATTTTAACAAGTTCATTTCTAAAGTACTTCTTAACAGTTCATTTTTATCCTAGCCACAATCGTGCCGTCGAGACAACTATTCGACGTCTCGTGGCCAAATTCGAGTCAACCGGTTTTATAAATAATCAGCCAACACCCACACGTACACAACCCGTACCTCACTGGAACGCAAGGTCTGCTGCAAACATCGCCGATGTGCGTGAGAGTGTACGGGAAAACCCGAGGCAGTCAATTTCTCGTCATTCACAAGAACTTGGCCTTTCTGCGACTTCAAATTGACGAATTTTACGTTGGGATTTGGGTCTACGCCCATATAACATCCAACTAACCCAGGAACTTAAGGTAAACGGCCATAGATAACGTCGTGTGTTCGCTGATTGGGCTCTGAAGCAGTTGGAAGTTGACCCAAATTTCGCTAAAAATAAATCATTTTTAGCCATAAGGCCCATTTTTAGATGAATGGATATGTGAATAAGCAAAATTCTCGGATATGGGACGGTATCAATCCACACGAAATACACCAGCACCATATGCATCCCGAGAAAGTCACTGTTTGGTGCGGATTTAGGCTGGCGAAATCATCGGTCCGTACTTCTTTCAAAATGAAGCTGGCATTGCTATAGCCACCAACGGCAAGCGCTACAAATCGATGATAAGGAACTTCTTGTGCCCTAAACTAGATAATATTTATACCGTAGACATGTGTTTACAAGACGGGGCGCGGCGCTACGTGCCACACAGCGCATGCCACGATGGACACTCTGCACGAGCGATTTGAGGGTATGGTTGTCTCGCGCAACGGCGACATGAACTGGCCACCGAGATCGTGCGATTTAACGCTTTTAGACTTTCCATTGGGGATATCTTAAATCGCAGGTCTACGCGAATAAACCGCAAACAGTTCATGCCCTCAAAGTCAACATAACGAGCGCCGTCCAGAAAATTCAGCCAGATTCATGCAACAAAGTCATCAAAAATGGGACTTATCGAATACGTGCCACCAAGCAAAGACGCGGCGGACATTTGAACGACGTTATATTCCATACTTAATATCATAAAGTAGTCTTTCAAATAAAAAAGAATTGAGTGAATATCTCACACAGAACTTGTCACAACACAATTTACGTTTAAAAATCAAGCGGCCTTATTGAAAGACCCTTTAACTTAAATCGAATTTGTTTTTCAAAAAAATCGGATAATACAGAGTGTTCTGATTTTACATAGACAATCTAAATTCCAAAGACCGTAATTATTTAAAGAAAAATGCAGAATCGATACGTTCACAGCAGGCTGTAAGGAAATTTATCGTTACCCACACCGCTTTAGCCATATTTTATGGTTTGAAATGTTATATTACGATTATGTGGTAGGCACATTTTATTTTTCGTGGTTCTTTTTTTTCGATACCGCTGCGACCGTTGATTACATTAAATTAGATTCAGCCGCGGCTCTCGCTTTATAGGCCTATAAAGTATCGATGCCGGAGCGGAATTTACAATGTATTACGAAAGGTCTTTATGACGAAAAATTTATACGATACCATTAGCGCGCAGTCTATTAACGTTACGTTTCGGGCTTTTTGTAGCGTATTTGAAAGTCGCTTTATTTTATTACGAAAATATTAATGAATTTTAATTGGTCGTTCGAAGTCTACAATAAACATTGAAGAACGGCTTTGTTATTAGTTAAAATATTTATATATAAACATACTTAAATATTATTATTGTATCATTAAAAAAGAGAAAATACTTATGACCTTAATAGACGATAATTGTGAGAAATTATATTTATGCGTAAACAGGATGATTTTATAGCAGTAGTTAGTAAAATAGTTATATAATAACTCATAAATTGTACGTATTTGAGTACATCTATTTGACTTCTAAATATCGTTATTTAGTAAATGATTATAGTGAAAATTATTTGTTAATATTACCATCATTGAAAAAGTAATAAAATATTTAAAAATATTTCATCAACATTTTTCGAACCCCTGATTTATTAGAGGGAGTACTCGTATATCCGCGATAAAAGTTCATCAATAATTGCCAAATCTCCATATTGTATTTTGCGATTTAGGTGAAATTTAATGGCCAAAAATTTATTTTACTTACAAACAAATAGGGATGAAAAGAGTTGAAATGCGGGCTGAATTCTTAAAAGTTAAAATGTTGATTTTGTAAAGATGTATTTTACTTAATTTACATTAAAAATTCTCAAATACGGAATTAGCAGTAGATATTTAAATTTTTTTCTCCTAAGCCTGTATAAAACGGTCCCTCGGAGTAGAGGTATGCTCATTAAGTAAAACTGTGATGTGATAATAAAAAAAGATTTATTTTATTGTTAAAATGGACATCATTTTAGCCGACATATACAGCCTATTATTAAAGTACGTGGCCAAACATCACGGGGTAGTTCCTTGAGTGATTCTAAGATGAAGAGTTTATATAAACATAGGTCCGGTAATGATTCGTTTTCAAGATACAGTGTCAAACTTTTTTTAAAAAACGGTTTTTTTGTAAAAATTTTAATAATCCTTTAGCCGATTTTGTTGAAATTCGGCAGTGTTATTTATGTTAGAAAGGGATTAATTTAGTCCTAAGTAGATTAAAATTATTGAGTCAGTGGCGTCCCGGGGACACTTTAACCTAGATTTGACAAAGAAAATGTGCGCCACTGACTGTTTGAAACTTTTATGATTTTTCGCATTAAGCAACTAAAAATACAACTTTTTTGTCTCTGGAATTTTTTTTGTATCTTGTTTTGTTTTCGAGAAAAAAATAAAAATAACTTTATTGTTTGTCCCTGGGACAACACAATAAAAAATTACAACTACCAACTATCAAAAACTGGGGTGTACCTGTAATTTTCTTCCATATCAATAGTCTATTCTAGTCTAGTCTATTCTAGAAATTGTTATAAAAATTAATGTTATGAAAAAAAGTTTGACACTCTGTATTTTGAAAACCAAGCATTACCAGATCTATGTTTATATAAACTTTTCAAACAAACGTCTTACAATCACTCAAGGAATTACCCCTTGAAGTTTGGCCACGTACTTAAATAACACCCTGTATATGTATGTAAATATGCGTAACTTCTATGATGCGTAACTTCTATGAAAAATTTCAATATCGTTCATAGAACAATATTGAATCGTTTTAGGAACATTTTTATTTACATTTTTAATGTATTTATTCATTATTTTACGAAAGCCCTGTATGCAGAACATATATACATAAAGCTTAATCACTAAATAACTTCGTCATGGTAATTATCAATAAATTAAATTTTGACAGGATGACACTGACATTCCTTATAAATAGAAGACATTAACAAAAATGTTTGATTATTTATAAAATTTCTTACGGGTGATATAAACTATACTTATAAGAAATAAAGATAGACTCCGATATATTTCAATATGTGTTAAGTTAATAGTTATAATTCATAATTTTAATGTAAGTAAATAGTTGTTTCAGTGTATACAGAAATAACCTGCACATAATCCAGCGTGTCGAAAAGGCTGCCTAGAGGATTACAAATAAAATCTAACGAAAATATATCTAAAATTTATATATAGTTGAGTCGAAAACATATTATGATGAAATATTCCACTTAGGGAATAGAATAAGACTGGGATTATTCAATGGACCGTCTTTCCAAGCTCCAACAGACCCTTTTCTCAGTGTACCCTATTTCAAACGTATCAAAGATCGAAGACGAATAAACTGCCCGTCTTCTGCTTATACAACTGTCTTGTATAATTAAGGCGACTTAGAGCCCCAATAAATTATAAACGAACGGATTAAATGGGAGTTTTAATGAGGAGAAACAATTACGTGACGTAAAAGCCAAGATGTTTAGCCCAAGCTTTAACGGTTTTAACGTAAATGATTGCTGCAGGTCTCTCATCTAGGCAGAACATGTTCGTAAAGTCATTACTGGGCGTATTGTTTGACTTTATATGGAATCTTGGTTCGTATTACTATTCGAGCGAATTCGCGAAGGTATTTAATAGTGACAGCTTTTATTAATTCTTATTATACGTTTATTTATATATACATACGTAATATAACGTGAAATTTAACGTATAAGAATTAAATCATGCGTATAGTATTTTCTAAAGTAAACCTTCTCGCTGTGAGTACTATCAGTGGTGTTACACTCGCGTGTCTCCACGGAACTTGAGATATTTGAATGGACATAGGTATAAGTAATGCAGTTTAGCTTTGTGGTCGTGTTCGGTCACTTTTCTTTGTTTATTGCGATAGTGTAAATAAGGCAAGTAGAGGGACAGGTCTCCTTCCACAATTATCCGTGGTAATTACACAGAACTAACAGAAAGAAAATTATAAGGTAATCTATAACCTCAATTATTGCAAACAACATTATTAGTTATTATAGATAACGCGCAAAAAGTGCTACAAAGTTTATATATAACGAGAAAAGTATTCCTATTGGAGAAAAATGTTACATACTATGTGTCATTTAAAATGAAGACACCGGGATATGTGCGTTATTTTTTTAAACCAGATTTGAGCTAACCAACTTAAATTTAGGTAACAAACCAAGACAACGGCAGCTGAATGTAGATAATCTAAGTGGGCCCTAACACTAAATTTCATTACAAAATTTGCAATTTTAGTTTTTTTCAATATTTTTCCGCACACGGTTACTATTCACGTATTCAGTTGAATAGGATGCCATGAAAACAAAAGCTATGATTAAATTAAATATTAGTCTAACAAAACATTGATTTACATTGTGTAATGTTCTAGTTTATAATCATAAAATGCATCTGCCTTTAACGGGAAAAATCCAACTAAGAAGATTATTATTGGTGATGGAGTTCATAGTAGAAGAAAAGTAGCCGCAGAATTTAACCGAAGACATTCTTTCCGAGTTGCTATTAGTCATCGAACTGCAGCCACCATAAATGCTCTTTTCAATGAAACTGGTAGTGTTATTAAAAGATCTCATAATGATCAACCTCGTCGAATACATCCATATCTTGAAGACAACGCTCCTAATGTTAGTAGCAAATCAAGCGAATCCAAGAGTGAGTCTACGGAATTTAACGTATGAACTAAACATCGTCTAGAAAAAAATTAGAAGATGTTTCAGTGGTCATAAAATCAAGCCTTATAAACCAAAATTTCTACATACTTTGAAACCAGGTGATGAAAATAAAAGGTTACAATATTGCTATTGGGCCCAGGGAAATTTTTTAGATTACCGGAATTTTCTACATAAAATTGTGTTTACTAATTAGGCTACATATACCACTAATGGGGTGGTATCTTCTCAAAATTATAGATACTGGGCTACAAAAAAATCCTCATTGGATTATCAATTGTAAAAATCAGTATTTTTTTAGAATGACGAAAGTATCCGGGTGTCTTCACTTTAATGAGACACATGGTATAATAAGGAAAAACTTAGATATCGACATTAAGCCGTATTTAAAACAACACTGCAGACACAGATCCATTAAAATTTCCATTTTAACTATGTAATTGTTACATCTTTAGATGACGAACGGTCACTTCGATGATATAAGGACATTTTTTTACCGTACTGGGCATCGCCCACGGAAACAAATTTTCAGACACACGCGATGCTGTAGAAGTCTAGCCGGTATAATCTAAATTTGATTGTCAGCTGAACAAATATTATACAGTGAGCATCTAAAGGCCCCCTCCTATCCTTCACCTTTAAAACTGAAAGACCTAAAGATCATAAATTTCCATACAAAAAAGTGTAAGAATAATGTTTTAGTTAATAAATATGGATATAATCATCAAAAATGGCGATGCAGCGCCATTTAAGACATTTTCAAATTGTAACACTGTGCGAATAATACCATATTTGGAAGCTGCTTCAAGTATCTATTCAAATGTTACTTTTACATCTATCTTTGGTTTTTGAAATAATCTATTTAATTTAATATTGGCATACCATCAAATTTTTCGACAGTGCATTCTTATAAAAGTTATGTGTCAGGCATTTTCTGACATAAATCACGCAACAACTTACTTAAACGTTTTTACATATCCGAATTTTATTTTGTGCTTACATTTAAATATTTGCTTTAACATACTTTTGATTGATTCTACAGTAATAACATGACATGTACTTTAGAAGAAAAGTTTATGTAAAAATGTTTTAGAAGAAAATCTATATGAAGAGAATATTCATTGAGAAAGATGCACGTAGATGCATGTAGGATATGGATGTTTTCATTCGGATTGCCCTGTATTATTTTCTCAAGGAATATACTCATCAGAAGAACTGCATTATGATTTTTGCAAATATTTTGTATGATACTAAATGTGTCGTCTTCCATTATTGTGGATATGCATATTCATAGAAAAATTAATTAAAAACAAAATTAGATTTTCCTTAAGTCTAAAAATATACTTACATTAGGATGTTAGTTGAAAGTGGACCAGTATATCTGGTATTGAAGTTGAACTGAATATATTACCTGTAAAAAATTACAATATTATAGCAAAGAACATATTTATTTTAAAAATGCAAAGCAAAACAAAGAACTTCAATGAATCACAATTTATTATCTTTTTATATATAGATATATGTGGAACTTTATGTACAAGGTGTTCTGAAATGTTTTCCTCATTTATTTGTGGAACATCTCGGAAGGTAGTTTTAAATGTGCGCGCGCATGTGTTTATTAGACACCACGTCTTGAAAATTCAGTTGCCATGGATCGTCTCACCGATGAGCAACGTTCCATGTGTGTCAGAAGTTTCTACGAGAACCATCGTCTTCTCGCAGTACCTCGTTGCCTGTATGGAGAGCACTACCTTCTTTTCACAATTTTAATCAACCTCCTTCAAAAGACACTACCGTTAATAAAAAACCAATGGGTCGACATAGAAGATCTATAAGTGCCGAAAACATCGAGTGTCTTCATGCAACAGTGACACTTACACCTCAACGTCCTGTACGAAACATAATGTAGAGAAATAATTAATTTTAATTAATTAATTCTGGATGACACATTGTACATGTATTACCCTGTAGTATGGTTAATTAAAAATATTTTATTTTAAAATTTTGTTGACTTGTATAATGCGTGATTGTCATTTTTATAATTTACACGAATAGTTTTTCCAATTGAGTTTTCACCAGAAGTAAGTTTTTCTTTTTTACCTTAAAAGACACTTGCATCCTGAGCGATTCCTTTTAATTTTTTTTTTTCAATAATGTGAGCAAGAAGGCATCCGTTTTTAAAATGGCTCCGAAAATGACTTCAATAACAGAACGGTGGTACACAATTTAGTTTCATAATTATTTCTGTCTAATGAGTAGCTGCAGACAGTTTGTGAAATTTTTGTTTATTAAAAGAAAATCTCAAAAGTAACTCTCCGATATCTTAGAAATGAAGAGAATAAAAACACCAATTTCAAATTTGAACCATTTGAAAAATATTTATGCATTCTTCACTTTTATAAAGGGTGGTCCAACCATAATGCACGATGTAATTGTGAGTCACACCTTAATGTCAAGTTTTTTGCGCAACTTAATTTGACATTTCTTTGTTTCAGTGTTTGACAAATTCAACCATGGAGAGGTACACACTTGAGCAGCGCGTTAAGATTGTTGAAGCCTTTTACGAAAATAGGCGTTCAAATCAAAATGCATTCCGTGCACTTCGTGACTTTTTTGGTCAGCATAATCGACCAAATGTGTCCACAATCGGGAAAATTGTGCGCAAACTTCAGCAAACCGGGTCTGTAGGAAATGTTAAAACACATGTGCATGCTCGCCCAGTTCTGCGGAAAATATTGCTGTTGCTCGCGATAGTGTACCAGAAGAGCCGTCAACCTCGACTCGTCGTCGTGCCCAACAATTGAACATCTCACGAACATCACTGATGCGAATTTTGAATAAATATTTGAATTTACACGCTTACAAGGTTCAATTGACTCAAGAGCTGAAGCCTACTGACCATTTCAAGCGTCGTCAATACGCCGAATGGTTGGTTGAACAGACAGAAGTGAATGGTGACTTTACAAAGAAAATCATCTTCAGCGACGAGGCACACTTTCACCTCAGTGGATTCGTTAACAAGCAGAATTGCCACATTTGGGCAAATGAGAATCCACGAGTGATTGTTGAAAAGCCGATGCACCCACAAAGAGTGACTGTTTGGTGCGGTTTATGGGCTGGCGGCGTCATCGGGTCGTACTTCTTCGAAAATGAGGTCGGCCAAGCAGTTACCGTGAATGGTATTCGCTATCGCGAGATGATAACGGACTTCTTGTGGCCAGAAATTGAGGATATGGACCTGGACGATATGTGGTTCTAACAGGATGGTGCCACTTGCCACACAGCCAACGAAACAATGGCACTTTTGCGCGAGAAATTCAATGGCCGTGTTATTTCACGTCGTGGCAATGTTAATTGGCCGCCACGATCATGTGATTTGACATCGTTGGACTTCTTTCTTTGGGGATATTTAAAAGAAAAAGTGTACGTCAATAAGCCAAGAACAATTCAAGAGCTAAAGGATGAGATAATTCGGCACATTAACCACATTGAACCTCAATTATGTCTCAGAGTCATTGAAAATATGAACCATCGGATAGAGGTATGCCACCGAAGCCGTGGCGAGCATTTGGCGGATATTTTGTTTCACACATAATTGTCATAGATCCTTCTATCATAACAAAAGATATTAAGATAATTCTCTGAAAACTTTTTGTTTTATTTACAATTAACATCGTGCGTTTTGGTTGGACCACCTCTTACAATACAATTCATTGTTATATTCGATGTTGCTTTTGAATACAATTCTTATCGAAGGAACCTACGTGGTAAATTTATATTATTAGAATTCAAATTAATTCTTATTAATTATTAATATAAATAATTAGAACAATTTACTTCTATATAACATAAGCCTAATTGGTACTCGGAAAAAAAGTTAATTTTATTTAAAGATAAATTACATTCACTATAGAGCCTTTAATACACTTCTAATAACTAAATTTATGAAATTATGACACGCACTAGCACGATGAAATAAACGGTAAATAAAATGTGATGTGATGATTTCAAGCTTCCAAGAAGAAAAAAAGCAGAAAAGAAGAAGAGAAACATATCTAGACATTATCCTGTAACATTATCTTGTATTTACACTTATTAAAACTACATTTTTGACATAAACTTCTCTTATTCGATTTATTACCCCAAATTTCATTGAAATTATAGTTCCAATGTATCAAAATCTCCGCGAAATAATTCACCGAGCTTCCGCATGAAAGGGAAACCAGCTTAATTACTATCGAAGTCTAAGACAAAATAAACATCACATACCGTCCATTATTGTCACTCATGAGTCCTCCAGTAAAAGAATTATTCATATCACTTAGAGCATGGATATAGATGAAAGCAAGCATCAGTGCATTCCAGCATATTCCTCCCGGAAAGACACACTAACCTAATCTAATCCTGCCAGTTTCAGTAGACGTATGCTCTTGACAAGATGCACCTAACCTAATTATCTCACCCCAGTGTTCCTTCCTCTTGCGGCTACCTACCACCGCATTACTTTCACCGCATGATGTAATCTAATAATTCTCTGGTCTCCTCGCTGTGGTATACAGTACGGGATACTATAGAATTTTACGTGGTAAAATTTGCATTTTCATAGACATACTAATGTACGCGATTTTGCATTCATTAAATTTCAATCAAAAAGAAAGCTTTAGGTCTTCAATTAAACAGAACAATTAAACTAAATACACCTATTATTCAATGCATTCTTGGTAAATTTGTAATGAAAGCTTGGTTTAACTTCAACTATTTAATGTTTTGTAAAAAATATTTTCACTATGTCATAAAACTGTTCTCCGCACAAAATATAGGTAACTAGAAATAATTATTTCTAGTTAGTTTTCGAATCATTAGACAGTTTTTCATTAAAATGAAGATTATTATCGTATTCAGGATACGTAGTCGACGTAGGTCGGTTTATATCATATTCTATGTAATTTGTATCAATATTGAGACATTTGTGTTTTCGAAGAAAATCCTTACTATAAAGCTGCGTTTACACTAGCGAAACTCCATCGCGAAACTCACTCGGGCGAAAGTTACTCGCTTCGAGTGAAATTTCGCACTACCCAAAACAGAGCGCAATTCAGAGCGAAAAATTGCGCGAGTAGGACGAGCCACTTTCAGTTCTGGTTTCGCAGCCAACGTGGCAAATTGTTTTGCCCCTCCAGCAGCTGCAGCCGCGTTTTCCGTCATGTCAATGGCATTTTTGATCAAGAAGTGGAAGAATAAAAATGGTCGTCCCCGACGATGGTGGAGCAAACAATTATTCCTTGGAAGAAGCCAATATGGAAACAACCTTATGAGAGAAATGATACAGGAACCCATTGATGATACAATTAAGAACTTCGTTCGCATGAGTACCCAAGATTTTGACACCTCGTTTCACTGATCAGTCAAAAAGTTGGAAAAAAAGATACAACATTCAGAGAAGCAGTAAGCAGTGGGAGAAAGGTTCGCGGGAATACTACGTTTCCTTGCAACTGGTGATACCTACACAAGTTTGCAGTATTCTTCCCTTTCACTACAGAAATAGGAAAGTTTGGTTCAGAACTAATTTCTTTCCACGCATCTTCTCTTTTATTGCGATTGAAATATTGTTTGTTTTTTGGATTCTGCATATAATATCTAGTTTTGTAGAGCTCGTTGAGCTGCAAGCACTGTTCTTGATTCATCCCTCGCGCAACTACGGCGACCACGTTTACATTAAACGAAACTCGACGTGCGGAACTCTTTGATGCGCGGACAAAAACCGACTGAGCCCCGGCTCGCAGCGAGGGCCCTCACCCCGCAATTACTCAGGGATAGAGGCACGTTTACACTAGCACTATTCCCTCGCGAAATTATTTCGCGCGAGGGAATTTCGCTAGTGTAAACGTAGCTTAAGGTATTTCAATTGGAACTGTAGAATTTGAATTGCGCACCGTTTGTGTCCTGCCAAACGTAGGACGCCAATATTTAACGACTATCATCTAAAAACCACATGACGCTAACATGCCTGTGATAGCATTATCAGCTTCACTTTCAAAGAAATATGGTCCAATAATTCCACTCCAAAATGTGCACCGAACCGTGAATTTCTGTGGATGCAATTCTCTTTCGTGAATAGCATGTGGATTTTCAACACCTCAAATTTGGAAATTTTATTTGCCAACGTATCCATCAAGATGAAATTGTGCTTCACAGCTGAACAAAATTTTGCTGAAACAGTCAGCATCACCTTTCTTTTCTAACACCCAATGTACGACGTTGTAAATGGTCTGTAACTTTTAATTGGTGTGTCAACTGAATTTTGTATGCTGACAGATGCAGATCTTTCTTTAAAATCCGATGCGTGGTAGCTCTTGACAGATTAAGTTGTTGTGTACGATGTCATCTTTGGATACTCCCGTACTCTTACTGCAGCAATATTTTCATCTGACCGACCACGGCGAGGACGTACTGGTGTTGCTTTATCAATAACAGAACACGTCTCTTAAAATTTCTTGTTTAAGTTACGAACTGTTAACTCTGTGGGCTCTTCATTTTGTCCTAATTTTTCTTAATGTAACTGTAAATGATCGCTCACTTTCATAAAACAGTTGTACACAAACTGCTCGTTGTTGAAATGTTAACCACGGAATGTTGAAGTCGCATGGTTTGCAGATGACTTTTGTTAAATATTGACGCCCTATCTTTGACAGAACACAAATGGCGCGCAACTCAAATCCTATACTTTCAACTGAGACATCCTATATGTACAGTTCACTGATTTCCTTTTACAGAAAAAAACGTTCTCTCGAGAAGAGAATCTGAAAAAATTCAGATAGACGCAAGAAGGATGAACACATTTAATGATGATTTGAAATAACGATACAAGTCTGAAAGTTTCCAAGATATCTGCAGCAGCTTCTTTTAGAGGTTTATGGAGATTCTTTTGGATCACCACCAATATGAGACTATCTACGATTTTTGAGTGCATTATTATCGATTAAGTCGTGACTTTTAGGAGATCAGCACTATCTATTCTAAGGTTCATAATACAAGCTGATGTAAATTAATTTTGTATAAAGACTCAATTAAAGTTAATCGACCAAAATGTGGCGATTTCAGACTATCTAGAGGCGTCAAGGTGGAGTCTAAAGACATCATAAAAATTATTACTAATTTGAAGTACTGGGTGAGTCTATTAAAGAATGATTGACAATATATAAGTGTATTTATCGTAATTGTTTTTTTGTTCTCGAGTTTCTTTATCATCTTGGATGATGAGAAATATAGAACTTTATTAAAATATACTAGAATTGTCAGATTACATAACGAAGGTTGAAATAGTTAAAATAGTTAATAATAGTTAAAATAATCGTAACATTTTTGTAACTTTTAATTGTGATTAATCATGAACTTTCTTTGGAAAGCATTTTCTCGGAAAAATTGCTGGAAGACATTCACCTACCCCTGAATAATGTGCTCTATTTCAGTTCGCTCCATTTTGTCTATTAATACTAGTTCACAAATTTCCTTGTTTGGTGACAGGCCTATTCTTCGCCTATTACAAAATGACTATTCGAGTAATATCTACTCTGTCTAGGCCCCATATGTGATTAATTCCTATGACGATTATAGACTACGTTTTGAATGAAATTCTTCGTGCTAAATACGCCTTTATTGACATTAAAACTGGGCAATAAATAACGAAACCGTTATAGTTTCTTCAAGTGCTCCCGCTTTTTTATTTCTCTCTTCATATTTTCATTGAGTTATCATTGAAGTGGGATTTCTAATTTTTTAAATACAGAACTTCATAGGAACTATAAACAAGAATAGTTTGACGAGTCATCAAACGGTGATGGAAATTTCATGTGAATATAGAACAGTTCGTACATGCCATGGTATTATCTATTATAGTTCTTCTCCAAAATGTGTAGGACTGCCTTCTCATATGGAATATAGTATAGCCTAAAGGTGCGTATACATTTGTGAATCGCTTGTGAAGCATTCGTTAGAAATAGTTTTACAGCGAACATCTGCTGAACTAACCACGAACCACCAGAAGTCTTGTTCGGCGCGCTTACTTGTAATAAATAATATCTTCGTGCGAGGAAAATTATATGATTTTAGTTATGATTGGTGCGGCTTGAATGATAGCAGAAAGTTTGTGTAAAAAGAAGAGGAAAGAAAGACCTATTTCCCTCTAAGCATCTTCTTTTAAACTCTTTTATAATGGTTCTTGTGTTTAGGATTCCACAATAAGGATTTCGTTTTACAATATAAAAATTATTAAATAAAATTATAAGGGTAGGCAGATTATTAAATAAATAACCGAGAGAAAAAAAATCATACAACAAGAAATAAACAGAGCCAGCCCCGTGGTTCGCGACCAGAAGAAAAACAACTACCCCACACGGCGCCGTCTCAATGTGAACTGCGAATGCCTTTGTGTTCGTCAAAAAAACCGACAGGTAGTGGTTCGCCACGAGCGGCTTACAAGCGGTTCGTTCGGCTCGCTCCAAACCCCGTCCCAATCTTGCGATCAAATGGTTCAAGAGCGGTTCGCGAACGATTCGGCTCGCAAATGTATACGCACCTTAAGACAACTTTTTTTTGTGCATTATAATTTCAAATATGTTATGCAACACAAAATATATTATACCAATATTCCATTGTTTTTTAACTCGAAACTATTACACCTCAATGCTGTGAGAACTGGATTTAATTGATTCATTTTCCTTATTACAGGATATTAATATGAAACCTGAATTTTAAAATCATTCTTTACTTGCGACTTAAAACTCTCCGGAGTCAATAGACTCAAATTCTCCAGCACATTTTATGGGAAAATAACGAATCCCACCCCCTAAAATACAATTTTAAACGTAAAAGGGAAAAAGGATAACAAGTCAACCTTACAGAGGCCCTTTCGATGTGAAGCCAGGACGAAACTTGGTGGATTATGTTATCGGAACTCCGCTCCAGTGCATTCCTTTGGAAGGCCTTTGTGCGTGTTGTATTGTGTACCTTCATCCATTCCTTTCGCTGTAATAAAGGCACGGGATATAGTAATAAATGTCAAAGCGTTATCGTCGATACAGTAAATTAATTACTGTCACACTTTGAAAAAGTATATCGCGCAAAAATAGTCCAGGAGTATTTGTTTATTATGAACAAATAAGGCCACTCAATCAGCCAATAAGAAAGGATTTTTTGTAATTGTCAGTTAAAATAACAAATGAACAATGTTCTTGGTATATTCCTTTCATAAGGAAGGATAAAGGCGAGACATAAATCGTTAAATGAGGAGAATGACATTGATAAACGTATGGAATGGATGTATTGTATAAAAATGTTGGTTTATAATACATGTAGGTGTCGGTGAAGTGAAGTTTTACTATACATTATAAGTTCAAAAAAAAATCGAATTAAAAAAAAGTAATTTAACTAAAAAGAAAGAAAGAAATGATTTCTATAATAATTTAATACTTATTTGTTGTTCCGTTTAATGTAATTAAGAAATTATTGTTTATTATGTAATTATTATTAATTGTTTTATATAATTTTGAAGTCGGTGCCAAGTAAAACATAAAAAGATATAAACTTTGCTACTATAACAACATGTTTACATTTAAAATTACCGAGGACCGGCATTCGCATTACTAATACTGTATGGCACTGACTGCAAAATTATATAAAACAATTAATAATAATTACCTAATAAACAATAATTTCTTAATCACATTAAATGAAGCAACAAATAAGTATTAAATTGTTGTAGCAAACATTTATTTCTTGCTTTTTAGTTAACTTTACTTTTTCTTCAAGTCAGTTTTTTTTAACTTATTATTTTACAATTTTAAGATATGAGTAGACCTACTAAGAATGCTTTGCGAATGAGAAAACGACGGCTACTTGAATAAGGAGTTCCGTTGTGTATCTTCGAAGTCCAAGGTCCAATACCAATGAAATTAAGATAGGACAACCTTGGAGCTATTCTGAACCCCACGCAAAGAGAATAATTAAAATCAGCTCATAATCACAAAATTCATACCCGAACATACATAAAAAAAAAAAAATATATATATATATATATATATATATATATATATATATATATATATATATATATATATATATAGACGAATTGAGAACCTCCGCCTTTTTTTTTGAAGTCGGTTAAGAACCCGAATACTGTAAGAAATTAGATTAACACAACCTTAAGTAGTTCAATTGCTTCATGAATTATTCATTCAACACAAATTTTAAATCATATATTATTTCTTTAAACATAAATTTTTATATATTCTGTTTGATAAACCTTCTCACTGAAGCTTCTCATATCGATGATGTAAGAAGCAGAATAAGGCAAGAACTAAAATCACCGTGTTAACGATATGAAATGTTTTAGAAACATTTCAACAATTCCTCTATTATAGTCATGAAGTAACTACTCAAAATATAAATACTTTGGCTGCTGCGAGATATTTAGAATTTCTATGTTTTCACTTAGTTTCATACTTATCAGTTTTTTTAACAAAACGATTAAAGTGATGATGTTGCTTGCCAAAAGACGAAGTTGCAATGAGAACCAATTGAATGGCCGTCATATTCACCTCAATTGACCCCCTTATATTTATTTTTATGGGGTTATTTACAATTACGGGTCTATGTAGATAGGTCAATTAATTTAGAAGATCTGAAGGCACGAGTTCGAATCGATATGGAAAATACCACCTCGGAAATAACTGACCATTCAATAAAGTGTTTATATAGCAAATGGCGGCATTTCTAACCTTACCCCAACTAAGTCATCATCAGGTGATTATTAAAACAGAGTTTTAAACAGTTTCTTTAAAACTGTTTAAAACTCTGCTTTTTAGTACAATCAGTATCAAATCAACAAGAGGTAGTAATTGCGATTTGATAATATTTTAGGCTCAAACTGTTTAAACTAATATTTTATATAAAACAGTTTTTTTTGTAACAAAGTAACTTTACCATATCCATAAACTTTACTCGTATAAGTTTATAATGTAGATAATCCAGTTTAGAGACATTTTCCGCTATATAACTGACTGCCTGTATGGAATTTCAGCTTCTGACTGAGGTGGGATGTACCAAATTAAGAAAATGCCTCGGTGACTCGGTGATAGGTCGCCCGTAGTTTTTGCGTTCCTTAGGGAAATAACACGCCTGGCGAACTTTAATCTTGTCTGCGGTTTTCGTTTTACTTTGTCGCGCATAAAAATTATTCTATATTTCTCTTCTCTAATATTTATAATACAATAATGATTTATAAATATTATTAATGCAAAGACTAATATATCGTAACTAAAATATCTAATATAGATCTTTGATAATATAGCAATTACTTATTAACATTTTATCGGGCGATGCATGAATCCAAACACATTCGGGTGTAATGTATCTGAGATATTTCATAATAAAATCTTACACAGTTTAGATTTTAATGAGGTGGAAACTTAGTTAATCGCTTATTTTAATTAATACAATACAAATATAAATGTTTTACACTATTTTTTAGTCGCAATAATTAAATTTATATAAAGGAACACATTTCATTTTGTAAAACAATACATTTGGGAGATTTTACAGGACAACCTGCTATTGACAAGTATTTTTCTGTGTTAAGGACAAAACACAAACATAAATTAGTATTGAACAATATCTTGAATACAGAAAACAAACCACCTATTCTTAAATAATGTAATAGTCATAAAGTTATATATCAAAAATATATTGGACGTGAATTACAAAGAAAAGTTATAAGTGACTGCCAATTTTAAGTGTAAAGAATTATAAATCTTCTTCATCATTTTAGCATATTCCACACAAAAATAAACGTTACATTTCTGGTAATACTGTTTAGTATAAACCAATAATTTAACACCAAAAAGTGTTAATTTTGAATAATAATACCATAAAATTCCAGAATAAGTAAGTGTAGAGATCCCAGCAAACATTATTAAATTAAATAATAAAAGAAATCTAATAAAATATAAAGGGGAAAATAATGACGTAATCAGCCGAAATGCATCTGAGAGATCGGGGCGGCCCGTACAAAGTCCAGCAAATGCACGAAAAAACATCGACACCATATCGAGAAGAGTGGTTTGGAGCTGGGAAGCTATGAGGAAGTTCGAATTAATATTCTTAATACACACGAAAGGGCAAAGAAAAAAGTGACTGGATCTCACAGATCGGTTGCGCCTCATAGAGGGTTAAAGAATTACGACAATCAATAAAATTTTATAAAATTTACTTCCCACATTTATTAATATTAATTAGAGTAATTAAATAAATTTTTAACTATTGCTAAGTACTTAAAAATTCGGGGAATACCATTAATCAAATTAAAAATAGTGTAATGTATCATAATGAATTAGTAATATAATTATTATGTATGAGACGAATTCTTAACTTACAATAATGTTGATTAGTGGTAGAGATTCTATATTTTGGCGAATGCGCCAAGATTACTTACATATGTGTTGTGTATCATGTATTGTATTCTTGATATATGATATATTCTTGATATGTAATGTTATATTAGTATGAAGTGCTCTATGATCTAAATATGAGAGTTAATTACTTTGGTATACCTCACGAGTATAGGGTTAAAGTTTTCGAGAAATTTGAAAAATGGTCCTTACTTTAATTTAAAACTAAATTAAAACTTAATCCTTATGTGAGTGTTGAGGTAGAGCGTATCTTCTGCTTTTTTTTAAATATAGAATAATTATGTTGAATGTATACTGTAAATGTATACTACAAATTATAAGAAATCATTGTTTTCCTTCAAAAATTTTTTTTTGGTATAAGAATGTTATTACTATGGGAATTCCTACCATTAAAATATTGTAATTAAGTTACAAAATTTCAACCGATGGTATCTGTAAATTTTAAACAAGATTTTTGGATATCATGTAGAAATAAAATAAATTTAATAACGGAGATGAGTTTGTTTCTATTTGATCATTTAATATGATATCAGATTTCTTTGGTTTATTAATTTCTAAAGATTCTAATAAATTTGATTTTAAGCCTTTCTTCCCTACATGTACAATTTTCAATTCTTCGTTAAAGGTATGGTTGGCTTTAATTAGATGTGTTGCATATGTTGAATCTCTTTTTTATTATTAAAACTCCTTCTGTGTTCTGCTATTCCCGTGTTGAAGTTTCTTTGTGTTTATCCTATATATACCTTATGGCAAGTACCGCAAGCCAGCTTATAGACTCCTTAATTGTCTTTGGTATTGGTTTTATCCAACCAAAAATTTTCCTTGCCTTTCAAAAGGTCCACGGACTTCAATAAATTTGTTTCAGTGATTTTATCAAAAAGCTTTTTTGGATGATCTTATTCTCTATAATTATAATAAAAGCCTTGTACGATGAATTTTCGAGTTTCAACTAGTTATCGTCATTCAAAGCAAAAAGGTCGGCTACTTTGGTAATATTAATTACTCAGGAAATAATAATCATACAGAAAAATAAGGTAGGGTTCTTAAAACTGCAAAGTATTCTTTATAAGTATAGTTTTTGGTTTTTGATAAAAAAATTCGGTGCGAGAATTTTGATTGAAAAATAGGTAAAAATTTTAATATTTAGGGATATTCGCCTAACTTGCAAAATACTAAATAATAAATGGACTAAGTATGTTGACTGTTTTTTGTCAACCTCAAAATATCCTAAAAAAAAACCTGAACATTTTAAAGCACTGCGATAATTTTTTTCATTGTGTTCGGAATGATGAATCTCTCGTTATTGCTAAATCAATTTAAGGATGAATTTTTCACTTTTTATTAATTTTTTTTGCGGTTGAAAATATATTTTTAGCAATAATCCATATTTGTATATCAAAAACGTTAATTATTGTAAGAGGAAAAAAATATAAAAAAATGGTTTTTTCAAAAAAAGTCAAAATTGAATTTTTGCATTGAACACCGATAACTCAGCGATGACTCATGGTATAAAGCTTTGAGACCGCTCAAATTATAGAGCATACAATTATCTAAAACAGCTTTATTATGAAGTCACTGAAAAAAAATTATTGAAATCCGTAGACCTTTTGGTCTACGGAAGGGAAGCAAACATTTGGAATTTTCTTTTTCGATGATTTTCTTATGATTATTCAAAAACTACTGGTAAAAAATTCTGAACTCGAGATTTGAAAACTATAAACTTGGAACTTCAATTTCCTTGTTTTTAAATTTTATTATTAAGTCCTTTAATTCCTACACGGAACATAGGGCTTCGGTAAAAGGGCGCCATCTGGTTCTCTTTTGCGCCATGACTTTGGCCTCATTTCATGTCTTTCCTGTCCTTTTTACCTCGTCCATCACTGTTCTTCTCCATGTCTGTACCGGTTTCCTACTTTTTTAGATCCCTGTGGATTCCATTCTAGAGCCTTTCGCAACACTGTTGTTGGGACTGCGGAGTGTGTGCCCCCCCCCCCCCCATTTTCTGCCTTTAATTTCAGATACAATTTCCTTCTGCCCTGTTTGGTGCAGAATGTCGTCATTTGCTATTCGGTCTGGCCAGAATATACGAAGTATTCTTCGTAAGCACTTGTTGACAAAGACTTGCAGTTTATGTGATAGTACTTTTGTGACTTTCCAGGTTTCACAACCATATAACAGAACTGACTTGACGTTTTATTGAAAAATTCGTAATTTTGTTTGTGTGGAGTATTGTCTGGAATTTCACACTGGGCCGAGTGAGCTTAAGGCTTGCTGTGCTTTTCGTATTCTTCTACGAATGTCAGTTTCTGCACCCCCACTTTTTGTAATGACATTTCCCAGGTAAGTGAATTCCTCAACATCCTCTATTTCTATGTGATTTATATGAAATGGGGCATTATATCTGGTGTTAATTCTCATACATTTTGTTTTATTGATGTTGATTTTTAGGCCGATCTTGCTGGCTTCTATTGAAAATATCTGCAATCGAGTTGCTGTTTCTTGAAAAGTTTGGCTCATAAGGCACACATCATCTACATATTCCAGATCGCCCAGGCTGGAGGATACGGTCCAGCGGATACCTTGTGCATTGCTATTGACTCTAGATAGAATGTGTTCTAGCACAATATTAAATAGGAAGGGGTTACACTTTAGTTAGCTTCTGCGTACAGCGCTTTTATGAGGGATATCACTTTTTCAGGAACCCCTCTTAGCTTTAATATTCTCCAAATGGTATCATGTGAAAGGCTATCAAAGGCACGTTCAAAATCGACAAACATTAAGTATAGTGACGTCCGCCACTCTAGATTCCTCTACTATCATTCTAATCGTATTTATGTGGTCTATGCAGGAGCAGTTTGATCGAAAGCCTGCTTGATTAGGTCGGAGCTCTGGTTCGACCACATTTGTGAGTCTCCTAAGTACTATTGTGGCTAAAATTTTATTTATAGCATTTAGCAGGGTTATACCTCTCCAGTTCTGGCATTGAGTGAGATCTCCTTTTTTGGGTAGTTTTATTATTATTACTTCCTTCCAGCTAGCTGAAATGGTGTTTGTTTCCCACACTTGCCTGATTATAGGCTCTAGTAACGTTGCGCTTAACTGGAGATCTGCCTTCAAAAGTTCTGCCGGTATTTTGTCCGCCCCTGGGGATTTGTTATCTTTTAGTGTCTTTATGGCAAGCTGTATCTCTGCCTTAGTAGGCGGTTCACAATTGATCGGCAATTCCTCTGCATTTTCTTTGTTTTCTATTTCGTTTTCTTCCATTATATTATGTGAAGCGCCCAACAGTTCCTGAAAGTGTTGTTTCTAATTGCTCTGCGACTATTTTTCTGTGAGTTACAGTCCTTTGAAAATTACCTAAAAATTTAGGATTTTTTTTACATTTAGCAAACTAAATGTGGAAACAAAATAAAATTGCAATATGTAAAAAGTGAATTTTGCGTGACGTCTGTCAAAATAAAACTGACAGTCTCATCGTACACTAGCATAGATATAAATATATAAACAATATTTGTTGATTTTACAGTTACCATTTAACAATAATTTTAAAAATGGCGCCGCAACGTCGATTAATCACTGTTCACTAACTGAAACATTACTCTTACATTTTAATGCACGTACGTCAATTTTCGTTCTCTTAGGCCTCTCATTTCTTTACACGCGCACTACATATATAAAAATACATTGTCTCTACTTTGTGTCGCCCACGCGTGAGACTCGGACTTACACAAATACCAACAAAGGGTTTATTTCTTAAGCCCAGTTCTTATACGCGTAGTAATAATTGTACGCTTGTTAGGCCTTTCACGTGTTGGCGGCATTGATGTCAGCTTGTTATCACGAAAAATTCCGTCGACATCACACACATGCGCTCGCATCACAATAAGCCCCTTTACGGCAGCGATGACTGGGTGCTTTTGTTATTAATTTTTTTCTCCGTGACGAGGCTTTTATTTTCGATGTGCAACTGACAACGTGACAAAAAATAATTAAAATGTACGTGTGAAATACGGTATTGTACATCAGAGGAAATAATTAGAAAAAGTTGTATATTATATAACCTAACTTTCGATTTATAATATTCATGATAGCTTTTTTACGTAGGCAAAAAGTGTTGGTTTTTTATTTTCATAAATGGTTAATGAATTATGATAAAGCTTTCTATGAAGCTTGATTAAGATGACTTCTTCAATGCATTCTTGGTATCCTAGCAAATTAGACCTGATTTATCGAAATAAGGTGATAACACTGAGGAATAATTTTTGTCATATTAGTAATATTTTAATCCCATATTTCAAATCTGAAAATGCCGTTTCACTGCATACTCTAGTTTCCATGCAATTTGATGTTTGTAGAGCGTATCATATTAAGTTTACATATTAATCTTATGATACACCACCTATCCTATAACTTCTGACATTTTTTTTGTGTAAGATTTTGTGCCTTTGTAAATGTTTCGTTTATATATTTTGGTACTTTAAATGTGCGTTTAAGGTACGTTAAATGTGAAATAATTTAAAAATAAACAGTTTTAAAACCTTAAAACGGACTTTTCCGCACGTAGAACAAATCTATCTCGAAATTGAGTAGCCGAGAAAAAATAAACCAACACATAAATGCAGAATATGTATTTTATGCGACAGTTTTACTTTTTTCAAATAGTTCATGGTAGTAGTTTTTCTCATGACCCATGAACAGGGTGGGGTGGGTCCTATCCACCCTAAAATCAATAGATGTCGTCTGGTAGACGCCCCTGATCAGAATCGGTCGAAATTCGATCGATCCCACACGATTTAATTACGATCCCACACGATTAAGTGATCGTACTAACAAACAAATTTCTCAAATAGTCCACCATTGTGCTTTCTCATGACCCATGAATATGGTAGAGTGTGTTCTATCCACCTCAAAATCAATATGTGTTGTCTGGGAGACGTCCCCGATCCGAATCAGTCAAAACCCGATCGATCCGACATGATTTGTTCAGTTATCGTGTTAACAAAAAAAAATTCTCAAATAGTCCACCGTCGTGCTTTCTGATGCCCCATAGACAGGGTGGGGTGTATCCTATCCACCTGAAAATCAATAGGTGTGTCTGCGAAACGTTCCCGATCAGAATCAGTCAAAACCCGATCGATCCGACACGATTTAGTTGAGTTATCGCATTAACAAAAAGAATTTCTCAAATAGCCCACCATCGTGCTTTCTCACGGCCCATGGACAAGGTGGAGTGTGTCCGATCCACCTCAAAATCAATAGGTGTCGTCTGGGAGACGTCCCCGATCAGAATTAGTCAAAACCCGATCGATCTGACACGATTTAGTTAAGTTATCGTGCTAACAAAAAAAATTCTCAAGTAGACGCAAGGGAGGGGTGGCGTGTGCTATCCACCTCAAAATCAATAGGTGTCGTCTGGGAGACGTCCCCGATCAGAATCAGTCAAAACCCGATAGATCGGGCACGATTTAGTTGAGTTATCGTGCTAACAAAAATAAATGCCGACGACAACGACGACACACACACAGCAAACACATTTTAAAAACCTTTTCTTTTTGGTTTTTAGGCCGAAAAACGAAAAGTAAACCCAAAAATAATTTTGGTTTTTCACTTTTTCTTTACACGATTACATTACTTTTCCGCTTATAGTGGAGTGCGGAAAAGTAAGTCTATTGATACCCCACTTTTACTCAACACAGGCATCTGAAGCGTAGTCCGTCTTTAAGCAGGTATCTGTTTGTTTGTGGATATGGCGGTGTTTGGGATTTGGGGTAGTTAAATGATACTAGCGGTTATGTTGTTGCTATAGCTACGATTATTTGGATAAATTAAATAGCGAGCAATTGACTGATCGAAAAACTTATCCCAAAACTCGACAGCCTGGTGCGGTCATTACCAAACGCTATACTTGTCATAATGCATTGACTTAATCAGGGAGAGTTTTAACAAGTGGATGGCTGGGCCAGTAAGTCACGTAACTGATTGCCTGGGATGATCGCATTTTTAGCCTTAAGAAACAGATCCTCGTCCCGAGTACTAGAATAATACACAAGAATTTCCACTTTTTAATATTTACAAAACTTAAAGCTATTTTAATATATTCAAAAATACCATCACGGCTGTAAATAGGCGTATATGGACTGGTCGTACTGGTCCACGTGTGCCCACAGTGGACCAGTAATTTGCATTTACATGTTTGAGTGTGTATGTATGTTAAATAGATACATATATTCCGTAGATCGATACATATATACCTGCATACGCAGGTTGTGAGTTGCAAATTCAGGACAGGATTTTCAGATATGAGCATTTAGTTGATCTCAGTGTGTACAGTCTTGCATTACAACTGAAATAACCTTTCTTCATGTGAGTTCTTTTCTTACTTTTCTGTGTTTTTACTACAATATTCTGAGAATATTGCTCATGTTAAATAGAAACCGAGAAAATATAATTTTTCCACCACCACATCTCAAGTTTGTCATAATGAAACCGTTTATCAAGACATTGAATGTTAAAGATGAATATTTTCGCTTCGTAGTTTCTATTTGCTGTAGGTTTTTGGAAATCTTGATTGCAATATGAGTGTCAAGTTTCATTTTCTTTATAGTCACCTCGATCAGTTCCCAGGGAACCTAGGCGCTGTAAGTGATGAACAGAGGGAATCATCTTTATTCCATAAAGATCTCTTGGCGATGGAAGAACGATATTAAGGGCGTTGAGACAAGCATATAATGACAGACTACTGCTGAAACGTCAAAAAAAATTGCCTTGAGAAATTCTACAGGCTCAAGCTACAAACTACAAGCGTACATTTCTTAAGAGGTATCGTCCATGTATCATAAAACATTAATTCATCTTTGTTGAAAGTTGAAGCTACAGTGTCCGTCAAAAGTATTTATACCCCAAACAACATTTTCAATTGTTAGTCTGTTTTTGATTACGCCCTTTGTGAATTCTCTTGATAACAAAGCAGTATTGTGCTTGTAGAATTCTCTAATAGATTTAACAGTAAAAGCTGACTAGAGTTTCGCCGATACCAAATAGAATTGAGATTTAGAGGTCAAATGTTTTATTGTGTGCGACAAAAGTATTCATACCGCCTTGTTAATAAGTGTATTGTGTATAAATGTGTATTATTATGTAATAAACTACATTGATTGTATATAATTAAAAACAACAGTGTTTACGTGATACTAAATAGATCAAATCCACACAAATATTGTTAATAGATTGTCCCTATTAACAATGTGAAATGCCGAAATCTGCAGAAATTAGTTTAGACCTCCGTAAACTCATTGTGGACGATTATTTAAATGGAATTTTATGGAAAAACATGAATGACACCAGAATTGTCCGAGAAGTGAAGAAAACGCCTACTGTATCTGCTAAGAGTATTAAGGAACAATTGTGTATTAATGTTTCTGAAAAGACAATTCAGAGAAGAATTTGAGAATGTAGATACACAAGTCACTATAAAATTAAGAAACCACACATTTCAGAAAAAAATAGAAAATTGCGATTAAACTTTGCAAAAACTTATGTTATTAAACCTAAAACATTCTGGAGGAACATAATTTGGAGCGAGAGCAAATTCGAATTAAGAAAGATGAAGAAACGACAACGAGTTTGGAGGCGTCCAGAAAATAAATTTAATAAAATGAACATTCAAACTACCGTTAAGCATGGGGGAGGGAATGTGATGGTCTGGGGTTGTTTCAGTTAGAGGAGTGGGAGATCTTGTATTAGTTGATGAAAGGAGGACAGGAGCATCTTATGTCAATATACTTTCCTCTCATTTGCAGTCCTCTGCTCAAAAGATGGGTGTTGCAAACGATTTCATTTATCAGCAAGACAGAGATCCTAAACATACAAGTAAAGTTACATAGCAGTTTTTACAACAAAACGTTATATAACTTTTAGAATAGCCACCGCAAAATCCTGATATAAAATCCATTGAGAATTTGTTGGGCTACTTAGATGAACATGTTAATAGATTTGACTTTGGAAGTAATCATACTCTATTTTTCAACGCCTTGCTTACAACGTGGAATTCTGTTCCTACAAACCTGTTACAATCATTGGTTTCTAGCATTCCTAGGCGTCCAAAACTAAGTATTAATTGTTGTTTTTAGTTGGCAAGTCTAAAATTATCAAGGGGTATGAATATTTGTGTCGATACATTATCGTTATGTTTCAGACACTTTCGCCGAAGATTTACGAATTAATGCAGCATTCTTGGTTTTATTTATTATATGTATTAGTATTTCAGTTATATATTTTAAATATAATGTTGAGTTTGTAAAACATTGATTATTTGTTATAGTAAATAAAGATTTTGCAATTTATATCAGGGGTATGAATACTTTTGACGGATACTGTATTTCTGCAGAAGAGTTTCACAAGTAGATTTAGTACTGAGTACCGGTTTATTTAACATTTACACTAATTTTGTTTATTGCATAGCTTCTCAAACTAACTTGTACTATCTGGTACAAGTAAAGGGTTCAGTTGTTATTAATCAGTTAATTACATTATCTAAAACCCTTTCCTAAAAAAATTGAATATTTCTTGAAGTTAACATAAATAAAATTTATTGCCTTGTACAATAATGCACTAGAAAGTATCGAAAATGTTGTATTTGAGACATTGGAATTTGGAAAACTGAAATATATATATTTTTTAATTTGTTAGGCAACAATTATTTTCAAATTCACTATGACTTAACATAAAAGTTATGATATATTTTGTTCTATAACAATTCTAGATACTGAAGAAAAATATATGCAGTAACACCACCATATACAAGTCACCAGCTTTAACTACTAGACACAGTTGCGTACTTTCATTTATAGGAAATATTGATGATTCTACTGAAAAATTAAATATTGTTACAAACGCCTGGAGCAATCCCGAACGCTGGGAATATTCGAAACCATCAAGAGCATGTGGAGTTGACTTCTAATGCGTTCTATACTAGAAGGTTCGCCAAAGTTCTTTATCTAGAAACTTCTGGAGAAACGTCCTACTGCCTATATAAGAATTGTGTCGTCCAGCCAGGAGTTAGTAGAATCTGGACCGCGATACGGTGCGAAGAAAGTGACATAGTGTAATACAGTGTGGAAGTTAGTTTATAAAGTTATAGTAGAAAGAAAGTTAGTTAGTTAGTTGGACTTGTAATAGTTGAGTTGTAAATAAGTGTTCGAAATAAAGAACTTTCTAGTAAATTCGTTACAATATTGCTTATGGAACAATAAATGTGCATAATCTTTAACAAGGATGCTGGGAATTTGGCTCGGTCCCCGTGTTGGTTTACCTTTAGCTTTTTTAGTTGCAACAAGAAATTTATTTTCAATAGGCTGACTAATATCAATATTAAGTAAATTACATGAGCTGTTATTCTAAGATATCACTCACAGAAGTAAGGTTTTGTTCACAGACTATGCAGATATAATAAATTCTTATCATACATATCCGCTATAGCTTGTGGATCATTTCGTATTATTACAATGTACCACAATATACCCTTTATTACTACTATAGACGACCCTATTTTTTCTGTCTTCCTGAATAGACCTTTTTGAGTTACGGATAAATTTTTATATGCCACATTAATCTGTAATTTTTTGGTCCTAAGATTTTTGTAATTCTACAGTTTTCTATTTCTATGATACTTTTTATAAAGATGTAAAGATGTAAAGATAGACGTTCAATTGCAAATTGAAAATAATGTCAATTGCACCACGTGGATCTAATAAAAGTGCAGC
The DNA here is from genome assembly GCA_037954035.1 of Rosalia funebris. NCBI lineage: Eukaryota > Metazoa > Arthropoda > Insecta > Coleoptera > Cerambycidae > Rosalia > Rosalia funebris. The sequence continues at coordinate 10,968,223 of JAZFAV010000034.1, read as the reverse complement.
ACTTTTCTCTGCGTCCAGAACGTGGATGGGTGGTGACCTATCGTATTCTTCTATAGAAGTGGTTATGGCTATCATTCGTGATGTGGTCTCAGGTAACAGTGTGAACCCAGTATAGACCCCAGTTCCAAGTAATTATATGCTTGGATTCGAGTGTCGATGGGGAATTCGGCATCTCTTCTTAAATATATGTATGTTTGTCCTCATCTCTATGTGTAACCTTCTCCTCCATAAACTACGAGGTAACGTTACTTGGCTTCATTATATTTCTTAGATGCCGATTTTTCATTTTAGGGAAGCAGCCGCGTATAGTTCTGAACTAAAGTAATTGTGTTTGGGTTTTAAACAATGGGTCAAAATCTGATCGCCTCAAAATTGGCATACATAATTTTAGTGGGATGGCAATGCTTTATTTTCTTGTGATACAACTTAGTCCTATTATACTAAACCCACTCTAGCGACAATAAATAAGCCCTTATTATGCTATCATACTTCAGATTTTAATTGTAATTTTTTTCCAATCTTCTCGAATCCCCCGGCAAGGACCCGTTTTAATAGCCGCCTCTGCTTAAACTGTCCATAAAGGCAAACAAGGTACATAAAACTTGCTTTTATACTGAATATTCATTCCATTAAACTGTAAGCGCTGACACTTCGCAAGCACGAAGCAAACTTTATCAGCTCTTAATTTTACTGCGTTCTGAGTAAATTGTTGCGCACATAAAGTAAACTCTTCCGTCTTTCCTGGGCATTCGGCGCGTCGCCGTCGACTCTCCTCGAAGTTATTACGGAAAAGTCTCCTCGGTGAGTTCCTTCATTAAATTTCGTTTCGAGTCATGAATATTTGAGGGTCTGTCAGGGACTTTTCCATTTACTTGAAGGATCTTCTCCTGCGTTCCGTTTTTGTCGAACCGTTCGCTGCGGATTCTGGTTTTTTATTTATATTCTGTTTATTTAGAGGCAATTCGCTGGCGCCCATTTCAACAATATAATAGAGTTATTTGTCAGCAAATTTGAATGTTAATATTCACGAGTAATCAAATAATAATAATAGTAATAATAGCAATAATAAAGCCTTTGTTGTCCAATAAAAATAAATCCATTTATGGGATAAAAAAATGGAATACAAATAAATATATAAATGTGTATACAGTGTACACCTAAAAGATAAATAAAAAAGGGTAACCTATAAATAACTTTAACATATATAAACAACGAAATACTTCATTAGCGTATAACTTATACGACAGTAAAAAGTTGTTGTTTCCATAAAGATAGTAACTTGTTGTGAGTACAATTGTTCAAATGTACGATTTTGTTCGAATTGTAGCGATTTCAACAGACGTTAGTTCTTGCAGTCTGGATTAATTCTTGCATTAGGCACTAAACATGCTTAGTAATGCGGATGCATATATACTATTATGTTAACAGTTTAAATAAAAATGACAGGCTAGTAAGCATCCTTCTAAAATTCAATGATTGAATGTCAAATCTTTGTATAAGCAGAGTATAATATAAGTCTATGCGAAATAACAAATACTGTAAGAAATGCCGTTGAATATTTTCCAGTTTGATTAACACGACTTAGAAACCCGGGATACCAAATAACGCTACAATATTCGAATTTCGAACAAACTATTGTACAATATAGACATTTTAAGGTAGCTATGTGATTAAATGATGTGTTTCTAGTCACATCTATGTTATTCTAGTAATTATATTAAAGTACACGCTAAGATCCTTAATAATTTTCAGAACGTATTACAACGTGTACCACCAAGAGAATAAGCATACATTAGTGGTAGCTTATTTAAGATATACGAGCAAACTATACGTTTATCCATGTTTATTGATAGTCTACACACACCACGACAAAACAAGATCGATGAGTTTTTGCAACCTCAAATTGTTGTAAGTAGGTTATATTTAAAAATAAATTTAAGTCATCGGTAAAGAGAAGCTGATGTGACATAAGCGTTAGAAATAAATCGTTAAAAAATAATAAAAGAACAATAATTCAAATTTCACCGTTGAGGTACTCCAGAGGACGCTAAGGAGGTCTTAAATTTAAAGCCACTACATGAAATAAATACGGTACATCTGGATAAATACGATTTTACTAAGCAAAGAAGAATATTACTACTGTATCCATATAATACTAATTTTAAAATTGGTTTACTATGATTCACTTTGTCAAATGCCTTCGAAAAATCAGTATACACCACATCGACTTGATTTTTGTGTGATTCACGATTATCTAGGTGATTCTGCTAAATTTGTAACTGTGAAGCGCTTTGCTACGAACCAATGTTGATTAGGATTTAAAAAGGGTTGTACACCAAGATAAATGTGGGTGGACCATATAATGACATTTCGAAAACCTTTGTAAAATTTGACAGAACTGTAATTGGGCGATAATTTTTTTTTGTCAGATATATTGCCACTATTTAATATAGGTCAGATCCTTGATACTCTCCAAACCTCAGGCAACGTGTGGGTAGAGAGTATCAGATCAAAATGAGAAGTGGCTCTATTAAGGCTCCTTAAGAGGACTCTTTAACAGGAAAGCTTGGGATCTGATCGTCCCTACAGCTTATTTTGTAGCCTGCAGATCACTAAAGATATAAATCACTGTAAATAATAATTTTATGATTGGAGTACGATTTATGTTTTTGGTACGCTACATCAACTTCGTTGCATTGCACAATTAAATATTGTAATTAATCCTGAATCAATTGTTTCAATTATCATTATAAAAAATCTTCAGGTGTCTTTTAATGTTACATTAAAAATTTTCAGTTATATCAGCAATAGTAAAAAAGCATTTTTCTTCTTAATTTTTCTTCTTCTATATTAAAAAAAATATTTAGATACAAATATTAGAATTTTTCCTAATGGAACCATGAATTTATTTCATTTATATTATGCAGACTACGTTCCCCGCGTTAAACTCTGCATGATACAGAAGGATAAATCACCAAATTTTTACCAATTCTTTTTTAAAACGTTAAGTTTACAACAAATTCAGAATGGCTATGTGAGATATTTTACAATCATCTAGCCATTTGGCGATATTTCTTCACATAAATGGTGCCTAAATAACATTCGCAGTAGGGATTTAAGAGAAATAGAAAATGAAATTTCCATACCACTTTGTCAAAGTGAAATATTAAATCTTTTTTAAATATACCATATATAAGAGCATATGTCGTCGATAATCTGTCCGCTAAATATCTCAATATGTCTGTGACAGCAATTAAAAATAAAATAAAAAATTAATACGCTTTCATTAATTTGTAACATTTCATGTTAAGTCTTCTTATTCTTCAGTTCTTATTTTTCAGTTTATTTATTTTGTCTCTTGCAGTTATCTTAGTCCTGTCGTTAACATCTGGTTGTGACGAGATGGGAGTGGCTTTTGTGTTACTTTTTGACTATGGAATATGCAGAAACGGGTTTTTATTAAAAAATACAAAATTAAGGGAAGTTAAAGTTCAACATAGTTCGTCACAGTAAGATAGGATTCCGAAATAAATACAGCCGACCGTTCCCATAATCAGTACATTTTTAAGGGAACGGAACTATTTACTGTGACCCTAATAAACCCACTGCCATAAACTAATAGAAATCTTAACATCTTATGTATATAGTCAATTCATTATATTAATGCTTCTAATAATAATAACATCTAAGCTAAGGGAGTATCGTAAATCAACGATAAATCAACAACCAACCTCACACACTTTCCTTTTGCAAAAATATTCTGTACTTGTATTTTTTTCCAGTAAATGTGTTATTATTATTACTTTACACATAGAATCCATAACAAAAATTCTTTGTTCCCCATAATTCAAAATATATTCTCTGTATACAGTGCTATTCAAAAGTCCCCTCCCCCCCTCTTATCTTTGGAACGATTATACATAAACTAGTGAAATTTGGTAACTGAATATTAAGGGTTGTAAACTTCCCTACTAGTGATGATAGATGACGTATGCGTCAAAGATGACGTCACAAGGTCATTGTGACCAATAATTTTAAATGGAACCCTATGGCAAGCGACACCTCTTTTAAAAGGTATCGAAAAAACCTATTCAATGATACTAATATTGTGTCTGTTTATGGTAGTTTTGACAACTGGCTTTCAAAAACCGCAAAGCTGTGATGAATTAAATCAGTTAATAATAAAATTTAAAATTCAAGCTCCGCCACTGGATAGTTGGATAGTAAATAATTTGACGTTTTTGCAAGTCTCCAATTTGATGTTTTTTTTTAGCTGTCAAAGTTTTTATACATTTAATAATTTGTGTATTGTTGGTCGAACGTTTAACTGTTTTAGTACCTTGTGGTAATTTTAAAATATTTGTACATTCAATAATTTGTTAAACTGTTGTGAGCTGAACGTTTAAGTGCTTCAAGAAGAGAAATGGTACGTGTTTTAGGTGATAAAGTAGCAGCGATCCTAATACTTGGTGAAACTGGAGAAAATATTCATGCAGCAGAATGCATTTTTAATGAAAGGTTTCCCGATCGCCCAGTTTCGAGGACTTATTTGAGAGAGCTTCTTCGTAAGTTTAAAACAACGGGTAGTATTAATGATGCAAAACGATCTGGCAAACCACAAATTTCTGATGAGAAAAAAATTGATATACTGGCAGAAGTAATAGTAAATCCTACTTCTTCAACAACTCAAGTTGCATCAACCTGGTGAAGTCAGTCAAAGTACAGTGCACAGGGTGTTGAAAAAAAAAACAAATTTCACCCATACAAATTAAAAATGGTTCATCAACTCTCAGACGACGATCCAGACCGAAGACTGCAATTTTGTGAAAATATGGAGACTAAAATTAACCAACAGCCAGACTATATCAAAACAATTTGTTTTAGTGACGAAAGTACTTTCTATCTAAATGGAAATGTAAATGTAAAAAACGTGAGATATTGGAGTGACGCAAATCCTCACATGTTTCGTGAAACACATACTCAGTATCCCGAGAAGGTCAATGTTTGGGCAGGTATACTGGGAAACCACATCGTTGGGCCTGTTTTTTTAAATACCAACTTAATCGGTGAGGTGTATCTGCGGATGTTGCAAAATGTAATAGAACCGTTAATCCTTGAAATTTTGGAAGATAATCAAGATGAATTCGACATTTTGGAAATAACATTCCAACAGGATGGTGCTCCTCCACACTATTACGGTGCAGTAAGACGGTATTTGGATGAAGAATATCCTGGTAGATGGATTGGACGACGACGTTCAATGGAATGGCCGCCTCGATCACCGGACCTCACACCTTTAGATTTTTTTCTGTGGTGGTATCTTAAATCGAAGTTTTCCGCCATTCAGCCTGACAATATTGATGTTTTAAAACAACGTATTGTTACAGAATGTAGGGCTATTTCCGCAGACACATTTGAAAAAGTACGAGAAGAGTTTCGCAATAGGATGTTTTACTGTCAGGAAGTAGATGGAGCTCACTTCGAACAATTACTATAAGTAGGTACTGATTCTTGAATCTGTAATTAAAATTATTATCCAAGTTTACTGATTACTGATTTAATCCATCAAAACTACCATAAATACATACGTTTTTTCGATACCTTTTAAAAGAGGTGTCGCTTGCCATAGGGTTCTATTTAAAATTATTGGTCACAATGACCTTGTGACGTCATCTTTGACGCATACGTCATCTATCATCACTAGTAGGGAAGTTTACAACCCTTAATATTCAGTTACCAAATTTCACTAGTCTATGTATAATCGTTAAAAAGATAAGAGGGGTGGAGGGGACTTTTGAATAGCACTGTATATCCGGTACTGCCATAAAAACAATTCCCGGGACATAAAATAAACAACCCCACTTATTGTTATTCGGCGATATATCCGCAAACGAAACACTACCCAATAAATCCCCGATACATATTTCGCCCGACAAAAAAAAAAACAGATACCGCCAATAACAATAACCAGAATTCCTCCTGGGTCCAACGATCGCAAATACATTCTTATAGACACCGTATAAATCAGAATCGAATAGAGGCCGTCGTTATGGCAACGACGTCCGGGACGGCGCGGCGGGCGCCTAGTCGCCTCCGCGGCCGTCTCTCATCCTTCAACAAACACACCGAAAACGTCCGACCGCGATATCCTGCAGCGTCCTGCACTTTGTCTCCGCACCGGATTACATTTGTAGCCGTGCTGTCGGGATGCTTTTACTCGGAACACGCCCTAGTCGCAATCAGCGTGCCAAATAGGTCATACGCGAAGTGTCATCATCGGTGAAAAATCACCAGTCGCGTTAGGATGGGTTATGTGGGGGAGCAAAATACCTTTGTTGTACGAGACAACGCCATTTATGGGCGATTTTTCACAATTATCTGTGGTAGGGTTAGTGGGGGTTACTTGAATTAACCTGATTAACTAGCCGCAGGAGCCACGTGTATCTCTGCACTAACACAGAGTTCCTTCACCCTTTTATATAGTTTAGGAACTAATGGAAGAAAGCACCTGGATGTTATGGTTGTTTACTTTTATTCATTCTTAACCCTCGACAGGTATGGTGGTCTCCATCGAAATAGAAGGCACGGTCGGGTCGGATCCGACCCATCCTCGTATTAACAAGGTTTTTTATAATTTTTTTTGTAGGAACAATAACCATATTTCAATATCTATAAACGCAGAGTTTTCAGATGGTAAGTTTTACAAGATGTCGCAAGGAGGATTATACCAACACCTCTACATAAGGACAAAGCGCTCACAAAATATTAGCTCGTGACGTCATGAATGTAGGCCTTTCCGATATGGAACGAAGATGTAGGAAGCCGCTTACGGGTGGCATAAACACGATCGAGACACCAGTGACATCACAGATGTTTGCAACGTTGGCAAACTACTACGATACTAGCGAAATTAGGATTCCAGTATATAAAGGATGTATCTCTTTCTCTTAAATTACCATTTTCTTCTTCAATATCGTAAAACACATATTTCCATAAGATGTTCTTTCCTCTTTTTTTAATGTGGTATTTCGTAATTTATTTATTTAATTATCAAATACTACTACCTTGTTCGACTTCCCTAACAAAAATACTTTCCTTACGGAGCCGGCAACAGCGCTCATCTGGTACGCTAACCTCTAAACATAAAAGTTGCTATAATCAGCGTTATTTCTTGTATTTTTCTGAAATCAGAACTATTTATGTGCTTTTAAGTGCGTGAAACTTGTACCTAATATTTCGTTGTATATTTAGGTATACAATTTATATTGTTAGGCGTATTTTTAAATACGTAAAACCATATATTTCGAACTTATAACCTGTTGCTTTTTTAGCGGTCCATCGGTTTGTTTACAGCACAGTTTATAAGTTTTTGTTCGTGTTTAATTGTATGTTTTTCTCTTGGTTTCGGCTAGTTTTGTGGTAACTGATACTTAGTGAAATTATGCCTCAAAAGTGTTGTGTTCCTCGCTGTAATGGAAACTATAAAAATGGGCCTAAAGTTCATGTTTTCGGTTTTACAAAGGACGTAAGTTTACGACAAAAATGGCTAAAAGCTATACCCCGAGATAACTTTCAGCCCACAAACAACACGAGAGTATGTGAAGCTCATTTTCCTGAAGGTAGTATAATAAAAAGTACAACAGTTCAAGACTCAAACACTGGTACGATTTTTACAATAGATTTACTAAAACCACGGCTAAATACCATCTATTTTTTTTAATTGCCCCGTTTATTTATCAAAAGATGTCAAAATACGGCCAAGTAAAGATGAAAAGCTCAAAAATATTGATGAGTTAAATTTGTCAAAAGTCCTTGAACTCAGCAAAATTGAGTTTGAGAAGCACGAAAAAAACATACATTTTGACAATTTTGATGAATTTATAGTAAAATTGTTTACATTTAAACTACCAAAAGACTGGTTTTCTGCTCAAAGTTTGTCTCAAGAAGATGAAAGATTAACTATTTTTAAAATTGAATACACACCTGGCCCATGCATTAATTGGGCGATTGTTATTAATTATAACCTGAATATTGAAACTTTTTTGTATAGCGAGTCAGTTTGTATTTCAACATCAAAAATTAAAACGCCGTTTATTTCACATAGTTTGAACGATATACAGTTTGGTTTGATCTCATTAATAAATTAAATCGTGGAGGACTTTTATATCCCCAAGGAGAAGTTATAAATGTTGTATCTGTGACTTATATAATCTTCAATAAATTAATAAATGAATTTGGGGACACATTTCTAGAAATCTATAATAGAAGATCGTTCATGGTTTATTTAGTTTTGGAATATTGTATTGAACAGAAACATGTCTCACATTTCGATGGATGTGCTAATCATAATGGAAAAGACATTTTAAAAATTATTCTCAAAAGTATTTCCAATACGCTCTTAAAAATTATTGCGCTAAAAATAGCGACCATTTAAAAAAAGGAAATAAAAAAGAAAACTCGATACATTAACGAAGTAGGCCATATACCTACCTATACATGCATAAATATTTTTTATAACTAAACGTATATAACTTGGGACCTATTTCTTTAAAAGTTTAATTAATGTATTTTCATGGCTTGTGTTCTATAATATATTTTTTATACCTAAACTCTCACCTCAACACTAAGTTATACACGATGTTAGGTAGGTAAATGAAATTTGGAACTGCATAACATGAACATGCATACCTACATTATACCTACTAAGTAATAATAATTAAGAGAAGGTGTGGAATAGTTCAGTATATGTATTTATGTGTAATAACCTCTTTTCAGTAGTGTGAAAAATGTTTATTATACATAAATACATATCCTGAATTTTGGCGCAGGTGTAGGGGAGTTGGGAGCCTGCACTTAATACTACACCTAGTATTAAACCAAAACTCAAACATAATTGTTGGGATTTGTCAAGAAGCCTGTTATATAACTAGCGTTCTTTAAAATAAGTTAACTATTGATAGTTTTCATAAATATTAGTGTATGTATCCCCTTATATGATTAAAATTGCACGGCCTACATTGATGACGTCACACGACAAGCACTAAGGCCTTGTTATTCAGTGGGTGTTGATTATACTCCAACCATCTGTAGGGCCTTAAACATCAAGGATTAACAAATTAAGCCACAACAGCTACTCCCCCGGCTATGCCGTCGCCGGGCGCTGAACTACGTGGCGAAATTTGCCGTATTTTATTCTAACATAAAAATAAAACACTGTGATTTGGATTGCTCGAAAACCACAAGGATAATACAAAGCGTCCTCTATCTCAGGATACCGCTAACTGTAGACCGGTTTCGACCTTATCTTGGGTCTCATCAGGTCTCGTTCCTCGTGGTTTTCGGGCAATCCAAATCGCAGTGTTTTATTTTTATGTTAGAATAAAATACGGCAAATTTCGCCACGTAATTCAGCGCCCGGTGACGGCACATAGCCGGGAGAATAGCTATTGTGGCTTAATTTGTTAATACTTAATGTTTAAGGACATGCAGATGGTTGGAGTATAAGCCTCCTTACGACATATTTCAATATGCTTTATTAATCTTTTAACGGTAATTTAAAAATACTGTTTATTAAAAGTATTGTAACAGCTTTTCACTCTTTTACATAGAGCAAATAAAGTATCACTCGAATAACAGAATACAGTGTAAGTTCATGAAAGAAGGATACAATACATAATATTACTTCGAATGATATAATTTTTTATAAGTCGAAATCTAAATTCTACTTATATCTACAAAAAATGACTGTCTAACCAATTGCGCTCTTCTAAATAAATCAAATTTCGGTTTGACCATTACTAGAATCATTTTTTGCATATTTTAAGCATAGCAGTCGCATAGAAAATTTCGCATCTCTTAAAAAAATAAACAGTTTTAAAACCTTAAAACAGACTTTTCCGCACGTAGAACATCTCTATCCCGCGCTTGAATGTCCGAGAAAAAATAAACCAACACATAAATGCAGAATATGTATTTTGTGCGACAATTTTACTTTTCTCAGTGGCGACTGCTTCAGTGCCGTATTAATACGTTTGTAATCGAACGAAATTTTTTTTTTCTCATTAATTCGCATATGATACAGACCGAATATATGTTTCTTTCGTTCAATGCAATATCAGCAAAGCGTTAGATGTTTATGTTTGAAATCTCAGAATGAACATAAACATTTACATTGTGCTTTCTCATGACCCACGGACAGGGTGGGGTATATCCTATCCACCTCAAAATCAACAGATGTCGTCTGGTAGACGTCCCTTATCAGAATCAGTCGAAACTCGATCGATCCGGCACGATTTAATTGAGTGATCGTGCTAATAAAAAAGAAACTCTCAAATAGTCTACCATTATACTTTCTCATGACCCATGAACATGGTAGAGTGTCTTCTATCTATCTCAAAATCAATAGCTGTCGTTTGGGAGACGTCTCCGATCAGAATCAATCAAGACCCGATCGGTCCGACACGATTTAGTTGAGTTATCGTGCTAACAAGAAATTTTAATGCCGACGACAATGACAACGAGGACAACGACACACACACAGACACAAATTTTGTAAAAACCATTTTTTCTTGGGGTTTTAGGACGAAAAACGAAAAATAAAAGTTAATCTTTTTCCATTTTTCTTTACACGACTACATTACTTTTCCACTCTGGTATGGTTGAGTGGGAAAAAGTAAAAATAATTAAATAAATATGTAAGTAAAATAAAATCATATATGCTATTCTAAAAGTATCACAATTCGGTTTCGTCATTACTAGAATCATTTTTGCACATTTTACGCATAACACTGCTCTGTGTTCTCCATATACACATAAATTGCATTTGGCGCAAAATACATGTCTCTTTCTGTCACTTGGTCGCACAAGGCACATCTTTTTCGTTTCGTTTTTGGCTGCTGTTCAATTACTGGACATAGTTGCTTTCTTGAGCTGCTTTTCTTTTCCTAAGACGGCCGCAATTGCCAATCTAAATGAATTAAAAGTGCGAGGATTATACATTCGCATTTCCATAAAGGGTTTGACCAATGCCAAAGCGAGATTTTTTAAGAAAGTAAACCTTGCGTTTTTCCAAAATGTATCTTTTTGTGAATTCCATTTATACAAAACTCTTCACAGTCATAGTATCAAGGATCTCGAAGAAGTACCTCATCGGCCATTCTCATGCAGTCGTTTTGGTAGTTTTATCTTCAGCAAGTTTATCCAAGGCATCTACACTACCTTTTGTAAGATTGTAGAATTCAATAAATTTAGGTTTGCTTGACTCTATGTTTATTATTGCATTGACGATATGAGTAGAACTTTTTTACTGTTCATTTTTCTAGCGTAGACGGCTTCCACGCAACTGACTAATAGGGTTCCCTGCCCTCAGACCCGTCTTCCAAACGGTAATGGGGAAGGGGAACAAAAATTGTTACTTTTGGGTCGGATGGGTACCCGTACGGTACCCATCGAGCGTTAACTATCCAAGATATATCATCCATTTACAGAATAAACAATTACAAAACATTGTGGATGAAATAACTTTAGATAATAGTATATATTAAAAATATCTACTAGATAGTTACTACCAATTAGATAATTAAGATGTGTGTAACAATTAATTATCAAAAAATGAAAAGTATTAAAAATATGAGGCTAATCCGAAAGGTATAATGATTATCAATTTTATTATTGAATAAATATCGCAGTTAATCGTATCTACATCGTTTGCAGCATCATTGCAATATTTGCCCAGTCTAAGTACAGCTTGTCAAGAATAGGAACAAGTCTCAGAATTGCTATATTGGACTACCCACGAGACGCGCAATAAACAGCCTGGTCTTTACTTACAATTAGTCGCATTGAGACTTTTGCAGAATGCATATCGAGTATGTATGAATGTACAAAAAATGTGAACAGATTTCGATCAGGCCGCGCGTAAAGTGCATCCTTTTCCCCCCGAATGCTGCCTCACTCTTTCTTCTACGCATTCACAGATAATCTCACACTTTTTCCTATTCTTGACAAGCTGTACGTGATGAATATTTTTGTATATTAGTCATAGAGGTAGGCAGAGAGAAAGTGATATTTTGTCGGACAGCTCAATTAATCCCAAATCAATAATAATATTATATAATTTCTTGATTCGCAGTCATCTTGAATATGCTTTAGTAGCTTGGAATCCTGTTTATATTAAAATATACAGAAAGATTAGAAGAAAATCAAATAAAATCTGTCAACTCTCCTAATTATAAACTAGCATAACACATTATCAGATTTTAAAGTTATCTTGTAAAACTATAGCGGATATACTTCTTTTTCACAAAATATTTAATAAAAACCCATTTTTATCACTGAAAATCTTGCTCTTAATGTAAAGGAGTATATCACCCACAATTATAATGTATCAATTATGCTAGGTACTCTCCAATTTATGTAATGCAAAAAATTAGAATGATTATTTTAATAACTTTAATATTTTTAATTTAACATTTGACCAGGTAAGATGTCAGGCTATTTTGACATTTGTCACTAATTAACTTTAATTTTTGGTTTTCTTCTCTTTCTTTTCTTCTTTTAATCTTCTATTTTCACTAAATTTAGTTTTTAACATACGTATAAGAAATTCCATTTATCCATTGCATATTGTTTAATATTTGTTATATATAGATTATTTTTTATTGTTATTTGTCATTATTTTTATTTATTTATGTTATAAAGGGTGGTCCAACCATAATGCACGATGTTAATTGTGAGTCACACCTTAACGTCAAGTTTTTTGCCCAACTTAATTTGACATTTCTTTGTTTCAGTGTTTGACAAATTCAACCATGGAGAGGTACACAATTGATCAGCGCATTGTTGAAGCCTTTTACGAAAATGGGCGTTCAAATCAAAATGCATTTCGTGCACTTCGTGACTTTTTTGGTCAGCATAATCGACCAAATGTGTCCACAATCGGGAGAATTGTGCGCAAATTTCAGCAAACCGGGTCTGTAGGAAATGCGAAAACATCTGTGCATGCTCGCCCAGTTCGTTCTGCGGAAAACATTGCTGTTGTTCGCGATAGTGTAGTAGAAGAGCCGTCAACCTCGACTCGTCGTCGTGCCCAACAATTGAATATCTCACGAACATCACTGATGCGAATTTTGAATAAAGATTTGAATTTACACGCTTACAAGGTTCAATTGACTCAAGAGCTGAAGCCTACTGACCATTTCAAGCGTCGTCAATACGCCGAATGGTTGGTTGAACAGACAGAAGTGAATGGTGACTTTACAAAGAAAATCATCTTCAGCGACGAGGCACACTTTCACTTCAGTGGATTCGTTAACAAGCAGAATTGCCACATTTGGGCAAATGAGAATCCACGAGTGATTGTTAAAAAGCCGATGCATCCACAAAGAGTGACTGTTTGGTGCGGTTTATGGGCTGACGGCGTCATCGAGCCGTACTTCTTCGAAAATGAGGTCGGCCAAGCAGTTACCGTGAATGTTGTTCGCTATCGCGAGATGATAACGGACTTCTTGTGGCCAAAAATTGAGGATATGGACCTGGACGATATGTGGTTCCAACAGGATGGTGCCACTTGCCACACATCTAACGAAACAATGGCACTTTTGCGCGAGAAATTCAATGGCCGTGTTATCTCACGTCGTGGCGATGTTAATTGGCCGCCACGATCATGTGATGTGACACCGTTGGACTTCTTTCTTTGGGGATATTTAAAAGAAAAAGTGTACGTCAATAAGCCAAGAATAATTCAAGAGCTAAAGGATGAGATAATTCGGCACATTAACGACATTGAACCTCAATTATGTCTCAAAGTCATTGAAAATATGGACCATCGGATAGAGGTATGCCACCGAAGCCGTGGCGAGCATTTGGCCGATATTTTGTTTCACACATAATTGTCATAGATCTTTCTATCGTAATAAAAAATATTAAAATAATTCTCTGAAAACTTTTTATTTATTTACAATTAACATCGTGCGTTTTGGTTGGACCACCCTTTATTATAGATTATGCGAAATCAATTTAATTTTCTTATATTCTTAATGTTCTATTCATGCATATTTTAATTTACTGAGTTAATGCCAATTTTTAAATGTAAATCGTGTTACTATTATTATAATTATGTGTAGCCCTTTTATTGGAATGTGTTTTAACTTCTGTTGGGGTAACTTATTTATATATAAATAGAGATAAAAAATTATGTTAGTCAGAGTTGATGGTTAATTTTAAAACCACTGTTGCAGTAATGTACCATCAAGAATAGTAAAAAGTGTAAGATTCTTTAGGTATGCGTAGAAAGAACGAGTGAGGCAGCATTCGGAGGGAAAAGGATGCCCTTTACACACGGCCTGAACTCTCTGTACATACACATTCAATATATATTCATCGATATTCATTCTACAAAGATCTCAGTTCGACTATCTAAAGACCAAGATATTTACTACGCACGTCGTCGGCGGTCCGATATCGCGGTTTTGAGACTCGTTCCTATTCCTGATGAGCTGTACTAAAATTTATCTCCAAAATCAGTTTTGGTGAAGTTATTGTAATATAATAATCTTAAGAAGTTAAGTTATTGTTTTCTCCATAGAATTACAATCAATGTTTATTTTTGGACACGGTTTTCGAAGTATCTCCTAGACTTAGAGCTGATACTAAAGGATTTGTATGCTTGTGCATTTGAAATTGTATTGGAGTGGTTCGTGAAACTGGCTCTGTGACTCACAAAAAAAAGTATTGGTAGACCAACCCATTACACAGAAGAAGTTGGTAATGTCATTCGTTAGTGTTTTGAAAGGGTCTACAAAGGTAAGACTGCAAAATAATAGCTTATGAAATTAATTTTTACAGCGGTTTTGGGGGTATTTGGCACCACTAAACACGACTAGACATTCTTATAGGCACACAGACATAATAATTTTTATAGGAAACTTCATTTCCATTACGGATTCAGTCATTGTTCGCTGAAGAATCTAGTTATTTTTTTATGCGACGGTCTCCACTTTTCTGAAGCAGATATTTACGCGATTACCTCTAATGATGGTTAGAAGCGTCGAGTCGCAGATCCAACGTTGATAATTCTGCGGAAGGAATGACGACAGATAACAACCGCGAGCGCAAGAAGTAACAGCTAACAATGGAGAGTATTAGCGTGCGATGCCCTTATGGACAGTGAACAACAGCGGCCTTTGAATTCACATAACTGTAAGCGCAAGTTCAACGATAAATATAAATATTTATATGTCCCGCATAGTTAAGCAAAGCAGGGACACTCGTCTTGCGATGTGCATCGTCATAGATACTGGTTCTATCGTATTAACGTCAAATGTATCACCTATGAAAGTTTCTAAAACCGAAATGGATAATTATGCTAGCTAACTAGCTGATAATTAGCTAGTTAGCTAAATGTGACATTATATCAGCTGATAATTTTTTTTGAGGATATGGTACGATACAAGAATACTAGTGAGAATACATTGGCGTTCAGGTTAGTTAGTTGACGGGGAGCTATAAAAATGCAATACGTTGATCCGCGGCGTAATGTGGATGGACGATGTATCGTATTCTCCTATATTCGCCATGTGCGCGACATCAGCACCGCGTAGCGTTCGTAACTTTGTAGGCTGTCATGTGTCTATCAGAAATTCAGATTAAATTGGTAATAAAGAATTACACGTAGAATCGCTTTAAATTTAACTGCACTGCGTCAATTTTTGTGGACAAAGACCTTATCGAGTGTTTTCTTTCAATAAGGGGATGAAGGTTTCATTAAAAATGCAATATTATGTAGTGAAATCTTTTATTTTGAACATTATTTACGTTGTATTTGGAAAATACTGCTGCTGATTGTAATAATGTGACACACGAAAAATGCAGTTTCACTGGAAAAGATTTTCAGAATAATGCAAAGACTTCTTTAGTCTGTGCATTATTCTGACATGGGCAATATTGTAAGTGTCTTGAGTTTCCTCTCTGGAAAATTCACTTTTGTCCTGTAGAAAAGGTGACATAACTATCCTCACTTGCTTCCAGGTTCGCCCAAAACTTGTCTTAGTTCTGGAAACGCCTTGTCCGTCAAAATTATATCATCATCTTATCACCAAATAATTTATTAATCCAGATTCTACAGTCATTTCTGAATCACTTTTCCTTCCACCTGTCACTATAGGCTTAAATGAAATAGAGCCTCCAGAAGTAATAGCAATGAGCAACTTCTTAGTAAACCCCTATTTGTTCATTTCTATCCATTTCTTGCATTGTTCTAATTTCCAAGCTGCCGTAGGAAATCGATAAAATTTGCATTTACTATTTCTTCCGGTATTATTGCAATTTACAACACAGCAACTATAACGGCACATTTTAAAATCTGTTTGCGAATTAACCACAGACCAACACCAGTAAAGAATTAAGTTTTGTAAATACACGTATAATCTGACAGCCTACTTTAATGCAATTTGTGTGCACTGCAAGCGCTGCCCTCGATTTGTTTACCCTCACCTCATACTCTGCACACAACGAATAGCTGGCGGCAACAATGACATTTGTACTGTGGTCCGGGGAGTATTTAAGCATTCCTTGCGTTCAACCCCAGCTATGACAGAAATACTTGCTCTCTAATTGGCATGCTCCCGCTATGCTCTTAGATTGTTCGGGGTGAATGTGTTAATATCCTATGGTGACGTCACTATATCAAAAGGATATATAGGTCAAAAAGTAAATATGCCCAACTGTTACAACTATTGCGATGAGCTTTACGTATTTTTAATGTTGCAGAATAAGTGTAACTTGTAGTTGCCTATGTTCCTATTGCACTTACCCTTAAAAATTCTGCTATTTGCTCTATAAACGAAAATCGTGAATACACTTAAAATAACTACTGACATTTTGACAAATACATTTAGTAATATATGCGATAACGTAATAGATGCAGTGAAGAAGAACATAATGTTACGTACTATGTACTGATCATCAAGAATAGGAAAAATTGTGAGACTCTGTAGGTATGCGTAGAAGAAAGAGTGAGGCAGAATCCGGAGGGGAAAGGATGCACTTTAGGGGCTGCCAGATCAAACTCTGTGTATATTCATATTCAATATAATTTATCGATATTCACTTTGCAAAAATCTCAATTCGACTGATTGTGAGTGAAAACCAGGTTATTTACTGCGCAACTCGTGGGTGGTCCGATATCGCAGTTTTGAGACTTGTTCCTATTCTTGATGAGCTGTACATTGCGAAGCAGAATGTTGTTCGTGCAAAGTAGGAAAAACGGGAAAATTTTGTAAACATCAATGTGCTGTATATAGACATTTTAGTGTAACCCTCAAGATTTTCCCGCAGTGTCTGCTGCCGACGGGCATGACATAATATTGGGATAAAAAATTCTTGCCATAGAGTTTTACGAATCTTTTGTTCTTTCTGAGAAAAATGTCAATGACTCTAACAGATATTAAAGGGCCCCCGTTTGTTTCCTCCTGTTCAAAGTATTCCAGGAGATTCAATACCATTCGCTGTGCTTGAGAGTTTAATCTTAAATGTCAAACAACTATCAATATCTGTCGAAAATTATCTACTGCGTTAATCTATAGAAGAGTTTCATATTTTTAATCTAATACGTATGTTACTATTTGTCTTCTTACCGATCAGCGTGAATATATGAAAACAGTTCACGGTGATATATTCAGGTCATCTCCGATGATCGAAGACACACGTAACATCACCTGTCTCTTGTTTACCTATTATTGGGATTTCAAGAGAAACGATATGACCTCTGACGACCGAATGCTGAAATAATCTCTAGTACATGATTTCCCAACCTCACTTTTTGGTCGTGTTATTTTCGATATTTTACAGCTATTTTGGCTATTTTCCTGTATTTTAAAATTATTGTTATTGTTGTTATCGTTAGTTGTTGTTATATTTATTATCCTTTTACACTATTATAGTTTTTGTGACTGAAAAATTGGATTGTTCTGACGGTTACGTCTGGTAAGTAGGTACTTGTTATTATAAATATTTTTAATGTACAATATTGCTATTTTAGAACGAACTGTCCAAATTAGAGGAGATATTAAAAACAATTGACCTGCGCCTGGTCAAATAAGAAGGGGAAAAGTATAAAGCAGTGCCGATTAAAGATGTCTGAAATGTCTTCCTCCAAGCTTTCGAACCATTACTGTTGTGTTCCTCAATGCCATACCTGGGCCAAAAAGGACCCTGCAAAGAAAATGAGTTTTCATCTTTTTCCTAAAGAAAATTCAGGAAGTCAAGTTTGAATCCAGACTGGGAAAAGAGTCAAGGGATCGAAGAAAAGCCTGGATAATTAGACTACGCATTGGCAAGCCTGTGACCAAATTTGTGAAAGTTTGCTCTCTACACTTCAAGACAGAAGATTATTTTAACAAAGGTAGAACTTCTACTCTATGATTTCAAACATTTAAAATATGTTTTTTATTTTTGTAAGGACAAAAATCGGAAAGTAGGGGTCGTGAATTAAAGAAAACAGCGGTTCCTTCTCAAAACCTTCCGACACCTACAACAGTGTCCTCTACCTCAAAGGCACAATCTTCACACTCGTATCGGGGTGAAAGATACCGGAACAGACAATTGATGGAACTCATCCAGTTGGTCCATGTGGTCAATCTAAAGTTGTCGAAAATAACACTGAGGCTGAGATTCAAGTTGCCCCATAAGTTCTCCACTAATTTGATGGGGTTCGGACTGCAGAGCACTAGTCTGCAGATAAACGGCAACCAATTTAATGTGAGAAGAGCTACAATCTGTTCTGCCATGTAAAATAATGTGACCAACATTTAAAATTTCTTCTCCTTCAACCACACATCTTGCATTTATATTTTCACCAACATAGTTAATGTACTCTACTAAACTTAGAGTTATTTGGGCCATGTTTATTCTAAAATAACAATATTTTACATTAAAAATATTTTCTAATCAAAAATGATAATACCTGAGACAGACAAAAATGATAATACCTAAGACATAGACTCCTAATAAGTAGGTACTTACCAGACGTAACCGACAGAACAATCCAATTTTTCAGTCACAAAAAACTATAACAGTGTAAAAGGATAATAAATAGAACAATAACTAACGACAACAATAACAATAATTTTAAAATACAGGAAAATAGCCAAAAATGCTGGAAAATATCGAAAATAACACGACCAAAAAGTGAGGTTGGGAAACCATGTATTAGAGATTAATTTGCGGATAATCCGTCATGGCGCTGCGATCTTAATTTGAATTCCCAATAGCAAATGCGTTCATAGGGATAGCAGGTTGTCTGTGATATTACTGTAAACTTATAACGGTTTTAGTTTACATACTTCTGGGAGTAATAACGGACCATTTGGATGTTTATAAACGGCAAGAGAAATTTTCCTGTCGGCCTGAGTTACTGAAATACAGGATGAACGACTTTCAGCAATTAAGCGCGACAGCAAAATTTCCTATACCTGAATACCACGTGGCCCTCTATTACCTCTAGAAGCATATACAGTTCGTCATACATACGACGTCGTACGTTCCAACTTTGCTTTACTAATATTGAAAAAAGGTTATTTAGAATTGAGAACTTAATAGCAGCCATAGTTGCTATTAAGTTCTCAATTCTAAACAACCAATTCAGCCAACAAATATGTGAGTCTGTCTGAAGAGACACCATACAGGGAGTTTCAGCAATACGAAGAATACACAATTATCATCTTGTTACATCATCAACCAAAGCACGAGCAAAATTGTAAGTGTTAAAACCCGGTATAATCATAAGAAGCAGTGGCGGCGACAGGGGTAGGCATGAGTGGGCGAGAGCCCAGGCAAATACCAGCCAGTGGCCCAACCTCTTATAACACCACTATATCACATACGCACATAAAATAATATATTTAACGCCCTCACCTACCCTAGATATTTCCTGCCTGTTTTCGCCTAACCGCAAAATAATGCTAGCGCCGCCACTGGTAAGAAGAGGAATGCTAGTAATGCATCGTAATTTGTAGATGTCGAATATGTTTAGCAACCCGAATTCCTCAACTCCTTTGCATATTTTTGTTGCTGATGAACACCGCACACGCAGGGAGAGCAGAGGAATCCTGCAACAAATCAATCTGCTCCGGCACAGCGCCACTCTCGCCGGTCTGGCCCCGGTACAAATGCACCGTCCGCTGAAACACATTCCGCGCCCGTCAGCACGGCTCATTTGCAGGAAAACAAATTACGTTAATTATTCATCGTGTTAGCGAGTCGCCGACCCACAACGTTATGTCGTTATTGTTGTTGTGCGAATTGTGCGCCGCTTTTGCATAAATGACAAAGCGCCCGTCACTGCCAAATCTCTCGACTCGTTTCAGTTCTCTAATGCGCGGCGCAGAGTGCTACGGCGTCTTCGTCGGCTGTGAAAATTACGCTTGATTATATGGTGTGTTTTTGTTGTGGCGGGGACGGGGAAAAATAGCGCGAGGAGTAATAATTTTCAATTTAGATTACGAACTGTTGAACGGAATGGAAGAGCAAAGGAAGTTATTGTCTTTTGTTCTCATGTAATTTATTAAACCATAGATGTTTAGGCTGAGACATATAGTTAACGTACAGCTACGGCAATAAAAAGGTTTTTACCTATAACTCGTTTTGGGATTTTGGTCATTCTATAGAACACCCCCTTCTGCTCTATGGAAAAACTAAACTTACTCACACATTCTACATTCCATCACGAGTACAACGCACCTTATCATATCTTGCGCAAATGGCGTTAAGTATTTTTTATAAATAAATTAACATTGGAACATTTCTCCATGCGCACAGCGTACAACTATGATAATATATACGAGTATAGGCTACAAATTACTTGCTTACCTAAAGCGCAGACATAACTGTCTAATGCTATTACTAGTCCTTCGGTTAATTAGGTTACTCACAATTGATCATTTATATACCAAATATATCCCTTGCCCTTCAACAACAGACGCCAAAATTTAACAAAAAAAAAAAAGCAAGATATTTAATTTTGCGGTCTATGTGCACACAATGCCACATACTTTCACCACACATAAAAATATATAGCTTCAACCCTTAAAAACTACCCCTATATGTTGAATATTTTCAAAAATTTACATTTTTTTAATATACCCTTGCTAAGTTAACATTCCTCAATACACCTGTTTACCCCACCCAACACCCCTATTCGCTCCCGCCTCCCGTTAGCTACATGGGTTATTATTAATTTGCGCAAAGTTTCGTTTGTGAAAAACTGTTCCTACAGCAACCTACAACACGTCGATGAAAAAAAGGCGAAAATCCAGAAGGGGATGTTTGAACCCTTAAAAACTACCCCTATATTTTGAATATTTTCAAAAATTCACATTTTTTTAATGTACCCTTGCTAAATTAACATTCCTCGATACACCTGTTTACCCCACCCAGCACCTCTATTCGCTCCCACCTCCCGTTAGCTACATGGGTCATTATTAATTTGTACAAAGTTTCGTTTGTGAAAAACTGTTCCTATAGCAACCTACAACACGTCGATGAAAAAAAAGGCGAAAATCCAGAAGGGGATGTTTCAACCCTTAAAAACTACCCCTATATTTTGAATATTTTAAAAAATTTACATTTTTTTATGTACCTTTGCAAAATTAACATTCCTCAATACACCTGTTTACCCCACCCAGCACCCCTATTCGCTCCCACCTCCCGTTAGCTAGATGGGTTATTATTAATTTGCCCAAAGTTTCGTTTGTGAAAAACTGTTCCTATAGCAACCTACAACAAGTCCATGAAAAAAAAAAGCGCGAAAATCCAGAAGGGGGTGTTCATAGAATTACCGAGATTTTTTTTCGAGTGTACTGATACTTTACAGACTCGTAGTGGTTTGTAGTTTACATAAGATAGATGGGTGATATCGAGGGTAGTCCAGTCGACTCACTCACAATTCAAAGGGACGACTGAGGAAAATAGCGCGAGGAACAATTTTCAATTTAGATTACGAACTGTTGGACAGAATGGAAGAGCAGAGAGTTGTTGTTGTCTTTTGTACTCGTGTAATTTATTAAACTATACATATATGTTTAGACTGAGAAATATAGTTAACGTATAGTTTATTTCATCTCCCTTTGCCCAATAAAAAATTCCAAACGGCTCTTATCTTATACCGTGGCTTGTTTCTATAGCTAGGCTGAGGTAAACTGTTCCGTTTATCGCCAAGATAAGATAGTTTTTTATTTAGCAAATAGCGATGAAACGAATAGTACAGCTACCGCAATAAAAAGGTTTCTACATACAATTCGTTTCACGATTTTTCTTTGCAGTGTACCGATACTTTATAGACTCGTAGTGGTCTGTAGTGTACATAAAATGATGAGCAATATCGAGGGTAGTTCAGTCGACTCACTCACAATTTGCAGGAACGACGGGAGGGGGGGGGATATAGCGTGAGGAGTAATTACGAACTGCCGAACAGAATAGAAGAGCAGAGGAGTTCTTGTTGTCTTTTGTTCTCATGTAATTTATTAAACGATATATGTTTAGGCGAGGGTGCTAATCCCGGACATAAGGCCATGGTGCGAAAGGGCACATGGCGATGTCGGGTATTACTTAACCCAGGTCCTTACTGGGCACGGCTGTTTCGCGGACTACCTATTGGATATAGGCAAACGCGACAGCAGAGAGTGCTGGTCCTGCGGAGAGGTCGATGATGCCGGCCACACAGTGTTAAGCAAAAGGTGGACAGGATAAAGGAGAGCTGCAGAGCAAAAGATAGGACATGCTATCATTGCGGACAACATGATCCCAATCATGCTCAAGAGCAGAGAAAGATGGACAGTGGTGGAGCAGATGGTAACGTCCATCATGAAGGAGAAAGAGAAGGAGGAAAGGGAAGTGGAGAATGAGTAAATATCCTGATTGATATCCGAAGAGAAGTAAAGCGAGAGCGGTTCTTCTACGGCATCACACTGATAGGATAGCGGGGGGTTTTTAGTCGGTAGGCGTATACGAATCTGATACTACCTGGCCAAACAATAACAGAACACCAGAGGCCAGGTGTCTTTTGAAGATTTTCCCCTCGAGGAAAAAAAATGTTTAGGCTGAGAAAGATAGTGAATGTACAGCTATCGTAATAAAAAGGTTTCTACCTCGTTTCTACAAATCCTTTTTAGATTTTCTTGCAGTACTGATACTTTAACTCGTAGTTGTTTGCAGTTTACATAAAATAGATGGATGATATCGAGGGTGGTTTAGTCGACTCACTCACAATTTTCTGTCGCGTACAATTTACTGTCAATCCTTTCCCTTCTATGGATATTAGAATATTTGTAGACTTACTACGACTTTTCAGTTATCAGCCTCATTTTATAGCAAAGTTGTTTTACTGCAACTAATGACTGAGTAGAGTTGTTAGTTTCAATTTTCATTTATATATTAATTTTATTACTTGTAGTTAAATTTTATTAAACGTCAAAATTCAACAAAAGTGGTTGACATACGAGTGAAAATTGAGATCAGCAAGTGTAATCAGTTGTAAACTTAATAATGTTGACTGACTAAAAGCTTACTATTGTTATAGTAATAGAGTCCAATTTTTAAAATCCCGATTTAATATGGTTATATCTTGATAATCACGGATGGAATTATTACCATATTTTAGGTGGTATATTATATAGAATTCCGGAAAATTTGCGAAAATATGTTTTGAAAAATGGATCGTCACCGAGGGTTATGGTTGCCTTACCATTTGATACATATATTTATGCAAAATATTTTTCTTATAATTAGGGAGCTAAGACAAACCCCATTTACTTTTTTGCTGCCTTTTTTCGTCAAGGTTAGGGGTTTATCAATTTTTTTAATGAAAAATTTGAAAAGAATTAGCTAATACTGTTAATAGCTAATCCCTGTTGACAGTTTGACAAGAAAATATTTGTTTATAACTAAAGTTAACAATCTAGTTAGCTAAAAAAATTTCCTTTCCAACTTTTCAAATGGCTCAACTTATATGTAACGAAGAAAAGTGTCAGTATTGTAAAGAAATCATCTGTTTTAGTTTCTTCAAGTGACATTTCAATAAACAAACTGATTAACTCTACTTTACGTAACGCTACTACGTTTCTCGAAAAATATATGGATGGACAGATCCATTATACATTCACATTAAAAAAAATGTTAACCAGATTTACTAGATGAAAAAAATTGTACGAGTAAGAGTACTATATTTTGGATGATTTACACCGTATACCAAACCCAGTGGCGCGGCGTCTTTTCGAAGTGAATAAGCTGAGCTGAGCAATGATCAAAGATTTAGTAATATGCACTTAAATATCGCACAACGATTTAAGTTCATATTATTACCAGCGCTTTTGCAGTACATTTAACGTTAATGACAAGAAATTAGCGATTCCAAATCTAATTAGAATGAAGGAGAGGCAAAACGCCTTATATTACCTTTACAAACCGCGAGATGTTAAAATATAATCATTTAATATTTTCTTTTGCAAAAGAGCAATGATATATGAAACATTATAATGAAGGCAGCTGTTCGCATTAGTCTAAAGCCAATTAGACATGACACTTTAAACAGCTTACGCTATTATTACTTTGAACAATGGACAGTCCATTGCGTTGTCCTGGAGGGCACGTGTTTCGTACCTGCGATTGATTAATTGTATAATTTATTTACATTACTTTTTAAAATACCAAATTAATGTCTGTGACAATTCATTCCATAACTGACAGGTGTCCGTTACATGGTACTGTGGCAAATGGAGATTGTATTTACAGTTTTACCAGATCTTTATAAAAAATATCACGGTAAATAATTGATAAAATAATAAATTATGATTTTACTGAATCTACGTTTATGTCTTTCATATGTTGATAAATTATATATTAAAGACTCGGGTATTTCAAGCTCTGATTTAAGGAAATCTTTAATAACTAATAATTATGGAAACAGCGTACAGCTTGTCATGAATAGGAAACAGTGTGCGATTTTCTGTGTATGCGTAAAAGAAAGAGTGAGGCAGCACTCGGAGGGAAAATGGTGCACTTTACGCGCGGCCAAATCGAATTATGTGCACATTCATACGTACTCAATATTCATTCTGCAAGTCTCAATGGGACTGAGTAAATACCATGCAACTTACAGCGCACCCCGTGGGCGATATCGCAGTTTTGATACTTGTTCCTATTTTATATCTCGAAACCAGATTTCACATAGAACTATTTAATTATGTGAAACTATATTACCGATAAAACTACTGACGAAGGAGAGAGGCGAAATATTTAGTTAGGGGAAGGAAGAGGCGACGGTTAGAGAAGAGACAATGAATGAATGCAGCAGAAGGTAGAGAGAGTGCGCTCATGCGAAATGGACTAGAAGGATATTTAGGGACCTGTAGAGATGATATAGCAGAAGTGAGGGGGAGATGGATTATTATCTCCCTCAGCTGTTGACTGATGGACAACGGAAATCTCGTGACATATACCAAGAGGGTCCGGAAAACGATAGACGATAGATGCAACTACTGTGACGAGATGGACGACCCGAGGCACACTTTCACACGCGTAAGATGGAATCGAGAAAAACAGAGGCTGGATAGTGAATGCGGCGCGATGATGCGGGGGGAAGAGAACCTCCAGGAAATAATGTTAAGCGGAAAAGAAGCATGGGAGGCGGTTATCCAATTCCCGCGAGAGGTTCTTAGAAGGAAAGAGGAGGAAGAAAAAGCGAGACAAAAGGAGGATGGTGGGTAATCGTCGCCGGAACAGTGCAGGGAGTAGATAGAGTAAAAATCAAAGTAGAAGTAGAGTAGAAGTAGAAATAGAATAGTAGAGTAGTAGTAGAAATAGAATAGTAGAGTAGAATATATTAAAGACAGGAGAGAACCTAGAAGTAATGCCGAAAGGTGAGTACCTTGGTAAAGTGATTGGAGTTTTTAGTTTTTTTTTTTTTTGTCGAGGGGAAAATCTTCAAAAGACACCTGGCCTCTGGTGTTCTGTTGTTATTGGGCCAGGTAGTGTCGGATTCGTGTGTACGCCTACCGACTAAAAAAGCCCCCGCTATCCTATCAGTGTAATGCCGAAGAGGAACTGCTCTCGCTTGACTTCTCTTCGGCATATCAATCAGGATACTTTTTAAATCTCCTCCCTACGTCCACTCTCCGAGTTGCCACGATTATGGGTTCGGGCCCAGCTCCCTTTCTTCTTCCTCCTTTTTTCTCATGATTCTTTCTACCATTCTCTCCGCACACATCCAAACATTCGCACTATTACTCATCTTTCTAACTAATGGAGTTTTTAGTTGGCCGGCGTGAGGAAGTAGATCCGCATCACGAATCCGATACAACCTGGACTTCCAGGTGTATTTCGAAGATTTTCTCCTGTCTCATCCCTCACATTCACAAAAAAAAACACATTTTCCTTTAGAGCTATCTCAAATCACAGGTATATTCAAATAAACCGCAAATAATTGATGTCATAAAATATTATTTCAAATAAAGAAAAAATTGAGTGGATACCTCACAACTTGAATTATTTACGTTTAAAAATCGAGCGGCCCTATTGAAAGACTCTATATAATATGTCTTCTATGTGTCTTCTCTACAATCTCTACTACACTGTATTACTGAAACTATACATTAAGGAAATATAAATAGCATGTTTATTAAAATGATTGTACACCGACTTATTCGACTGTTTTAAGCATTCAAATTCAAATCCGGTTCCTATAATTTTAAATACAAATTACTCGATTATTAACCAGATACGATTTTAAGCAAAACGCGGTATTAATGAATCTCGGAGCAACTCATACTTAGCGGTTCGATCCTTTGATGTGAGACTTTATTCGCGTTCTCATTTTACCCGCGGATTTGTGAAGATCGCTTCGTTCATTTCTCGTCTATAATACTGTCAATGAAGACGATACGCCAGCTCGTAAAGATACGTCTCTATGGCTCATATATTACCGACAGAACTCCAGGGTGCTTTTACGTTCTGCTGCCTCAACTCAGCTCACGATCGGCTCATGTAATAAGTTCGAAATGAATATGACCCATTTCAATTTAGCTCTTTAATTGGTACCTTAATAAAAATAAATTATTATAAGCATGTACGATAAATAATTATTTATATGAATTACTAGTTTTAATATGATAGTATTTTTATGTGCATGCTAGGATACAAGGTTGTGTTTGTAAAAATAGTCAGGTTATTCGTAAGGACTTAACGCAGATTATGAAGAATTAATGAAATAGATCACACTATACACACGGAGTATAAAAGTAACACACGGAGTATGTTTACCGTTCATTATGCAACCAACACAACATCTCACATAGTCATGTAATGGGAATATCGGAAATTTCGGCATCGATAACGGATTTGTCCTCAGTTGATTCGCTTGCTAAGCTATCACGTACATTTGTTTATAGATGATAGAATATTGTTTTCTGAAAATTGTATTTATCTCAAAGCTTAATCTAAAATTTAATTGAGCTTGTATAAAATGTCGTACATTATACGTTAATTAGTACTATTTGTTTTTACATAACGTAGTGAATAAGTGGATTGCATGGATCCTATGCACAGTAGAGATACTAGTGGTAGAGACAGTTCTTTTCAAAAATAGTTGGGTTATTTAAAAATAAACAGTTTTAAAACCTAAAAACGGACTTTCCCGCACGTAAAACATCTCTATCTCGAAATTGAGTGGCCAAGAAAAAATAAACCAACACATAAATGCAGAATATGTGTTTTATGCGACAGTTTTACTTTTTTCAAATAGTTCATCTTCGTGCATTCTCGTGACCCATGAACAGGGTGAGGTGTGTCCTATCCACCTCAAAAATAATCGATGTCATCTGGTAGACGTCCCTAATCAGAATCAGTCGAAACCCGATCGATCCGACACGATTTAATTGAGTGATCATGCTAACAAACAAATTTCTCAAATAATCCACTATTGTGCTTTCTCATGACCCATGAACATGGTAAAGTGTGTTCTATCCACCTCAAAATCAATATAGGTGTCGTCTGGGAGACGTCCCCGATACGAATCAGTCAAAACCCGATCGATTCGACATGATTTAGTTAAGTTATCGTGTTAACAAAAAAAATTCTCAAATAGTCTACCGTCGTGCTTTCTCATGACCCATGAGCAGAGTGGGGTGTGTCCTATCCACCTCAAAATCAATAGGTGTCGTCTAGGAGACAAGACATTCTCGATCAGAATCAGTCCAAACACGATCGATCCGATACTATTTAATTGAGTTATCGTATTAACAAAACAAATTTCTCAAATAGTCCACCATCGTGCTTTCTCATGACCCATGGACAGGGTGGGGTGTGTCCTATCCACCGCAAAATCAATAGGTGTCGTCCGGGAGACGTCCCCGATCAGAATTAGTCAAAACACGAAATCCGACACGATTTAGTTGAGTTATCGTGCTAATAAAACAAATTTCTCAAATAGACCCGTGGGAGGGGGTGGTGTATGCTATCCACCTCAAAATCAATAGGTGTCGTCCGGGCGACGTTCCCGATCAGAATCAGTCAAAGCCCGATCGATCCGACACGATTTAGTTGAGTTATC
Source organism: Rosalia funebris (assembly GCA_037954035.1). Taxonomy (NCBI): domain Eukaryota; kingdom Metazoa; phylum Arthropoda; class Insecta; order Coleoptera; family Cerambycidae; genus Rosalia; species Rosalia funebris. The sequence continues at coordinate 10,939,626 of JAZFAV010000034.1, read as the reverse complement.
GTGCTAACAAGAAATGCCGACGACACACACAGCAAAAAAAATTAAAAACCATTTTTTAGGCCGAAAAACGAAAAATAAACCCAAAAAAAATTGTTTCTTCACTTTTTCTTTACACGATTACATTACTTTTCCGCTTATAGTGGAGTGCGGAAAAGTAAAAAAATAAATAAGTACTGAAAGTATGTTGTCAAAGAATGTGGTTAGATATAAGTAACTATTCATCGTATCACTTTTTAATTCTCTTGAAACTTGTGAAAATAACCCAAACATTATTAATGTACGATCATTTAGAGGTCACTAAAATTGACCTAGGATAACTTAGTAAACATTACGTATCTGTTTTCTCAAAATAAGTAAATTAGTTGTATATGTATTGGATATAGCATCTACAATCTACAACTAATTGGAATACGTGAATGCCCTAGTTTTAGCTAACTTTTGCAATCTATCGCTATATTTTTGAATTTATTGCTCATAGTACAGCTCTTCAAGAACAGGAAAAAGTGTGAGATTCTCTACGTATGCGTGGAAGAAGCACTTTTAGAGGGAAAATGGGCTGCATTTTACGCGCGGCCCGATCGAACTCTGTGTACATTCATATTCAATATATATTCATCGATATTCACTCTCATATGGTCTCAATGAGACTCAGTAAAGACCAGGTTATTTACTGCGCACCTCGTCGGCGGTTCGATGTCATGGTTTTGAGACTTCTTATTCTTGACAAGCTGGAAATAAAAACTGTTATATTATGTAGCATGTATTATATGTATGTGTCATTGAATTTATGAAGTATTGTTGAAGTTATAACAATGTAATGTGTTACCTATTTATCTATATTTAATTTTATCGTTTTCAATTTAATTCTCCTATCAAGACAAACTGTCCAACTCAAAACCAGACGTTCAGGCCCTTAGCAAAATAACATAATTGATCAAAACAACCATATTAAAAGTAATATGCCAAGTAAAATCCAAAATAAAATGTCAGGTATTTTCAAAACCGCAAGAGGCTTATGACAAGGAGAACGCGATGACATGTCTAACGTTTGCTTAACATCGCATTAAAAAACAAATCCACACAAATGATTGTGTATATAGATGATGACATAGTTGCCTGCGCTGCATATTCAGGCTTTCTCCATAGAAAATAAATGAGACTGGAAATAAGTGTTAGGGTCTCTCTGCTTGGTGTTGGATAGCATGTATAAACCCATAAACACCAAGGAGCAGGAACCCAAAAGGCATGTGAAGATGGGGAAATAGATGTAGAAGTTGTACACCAATTTATCTACCTGGACTCTCTGACAAACTCTAAACTGTTAATATTTGAAGAAGAATTCCTTTGAAGCATGTTTGGTGTAATATAGAAAAATATTATAGTTTGTTTATTTGTATGCAAAATACGGTAATTGTATACAAGAAGTGTTCCTGGGCAAATGCTCACGAAATTTTTTCTTCTCCCCTATTTTCGAGGGTGCTGGAGACGAATCTGGCTTCAGTTTCATCCGCTCGGACACGGTTTTCGAGAAAATGAGTTTTCCACTTTTCCGCATGAGGCCATTTTTTCTATCAAATAACTTTCACTTCACACTACATAGATAGCTAATATTAATACCAATAGATGCTACAACACTTCTATTACACATATCATATATTAAACCGTCATAAAACCTATTAGAAACTTTCTATGTGTAGTTCCTTCAATTGTATACAATGACTTGCAGTTGGCGTCGTCCATTGTAATCGTACGCCCTCCGTGTCGTTCGATGAAACTACATACATACAGAGAGGCTCCAAAAGCTAACTTTGAATATTAACAACTAAATACGTTGTTATTTTGAAGGATACTAACCTAACCTAACCTAACCTGACTGTCTACTTATTATGGTTAGGTTAGGTTCCACATGGAGTCGTATGGGCGAGTCACATGGCAAAAATAGATAAAACATATCTACCAAAGGGGATTTATTTAGAAGAGATTGAGATGGAAGGACAGGGTAGGAAGGATGAAGATTACATAAAGATCAACGTAGGCCTCGAAAATGACTCGCGAGGATGATGAAGAAGGTTTTGACCCAGTACTATTGAGAGTAATAGTAATATTTAGTTCTTCAGTTCTAAACAAATATTATTTATACTAAATTTTGCAATGATTATACTAATCTGAATCAAGAAATGTCTGATGTACGATATAACTTATTTTTACCCAACAAATTTATGCGACTGCCGCATTCGAACAGCTTTGCTATTCTCTGTTTTACTGTCCGTATAACAAACGTATTAAGTTTTCCAATACCTGGTTTTATTGTTCTGTTAGGCCCCGGCATACAGTTGAATTAGTGGTAACGGTTGTGTCGCATCGGGATGGCCACTTCGTGAAATCTGTCGAATTAATCCCACAACTTTATACCGTCACGTTTTTAGGGACCTATTTAATTTGCATCTTATTCAGGAGCCAATCCCGAAATTGAAGGATTTATGTGAGCGCTAGCTTTTCACGAGCCGGTTACTTAATTTGATTAGTTAGATTTCCAGGTTATGTGTTTTGTAAAGTTGCTTGCGAATTGATTCGATAAATGTTGTTGACAATGTAACTGGGTGTTAGTTAATAGCATTTCTCTTTAGTAATTAGTTGATACTTATTTGCTCATAGTCCTATTAGTTAATACTATTATAAGTTTTTAATTGACTTTGTTTAATTTAGTAGTAAAGCAGCCAGTCGTAAGTAACAATAACTACTTAATATGATATGATTATAATCTAAATATCGATGGTTGTTTTGCTCTCTTTATTGAACGTCCATGGTTTTGTTTAGGTTCCATATTCATTCACATTCACACATGTCATATAGCACCTTCCATATGACATGACATGTACAGACTTTCTGGTTGAACATCACAATAGATATACTAATATGTATCCTATTATTTCCGGTGTACCACAAGGTAGTATACTGGGGCCATATATTTTGTTTACAGTTCACATCAGATTAATGACAGTGGAAACATGCAGATGTTTCTTATGGGGTCAAATCTTTATCAAAACATAACTAAAGGTACGTATCATGTATGTAAATATAAAATCGGAGTTTGCCCATAGGTGGCCTAGCTGCTAATGTAGTTACCGTCATACCGCGTCATTGGCGCCATTTTCTTGTTTTGATATCTGATAACGGTTCTTATCTCACAACAATACAAGTTTCGTATAACAACATCGCTTTTAATAGCGCTGAACATGTCGAATTTTGTACCTGGAAACTACGATTTGCGGACAGCATTTATTTTCCGTTACCATTTGAAGAAAATTGCTGCAGAATCGCATCGAATTCTTGTCGGTGAGCATGGTTTGGTAAATCACAGTGCTTTGAGTGGTTTAAAAAATTCAAAAGTGACAATTTTGAAGTGAGAAACGAAGAACATGGAAGACCACCGAAGAAATTTGAAGATAGCGAGTTGCAAGCATTGTTGGATGAGAATGACACTCAAACGCAACAAAGAACTCGCGGATCAATTAAATATGACACGAGAAGCCGTCTCCATCCATTTGGAAGCCATGGGAAAGATCTAGAAGATGGTAAAGTGGGTTCCACATGAGCTGAATGAAAGACAACAGGAAAACCGAAAAAATACTTGTGAAATTCTGCTCGTCAGGTACAAGAGAAAGTCATTTCTGCATCGAATTGTAACTGGCGATTAAAATTGGATATATTTCGAGAATCCTAAGCGTAAAAGGTCATGGGTAACTCCAGGTGAACCATCGACATCAACTGCAAGGCCAGATCGCGATAGACGGAAGACAGTACTGCTCTGTGTTTGGTGGGACCAAAAGGATGTGATATATTATGAGCTACTAAGACCTGGCCAAACCGTTAATACTGAACGCTACCGACAGCAAACGATCGATTTGAATCAAGCTTTGCGTGAATAATCAGAATATCAGAAAAGGCAAAACAAAGGGATCTTACTTCATGATAATGTAACATCAGACACAGCAAAACCGGTCAAGGAAACGATTGGGGCGTTTAGTTGGGAAATACTTTCGTATGCGGCTTACTTGCCAGACTTGGCTCCCTCCGATTACTACTTATTTGCATGGATGGGACACGCACTTGCTGAGCAGGGCTTCACTTCTTACGAAAATGGCTCGATGACTGGTTTGACTCAAAAGAGTAAAATGTTTCTTTGGCATGAAATCCACAAATTGTCCGAGAGATGAAAGAAATGTATAGTACAATGGACAATAGTGGAATAAAATATTTTTTGCCATTTTCATACAATAAACGTGTATTTTCTATGAAAAAAATTTCATTTTCATATTTATCTATTATCTCCGACAAATAATAGAATTGCGTAACAAAAATACAAATTAACAACAGCAACGATTTACACGTGATTGATTCTCACTTGCTTTCTGCTCCCCTGGAAGTCAAGATGTAACCCATAAAATCCGTGCGGTATACATTGTACCTATTCCGTAAATGAATAAGCAATTTATTCGTAAATATTTACAAAATTTTTAGTTACCCTCATAACTTCAGTGAAAATAAAACAGCCTTCTGGAGCTGCAATGGCGGTTAGCGGAAGACATTAAGCCGACATTTACGTTCCCATTAAATATTGCGTACAAGTAGGTTTTTTGTGGCGTCTCATGCAGGAAGATACTTAACGCCGCAATCTTGTTCGTACTATAAACAAAATTAGGCAGTAAAATTTTAAATTAACGGCATGCCTGCCTGTAAACTTGTCCCTATAAAAGATTGATTAATGTGGCGTGGTCGTTACGTAAAAATCCATTATTTATAAAGGTAATAACTGAATTATTATAGCTGGAAATTATGCAATGTTTATTGAATGAATACATTGAAATTTTGATTTTGAAAACCTGGGATATTTGACCTCATTAAAATGGGGTCAAATACCCCAGTTATAAAAAAAATAAATATTGTAAATCAGATAAGCGAAACCATTTGCTTCATGGGTGGAAATATAGTTTAAGGGCGCAAAATATCATTTAAACTTTTTTCGGGTTTTATGTTCAAGTATACAAATTGGTAGTGCTGAAAATAAATATACAGTAGGGCCAACTTTGATGTATAATTTACAACCTCGAATTCTATAATTTTCTGTTTATGTGAAACATCGTTGAAAAGAGAATAAAAAACATTATCGAATCGTCGGAAAGGCCAGTGTGGAGTCCACATAGAAAACAAAAGTTAATTTTGTTTTCGTGAAAACAAAGGACTGTAGATTTATTTTGTACATACAGCTAAAATCTCCTTTAAAAAGTAGCTTAAGAATGTACTTTCGAAAATGTCGTCACATCTGCAATTATTAAAGAAATATGCTGCATTATTGAAAATGCATCATCCCGTTTGTTTGCAATTATTTAAAAAATAAAAATAGCTAGGTAAAGTCGAGGTTTTTTATGATAAGAATTTTGAGGAACTAAAATGTGTTATAACCGTGTTGCGATCAAATTTTACGTTTGATCTCAACGAGAGCAATACAATACACACAGTTTACACAGTGCAGTGTAACTTACTGCAACTACAAAGCACACGAGATGATGTCCGTTACATTAATAGTAACTATTCCATCTTATTTCAAAATATAACACCCCCCACAGGTAGGATACGACATTTGTCCAGGATCGGCACCGAACGAAATACAGCTGTTTCGAACTTATTAATTCTCATCAGTGCCGTACACGGTACGCCGATTCGGGACAAATGCTGAATGAACTTTATGGCGTATACATATTTATCGATACGATCTCTGTCAGTAACATATAAGTCGGAAATAGAGAAAGGAACCATCAAGCCGCCAAGCGGTTATCAAAGTAGTTCCCGAATAGCAATAATAAGTTATAAGAATCTATCTTCTAAGTATGACTTAAGGAGAATAAACAAATTACCAGGTATGTTTTGTTTTAGCTTATAGAGTCATCCTTGGTGCCACTTATCAAAACCTTGACTAAAGTTAAGGAAGGTTGCTGCACAATAGCTTTTCTTATCGTAAGTTTCATTTACATGGTTTACAATCCTATGAGTTTGTTCAATGGTGGAATGCTGACTTCTGAATCCGAATTGGTGGTCTGGGATCTGGAAATTTTTTGCTGAAACTATTTTGATTAATCTTTTGGCCAACAATTTATCTAGGACCTTTGATAATAATATTGGCAAAAGACTAATAGATCGGTATGATAACAGTTGATTTGGGCGTTTGCCTGGCTTTTGGATAAGAATTATTTCACCCATTTTCCGTTGTGCTGGGAAATATTTGAGACTAAAAACTGCATTAAGGTTCTTGGATGCTTAAATGGGATTTACATCGAAGGCTAATATTGCGGTGTCATCTGCAAATGTAACGACTGTTGTTAATCTAAATGTAGGTAGATCAGCCGTATAGATTAAATAGACTGCTGGTCCTAGCACAATTCCTCGGGGTACACCAAATAGAATAGGGTGTAGACTGGTATATGCACAGTCTTGTTTCACCAGAAAATGACTAGTTACTAGATGGCAGCACTGCTCTGCTGATAAACTGCTTAATAAAAGTATTCACTTAACACTTACTGCCTAAAGTATTCACTTATACTTATTGCCTAATAATAGTATTCACTTACAATTAATAAAAGTGCCTTCAAACTATATGCTAATAACTACGGTTAAAAATAACCTCAGTTTACAAGTCACGAATAAAAGAAAATTGCGGGGCCCAAGATGGCTCGGACTATTAATGCCCCTTATATATGTCCGTTAATTGCATTAAAGAAAAATCGTAACTGGTTCGTAATGATTTACAATCACGTGACGGTCGATAGTTGCGAGGAGGCAGTTTTTCAGCGGGATAAATGGATGTGCAAATGAATGTGGACACCCGAGACGGATATGTGTATTTTACATGTATTAGTTCTCGGAATTTAAATAATCAATTTATTCGGCTGAGGTTGAAAGCACATCAAGGCGTATGCGGGATATATAGAATACTAAGTCAGGTAAAACATAAAGAATTCGGTATATTTAAATGTTTGTCCAGTAAACATATTTTAGAAACGTGTGTTTCAATGGCATTGCATTTAGAATATAGTAGGGAAGATACGTTACAAAAATTATTCACGATATAAACATTAGAAACAAATCATTATTAAATAAGATAAAGGACAATGGTCCCAAATTTGAGCCTTGAGATACTCCAGAGGACGATAAGAAGGTTTCGGATTTAAAGCCATTTATGGAGATAAACTAGGTTAGCATTAAGTAAGTACTTAAGCAATAGTCATCTTGGTTACGGTAATGCTATGTAAGTAGAATAAATTGGTTTGCTATGTGTACAAAGTTTATTATTTAATTATTATTAGTAAACAGTAGGTTACGTTTAATGTTAAGAGATATTGTAAATAAGCTGAACAGAAACCATCACATAATAGAGATGTCGATTATAAACTCGTCCCTCACTTAACCCTTTGTAGGGCAAAACTATTTTACGCAGGTTTTAGAAAATATAATTATATTTTAAGGTTCATGGTACCTAAATTAACATTTTTTCTTAGTAAGAAAAATTTGACAGAATTGACGTTTTGGATGGGGGTTTGGATATTTTAACCAGTGAACGTTACGGGTGGAATACTTTACACTATCTTCTTAGTCCAATTCGATAGGACTTGTACCTTGACGAAGTTCTAGTGCAAACTAGAACGGGTGGGTCGGCTTGCACGTTTTAATGATTTAAGAAGCCGTACCATAGGTTTAACCATAGTGGGGGGGTCCTTATTGAAAAACCAGACTAAGTCAAGTCCCTGAAGGTGGGCAGCAGCTCTTTCAGTAGTCATAGTGGCAGAAACCGTGGTGGTTGGTATGGTGCTATGGCACACACGACTGCGATGTGGAAGGCAAGAGGAAACCACCACATTATAATCCTCAGAACAGCTAACGAAAGGCTTATGCCAAATAATGATGGCGTCTCCTGGGGCAAAAAACACCGGAGGTAAAATAGTCCTCCGTTCGGATCTCCGGGTGAGGACTGTTCCGGGAGACGTGATCGAGTGCAATAATAGGGTTAGCAAGAAGTGTAGCATTTCACGAGTTGGAGCGTGGAATGTCAGAAGCATGAGACAGGCAGGGAAGCTAGAGAATCTGAAGATAGAAATGGATAGATTAGGATTAGATATAGGGGAAAGAAGGAGAATTTGTAGGTCCTTATGGATTAGGAAACAGAAACGAGAGAGGTAGCAAACTGATAGAATTATGTGAGAAGCAAAAGATGGTAGTAGCGAATACATTGTTCAAGAGTCACGTTAGGAGGCGGTACACCTGGAAAATGCCAGGACGGATAGACAGGTATCAGATAGACTACATTCTGGTTAGGTTAGGTTAGGTTAAATTAAAGTTAAGTTAAGCTAGATTAAAGTTCAAAAATCTGAAAACCCGGAAAGATAAGAAACGTATAAATGTAGACATATTGAGGGATCAGAATATGAAAGATAGAAAGGAGAAAACAGATCAATTAATAAATAAAGCGAGTAATGACGAAATCAAGAACGCAGAAACTGAGTGGGAGGGTATCAAGAATAGTCTAGATTCCGCGGCCACGGACATTTTAGGACACGAGAGGAGGGAAGCTAGGAAGCCCTGGATAACGGACGAAATCTTAAACTTAATACAAAAGAGACGAGGTTACAAAAACAAACGAGACGAGGAAGGACTGAAAACTTATAAATCAATAAAGTGGGAAATCATTAGAAAGTGTAGAAAAGCGAAAGAACAATGGATAGAAGATAAATGCAAAGAAGTAGAAGATAAGCTCCAAGTATGTAAGACCGATGAGGCTTACAAAATAATTAAGAGGAACTTCAGGGATATAGGACCAATAAGTAGAAACGTTAGGAGTCAATCGGGGGAAATACTGATCGGAAGAGAGGAGAAAGCGGATAGATGGAAGCATGCCGGAGGATTATAAGAGGAACATTATCGTTACCATACCATATTTACTGCAAATTTATTACGCAAAAATATTACCTATTGTATTTATTCAATATCTCATGAAATTATGCAAAACAGTCAAGGCAGTGGGCAACTTCACATCTGTGACAAACTATTTGGCTTCGTTTTGTTTTTTTCGCTATATTGTAATAAGACCAGCGACGAGAGGTTCCTTTTACGGGTAAATTATTTCCAAGATTATACGTCCTCACTGCATTTTCTATAGAAATACCCCTTCCCCCTAGTTCTTTTAGTTTTTAATCTCCAGAAACTACCGGACCCTTTTGTTTTCGGCTATTATAATCTACAATTAGTTCGTCAGCAAGAATTATCCTAAATTTGAGGTGAGATATGGGTTTCTTTTTCAGTCGCTATCACCACCGAAGTCGGAGTTGTTCGTCGTCAAATCCATCCAACCAATCAAATACTTCATCTGAATTCATTTTGCCAATTTCTGCCAAATTTATTTTCGACATCTTCACAATAAAACCTCTAAAATACGTTATATTTACTAACCAGTTTACGTAAAATAAATGTGAAAAAATGATTATCATTCAGGAAACTTTAGGAACGACGCAACTGAATAGTATAAAATACTATATAAAGTTACATGAAAATATTCAACATCCTAGTTATCGATCGGTTTTCATTATAGTGCAGTTATACTTGCTACTAATTGGTTATACCAGTTGAAACACAGATTTCGGTTCATTATTTGAAAATTGTTTTATTTTTTCGTAACATATAGTGATATCTCCTCGGCGCCAAGGGTATCATGAAAACCAACCGAAATAGTATTATCAGAATCTTTTGTGAGTGTCATGAAATACCCAATTTGGAAATTTAACACGAAATAATAAAGAAAATGGAAAAATTCGTACCTTATGTTTGACGAACAAGTGAGGTTATATTTAAAGAATTAGATATATGATAAATTTATACAAAATCACAATTGACTAGTAATACCAAATTTATTCAATTGGATAGAAAGTATGTTTCTTTTAATTGGTAAACTTTAATGCACTAAAAAACAATGGTTTTTATAATTAATTGGCACATGTCACAACAACAACACATCTAGAAAGTCACAACCGTGCATTGGCGAATATTCAACCATTAATTGTCTCGAACCCGAGAAAATATTATAAGTGGCGCGCAAAATCTATTTGTGGTGGATATTTCGCTTATGCTAATTGCGGCACATATTCAGTGGAAGTGGTTCATTTTCAGACGTCCTGTTCATTCCATTACGAATGAAAACTAAGTAGTTTAAAAGTTGACCACTGCCTATAAAGGGTTAACGACCAACTGAACAGAGTTATCTCATGGTGATCCTGCCAGTTGTATTTGGAGTTATGAGAAGATGCCAGTCGTATTTGTAGTTCTAGTTGATTGTACTTCCAGTTCCAGTTAAACAATGAAACGAAATGGGAAATATCAAAGTAAGGATGAGGTAAATGTAAAATTACATCCAAATAAATGCGAACATTTGAAAAAAGGAATTTTATATTTAGGCCACACTATTTCAGCGGACGGTGTAGCACCCGATCCGTCGAGAATATAAATAATTAAATACTACACAGTTCCTAAGAATTCTGATGAAGTAAAAAGATTTGTGACTTTTGCTAATTATTACAGAAGATATATTCAAAATTTTCCTCATATAGCTTCATCACTCAATAAATTAACTGGAAAAAACACTCGGTTCGATTGGACGGAAGAATGTCAACAATCGTTCGCTCATGTAAAGCAGGGATTAACTGCTCGAATTTTGCAGTTCAAATTTTATACCAGACAATGAATTCCAATTAAAAGCCGATGCTTCAAGGTATGCAATCGGAGCTGTTTTGCCAAATGGAGACAACATGCCGATTATTTTGCTGGTAGATCTCTAAATAATGCTGAGAAAAATTATAGTGTTATAGAAAAAGAGTTAGCAGCTATAGTTTTCAGTATGAAACATTTTAGACCGTATCTGCTTGCTAGAAAGTTTACAATTCTGACGGATTATAGACCGTTGATATATCTATTTGGTATGTCCAATCTCTCAAGTAGGTTAATAAAATTTAGAATAACGTTAGAGGAGTATGATTTCACAGTAAAATATGTAGCGACGCGTTAAACTGGCGCATTATCCGGCGTTAAACTGGCGGCACCGGATAATGAGCGTGCCTCGATAGCTCAGCGGTCAGAGCAACCAACCGGAAATTGGGAGACCCGGGTTCGATTCCCGGTCAAGGCATGATGCATTCTTTATCCTTGCTATCGCCAAAGTGGTGACCCCGACGTGATGCGATTCGTTCCAGTACTCGAACCTCCCTTAACATCTCAAATTCGCGGATTCGATTCCCGTCCTATCCATCGCCCTATAGTCCGGGGGTAAGTAAGTAAATGGTATGTAAGAATGGCGAACGCGGTCACATTCATTAATTGTATCGAGACAAACTATGTCTCTAGGGGGGGGAGTACTGTAGCGACGCTTTAAATTGGCGCATTAGCAGGGACAATGAGTGTGCCTCGATAGCTCTGCGGTCAGAGCAACCAACCGGAAATTGGGAGAGCCGGGTTCGATTCCCGGTCAAGGCATATGCACTTTTATCCTTGCTATCGCCAAAGTAGTGACCCCGACGTGATGTGATTCGTTCCAGTTCATCTAACTTCCCTTACATCTCAAATTCGCGGATTCGATTCCCGTCCTATCCATCGCCCTACAGTCCGGGGGTTACCGAACAACGGTTCATAAGAATGGCGAACGCGATCACATTCCGTTAAATTGTATCGAGACAAACCATGTCTCTAGGGAGGAAGTACTGTAGTGACGCATTAAACTGGCGCATTAGCAAGGATAATAAGTGTGCCTCGATAGCTCAGTGGTCAGAGCAACCAACCGGAAATTGGAAGAGCCGGGTTCGATTCCCGGTTAAGGCAAAAGCACTCTTTATCCTTGCTATCGCCAAAGTGGTGACCCCGACGTGATTTGATTCGTTCCAGTACATCGAACCTCCCTTAACATATCAAATTCGCGGATTCGAATCCCGTCCTATCCATCGCCCTATTGTCCGGGGGCTACCGAATAACGGTTCGTAAGAATGGCGAACACGGTCAATTCCGTTAAATTGTATCGAGACAAACCATGTCCCTAGGGGGGGAGTACTGTAGTGACGCATTAAACTGGCGCATTAGCAGGGATAATGAGTGTGCCTCGATAGCTCAGCGGTCAGAGCAACCAACCGGAAATTGGGAGAGCCGGGTTCGATTCTCGGTCAAGGCATAAGCACGGCTCTTTATCCTTGCTATCGCCAAAAATATATTAAAGAAAAGACAACGTAGTGGCGGGTGCTTTATCACGTATTGAGATATCATTCGATGACTTAAAAGATATGACAAATAGTAGTAGTAACAAAATACTCGTAATAACTAGAGTACAAGCTAGGAAATCGGAAATCAAACAAAATGGTGTTAATGATTCTGGTACAGATGAAAGGATTGATCAACCAGGAGTCATAGAAACGTTAAAACTATTAAAAAATTCTTTCCAGGTACATCCTATTTCAAGTGCAGAGTTTGAAAGCATGAGTAAAAGTAAACAATGCGATAGTAAAGAAGGAAACTTATTAATTGACAAAGATTCGCGAATCATTTATTTAAATCAAGATACTCGAATGGCTATAGACATAGGTACTAGACAGATAAGTCGAGAGGTTTGAAAAGTATTTGTGACACATTTAATATTCTAGAATTAGTATTCATTAAAAATGAATGAAAAGTGCAGGCAAGTATTAAAAACTATAGTAAAGTTTCCATATATTGTCAAAAACAATGTAGTAAAAATAACGATAGTAAAAGGAGTGCGAATCATTACAGACTACGAGATCAAACAAATTATAATGAAGGACTATCATTTGTTCCCGATAGGCAGACCTGCTTGTATAAACTGGATGACAAATAACATAAAAAGACATTATAGTTGGTAGGTTCGTTAGGTTTACGCAAAGACGTTGAAAATTTTGTAAACAACTGTGACGATTGCCAACGCTACAAATACAGACGTTCTAACAAAGAGCCAATGACAACGGCAATCACTGCTTTCGCAGGATTTCAGAATAAAATATTTAGATTTAGTAGATCCTTTAGAAGTCGATTCTGAAAATAGTCGTTATTTTTTAACGTTACAATGTGAATTAACTCAATTTGTCGAAGCATATCCATTACCCAATAAAGAAAGCGACACAGCAGCTAGATCGCTAGTAAAAAATTTTATTTTGCTATACGGAATGATGGAGACAATTGTAACAGACCAAGATATTAAATTTTTATCTTCCGTCTTTACGGAAATTTGTAAACTTTTAGGCTTTTGATAATGTAAGATGGGAAAAAATGTTCGAGATACTAAAGAGCGCGGGAATGAAGTATAGAGATAGGAGAGTAGTACACAATCTATACAAAGAGCAACCTGCTGTTATAGAAGTAGAAGAGGAAAGAAGGGAAGTAGGTATTAGGAAAGGAGTAAGACAAGGATGTACGCTAATTCCTATCACCACTAATTTTTAATCTGTACATCGAAGAGGCGATTAATGTCGCAAAAGAGACAGTGGATTTCGGGAAGTACAGGGACAGAAACTAAAAATACTGACATTCACGGATGATATAGCAGTATTAGCATCTAGTAAACAGGAATTGGAATCAGCGTTGAACGAAATGGAGGCAGTGTTGGCAGAGGTATACGGAATGAGGGTGAATAAAAACAAAACTAAAGTGTTAGTGTGCAGAGGGCGCGAGAGCAGAGCAAAAACGAAAGTACAAATTAATAATGAAAGATTGGAGGAAGTTAAAGACTTCACTTATTTAGGAAGTAAAATAAATTGGTATGGAAGAAGCGATAAAGATATAAAACAAAGAATAGCGCAGGGTCGAGTAGCTTTTAATAAAAAGAAAGCACTTTTATGCTTGGGGGTAATAAATTTAGAAACAAGGAAGAGATTTTTGAAAACGTATGTATAGAGCACGGCACTATACGGTTGCGAAACCTGGACGGTAGGGGAAGCAAGTAGGAGGAAATTAGCTTTTGAGATGTGGTGTTACCGAAGAATGATGAAAATACCGTGGACTGGTAGGGTTGGAAACGAAGAAGTATTAGAGAAAGTCGGCGAGAAAAGAAGTATGTGGAAAAACATAAAGAAGAGGAAAGATAGAATGATAGGCCACTTGCTGAGACATGGGGGAATAGTCCGCGACATTTTGGAGGCAGAAATAGGAGTGCAGAAAGACAGAGGTAGGCCTTGATTTGACTACTGCTCGCAAATAGTAAAGGATGTAGGTTGTAGCATAATTAGCGAAATGCGTAGGTTAGCACAAGATAGGAGAAGCTGGAGGTTAGCGTCCAACTAATCTTAGGACTGATGACCTCATGATGATGATAGGCATTCAAAAATTGTAATCAACGGCTTACCACCATGCATCTCTGTCTGTATGATCGTCTTTGTGGAGGGTCTTTGGCATGCATCAAAGACGACAGGTAAGCTTCAAAGACGACATTTATATAAACATTGTATAAATGTTTAATCAATAAATAATTTTATTAATTACAATAATTATGTCTGTGATATTTCAAAAAATATCACAATTCTTTTAAGACATATACGTTATTAACGTTAATTTATGTAGTAGCTACACAAATATCCAACGTAGCGTATTTACAATACGGACAGTAGTAGTAATACAAAGCCGTTTCTAGCGCACAGGGATTTTTTCACCCTAGGTTGGTACTAAAAAGTCACCAAGAAGGTCACTAGATTTGTAAAACAGGTCGTACAGTCCCATTTAAACAGGTCGTACAGCTCGAACAACCTTGTTTAGAATAGACTCAGTTTAAAACAGACTTCTGATTATAAGTGTAACCACGTACCTAATTCGTACCATCATACAGGTGTACCAACCCAAATCTAGTGACTTTTTAGTACCTACCTAGGGGGAAAATACCTGTGCCCTGAAAACGGCTTTGTATTACTACTGATAGAATTCGCGAACATCGGCCAACTGAAGCGCCTTTCAAAAGAGTGATTAAGAAAACGACTAATTTAATCAAAACAGTATCTCGTCAAACTAAAAGCAAGGACAAAATTACAATTAGCCCGAAAACAAAAGCCATCCGTCATCTGCGATAATTAAATTAGCACTTTCGCGAGAAATTAAATACCAGCCGTCAAAATTCAAATTCCCCAGCACTTCCCTTCCGAAAACAATTAAGTAGACTAATGCAGACAAAGCACGATCTAGTCGGCGTTGAACAATCATTAATAGTGATTTCGTTTCAGGTCTTTGCTGCTTTCACATCAAGCCGCCTGACCAAGCCGTTCTGATAAAAGGATTTCGGGATTCCAGTTGTACAGTTTATTTATTTTTTTTATTCTTAGGTAGGTGTTTATAATAAATATTATACGTTGTATATGTACTTAAATACCTCGGCGTTTTAGATTTAGGTATATTCTTGAATAACAAGTATATCTTGTTTGCTAAATAAGAATTTCATTTTGAAATTTTTTAATTTTTGTATTATACTATTTAGTATCTTATAATATTTACAATAGTTTTTATTTATTTCTTTATCAAATCATGTGGAATTTATCTATATTTGAATATATCGCATAAAATATCGTATGAATATAAATTATATTTAAGAATGTAATAACTTACCTAGACGAATAACATTAAAATAGTATTTGGCAAGACTTCTACAGTGTTTACACACTAACCTGGAAAGAAAAATGTTTATTAGCATAAAATATACATTTAAGATTAGGCACACAGTGAAATACACTGGAGTCAACTATACAATAACATCCAATAACGAATGTTTTTATTGTTAGCATACGAAATAAAAACGACTTCGTATGTCAACGCTTCTGAAACGCGAGAAAGTAAACGAATAAAAACCGATAAAATTAGAATATGTGAACATTATATTTAAAATATGTGCTCTCTACAGTTCAATGAACATTTGCTTATGTTTATGCTTTCTATGTATGATTTCTAACGGACGCGTTATCTAAACAGACAAGTTCATCCTGTTCTGTAGGCTCAAAGATAAACCGAGAAGTTTGCTATTTAAGAGGATACGGTTTGAGTTCTGCAATCTGCGTTAAGTGAAAACATGCGGACAAAACAAACATCCTAAGGAAAGGATTTCCTTTCTTTAACTTTTGGGAGAATGGCTGAGGTGCAAGGGTTTACGAAAGTAAGGGTAGCTGGGCAAAACAAGTTTGAATATTTGTCCAAAAATATTTTTGTTTTTTGAATTATTGCTACGTTTGATACGTTTGTGGTATGTATTTGACACAAATGAATACCGCAAGTAGTATAGTCTCTACACTACCCAAACTACGAGGGTGAATCAAATGTAAACGAGACTCTTGGTCCTGGGCATGCAATAGTAACGCGTGCGGGTTTCCGCTTCGTGGGGTGTTGGTTAAGGATATCAGGAGGGGGGGGAGAGCAGGTGGGCGACCTGGTTCGTTCCTCTCACAATCAGTACCCGTCGTGACCATGTTTGAGCAGGAGGTGCCTTCGTCAATTGCGTAGCGTGTTATCATCAAGTTTCTCGCCACGGAAGGTGTAAAACCAGCTGAAATCTGAGATTGACTGCGCAGTTCAAGTAAAAGACACTGTTCCGAGTTAGAGTTTTTGCATGGCATAAACAGTTTGTGGAGGATCGTGAGAAAGTTGAAAATGAGAGCCATGACCGCCGACCTCGCACCAACGTCACCAGCGACAACATCGTCCGCGTTGAAGAAATTCTTGACGGTGACAGGCGTCTGACCACTAATGAGATTGCATATAAGGTTGGAATAAGTTATGGTAGCACTTTTTCGATCATCACAGAGGAGCTAGGGTTTCGTAAGGTGTGCGCAAGGTAGGTCCCTCGCCTTCTGACAACTGAGCAGAAATTGCATCGTTTTCAGGTGTGAGAGCGTCTCCTAGCGAAATTTCTGGAAGAGGGAGACTCGTTTCTCGCTCACGTTGTTACCTGCGATGAAACGTGGGTGCACCACTACACCCCTGAGTCGAAACAAGCGAGCAAGGAGTGGAGACGTCAAGGGGAGGCTGGGCCAGTGAAAGCCAAGTCAAGGCTGTCAGCAGGCAAGGTTTTGGTTACAGCTTGTTTTTACCAGCGTGGCTTGTTGCACCTCGATTTTTTGCATGATCGCAGGACCATTAATGCAGTGTACTACTGCGGCATTTTAAGCGAGGTTAAACTTGAATATCGCCGCAAACGACGTGACCTACCGATGAGAGAAGTGAAACTTCTCTATGACAATATTCGTCTTTATACAGCAGCCCTGACCAGAGAAAAATTCGAGGGATTGGGCTGGGAGACACTTGAACGCCCTCCTTATAGCCCCGACCTATCGCCCTGCGACTTTCACTTCTTTGTTCCTCTCAAGGAAGCCATGGGAGGGCAAATATTCAACGACGATGAGGAGGTTGAGGCCTACGTGCGCAATTGGCTGGAGACACAACCAACTTTATTCTACGAGCAGGGCATTACAAAATTACCTATACGCTGGGAAAAATGTGTCTCCAGATCAGGACATTGTGTACAAAAATGAGGTGTTATTTTTCAAGTTCAAATAAATCAAATTAAAACAAATTCGTTTATATTTGATTCACACTCGTATGTACCCGTTTGGTATATAATTGGTGTAACATTTAACACAATATTTCAGATAGTGTCGTGTACTATATAGAACCTACAGAGAATCTTTTTTGATTTATGAAAATAAATATTCTAAATTTTTGCAATATTATATGATATTTAATTTAATCCGTAATTAAGACCCAATACAAAATACAACACTATTATAATTTGCATAACTTTGCTGAATACAAGTTTTCTCCTACCGAACCCTCTTAAGGTTATTAAATCTACATTAAGCCTTGAAGATAAAAATATAATTTCTCGTCGGGAATCATAAAGCACCGTAACCTGGCACTTCAACAGAACATAATGTATCAGGTAAGTGCTCAATTATTTTTAGATCAAAGCCTTCCTCCAGCATCTCTGTCATCCCAAACTCTTTCAAGTATTTAATTAGTAACGTCACAGGCATTGAATGTTGCTTGAATGAGGGAAGATTGCTTTGTTGGAGATTTCATAGCATGTGTATAGACGTTATCGTCAAAGGTTGATATACTCGTAGTTTTGTAGAATTAATTAGACGATATGAATTGAAATGTTTAGTTAATGGCTGATGTATTTAATATCGTATTTGCATAAATTTAAATCTAAAGACAGTGAAACATTGAGAGAAACAGTCCGTGGTTGATTTATTAAAAAATATATATTACGTTTAACAAGACAAATCAACTGTTCAGCAGATTTTAACATTATAACAATACGAAATCTAGACTACGAATAAAGGAGATAGCGGAAATCTTAAAAGACAAAAAAGTTACCGAGAAAGGAAGGGTGGTAAATAATAAATAATGAGAAATAAGTGCGTGAACAAAATGTTGCATCTCAAAAAGTCTCATGAACTAGTCTATCGTTAAAATTATGTACACTATACCCCAGTGTCGAAATAATGTGGAGTGATTTATGTATAATATCAGACCACCATAACTATTCAACGGTTTGTCTATTTTTTGTGTAATCACCTATTATGTGCATACAAATTTTATGTGCCGCTCTATAGAAACAGCAGTTCAATGCGAATTACTCCTTCTCCTATTGTTCGAATCGCATAATAATCGGTTGTACCGCCTGGTGCGCTGTTGTAGCAAAGCTAGCCAATCATTTTAGGTGGTTTTAAATACATTTGAATTCGATTGGTCAGCAATTGGCGGGACGGATCAATGTCGATCGATAGAATGGCGCATGCGTCGTTTAGCCCAGATTTGGCGTGCCATTGGCGTTACATTGTGGTTGTGTGCGATTGATTCGGGATTCGGGAAATTGTTTATTTATTATATTCTGCGACAGAAGTGAGTATTTAGTATTTTTCTAACATGGAAGCAGCGGATGCAAGTTGTAGTGGTTCTACGACGAAAAATTCCAATCGAGAACAGCGACATTTAACAAATGAAGAACTTCAAATGATTAAAAATACCTACGAAGGAATTCGAGCGCGAAACCCAGATATTAGTACAACCGAGGCAGTTGATATATGCTCTTTGTTAACAAAAGTCTGTGTAGGTAGTGCACTGTGCATAGTCATAAACTGTTTTGTGCATTTAATGTCTTCGTTGAAGAGGGGGAGAGAGAAGGGTTGTTTCTGTTTCTAATCACATTTCTATTTATTGTTTATGAAATTAATGAAAAAGGATGTAACGGCGAAGTGGTTTCTAATGATTTCCACTCCAATAAAGATGAAGTTACAATAGGCAGCTCTCGTGCCTGATGTTACGTATTTGTTTGTCCACTGGGAGTAAATTAGACGGCACAATTATCGCGAACATTACTTATTTTCTGTAATAATATGCATACTCAAATTTCATGAGCGACTTACAATCATATAAAATACCAGTCTTCCTATTTCCACCGTCATTAGCGTGGGCGCAAATCCCGCAAAACTACATGCATTTTAGATTAAATTTTAATACGTATGCATGCTACAAGATTTTTGCGCAAGAGCAGCTTCTATATTATTCTATTAATATCGCCGGATCATGTCGGGCTTAATTCCCTTCGCAAACAGGGTATATTAAATATGTAAATAAGACAACGCTGCAAATAATTCTGCTTCATTAGGTGGATACCGAACGGCTTAGCAATTGGGCCGTTCCAAGATGTGAAATTTGGGTGGAACGAGGATGGAGAATGACGACTATTGATGTGGTGGGTTAAATTCGCGACGGAAAATACGTTTGCCGAACATGCACGTTTCTAGGGAGGCCCCCGCAAAAATTAACTTGTCTCTACGTGATCTTACTGTGGATTAGTCCTACCAATCCATGTCCACGGATACTTTTTTAACAAATCTGAATGTTTTAGAGGTATCTATCATTAACATGTATGGACGCATGGCATTCGTTCTCTATCATTTATATGTAGTCGTAGCCTCTTATTACTAGGCACTAAATGTCTTGGGTTGTCGGAACTGGAACCGTACGTACACGCAAAACCCCGTAGATAAAAGAGAAACACTAGTATGATATAAATATGTAAACTCTGGCAGATTAATGCACCTATCATTTAAATTATTTACCCTAAATGATAAATGCTGTTCGAATTTTATTAAGTGTAAGATATTGTTCTCATTTTATTGTTACATAACAGGATTAATTACCCTGTAAATACTGAGAATATAATTTAATTAGACAATAAATATTGTAGATGGAGATTTACATCTACAGTGAAGGTATACATGTATTATAATAAATGCATCAGTGTTACTCAAATTTAGAATTTATTTGGTGTATTAAACTAAGTATTTGATTTTAAATTACTCCATATAAAATAATCAAGTGATACAAGTACTATGGTAGATTCATATAAGTATGTTAGTTATTTCTACTAAAAATAATTCAAAACAGAATATAATATGTTGACTCACAACACTATGTAATAGTTAAAAGTTAATATCAATATCAGTCGATCAATAAAATAATACTTAAAAACCACTTTTCCACGAGCACTGAAAGATTACACGTTTCTCGATGTGCGTTTCGTCAACCAAGTTGCATTATCATCAGATAATGTCAACTGATATCATGATGTAAATGATAAAACTTATTAGTTTTAAACTTCACCCGATGATGAAGTTTGATGCCAACTTAAGTGATGAAACTCGCATCGAGAAACGTGTAATTTGACTGGTGGAAAACTAGTATCCTATTTTTATTTCCAGAAGGTGTTATCGAAGATTCCAGCCCCTTCCCATGATTTCCATTCAACTAAAGCGTTTGTAAAATAGAATAAAAATCGGCATCTCATGTATAGTTCATTTCATCCCTATTTGCCAAATAAAAAATCCCGAACGGCTCTTATCTCATACCATGGCTTGTTTTTATGGCTAGGCTCAGATAGGCTGTTCCGTTTATCGGCAAGATCGACAGTTTTTTATTTGGCACATAACAATGAAATTAATAGTAATCATTTATACAATGCGCTTATAATATGTGTTATAATATCATTTTCAATAGTCATTGTACAAGTACAGTGTTTGTATTTGCCCGGAGCAACTCCTATTCAACTCCGAGTTTATGTAAAGTGAGAATTTGCTATTAAAATCTATCTATATGCAAAGAGCCTGCTTCAGAGGATAACTCTGCAGGTACATACCGGAAAGTTCTAGACCAAACAAAACGAAAACCCTAATTAACAAATAAATATTAACGCGAGATTCGAAGCGGGAACTCAGAAAAGGAATATTTAAAGCCGCTTAATGGCTTTGCGAAAAGAAAAAAGGGTACAAGAAACATTTCAGATTACATCGGGACTCGTATTCTTTATGCGATTTTAAGCGTTGTAAAATTCTAATATTATTTCTTCTTTAGGCTTCGAGTTTATAGAGAAAACTCATTTGCCACAGACAATTGTACATTTTTTAACTTAAGTACCCTAACCATGATTATCGAGGGAGGGTATAACACCCTTCTTGCCCAGGTGTCAGTGTCAGGACATTGAAAACAGATAGGTAGACCACGGTATGACGGGAATAAGTATACAAATAGGTAAACCACATGGGAATATGAATTCCAACCTGACTATACTATTATAAGTATAACTTTATATTCTTTAAAAGAACGTAACTAAGGTTCGATGTACCATTATACTGTTTAAGGAAAGTAGTGTATGGATATTAGTGTGGAGCAGTGGCGAAGCGTCGATTTAAGCCGACGGTAGTCTGTTCTGAATTAGACGAGGGAGGGGGGCTGCTCATTTTTGATGCAATACGAGTATATATATATATATATATATATATATATATATATATATATATATATATATATATATATATATATATATATATATATATAATAATTGAATCGCAAAAGCAACTTACCTATATTCTTTGTATATCAATTCCATTCGCCGCGTTTACTTTATTGCAAAAACATCTATAGTTCTTGAAATAAATTTGTAGGTTTTGCCGCTTTAATTTTCAGTTTATCTTCTAAAGATATATTATTAAAATAACCACTCTTCTTAATTAAAAAGTTTTCTAAATCGGCAGTATCTAGGGCCGCCATTATCCTTAAAAATAACACTAATCACTACGACTATCGACAGATTAATATTATAGCCACTGTATTACGCAAACTGATCAATCCGGCTAGCTAAGTTGCATATTATTTTTCGCGTACTCCCCTCTCCCCCCGTGCACAGCAGATCTCTATAAAGTCCGTTAAATCTAAGGCGGTCGAGAGTCAGCCCAGATAGCGGCCTGCCAAGGCCTGCGCACTGCCGGTTGCCGGCATACCAACGCTTCAGGTTAAATGGAAATAGGTATGATAATATGAATAGAAAATGTTTATCATTCTGACAAAGGCAAGCGGCAATATAGAATAGAATAGAATAGAATAGAAATTTATTGACATTCATATACATGGATATATAAAAACGAGGTCTACCATCTAAAATACATAGGGTAGGCTGCGCCTTACAGCCTTAATGGAAGTTTAGCCACTGGTGGGGAGTGGTATATTTAAAGCATATATTCCTTTTAAAAAGTTTATGCTCCCTGGGATATGGTGTCTATAATTAAAATTTATATCATTAAGGTCACCGGTAGAGTCATTATCACATGTACAGTTGGAAGTGTTCAATCTTATTTAGATTCTCTGCAAATCGAAATAAAAGAGTTGACATTGATATAGGCAAAATATAAAACTAGGCACATTAGTTGGTGTCAAAGAACACATTTTTCATTTACTTTTTACTTTAAACTTTTGTGTTTATTTGATTACTTAAAAAAATAAAATTATTTGTATAACAAATTTATTATGCTACTCGTGATGTAATAACTTGTATTACATAAATTAAAACGAGGCAATGAATAATACAACCATAAAAATGAATGACATTATGATAAATAAACAGTTTTAAAACCTTAAAACGACCTTTTCCGCGCGTAGATCATCTCTATCTCGAAACTGTATGGCCGAGAAAAAAATAAACCAACACATACATAAATGCAGAATATGTGTATTTTATGCAACAGTTTTACGTTTTTCAAATAGTTCACCCTCGTGCTTTCTCATGACCCATGAACAGGGTGGGGTGTGTCCTATCCACCTCAAAATCAATAGATGTCGTCTGGTAGATGTCCCTAATCAGAATCAGTCGAAACCCGATCAATCCCACACGATTTAATTAAGTGATCGTGCTAACAAACAAATTTCTCAAGTAATCCACTCACCATTGTGCTTCCTCATGACCCATGAAAATCAGAAGCAGTCAAGACCCGATCGATCCGACACGAATTAGTTGAGTTATCGTGTTAACAAATTTTTTTTTCAAATAGTCCACCATCGTGCTTCCTCATAACCCATGGACAGGGTGGGGCGTGTCGTATCCACCTCAAAATCAATTGGCGTCGTCTGGTAGACGTCCCTAATGAGAATCAGTTGAAACGCGGTCGATCCGACACGATTTAGTTGAGTTATCGTGCTAACAAGAAGAAATGCCGACGGCAACGACACACACACAAACACACACACACACACACACACACACACACACACACACACACACACACACACAGACACACACACAGACGCATACACAGACACACACACAGACACGCACACAGACATACACACAGACACACACACAGACACACACACAGATACGCACAGACACACACAGACACACACACAGACACACACACAGACACACACACACAGACACACACACAGACACACACACAGACACAGACACACACAGACACACACACAGACACATACACACACACAGACACACACACAGACGCATACACAGACACACACACAGACACGCACACAGACACACACACAGACATACACACAGACACACACACAGACACACACACAGACACGCACAGACACACACAGACACACACACAGACACACACACAGACACACACACACAGACACACACACAGACACACACACAGACACACACACAGACACAGACACACACAGACACACACACAGACACATACACACACACAGACACACACACAAACACATACACACACAGAGACACACACAGACACACACACAGACACACACACAGACACACACACAGACACACACACAGACACACACACACAGACACACACACAGACACACACACAGACACACACACACACACAGACACACACACAGACACACACACAGACACACACACAGACACACACACAGACACACACACAGACACACACACACAGACACACGCACAGACACACACACAGACACACACACAGACACACACACAGACACACACACACACAGAGACACAGACACAGACACACACACACAGACACACACACAGACACACACAGACACAGACACAGACACAGACACAGACACAGACACACACACACACAATGGTTTAAAAACAATTGGTTTTCGGGTTTTAGGCCGGAAAATGAAAAATAAACCCTAGAAAAAAAAATGTACACGATGACAGTACTTTTCCGCGTATAGTGGAATGCGGAAATGTAAAAATACTTTAACGATGAGAATTATATATTATCAAAAATAGGTCGCTATTCAAAATGAAGATATTTTAGCAATATGGTTTAATATTGTTAACATTCCTGTGCTAATTATTTTTAATCCCCTGACTCAACAAGATACAGTGTTGACGCTATTAAATAAGTATATGACAACTGAAAAATAACCAGTATTGTAAGCTCATTAGCAGGCACATGAGACACTGGAAGCTTATTAAATAATATTTCGAGTTCGCCGTATAACTAACAGCAATATAATTTATGTTTTCTTCGAACAATTTATAAGTCTCCAGCGAATGCCATAAATAAATAAGTAATGCTTTCAAAACAGCGCACAAGCTTTATTTTGTAAAAACATTTCAAGCATCTCTTGCTCCTTAATCGCGCGACCGGTTGGGATCGGGGCAAGTTTTTGTTATTCAATGTGAGTAAAATTTAAAATCATATATTTTTGATGGTGAACACTGTTATGTCACCGCAAATAAGAATAATTCATTGGTTATATCATCGATTTCCAATGTTGTAGGCAAGTCTGTGAAGAAGTTTTCGAAATATCCACTGAGTATTTATAGCTTTTTTATATGACAATAGCAATGACAGTGGCCATTAATTTTCCATCCCGTTTGAGGATATAATGAATATAATTTTATAGCACATACGATTTTCGTGTTGTTCGATGTTTAGTAGGGAGAATATCAAAAACTTAAATAGAAAATTAACACCAATAGAGCACTCAACGGTTATTTGGGTCACAGGTAATCATTAAATGGAAAAAGCTAATCTTGGCTTATGCCATCTAACTAGCATCATCTAAGCAAAGTGGCGATCATTTTTTTTTACAAGCACTCCCATAAACGAGTAGAAAAATTATCCATGCTGTACCACGTCGGCTGGAATAACTTCAATTCCCTTTGTAATTGCACCAGAAAATTCGGCAACGATACGTGGTTTCTCAATGAAAACTCTTGCTTTAGGGTATCCCCACAAGAAATAAAAGCAGGGTGATAGGTTCGGCGATCGTAGGTGCCACTCAATCTCGCTCAGTAGGGATGAAAGCGAGTCACCCACGAAAATGTTGCCTCAAGAAGTCCATACTCTTTCTAGAAGTATTACGGCAAGTAGCCCCGTCTTACTGAAAATAAACTTCATCCACGTTTATGCTACGCCTTCTCAGTTTAGGAATAAGGAATTCGCCCAGCATCGTAAAATAACGGTGACAGTCACCGCGTATTCGTCTACTCTAAAAACAAAAAGAAAAAAAAAGTACCGATGATGCCAAATCGAGCTACACTGCAATACCACACAGTAACTCGGTCCAAATGAAGTGGTCGTTGATAAAGTTCCCGTGAATTTTCCTCAGACCAATATCGAAAATTCTGTTTATTTACAGCGCTCAACAAATGTAAATGCATTTCGACACTCTTTATCAATACAGTGTCATGTATAAGCAATTCCAACATAGTTTCTGCGAATGTAAACCTCCGTATGCAATCATTTTGACGAAATTCCTAAACCACCATGATTTACGGGTGGAAGTGGAGGTCCATATGCAGAATTCCTGGTACTGATCTGTTAACACACATGAAAAGGATTCGGGCCGTCGAAATCGTCGCCCTCCGCCGTGCCGTGGACGCCCCGTGGTACGTGAGGATCATCGACATTCGGCGAGACCTAGATTCACCACTGTGACGGAGAAAATCCGAGCCAGGGCTCGGAAGCTCTACGATCAAGCAAGTGCCCATGACAACCCCCTCATCCGAACAGCTTCGGACTATGACCCAGGAAGACCAGGAAGACGCAAGAGACCCAAGATCCAGGTAGTATAACCTCATAGACCCTCTTTACAGGTCAAACATAACTTTTATTACAGCTGAGCCCTATTGTTCCACTAACCATTTTTTATGCCAGGGGCTTTAACCATTTCCTGTTACAGGAAAGACACACGACTTCCCTTTCACGCACACCTGACTGCAAATTATGGGATACTTTTCTAATTGAAAAGGACCCCTCCCGAGTAACAAGACTTACTCTCCTGACGGCGATCCAAGCCACGCGGTTCATCCGCATTGTCGTGGAAGATCGCCTGATATGACCCAATTTCCGGGCGTCGTGTTGGTCGCGGCGCCCACGACATGCCACCCCCCAGGGGCTGACGCTGGCGAAGCGATGTGGCAGTACAAGGCGACCAAAGATTAAGAAGAAGCCGAGAAGAAGTCCCTGCCAGCGGGATTTAAAGGCGTCAGGACCAAAGGAAGTCGAGGGGAGCAAACCGCTGCCAGTCACGCAGGTCTTGCTTGCGGGCGGCACTTGCCACTCGTATAGAGACCCTCGAAAGCGGAAGCAAAGCTCGACCTACCTTCGTACGAGGGTCCCGGTCTACACGATGGCCGAGTAAAGAGTGATAATCTCGTTCGACTTGCCGACAAAACCCATCAAGGCCATTACTCCTGCCATTAATATTAATATTGGCGTGGCCTGTCAAACAAGTGCACCGTACAGCTGATCGGCGTCGACTGTATACCACTGCTGCACGAACTATTTCCACATCTTCGGGAGTTTTTATTGTTTGCTATAGTTTCAAAGGTCCCAAAGATCCAGTTGTACGGAGGTCGTTCACTTACTTCAAATCCGAGTAAGGACACTATCGTGCCTTACAACACAAACTATTTCGGAACCTACGTTGTGTAGTGACAACACAACGACCGGTTTTTATGGAGTGTGGACCGGCACTCCATGGCGACTGAAACGGCGTCTCCCGACCTTCACATACCAGTCATTCCGAAAACATTAGCCGCTCCCTCTGAACTGTTACACTCATTTCAAAAACGTCGTACGTCTCTATCGGACCCTGTATATACAAATTTTGTTATTATTAACAATCTACTTATAGTTTAAGAATATTATGTTACATATATGGACCCTTCACCTAAGCTCTCTTTATAGAATTTACAACTGAATACGCGATTATTTGCTTACATACACATTCCGATGGGTGAAAGGATATTATGTACTAAATCTCTTTTAAGTTGCGAAAGAAAAAGGAGTACACAGATGTAGTCCTCTTTTGGCTTTAATATTATCGTATTGTTGTACTGAAAAAAAACCATTACATAATACAGTAAATTCGGCATTGTACAATAATAAGATATTTATATAATAACTTGAATAAAGTGGTGAGTCATGATGCTGTGAATTAACGTGCACCCTCCTGTATTCTCCTGCGTCATCATAACCGAGAGAAAATACGTGAAACGGATTGCACTAAATCTTAATTTATGTCCTACATATGCAAGGGATTAGTGCCTATTTCGTTCACTACTCGTATTGCATTGTCGAACCGACACGCATTTTATTTTGGGGGTGTAATTGAGGAACGCACGCGAGAGTACAGATTAGGTATTATATTATTTATTCTTGAAATACATTCACGTTGCATATTATTTTCATTGCAAATGAAACTGTGTGAACATATTATTAAGGAGTTGTGGTTTTTATGTATTCAGAAGGTATTCATGTTGACGTTTTAATTTTTTTGTAAGTACCTACTCGTATGCGAATATCATTATTATTGGAATGGGTAAAATGATCCGGGTACCATGGACGTGCGAATAATGCGCGTATATAACATAAAATAATGTAAGTAATAATAAATTTTACTTTATAAAATATTGAAACACGCACCCTCCCTGTTAAAAAATCTTGCTACAATTTGGATGCGGCAGGTGAAAGATCTGCAGCATCAGGTATGTTTCCACAGTTGTTTTACCGAAATTTGTTCCCCGTAATGAAACACATTTCTTATATGGAGATAACCAGCATTAGACTTATCTTACCTAGCAATGTAATATTGGCATAAATAAAATAATTTTTGACATTCTATAATATGGGTTGAGGAATAAGTTCGTAGAGTTTTTATCAGAGTTTCATTGGAATAAAAAACGATAATTATAACAATAAATTAATCAATAATGTATTCGCCGTTACTGTTTACGACCTCCTCCCACCTTTCAACCAATTTCTTGATCCCGTTCCGCCAAAAAAAGTTGGTGAGCCAGTTTTTGAGGTGCTCTTCGTCGTTGAAGGTAACACCCCTGATATGGTTCGAAAAGGAGCGGAAAATATGGTCGGTGCAAGGTCCGGGGAATACGGTGGATGCTGAAGGACCTCCCATTCGAGGAGGTCCCTCCCACCCCTTGGAGTGCGGCTTTGACGACTTGTGTACGTGCGGTCTAACGTTGTCGTAAAGCAGTATGGTTTGGCCTTGTCGATCGGGTCTTTTCAATCGAATCACTTACGCGACGCAGCTGGGCAACATAGAGTTCTGTGTTCACTGTGGCGTTCTCCTCAAGCATTTCCCAATGCATCATACTTTCCCATTCCCACCAAACTCAGATCATGGTCTTCTTTGGGTGGAGGTCCGGCTTGACTCTCGGCTTTGGCGTATCGGCTGGAGCCACCCACTCCTTTCTTTGCTTCGTATTGGCGTATGACCGCGTGTTGCTCAATGGCGGGCGAGATGTTGAGAAGCAATTTGAAGCCCATTTTCTTTGTTATTTTCGTTACCGCTCGTGAGACACCCAAGCTCCCAATCTTTGAACAAATCCCATTGAATTAAGATTATTGAGAATCGTCTTTTGATCGCAGTTCATTTGTTCGGCTAATTCACGATTTGTTTGGCGATCGTCCTCCTTCAAAAGTGTCTTGAGACGTTCTTCGTCAAATTCTGCAGGTAGCCCGCTTCGAGGTGTGTTTTCGAGCTCAAAGCCGCCATTTTTGAACCTTGCAAACCATTTCTGTGCAGTGGACTCGCCTATGACACCTTCTCCGTACACGTTGCAAATGTCCCGAGCGGCTGCGGCTGCGGCTGCGGCAGCTTTTTGACCTCGACGAAAAACGAAGAAAAGCAGATGTCCACAATACTGGTTTTTGCCTCTTGGGTATTCCATTTCTAAGCGTAAAAAATGATTAAAAATTAAATTACTCAAAAATACGATTAACACAGTTTTGTAGAGCAGAAAGAGCTCTTTCGATTGAATATATACACCAAACAACAGTGAAAATCGTTGTTAAATAAAAGAAAACAAACACTCTATGAACTTATTTCTCAACCTATTAGATTTGTAGATGTACAATCACTACAAATTTGTCTTGATTCTTTAAATCTGAAACTTTCTTTAAAATACTATCAAACTTTGCTCTAATAGTTATACTTTTTATGTCACTTAAAGCATATATCTATGTTTGTTCAGCATCTACTATTTACAGTGACTCAACTAACAACAATTAAGGATTTCGTAATTTTTCTATTACCTCCATTAGTCCATGTAATTATAATGAATAGTTTGAAAATCTGCTTCAATATGATGATCTTGAGAAAGGCTTGATTTTCTTTGAAAGCAGTTATTTTTTTTTAATCAAATTGTAAAACTATCGAAGTTATGTTTTGGAAATGCTCTAATAATAAAATGCGGCCTAGAACCATGTCCTCGACCATATAAGAATCGGCTGTGATAGCTCAGAGATGTCAAAACAGTGGCTGTGAAATCCTTGAATATTTAGGTGATTTGAGAAACACTGATTTTATGTGTGGTATTAATCCATTTACATTTGAATAACATTTTCGATGAATGTAACGTCGACGTTTGAAGATGTAACGCAGAAGATGTAATGATAGTTTAAAAGGTCCAATGTACGTATGTACTATAAGATTAACAACAGATTTTTTTTTTAGAACCCATAGTCTCGTCCACAAATCACCGTAGTTTTTTACTTTGTATGCAGTACAATACAAAAAAAGCACACAAGAAATCACTTTCGTCCCTTAAAGCCTCAGGCTGGGGAAAGGTAGGTTACACATACAGACGAGGATAAAAAGACTATGCTCAGGGTGTTTCCAAAGTTATCTCTGTATGAATCGGGTCCAAGTATACATTCACATCTGTAATACCGGGTCCAGTTCTCTATATCGGACCACAGTAGGAATGATGTTGTTATAGACATCTTTATACCACACCATGACAGGTCATTAATCTATGTTTAAGTCATTGACTTATATTTTATGACCTCCATGTCGGTTATTCAACAGAATGTTCACCATATATGCTATAAATAGACGTCTTTGTTTATTCCTGGTGCTTTTTCACAGATGAACTTGAAAATTTACATATATAATGTTTTATCCTGTTGCCTCCAAGTGGTCGATAATATATAATTAGAAGTGCAATGTCGTTAAGTTATTTAAAATATTGATGCGTTTAATTCAAAATGACTTATAGCCGCAATAGTGACCATCTCGGTATCTGTAATCAAATAAAGGAATTAAAGTATCCATAGTTTGAAATCTTTAACGGATTAATTTGATGAATCCTTCTCTGCAACTAAAATGGATCTCAGAGCTAACTCTATATATATATATATATATATATATATATATATATCACCCGGTACAATTTTTTTTTGTATTATACACCCCTCACCAGGGCATTTACTCATATAATAATCTGATAGTTGAGTTGCTCAATGAGTCATTTGATTCTAACTTAAATTACTACTTTGAAAACTTAGATCTAAGAACTTACTAGTGTTCCTTAATTTTTAGTAATTTTACTACACTCGTAATATTAACGTGTATCACAACAGTATAATACCCAATGGCTTGGCCAACTCAAAGGACTTTACTCTCTTGAGTTTTATTGGTGTTATCGAGGAGCTGGATAGCCTCGACGTTCCCGTGTTGGTGGAGTCGCAGTTCATAATTCCTTGCAAATTTGGCAATTCTTTGGTCCACAGTATCCGTCTGAAGGTCACGAAGGAGGTCACTATTTCTGACATACCAAGGTGTATTGGCGATGCTCTTCAGCATATTATTCTGGATCCTCTGGATTATTAGGATATTACTCTTGCTGGCATAATCCCAGAGTTGTATACCATAAGTCCATACTGGTTTGAGGACTTATTTACATAGAAGTATTTTATTGTATGTTGATAGGCTGGAGTGCCTACTAAGTAACCAATACATTTTCTTGAATCTCATGTCCAGCTCAATCTTTTTCTCTTTAACATGGACGTTCTAGCGAAGTCTTGCGTCTAGTGTAATACCCAGATATTTCGTCGAGTTGTCATAAGAGATCTAGGCATTATTTATTCCGATTCGAATCTGTTTCTACACACTTCTATTTGTACAGTTTATCTGGACTGATTTGGTTTCGTTCGGTTTAATACGCCATTTATTGGTCCAGTTATTGATTTGGCTAACTGATGTTTGTAGCTTATTTGCAGCTTCTTCGTAGTTTTTACCTACCGCTAGAATGACAGTATCACCTGCAAAGGTAGCTATGGTATCTTGTTGTTCCAGCTCTGCACTTGTGTATAACAAATATAACACGGGTCCTAGAACACTTCCCTGTGGGACTTCTGCTTTGATTTATTTCAATTCGGAGTATGCTTCATCTTGTTTGACTCTGAAGAATCTTTCACAGATGAATGATTTCAGTATTCTAAGTATTGCTGTGGAAATAACATATTCAGTTTATATTTTATCAAAAACCTGCGCAACCTCTAGGAAGATGGCTGAGCAGACTTCATTGTTTTCTAGCGATTCTTCCATCGAAAAATCCATTGCAAATGGTCCTAAAGGCGATGATTAGACTATTCTCATAATGTGCTAATGTGCCGCAATTAGGATCAATTGTTCACCAAACTATTCCAAGACTGTCGCCTGCAGTGTCCAGTATCAAGGTCCAGTTCCATTCCACGCAAAATCTATCTGGAAACCAAGAGGACTTTATGGAAAGACTTCTAATTTAGTTTAAATCTACACTTATCCACCAGTCGATGGTTTCTAACATAGTTAAGACTGTATTAGAAATCACAAACAGAATGAAACTTAGTAAGGTCTTACACGCAATTTGGTGGTAATATAGAATAATTTTAAACTTCAAAGTTATATATATTCTAAACTTTAGTGTATATAATCAAGAGTTATACAAAGCATCGCTATCGTTCTGTAACACGACGATGACGAGGAAGGACGACGTACCCCATGGAGATGCCTTATCTTTGCACCGGCTGTATAATAACGATATTACCACGTGACCTGACTAACAATCCGTGACCCGACAAGATCTAGCCGCCGTTCGCCTTCAACATGGTAAAGAAGAGATCTGCCATCTAACGACGTACGTGAGCAACTAATGCTCTCGAAGAGGGATGGGAACGCATGTCCCGGACACGATATTGTTCGGCATCAATCAAAAACGGGGCCATTACATATGAGAAACACGTCGAATGCGCGTACATCGTTCGCCGTTTGATAGATTTTAACTATCGCGCGCCAAATCATTGTAGCTATGTACATCTAAACTACATACTCGGCACCAGGCGAGTTGTTGTTAATGTACACACACACATGAGGATGGTGTTAGAAAATTTACGGTCTTGCTAATTTATGGCATACACGCTCTGTGGCCGATCCTAAAAAGTACAGGATTTTATTATACCGCTCAATGAAGCGATTAAAAAATTGTAAGATACTAGAATACCAGAATCAACGGTGATTAATTACTTAGATAGAGAATTATGATGTGAAGAAGATCATCATGACGCCACAAATCAGAACAGAAGCAAAATGAAAAAAATTAGCTCTAGGAGCAGCTCAGATGCGAGAATTGAAACAGAGGCGCGTTATTGTATTGCCAAAAATATGACGCTATTACACAAACAAGTTTACAAATGGTACAGGTCTGAAAAATCACTCTTACT
The DNA here is from genome assembly GCA_037954035.1 of Rosalia funebris. Classification (NCBI taxonomy): domain Eukaryota; kingdom Metazoa; phylum Arthropoda; class Insecta; order Coleoptera; family Cerambycidae; genus Rosalia; species Rosalia funebris. Next base: position 10,906,225 of record JAZFAV010000034.1, on the reverse strand, counting down.
TATATTAAGTTCCAGGAGAATTTTGCAAACAAGTTATGCATAATTGACCATCACATAGTCATACATAAAATATATGAAGAAGTGTGAACGATTGAAGAAATACCGGATGAGTGAAACCCTTGAATTATTACACTAGGGTATTATAGTCAATCGTCCAGTGTTGCCAGGAAGTTGAGGCCCTCCGCACACGGGTCGAGCAGAGATGCGGTCGACGCGATTGTAATCGCGTATACAAGTTCTCGCCCGTTCGATCCATAGAACGAGAGCGTCTATTCTCCGCAGACGGGTCGATTGTCTCTCAGTCGTTTCGCGTCTTTCAAACGAGAAGAAACGTTTTCTCCTGTTTACGCATTTCAACAAAAAAATAAAAAAAGGGACAATACCTTAAGAAGACAAAGTATTTCCGACGGCCGAATAAATAACCAATTTTAAGATTTTTCTTCATAGAGATAAGTAATTAATGGGATCGGATTGTCGTTATTTTATTAGGGTGTAACAGAATCATGGTATGCCCCCTTTTCTCCTTTAGTTTTGAAGATAATTGATTGAAATTTGGGATAACCTATACACATAATAAGCGACACTTTTTGACATACAATTGATTTTTCTTCCACTTCCGGTTTCGCCGGAAGTGCCACTAACTTTCGATTTTTAAATGGAATACCCTATACATTATTGCGTTTTTGGATTCTGCATAATTTTGTGAATCCAACGATACCAAATAAGTGACATTTCAAAAGTCAACATTTTTTATAATCTAATTTTTAGTTTTCCATTTAAGTGTGCCATGACGGTTCCGATTTATTCCAAATGACCCGTGTAATGCTACAAAAATCGAAATCCCGTCAAAAATACTAAATCACGTGATTGATGAACAAATAAAGTTCATCAAAATTGTTTTTGGGGCAAAACTTAATTTTTTCAAATAGAACCATATTGGTACCGTGGTACCATTTATTAGTACTGTTAATAAGGAATTTATTCATATGTCGTATTAAAATGTGCAATAAATACAAACAAAATTACAGCTAAAAGAAAATTTTAGTGTTTTCTTGTCTTTTAGTCGTATGCAAACACGACGTATTTTGTTTTTTACTTTCGTAGGATCTTCCATTTTACACTATTATATTTATACACTGCAGATTGATTACAACTCGCGATTACATGTTTACTGTATATGTTACGTAGGTTATGTTTACTGTTACTGCAGGTGAGGGACATAAGAAAAAAGGGAAAACGAAACTGCAAGACCTGCAAGAGCACTAGCATCCCTGGCGGCCGTTGTACACGTAATTGTAAGATCGCACTACGTGATATATAGGGAGTGCCATCCCCCTGGTATTACTATTGCTAATTATTATTATTGGAGTAATAAAAGCATATACATATTTGTATGAGTATCTAAAAGAAATGGTTTTCATTTAACAGACTTGTGAATTCAACAAAAAATATAATAACGAAAATGTTGATAGTGAGTAAATATGCAAATAAAATAGAAATGTAAGGTAGATGCCATACAATGCAACCACGTGGCTGCGTAAGAGAGTTTTCTATATTTTGTGCATTATACGTTTTCCAGGTCCACAAAGAGAACTGCCCCCGATCATACTTCATCGTAAAACGATCCAAAAAAACGCGAAGTAGATACGGCCAGAATATACAAAATCAATTCCAGCCACATATGGCCTCGATAATATAAAAATACATCACGGATTTAATATAATTCAAGTGGAGTAGAGAGCTCTTTACTTGGGCGACCCATCCCCGGTCCTCGACGAGGAAAACCCGAACCTCTATACCGAAGGACCATAAACTACACTTCAATATACAATTTAGTGTCCCGTCCCGCATATATAAGCTCGTCTGCAAAATGAACTCTTGTCACATATCTACTCTACATCGTAAAGTAGTCGCTGGGTGCAGATTCAGGGGCCATAAATCCAAGTAGGCGTTTACGACACAGGTGCCATCTGTGTTCGGTGTCAGCTTAACTGCTCGCTAGGGGGCCGCAGCTCAAAATTGGTGAAGTGTTCTAGGCTAAAATCTGAATACGAATTGTATCGCTTTTAGCGGCCGTTTGAAAAATACCTCGTACACGGAGCAGGATTTATGCTTTTTGTTATGCTTTCCGCGATTTTGCGGAATATTTTATGCCTTCAGGGAAAAGTACGTTTTAGAGACGTCACATAAATCAGAGTGGAGAGCGCTCATGTAAATAGGAGCGATTCGCATGCACTATAAGTTCGCTTTATTAGCAAGGCAGACAATGATTGGAAAACATTTATTGAATCTTCTAAAGGGTCCTTCAATAAGGACGCTCGAGTTTTAAACGTAAATAAATCAAGTTGTGTGTGAGATATCAACTAAATTTTTTTATTTGAAAGAATATTTTCAAATAAAATATTTTCGTTTTGGAAGAAGTACGGATCGATGATTCCGCTAAATCAAGATCCACACCAAACAGTGACTTTCTCGGGATACATTTTGTGCTGATGTATCTCGTATGGATTGGTGTCATTCCAAATCCGACAATTTTGCTTGTTCACATATCCAATAATCCAAAAATGGGCCTCGTCGCTAAAGATGATTTTTTTTTTGGCGAAATTTGGGTCAACTTTCAACTGCTCCAGAGCACAATCGGCGAACACACGGCATTGTCCATGGTCGTTTACCTTAAGTTCCTGGGTCAGTTAGATTTTATACGGGTGCAGACCCAAGTCCCATAGCAAAATTTCGTTACATCGTGTACTATTCACTTCATCGCTATTTGGCAAATAAAAAACTTTCATATCTTGCCGATAAACAGAACAGTCTACCTGAGCCTAGCCATAAAAACAAGCCACGGTATGTTTTGAGAGTTTTTAATTGGCAAATAGCGATGAAATAAACTATAAGTATAGACATAAGTTTATATCAGCGCTAAACATTTGTGGTTTTCAATAAATACACCTTATTCAACCAGTTCAACGAATTAATAAAATATAGTGTCTACTCTATATACTTATTTATTTTTATGTATACGAAGAAAAACAAAAGTGGTTGGAATTAGTGATATCATAAAATTCTTATGGTAATTAAAGTTCACAGAAAATTAGTTCATGAATATGCATCAGGCAAATCTACAGACACATTTCTTATGATACAGGGTGGGAAAATAAAATAGGTTGTGGGCATCTCTATATGTACGTCAACCCCAGTGCAACTCTATTGGTGATTATTTGTACAGATGACTATGAGTTATTAAAATTATAAAAATAATTTTTAACTTTAATTGTTAATTCTTTGTGAATGAGATACAATCATGATGAAAGCACATCGTTAAAAATACTTTTAAAGCATCAGTGGCACCTCTAAAGCTTGTATCACTAGAGACCAACATGCAATACCTGCACTCGATAGGAGTTTAAGCCAACAAGTCCCTTAAGCGAAGACTTTAAATACAGAAAGGAGTCTATCTAAGAGTCATTAAAAGACGCCAGACAAGAGCGCATAAACTATCGAGAATCCGTGTAAGGGATACTTCGCATATAATTTGATTAAAAATAGAACGGTGAGTATTGTAATGACTAATGACATAAAAAGGTTTAAACTTAAGTAGGTAGTAGAAATAGGCTATTAATAGACTATTTAAACGACAATTATGTATGGAACAACACATCTCGTGAATGGCCACCACGGCTTTGGTGGCACATGAATAGTCTTCTGGCGAAATTTTCAATACCTATGTTTCGTTGATACAACGAAGAAATCAATTTCGACCTTCAATGTTTGGATGGTCGTGGGATTGTTGGCGTAAACCTGAGGTGCCGACAACGTATCCTTGATATTGAAGGAGCCTTCAACTTTACATCCAGGGAGGTGATTAGCGGAGCACTAGGTAGATGCTACACCCCCAGAATAATCGCTGAATGGATAGACCATGTGTTGGGAAACTGAACTAAGGACTTTCCAATTTTTCGATTATTCTTTTCACAGTTGATAAATTTGGAACATTGTTTCTACCGAAAATTGGACGCACTCTACGAATCGTATCAACCAAACTTTTACCATTTTTATAGTAATGTTTAACAATAAGGACGCATTGTTGTATCATATAACGCTGCGTGTTTACTAACTCCTATCTATCTCCTATCGAACTGTCATAATTATTGACCTATCGAATCATGACAGTCAAGATGGCGCGAAATTCAAATCTTGGACTCTTACTTTAACTCCCAGTATATATCCTGCTACAGAAAGCAGCATGGCTATCGAAATGTGTATATACCGGTGCATAAGCACATCGCTTAGGGTTAAGGGAAATATCATTTATGTGTACAATACTTATCGCTATTAAATTAATTCTATATCAGTCTTTATTTTGATGTTATGTGTGAAAATTACGACGTTTGTCAATTAAGTGGTGAAGTGGACAACGCTCCAATGTTTCACGCTGCGGGTTCTGAAGAAATGGTCAGGTTTCTTTCACATGATTAATTAACTTTCGGTTTAAATCCGAAGTGGCATAGATGTTTATAGGTATGACCAGATCCTCAGAGCTAATTATTTCCCAGAAAACCTTCAAGTTCCCTGGATTAATCTGGGGTAATTATTACAATCCCCTGGAGCTGGCTAGATTGCCAGATCTGAGTAACACAGACGTGGGTTAGATTCCCAAATAAGTCGGTTAGGTGTATGGTATTGTATGTCCATGTGGATGTCGGGGGTTAAGTGGCAAAGTAGCATTACGTTACACCTCGCCTCCATACATACAAAGGCGAAAAAAATAGGTTATACCCATCAGATTGATCATTCTGATTTACATCTCAATATCAGAATAGTCAGAATAATAGTATTCAATGTTACAGAGGCAAACTGAGACTTTATAAAACACTGTAGTATCATTAGCGATAATAAACATTTTCTCAGCTAAGCAACGTCGCAATGGCGTCCCTTATCTCGGAATTAGATCCCATAAGATTTTATTGCCTAAAATTCGATCTCGCGATATAATTCCCTGGGAACGCTGGCAGGAATAAAGAACAAAAAGATAGGAAACAATAATATACGGTAGCCGGGGTATAAGCACCGCGATTTTAGATTCCTATCACGTATATTATTGAACCATTTGTGGAACAATTCCACGCAAATGTTCGGGAGAGATTTTCTCTAAAGTCCTCTCGTAAAAAGTTGAAACGACGAAAACAGATATCGAATAAATAAAAACAAGTTTATAGATTGTGCTTTTTTTTTCTCTCTTCCGTCCGATCCGCGGACCCAGAGCGACTTGTTTGTATTCGCATGTCGAACTCTGATGCATTATTTAAGTTGGTAGACCCGTCTGAATTGAGTAGGTATGGAAATCGTAAGGATGGAAGTTTCTGATGTACACTGCGACAATAAGACATAAAAAGAAATCGATTCATTCATGCAAATCGAGTCGAGCAACTTGACTTTCTGCAATATATTTCTGGATAGATATTAAATCGTGGCCCCGACGAAATTGGATCCCGGATACCCCAGGGATGATAGATTTTAATTTAGATTATCATATAAATAAGACGATCGTTGGCAGAAGTGCCATACAATTTTCTGTTTTGTGTCCTACTATACAATGAATAATAAACTACCTGTACTATTCATTTCATCGCTATTTGCTAAATAAAATACTCTCTTATCTTGCCGATAAACGGAACAGTCTACCTGAGCCTAGCCATGAAAACAAGCCACGGTATGTTTTGATTTTCCATTTGGCAAATAGCGATGAAATAAACTACACCTATTTAAAATTAGCGGACCAATAGATAATTTCTGTTAAATTCAACTGATTGGTCCTTTTGAAATAAATGCCTGACTTATTTGAACTCATAGTTCTCTACATAAACCATATCTTACTTGATTCTATCAAAGTAAAAACTTTAAACTTCACAAAAAAATATCGCCTTCAAATGTGAAACAAATTATTTCCCCTATTGAGTTATTATATGGCGATGTAATAAGTATAGATTTTTGGGTTTTACCCAACAAGTGTGAGGGAATTACTCTGAAGAAATCATCAGAAATGAATGACGAAAAGTTAGAATCGAACTCCAGTTTTATGTAGATCTACACTAGGCAAACAAATTAAGGGATGTAAAAAAATTCTAAATTTTTAAGTGATTTTCATAGGGCTGTTACATGGAGAAAAATAGTTCCAGAGCCATTTTAAAAAAAGCAAATTAAAGCTCTAAGTTTCTAGTTTTCAGATCTTTCAAAATTTTTACCATCAAATTTTTTTTTGAATATGATTTTTTTCTTACAAGAATTAACGTTTCTTGATAAAGAATATGGATTATTGTTAAAAATTTATAGGAGAAATCTTATAGAAGAAGAATTTTGTGACGAAGAACAAAGTGGTTTTCGAGCAGGTAGATCCTGTAATGACAATTTATTTTGTATGAAACAAATCATTGAAAAAAGAGCAGCCACAAATCAAGAAACTCATATTTTGTTTGTAGATCTAACAAAAGCGTATGATAATATATCAATATGTAAACTGTAGGAGACAATAATGGGCACAAATATAAATCACACACTCACCACGGCAGTACAAAATCTGTATAAATATTCAAATTCCAAAATTAAAGTGGGGAACAAGCTATCGCGACATTTCCAAGTTATAAAAGGTTTGCGACAGGGATGTTGCATCTCACGCACTTTGTTCAAGATATACATCAAGAAAGCTCTGTGGAATGGAAACAGAAATGCCACGGAATGGGAATACCTCTATCAAACTCAACCATTTCCACATTACAGTTTGTAGATGATCAAGCAGTACTGGCAAGTGACAAAGAAGATCTAGAATACATGACTAGGAAATTGAAAGAAACATACGAGGAATGGGGTCTGTCAATGAACACAAAGAAAACAAAATATTTGTGCACAGGTAGTGACTTACATATCAACGACTTGGAAACAATAGAAGGGTGCAACAAATATAAGTATTTGGGAACTATGTTTGATTCAACGGGAATAGATGATAAGGAGATACGAGCAAGAATAATTCAAGCAAAAAGAGTAATTGGGTGTTTAAATGGCATTCTATAGAACAAAAACATAAAACATAAAAAAGACGAAAATTTAATATTTACAATACCCTAATAAAAAGCACCTTAATTCATGGGGCTAAAACATGGAGGCTTACGGACAGAAATAAGAGGAAGATTAAAACTACAGAAATGGATGCTCTGAGAAGATCGGCTGGCATATCAAGAATTCAAAGAATAAGAAACGACGAGGTACTTCGACAAATGGGACTTACAGACACTATAACCTGTATTATTGAAAGAAAACAGCTTATATGGTACGCTCACATACACCGTATGGCAGATTCTAGATTACTCAAACAAGCCATGACGTGGATACCAGCACATCGGAGAAAAAGAGGTAGGCCAAAGACAAACTGGATAGAGGGAATAAGAAAAGCCATGAGTGCCCGCAACCTACAAGACGGCCAATGGGAAGATAGAAATAAGTGGAGTATAGAAATCGGACAACGTCGCCGTTATATATATATATATATATATATATATATATATATATATATATATATATATATATAGGTGTGCGAAATTCTGAGTAATGAAGCAAAGAACATATGTAGGAAAACACCATGAGTCACCCATCCGCGGAGTAAATGCGGAACAAAGTGCTGCACTTTTTTAGTGATCTGATGTCTATCATATTCTCTTGTATTAATACAACGTATTTATTATAAATTATATATGTTATTGTATGTGTTTATGCATATTTCGGTAGCAATGCTACTAACTTAAAGCTTTATAGTCATAAGAAAGGTGTTCATTAATATGATTGTATAAGCTATAATAAGGCGCAAACAAAATCTGTAATAAATAAGTTATAATTGAAAATTCTCAGGATCCCAGGATTATTGCAAAACTTATTTAGAATTATGTACTTAGAGTGAATTCCAATTTAAATCTAAGTAGAATCAAATTCTTATAACGAGGAAATGCGTTAGAAGTTTCTTTTTACTATCATTAATATCAACTAACAAACGTATAGACTCACCTGATTTTGGCGATTTTTACAACAGGCCTTTGCGGATTCTTCATTATCTTCTGCGAGTACTCGCCCTCCGTCTTCTTGACACCCAAAGGGCTGCAGTAATAATCCGAACTCTTCATGGAACTATTGCTACCGAATGTCCTGCTAGTCTGCCCGAACTGAGTGATGGGCGCACTTTTTATACACTTGAAACTAGACAGCGACGGCAAGGTGTAGTAGTTATTATACGCTTGCGTATTGGGGGCACAATTTCTTTCGGAATGATCGGAATAGCGCCTCTCGGGCGTGGTATACCCGCAAATGAACTGTTTGATTTCCTCGTTCTCGTCAATGTCTGATATGTAATGCTCGTTGCAGAATACGGTTTGATACTCAGGAGAAACCTCGGTGGACGGGGAAGGTTCCGGTTTATATTTATTTTGCAGCTCCTGGTTTAACTTTTGCACCTCCTCCAATTCTTGACACAGTATTGAGTCTCTAGATAAGTACTTGCTTCTTTTTGCTTCCAAATTTTGGCTGCTTTGGCTCCTTTGAGGCGCAGGGCTTTTCTTCGTATTGAAATCGTCGAATTCCTCCAATCTTCGAGATATATCCTCAAAATTCCGATGTCTAGGCATTGGGGATAGCGCCAGTTGCTCCATGACCCCGCCAAATCGCCGCGGGGGTAACACAGGGCTTCTATATCTATCCATATTTTGCGATATATTTGAACGGCCTAATAAAGGCGATCTGAATTCGGTGCTTCTAGAGCTGAGTATCCGTCTGTAACCACAACCTCCCCTTGTTTGTAGATCGAAGCGCGAAGTCACCATGATATTGGCCATAGGCGGAGGCGTGGGTAGTGGAATATCGGGTCCGCAGAGGGGACTTTGCAACTTCTCTTGTTTGCTCTCACTAGAGCGGGATGGATGTGATGACTTCATCTTGGTATTGTCGGGCTGTTTGGGGCTATCGTTACTTCGGATAAATTGTCAGCTCGAACACGCTGGATGTCATGGTTGCTTGTAGTCACTGTTTCTTTCGTCGCTGGAATGTGTTTTATTCGCACAGCTCATGCTAAGTTCTAGATTTATGTAACTATGAAAGTTCACGTTTTTATTCATCGTCACGCGGCCAAATTGAAATGGTCAATCGCTGTGAACTATTCCTTATCTTTTCATAGAATGTTTGTAAGTGGTGAATTCATAACCTATAGATTTTAATGAAATTATAAATAAGGAAATTACAGAATATACCGAAATTGGTTCGTATTTAAGTGACACAAAGAGTGTTGTGCTAGGTGGAGCAGATACCAAGAGCATAAATGCAAATAGATATAAAGATTAGGATGAAATTCAGCAAGAATATCATGGTAGATATTCTCTCAAATGTTTCATTTCTTAATTTTTTTTATAGTAATATATGCATGGAACATAGTTTATTACAACCAAGTATTTTTGATTTAGAAGTTAGCATCAATTGTCAGATTGTCCACCGGTTCCTGAATATAAATTGAAAAGCTTTGGAGAATTATTGCCCATAAATATTATAAAAATAAAGTTCAAACAGTTTTCTAAAAAAATATCGTGGTGAAAAGTGTACTAATAAACTAATAGTAACACGAATAAAAAAAGTTAATAACTGACAAATTTGTCCATATACTTTTTAGGGGGAGAAATGGAACCCTCGATTCTGCAACCAAAAAACTGAAGCTGCAGCTAACGGACAATTGAACGCTATTCGACATGCCTTCCACCAATCAAGTTGGCATCATTAGGACATGAATAGAACCATTTCCAACTGTCTCTAGTTTTTATTATACCAAAGCTTGTTAAATTACGAATAATTTCCCTACTACTTTCTTATTGTTCAAAGTATTCGTTACTGAATCAGAAACTATGCAACAGAATTGAATAGATGTTTTCGGGGGTTCGTTATTGAGTGAAGTCATTTAATTTAAATAGTTCCCTGAAGCAGAATTTTGCACTGTACACACAGAAACAATGAGGAACCATGAAAGGAAGCCGATAATATTGCAAGTAGAAATATAACCAGTAGATTGTTGGATGCCTTTGAAAGAATCAGACTAGTTAAATGAATAACGTGAACAAAGATAAGCGGTCTATACATAGCAATTCGTTGTTTTGGTTCATATGTTAAAATACATTCGTTACTGAATGCGTTAATGATTCAGTAAAAAATTTACCTCCCTACGGTGAATGAACCATAGAAGAAAATTAGCTATAATAAATTAGACTGTGGATAGCTCTACGAAAGTCGAAGACACGTCTGCGCCCGGATGTGATCGGGGGTTGGAAATAATAATATGAGGCTGTTGAAAATACCAGAGCCTGCTAAAGGAGTTGAAGATCATGACTGATGTCTTCAGCAACCTCTGATTATTATCTCATGTTTTCAGCAGCCTCTGGTCATTGTTTTCAGCAGAGTTTGGTGTACTCAGCCTCAGCTGATGACTCCAGCAGCCTTCGGTCATAGTTTTTCGACCCCTGGTCATGTCTTCAGCAGCCTCTGGTGTCTTGAACCCGATGTTTTCAGTGCCCGTGGTCACATCGGATGGACACTTGCTCACTTTCAAGTGAGCCAGAACTCACATAGACTCTCTACTACAGTAAACTGAAGGAAACTTTTATATCAAATTCCAGGCACTAATTAGTCTGGCTATTAATGGAGTGGTGAATAAGAAGTCACTCAGGTATAAATAGAGACTAGAGACAATTGAGATTTATGATAGTTTAGTTATCTCCTGATGATTTGATTGGAAATTGAATTTTTTGGTATTTTGTGAAAAACTTAAATTAAAGCATTTAAAAGGGTTCAAAGGTATCATTCAAAAATAAATTAACGAAATAATATGTTAAATATATTATTTTCATAAACACGTACTTGTATACCGGACTAATTTTATTACATATTTATTTGAAACTTTTATAATCTACATATGTACATTTAAATGATTCACCTAACACAAAAGTCTATGAACATCCAAGTTCGGTCTATAAAAAACGAGATATCTCAATTTCCTTATCTGTCGGCAAAGGGGCTGTTACAAAGAGACTCCTCGTGTTGCTATATCAGACATCATTAGTTATATTGATCCCGTGAACAGAACCGAATTAAAATAGTTTATAAAATGGAAATATTTTGTACATAATTTGTATAAATACCCAAGTTTACATTTTTATCTTTTACAAATTACCCTAAAAGATATGGACCAGTTTAAAACTCGGTTTAAACAGTGACTATTTTATTTACAAAGGTTTCATTTTACTACGACGTTACCCGGGCGATGGAATCTTGGAATGTGTGAAAAATTACACGATTGCCATAGAACTAGAGAACGAGAACGCGCCAAGGCGGGTTATCAACAACACCGTGAACTTATCAGACACTTAATTAACACGTGACTTATTAAAACACAAGGTGTACAATGTTCGGAATAGATTCTGGAGAAATTTACATTTCTCTATTTAAAACGTCCTCATTAGTAGAACCTTATAAATTGTTACGAAATGGATACCGATTTGGTAACTGTATTTCTTCAATAATTGGCTAATTTATTTTTCGTGACTGAAACGGCTTTGGAATCTGAATTAAATTAATTCTACTAATACCTACAGAAGGGGCCTTCAAGGAAATCGCATGTAACTATCTAATGGAATTAGACAATAACTTGTTTATATTTTTTGCTAATAATTCGATAACATAAGCAGAATTTAAGCAAACACATGTAAACAAAATTTCAGCACAAAGATGCCTGATTGTAATTAATTAGAATACTAATTAATAAATAATGCAAGGACTTAATTAGTAATTAATAGTAATTAGTAATCAGGTCCTTGATAATATCAGTAATTTTGCGTAAGAATGTCATCTAGATTATTTAATGACCTTTATGGAGCTGCTTAAGAAAAAAATCATTAGTCGTTATTCGCCAACTGTGATAGAGAATACCGAAAATTTACACCATTCTGCAAACAGGCATTAGAGATTATGAGAACGATCATCAAAGGTGATTTAAGTGATGATTGGGTGTGTAAGACTTTTGAGACAGATTCATAATTTTTGGGAATAACTTCATTGATAAAATACATAATCTTTTTAACATGAAAATATATTTAATAAAATTCCAAAGACAAGCAAATATTTTGGAAAATCAACTGTTCCAACACCAGAAAGAGGCATAGCCTATAATCAATGTATCCACTAACTTTATTTTACAGTACCTACTGGTCGATACAAATTACAATGTATACTGTCTTAATAAATATATTAGATATATTGTAAAGTTCTGTGTTATAGAATTATTTTTTTATGTTTATTGTTTTATAGTGAACAAATCTAGTTATTTCGATTATTTCCATTATTCTGTTCGGTTTTCAATCCAGATCATTGGCCCATTATGGTATCTTTATTATTCTCATAAGTATTTCATCTCTTGGGGCCTAAATGATAAATAAAAATCATGTGGAAAAAAATTACATTATTCAACTCAAGTATAGATGTTGTCTTCTGTCATTTTTCAATTGCTATAGCTTTTACCATAATTCTTAGTATTGTTATAGTTATAGTTATTATAATTTTATGATTGTTGCTTTTGGAATAATTATTTTAATAATTGGTAGAAAGATTAGTGACAAATTGTGACTGACATGTATATTCATTATTTCATATTATGTATTAATCGTAAATTTGTGAAAACTGCTCAATATATGGCTACTTGTCGGTTTCAATTTCAGTTGATAGTCTATAGTTTTTATCATACAATAAGAAAACAATGGCAATACCTCTTGATTATTTATGATAGCCATACGCATTTATTTTGTCTCCAATTTTCAATGGAAATTTACTACTTCATGTAGCACAACTTCAACTTGATGTATTTCTTTCTCTGTTTCCAATTTTATAATACAAATTTAATTCAACGTACAGTTCAAAATTTTTTATTGAAATTAAAACACGTATACAATTTGTAAATTATGTGACTGTTACTAAATTAAGTATATTATAGATGTGGAATTAATATAATCAGAGGCGTAGCGTACATGGATGCGAGTGATGCGTCGCATCTCTTAAAAAATTGGCAAATTAGTGTTATTTAAAAGTTCAATCGATTTATCCAATTATTACAATTTTTTAATTATTCTAAACCGACCGCAAACATACATTATTTACTTTAAACGCTACCATCAACTTTTTTATTTCAAATCGGCCGTGTAGGCGCCCGAAATTATTGTACTCCCGCGTTACTTGTTGCAGTTCTGAAATGCGATGGTCCACGTTACATCCAAACTACGCGTTAGATGGGCGAAAAGGTCAGTGAACTTACGCAGTCAACAGTGGAACCTCGAGTGGGTGTTCCGGACTTAGTTATGCGATTATGTGAGCGCATCTTGGCGACTATCGCCATAGCATAAGAACAATTTGGAAGCGTTGTTTCAGGTAATTGTGGAAAATGAAAATAAGGAATGGGATCGAGAAATCGTTATCTGTGCTAGAGGCATTTTAACTTTAATGCGCGACTTTAATTTCAATTTTTTCTTAACAGTGTTTTCTGCAATATTCCCACATTCCGAGAGTCTGTTTAAAATTCTACAGACAAAAATATCAGATATTAGTTACTGCAATAAAAATATCACCGGTTTCAAATCACATATTCAAAAAATGAGAAACGAGTTTAGTGACATTTGGGACCGTATGGACAGATTTGTATTAGAAAATCAACCACCAAGTAAAAGAATGCGTTTGGATTTAATTCCTGAAGAAGATAAGAAAAGCAACTACGCACGATTGTTTTATGAATTTTTGGACATTATTACTTTGAACATTAGTGAACGAGTTAGTGAAATTTCTAAACTAAAATTTTTAAATATAGATTCCACACAATTTACTTCATTCGTGAAACGTTTTCCTGACGAACTTTTTTCTTCTTTAGGAGATACATTTGGAACATTCTTTGACGCAAATCGTAAAAAGTGAACTTTCAGTAATTTATAGTGATCCCGATATGAAAAAGAGCACTGTGCTTAAACTTCATCAATATATTATGTCCCAATTATCTTCTGTTTTCCCGGAGTCATCAAAATTGTGTCGTTTAATTTTGACTATTCCTGCCACAATCAGTTCCACAGAAAGATCATTTTCATGTTTAAAGAGGAATAAAGACTTATCTGCGAAATTCTCAAAAGCAAGAGAGACTGTCAGCTTTAGCATTAATAAATATTTAAAGTGCCTTGTCAGAAGATGTGAGATCGTCTCCAACATTTGAAGAAACAGTGATAGACGTTTTCGCTAGACAAGCAAAAACCGAAGAATTGATCTTCATTTTAAAAATTACGATATATACCTCGGTTAGGATATATCATTTTAGGTTAGTGTATTTTTTTATTTTTATCATTTTCATATGGCTAACCATACATCTGACCTCAGCATTATACCTCAGCATAATCATTTTAGGTTAGTGTCTTTTTATTTTTACCATTTTCATATGGCCTACCATACATTTGACTATACCTCTTCCCCTTATAAAATTTGTATCACATCCCTAGATTCTTTTCTCATGCTACGCCCCTGAATATTATACATTATAGAGGGAGGTGTTTTATATTTCGTTAACATAATCCAGCATAGTTATTTTTATACCTCCATACATTACTATAGAGATTGTGTGTAGACAGTGTACGTAATATATATTTACAAGGATCAATTTGTTAACTATTCTCAAATTTATTGTTTTAGTAGTTTATATTTATGGTTACATTCAAAATTGGCAGTCATTTGCCAGAAACGTAATATATTAACAGTAAATGAATTGTTTTCTTGCTGTAGAATTCACGAACATTTATCTACTATTCATTTCATCGCTATTTGTCAAATAAAAAACTCTCTTATCTTGCCGATAAACGAAACAGTCAACCTGAGCCTAGCCATAAAAACAAGCCACGGTATGTTTTGAGATTTTTTATTTGGCAAATAGCCATGAAATAAACTATACATAAGGAGCTAGATCTACATACATAAAAAAATAAAATCAATGTTAAAACACTTTCTTTTATATACTTATGATTCGTATTAAAAAAATATCCTGATAACGTGTAAGATGTTTTTTGTACGAGTATAAGAGTATTGTATAATTTGTGATCATTGTATATACTTTACTGATAGTAACTAAGTTGTGATTTGTGCTTTTACATATTCGTATGTTGATGTACAACGTAAAAAAATAAATACAAAAAAACCGGCGAGAGAACGTCATTATATATTTTTCTTTTGTTCCACACAGAAGGGCGATAAAATTTAAATTATCTTTTTATAGCGGTCAAGTTTCATTTCACGCAAGGTTTTATACTTTATTTTCCACGTACCAGTAGAATTTTGAGCAACCATCAGGTATAATAAACTGTAACTTTATACGTTTTACGAGATACATGCATCTGATACCGTGAAATAAACTGGAAATCTTCAGATAAACGTTTTATTGATCGCATTTCTTAGATAGCACAAACGTAAAATGGTAATTATCTAAAATAAATGGAAACTACATTAAGTGCTACTGACGAAAGGTTAGTGGGAATTTAATTACCTCGGTAATTCAGAGAGACAGGCAAGGAGTTGATAAGATGTTAAAGGATAGCCAATTTGCCATACTGAGAAACTTAAATTATTTATTCCGATGTTGAAGGAAGTTAAGCATTTATCTACAAGCTGGAATTTGAATTGTGTTTAAAAAAACCCGTATAAAGATTTTAAAAATATCCGCAAGAAAAAACTATTTAAAGACGTTCTTATTCTGAAAGTAAACAGAAAGCATTATAATCCACCTTATATGAAATATGAGATTTGTTATTAGGAAAATATTCCGTGCTTCAGACTCTAGTTTGCAGTTGTGTTTAGATATTCATACCAAACTATACCATATAGACCTACATAATAAAGATAGATTTTGCATCTTTATTTTATATAATAGAATACATCTTAAAAATAAGAATTGGTACATGATTTTTAGTTGCCCTTACGTTAGATATATAGACATAAATGATCTACTATAAGGTCATTTTCTGATATACATATATCAGAAGATGACCTTATAGGGAGAAAACGTCGTGTCCAAAGTTTTAAAAAAGAGTACATATATTTACGACGAGATACATACTTTGCGACAGTTTTTCTTACATTTCGTATTGTATAATTTATATAAAAATGTTACATAAATCAGAGACCTTCTCTATAGGGCAAAATCAAACCACGGAAGAACTATACATCTATTATACACTGAGAGAACAATTTATTTATTGATATTTAATATTTCAAAAAATAAAACCCGCCACAGGTAGGATTCGACATTTGTCCCGGATCGGAACCGAACGACATACAGCTGTTTCGAACTTATTAGTTCTCATCAGTGCTGTACACGGTACGCCGATTCAGGAAAAATGCCGAATGAACTTTATGGCGTATACATCTTTATCGATACGATCTCTTTCAGTAACATATAAGTAGGAAATCGAGAAAGGAACCATCAAACCGCCAAGCGGCTATCAAAGTAGTTCCCGAATAGCAAAGCTATTACATAATCACTCTAGAAAACAACTACTCCTCGGGCTAAAGCCCCGCCAGGCATTCAATTATACCCAGAAGCGATCCTCGACCCCTTTCTCGTGTTTCTGCACGAACAGATAAGATTTCAAAAAATGAAACCTTTTTTTTTTATTTTTTGAAACCTTATCTGATCGTGCAGAAACACGAGAAAGGTGTCGAGGATCGCTTCTGGGTATAATTCAATGCCTGGCGGGGCTTTAGCCCGAGGAGTAGTTGTTTCCTAGAGCGATTATGTAATAGCTTTGCTGTTCTTTGATAACTTTGATAACCGCTTGGCGGTTTGGTGGTTCCTTTCTCGATTTCCGACTTATATGTTACTGATATTTAATATATCAAACAGAAAGTCTACATAAATTAATTTATGTGAAATAAAGATGCATTAAAGAACATAATTCGGAGCGAAGTAACACTAATTAATGCTGAAACGTTGAGTAACGTTTTACAAGAATTTCAGCTTCAACATAGATATTGCCAAAAAGTTTGGCAGACAATTTTAATGGTTGTTATTTGTAATTATTAGTTTTCATGCCACTGTTCTGATGGTTTAAATATTTCATCTTTCTCAAGATAATTATTATGTAACCCACTACAGAATTTTATTAATTATACGTAAATAGGTATGTTCTCTTAAATAGTGGTATTAGATAAAGGTATTGCCGAAAACTATTGACGTCGAAACTTGTCGATTCAATGACATTGATTATTTAGAAAATTCTAGATATTCTCTATTTCTACTGGCATACTCTTTAACTAGATTCGAAACACTATTTAATATAAGATAGGTATAGATTTCATTCATTTAATTGCACAGCTACGTTTATTTTTACGAATATGTCAAAGGGTGCTATTGCAAGGTTAATTTAACAGAAATTTGTTCTTTGTGCAACACTTTCCAACTATAAAATATAAATTATTTATTTTTTGATTTCCTTCTGCTATCTGTCATAAAGTCGCGTGCAGATTTCCTGGAACGTTTTCCATCACTGATTGATATTTAGGTAATGTGTCGTACGAAAATGTCAAAGCACGCAGCTTCTAAATATATTTATGCTTAAGGCTTTTTTAATAAATGAATCATAATTATTTTTGCTAGTTTCACTATGAAAATGGTTGTATTTATATCTTAACTTATTATTACTGTTAGTTTTTCTAGTTTATTATTTGTATTTTTTCTTTTATTTTTGGTTATATGTATCAAACTGCACATGTGTATTAATAAGCTCCTTGCTACATGATGTGTAGGGTGTCTCAGTTGGAACTATAGGTTTCGAATTCTATATATTGACTTGAACGTCATTTGTGTTCTATCAAAGATAATGTGCCAATATTTAACGACTATCATCTACAAACAATATGACGTCAGTATGCCTGAGTGTCTTATTTGGAACTATTGGATGTAACTTGTGAATAAAACTAATAATATTTGACAAACTGAGATTCTTTATTCTTCAACATAAAATGGAGTCCATACGGCTACAAATGGAAAGAAATGGCTCTATTTCCCTAATAACACGTTGAATGTTTTATTTGAGGGCATTGACTGTTGCTGGCTAAGTGGCGTACACTTCTCCCTCGACATAACCCCAAAGAAAGGAGTCCAGTGGTATTATATCACATGATTTTACAAGCCAATCGATGTCAGCATTCCGTGACATAACATGATCAGGAAATTTGGTATATGCAAGAGAGTTATGGTTGCACGTGCTATATGCCAGGGTCTTGCCGAAATTACATGTTGTTTAAATCCAAATCATCGATTTGGTGGAAATATATATTGTTTAACATGTCACTATAGCGTTACCCATTTACTGTGAAAGCATTACCAGCTTCACTTTGTCCAAATCTTGCCCGAATTTTTCTTAATGCAACTCTAAATGCTCGCTCACTTTCATAAAACAGTTGTACACAACTATTCGTTGTTGAACTGTTAATCGCGACATGATGACGTCGTATGGTTTGTAGATGATAGTCTTTATTGACGTCCTATCTTTGACTGAACACACATGGCACGCAAATCAAATCTTGTGTAGTTCCAATTGGGACACCCTATATATTTTTGTAGGCGATAAAGTTATTATTGTTATTGATTACGAAAAACGCAATAACTTCAACAGTAATTATTAATAGATAATAGTAATAAAAAAAGAATATAATCCACTATAAACAACGGTTTGAGTATACTTATACTTGCTCGGGAACGGTTTTATAACCATTCTAACGAATTTGTTCCAACCTTTAGATGCTTACTGTATATTCATAGAAAGACAATGAATTTTATCCTGCACTGTACAAACCCGCCTGTGATAAGTGAGGCGCCAAGCTAACTAAATTCAATAACAAGATTTTTAAGATTAATACAGCCAGACAACAATCATTAAAACATTTCACACTCTCTTTGTAACAGCCCCGTCCTATTGCAAAATTGCAATAACCCGCATCGCATCTCGCAGACACAACAAACTCCGCCAGGACCGGGCGAACACTCATCAAAACAACCCGGAGAAAACTTCATTTAAATATCGATCGCCCCGCCGTAAACACGTGGTTGTTTAAACACAACGAACCGCATGCTTTACCGCACATTTTCCACAAACACATCCTTGGTTTTTCCGCCACCGAACCGACAGATATAAACAAATAACAGCGCCTGTCGATAAGCGTTGTTTAAAAACGCTACCGGTCATAGTTAAATTCTGTACACACACTGAAAGTGATTAGACATCGCGAATGAAGGGCTGCCCCTGTTAAGGGTGGTCGAGGAGGGCGGCTGGCGAGGGTGCGGGAGGGTGAACACGGGGGACGGTGACTCAGGCAGGCACTAGGTCCGGACTGTGCGGTCCGATTAGGCTCGTATTTTGTATGTGTGTCATACGACACGGCGTTGTATGCCCTTGCGTTTGATTGTTTACAAGTGTAATTAATTTAGACGAATGCGCCAAATTGGCGATAGGGTTTCTGAGGGCGTAACAGTTTCCTTAGCGTTGGAGTCTTCGCTGAAACATGGTGACATATGGCGATTAATTACGGTATGGATTTCAGACAGTAAGCTTCGGGACAATAATTGAAGTTGTTCCACCAAAAATTCCAATTCAAAATACCGCAACTCCTAAACATTAATTTTATCATAATCGTAAATAACACTGTTTTAATACCCTCATTATTCCTTTATTATAAAATACACTGCCAATATCAAAGCCCGTAACATCTGAATTAAAATTTTATTAAAGATTTACAAGCCAGGAAAATCGATCAGATGAGTCGTCTTGCTAATTAGTTCCTCAACTTATAGTTTATCGCGTTGGTTAACAACGGAATTATTAATCAAGGCCTAAATTAACCTATGCACGATTCAGTCTGCCAGTGATAAATTCCATACACTTCATTAATATGAGGGGCACTATCTATATTTTGAGCCTTGGCAACACTAAGTGTTGTCAGACGCCTTCTGACATTTCCAGTGGACAGTTTGACATTTTTGACCATAACCATCTTCAGAACATTTTATCATTTAAGCGCGATTTGTGTTGTTTACAATGATTTGAAAATTGTATTTTAGTGAAAAAATGGAATTAACTGGTGAAAATATCTGTGCGATGATTTATTACGACTTTCAACGTAGATTATCGAGACAGGAGTGCATCGATGAACTTACTTCCACATTTGGCGATACAGCCCCATCTTTTGCCACTGTAAAACGCTGGCATAGCGAGTTTAATCGTGGCCGCCATTCGCTCACCGAAGAAAGTCGTGAAAGGTCGCCCAAAATTAGTGCCAGAAAACATTCATGATGTGCAAAAACTGATGATGCAAGATCGCCTTGTGATATACTGTGAGATTGAGGCAACCTTAGGCATTAGTTCGACTAGCATATATAAAATATTGCATGATAATTTACCTATAAAAAAGGTTTGTTCTCGTTGGATCCAACATAATTTGAAAAAATCTCAAAAAGATGCTCGTGTCGATTGATGCAAACAAGTGCTCAGGAAATGCAATGGCGGTGCTTCAAAAGACGTATATGACATTGCAACAGGTGACGAATCATGGGGCTATGCGTATGAGCCGGAAAGTAAACAGCAGTCGACTATATGGATGTTTCAAAATGAACCAAATCCAACAAAAGTTATTCGCGCTCGAAGCACTTCGAAACAAATGGTCGCCTATTTTTTCGGAAAAACCGGTCTTGTGGCAACAGTGTCTTTAGAGGAACGTAAAACGGTCAATTCTGAATGCTACACAACCATTTGTTTGCCGGAAGTCTTCGGCGAAATAAGGAAGACAAACAAGCGCCATCGGATCATTCTTCATCATGACAATGCGAGCTCACACATCTCGTCTAACAGCCGAATGTTTGAACACTCAAAAAATTTAATTAATGGGTCATTCACAGTAAAGTCCTGATTTGGCACTCAATTACTTCTTTTTGTTCCCGAACGTCAAAAATAAATTGCATACACAACGATTTTCATCGGCAGAAAAAGACGTTGATGTGTTCAAAAACCATGTTTTGGAGATATTTCAAGCGGAATGGAGAAAATGCGTTGACAAATGGTTCGAACGTATATAAAAGTATATAGATCATGAAGGAGAATATTTTAAAAAACGACAAAGTAATTTTCAATGATAAATTAATGTTCTTTTTATTATTATTAGGCTCAAAATATAACTAGTGCCCCTCGTAACACAAAAGGCATTAAACTGCAAGGAGGTAAAACTTTAATCTCCTTTGTTCTCCGTTGTTGTGACGTCTGGTCACCGTTTCCAAGTATCATCTATACAACAAACTTTGAACTATTTTAGGGAACCACATGAACTGAAGGCATCACGAATATTTTGAACAACACGATGGTCCAGCAATGTGTAACTCTTGTCGCCCTTGATCTCAAATTCGGTAATTGTATGCAAGAAGTGTTCCTGGGCAAATGCTTACGAAATTTTTCCTACCCCCCCTATTTTCAAGGGTGCTGGAGACGAATCTGGCTTCAATTTCATCCGCTCGGACGCAGTTTTTGAGAAAATGGATTTTCCACTTTTCCGTAATACATGCCACTTTCCTTATCAAATAATTTTCACTTCACACTACGTAGGTAGCTTATATTAATTCCAATAGATGCTACAACACTTCCTTTACACATATCATATATTAAACCGTCATAAAACCTATTATAAACTTTCGATGTTTAGTTACTTCAAATGTATACAATGAATTGCAGTTGGCGTCGTCCATTGTAATTCGTACGCCCTCCGTGTCGTTCGATGAAACTACATACATACAGAGAGGCTCCAAAAGCTAACTCTGAATATTAATAACTAAATATCTGTTATTTTGAAGGATACTAACCTAACCTAACCTAACCATAATAAGTAGACAGTCAGATTAGGTTATGTTAGGTTAGCATCCTTGGAGCATCGGTGTAGACTACAATGTCAGGTTTCTGGGAGTCATCGAAACTGACTCCAACCCGATAGCTTTAATAAAAGATGGAAAAGGTCTGGGCCACAGTTGGCTCCAGAGTTGCTCCCTCCAGGACACAATTTCAGAGCCGTCCTTAAAGCGTCCTCTTCTACTCGTACACTGATACTTATCATATTACTGGAACTCAATAATATTAAGGTAAGTAAAGGAAATGACTAAACGTTAGCATTTAATCATCTCCCAATTATGTCAACTTGGTTGGTGAAACGGATGTCGAGCAACGTAAATTTTCCAAGTTTGTCTTTCCGGCTTTCGAAGACACAGAAATCCGACGATGCAGACCAAAAATTAGACACCGGCGTCTTATTTCTAGTCTGCATCATGGACTTCAAAATTATATAAAACAATTAATAATAATTACATAATAAACAATAATTTCTTAATTACATTAAACGGAACAACAAATAAGTAGTAAATTGTTGTAGAAAACATTTATTTCCTGCTTTTCAGTTAAGTTACTTTTTTTCAAGTCTGCTTTTTTTAAACTTATTATTTTACAATCTTAAAAGTGATGGGTAAGGATGACGTCGATCATCCTACTAAGGATGATCGACGAATGAGAAAATGACGGCTACTTGAATAAGAAGTTCCGTTGTGTATCTTCAAAGTCCAAATCCAATACCAATTAAATTAAGATGGAACCACGTTGAAGCTATAAACCCAACGCAAAAAGATAATCAAAATCGGTTCATAAACATAAAAGTTATACCCGAACATACATAAGAAAATATATATACAGACGAATTGAGAACAATTTTTGAAGTCGGTTAAAAAATATATAAACCTCAAGACAACGTGGCTTTTTCTAATTTATACAAGATATGTGGATGTTATTTAACTTCTATAGAAAACATTCATATTGTAAATGCGAGAGAAATACACAACACAGACACAGCTCGAAAGTTTTCGCAGATGTCCATTTGCAAAATTACTACCCCGTTGCTCGACAAGGATTTTTATGGACAAAATCAAAACGACAGGCAGGCCTGTCCTTTTGATTGAATTCGATGCAACCCGAGACAGCCCCTCTACTGTAACATATACAATGAGAACCCCTTAGATCAGATATTCAATGCGGATGAATGTGAGTGGTTACTACTACCCTCCCTCGACTTTGACTAAGAACTAACGAGGATTGCGTAAACATTGATTAGATATAAAATTAATTTAGAAACAAGTAATCTTTTCGCGCTTTTGGGGTGGGCGTGAATTTTGCCAGTGGGGATAATATAAGATATGAATAAGGTAAAGTAAGACAGATAATTTTGGATATTTCGGTATGTGGTGAATATATATGTATTTACACTAGGCACAAAAATTAAGGGGTGTAAAAAATCCTAAATTTTTAGCTAATTTTCAAAGGGTGTAACTTGGAGAAAAATAGTCGCAGAGCAATTTAAAAAAAAAAGCAAATTAAAGCTCTAAGTTTCTCGTTTTCAGATCTTGAAATTTTTTGCCAACAGCAATTTTTGGGTAATCATAAGAAAACCAACGGAAAAAAATCCAAATTTCTTCTTGCCTTTTAAAAGGTCCACCGATTTTCAATTCTTTTTTTTTTTTTCGGTAATTTTATCATAAACCTTTTTTAGATAATTTTATTGTCTTTAATTTAGATTAGAAAAGTTAATTTTGACTTTGGTGATTAATGCCTCGGGAAATCATGATCGTACAGAAAATTCAAGTAGGATTTTAAAAATTGAAAAGTATTCTTTAAAAGTCGTAGTTATTGGTTTTGGATAGAAACAAAATTATAAATATTTTCTATGTAATTCTATATAATTTATACAATTTATAATATATAGATCTAAGGTTTCGCAGACGCTTTTGGCTATTTACTAATAATTATTCTAATCAAGACATTTAGTCCTGGCTGAAAATAAAAATTAATCAAGAACGTAATCAAGAATGTACCCAATTATTACATTCATTATCTAATCATGGGGTACCTGCTTGATAATATTACTGCATTATTATTAATAAGTGCATAATAAGAATGGTAAATATAAAATATCATTTAACTACCTATCCAACGAAGTTTTTCAGTGAGGTAGTAAAAATTTAACATATTATTTCAGATGACTAATATCTATTAATTTAAAAAAACTAGGTGATCACTATGACTATGTTTGTTTCTTCAAACAGACAAACTATCTGATCTGTGGTTGATGATTTGAAAATCATAAATAAGAACGTTGCTTCAGATTCTAACAATTGTAAGGCCGTGTTCATACGGTAGTCTTGTGGTAGTCTCAGCCTACATAGGCTCAGCCTACGGTCTGACTCGTTTAGTCAAGAGAGGAGAGCGGTTCCATGGCAATATAATTGCGCCTACGGCGACCGTTCAGACGGCGGAAAGCAGCAGCGCTTGGCCAGCGCAAGCACGAAGCGACGTAGTCAGCGCCTCTTGACTCTGGCTAGCCTACAAGTCAACAGGTAGTGCCGCTTCCATGTATTTACACGGAGACTCGCAATTATATTCAGACGGTAGTCACTTGCCTACAGTTGTAACTCGCGTTCACACTATATTTCCTTGTTTCTTGTGTTTCTAGTTGTCTTTAATTTTAATTGCGTTTAATACAAAATAAGTTTTTTCGTCACTGAGAGACTAATAATCTCTATAGAGAAGAAACCAGCAATATGGGACCTAGGGTCTAGTGAATTTTCCAATAATATGATTAAAGTAATAGCAATTAAAATAAATGAAGTGTCGATTTCTTCTCATCATTCTATGAATCAAATAATTTACCAGAACCCTTGTTTTTGTGAGAGCCATTCTCTACTCGCAACTGCGTAAAGTGAAGGATGGAAGGAAGAGGTGACTGCGACTTAAATCTCGGGACTGTTCACACGGGATGCGCTTTGCCCCCCATGAGCCTACGTAAGCCGAGTCTACTACTAGACTACCGTCTACCGTGTTCAGACGGTAGTCTAGTGGTAGACGGTAGAAAAACTCATTTTGTATTAAACGCAATTAAAATTAAAGACAACTAGAAACACAAAAAACAAGGAAATATAATGTGAACGCGACGTACAACTGTAGGCAAGTGACTACCATCTGAACAGAATTCCGAGTCTCCGTGTACATAAATGGAAGCGGCACTACCTGTTGACTTGTAGGCAAGCCAGAGTCAAGAGGTGCTGACTACGTCCCTTCGTGCCTGCGCTGGCCAAGCGCTGCTGCTTTCCTCCACCTGAACGGTCGCCGTAGGCGCAATGATATTGGCATGGAATCGCCTTACTCTCTTGACTAAGCGAGTCAGACCGTAGGCTGAGACTACCACAAGACTACCGCCTGGACACGGCCTAATTATAATAAATCTTATTATTAGGATTTACTTCTCGCTGAAAATAAAAATTTGGTACCTAACATTCCTGGTAAAATTTGTACATTATTATTGTTAAATAGATAAGTAGACAATAAATGAGAAATGACAGATACAAAATATGCATTTATATGACCGTGTTTACTTCATCGTCGCGGATCAGAACTAGATTAGTGTCTATTCGGTGAAATCATGCATAAAATTAAACATATTCAGTAATATTGTCAAAAAAATGTAATAAACGTGACCAACATAATGTTTTTTTGGTTCTTAAGACACATAATACGAGTAGCATCTAAACATAAATAAGTGCAAATATAAAGGCTACATGCAGGGGCGGCTAGTATAGGTGCTGCAGAGCTGCAGAACTGCCAAAAAGATTAGATATTGGTATATTTTCGCGACATAATAATTACTAAAATTTATTAATAAAATAATTTGGTTAGTTGGTGCAGCTAACCAAATTATTTCGTTAAAGTCGCATTCTGCCCGCCGTCCTCTATTGACCAGATGAATTATCTGGGTCTCTACGCGAGTACGTCGCGGTACATTGAACTGGGCCACACGAGGTAGTTCTCAGCACGGCTCGGCACACCCGTCCTCCCCCTCAACTCCCGCGACAATCCACACTTGGCGCTCGTAAATGCGCGAATTTACACGGTCAGTGAGCTGTATTTTTTCCAGCTAAGGCAACATCAGTGAATGTTTACTCCTTCCTACTCGGGCGGGCGTAAATCGTACCTATTTCGTATTTCGTGTTAATTTGAGATTTTAAATACTGTTTTGTGAATTTGTGTAGTCATTTATTGTACTAATTATTAATATTTATATACTGTGATAGTGACAATGGATTTAGTTTATAATTTAGTTCATGTGAAGTGATTTTTTAAATACTCTTATGAAGAAAAAATTGATTTAAAAAACGATGGTAGGCCATTGCCCGATATTGTTATTGCGACTGCAGGTGTTAGCCGCGGAAAAGCATATAAACGTCAATTTAATAGAGACATTTATTCGAAGAACAATTGGATTTGTGGGTGCAACAAAAAAATGCGTTGTTTTGTTTTCCTTGTTAACTTTTTGGCGGTGATAAAGCATGGACGGAGGTAGGGGTGACAGATTTGGTGCACTTGAACTGAAAATATAAAAAAGCACGACAACTCCAAAAGCCATCTACATAATACAATGGAATTAACTTTATTAGGAACAACTAATATTAAAGCGCAGCTAGATTCAGCTTATTGGATAAATGTGCAAAAGCATATATATGATAATGTGACAAAAAAGAGATACGTTTTATCAAAAATTATAAACTGCATAAAGTTTTGTGGGGCCTTTGAACTGGCGCTGCGAGGACATGACGAAGCTGAAACCTCTCAAAACCCGGGGATATTTCGTGGTTTGATATTTTTTTCTGCTGAGCTTGATGTAACTTTAGCGAGCGTCTACAAAATGCTTCAGTATTTAAAGGAACCTCTAAAGAAATACAAAATGATCTTTTAGACTGTATATTAAAAGTATGTCATGAAGAAATAATTAACGAAATTAACAAACCTTCATTTTTGGCAGTTATGGCAGACGAAACAACCGATGTATCTGCAAAAACTCAGCTAGTGGTAGTTTTAAGATATATTCTCGATGGTGAACCGATTGAACGTTTTTGGACATACCTGAAACCTACAAAATGTGACGCTGAAACTCTTTCGGAAAATATTTTAAGTGTTATAGACCCTCTAGTAGAAAATTCACCTTACAAGCCTTTTCTCTTAACCAAAGAATATGACGGCAAACATGAATGTTCTTCAAAAAGGTATTAAATTCCAAAAATGTTTCTTGTGAAAGTCTATATTTTTGTATAAACGGATTTTACATAAAAATTCTGAAGTATCAGGAAAACGCGTGACCTTGAAAATTTTCGCAATTTTTTTGCGGCCCCTACGGCGCCAGTAGTTTGGATACGTTTGAAATTTGCACTCGGGCGGCCAATACCCTAGGATCGGCCCTGTGCAGAACACCTGTTTCATTTCATCACGAGCCGCCACTAGCTACATGGATGCGTACTCTAGAGTAGTTACTACGCAGGCATTATAATCTGTCCCATGCGGAGTAAGGTGTAATACCCATGCGGGTATTGTGTATTTATATTAGTTTTATACCTAAAATGTATAAGAGGTTACAACTATAGTGGTGTAAAATGTTAGTTACATTGGTGTATATTTTATATCAGAAACAGTGAAATTTTATACCATTTTCACACCATTCAAAGTGGTAAAGTTTTATAACGACATATTTTCAATAGTAAAGTAATACTGTCCTGTCATAAACTTATAAAATATTAATAAACAAATATACTATTGAATCTTTAGTTATTGGCCTAATTTACTTGATAAAATATAGGCATACGTTTATAAGACTCGGTTTATTTCGTTGACCTTAAATTAAATACAAAATGCACAAACAAAACTTTCGATAGCTTATCACCCATATTGGCATGCGCAGTTGTTTATTCGTCTCCTGCAGGCATGTCGGCACCAATAAAAGAAAAGGACGGCATGATTTTTAACCGCATATCTCTCCCTATACAGAAGCAATACATTATCTCTTATCTTTACGGCTAAGAGCTAAAGTTCGTTAAAATCCTTCTTGATTTCGTTAGCGATGCAGCGTGATCGTATTTCAATAATTTATTTTTGGTTTTATTTCCCGTTTTATAGGTTAGAAGACATAAATAGTCGGGGAGATAAAGATTACCGGAGGAATTTTCGGTTGGGTTAACACGGAAGATAAATGCGGACAAAGAACATAATGTATCTTTTCTGTGCCTCGTGCGCCCTGGGCGGTGACTTAATTTTACATGTTGATCAACGACGGTAGTCAGTCCAATATATAGGCAGTGGTTCTGTAATGTTTTCAATAAAGATTTACCTACACTACTCAAACCAATTAAGGGAACAAATATTCCGAAATATTTTCAGTGATTTTTGCAAGGCTGTAACTTTATGAAAAATGGTCTTATCCAGATAAAAAAAAACTATATTGAAGCTCGAGTTTCTAGTTTTGAAATCTTTTGGCAAAAAAAAAATTGTGAGCTACGATTACTGCGCAATGCAAAGAAATACATCGAGACAAAAATTTTACAAATTTATAACATTTGCAATCCAATGAAATTGGGCCGAAGCAGAACCTGTGAAGCTGCTAGGCATCATACTTGATCCTAGTTTAAATTGTCTGCTAATTTCAACAGTCTCTGTTCTAAACTAAACACACATATATTTTTTATGAGACAACTGCAGCCATCTATAAATAAAAACGTCATGTGAATAATTAGTTTTTCTTTGTTTCAAAGTCGTTTGACGTACAGAATAGTTTTATGGGGACAGCTCAAAAGGCATTTGTTTTAGGGACAGCAGTTCGTCTCATTGAGGATGCAACGATCCTTACTGCTAGCAGAGAAGGTTCTACCCCTAACATGCTTGTACCTATTGGAGTTACTTCTGTTAGCGCACAAAAATTTGCACAATCTATAACCAAATTCTAATACACACCAGTATAATACAAGACCTGCTAGAGATCTAATAGAAACGCTATCAAGATTACTGCACATCAGGAATAGAAACAAGTATCTAGCGGACCTCCCACGAGGTGCGCAGTAAATAGCCTGGTCTAAGCAAATAGATCAATGCTGTCCTCACTTTTTCTTTTACGCATACATAGACGAATCTCATACTTTTTCCTGGTATTGACGAGCAGTATATATTATCCAACAAAACAGTCTAGAAGTACAACTCTACAATAAATTTCAGTACATCAAAAATGAAAATATTAAAAATTTTACATGTAAAGCTTTTCGTCTGTATTTAAAAATTTCTTACTCATCAAATGCTTTTACAGTATTGATGGATTTTTATTCAATGTAGGTTCGGTGTAATTATTTATATTTTGATTATTCTTGTTCTGTGATAATATATTTTCTTTGTATTTTTTTATCTATTTTATGATTAAGGATATTACATTTTTATGACTACCAAATATTACTACCAATATACTTATTGTATATAAATGGTTAATAACATTCTATTCTATTCTGTGCATACTTTGATAGCAATGCTATATTCTTCAGATATATTGTGGCTTATTCGAAATTTATAACCTGTATACCAAATTTATAAACTATTTTCTATTAGATACTCGTTTAAAAATATTCCTATCATTATAATCATCGGATTTTAAAGAAAGATCTGCATCTATCAGCATACAAAATTCAGTTGGCACAACAGTTAAAAGTTACAGACCATTTACAACGTAGTATATTAGTTAGTTGGGTGTTAGAAGAGAAGGGTGATGCTGAATTTTGCAACAAAATTTTGTTCAGCGATGAACCACATTTTCATCTTGACGGATACGTCGGCAAACAAAATTGTTGGATTTGAGGTGCTGAAAATCCACGTTGTTCATGAAGAGGAAATGCATCCACAGGGATACACGATTTAGTGCTTAGTGCGAAGTTTGGGGTGGTGGTAATTGGAACCATACTTCTTTAACCCTCGGCCGGTCGCGTTGTTGCACCCAGTGTCACATTTTTTGCTTTGGCCGTTCTATCTTTAGCTCGGCGATGGGTTTCCCCTTACAATTGAGGTATTTGTTAGTCAACCCTTCCTGAAACAGGTAACGTTTTCCGGCCGACTTTTTCCCCATCGCGTTGGTCACAATTTGGTTGAAAACCGGTTAGCATCGTAGACCGCTCGCGGGAGTTTTTGTGACTTCGAGCGTTTATTCTATATTTTGTTACCCGCGACCACCTATATGAGTTTTTATTTTTGATTTATACTCTTTTTTGTTTTTTATTGTGCTTTTATGATAGGGCCGGTGGGAGAACAATTAGTTTAGACCATGTCCCTGCAACTCTTCAAGAGTTATCAGACAAAGAACGTCATGCAATTGATAATGAAAGTGACCTATGTAAAGATGAATAAATTCAACTTGATCACTTCAGTGAGTCCGATGATGAAATCGTCGAACACGAGAATCCTTGTTCGTTTTATGTCGGAAAGGACAAGAATGCTAAATGGGACAAGTTGCCAAAGAAGAAAGGTAAAGCCAGATCCAAGAATATAATAAAAATTTTGCCAGAGCCAGAAAAAGATGCTCGTAATGTGTCCACACCGCTCGATGCTTTTTCCATATTTTTTGACCACACGATTGATCAAATTGTATATTTTACGAACATGTACATCCAAACAAAGAAAACAGATTACGGGAGACATCGTGATTGTTTCTCTCTCTCTCGTGTTCTCCCCATTTGTCATTTAATTTGTTGGTTACATTAATTCGAGAGATAAAAAAAATTCGCTAAATAATCACATTTTCTGTTGGTGTTGCACTTTACGCTACGCGCGACCGTTGGTGTCATGGGAAGGGACGCGACTGGTTGAGGGTTTTAAAAATGAAGCTAATAATGCTATCGAAGTAGATTGGGAGCACTATCATAACATGTTAAACAACTTCCTTTTCCGCCAAATTGATGATTTGGATGTGAACAACATATAGTTTCAGTAAGACGGTGCAACGTGTCATACAGCACGTGCAACCATAACACTGTTGCATACCAAATCTCCTGATCATGTTGTCTCGCGGAGTACTGACATCAATTGGCCTGCAACATCATGTGATTTAACCCCACTGGACTTTTTTATTTGGGGTTATGTCAAGCGAAAATTGTATGCCACCCAGCTAGCAACAGTCGATGACCTCAAACCAAACATTCAAAGTGTTACTCGGGAAATAGGGCCAGGTTTATGTGCCCGTGTTATGGACAATTTTGCTAAACGAATGACATCAGGAGAGATGAGTCGAGATGGCCATATGGACGATATTCTTTTCCATGTGTAGCTGCATCGTCTCGTTACGTTTGTCAAATATTATTAGCTATATTCATAAATTACATCCTATAGTTCCAAATGAGACAGCCTATACATAAGGCTGATAAGTGATCATATACCTCCACCAAATTACATTATAAAAAACTATTTAATAACGAAACAAAACACTGAATATCATCAGCATCATTCTACTTCCCTAATAGTAAAACCTCTTGTCTTTCTATTCACTTCTAAAGCCACACGACGTCACTAATTCATTTTTGTGTAATTACGTTGTTTGACACCATTAATAGAGTTCTGCAGAGACCGAAGCAAATGGTAGTCGGACGGGGCAAGGTCCGAGCTATATGATGAATGCATCAAAACTTCCCAGCCAAGGTCTCTCAATTTTTGCAGAGTCATTAAAGATATGTTTGGTCTAGCGTTGTCGTGATGAAAACCTTTCCTATTGATCAATTCTGGCCGTTTATTTTAATCGCCTGTTTCAATCGCTTTAATTGTTGACAGTAGAGAGTCAAATTAATGGTTTGACCGGGCTCGAGCAGCTCATGATGAACAATTCCTTTCCAATCCCACCAAACACTCAGCATCACCTTCCTAGGCGTCAATACGGGCTTTGCAACCGTTTGCGAAGCTTATTCGAGCTTCGACCACGATATTTTCGCACATTATTGTCGTGCGTGATCCACTTTTCATCGCCCGCAATCATTCGTTTCAAAAATGGCTCGATATCGTTTCGTTTCAGCAGCGATTCACAAATGGAAATGTAAGTCCAACTTTGTGTAAATGGTTCAAAGTTGTTTTATGGTCCGCATAAATGCGGATATTTAGTCCACAGCGATGTCGTGAGATGCAGTATGTCGGTCTACCTCGATTTTTTCCAAAATTTCATCGACTGTTTGAACGATTGGCCGGGCAAGCCGGCCGGTTCATCTTTTACATCGAAATCTCCGGAACGAAAACGAGCAAACCAATTGTGACACTGGCGTTCACTTAAGCGCTTTCGATGCTATGCGCTAACAATTTTCGATGAAACTATGCTGCATTTTTCCCTTTTCGGAAGTAAAAAAGCAAAATATGCCGAAGATGATCTTCTGGAACATCCATTTTCAACGCGCAATAACTTTTGACTGCGTAAACGAATGACGCTACCTTTATATCCAGACTGTTCTGTGGACTATTACCTTTCATGCGCACTATAGTATGGCTGAATTCAATAAGTCTTCCTAGAGATATGCGACTTTAACGTCATCTATTGGGAAAACCCGAAATTACTTTTTCCACGACCCATTATAAAAATTATGAACATTCTACAAAACTTTGTCACGCCTCTGTATTCTTCTACACCCAAGATTTATATAGTAAAGAAACTTAAAACAATACTTTGTCTTTTTTTCCACACAATACGTGAATAAGTAAGTCTAGACTAACAGGAATAAATTACAATTTTTTTTGCAGATGTATATGGGAACGGGCATTTGAATAATACCACTTAACTAAGCATAAACTACCTATTTATACCTGGTACGTAAACTTAGCCAGAAGTAACATTTACTGGTCTGAAAATACCGAACAATGGACGATACTGATTTATGAACATATTGAGTAGAAGTTTATGTAATAGTCTTGTTCTCGACCATATTAGTTATTGGTGGATATCAGGGGCGTAGCGTGCATGGATGCGAGTGATGCGTCGCATTCCTTAAAAAATTGGCAAATTAGTCTTATTTAATAGTTCAATCGATTTATTCAATTACAATAACTTTTTAATTATTTTAAACCGACCGCAAACATACATTATTTATTTTAAACGCTACTATAAACTTTTTTATTTCAAATCGGCCGTGAAGGCGCCCGAAATTATTGGACTCCCGCGTTACTTACTGCAGTGCTGAAATGCGATGGTCCACGTTACATCCAAGCTACGCGTTAGATGGGCGAAAAGGTCAGTGATCTTACGCAGTCAACAGTGCAACCTCGAGTGGGTGTTGTCGTTATTTCCGGACTCAGTTATGCGATTATGTGAACGCATCTTGGCGACTGTCGCCATAACATAAGGAAGATTTGGAAGCGCTGTTTCAGGTAATTGTGGAAAATGAAAATGAGGAATGGGATCGAAAAACCGTTATTTGTGCTAGAGGCCTTTTAACTTTAATGCGTGACTTTGATTTTAATTTTTTCTTAGCAGTGTTTTCTGTAATATTTCCACATTCCGAGAGTCTGTTTAAAATTCTACAAAGATATCAAATATTAGTTACTGCAATAAAAAGATCGCGGATTTCAAATCACATATTCAAAAAATGAGAAACGAGTTTAGTGATATTTGGGACCGTATGGACAGATTTGTGTTAGAAAATCAACAACCAAGTAAAATAATGCGTTTGGATTTAATTCCTGAAGAAGATAAGAAAACACCTACGAACGATTGTTTTATGAAATTTTGGACGTTATTACTTTGAACATTAGTGAACGTTTTAGTGAAATTTCTAACCTAAAATCCTTAAATTTAATTTCCACACAATTTACTTCATTCGTGAAACGTTTTCCTGACGAACTTTTTTCTTCTTTAGTAGATACATATGGAACACTCTTTGACGCAAATCGTTTAAAATGTGAACTTTCAGTGATTTGTAGTGATCCCGATATGAAAAAGGGCACTGTGTTTGAACTTCACCAATATATCATGTCTCTTCAACTATCTGCTGTTTTCCCGGAGTCATTAAAATTGTGTCGTTTAATTTTGGCTATTCCTGCCACAATCAGTGCCGCGAAAAGATCACTTTCATGTTTAAAGAGAATAAGGACTTATCTGCGAAATTCTCAAAAGCAAGAAAGACTGTCAGCTTTAGCATTAATAAATATTGAAATTTTTAGAAGATATGAGATCGTCTCCAAACATTTAAAGAAACAGTGATAGACGTTTCTGCTGGACAAACAAAAACCGAAAAATTGATTTTCATTTTAAAAATTAGGACATATGCCTCGGTTAGGATATATCATTTTAGGTTAGTGTCTTTTCTATTATTTTTACCATTTTCATATGGCCTACCATACATCTGATTATACCTCTTCCCCTTATAACATTTTTATCACATCCCTAGATTATTTTCCCACGCTACGCCCCTGGTGGGTATTTATTTGTTGACGGTAGTTTTAGTAATACACTACAGACAGTAAATTAAGGGAGGGGTTGGCTTTAAGTTAAAAAAGAATGATGATAAGTTACAGTATAATTACATAATTTAAAATTCTAATTATAGGTTTCGGCGAGACGCTTACTTGCAAGATGTTATATTTTCGTCTGACGAAAGTGAGTATGTTCAGATATTTATTTCTTGAATTTACCAATATTTTTTCTAAACGTTTTTTTTTCTAAAGCGTTTTCTTAACATTACCATTATCAGAAATTGTGGACACGAAGGATTCTTGATTGATGGCCTAGATGTATTGAAGGTATTTTAAATAGTTCAAAAGAAAAACAATAATATTTAATAATCAAAAATAATTTAAACTACATAATGTCTTACGACTATACTTTGTTATTTATCCTTCTCTTTTCCATAAACTTTTCCCAGTTTTTCTGTTATGAAACAAAAAGACCCCGATAGTCCTATGTGGCGTAAAGTTAACCTAGTTGTCTTAACCCGTTCGTAATTAATGACCTAAATTGGAGGCAGGGTAGCGGCTAATAACACAGGCCAATAAAGATTTTGTGATCGGCCTTTTTTGACTTTTTAACTTATTTGCATACCATGAAACACAGAAACATTGTTTTTTGTTTCCATCACACACCAGTATTTGTAAATGTACATTGTACAGTAATTTGCAGTTTTTAAAACCGAGGTTCTATAAAATTAAACTTTGCCTCAATATTTGCGGCGCCCCTGTGTTTAATCGGTTTGAAACGTAGACACAAGTGTGGGGGATTTCCCGAGACAGAGTTAGCCGGTGGGAATATTCCGGTTTTATATTATTCGGGTATATATATATATATATATATATATATATATATATATATATATATATATATATATATATATATAGTCGCTGTAGTACGTTTTTAATGTGTGTACGTTTACTCGTGACATCGCGTCGTGTGTTTTGTTTAGTTTTAAAAATGTCTAGAAGTTGTAAAAATACACCAAATATATTTTATTATAAACTTAATATATGGTTCAAAAACCTTATTTATGCAAATTTAGTTGATCCGCAAAAAAATTCTTTTGCCGCCACTTCATACGAAATTAGGATTAATGAAGCAATATGTAAAAGATATAGATAAGAATGCGAATTGTTTTAAGTACTTATCTGGCAAATTTCCAGCTCCTTCTGAAGCAAAACTGAAGAAAGACATTGTCGTAAGAACACAAATAAGAAAATTAATGCAAGACCAACAGTTTGAATAAACAGTGACAGAAATTGGAAAGGAACCTTAGATATGCTTTAAAAATGCAACAGAAAATTTTTTAGCAAATGATATATATCGTAGTATGAGGAAATTGTCAACAAAATGGATAAGTTTAAGCAACTTGATTGTAATATGAGCATAAAAATTAATTTTCCGCATGCTCATCTGGACTACTTTCTAGAAAATCTTTGTGCTGGTAGTGAGGAGAAAGGTGAAAGGTTTCATCGAGATATAAAGGAGATAGAAAGGAGGTACCAGGGTCGATGGGATGTGGCGATGATGGTAGGTTACTGCTGGATGCTGAAAAGAGAACATTCAACGAATGATTACACAAGAAAAACTACAAAATGAGGTTTTTTGTTAAAAAGGGAAGAATTTTTAAAGATAATAGGAAATTAGAGGAGCAAAACTATTTGTGTTGTTGCTTTTTACTATGTCTTTTAATGTTCCTTAAATATAATGTTCTTTAAAATGTAATTTTTCCTTTAGTTTTTAATTTATTCTGATTATTCAGCTTATCAAGAACCTTACGTGAGGGGTAATAACGGAAAGGAGATATGAAATCACCGTAAATAACTCACTTATAATCACTTATCAAACCCAAATCAACTTTCAAAATGTAAAAATTTGTAGGCCTGCGTAATCAATGCAGTTGATATAACTGCGACAACGGCGTGTGTTCGCTGATTGGGCTCTGGAGAAGCTGGAAGTTGACTCAAATTTCATCAAATAAATAATCTTTAGCGACGAGCCCCATTTTTGGATGAATGGATATGTGAATAATCGAAATTGTCGGATTTGGGGCGATACTAATCCACACGAGATACACCAGCATCAAATGCATCCCGAGGAAGTCACTGTTTCTGGCAAAGTCACCGAGAAAACGAAACTGACATTGCCATAACCGTCAACGGGTGTGCTACGGATCGATGATAAGCAACTGCTTGTGGCCTAAACTGGATAATATGGATACCGACGACATGTGGTTCTAACAAAACGGCGTTACATGCCACACAGCGTATGCCACTATGGACATTCTACAAGAGCGATTTAGGGGCATGGTTATCTCCCGCAGCGGTGACGTGAACTGGCCACCAAGATCGTGCGATTTAATGCATTTAGACTTCATCCTTTGGGGCTATCTTAAATCGCAGGTCCATACGAATAAATCGCAAACAATTGATGTCCTCAAATTTAACATAGCGAACGCCATCCAGCAAATTCAGCCAGATTTATGCGACAAAGTCATCCAAAAATTGGACCTCTCGAATACGTACCACTAGGCAACACCGCGACGGACATTTGAATGTCCATAAAATATTCTTTAAAATAAAACAATATTTAGTGGATATCTCACACACAACTTGTTTTATTTATATTTAAAATTCGAGCGTCCTTATTGAAATACCCTTTATTATACAACCAAATGTGCAGTCTATAATTGCGAAATTGTTGCCTTACCTGTTCCTTACAGTCACTATTAAATGTATTAATTAAATTTTACGAGTCATCAAACGCAAATATATTTCCATATGTTATGATAATTTGTTTCAATTCCACCACACCAAACGTCAAATTCTTATCAGTCCACATTTGTACCTCCTAGAGTAATTAGCACTCGCCTATGGTAGACATAAACAATAATTAATTCGAGGATACCGTAAATTAACGAGGAACTAATAGCCTGGGGTTACGATGTAGTACATTAAAATAATGAATAAGGCCTCCGCCATCAAATAATAGTGATCCCAGCATGTCAGACTGATTATATTTCACCGATAACGCCGTAACAAATGGTTTTTGTATTCGAATTATTCAAACTACCAACTTACACTGCCGCCCTACGACCAGGAGATCGTAAATTGCGCAAAGGCGCCGATCATGGCGACGTGATTTTGCATTAATTGTCTGAATATATATCATACTCCCACACACAATGGTACAGCTACAATAAGGAAATGGAAATTTTTATTATAGTGGCCCTGGGAAGTTTGAAGTACCTCATAGAATATTCTTTCTATTACTAGTTGGCAGATGGCGCTGTTCCACATCGCTGGCATGATTCTTACTAGATATGGTTAGGTATATAATCATTCTATTGATGAAGTGATCGCGTATATTGCACTGATGAGCCAAAAATACTAGCAAAATCATGATCTGCAATTTTATTGCCAGTGTTAATTTACCCACCCGGAATATTTCGAATATATTTTTCTTTTATTTTTATTTTATTTTATTACTTCCACTTCCTTTCATATTTTAAAACGTATGTTTGAGACTGTTTGAGTATGTTTGAGCTTCAAATTGCTAGCATGTTTAAAATTGGATAAGGGCTTGTATTTCTCACCTCACTGAACTGTTTATCTGTCATTTTAAAATGAATTTAGTCGATGTTAATTTAATCTGTGTTACTATTTTGACGAGATAAATGATTAACATAATTCCAACATCGATTAAGTCAACCAGATCAAAATGAGCCTTGGAAATCTTAGAGTGTAAAAAATGTGGAAATAGTGTACTATGCATCCCGTCTTGTAACTACACTATCTTTATTACATAGACCATAAATTAACAAAATATCTGCGCATTCCTAGTGATTCCTGACGAGTCTGCCACTTTTAATATTGCTAAATTTGAGTCGTTACAGACGTAATTCAAAGTAAACTCGTTAAACTCCCATTAACTTCGGCAATTCTGGATAGACACGATACTATAAGATACCACACGATATAAACGACGAATGCCTGAATAGGTGGTCAAATTTATACATTTACATTTCCCATTATGAACGTGTAATGACTAACTTACTGTATATAACAATGTTGAGTGATACTATGAATGTTACCATTAGCGTGAGGAAAGGCAGAAGGATGTTAGTTACATATTTTTTTACTTTGTGCTATATATATTTTTTGATTTCTTAGTATCTGATGTATACATATATAAAGTTATGCCAGAAACCCTGAAACCCTGTATATATCCATAAATAATAACATTTTAGTGCAAAATTATTATAATCCGTCCTTTAAAGTTTAATAGTTTTTACGATGTAATTGGCAATATGTATTTAAATAATTTCTTGATTGATTTTAAGGTTATTATTTACTTTAAAGTAAAACTCTCAAATCCTCGCCAAATATTGGTTACCCCTTATTTTTTGGGGTGCTGGAAACGAATCTGGCTTCAGTTTTTTCCGCTCAGACACAGTTTTCGAGAAAATGAATTTTCCACTTTTTCGCACGAGACACCACTGTTTCTTATCAAACAATTTTCACTTCGCATAACGTAGATGGCTAATATTAATACGAGTAAATGCTACAGTACTTCCTTTGTACATATCATACATTATAACCGGCATAAAACTTATTATTCATTACGATTTTCTTAAATTACTTCAAACGTTTACAATTTCCATGCATGTCGTTGTCATCAATTTGCTATCGCCATCTATTAAACCATATGTGAATCAACACCATGCGTGCCTACATTCACTCCATAGTGGTCAGCATACACGGGATCCAAAAGTTAACTATGAATATTATGTATATGTATGTAATACAACTGATCGGAAAATCATTTATACGAGTATATTATGTTACGGCTAGAATAGATACATACTTAATTACATAGTTTTAAAACTAACTAGCCACATTATAAACTAATTAAATATGCTACTATTTTGAAGGAATCTAACCTATCCTAACCAGAATAAGTAGACAGTTAAGTCAGGTTAAACATAAGTTTTATGACGGTTTTCATGTATCATAATGTATAAAGGAAGTGTTGTAGCATCTACTTGTATTAATACTAGCTATCTATGTAGTGTGAAAGTTATTCGATAAGAAAAAGTGGTATTTCGTGCGGAAAAGTAGAAAATTCATTTTCTCGAAAACTCTGTCCGAGTGGAAAAAACTGAAGCCAAATTCGTTTCCAGCACCTCCTAAAATAGGGGGTTATCGATATTTAGTGAGGATTTGAGAGTTTTACTCTCAAGTAAATAAATGCTTTTTAATTAAACCTTATTGAAATCAGGACGTTTATTTCCATATGTTACGTCAACTCAGATATCTATAGGTTTAAGGTTTACCTCTTAGTTTAATCGTTGGTTATCATCCTTTACAGAATCTTATTTTTGTTGGAGGTATCCTTGAAATATTTCGGGTAATCACTAACATTTGGCTGTTAAACAATATACATGTCATTAGGCCATTTTGCATCAATTCAATAATACCATCGAATAGATTATCGTCTGCGGATCTAATCGATTTATGAGATAATTCAGAATGGGCATTACATTACCTATTCGTAGCCCAACGTCTGCTGCAGTTGAAGCGATCACGTACGTCTCTTTTCAAGGTCGCCGTTGAAGGCAGGAACAGGTTCCTCGACAAGCAGATGCTTTCACGATATCCTCTCCTGCGGTTCGGACATCTCGAAATAATTAATTTAGAAATTACGTCGATACGTTATAGGTATTGCGCTGGGTTAATGCGTGCAATTGCACAAACGAAATAAGTTAGTTACATGCAGTATAAGGAAAATTATGAGTAGATTTTTTTTCAGGTTATTCAAGTCCATACATTTAACGAATTCATAATGCTTGTGTATCACATTTGCCATGTATTTCTTCACTGTTCATTGGAAACGGGTTGGATTGAAATTATTTGTTGTTTAGATACATCAAGCTTATGTATACCGGTTTGTCAAAGTTACCAGTTTGTCGTCGTAACCACGAATTTACTAAGTAATACAGTTTTGTCACCAAATTCAGTCTTGGTCTATCCAAGGAAACCAAGACCTTGGTCCATCCAGATCCATTTAGGAGACTCGACCTCTAGGACGTCCAAGAGTTCAATCAAAGGACGGTTATATAAATCAAGGAACGTTATCTTTGTCGCATTTATTTTATAAATTAGAGTCCAGTTTTTATTGAGATGTATATGGAACAGAAGAAAATCTTCAGCGGTGGGAAAAAGCGATCCCGAAGGTATCCCTTTCAAATTTTAACTTAAATCGGCATCACGTCTTTAAGATAGTACTAGTAGTTTTCCGTTTTCTTAAGAATTTGCTGAAATTTTTATATTTATTAGATATACAGTTATTAAATACTTTTGTGAAGTTTGAAGCGTTCATCTGCACCGTTTTCTAAATAATTAAACCTAAAGTTGACCTTGTTAACATGGGAAGTATAGAGACCTCACAATAAAGTGACAGTTATTCCATTATATCTCAGAAACTATTCTTTAGATTTTCATATAAAACTAATATTTTGTTTATGAACTAGACAAAACTACGTGAACACAAAATGAGCTTGACCGACTACACAGTTTTCGCGTAATCATAATAAAAAATTAGGAATATTTTCTATTTATATCACGTACTGTCGCACCGTGGCAACGTTACAAGAAATGTTACGTGGCAAGGAATTACATCGCACTGCCCAAATGGATTATAAACCACTCGTTACTTCACACTCGGCGTTTTCTAATGACAATAACGTTTTACATGAATGACACTTCAAATTCTGCTGCAATTCATCGCAGCAAGTATTCTGCTGCAATCGATGATACGAGTTCCAGTTGAATTTTTTCGCTGTTACATTTGAAGCTCGTCATTTCGCGTCATTCATTGCTTTCACCGGTTTCAGGCGTCGTTTAACATCTTATTCCCGCCTCCAAACTCCTTTGTGCTTTATTTTTCGGATATTCAATGCAATATTGAAGAACACGATCGAAAAGGCGCATGAATAAAAAAATTACGATATCGGGATGACGATAGACACCGAGTTCTGCGTTTGCAGCGTTGCCACGCTGTAAACACAGCATGTCTATGAAGTTAGCAGAAGAAAGTTAGCAGAACGCAATTAGGTGTGTCATATGGGGAATTAAGTGCTAATTAAATGCGCAAGAAAAAATGTTTGT
Source organism: Rosalia funebris (assembly GCA_037954035.1). NCBI lineage: Eukaryota > Metazoa > Arthropoda > Insecta > Coleoptera > Cerambycidae > Rosalia > Rosalia funebris. The sequence continues at coordinate 10,864,577 of JAZFAV010000034.1, read as the reverse complement.
GCTCACTTGTTCTGCTAAATTGCAAAAAGTTAGCAGAACATTAACGTAAAATAACAAATTCGTAAAATAACGTAAAATAATTTGCGTTTATTATTCCGGGGTTAAAAATCACGAATTTGTTATTTTACGTTAATGTTCTGCTAACTTTTTTGCAAGTTAGCAGAACATGCGATAAAAAAATATATGAGCACAAAAATTTTTTCTTGCGCATTTAATTAGCACTTAATTCCCCATATGACATAATTGTGTTCTGCTAACTTCATAGACATAAACACAGTTGTGATGTGAGAAAGTCGGTACAATCATAGCCAAGAATTTGTAGTGAACCGCAATGCAGCGACCTATGTAAAAGACAGCAGATAGCGGTTAAACTTTTGTAATCGAACTATATGCTGGTACTACCTTAAATACTTCTAACATCTACTCTTGAAACTAAGTAAGAAGAAAATAAGTGTGTAACGAGACGTTACTAAATACAATACCTACTATACCTTTGTACTTAACACTATGTACACCAACACTAAATATGAGAGACGTTATTTTAGAGTATTGGCATTTATGCCATATTCAGATCATAACTGCTACAACGTTATTTAATATCCTGTCACATTAGATACAATTTGGAATAGTTTGGTGAGCTTATAACAATTTTCTAGAGGTTAATATGTAATATTTTTACTAGAAGTTTATATTATAAATAATATTCATTCTCTTGTCATGTATGTATTCTTTTTTTTTTTCTAAAGCGTGATGTAATTTTGATCAAATCTCATCTTTCATACCCTTAATCAATATTTTGACAATGCACTAGGGTATATAAGAACAGTAGAGTACGTATGTAGTGAAAATACTGGTAGTATTTCACTTTTAATATCTTAGATTTTATTATTTTTATTTTATCTTTTTAGTTTAAATACAACTTTTCTCAAGTAAATTTAAAACTCAGTAGTTATAGTAAGATTAATACTAATAATATATATGCTTTTATGAAGCCTACTCAGGAGTCTCAGAATATTATTTTATATTTCAAATAATTCAAGTTGTTTAAGTGTTTATTTCTCTAAATGAAGAGTTGTTTTATTTCGAATACTATTCATGTACTAAATCGGTGTGTATTTTTTAGTAATCTGATTTTTTCATCGAGTTTTTTACTATTAGGACTTATGTCGATAGTCAGCCAGATTATTTCAAATATTGAGCATATCTTTTGGGGTTGAGAAAAGGTCACTACTTGCCATATTCCACCAGAAAATATCTTTATTATTTTCAACAAAGTCCTTATTTATTAAAGTGTAATAATTCTTTTAGATTTGGTCCACTCCAAAGTGTGATTAAAATTTAATTGCAACATACCATTTCTTAGGTGCATACAAAATCAATATGTTAATTTAATAAATACTAACACTGAAAAATGTTTAGTAGCTAAACGACTTACAACAAAAAGTATGTATGTCATTTGCATAATTTACAGATATTATAAATTCCATTATTAATAACAATCTCACATTAGCAATTACGAACAAGTTGATAATAAATTTATGTTCTTACGAAACTGCATGATAGGAATTTTAACTATAAAGGATTAAAAAATTTTATCACGAAGACAGCCGGTATTGGTCGATTGTTGAGTTCCAGGGAGGTTTGCAATTCCATCAAAATAACTTCACGAAAATGTGAAATTTTATTACTTTTCCGCACTCCACTATACGCGGAAAAGCTATGTCATCGTGTAAAAAACATTTTTTTAACGTTTATGTTTCGTTTATCAGTCTAAAAATAAAAAAAAATGGTTTTTAAACCATTTTGTGTGTGTGTCGTTGTCGTCGGCATTAATAAAATTTCTTTTTAGCTCGATAACTCAATTAAGTCGTGTCGGATTGATCGGGTTTTTACTGATTCTGATCGGGGACGTCTCTCAGACGACATCTATTGATTTTGAGGTGGATAGAACACACTCTACCATGTTCATGGGTCATGAGAAAGCACAATGGTGAACTATTTCAGAAATTGTTTTTGTTAACATGATCACTCAATTAAATCGTGTCGGATCGATCAGGTTTCGATTGATTCTGATTAGGGACATCTACCAGACGACGTCTATTGATTTTGAGGTGGATAGGACACACCCCACTCTGTCCATGGGTCATGAGAAAACACGATGGTGGACTATTTGAAAAAAGTAAAGTTGTCGCATAAAACAGATATTCTGCATTTATGTGTCAGTTTATTTTTTTTTTCGTCAACTCAATTTCGAGATAGAGATGTTCTACGTGCGGAAAAGTCCGTTTTAAGGTTTTAAAACTGTTTATTGAATTTTGATATGTTTAAAATTTAAGAAGCATATTTTCTTTGTCTTTGTTTGTCTCTGTTTTTAAGAATTTTACAATCAAATTGAAATTAATATTTAGTGTTGATTAGGAGATAACCTGAAAGGAGAAATCCTGAATAAAACATTTTGGAATATACTATTGGTGACCACTCGAGAATCAAACAAGTATACAGTGAGTGCAAAGAATATTTGATATAGTAAATGGAGAAGACACATTACCAAGCATAAACGTTTTTTTTTCTATTTTTCAAGAAATGCAAACTTCCCTAATTTAAATAATTGGCGTAAAATAATATACAGGACACTGTTTTAGATTGACATATACAACCATATTAGCCAAATTCAACAAAATCTAAAGCGATATAATGGTTAGATCATCGTTTGCAGGCACAGAATTCATAGAAAATCTAGACAGATTGGCAGTTTTAATGGAGGTAGCACAATGGGCCCGATGTGATCGACTGAATGCATGTGGATTGTGTCTACTCTCCACCTATATAATCCGAATAATTTCTTGAAATTGCTCCTCAAACTGTATTCAAATCTTCTATGACAAAAAATATTTGCGATATATTTTAGAAAAATTATTAAAAAAATTCCTAACCACTTATAACAACTTGGGATACTAAAGATGCATTTTACGTCAACGAAACCGAGCATTTAGTGCATTTTAGGTATAAAAAATGTTAATTACAGAGGCTGTTTAAATAATTTTTGAACCGAACAAAAAATTAAAGGCTACTAAAGTTTATATTTTATCAAATATCAACCGAACATGGTGTTATTGAAAAAAGAGCTTTTGGAAAGTCTGGAGTACCTAATTCCAATGTAAGATTATCACTATTGGTTATATAGGGTGTATTATAAGAGTGCTCATTATCACATTGGACTTAGCGTTCGAACGAAATAACTACTGATATTTTTATAAATTTTTTAGAGTCACCCTATATGTTCTACTTTTTTATCTATCAGAATTTATAGACATATGGTTGTGTGTGCACTTTGTACATCATTGTGATTGTTTAAAAAGAGGTCTAGTAGGTAATTATTAAAGCAGAAAATATGATGATGAAATTTATTTATAAAAAACATTAATAGAGTCGGTTATTACTTTGCCATAATTAGTTATAATGATATATTAAAACATTTTCGTTTCCGCTCACATAAGTGTTTGAGCTGTTGAAATAAAATAATATGTTGTAATATATTAGTAAGTTGTGTTTAGCGAATTAAATTCTTAATTAAGGCATTTATTTATGCAAATTATAAGTATTCAAGTCTGTGAAAGAAGTTAAATTCTAGAGAAGAAAATATATTTAATAAATAAACACAAGTACAAATATCAAAATAACAAAACTAACTTTTATTTGCAAACAATATTCTGTTTATACTATAGTATACAGTATGTTGTTATAAAATATTACATAATTAATTTTCCTAAAATGCAAGAAGGCCGTGAAGACGTTGAAGACGACGAGTGCGCTGGACGCGCCAGGATTATAAACGATCGCCGAATAACAATCAGAGAAGTCGCTGATGATGTTCAATTGGTTCATGCAATGAAATTTTTTCGGGTGTTTTGGGGATGAAACGTGTGACAGTGAAATTTATTCCAAAATTGTTCAATTTCGAATACAAACAGAGGCGAATAGAAGTTGCACAGCAGTCGCTAAATGAAGTAAATAACGATGCAGAACTACGAAACTTGTTAAACTAAAGGTCAGTCGTCCGTGTCCCAGTGGAAGAATTTGGATCGCCAAGACCGAAAAAAGCTCGACAGGTGCGCGCTCATGCTAATTGTGTTCTTTGATTTTACCGGCATAGTGCACTATGAATTCTTGCCACAAAGTTAAAAATCAACAAGGAATACTACCTACAATTTCAACGCCATTTGCATGAAGTAAACTTGTTGCTTGTTCGTGAATTTTTGGCCAAAAGCAATAATGTAATAATGCCCCAGCCTCCATATTTGCCAGATATGGCTCCGTGTGACTTTTTCTGTTCCTAAAAATAAACAAAACCCTAAAGAGCCGTCGTCTTGCAAGCACATATGAGATTAAAAGCACATCCCTGACAGAGTTAAAACTATCCCAAAGATCGAGTTCCAGAAATGTTTCGGGGATTGGAAGAAGCGCTGGCACAAGTGTATAATATCTAATGGGGACTATTTTGAAGATGATAACATTGATGTACACGAATAAATAAAATTCTTTCCAAAAAATGAAAATTCCCGTTATTTTTTGAACACACCTCGTATTCATAAAATAAGACATTTTCTAAAAACAAAAAACGAAACGCTCTTGATTCTTTATTTAAATAATCTTCTGTAGACAGCCATTCTAGATAAAAGAACCCTTTAAAATGGGTCTAGTAACCGGAAACCGAAGTGTACTGGGACATTGTCGCGCCGTCTTTTCTTCAAACCTATCGATGTTTGCTTGTTTTGTTTACCAAATTAACTGCCTACGTCAAATGTGGCACATGTGTAGCTTGTCGGAACTGGCAATAAAGAGTTGTAAATCAGTGTAAACAGTGAACAGAATCGTGCCATAACATCTCCTACGCCGGAGCATAAAAATAAATAAAACTAGCGGCGGCAGGCACATGGATGCATGATGCTGCGGCCTGCCAGGGAAAGTCAGAGGCTTCGGAACTGCGTTTCCTTTGATTTAATGTGTTTACGTTTTATTTAATATTTTCTAGGTATTATGCAAGTTTGTATGTGCAATGGGGTGTCTCTGAAAATATGCCAAAAACGTCTTGATATTACAATTAATTGTCGAAGTGTAAAATTCGGATTTTTATAAAGTTTTGCCGATAGTCGTATTGGTAAAAGGTCTCTAGGTAAATCTAGAATATTTTTGAATCAACAAACGGTGCAATTTGTATTGCCAACAAAGGGTGCAATAAAGGTTCAATTTCTACTCCAAACTAAAAATCTTTCAATGAGGACGGTCGATTTTTAAACGTAAATAAAACAAGTTGTGTGTGGGATATCCATTCAATTTTTTTTTTTTTTTTATTTGAAAGGATATTTTATGGAATTAAGTATGGAATATAACGTCGTTCAAATATCCGCCGCGGCTTTGCTTGGTGGCACTTATTCGGGAGGTCCAATTTTCGATGACCAATTGTCGCATAAATCTGGTTGAATTTACTGGATAGCGTTCGTTACGTTGACCTTGAGGGCATCAATTGTTTGCAGTTTATTCACGCAGACATACGATTTAAGATAGCCACTAAGGAAAAAGTCTAAATGCGTTAAATCGCACTATCTCGGTGGCTAGTTCGCATCGCCGCTAAGCGAGATAATCATGTTCTCAAATCGTTCGTGCAGAATGTCCATCGTGGCATGCGTTGTGTGGCACGTAGCGCCGTCCTGTTAGAACCATATCGTCGTCGGTATCCATACCATCCAGTTTAGGCCACAAGAAGTCGCTTACCATCGATCTGTAACATTCGCCGTTGACGGTTATGTCAATACCAGTTTCGTTTTGGAAGAAGTACCCATCGGTCGGTACTTCTTCCATCATCATTCCGATGATTCCGCCAAACCAAATTCCGCACCAAACAGTGGCTTTCTCGGGATGCATTTAGTGCTTGTGTATCTCGCATGGATTGGCGTCATCTCAAATCTGACAGTTTTGCTTGTTCATATACGTATCCATTCATCCAAAAATGGGCCTGATCGCTACAGATGATTTTTTTGGCGAAATTCGGATCAATTTCCAACTGCTTCAAAGCCCAATGAGCGAACACACGGTGTTCTCTATGGTAGTTTACCGTAAGTTCCTGGGTCAGCTGGATTTTATTGGTTGGTCAGGCGTAGACCCAAGTCCCGACGCAAAATTCGCCAAGTTGAAGTCGCAGAAAGGCCATGTTCTTCTAAACGACGAGAAGTCGACTACCTCGGGTTTTCTACTACACTCTCACGCATAGCAGCGATGTTTTCAGCAGACCTTGCGTGTCGGTGACGTACTGGTGTTGGTTGATTATTTATTAAGTCGGTTGACTCAAATTTAGCCAGAAAACGTCGAATAGTCGGCTCGGCAGGACGGTTGTGGCGAGGATAGAAATCACGTAATGCGCAGAATGTTTCTCGAACGGAGCACTGATTTTGAAAATAACATGTGATGATTTGCACAAGTTGTTGAACATTATAACCTTCCACGGTGATTTGCCATACACTACTAAACAATTCACAACAGATTTGACAGATATTGCTTTAACAACACGGCCGCTATTACCTAACAAACTTTGAGAGTCCCCATTGAAAGACCCTGTAAATTCCTTTCGCATATCCAAGTAAATGGAACAGAAGAAAATATTTCCACTGACATGAAGGAACGTTGTTATTTCGGCGTTGTTGTTATTGGTGTCAGCATAATCGCCTTCGCTATAACTAACGTAACAGCTAAGACTAATTCCCAAAGCCTCCGTTCAAACAAATAGTATTTTAAATCGTCTAACGTATACATTCGTGATCATTCGGAGAGCATTAAGCAGTGCATTTCCTGTAGCGCTCGTAAATTAGCTACAAATCCTGCCGCTGAAGTCTGCGAAAGGGTGCAGAAGGGTGAACGGTCTTTCTAAATATAGTTCTCGTAAATAAATGAATCGCAGGTGCGGCGCCGAAAGCTGTCCGTCGTGCTCGTGCCCCTTGGAAGTGTCTCTCTCATTCGATTACCGTTTATCTCGAGAGGACGAGCCGATGAGACTACGTATCTTTTTTCGATAGGAACACGCTCGAAAATAAAATAGTATAGGCTTGAAATAAACAAAAGACGTAGGTAGCAGGTTAATATACAGTGTAGTGATAAAGTTTCACTCAAAACTGTATTTAAAAAACAAGTTTTTCTTTTAGTTATTACAAAATTTATTCACGATAAAAATATTATAGGGGATTTACTGGACAACGTATTGCTCAAAATACGTTTATCGTCTATGTAAATGCATAAAAATACAGGAGACTGCCTTTAAAATAAAAAAAAATGTAATGCTACGTAATTCAAAATCGACAGTTACAAATCGACATGGCTGATGGATTCTCTCAAAAAGAAGTAATTAAAATTATATCGCATCTATCTTTTTCATCGCGAACTCGTTGTCTATGGCTTTTACTGACGTTTAATATTCATAGACTGCGGTACTCACCATTCTGCTTCGAAATAACGACTAAAGATATGTATGGTGGACCATCTTACCTGAAAAACAAAATAAAATAATTATAGGTGTTGTAGATATACAAATGAAACGAAACATAATGTACATACAGTTTATATTTTTAATTACTATTTGGTTAGTGTACATATATATTTATTTTAAATTAAATTATAGTGTTATATATTGAATAGCTTCATATTTAAGCGAAATTTAAACATATAACGATTACAAAAACTGACTATAAATACAACTCGTCAAAAATAGGAACAAGTCTGAAAACTGCGATATCGAACAGCCCAGGAGGTGCGCAGTAAATAGCTTGGTATTTACTCAGTCGCATTGAGAGCTTTGCAAAGTGAATATCGATGAATATATATTAAATGTTAATGTGGACAGAATTCGATTTGGCCGCGTATAAAGTGCATCCCTTTTCCCTCCGAATGCTGACTCACTCTTCCTTCTACGAATACATAGAGAATCTCACACTTTTTCCTATTTTTGACGATCAGTAAGAAAAAATTAAAAAGTAAGAATGTGTAATCTCGGTTAGATAAATAAAAGAAAAAGAACTCAACGGCTATTATACGATTAGATAAATAAACAGTTAAGTGTAAGTATAATTTCTAGAAAATTAATACCTAAACAATAAATGTTACTAATGTTTTTTAAATATTGGATATAAAGAAACGAATTAAACTCTTTCAGTCTTTCCAAACACTTCATACTGTTATATCAGTCTTATCTGACAAATCGAGTTGAGAATGTCTAATACCATGATTTTAAATAAAAAACTGTTCCCCAAAGTTCTATATTGGGGCCACTCCTTTTCGGAATTTTTATTAACTATTGTTAATAATTGTTAATCAAGATTGCTAGGTTCGAAGACAGCTTGATATATAAATAACATCAATAAGTGATGTTCTGAGAACAATCTGTATTTAAATTTATATAAATGTAACATAATGTTATATACCAGAAGAAATGAAATTCTTACTAATAATTACAGCTTGTCAAGAATAGAAACAAGCTCAAAACTGCGATATCAGACCGCCCACGAAGTACACAGTAAATAGCCTGGTCTTTACTCAGTCACATTGAAACCATTACAGAGTGAATATCGAGTAGATCTAACCGCGCGTAAAGTGCATCTTTTTCCCTCCGAATCCTGTCCCACTCTTTCTTCTACGTATACACAGAGAAACTCACACTTTTTTCTATTCTTGACAAAATGTACAAATTACTCTTTCTAGAGTTATACATTACTTTTTTTTTTAAATATATTTCGGCTATCTGGACCAATAGACCAAATTCATAAAGATGATGTAGAAAAGGGCCAATAACGCCGATTTATGAAATCACAGATTATATGTAGGTTCGATGGTGCATATGTTTACAGGGAGTCTTTTAATGACGTATTACTTTCCATGACGTATGTCTTGATAAAAAACGATGTATCTAGCACGTCATTATGCTATAAAAATCGATCAATAATACAATCGATTGCCGTGATTTGCTTTGTTCAATTTATGATAGAATATCCAGACATGGATTGCGATAATACTGTCCTTTGAATCTTAGAGATCTTAGAATAGAGGTCAGTCACAGGTGGCTTGCAAAATATTCAGTGCGATTCGAATTAAAGAAGGCCGGAAGATGATTAAAACGAAATATTTCTCGGTGGCCGTTAGTATACAGTAGGTATCACTTTTGTCGTTGTCTAATTGTAACCTATCAGGATATTACCTTCTGGCAAGTAATAATTAATTAAGCCTGTGTCTCGATTGAATTTAGTCTTTTTAGTATAAACAGTTTATACAAGCTGAACCTGTCGTGGAATTGGTATTTCTGTTGCTGCTCGTGATTTTTCTTAAACAACCGGGTTTGTCCTGTCTCTCTTAAGTGGGGAAACAGATTGTGCAAATAGAGACAAAGAACGGTCTACAGTAAAGGCAACATTAATTTTTTTTTCTTTTTCCTTTTTATATATTTTTTTTAATTCAGCTTGGTTTACGGCTAGATTTTAAAAAACAATACTTTCACGGTTTGTCTTTTGGAAAATGCTAACTATTTCCTGAAATCCATATTTGATTGGTGAAACGTCCAACACCCTCAAGCCCCCATTTCTTCCGTCAATACTCTCGAAGTGAGGCGGTCTCCTAACATGAAAATAACCCGGGACAGACACTGGATATGGAAGTTATCTTCTCTTCTACCGAATAAAAGTGAAACTAAAAGGTATATACAGGATGACCCAAAATAAAAACATAAGATATTTCTTTTTGGATCATTAGTAACAGCCAAAGTTAAGATGTTGAATGACACTAGTCTCAATTATTTATTTAGGCAGTAATTAAGTATCATTAGGTGTGTAAAAAATAATGTTTATTATTAAATTTATCTTAAATGTCTTTATGTACAATACAATATTTCATTAATCAATCCATTGCCGTCCGACAACATTGTATCATCCTATATATAACAGAACATGATCCCATCTACACGCACAGCTGTAATGTTTTTATTATTGTTTACTATAATAAACATTAATTACCATTGGCGGTATTAATAATTAAATATAGAATTAAGATCTAATAATTAATTATTCCTCCTTTAAAAAGTATAGATAATGTAGCCTTAGTTTTACTTTACTTCTATATCCATATCCGCATTATTATCATTTTTTATTAATATATATTAGTTAATTGTCACTTATACGGTGTAGTGGACTACCATATAGTCTCGTAGTTAGCCTCGTTATTTATAACATTTAATCTTATGTATGTTACAATTTATGTTCATGGACAATTTATTCCACTCTATAATTGAGGTATCTATAGGGTGGTGCATAGAAATAAATAAATAAATATTTCGAATAACGTACCAGCCTCCTCGCAGGAGTGATGTGGGACCACTAGAAGAGAAAATAATATTTTGGTAATCATCGGTCTTAAATTAATAATCGCTTTTTATAAGCAGGCCAACTAAATCCATTAAAATTAAATTAACGAACACAAATTTTAAGTTTTAAAAATTATTGGTTATAAACAGCGTATATCCTGTTCGCACTGTCAGGTAAGTTATAATGTGCTTTTTATATTGCACATATTATAGAAGTATGTTACACTGAGAAAAGTGACTAGAATACGGAGATTTTAAAACAAACAAATTATGAGACAATGTAGGAAGCCCATGAAAAAAGATATTTAAGATAAGTCTGCATATATTAATCTAGATTTTGTTATACAGGGTGTGCAATTATTGTAGTTATAAAAACTTACAAAACTCATAAAGTTTGTAGTACCTAATTCCTTCGTTACTCATTATAAAAATTGCTTAATAACTCATAAGGCAAAATGTATTTATAAATTTTCTCAAAAATATTACTATTTGTTGAAATTGAAGGTTGAATTAACGTCTAGTTTGATATGCCACTCCATAAATTTGTTAAATAACTAAGAACTTTAAAATGTTACATTATATATTATAATTTGACATTTTATTGTTAATTATTGTTGATTGATTTACAAACTTCGTTGGTTTACTTATATGTACATATAATAGTTTTTTTTTGCTATAAAGAACCCAATTAATTTGACAGTGGGCCAAATAACATTGTATGTAATTTGTTGCAAGGCGGATGGAAATATTACGCATAGAAAAGTGTATCTACTTTCCTCAAAAGATATTAGCATACGAAACAGAAAAAGTATACTGAGAGCGAGCTCAAGGAGAAGTAAGCAAAAATTAAAAATAACAGTTATATTTATTTCTTGACATAGTTTTAATTACGTACTACCCAAAATATCAATTTTATATCAAATAAGTATAAAATTATCAAAACTGAATCCGTATTAAATATGTTTTTATAAAACTGAGGAAGTAGAGCAAAGAAGTAGAAGATAAGCTCCAAGTAGGTAAGACCGATGAGGCTTACAAAATAATTAAGAGGAACTTCAGGGATATAGGACCAATAAGTAGAAACGTTAGGAGTCAATCGGGGGACATACTGATCGGAAGAGAGGAGAAAGCGAATAGATGGAAGCAGTACTTAGGAAATTTATACGAGGGTCAGGAATTAGGAGAGATATTAGAGGAAGAATCTAGCATCGATAGGGAAGATGTAGGAAACCTATATTGAGAGAGGAATTTGAGATAGCACTAAGGGGGCTAAAGAACAATAAGGCGCCGGGTATAGATAAAATACAGGCGGAAATTTTGAAATGTGCGGGACAGAAAGTAGTAAATAGGATGTTTGAACTGGTAAAATACATTTATGAAATGGGCGAGATGCCGGAGGACTATAAGAGGAACATTATCGTTACTGTACCGAAAAAGATAGGAGCCGACAAATGCGGGAACTTTAGAACGATTAGCCTAACTTCCCGCGCGTCAAAAATCTTAACCAGAATAGTGCAGAAGAGGATGGAAAATAGAGCGGAGGAAATACTAGGAGAAGACCAATTCGGGTTTAGGCGAAATAGGGGAACTCGCGAAGCTATTCTGGCGCTAAGAGTAATGTTAGAGAAAACAATAGAAAAAGGAAAGAACGCTTACATAGGATTTGTAGATTTAGAAAAAGCTTTTGATAATGTAAGATGGGAAAAAATGTTCGAGATACTAAAGAGCGAGGGAATGAAGTATAGAGATAGGAGAATAGTACACAATCTATACAAGGAGCAAGCTGTTGTTATAGAAATAGAAGAGGAAAGAAGGGAAGTAGGTATTAGGAAAGGAGTAAGACAAAGATGTACGCTATCACCACTAATTTTTAAACTGTACATCGAAGAGGCAATTAATGTCGTAAAAGAGTAAATTTCGGGATTAAAGTACAGGGACAGAAACTAAAGATGCTGAGATTCGCGGATGATATAGCAGTATTAGCATCTAGTAAATATTTTTGAAAACGTATGTATGAAGCACGGCACTATACGGTTGCGAAACCTGGATGGTAGGGGAAGCAAGTAGGAACAAATTAGAAGCTTTTGAGATGTGGTGTTACCGAGGAATGATGAAAATACCGTGGACTGATAGGGTTAGAAACGAAGAAGTATTAGAGAAGGTCGGCGAGAAAAGAATATGTGGAAAAACATAAAGAAGAGAAGAGATAGAATGATAGGCCACTTGTTGAGACATGGGGGAATAGTCTGCGATATGTTGAAGGCAGAAATAGGAGTGAAGGCAGAAGTAGGCCTAGATTAGACTACTACTCGCAAATAGTAAGGGATGTAGGTTGTAGCATAATTAGCAAAATACGTAGGTTAGCACAAGATAGGAGAAGCTGGAGGTTAACGTCCAACCAGTCTTAGGACTGATGACCTCATGATAATGAAAACTGAGGTGGTATGAAGTTTTTGAGACGACATTTATGCGCGCCTGCGTACAGCGAACGCTTTCAAAATGGTTGATATCTACTCGTTGCGGGATGCCATTCCAGTAGCCATGAATCCGTGGTATGTGGCACATCATGTGTTTATTTACAACACTTTCATTGAATCTTGTCGTTCTGTGGTGCTCACACAACGACAATTCCGAAACCAATTTAATGTTGGTCGGCATGGTCGCGTTCCAAAACGGGATACCATTATGAAGTGGGTGAACAAATGGTGAACTCTTGAAGCTCTTTCGAAAACCGCAACGTTCGAAATTGAAAGTATTCCTCGTACCATGCTCGAAAGGAGTATACGAGTATATGGATGATTTTGCCACCCGTTTACAAGTAGTATACCTCGACAAAAATGGACGTCACCTAACTGATTTGATTTTTCGTAGTTGACTTATGTTATGTTACGTAAGTTTATCAGCTATGTGAAACATTGAATCTGCCATCTTAACTGCCATCAATTTTGTAAAGATGTAGTATATTTTTAACAAAAAATACACGGAATATCAATACTTCACATTCGCATATTGTAAATATTGATGTTTTAAATGTTGATGATGATAAAAGTTTAGTGGATCATCGTGTATTCATTTCTTAATACACCACTGACAATGCGCCTTCGACGTTCGGGTGGTTTTCCTGCAAAATGGCTTGATATGATTGTATTTCTTACATGAATACATCTCCAAATATTTCTTTATAATCATTCAGCATATTCCAGACGGCATATTATATTTTGCGACGTTTTAAAAGTTTTATAGGCTCTTGTCATACATTGACGAACGTCATTAACAACTCCCTCTGTTGAACAGTTGGTCATCGGTACGTCTTTTATGGATCCCAGAGTCAGTTTCATGGAAGACAGCAACACAGTTTTTAAAGCACATAAAAAAAATTGTTTAGTATTAAGTACTGGTAAGTCGAGGAAATAAGAAGAATAAGCAAATTCCACTAACCAACTAACTAGTACATTAGTTGGAAAGTAGGCTTCGATTTTTTAAATATCTGTGGTGATAATAATAATTTATACTTTCTGCGAGGTGTATAATTCTCTGAACTTCAGTGCTCATTTCTCCCACTTAGATCCAGCCAATTGCTTTATACCACTCTTTAATCGGTTAAACGATTTCTCTAAACTAAAACCGTTATAGGTTTACCACTACGTCACCACCACACGGTAATATCACAGACAACCCGCTATCCCTATGAACGCATTTGCTATAATAGATAAAGAGACAGGTGATGCTACGTGTCTCTTCGGTCATCGGAGATGACCAAAATGTATCACTGACAACTGTTTTCATATTTTCACGCTGATCGGTGAGAAGACAAATAGTAACATACGTATTAGATTAAAAATATGAAGTTCTTCTGTTGACTAACGCAGTAAATAATTTTCGACAGATATTGATAGTTGTTTGATATCAGACTGCTAACCTCGTTTCGTTTTCTGCAAATTGTTGAGCCTATTTCATTGCGTATATACTAATGTGTCATAAATCCGTTCTTCTTAGAGAGAAACTAGTTTCAGAATTGGAGTTGTTGTAAGTAAGCAATATTTTTTTTGACAGCTATATGCACGTCTTGTTTTAGATGCCGGGAAAAACATTAAATTATCAAGCACAGCAAATGGTGTTCAATCTCCTGGAATACTTTGAACAGAAAAAAAGAAACGGAGGCCCTTTAATATCTGTTAGAGCCCATGGATTATTTTTAAGGTTTGTCGCCTGATAATTTATTTAAAAGGAATTTTCTAGTTTCTTTTGGTGCCGGTACTACAGCTGACTGTAAAGGCGGTAAATTTAAATTACGTAAACAGTCACTCACTTGACTTTGATTTTTCATCTTAGTTCATACGAATATCACTTGTGACGTAGTGGTAAGGTTATAACGGCTTGACTGTATATCATCAAATAATTGATTTGTTTTTAAATATATTTCGATGAAATAATACACTCTGGACTAATTAAATAGCTGAATATACAATAGCTCTTATTATTTTCTTTTTTTTTGTATATTCGAAAGTAAATCTAAAAGATATAGAGATCCAAAAACAGCTGCCGATGAGTGTATGTACGAAACCCGAGGCACAAATCGCCTTAATTCATACCCCTCCGAATCCGCTAGAGAATATCGAGATTTTTTGCTGGCCGTGAGCCATTTATCAATGTCTGACTGCTCTGTCACGAAATCGCAAAAATCCTCTCCTTCATCTGATTGTGAGTCTCGGTACGGTTGACGTTAGCTTCCTCGCTTCACATATTCCCTCTTTTTATGGAAAGACAATGAAAGTAAAAACAATGGAAGAGATAGAGAAGCGGGAGAAATGTGGCTGCTTGATTTATTTTACGTACGTTCATGTCGGACGGAAAAGTAATAGATGTTCACTTGCTTGAAACTTCTATATGTACATATGGATAATTCCTCTTCGTCTTGTCCACCGGTACTATTGTAAAGTCTCTCCGAGATCGAATAATAAAGGAATGTCAGTCTATTGTTTAGGTGTTCGTTGTTGTTCGTGATTAAAATAATTCTCGATAACAGGCTGTGGAATGTTAATTTTAAACAATGTACAGGTAGTGTTTTACATGCATTTTGACTAGACAATCTAGGTGCTACTAAATGCAGAAGAAACAAGAGCCTTATCTGATTGCTTTCTTTTTTAATGACCTGCCCTGTCTAAAGTCAACATATATTATATATTTTTCCATTATAATCCTTTGCAATTGAAGATGAGCAGCTATGGCGATCTTCGGGGTGCTGTGTGTGGTGAAATGATGCTCGTGGTATGTTATTGTTATAGCTACGTTTATTCAGAAATTAAATAAATAGCGTGCAAATTAGTACCGAACGAGGATCAATGCTTCGGGGGTGAAATGCCTGAATAGACTGATTTAAAACTTACTTCGACGTCACGCTTGTCATAAACCATTGACCTACTTTCAAGGGTATGGGCTGTGGTATGCCCACAAGTGGCTGGGACAAGTAAACAAGTAAAACTTATTGCCTGTGATAATCGCATTTTTACCCATAAGAAACAGATGGGCCCTCATTCTGAGTACTAGCTAAACAAGGGTTTTTACTTTCTAATATTTAAACAACTTAAAACTATTATATACAAATATACCATCACCGCTGTCAATATGTGTATGTGGAGCCACGTGTGCCCACACAGCTTTTTCTGAGTACGGAAATATCGCAAACATTACATTTGTTTTGCAAATAAGGCTAGAATATAAACATTTAATGACGAAAATTTTGTCAAGACGAGAAACATAACCACCTTAATATTGCCTCTTCGACTATCATATTTAATTGAATTAGATTTTTTTTCTTTAACGAATATTTACAAAGTAAAATTTGTTTTACTAAAGCAATAAATATGCATGTATTAAAGAAACAAATACTGTACCACCTAAAAGCAATACTTCCGAATTTTAACGAAGCAAGCGAATCTTTCGAATGCGAGCGGAAGTTTTCAATGGTTTAGAGTATTGCTTAAGACAAAAAAATATGTAAATTAATCTTGTTTTCTTTATTTGTTGCTTGTAATTATTTCTATGGCATTTTCTTGAATTGGGATTTTCATTACTTACTTGACCTTTATTAATATTTGTATGGTTCGTATAATGATCCTTTGCGTGTGCGTCACAGGTAACAATCGTATGAATCAATCAACTGATATTTTTGAATAATGTCATGCCGAAAACACATTTTAGGATAAAAGTCAGTACAATACAAATCCGTCAACCTATGACAGAGTAATGAAAAGATTCTGCACAAAAACATTCAATAGAAGTGATATTTCCATCAAAATAAATGAAATAAATTCAACAAAAATTAACATAAATGAAACAAACATTAAATAAATTTTACATAAATATTGAGACGCCAATGAATCAAATTATACAATAAAGCTAAGACGTAGCTTCATAACTGCATTTTGCTCGACAAATTATTAAATGTCTATGTCGTACGTAGTTGATTGAAACATGTCGCTAGACATACGTGCTGGTAATTGTGGCATATTAGTAACAATTGCGAGTGGTGTAGCATGTGATCCGTGCGTCGTCACCAAATTGATACACGCCCAAAAATCCATTATACAATTGTACATTATCAATTATATTATAGAATATTCTAAGGACTATGTTATGAATTCAGTGAAAGTAGCAGGCACTATTTTTGGGAAATCGCTGCCGCAAACTCAACACTGATAAGTTTTATATTTATTTTTTATTTTTTACACCACATCGCTTTTCTTTTGCCGATATCGAAAGGGAGATAAGAGAGTACTGCTTTTAACTTCTCGTATATTTTTATTTCACCACACAATATCGTCCTCATTATTTATTACTGCTAGAATTAAATTTGGAAAACATTTATCGGTAATGACTTAAAATTAGTTGCAGTGACAGTGATAGTAATTCTAATAACTGTTATATGAAGAAAATGAACATAAAGTAAACATGTAATGCACCACTCATTATGTGTTCTACAATGGCTGGATCAGACGTTTCCCAACAAATGGATTGACAGAAGGTGCTCTAGAATGCCTAGCGAGATCTCCAGATATAACTCCAGTGAATTTCTTCCTCTGGAGTTATTTCAAGACAGACAGTTGTCAGCAAAACTACTCCACAGAATTGAGACCTAAGAAAAATAATGACCTACTTATGCAGTGTGTGAATAATTACTGAAGACCATTTTAAAATGCCCGACAAGAATTCGTTGTACTTTTGTTTAGCGAACAATGGTGGGCATTTTGAGTATTTAATGAAGTAAGGTTTAAAATCGTGTTGTAAAAGTACATTTACTCCATTGCTTCTATTACGAGAACAGATCAATCGATTTTAGTTTTCTATATCAAGTTAAATTAGAATTTTTTAGACCTCTAAGGGTATGTATATATTGTAAGATAGGGCTTGCCATTTAACATTTCGAATTAGGGTTGCTGGGAATAAGAGAGGAAAAATCTAGATTGCAACGGATTTTCCCATCGATAGATTACACATAAATTTACGTGATTGTTGTCCAGAAGAGAATTCCCTTGCTAAATAAAATAATGGAGGTGGATAATTTTGAAGTGAAAGCACTGTATATCAATAGTGCGGGAATTTTCAACCAATACATATATGAAGAACTTTTGATCCAACGTTCATCTCCATCGTAATGTTGATGTCCAAAATCAAGGCCGCTGATTTTGGACAGCCAAATATTAAAAAAAAAGTGAAAGTTTACGTCATATATCGAACGCTAATAAATATATTCAAATATTTTCATCTGTCACACTTTTTCTATTCAACAAAATGCCTTAAGACTTTGCAGATAATTTTTATTTAATTCCATCTAGTACAAGACTACCGAAAAAAATATTGTGGACAGAAATCATCGATAAAATCACATCCGGAGTCGGTCAGTTCGAACTCTATACATTCATATACGAGGATGAATCAAATATAAACGAGTCTTTTGGTTCTGGGCATGCAATAGTAACGCGTGAGGGTTTCCTCTTCGTGGGGTGTTGGGTAGGGATGTCAGGAGGGGGGAGAGCAAGTGGGCGACCTCGCTCATTCCTTTCAGTATCCGCCGTGACAATGTCTGAGCAGGAGGTGCCTTCATCAGTTGCGCAGCGTGTTATCATCAAGTTTCTCGCCACGGAAGGTGTAAAACCATCTGAGATCCTGACGAGATTGACTGCGCAGTTCAAGGAAGAGACGCTGTCCCGAGCTAGAGTATTTGCATGGCATAAACAGTTTGTGGAGGGTCATGAGAAAGTTAAAAATGAGAGCCATGACCGCCGACCTCGCACCAGCATCACCAGCGACAACATCGTCTGCGTTCAACAACTTCTTGAGGGTGACAGGCGTCTGACCACCAATGAGATTGCATCTAAGGTTGGAATAAATTATGGAAGCACCTTTTCGATCATCACAGAGGAGGGTTTCGTAAGGTGTGCGCAAGGTGGACCCCTCGCCTTCTGACAACTGAGCAGAAATTGCATCATTTCAGGTGTGTGAGCGTCTTCTAGCGAAATTTCTGGAAGAGGGAGACATTTTTCTCGCTCACGTTATCATCTGCGATGAAACATGGGTGCACCACTATACCCCTGAGTCGAAACAAGCGAGCAAGGAGTGGAGACGTCAAAGCGAGGCTGGGCCAGTCAAAGCCAAGTCAAGGCTGTCAGCAGGCAAGGTTACCAGCGTGGCTTGTTGCACCTCGATTTTTTGCATGATCACAGGACCATTAATGCGGCGTACAACTGCGACATTTTAAGTGAGGTTACTCTTGCATATCGCCGCAAGAGACGTGACCTACCGATGAAGTGAAACTTGTCCATGACAATGCTCGTCCTCATACAGCAGCCCTGACCAGAGAAAAATTGGAGGAATTGGGCTGGGAGACACTTAAACACCCTCCTTATAGCCCCGATCTATCGCCCTGCGACATTCACCTCTTTGGTCCTCTCAAGGAAGCCATGGGAGGGCAAAGATTCAACAACGATGAAGAGGTTGAGGCCTACGTGCGCAATTGTCTGGAGACACACTTCATTCTACGAGCAGGGCATTACAAAATTACCTACACACTGGGAAAATGTGTTTCCAGATCAGGAGATTATGTAGAAAAATGAGTTGTTATTCTTTTTTTTTCAAGTTCAAATAAAAAAAAATAAAAAAAAAGGCTCGTTTATATTTGACTCACCCTCGTATACTCGATATTCACTCTGTAAAGGACTAAGTAAAGACCAGGCTATTTACTGCGCACCTCGTGGGTGGTCTGATATGGCATTTTTGAGACTTGTTCCTATTCTCGACAAGCCGTAAGTACATCAATTTGTACATCAATATCTATTCAAAAACTAAAATTAACGTGTCCCAAAATTGTTCAACTATTCAACAATACATATTATTAAAAATATTGTATTTCTTCTAGACTGTATTCTCCATTTTCCAAGTCTGGAATGCTTTATTGCCTAAGATGAAAATATTTGGGTTCATGAAGAATTTAGTTTGTTAATAACTATTTTTTTTTTTGTACGAATATATCGAACGATGGCCGTCAGACAAAACTGCCTTATAATGAAAGACTATATACCACTTAGGTTTTCTTCGAAATATTAAAACGACCACAGATTACATATAATTTTTGTTTCGCATTCCTCTTGGGCTGCAGCCGACAATTCTACGGTATCGTGACGGGCAGTCTTTTCCACACGCTCAATTTAATGGTTCGAAATTTCGTTCTGCATCAACAATGAGATGATTCGTCCGAGAGATGATCGGTAAGTCACGAGACGAAAAAGGTTCTTATTAAAAACGGCGGTTTGGTAAAAACCGTGATTTGTCAGTAGATAATTGCGGGATATTTATTTACCTCGAATATAATTATTAATATTGTCATTATAAATATTTATTTCACATATGCAATACGTGAAATAATAGTCCAGGCAACGAAGATCAAAAGAGGCCAAATAGCGGAGATACTTCATGTGGAAGCCAATTTTGGCACAGTCGTAGGAGAAGGTGTCCTTAGCAACATATTAAAAGTACTGATGGATGGGAATGAAGCTAAGGGGGTGGGGGGCTGTAAAGATCCTTTGTTCTCAGTTTTTTGTTAATAACTCGAAAACTACTACCTTTAGTGAAAACATGCTTATATACTAAATCTAGATAAAATTCTCTACAAAAAAGGTCCTATACACTTTTTCGCTAGGATCAATAATTAAGGAGATATGGAGGGGGAAAGTGGCAGTTTTAAAAAATCGGTTTTCCATGCCATGCTATGTTTTCGCTAGAGGCAGTAGTTTTCGAGTTATTAGCAAAAAACTGAAAAAAGGAATCTTTACAGCCCCCTCTCCCCTTAGCTTCACTCCCACCCATCAGTAATTTTAGTATGTTGTTAAGGACACCTTCCCCTACACCTGTGCATAAATTGGTTTCTACATGAATTATTGCCGCTATTTTTCCTTCTTTACCTGGACTATAAGTGGATATGAGAAAATGATATACGGAGTATGCATAATTAGACAGATTTGTGAATGTTACTTTTAGTCAAAAGCTTGTTCTTACGAAAAAGTTCTAATCTTTCGTAAAATATCATCAAATATCTAAAATTAAACGCACATTTCGAGAAATATAACAGAAAAAAAACTTAAAATCTTCTGGATTGTTTTAAACTTTATCCACAAAATACCATTAGATATTTAAAGAGATATATTTCTAAATATAGTGTCTCATTTGGAACCATAAGATGTGACTTGTAAATAAAACTAATAATATTTGACAAACTGAGGTTTTTTATTCTTCAACATAAAATGGAGACGATACGAGATATGTAATTCAAATCTCCATATTTGTGTATCAGCAAAATTGTCCATAACACAGGCACATAAAACTGGCTCTATTTCCCGAATAACATGTTGAATATTTGCCTCGAGATCATTGACTATTGCTGGCTGGGTGGCGTACACTTTTCCGTTGGCGTAACCCCAAAGAAAAAGTCCAGTGGCGCTAGATCACATGGTCTACAAACCAATTGATGTCAGCATTCCGCGATATAACATGCAACATCAGGAAAGTCAGTATGCAACAGAATTACGGTTGCACGTGCTGAAAGACACATGATACGTTGTACCGTCTTCTCGGAACTACCTGTTGGTCAAATCCAAGTGAGGCGTCCGGTTTCAAAGTTCTTTACATCCTAGATAAGCATTTTTACAGAAAATCCAAAAAACGTATAATTTGTTATATATATATATATATATATATATATATATATATATATATATATATATATATGAAATGAAGTTTTTATATTTGGTATATGTGAAGATAAGGTCTTTGTAATGAATTTTTTCATTATAAAAATATATTAGACAGTAAAAAGAGGTAATATGTTAATAAAAAGTTTGAATTTAAATAGTTTTGTAACCAAACAACGGATTTAATTAGATATGAAACGGTCACTGTTGAAATAGTAAAGTTTTTTATTAATTAAGATGAAATTTTTACTTAGAATTGTATTTTATTCCCGTGATACATAAAAACTAAATTTTAAGCCCATCTTTTTCCGTTTCAAAAGTCTCAACTGCTTCTTCATGATCTGCGTTTTCTGCCTGGTCAACAGCATTACTATTTTCAATAATATATTTGTAAAATATTAAATTTTCATTGGGAATAATCCTCCAGTTCAGCCGGAAGTGCATCTTTAAAAGGACATCTACATTTTGTATTTTAGCTGCTTTAACGGAAACTATCTTTGGTAAAGGCTCAGGCTTGATTACACTGAGGCTTTTCCCTCTTTTTAGTACCGACTTGTAAGTACCAAAATCCGACCTGTAGTTGACCTCTCCTTTAACAACAACACTGTTACCTCCTTGCTGGAGTTTATTCTTAATTGATATTCTTTTGGCAGCTGAAAACTTAAAATGCCATTGATTCGGCGACTTCACACACCCATCAATAGCGTTTTTCCAATGAAATACATCATAATCTTTTTCGAGATCAAGTACAGTTGCATGATCTGATAATATTGCACGATATTCCCTTGGATGAAAAATAAATTTTTCTTTTTCACTTGTTTTCCAACTCTTTAGAAAACTCTATCAGATGGCAGGAAGGAATGCCCAGCGATGGGAAATATTGTGAATAACCTCAACTGAAGATGATGCACAATATAGCCAATATATAAGCATTCCAATCATAATAGAGTTTTTATTTTACCCGGGGCATCCATCGCAAAAAAGCTTAATACAGGTAGCGTCTGTCAGATTTAGTGCGGACAATTTATGATTAACCATCGATACTATTTCATTAGATCCCTTGCCTCCTATGTCTTCAGACCATGTGTACGCAGTAATACTATCTTGTGTCTGTTTTGATTTAGAATGGCTCTCACATATGGTAAAGTTGTACCAATAAAATTGTCTTAAATAGTATGCTGATTGATCTGGAACGCGAGGAAGCACAAGGTTCTTTTGACAATCAAAACTTAGTTTAACGCATTTTCTTCTGGGCCTTTGAGCATGTTATAAAAGGCTTTGGCCTTAAATTTGTGAACTCGTAGTTTGCATATTAATTCTGTCTTCAGTTCAGAATCGAAAGCAGCTATTAGAAACACAGAAATCAATTGAAGCAGTTTTGATCACGCTCAACGCTAAAATGTTAGTATACTATTGGATGTAAGAAATTTTGATACCCATATGATAGAATGGAACGAAAGAGTATCGAAACAGTATTTACAAAGGATTGAGAGAGTATTCTTACCGTTACTGAATTTCGCAAATTAGTTTTGAATGGATGTAGACACATTTGCGACACATATAATTAAGAATCATACACAATACGGGCATTAGATGGCAGCATCACTGTTACCGAGTTTTTTTTTTTAGGACTTGGATTTAGAGACTTTTGAAACCGGACACCTCAAGTCATCAATTTGGTGGAAAAAGAAATTGTTTAACATGTCACGATCGAGTCCCCCGCCTCTTCATTTTCAAAGAAGTATGCTCCACTTACTTCACCACTTCAAAATGCGCAGCAAACTGTGCATCTCTGTGGACGCATTTCTTTTTCGTGAACAGAATGTGGATTTTCAGCACCCCAAATTCGACAATTTTGTTTGTTCAAGATGAAAATCTGTTTCATCACAGCAAAATTGTGTTGCAGAAATCAGCATCACATTTTTTCTTTTCTAACACCCAATTAACAAATGTATGACGTTGTAGATTGTCCGTGAATTTTAATTATTGTATCAACTGAATTTTGTATGCCGACAGATGCAAATCTTTCTCTAAAATCTGATGAGTGGTGGCAGCGCCTTCCCTGGGATAGAGCGAAAGGAGCGGTCGCTCAAGGCACCAGATGGCAAGGGGCACTAAAAAGCCAAATGCGGAAAACAATTTCCAGTGCAAAATAAAATTTTAAAATACCGCTATCATAACGTTAAGTGCGCGTGTTTATTATTTAGTAACTGATTGAAATTAACACCAAATACTAATTTAATTATATAGCAGTAAAAGCTTTCTTAATGTTAAGAAGCAGGAGTATACTAATTGAAGCCACTTAATTTAATTTAAATTCAATAAGTGTTGATATTTGTAATAAAAGTTGATTTTTGAAAATTTGTGAATTATTATTTATTTAACATAAAACCGAAGTAGAATTTACGTGAAGTGAAAGCGTCTACCAAAGGGCGCCGAAAGACAATCTCGCTATACTCTGATCGAGGGCTAGGGCCGGCGCTGTGTGGTGGTTTGACAGATTGAGTTGTTGTGCGCGACGTCGAATTGATGTGTTTGGTATACTCCCGTACACTTTCTCTCACTGCAGCAATACGGCGAGGACGTATTGGTTTTGCCCTATCAATAACAGAAACTGTCTCTTTAAATTTCTTAATTAAATTACAAACTGTTAACTCTGTAGGCACTTCATTTTGTCCTAATTTTGTGCAAATTTTTCTTAATGTAACTATAAGCGATCGCTTATTTTCATAAAACAGTTGTACACAAACTATTTGTTTTTGTACTGTTAATCACGGCACGTTGACGTCGTATGATTTTACAGATGATAGTCGTTAAATATTGATACTCTTGATATCTTTGACAGAACACAAATGGCGCGCAATTCAATCAAGACTGAGACTGACTCATCTGAGATACCCTATACAAATAGTTATTTTGACAATTTTTCAAAGCAAGTTATGTTTTCCTTATTGGTTTTGAATCCATATTTTTTATAATGTCAGTAACATTTTTAATTTCGTTATATAAAAATAATTTCATTTGGAGCAATGTGCACCATTTTATCATTTATATTTTTATATTAAGGCTCATACGCCTATTTCAAATGCCATATATAATCTCTTATAATCTGCGTTAGCTGTCTAAGTTGTGTTTAGTTTAGACTTTCTCAATTTTGTTCCACATTATTATTTATTAATTTTAAAAACTTTTACGATCAAGCATTCACAAGTTATTTTATAACGGTTTATTTATTGTAGCTACAACAAAATTCATTTTAAACATACGCTTCTCTAAAAGTCTTTCGTCTTTCTGCAATACCTGACAGTCATTTCACAGTACTCTGTATTAACACGTTCAGATCCGTTACAGATCTGTTTATTTTTGTTCCTCCTAGTTTGACATTAAACTAACTGTAAACCATCGTTTTACTACCCAACTATTGTACTCGTATACCGATACGTTTGTTTGAGTGATGGATCTGTTCAGAAACTTTGATATGTTAATTTTTACAAGACCTTTTAATATATGACACGCGCTAAGAGATACAACACCGTAATATATCAATACAAACAAGGAAGACGACAAGAAAGTCAGGTGGGACAGATGAAATATATCGCAGCATTTTAATTTATCATTTTCAGGTCCGTTTAAGGTCGAGCCTTAAGTATCAATTTAACGGATTAACAAAACGTTACGCTACGGATTTCTTTTGGTCGTTTTATTTGAAAAATTATATAAGTGCTACTGTTTGCATTTAGGATAATTCGACAATTATAATGTTGACTTTTGAAAAATAATTCAAGCGGACGCATCAATTTGACTATATAAATCCCTGATAATTATATACAAATAAAAACATTTTGAATAATTTAGGTGTAATAGGATTAGTCTAGGTTAAGATGGTACATTAGGAAACGTCTACAGCTATCTACAAAGTTTTATCCGGCTTACGAAAAAAAAAAAAATCCGTCATAACATAGCCAACAACTTGTCATACCAATCATTAATCAGCCAATGAATAATATAAATCGACATATTTTTTAGGGCATGGTTTCCATGCGGACATACCCAGCTGAGTTATGTGAGAATCGAACCCACCCACGGACTGCTTCGAGCGTGGAATCAAGGCTAGCTCCAAAGAATTGGCGTAATTACTTCAGGTTAATCTAGGGAACTTCCAAATTACCTTCTGGGAGGTAATTATGGGGTAATATATCCTTAAAATTATTGACTGGAAATTCAACACTGACTATCCGGTCATGTATTGTATGACACTTTTTCTTTATTAAAATTTTAAAAAAATATTTTATTTCAGTTTATAATTTTGACTTCTATTTATGTCGAAAAATGAGTAACCTCTTACTAAGTAGTTATTACTGAGTAATTATTAGATAATTACTGATGTTTCTTTTGTAGTTTTCTCTATTTAAAACCTTGCTGTCGCTGAGGTGGCAAAAAGGTTCCAAGAAGTGTATTTCTCTCTGAAATTTTGCAACTCGTAATGAACGCGATGAATATTAAAGAGCAATTTGTGATAAGGCACGAAAGAATTAAAATATATGATTATCATAATGACCTTAAGTGTACTCTTTCTTAGACATACTATCCTATATGTGAATGACCTGAATCATAAGTTTATACAGGATGATATTATATAGGATATTATACAGGATGATGTTATGTAGGATCTTATATAACATATATTTACAATGAATAACTGAAATAATCAGTACTGTATTTTTACAAAATAGCCTCATAAAGGCAAAACAAAAGCAACAGAATTAAGTAGACTAATGCCGTAACTAAATCTTCTTTTTATGTTTCAAAATGAAATTTGATGTTACACAAATTGATTCTTTCTGATAACTTTAGCTACTTTAATGAAAAGGTAACTAAGATATTCGGAAAAATAACTATTGAGTTATATGATTGACTGATTGTAATATTACATCGATATTATAATTACTAATTATTTTTTTCTGTAAGCACCCATGTGTGTTATGGAATGATATACTGAAACTCAAACTATAGATGTTGGTTGTTAATTGAGTTTTTATTTGTTATTATTTTTGTCTCCCGAAGAAACATCGAAGAAACAGTTTATTTATGTACTATATTGGATCGGTCCATTGCTCTATTATTATATTCTTGTCTCTATTATTAAAACTTGTGTTCATGGTTTTATTCTGTACAAAACCACTGAATAGCACATTAACACGTACAGCTCGTTAAGAATAGGAACAAGTCTCAAAACTGCGATATCGCACCGCCCACGAGCTGCGCCACAAATAGCCTGGTCTTTACTTAGTCGCATTGAGACCTTTGCAGAGTACATGAGAATCTCATACTTTTTCCTATCATTAAGCAGTGTTTGTGGTAACATACTATATCTAGTATCTCTTCCAAATGCAATTGCACAAATGAAGATTACCTTGTAAAAAACTATATCTCTCATATATAAAAAAACAATAGTGAAAGTCGAATAGTTAACAAAAAAGTGATATTGCCTGAACTTTTGTTTGAATAAAAATGTTTTTCTTTTTTGTATAAATAAACTGTTTTTGTTAAGTCTACTAATTGTGTTTATTTAAGTGTTAGAAATGCAAATTTCTTCAAATGCGATATTATTTTGTTTATTTCAAAAATAATACATAAAATGCCAAACATTCCCACATATAAATGTCGAAAATTAAGAATTTTATCAACACAAATAATTTCAATATCCGAATTTATTTAAGTTTATTTGATATTGAGATGAATATTTGAATTAAGCTGATATTTTAAAGGAACTTGTTTATTACTTTAATGTACGTATTTTATTAACATTACTGAAAAAACCGATTTTCTCGGGACAAATTATATTTTTATAGAAACGAATGATCTTCATTGTAAATAAAGAATATCTGCATAGAAAGTAAAATTGATCTGATCTAAAATAACATTTAGATACTTATAAATAAAGCGCCAATTTACATCTTTAACAATATTTTTCACCATCAATGAATTTACTTTAAAACAATTAAATTCTTCTCACTGTCAGTGTATTTATTAGTAATTCTTATATGTTATTAAGACAATTCTATGAATATGTACGTCCCGGCAATGAATATAAACGAGAACCGACATACCTTATACCGTATTTAAACTTGTCTGATTATTTAGATCTTATATCAATTTAGTTGAAAAGGCTGTGCGATATGCATAGAATCACCTTATTCTATTTATTACCACTAGATATCACAGTCATAAATCACAAATGAAATAGATTATCGCAATCAAAGATGCGCAATGTATAAAGGTGACCTGCCTCTTCAGTAGTCGTCAATTTACTATTGACGTAACATCATTTTAGTATAGTACAACGCCCATAAATGTTATTCTTCAGATGATCATGTTACGTTTTTTGTTGCAGAACCAAATTTTGATTTGGAATCAACCCCTTTACTTTCCATGTAGTAATCCCCAAAATTATGACTATTTTCACGTTTTAAACCGTTCGCTATATGGCGATCATTTTGACTTCCTCGAAAATATTTATTTAAAACCAATTTAATTATCGAATCTATAAAATTCAAAGTATTTTTAGCAAAATGGCTTGCAATTGTAAGAAAATTAGATTATAATTCTTCTAATTATTAAAAATTCCAGTATGATAGTTGGGATATATTTTTTCGTGTACACTGCTATCGATAAAGATATCTTTTTACACCTCTGTTAAAATTTTTCTACATGTGACGCCATTTCAAGTAGATTAAAAACGGGCACATACCCGAAAACTGCATAAATCAATCGATACGTTCCCCGACTCTCCCCAAATTAATTAAAAGCCCCGCGGCATAACTGCAGCTCTCCATTTGACACGCGGGTCAACCAAGGTCACGTCCGAATTGGGTCACTCCTATTTGTTCCGCGATAAAATTCCTGTACACTCCCACGCGCCTTCAACCCCCGCAGCTATACCCTTATTATAATAACAATAAAGCCAGTGGATTTATTCGGTTCCGTGTCGCTTAACTAAATAAAATAATTGTCGGACGAGTTAATCTAGACTCGCCCGCCGGACATGCACATGCTACTGCGGGCACGTGTAGCATCTGGGCCACGGCGTTTTAAAATCCTTTTGACATCTGCCGGAATTAATGAATGAGTCCAATAATCGATTTAAACTTATGTGTGACGTTTAGATTTTATCCCTTTAAGAGCTGATTAAAAGTAAGCTTATAATACGTGTTTCTTAAATCACGGGCATTAGGAAATTACTCATTTCCTTAAAATAAGACCTTAAACGTTATATGCAAAGAAAGTGAACGTTTGGGATGAGCCTATGGATATTGAAATTATCAAACCACATTTCTTTGATGAGGAACCAAGTCCGACGACACCAAAACCTAATTTCTCTTAAGGCTCGGTCACACAGAAAGCGATCTACCGCCGCGGACAGCGATCGTGCGATCATCGCAGCGGTCAGCAATATAGCAGCGTCACATATAGTGCGATATTCTTTGTGAGCAATCCAGTATTGTGTTTGCTTTCGGGCGAACGGTTCCACACAGCCTTGTTGCTTTTTCGTTTTAAACATTTTGGGACAAAATGAGTAATTCTGACGAGGAGCAACTCCTTCTATTAGTATTACGAAACAATAGAGAGAAAAGACGATATTGGGTGCATGATATCAATGCGAGGAGAGAACAATTTGGGGAACGCCATCGCTTATGTATTGAACTGAAATCATATGAAGAGCGGTTTTTTTAATATTTTCGTATGTCGATATAGTTGATCCATACTACATATTTTTTGATATAGGGAGTTATCGACGTCATAGCGACGGCGTAATTTTTGAAAATTCTACTTTCTACCGAGAGTACATTGATGAAAAATATATTCTACCTTCGAAGCCACTTCCGGGTACAAGCACTCCTTTTCCTCATGTTCTGGTAGGTGATGAAGGCTTTTCACTTCCACCATTTTTAATGAGACCATACCCCAAACCAGGAATAGTCAATAATGTAAGACAGAAACAATTCAATGCATAGCTCAGCCGAGCACGTCGTGTAGTTGAAATTACGGTTGGCATGTTGGCTATGAAATGGCGTGTATTTTTGAGAGCTATAGAAACTGATGTTGAAAGTGCAAAATATATTGTAAAAGCAACTTGCTGTTTGCACAATTACATTATATCAAATAAGAATAATAAGGAAAATACACATCTACTGAAACTGGAGAAGACTCTAGGTCTGTACATGCATTCATGTCAACTAGGTTGACCAATCGAAGGTCAACTATTGCTGCAATTCAAGTTCGTAAACAGTTTGCCGATTACTTTGCCAGAAAATGAAGCATGTAACAGGAAATTAAATATTGTTGCTCCCACTTTTAATAAAAGTCAAGTATTCCAAGTGCGTGTCAAGTGTTATAGTAATTTTAAGGATCCCTGTTATAATAATCATTATGTATCCCTGTTATAATAATAAATATAAGCATCCCTGTTATAACAATTATTATTATAATTATTTTTAATTAATTATTTGCAATATAAAAACGCAAGACAAATCTGATTGGAACTGACCGCTCAACTGCGCGACATTTTGTAATTATGTACAACTGTATCGCTGCACGCTACGATCTAGATTGGCCCGCTGCGACAGACGGTGTGACATGAATAATACAATATTGCATCATACAACTAGATCGCCTGACGGTTCTGATGCGGGCAGGGAACGCTGCCCGCGACGGGAGACGGGCTCTGTGTGGCCGAGGCTTTAGATTTTCAGGGGATCGACAAAGACACATTCAAACAGATCTTACACTCACATTCCGGGTGAGTGAGATGATTCGCTCTCCCAAATTACCGATACTCTGGGGCTAGCCCTGATCGTCACTAACCGATTTGATTGTTATTTATATCGGCCAATCAGGTCGTTCTATAAAAAAGCGTTATGGTGAACACAAAAAATCTATTCTAAATAATAAAAAACGTACTAGTTTTGCAGAGCATTGCATATAAAAGAATTTTCCGGACTAAGAAAAAATAAAACTTTTACACAATGAACGTAAAGGCAGAAAATTAGATTTATTAGAAGTATTAGAAATAAAAAAGCAATGTTTAATAACAAAGTAATAACCAATGATCAAACATATTTTGGAATTTCCCCAATAATAAAAGCAGCCATAGTTTAAAATCGCCAGATGTTGTTACCTGTCTATATGTATAGACTGAATCTTATACTTATTAGGTTTAGTAAAAGTTCGTTACTCATTGAGAATGGCATAAAAGCCGAAACTATTGTTAGAAATACAGTTAGCAATTTTAGCAAGATACAGTTAGCAAACAAAGTGTTTTCTTTCATTTACTAGTCAAAATAATACATCTTATATTAACCCTGAAAATTGTCTGAATTCCATTAAATTTGTTCGCCGATGCATGTTCGCATTATAACCATATAAAATATGTCAGAGCCCAACCCTGGTTCCGCACAGGTACCACGTTTTTTACGCATTCAACGCAGCGAGACCGTAAATCTATAAGAAAATTGCTACCAGACACGCTAATATTGAATTCTTATCCAATTTAGTGATGGGTGTATTAGTTTATGGGGCCGAAGCGCTGTAAAACAAAAATAAGGCTTATAACTTGCTTTCGAAATGTTTTTAGTAGCAAATAATTCAATGTTTTGTAAAGTAGATTCGTCCAGAAAAACTAATGGACTCATCGACTTACTGTTTGTTTGAAGATCTGTATATTTCTAAAAATTCTTTTATAAAGACTTGTTTTACATTTTTAGTATATTAGAAGAGATTCCCAGTATATTTAGTATATTAGAACATATTCTTAGTATAAAGAGTAATGAAAAATATTTATTTATTTAGAGTACGGATTTGACCTTCTAAAAGTTCAATATCACCTTCAGGTATATCTTTCTTAGCTCACTTAGGTCCAAGAAAAATAGCTCAAACGCGAAATGCCTACGCCATGCCAGATCCGGGCACTGTCATAGCACATGTTCAAAGGTATCCACCTCTCCTCCACACCATCTGCATTCCTCGTTGGCACTCAGGCCAATCTCGTTAAGTTGCTAGTTAAGATAACTGTGCCCTGTTAGTAAC
The DNA here is from genome assembly GCA_037954035.1 of Rosalia funebris. NCBI lineage: Eukaryota > Metazoa > Arthropoda > Insecta > Coleoptera > Cerambycidae > Rosalia > Rosalia funebris. The sequence continues at coordinate 10,832,858 of JAZFAV010000034.1, read as the reverse complement.
CCCGTCAGTTTCTGGGCAGTCTCCTATCACCCCTCAGGAGCTTTGCCGTCCAGTCTACCTGCCTGTATCTCTGGATATTTCGCCAGATTGAGTCTCCAGCCATTCCAGGATTGCCCTCTTGCCGAGCCAGTGTGCAATCCTAATCGCTGTTTCAGATCCCACTAAATCTTTCTTGGTTCCCTCCCTGGCCACTGTGTGCACTTTCTCATTGCCCCGGACACCAGTATGACCCGGCAACAGTATGACCCAGAACAATGTCAGCTTGTTACTCCTGGCCTAGTGCTTCTACTACATCCTTCAGCCAGGATTCAGAAACATCAAAGATAACCATTTACTGAACCATTCGCTGGAACGTCCTCTGTATTCAATTTAACACAATTCCAATTATTTGCCCCATACAATTAACCCATTATCGTTATTTTCCCACAAACCCGCAATTATGCTTTGTGCAACAGCCGTAAAAAATGTATTCATTCACGACCCCAGGTCTAATGCCTAAGAAGTCGTTCTCCTGAATAGCTGTACTTCCCATGAAGTATCTCAGCTGTCGCTAAAATGTAATTCCCGATGTGATAATTGTATAGGTTGTTTATCACTTATACCGCAATAATAACTGGGAACTAATTATTTTCGTAGATATATAATTATTGAATAGGTTTTAATCTATTTTAACCATTGGCGTTGTATTCAGTTTGTTTAATCTTAATTACGTTCCAGTCACGACACGGCCTGCCATACGATCTTCTTCCTTTTCTTTAATTCGAATTTAATGAAACGTAGACGATTATGAATAATGGTGGCTTGATATTTGGCAGTACAAGGAAATGTGTATTCCAGATTATTATTAATACACGAAAAAAAAAACGTCCATCCCATGTTGAACATCGATCCTCGTCCGATCACCGAAGTCAAGCAACCTCGGACGCAGGTAGCACTTGGATGGGTTGGTTACCTCTTAAAAACACCGCGTGCCGTTGCCGTTTCAGGCTGCAGTGCTGCTGGGTGGATTGAGTAGCCCAGTAGTCCTGTGCCGGTCCCAAGCCCGGAAGAAAGAGCAGGGTTAGAGGGCCAGGTTAGCTAGCTGCCTACTCTCTGTAAAAATAGATCCAGCTCATAGTACCGATGATATTCATCGAAGAGGAACAGGTCATAGACCTACTTTAGAAGAAGAAAGAAGAAAAAAACCTTAATGAAACACCACACTTTAAACTCTAAAACTGAACAATTCTGATCTTTATTAGGGAGGGTGTTATTTATTTAAACATTATACCAATATCACCAATATACATGTGTCAATTCTGTTTGCATATATACTATCAGGAAATTTATTTCTACAACCTAGGATAAAATACAAATACCGAATAAAATCCAATAACCATGGGCCATCCTTGGCCCATGGTTGGAGGATGGGGTGGCCATCCTCTGTGAACACTTAAGACTCATACACTTGTTCATCAAAGCACGAATTTAATGAGATGCTTGCTTAGATTAGACTCATGCTTTAGAGTAGACTTAGTCTCTTTCTCATACGATCCACCATCGTCATTAAATGATTGATCAACAATAACGATCTTGCCGCTCTATAATGCATCTTTGTCATCTGGTACCTCTGAATCTTGCCTGATGTATTATGATGTACTGTGTTTTATCTTGCCTGGTGGTATTCAATTGGTATATCCTGAAGACATACCAGCTTCACCAAGTCAATTATGGGTCAAAATTCGTAAACTATACCCGCCTAAAAATGTTGTACTCCCGATTTCTAACTTTACATTTTTATAGGGAGGATGAGTGTCTTTAAATTCTGAAAATATGGCACTTCAATTGTTGCAGGTTGTCAAGAAACAGGGGCAAGAATTTTCGCCATGCAACCGTGCGCGCTCAATTTCTTTAATTTGTAACTCCTACTACGTTTATTCGATTCGCATTCACCAAAAACGTACTTTTTCGTCTACTTTCCGATAAAAATTTACATTTTCTTGTAAATGCAAATTTTCAGTATTTTTTTGTAATTTTTAATGTCTAAATTTTTTTCAAATTTCCACCATTTTAATTGAAATATTGTCTTTTTTTCCATAAAAATAGTTCCTAACGGAACTGGAGCTGAACGAATTGGTGACTGACGAAGCTGCGATATCAGACCGCCCACGAGGTGTGCAGTAAACAGCCTGGTATTTATTCAGTTGCATTGAGACCTTTACAGAGTGAATATGGAGCGAACTTGAATATAGACAGAGTTCGATCTAGTCGCGCGTAAAGTTCATCCTTTTCCCTCCGAATGCTGCGTCACTCTTTCTTCTACGCGTACACAGATAATCTCGCACGTTTTCCTATTATTGACGAGCTGTAACTATCGGAATAGGAAAAGACATACTAGATTTTATTTCATCATAACCACACAATTTTCACCCCAAAAATAAATTTTGATTTAGTTCTTTTAATTTTCTTTATGTTCTTTATGTCGTATTCTTCAAGATGAAAAAATAAGGTTCAGTTATCATCACCATTTCAGACCATTAAACGACCACTCGTCAAGAATAGCAAAATGTGTGAGATTCTCTAGGTTGCGTAAAAGAAAGAGAGAGACAGCATTCGGAGGAAAAAGGATGCACTTTACGTGCGGCCAGATCGAATGCTGTGTACATTCACATTCGATATATATTCACCGATATTGACTCTGAGAAGGTCTCAGTTCGATTGAGTATATACTAGGCAATTTACAGCGCACCTCGTGGGCGGTCCGATGTCGCAGCTTTGAGACTTGGTCCTATTCTTGATGAACTGTACGTTTAAAAGCACCATAAGAGAAAGCGTTTATTGGGGCCCATAAGAATGATCATTTCTAAAACTCCACTTATTTATATTATAGATTATTGAGTAAGAATATACCCACTATTAGAGTCACGAAACCTTTTAAATGATGTATCACTCGATCTCTGTTACTATTTGAATATTTTAACGTGATGTAAATATCTAATTTACATCAGGGGGCACCACTGATAATAACCAATTTTATGTCAAAGGACTCTTGGAAATACAAATGTCACGTATCACTGCATTTGCCTATGGTTCGTATAATGGATCTTTGCGCGTGTATCAATTTAGCGACGACGCACGGATCACATGCTACACCACCCGCAATTGTTACGAATATGCCACAATTACCAGCACGCATATCTAGCGACATATCAACTACGTACGGCATAGACAGTTAATAATTTGCAGAACAAAATGCAATTATGAAATCACGTCTTAGCTTTATTGTATAATTTGATTCATTGGCGTCTCAGTATTTCTGTAAAATTTATTTTATTTTGGTTTTATTTAAAGCATTAAAGTGATGGAAATATCACCATTGAATGTTTTTGTGGAGAATCTTTTTATTACTCTGTCGTAGGTTGACGGATTTGTATTGTACTAATTGTTACCTTAAAATGTGTTTTCGGCACGACACTGTTCAAAAATATCACTTGATTGATTCACACGATTGTTACCTGTGATGCACACGCAAACATCCATTATACAAACTTTACATAAAAATATTACTTCAAGAGTATCTTTGGTTCTTCGTTGTAAATGGGACACCCTATATATGTTATCATTATGAATATGGCATGATAATTTTATGAATACATTATGGTCCTAGTACGAATCCACGCACTGTATATAAACTGAAGTTAAACTACAATGAAATAGTTCTATTTCATTGTAGTTTGACTTCAATTCTAAACCACGCCAGTAACCTGAAATTGAAAACAAGAGGCGGCATTTATCAAAAGATGATAAAAATACAACAGATGTTCGTTTCGAGCGCCTTGTCAATTATATCAAAGCTATTCTCATGAGTATTTCTTTAGTAGATCGATTCATCTATACTTTTAGTCAGCCTTTTTTAAATCAATTTATCGTGTGATCCATCTGTTATACCTAGATTAACGGGTTCTATTAGCAATTAATGAGCCGAATTATTATCGAGGCGTAGAAGCAGTTATGTTATTTGTTATTTTAAGTCGCTTTTCGCTTTTAGCTACTCGCGAATAAAAGAAATTTGTCGGAATTTTTTGTGATAATTGCGACATTAACTGGGCCAATATGATAGCTTGGCATCGATCTGGGTTAATCAGATAAACTGTACTTGATGACGAGGATCGAAAATACTTAGGTACTATTAACTATTGAAATCTCCCAAAGAATAAAAGTATTGATGTGAAGTGTCACTGGTGCATTAATATTGTCCAGTCATTAATATTGTTTTATTATTATTTCTCCTAATACACCAGGCACAAAAATTAAGAGAAGTAAAAAAATTCGAAATTTCTAGATGATTTTCAAATGTAGCTTAGAGAAAAGTAGTCGCAGAGTAATTTTAAAAAAAGGAAATTGAAGATCCATGTTTCTAGTTTTCATATCTTCAGCTCAATATTTTTAACATCAGCAATTTTTGAGTAATCATAAGAAAATCATCGGAAATTTCCAAATTTTGGTTTTCTTTTTAAAGGGTCCAAGGACTTCAATAAAAAAAATTTCAGTGATTTCATCATAAATCTTTTTTAGATAATTTTATGCTCATTAATTTGAGCTGTCTAAAAGCCTTGTACGATGATATTTCGCTGATTTATCGTCGATCAAAGCAATATAGACAGTTCTGACATTGGTAGTTATTTACTTGGGAAATAATGATCGCATAGATAATTCAAGTAGGGTTTTAATTATAATTGTTTTATAAAAAATACGGATTATTGCTAAAAAAATTACATTTTCAACCTCAAAAAATGAATAAAAATGTAAATTGATTTTTAGTGAAAACGACAATTTCAATCATGCCGTACACAATGACAAAAAAATCGCAGCCCTTTGAAATTTTCAGGGTTTCTTTGGGACTCTTTGAGGTTGAAAATAAATAGTTAACATTCTTAGTCAATCTATTATTTGTAAAGTTATGCCAAGTTAAGCGAGTATCCCTAAATACGCAATTTTTTTCTTATTTCAACGAACATTTTTGCACCGAAAAATTTTGTATCAAAAGCCAATAACTGTTACTTGTAAAGAATACTTTACAGTTTTTCAAACGCTATCTGAATTTTTTGTGCGATCATTATTCCCCGAGTAATTAATTACCAAAGTCAAAGCTAACTTTACTGTTTTAAACGGCGAAAAATTAGTTCGTAGACCTCTTCAGCAAATATTTGGAAATTTTTTTCTCAGAAGATTTTCTTATGATTACTCAAAAATTGCTAATGGCAAAAAATTTTGAAGCCACGATATGACTTGGAGCTTCAGTTTGCTATTTTAAAAATTGCTCTACGACTATTTTTCTCCAAGTTACAGCCCTTTGAAAGTCGTGTAACAATTTAGAATTTTCTTACATTCCTTAATTTTTATGCCTAGTGTATAATTCAAATGCTGCTTTAGTATTTTTTGAAACATCGCACACAACTCCGTAACCGAATTTTTGTCCTTTTATGTGTTTAATTTTAACAAACTTGGTTCTTTCTTTTTCATAAATGAATTTTCTATAATATTTTTTAAAAGGTACACATTCAATTTATATTGAACATTAAGTTAACAAATAACTTAAACGTTCAAATTTGTATTTAACTTTACCTTTAATTGACTTTATACTATCTATTTTGGTAGACTTTTTATCCTTTAGTTCCATTGAAAATAAATTTCGTATCCTCTCAGGGACGCAACTAAAATTACATCGTCGATTTTTATTACACGTTAGAAACTGGCCGAAGAACCACCATATATCAAATCGTTATGGCTTCACAGACATGCTGTATATAATTAAAGGGCGGGTAACCCAATATTTTCTCGGTTTTCTTTGTTTTGGACGAGGTCAAATTCTCTCGCGATCATCGCGAGCATGGGAAGATTTAAACAGATTGGGATCTCGCACTACATTCGAACAATGGCAACGAAGATCACTGGAGATAAATAGTTTAATTAAAATATATCGATATAATATATTATTATTATTATTGTATAAGTTATAATTATAGGCTTTATGTTATTATCATTGTACGAGGGGATACCTAAAAGAAACCCAATTGATGTTGTGGTGGAGAGATTTTGTAGTACTGCGTTCTGCCGCTAGGAGCATATATTTTTTATTCTCGCGACCAGCACGCGGCCGTAAAGTTTTGCTTTTTGCTCGGAAAAACTCGCACATAAACTCTTCAAATTTTAAAAACGGTCTACAAGAATGATGCTACTGGGAAAACTCAAGTGTTTGAGTGGTTTTCCCGTTTCAAGAGAGGTGAAATGTCAGTTGATGACAAACCTCGCTCTAGTCGTCCCTCCACGGTTCGAACCGATAAAAATGTTGAAAAAATCACTAAATCATCATGGAGGATCGACGATGGACCATTGACGAAGTTGTGGAGCTGTCTGGAATGATTTGGAGTTCAGTTCAACGAATTTTAACGGAGGATTTGGGGATGCAAAGGGTGGCCTTTTCATCAAGACGTGGCCCCCTGCCTGGACAATTTTTATTTCCCCGAATGAAAAGAGACATGAAAGGAAAGCGTTTTATCGACGTTGCTGAGGTGGAGAAAAAAAAACGATGGGTGCACTTTCGGGCATCACAGAAGACGAATTTCAAAAAAGTTTTGAACAATGAAATAACAGGTTAAACAAGTGTACTAGTACCAGTGGAGAGTACTTTGAAGGAAATTGAAGATTTTTTATTTAAAAATTACATTAATAAATTTTAAAAGATAATTTCGGTTTCTTTTAGGTACTCCCTCGTATATGTTACATACGTCAGTTAATTTCACAAATCATGTATGCAATTTTTAGTAAACTATTACTACTGCTACTACTAACTTTATTTTAATTTAAGAGTTTTAGAGAGATCAAATCTAGTGTTACAGTAAGCGATTCTATAGATCATACATAAAACATGCAGGTTTGAATACATGAACGACGAAAATCGTCGTTCAAAACCATCTTAATGGTTCAAGACATAACATGTATCATGTAACTCAATATATGGCAATAATCGTACTTGAGGAAGAAGTTATTCTTCGAGGAATTATAAGTATTGCGACCTCTTTGTTTCCTTCAAAATATATTTTCTGAGAAAAAATCATTTAAAACGTCATTTAATAGTATTTTATTTTGGAAATTTTAAATGTGGCTTGAAGTTGTTGCTCATTGATGCTTATATTTTGCATGGAAAATAATTGAATATTCCTGGAAGTACACCTAAAGTAAGCTTAAGCCATTTTAAATGGAGCCTGTACATTTTTTACACACTTGAATAGTCGCTGATTTTTATAGTATCGCTGATTTTTCTTATTACTTAATCATTACTTCTGTTAAACATTTTTAGATTGGCGAACCTAAATTCGTCTCTAAAAATAACCTTGATCTATGTCTTGATGAAATTTTGGAACTGAATTGTTTAAAAACCAATTTGTGTGATGGTAATCGGTTCCTACACCGTCGTTTTGAAAGAACTTACAATTTTTGGTATGTTTATGAACAAGACATTTTAAGCTTCTTTCAACTACCTAAAGAATATATAAGGGTAGAGCAAATTTGCGCAATTCATAATTATTTTTCCAATTCTTGGTATAGGTCTCCTTCTTCTTCCTCTTATAGTCTTCTTCTTCTTCCAAATTATCTTTCGCAAGTTCTTAAACTGCGATTACTTTATATGAATATATTTTTGTCTCTTCAAAGAATTGTGTTACCAACTGCTCCTCAAGAGTACATACTGCTCACACACTGCTAGTCATGAATAGGAAAAAGTGTGATATTCTCTATGTTGCGTAGAAAAAAGAGTGAGGCAGCATTCGAAGGGAAAAGGATGCACTTTACGCGCGGCCAGATCAAACTCTGTGTACATTCACATTCAATATATATTCATCGATGTTCACTCTGCAAAGGTCACAATGCAACTGGATAAAAACCGGGCTATTTACTGCGCCCCTCGTGGGCGGTCCGATATCGCAGTTTTGAGACTTGCTCCTATTCTTGACGAGTTGTACGTCATAAAATCTGTAAATATGTGAAGAGATATTTTCATACAGAATTCTTTTTTTCAAAAATATTTCAAACACTTTCCTTATATTTAAAACCATATTAAATATTAATAGTACTATTAATCAAGAAAGTATTTAACAGCGATACCAGTCACATTATTTTTTTATTACTCTAAACCTATTACCTACGTATTTAATTTCTGACCATATTAAAATCAACTGGAAAATATTTATTAACACTCCCCGAAACTGGCCGCACTAGTGCCTTAAAAATAGTGATAGTAACACCTGCTAGATATCTTGTAAAAGGATATAAAGATTGTAAGGAACAACTGCCACATCACCGCCTCTTTTACTTTATTTGACAGATAATTACAAAGCAATAGGAAAATAAATATTCATAGGAAGTGTTGGAGTTCACTCGTATAAAATCTAAATATCCTTTAAATATACTAGTAATAACTTAAAACCACGGGACGTTTATTTGCTATTTTATGCTATTAAAAAGCAGTAAAATCGAAAAACGCCACGAATGTACCTAATTCAGTCGACACCGTTTCATTCTATGAAGCGACAAAGCTTCATTGAAAATCAATTTTGTGGGTTCTGTGTTCTGTGTTCTGTTGTTTTTAGGGATTCTTTTCGATGTCTCTTAAGCCTCTAAAATAAACAGAACGACAACGGTAATTTGCAAAGTTGCCGCCTAACCAAACTTAGGTAGTTTATTAGTATATAGCTTTAATGGCAGTTTAAATATTGGTTTTTAAACTCAAACATCGTTAAATATTTGCAATTATTATCCGTGGTATGGTCAGTCCTGCCGAGGACTATTATTATAAAGATTATGAAGAAGGTTCAGATTATACACTACATTAATTTGTTAAACGTATTATATTCCCATACCAATGGTATATGTAAGACAGCATTCAACTGTTACTAATTTATGAAAAACCACACAATTTGGGATAAATGGCATCACATGTACTTATACGATGTTTTCTACGTAGAAATGTGCAGTATATTAACAAAATCCATGCGACCATCGAAATAAACTCCTCCAGAACATTATTGATCCACCAAAATATAGGATCCTCGTAGAGATATCGAATGCAGCAAACCTTTTTCCTGGCCTCCGCTAAACTTGTTGACGTCCATCTGGTGAATTAGGACTTACTCTTGTTTCGTCTGAAAACAAAACTCGCTTCCAGTCGTCAATAATTCAATTTACGTGTTGTCTTGCAAGACGCGGTCTAGTAACTATATGTTCTCTGGTGATCAGTGGTCCAATAGCTGGTCTTCTACTGTCCAATCCTCCTTCATTAAGTCTTCTTCTGTAGAACTTCGAAAGATTATAGGGAATAATGAAAAGTTTTGCTGATGCCTCAATTTTGTCCAGGAGTGTGTGTTTATTATAGAATTTGAAAAAGGATTCCGAAATGTGTTGACGTTAGAGGGTACTATGTTGAATAAAACTTAACTGTTTGTCATTTACCTCACTGCATTTTGAAAAATAAATATAGAATTTTTTCTCAGAGTTTAATTGAAACAAAACCGTTTACAGTTATTTTTAATATCAAATATCTTATTAACCATAAGTTCTATAAAAAAAACTTTATTTGAATTCTTCATTTCACAGAAAGTTCATCATTTTATCGCTTCAGAAAACTTTTAGTAGATTTTTTTTTATTTTGTAAATCTACATTTTTATACCTATTTTTTGGGCATCCTGGAGAAAGAAATCTAAGATTCTTAACATGAATCATATTTATATATTAAGGAACAGAAATTATGAAGAAAGAATTTTTCTCTAAAAACCGAAAAAACTAATTTATACGTAATTAAAAGTTATACTTAAGTCCATTCGTTAACACACTATCTAACACCTAATACAGAATAATTTTTGGACACTATGTCGAGAGACCATGTAACTTATATTCTTATTGCGTTCATATTATCCACCTGCTAAAATCATATTTCTAGTACAAACTTTTATATTTACCCTCAATGTTAAATAATAAAGTTTATTATTGCATTATTATTTATTGTGCTTATTATGAGCCACAACACTCCTTAATCTGATTGTAACAAGCGCTTTTTTCGTTTTTACATATTTTATATTTTCCCAAGGGTACGCGATAAGGTATTCTTTAAAACTATGCCGTGTGTTAAGAACATTTACCACGAAGTTTATTCGAAAAGAAAACATAAAACTGATTCACATATTTAACTTCTACACTATAGTTACATTTCTTTGCAGCGAGTTATGGTCTTTTTCCCACCGTCCTCCCCTTTTGTTTCTACACGTCTGAATTATATGATCTGAAAAACAGGTTGGCAAGTGGAATAAAAGATCGTAAGCTTTGATATAATTAAGGGACACTGGCTCTGGTCTGGCACTAGGCTATGAGGCGGTTTAGTTATGAGGTATGGTAGCTTCAGTTGTACTACGTGAGTAACTGTATCTACAGTGTTCACAGAAACGTGGACCTTACGTAGAAAGAATTTATATTAGTTGACTATGTTTATAGTTCATACAAAACAAAAAGCAATGCACGTGATCATGTGATGTAATTCGTTACCACTACACTTAGAATTTCATTCGTTTTTAATCAACAGAAATTTAAATTTGGCGCCCATTTTGAGGTTGGCAGCAATTGACATATATCGTGCGTGGTGCCAAATTTATCGGACGTTTAGACTATTCCATTCCTAGAGTGTTTTAGCTACGAGTTAATGAGAAAACTGTTTTTTAAGAATAAAAGTACCTAGTATTAGCCAGTGTTAACACAATCAATATTCGGACTGTTCCATACGTTGGGCTGATGTTTACACGATGACGAAAAAATTGAACAGTCTTTGTAAGGAATTGGTAGCAGCTTTGTTTCATTATTTTGAACAAGAACGAGACATCAAAGGCCCATTGCTCCATTGCTGCCATTAACAGCTATTACGACAGTAGATTACTTTTTGGAAATTAGTGTTTGAAAATTATATAACATAACCTATCTTAGCACGTGGCAGCAGCTTTGAATTTACATGTTTCGACTATTAGTAGAATTTCACAAGCACGTAAAAACAATGAGTTGATAACTCGCCTCCAAAAAAACGTAGCTATAATAATAGAGCTACTAATACAGATGTGTTAGATACAAGTGCTATCCGTAATACAATTTATAAAATGTATGAAAGAAGTAAGTGTTTATGTACTTATTTTTCTATAGTATTTTTTTACAAAAAAAACACGTTTGTAATGTACAGTGTTTGGAGTTTCATATTTACAGGAGAATGTGTAAAGTTATCGTCTTTATGGGAAAAATTAATTAGTTGTCATTCGATAATTGTTGTATGTCACTGAATACCTTGCTGAAACAAATAGGTTTCAAGTATAAAAAAGATTATCCTAGACGGGGACTTATGGAACTCAGTGGCGGCGCCGGGGGTGGGCGAGCGCTCAGACAAAATTCTTTTCGCCCAACCAGTCGCCCAAACTCTTATAACACAACTATATCACATTCGCACATAAAATAATATTTTTTACGCCCTCGACCACCCAGATATTTCCTGCCTATTTTCGCCCAATCGCAAAATAATGCTAGCGCCGCCACTGATGGAACTTGGCAATATTTCTGCAAAACGTACAGAATTTTTGAGGATATACATGAAAAAAAAAGAGGAAAGTTTGTACGAATTTGTATTTCTCGGTAGGACCTGGATTTTCCAAAATGACACTATTAATCGCTCTTGGCAAAATGATAATAAAAACAGTAGCAAGACAACTAAAGTTGACGGTAAAAGGTAGGTTGTAGGTTTGGTAAATTTAAAATATTAAGTATGTAGAAAAAATAATGAACATTTTTTAATTCAAATAGCATTTTCTTTACTTGTATGTATGTCCTAGAAATGGGGATTATTTCCCTAGGAGCAAGTAAAACTTTTTATACCTAAAGAATAGGCTTTTATTAAAAATAATCAGTAACAAAAAAGTTTCTTCTTTTGCAACCACTATTTGAGGCCATAAGCACGTCCCTTTAAAGTGAAGTTTATGAAAAATTTGCTCTAAATTTTACTTTACAAATGTTAGTTATAACATAACCTTAGTCTTATGACATTTCCTTGAGTTATGTAGTATTTTTGGCAATGTGGCAACAGTGGTCGTCTCTGACTACATGATGATGACTGGCCTACTTTGTGTGAACTATAGTGGAACTTCCATGTTGATTCTCCTTTTCTAAACTTGACTGACTTAAAAATTTTGATCACGTAAAAAATCATTGACGAAGAATTAAATATTTATTTAAACAAATATTGCTAATAAATATATTTAAAACGTTCTATATTTAAAAGTGTTCTAAATGGAGAACAAATAAAACGTTATTTTCTATGAAACACTTTACCTAAGTCTAGCCATAAAAACAAGCCACGGTATGTTTTGAGATTTTTTATTTGGCAAATAGCGATAAAATAATCTCAAGTATGGCTCGTCAAGAATAGGAACAAGTCTCTATCGGACCGCCCACAAGGTGCGCAGTAATTAGTCTGGTCTAAGTAAATATCCGAATGTTGCCCTCATTCTTTCTTCTACGCATACATAGAGAAATCTCTCACTTTTTCCTATTATTGACATTTATTTTTTATAAATACCTACATTGAACATTTTTACAGTTATACAACATTGTCTCCTTCAAAGTACTGGCATTGGCAAGACATACATTCTTCCCACCATCGTTTCCACTGCTTTGCAATGAAGTATTCGGCCTTTTCTGAAATACCGTTTAACTCCATCGGCGATTTTCCGTTAATCTCCTCAATCGTATCAAATCTCTGTCCTCTTAGTGTGCATTTAAGCTTCAGAAGCAGTAAAAAGCCCACATGGGCCAGATCGGGTGAGTACCGGGCTGGAGGATCACCGACATGATGTTTTTCTTGCAAAAGACCAGAATGAGCAAAGCCGAATGAGCGGATACATTGTCGTCATGCAGCAGACACTCCCCACTTTGACATAGTTCAGTCTTCCTCCTCACAGTCTTGCGCAATTTTCTCAGGGTTTCACGATAATGAAAACGATTAACCGTCATACCCTGCGGAAAAAAATTCGTGGTAGACAATGGCTTCCAGTGGAAGAAAGCATAACTTTTAACATTTTAATTCACCTGACGAGTCTTTTTGAATATCTCAGAGATGTTTCTAACTTCCATTGTAAAGGTTGCGTCACTGTCTCTACTTGGTAACCGTTAACTAGTGATGGTCTTTCAAAAAATGTTCATTGTCATTTTCTATTTCAAGGTTCCTCATAAACTCGATGTTGTTTTTGTTCTACAGTCATCAAGGCTTGCGGCAAAGAGCCTAACAACACGGCGCATGTTTTTAAGGATTTAAAATAATTTTAAGGATTGTTAAACGACGATGTGACTATACAAGGATGTTCACTTGGGAGGACATGGGCATCCCCCGTCGAGGATGGGTACCAAAGCATACCAAATAGTCACCAAAGACTTCGCGGGAAAACTTCGCTTATGTGCTCTTGCAAAGCCTTGCTGAAAAGATCCATCAGTCGGGGATCCATCATCAAAGGTTCATCGTCGTATAGTTGTCAAACAAACTAAATCAAAATGTTGATTCATTGAACTGGATTGACCATTGAAATTGAAAAAATGGGCCCAATTATTGTTCTGCGAAAAACTACTATATAAATTTCAAGTTTTTGAAGATATAGTGAGAATGTAGTAAAGATTCAATAAGAATATGCAGATTATAAGTACTCCACATTCGCGTATTTTTAGAATCGAGGTACCCCAAAGGATTAAACTATGCTTAGTCAGTAAAATAATGTCTAGTAGATCTTCACTTATGAAATTATTAAAAATCCATTGTCTGAAGAGGTCTGTCGGTAGAAGGACTTGATATAACTGAATTTCATATAAATATTTCTTGTCATGTCCAAATTATTCCTTATAATCATTTGCCATGTTCCATGAAACCAAATTGCTGACGTTTCGAGGACCTAAAGACATGTTTTTCAGATAATCCTCTGAGCAATTGTCAACATAATTTATGCATGGTGGTTCTCCAACTTATTTTAGTATGATCGTTCTTTGATTTATTGACGGCACTTTCAAAGATCACTAGATTGGAAGAGGCGGTCTAATTCCTCGATCAATAAAGTCCGGGGAGTCTGTATCCTTGAAATTTTTATATTTGGAAGACATAAAACTATTAATTTATTGTGCACAAATTTGTAAAAAGTTCATAAAGAATCGTGTAATGGATTCAAGGAGAAAAATCAAACGTTTTTTCTTCCTCAGGCAAATGAAGAAACAGGGTTTTATGGTAAATGAATAATGCCTCATTAGAATATTTGGTATAATGGTACTTGTCTTCTATATTATACTTTCTCTTAAATAAAAAAAAATAATAAAAACCCGTTACTTCTACGCACGTGGGAACCACAATGGTAGTAGTTCCTGCTGTGGGTAAACTTCTATTTAATTAGATCATGTTAACATAATTAATGTTCTACCAAAGGCAATAAATATTTACCAACTTCGACATAAAATTTAAAACAAATGCCAACCCATCGTAAGCCATATGATTATTCATAAGAATGTTTTTAAAATAACTGTTGTTAACTCTAGATAGCTATCCGGAATTCTTAAAATAATTAAAAACTGAAAGCCGTGAAATATTTATAAGCCCAAGTCGACATTAAATTCTATTTTAATGAGATTAAGTAGGCAACGAATTTTAAAGATTCCCTATTTGATCGTTAGAAACTGAACGCCAAGTATATCGACTAAATATTACTGACAATAAAACGAATTTAGCTTACGAGTAGCGGCGTATTTATTGAATTTACGTATAGATGCGTTTTTAATTAATGTTGTAGCGATATTAATTAAAATTTTCAATTATACTCTAGACGGGAGAATATTACTGTTACTATTATTCACTATATTTAACAGCGATAGACACTGGCAACGTTTATTAAAAAAATAACAGAGTTATGTATAGTTTTGTGATGCCAACAGAGATATGTACAATTAATTATTGTTGCAATAAAAACTTTATTTATGTGGTATAGGCTTTGGTGAATACTTCTATTAATTAAAATGCTACTACGGTATTCAAACACAATTATCTTTGTAATTAAATCAAATTATTACCCTCAAGTGTTATTCATATAGATTCTGATAAAGTTTGCCAATTATAATAGCAGCCTTACTTCCCTGGGAATAACCATAGTATTCTTTATAATAATAATAATGATGATGGAGAATGCGGTGGGCATTCAATCAGTTGCCCGGTGTGGAGTTAACAAAAGTGTTTTATTTCTCGTCTACAACATGCATAGGTGACCTATCTATCGTATTCTCCTCGTATAGAGGTGTTTGTAACAGTGTCATTCGGGCTATGGTCTGGGTTGGCGGGGTAGACCCAATATTGGAAGTGTCATTATATGATTGGGTTCGAATCCCAAACTTGTATTTTTTTAATTAAATACAAATTATAAAAGTCAACATGAATTTTGTGCCTGAAATTATGGTATGCAATTACGATAGGTTTATCGAGATTCGTGTATGTTAAAACAAAATAATATTTCATAGAAAAGTTTGTTTCTATAGCCAGGAAATCATTATTGCTCCAGTAGAAATCAGTATTGAGTAGACACCAGTACTTCTTATATATTATAAAGGATGTTCATTGTCGTATATAAGGGAGGGAGATAGATGAACAGAAACATTGATCTATATTCAAGAAGGACTTATTAAAAATACAATTATATTTTGTGCTATCGTAGTTGCTTTCCAAAGCAAGAAATTACTTACATGAATAAACGGCAGACTGGGTAAGAAGGATAAGAGTTTTCGAACTTGGGAAACTATAATTTTAACAATGAAGAAATATATTTCCTTCTGAGTTTCTGATACAATACATTGTTGCGTAAGTTTGCAATTATTAAAATTAAGATGCATTACGCCATTAGCTACAATTTGGCATATTTACGTTCGCCAAAAAAATGTCAAATAACAAATAATAATATTTTCTTATCAGAAATAAACTGTTCTCAGCTTATTAAGAATCTCTCTCAAGTATCTCAATATAGTGTATATGCTAGATTACCAACCGCTATAGTGAACATTTGTAGGTAGACACGGATTACGTAATCAAATATTCGCAAATATTTACACGTATTATATATAGTAAAAAACTATTATCTTAAATTTATTCAGGATCATTACGCTTAAATTCTCCTTATTCGAATACAGAATACTAATGTTCATTGTGGAACCGTCAAAAAACTTTTGTGCAGTCATATTTCTTATTCATCCGAATAATTAACACACAGTACATACCATCGATATGACTGGGTCGTTTCTTTCTTCAGCCTTACGTCCGGCAGTGCTGTCGTAATTGCCATAAATAAAAGATCAATTTATATCATTCTCGTCTGGTGAATACTCCCTAATAAATCGTGTAATTAACTAGATAAAAATTATTGATTTTTTAATGTTTCATTATCATTTGATTTCTTTACTCCCTGTGGCAACCGTAAATACCAGTCAGTCATCGTGGAAACGCCTATTAATTATTTTTTTTTCTATCAGTGAGTATTAATTTGTTTGGATGAAGTATTTAGCTAGCTGCTAAATTTAAATACCTTATAATAAAGATCTAATTTACACTGAAAATGTTGAATGTGGCGGTTGTAAATTTTTTATTCATTGTTGACGTTTTAGTGACCTTGCGTACGTTTACCTTAAGGTTATGCTTTTCCCCATATTCACAACATTCAAAATGTAGGAAATTACGTTTATGTTTTTTATTTGATATGTCTGTCTCTTGAGATTTTCAGTCAGTTAGATTAATAAGAAATGTGATAAATTAAGTTAATAGAAAATGTCTTAATAGAACTACAATGTTTATATTAAAATTTATATTAATATATTCCTTCACATGGCCAAAGCTTTTGATACAGTGAACCATAGTATTCTACTTGTTAAACTAGAAAAATATGATATTAGAGGAATAGTGCTTAGTTTACTGAATTATCTTACTGATAGAGAACAAAGAGTTAAAATTGCTAATTACAAAAGTCACAGTCTACCATTAAGCACTGGTATCCCGCAAGGGACAATACTTGGACCGTTCTTATTTATTATCTATATGAACGATATTATGGGTATCGTGCCTAAAAACTGCATAGTATCGTTGTATGCTGACGATACAGTGATTCTCAGCTCAGACAAAAATTGTCAAAAAACAGAAGAAAAAGTGAATGAGTACCTACACAAAATTAATGATTGGATTGCACTTAATGAATTATCGTTAAATGTGACAAAAACGGTATACATGGCTTTTGGAATATATAGCAATTGTGTGCCAATGAGTTTACATATTTATATTAATAGTATAGAGATAGATAGAGTCTATGGTACGAAGTATTTAGGGATAATTTTTGATTTCCAAATGAAATGGGAAAGTCATATCAGATACATAATTTAAAAAACCAAGTACCTACTCTTTATTTTTAATAAGCTACCCAGTGTCATGCACAAAAAATCGTTAATGTCAATGTATTATGCTTTTTTTCATATCATAACTAACTACGGTAGCATAGCTTATAACAATGTCCTCGTCCTATTAGAATCTCTACAACATATATTATTGAAAATAATATTAAAAAATGATATGGGATTGGTTAGACCTCTGAGAATTAAAGACTCCTTTAAAATTGAATGTTTACTATATTACTATAAGGATTTTCAAAATAAGTATTACAAGGAATAAAGTATTAAATCTGCCTAGAATAAATAGAAATATTAGTTTTAAGAATAGTGAACTGGTAGCAATGAAAACTTTTAATTCACTGCCAAATGAATTGAAAATTATAAAACTAAATAAAGTGAGTTTAAAAAAAATATTAAATGGTTAAGGGACCAACTATAGATTATATGAAAGTTACAGTTTAAAGGCCCAACCACAGATATAATAAAGTTGGTTATACGTATGTTGTTAATGATGTGTTATTAGTTTGTAAGTTTTAGTTCTAAGTATACTGGATCTATGTACAGGTAACTCTGATTACCTCTTTAGGATGTTAATTTTCCAATTATATAATCTTATAATTGGTGCAAACTTGCGTGTCTTTGTACTCTGGTGAAATAAGTAAATAAATAAATATAGACTATGCTATAACATAACTTATTTTTATACCTATTCACATTCATGTAGATTACATGAATATAAACGTTTTTAGTATATTAATGAATATTTTAGGGTAATTAAATTGAATAACATTACTCAAAGAAATTAAGGAAACAAAAAATTCCGAAACATTTTCAGTGATTCTTGAAAAGCTGTAACTTCATGAAAAATGGTCGTATCGGGATGAACAAAAAAAAATAAAGCAGCAGTAGAATTTTTAGAAAAAAATAAATTTTTTGTACCTTCTTCAAATTAATACCGAGGGTAAACGAAATATTTATGCTCCAAAAATGGCATTTGTAGAGGTATAATTCAAGCTTCCAAAACTATTCTTCTATTCGATGTACGATTATTAGTTCTTGGGACATCGATGATTAAAAACAAAAGCGTAATTTTTCATTAAACCACCGGTATCACCCGTACCAAAATGTAAAGAAAATATGAACTATTTCTTGCATAAATAATAGGCTTTGATTAAGCAATATTACTTTTCCGCACTCCGGAAAAGTAATGTAATCGTGTAAAGAAAAATTAAAAAAAAGATTAATTTGCCTAGCGTTTCTTTTTCGTTTTGTAGCTTAAAACCAAAAAAAATAGTTTTTAAAGAATTTTGCTATGTGTATGTCGTTGTCGTCGGTGGCATTTAAAAATCTTGTTAGCACGATAACTCAACTAAATCGTGTCGGATCGATCGAGTTTTGACTGATTCTGATCGGGGACGTCTTCTAGACGACACCTATTAATTTTGAGGTGGATAGGATACACTATACCATGTTCATGGGTCATGAGGAAGTACAATGGGGGACTGTTTGAGAAAAATTGAAAAACGTAAAACTGTTGCATAAAAGACATTATTCTGCATTTATGTGTTGGTTTATTTTTTCTCAGCCAATATTTCTTTAATTTCGAGATAGAGATGTTCTACGTGCCGAGAAGTCCGTTTTAAGGTTTTAAAACTGTTTATTTATTTATTGAGGTAATCGAGAAATTTGACTAGTTAACAAACTTCTTACAGATATAAAGTGATAACTTTTTGTAACAATACACTCCAGTACAGGCGTGGTTTCAAGAACGAATATCAAACTCGAATAACATATTCCCAATATGACAAGTTTAGCTGGTTTTAAATATGATAAGAAAATAGCAGACAAAGAAGATAAAATTAAAATAAATTACTGAAGTACGGAGATATCGTTTGTAAAAATTACCATCTGCCATGTAAAACTTTGCATTGTATAAATTAAAATGTTTAGAACTGTATTCAAATTATTTTCATCCTAAATGTCTTAATATGACAGGTAGACCGTTTGATACAATTATTAATTGTAACGGTGTAAAATAGCTTTGTGAATATTGTGTAGTTTATATTGACTTTGCTACTAAGATTATCAGAGATTTTGGAAATGTACAATCCTATGTCGTAAGAGAAATAGGTGATCTTAAAAATATTATTCGATCTAATAGTAACGCTGTAAGTGATAATGTCACGAACGCCTCGAGCGATCCCGAACGCCGGGAATATTCGAAACCATCAAGAGCGTGTGAAGTTGACTTCCAGTGCGTTCTATATTAGAAGGTTCGCCAAAGTTCCTTATGTAGAAACGTCTGGAGAGATGTCCTACTGCCTATATAAGAATTGTGTCGTCCAGCCAGGAGTTAGTTAAATCTGGACCGCGACAGTGAACGATACGGTGCGAAGAAAGTGACATTGTGTAATACAGTGCGAAATTTAGTTTATAAAGTTAAAGTAGAAAGAAATTTAGTTAGTTAGTTAGTTAGTTAGTTGGACTTGTAAATAGTTGATTTGTAAATAAGTGTTCGAAATAAAGAACTTTATAGTAAATCCGTTACAATAATTTGCCAACAACACGTAAAACTTTGGCCGATGCTGTTTCTGATGAAGTAGTTATCATAAAACCGAACGCTAAT
This sequence comes from Rosalia funebris, assembly GCA_037954035.1. Lineage (NCBI taxonomy): Eukaryota > Metazoa > Arthropoda > Insecta > Coleoptera > Cerambycidae > Rosalia > Rosalia funebris. The sequence goes on along the minus strand of JAZFAV010000034.1, from coordinate 10,812,732 downwards.
CAATAATGTAAAAATACTAAAGAAGTTATACAGGATTCTTTGGATTGGATAAGTAAGACACTCTGTACATATCTAATGATTGATTTGCATCGAGACTCAGGAAAAAACTAGGCGCTTCATTGACTCCATCGCCGCTCATCAGTCAACGTCAATTTAATGTTAGGAAATATCAAATGTTTTAACGTATGGATTCAGTATAATTGTTGGATTTAAAAAGCCACGACATTCGCCGTATTACACGCGCATTAATCATAGTTATTTGAAGTGGATCAGTGCGGACTTCGGTGTGGTATTTTTTTGACTATAGAGAAAATATCATAAGACATAAGAGGAAACCCATCGCGGCATGGCTCTCTCGATGCTTGATGATTGAACACAATGAACTGTTTAGTATTTGTTTGTTAAAACGAGTGCATTTGATATTTCTGGATACTTTTAAATATGGCGTCTAGAATACTGTTACTAAATAATATGCAGGCGCCTCATATTGATCATATTTTATTGGGAATATTTGGGCACTCGGCGTATCTAATGCAGAAAGATGAGGAGGTTATTTTAATAAACTTTTGCTGAATTAGGAAAATATTTGATTTAAATAGAAGGTATTATTAATACTTGACCACAAATGAAAAAAATATTAAGAAAAAGAAAAATATTATTACTTTACTTAGGATATATGTCTAATACAATTAATGCTCAAAAATAAGATTATAAGAATTTAAGAGGTAAAAGAATAGACAAACTTGATTCTATAGAAACTACGTCTTTATCGACTATAATAATCCTCAAACACTTTAACGTGAATAACTTCACGCCCTTATACCCACTTATTATTTCACAAATAACTGAGCAATATATTGGTAAATTTCAGCAAGATTATTCCGTATATATTTTAGTCGATTTTCTGCACTTATATATAACTGTGATAGAAATTTTGGTTGTTTAAATAGGACCAACATGAGATGCAAAGTCCAGCAGCAGTTACAGCGTTTATTATTTAGGTATCCTTCCTATTTGATGCATTGCCTATACATTTCAGCAGTGAATGAAACTTGTTCAAGGTATCTAGAAAATTTATATTTGTGGTATGTTAAGAAGTAAAAATGAAAATGCCTCTAAAGAAGCGGGACCCAAACAAATTCCTATATTTGACACAGTCTAGTTTCTAGACTATTGGCTTTCGTAGCAAAAATAGACATACGTAAAACAAACAATAAAGAAATAATATTATAATAGATTTTCTTATAAGTTAGTTTCACTTAAATCACTTTCTGTTTGTTGACTTTCGTTATCTAATATGTACTTTTAATTAAAGTCTAGTCCCAAATTACCTTCTTCTGCTTCACTGTTTAATTATTTTTCTTAATAATTGGCTATAAATTGGAATATCGTCGTTCTTCTATTATATGCTGACATTTTTTGTATATTCTTTTTCTTTTTTTGCACACAAAAGATATTTATTCATTATTTAAAAAGTAATATATAGTAATCATACTGTTGAATGATATTTTTGCTGTTTTCCTTTTCCTCTCTTTTTACCTCTCCCGCTTCCTATCCGTCTTGTTCTTCCCTTTCGCTTTTCTTTTCCTCTTCAGTTTCAATTTTTGTTCAGTCTCGGTTTCATTTTGTTTCCTCTTCTTTCTCTTCTTTCCGCCCTTTCCTTTACTCTCTGCATTTCCTCTTACCTTCGCCCATTCCAAACCATTAGATTGTCAGAATACTGACCATCAAATACTGACTATCATGCCCTGAGTTTGAATTCTAGCTCCATAACTAGCAATATTGATGGGAATGGATGTTATCCTCGTTTTTTTAAATGCGTATCTCCCACCTAGATAGTCTCGGTTTCGACTTTGGATATTGTCTAATATACTGGGTGTAACAGAATCATACCCCCCTTTTCTCCTTTAGTTTTGAAGATAATTGATTGATATCTGGGATATCCCATATACATAATATAGTAATAATAAAATTGTATTTTCTTATTTTATTTTAGCTGTAATATTGTTTGTATTTATTGCACACTTTAATACGACATATGAATAAATTTCTTATTAACAGTACTAATAAATAGTACCACCGTACTAATGTGGTTCCAGTTGAAAAAATTGAGTTTTGCCCCAAAGACAGTTTTGGTGAACTTTATTTGTTCATAAATCACGTGATTTAGTAGGTATTCTTGACGGGATTTCAATTTTTGTAGCATTACACGGGTCATTTAGAATAAATCGGAATCGTCATGGCACACTTAAATGGAAAACTAAAAATTAGATTATAAAAATGTTGACCTTTGAAATGTCACTTATTTAGTACCGTTGGATTAATGAAATTACGTAGAATTCAAAAATGCAATAATATACAGGCTATTCCATTTAAGAATCGAAAGTTAGTGTCACCTCCGGCGAAACCGGAAGTGACAGAAAAATCAATTGTATGTCAAAAAGTGCCGCTTATTATGTGTATAGGATATCCCAAATTTCAATCAATTATCTTCAAAACTAAAAGAGAAAAGGGCGGTATAACATGATCCTGTTACACCCGATATGTGTAGTTTATTTTAGCTAATTACAAGGTAGATTTTTCCATTGGCCTATTTCAACCGCTTTTTATGTAAATGATGAAGAAAAATACAGTCCACCCGAAATAAACCATAATATCCTGGTCCTAAGAGACCAGATAACTGATTTTGTAGAAAATCGTTCGTAATTTTTGACAGTAGTAACGTTACGAACGTCAGTAACATCAGTCAAAAAACTAAATATAGAGAATGTCTCAGTTCTAATTGGATTTGGAACTAAAAAGTTGTATTAATTGACTCCTTAGCCAACAGAAAACCATTTGAAATTTAGATAAAATTTCGTTCAAAATTGAATTCTGTTCGTGAGGATAAGGAGGAAAAATCAAATATATTATTCATTTATATTTTGGTTATTTTACATATTACTTTGTGTATTAGTTATTTTATGGCTTTCTTAATTTCTGTAATATTTGACACATATTATATTATTAAATATAAAACTAACATAAAATTAAAAACATACAGGGTGTTCTATTTAGAATTAGACCTGGAATTAGAAAGTAATATTTCAGATAACAAAATATTGGTATCATTGGAGATGCACCGCTTAAAACGGTAAGGCTATCCCAGAGATTTTATCCTATACCCATATTTTAGGCTGACGCTGTATAATGTTCGTCGCTTCCGTAAAATCATAATTTTTGGATTACGCAGGTAATTACCGTTATCTGTGCCATCCGACCCACATGCGGTCCTTTCTTCCAATAAATACCCACCCGCTCGGCGGTGGAAATTATCTATTTGACCAGCACCGCCGTTCGGGGATGACCAGCGGCAGATTACCGCTCAGATATTTACTGCTGAGAGTTATGGTCATCCGGTAACGTTTTGCGGTCCGCCATACGGATATTAAGGGGACATTATCGTTTAATTTACGATTTGTTCGGGTATTTGTTACGTTATGAATCGATTAAAAATCTACAAGCAGGTAAAAACCGCAAAAAAGTATTGGTAGTTAAGCGGAGGTGATATAAAGCGAATTTAGTTAACGCGCTTTGCAACGTAAACCAGTAAAAATAAGTGAATGATGTACGTAAATAGTAGCATTGGAAAATGTATCGCAAATATTTGTTTAGTGTGCAATATTGATATAATCGATAGTCATAAAATATTGACATTTTCATTCTATTTCCCAAATGACAGATTAGTTAACTGGAACGAAAGACACCTTTTTATTCTAGTTCAAAAAAATATTGTTAGCACAGATATAATTAATTAATTAATTCAACAAATGGGTTCAATACTACGACTATTTATATATGAAAATTTATTTATTTGAATCGAACAAATTTTACAACTCAAACTAATGAAGTACGAATGTTTTCTTTGAAACAAATTGCAAATTGGAGTTTCTAATATTAGAGTTGATCAAATTAATTCCAGATATTCATGCACGGTAAACTCTTAAAACTATACTGTTTTGAGGCTCCAATTATGATACAGTAATTATTTTTTAGCTACTGAATCATAAAGTTCAAATACTTTCGAAGATATTCTATTTATAACTTTAGTTATATTCTCAATTAGAGTTATATTCTCAGTAGAGTATTCAATGTACGTTTCCACTACTGAAGTGGACTTTTAACCCCCCCCCCCGCCCCCCCGCCCCCCCAATGTCTTCTGTTTGAGGTAATGTCTGCCCCAGATCACCTAAAAGCATCACAAAAAGACATTTAACCAACCATTTGATTGAATTATAGTTCATTAGCATATTTATCAAAAATCACTAGAAAACAAAGAAGTCTGCTCAGCCATCTTCCTAGATGTTTCGCAGGCTTTTGATAAAGTATGACATGATGGCATAAAATATAAACTGAGTATGCTACTCCCACAGAAATACTCAGAACTACCGGAATCATACATCTCTGAAAGATTCTTCAGTCAAAGAAGATGACGCATACTCCGAATTGAAAGAAATCAAAACAGGAATCCCAGAGGGAAGCGTTTTAGTACCCATATCGTATTTGATTTACACAAGTGATATACCACAGCTGGAACAAAATACTATAGCTACCTTTGCATATGATTCTGGCATTCTAGGGGTAGGTAAAAACCATGAAGAAGCTGCAAATAAGCTACGAACATCAGTTAACCAAATCAATAACTGGACCAAAAGATAACGTATTAAACTGAACTAAACCAAATCACTCTACATAAAATTCACAAATAGAAGCAAGCAATGAATTCCAATCAGCATAAATAATGCCCAAATCCCTTATGCCAACTCGGCGAAATATCTGGGTATTACACTAGACGCAAGACTTCGCTGGAAGGTCCATGTTAAAAAAAATATTGATGAGCTGGATATAAGATTCAAGAAAATGTATTGGTTACTTGGTAGGCACTCCAGCCTATCAACATACAACAAAATACTTCTGTATAAACAAGTTCTCAAACCAGAATGGGTTTATGGCATACAACTATGGGGTTGCGTGAGCAAGAAAGGCATCTTAATAATCCAGAGGTTCCAGAATAAAGTACTGAGGAACATCGTCAATGCGCCTTGGCATGTCAGTATCCATCTAAGGGTCACGACGGAGGTGACCTTCAGATGGATACTGTGGGCCAAACAGTTTCCGAATTTGCAAGGAATCACGAACAGCGACTCCACCAACATGGGAGGCTATCCAGCTCCTCGATAACTCTAATAGCACAAGTAGACTCAAGAGAATAAAGCATTTTCAGTTGGCTAAGTTATTATTAGTTAGTGAAAATCGATAGTGAAAATAGTGAGTATTGTGCGGTTATTAAAATAACCTGAAAAAACATCAGAATCTTAAAATTTTTTGAATGACATCCAACAGATTTACCTTCAATGTAAGGCACCAAAGTTGGGAATCCTTTTATAAAGGCTTCATTCTCGTGAGTCTTCTTGTCAATCCTGCGTTGTCAAGGAGCTGGATCGCCTCGACCTTGTGTTGGAGGAGTCGTTGTTCATGACCCCTGGCAATATTGGATCTGGCTTCTTCACCAGTATCCATACCCTAGTCCCGATGGAGGTTACTGTTTCAGGTGCACTATCTACGATGTTCCTTAGCACATTGTTCTGAAGCCTTTGAATGGTTTGTACAATGGTCTGACTGGCACTGCTACACACTTGAATTCTATAGGTCACGCCGGTTTAAGTACCTGCTTATATAACATAAGCTTGTTATGAATAGTTAGAATGGAGTTTCTTCCAATCAACCAGTATATTGTTCTATACGTAATCATAGGTTCTTCTTTTTTCTTTTTGATTTGGGCTTTGCAGCGTAGCGTAGCATCAAGGGTAACATACTAAGATATTTAGCGATATTTGAGAATGCAATTCGCTTATCATTTGTGTTTATGGGTATATATTAATTAGCTCTGTTTATGAAGTTAACTAATACAGATTTTGATTCATTTAATTTCATTCTCCACTTTTTTGTCCAATTGTTAATTAACCATTAATTAAACATTATTTTATATAAAGCTCAATCTTATAACTCACGTTGTCTCTTAATTCGCGCTATTTGATGTTTTAAATGAGCTCTGTAGAAGGAATTTGAATATCTTACATCAGTACTGAGAAATAGAGCCTCGACGTAAAATTTGAATCACCCCATACATATTTTGAATATAAATTAGTTAAGTCATGACAATGCATGTAGCTAACCATACATGACTAATAATACACATATACATATATGAATTTAAATCTGCTACAAATTTAAATGCGAAAATTTAATAGATGCAACCAATAACTGTCAGCTACTGTTAATATGTACTACCCAGCATTGCAGTGTAACAATTAATGACTTAAACTAAAATTTATCTACGTCATTTAAAATATTACGCTAATGGCCTTTACATATAGCTTAATGCGTAGTGAAAGTACCAGTAACCAAGGATTTATAAGGTACAGTTTACTTTAACTCATGGTTAGTTGTAGTTTACTAGTTGCATATTTGTGCCTATCTAACCACGATAGATAGGTACATATGTGATTTCTTAAATTGAAATATGCAGTATATAATAAATAAACTATAAATATACCTGAATCACAGATAATACTGTGATGAATGAACCATGACATCTTCAATATGACTTAGAATATCATCAGTATGAATTTCATCATCATGAGGTCATCAGTCCTAAGACTGGTTGGACGCTAACCTCCAGCTTCTCCTATCTTGTGCTAACCTACGCATTTCGTTAATTGTGCTACAACCTACATACCTTACTATTTGCGAGCAGTAGTCTAATCTAGGCCTACCTCTGCCTTTCTTCACTCCTATTTCTGCTTTCAAAATATCGCGGACTATTCCCCCATGTCTCAGCAAGTGGCCTACCATTCTATCTCTTCTCTTCTTTATGTTTTTCCACATACTTCTTTTCTCGCCGACTTTCTCTAATACTCCTTCGTTTCTAACCCTATCAGTCCACGGTATTTTCATCATTCTTCGGTTGCTTCCCCTACCGTCCAGGTTTCGCAACCGTATAGTGTCGTGCTCCATGCACACTAATTAATGGCTAATTAACCGTTAATTAGCCATTAATTAGTCGTAAAAGTGATAATTTAACCGTTTTCAAGTAAAAAATTTTGAGTGTTCTGCTAATTGAGTGTTCACATGAAGTTAGCAGAACATCTATCAAAAAAAAATTGTTAAAAATAAGTATATAGGAATTTGCCGCTTTTTAATCGTAATCAAATGGTAAAACCCAAATTTGAAAAAAAATTAAGGCAAACAAATATATTTTTCAATTAGTATCAGTAAATTAACTCAAAACTGGAAGTAACAAAAGAAAATACATAATCACGAAAGAAAATTGATAATTTACATCTCTACAAGAGACCAGAGGATGAATTAATTCAGATTAATAGCTGTTCTGCTAAGTTACGGGGAGCAAAATCAAAAAATTCCAAAAAAAATTCAAAATGTGACACGGCCAATTTGAAGATGTCACGACTAATTAAAAGAAGGCAAATGGTAAATTGAACAGAAGCTGACCCACATAAGACATTTTAAAACGAGATTAATGGCTGTTCTGCTAAGTTCCCAGGGAAAAAGTCCAAAAATTGTAATAAACAATTGCGAAATTATCACGGAAAATTCGAAGACGTCACGATTAATTACAAGAACGGTAAATTTCTATAGGAAAACTGAGCTGTAATAGTATATTGTACAAGTGTCGAAAAGGACATTTCTCGCACGCAGTGAGACGGTTTGTGCACGAGCCGAAGGCGAGTGCAACAACTCTCACGAGTGTGAAAAATTTTCGCACGTGTTTTACACTGTATTTTTTCTGCGGTTGCACTTAAATCACATTCGAGGGATGTATATCTTTTTCTTCTTTAAGTTTTGCTTTCAAAATGATGATTTCTTGACATAATAAAACAACAATTATTTAATATTAATAAACATTTACTTACTATTATTAGTATTAGCAATAAACATCATTATTAACAGCTAATGATAATTTTTTTAATAATAGGCAATAATAATCTTGTTACAAACAATATTTATTTGAAGTTGTAATTAATAGTAAAATTACTGCAATTCTCTAAATGAATTTCTGGCATTTCTTTGTACTGATTGATCAAATTTTTTACAATAGATATGTTATTGTTTGATTTTGAAGAAGATGGCATTTCATTTTGTGGTAGAACATCAACATGCACCTCGGAATCTACAGAGTTTAACGAATTTACAGTTTTATTGGATATTTTGACTTTTTCCTGAATGTACCCATCTCTGTAGTCTTCTGCCACAGTGCTAGAGCGCCATCCACCATGCCGTTTGAGGATCAGGAAAAAAGATGTACGAAGCGCCGAGTATCGAACACGAGTCACCTGGATGCTAAGAGAAAACGCTACGCTATCACTACCCCACGGTATTTTACGCACAGCGTGCGTAAAATGCCGTTTTACAGTTGCGTTTTTAGTGTGTTTTTGCTTATTTTCTAAGCAACAGTAGGAAAAAGCCATTTTCAAACGAGATTCATGGCTGTTCTGCTAAATTTCCGGGGAAAAATCACAAATCGTAATGAATTACAAAATTGTCATGCCGAATTCTAAGATGTCACCCATAAGTCTTTTTCAAACAAGATTTATTCACATCTGTTCTGTTAAGTTCACAGAATAAAATCCATAGATCGTAATAAAAAATTGCAAAATCATCACGGCACGAAAGAGTTCGGAAACATCGCGATTAATTAAGGGAACGGGAGTGGTAAATTCCTGAACAAAAACTGACTCCCAGCAGACATTTTCAAACGAGATTAATGTCTGTTGTGCTTAGTTCCCAGGAAAAAAAAATCCAAGAATCGTAATAAATAATAACAAAATCATGATTTTGGAATTTTCTTTTTGAGGAATCATACCGTTCTCGCTCTCGTAATTAATCATGATATATTTTATGTTGCAGTAATAATTTTGAAATTTTTTATTCCAATTTTTTTATTTTTTCCCTGCGAACTTAGCAGAACAGCCATTAATCTCGTTTTAAAATGTCTTATGGGGGTAAGTTTTCATTCAGGAATTTACTGTTTGTTTTTTTTTAATTAATCGTGACATCTTCGAATACGCCGTGTTACATTTTCCAATTGTTTTCAGATTTCTTTATTTTGTTTCCCGTAACTTAGCAGAACAGCTATTGATCTTAATTAATTCGTCCTCTGCTCTTTTTTGGAGATGTAAATTATCAACTTTCTTTCGTGTTTATGTATTCTTTTTCGTTACTTCCAGTTTTGAGTTATTTTACTGATCTTGAAAAATAATTTTGTGCATTAATTTTTTTCAAATTTCGTTTATATCACTTATTTACGGTTAAAAAGCGGCAAAATCCTATATACTTACTTTTAACAATTTTTTTTTGATAGATGTTCTGCTAACTTCATGTAAAGTTTAGGAAAACACTAAAATTGTTTTAAATATCAAAAACGGTTAAATTATTATTTTAGCGATTAATTAACAGCTAATTAACGGCAAATAATAAGCCTATGCATTTTTCCATTCTTCAAAATTGTTCCACTAAGTTCATACTGATCATTTCCGCCGCCTTTTTTGTAACTGCCGTCTAATTGATATAAACGCACGCCTTCATAAAATTATAACTTGCAGGTTCCCTTTAAAGGCCCATTTTAATTGCTTATTAAAAACGTACTGCTCTAAGATAATACATACGTCCCGTCCTCACTTAAAGATAATCTCCCTCAGTAATCCCATTAAAATTCCACTATATTTCATATATGTACTTGGCAAAAAGTTTGGAGAAAAAGGCGTACATGAGGCAAATTATGCTCTTTACGTCCGTCGCTACGTACAACAAAGTACAAAACTATATAGATCGTATCGTGCAATCTTTCAAGTTCGATCTCGCATGAAGCATTCCACTGTTAAGAAGAAATCCAATTAACTCAACGCAAACTTATAATTAAGATAATTAGCGCTTTTATGTAACCCCACGCGATTTTTGGTGTAATTTATATCTATATGCGTATACGACTAGACTGTCGTTGCACCGGGGGTCAGCTGTACTTTTGTGTTTCGTAGGCATTCATCATCTAGGCCGTTGTCTTTCTCCACGTACGTTACGTGGGAATACATTAATATTCGTTATAACTATTAATATGCATAATTTCGTGTATCCCGTTGGAAGAATACAAAATTATGTACCAAGCGGTTAAATATTTAGTCGTAAATTAAGTAAATTCGGTAGCGAACTGGTAATTTTAAATATTCAAACATTTTTTAATATAAATATGGTGGATATATTTCAAAAAATAAAACCCGCCACGGGTAGAATTCGACATCTGTCCCGGATGGGAACCGAACGACAGACAGCTGTTTCAAACTTATTAGGTCTCATCAATGCCGTACACGGTACGCCGCTCCAGGACAAATTCCGAATGAAATCCGTAGGGTACACATTTACATCGATACGATCTATATCAGTAACATATGGTGGATATAATTAATCTCTAAATCCATGGCAACTGATAATAAGTGAAATATGTACCGAGATAATAAACATTATCTTGGTAAAGGTGATCATGAAATGGAGAACGACCATCTTGGTATTGTTTTTTTGACACCATTCTGTCATTTTCTCAAGTTACCCATAATGACATCATCAATAACGAACAAATGTGTTAATTAATTGCAGGGATAAAATACTAACGGATCACAATTTTTTAAATTAAAATAAAAGACAATACTTTTATTACCAAAACAAGGTAGGTACATACCTTATACATTCTTAATTTCTTATTTAACTACCACAGAACTGGAAGTTACATGTATACGACCTCTTTTCAGAAATAATAGAATCTGAACATCCACCAACACATAGGTGGAACATCATTTACATATGTTAAAAAAGGATCTAAATAAAATCCGGAAATTCTCGAGCGTATTGCATTGCTAAATTGTGTGTGTAAACTCTTTTCTATAATTATTTTAAGCCGTATAGAATTCTATGTAGAAAGGCCATAGGACGATAAGCATAGTGAATCGGTCCCAGAGCGATATCTGGATCATATTTTGAGGGCATGTTGATGCTAATGAGATACGTTGATCCCGAATGATTCAGACCTCTATCTATTTTGGTTTTTGAATAAATCGAAAAAAAAACGAAAAATCAGAAAATATATTTTTTTCTCAAAAACGGCTCAAACGGTTTGAATGAAATTTGGGCACATTGTAGAGGCGTATAAAGGCTATACTTGGAAAAACTTACAGCTCACAATCTTCATAATAATCATTAGATACAGGCGATTTTTTCCGAAATTATTAATTTTCTTTATGATAACGGTCGAGAAAATTTTTAAAAGCAACTGTTTTATATCTTTTTCGATTTAGAATAACCTCTCAAATCGTTAAATTGATCAAAAAGGTACTCAATACTGGAGGAAAATAAAAACCAATTTTTTGATAAAAATATCGATTTATTTCAATGTTTACAACTTTAAAACAACAGAAAGGAAGCTTATTTGATTAATTTATAAGTGAAAATAACATTAAATATTGAAACCAATGAAGTGGAAACATTTTTTTTAATATTCAAATAATTAATTAAAATCAACAATTAATAATTTTATATATAGCTGTTTAATACCAACAACAATCTAGTAAACAATGTACAGCCGCAGGTCTGGTAGTCGATCGTCGTCGACACAACAGTGCACCAATATTAAATAACAGTGCAACCTTCTGGTTGCCGAACGAACTAATAAAAATGAGAGGGAATCCTTATATTCTCTAAATTGTAGTTTTATTATATAAAAAATAAAAATTTGTTCTGATTGAATCAATATATTGATAAATAATACTTATATTGATGTTTTAAAATGCAAAAGGATATTTTAAGTAATATTAAAAACATCTAAGTATAGTTTATAATTAATTTTCGGATATCTTAATTGCAACAAATTTTTTTCACATTATTCTTTTCAATATTTGATGTTATTTTCACTTATAAATTAATCAAATAAGCTTCGTTTCTGTTATTTCAAAGGTACAAAATTTGGAATAAACCGATTTTTATATCAAATAATCGGTTATTATTATTTTTTTTTGTGTGGCGTACCACTTTGATCAATTTAACAATTTGAGAGGTAATTTTACATCGGAAATGACAGATAAAAAAGTTAGTTTCAAGATTGTTCTAGAACGTTATTTTAAAGCAAAAAAAAATGTTTCCGATGATTGTCATAAATATTAGGAGCTACTTTATGAATATAGTATTTATATATCCCTGTAATGTATCCAAGTTTCATTCAAATCGGTTAAACCGCTTTTGAGAAAAAATATTTTATGATTTTTTATTTTTTAAAAACCAAAATAGAGGTCTGAAACTTGCAAGATCAACGTACCTCATTAGTACCAACATATTCTCAAATCCTTCCAGGATACAAATAATCTAGATATCCCTATGAGGCCGATTCACTGTATTTATCGTCCTATGGCATTTATAACCTTATTCCAGAATTTCAGGCTACTTTTAGAAAGGAAAGAGGGTGTATAGACCATATTTATTCTTATTTCTGTAATACAGGTTAATTTGAGTTTAAAAAGTGAAAGTATTCGTGGTTTGAGCTCTAAATGTATTATTTGCCATAGAAATATAGCAAATGAGAATACGGTAAATTTTAGAGTTAAAGTTGAAAGAAATTTTTCTAATTTTCAATTATAGACTCTATATTAAATATAACTTGATTTTTATTTAGTTATCTGAAGCTCTTTATTATATTAGTCTCTCTTCTAAGTACTCAGGGATCAACGGACCGTTTATAGTATCGTTCATTATTTGTCCTATAAGAAAAGTCTGGCCGCATTAAGCTTAGGGATCTAGACGGCCATTTATATCGTCTATTATTTCCAATCTAGTCATTATCCAACATGTCCAATTGTTGGCATACTGCCCAGAAGATATGCCTCATTAATTTCAGTAGCATCTAAATCGACATAACGGTATAAAAAGTGTATTAAGAAACATTGATCCACTTTTTCACTTAATATACTTTTAAGTTTTGATAGACGGAAAGAATATTCTTCTTGTAAGACCTCAGATTATGGAAGGAAAAGTTGCACATAGAGACCAGGGCAAACACACCCATGCTCACAGAGAGGTACTAAACGACCCTTATTAGAACTCGAATGCAAGTATATAAACCACCTCCTAATACTAACCCTTATCCATCACCTCAGACTATAGTATGGATGACATTGTTGTAGACACTTCTATAGGAGAATGTAATAAATCACCCATCTACGTTGGGGACGTGGATAAAAGTGCTACACTTTTATTAAGCTCGCGTCAGTCAACCCCGACTTGAATGCCGACTGTATTCTCTACCAATAGCTGAAGATATCTCTATGTAGTTATGTTTCTATAATAATAATCTCTTATCTTAATCATCATAGTTAAAAGTCATCGATAGTTAAAAGGATTAGAAGATCACGAATACGTATGAATGAAATTTGCATATATTTTTTTAATCTTTGGGATTATTGCGCTGAATATTCCCAACTAGTTTGAAGCTGCGGGAATAGAACTATGTTCCTCTCAACGAGAAAATAATCTAGAATATTTACTTCGTTCGTTCAATAAAAAGACTGAGTCGGTATATGTGAAGGACGTTTTAGATCCAGATTTAGTTGAGATCATAAAAAGGGCGAGAGTAGGAAAAGTGGATTGGAATGGAGTCCCATTTAAATCAACGAAGTTGATGACAATTTTTGGTATAGTCGAAAGTTTTATATAAAAAGATCTGAAATAAGATTACCACCCACACAAAATATTCAAAATTTAATCTGTATGGAAATAAAAATGTGTTTTTAATGAACAGGTTACTTTTAATGATCATCAAACGAGGCTACCAAACGCAGGAGAAGGTTATTCGCCTATACTAAATTTTATACTTAAAATGGATAAAATAATCTCGGTTGTGTGTGGTCCAAACTTCGTTAAAATACAAAAATAAATACGCCATAATACTTTGCAAGCTTCAAATCTCTACCATAACGTAGAGTGACTGGCGTTAATAACCACTAATGAGAGACTTTACTAAATAAAAATTATTTAACTGCACGTTTAATTGGTTAACATTCCTCAGAATATATTATCAGCCCAATAAATTATAGTGACCTGCCTCTTCTGACTTTATCCCCGCATCCGCGCGCATTCACCGAACGACAGTAAGAAGGAAAAAGGTAATTTCGAGAATAAAACGACCTTTGTCGACGGCCCAAGCTACCAAAGGCAGGTAGACACGCCTAATGCACTTATAATATTCAGCGGCCTTCGTTAATTTACTTCGAATTAAAAATTATTAACGACCACACTGATAAAAATCTGTGTGAAAATTCGCGCCGAATTAGTCAAAGGTATTTATATTTCTGACAGGCCTGTTATTTTAATTATATATTCCTTAGGAATAGTAACGCGTTGAGGTTTTCTCAGCTGTTTTGTTCGATAAGAGTTGTCCATACTCGGCTGTAAATTGTTGCTTAAAAACGTAGTTAAGATGCAAACAACAAAAACTAGAAAAAGCAAATTAGGGTTCTGATTGTTGAAAATGGAAACGTATAACATTAATTGTTTAGTAATAATTAGGGAGTTAAAGTTCTTTACGGTTTATATGAGACATTTTTTCCCGCAGGCCTGCCATGAGGCCACGCGCTATCCCAGGCCGTGCGCGTTTCCCGTATCTAATAGCAAAACTGCCTTGTCGCTAGTGACAGTTAATTAGATTGGTTACAAATAAAAATTAATAGATTACAGTACGTTGCTAGAAATTTACTAGGAATAGTTGAAAAAAATATAGCTATTAATATTAAGTATCAATATCATTTACACAAATGTACAATAAACATTGGTAAAAGAGTGAATTGTTATTGAACGTATTTAGAACTCATCCACTAACAGTCAACAGAATGGTTCTGTCTATTAGTGTTATCAGTTAGAAAGTAAAGGTCTAGTTACACAGTGCGAGCTAGCATGCATGCTGACCTAGTCAATTACTGCAGTACAGTTATTCGCACAGCATGACCGCCTCACACGAGTTACTGTCATATGCGAGTCGATCAGTAGCTTGCATCCGAGTTACTTCAACATTTCTTGTCTTTAATCGCCCATAGCCTTCCCCCACCACCCACAAGTCAGTAGCTCGCATGTGACTCGGACGTCAACTTGAACGATATTGCGAAATGTCAGTAGCTCGTATGCTCAGTACATTTGCACACAACGAAATTCACTACTTACCTGTGTCATAGCATCTACTCTCATCGTATAACCGGTCGAGGCCAGTCGAGCTACTGTCATGCGAGTATACAGTGGCAGTAGCTGTCTACTGTCACATCAGCAGCTCGTACTGTGTAAGCAGGCCTTAAGTCAGCTTCAATGCTTGGTGATTTAGAGAGTGGGAATCACTGTGTTACCCATCTCACTCTATTTATCTAGGCCTTATTGGTAAGTTAGTTGCCCTTACCAGTGCAGGTGTTGATTTAATGTCAACTTCTGGGTAACAAAAGCGACTCCAAATTGGAAACTATATATCCTGGAGATAACCTAAAAAGCCTTGAAACACATCTCACTCTTTAACATATAACACTTTTTTTAAAAATCAGGTATTTAAAAATACTGAAGTCGATGAGGGAACCATAATTGAATGGACAGAACAGCAATTGAATAATCAGAATGTACACTTCATCAGCAGAGATCTACAGTATACGGAAACAGTTACAAATATCCCCAGTTAAGCATCAATAGCCACATCGATCTCCAAGTTACTTCTGCCTCGCATTAGCCTCTTACTAAGGCTTTCAAAAAAATTCCTTAACATCTACCGACCAAGTTACTAAACACCAGCCATCATTTTTTTACAACGTTATTCAGAAAATAATAAATTGTCAGATTTATGAGTTTATTTATATCGTATACTGACATACTAGTTTCCACACAACTAAAAATTGAAGAAAAAGATAGCTTATATAGCATGCATAGGAAGAATCGAATCCTATCGAAACCTACACTTAATACATTAAGACGATCTTCCTGAGTGACTCAGATATCCACTGGCATTCGTTAATGGAAAACAAGTAAATAGCTGCATGATTACGATATTTATTAAAGCCGTTAAGAAAACCCAATCGTTTTTGTTATCTATATAAAATATACTTTGCCAATTAGCACTTACGCTCTTAACACAGCTCTTGAAATTCTGCACTGAAATATTGAACATCGATTTGCAACGAGGGCATGTTATAAACTCGGAATAATCATAGTACTCGTAGTTCTTATACTTAAATAAAAGTAGTAACTAAGCATTATGCCCAGAATAAGTAGTTAATACCAGAAGTAGATTTATTTTATCAAACCTTTTAGCTAATTGAGTTTCGAAACTGAGTCGAGTAAAATATATAAACTTTTCACTATTTCTTATAATTTCCCAAAATTTTAAATCCTTTCTAGACGATCGGTCTAGACGATCGATTTAGATGTAGACGATAAATCCTAAATACATTTCTACACGATCGGTCAGAAGAAGGCTTAATGAAGGAGGATTGAATAGTAGAAAACCAGCTATTGTACAGGGTTATCCATATAACATTCTACCCCTCTTAGCTGCTTTTTTGTATTTACCATTTTTTTCCATTTTTTGAAATGGAAAAAAATGGTAAATACGAAAGTTGTAGGAAATTATACTGCGCTTTCAGACATGTATTTATAAAAACAATAGAATCTGGAGTTTCGGAGATCTAGACCAAATATAGGTTTTTTTTAATGGAACACCGTGTTTATTTTTCGATTCCTGAAATCTACGTGCTCTTCCGATTACAACAATATATACATGTTATATTTTTGCTCTAGTAGTTTGCACAGTATCGCCCCTTGAAATATCGAATATCAAACAAAATCAAGATCGCTATGGAAAATTTTAAACAATAATTACGTGAATTGTTATAAACAGAGTTTGACTTTGACAGCTTGTCTGAGGTGTTAGTTATTGTATTCCCCCGTTATTTTTTAAAAATGGTATATTACTCTTATACTATTAGTGGAAAAAATGATATTGTTGAATGTTACGTTTTGTGCGAATGAATGCGATGCAGCTAGACGTGAATGCGAACGAAGATACTCTAGGAGAATCATGCCACATAAAACATACTTCAAATATATTCATAGTAAATTCAGAATTACTGGAAGTTTAAAAAATAAGCATAAGAGAAATAAACTAATATATGTTTCAACTGAAAATATGCAGGAAGCAGTTTCATTATATTTCGTGGAAAATCCGAGGCACTTTATTCAAGATGCATCGAGATATTTACAAATTTCATGGACGTCTGTCCATATAATATTGAAAATCCATAAGTTCAAACCATATTGCTTCCGTCCAGTTCAAACACTGTATAGAAATGATAATTATAGAAGACAAGAATATTGCCATTTTATGTTGGAAAGACAAGCGGAAAATGAACTGTTTGTACGAGTAGGTGCGTATTATTTTATAAATTATTACTAATGCTACTACTACTACTACTACTACTACTATGCTACTTCTACTACTACTGCTAAGCTTCTAATACTCTATTACTAGGTACTTAAAATAATTACAGATTCTATAATGTTGACTGATGAAGCCAGTTTTTCAAGATGTGATATTTTTAATAGAAGAAATACTCACCACAGGTCATCAGAAAATACCCGTTTATACCAGTTCATGGACAAGGTCGTACTTCAATCAATGTTTGGTGTGGTACTTTTCGAAACTCAATTATTGGACCAGGCGGTTTAACTGGACAAAAATATTTAGATTTTTTAAGAGGAGAGATTTCTGATTTAATAATCCAATTAAATGAGCCGAATATTGTTCAGCAACAAGATGTTGTTAAGCGACATTTAGATAATACTTTTATAGAATGGATAAGTTCAAATGGAACTATTTTATGGTCCTGACCTGACCCCACTGGATTTCTTTCTGTGGGGCACCTTGAAAGATCGGGTATATACGGAAATGTCAAATAACGTAGAACTTAGAAGACGTAGAAGAAGAGAAAAAATATGTCGGGAGATCAGAGACATGAACGAGACTGGTATCTTGGCTTACAAACGAAATTTGTTAAGGAGGTATACTCTCTGTATTGCACAAAATTGAGGTACTATACAACACCTCCTATAATTTATAATTATAGTTTTTAATAAAATGTTACGTTCCATCCACAAATATGCTTTTTTAATATAAATATGATAACATAAAAAATAAAATCTAATTTAAACTATCAAACTCTGTTTATAAGAATTCTCGTAATTATTGTTTGAAATTTTCCATGGCGATCTTGATTTTGTTTGATATTCGATATTTCAAAGGGCGATACTGGGCAAACTACTATAGCAATGATATAATATGTATATAGGTATTGTTGTAATTAGAAAAGCATGTAGATTTCAAAAATAGAAAAATAAACAGGGTGTTCCATTAAAAAAAAACATTAGTTTGTTCTAGATCTCAGAAATTCGATTGTTTTTCTAAATACATATCTGAGATCGCAGTAAAATTTCCTACAACTTTTATATTTACTATTTTTTTCTATTTAAAAAAATAAAACAGTTAAGGGCGATGGAATGTTATGTGAATAACCCTGTACATCTGCTCACCAAAAAATATAGAGTTACTAGATTGCGTTCCGCAAGAGAACGGGTAAATTCGACCATTGACGACTGGACGCGAGTTTTGTTTCCAGATGAAGTAACTCTTAATTCACCAGATGAACGTCAACGAGTCTGACGGGGGCCAGGACAAAGGTTCGCTGCCTGAGATATCTCTCTAAGTGTACCACATTTTGGTCGATCAATAATGTTCTGAAGAGAAATTTGTTTCACTAGTCTAACAGATTTGGTGCCTATAAGAGAGAAATCCATGAATACACATTTCATCGTAGAAAACATCGTATAAGAACATGTAATGTTTTGCCCCGTTTGTGAGACACAATTTCATTGTTATGCAGGATACACCAAGAACACTCCCAGATATGTGTCTCATAGAGCATCTATGGGACGCATTAAAACGATTAGTTAGGCACCACATACCTGCCTCTATGACTCTTAGGGAACTCAAATAAATCGTTGTTGTCGAATGGTAGCATGTCCAGACGTATGGGAGCAGTGATTAGAGCTAAAGAAGGATAAACGCGCTACTGAATTCAAATTCTTAGTATTTAATTTCACTTCTAATTTGCTTTCAAAAGTTTTTCATTAACACCGTTTTCATTGCATTGAACATTTTTGCTTTTTCATGTTTTTTCTCAATAATACCATTGTCATTTATTAAACATTATTTGAAATTATCACGTAATGATTTAAATCTTCGAAAAAGTAATAATGCGGAGTTTGGCTGATGAGTTAAGGATAACGTTGACAAGGATAACGTGAATTAATATTACAATAAAACTGTACAAGTTTATTCAAATGCGTTGACTTGTTCTATAAAAATGATTGCTAATGCAAAAAAATTAGAAAAACAAAAAAATCAAAATGGAAAATGTCAAACTACCGCAACAGAAAATATATACATTATCCGTTTCGCAAAAGAATAGCCCATTTGTCACATCGACACAAATAAAAAATGGATTAAACCTATCCATTAGCACCTCTTCGATAAGGAGAAGGTTACTAAAAATGGATTTAAAATCAAGACGGCCCAGAAGGGTTCCATTACTAAATTGTAAACAGATTGCTAAAAGGCTATCCTGTACAAGAGAACACATTCATTGGAAATCATTAAAACGGCGCAATGTATTGTAGACTGGAAACAAAAGTGGTGTTATTTAATCCTAGGTGTTATTTAACCCACGAAACCCCACTTCAAGCATATAATCCTAAGTACACAACAAAAACAATAAAACATGGCCGTTGTAGCGTAATGGCTTGGGCCTACTTCTCGTGGTATGGTACAGGTCATATTTACTGGATTAGGAAAACCATGAATATGATGCTGCCCCTCACGGAAGAAGAAATTCCATTATGCTGGGTCCTGCAACAGGACAATGACCCAAAGCACACCGCCCATAAAGTACACAACTGATTAAATGAGAATAAATTACAGGTTAAGGCCTGGCCACTACAGTCGCCAGACTTAAACCCAATTGAAAATTTCTGTAAAATAATTTCTGGAGGATGTCAAAAAGGCGGTTGCTTTGGCAACTCCCCAACTTGCAGACTCAATATATATTTAAGATATTTCCTTATAGAATATAAGTTTAGTTATTTTTTTTAGAACACTGCTATTTTCATAAACAAGCTTAACATTACTTTTTACGAATATCTATTTTTTAAGACAGAATTTTATTGTAATAATTATGAAAATATGTATTATTTAAAGTGTTCTACGTGTACATGACTCTAAATTTCAATATTATATGACACTCTAGACACTACTCGATAAAACTTGAATACTGTTATTTTCATGCACATGACTGTATGTGTTACTGAAGATGAGATTTATATTCAGTAAAAAAATGGGGATATAGCTTGAAAAGAAAATTGTTTAATGTTAGTATTTTGAAGTTGCAACCATCATCAAAATTTAAAATGATTCATTCTTATATGAAATAGAAGCCATTCACTCTGGCTTTTATTTCATATATTGATATTTTCAAATAAGGAAGATATTTTCTGTAACGGAAATTGTGCAACACTCTGTACAATCAGACCATCCAGATATGATTCTGAAGACTGAAGCAGTTTTATCCTTCATATTAAAACACGTATTGAATGCTTACAATTGCAAATTGTTCTTTTTATGATGTTTTTTACTCCTATAATAATATCCCGCTTCATTCTATCCTGCTATTAAAGAAAGGATTCCCACTGATTTTACACTGATGGTAATAATCGCAATGAACGTCGCAGTATCAATTCCACACGCTTGCCTTAAGAAGATTCACGAAACAAGTTCAGCCATAAAGAATCTACGATTTCTAACATACCTACTAATTATGCAAAGCATCAGGCGATAAGTTTTCGTAGCAATAGGCGGTTCTT
This sequence comes from Rosalia funebris, assembly GCA_037954035.1. NCBI lineage: Eukaryota > Metazoa > Arthropoda > Insecta > Coleoptera > Cerambycidae > Rosalia > Rosalia funebris. The sequence continues at coordinate 10,791,645 of JAZFAV010000034.1, read as the reverse complement.
GGGAGGAGCTTAGATGAAGCTTAGATAAACTAGTTAATTACTTGTTTTTCCTGTTCTCGGCTGTTTTTGAAGAAGCTGTTAAATAATTAAAATAAATTACGATACCTTAGTCCGCTAAGATAGGCCGATAGTCTTACCGATAGCGTAAGATACATCTACCTACAACGTTTATAGAATATTAATAGTAGATAATAGTGAAACATGCAGTATAAACAGACACAGATGGAATAAATTCAGTGAGTCGGTAGTCTCGGCTTCTCGAATTCTATGTGACCGAGTAAACGAATATTCTTTAATAGAACAACACTAACTGAGTTTTCCACAAAACACCAAAACACTATACACTACACTCGACGCGCGTTTCGCCAACAAAGTTGGCATCATCTGGAGATGATTAAAACTAATCTTATTCTAACAATGTATCCTATTTATATCTAAATTATTGACTATAGCTCAGTGAATCCTGACCGTCACGGCTGCGGCTCAGTGAGTCGTGAGTAACTAGCCAATAAAGCGGGCTATGTGGAATAGGCCCTCTGTCACTATTCATACTATTTTTACATTTTTCTATTTCTAAACTTTCAAATGCATCTAACTGTCTTGCATTTGTTATATTCCTAATTAATCTTAATTTGCTAATATCTATCTTATGGTTGTTCTCGAAGGCATGTTGGGCAACACTAGACTTATCTATTCTACCATATTTGAGATGCGCCATGTGCTCTTTGAACCTGGTTTAAATAGATCGTCTCGTCTGTCCAACGTACCTTTGACTACACTCGTTACAACTGATTTCGTAAATCCCCGACTTATCATTTGTGTTAATTTTATCTTTTAGATTGCCTAAAAGTTCTTTTAATTTATTTTTTGACGAATGAACTACCGTCATTCCTATATCTTTAAAAATCTTACTAATACCGCGAGTGAATCGAGGATCGTAAGGAATAGATACATATTTCTCTGGACGTTCTCTTTCAGTTTGAAAGGTCGAGGAATTTCGAAGTGTTTCTTTATATCTACGTTTCCTGATCATTTTTTCAACTGTATCAATAGAATATCCATTACACTCAGCTATATCTTTGATTAACGCTTTTTCTTTTTCAAACCTCTCTTTATTGAAAGGGAAGCTTAGAAGGCGATGGACTAGAAAATTGAGGCTCGCCATTTTGTGTTGAACATAGTGGTTTTTACACCAAAGGTTCCAACCTACTCCAGGATTCTTTAATAGAATAAAAACAGATTTATTTTATGGAAAATTCGTTATTAAAGATGTGGAATATACAGGGTGTAAACGATATTAGGATCATTCTCATAACTTCCTTATTTTTTAAGATATCAATCAATGCACATTAAAGAGATTATTCTACCACTTCCTTTACAGGGGATGGCTCTCACTTGCGCATTTTAAACTAAGCAACCTAAATATTTTTCTTTATTTAAATTCGGTGACTAATTTTATGTGTATTTCAGAGCAGCAGTTAATTACATTGTTTACATATATATTTATGGTTTATAAATTTCGTTCACTCTGTAGACTTTTTCATTTCGAAAAATTTTACTTTTTATAAAATTATTTTTTAATTATAATTTTATTCCTGGGAGAGTGTTGGAATCTTTGATGTAGCAACAGAGGTAGGACACCGATTTAACCCAAACTGTGTAATCTTTACAAAGATTACGCAGGCTAACAAAGATTTTGTGATCGGACTTTTTTTTACTTTTTACATACCGGCTTAGTTACATACCATGAACAACAGAAACACTGTTTTTTTTTGTTTCCATCACAGACCAGTATTTGTAAATGTACATTATACAATAATTTGTAGATTTTAAAACCGAGGTTCTATAAAATTAAATTTTGCCTCAATCTTTGTAGCGCCCCTGTGTTTAATCGGCTTAAAACGTATGCTATGTTGTATATTATGAAAAGCTATAGATAGAAATGGGAATTGTTTTAAGTGCTTATGTGGCAAATTTCCAGCTCTTTCCGAAGCAAAATTAAAGGAAAACATTTTCGTAGGACCATAAATAAGAAAATTAATGCAGGACCAACAGTTTGAAGAAACAATGACAGAAATTGAAATAGAATCCTGGATATGCTTCAAAAATGTAACAGAAATTTTTTTAGAAAATTATAAATATCCGCAGAATTATCAACAAAATGCTGGATAAGTTTAAGCAACTCATATTACATAAGTTCATATTACAGCCAGTAATAAGAATATAAAAATTAATTTTCTGCAGGCTCATCTAGACTACTATCCAGAAAATCTTGGTGCTGTTAGTGAACACCACTGAAAGATTGCATCAAGATATAAAGAAGATAGAAATGAGGAACCAGGATAAATGGGATGTGACGAGGATGGCACATTACTGCTGGATGATGAAAAGAGAACATCCAACGAACGATTACACAAGAAAAACTACAAAGCGAATTTTTTTTTTTAAGAAGGGAGAGATATTCAAAGAAAAACAGAAATTAGAGACTTAAAACTATTTGTGTTATTGCTTTTTACTATTTTTAATGTTTATTAATTATAATATTTATTAAAAAGTAATTTTTCCTTTGGTTTTCAATTTATTCTGATTATTCAGTTGATCAAAAACCTTAAGTGAGGGACAACAACGGAGGGTAGATATGAAATCAGCGTAAATAACTCACTTACTTATAATCATTTATCAAACCCAAAACAACTTTTGAAATGTCAAAAACTTGTAGGCCTGTGTTATACGTCACACGATGTAAGTTTACGTAAACAACTAAGTTTGGCACAATCGGGAAATGATGAAAACTGAGTTTTGATCATCTAAAATTATAAAGTAAATTACATAGAAACAGAGTAATAACCATATAAACATAATTTTTATAGATTCATATTTCTAATGTTTTCCTACTTCACAACGGTGTGAAGTAATTAATTTCCAAATGAGGTTCCCATTTTCATGAGTTAGTAAATTTACTGGTCATCATCATTAGGTCATCAGTCCTAAGACTGGTTGGACGCTAACCTCCAGCTTCTCCTATCTTGTGCTAACCAAATTTACTGGTATTGCAGTAAATTTTTGGAATAATTTGGAATTACTGATTATTACGTACAATTCATAAATAAATAGTGCATTGCAAAAGGTTAAAATAGTGGTAAGTCTATTTTCAAATGACCTTTATTACGTTCTCAATGCCTTTCGGAAAGCATATGCGAGAATGTATAATAAATCGACATAAAGAGTTTCTATTTAAAAGAATTTAAAACAGAATAGGGTCCTATTTAATTGGAAACAAAAAAATTGAGAGGTAGTGAAAAGAGCTTATTTAGTTTAAAGCAACTTAAATTAATTCAAAGTAATTTAAAACAATTTAAATTAATTTAAAGCAACGTAAAGTAATTTGTAATAATTTAAAGTAATTCATAGTAATTTAAATAGAAATGACGTACATCCCAGAAGTTGTATATATGTCAATGTTTTCAAAATGTTATTAACGAAATTAATTAATGAGCTATTATCCAACTGACTAACTACATATGGTGCCACTGATATATTTTTTTGACTTTGCGTCAAATTGATGATTATTTAATTCAAGAAGTTAATTATTATAATAATAGTTACTTATTGTTAGTCAAGAAATAGCTTTTGTGACATATATATTTTCAATTGGTTAATATGTAACCATTATGCATTTCTATGTGGGCAGGAAGTAATTGCAAGGGGTGGCTATGTTTCGCACAATATTCATGATTTTGTTATTAAAAACATTTTTAAACTCTGAAATACATGAGCTTTTTTTAATACATTGGTGATGTATAATTTTTTTCAGAACTGTAAACTGATCATCGTCCCCTTTAAATTGCAACTTCCTCTATTACAAATGCAACTGCAAATATTAACGAGCACAACTGTCCCCATATTAGGGGGTTCCAATTTAGTTTTAATAATCTTGAGGGTATTTTACGAGATAAATGCAAGTAAAGCAAATACGGTTTTATTCTTAACAGACATTTTAAATTTGTGCAAAATGTCATTCAGTAGCGATTTAAGAATGGTAGGCATGCGTGTATGCACTCAGTATTGAACGTTCAATAATTTTAGGGGTGATATTTTCCATTTCAATTCGAAATCATCGTTTCAGATCTTCTAAATTATTCAGCCTATTAAAGTAGAGCCCGATTTTCTTTTTTCAAGTTACTTAAGTAACTTCACAAAAGAGAAAATCCATGTGGGCAAATCAGGTGATCGTGGTGACTGCTCAATTAATCCTCATTGTCCTGTCCATCTGCCAGGGAAAATATCATCAAAAAATAATGGGGAATCAAATCAACATCAAGATGAGGAGCAGCTCTCTTGTTGAAACCAAATACTTTGATGAGGCTATCGTCATATCCGAAAACGTCAAAACGAGGAAATTCTATATGTTTAACAGCAATAAAATTTCATTCAAAAAAATAATGCCATAAAAGACGGCTATAGTATTCTTGAATCTAATGAGGATTCTCTTGAAACCTACACCTGCAGTTGTGATAATGTAGTTTCATTAAAGGCAAAAGTCACTTCGTCAAAAAAAAATACAATAGACCTAAAAAATTGGGGTTTCCATCACAATGTAACATAAGATTTTCACAAAATTGTATGTGATAATCTGGATACTAGCCAACTCGTAAGAAAACTCCTTTTTTATGATTTTCCGAGCAATTTGCTAACTGTAGAATGGTTGGCATAATTGTTCAAACTCAATTTAGTCAGAATATCTACCAGACTCCTGATACGAAGTACCTTTGTAGTTGAAAATATTATTTTTCAGTGTAACCGCATTTTACAATTTAAATGTAACACTTGTTAGAAGCGATTCTCTATCATCTACTGTTAATTTTAGCGGGCTGTTAAAATTCTAATTCAATCAAAGACATTCTTTTTTAAAAATGATTCCCTCATTGGGTACAAATTTTAACTGTCCGCTAATTGTAAAAACATCTATACCTGTTACAAAATCACCCTTAGTGTTTTATAAAAGTTTAATAGAAAACCCGTTGTATGAGATACCATTATACTATTCATTTCATCGCTATTTGACAAATAAAAAACTCTCTTATCTTGACAGTCTACCTGAACCTAGTCATAAAAACAAGCCACGGTATGTTTTGAGATTTGTTATTTGGCAAATAGCGATGAAATAAATTACACTTGGAACACTTTAAGGGGAGGTTCTCATTAAACTCGACCAAAAAATCGATTTCTTTTTCCTTTTTTGATACCTTATAATATGTAGAATATGTTCCTAAAACGATTTGACCGAAAACATTTGTATAAAAAAGATATGGTCCTGGAATTGCTGATTAGTCGCAAGGTATATTAATTAATTTTTATATATCAGAAATCGTTAACCGAATCTTTAAATGCGTTTTTCTCGAAACCATGTTTTTTAAACTGGTGCAACTCAAGAACTAGTGACGGATTGTCTTTTTTTTTTATTTTAAAGTAAATTAAATTTATTGGAGCTTATACCTAAGAAAACGTTGATTTCGCTGTTATTTTTTATAAGTTAAATAATAAAGAGCGAAAAAAAGTGAAAAATCGGGTACCGAAAATTCGCAGGTCCGCCATTTTGTTAATTTTCGATTTTTTTTTATTGGTATAAGCTCCAACAAATATATATGTTATAAATCTTTTTGAAATTTTGATTTCAGATGATTTTTACAAGTGCTAGAGTTCACACCGATTGGACACCTTTTTTGGGACGATCACATTACCGAACATATAACTAATTACCGTGTCATTTTTTTAATAATTTTTTTTATATACCTAAATACTTGATAAATATGTATTAAAAATTTTGAGTACTTTATTTACTTGCTTCTATGAAAAGAAAAATGAAGAAAATCATGTAATTTTTGGGTCACTTGATGAGAACTTCCCCTTAAGGATTATATTTTTATAACACGCAGAAAAAAAATTCTAAATGAATTGATATGTTTTTAAAACAAGGTTAACGTATTTAAAAGTTCATTTTTTTTGTACACCTGAATACTTGGTAAATATGTATAAAAAACTTTGAGTACTTTATTTACTACCTTCTATGAAAAAAAAAAAATTAAGAAAATCATGTAATTTTTGGGTAGCTTGGTGAGAACCTCCCCTTAAGGATTATATTTTTATAACACGCAGAAAAAAATTCTAAATGAATTGATATGTTTTTAAAACAAGGTTAATGTATTTAAAGTTCTTCAAAAATAATTTACTAATAAGATTATTAATATTGAGCAATCTTTATCACTATGTTGTACAAATTGTACCAGTTATCAGTGACAATTAGATTTTTTGTTTTCTTGCATATGTAAAGAATTGATGCAAATTTTACACTGTAAAAAGCGAGATAAAAAGCTTTCGTCAGGTAACTGATATACATCTAAATCGCATTTTTCAAGGTACTATTCGTGGGTGCTTTACATTTATTCTCTCCAATCGTATACGCAACACTGTAAATGACCTCATAAATTTTCCAGCAAAACATCCATCCGTTTCAAACAAAATAATTATTGCCACATTTTTTACATTCTAAAACCCGTTTTAACTCGTTAACCAGTTCCACGGACGAATTCCATAGAACATAGTTTTACTTGTCCAACGATATTTTATATACCCTCTCCCCTAAGTGAAACAAATAACTGGACGTTATTAAAATTCCGATGTATGTACCGATGTGACGTGTATGCTCTTAGCGAACACCTCCACGAAATTTTGGTACCTCTTAATGATCCAACTGGCCCTAATTGAAACCTTGGAAGATAACGTCGTTTAGATGGTATCGCCCAAGCGGGCCCGGACAAAGGACGAACGATGTTATTAATCCGTCAAAACTCACCTTGTAATTTAATATTAATCCACTCGGCCTGCTCCTGACATCAATCGCGGTCCAAAACGGGTTTCCATTGCGTTGACAGACTCCCAAACAAACCGTTCCATCAATTAGGCCACAGACACTGGGAAATAAAAGCTCGGGATTTCACTTTACAAACACTCACAAGCAAAATAAAGCACAACCACAAAACAAAACTGAAAAACAAGCAAGCTGACGGGCGAGGTGACAGAACTGCGATCGGCTCAACCGTTCATAAAATCTTCGCATCCAAGGCACTAAGCTGGTTCTAAACAGCGTCTAACTGGGCGCGATGTCTCTTGTACAAAGCAACAAATTACAAATTGACAGAAAAAACGATAAAGGAGCTTACTGTTTTAAAGCGCGAGCGAGTAAATCATGCACTATTGCGAGTTCGGCGACCGAACAACACAGAGATTTCGAGAGAAACTGACTGGATTTGGTACAAACTGAAGTTGAGCTCGCGTCGCGTTTACACGGCCGCCTCGGACACCACGTGGAATTTAAGCGTACGCGCATGCACCGGATCGCATTCTTCAGGAGATTCAGTGGATTTCCTGAATTTCAGCGCATTTAATGAACGCTCATTCTTGGACAGCAATTGGGCGAGCGGCACTGAAAATGGTTTTTCACTAACTGACAGCGCGAGCGGGGATGATTAAGAGTTCAATTCTGTTTAAAAATTGTTTTCTCAATTTTATAAATCTGTAAATAGTGACCCAAGCGAGGAGGTAAGAACGAAGCAAATTCAACTGCACAAATACTCGTATACGTGGGCTACGATGAAATACGCAAAGGATCTATTACCTTTATTATTTTCTAAAGCGATTTTTCTTAAATGTTGGTTGTAGAGTAATACAAATAGAACTTTTATAGTTCTAAAAAACATTACAAAAATTGTAGAGTTGCATTTTTTTAAATACATGGTTTTTACCCTATAGAACACTACAATTAGGCATTTTTTTCTTTAAAAAATAAAAAAAAATTGACAAATTGTGCTTTAAAACACGATCACATGTATCAGGATTACATCTGATCAAGTACGCCATCTACCGTTATTATTCTACTACAGTTATTAGTTTAATAATAGATACAAAAGTTACGTATAAAATATCTACAAAAGCGATTTGTTTTTGAAATACCAAATATAGGTTCTTAAAAGAACATAATTTCTTGAAAATTTCAGAGGTTTACGCTATTAAGGTAAATAGTTACCAATTTGAGTAGTTCTGAATCAGAAAACAATGCAATTTTCTTTTGAAGGTATCAATTTTACCTATTTTATAAACTTGCAGTCAGGCTCAATGCAATAGGCAGTGATACGTTGTGCTGTTGAAAGTGTAAATTTTCTTCATCGAACAGGTTCTTCCTCATCGAATTGATTTTCTAGAGGCTGTTATGAAAAGATCGATTTCATTTTCAAATAAATCAAGTACAATTCACCAGTTAGAATTCCAGCCCAGATTTTTTTTCACTCTACGAAACTATAGTTTCCTAGAGTATTATCGTCTCGAAACACATGTAGATTTTCATTGTGCCTATATCTACAGTTATGTTTATTTACAAAGCCATTAAGGAATATTTATTTTTTTCAAATTCGGGTCATTTTGAGTTCTGGAAATCATTATTTCATAAAATTGAATCCTTCTGTCATAGTCCCTTTCCACAATCTCCAACATTTTTGTCATAATGCTTTTCATTAAAAGCCTATTTTCAGTACCATAAATAAAAATAATTTCAGTTCTTCCATGTAAAATATACACCATTATAAAATCAAAGTCACTAATACTGCCGTTAAATGTTTTCAAAATTGAATTCTAGCACAGGAAGAAGTTGTACGCTAAAGTACTAGCAAGGAATAAATTACAATAAATATTCTCTCATCTCGCTTTGAATTTCAGAAGAGAAAAATGATGAGTGTAAAAAAATATCAAAGAAACATAAAACTGTCGGTGTTGAGTCTGCGGCAGCGATTCCACAAAAGCAGTACGTCGTAGTTTCACTAAACTCAAAGAATAGTCGTTAGAATATTCTATTAATTTATTTTTTGTTTTATTTAAATTTTATTATTGCTTCTATTACAAGAACGGATCAATCGATTTCAGTTTTCTAAACTGAGTTGCGTCATAATTTTTAATATCTCTAAAAGGATGTATTATAAGATAATGGTGCTATATAGAATGTTTAAGTAGGGGTAGCCAGGGGTAACGGGTGAAGCCGAAACTTTAAAGGACACTTGTTTTCGTTACTGCTTTTTCTGTTTAGAGATTATTTTGTTTTCTAAAGTAAATAATAGGGTGAGTACTCTTGAAATTAAAGCACTGTATAACATGTTAATTATATTTGTTAAAACTGTTGTTAGTGGATGCTATCATATGGCCTTTGCCCAAAACCAAATTAAACATTAATTTAAGAAAATATCCAACTGTAACAGTTTTGAAGATTCTCTTATTACCCTAAAAGTTGAAAAACGAACATACAGTTGATACGGTAAAATTGAAGTGGGTCATTTTGTCCTGATCTTAAGGTTACGAGTGTTTCAAATTAAGACATTACTTTAAACGGTAATTGCTTAGATAACGGATAGAATAAATTGCCAATATAGTTTCTTATGTACATCCTTTATGCATACAGAATGAGTAAACAGATATAAATATGCACCAAGTCCTTAAAGGCAACTGGTATGTTACAAAAAATATGTTATATGCAAATTATGTTGACATTACCAATAATGTGTAATTAATAATTCTGTCTAGTTGCCATGGCCTGGACTCAAGTTGAGTTTGTCGTTCTTTTTTTTGAACACCCACACGGATGAATTTTAATTTAAATGTAAATATCCACAATTAAGTATTAAGTCAACTCGGGATACAAGCGAATGCTTTTTCGTTGTTCATTCATCGAATTATGATAAAGGTAATTCGTCGATTTAATACTAATAAGTTAGTGATCTAATAGCTTATTTGTTAAAACCAGGGGCGTAGCGTACATGGATGCGAGTGATGAGTCGCATCCATTAAAAAATTAGCAAATTAGTGCTACCTGAAAGTTCAATTGATTTATTCACTTATTACAATTTTTTAATAATTTGAAACTGACCGCAAACATACATTAATTACTTTAAACGCTGCCATCAACTTTTTATTTCAAATCGGCCACGAAGGGGCCCGAAATTAGTGAACTCCCATGTTACTTGCTGCAGTGCTGAAATGCGACGGTTCACTTTACATCCAAACTACGCGTTAGATGGGCGAAAAGGTCAATAATCTTACGCAGTCAACAGTGGAACCTCGAGTGGGTGTTGTCGTTATTTACGGACTCAGTTATGCGATTATGTGAACGCATCTTAGCGACTGTCGCCGTAACATAAGGAAGATTTGGAAGCGCTGTTTCAGGTAATTGTGGAAAATGAAAATGAGGAATGGGATCGAGAAACCGTTATTTGTGCTAGAGGCATTTTATTTTTATTGTGCGACTTTGATTTTAATTTTTTCTTAGCAATGTTTTCTGCAACATTCCCACATTCCGAGAGTCTGTTTAAAATTCTACAGATACAAAAATATCAGATATTGGTTACTGCAATATATAGATCGCCGATTTCAAACCACGTATTCAAAAAATGAGAAATGAGTTTAGTCACATTTGGAACCGTATGGATAGATTTGTGTTAGAGAATTAACCACAAAGTAAAAGAATGCGTTTGGATTTAATTCCTGAAGAAGATAAGAAAAGCACCTACGCACGATTGTTTTATGAAATTTTGGACATTATTACTTTGAACATTAGTAAACGGTTTAGTGACATTTCTAAACTGAAATTCTTAAATCTAAATTTCACACAATTTACTTCATTCGTGAAACGTTTTTCTGGCGAATTTTTTTCTTCTTTGGTGGATACATATGGAACATTATTTTACGCAAATCGTTTAAAAAGTGAACTGTCAGTGATTTATAGTGATTCCGATATGAAAAAGAGCACTGTATTTGAGCTTTACCAATATATTATGTCCCTTCAATTATCTTCTGTTTTCCCAAAGTCATCAAAATTGTGTCGTTTAATTTTGATGTGAAATTGGTGTTGGGTTGGAAAATTTTACACCACATTTCAGGCATTGTAGCAGTATTATTAAGTATTTTATTCTCTATTGGGTTTGCTTTCTGTACTTAGGTACTCTGGCGAAATAATAGTGCCCTTAATAGTGACTTAATCTTTGCGAAATGGTAGTATGTTCCAGAAATGTTAGTTAACCTTATATTTTGTTGTTTGAAAGCCATTATATTCTACAGGGTGTTTGCATATAGGATGTATCTAAGCTAAATTAAGTTATTCAATAAGTAAATTTTAACAAATGACCCACAATAACGAAGGTCAGAATTGCTAATAGTAATCATAATAACTATTTAACCTTTCGTCGGGTGCAGCCGATCTGTGAGATCCGGCAGTTACTTTTCTCTTTGCCCTTTCGTGTGAATTACGAATATTAACTCGAACTCCCTCATAGCTTCCTAGCCTTGTAATGGCCACCCGGATCTGTCAAATGCATTGCGCCTGATTACGTCATTATTTTCACTTTTATATTTTGTTAGATTTGTTTTTATTATTTAAATTAATAATGTTTTTACGATATCTACACTTACGTATTCTGGCTTCATATGGTATTATTATTCAATGTTAACACATTTGGGTGTTAAATTAGTGGTTTATACTAAATATCGTTGCCACTGTTGCCAACAATGTGAAGTTTATTTTTGCTTGGAACATGCTAAAATGATGAAGAGGATCTATAATTCTTTACACTTAAAATAGGCAGTTATTTATAACTTTTCTTTGTAATTCACGTCCAATATTTTTTCTATACACAACTTTATGACTTTTACATGACAAAATAGGTAGTTTGTTTTCTATATTCAAAATATTGTTCAATACTAATTTATGGGTGTATTTTGTTCTTAAAACAGAAAAAAACTTGTCAATAGCTGGTTCTCCTATAAAAATATTCCAAATTTATTGTTTTACAACATGAAATGAATTCTCTTATGTCAATTTAATTATTGCCAATGAAAAACTAGAGTGAAATATTTATTATTGTATTGTATTAATTAATATAAGTGTTTAATTGAGTGTCCACCTCATTAAAATCTAAATTGTGTAAGATATGATATGGAATCTCTCAGATGCATTGCGCCCGAATGTGTTTAGATTCAGACTGCGCCCGACGGAAGGTTAAAACAGTCTCTAGACAAGAGTCACAATTCTTAACAATCCCCTTCCGGATTCAGCTTGATTCATAGCTAGTGCAACTCAGCGACAGGCCACATAAAGTCAGCTTTTCATAGTCTCTTACTTTGAGACAGCTTCACAAGAAAAATCTTGTAAGTGGGATAAGACCTAAAAACCTTGCTAGCCAATTATGTGAACCTTTGTTTCTAATACATCCATTCTCCAAAGAAGTATTTCTTATTCAATCGACGAGATTTAATGTTACTCTTCCACCTATTCTCAGGACAATCACAGAGATCCAAACATCCAGCCAACAAATGTAGGAATCGAACTTGGATTCAAACCGGCAATTTTAGCTGGCTCCAAGCGGCTCAATAGCATTCATAATCATTTAAATTAATCTAGGGAATTTAGAGACCTATTATTTGAATAAATTCCGTGTGACAGTCAATCGTAGTTAAATAAATAAATAAATATTGTTTATAAAAGAAGTTCTTGGATACACTATATATTTCTAGAGAAGGAATTATTAATATTGTCGCTGCTTATTGGTCACATCTATGCCACGTCTTCTGTGATTGATAGAAACCGTTGGCATACGTAAAAGGATAAATTTCTTAGGGGTTTTTTCATGTAAATAAGTCATTATAGAGCAACATTAATTGCCAGCCGGACAACATGTTTCTGCGCTTTTTTCAGGTCGTACAAGTGCACCATTAGTGAACGCAATAATAAGTTAAAACAATTTAAACCTGAATTATTTATTTTAACGGCATAATATCGTCGGCCGAATTCTTCGATTTCTCCGTATCGAGATCTCATAAGAAGTATTCCCGATATACAAAAAGGCGGTCAGCGAGTTGCATGCCCTTTTTGGTAAACAAAGAAAACATAACATATTTTTAAAATTGGTCGCGTTTAATCGACTCAAATGCGGTTAATGTGGAACGCAATTTACATTTACAAATTTTACGTTAATTGGCTACATTCGTTTTACCTTATGAATTATTGAAATTCTAGTATTGCTAACGATAATTTGCCATATGTACTAGCGCATTCATAGTTTTATATGTCAATTTATTAACTAGTTATAACCAAGCCGGTTTAATTCATTTACAGGCTTTTCAATAGAGACGCTCAAAATTTGTTACGTTGCAACGGCCATGTTGTTAAAGCAACATGTGTCAAATTTATTGTGAATTGTTCAGTAATGTTTAGCAAATCACCATACAAGATTATAGCGTTCAACAGCGTGTGCTAATCATCAAATTTTATTTTCAAAATTAACGCTCCTTTCGAAAAATCTTGCACGCATTACTTGATTTTTATTCTCGCCATAACCGTCCCGCCGCGCCGAGTCGACTACTCGACGTTTGGTGGCCAAATTCTAGTAAACTGGTTTGATAAATAATCAGCCATCACCGGTACGTCGCCGAAATGCAAGGTCTGCTGAAAACATCGCTACTCTCGTGAGAGTGTACGGAAACACCCGAGGCAGTCAATTTCTCCTCGTTCACAAGAAGTTGAGGTTTCTGCAACTTCAACTTGATGAATTTTGCGTCGGTAAATTGGGTCTGCGCCCGTATAAAATCCAACTGACCCAGGAACATAAGATAAACGACCATGGACAACGCCGTGTGTTCGCTGATTGGGCTCTGGAGCAATTGGAAGTTGACCCAAATGTCGCCAAAAAAAATCATCTTTAGCGATGAGGCTCATTTTTTGATGAACGGATATGTGAACAAGCAAAATTATCTAATTTGGGACGATACCAATCCATACAAGCTACACCAGCTCCAAATGCATCCCGAGAAAGTTACTGTTTGGTGAGAATTTTGGTCTCGCGGAATCATCGGTCCGTACTTCTTCGGTTCGTATTCGGAGCGCTACGGATCGATGATAAGCAACTTCTTGTGACCTAAACTGGATGATATGTATATCGACGACATGTAGTTCCAATAGAACTAGGAGGAGCGCGTGCCACGTTGGGCATTCTGCACGAGCGATTGGAGGGCATGGTTATCTCGTGCAGCGGTGACGTGAATTGGCAACCGAGAACGTGCAACTTAATGCCCTTCGACTTCCACCTTTGGGGCTATCTTAAATCGCAGGTCCATGCGAATAAACCGCAAACAACTGATTACATTTAAAAATCAAGCGCTCTTATTGAAAGGCCCTTTAGTAACCAGTAGCATATAATCTTCGCATAGAATAATGCAAAATGTTTATTTTAAATGGTAAAATTTTATTTCACATCATTAATATCGAACACCGATATCCTACTGTACAGAAGAAGCACTTCTTCATTACCACTTCGTTCTTATCAGATTCTGTGAACAGATTTTGCCCAGACGTATTGTCTTTCCTTAACCATGATCGTGTTTCTTACTTTACCTACGAAGATGTGGTGTTTTTAAATTTTCAGCTGGTAGTCTGAATTCGAATGGAGGTAAAATATATTTTAATATTTAAATATAAATATGTCTTGAACATCGCCAACGTCAAGAAATAGAGTTTAATTTAAAAATATATGGGTTATTTGGAAAACCCATTTGTGCTGCTAGAGTAGTAGAGTAGACGAAAATCTGGTTTTCAATGAAGTACGAGAAATTTCAGACGTTAAGGACAACACACGTGTCAAAATATCAAAAACATGTCCTAAAAACAAAAGTAATGTCACCCATATATCACCCATGATACATTAATGTCACAACATGTTCTAAAGGTAATTATTTTTAGTTCCATGTTCCCTTATTAAACGAGACTTCTTTTGCCAATAACTACGTTTTTAAGCGTCACAATGTTCATTGGTGGACCCACGAAAATTCACATGTAAATCAATTACGACACCAAATATATGTTTTCGTTTTAGTGGTTGGTGCCACTTTCATTTTCAAAACGAGATTTGATTTAACTAAAAATATTTAATGGTCACTTAACTAGCGAATGCTATAATCTCACTATCTGTTTTACCACAGCAGATTTTATACAGTGTAACATTTCACTTAATGCGCTCCTCAGATGTTATTGTTGTTAAATGTGCACAAGGCCTGACACATGGTGTATAGAAAACGCTTATGTACAGAAAACGGGCATGCACAAAAACGTTTATAAAAAAATGCTCTCACGTATCAACCCCGTTTCCTGCTAACTTTGAAATTTTTAATTTTAGATGAATAGATAACTCAACGGGAATGCGGTCGGAATTCGGTTCGATGGTGTACGGGCGTTTCCCAAATTGGTTTACGACGGTCCCGACCCTGTCGGGGAATGGCGGCCCAGTGCGTATCTTGAATAATAATGTTTTATGCGCGCTCAGTCGATAATGTCACCTTTATTTCAGGCGGGCTTAGAGCCTAGCCGGTCTTAGAGAATCACTAAACTGTCCGGGGTAATGAACGACCAGTTTTGTTTCATTTTTATCCGTATATTTAACGGGAGAGATACAGCTGGAGATAAGCAGTATTAATTTAAATGTCTGGGTGACGAACGTCTTACAAGGTCCTGGACCGGTGACTAATTCACAAAAATGTCGCGGTGGCATTTAACTCCGTCCTATTTCCCTCGGATTAGTAGAAATGACGTATGGAATATGGTAAATAATTGTATTTCAGTGATACATCATGAAGATATATGTGGTGACAAGCTATGGGGTATTTAAGATTACATAGATGGTGGGCCAAAAGTAGGTAACCTATTTTAACTGTTTCTACTTTTTTTTTCTTATTTGTTAATTGTTTCCATACTATTTCAGAATTGCAAGAAAAATGTGGAAAATTCATAATTGAGCACCTATCAGTTCTCCAACGTACAAAAATTGTCGAATTTTGTTTTCTAAATCAGAAATCCATAATATTAACTCAGCTTTAATACCAGAGATGTGCCCACTAAAAAAAATCGTAATGTTGTCGCTAAGTTTGAAGAAACGGGACGTATGATGGATAGCCCTAAAATAGGTAGACCATGTTCAGTGAGAAATCCAGACAATACCGAGCGAGTAAGGAAGAATGTGAATGAGGATCCCTCAAGTTCAACCAGAAAAAGATAAAATTAATTGGAATTGACCAAGACTAGCCTGAGATGGGTATTGAAACTTGATTTTTCATACCTTTTCCCGTACAAAATAAGTAGAGCTAGTTCATGAAATTAAGGCTCGCGATACACAACAACCCCTACAGTATAGCGTAGCTCTTCAATAATTAGCTGCAGATAATTTTAATTTCATTCATCAATTAATTATGAGTGACGAGGCACACTCTCATCTTAACGGGCATGTTAATGAACAGAATATGTGATTCTAGACCAATGAAAATCCTCGAATAATTCAAGAGAAAGAGCTGTATCCAATTCGTGCAACTATTTGGTGTTGAATGACTTCAATTAGAGTGATCGGACCATATCTCTTCGAGGATAATGAAGGCATGCAATGGTGATCAATTCAGAGCTTTAATAATTGTTAGAAATTTTTTATTTCCAGCTTTGCAAAACCTCGAGAATTTACGGTTTCAGCAGGACAGTGCCACATGCTATACTGCTAGGCAGAGTATTAAAAAGAGTTTCCTAACAGAATAATTTCTCAAAATTGCGACTTGAACTGGCCTTCAGGATCGCCCGACTTAACGACACTCGAGTTCTTTATCTGGAGCTACTCAAACGAAATACTATACAAAGATAAACCGCGGACATTTGTAGAACTGAAAGACAATATTAGAAATAAAATTCAGGCAATATCAATAGAATCTTTGAAGTTAGCGATGGAAAATTTAGTGGTGGTGGTGGTTAGAGCAAGGCTACGTAAATAACAAGAAGGCAATCACCGACGAGACGAAATTTTTCACAAATAAATCTCCAAGGAGTATACTTTTAGTTATCGTTTGAAAAAATATTATATTGAACTTATTAAAAACAATATATGAAAAACAAATGGCGAACCTGATTTTGGCCCACCTTGCATTATAGCGTCAAACAAGCAGAATCTACCGCCATAGGCAAAATGTGTAACTTGTCCATCAAGTTACCTGAGAAAGTATCTACTTCAATAACAACGCTATGCCGTTCTTTTGTCTTAAAATTGTGATTTTAACTACACATCAAATTTTACGACACTCCAAAAATATTCTTATAGTGTGGAAAATGTTCAAGAAAATATGGCATATTTAAGTGAAACCAAGCGTATTGTAATTCTAATAATGATAGAGTATGGTAATAGAAGAGGAAGTTTTGTAAATTAATTCATTACTGTCGGAAGGTCAACGGTGAATAATTTCAGCACCTTATAAAATAAATAAAAAAAAGATAATAAAATAAAATAGTATTTAAAAGAAGATATTTTTATTAATATTCGTTTCTTTTTAGAATCACCAAATATTTAAAAAGAAAATCGCAATTTTAGGCTTTGAATATCCTTGAATGTCTTTTTTATCATACCCTGTTTATAAAAACTTGTTTTTTATATTGTTCTTTTACGCTATTATGAATAGTAATAACTAAATTTTCAAATTCTCGAAGAAAATTGAAATGTTGAATAATATACAAGGCATTTCGTTGTTTTGTCATGACTATTTGACAAATTATGGATACTTTTTCTTGTATAAAGTCTTGTTTATTGTAATAGGTTTTAAAATTCCTTAAAGCCTTTGTATTTAACATGTTTCGCTAGCTATCTTACTTTGGAAAATAATCAAACAGTTCCATACAGACATATTATGCAATGTCACTGTATAATATTAAATAAAGTACATAAATAAATATATTATATAATAGTAATTAATACTAATTGATTTGGAATTGAAGTAAGTTTTCCAGTAATGAAGAAAAAACTTAACTATAGAATGCCGTTTTTAATTATCATGTAAAGTCTCAGATTCTCACACAAATAATACGATACAACTCAATAATAATACCAATCAAACCTATTATAATCAGGGGCGTAGCGTGGGAAAGGAATCTAGGGATGTGAAAACAATTTTATAGGGGGAAGAGGTATTGTCGGATGTATGGTAGGCCATATGAAAATGATAAAAATAAAAAAAGACACTAACCTAGGATGATTATGCTGAGGTATATATCCTAATTTTTAAAATGAAGATCAATTCTTCGGTTTTTGTTTGTCCAGCGAAAACGTCTGTTTCTTGAAATATTGGAGACGATCTGATATCTTCTAATCACTGTTTCTTGAAATATTGGAGATGATCTCATATCTTCTAACAGGGCACTTTCGATATTTATTAATGCTAAAGCTGACAGTCTTTCTTGCTTTTGAGAATTTCGCAGATAAGTATTTATACTCTTTAAACATGAAAAAGATCTTTCTACGTAACTGCCTGGGGCAGGAATAGTCAAAATTGAACGACACAATTTTGATGATGACTCCGGGAAAACAGAAGATAATTGAAGGGACATAATATATTGGTGAAGCTCGAACACAGTGCTCTTTTTCATATCGAGATCACTATAAATCACTGAAAGTTCACTTTTTAAACGATTTGTCAAAGAATGTTCCATATGTATCTATAATTTCATAAAACAATCGTGCGTAGGTGCTTTTCTTATCTTCGTTAGGAATTAAATCAAAACGCATTCTCTTACTTAGCGGTTGATTTTCTAACACAAATCTGTCCATACGGTCCCAAATGTCACTAAACTCGTTTCTCATTTATGAATATGTGATTTGAATTCGGCGATCTTTTTATTGGGGTAACTAATACCCGATATTTTTATCTGTAGAATTTTAAACAGACTCTCGAAATGTGGGAATATTGCAGAAAACACTGCTAAGAGAAAATTAAATTCAAAGTAGCGCAATAAAGAGCTAAAATGCCTCTATCACAAATAACGGTTTCTCGATTCGATTCTTCATTTTCATTTTCCACAATTACCTGAAACAGTGCTTCCAAATCTTCCTTATGTTATGGCGACAGTCGCCAAGATGCGTTCACATAATCGCATAATTGAGTCCGTAAATAACGACAACACCCACTGAAGTTCCCTGTTGACTACGTAAGATCACTGACCTTTTCGCACATCTAACGCGTAGCTTGGATGTAACGTAGACCATCGCACTTCAGCACTGCAGCAAGTAACGCGGGAGCCCAATAATTTCGGACGCCTTCACGGCCGATTTGAAATAAAAAAGTTGATGGTTTAAAGTAAATAGTGTATGTTTGCGGTCGGTTTAAAATAATTCAAGAATTTTAATAATTGAATAAATCGATTGCACTTTTAAATAACACTAATTTGCGAATTTTTTAAGGGATGCGATGCATCATTCGCGTTCATGTACGCTACGCCCCTGATTAGAATATAATATTGTTGTAGATTTCCTCTGTAACTGATATCTGTTACCATTCTACTTTTTTGCAATCAGTCTGAGAGCAGACTACACCTTTTCCCAATTTCGGTATCGTGTTAAAATTAGAATACTATTGACAAACGTGCCGAATACAGCAATACCGAAGCAAATAAAGTGATTTGTGGTGTTTTTAAACACGATTCTGTCATTAATGTAATGGCCTTTGATTTAGAGCCTGGGGAAGTCACCCTTTTTTATAATTGAACGCTTTAAATAGAACAGACGGCCGATAATCGATTACTGTCATCGTTGTGCTTTTCTAAACTTATCTGATAATGCGATAGGCCTGTTACATCTTTTTGCATGCTAACTATATGTTGTATATCAGGATATTGTTTTGTATTTGTTAATAGTGGGCTGATGTTGAATACATTACATTTTAAATATACGTATAAAATATATTGTATTCTTTATTTGCAATATTTTAATAATATTTGCAATAATATTTTATATTCTGTATAAATTTATATAATGAAAATTTTATATTTGCCTAATTAAATTCTTATAAACTCTGACAATACAATACTTATACAATTGCTTCAATCTCAATAAGAAGGTTTCTTTAATGGCAATTAAGTAAACCTATCTACTCTCATTAGACATAATTCTGAACTTTGTCTTCACTACGCGTACTTATCCGTATTGTATCTTTCTTTCTGTATTCTCACCGACGATACTTTTGTTATTTTATATGTGACCATTAACTTCTAATTCTTTATAAGCCCTATTTTAATACACCACAATCTTAAAATTTTCGGATTGAAAAAGGGAGAACCATTGAATGGCCAAGACCTGATTTAGTTATTGGCTATTTATTACACATAGTAATACTTGAAAAATAAGGTCTCCATCTAAAGACTAGAATCCAAGTTTTAAAATAGAGACATAGTGATACTTGAAGAATAAGGCTTCTCTCAAAAGAGTAGAATCCAACTACTAAGAGAGAGACGAACAACAGAAAAGGAATGTTTCACTCATCAAGCTAGCTTGGAAGCTTTGGATGAATTTTCATTACAAAAAATAATTGACACATCGTGGGCCTCTTTACACGATTTACTTCATTTATACTAATAATTTTCTTTATAATATCCTCCCTATATGAATCTAGATTAAAGCAATAGGCATGGTTTTTAATTATATAGCCTTAAATACGTGATATCATTGAATTGACCATGAGAATTCGATTTTTAGAAATTTTGCTATTTTGAATCTGAAGTTCGAGGAAACGTTCTCTATTTTACGAGAAAACAGACACTTGTCCAGTAAAACGAAGATTGCTATCGTATTCAAGAGGTCGATTTACGTTGCATTCAATTTTAAAACTTTTCTATTTCTGTAAAACCCTTCCCTTCTATCACTTCCAGTACATCGATTTTCTTTCGGGAAAATGTGGGCTTAAGAAAGGTAGATAAATTCAAGGGCGCATTGCAATTTCTCCCAAATCCAGAAGCTCTCTAGGTAGATATAAATTTCGAGGTTCTCGGTTTCTCGGTTTTACGACAAAATGTCTAGTTTTTCATTAAAGAGGAATCATATTCAACAAGTCTACCTACGTTATATTCATTGTAATTTGTATCGATTTTGAGACTTATATTTTCTGCAAAATTTCCTCCATCGATTTTCTTTCTTAAAAAATGTTTCCTTGAGAAGAAAATCAGAAAAAATTCATACGGCCATAAAAAATGGCAGACATATTCAATGGTGTCTTCAGATTTCTCCTAAATCCAAAGATTTTCTAGGTAGGTATGAATTTCCAAGTTGTCACTTTGAATTTGTAAGTAGAGGAAATGTTCACGGATTTACAAGAAAAACCGACAGTTTTTCATTAAAATGAAGATTGTAATCATATTCAGGAGGTCAATTTACTTTTGCACTCAAGTAAATGGCGTCGATTTTAAGACTTTTGTAGTTTGTATAAAATTCCCTTACGTCCATAGATTTTATTTAGCAAAAAACATTTTTTGAGAAAAAAATCACATGGACGTAAAAAAGACAGTCAAATCCAACGGCGTCTTCAGATTTCTCCCAAATCCACTAATTCCGATCTTGCAAAATAAGAAATCATTATGGAGATGGTGCTAGGGAGACAGGAATTTGCTGAGGATCGCAACTAATAATAGCGCTATGATAATAAAATTAATAAGAGTAATCGATTGAATGCGTCTAACATCTTAGGGATTGGGTGTATGTCTATCGTTCTTCTAATATGTGCTCTATCTCTTTTTCTATCTTTCTAAATAATTAAATGGAGAATTATTATTAGAGAGACAAAATATATATATATATATATATATATATATATATATCTGCAATGTGGCATTTTCATTTATAATTTTCTTATTATTTACATTTTTTAATAGCTAGACAAATTAATAATAGTCCATATAAGTAGGCCAGATGCAAAACGCGCTAAATCGATTTTTTGAAATAAATCAGTTATTGGTATGCTTGGATTCAGAATGGCATCCCCTACATCCCTGTCATGCTTTTCTGTGTTAAAACGCGTTAAAAACCATTGAAGAATTAGGTTGAAGTTTGGTAGCTGTGCCAAAACGCGCTAAAAACAGTGATGGTCCTGGCGCAAAGTGAGCTAAGAACATTCCTGATGCAAAAAGCGCTAAAAGCTTATTAATAGTAATGGCAGCTTGGAAGCACATAAAAGCAAAACGCGCTAAATAATCAGAACAACTGCTTCCAATCCCTTTTTTCAGACTCAGTCTTTTTCGTTTTATTCCACGTTTTAGTCCACGCGGAGGTGTTTTTTAGAAAAAAAATTAACGAAAGCTTCAATATTGGCTTTGCAGCACCTTATACAGATCGGTGTTCTGCATGCATGCGATTGAAAAATATGATTGATCAAGAGAATAATGCAGAAAAGAACTAGGAGCTTCAATCAGAGTTGTCAGTCAGAGCTTGACGACTGTTAAAAAAACCTTGTCCTTCCTAAGGTTCCTAATCAGGAAGCATACTATCGTAGGCAGCTCTATATGTATAATTTTTCTATTTGTGAGGGAATTTCAATCACACCTCAAACGACTTATAACACATTTAGTTATGGATGGTGTGAAGATCAATATGGAAAAGGGTCAATTCACATAGCATCTGCACTTTACCATAGACTATGTCAATTAAACTTAAATGGTAAGAAGGTTCTGAAGTTATTTTCAGATGGTTGTGGGGGCCAAAACAAGAACACCACACTCATATTCATGCTGCAGTATTGACTGTTAACAAAGCTCTTATATACCCCCTGTCCTGACAGAGTTTTTGGTAATTTGGAGAAGGAATTTAGAGCCTTAAGCGTTATCCTAAACCCTCAGACCTACCTTGATATATTTCAAAAGTACGGTACAGTTGTTCGTCTAGGTGAGGACTGTGATGTTCTTGACTGGACGGAAGAAAGTGATAAGATTTTGAAACCGACTACATCTTGGCATTTCCAATTTCAAAAATCCAAGAAAATCATACATATTAAAGGAGTTACACAGTGAGGGGTGTTGATCCAGGGGGAACCTTGTTATAATTTCGAAGCAGGGGAACCTAAATTTGTTACAAAAAGAAACCGATCTCTTCGCACTGTTTTTTTTTTTGGAAAAATTACGAAATGTTGTTAAGTTGAAGTGAAACAAAAAAAATTAGCAGATGTTTTGAGACTTTTGGAATTCCATTATGGACCAAAATGGAATAAAAATCCCCAAAATCAATACTACATAGATGTTTTAAACACTCAAGGTTTTATTCCATGCACATTATCTGTACCTACTCAGGAAGAAAGAGATCAAAACGTCATAATGGAATTTGAAATTTTTGGAAATGAAGTTCACATTACTGGAGAAACTTCAAACGAGGAGCACCAGACACGTAAACAAGTAGAGATGGACCTTGATTTGATGGAAAGTGATGAAGAGATGATTTAGGACCTTTTTTATTCAAGTTTTACAAAGTTTTTAAATTGAAAAGTTATTGAAAACTTTGAAAGTTTGGTGTTCTACAGTGTACAAGAATGTACTACACTACTTTCATTAGATATTTACTTTTTCTACTGTTGAATGTTTGTTTTCGTTGGATGGTACCTAAATTTGTTACTCTATAATACGACAAGGTACATAATTTAATTATCAATGCACTATACAATATTCTTTACGCCTACATTTAAAATTGCATAATGAATAAACGTAATAAATACTTTTGTACAATATTTTTCTGAAAAAAAAATATATATTCAAAACTACCATCTACTATTTATCATATATTGGAGCACTTTGCAACTGGACACGAAAATTAGCGCGTTTTGCAACGGGAGCAATTTTGCAAATGGCTCACCCTCCTGATACAAAAAGCTCTAAAAACTCATTGCTGAAGCAAAACGCGCTAATTCCAGATTAAAATATGAAATAACAATTTTTCTTGAATTGGGATAATGTTGAAATCTTGATCTTAGCACAATCTTAATGACTTTTTGTCATTTAAAAAACAATTGTAGATGTAGCTTGTCTGAATCAAATTTGACAATTTTTTGCGGTTTTCTCGGTTTCACTTGAAACCATTTTAGCGCGTTTTGTAAATGGCCTACTCATATATTAATATTTCCTAGACGATCGATAAACGATCGAGTCAAGTAGTTCCTCTGAACGTCACATTTCCCAGAACGCCGTTGACTTCTTATAATGTAAAATTCCTCCATTGTAGATCGCGCTCGTATTCACAGTCTACGCACAATATGGAGGAAAGTGGCATTACTAAAAGGAAAATACCAGCACGTTTTCGTCATGCAATTTACAAGTTCACGATTTTATCTCTGGGATATATTTATGGCCGTATATACGGACTGCGGAATAAAGGATTACTGTTAAAGAACGACTGGTAGTAATGCGGTTTATTTTTCGCTGGAACAACGAAGCTCCAATAACTTGATTATTCTTTCATACCGGTCCGTCTCTCGGTACTAATTATTTATTTATTCCCGATTAATGCAGCAGACGAAACATTGTACGATTCCTGCTAAACGATTGCGATGGAGTTATATTAGGAACTGTCTGATGATGTAATTATTCCGAGACGAAAAAAACTGTAATTATTATTTGATGAAAGAGGAGAGCCTTGCTAATTATTTTTAGTTAAGATTGTAGATTAGTTCTTCTTTAATTCGCTGTGAAATGAACAGAGAAAATAAGTTCATCGATTTAAAAGGGAAGTTCAATGCTCAAATAATCCTTTCTTTCAAGGGAACTAATAAACTATATACATTATAGTAATAAATATTGTTTTTGGAAATACCAGAAAAATATTTATTTAAATTAATTTTTAATTAAATGTTTTACATTTATGACTATTTTCAGTCAATTATGAATGAACGTGTGTATAAAATCAGTAAAATACGATTCATGTATCTAAGGAAAACATTTAGTTTCATTAACTGATTTATTCATTTATAATTTATATTATTTTTGGTCATTATTCGAATAAAAGTGTATTTTCATACAAATAGTAAGTTATACAAGAATTATTAGTGTCGTTAATTCTCTGACGTAGAATTCAAACAAATTATAATGATTGAATCAAAAAAAAAAAAAAAAAATATATATATATATATATATATATATATATATATATATATATATATATATATATACATATATATATATATATATATATATATATATATATATATATATATATATATATATATATATATATATATATATATATTGTTAGGTGTTCTCCTCAGTGAGCAGATTTTCGAGGACCCTGTATGACATATTTTATTTCGTGTGTTTACATAAGCCATTCAATAGACATAACAATAAAAGCGCTGTAGCGGCCAACGCTTGGTTGGGAATTTGTGTTATTCTTGCGTTCACCCTAACAATATATATATATATATATATATATATATATATATATATATATATATATATATATATATATATATATATATATATATACGAAGGGGTACCCAAAAGAAATCAAACTCATGTTGTCGTGGGCTTAGTTTTCGTAGTACCGTGTTCTGCCGCTAGGAGAGTATAGAGCTACCATTTCCGATTCAGTAAGCCAAGCGTCGTCGCTAAAGAAGGTTCCGTTCGGCTTGCGTGAATTTTCTAGTGAGTTGTTTTGTGTGCTCGTCGTATTTTTTTTTTGTTTTTTCGATGTGAGGGGAGTGGTCCATTCAGAGTTTGTTCCACAGGGTGAGACACTTGCGACTGAAGAGGCCTAACATTGTGCCAGCCGGGCGACTAGTTTTTCTACCGTTATAACGCCCCTGATCACAAAGTTCTGTTTGTGCGCCAATTTTTGACCACAGATTTCCACAACTTCGTCAATAGTACGTCGTCGATATTCCAGGACGATTTCGCGAATTTTTTCAATACTTTCATCGGGTCGAGCCGTGGAAGGACGACCAGATCGAGGTTTGTCATCAATTAACATTTTAACTCTTTTGAAACGGAAAAATCACTCAAACGCTTGAGTTTTTCCAATAGAATCATTCTTGTAAATCATTTTTAGCATCTCAAGAATTTCTGTGCAAATTTTTCAGAGCAAGAAACAAAACCTTACGGCCGCGCTGTTCACGAGATCAAACCTATTCGCTAAAATATAAACAGCTATCCCGTGCACCACAAGTGGCGCCATCTATGAAATCGAGCATGACCATATGCAACCATTCGATAGTAGCTTTTCCGAGTTCATTTTAAACTAGTTTTAACAAGTTTAGTATGTTAAAGCAGCAAGGAGATCCAATATTTGTACTTTATAAAGCTTTCTAATAAGCTCTCTACTTTTTAAAGTCGTCGTATATGTTTTAAAGCTAAACACTGAAATTTGACCCGGTATAAATGTCGTCTAGGTATTGGGGAAATTAGTGGAATAATTTTCACATCTAATATCTTCAAATATTAAATCCATACGTATCACGAATGAAACCTATTCGCTACATTTAAATTAACGTTTTGAACTTCAGACTGAAATCGTGATGCGATGTTCATTAAAGACCATTTCGCACCCGTTAATATAACAAATTCTCAATTGAATTAGGTGAAAGTTCCACGGGATTGAACTCAATTAATGCCCAAACGAGACTGCGAATCGTGACTTCGGTAACTTCGTCTTCAGTTCCTCGTACACCCGGACGGAGCCTATTTAATTTAAATATCTATTCATTCGGAAACGGCGTAGGAATTAAGAAATTCCTCCCAGGGAATTTGCAGTCCACGGGAACAATGCGATGCTTCGGTTATGGTTGCGGTTGATATTTTTACGGCGCTGCATTCTGAGCAAATTGTTTTAAGAAATCAATTTGCTGGGTTCCGTCGTGCTCCGCTTTCATTGCGAGAAATCCTTCTTTTCTTGTGGGATCCGTTCTGCATTTCATGCATATTTTGTTGTTACGTATTGGGATTTTAACGATCGACAGTTAAACAGAGTGGTACAGAGAATACGGTGGACATTCTGCTCTTCAGTCCCTCTCACAATTATTTGAATTGGTATATACCACTTCAGCTCCATTTGTTTTTAAATAAACAAAAACTATGTCTTAATTTAGCATGTAATCTCTAAACCAAGTAGAGAACCACAAGAGGCGTACCCAATGTTTAGATAAAATATTATTTTATCCAAAATAAGTGGTAATAAGTCAGTATGTCATATTGAGAGATAATAATAAATTGCTTCAATCTGAATCTAAATTAGTACCATTTGGTACTTTCCTTAGAAGATGCATTAGACCTTACACTTTTTCGTTAATAATGATCCGGGGTGGCGAACCCCAGATCAACTCAGTATTAGGTGTGTCATTATATGCTTGGGTTGGAGTCCCTATCAGGGATATTTGGCATCCCTCCCTCCGCAATCTGATTCTTTGCAAGAAGGAAGTCAATTACAGAATCTTCAAACTTCTATTTATAGTAAACAGTAACAACAACAACAAGAAGTATAGGTGAAATCGTAGGAAATGCGTTTACACACAGGCCAACAAAGATTTTGTGATCGGACCTTTTTTGACTTTTTGGTTTAGTTACATACCATGAACTATAGAAACACTGTTTTTTTTTGTATCCATCATGCACCAGTATTTGTAAATGTATATTGTACCATAATTTGTAGTTCTTAAAACTGAGGTTCTATAAAATTAAATTTTGCCTCATCTTTACGGCGCCCCTGTGTTTAATCGGTTTGAAACGTACACACGTGTATGGGGGATTTACCGAAACAGAGTTGGCCGGTGGGGATATTCCGGTTTTATACTATTCGAGTATTTACATAGTCGCTGTAGTACGTTTTTAATTTGTGCACGCTTACTCGTGACGTCGCGTCGGTGTTTTTATTTTGTTTTAAAAATTCCTAGAAGTTTTAAAAATACACCAAATATGTTTTGTTATGTCTGTAGCTATTTTGTTGTAAAAAAGTTTAGGCGTAATATTATATAATACACCACTATTACAAAAACAATATTACTCGTACTTTAAGAGTAAGCTTGAAGATCAGGATAAACCCTGGGCACTCCACATCATGTGCAAAGTATGTGAAAAATGATTAAGACATTGGAGTAATGGAACAAGGAAATCTCTTTCTTTTGGTATACCAATAGTTTGGAAAGAAACTAAAAATCACTTGGATGCTTGCTACTTTTGTTTATGTAAAGTAAGTGGATACGACACCAAGAACCTTAAACATATAGTATATCCTAATGTTCCATCCGCCATTAGACCGGTTACACATGGACCGGATATCCCTATTCCAGAGAAATCAGTCAGCTTAGATGAAGTTACAAGTTCATTTTCTGCATGCCTATCTGGACTACTTTCCAGAAAATCTTGGTGCTGTTAGTGAGGAGCAAGGTGACAGGTTCCATCAAGACATAAAAGAGATGGAAAGGAGGTACCATGGTCGATGAGATGTGGCAATGATGGCAGACTACTGCTGGATGCTGAAAGGAGAACATCCAACGAATGATTACACAAGAAAAACTACAAAACGAAGTTTTTTGTTAAAAGGAGTGATATTTTCAAAGAAGAAAAGAAATTAGAAACTCAAAACTATTTTAGTTGTTGGTTTTTACTATGTTTATTAATGTTTATTAAATATAATGTCTATAAAAATGCAATTTCTCCTTTAGTTTTTAATTTATTCTGATTATTCAGTTGATAAAAAACCTACGTGAGGGGCAAAAACGGAAAGTGGGTATGAAATCAGCGTATATAACTCACTTATAATCACTTATCAAACCCAAATCAACTTTCAAAATGTCAAAATTTGTAGGCCTGTGTAATGTAAGTATTCCTGCTGAAAAAACACTGCCATTTGCAATAGAAATAGTATCATATATCAAAAATGCTGCCAGTAAGAAGAACGAAATGAAGTACTATATAGACAGTCATTGGTCAAAAGGAAGTCACCTGAAATAATGTTATTAGCACTAACTGAAATATATTTGTGGGTAGACTAATGCTGTACCAGCTCTTTATGGCTGTTAAATGATTTATCTGTAACCTGTGCATTATTTTGGATGTTACATTTAAGGTAATGAAGTATGTAGTTAAAGAAATAAAATATTTTACATATTAAGTAGCAAAGTACATTGGAATATACTTGAATAGACGTCTCAATTGGAAAGAAGATCTTGACAATGTCTATATGACAGTATTGTATATAAGACTATGTTAGTCTCGATTTCTATCGCTACAATTAACGTTAAGTTGCACTCTATTACTTAAAAGCTCTAGTAAGTTACTGACTTCTCGCTTGCTTAGGTAGTTTATATAGGGTATCTTAGTTGGAACTACAGGATTAGAATTACGCGCTATTTGTGTTCTGCCGAAGATAAGACGTCAATATTTAATAGCTGTCACCTACAATTCATGCGACGTCAACATACCGCGATTAGCAGTTCAATAACTAAGCGAATATTTTGTGTACAACTGTTTTATGAAAGTGTGCGATCATTTACAGTTGCATTAAGAAAAATTAGGACAAAATGAAGCGCCTACAGATTTAATAGTTCGTAACTTAATCAAGAAATTTGAAGAGATGGGTTCTGTCATTGATAAGGCAACACTAATATGTCATTGTAATCGTTCAGATGAAAATGTTGCTGTAGTGAGAGAAAGTGGATACTTCCGTACACTTTCTCGCATCAGTTCGACGTCGCGCACAACAATTGGATCTGTCAAGAGCCACGCATCGGATTGCATCTGTCAGAATACAAAATTCAGTCGACAAGACAATTAAAAGTTACCAATTAAGTTTCAAACGATTTACAACGTCGTATATTTGATAATTCGGTGTTAGAAAACAAAATCTGATGCTGATCTCTGCAACAAACCTTTGTTCAACACATTCCATCTTGTTACATTTTCATCTTGACGGATACGTCAGCAAACAAAACTTTTGTCAAATTTGGGAATCTGAAAATCCACATGCCGTTCACAAAAAGAAATGCATCCAAAGATATGCATGGTTTGGTGCGTGGAGTGGTGGAGTAATTGGGCCATATTTCTTTGAAAATGAAGCTGCTAAAGTTATCACAGCAAATGGGCAACGCTATAGTGACATGTTAAACAATTTTTTTCCACCAAATTGATGATTTAGATTTGAACAACATATGGTTTGCAATACGGTGCAACGTGTCATACAGCACGTGCACCATAACTTTATTGCATACCAAATTTCCTGATCATGTTTCGCGGAATTCTGACATTAATTGGCTTGCAAGATCATATGATTTAACATCAGTGGACTTTTTTCTTTCGTGTTATGTCAAGGAAAATGTGTACATCACCCAGCCAGCAAAAATCAAAGGCTTCAGAGCAAACATTCAACGTGTTATTCGGGAAATTGTGCCAGTTTTATGGACAATTTTGTTAAACGGACGACATAGTGTCAGATGAGTCGAGGCAGCCAAATGAACGATATTCTTTTCCATTTGTAGCTGTATCGTCTCCATTTTCTGTTGAAGACTGAAAACCTCAGTGTGTCAAATATTATTAGCTTTATTCATTAGTTTTATTCATAAATCACGTTCTATAGTTTTAAATGAGACACCCTATATTAGTGTTCAAGACACTTAAAAAATTATTTATTACACTAGAGCCTAGGGTACCTATGTCACATTGTGTTTTGATGATGATGTACTGCCTGAGATGTATCCTAGATGCCAGTACCTCCTCATAAACAATAATTTCACTGTCATAGATCATAAGTCACTAAAAATGACTGAAGATCATTCGAATACTATTTTAATATGTCACAGGATGTGCTTACGTATTCAAACACTAATATTATAACAAATAAAAGAAATACCTCAGAAAACATCTAAAATCGTAAAATATTTCATCTTTATTTGCACAAGGATTTACCTAAACGTTCATAACCGCGTATTATATGTCAGATAAAATTAGATTATGTTCTACCTGCTTTGTGGATATTTCCACATCATACGACATAGCGAAAGTTCTTCAGCGTGGTAGTTATCGAGAACGGAACCGGTTACATCGCATTACACACACACACAAAGTCCTCAGAGTTCGGGTTCACCTGTCTGCTCTCCTTGTTGCTAGTCGACGTCCGGAGAGTATCAAACTGACGAACTGCAGCGCCCGCCTTTCTGGTCTCTCTCATTGTCGCACGCTAAATAAAAGCAGGCTTTGTATAGATCAACACATCAACTGAGTAGGCCAGTCGCAAAGTGGATTATCTGAGTCCCAAATGGAACTGAGAAAACAAAAAAAAAAAAAAATTATCACTGTTGACCCAGACAATCTACAGACACAATTTTTTTTTACAAATCACAAAAAATCCATAAATTTGTGCTGCAAAATTTCAATACTTTTGCAATTGAACGGAAATTGTTATTTCAATTTTTAATTTTCAATTATATTGTTTTGCAACTGTAATGGGTTTTTAGAACTTTTTCGTACAGAATCAGCCATTTGCAAAATTTGTCCAGTTGCAAAATGGGCCAATTTTTCGCTTTTCGGTCTAAAAAAAAATTTGCTGTGTGTGAATCGTTGTCGTTGTCGTTAGCGTTGGCGTTGTCGTTGTCGTCGGCATTTATTATATATAGTTGTGTTATAGCATAACACAACTAAATCGTATCGGATCGATTGGGATTTGACTGATTTCGATTGGGGACTTCTCCCAGACGACACATATTAATTTTGAGGTGGATAAAACACACACTACCATATACAAGGGTCATGAGAAAGTACAATGGTGGACTATATGAGAATTTTTGTTTGTTAACACGATAACTTAATTAAATCGTGTCGGATCAATCAGGTTTAGACTGATTCTGATTAGAGACGTCTACCAGATGACATTGATTTTGAAGTGGATAGGACACACCACATG
This sequence comes from Rosalia funebris, assembly GCA_037954035.1. NCBI lineage: Eukaryota > Metazoa > Arthropoda > Insecta > Coleoptera > Cerambycidae > Rosalia > Rosalia funebris. The sequence continues at coordinate 10,759,858 of JAZFAV010000034.1, read as the reverse complement.
GGTTATGAGAAAGCACGATGGTGGACTATTTAAAAAAAGTAAAACTGTCACATAAAACACATATTCTGCATTTATGTGTTGGTTTATTTTTTCTCGGCCACTCAATTTCGAGATAGAGATGTTCTATATGCGGAAAAGTCCGTTTTAAGGTTTTAAAACTGTTTATTACAATTTTATGTTAAAACTACAAATCGTTTACACTATGAGTATAGTAAACTGACGTTGACGTTTTTCTTATTTTTTCCAATATTATAAACGAAAATAGGTACTTTAGATTAAAATGTAGTTTGACAATGAAAAATAAATCTTAAAAATTGTTTGCAGATAAGAAACTTGAATAAAAAGTGTAGAGTAATAAAACAATCTTGTATGCACAAAACTAGTTTAAGTCATTTCTCATCTCATAATCACTCTCCATTAGATCAACATCTGTCGGTTCTGGTTCCTCAAGATAATTTTCAGGATTTTCAATGTTTCAATGAATATTGAGTTTTGAACACCTCAGAATAATAATGAAGTAGAGGATTTTCCTTATAATTTTCCCCATAGTGTAATTCTGGCAGCCTCAATACATCTATTAGTTTTTCTGGTATGATGGTCAACTCCTTTTGCAACCTTTTACAATTTGAAATTGCGTATGGATCATTTCTCTTGGTTACAAATTCTGATTCTCCAGCTTCGTACTACCTATACAGATAACTCATTTAAATCATAAAATAATCGATTTAACCCACTTTGCAAACTGGCCTACTCAATTGGAGACATGAAAATTTAGTACACTTGGTCAAAGGTGATCGGGGATTTTAAGATAATTGTCAGGCGCAGTATGGTGCATTTATCCTTCCCAATTTCCCTTAAATCCCACCATTCCAGTAGGATAACGATCCGAAGCACATCGCCAATATAGCAAAGGAATAGTTACTTTATAATGTTCGTAGATAAATCAAACCTCCACCTCAGTCCCCAGATATACATCTCATAGAGCAGTTGTGGTACTTGCTGGAGTTGAAGGTTCGAAAAAATAAAATTTCTTCGAAACAGCAGCTACAACTGGTTTCATTACAAGAATGTGATCAAATTGGACCTGAAATAACCCAGAACCATCCCAGAAATATCCTCGAGGCCACGAAGACTTCAGGCCATAATTGATGCAAATGGTATGGTAACAAAATATTAAAGTGTAAATAAATTTTCTAAGAGTTTATTTAAATAAAAATGTTGACTGTGCCTTTTTTGACCATTGAACTTCATATTCTTATTTATTCGTATATTATATTTAATTCGCTCAATCTATTGCCACCAAAAATTAATAGTTGGATGCTGGTGTTTAAATAAATTTGGTATCAAACAATTCACATTTATATTTTTGAGATTTAATAAAAAGTGGGATGTGTCAATACTTTTTTAAACAACTGTACGTATAATAGGCATGTAAAGGTTAGAATAAATCCATAAAATTAAACAATAGTTGAGTAATCACTAAACTTTTTTCCCGGCAACGATTTTATTGAATTCAATTTCATCCAAAAGTCTTTGCGTACACACTGTATATCTGACAAATATAAAAATTATTATAAACAAATATTATGCGGAGACACTTTAAACAGTAAGGTGCAATGGATTTGAGGATATTTACGTTATTGGTCCTGAAAAACATAATTGTTAAATTAAATAATTCCTTATACGGACTTCAAATTAAAATTATTCGACCCGAACGTTTTCGACCACATTCCTCCGCCGCATCTTGCGATAACGTACCGCCGCCGCCGCACCGCGTCGTCCCCGCCTAACGACGACCATAAAATATGAATTCCTGTCATAAAAATAACCCGACTCGACAACAGATTCCCTTTTCAGACATTTAAACACAGAAGGGATTAATTTAGATGCAATAAAAATATTTCAGTTACACAAGACTTCAGTAACGTTAGCCGCGCGATCGGATTCGAATCTGGATGGGAACAGAAGTGTTAATAGGCAGAAATCCTTTGAGTTACTGCTGGCAATATGGCTTGCGAGCCGCGCCGCCCGCCATAAGTTCGCTATGAAAGCATAACTTTGAAGATGCTCAGATTCTCATCAGTACCGAGGTCGTAATCTTAATCATGGCCCTCTCATCAGCGACCGAAGATTGTAGGCGCTCTTCACCCAGGCCGACGAGTGGAACAGAAACAAAGTATTACAATAATAAACAGTTTTAAACCCTTAAAACGAACTTTTTCGCACGTAAAACATCTCTATCTCGAAATTGAGTGGCCGAAAAGAAATAAATCAACACATAAATGCAGAATATGTGTTTTATGCGACAGTTTTACTTTTTTCAAATAGTTCACCATCTTGCTTTCTCATGACCCATGGACAGGGTGGGGCGTATCCTATCCACCTCACAATCAATAGATGTCGTCTGGTAGACGTCCCTAATCAGAATCAGTCGAAACCCGACCGATCCGACACGATTTAATTGAATGATCGTACTACTTAACAAAAAAGAATCTCAAATAGTCCACCATTGTGCTTTCTCATGACCCATGAACATGGTAGACTGTGTTAGATCCATCTCAAAATCAATAGGTGTCGTCTGGGAGACATCCCCGATCAGAGTCAGCCAAAACCCGATCAATCCGACACGATTTAGTTGAGTTATCGTGCTAACAAGAAATTTAGAAAATTCCGACGACATCGACAACAACGACACACACACAGACAAAATTTTTTAAAAACCTTTTTTTTTTTGTTTTTAATCCGAAAAACGAAATATAAACAATAGAAGTTTTTTTCCATTTTTCTTTACACGATTACATTACCCTTCCGCTCTGATATAGTTAAGTGCGGAAAAGTAATATTAACAAAGATAACTGAAGACATCTTTTTATATCCATAATAATACAATATGTCATCCCATGTAAACATACGTGCATAAATTACAAAAAGCTACCGCCTAACCGTGGCAAAACTTGCAAATAACTATAATTATTGACCCGGTTACTAAAGGACCATTTACCACCACCTCTCCTTCAATTAGTGAACCGACTGAAACATCTCATAGTCTTTCCAGTGTTGAATTTAAATTTTTAACGTGGCGAAGAAAAGATCTAATTCGAGAAATGGAAGAACTCCTCGGTTAGATCAAATCTTATATCTAAAAGGCAAATCTTAGCATCTTTTGTATCCATGTGACTATCTGAGATGAGCATAACATCAAACTTTCTTAAAAAGTCAAGATGCTAACCAAACACAACATATTACTTATACTGTATATTTACCTAATGTTGCATATGTTGTTTGACCAAATAAATAATTATCTTATTTCTTCAATCTCATGAAGATATAGCTGTAGAAAATGAAACAAATATTAAGAAGTCAAGGGACACAACCCTCGAAGTTGATACTCAATGTCAATACCAGAAAAAATAAGCGATTGCCAATAAAGGAAGTCTGGAAAAAGTGGATAACACCCAGAGCCTCAGACGATAAAGCAAGATTTAACAAAGCAATGGGAGAGGTAAAAGAATTACTCTTACACAAGAATCAATCAAACAATTTAAAATCATTTTTCATTTGCTAGAAACTGTTTGTATTACAATTTGAAATGAAAAAGATTCTCTAATTTAACTTCTGCATAACATTTGCTATACAATGAATCTGAATTGCTGAAAAACAAACTGAGAACGTCGTTAATTTACATCGAATGTCGACAAAATATCCTAGTTACTGCGATAAATACACTATTGGTTTGTTTTTCAAACAGAAGAGACCCGTTAGTTTTTTTCACTTCACTGAAGTTAAATTAAAATTTTTTTTCAGTATAATGTGTAATCATATCATTGGTAATAGTTTTTTGAAAAATTCCATTATTGGAAGATTTTCAATTAGTTTTAATTTAAAAAAAATTAATCGAGTCTGCCATGTTTGAAAGAAATGTAAGCAGTTTAGTTCATTTCATAGCGAACTTCATTCAGAATCGGAAAATGTTACAATATACAGGATTTTCCATGTAAAGATTTGAAATTGATGATTCCTGATATTAATAATTATATACAAATTATATAAGATAATATATGATTTGGTGAGCTTTAAATTTGAAAAATTAATTCCAATTAAATAAAATGGCTGATATACGATCTCATTGACACCTGGTACATTTAATGATGATATCCAAGTTTGCCCATAAAACTCTTTGGATAAACACACTGTAAATTTGTTACATTCGGGCCTGGGCCGAAAGCCACCAAGTGTCAAAGCTTTCAGGACGCTATTTTCTCATAAGAGGGCGTCTTTGTGTGTATTGTGCAGCTTCAACAATGACGGACGAAGAGCGAACAGCGGGTGGCGTACGAGGGTGCAAGGAAATTAATTAGATGTAAACTGACTTGGAAGACCTAAGGCGCGTTGTCAAAATAGGGAACGTTGCGGCGGAGTGGGAGGAGTCATTAACATATTTCTAGGATTTTGTTCTAAATTTAGGAGAGGCACTAGCGTGTCATGAGATGTATCACGTTTTCTAGATAAGCGAGAAATTCTTGTTCGTCGAAACAAAAGTCATTGGGATTGTTTATATTAAGAAGGTATCAACGAGTGGTGGGAGTTAAGGGGATTAGCCCTATACTCACCATGTATAGGAATCAGTGTTCCAACTTACAAACGAAAAATGTTTCCCCGTAAATTTCGAAATTAGCACTTGATTGTGTCGTTTTCAATGCATATTCTTTCATAAAAACTCGTTAATAACCATATTTCATATAAAAACACAAGCGTTTTTGCAAATTGACAAATTTGTGAATTTGTCATCTACCGAGTACAACGCACGGTATTGCTGCTGTAGAATTCGCGGATTTATGAATATTTATCCTAACCTCAAAATTTCACCGCGTTTACGTTGTAAACAGCGCTTCGTTTCCAAAAGTCAGTCAAATAAAATCCGCGTAACGTCTGAAACCGTAAAAAGCAATGCGGGGCAAGAAGCGATAGTCGAATCAGTAAAGACATAGAAATCGTCGAATGTCTGTGTTGGCAAACCCAGTGGATATCGCATTGCTTCCCTGAGTAATTTGGGACAAACGATGAACCAGAGTGTGAACAAGCTACTGACATGAAATATTTTACTGTATAATTTATTATAAAATTGTGATATTTCTTTACGGTGTTTGTATTTCTAATCAATATTTCAGAACACGCCAGACTCTGAAATGTCCGCAATGAAATCCGGGGCTTATAATATAATCATGTAAGATATAGACACGTACAAGTTATGATAATTGTTGTTAATTCGTTTACTATCTTTCTTGTTGGGTTTAATCAAGGCATACGCCATTGTCCATTTCACACACCACGCATTTAATCAAAGAAATATCGCCCAGAATAACAACGTAATAACTCCAAGAAAACAACGCTAAATTAACGCAAACCGCAGCCAGCAACTTCGGCTTATTAGCAATCAAAGCGGACGCTTCTTGTGGCTTGCACAAATTTTCACAGCACAATGAAAGTGAGTTCCCATTCGTCTTACCGACAATTACCTTAATAGGTCATTGTATTGGGACGCTGGGTAGTTTACGTATGTATGTAGGTGCATAGCAAATTATAGCACGATCATAGCAGTATAGAACGTAAAGCGGTCGTTCAACCGGTCTTCGCTAAGGGCGATTCTGTATACACGATCTATTATGCCAACCCTGGTTTCTTCTGTGGAACAATGACTATTTATTGGTATTTTTCAGCAGGTCGTACCGGGGGCTATTACAACCGGCTCGCGACGCAAAAATGCGTTGCACAACATCGGGACATCAGATGTACGAGGGTAACGAGTAAACTTGTTCACCGGCTATAAACGTATTGTCGTGGAATCGAGTATACTGGACAGGAGAGAAGTTAAAGACGCAGCTGTGTTAACTAATTGCGGAACTTGGATGCTAATCATAAATGGGAATGGCTATACAAAACGATATTTAGATCCATACTGACATATGCCTATCCAGTATGGGACGGGATATCCAACACACAATACAAAAGACTACAAACGACACAAAATAAATTACTAAGATTATTAACAAATTCAAATAGATACATAAACATACAGACATTACGTAATATCAGGTATAACATGCATAAGACAATATATAAAAGAAACAAAACGAAAATTCTATAATACATTAACACAGACGGTATCATTGAGAGAAAATATTAAACAAACATACAAAAATAATGAACAACACACATACAAATACTTACATGAAAACCCAGATGGATAACACTAGACTAATACGAAAAACCCAATAGACGATATAAACGAACCCACAGATAAGGCCATAAGCCAATACCAGTGGCGGCTCGTGAGGTTTTTTTTAGGGGAGGCAGAATATGTATATCTACCGGTGATACTCTTTAATGGCGCTCCTTAAAATTTTTAGAATTTTCAAGGTCACGCGTTTTCCCGAACCTTTAGAATTCTAATAAAAAATCCATTTATACAAAAATATAGACTTTTGCGAGAATAATTTTTAGAATTTGCTACCTTTTTGAAATAATCATAATTTTATTTATTTACATATTTACTTACGAATTACAGCTACTAAGGGAATAAACAAAATATGTTTTATTGAAGTTAAATATTGTTTATAAACCAAAAATTAGTTTGTGAAATTTACGATCAATACCTAAAATTTAATACAAACTTCGAAATTGTCACTTTCAGCACAATTGGCACATTTCCCCACCACCCTTGAGGTAGTGCTACAGAGCGTTACTTTTTTTTGTTGTGGGTTGTTCGCCGGTAGCCATATCGTCCCACTTAAACTATATAACACTTCTGAAAAATAAATTAAAATAGTACGAGGAAAATGCAGAGAATAATAATAAATAAAGGAAAATAAAATACGTATTCCTTGTAGGTAAACAGGTGTCCCCCACCGCGTCGAACTGAGATAGGTGCAAAGGAGAAAGACTTATTTTGTAGCAAGCATTCTAGATGGGAGTGGGTGTGCTGGCAGCTAGCTGCCAGTGAATTACTGGCGATTTAGGAATAAAAACTACTCGGTATTAGCTCAAGGTCATTTGTCACGTATGGAAATAGATTTAACTGGAGGCTTGCAGCGGTTTAGCCTCCTATCGATGAGCGGGTGGTAAAATACGTAACATGAGACGTAGAAATACATAACTTGGCAAACTAGGCGCATATTTAAATTAATCAAATATGAAATAAACAGTTATTAAATTATTATCGTAATAATTATTAACTAATATACAAAAAAGTAAATTATATTAAAAAAAATTACGCTAATTAACACTCCTTAAAATATTTATTTATTTTTTAAAATAACCTGAAAATAATTTTAAAATCGAATAAAAATATTTTGACCTATCTTATATAGGTAAGTATGTTTTCTCTAAAATTGCAGAGGAGGCCTAGCCTCCTCTGCCTCCCCTGACCAGCCGCCACTGGCCAATACGAGAGCAGAGTCGACACGATTGGTGAATACTTTAATCACATGAAACGATAAAAACAAACACAACGTGTAACTATATTAAACGGAAGAGAAAACAGTGACACTCAGGAAAGCATAAAACATATCAAAAAGATTGATCTAAAATAGGTTTTTACGAATTTTTCCTATAAAAATAAACGAAATGAAATAAAAATAAATACACTACAAATAAAAAAATTAAGAATAACATAAAAAAGCGTAAACATTGTAATAAATAAAAGTCTAGATTAAATGGAACTAGACTTCAAAACTAATAGATAAAATGAAATATTCAGGAAGTCTTACTATCAACTGGGTGCTTATACGTATATCTATACGTAAGTGCAAATTAAGTGACATCACCTGTCAAACGAATATTGTAAAATATGAACTAGATAGGCTTTAAGTAAATAGCCAATCAGTAATAATTTCTGTATTCTATATTATAAAGTACCTGTATTAAGATTAGAAATGTAAAATAGGAAAAAAAAAACAAATAAGAGATTTTAAAGGAAAGCTGGGAATCTCGCCTCTTCGGTGATATGGTGATTTTCTAACGGTAATTTTCTGGAAAGGAATATATACAGCTCGAGTCGGAAGAGTTGGGGTTAGTTTGGGATCACCGCTGCAAGCTTCAAGGCCTAATAGCCGAATCCAAATAATGTGGAAGACTAATAGTGGACACTGGAACCGGGATCTTTTATATAGCCGAGCTCTATGTAAATTGATCCGCATAAGGAATTCCTACATTTTCCAGTCCGTCACCGAGAGATTCAGCGGTTTCTATCACTGCCAGCTTTGTACCTGCAGCAGTCGTGGAATGGAGAACTTGACCAGGGGTTGCGACGAGGGAAATGACAACCGAGTCGTCGGGCGAGATCCAGACGTGGATCGCCGCCGTCCTATGGGAATGAGTACCACGACGGTGATGAGCACCAAAAGCCACAAGAGAGAGTGTAGCTGGACGAGAAATATTGATAAGTTCTTTCCATATCCACTCTAGCTTGCGCCCACCGGCTCCGCTCGGCACTGCAAACAGCGCCACCCCAGCAGAGCGTGGACATGGAGTATCCAGCACCAGTTGAAACAAACCAAGCGAAATAGCGAAGAGGGAACAGGGCCAAGGAATCATCCTCAGGAGCAGCCTAAGAGGAGGCGCCATATATCAAATGGTTCCCAGTCCATCGGAGGCGCAAGTGGGGCCTCAACGATTCTAGAGGCACTCGAGGAAAGAGATGTCGAGGGTCGAGCAACCGACAACTCCGTCCGAAAGGGGAAGCCATCGGCGCAGGCGCATCCGTATAAGAAAGCATGTGAGTGGTCGATAGTATTATGCTTCGTACATTCACGTATTGAGAATGATTGTGGCGAAACTCCAAAAAATCGATTATCGGGCTAAAATCGCCAAATAGCACATACATTATTCCTCTTTGACGTGCATAAGAGGCGAAAGTATTTCTCAACAAAGAGAAAACAATTTATAACACTAGTTATTATCCCACTTTGTTTTGTATAACTTTCAAACTTTATATTCTTCAGATGATGAATTCCGGACTTACCCAATATGATTATCAACAGGCGAAGATATTGTGCAGTAAATTTATTGTTGAAATGTTACTGTCTTAACAGTATATATAAACATTTAATATTGATTATTTTTTGATAAACATTTAATATTGATTATTGATTATTTTTATGTTATTGAAGTCAAGTAATTATCTTGAAAAATCAATAAAATGTGTATGTACTTAAAAAATCCACCCAATAATTACTTACTTATTATCATCGTCTATTTATGACAAATTTCTTGATTATAGTGAAAATGGTTTGTACAGTTCAACATATTGAAGACGCAGAGCCTGTCTATTTAACTCCAAATAGTACACGGCTTATTCCATTCACAAGAAAAAAATAAGTAAATAATCTAAAGATGCCATAGCTATATGACATCGCGTTCAATCTCTCAAGTGAGATCAAGTATCTGGAAGTATTTGTGGCAGTAATGTAAATTAGAGAGCATATGCAGACAATAAAATACACAAATCATGCCTTGAATTTCAGCAATGCCATTGTAGAATTGGGAGTTCGTGGGGATTAAGTTCCAGGGCCACTTATTAGGTGCACATGGCCATTGTGAGGTTAATGCTAATATATGTATGTATGGAGCAACTACCTGGTGTTCTTAATTGTGATCTTGTTTCGTATTACTAGGGCATACTACTGTACTATATCTGTATGTGTAGATGATGTAATATGGAAGATGAGACTGCAAATTACATCCTAAGTGGCTGTCCTGAATTCTCCACAGGAGAAGTAGATATATTGGGAAATTATTGGCTGAAAACGCCAACCTTCGTTGACGGTCACGAGGACTCTCCTTCAAGACATTCACGGAAGTGGGATTTCTGAACAAATGGGAATGTCTGACAAAATGGCGGTTCTGATGGAGGTAGCCTAGTGGGCCTCATACGCTGGCCTATGTGCATTTAAGGTCCATCTACCCTGTCGATTATGATATTCCGTGTTGTTCCATGAACAACCGTGGATAAGGATGTATGACTGTAGTGTACACAGTCATACAAATTGTATAACATCTGTGCTCATATTCTACATTGAAAACATAGTATTGTATCCGCATTGTACATATTGTAATTACTTTGGTTTTTACTGCAGTGTTCTTTGTTTTTAATGTACTGTTTTCATATATACACATCGTAAGATAAAGAGGAAGATGCGACTAATGGTCCAAATAACTGATGCCGCAAAAATCCAAGGACACAAACAACTTGAATATTTAATGCCACAGTTGGAATCTTCAATGGTTCCTTTTCCCAGTTCTTCTAAATTATCTACAGGAGATCTGAAAATTGTATTTTTAAAGTAAGAGAACACCAAGGAGTCCACCATAGTCAAGCACGGAGACCTTGTAGGAAACTCAACTAATGTATGCAAACTTATCCCTGAGTCATCAAAGAAATCGCAAAGAAATGCCATGTCCCGTGTCGTACATGTTACATTTTTTACATCGCCTACATAAACATTTGCTTTTGGAACTAATTATATAAATAATTATTACCATTATGTAGACAAAAACTAAAGGTGTACTAAATAATATAGAGTCGAAATAATCTGTGATACAAACTTAGTATTTTAGTATGATTGCCGTGCATTACTTTACCGATGTTACAATCATTATTTAACTAAGTTATTAGAATCCAACCAATAGCACACAACTCCTGGCAACAAATATTCCGCAAAAACCAAAACATAACCAAACAGAATGTCATCGTACCACTGACTGAAATGCCAATTATTTCAGTACATTTAATATGAGAACTTTTGAAAACGTTCATATTAATATCTGAATATACTAATAATCATAGTTCAATCATCTCCATCAGGAGGATATCAAGTTATCCACCAAAACATGTTTGTAATATAATATATAATAAACTAAGTATAATTCTAAAATATAAGCATCTCTATGTTATATAATTAACCATTATTTTTCTAGATACGAAGCAGACTTATAAAAATATATTCCTGATGTAAATACAGCCATTTACTTATTACATCACCACCATTATAATGAAATACCTTTTGTGTTTCACGATTGTAAATAACAAACGTTATAATATCCTACGACTAGATAATTTTGCCTTAGGAACAACGAGATGAATTGTTGTGTAAGGAGGGTCAAAGAAAGTTAATTATTTCAAGCATCGCTTGAAGGTGATGGGATGTTTATTATTCTTAAAAAAGTAAGTTTATGTTGATATAAGTCGTTCTAATGAACTTACTCAGAAGATAAACGCACATATTTATACCGAAATTTAATATTCACATTGTCATTGTTATCAGTTCATTTTCATATAGGGTTATATAATAAGTATTACATAAATTTACGACTGTATTTTTTTTTTGGCGCAGATTGCTAATTTAAGAAGTCATAGCACAACACATGTTCAGAATTTCAGGATACTTTCTTTTATAACTTTATATACTTGTATACAAACTTCAGGTACTATCTAATAAAACAAATAACTAAAGCACCATACATACAGGGCGTAGGTAATGTTGGGTCATTAAACATTCATAAAGGAAAATTTAGTCGTATAATCAGAAATACGCAAATATGATGTTAACTTACGGAGTAACATCACTGTAAATTTTTCAAAAAATCGATTTCTTTATTAGCTTAAAAAATTCTATGAACCTTTCAGAATATGGGGCAGAAAACTTTTTTCTTAAAAAATTTTTTTTCATTGAAATTTCCCGGTGTTTCCTAAGAGGGTCGGCCTACTTCGCATCGACACCTGCGTCAAATAAATACCTGGTGGGAAGGTACAATCTAGATACAAACTAATACTTTCCTAACTTCTTTACTACACAACAGATGTCGTTAAAAGATGTTTATGTTTAGTCAGAAGCAGGGGGATGGCACTCCCTATATGTCACGTAGTACGATCTTGCAATTACGTGTACAATGGCCGCCAGGGGTGCTAGTGGCCTTGCAGGTCTTGCAGTCTAGTTTCCCCCTTTCTCTTACGTCCCTCACCTATAGTAACAGTAAACATAACCTCGCGTACATGTAAACAAATGCGTAATCGCTAGTTGTAATCAATCTGCAGTGTATAAATATACTAGTGTAAAATGGAGGATCCACAAAATGCGTCGTGTGAGACGACGTTGCATAGTATCTGCATGCAATTACGAAAGAGAACGTTCCGTAGAAGGCGAAAAAGTGCAATATTTCCGAGTACCCTCGAACGAAGAAAAAAGAGAACTGTGGCAAAATGCTGTTCGAAATGATTTAACTCTGGCCAAAAATTTTTATTGATAAATGTTATTCTTATGCGAAGAGAATTTCGTGATTCGTCAGGAGCTGCAATCGGAGATGTAAGTTGCCTTTTACAAGTGTATTTTAATGACATGTAACTGACTGAAGAATAATTCAGTGTTTTTAAAAAAATGTCTTCATTAAAAGATTATCATGATTCGACATTATTTAAAGTTTTCAATTGTTATTTAAATCGAAGTAATGAAACTTCATTATACACCTTTTATTTTGCACAGGGGTCATATAAAGTTGTCAGCTTAAAGAGAGGAGCAGTGCCATGTACAAATTTGTGAAAAGACTCGCTTGAAGATGTTGGGGCGTGTTCTGTTTTCGGTAAAGTGCAGCGAAATAGATAGCTTCATTGACCCTTCAACGATACTTTGATTACTTCCAATTTACAATATTATAATTTGTAGTATCTACTACAAACTTATATTATTTACCTATGTGAATTAATATATTGAAATGATTTATCTTATTTGTAACAGAAATATTCATAGAATAAGTTTCGGCACTTTTCAGACAGATTATATACGTATGTGTACATATTACGTGTAAATAAATAATTATTGCCGAAACACAAGAAAACATATTTTTTATAATTGAAAATTAACCTAATTCAATTTCACCTATACAGTAAACAATAATAATCGTTACGTAATACATTGTGGCTCAGATAATTGTCCTATAAATTCATTTTTTTATTAATTTTATAATCATCCGTTACGTATATATTAAAATTTAAAAACATTTACACCGGCAATTTCGCGCTGCAAGACAACGAGCGCCCCTTGTACAGTAATTTACCAGTGAACTACCGCAGTGCCAGTGGGCTGGTTAGAAGCATTTACAAACACGTTTACGTTAGTATAACGCCAGTGCAATTTCCTCGCTGTATCAAAAAGACAATTTCCTCGCTTGAAATCACGGTTTTTGTGTGTAGTGCTGATTTTTAATAGTTTATTTGTAATCTCAGAGTGCTCATAAGTTACAATGAGATGAGTAACGGAAAAGTATACCAGAGCAGGAAAGGTACAAAAAATCGTATCCAACACGGCATAGGAGCAATACGTCATCGAGATGACCGTTGAACAGATTTGAGGTCTAGTGCGATTCGAAAGAAATCAGTGCTTCTGCCAAGAAATTAGAAGCTTCTGATGAAGATTGAGATATTAATTATGATATCGACAATAGAATTTTTTTGTCGTGTTCTGTGTTATTTTGCAACACGTGAAGCGTAAAACGTGCGATGCAGACATCACAACACTGTCAATTTTCTCACTATTAAATAAAATTTAGAGACGATCGAGAATACGGTGGGTATTCACTTCACTTGACCGCTTATCTAGAAAGTGAATGGGTGACCTGTGTAGTTTCCTAAACAACTATCTACAATAATGGCATAAGTTTTGTTACCTACTAGGATATTCAACCGGCTATTTAATATTGCAAAAGTATCTTACAATATGATTTATTTTGTGTAAAATTAATGATAATATAATCAAAGAAAAAATATTTCTTATTATATTGCAATTTATCTTAAATTTACTTGTGTAAGAGTTACTCTAACCATGAAAAGTATTAATAAACATAGATCTTGTATTTTCATATATTCATACTCCTTTTAGGTTAGCTCTGTTGGCTGCATCTGTTACTCATACGAAATTACACTGTTGAAAATGTGCCGTGGTAAATCTTGCCAAAAACCAAATGTAGCTTTGTGAACATTTTGTAAAATTACACTATTTCTGGTATAAAACTTTTTATACTGATTGTATTTTCGTTCATTGTATATTACGGACAGTAAAAGGTGTGAAATTGAAAAAAAAAGACACATTAAAAGGTGCTGAAATTTACATCAAATATCCTTCTGATTTTACTTTATTATTAGTATGAAAATTCACACCAGCAAATGATAAAATTCGACCATGTTCTTGGGGTGTTTATTTTTATATAAACTACCACACTAATGTGTTCCTATATATACCCCATTTGGTGTATAATTGGTGTTAAATATTGTATATTTCAGGCACTATACAAGAAATATCTATTACTAATAAGAAAATAAACAGTTTTAAAACGTTAAAACGGACTTTTCCGCACGTAGAACATCTCTATCTTGAAATTGAGTGGCCGAGAAAAAATAAACCAACACATAAATGCAGAATATGTGTTTTATGCGACAGTTTTACTTTTTCAAATAGTTCAGCCTCGTGCTTCCTCATGACCCATGAATAGGGTGGGGTGTATCCTATCCACCTCAAAATCAATAGATGTCATCTGGTAGACGTCCCTAATCAGTCGGACACAATTTAATTGAGTGATCGTGCCAACAAACATATTTCTCAAATAGTCCACCATTATGCTTTCTCATGACCCATGAACATAGTAGAGTGTGTTCTATTCACCTCAAAGTCAATAGGCGTCGTCCGGGAGACGTCCCGATCCGAGTCAGTCAAAACTCGATCGATGCGACATGACTTAGTTGAGTTATCGTGTTAACAAAAAAAATTTGTCAAACATTCCACCGCCGTGCTTTCTCATGACCCATGGACAGTGTGGGGTGTGTCCTATCTACTTCAAAATCAATAGGTGTCGTCTGGGAGACGTCCCCGATCAGAATTAGTCAAATCCCAATCGATCCGACACTATTTAGTTGAGTTATCGTGCTAACAAAAGCAAATTCTCAAATAGACCGAAGGGAGGGGGTGGTGTGTGCTACCTCAAAATCAATAGGTGTCGTCTGAGAGACGTCCCCGATCAGAATCAGTCAAAACCCGATCGATCCGACACGATTTAGTTGAATTATCGTGCTAACAAGAATAAATGCCGACGACAATGACGACAACGACGACAACGACGACACACACACAGCAATACATTTTTAAAATCCATTTTCTTTTTAGTTTTTAGGCCGCAATACGAAAACTAAACCTAAAAAAAAATTTTGTCTTTTCACTTTTTCTTTACACGATTACATTACTTTTTCGCTTATAGTGGAGTGCGGAAAAGTAATAAATATTACTGGGCTAGATATGTGGATGATATCTTGTGCATTTGGATTAGATCGCATAGACAATTGGATTTTTTTCTAAATTACATTAATTTTTTTTCTACAAACATCAAATTTACAGTTGAACCAGAAAACCTATAAAGGCTCTTTAATTTTTTTAGACTTAACCTTGAACAAATCAAATAATAAAATCACTTTCGACATTTATAGAAAACCTATACTTATACATATATACTTATTTAGAGACATTACCTCATGCAAACTCAAAACAATCAAACAGCATTAAACTCTTTTTCTTCACAAAAAAGTGAAAAGAATTCTTTTCCCTCTTTTATACATAAACTTTTATCATTACCCTTAAATAAACAAAATTACGAAAAAAGAGATTTTCACCTTAAATATAAAAACTAAAAATAATGGTGATAACAAAAATCTGATAGACAATCTTATAAACAAGAAACAAAAGAAAATCGTTCTAAAGCACTTCTATTCGATTACAAATGAAAAAGATAAAAATAAATATCACTATATAAACTTTACTTCAAATGTTAGTAATAAAATACGTAATAGATTTAGAAAACGCAAATTAAAACCTGTAATATGTGTAAATAAAAATAATCTAGGCTCTTTATTAGTGAATGATAAATTACAAAAAGTTGGCCAATCACAAAAAAGTGGCGTTTATGAAATAGGATGTAATGATTGTGACGCTATTTCGGCCAAACAGGTCGTTCTATATCGTTATGATGAATACGACAAATCAGTTTTAAATAATAAAAAATGCACTGGTTTTGCAGAGTATTGTATAACAAACAATTATTTTCCGGACTACCAAAATATAAAACTTGTACACAATAAACGGAAAGGCAGAAGGTTAGATTTATTAGAAGTATTAGAAATAAAAAAGCAATGTTTAACAAGAGAAGTAATAAGCAATAATCAAAGAGATTTTGGAATTTCCCTAATAATAAAAGCACCCATTATATAAAATCACCAGGTATTGTTACCTGCCTGAGACTGAATTTTATACTTATTAGGTTCAGTAAAGTTTGTTACTCTTAGAGAATGGCATAAAAGCCAAAACAATTGTTAGAAATACCGTTCTTTCATTTTTTTACTAGACAGCAAGTCAATCGGTCGATTTCGTATAATGTGTAGGGAGGGGATGCGGACGGTACTGAACGGCCCTGCTTCAGGTTGTCCAGTGTCGATAATTAGCGGCACTACGACAGTTACGTTCTACACGTGAGGGAGTGTACATCGTATTTGTAACGGGAAAAAACTTTTACGTGGGAAGTGATGTTGATGGGTTTACTGTTAAAAGATGATCAAGGTATTTAAAGAAAAAATATCTTGGCCATATTTAACAGCAAACTATGATCTTTTTTGCATTATTTTTATAATTGGTTTTGTATTAAAAAAAGTGCCTTCTAATAAAACGTTTAAAAATAAATAGATTCTCTTAAAATAATTAAAAATTATATACAAACTCTTAAAACTTAAAAAATATCCCCTTGAATAAGAATAAAAACTAAAGAAAATTTTCGAAGATGCCTCCGTCTTGCGCCAAACAATAACCCAACCTGTCGTAAAATTCTGAACGAACGTTGGTCAGCATAAGAGGGCTAATAGTTTGAAATAAATTTTCAATATTAGCCCTCAGTTGATTTAAATTATTAGCTCTTTCATGAGGATGCCCGTATAACTTTGATTTAATATACCCCCATAAGAAAAATCATTAGGGGCCAAGTCTGGCGATCTTGGTGGCCATTGAATTACGCCTCTCGTAGATATAATTCTTTGGGGGAATATCGTATTCAAATAGTCAATGACTATTCTTGAGTTATGGGCCGGACACCCATCGTGCTGGAACCAAACGTTGTCAAAATTGGGGTTAATGTTTGCCAATGCAGGAACAATTTGGTTTTGAAGAAGATTCCAATAAGTCTCCCCATTTAAATTTCCGTCAATAAAGAATGGTCCAATAATATCATTCCCATAAATACCAGCCCAAACATTCAATTTTTCGGGATATTGTGTCCTCGTATTTAACAGGCGATACTGATTTTCAATAGCCCAATACCGTAGAATTGATGGATTGTGCCTTCCACGTAACGGAAACCTGGATTTATCGGTGAACACGATGTTATAAATAAAATTGTCATCCGCATTTGCACGTTCCATTACCGTGTTATAAAATTCCATTCTATGGTACTGGTCTTCATCGAAAATTTCTTGATGGGCTTTATAGGAATGATATTTATTTTTCTTTAAAATTTTGTGAATTTTACCCACACTAAATCCAGTGTCCTCGGAAATTTTTGGGATTATAATATTTGAATCTTCTTCTACCATTGCACACACCATTAAATCCTGCATTTCAGCATCCTCGTTAATTCTAGGTGTCTTGTGGCATTTACAACCTAAAATGCATCCCGTTGACTTAAACTTTTCGACTACTGTCGATATTGTGTTCAAGGCAGGGATCGGACGATTTACATATTTGACTGAGAAAGGAGCCCTTATTGCACGTAATGAATGTCCTTGAAGAGACCATGATATCAAATAAATTTTTTCCTCATGTGAGTATGTCATAGTTTTGAATTAAAAGAATCTATTTAAAATTACACGTATTACTACGAAGGTCACTCGTCTACATGCCAAACACGTATGCGACGGTAAATGTGAAATCGATCGTCGTAAGTCGTCGATCATCACGGCGTACGGCCGGACTCCCCACCTGAGCGGTGGCTAATTTTCCGAGAAGGACCGAACGGTGGAACCTATGTACAGTTTTAAAATGAAAGCACGGTATAGTTTACAATTTTTGTGGAACCTACCAAGTGTTTCCTTCCATTTACTAGTCAAAAACGTTTCATCAAGGGCCCATTGGTACAAAAATATCTACTATACCAAGGAATTTCCGATGTAGTGGTCCACATCAAAACCATACACCACGCTGACTAGATCTGAATAATTTAAATTAACGAGAATTAAACAAGGCTTTTTACCCAATTAATGTCAACAGCTCATGGGCTTACATTAGCTTTTTAAATGAAATCCTCGGACACACGGACAATTTGTAGTAAGCGTCTTTACCGGTGTAGCAAATTAAAGATAATGTGCAACGGCAAACGGTGTGTCGCTAGTGTTCTCGATCGGGTGGTCCGATGGAGGAACAGAAGTCAAGACGCCGCTGACAGCCGAAGATGGGCCTCCGATGATCCTGAAGACGAGATTCCTTATATGTTCAGCAAAATTGCAATTAGCGTCATTAATTAAGAGGAATTTCAGTTGTGCGACTGTGAACGAGTCAATATGCTGAGTTTACGACCTGAACGGGTGCGTGTTACAGATTTAGATGGGCGATTACTGGTAAGGGGTTTTTTAGATGTGGCAGGGGACGGCGTGATGAAATGCTAACACGAGCCATAGTTCTTAAAGATGTGGTAACAACAATAATTTAAAATAAAATATACAGCGTCTCAAAGTTTTAAAATAAATAGTAATAATAATCCTGGGAAGGGGCTTAAACTTTCGCGAAGCATCACCAAAAACAGCAGAGCAATTTTCCATGAACACCGAAAAATTATATGTTTCTCGTCACGCATTTTACCAATTAAGTTAGTATCATCAGGAGATGATTATAACTAGTTTTAAACGATCTCTAAGGAATGGAAGCTAGGGAACTTAAAGCGGCATATTTCAAGAATACATTCCAAACTAACTTCTACCGAAAATTCAGACTATGCCCTTTGTAAAGCGACAAGAAGACTAAAACAGCCAGAAGAGCAGATATCACCTATTCGAAAAATAGATGGCAGCTGGGCAAAGACGGACAAAGAAATGGCAGATATTTTTGCAGAACAAGCTTGAACAAGCATTTCAAACATTACCACCTTTAGTGATGAAGAACATAATATTGATGATGAAACACCTGCTTTTTTATAAGTACCAACGAACAGAGTGAGGGAACTGTAACACCAATGGAATTTAATGGATAATTCAGTATGATCTAAACCAAAAAGAAAATATATAACTGGGTATGATCTGTAACATATAAGTCGGAAATCGAGGAAGGAACTATCAAACCGCCAAGCAGTTATCAAAGTAGTTCCCGAAAGGTTATTACATAATCGCTATAGGAAACAACTACTCCTCGGGTTAAAGCCCCGCCAGGTAGCTCGATTTCCGACTTATACGTTACTGACTTAGATAGAATCGATAAAGATGTACACCCCACAACTTTCATTCGGTATTTGCCCTGGATCGGCGTACTGTGTACGGCACTGATGAGAACTAATAAGTTCGAAACAGCTGTATGTCGTTCGGTTCCAATCCGGGACGAATGTCGAATCCTACCTGTGGCGGGTTTCATTCGTTAAAATCTTATCTGATCGTGCAGGAACACGAGAAAGGGGTCGAGGATCGCTTTTAGGTATAATTCACTGCCTGGCGGGGCTTTAGCCCGAGGAGTAGTTGTTTCCTATAGCGATTATGTAATAGCTTTGTTATTCGGGAACTACTTTGATAACTGCTTGGCGGTTTGGTAGTTCCTTCCTCGATTTCCGATTTGTATGTTACTGACATAGATCGAATCGATAAAGATGTATACCCCATAACTTTCATTCGGCATTTGTCCTGGATCGGCGTACCATGTATGGCACTAATGAGAACTAATAAGTTCGAAACAGCTGTATGTTGTTCGGTTCAAATCCGGGACAAATTTCGAATCCAGCCTGTGGCGGGTTTTATTTTTTAAAACCTCATCTGATCGTGCAGGAACACGAGAAAGGGGTCGAGGATCGTTTTTAGGCATAATTCAATGCCTGGCGGGGCTTTAACCCGAGCAGTAGTTGTTTCCTATAGCGATTATGTAATAGCCTTGTTATTCGGGAACTACTTTGATAACTCCTTGGCGGTTTCGTAGTTCCTTCTTCGATTTCCGACTTATATATTACTGACATAGATCGAATAAATAAAGATAACTTTCATTTGGCATTTGTCCTGGATCGGCGTACCGTGTACGGCACTGATGAGAACTAATAAGTTCGAAACAGCTGTATGTCGTTCGGTTCCAACCCGGGACAAATGTCGAATCCTACCTGTGGCGGGTTTTATTTTTTAAAATAGGTATGATCTAGAAGGATAATGAAAGAACTATCACAAAAAGGAATTATTATGCTAACCTATCTATTTAATACTGTTCTTCGACTGAAATATTTGCCCACACAATGAAAAGTAGCCGAAATAATACTTATCCACAAGCAAGGAAAACCCCAATTTATCCATTGTCATACCAACCAATCAGTTTCTTGCCAGCAATGTCTACAATTATAAAAAAATTATTGGCAAAAGGATTCATGGACATTGTACAAAAATTAAACGTCGGACTAAATTAAATGTTTAATTAAAAGTCTACTTTTCCGAACTTCTTATATTGAAAATTACTTATTATTTTTTAGAGTTTATTTTATAGTTTAGAATTAAATTAATTCTAAAACGTTTGTAAATTATTTTATAGCAATTTTATAGACACCGTAAATTGTCTATATTTACTAAGCGGCTGTTTCCGTGTTATGTGTGTGTGTCACCAAATTCTTTAGGTCGATGTACGAAATACTTTTTTTTCGAATTTCGACATTTTGACAAAATCAATATAGGAAATCGACCGTTGCGAATAACGTGGTAACTTTTTTTGATCCGAAGCCTCTAAAGACATGCACCGGAGGTGCCTCTATCCGCTTACGGACTTGTTGATTGTTGAGTTACAAGGCCATTCGCTTTCTGACCACTTCGGCTATACCCATTTATGTGGCCCAGTTAGGTTCGCCTGATAACGAAAATGACGATATGAGCGAGGGGGAGGCGCAATATTATTGCGATGGCGGTGGCGCGTCCTTCTCGTATACATATTAAAAGCTTACGTTCAGTAATCACGTTATTTCTCGTGGATTGATTTTAATCTTGTGTTTTAATTGTGCTAAAAATGTCTGCCCGTCTACTGTGGACATTACAATCTTGACAAAATAGAGAATAACAGTATTTAGAGACTCTCTCTAGAGTGCAAAGACCATATAGACTGTTTAAATAAGAGACTGGCTATACGAGTATTTAAATGATTATCTCACCTGTGACCTGTTGAAAAATGTCATAGATAAAACTGTGTACACCAATTTCCTATTTTTGAACCACTTTAGTTTGTATCTATGTATTAATTTATAAATTTTCTTGTATAAATATAGTGAAAGTTAATTATGAGTACCTTCTTTCTTAATATTAAAAATATATGCCTTGATACCTTGTCAAATTGTTTTGAAGTGTACAGTTCCCTAGATTTCTTTGAAGTTTGATGGAATTTCTTGAAAATGTTTTAGAAAAGCATTTAGGAAAGCTTAAGTATATATTTAAAGAATGAACAAATAAAGGCACCGTCTAGGATCTTATAAAATAATTGTTGAAAACGTTATTTCGTCGATAATATTACTAAAATTTCAAACATGTGTTTTTATCGTTGATAATAAGAGTACATGTTCTGGACAAGACAAACTATCACATGTTTCACAGTGAAATAAAAATTATTTAATAACGAAAATCTGAGTATTGTGCTATATTTTATCACCATGGGATAGAGTTAAAAAAAGAAATTCTTAATGATGATGATGACTACCTTTTCGAATTTAATCTATTATCGTCATTGTACGAGCATAGGCAATTAAAATGTGAGGGGTGTACAGTGCGCCATGTAGTGTGTAGACAGTTTGCAAAAACAAAAAGAATTAAAACAAGTGATCGATTAATTTCTAAATTTTAATAAAATTCAGAAATTAATCGATCACTTGTTTCAATTCGTCTTTTTTTTGACAAAATGTCTTCACACTACACGGCGCACTGTACAGGCCCTCGCAGTTCGTAAAAATCCTCAGTACCGAACATCCATCCCTCTATCACGTCCATCTATGCTAATTGCCTTTTTGTTTGGCCAGTATCTTGTAAGATACGAAACCACGTTGGTTACTTGAAGGTCGTCCGCAGATAACAGTGACGGAGTGCAGCATAAATTCTTATGCACGACGATTCTCACCAGGCCAGGCTCGGATCTTAAAATGGAATGTTAGCTCTAATAGAGATAAGGATTTTTCACTGCGGATCCCGTACACGCTTAGGTTAACTGAGCGCAAATATGAAAGTAAACCGTTTTCGCGGACATCGTAATCCGAGACTAGTTATGCTTGAAGTGTCACCGGATGAAATAAAAAGACGAGGAATTGCGATTATTATTAATAAGAAAATGGAACTGGTGCATGTAGGCGTACGATCTCAGACATGCCTGTATAGAATTTATTATTAAATTGTTATAATTAATGTATTCGCTTTTTATAACGATTTAATTAAGAGCGGAAAACAATCTCTTCAGCTGGTTAGTGTTGGATCGTAATGCGCAACATAGGTTAGCTGGATGACGTAATATAAATAGTGTCGCCGGATATAATAAAACAAAAAAAACTGTGGTTATTAATAAAAAAATGCATGAATTTATGTACAGTTTATTTCATCGCTATTTCCCAAATAAAAATCTCAAAGCATACCGTGGCTTGTTTTATGGCTAGGCTCAGGTAAGCTGTTCCGTTTATCGGCAAGATAAGAGAGTTTTTCATTTGGCAAATAGCGATGAAATGAATAGTAGGTATATGATATCAGATATGTTAATACACATAGTTGGCCACTAGAGGTGCTGTCACGTAAACTTGAGATATTTGAATAGATATAGGTACAAATAATTTAGCTTTTACGTTTAGCTTTGTTTCACAATCTGATGTTTTATTCATTGGAGTAATGTAAATATTTAGATTTCTATTCTCTATGACCCTCAGCGTAAATGCCGTAGTCAAACAAGGTATGTACCTAACTCTTTCTATTCTAGGCTTCGTCAATGAATTGAGTATTACTCACAATGTTTAATACCTTTTTAATTACCTTGTACAATACTGTGCTGTTCGGGTATCACGATATTCTTAATGTAAAATGAGATATGACCATACACGACAATTTTAAGGAGATTTTAAGAAGGTGATAATGAATTACTATATTTGAACTTCGGCTAGTCGACCACCACAATTTTTGACAAACGCTGTTTAGTGAACGACGTCCCAATATTTTATTTTTGCGCAGTTATTAATTTATGATACCTTCGTTTTCGATCATGATTACGTAATAATACTATTAAAATGTTAAAAACATCAAAAGAGGTTCACTGTAATTATCTAGAACAACGACGTATTTAATATTCCCGTTTTTTTCTCCTCAAAGATGTTTACTAAATAGACGAACTTTCGTAGCAACATCTCGACACATTCGTGACACCGGCAGTGTGCCACCTCCATTTTGCAAATCGAAGTCCACGACGACAGATTACGGTAAATACTGAGGAATTTAAGCCCTAAAAATAACGAACATATATAGAAGGAGGTCATATTGAACATATGCTTTGAATGATTTTTGGAAAACGTTTTATTTTGAATGAAAATTAATTTTACGTTTTACTTATTACTTTTTACTGTGTAAAGAACAGCCTAAAACATTTTGGTATGTTAATATTTTCTTTATTTACACATTTCTTATTCTCAACAGGTTATTTCCATTGCGCATTCGACTTTCGCGGGCCATCCTATAATGCAGGGACTGTTTCATAAAATGCGTCAAAGTCAATGACTCACTTTCTGACGACGCGCGGCGTATATCGGCGAGGTAAATCTAAGACGCCCATATCTAGAGAACAGTTGGGTTGAGTCCCCATGTTGTATAATATATTTTTACTTAGTTTAATAATAATATTTTGTTTGCTTAAATCCAAGCTATTAACAGTTAAAATTATGGCAATTATACAGGGTGGGGCATAAGAACTTGATGATTTCGCAACTGAAATAACGTTGAAAACAAAAGGTTTGATTCATCATTTTCTATCATAGCAGAGGTTATTCGATGTCACTTTATTCATTGGATAGAACGTCTGTACGATGGGCTTCGTTATTGCGTACACATTGTTCTAATCAACTTTTCCTCCTATTTCTATTTCTCACTATTCCTCACTATATCATTGGATATTTCCTATCACTCACTGTATCATTGCGTGAGATATCGATGCAAGCTTATCTCTGGTTCGTTGATGTAAATTTGAATATTAGAAGGTAGAGGAGAGTACACCTTGCTGTTGGGGTAACACCATACCCAGTAAATGCAAAACGTAAGATAAGTAAAAGCAAGTCACATCTTACCTAGACAAAAGATTCTCCACAAATTCATCTGACAGAATTGTAAGAAATTGTTCTGCAAAATTCTCGCAATTAATAAAGTCTACATCGCCTAGCTCCTGGACGACCAATATTTTATAGGGATGCAAGTAAGAATCCTTATGCAGAATTTGACAGAGGCATTGACATAAATTTGTAAGGCATTGCCTTGTCTCCTAGATTAGTAATATGCATTCTTTTGAATTGCTGTTCTCACATTTTTAATGATCTCTGGAGTTCACACTATACAAATAGGACCCGGTGGCATTTCCTTTAAAGCAGAACTACTCTGTCGAAAACCATGAACCTATAACTGTTAGGTGTTAGGAACGACATAGAATTTCGAAATGCATACGAAATTGTCGCTAAATTTCGAAAAATAATTTATCATTTAAGGTAGAACATATCTATCTCGAAATTGAGTGGCCGAGAAAAAATAAACTAACACATGAATGCAGAATATGTGTTTTATGCGACAGTTTTACTTTTTTCATTGGCGACTGCTTCAGTACCGTATCAATACGTTTGTGATCTAACGAAATTAATTTTTTTCTCATTCATTCGTAGATGATACAGGCCGAATATACGTTTTTTTCGTTCAATACAAAATCGACAAATTTTTTTCAAATAGTCCACCATCGTGCTTTCTCATGACTCATGGACAGTGTGGGGTGTATCAATAGATGTCGTCTTTGGTAGACGTCCCTAATCAGAATGAGTCGAAATCCGATCGATCCAACACGATTTAATTGAGTGATTGACAAAAAATTTCTCAAATAGTCCACCACTCAGTAACTTATAAGTCGGAAATCGAGAAAGGAACCACCAAGTCGCCAAGCGGTTATCAAAGTAGTTCCCGAATAGCAAAGCTATTACATAATCGCTCTAGGAAACAACTACTAACTACTCCTCGGGCTAAAGCACCGCAAGGCATTGAATTATACCCAGAAGCGATCCTCGACCCCTTTCTCGTGTTTCTGCACGATCAGATAAGGTTTCAAAAAATAAAACCCGCCACAGGTAGGATTCGACATTTGTCCCGGATCGGAACCGAACGACATACAGCTGTTTCGAACTTGTTAGTTCTCATCAATGCCGCATACGGTACGCCGATTCAGGACAAATGCCGAATGAACTTTATGGCCTATACATCTTTATCGATACGATCTCTGTCAGTAACTTATAAGTCGGAAATCGAGAAAGGAACCACCAAGCCGCCAAGCGGTTATCAAAGTAGTTCCCGAATAGCAAAGCTATTACATAATTGCTCTAGGAAACAACTACTAACTACTCCTCGGGCTAAAGCACCGCAAGGCATTGAATTATACCCAGAAGCGATCCTCGACCCCTTTCTCGTGTTTCTGCACGATCAGATAAGGTTTCAAAAAATAAAACCCGCCACAGGTAGGATTCGACATTTGTCCCGGATCGGAACCGAACGACATACAGCTGTTTCGAACTTGTTAGTTCTCATCAGTGCCGCATACGGTACGCCGATTCAGGACAAATGCCGAATGAACTTTATGGCCTATACATCTTTATCGATACGATCTCTGTCAGTAACTTATAAGTCGGAAATTGAGAAAGGAACCACCAAGCCGCCAAGCGGCTTTTTTGAGTCCACCACTGTACTTTCTCATGACCCATGGACAGGGTGGGGTGTGTCCTATCCACCTCAAAATCAATAGGTGTCGCCTGGGAGACGTCCCCGATCAAAATCGTGCGAACAAGAAATTTTTTAAATGCCAACAACAACGACGCACACACAGACAACATTTTTTAAAAACCATTTTTTTTTGTTTTTAGGCCGAAAAATGAAAAATAAACTAGAACATTTTTTTTTCAATTTGTCTTTATACGATTACAGTACTTTTCCGCTCTGGTATAGTTGAGTGCGGAAGAGTAAAAACTGTTCTGTGATGAACGTACAATACTTTGCAGTCCATAGCTCGTTGACTGAAACGTCATTAGGTGATCTTTCTCCTCCCTGTACACTGGACACGATCAGTTCATGTAGTCGCCAGTAGACAAAAATTTAAAATTATCAGGTTCCTATGCCCCACCCTGTACTTACAGAACAGTAATGACTTTAGAGATATATGCAAAAACGCAGATGATTTATCCAAGTCAACCTAAATTTTCAAAACTTAACTGAGTATATATTACATATTACATAAAATCATTATAACAGATATGTAGTTATTTATCTCTAAACCTCTACTGATTAGGCATCCAAGTAGGCAGATCCAATTATAATCCTATCCGGTTTCATATCACTGAAATCGATCATAGCAATTTTAGAAAAACGATATGATTAACTGGGTTATGTAATTATGGTTTCTGTAAAATTAGATTGTGGTTCTTTCAGACAATTTATATTGACTTCGCGTGGTTCAATAGCGTCAAGATATTGAAGAAATTGGATTTAAAAAAGTTGGGAACAAAACGGTCAAGTGAATATTTCTGACATACCTAATTTAAATTTTTCTAGAATTTCTATAATCGCCACTAATTAATGGAGGAAAATAAATGATGTGTTATTATTGGATTCAGAGAATTGTGCAGATTCAAAAAAAATATAATATTTCAGGCATGCTACTTAAAAAAAAACTAATTCAATAGCTGATGTCAAGTTGTCGATTCACTGATATCGCTTCTAAGCGAAATCGAAAAGGAAAAAATCATCTGTATGTCACATTTGATAAGCATATTAGACATGCTAAGTCTGAAAAACGTGTCTCAAAAAGTGAAAGAAAGAAAAAAGGAAGGTGTGTACCACGTGCCTGTGCATTCCAACTATTAAAATCATAAATTCTAACTACGTCCATATAAACAACACCAGCTAATAAAATTAGACTTCGTACTGCATTACACCCTACAAGAGACTATAAACAGCGAAATTCATTTGCATATAATGCGGTCACACACTTAAGAAATGTATATTATTAGATCGAACACAGCTACTTTGTATAAACGTACACATATCGCAATGTTACCTCTCGACATGTGGAACTATTTAACCTCAGCACTTACATCTGAATTCCTGCTGAATCCGCCAGCAATGAACTTGGCTTATAAGTAAGGTTGTGCCGCGGTTATTTAAATTTATTTTAATGGCGACCGGTTTCTCTAAATAAATTAATCGAAGGAATAACTCAAGATCTGTAGCAAATAGATGGTTTGGTCGTCGCTCGCCTTAGTATGTAGTCGACTCTCTTAGACGCATCGATCTATGACAAAGTTCGTGTCGCAGGAGAAGTTGCAGTAGGGCATTGCAGATTTCATTGGCGAAAAATATATCAGAAATAAAAGGAAGTTTTGCGTACACGATTTAATGACGCAATGATTCTGCTGACGGAATGTGATGGTAATCATTTAAAATAATTACAAGCTCAGGCTTATAATAGTTTGGCCAGGCATAATTTTACAACTAATATATTTGAATAGAAATAATAACACTCTCAAAACTATCGTATTAAAGACAAATATTGGTAACAGAAACAAACTATAAACATTTAAAGGCTCCTCTACACGTTGGCCAATGCGTTGGCCAACACGCTGGACAATGCTTGTTGGCCAGCGTGTAGAGGAGGCTATTTGTCGTATTGGCGGCATTGACAGAGCTGGTCAAGCGTTGGCGATCGATCCGTCGTGGTGTCGGTTTTTCAAGACTCAAAAGGTGTTTGGTTGGCGCTGGCGGACGTTGGTAGTCACGTCCACACGTTGGCTGCACTGACCTAATATGTGAATAGCTGCCGCAGAGATAATAGCTAGATATTTTAATTGTAGAATAAATAAACTATTATTTAATTGTTACTAATACTATTAAATATTAAAAATAAAGGTAATATTTAATAAATAAACTGCAGCAGCTGCTACTCTTATGACGTCCATGTTGTTGTTCATATTGGCCTGCGTCGAAACAAACTGAACGTTCTTCCAACGTGTGAACAGATATTCCAATTTCCTTGCCGGCGTGTTGGCCAACGCATTGGCCAACGTGTAGAGGAGCCATAATATAATGAAATCCAAATTTTACTCCGCAAAGGGTTATTTTCAAACTACAGAAATAAGGAGATGATACTTCAACTGCAAATCCCTTATCCTTATATAATGACTAAACAAGTTTTACCTAATTTGTTTAGTCCTTATTATATAAAGCATTTGCAGATGGGTTGGAGTATAATCCCCTTATTTCTGTAATTTGAATATTAATCTCCGCGGAGTAAAACTTTGCATTATACTGATAATCTCAAGTTTTTACTCCGATTTATATTGTTCTCGAAACTACCAAGAGATGGTGTTTGGTACGTTCTACTGGGATGGAACATAGCAACATCTATTAGATGTGAGCTTCATCTGTCAAAGGTATACTCGTTTACACTGCACTGACGAGACCCAAGATAAGGTCGAAACCGGTCTGCAGTTAGTGATATCCTGAGATAGGTGACACTTTTCATCTTCCTTGTGGTTTTCTAGCAATCTGAATCACTGCATTTTAGTATTAACTCTGTTAGACAAAATACAGCAAATTTTGTCACGTAATTCAGCGCTCGGCGTTGGGTATATATGTGGCCAGGAGAATAGCTGTTTTGACCTAATTTGTTTAGTCCTTATTGTATAAGGCATTTGCAAATGGGTTGGAAGATAATCCCCTTATTTCTGTAGTATAAACATTTAACTTAAATACGATGAAATATTGCTATGCTATGATGTGCTAGTAACAAGTTTGTTAATAAAAAAACGTTAAGATTCGTGGTTCAGAATAGTTCGGCAATAATTTATATAATAAGGACCAAACAAATTAGTCCTTATTGTATAAGGCGTTTGCAGATGGTGTGGAGTATAATAATCTCCTTACTTCAGTAGTTTGTAATTGTATTTACATATTTTAGTGAAAAATTGGTGAAGAATAGATGTTAGTAAAGGATCTTATCTGCATGGTTAAAGTGAAATCAAACTGCAATAGGGAGTGAAAATATGAGCTGCATAAATCGCCCTTATATTCCTTAAATTTGGCGATATATTGTCAAGGACATGTATGTAACATGTTTCACAAACTTTCGCAGAATATTCATTCATTCTTATAACATTACGTATGTAAATAATTAGCGATTTAAATTTTGTCTTTCTTGTAGGTATAAGTACGAGTATATACTTGTATTAACATAATTGCATTTCCTATTTGCAGAATTCTGTTATCTTACTTTCCACATGTGTTATGGTGAATTCTGCAGACATAAATAACGCATAACACTGGTTGTAGGTGGTAATTTTTTAAGAATCCTTGTAAAACTGACATATACAAGTATATGGTATTGTAATTTATAGGCTTTTAAGTCAAAAACACCTTTACTCGATAAATTTACATCTCAGAATATGTGTACAACGATTTCATATGTCAGAATATGCATGATATTTAGTATAATTGGAGATTTATATTACAAGGAATAATCTTTGATGCCAAATATCGCTTTTGATGCAGTAAAAAAATTAATATTCTAATTTGTCATAGGATACTCAAAATTTATCAAAAATTACTAATGATACAGAGGATTCATACAAATTTATGAAGTACAGGGATTAGTTAGGATATATACATATGTACCATTGAGAAAAAAGTAATGAGCAACGATGCACAATTTCAACATTTCTTTTAGTTAACTTTTTAAATAATCATTGTCATTAAGTTTAGTATTTTGAAATAGTTTTTCTTAATTTTTGTATCTAATCTATATTCACGCTAATGTAATTATTATCGTAGTATCGTATTTAATAATGTGCTCCTTCACATTCTGTAATAAAAAAATATCTCGAACTAAAAATAAAATTTGACGGTGGCAGAGTTTTTCATAACACTTGTTTTTGAATTTTTAATGAAATAAATCATTATATTACGAAAGCACTGTATATCTCTTCAGTGTAATTGTTTATTAAACCTTTAAATTACGAGAAAAGTATTCGTGTTAAGGTGCGTATCCACTATGTTCGTGCTCCAACAGTGCTCCACGCATTTGCAACTGCTCCAATGGAGACACTACAGCGAACTCACAAGAAATATCTTTGCTCCTCAGTTTTCATCCGAACGTTGAGTCAACATGGTGTCCCCAGCATCGGTAACTAGTGGAGCTCTAGGAACTTTATCGGATTCATCGGAACTTTATTATCATGTAGAAGATTGTAAAATGCCTCCTCGGTTTTGGGAGGCCAATTTTTATTAGAATAGATGCAAGAATAAACTTTGTTTGAATCTCAAATCACAAGAATTTAGTGGACGTTATAGAAATTTCTCACGAATGTCTTCTACTCAATTTATTCATAAGCATCTTCTCTTCATCAATAATATTTTCCCAAGGATCTTCTTTAATATTTTCATTTTTAAATTTCTCATCCTTTATATTCCACAAAACATTAAAATTTTGTATAATTCAGCTAATGTGCTAAGCATTTCTCATCTGACTATACCATTTTTAGTTTATCGGAGAGCGGATCGTGATGCGCGACACTAAAGATGTGATTACTTTCACGTCCACGAACAAACTGAGCTCTCTTTTGTGTTCGCCGAAAAACCGCCAGCCAACGGGGCGCTTACCATGGAGCGCGCACCGTTGCACGCTCCGGGAGCGTGAACGTATCCACTACTGCAACAGTCGCAGAACATTGGAGCGCGAACATAGTGGATACGCACCTTTAGAGAAAATATTTTCATCGCATCAAATATCGCTCACGCAAGCCAACTCAGAGACATATGTCGTTGATGAAGTAGTCAGTAAACAGCTCTACAAATCACTAAATAATTAAATTCTGCTTTTAGCTTTGATAAATTTCAAAATTAGAAATTTCATTTGCTTTTAATAGAGGGTATAAAACTTTTCAGATTCTTTAAAATATTGGGTTCTAAGGTAGATGGTGGTATTCAGAATACCAAATTTAATTTGGCTGGGGATGATACAGTGAAACATATAAACATAAAACTGATTTGTTTTGAAGTTAATTTTCGAAAACTATTTTCGTTGTTCTGAGTAGCAAACTTGGGAATACAGGCACAAAAGTAGAAGCATAAACACATCACAATATTAAGTATAAAATCGAATCTACTTTCTTCCTCTCGGTTTTCAAGTTATAAAACTTTTTCAAATGCTTTCAGGATAAACGAGTCGCGTTATTTGATCCTCATCATACATGGAAATATTGTATGTAGCTCGGATCATATATCATAATTTCACGTTAAATTAAAAGTAAATAAAATATACTTTATGTGCCATAAAATAAATTAAAAATTTTAATAAATTCGCACAATACCAATTCGACGTCCAGACGTAAACGCATGATTACAGCCACCTGCCCGCGTGCAAAAGGGGCATGAATACGTGCAAATGGTCGATGCGGAGCCGGTTCCTTTATAGCAACAAAAAAACATATTTTGACACGTACTTACCTAATTTATGCCCTCCGGCCCGATGTCAGGTATAATTTTCCTGCCGACGTAATGAAATTTGGATAATATTAATTACAAACATTACAGTCCGCGGTTTGGCCAGCGCAAAAAACGTCGTGTTTGACTTTAATTTAAAAATGTTGTTATAATTAACGATAGGTATTAATTTTCTTTATTACACAGTTAGTGTATAGTGTGAACTCTTCACCGAACAGCCACCTACGTGTAATCGGACGATTTACTTTGCACAGCCACAGATTGGGCTTGTTAATAAAATATAATGAACTATTTCGTTACACGACGAATACAGATAAACTGCTCTAGAAGAGTGTTCTACATTATGAATGAGAATAAAGGTTATGATATTATTATTATTATTATTATGTTATATAGGTTTGGGCCTCATCAGTCACTGATCGCATGGGTAGTTCTTTGGCGATCCCCTCTTATCCGGGTCATTATCCAAAAATGCTATCCCATAAAAGGAGAAATTTAGGCACGTCACCCGCCTTAAGCCTCGCCTCCTCTAGGATAACAGGGGTCCCTAATATAAGATACCTCCTCTCCTCCAGTGCGGAGCAGGTGTAAAGAAGATGAATCGAGGTTTCCTCGTGTTCTTTACAGTATCTGCAGGCCTGGCTGTCAGTCAGCCTCAGCTTATGCTTATATGCATTCAGGCTACTATGGTGGCCCGTTATGATTCCCACCAGGGTTCTGGCTTTGTGCCTGTTCAACTTAATGAATTCTTGGGCCCATTTCTCAATCTTTGAGTATTTGATGAAGAGTTTGGTTATTCGACAACCCGTTACTCCTCTCCATCGTCTATTGTGCTGGTCTCTTGCCCAGCAATTGATGCAGTCTCTGATCAGACTCCGACTTATTCCCACTGCAGGTTCTGGTCCATAGAGGTTTTCCCTGGTCCCTAGTCTGGAAAGGTTACGATACCCCATTTCTCATTCAAACATGCATATGTACCAGGTATGTAAGTATGAGACAGATTTGCCTATAGATGGCCTAGTTGCTAAAGAACTTGCCGTCATGCCGCGTCATTGGCGCCATTTCCTTGTTTTGACATCCGATAAAGGTTTTTATCTTTTATCTCACAACAATACAAGTTTCATACAACAACATCGTTTTTAGTAGCGTTGAATGTATCGAATGTTGTGCCTGGAAAATACGATTTGCTGACAGCATCGATTTTCTGTTACCATCTGAAGAAAACTGCTGCAGAATCGCATCGAATGCTTGTTCAGGCCTACGATGAGTATACTCTTGGTAAATCACAGTGCTTTGAGTGGTTTAAAATATTCAAAAGTGGCAATTTTAACGTGAGAAGTGAAGAACGTGGAAGACCACCGGAAAAGTTTGAAGACAGCTAATTGCAAGCATTGTTAGATGAGACAATTAAAACGTAACAAGAACTCGCAGATCAATTAAATGTGACACGAGAAGCCACCTGCATATGTTTGAAAGCCATGGGAAAGATCCAGAAGATAGGAAAATGGTTTCCACATGAACTGAATGAAAGACAGCAGAAAAACTGAAAAACCATTTGCGTAATGCTGCTCGCCAGGTACAAAAGATAGTCATTTCTCCGTCAAATTGTGACTGGCGATAAAAAGTGAATATATTTAAAGAATCCTAAGTGTAAAAGATCATGGGTAACTCCAGACGAACCATCGACATCGACTGCAAGGCAAAATCGTTATGGACGCATTGTCCTGTGTTTGGTGGGATCAGAAGGGTGTGATCTATTATAAGCTGCAAAAACCTGGCCAAACCTTTAATACTGAACGTTACTGACAATAAATCATTAATTTGAATCAAGCTTTGCATGAAAAACGACCAGAACGATATCAAAAAAGGCACCACAAAGTGATTTTGCTTTATGATAATGCACCATCACATATAGCAAAACCGTTCAAGGAAGCGATTGAGGCGTCTAGGTGGGAAATACCTTCGCATGCGGCTTACTCATCAGACTTGGCTCCGTCTGACTACTACTTATTTGCATCGATGGGACATGCACTAACAAATAGACGATAGAACATCGTAGAACACGAAAAATACTTAACAAACTTGCATATATTAATCGTTTTTATATATTCATTATTTATTAAACATATTCCAGTTTCAAACATAATTAAACGATAAATATTAAACTTGTACGACAGAATACAATTTTATAACTTAACCAAAATTGAAATGATCTCCACGAATATGTGTTGAAATTCGACAAAAGCCGAAAATAAAATAGAAAAGTTATTTCTTATTGAATATAATTTTCTGGTCTACCTAGTAACACGAATACCCACCTGAAGACTTTCTTTGAATAAACGTTATAAAACTGGTTACGTCACATATATTTATTACAAGAATCGTAATGTTTTGACAGCGAATAAATTTCCAGTAACCAAAGAGAGATATTAATCTGGATTAATTAGTCAGATTGATTGAGATTATATTGTGGAGGTGACACTAACTGCGTGGACCTCTGCTGGGATGCAGAAAGAGTCCCATCTCTTCATTTAATTTGAATCGGTTTTTAAAGAATCTGAACAGTGCCTAAAGGAAATAGGTAATCAAATGCTT
Source organism: Rosalia funebris (assembly GCA_037954035.1). NCBI lineage: Eukaryota > Metazoa > Arthropoda > Insecta > Coleoptera > Cerambycidae > Rosalia > Rosalia funebris. The sequence continues at coordinate 10,725,225 of JAZFAV010000034.1, read as the reverse complement.
AGCAACTGGATGTTTTACGTAGAAGATGAATGTCTTTGTATAATATCTGCTTTAGTATGTGTATAAAAGTTTATAATTTAGCTTACGTGAATATTTGACATTTTTTGAATATAAGATGCTATTAATATTATAACCACCCCATGTGATAGAAGGCGCAAAAGGGTAATGTTCTTCTTTCATTTATAAATATACTACTTTAGATATTTATAAATATACAGTACATACGTTCATAAATATACAGTGCGTGCCTAAAATACAAGCTCCTCCCTTCCTTTAATTTTGTAACTGGAGTCGTAACAGAACCAAACTTGACATAGATACATACCCACAGTAAAGTGTAAAAATAATATTTTAGGAAATTATCATAATCATCATAAATAATTATAATACATGTAATCATGGGAGATGGCGTTGCGGTTCCAAATTCAAAGAGTATCCACTCCAAAAGGCATGTGGATATCAACGAAGCACAACATAATATAATTGACAACTGTTACACGTTACCCTTATACCAGATATGTAAATCATCATCATCATCATTAGGTCATCAGTCCTAAGACTGGTTGTACGCTAACCTCCAGCTTCTCCTATCTTGTGCTAACCTACGCATTTCGCTAGTTGTGCTACAACCTACATCCCTTACTATTTGCGAGCAGTAGTCTAATCTAGGCCTACCTCTGCCTTTCTTCACTCCTATTTCTGCCTCCAAAATATCGCGGACTATTCCCCCATGTCTCAGCAAGTGGCCTACCATTCTATCTCTTCTCTTCTTTAAGTTTTTCCACATACTCCTTTTCTCGCCGACTTTCTCCAATACTTCTTCGTTTCTAACCCTATCAGTCCATGGTATTTTCATCATTCTTCGGTAACACCACATCTCAAAAGCTTCTAATTTCTTCCTACTTTCTTCCCCTACCGTCCAGGTTTCGCAGCCGTAAAGTGCCGTGCTCCATACATATGTTTTCAAAAATCTCTTCCTTGTTTCTAAGTTTATTACCCCCGAGCATAAAAGTGCTTTCTTTTTGTTAAAAGCTACTCGACCCTGCGCTATTCTTTGTTTTATGTCTTTATCGCTTCTTCCATCCCAATTTATTTTACTTCCTAAATAAGTGAAGTCTTTAACTTCCTCCAATCTTTCATTATTAATTTGTACTTTCGTTTTTGCTCTGCTCTCGCGCCCTCTGCACACTAACACTTTAGTTTTGTTTTTATTCACCCTCATTCCGTATTCCTCTGTCAACACTGCCTCCATTTCGTTCAATGCTGATTCTAGTTCCTCCTTACTAGATGCTAATACTGCTATATCATCCGCGAATCTCAGCATTTTTAGTTTCTGTCCCTGTACTTTAATCCCGAAATCTACTCTATCTTTTACCACATTAATCGCCTCTTCGATGTACAGATTAAAAATTAGTGGTGATAGCGTACATCCTTGTCTTACTCCTTTCCTAATACCTACTTCCCTTTCTTCCCCTTCTACTTCTATAACAGCAGTTTGCTCTATGTATAGATTGTGTACTACTCTCCTATCTCTATACTTCATTCCCGCGCTCTTTAGTATCTCGAACATTTTTTCCCATCTTACGTTATCAAAAGATTTTTCTAAATCTACAAATCCTATTAAGCGTTCTTTCCTTTTTCTATTGTTTTCTCTAACATTACTCTTAGCGCCAGAATAGCTTCGCGAGTTCCCCTATTTCGCCTAAACCCGAATTGGTCTTCTCCTAGTATTTCCTCCGCTCTATTTTTCATCCTCTTCTGCACTATTCTAGTTAAGATTTTTGACGCATGGGAAGTTAGGCTAATCGTTCTAAAGTTCTCGCATTTGTCGGCTCCTCTCTTTTTCGGTATAGTAACGATAATGTTCCTCTTATAATCCTTCGGCATCTCGCCCGTTTCGTATATGTATTTTACCAGTTCAAACATCCTATTTACTACTTTCTGTCCCGCACATTTCAAAATTTCCGCCTGTATTTTATCTACACCCGGCGCTCTATTATTCTTTAGCCCCCTTAGTGCTATTTCAAATTCCTCTCTCAATATAGGTTTTCCTACATCTTCCCTATCGATGCTAGATTCTTCCTCTAATATCTCTCCTAATTCCTGACCCTCGTATAAATTTCCTAAGTACTGCTTCCATCTATCCGCTTTCTCCTCTCTTCCTATCAGTATGTCCCCCGATTGCCTCCTAACATTTCTACTTATTGTTCCTACATCCCTGAAGTTCCTCTTAATTATTTTGTAAGCCTCATCGGTCTTACCTACTTGCAACTTATCTTCTACTTCTTTGCATTTCTCCTCTATCCATTGTTCTTTCGCTTTTCTACATTTTCTAATGATTTCCCACTTTATTGCCTTATACGTTTTCGGTCCTTCTTCGTCTCGTCTGTTTCTGTAGCCTCGTCTCTTTTGCATTAAGTTTAAGATTTCGTCCGTTATCCAGGGCTTCCTAGCTTCCCTTTTATCGTGTCCTAAAACGTCCGTAGCCGCGGAAGCTAGACTATTCTTGATACCCTCCCACTCAGTTTCTGCGTTCTTGATTTCGTCCTTACTCGTTTTATTTATTAATTGATCTGTTTTCTCCTGGAACTTATCTTTCATATTCTGATCCCTCAATATGCCTACATTTATACGTTTCTTATCCTTCCGGGTTTTCAGATTTTTGAACTTTAATCTAGCTTTCATGACTACCAAGTTGTGATCGCTGTCTACATCTGCTCCTGGATAACTCTTACAGTCTTTTACTTGATTTCTAAATCTCTTCCTAACCAGAATGTAGTCTATCTGATACCTGTCTATCCCTCCTGGCATTTTCCATGTGTACCGCCTCCTAACGTGATTCTTGAACAATGTGTTTGCGACTACCATCTTGTGCTTCTCACAGAATTCTATCAGTCTGCTACCTCTCTCGTTTCTGTTTCCTAATCCATAAGGCCCTACAAATTCTCCTTCTTTCCCCTCACCTACGACTGCGCTAAAATCTCCTACTATTATTAAATTTTCATGACCCTTCACAAATCCTATTACCTGCTCTATGTCCGAATAAACGGCTTCTAACTCTTCCTCGCTGTGGTTAGAAGTAGGCATGTATACTTGCACTATTACTGTTTCCACTGGCTTCGAATCTAACCTAACCATCATTACTCTCTCGCTGTATTGTAGGTAGCTATCTACACACTGTCCTGCGTTCTTCCGCATAACGATCCCTACTCCCGCGTTTCCATTTACCGATCCTGTGTGTATTACCCTATAGTCACCGCTCCAAAAATCTCCTACTTCCGGCCAGCGCATCTCACTTATACCTACTATATCTAATCCTAACCTATCCATTTCTATCTTCAGATTTTCTAGCTTCCCTGCCTGTCTCATGCTTCTGACATTCCACGCTCCGACTCGTGAAATTCTACACTTCTTATTATGATTGCAGATATGTAAATATGAAATAGAAATTATTTGTATAGAAAATACACGTTTATTGTATGAAAATGATAAGACATATTTTATTCGAAGTATTGCCCTATACATTTTTCATCTCTCTTACAATTTTTGTATTCCATGCCAAAAAAATTCTTGCTCTTTTGAGATAAACAAGTCATCGAGCCATTTTCGTAAGAAGTGAAGCCCTGATCAGCTATTTAACTACGATGGACGAAGTGCGTTAAATAATATAAAAAAATATTAATTGTCATTTTTATATATGTATACATGATGAAAACCTCTTATGGAATAAGATACTACAAGTGCTCAAAATTATGGTAAAAAGTCCGTTATGGTAAAAATTTGATTGTGAATTCTTAATATCTCTTAACTACAATATGTTGTTTGCATATGTTCAAATTTCGGGTACACATAATGAGTAAACTTCCCGAAGGAAATTGCTTCAATGAATAATTTTTGCCTAAAGGAGACAATAAAGGAGATATTCTCCATGAAAGTTGGAACTTTTTGCATGGTTTAAATATACCAATTGACTAAAAGTTACACATTTTATGTTATAATTTGAAAACTTTTCTGTACACTTTTTCCAAAAATAACTCATTTATATACTAGTTTATTGCGACTATTTTGAATTATAAAAATCGGCTGTTGCCCGATTTGTTGAAAAGATGAGCATTTTTAAAATATGCCACCTTGCTTTGCTCAGTAAGTCGAGAATGTATTGTCAATTAGCGTTTGGTAACACAACGGCATGCATTTTACCAGTCGCCACTTATGTTTTTACTGCATATTCACCACAAAGAATATCTAAAATTGAATTCAGCCCTAAACGACTTTCCTTTTTTTATTTTTTCAAGTCAAAGAACGTTTTTGCATTGACAACATCTTAACTTTTTACCAACTTCACTTAATTCAACAATACGTCGTCCAATGCTTAGGTTAGTTACTCTGTTTACTTTTCGCAAGATTTATTTTTGCAATATAATTTAAACGTTTCTGTATTACTTTGCAAATTTTTCTTTATTGTCCCGCAACTGATCACAACAAAAATTCATGTTTAATTTATCCGTAAATTTTCTTTCACGCTTCGAAACAGTTTACACAGTCAGGTTAGGTATAAAGGTAGGTATAAACCTGCGCGCCGCGCTTTCGTTGCTCGTCCAATGTTTGTTGAAATTATTTATTTTGAAGAACGTTCCGCGATCCAGAGGAAACCCACGAACATTTAGTACACATTTTGCATTGTAGATAATCATGTCTGTATCGCGCGATAAAAATTACGCTGTTTCGGTGATGTGTGGTGCTTTCTTGTTAATGGCAAGTTTGTGCAAAAAGAAAACGTTAGTGGCACACTAACTTGTTCAAAAAATGGAATGGTACCGAGATTAATATGGATTTTAACACTTTCACCCGACCACTCCATTTTTACAGCTGAATGGACGTGCAACGAGAACAACAAGCCTCTCGCGCTCCCGTCCAAATCTGTACCTAAATACACAAAGCGCTCGTCGAATAAAATCGACACGAGGTGGATCGTGATGCGCTGTGTATGTGTGCGGTTTACGCGTAACTCGAAAACACCGTACTATTCTAGAGAACTTGCTGCACGCGCGGCGCGCACACGGAGCGGTGCGCATATGTATACCCACCTTTAGATGAGCGTCCAGCGATACACACTAATACCAATCACTCTGTTTATGTAATAGATATAGGCTTACAGTTTCTGGTTACTTTTACAGTCATTACACTAATTCGAACGGTTTCAGTCTCTTTAGCAATTGAATAAGCCCGCTGTTATCGAGAAGTGTTATTACTTCGATATTTTCCTGGTTTTATAGTCTTTTCTAATGTTTTCCTGCAAACCCCTTCATCTCATCTTCAATCATAAGCATCTTCAGATCGCGATAGATATCTTCCTTGTAGATGTATCATACCATGGTGTATTTATGATGGTGCGAAGTACTTTATTCTTAAGCGTCTGAATGACTTTTATATTAGATATCTTGGTGCATCCCCAGAGTTAAATGGCATAAGTCCACATGGATTTAAGATTTGTATATATCTTAAGGTATACACAATCACAACAGATAATACGACACAACACAATGTTGCCAGGTCTTTAGTTTCAACTAATAAACATGTAGTTGTGTGTATACGTATGCATGCAGTGTCTGAGTATATAGTACAATTTCTGAATAAAAATAATGAACTTATATCTATCTTAAGTGTATGGGATGAACTGGCAAATGCTCTGCAGTATCTCTTCCCGTTGTAAAATATATTTATATGGTTTGTAATAAATGTTATTATTATTTTATTATTATTATTTAAAAGTAATTTTCAAAATCGTGTGCAACGCTATCTTGGATGATTATATCACTACTTATAAGTTTACTACTTAAGTCTTTATTTAGGAACGACTTTAAAAGCGCAGGGTATACTAATAGAGGCAATTAGTTACTTAATTGAAGTATTTTTTAAATTTTATCCACAGCACAGTAAAAAAATAATTACATTACTTATATCTGGAATGCACTGTTTGGTTTGTTATAAAATATTTAATATCTCGAATAACTCATTAAATAAACAACTGTTCAAAAAATTGTTTCACATATAAACAAGTTTAGTTAAAAACTTAACGTACTCGTATGTTTACTAGCGGTAACTTCAACGATTGTTTTACGCGACATGCAAGAGTTTCAACGTCCTGTATTTTCCTAAAAAAAATGTCGTTACTGTGAGAAAATGTGCAACAAGAGAACCGTATGGCCCCACACCGGATTCGGGTGTCCTACATTTAAAAGGTCACTTCCTAATCTTCACACACTGAACTGTTAAATTCCTACCGCAATAACTTATTTCGTCAAATTAACGAAGCCGATATTCCGCCCAGGCGGTCAGCATCAACTTTTTGTGCGTAAGATTAGCATAATTATTCGATTCGGCGGCGTCCCATGTGAAACCCATTGAAGGCGAATGGCGTGAGAAAGTTTACATCAATTTAAATGTGCATCGATTTAATGGTTTCTCTAAAATTGCACCTCGCACTAAGGTTGAACACAACACGTTACCTAATTTCACAATGGGTTCTTGTTGTTGACCTTTAATAAGTCTTACGAAAGTAATTGTATCGTGTAAATTATCTTGGTGGGCGTTGCTTTCGTCAGGTGCAAAATGTTAATTGGAAATTATTGTTTTCATCCACAGCTGTTGGTTATTATTTGTGAGACCTAGCCTATTTCATGTAACGGCATCTGTCTGAGATTCTGACAGTTGTAATCTCTTTCGAGATAGCAGAAAGAATTGCGTCCATTGCGTGTTTCTTGACAACCACAGCAGCCCATTACTTCCTTTCTATTTATTTTTAATATTATGTTTTTGTTGCTTATTCAACACTAGTGATAACACATCTGTAAAATCTACATGGCGTAGCATAGAAGATGCACCATGTACAAGTAACTGATATAGGGTGTCTCAGTTGGAACTATGGAATTTGAATTGCTCGCCATTTATGTTCTGTCAAAGATGTAGGGTAAATTTTTAACGACTGTCATCTACAAACCATACGACGTCAATATGTCATTATAGCGTTCTCCATTTACTGTGATATCGTTAACCTTCCGTTTATCTGTGCAGCCTAATCTGTTGTAAATAACTGAGTGAAAATCTGTAGATTTATTTGAACTTAAGGTGTGTAGGCTACGTTCAGTTTTTGCCTCAATTCCGTCCAATTTTTCTTCAGTTCTTTCTTCACATTAGACAGGTTTGGTTCAAAAAGCATTAAAAATAAATAAAGTTCAATGGGTGACAGAAAAATTAGAACCGCAGTTTGTTGTATATTGCTAGAAGAAGAGAAAAAAACACCGTGACCTTAGTGCAAAGATTGGTATAAACGCCAAGAGCGCATCTGTTTTTGAATATGTATATGATGACTGTTTATGTATATGATGACCACGGTCATCATATACATAAACAGGAATACAATTAAACAAACTGCACGATAAACTGCATAAACTTGCAGATTATCGTTGTAAAAGAGAGTTCAACTGCACCGATTTTTCATCTGCGTAAATACCGGTCAAAACTGCATTCAGACATGATGTCACACCTATAAACTGCGCAGATAAACGGAAGGTGTGTAGCCCCCTTTAGATTCATATTGATAGATTGTGTCCAACTTTATCACACTCAAAAGCATCTACAAAAAGTCTAACCACTCACCTACATAAGATGTGGAGAAAAAATATAACAGTAGAGTAATAGCATAAGATAATAAGTATGGAGATAAATAAATAAAATACTAGACTAGCTTCGATAAAAGATAAGATAAACTCACTACAATAACTGGAGGTCTACAAGATACCATGCAATTTGAGAATATGTACTCTACATGAAACAGAATACTCTAGATAAAGAAATGTGCAATTCAGGATAAAAGAACACATATCGAGAACAATCAGAGGTGAGGTAACTGAAGTTGTAGACAAATTTTATAGATTTTTCATTGTATTATAAGGTAGAAGTTATTTTTCCTGCAAATATTTAAATTAATAAAAATGGTGTGGTGGTAACGATGTACCCACATAATTATTTAATAATTGAATATATTCTTACAACATATTATTATTAATAATTACATAATAAAAATGAATGGCAAATATAAAATGTGACTTTATATTACTTTAATTGTTTCGTTGCCATGAAACACCAATAGGTGCAAACCAATTTAATGAAATCCTCCAGTAAGATTTTCTTTAATATTCAACAAAGTTTTCAGTCACTATCATTCTTCAAGTTTATTTCTAAGTAATCCTACATCACGCAATGAGTTGACTGAGGTCGGTATTACTTTTCTGTACTCCAATATACGTGGAAAAGTAATGTAATTGTGTAAAACAATTTTTTTCTAGGGTTTATTTTTCGTTTTTTGGTCTAAAAACAAAAAAAAATTTAAACCATTTTGTGTGTATGTGTGTCGTTGTTTTCGTTGTCATTGTCGTCGGCATTTATTCTTGTTAGCACGATAACTCAACTAAATCGTGTCGGGCCGATCGGGTTTTGACTGATTTCGATCAGGGACGTCTAGCAGATGACACCTATTGATATTGAGGTACACAGAACACACCCCACCCTGTCCATGGGTCATGAGAAAACACGATGGTGATATATTTGAAAATATTTTTTGTTAGCACGATAACTCAACTAAATCGTGTTGAATCGATCAGGTTTCGACTGGTTCTGATTAGGGACGTCTACCAGACGACATCTGTTGATTTTGAGGTGGATAGGACACACCCCACCCTGTCCATGGGTCATGAGAATGCACGATGCTGGACTATTTGAAAAAAGCAAAACTGTCGCATAAAACACATATTCTGCATTTATGTGTTGGCTTATTTTTTCTCGGCCACTCAATTTCGAGGTAGAGATGTTCTACGTACGAAAAAGTCCGTTTTAAGGTTTTAAAACTGTTTATTCGTAATAAACCGATGGCTCTGATGGAGACAGCACAATTTACTCGATACGAGAGTCTGACTACATGTGGACTCTGTCTACCATCCTCTTGTACAATTATAATCCAGAGATTTATTTCTTAGGGCAGGTAACACCATTAGGATATATGTTAATTAGTCAGAAATCAGGGACAGGTACTTTCATCAAATTTTGACAATTGTCAATGTAAGGACCATGTGCCTATATACTACAAAATAGTTACATTACATAAATTGTATAATGTATTACACTGATAAATTTAGTTTAGTTTTACACATTAAATGAATCAAGAGTTATAATTATAGCGGTATAAATTTTTTGTCCTTTTTGATGTAAAACTAAAAAAAATATACCATTTTCATATTATTAAAAGCGATGAAGATTTACTCATGCAGATTTTCAGTTAGATTTACTGTATAAATCTGATTATAAAACAAGATAGATGAGTATGGTCGTAACAAATATCACATCTAGTTAAAAATATATAATGAACATACTATTAGTAAGTGAATTAGTTAAAACTTAAATTTGTGTACAAGATTGATTATGCATGAGTTACTGTCATGATGCAGTAATATTAAAGAATCTAGAATTCTTTTTTCTAGATCTTTCTAGATTCTCTAGAAGCTAGAGTGCTATGCTAGATCTAAAAATCGATTAATAAATTTAATTTACTGTTCTATTTCCTTCTCCTGCATTTTTTTTTATCAAAAACTCTGCCAAGAAATACCAATACAAAGGTAATAATATATTTGGTGGCTTGCATTTATTTATTGTTGCAAATTTTATTGAAAAAGTTCATATAAATCCATAAATAAATACATACTATATTCGTCGAGTATGCATAGTTTAATTGCCTGTTGATAAGTAGGAAATAAATAACCAAAGTATACCCAAGGAACCGCAAGAAATTATGACGAATATATGATTAGGTACAATATTTTTAGATCCGCATTTATGTGATAGCAATTTAACAGAAACAGTTACTTAATTGAATATCTTATAGTTTGAAATACTTTTTTCATAACCATAACAATCAAAATAGTTTCGCCGATGACTTGTGACTTCAACAGAATGAAGTTCTATGTTTCTTATGTTCAACGCGGTATCAGCCATTATTTTCTCCATATGTGGTTGAGGGTCATCGAATTATTACAATGTTCTTTTATGTAAAATCCACTGGAGTTCCTGCTGTGTAATCATTTCAAAAATAAAGTATACGCAAACGTGCATAATAAGCTACACATATTTAATCACCAAACTGTCTATTGCCGAAGCTTTAATTGTGGTCACTTTGAAGTTCATTACATTAATTTGTTATAGATAATTTAGTTAGTTTTTTTCATTATGTATAATTCCTTTTCAGATTTTACTCATAACGGGAGTTACTTAGAGTATACTGTAGGATCTATGTATTTTTACTTATCGATGAAAATGATACACAAAAAATATATTTACTTTATTCCTTGCCTTCAGGACATGATGTACTATTCATTTCATCGCTATTTGCCAAATAAAAAAACTATCTTATTTTGCCGATAAACAGAACAGTCTAACTGAGCCAAGTCATAAAAACAAGGCACCGGAAGTATTTGAGATGTTTTATTTGGCAAATAACGATGAAATAAACTATATATATATATATATATATATATATATATATATATATATATATATATATATATATATATATATATATATATATATATATATATATATATATATATATATATATATATTCGGCAGCAAACGGAATTTCACTTAGTCTCAAAGATCGCTCCTCTGACAGTGATTTTGATTGATTACAGATAAGTAGCAATTATTTTAAGCGAGAAAACTCGATCGTTATTTACGACGTGGAACAATTATTAGATTTCGTTCTGTTCGCTGAAGACGTGGAAGTGTAGGTTATAAATTAGTTTTGATAGAAGGATGTCAATGAAAACTGTTTTAATAAATGTAGACTGGTTTTAACTCACGTCTATGAATGTATACTAAGTGACGTAGAAAACGCAACGTCCTGTAAATATCGTTTAATTCGGCCGATGTTTTATTCTATTTATAATAATTTATTAAACAGAAATCATAATTTACAATTTTATGAGCTATTTTGTTAATTAAAAAATGCAGGACATGTCCTGATGAGGTTTCTTCAGCGAGGTAGACTCCTACGCCTTATTTAATGTCCATTGGCCACTTCCTCTTAAGTCTTCTGTCATTATTTTCTTGGACAAGTGGTATTAAACAGCTGTTTGTGTGGATTTCCAATTGTTGGTGATGGGCCTGGTTTCTGTCTTTGATCATTTCTTGGAGTGTTGAGTTCGGAGGTCATGATGCGACGTCTGATTTTTTTAATACAACAGGATTTTTCTTGCTTCTTTTTCTTTTCCATCTGAATATTTTTGCTTGTAAATGTGTTACAAAAACAGCAAGATGTCAATTTTAAATAAAACGTGGCTTTGTGTATTATGCAAAATATTATTATGTATGTACCAAAAAAATATTTATTCATTTATAATCTAGATATTTGGGAATTATGTATCGAGTAACACATCCGGTAAGAGGTACACGAGTACTCTACTGGCGAAATTTTCAATAACGGTTTTATATAAATGTGACGGTATTTCATTGATACAGCTTTCAATTTTGATCTTCAATGTTTAGTCGTGGTCTTGTTGGTGTAAACCTAAGGCTTCAAAAAACCCCACAGAAAAGAGTCCATTGGTATTAAATCGCAAGATCGTGGCGGTCAATTATGGTCACCAAAACGGGAGATGACATGACTAGGAAAAAACTCATGTAAGACCGTCGATGTTTCACGGATGGTATGGCAAGTGGCATCGTCTTGTTGAAACTAGATGTCTTCAAGAATAATATCTTCCATTCGATTCACAAATATGTAACTGGGCTATAATGTCACGATAATGTTCGCCATTTACAGTTAACGCATTACCTGCCTCGTTCTAAAAAAGTGGTTCAACGATTCCGCCAAACCACAATTCACACCAAACAGTGACACGCTTGGGATGCATTTGTTTATCATGAATTATTCGTGAATGCCCCAAATGCAGCAATTTCGCCTATTAACAAAGCGATCAAAGTGACAAAGTGAAAATGGACCTCATCGCTGAAGATGATATTGTGCACAAAATCGACATTCACTTCTTGTTCTTCACTGATCCAATTTATGAACTCTCTTCACTGTGCATAGTCTGCTGGCAGAAGTTGTTGAGTCAAGTGGACTTTGTAAACATGGAGATGCAAATTTAATGAGAACACGATGAGGAGTGGCTATTAGAATGTCCAAATCTTGTGCACAATGAGGTATCGAGTCCCCTGGACTTGGGCCACACTCTCGGAACTGTTCTGATGTTTTGTTCTGAGCGACCACTATGAATTCGTGTCGTATTATTTCTATTATTCTGTTCATATTTGATAAGTTTGAAACATTATATCTACTGAATATTGGACGCACTTTACGAATTGTAGCAACCAAACTTTCACCATTTTGATGGTGAAACACACACACGTAAACACAAGAAATGCAAATGGCTGTCGCGTGACGTCACTGTGCATTATTTTGTTGAGAGATATATGGGCGTTTAGTGTAATTCGTTAAATATTCCTTTTTCGGTGTGCGAATCTATTTTTTATTATTAATATTGAACAATTGTGTGTAGACTATGGCAACAGACAATGGATTTGTGCAAGGACAATCTGATAACTTGCCAAAGATTAATTCCTTGACCATGTTTTCCTTTCTAGGGGAAAATTCACAATTTGTGGGTATTGAAATTAGAAGAATTAAAACTTCCTCCAACTGTAAAAAAGATTCAAATGTAAATCTTATTTAAGTATCTATATCTAATGACCTACAAAATAAACATTTTCTAAATATTCCATGCGGCAAGTAATACGAAAACAGCATACAACGTGAAAGTGGGGTTATATACAAATACATCCAAAACAAATAAATGTTATTAGGTACTCACAATAAAATGATCCTCGCAACAATATAGCGGCGTCAAACTTGATTCCTTTATATTTTTCTTTTCGTCCCTTTTCATTGCTACGCACCATTTCTTCCGCATTCTTTCCTCTTTGGGAACCGAGAAGAGTAATTTTTCGGGCGTTGATACCGTAGTATTTGTATACATTGGCAAGATGCAATACTTATAAAATTTGTGTTTTATCGGCTCCATACCGTTAGGCACTTTATAAAACGCACTTGTTACAGATTTTACAAACTGTTCCAACTAAACCAAATCAAAACAGTGATGATTGGGATACTTCCACACACAGTGACGTGGACCAATCAGACTAGCGTTTTCGGACACGTGACTTTGTTTACATAAATAAGTGAATTAATTTTATTAATTATGCAAAAACTACAAACAATTTTCATGAAAAATGACTATAATATTCTTCTTAAGTACTTATTATATGTCATAAAAAATATTTTCAGGCGTGTAGAAGTTTCATGCAAATTGCCTATTACTGACCTATAGAATCATGATGGCCTAAATAGCGCGTAATTCAAACACCTTTTAAGCCTTCTAGACTCTAAAGAATTGCTATAAATTTTGATTTGTTTTGCAATTTTTCGTCAGTCAGTTCTGACTTTATATTTCCATTTCCATTTCAGCAATATACGTACCCACACATGAAAGGAATTCGCGTATTCGGAATAGTAATTCCTGCAGCGCCTCTCGAAATACGTAGGATTAAACGGTTAATATCCTCGGATAGATTCTACATTTATATCCTATAAATAAGTATAGCAGTTAGGAGTTATACCCTCATAAAACCGTAAGATAAAGTTTAGTTATAAATAAAATAAATGTATTTATTGTAATGCGGATGGCTTCCGTAGAATCCAAACGGCGAGAATGAAAGTGCTTCGTAGACGGAATACAAATAGGGACTAGAATGCGCAACACAACAAGAATCTACGATACCATTAGAGATGTAATGACCCTTATAGATTGAAACTGTTCACTTTAAAACACCTGGGACGAAGTTGCGTTCTCCACGGTAGTGACAAAAGGCAAAAGGGACTTTTTAGATGACGGAGATTGCATTACTAAAATGTCTGCTGCCAATTGTGTATCGCATCAAACTCGAACGCTGCAAGAAATACAATCGGGGTTTTCTGCATTTTTATTGAATATGTAGAGAATCATTTTAGCCTATAAATTTATACAATGAATAGACAAAAATATATAGGAAAGAAAATCTATATTAAAATGCCAAGAAATACCCCAGATTTGGATCTGATTACTGTAAAAGTGTTAATAGAATTATCAAAAAAAGTATTGACGAAAATATTTTACACGTTAACTGCAATTATAGAACATGATTACTGGCCTAAATTCATCAAAATCTGTCAAATTATTATGATTCCTACTCCTAGAAAAAAAAAAGACAACAGATGTTACATCATATATTTTAATAAGACTTTTCTCAACAGTCTCCAAACTTCTGAAAATACTTCTTCGCAATCGAATAGACAAAGACCTAAACCCATAAACTTGGATTTCTGATCATCAATTTGGCTCTCGAAAGGGTCGCTCAATAGTGTAGTAGTACTATCGCAAATACAACATAAATGAAGCAATGAAAAAACTCCCCACTACTTTCCGAGATGTTGAACAAGTATTTGATAAAATTTGTCATCCAGGGCATTTATTTAAAATTAATAGAACACTTTTATCGTGTTACTAATCTTCTAGAATCATATCTAAGTGCGCGTCAATTTGAGCAAAGATCAGTAGAAAAACATTCACCCGCTTTCCAATGTTATCAGGCGTTCTGAAAGGGAGCTACTCTAGGAGGGGTACTCTAGGGCGACTACCGCATGAACTTCATATAGTGAATCTACCAATAACAACAGATTCAAACCTAGGTAAATTTGAAGATGATACGGTGATATTTGCAAGCAGTAACTATCCTACGGTAGCCTCAGCCAATCTCCAGAGACACCTAAACTTCATCGGTTGATGAAATGGAAGATTAAAATAAACAAAACTAAGTCACCACATATCACTTTTCGTACTCAGAAAGTGATATTCCAGAAATGAAATAGACATTCTATCATAAAGGACTACATGCTTAAGCACCAGCCAGGTAGACCAATTAGCAGTTCTGGACAAGCAAAAATATTATTAACTGCTGTTTGAATCTGCTTCGTACAAACTTAATAATATACTGATAGTCTTATATGTAAAGAATACAATCTGGAGGATGCGATTGGAACAGGATTCTGAGGAATCTGGAGGAAGAGACATCCTAAAGAATTGATCCGTACTCTCAATAAAATGGGGAGCTGTATTAGGAAATTATTGACTGGAAACGGCGCCAGCGAATCTCTGTCGCCTACCACCCTACGCCAATACATCCATGCAAAATTACCTCTCTGATAGGAGGTAGCACAATGGACTCAAAACGATGGCCTAGCCATCGAAAGTCGCTCAAAATTCCAGCATAAAGGATTACACTCTTAGGTACCTTAAGGCAAAGTGGATTAAGATTACAATTGCAGACAAGCAACAATATTATTAACTACTGCTTCGATTTGTCTCGTATAGACTTGGTAGATTGAAATTCTTTCCCTGGTATGGGCTACACTAATAGTCCTATACGTAGAGGACAAAACCTGGAGGATGCGATTGGAACAGGGTCCTGAGGAATTTGGAGAATGAGACATCCTAAGGAGCTGCTACATACTCTCAACAAAATTGTGAGTTATATTGGAAAAGTATTGACCAGAAACGAGTATGGATGTATTAGCGAAGGAGTGCCCTTCGCCGATGCATCCATGAAGTGGGGTAGCTGAAGGAGTGAGATTGGTTTTGGCTACAAAATAACGACTCTGACGAGGAAAGCACAATGCACCCAATATAGTAGCCTAAGTGCATGTGGACTCTACCTATCCTCCACCTTATAGAATCCGTTCCTGCCTTAAAACGATAAACAAAATACCCATAATATGGAGAACTATCGCACTCAGAAAACTTTAAGAAATTAATTTTTGTCGTGATTGAAACAAAAAATTTCCAATACAATATCTTGAACAAGTTATATGTCAACCAATGTTGTCTCTCTTAATAAGATTGGTATGTTTCAGAGTTATTCAAAAAATAATGTAATAACCAAATTTTAAATTGGTGAAATTAAACTGTTAGACAAAATTAATGCGTCAGTGAAACTTTACATTATTAGATTTTATTTTTTCGAAGATTTAAATTATGATACCTACGTTATATTATAGTTAAATAATTTCAACTAATGTTTAACATATGAGAAGTATTATTGGGAAAAACACGAATAAATAAAAGAAAACAACAATAATGTCACACGTAATGAAGACAGTGTTAATGAAAGAGTTTAGAAAATTGATCCTCCTCTAGCTCTGATCACTGCTTTCATTCATTTAGATATGATTTAATACCATGTAAAAATGTGAATTTGGTCTCTCTTGTACAGGAATCAAATTCGTGCGACCATCGAAACAAATTCTTCTACATCGATATTGTAGGCACCCAACTTCCTTGGCCTCCGTCAGACTCGCTGACGTCTATTTGGTGAATTGAGAGTTTTACCCTTGTTTCATCTGAAAACAGAACTAGCTTTCAGCCGTCAATAGTTCAATTTACATGTTCTCCTGCAAAATGCAGTCTATATGTAATATGTATGTCTATATTTTCTCTTACAAAATGCAGTAACTATATGTTATCTAGTGAGAAGTGGTGTAATAGCTGATCTGCCACTGTCAAATCATTCATTCAGTATTTATTAAGTATTCTCCTGACTGTTAGTTCAGAAATTGCTACATTTCGAGCTGCTGCTAGGGTTCTGCTTAGCTCTAAACTGATAGAATGTCTGTTTCTTAAGGTGACTTGCATAAGATATCGTTCATATCTTGTGGTTGTAGACTTTTAACGGCCTTGGCACAAATTGCTGGCCATTGCTTTTACTGCTTCATCTTCTCTTCAGTTGCGTGGACAATTCATTTCTTTTACTCTAAATGTATTGGACAAAGTATTTTATTCACTTGATGACATTAAGTTGTAAAAAAATCACTAACGTAACTGAATTTGTTGTGTTTTACAAAATACTTTAAACAGTGTTAAATATATTATTAACGAACAATTACATCAGTAGTGACAAGGGATATCCTAGGCCACCTACATAAAATGTTTGAGGATTTAAAACTTCAAAAAATTATAAGAAATAATGAAAAGTTTTGCTGATTGCTGGTTGGTTTTATCTAAGGGTGTATACATATCTATGGTGAAATTGTGCGAAACTATCACCAAGCTGTATAAAGAAAAAAATCCGCTACCAGCAATTACTCAGTAAGACGCTTACCATTTACATTTCCTTATCTCATCCAACGCCTGCATACCTGAAACAAAAGAAAGTCTTTAATAAACAGCGCATAACAACCGAAACAAATTGCATCGCAGCCAATAACAAAGGGCCGAGTATTGCCGTGCGTAACGCAATCATTCGGCAATCATTCGGCCATCTACAACAACATTGTCAATTCTCCTGGCGTCATGTTAACATTCGCTGATACAGAAGTCGCTATCGGCACAGAAGCACCCATGCAGAAAACAGTTGCTAAATAAAACTAACAGCTACGTTTAAGCTAATCTTGATTACTGTTGGCTGAGGGAAGTGACCGTGAAATATTCGGTGTTCATTGAATAAAACGCAAGACGTGTTGTGGTCGCTTTTTTACGATACGATTAATCTCTGGCACAATATAGCACCGGGCACTGTCTAGGAAATATTTAAAAATCTAATTAGATAGTGTTTAAAGTATAGAAAATGGTCGTCTCGGATGATTAACGGCGATTACGAAAAAACCATATTGAACTGATCTGAGGACACCAACGGCATTACGGACAAGTTTTGGTGCTTTTTTTTGTTAAACTTTAAACATGCCGAGGTATTCTGTTATTGTTAACTGGCGTAATATATAGGCTGACTATAGAAACAGTCCATTAAAAGTATTAGGTGTTATTCTCATATTTTTTCTATTTTAGGAAGTTCATCATACGAGTACCTAAAAGAAACAGATTTTTTTAATTGGTTTATTTAATTTTTAAACGAAAACATTCAATCCCCTTCAAATTACTCTCCACTTGCGCTAGTCTAATCTTTTATTCCATAGTTCAAAACATTTTTGAAATTTATTTTCTGTGATGGCCGATAGCGCGCCTCCGTCGTTTTTGCTTCAGCTTAGCAACGTTCGAAAAACGCTTTCCGTTCGTGTTTCTTTTCATTCGGGGAAATAAAAAATGTCACAGGGGGCATGATCGGATGAATAGGGAGGTGAAGCAGAAGGCTAATACCATTTTTGGTCAAAAATTGGTGCATAGATGGGCAGTCGAGGCACGAATTTAGCAGCCACAATTTTCATCTCCAAATCTTCCGTTAAAATTCGCTGAACTGAACTAAAAGTCACTCTAGACAGCTCCACAACCTCGCCAGTGGTTCGTCGTCAGTCTTCCAGGTTGATTTAGCGAATTTTTTCTACATTTTCATCAATTCGAGTCATGGAAGGACGACCAGGGCGAGGTAATTAATTGACATTTTACCTCCTTTGAAACGGGAAAACCACTTCAATACTTGAGTCTTCCCAATAGCATCATCCTACCTATATTTTTAATATTTCAAGAGTTTCTGTGCCAGTTTTCTCGAGCAAGAAGCAAAACTTTATAGCCGCGTGCTGTTCACGAGAATCAGCCATTACAAAAACGACGAGCACACAAAGCAACTCTCACTAAAGAATTCGCACAAGCCAAGCGGAACTTTCTTTAACGACAATGCTTGACTTACTGACTCGGGAGAGTTAGCTAGCTCTATACCCTTCTAGTGGCAGAACGCTGTACTGCAAAAATTCCGCCCACCACAACATCAGTTCTGTTTCCTTTGGGTACCCCCTCATATACCGCATGTATCCCCATAAAATCTTTTAGCAGCCCCTTAAATAATTTCACCTGTCAACCGCAAGTCAATCGTCCACAGTTGATGAGACAACAGACAGAAGGACATATTTTGCAAAGATATCTGACAGACTTGGTAATGATCTGTTATATTATGTTCATCTTTTATATTCTTTTATAATATCAATATAGCTTTGCGTTACATTAATGAAAATATAGTTTCATATTTATGTAGTTCATCGAAGGAACGTAGATTCATAGTTTTGCAACGTTTTTCAAATATCAAAGGAGAAGTACATATCAAAGGCATTGATACTTCTGTCTCAAATTACAAAGTGATCTCAAATAATTCAAGAGAATATTATTGAAGGAATGTGACATGGAATGAATGGAGTGTGATACATAGATAATTGAAGGAAAGTTAGTTTCATAGTTAGATTTACAGAAATTGCTACTTCTATACAATAGATACAGGTGTGTACCCTTTCACATAAAAAATCTGTCCTCTGTGGCGACGATTTAATGAGGTTCCATTTAATTTATCAATTTATTTTATATATCAGATTTTGCAAGTCATCCGTACTTTTGTCTCAAATTATAAGGTGCTCTCAAATTATTCAAAAGAATATAATTATATTGAAAGAAATTTAATTTCATATTTACATAGTTCATTGAAGGAAAATTAATTTCATATTATTTTCAGTCTCTCGAATAATTCAAATAATTCAAGATTCAATTCAAATGAAAATAAATCATGTCATTGAAGGAAAGTTAGTTTGATACTTAGATAGTTCACTGAAGGAGTTAGGTTCATAAGAATCGTTAGTCTCAAACAAAGTATTCTCAAGTAATTAAAAATAATGTCCTAAATAGATAAATGTTAAAGAAATCGAGGAAATAGAGGAAGTGGCAATTTGTTTAATTCTTTGATACAACCAATTTAATCCTTTCAATTATCCATAACTTTTAAAAGTTTGGACACAGAGCTTCCTTTACTTAACGCCACAGGTTGAGGAGGGAACGATTACATATAGAGACGAGGACAAACACACTTATACACTGATACTTAAGGAGAGGTCCAAACATCCCCCCGCTGGGACTCGAGTTCAAGTATACAATGATCACAATAATGTAACGAATTTACTAGAAAGTCCTTTATTTCGAACACTTATTTACAACTCAACTATTTACAAGTCCAACTAACTAACTAACATTCTTTCTACTTTAACTTTATAAACTACTTTTCGCACTGTATTACACAATGCCACTTTCTTCGCACCGTGTCGCTCACTATCGCTGTCCAGATTCAACTAACTCCTGGCTGGACGACACAATTCTTATATAGGCAGTAGGATGTCTCTCCAGACATTTCTAGATAATGAACTTTGGCGAACCTTCTAGTATAGAACGCACTGGAAGTCAACTTCACACGCACGATGGTTTGGAATATTCCCGGCGTTCGGGTCGCTCGAGGAGTTCGTGACAATACGAATAACATTATAGCAGCTATCAAATCAAATAGTTTTTATATGAAACGATTTGATTATAAAGGCAATATGCGGTTTATTTATATAAAAATATTATTTTATTTTATACAGTAGATCTATGTATCGAAATATAAATATGTTGATCAAATATGGTAGTGTATTTTAAAATAATTATTAGAGCTAGTATCTAAACTTATATAAATCATTTTTTGATTTTCAAAATTGCTGTTGGGGTTTGATATCTTTTTAATTATGGTATTCACCACACAGCCCAAAATTTATGTGATTGGAGACTATTTTCGAACTGCGCTAGTTATTGAAGTTTTGGAAATACAATGGTTTATGGTTGGACAATTTTCACTATGGTTGGAGTACTTCATAGATTTAACAATAATTTCAAAAGGTTTATATGCATGCCTTAAAAACTTTGTTGGTATCTGTCACGACCTAAGTCTGCCATAGAAAAAGTACTGGTAGACCAATCAATCGTTCGTGTAGAAGCTATTAGTGACGTTCATTAATAGTTGGAACAAGACTCTACAAAATCGTAAAACGTGTGTCTCAAACTTGGACATGAATACCGTATGAAACCCTTTGGCCAGCAAATCACCTCAAAAGTCTTGCGTATTACCAGCAGTTTGTTAATAATTTAATAAATGAAGATTTGTTTTTACCGTTTTCTGCTGACGAAGTGTGGATTCTTTCATCCTTTTAGGTGCACTTTTGAGGTGGCGTGGTGAAACACAAGTAATAATATTAGCATGTTTCTATTGAATCTTTTACACTGCATCTTGCCAACATTTTTATTCAGGCGGCAGTTTTTCGCATAAGAATATTTGGACACATTTTTTTATTTCACTATCAATGTAGAGTGGCATAGAAACAACCAAGGGCATTTTTATTGCGGCATTCGGTGAACCAGTAACGCGCAATATGGACGCAATATTTATTTCCAGCAAACGAAACTAACTTATTGATAATTTACCTTTTCTGGTAGAAGGTTTTATAACTATATCGTTGTGGAATTTGATTATATTTTTGTTATTCAACATGCAGCTTTTCTCGACAACGTTACAGTTTGAGCCCATTTGTGGACCAATTTCAATACTATTAACTTACGTACATACATTCCTGCAAACAATACTTGATACAAGGTAAGTTAGATAATTAACTGCCATCCAACATACATACCCAATCCGATTCTGTGTTATACACAAATTAATCTGAATTCTAAGTACCACAATACGTTATCATCCATCATCCTGCTAATTAACTAAGCAATCTTACCTCTCCCATTAATCTCAATAAATGACGGGAATCGCAGTAATTATTAGCACACACTTACGAGGTACATTCATGCATGCCATATACCTTTTTTGTGTATTGTAATCCGCGTTTGATGAATATTAATACAGTTTTGCTTATAAACGTGGAAATTCTATGAAATGCGATCAGATAGAATTGAAAATTTAATCCCTATGCAGGTTCCAACTAGTCTAGAGGTATTTTATGATGTCCGCGGGATATTCATGGTTTTAATTAAAATATTTTAATGCTTGTATCATAGAGGAAATGGTAGGTAATCATTATTACAAGTAATTGCCATGTCTTTATGTACAGTTTGTCAATAATAGGAAAAACAGAAGAAAAATAGAAGAAAGGGTGAGGCAGCATTAGGATGCACATCATGTGCAACCAGATCGAACTCTGTGTACATATATATTCATCGATATTCACTCTGCAAAGGTCTCAATGCGACTGACTAAATACCAGGCTATTTACTGCGAAACTCGTGGGCGGTCCGATATCGCAGTTCTATTCTTCCTTGTTCCTTGTTTGACTTGTTCCTATTCTTGATGAGCTGTAACTCTTATATTCATGCACGCCCTTCAATTATTATATAATGAACAGGGAAATGTTCTAACAAATTTGATAGAACTGGTATAGGGCAAAATAAAAAAAAATGGTCGTATAGATAGGTAAGCGATAAAAAAAATCTATTTTCATTTCCTTAAAGTATGTATATTTAAAAATATTTCCGTGAAAATTTCAGGTCAAAATGTTAAAAATTGACAAAGTTACAGCTTATCTGGTGGAGCAGGCAGCGCAGTAGATTCTGACTGCGCTTCCTGTGACACTGACTTGTTCAATAGAAAAGTAGATTAGGACACCTGGCAACCTAAATCAAGCCTCCCTCGATCGATGGAATCTATTAAATATGGTAATTAAAATAATTTAAATTTTTTTCGTGTAAAATATGTACTTAATCTTTCAAACGCGTTTTTCTCGAAATAATTTTTTTGAAACATGTGCAAACGATAACTCGAATGCTAATAGTCCGATTAATTTTTTGTTTTATTTTTATAATCATTAAGACTATGTCTAAGAGTGGCCTTTTTTTTAAATTTTTAGAATTACTATTTTTCTTACTTTCCAATAAGCAAAGAAATTTGGTAAAAATGCTACCTTTTATGAAAGTGCCTCCATTTTATAGAAAATTTAAAAAATCCTTGCTTAACGATAACTACTTCCATACATGTTTTTTTTTCTTCGGATGAACCGTTACCGAAATACTGATGGTACCATGCGGAGATAAATTATTAAAGGGCCACCATTTTGTATCTTATAACAATACTACTGAAGTGAGGTTATAGATTATTATACTCCACCCCACCTGTATATGCCTTATATAATAAGGACTAAACAAATTAGGCCAAAACAGCTATTTTCCTGGCTACATGACGACGACGAGCGCTGATTTTTTCTTTTTTGGTATTTAAACAATGATTTTAGGATTAAAGAAGATGTATGTTATTAGGGATACTTTGAATTATATCTACACAATTTTGTTACTGGACGATTGTTATAAAATGACAGTGTTATAATATACTATAACATTTGGATTAGAATCCAAAGCTTTACTTGGCAGAAGGTAACTTTTAATCCTGCGAAGTGAGAAGATTATTGCACTCCCCCCAATCTGCAAATGCTTTATATAATAAGGACTAAACAAAAAGCCAAAATAGCTATTCTCTTGGCTACATGCCGATGACGAGCGCTGGATTGTATGGCGAAATTTGCCGTATTTTGTCTAACAGAGTTATCACTAATATACAGTGATTCAGATTGCTTTAAAACCACAAGGAAGGTGTAAAGTGTCACCTATCTGAGGATATCGCTTTCAGATTGCTTTCAAAAATTTTTCCATTTTGATTTTTCCAGCAATCTGAATTATTGTATTTTAATGCTAAAACTCTATTAGACAAAATACGGCTTTCGCCTTATAATCCAACGCTCGTCGTCGGCATGTAGCTAGGAGAATAGCTGTTTTGGCCCAATGTGTTTAGTCCTTATTATGTAAGGTATTTCCAAATGGGGTGGAGTATAATTTCTCATTTCAGTAGTTTAAAGATTACCCTCTTCCAAGTAAGACTTGGAAGAGGGTAATCTTTAAACTACTCTTGTATTATATTATAACAATATCATTTTTTTTACGTTTTTCAATAAAAAATTATTTAGATATAGTTCAAAGTATCCCTAGTATAATATTTTAAATGAAAAAAAAATCATAAAAATGAGCTATTTTTAACCCGTCACTGTGGTGATCGCCTTAACTGCCCACTTTATACTTACCTTGCGTCGCGGGCAGCCGATCTGTGAGATCCGGTAGTCAGTTTTTTGATTGCCTTTCGTGTGTATTACGAATATTAACTACAACTCTCCCATAGCTTCCTAGCTTCAAACCACTTTTCTCGATGTGGTGTCGATGTCTTTTTAGTGCATTCCCTGGCCTTGTATGAGCTTCCCGGATCTGTCAGATGCATTACGCCGTATTACGTCATTATTGTCACTTTTATTTTGTTAGATTTCTTTTCTTATTTAAATTAATAATATTTCTTGGGATCTCTGCACTTACTTATTCTGGTTTTTTATATGGATATTATTATTCAAAATTAACACATTTGGGTGTTAAATTAATAGTTTATACTAAATATCGCTACCAACAATGTGACGTTTATTTTTGTTTGGAACATGCTAAAATGATGAAGAGGATTTACAATTCTTTATACTTAAAATAGGCAGTTACTCAAAACTTTTCTTTGTAATTTACGTCCAATATTTGTTTATATATAACTGTATAACTCTTATATGAAAAAATAGGTAATTTGTTGCCTGTATTCAAAATATTGTTCAATACTAATTTATGCGTGTGTTTTGTCCTTAAAAGAAAAAAAAAACTTGTTAGTAGCTGGTTCTCCTATAAAAATATTCCAAATTTATTATTTTAAAACATTATATGAGTTCCTTTATGCACATTTAATTATTGCGATTAAAAAGTAGTGTGAAATATTTACTATTGTATTGTATTAGTTAAAATAAGAGTTTAATTGAGTCTCCACCTCATTAAAATCTTATATTTGATATGGGATCTCTCAGACACATTATGTCCGAATGTGTTTAGATTCAAACTGCGTCCGACGGAAAGTTAATATTTTGTTTTGTTGTTTCCGGATTATAGACAAGACCCTGTACATCCAATGCAGGATACAATGAATCACCAGAAAATACGTCGTAGAGCTATAGCGCCTTAACGCCGACGAAAAGCTCATTTCATCAATCGAGCAGTCGAACTTTCCCCGTCTCTTAACTCCGTTTCCTACTTTAAAATTCCGCCCGACCCCTTACCGGCGTCTCGGAGAAAGCCATCTCGAATGAAAGGGGGGTAAAAATTTCTTAATCGAACTTAGTCGTCGAATCCAATCCTAATCTCCATCATTATTCTGCACGGTGATCGGCCTCGCCAACGACATCTGTAATCCCAGCCACGCCTGATCATCAATGCGGAGTCACGTGACCGGAATTGGAATCCGGGAACACCCAAACGAACGCGACGGAATCGTAAATTCCTCCGGGCTCGTGAAACAACAAAGAAATATGTAGTTAACTTAACATAAAGTAACAACACCCGTTTTATTAACCAGTGTTTATTATTAATCATAGAATGCTTCGTCAGTAGAGTTATCCATTTTTTTATCGCCACATTTATATAATATATAGCAGATAAACACGGTGGCAAAATTAAACTGAATTGCTTGTACCTACATCGGAAATATATCAAATATGCGTGACAGCAAGTCGCCTGTCATGGAGGTGTTTTAGTTCTCTATATGGTTCATATCTAGGCTTACTGGTGGTCAGTCTACAGTTGGAATATTCGCAAATCGAAGATAGTCCAGTACCTCTCTAGCAACTTGGCGCCGAGCGTTATCAAAAAGGAAATTGTCCCCGATGAAGGGGGCAACTGCCATCACATGTTCTTCTACTATGTCTTCTACGTAGAAATGTACATTCATGTATCTCCTCCGTATAGAAATCAAATCCGTGTGACCATCAAAATAAATTCTTCCCCAGAAGATGATCGATCCGCCAAAAAATGGGATCTTCGGAAAGATATTGTAGGCATCTCTCTTGGCCCCCTTCGGACTCGCTGACGTCCATCTGGTGAATTAAGAGTTACTCTTGTTTCGTCTAAAAACAAGAAGCGCTTCCAAAATGCCAATTCCAATTTACGTGTTCTCTTGCAATATTCAGTCTAGTAACTATGTTCTCTGGTGAACAGTGGTGCAATAGAGCTGATCTACTGTCCATTCCTCCTTTATTAAACCTTCTCCTGACAGTTTATGCTGAATGTAGTAGTAAATTTTTGAGAAAGCATCACGTGTCTCTCCTCAGCGCTATGTCTCACTGATTGTATTTACGATGGCAGTTCTTTCGTTTTCTATAATAGAAGATATGACGAATTTACTGATGATATACAGAAGATTATAGCGTTTTTTGTTTTCATATGGTGATATGTTGAATAATGTAGTAAATGCTTGAGGAAATATCACCTGTCTCTCCTCAGCGCTATGTCTCAGAGATTTCAATTGTGACCAAAATTCTTCCGTTATCTATAAAGAAAAATATGACGAATTGACTGATGATACTTAGAATATTATAGCATTTTTTGTTTTCATTTAGCGACATGCTGAATATTGTAGTGAATTTGTAGTAAATACAATAAGAAACATCACATGTCTCTCCTCAGCGCTATGCTTCAAAGATTGCAATTATGAAGACAGTTGTTCTGTTTAATATAAAGCGAAGTATGATAAATTGACTGATGGCACTTAAAAGATTACAATTTTTTTTTATTCTCATTTGGCGATATTCTGAAGATAATAATAGAGTTTTGAGAAAACATCACCTGTCTCTCCTCAGCGCTATGTCTCATAGACTGCAATAATGAAAACAGTTCTTTCACTTTCTACAAAATAAAATGTAACGAATTGATTAGTGATATTCAGAAGTTTACAGATTTTTTATTTTCATTTGGGAAATGCTGAATGTAGTAGTAAATTATTGAAAAATATCACCTGTCTCTACTCAGAGAAAACATCACATGCCTCTCTTCTGCGCTATTTCTCACATATTGTAATAGTGAAGACAGGGCTTTGGTTTTCTATAAAGGAAAATATGATGAATTGACTGGTGATATTTAAAAGATTGCAACATTTTTGATTTCCATTTGAAAACATACTGAACATTATGGTAACTTTTCGAGAAAACATCATGCTCCTCTTCTCAGCTCCATGTTTTACAATTTGCAATTATCAAGACAGTTCTTCCGTTTTATATAAAACAAAATATGATGAAGTTACTGATGATACTTAGAAAATTCCAGCTATTTCTATTTTTATGTGGCGACATGCTGAATATAGTAGGAAAATTTTTGAGAAAACATTATATATCTCTCCCCAGCGCTATGTCTCACTAATTGGAATTATGAAGGCAGTTCTTTGACTTTATTATAAAAGAAAATATGACGAATTGAGTGATGATATTTAAAGGATTAAGACGTTTTTTATTTTCATTTGGTGACATGCTAAATATAGTGGTACATTTTTTAGAAAACATCACCTGCCTCTCCTCAGTGCTATGTCTCAAGCATTGCAATTATGGAGGCAGTTCTTTCGTTTTCGGAAATATGGCGAATTAACTGACGATGGATTTCAGATTTTTTTATTTTCGTTTAGCGATATACTGAATATATTTGTGCATAAGGTATCGCTCATCTCTTGCATCTATAGACTCCTTACAACATTATCCTGGGACTGTACAGTAACTTTCAGGTTCATTGAAACAATTAACTGTTCGGCTAATTGTTGATTGTCTAATTTCTAATAAATAGCCACATATCGCTGGCTACGTTCCTCGTTAACCAGAGTTACCGATTTCACTGCTTCATATTCTATTAAGTTGCATGGACGATTCATTTCTTCTACTCTAAGTATACTGGACAAAGTGTTTCATTCACTTTTATGTGTTTTATAACACTAAATTTTAAAAAATCACTAGTTTAACTGAATATATTATCTTATACAATTTACTTTAAACCTAGACCACGGGTCATTCGTAAATTTTACGACGCTCGTAGAACTTCGTGTTTTTCCACCATTTTCGGTTATTCTATCCAATCGCCCATCTGAGTACCTTTCAGTATAGTATTAAGTTACACAGTGTGTTATGTGGTCGTTCTAATTTCTGACTTAAAAGCGATTTTTTGGCGATAGATTCGTAAGTTTTACAAAAGTCCCGTGAGTAAGTAGTTTTTTAAATTCCATTGATTTTTATTTTTGTATCGTTTTTCAGTGTTTAGTAAAAGATATTTGAGGTAAGATAATTTCATATTCTTCTTGTTTAGATATATATTTATAGTAACATTTTTTAAGATGTCTAATCAAAAATTTTTGACCCAACAACGACTCGAGGAGCAAGCGGCACGTATCATGCGTGGGGATGAAAGTCATCCAAAGCCATTTGAAGACAGTTGCAGTGATTGGGAAGAGGACAATTTAGAAACTCAATCATGTAGGTCTGATAGTGAGAATAATATCGGTAGTAATTCCACTGATCCTCTCATCCAACAAGAATATAGCCCCGTTCAATCTAAAGAAGAAATCGAACCTAGTTTAGGTGAAGATGATATTCCTTTATCACAAGTACGTACTCGCTCAAAATATGTAATACGTTTCAAAAGAAAAAGCCTGAAGGGCAATAATGGTCACAAATGGTCAACGGAATTGCCTAGAAAATCCAAAAGAACAGCTGCTAGGAATATTATTCATTTTATATCGGGTCCTAGAGGGAATGTGAAAGACTGTTCTAACCTGAATGATTATTTTTTACATTTTTTTTCTGACAATATATTTGATATTATTTTGCAACATACAAATGCAGAAATTGTCATACAGGCCCAAAAATACTCCAAGAATGTTTCCCCAACGACAAAAGAAGAGCTGCATAGATATAACAGCCTAAGTCTACGTCGAAATATCCGTCAAGATATAGCTGACATATTGGGTTTATCAAATGAAGACGTTGTCAACACACCCCAAGAAAAAAAAAGGAAGACTTGCTTCTACTGCCCAAGCAAAAAAAGGCGTATGACAACCAATTATTGTAAGGAGTGCAAAAAGCCGATTTGCGGAGAACATCGAGGAAATATTTGCAGAGCACCTATAAATTGATAAAAAAAATTGTTTTATAACTGAAAAGTCGGTTCTGATAATAAAAAACGTTATGTGTTTCTTATATTTTTAAAAAATAAAAGATTGAAATAAATAAAACCATTTTTTATTGAGTAGTAAAATTTACTATAGTCCCGTAATTGCGTTTGGCAAAACAGTCCCGTATTCTAGGGTTAAACAGCGTTCAATGTATTATTAACAAACAATTACAAAATGTTACTTTACATCTGTCAAGCAACTGCAATTGTTAATCAAGTGACATAGCATAGCATGAGGTTAATTTTGTTGAACAGTGTATATAACTATTAAAACGACTGTTAATTTTAGACTTATTTAAAATTAATTGCCGACATATTCTTGAACATTGAATATTCCGAAAAGAAATTAAATTATGAAATAAAATATATACGTGTGTGGATGAGAGAGCATTAAAGCTATGATTAAACGGCTTCTAAAAAACGTCATATTTCCAACCACTGCATGAGATTTGTCTCCAATACAAATATGGTAATGAAATTGATTTCGGTTATCAGATTTACTGGATGCCATGACTTGTCTCTGTACTGTAGTACATACTTGTAAACGAAGCAGACACAGCGTATGTTCATATTTACACGTACTCAGAAGACGATAACTCCAGCTGATATCACGCGCAACAATAACGTTTTGGATGCGCGACATGAACGACCTGTGAGGGAAATGTAAAGTACCCTAGATGGCGAAAACGTTTAGTGTTCGTACGGTGGCAGGATACGATAATTTGGGTAGTGTAGTCTCACATTATATAACTGTGGTAAATGTTTAAACTAGTGTTCATGATAACTTTGTATTATATACTAAGTAACATAGAAAATGCTACACTAGAGATAATTAACGTTTATTGGCGAAACTTTCGAATCTTATTAATGAATTAATAAACGACAAGCGTAAGTTAGATAATTTATTAAAAAAACAAATCTTGATTATAACATTTTCATACAAGAATTGTATTTGATTGATATTATTTGATGAAACCACATTTGATAAGGATATAAAAATAATTTCGTATACAATTTTCAAAACAACTAACAAAATAAGAGTAATTTATGATAAATTAAGGTTTTTAGAACAATGAAATTTTTTTGGAGAGCTCAACTCGTCAAAGGATCAACTAAACGATGTTATAAACTCAATAAAATGAGCATTTACACGTTTAAAAATAATTCACTCTTTTCTAAATGATAGGAGTTCAAGAAGTCAACCGTGGTGCCAAATTTCATTTATAGTAGTCACAATAGTGCAAACCAACTCAAAGAAACATTAATAGCTAAATTCGATGTTCATCATCATCATGATGTCATCAGTCCTAAGACTGGTTGGATGCTAACCTCCAGCTTCTACTATCTTGTGCTAACCTACGCATTTCGCTAATTATGCTACAACCTACATCCCTTACTATTTGCGAGCAGTAGTCTAATCTAGGCCTACCTCTGCCTTTCTTCACTCATATTTCTGCCTCCAAAATATCGCGGACTATTCCCCCATGTCTCAGCAAGTGGCCTATCATTCTATCTCTTTTCTTCTTTATGTTTTTCCACATTCTTTTCTCGCCGACTTTCTCTAATACTTCTTCGTTTCTAACCCTATCAGTCCACGGTATTTTCATCATTCTTCGGTAACACCACATCTCAAAAGCTTCTAATTTCTTCCTACTTGCTTCCCCTACCGTCCAGGTTTCGCAACCGTATAGTGCCCTGCTCCATACATACGTTTTCAAAAATCTCTTCCTTGTTTCTAAGTTTATTACCCCCGAGCATAAAAGTGATTTCTTCTTGTTAAAAGCTACTCGACCCTGCGCTATTCTTTGTATTATGTCTTTATCGCTTCTTCCGTCCAAATTTATTTTACTTCCTAATAAGTGAAGTCTTTAACTTACTCCAATCTTTCATTATTAATTTGTACTTTCGTTTTTGCTCTGCTCTCGCGCCGTCTGCACACTAACACTTTAGTTTTGTTTTTATTCACCCTCATTCCGTATTCCTCTGTCAACACTGCCTCCATTTCGTTCAACGCTGATTTCAATTCATCTTTACTAGATGCTAATACTGCTATATCATCCGCGAATATCAGCATTTTTAATTTCTGTCCTTGTACTTTAATCCCGAAATTCACTCTATCTTTTACGACATTAATCGCCTCTTCGATTTACAAATTAAAAATTAGTGGTGATAGCGTACATCCTTGTCTTACTCCTTTCCTAATACCTACTTCCCTTCTTTTCCCTTCTACTTCTATAACAGCAGTTTGCTCTTTGTATAGATTGTATACTACTCTCCTATCTGTATACTTCATTCCCGCGCTTTTTAGTATCTCGAACACTTTCTCCCATCTTACATTGTCAAAAGCTTTTTCTAAATATACAAATCCTATATAAGCGTTCTTTCCTTTTTCTATTGTTTTCTCTAACATTACTCTCAGCGCCAGAATAGCTTCGCGAGTTCCCCTATTTCACCTAAACCCGAATTGGTCTTCTCCTAGTATTTCCTCCGCTCTATTTTCCATCCTCTTCTGCACTATTCTGGTTAAGATTTTTGACGCGTGGGAAGTTAGACTAATCGTTCTAAAGTTCTCGCAATTATCGGCTCCTCTCTTTTTCGGTATAGTAACGATAATGTTCCTCTTATAATCCTCCGGCATCTCGCCCGTTTCGTATATGTATTTCACCAGTTCAAACATCCTATTTACTACTTTCTGTCCCGCACATTTCAAAATTTCTGCCTGTATTTTATTTACACCCAGCGCTTTATTGTTCTTTAGCCCCCTTAGTGCTATTTCAAATTCCTCTCTCAATATAGGTTTTCCTACATCTTCCCTGTCGATGCTAGCTTCTACCTCTAATATCTCTCCTAATTCCTGACCCTCGTATAAATTTCCTAAGTACTGCTTCCATCTATCCGCTTTTTCCTCTCTTCCGATCAGTATGTCCCCCGATTGACTCCTAACGTTTCTACTTATGGGTCCTATATCCCTGAACTTCCTCTTAATTATTTTGTAAGCCTCATCGGTCTTACCTACTTGGAGCTTATCTTCTACTTCTTTGCATTTATCCTCTATCTACTGTTCTTTCGCTTTTCTACACTTTCTAATGATTTCCCCCTTTATTGACTTATAGGTTTTCAGTCTCATCTGTTTTTGTAGCTTCGTCTCTTTTGTATTAAGTTTAAGATTTCGTCCGTTATCCAGGGCTTCCTAGCTTCCCTTTTCTCGTGTCCTAAAACGTCCATAGCCGCGGAATCTAGACTATTCTTGATACCCTCCCACTCAGTTTCTACGTTCGATGTTCATCTAATTCGATGTTCACCTAATTTTAATTCCATATATTTGTTGTCACGACCACAGTAGAACAGATTGCCAAAAACGTGGACAAAAGTCTATTTACTCGTGAATTTAGACAAAAATTGGTGTAACAAAGTTTTAGACCTCGGCAATAACGAACTTGATATCAAAATTTGAGAAATCAAAATGGTGGATCCAATATGGCATACCAAATACTATAAAAATTGAATTAATAAAACAGAAATTGGCATTTCAAGGTTTCTAACCGTGCTGATTACGAATTTGCTATAACAATTTTAAAACTCAAAATGGCGGATCCAATATGGCGAATTAATTATGAAAAAATTAACATTAGATATAACATAATTTTTCTTCAATAATCTTCATATCCAACCTGTTTTTGTAGGAAAGGTTCCTCAATCTCATCGCCAAAATAGCTACATCGTTAGTGACGCGTCACTAAAAAAAGAACGCCACGTTTGACAGCTATGCAGCTTTTAGCAAGAAATAGCTGGCCGTTTTTATTATCGGGATTTAATAGTGCCAACGTTACTAGTTGTCAACCCAATAGATCAAAATCCCTAAATATAAACTCGCCGTTTCTGGACTTTTGTCCACGTTTTCGGTATTTCGTCCCATTGTGGACATTCTCGGCACAGAAGTACAGTATCACAGAAGGCGTCGAGATTAATAAACAGGAATGCATTAGATAAACACTCCAAAGCCTTAGATGATCTGATCAGTGAACCATTTATATCCAAACACATTAATTGAATTCAGAAAAGAAAACCCACCACGGGTAGGATTTAACATCTGTCCTGGATGGGAAGCGAACGACAAACAGCTGTTTCGAATTTATTGGTTATCATCAGTGCCGTATACGGTATGCCGGCCCAGGACAAATTCCGAATCAAATCCTTGGGGTATTTATCTAAATCGATACGATCTATGTCAGTAACTTAAAAATATATTGGGATAGAAACATCTGTCTGTCGTTCGGTTTCCATCCGGGACAGATGTTGAATCCTACCCGTGGCGGGTTTTCTTTTATGAAACCTTTCTGATCGTGCAGAAACACGGGGGGGGGGGGTAAGTATACCTTCGTATACCTTGTTTAGTCTTTAGTTTAGTTTAGTCCTTATTATATAAGGCATTTGCAGATGGGTTGGAGTATAATTTCCTTATTTCTGTAGTTTGAATATTGCCCTCTGCATAGTAAAACTTTGCGTTATACTGATGATCTCAAGTTTTACACCGATTTAGATTATTCTCGGCACTACCAAGAGATGGCGTTTGGTACGTTCTACTGCGGTGGAACGTAACAACGTCTACTAGATTTGAACTCCATCTGTCGAAGGTATACTCGTTTACCCTGCACTGACGAGACCCAAGATAGAAAGGTCGAAACCGGTCTGCAGTTAACGATATCCTGAGATAGGTGACACTGCATATTCCTTGTGGTTTTGGAATAATCACTGTATTTTAGTGCTAACTCTGTTAGACAAAATAAGGTAAATGTTGTCATGTAATTCAGCGCTCGGCGTTTGGTATATAGTCAGGAGAATAGCTGTTTTGACCTAATTTGTTTAGTCCTTATTATCTAAGGCATTTGCAGATGGGTTGGAGTATAATATCCTTATTTCTGTAGTTTGTATATTACCCTCTGCGGAGTAAAACTTTGCATTATACTGATGATCTCAAGTTTTTACACCGATTTAGATTGTTCTCGAAACTGCAAGAGATGGCATTTGGTACGTGAAATGTTCATAATTAACACTGTATTTAGTTTTTCATTTTTTTAGAAAATATTATCTATCACAGTAATAGTGTTTTATATTTAAGTTAAACCAGCGTTTTTTAAATTTACATTGACAATAATTATTAAAATTAAAGCGGAAAATTCCAACAAATTCCAGGTAGCAAACGAAACCCATGTTTTTAAAAGCTTTCTACATACTATACCCTCTCACAAACCGGTACTACTCCCATTCAAAATCAATTGAGTAAAATATATAGCAATCCTTGGTACCATTTTTACTCTCACCAAGTTGAAATTGTCGGTAGCAGACAGATTTATTATTTCTTATTTATTCATTGGCGACTTAACGAACTTTTAGTTCTTTCTCTGTTAATAAATTACCCTATAAATCATTTATCCACTTGCGACTCGCCCAATAAATCAACACCAGTTACCAGCTACCAGTAGCAATGACGAGCCGTCGTATTCTAGGAAAAATAAGGAAATATTACTTGTACTTACATAAATTAATTGTGATATATGCGTACTCCTATTAGTTTCAACTATGATGGATGTTTTTAATATGTGACCAAAGAAACTCGAGGTATGGGTTACCTTATTACTGGCCAGTAACGTGATACGTTTTCCTGAGGAGTGGAGTTCAATTAGTCACTTGGATAGTAAGCAATACGTTATAGAGTGTGCTACTAAAGTACACCATAACTTTCATAAAATTCCGATTAATTTTCTCGAAATTCCAGGTCAATTATGATTGATAAAAGTATAGAATTAAAGTATTTAAATTGTGTATTATAGTGTTATAAGTGTTGGCCTTATCGTTGTTTCAAATAGTGGCTTCCTCTTTCTTCTTACAATTAATTTTGGTACATTTGATCATAACAATTCATGTTTCTAAGCAGAAAATATTGAACAGAAATTCAGAATACTAAAAGGGCAGATGCTGGTTTATTCTTGGGTTGGTTACCAAATAGAGGGACCCTTTTTAACAATGTTTATTTTTATTTAAATATCGATATAAAAGGTTTGTAACCATGACCATTCATTAGTCTACCGCAATTATGGCATCAGTGACATCTAGTCCCGATGCTGACTACTGGCATGAAGTGGATAGAGTTAGTGCACAATATGAAGAAGCTGCGCAAAACAAGGGCCGATATCTTTTAGAATACAATACTGACTTAAAAAACTCTATATATAAAGTGATTACGACATAGTGCTGTAAAAGATTATGTTTCTGCTGTAAGAATTTTACTGAATGTGCATCGAGGCTTCACCAAATTAGACAACATCTCATTTAACAGAGAAGATTGGGACGATTTTATTACTAACATTTAACAAGCAATTTATTGTGGATTACTTCGATGTGGTGACAGAAAAATCTTACCATGTTGTTGTTTGTGATAGATTGATGTTTTAAAATGCATATCACCATCTCGTTCAGAAGGTTTTTTGAAACCTGGAGAATATGATCTTTGAGCAGTATTCACGGGGCATTTATAAATACCCTGTAAAGAAATACTACAATCTCTGATAATTTTTTAAAACTATGCAAAGAGTCTTGGAATAAAACTTCCAGCCAATATCTCCGGTATTTAAAAATATAAAAAGAGGAACCAAAAACAATTTAAAAATATCCTTGTTCATTGTATTTATTATCTTTTCGTGTTCAGAGTTAAGGTCAAAACAAGTAAGGGTGCAATTTAAGGCTGTTAAACCACTCTAAGCTAAAAAAGGGGCTTTTTGACAATTTTTTTAATGGAAAAAAAAGTAATAAGATAATAATATTTAAGGAAGCTCTTAAGCATATATTTTAAGTATAATACAAATAATTATTATCAAAAAACATTCAAAAATGGCGACACTGAAGCCATTCTCGCGAGACGTGTTGAATTTAAGGTGCTCTGCGGCACTTAGTCTAACTGGTCCAAATTTTACTGGAAAATATCACTTAATCTACATGTTTATAGTTAGTTAAATATCAGCAGATTCTGAAAATATTGATTTTTGTGCGATTAGCGAATATTTAAATAAAAAATGTTAAATTTTTCACAAGAAAGGTAATCATTTATTAATAAATAATGTTTAAATTAACTTATCAAAAATTCCGTACGTATTTCACTTCAAAATGATATATTAAAGCTATTATTAAAAATTCGCATGAAAATAATTAAAATTGTTGAGTTATTGCGTGCTGTTTTGAAAAATCATGTTTTGAGAAAAACGCGTTTAAAATTTTTAAATGTGCTATAAACATGAAGAAAGTGAAAAATCCGACTGTTTAAAAAGTTTTACCATTAAACTGCTATCCCAGGACCATAAAGCTGCCATCTAGCCTATATTATTTAAATATTGGCTAGATGGCAGCTTCCTCATTCTCTGTCCTTGAACATTTTATGTTAGAGCGTGCCTCTTGCGCTGCATCTGTAAAAGACATCTTGGCATGCTTGATCCGCATAGCATCGACTTCTAGATAAAAATCGTATGATTGGACGCTCATATCCATCTCCAAACCTTTCGTAATTCGAAGAATAATGTAGCCTCCCAAGCAACGGTTTAGCAACTCGTCTTGGCTCAGGTCCTCGTCGATTGGTCCTCATCGGTCCAAATCAGTTTTATGGATTTAAAAACATCCTTAGACAACGGCGGTTTATGATGAAAGATGTCTAAGGAATCCGTTGCTTGCGCCTTCAGAAGAACTGTGATTTCAAGCGGAAAAATTGTCTTTTTTGTACATGTACTGGCATTATGCTAAAGTCTGTTTGTAAATGCTTTTGACTAAACATAAACATCTTTTAACTACATCTATCGCGTATTAGAGAAATTAGAAATCATAAGGTAAAATATTAGGCTGTATCTAGGGTGTACCTTCCCAGGAGGTATTTATTTGACGCAAGTGTTGTTTCGGAGCAGTCCCACGCGCTTAGGAAAGAGCGCGAAATTTCAAGGAAAAATGTTGTATTCTAAAAGGTTAAAAAAAATTTTTAAACTAATAAAAGAATCGTTTTTTTTTAATTTACAGTATTATTACCCCTTAAAATACGTTGGTTTGAAGAGGATTCATAAAATAAAAAAGGTTATAAAATTGTAGTTAGCAAGATTTCTGTATACAATTTAAAAGTGATTTTATTTAGCTGTTGGTTTATTTTTTTTATATTTTCAAACTTTGAAAATACCAACTGCATGTAACATGCATTCCGTGACACTCGGTATAAGCGTAGACAAACTACACTCAAAAGACTTATGCTTTTTCGATTTGTTGATAGCAATTATTTTAAATAACATTTAAAAACAGTTTTGACATTTTCTGAAATATCTTGATATGGTACGTTTTCTTCCAAAGGAGGGAGGAGACGAGAGAATAAAGGATAGAGGTCACTGAACAGAGGACAGGGCACAGGGCACAAAAGACAGAAGATAGAAGATTAAAGACAGAAAACAGTAAACATATGACAAACAGATAGGGGACAGATGACAGAAGACATACGACAGACGACAGGGGATAGGGGACAGAGGACAGATGACAGAGGAGAGCGGATAGAGCACATGGGACAAAGGATACGTCTTATACAATTAGATAATAAATAATGACATAATATATTAAAATAAAACTATAAATAACGTATTCCTTATGTCCCAAATTAATTGTCACATTTGGTGTCCAAATTTTGTCCCAAATTAGTTGTCACATTTCGAAAAAATTGCAAATAAAAAATAATAAAAGGGCACACAAAAGCGGGTAAATAGAAACTGGAATTATTATTTTTTAACTAATTTCACAAAAATATTGATTTCATACTCTTAATTATGGATAATAATTCTTATACTCCTATATGAAGGTAATTCTAGGCTGCTATAAATTAAGTAATATTAAGGCAATTTTTGGCTGTTAAAATAGCTTCAGTGTAATATTTGACGCTATGTGGAAGGCTTTGGTCGCTATCTGATTTTGTAACGACTGAATTGCGTTAAAAAATCCTAAATCAAGCATATTCAGGTCGGAAATATTTGGAGGCTGACATTTCAGTTTTAGATGCCACCCATCTTTAATTGTCTCTGCTTGTACATCAGGATCTTCAACGGATGAGTGAGGCTTCGCATTGTCTTGTGGGATGTAGATCGGACCATTCTTTGCAGACCGAGGAAACTTTGCACGAATGGCAGGCATTACTTTTTCAATAATCATTTTCTTTATTTCTCCCTTGTTGACAGATTCTACAACTTTAGTAACAAGGGTGCCCTTTTGCCGATTTTTTTAATTTGTTTTGGCCGGTTCTGCATATACAAAAGGCCACACGCCCAATTTTCCATCAAAATATTTTTTCTCATGAGAATCCCACCGGGGTCTTGCAACAGCCGCCATGAACGTTACTTTTGTTATGAATCTTTTACTTTTACACTCTCGGTGAGGGTTTTCTTTATCGACGGGAATATAATAATAACGCGATGTTTTCGTAATATAGAATCATATTTCATCAATATGAACGTGAACATATCGGAAAATATGCCGTCAGGTTCTAAATGTTGAAGACAAAAGCAAGGTCTCTCAAACTTATTTTCAGCAGTTAATAAAGGTTTTACTGCAGAAGAAATACGTTTAAATGTTTTATCTTCTTTTAACATTCGATGTAACGAAGCTCTTGGTACGGCTATTGCGCATGATAATCTTCTCAGGGTACTTCTTTTATGCAATCGAATATTTCTCAATTTTGCTAAATTTTCTGAATAATTTTTCTTCCACATTTGCCTGGTTTTAATGAATCGACGTTATAATATATACTTCTAGAAAGTTTGAAGTTTTTTGCTTGTTTACATAGTCGAGAAATCGTACGTCTATGGAGCATGAATTGCTCTGAAGCAACAACCATAGCACCATGTTTGAGTTTTTCATTTTCACAACGTTGCAGCAAAAACTGAAGAACTGCATTTCGGGTAATGTTGTCCATTTCCCTTTTTCTAATTAATCTTCTTGACGAATCACTCATTTTTAGTAATTTTCACAACGAATTAAAGTGACAGCGGGTGTACTTTCAAAACTTTGTTATTTGCCAATCTGTCACCAGCCTACTTGTAATTACAACCTTCAAACAAATTTTATGAATGATGTGCTTTTAAACTTCTCTTTTGAGTATTTAATTTTTTAGTATATTACTACCTGGATTAAATTGTATTTGACAATATCCAGCAGAAAAATGGTGAAATTTGACTACTAATTTGAGACAAAGGGTTATTGTTACAAAATAACTTATTCTTCTCAATTTTCGTGCTTAATTTATGGGTGAAAAAACACGTTACGTACGTGTACATAATTTCAAGTATAAAATATCCAAGTCTGAAATATTACGGTTTAAATTTTCAGCTTTTCTCTCAAGATTCTCGGTAGTGTAAAATCGCATTTGCGAAAAGTCTGGAAGATAGATTGCCCCAGTAACAACCCCGGCTTATCCTGGGGCCATGTAAATTTAGGCAATCATTCCAGAATACGCAGATAGATGAGATTTGCACTTCGCCCAGACAGGAAATGTACGTTGCCAGATTTTTTATTGTCGAAGAGGAGGAGATGCTGTTTACTTGCGTTCACATCTTAATGATAGCGGGTGTCGTTGTATGCCGGAGGCATGCATATAATTTAAACAATAAGTTATACACAGATGAATCTAATGTACAGATACAGAGTGTCCTGGATATATGTTATTAAAATGTGTCTAAAATATTCCACTAATTTTAATCACACTATTTCTATAATATTTATTGTTTTTGCGATACTGTTTATAGAATTAGTGATTCCCGCCATATTATACGAGCCCAGGCTCATAATAGTTCGTCCAGGCATAATGTTACAACTAATATATTTAGATAAAAGTAATAACGCTCTCAAAACTATTTTATTAAAGAAACACATTGGTAACAGAATCAAAGTATAAACTTAACTTATCAACAAAGTATTAACTTAAATACAATGAAATATTACTAGGTTATGAGGTGTCAATGATAAGTTTGTTAATAAAGTAAACAGTTTTAAAACCTTAAAACGGACTTTTCCGCGCGTAGAACATCTCTATCTCTAAATTGAGTGACCGAGAAAAAATAGACCAACACATAAATGCAGAATATCTGTTTTATGCTACAGTTTTACCTTTTCTCAAATAGTCCACCCTCATGCTTATTAATGACCACTGAACCGGGTGGGGTGTGTCCTATCCACCTCAAAATCAATAGATGTCACCTGCTAGACGTCTCTGATCAGAATCAGTTGTAACCCGATCGATCCGACACGATTTAATTGAGTGATCGTGCTAACAAAAAAAATTCTCAAATAGTCCACCATTGTACTTTCTCATGACCCATGAACATTGTAGAGTGTGTTCTATCCACCTCAAAATCAATAGGCGTCGTCTGAGAGACATCCCCGATCAGGATCAGTCAAAATCCGATCGATCCGACATGATGTAGTTGAGTTATCGTGTTAACAAAAAAATTTCTCAAATAGTCCACCGTCGTGCTTTCTCATGGCCCATGGACAGGGTGGGGTGTGTCTTATCCACCTCAAAATCAATAGGTGTCGTCTGGGAGACGTTCCCGATCAGAATCAATCAAAACCCGATCGATCCGACACGATTTAGTTGAGTTATCGTATTAGCAAAACAAATTTCTCAAATAGTCCACCATCGTGCTCTCATGACTCATGGTCAGGGTGGGGTGTGTCCTATCCACCCCAAAATCAATAGATACCGTCTGGGAGACGTCATCGATCAGAATTAGTCAAAACCCGACCGATCTGACACGATTTAGTTGAGTTATCGTGCTAACAAAAAAAAATTCTCAAATAAACTCAAGGGAGGGGGCGGTGCGTGCTATCCACCTCAAAATCAATAGGTGTCATCTGAGAGACGTCCCCGATCAGGATTAGTCAAAACCCGATCGATCCGACACGATTTAGTTGAGTTATCGTGCTAACAAAAATTTTTAATGCCGACGACAACGACGACACACACAGCAAAAATTTTTTAAAAACCATTTATTTTTGTTTTTAGGCCGAAAAACGAAAAATAAACCCAAAACAAAATTTAGTTTTTTCACTTTTTCTTTAAATGATTACATTACTTTTCCACTAGTATAGTGGAGTGCGGAAAAGTAAAACATCAAGATTCGGTTCAGAGTATTTCGGCCAGTTGCTAAACAAAATAGAAATTTACTTGTTATCAAAGTGAAACAAATATTAAAATGTGTTTTAGAGGCGCCTGCTAAAATTTTCTAAAAAGAAATGGCACATGTTATGGAATTAAGTCTGTAACTTATAAGTCGGGAATCGAGAAAGGAACCACGGAACCGCAAAGCGGTTCTTAAGTGGTTCCCGAATAGCAAGGCTATTTCATAATCGCTGTAGGAAACAACTACTCCTCGGGTTAAAGCCCCGCCAGGCATTGAATTATACCTAACAGCCCTCGACCCATTTCTCGTGTTTCTGCACGACCAAAGTTTTTTTGAAAAAGGGGACCCCGCCACGGGTAGAATTAGAAATTTGTCCCGGATGGAATCCGAACGACAGACAAATGTTTCGAACTTATTAGTTCTCATCAGTGCTGTACACGGTACGCCGATCTAGGACAAATGCCGAAACAAATCCGTGGAGTCGTGGAGTATAGTCGGGGAAGTGGTTCCTTTCTCGATTCCCGACTTATAAGTTACAGACATAGATCTTATCGATTAAGATGAAAACCCCACGAATTTTTTTCGGCATTTGTCCTAGATCGACGTACCGTATACGGCACTGATGAGAACTAATAAGTTCGAAACAGCTGCCTGTCGTTCGGATTCCATCCGGGAAAAATGTCGAATCCTACCCGTGGCGGGGGTCCTCTTTTTCAAAAAAAATGGAATTAAGTGACGATATGCGAAGAACAATTGTTAATGTTCATTAATTAAGTAATTAACAGGGAATTTCAGCTCGAGTATATCTGCTACGTATTCGCTGCCTAAATTTATAGTGCAAAGCATTATCAACTTGTATAAAAACTGGATGCACAACCCAAAAGGAAGAAAACTGGTCGACCATTCCAAATTTCACGCTTAAATCAAGATGCTCTGAAGAGCATTGTAACAACAAATCGACGATCCAGTGCAAATGAAATTATGGTACTACGGAGGCAAACCATTGGAAAAATATTTCTGTATCCACAACTAAACGCTCAATACAGAAAATAGGAAAATTCATCAAGGTAAAGTTTGATTATTTATATTTTACTTTTTAACTTACTAGTTTCTCCTTCCCGTTATTAACTAAATAATAGGAAATCAATCGGTTGCGGTGGGCCAGAGAACATAGACACTGAACTTTACAACAATGGCACTAGGTAATTTGGAGTGACGAATCCAAATCTAAAATTGATTTGTGTGCGCCAGAAAACGTGTGCTGCGAACCCTATAGGAAATTTATCATCTTGACTGTTAGGTTAAAAAAGTAAAGTTGCCTGCGTCTCTTATAATCAGGGGGTGTATGAGTAGTATGGGCGTAGGAAAATTGCATTTGGTAAATGGTACTGTAATAGCAGAAATATATG
This sequence comes from Rosalia funebris, assembly GCA_037954035.1. Taxonomy (NCBI): domain Eukaryota; kingdom Metazoa; phylum Arthropoda; class Insecta; order Coleoptera; family Cerambycidae; genus Rosalia; species Rosalia funebris. Next base: position 10,682,649 of record JAZFAV010000034.1, on the reverse strand, counting down.
AACTTTGACAGACAGTTTATTGCCGTCAATACCAATACGTCAAGGCACTGACGCCCAGTACATCCAGCAAATGATGGTGCATGAATGATTTCCAGCAGGATGGTGCTGCGTGTCACACAGCAAGAACTGTCAAAGATTGATTTGTAGACCATAATATCCCTGTTATGGAATGGGACTCTAGCAGTCCAGACCTCCCTCCAATGGAAATGCAAGAACAATTGCGCAAACATTCAGTTCGTCCAGTTAAAGATCTAAGCACCAAATTGCTTGGAAAATGCCAAAGAAATTTGGGACAGCAAACTTCCTGAACAGTGCGCGAAGTTGGTAGAAGATACAATGCCTGCCAAAATTAAAGCCGTTATTGTTAATAAAGGTGATATAACACAGTTTTGATAAAGCGGCTGAACTATTCTGAACCACGAATCTTAATGTTTTTGTTAACAAATTTGTCATTGACACATCACAACGTAGTACTAATATTTCATCGTATTTAACTTAAAAGTTTATATTTTGTTTCTGTTTCCAAAATTTTTCTTTAATCAAATAGTATTGAGAGTGGTATTACTTTTCATTAAATCTATTAGTTGTAAAATTATTCCTGGCCAAACTATTATGAGCCTGGGCTCATAATATACCTGTTATCTTACTTAGTAACTACATATTACTGTATTATAATATTATAATATGCAACAATCTTATACATTATTTTAATTTAGATTGATGTTATTGCGATGCTTAAATTTCATAATAGATATATTTTACGCAAATGTTTTAAATCTTGTCACCTTATCAAAAGACAAATAATCAGGTTCAATTATATAGCATATATTAGTGTGAATTCGATCCACACTGGAATATTGTGTAGTTTAGAACCTATACTATCAGATACAAATCATATAAAAAATATTTAGCAAAAAATGTGTAAATATATTTTATTTTAATTTAGTATAGACAAAAATAAATACAATGACGACGTTAAAAGGTTTAAAACTTTGTTGTAAAAACTTATTTGGTCAGCAACAAAGATATAATCAACTTAAATTTGATTATAAGCTTTTCATAAAGTTTAATAAATATTAACTGTAGTGAATTACTTACAATTTACTTGATCAATTTATTTTAGTTATTAAGTCAATTAATATACAAATATATATTAATTTTGTTTTACAAGTTGTCATTTTTACTTAATGATCGAATTTATTATGGTATTTATCATTATATATATCTGTATGTGAATATCAGCATGGATTTGTAAAAGGGCGGCCCTCTGTTACAAATCTCTTTTGTTTTAACACAATTTACCTCAGAAGCAGCTTGACAAGTAGATGTTATTTATAGTAATTCTAGTAAAGATCTTGACAGACCTGATTATGGCATTCTTCTGTATAAACTTAAAGATTTTAAAATAAATCTATTAATGCGTCAATATATCGATAACCGTGGTCTTTTATCTGAAAAACAATCGCTACATTTGGTGTTCAACAAGGCTCAATACCAGGACTCCTATATTTTAAATTCAATTAACAACCTTCTTGATATTATTGACGTCACCTGCCTCTTATATTTACTTAATTAAAATTAATTAAATTATATATTATTTAAAAATACTATTATACTATTTAAATATGTCTATCCTATTAATTCGGTAGACGATTTGGCTAAGTTCCAAGTTAAGTTGAATAAAAGCTACAACTGGTACATCTGCTATGTTGGTGCTTATGGTGCCTATGGTGCCGTTGAACTTATAAAAATATAACGTGTTTAGGTTCTGTAAAAGGAGTGATACTTTTCTTTTTCTTATGATTATTAACAAATTATATACAACTGAATAGAGACAGCAAATTTAAAGGTTCCAGTATACTTGGTATCAATCAACTCTATATGATATACAACAAAGGGAAGAAAATATACAGCTACTTACTAAAATTTGTTTTCCATATAACAGGTAATTTTCACTCGACGTTTTTGGACCAGAACAGAATGCATTCTGTTAACTTTTTATTTAAAATTGTACATAATTACACTCTCCATCCTGTAATTTGTATATACTGTTGAATGATGTTGAACTAAACAAATAAATTTCATATTTCGTTTTGATCTTTCCTCAACTTTAAACACGTATTGGCGACGCCGACGCGAGTAGGTATAAATAATTTTATAATGTTTATTCCTAATATGTTTTCAATTACAATTATGTAAATAGTGGTACTTGACAAGGATTATTAATATATTATTAATGGTGGTAATAAATTAACTAAATTTTTTTCGGGTCATTTAAATAGTCATTAACGTCTAAATTGAAAGTTTGATTTTTTATGACATGTAAGACTCCAAGGTTGATGGGTTACGGTGATGTCATAGGTGATATCCGATTTTATGTTTTGGAATTTCCATTTACAGATGAAGAGATGAGAAGTAGTGGTACTAATTGAACGTAGGCTTGTGAGTTACGTAGAGAACGTAGGCCTGGAATCTTGCACTGTTAAAAAACAGGTGTTACTACTAATGAATTAATGGAAGTTTACTTCTAAAGATTATAAGCAATATTAAAGTCTCTATATATACAGGTACGAAATGTTGTTAATTACTTTCATATCTTTTCCATTATACAGAGCATACCAAACCAAGTCTCATCAAGAGTAGTAACCAGTCTCAAAACTGCGATACCGGACTATCCATGAGGTGCGCAGTAAATAGCCTGATCTTTACTCAGTTGAAATGAGACCTTTGTAGAGTGATTATGGATGAATATATATTGAATGTATACCAAGTATGTAAATATGGAACTGAAATTTGCCCATATGGCCTAGCTGCTAATTTAGTTACCGTCATTGGCGTCATTTTCTTGTTTTGACATCTGATAAAGGCTTTTATCTCACAACAATACAAGTTTCATACAACAATATCGTTTTTAATAGCGTTGAATATGTCGAATTTTGTGCCTGGAAACTACGATTTGCAGACAGCATTGATTTTCTGTTACCATTTGAAGAAAGCTGCTGAAGAATCGCATCGAATGCTTATCGAAGTGTACGGTGAACATGGTCTTGGTAAGTCACAGTGGTTTCAGTGGTTTAAAAAATTTAAAAGTGGCAATTTTGACGCGAGAAACGAAGAACGTGGAAGACCACCGAAGAAGTTTGAAGATAGGGAATTGCAAGCGTTGTTGGACGAAGATTACGTTCAAACGCAACAATATCTTGCAGATCAGTTAAATGTGACACTAGAAGCCGCCTCCATACGTTTAAGAGCCATGAAAAAGGCCCAGAAGATGGGAAAATGGGTTCTACATGAACTGAATGAAAGACGGCAGGAAAGCCGAAAAATCATTTGCGAAATGCTGCTCGCAAGGTAGAAAAGAAAATCATTTCTCCATAGAATTGTGAGTGCCAATGAAAAGTGGATATATTTCGAGAATAGCGTAAAAGGAGGTCATGAGTAGCTCTATTCGAACTCTATGTTTGGTGGTATCAGAAGGGTATAATCTATTATCAAGGTATCATCCATCTACTACACATCGATGCCATTCAAAACAAATAACAATCGACAGAAAGAGAAAGCACTTTCTCATTCTGTCCATAATAACCAAAATATAATAGTATTGAAGATAGACAGAATAGTATTGAAATCAATACAATAGCGGTTATGAAGAAAGTGGAATACTAAGAAATATATAAAGTTTGCTAACACCAAATACGAGAATGATTAGTTCTGAGAAACACCGATGGAGTAGAAAGACATGATCAATCGAATGTGACTATCATTATACCGCATAACGGTGAAAATCGAGCAAAAACATTATATATAACGAGGAGCAGAAGACGGCCACATCAGATTTCCTTGGAAGGACCTGCTAGGATAATGAGCTACAACATAAACTAGAAGAAGTTACTTCGTTGGACAACGGCCTTGAGAGTCTTGATTCTACCAAGAATATATATTGTTTCTCCTGTACTAGAATCTCTGTTTTACTACTCTTTCTATTTTGATATTTCAAAATCGAGAGTGATCAGTTTTACACTTGTAATACACCAATAGTTATTTATTTTCCTTGCATTGCTGTATAATTAGTAATGGACAAAGTATTTTCAATAAAACTAGGAGAGAAAATCCTATCTCTCCTATGTTACACAACGAAAATGAGTGAAAACAACTACAACGTTTTTATACCACTATATTTTCACAGAAACGTGACTGCAGTTTCGATAATTATGTAATTTTCAAACGATGATTCAACTAAGAATAAAATACAAACATTCTGTTCCTATAATATATACTATCCAAATACAGGGACTAAGTGTTATGACAATAAACAGGTAGTTAAGGTTCCCACAATTTGATGGTCGGGATTCCACCATTTGGAAAACACGTTTCATATAACCTTAACAACCTGTTTATTGTCATAACACTTAGTCCCTGTATTTGGATAGTATATATTATAGGAACAGAATGTTTTGTATTTTATTCTTAGTTGAATCATCTTTTGAAAATGACATAATTGTCGAAACTGCAGTCACGTTTCTGTGAAGATATAGTGGTATAAAAACGTAGTAGTTGTTTTTACTCATTTCCGTTGTGAATTATGAACTATCACAGAGTAACGGCTTCCTCGATTAATTTCTCCTATGTTAATTGACAACTTCAAGTACCAATATTCTCTTGGATCGACCCCACTACGTGCGTGTCCGCGGAAAAATAAAATAAATCAGTATTATTACCACTTCAATTACGAAAACACATAAATCCGACAATGCGGCTCGGCAACTTATTGGTAATTATTCTGAAAAACTAGATAGAATTTACAACTTCCGCCATTCGCGGTTACATATTTCATACTTTATTAAAATAATACATCGCAGTAAAATGGAAGGTTTAACCATAATAAATCATCGTACGGCCGGCTAAAAAGGCGACTGGTCAGGTCAGAACGTCGGTCTCGGGCAGGGTGTTCCAGAGGGCAGTTGCTAAATTAAAAAAGCTTTTCGTTAATAATTAAGGGCAATTTAGCAGAAATTAGAAAAATTATTAATATCTAGATTGAGAAAGTAACACTTAATATGCTCTATATTAATATAATAAATCATGAAATAAATGTAATGTGGATTTTACACTGAAAGAACAGGTTATTTATGATAAGAAAATGTATTTGATATTAATTTATCAAATTATTTATAACAAAAGACTCAAACCGTTCACTATAAGCGTTTACAATAATTGAAATATATTTTCCATTCCTAATATGTAACCTTTCCTAAGTCTTACTTGAGAACTGCCGGGATATTAACGAAACCTTAAGGGGTGCACTTTTTGTGACAAACGATTTTTACAGCCATATCTAGAACAAGGTGACAATTTTCATTTTTATAGCTTCTTGATGAGTACTTGATATAACATTTGTTGTCTGATATTCTGAGGTATTATTAACGTATATCCAAATATGATTATATCATTTTCAAGAGCTTAAGGTTTAACATTATTTTATATTTTCTTGCGCATTTCTATACATTTTTTAATTATTTGCAATATGACATTATTCTTTATTTTAGCCATTCCAGAATCAACCGACAAATCTGAATTATTCTTAAAATAATTTAACTATGAATAAGTAAAATTTTCAATCAATTCCCACTTTTTTGGGATCCTCCAATAAAAATCTGTATTGGTTTTATAATTTGTTTTATATGCCTTTATTTCTTAGTGTTATTCTTCCAGTTAACCCCTGGACATCCACACGAAGACACACAAACACACCCAGCCAACCAATGAGGGAATCAAACCTACACCCGATTTACTCCGAGCCGGTAATCTGCGTCAGCGCCAAGTGATTGGCATTAGACCGGGTCAATTCAGGGAACTTGGAAACCTTCTGAGAGATAATTATGGAATAACTTACTTTAATTAGAAAGACCTGGCTGTACCTGTAAATGAGTATGTCAATTCGGATTCCAAGCAAATGAAAAAAACCCCGACCACTGTCAAACTATTTGGATTAAATTTGCGATGAGTTCCAAAAGTTAGTTTTGGAACTCATCGCAAACTGTTGTATTATTATTAGGATATTCTATAGACTACATTACATTCGCATACAATTCCATCGCTACACGTATGCAACCTTATTTTGCCAATTCTATTTTACTTATAAATTTGGTTTTGACAATTGTTACTTAAAATTTTGGTAACATATTTAAAATCTGTTCAAGTCTCTCTAACAATTCTTTCTTAAATCTCCCAGTAATTAGTATATACTCGAGAAAACAAATAACCCCCTCAATGTCTTATAGAAGCCCCATCTCATATCCTTGTAGAAATATATGGGCCCAACAGGGCCTATGTTTTTTGTCTTATTATTACGTGCAGTACTTATTTATTGTATCTAAGTATAAAAATGGTGGTGATCTGAATATTTTTTCAGGCCAAATTGGTAACACAGATACTATGCATGAAGTCCAATATAAAACAAACTTATTTTTGGATGGAGGTTGTATACCGAGATAGACTTTTGCTCTTTACCCCGGTAAAGATGATGCTGCATCTTCTCATGATACTGTATCTTGTCTTAAAAAGTGTTGGGGGATCTATTTCTTTTTTTTTTTTTAATAATACCAATAACACCGTAGGAAGTAGTAGTGGTGAGTATTGAACAATTTTACGTGCTTTTCTAAGATTGAAAGGCAATACGTTCTCCAACCAATACAGAAATGCATATGGTACTACTCCGAATGTAGTACGTTTTCTCTTTATCTTTGGCGATGTACCTTGATTCTGTTTCAAGAAGATTGTGCCTTGGTCACCCAATGTTCGTGTGTTCTTTTTAACTGTGCCACGAGTTCTAGTACAGTCAGTAATTAGTATATCGTTGATCACAATAATTTCTGATGGAAATAGCTATAGAAGAGACTCATTTTTGCATTAACTCTGAAGACGTATATTAATCTGACATATTCTTGTGCATTGGTAGAAGAAATTTAATAAACATTGGTCAATATTTAAATGAATAAAATAGAGGTCTTCTTCTTATGTTTCGTTTCAAAGTAATATACTACGTAAGTACAGTGACACATCGATCTATTATGTACAGATGCATTTTGTTCTTTCTTCAGGCAATTTTTGTGAAAAAAAAAATACACATTGTTACCATCTATACCAGATTGTTTAAAATTTGACAATATATTCGACAATATTAAGAGCAGTCGATGCAGGCTTTAAAGATTTTATATACAGATATGCTTCATAATACTATTAAAACATTCACAAGTGAAAGGAGACTATTATCGAGGTACTTGCTTTAATTCACTCCATTGTATCTGAAATACATAGAACAGTCGATAAATTAGAATCAGATAATCTACCCGGCACATTGTCCAGTTTTTGCACGCCATTGTGGTAATTGTTAGAGATTAATTAAAAAATGTTTCTAGTTAGTTATAGCGTAATTCAAGAGAAGCCTACGCGATAACTTATAAATTACGGTAATCCATACTGTTGCAACAGCTGTTATATTGTTAAATCGTCTTCCTGTTTTACACTAAAATTACCGTGATTATCTATGAAGTAGACGCAAGCAGTAATCGGGAAAATTTTCTGCGTTGATGACTGCGCTCTGGTGTTTCTCTTAACAGAAATAATGCCTCGTACATCCGTCGTTTGGATAAAAAATCTGTTTGCAATAAGATGAATGTGAGTTGTATGTAAATATCGAAGAAAACAATTACTGTATGATTATTCATTATTCACTATGACAAAAACACATTTTCTTGTAGTAAGTTCGTTTATTATAACGAAGTTGGACGTTCCTTTAAATATTTATTCGATTTCGGTTGCTTAAGAATAATAAGTGTTTTTATGCAATGTAATATTTACTAATAATATACAACAGATTGCAAAGAAGTAGAAGATAAGTTCCAAGTAGGTAAGACTGATGAGGCTTACAAAATAATTAAGAGGAACTTCAGGGATATAGGACCAATAAGTAGAAGCGTTAGGAGTCAATGGGGGGACATACTGATCGGAAGAGAGGAGAAAGCGGATAGATGGAAGCAGTACTTAGGAAATTTATACGAGGGTCAGGAATTAGGAGAGATACTAGAGGAAGAATCTAGCATCGATTAAAATACATATACGAACCGGGCGAGATACCGGAGGATTATAAGAGGAACATTATCGTTATTATACAGAAAAAAAAGAGGAGCCGACAAATGCGAGAACTTTAGAAAGATTAGCCTAACTTCCCACGCGTCAAAAATCTCAACCAGAATAGTGCAGAAGAGGATGGAAAATAGAGCGGAGGATATACTAGGAGAAGACCAATTCGGGTTTAGGTGAAATAGGGGAACTCGCGAGGCTATTCTGGCGCTAAGAGTAATGTTAGAGAAAACAATAGAAAAAGGAAAGAACGCTTATATAGGATTTGTAGATTTAGAAAAAACTTTTGATAATGTAAGATGGGAAAAAATATTCGAGACACTAAAGAGCGCGGGAATGAAGTGTAGAGATAGGAGAGTAGTACACAATCTATACAAAGAGTAAACTGCTGTTATAGAAGTAGAAGGGGACAGAAGGGAAGTAGGTATCAGGAAAGGAGTAAGACAAGGATGTACGCTATCACCACTAATTTTTAATCTGTACATCGAAGAGGCGATTAATGTTGTAAAGGATAGAGTGGATTTCAGGATTGAAGTACAGGGACAGAAACTAAAAATGCTGAGATTCGCGGATGATATAGCAGTATTAGCATCTAGTAAAGAGGAATTAGAATCAGCGTTGAACGAAATGGAGGCAGTGTTGACAGAGGAATACGGAATGAGGGTGAATACAAACAAAACTAAAGTGTTAGTGTGCAGAGGGCGCGAGAGCAGAGCAAAAACGAAAGTACAAATTAATAATGAAAGATTGGAGGAAGATAAAGACTTCACTTACTTAGGAGGTAAAATAAATTGGGATGGAAGAAGCGATAAAGATATAAAATAAAGAATAGCGCAGGGTCGAGTAGCTTTTTACAAATAGAAAGCACTTTTATGCTCGGGGGTAATAAACTTAGAAACAAGGAAGAGATTTTTGAAAACGTATGTATGGAGCACGGCGCTATACGGTTGCGAAACCTGGACGGTAGGGGAAGCAAGTAGGAAGAAATTAGAAGCTTTTGAGATGTGGTGTTACCGAAGAATGATGAAAATACCGTGGACTGATAGTTTCAAAAACGAAGAAGTATTAGAGAAAGTCGGTGAGAAAAGAAGTATGTGGAAAAACATAAAGAAGAGAAGAGATAGAATGGTAGGCTACTTGCTGAGACATGGGGAAATAGTCCGCGATATTTTGGAGGCAGAAATAGGAGTGAAGAAAGGCAGAGGTAGCCCTAGATTAGACTACTGCTCACAAATAGTAAGGGATGTAGGTTGTAGCACAATTAGCGAAATGCGTAGGTTAGCACAAGGTAGGAGAAGCTGGAGGTTAGCGTCCAGCCAGTCTTAGGACTGATGACCTCATGATGATGATACAACAGATGTAAAGGGGCTTGTCAAAAATTAGCGGATATACAAAGTTCTACAAGTAGCATTATTTTCCTCTTGTTATAAAATTTCATGCATTTAAGAACTATGAAATAAGAGAACAAACGTAAATTTATTAAAGAAAAAGACGTAATAGCGTCTTTTTTAGAGAAAACAACATAAGGATTAACGGACTTGTTAGATGGCGACTCAGGTTAGTAGATTGGGTTTTATTAAAGTTCTTTCTCTGGAGATTCATAACAAAATAGAACAAAGAACACCCGCGAGAAGGGGCTGGAACTTTCGAATGAACCATTGCTATTGAACCGTCAAGAACAAGAACACCAGAATAGGTTCAATCATCTCCTGATGATTCCAGCTTGGTTGTCGAAATGATCTTTGAGTAACGTGTAACCTTTTAGTGCCCCCTGGTCTCCTGTTTGTATAAAAATACTAGCAGAAAAGAGATTTTTGTAATACAACTACAGAAAGGTTTACCTATATATCTCCATGAATATAAAATTCATATTCTAATCATTATAGCAAGTATTAAAAAAGGCGCATTTCCTGCTTCTCCGAAGAAACAGGTGTTTTGAAGAACATATATCAGTTTCGTTTGCAGATATACGCTAGTAATATAAATCCGTCCACTAAATCTACATCGAAAGCCCAATTTAACCATGAGGTTGAATACATTGTAATTTAACCCGGAGTTAAACTCCGCAAAGTGGCCGTAGCGAGCATCGTATACCTACCTATGGGGTCTTATTTATTGTTGTATACGAGAAATCTTATCTCTTAATCATCAATTTAAAATTAATTATAAATAATTGCATTGTACTGATATTCGATAAATTTATACTAATTGCTGATTTATCGTGATTTAATTATATGGTGCTGAATCACTCCTTGAAAGTATTGCGCATGTGTGTATGATGAAAAGGTATTTATGATAACACTTTTTCAACTGTCAGAGCAAGTTAACGTATCGTAATAATATATTTTTATTATGTCGTGAAATATTTTGGAATTTACAATTGTGTTGGTGATTTTCTGTTGTCATGGTGTCTTTCTGTTGTTGGGAATGAAGCAATGCGCTCCTTCCTGAATTGAAGAGTGAAATTAAATAACGGCCTAAGTGTCAAAATTTACTAATTCGATTTTATCATTACACAGTGGTCTATTTGCCTTTGCCAATAACATAAATACCGGTCTATGTCTATAAAGCTTTATTTAAGCTTCACCTGTTCTCTGCTAAATGGCAGAAATTGTCTATATGCCATAACCTTCTCTGTGCTTTTTACATTTACATTACATTTTTATTGCGGTATCTGTTTACAGAAACATGCTGAACGAGTTGTTGTGGATGATGTATGTAGTTGTTGTCCAAAAAGAAGCGAAGGAGAGGGGGAAGTAGTGAAATTCAAGAGAGAAACGGTAGTAAATCATACGTAAATCAAAGAGGCATTATAAAAGATGCGACGAATCCTCCAAAAGAAGTGGTATGAACAGGTGATTCAGGCTTTGGTCACATTGTGTATTATTGTGTTTTTTCTCGTTGTGGGTGTCCTGCAAAAGCAAATTGGATTGCAAAACTCTTTCGTTTAAGCAGAAATGTAAGTTGTTCCACACATTATATGAAATGGGTGATAATGAAAAGCAGTCCACGTACTTAATGGGATTAATGTATATTGGCAAAATCAAAAGAAGAAGACATGGAACACATGAAGATCCTGCCAACAATAGGAGAACAAATACTGTTTATTATACTGTACCAAAGGAGATGGGGGAGTAACTCAGGTGTATCGAAAAACGTTTCAAGAGATTTTTGCCTTAACCCATAGAAAAGTTCAAAAACTGACAGAAGAAAAAGTGTGGCGACCTGATGTATGAAGAGAATAGGGTCAATAAAAAGAAACACAGAAAATATACAGAAGAATATGAATAGAAGGTTGTTGATCATGTAAATCTGGTTCCACGTGAAATAAGCCATTACACACGGAATCGTAGTTCAAAGGAATACCTCAGCCCCGACTTAAACGTGCATCGTTTGTATCGAATTATAGATAAAGAGATGGTCCCTGACAGTAACCTAACTTATCGATTCTACTACCAAGTGTTTCGAAGAAAATTTCCCAATGTGAGTTTCAAACCACCAAGAAAAGATACGTGATTGTGATGATGATTTTGGGATGATTGACTACTTACCTGATCCTGACCATAAGCGTTTTTTTTTTTTTTGGAAACTTATTAATGCACTTAGACCATACTTTGTGTTACTACTTGTTAACTTAGAACGTTCTTAAAGAAGTTTACATTTAAGAACAACTTAAATGTAAAGAACCTTTACATTTAAGTTGTATTGACATAAAGTTTCATTTTTTTGTAAAAACCATTACTGTATACTTAAATGATATTAAAATAACTGAATAAATTTTTATTTATTAAGGAAAGGAAAAAGTTAATGGAACAATACTGTGCAGTTTGTCGGATTTTTAGTATTTGGTACGTAGACCGTTATTAAATTACACAATTCAATTAACGGTCTCAAGGGTGCTACAAACAGTTTCATGAAGATGGAGAGGTTAAAGCGGTTGACTATAAAATCACCGGTCAATAAAAAAAGTAGAAAATTATCTTGAAGTTGTTAGATTTCAAACCAAAGAATATGAAGTTTAAAAAGACGGTGCATAGAACGCTTTAAACAATACTGAAATGAAAAAATATCCTTACATTTTTGCTTACTCTAACAGATTAACAGATTCTTATTGTACCATAGAATGCTCTAAAATAATGAACTGAGTAAAGATAACCAACTGTATGTTTGCAATGAAATAACATACATACATTGCTTAAATTGACGTATGTAAATTACCACAAAGGTATAGACAAAATCTGCTGAATTGATAGCTAAATTTTAGGGATTTTACAATCCACTGTAAACCTTTTACTGAAAACAGACATATTAAAGATTCATGATGATACAAATTTATTGAAAACATTAATCAATAATAGAATTGCCTTATTATACTGCAAGACTTATTACCTCTTGACTTTGAGAAACGAGAGCACTACTGTTACTGATTCAAAAATAAATTAAGTAATGATGACCTTATGGACAAACATTTTTTTCTTAATGAATAGTTTGCGAAATTTGAGGTATTAGAGAAAATTCGATGTATCGAATCGATCGATCGTATTAGAAATCATACGATGTTTTTTAAGAATTGAAAAAGATACCTTCCATATCTTTATCCATGTAAATATATTGTAACGAATTTACTAGAAAGTTCTTTATTTCGAACATTTATTACAACTCCACTATTTACAAGTCCAACTAACTAACTAACTTTATTCCTACTTTAAACTAACTTTCGTACACAATGTAACTCTCTTCGCACTGTATCGCTCACTATCACGGTCCAGATTCAACTAACTCCTGGCTGGACAACACAATTCTTATATAGGCAGTAGGATGTCTCTTCAGACGTCTCTAGATAAAGAACTTTAGCGAACCTTCTAGTATAGAACGCACTGGAAGTCAACTCCACACGCTCTTGATGGATCGAGTTCGGGATCGCTCGAGGCATTCGCGACAATATATTGATACTGTTGTCTTTATCGTTCTTAAATTTATTATTAATGAAAATGGTGCATACCGTCTTTTGTGTTATCATTTTAACATTTATTTCTCATGAAAATCAATTCGAAATTAACCAATTTCTGCTTTTTAATTCTATACTTACTCTAAATATAAAACTTTTCCTACTTTAATAATTACTTTTGATTTCTCTAAAGCTTTTCAATTTTCTTCGAACAATAAGACAAGGTTATAGCTATCGTATGAATGACTTTTCCATACTTGTCCCGCTGTGTTGTGGAGGTTTTAAAACCTCTGTTTTGATGTTTATTCGATGCCATTAAAATATAAATGTACAAGCTACAACAGGGCGCATTTACCACCCCTCAAATAACATAACTTCCAATATTTAAACCATTTAGTTTGTATACGTGACAGCTCCATATGCAATTTCCAAACATTTTATTCATAGACGTTCACCCTAACAATCATCTACCTTTTAGTTGAGCTCTCTCTTCACCCTTATATTTAAATGAGCCACAATGCGTCTTTCACGTTATTTGAATTGCCCTATTTGAGCCAGTGAATTCAAAAATAAATCAGTCATGTCAATACCATTTAACTATAAATATTACATATCTGTGTAATGGAAAATTTATATAAAACTGACCGAATTTATTATTGGCAATTGAATACGTTAGTATATTACTGATTAGTTAATCTCTATTTCTTAATTTCAAAATTACATGAACGTACAATTAAAATAATTTTTTTTGCTTTATAACACTATTTTAAAGAAAATTCTACATCTGCTATAAGATCTTGAGTTCAATTTTTTTTTAATTAGCAGTATTTGAGTAATTATAAGAAAACATCGAAAAAACAATTTCCAAATTTTTGCTTGCATTTCAAAAAGTCCACGAACTTCAATACATTTTTTTCAGTGATTTCACCATAAAGATTTTTTAGATAACTTTATCTTCTTTAATTTAAGTGGTCTCTTTAATTTGAATCTTCTGTACTCTCTTTCTTCTGTCTCTTTAATTTGAATCATTATTTCCGGAGTAATTAATTACCAAAATCAGAACTGACTTTTTTGCTAGCGGCGATAACTCAGCGAAAAATTATCGTATAAAGTCTTTAGACTACTCATATTAAAGAGGATAACATTATATGGAAAACATTTATGATGAAATTACAAAAAAAAAAACATTATTCCAGTCCGAGGATCTTGATTGCAAGCAAGAATTTGGGAAATGTGTTTTCTTATGGTTTTCTTATGATTACTCAAAAATTGCTGATGATAAAAAAAGTTAACTCAAGACGTAAAAACTATAAACTTGGAGCTTCAATTTTATTTATCTAAAATTGTTCTGCGACTATTTTTCTCTAAGTTACAGCCCTTTGAAAGTCACCTAAATATTTAGGATTTTTTTACATCCCTTAATTTTTGTGCCTAGTGTAATTCTTGTGAGTGAGTACACCTACACCCTTACTACTACATTGATATATTTAAATTATTTTAAATGTATTTAAATCCCTTCATGAATTGAAGATTATCCAGGCATATGAATATCAGCAAAGCATATTTATTACTTATTAACCAGGACGAACATTCCTGTTGAAATAGGATCCCAAATAATTAATTGAAAAGCTCAATAATACAATACTGTTTCAGATATCATAGGAATTTGTTGCGTTCTTCACGAATATATAAACATTGTTTAGACTTGTCCCAGCACATACATCAGTTTGAAGTCCTCTACTAACAGATATTTTTATGTCTAATCTAAAAGAACGAATACTAAATTCTCAACTGGGTAAAAAGCGTATTCAATTCTGGTACAGATATGTGGACGATATTTTAGCTTGCTTTAAAGGTACTACTAGACAACTAAAAACTTTCCTAGATAGTATGAATAACTTACACCCCAAACATACACTACAATAGTATACATTTTCTACATCTTACTATCATACATAAAAATAATCAATTCACATTTGATGTTTTTCGAAAACTTACATATACGGACATAACTATCCTATAACTTACAACAATTCAAAATATAGCCGAAAACAATGGTTTTCCAACAAAAACTATTACGAAATTAATAAACAAAAAATAAAATCAGTATACTTTTAAATAAATTTATCCAAATAGTAGAGTAGATAAACAAATACATTATGCCACCAATCACATATGATACATTGTCAATAAAAATATCAAATATTCTCAAAAAACATAATATCAAAGTAGCATTTAAACCCCAACAAAGGTTATCAAGTTTAATTTGTAATGCCAAAGATAAAACTAATAAATATGAAAAATCGGGAGTTTATATGTTAAATTGATCGGAGTGTAATAACACATATACAGAACTAGGTACTTTGATCACAATAGGTCCTTTTCAGATTACAGAAAACAGATTCTACTTTTGCTAATGATATCTTATCAGAAAGTGATCACATAATTTCCCTGATATTAATAATATGAAAATCCTACACTATGCCAGCAAAGGTTTAAAACTTAATTAGTTAGAAGCAATAGAAATTTATAAATACAACCATAGTGATAATTTTAACTTGTTAAATGATCAAGTAGATATACTATATTCTCCTCCTTTTACTGTCACCAAAATTAATTAACCCGCTGTATAATAGTTGTTAAGAATATTCCTGGAAATTCGCACAATTTGATGGTCGCTATTGCACCATTTATAAAACACGTTTTCCTGTAAAGCTTAATTACCTTTAAAGCTTAATTAACTTTGCTATTCGGGAACTACTTTAATAACCGCTTGGCGGCTTGGTGGTTCCTTTCTCGATTTCCGACTTATATGTTACTGACAGAGATCGTATCGATGAAGATGTATACGCCATAAAGTTCATTTGGCATTTGTCCTGAATCGGCGTACTGTGTACGGCACTGATGAGAACTAACAAGTTCGAAACGGCTATATGTCGTTCGGTTCCGATCCGGGACAAATGTCGAATCCTACCGGTGGCAGGTTTCATTTTTTGAAACCTTATCTGATCGTGCAGAAACACGAGAAAGGGGTCGAGGATCGCTTTTGGGCATAATTCAATGCCTGGCGGGGCTTTAGCCCGAGGAGTAGTTGTTTCCTAGAGCGATTATGCAATAGCTTTGCTATTCGGGAACTACTTTAATAACCGCTTGGCGGCTTGGTGGTTCCTTTCTCAATTTCCGACTTATATGTTACTTAATTACCTGTTTATAACCCTTACTGTCTGTAATTAGATAGTATATATTATAGGAACCGAATTTTTGTATTTTATTTTTACTGAATCATCGCTTTAAAAATGACATAAAAGTGTCGAAACTGTAGTCACGATTTTTGTGTAAATATAGTGGTATAATACTTAGTAGTTATTTTATTCAATTCCGTTGATACCCTAAGTAAATAAAAAATGGTTAACGATTAGTGTGTAAATAGAAACAGTAAACTAAGTCATTATTAATAAGACCTGGGATTACGAAATTTTAATGAGATATTTTATATAAAAGAATCTGCCTCGTCACCATGTAATTTCAGCGAAAGCAGTAATATAAAGCGAATTATCGCGGATCCAGGGGTACGCATGTAAGTTCGCGTAATGAGCCGTATTATAATAATTATCTGACGGCCGACCTGAGTAATTTGCTCAAACGAAATTATACGCTTATTCTGAATTTATCAAATGCTATGGTATTAGGTTTTCATAGCTATTTGCGGTCGGACGCAAATAAAATTCCAGTACTTATTACGCTTTAATACCTTGCGTCCGGCTTATCGAGAATTAAATCGCGGTTATATTGTACTGGTAGATTAAACTGTTTGGTTATCTTCTAGTATGTGACTTGAAGAAAACAAGTATTTAGTTCAAAGAAGAGTATTTGTTAGCTCTATCCCATATTCAAATGCGATTTTAAACTTTGTCTTCGTGTAACAGGAATATTGCCAAACATGTGCAGATTGAAGCAATATGTACCTCGTTAGCATATACAAAATCTCATTGTAGAGCAGAAATGAAGAGCAGACTTTCAAAAATCGTTAGGTCCAATTTTTGAAAATCCCGCAAAAAGTACATCATTATATTTTACATTACCATATAGACCAAGCTGAGGAGTCCTGGATATTCAAACGAAATTAAAACGCCTAACAAATGTGTTTTAAATATTTCATGGACTTTCAAAAATTTACTACACACACATTGGACAAAGGAAAGGAGTTTAGTGGTGTCTGCCGCAATTACCGCTATTTGGATGTCATTTTCGTTTGACAGTTCTGTTAGTTGTTGATAAGTTTCTTCCTTGTTAACACGCGCAAAAGTGATAGTCTTTAAAAGGCGTTTAATTAGAGTTGTTTACTACAAAATGGATGAAGAACATGTTGTTGGAGACACGGAAATTTTTTCAACAGGCAAACAAAATAAAGCAAGACCCAATTTTATCACATTTAATCACCGTTACTCAACCGAAATGGAATAGATGTAGAACAGACGATTCTATTAGACATCGTAATGTAGCCGTAAAGTATAAATTAACAACACAAACTGGGAACGTAAATGTGTGTCAAAAAATGTTTCTTACAGCATACAATATAAGTCAAAAAAGAGCCCACACAATAGTGAAGCAAATAACTGCTGGTAATGGGAATTTCGAAAATCGAGAAGAGGTTTCGAGGTCAAAGATGTTCCTTTCAAAAAAGGTAAAAGTCAGAGATTTTATAAAACAATTAAAAGGAACAGAAAGTTACTACGGTCGTTCAAAATCTAGGCGACTCTACTTATCGTCAGAGTTGAATATAACGATACTACATAAACTCCACAACGATTCAGTAGGTCAAGAGTACAAAGTAAATTATAAATATTTTAGTCGCATTTTCAACAAAGAGTTTAATACTGGCTTTGGTACTCCAGCTGAAGACGTGTGCAGTTTTTGTGTAAGACACCAAAGGCAGATATCCTTGGAAAATAATGAGAAAAAGAAACAAATTCTCATTAACTAATAAATTCTCGTAACTAATTTAAGAGTTCACAAGCTCCGATCTAAACAATTTTACATGTTTTTAAAAGAGTCTCCTCAGAATTCAGTTACCTGGTGTTTTTATTTACAACAAGTGCAAGTTCTGTCGAAAGTACCTATCGGTGAGGTTTTTTATGCACAGCAGCTGTCGTTTTGCTCCTTTTGTGTTACAGATGTTTCTACTCATAATCCAGTATTTTATACGTGGCTAGAGCATCAAGCATCTCGAGGTTGTATTGAGATCGGCTCTGCGTTATTGGACTTCCTAAGACATTTTCAATTTCCTCCAAATGTACCAGATATACTACTGTTTTCCGATGGCTGCTCAGACCAAAATAAGAACAGCCATATTATACATATGTTAATGGTTTGGCTCCACAATAAAGCATCTACGAATATTAAGTCCATTACAATGTACTTTCCTGTACGAGGACATTCATGCATGCCTGCAGATAGAGTCTTTGGCAGGGTGGAAAAACTAACACGAGTTTACAGTGTCATTAAGTCTCCTGACCAGTATAATGAGCACTATTCTAAAGTAGGCACTGCTCGCAAATTAGGTTCCGACTGGAAAATTTATAATATGAAAGATGCTCTTAAGAGTATGATTAAGCTTGGGGGAATTTTGGAAGCTAAAAGTAGTGGTTAAAACTGAAAACTTCTGTAGAACTTAGGATCCTTCTAAGAAATATCAGTCACTGCTGCAGAGGGGCAAAACGTTACAGAAAGTTACATTTCCAGATGCTCCGCTAATTCATCAAATCAAGACAAAAAAATTGCTAGTTTAACTAAATTACTAATCCAGCTGGGGTCAGACAATTGGCAGGAAGATACCAATTTGCAGTGGCTCAGGCCAATAATTATTACACCTAATGGTCCAAACCAAGAACTACCCGAAGAGGATGAAGCTAGGACAGAGGAGGAATGGATTTGCGACTGTCAAGATGATGACGGTGGCATTAAGTTGTAAAACAATAATTTTTTTGTTTTGGTTTTTTTTAAATAAAATTATTTTTTATTTCGTGGTAAATGTTTTGTTGGTCTATATTTCGACCTAATCATGCTACAAAATACCCACATCATATTATCTTAATGTTCTGTAACAATACATTCTGGCAATCATTTTAAATTTTTCTGGAGTTTCGAAATATTGTTTTTACATACTATCGTCGTATATTGCATTGGTAAAGTCAAATGGAGCCGAAAATAGGCGAAAACTTTTTTTTAACTTACCTAGTTCACAGCCTATAATCATTATTTAGAGAGCTATGAACTTCGTTGACAAACAAAAGGCTTTAAGGAATTCTTCGACACTCAAGAGGACTTATCTAGATTAAAAAAATAATAATAATATCTTACCTAAAATTGGTAAAGATTTGTGTAAAACATAGTTTCAGAATAGTATTAACCATACCTATAACTTATTAAACGAAAATCTAATCTAGATACATTAATAAACAGATAGCGGTTTTTTTGCGTTTTCTCAGCATTTTGTTGGACTAAAATCTTTTTGAATGTCTGCTCCTCAAATAGAGCTAAAAGAAATACTGAACAATGAAGGAAATGTAGCAATTCAACATTATTTAGAGGGGATAGAATAGACACCAATAGAAGTTACGGACTATTACCTGTGGAAGGCAAAGATACAAAAAGCAAAACAACATTCCACCTATCGGAAAACAGGATAGTATGCGGGTACGAAATTATTATAAAAACGCTGAAACATTTACAAAACATCTCTCTAGACATTCCTTAGCTCTTCAACCTTTCACTACAGATATTCATGGAGATAGAAGACAAAAGACCAATTACTTCTTATCTCGACAGACCATTCCAGATGGCACTCCCAATAAAAGCTATAAAAACAACCCAAGTTAAAAACATAATACACAGATACCTTGACCCTAAAAGAATTCAAGATCTCATAACTGAGCTAGTCATAAAATAACTTCCAAAAAATCTCTGATAAATCCAGCTCAAATTTATAATAAGATACTCTGAGTAGTGCACTACCCATCCCAATGGAAAGTTGGACTAATCATCTTGATCTCTAAGCAGGAAATGTATCGTCATATAAACTCACCACACTATTTGTTTATCCTGTCAAGGCTATTTGATAAGATATTATTGAGAAGGATAAAACTGCTGCTAGATGCACTCAATAGTGCCCCAGAGCACCAGTTTGAATTCCGCGACAGATATTCAGGAACTCATCAGGTACATAGAGTAGTGGAACATATAGACAATACATTAGAACGCTAAAAATATTATTCTGCTGCCTTGTTAGACGTAATGCAAGGATGCGATAAAGTATAGCATCCTGGATTGGAGACTATTTTTGTTTTCAGAGAGACATATTTTGACATTAAAGCAGTTACTCTCATTAGCACCCTTCTCTGTTGCAAACATTTGCACACTTAAAATATTCAAGTGGTCACCTAGTAGTCATCGAATGGTACATTATTTGAAAGGTCTCTTCACCCTGATAACGGCGGTTGTCTATTTTTATTGTCTTGTTAGCTAGTACGTACTCGGAATATTTGATAAAACTGGTTCAGAAATACATCTGTTTCATATTTTTGAAAACAATTTATTTTATTAAAATATTAAAAAATTAATTATATACAATATTTAGACGTTAATAATTTTACATAAAATATCCTTTTGCATTTTAAAACATCAATATAAATATTATTTATCAATATATTGATTCAATCAGAATTAATTTTTATTTTTATATAACAAAATTAGAATTTAGAAAATATAAGGATTCGCTCTTGATTATCAATTCGTTCGGCAACCATAACTGTTATTCAATGTTGGTGACACTGTTGTGTCTACGAAGAACTACCAGACCTGCGGCTGTACATTGTTTACTAGTTGGTAGCAAGCAGCTGGATAGCTAACTTAATAATTATTAATTGTTGATTTTAATTAATTAATTTAATATTTTAATAATAAAATTGTTTTCGCATTATTGTTTTCCATATTTAATATAATTTGCACTTATAAATTAATCAAATAAGTCTCGTTTCTGTTGTTTCAAAAGCATAAACATTGAAATAAATCGATTTTTATATAAAAAAATCAGTTTTTATTTTATTTTAAATATGGCGCACTTTTGTGATCAATTTAAGTATTTGAGAAGTTATTCTACATCGAAAACAACCTAAAAACATTGTTCTAGAACACTATTATAAAAAAAATTATTTCGGATAAAATGACATGTTTCCAATGATAATTATAAAGATTACGAGCTGTTATTTCTTCCCAGTATAGCCATTATACACTTCTATAATATGTCCAAATTTCATTCATATCGATTAATTGTAAGCTGTTTTTGAGAAAAAAATTATTTTCTGATTTTTTATTTTTTTCGATTTATTGAAAACCCAAAATAGGTAGATGCCTGACACTTGCAGGATCAACATATCTCGTTACTACCAACATACTCTAATAGATGATTCTGAATCCTTCGGGTTTTCTTGAATACGATCAGATATGAGCGGGCAAAACTACGAACGACTTTACCAATCATCCTTATTTAGCTTTTGTAAAAAGTTAATTTTATAGTGACGGAATCTGGCAAGTTTAAGGATAGGGGAATTTTTAGATTTCCAATTTTTAGTCAGTCATGTACATTTGAGCTCCAAAGACATCTGAAGAAATGCTAATAAATCATAAGCTATGTACCTGTATAACAGCAAATATTAATATACGAAAGGAAATCAGTATTCTGATCTCTTTATTTATCCTTATATAACCGACTGGTGACATACAGCCTACATATCCCCGACATTTATAGACATTTCGATAGAAACCCAACTGATATACGGTTATGACTTCTAAATCTGCTCCTGCGCTATGAGGTCGTGTAATAACATCGTTCCTCCCATTGTCCAGCCATACCGACTCAAGGAATAATCTGCTTCTAACTCACCGACATTTTTGCGTCATTGCGTCTTATTTTTCCCTTTCGCTTTTTCTTGCGTGATAAATCGCAATTTTCTATTCCCATTTATCTGACCGTAACGACTGACTGTGATGAATCGAGTTGGCCTATTAAAGACGAATGTTATCGTGGGGCCCTGACACAATCGCAATGCAGAATGCCACTAGTATTCTTCGTTAAATGCCCGTCCGATGCGGCTAAGCGCGGGGCGATCCGGAGGTGTGCCGCCCGCTCCAGCTGCCCCTCCGCCACGTAGCGGCATCGTAATTATCGAGACGATTACCCTAACGGGTGCTTCTCGGCCGCAATTACCTTATTACTGCAAATAAACCGGTTGGTGGAACAGACATCGCATGTAAGTGTGCTTTATCGAAGTCCCGAATATTAGTCCAGTAAATTTGTTTAGAAGGATCCTTAAGTTATCCGATTCTACCATAACTTTTTCATTTCCATTAACAATGATATCTTATCTACTTCTTCGTGATCACACTGCAATATTGCATTTCGACTGCATTTTTAATAAATGCAGTCTTTTGCATATACCGGGTGGTCCAGGTTAAATGTCATTAATTTTAATAGGTGATAGAACAACAAGAAAAAGGTAGACTTTCATAAGAAAACTTTGTTCAAAAATGTTTCCTAACAAAGATACAGGGTGTCAAAATTGTAAAAAAAAACTGGTTTTCTCATCATAACTTCTAAACCACTCGATCGATTGCCATCAAATTTCTCACACAAACTACTGTAGTACATATCTAAGTAATGATTAAAATTATTTAAAGAAATTCTCCAGTGGTGTAGATAATGGGGGTGGGCAGCCCCTTCTCCCCTCCCATCTTCGACGTCACTGGATATTTTACAAAGAAGATTCAATTTTTGGATTTTTACGTTTTTTACGTTTAATTTAGAAAAAAATTAGGCTTGCAAATTTTTGATTTATGGCTTCGTTTTTGAGATATTAATTTTAATTTAAAGTGTTGCAAGCAGGCCAAAACTTATGACTGAACTACTAAGAAAATACGATATGAGTTGCCAACATTTTATTACTTACTAGACATAATTTACATCAAAGATACAAAAAAAGCAAATAAACAAGTAATTACACTCATAAGTTCTCATTTCAATATCGTATTTTCTTGGTAGGTCAGTCATAAGGTTTGGTCTGCTTGCAACACTTTAAATTAAAATAAGTATCTCAAAAACGAAGCCATAAATAAAAAACTTGCAAGGGTAATTTTTTTTTCTAAATTAAACAGGAAATCCAAAAATTAAATCTTCTTTGTTAAATATCCAGTGGCGCCGAAGATTGGGAGGGGAGAAGGGGGTGCCGACCCCCAGTATCTACGCCACTGGATAATTTCTTTAAACGATTTTAATCATTACTTAGAGATGTACTACATTAGTCTGTGTGAGAAATTTGATGGAAATAGGTCGAGTGGTTTAGAAGTTATGATGAGAAAACCAGTTTTTTTTTGCAACTTTGATACCCTGTATCTTTGTTAGGAAACATTTTTTAACAAACTTTTCTTATTAAAGTCTACTTTTCTCTTGTTGTTATATCACCTATCAAAATTAATTACGTTTAACCTGAACCACCCTGTAGAAGGTCGCCACTGCATGTAAATAACTTTTTTCGGGCATCCTGAAAATATTAACTTAATTCTGTTTACATTACATATGTACATGTTAGCCGAGACCCTCCTCTCTTTGATCTCATCACGCTTATTTCTATTTCATATAAATTTTATAAACGATGGTCGACACAGCTCCTCGTTATGCATTAAACTGAATACCTACCGTGTTCTCTCGTCCTTGACCATTGTCTCACTGTTGTGCTATCCAATATGTACCTATCTTTAAGCTCGTGAGAAAAAATAATGCAAGAGCTCAGTGTCGGATCTACGGGGGGGGTTTTGGGTTCAAACCCCCCCCCCCCGTGAGGATCGTGGTACTGTTCTTACTTATTCTTGGAAAAGGCACAAGGTAATAGTAACAATTTGTATAATTGTTACCAAAATAATTATTAGAATATTAAAGTATGTATTTAGTAGAGTATTATTATTTTTTTACATTAGTGAACAACAATATTTTTTCATGTCTAAATATGTTGGTGAAGGTGTATAATTTCTTATATTGAACATACAAATTTTCTATGAAAATCTATTTTGACATGAAATATAAATAAATGTTATAATTTCATGAAGAGTTCTTTCTCACCAACTATTTCTCTATAATCTTCTTGGTTTTTTGAAAAATTCTCCTAGTATTTCATCCGCAGCCAACGAAATATAAAACAAATATAAAAAACGAAATATAAAAAAAAACTATATAACAAAATAGATTTTAACATTGTACATGTAATAAAAAATAATTTTCAACAATATTTTATTATTTTTGACACCATAAAATGATAATCGCGATATTCTAAAAAAATGTAACCGAATTTCAAAATCCAAACCCCCCCCCCATGGTAAAATTCTAGATTCGCCACTGCAAGAGCTTTTAGGCTGATTACTAGGCACAAAAGTTAAGGAATGTAAAAGAAATCCTAAATTCTTTGATGATTTTGAAATGATTTTGAAACTTACAGAAAAATTGTCGCAGAGCAGTTTTAAAATAAAGTGAATTAAAGCTCCAAGTCTTTAGTTTTCACACTTTGCTTCAGCCCCACGAACTTCAATAATTTTTTTCAGTAATTTCATCACGGAACCTCCTAGGCGAGGTCCTAGGCGCCTCACGTGCATTTTCTCGAGCAACATAATCGCGTGGATTAAGTTCCTGCACCACGTCCAATTTGTAGGGATGAAATTTTAGTTCTTGATGAAGGATTCGCCTCATAGAACGAGCAGACAACCCAACAGCAGTTGCATGTTTGCGGACAGAGCGCAGAGGAGATAGCAAAACAGAAAGCTTTACCAGGTGACTATTTTGGGGTCACCTTGCTGTTCGTGGAACACTAGGTTTTTTTTTGCTTCGGATCATCAGTTTCCCTGAAGTTGTTGACCTATGAAACAATCGACTGTTCGCCAGAAACACGACCACGGGGCGCAATATTGAAATGGGTACGGAATGCACGTTACATGACGATGATTGAGCGACCGTTAGAAAAGTATGCTTCGATAGTGAACGCTAATCCTACCTTTCTCCACTCCATGGTGCTAATTAAACTAAGTGGAGCTACAATTTTACGCCCCGCCCTCTCTAATGTGCCTACCCCCATCCTCTTAAGAGCAACCATCGCTTCAGGGCGCCAAATTCAAATAAGTAAGCTGCTCTGCTCCACCTTGTATTATTTCTCATAATGTACTACAACCATTAATTTCGTAAATTTAAATAACTTGGATATATAAAATTTTATAAAATTCATCAGACCATTTCAGAAATTTTATCATGTGTCCATAATTTACGCGAATACTGAATTTTGGATTACAGATATTTTTAATTGGCGTTAGTTAGTATTTTCTATAAATATGTCCAAATGAGAAAGAAATCTTATCCCTTTTTCATAAGCATTTGGATTAAATTAACAAGTGTATGTATTTTTAACACATTAAATTTATATATTAATGTATTTTTCATCTTTGTGACTTATTAACTACATATTTTATCACATAGTTAGTTAAGAGATTAGATATGGTTTCTCAATAATTAGTATATTAGTACATATATTTTATGACATAAAATGTAGTTTAGGAATTTGTTTTTCTGTGATGTTTCCTCATTTCGACACTCCCTATATTGTCATTTTTAAATTGTAGTCCGAATAAATTTCCAATCAGTACATAAAGATCAACACGATAAACATGGATTAGATATAATTCGTGTCCATATTTTTTTCTGTTTGTCGTACAAAGAAGTAATCAGCTACTAGAAAACTACATTCGAGGCCATTGTTATGTTAATTCACCTTATTCTCACTTCCTGGGCCATCTGTCGTCCGATTGCGTTCACGTTGTAGCAAAACGGTGTAAGGTGCTTTCCACGTAATAAACTTAGACATTTTTTTAACAGAGGTTCGTGCCAACTGGTTCGTTTTCTACATGGAGTTCATGAACTGAACGGGAACATTGTATATGGTAAAATAGCCAGTGCATAAAAAATATTAAGCATATCCTGAGATGTATTCTGAGGCAACTTATTTTTCAGTAATTAAACGACTGAATCCGTCAATATTTCATTAGAACTTGCAATGTGAAAGGGTTGATAAAAAATTGCCACATCGATGGTTTGGTTATATTACATAGTTTAATTAATTTACTAAAAAGACAATTAACATTATCATGCCAGATCATTGAAATTAAATCGAGACAATAATTTACTCTATAATATGCCTATGGCTGGATAGATACCACCAATTTTGGAAACATCTTTGAAGTGTTTTGAATTTTTGGTAATGAAACCAAAATCACTGATTTGGCTAAATCCCTGAATTATTTTTATCGAGTAACAGCTTCATTACCTATTTTATGAATATAAAATAGTTCAGATATAACTTCATCAGATACTGGGAAGGGACCAGAAGCATCGATAAAACTACAAAAACAGATCGGTTTTCTACGAACATCGAAAGACGTTTCTTAACGCATATTTCACGAACCAATTTGGTATCATTGGAAGACTACTAAAAGAATTTCAATGATCTTCCAATAATGCCAAGTTGGTTGGTGAAACGCGCGTTGAAAAGCATGTAATCTTTCTTTCGGTGGTTATGGTAAAACTGGCCTCCTGCTTTTTTGTTACATTAGACTTTTTTAAATAAAACATAATATTATATATTGAAATATTACAGTCAAATATTACATTTATTATATATACATTAATTGCAGTTCAACACAGTTATGTTCAATGATAATTGATGTAAATTACTTGAAGTAATCTCCATACAAGAGAATATTAACTTAATTTTTTGATAATTGTCAAGATATTGTTTATGAATAAAATTTATAAATAGAACAAATACTAGGAGTCCTAGGACTGAGCTTTGTGGAACACGTAGTGTTGTCATAACTTCAATATTTATAGAGTCATGATGATGCACATTCAATATTCAATTAGATAACTATGAAGAAAAACAAATACCTCCACAGTTAGTCTAAAATATAAATTCTAAGGCGTATACATATACCATAAATATGAATTACATCAACCTGGTAACCATTGTCCAATTTTTTAACAAGAAAGCAAGTGAAATTTATGTGAAAGACCAGTTATTGTTGATCTACCAGCTAAATACCATGTCGATAAAGTCAAAGTTAAGGCTTAACATAATAAAATAGAAAGTCATACGAAACAGTTTCAAAAAGTTTATTGAAATTACAAAGAATAGTCTAACGGTCTATATTTTTGATATCGATTTTATCTCCTTTTTTAAAAATATGAGAAATGGTTGATATAGATCAAATTTCAGAAGAAGTCATGGAAAGGGATTGGCACTGGGATGCCCACCGTATCTGTATTTATTTTTTTATTTTTTTAAGTTAAGCTAATATATAAAAATTAGAATAATAAACCTCGAATTTGCGATGTCTTGAGCAATTATCTCGATATTCCAATTGGTTACAGCTCTGTATGTGGCAAATATATGGGTTAGCCACTCGCTATTATCATTCCTCTTTCGAATTCAAGCATCGACACTGGCAATGTCAGTGGGAATGAATACTGCAAATAATTATTCAATGTATATTCCGCTCTCCTTTAGCGGATTTGGCGTTTGATTTGGGAGATTGTAAATTTATATGGTGTGTTAAAAAATGACAAAGATTAAATGTAATAATATAAACAAATTAAATCTATATTTGAAAAAACCAGAGGTTATAGGTTACAAAAAAGTCTCATCATCATCATCATGAGGTCATCAGTCCTAAGACTGGTTGGACGCTAACCTCCAACTTCTCTTATCTTGTGCTAACCTACGCATTTCGCTAATTGTGCTACAACCTACATCCCTTACTATTTGTGAGCAGTAGTCTAATCTAGGCCTACCTCTGCCTTTCTTCACTCCTATTTCTGTCTCCAAAATATCGCGGACTATTCCCCCATGTCTCAGCAAGTGGCCTACCATTCTATCTCTTCTCTTCTTTATGTTTTTCCACATACTTCTTTTCTCGCCGACTTTATCTACAAGAAAGTCTGTGTTGTATTAAATGGTATCTTTTATGCAAGTAGCACCATCTTCTTTTGTCTCGGTTAGTCAGTCACAAACTTACGATCGGCTCTGAAAAAAGAGGAATCCTCTAACTCTAAAAGCTCATGTCCAATAGAGTCATTCACAGTAGAAACCATTCAAATTCCAGCAATCAGACTAACATAATATACATGAACTGAGTTATATGATATGCTTTAGATTTTAAGCCAGGCACATTTTGGTAGTAAAAGTGAAAATTTAATTTTCTTCACGAAAAATGTTTTGGGAAGGGACTGGAATCTTGCAGGACCCTGTTGCAACCGATACAGCAACAAAAACAGGAGACAAGATTTATATGAACACCAAAAGATTGCACGCTTTTCCACTCGAGTTTCGCCAATCAAGTTGGAATAATCGGGAGATGATTAAAACTGTAACCAGGTTTAATCATCTCTCGATGATGCTTTGGGTGACGAAACGCGCGTCGAGAAAGGTGTAATCCTTCGATGCTTCTGGAAAACTAGTCTCCTGTTTTGGAAAATGTTTACATCCTTAAGGTTTTCAATTCCTCTCCCGCGTAATTGATATTTCTTATATAACAATGATTCTTTGTAATGAATAAACTTATCCTTATAAATACATAGTATATTTCCAATTATCCCAAACAAAATGGTTATTTATTTTCCAATTATCCCAAACAAATATTTTTGAGATTACTTGTCTTTACATCATCTTTATATTCATCTAGTTTTATTACAGATTTAATATATGTCTGATTTACCTTTAATACCAACAGAATTCAAGCTAAGAGAAACTTTTACGTCTCCACAACTCGTCCGTGCACTTTGATATCATAACTAGCGAAAATCCGGAAATAAAGACATTTAATAAGTTTCAGAAGGGATAAACGATTCCCAAAGAACGTGCTTAAAAGTTTTAACGTTCTAGGGGAGAAGTAAACTTTTTCATTCGTCATCTTATTTTTCGCGACATTTCTTTCGCCCCATTCGCTCCCTGCTCTTATGCGGACGGGTCCATTCTCGCTACCGTTCGGATTTATGTGCTATCCTTAAAGCGTTTATATTGGCCATATATTAGACGCTAACGCACAACTGATTTCTGACACATTCCTTGGGGTTTTTGAATTGGTACGTGCTTGTGTTAATGCGCGAGAAAATCGTGCTGATCCGGTAGAATTGCTTTTAAGGTAGATAAAAATGTTCTGATTTAAGTTGAGTGGTAATAAAATGCACAATATTCAGTTTTTTTTAGAAACAACTGTTTCCTTTGTTAATACAAATGGATTATTATAAGGAAATCATTGTACGTTCGTTGGGATGAATGGTGGTTTTCGAAACCACCGAGAGATGGCACGTGATTTAGGTTCTATAGTTCTACTACTGTAGAATGTAACGGTGTCTATGAGATGTGAAGCCTCGTTTGGCATACTCGCTTACACTACACTGACGAGACCCAAGATAAGGTCGAAACCGGTCTGTAGTTAGCGGTATCCGGAGATAGAGGACGCTTTGCATCTTCCTTGTGATTTTCGAGCAATCCAAATCTGTAGTTCTATGTTAGAACTAAACACGACAAATTTCGCCACGTAATTCAGCGCTCGTCGACGACATATAGCCGGGGGAATAGCTGTTGTTACTTCATTTGTTTTATCCTTAAGGTTTAAGGAATTTACAAATGTATTGGAGTATAAACAAAACTCCATCTCACGACAGTTTATAAAACTAACTTACCATCTGGAAACTTTGTGTTATAAATAAATGTTGAAGAATGTCTTGAATGAAACAGTACCAGTACATCATCATAACTGCAGATGTTGGTCTTAAGAGAATCTTTACTGGATTCAGGAACCGCATAACCAGCACTAAGGAGAAGTAAATGTATGATCTTAAATAATCTTCTCTTGATCCTTATTTCTTAGAAGAAAAAACTTATTGCTGCTAGATATACATTTAGAATTTCTGAGTCTCAAATTAATTCTAGTTTTAGCAATTCTTAATTCAACTGATCATTATTACCTGTTATTGCCTGTATTTTGTTTTTACATAATTTTATCTAATTTAGTTTTTTTGTTTAATTTTGTTTTTGTTCTCATTTTCCTGGTCACTACGCCTGTTGTCGAGATGCATATTGGGGTAATTTCTACTTTGTCTAAACCCCCATATATGCTTAATTTCTACGATTTTCATATTTCCTAATCTCCTTGGTTTCGATTTTTCTGATATTTTGTATGTACGGGAAGCTATATCTGTAGGGTTTCTCAGTTGGAATTATAGGATTTTAATTGCGCGCCATTTGTGTAAGTGGCTACAGAGTTAACAGTTCGTAACTTAATCGAGAAATTTTAAGAGACTGGAACTGTTATTGATAGGGCAACATCTAAACACATCAATTCGACGTCGTGCACAATAATCGAGTCTGTCAAGAGCCATCATTCATCGAATTTTAAAGGAAAATCTGCATCTACCAGCATACAATATTCAGTTGACACAACAAGTGAAAGTTACAGACCATTTACAACATCGTACATTTGTTAATTGGGTGTGAGAAAATAAAGAAAAACAATTTTTTTGTTCTAAATATTCTTAATTATTTTTTATTAATTTTTTAGTCATTATATTCAAAATCTGTAATTTTATAGTATTTTAAGGAAAATATTGAATGGAGAAAGCGGATATTTTTTGTAAGAGCGCCATGACTTTGATCAAAACGTGGCGCGTGGCGCCGATCCTCTGCTACCTTGTTAGTTAATGCAGGTGTTGATTTACCGATCCTCAAACGTCATGGTGGATGGCGCTCTAGCACTGTGGCGCAAGTCTACATAGATAAATCCATTCAAGAAAAAGTCAAAATGTCCAATAAAATTGTAAATTCGTTAAACTCCGTAGATTCAGAGGTGCATGTTGATGTTCTACCACAAAATGAAATGCCATCTTCTTCAAAAATAAACAATAACATATCTATTGTAAAAAATTTGATCAATTAGCACAAAGAAATGCGAGGAATTCATTTAGAAAATTGCAGTAATTTTACTATTAATTACAAGTTCAAATAGATATTGTTTGTAACAAGATTATTATTGCCTATTATTAAGAAAATTATCATTAGCTGTTAATAATGATGTTTATTGCTAATACCAATAATAGTAAGTAAATGTTTATTAAAATTAAATAATTGTTGTTTTATTATGTCAAAAAATCATCGTTTTGAAAGCAAAATTTACGTTAAAAGCAAACGTGCGAAAATCATTTTTCGACACTTGTTGTACAATATACTATTCCCTCACAATTTTCCTCACTACTTATACGCTAGTAAAGTATCTTTGACGGGCAGCCTTTGCGCCATCTCGTATTTGTTTCTTTAAACTTTGAGTAGGTCGAGGCCTCAGTATCATATGTTATAAATGGATCTTAATAAGGATTTGTTATTACATAAAATGAAAAAGAAACAATCGAGTCGCAAGTGTTGTGTTGTTAGTTGTGGAAGTATAGAGAATCAAAATCCAGAATTTTACCGTTTTTCTGGACAGTCTTACTAACTAGAGAGGAAAATGATGAGAACTAATAAGTTCTAAACAGCTGGATGTCGTTCGGTTCCGATCCGAGGCAGATGTCGAATCCTATCTGTGGCAGGTTTTATTTTTTGAAACCTTATCTGATCGTGCAGAAATACGAGAAAGGGGTCGAGGATCGCTTCTAGGTATAATTCAATGCCTGGAGGGGCTTTAGCCCGAGGAGTAGTTGTTTCCTAGAGCGATTATTTAATAGCTTTGCTATTTGGGAACTACTTTGATAACCGCTTGACGGTTTGGTGATTCCTTTCCGATCTCCGACTTATATGTTACTGACAGAGATCGTATCGATAAAGATGCATACCCCATAGAGTTCATTCGGCATTTGTCCTGGATCGGCGTACCGTGTACGGCACTGATGAAAACAAATAAGTTCGAAATAGCTGTATGTCGTTTGGTTCCGATCCGGGGCAGATGTCGAATTATACCTGTGGCGGGTTTTATTTTTTGAAAGAGGAAGAGGAAAAGAAAATGGATTGTAGCAATGCGTCGTCAAAGGTAATAATTTTTTTTAGATCTCAAATCATTATTAAATACATAAAACATGCAATAAGTGCCGTTTTCTTAAAAAAAATACAGGTTTTTTATTCTTTGGACTTTATAACAACAGACGAAATGATGAATAAATGTACTGGAATAGACTTATTTCTTTTCCAAATTTTACTCAAATTTATTGTTCCTGGAGAAGACAGTCAACCTGCGTTTTTCTAAAAGGCTTCTTGCTGAGAACAGACTTCTGATATTTCTTGTGAAGATGAAACTTGGATTACCTTTTGCTGTAATTGGCTGTTTGTTTACAGTATCTCCTACTTCTGCTGTAAACATTTTTTCAAGTGTTTTGAAAACGCTAACTCCTAAATCAAAAACGTGGATATTTTGTCCATCAAAAGAGGCTATGAGGGAAACATGGCCTCAAAGTTTTTTAACCCGAACTGTCGAACAATAATTGATTGCACTAAATTTCATACTGACACTACCAACAGTCGAACAGAAAATTTTGATGTATTCAACTTGCAAATTTAACTTTAAGTCGGTTCTCAGCAAAAACTTTTTAAAAAAATTCAGATTGACTATCTTTTCCAGGAACAATAAATCTGAGTAAAATTAGGAAAAGAAAGTCTATTCCCAATATACTTAATCATTTCGTCCATCGTTATATATGCAAAGCCTAAAAAACCTATATTTTTTTAACAAAACGGCAATTATATTTTTATGTATTTAATGATTTGAGATCTAAAAAAAAAATAATTACCTTTGACGACGCACTGCTATAATCCATTCTTTTTCCTCACTAATTCGTAAGATTGTCCATAAAAGCGGTAAAATTGTAATTCTGGATTGTTACCCTCCATATTTTCGCAATTAACAACAAAACGGTTACGTCTTGGTTGTCTCTTTTACATTTTATTTACAACAAATCGTTATTAAAATCCATTTATAACATATGAAACTGAGGCTTCGACCTACTCAAGGTTTAAAGAATCAAACACGAGATGGCGCAAAGGCTTCTCGCCAACGATACTTTACTAGCGTTTAAATGTTTCACAAAATCTTCATTAAATTATTCTTAA
Source organism: Rosalia funebris (assembly GCA_037954035.1). Taxonomy (NCBI): domain Eukaryota; kingdom Metazoa; phylum Arthropoda; class Insecta; order Coleoptera; family Cerambycidae; genus Rosalia; species Rosalia funebris. The sequence goes on along the minus strand of JAZFAV010000034.1, from coordinate 10,649,322 downwards.
ATGGATCCAAAATAATAGAGAAGTAGCCACTTCTCTAATTCTATTGATTTCTAGTTAGACTAACTAGAAATCAATACCGCCTCGTCCATCAGCGATGAGAGATGGTGTTATGGTAAAAAACAATCTGGTGGTTCGCAAACCGTTGCTTAAATGAAATTATTGTAAAAACTGTCGACGAATGGAACCAAGAAGAAAACTTGTAATAAAAGACGATAGTTAATGGATCCCAGCCGGCGAGTTTCATAAAAATATCATTATTCTTACGCCCATTATTATGCTAACCTTTATATAATGCACAACTTTAAAGTTTATTATCGCCGTAACTTTCTCCCGACTTCCTTGGCTCCTGCCCGCTGGTAATACGAAAGAAGGAGCACTTTTTTTGGAGTAAATCCCCAACTTATTATCATAATATCAGCTTTTCTGGGCGTCAAGGGGCGAATATTGCATTCATAACATAAATACTTTTAAATATTAAGCATAAGAATAACTTAGCCATGAATATAAATTGACGTTTAGGCGTTAGATGTATATCGTTCGTCGGTTTTACATGGTGACTATTTTGAAGTACGTCTGTGTCTGCAGCCTGGGCAGATACTGCTTCATTTGTCATACTGATAGTGGTAGTCAAGAAACGACAATAAAATCTGACAAGGGATCATTTCAAACGTATCTTTGAACACATAAAAATAATTCTGGCACGCACGTGTATAAACAATTATACACTGTGTCAAACTTTCAATTCGATTGCATACACAGATTTGGCAAAATAATAATAATAATATCTTTATCGAATTAGGAATTAGGAAAATACAAAAATCCTTACCCTAATACAAAGGGCGATGTTTAGCAATTAGGCTACTCTTACACAGTGGCGAAGCATCGATTTAAGCTGAGGGTAGGCTGTCCTGAATTAGACGAAGAAGGGGGGCTGCTCATTTTTAATGCGATATATATATATATATATATATATATATATATATATATATATATATATATATATATATATATATATATATATATATATATATATATATATATATATATATATAAACTTTGCGCACTTGGATCAGCGATTTGGCTCATGATTTTTTATATGAAAGTATGTCCTATTATATAATGGATTCTCCAAAGTCTCAGTCCAATCAAGGCAAGTTTGGCTTCAGGAGAATTTTTTTAAATTTTAAATCCAGCAATTTTCAAAAATTTATTTCTCTGAGTGTAGTTAACCGATTGATCTCAACCTGTTTGCATTTTTTTTTTCGCTGAACTCTCTATTTATCGAAAAAAATTATATTAAAGCTTAGATGGTATGCACGCTTTCGGGAGAAGATTTTAACTGATCTGTTAATTTCATAATATTTGACCATCTTTTAAAATACCGCTATTTGTACAAATTTTAAAATTAGAAATTATGTATTGGCTTATATTGTTTGTTTTGATTCATAGTTTCAAAATTAGTAAAAACTTTAAATATCTAATGATTACACTTTGTAATATGACCTGTCAAATTTAATCGATTTTCAAAAAACAGGTGTTTTTTTAATTAGCTTTAACATTTTTCTTTGGACTTCGATTTATTTGAAACTTTCACAAAAATTGATTTATTATATTCTTAAAAGGCCCTAAAAATTTGAACTTCCGAATCGAGCCAGGATACGAGTTACAAATTTTCAAATAACCTAAAAATCGTATTGTAACAACCGAGCAATTCATTAATTTTTAGACTCATTCATAATACTTTAGAAAGTACAATTAATGATAATACTTTATTTCACATTATATTATTATCATAAAATATAACAAGGTTTAATTTTAATAGTTTTTTAGTATATTTCAGAAACTTTTGTTTATAAATTCAGTTAAACTACTTATATTATTTTTTCAAAATAAGTTACTCTCATTTGTAAAGTATTATCATAAATTGATATAAATAAATGGTGAATCCGAGTGTCATTAATTGTTTTTACTGCTTCGAATCGAATTTTTCAAGTTTTTTGATGTTTATGTACATATCTATTGTCTAACCATATTGTTCTAAAAAAATCAAATATTTTCTTTTTGGTTAAATCAGATGAACAAACAAGGTTTTATTAAAAAACTGCACTTTGCTTGTTTTTACTTTGTATTTTTATACTTTAGAAATGAGAGTAACTTCTTTTGAAAAGGAGTATGAAATAGTTCAACTGAATTTAGAAACAAACATTTCTGAAATACACTAAACAACCAATAAAATAAAACCTTATTATATTTTATGATCATACTATAATTTTTTTATACTTTTGCTAAAGTATAATGAATGAGTCTAAAAATGAATGAATTGCTCGGTTGTTACAATACGATTTTCAGGTTATTTAAAAATTTGTAACTCGTATCCCGGCTCGATTCGCAAGTTTAAATTTTCAGGGATTTTTAAGAATATAATAAATCAATTTTTGTGAAAGTTTCAAATAATTCGAAATTCAAAGAAAAAAGTTGAAGCTAATTGAAAATAGCTATTTTTTGAAAATCAATTAAATTTGACAGGTCATATTACGAAATGTAATCATTAGATATTTAAAATTTTTACTAATTTTGAAACTATGAATCAAGCCAAACAATATGAGTGCATACATAATTTTTAATTTTAAAATTTGTACAAATAACGGCATTTTAAAAAAGGGTAAAATTTTATGAAATTAACGGATCAGTTAAAATCTCCTCCCAAAAGCGTGCATACGATCTAAGCTTTAATATAATTTTTTTCGGTAAATAGAGAGTTCAGTGAAAAAAATGCGATCAGGTTGAGATCATTCGGTTAAATAGACTTAGAGAAATAAATTTTTGAAAATTGCTAGATATAAAATAAAAAAAATTCTTCTGAAGACAAATCGCTTATCTAAGTGCGTAAAGTTTCGTTGAAAAGTAATGGATGTGCTTATATATATATATATATATATATATATATATATATATATATATATATATATATATATATATATATATAAAGTTGAATTACAAAAACCACTTACCTATATTTTTTGTATATCAATTCCATTCGCTACGTTTCCTTTTCTGTAAATACATCTATAGTTCTTGAAATAAATTGGTAGGTTTTGCCGCTTTAATTTTTCAGTTTATCTTCTGAAGATAAATTATTAAAATAACCACTCTTATTAATTAAAAAGTCTACTAAATCGGCAGCGTCTAGGGCCCCAATTATCCTTAAAAATAACACTAATCACTACGGCTAACGACAGATCAATATTATAGCCACTGTATTACGCAAACTGATCAATCAGACTAGCTGAATTGCATATCATTTTTCGCGTACTCCCCTCTTCCCCTCGTGCACCGCGGATCTCTATAAAGTCCGTTAAATCTAAGACGATAGAGTGTCAGCCCAGACTCTCAATGCTCAGGCCTGCCGAGGCTTGAGCACTGCCGGTTGCCTGCACACGGCAACTGGCGCTTCAGTTTAAATGGAATTAGGTATGATAATATGAATAGAAACTGTTTATCATTCTGGCAAAGGCAAGTGGCAATATAAAAACGGGGTCTACCATCTAAAATATATAGGGTAGGCTGCGCCTTACAGCCTTGATAGAAGCTTCGCCACTGTTCTTACACTTATACGAAATAAATTGTATGTTACATAAACAGTCAAACAGTCAACTTGCATCATAACAATTTACTAACACTAATGATTATACAAAGTATCTAACACATATGTTGTATGCTACTGGATTAATTAAGCGATGCGGAGTCAGCTTGAAATTTGTTTAAAAGCATTACACTAATACTGGGTGTTTCAATACGGACGCTCGAAATTTATTAGATTATAGCGGCTATGTTCCTAAAGCAACATCTGTCAAATTTATTGGGAATTATTCAGTAGCGTATGGCAAATTGTCGTGAAAGGTTATAGTGTGAAAGAACGTGTGAAAATTATGAAATTTTTATTTAAAATTCAATACTCCGTTCTGGGCATTACGTGATTTTTATCCTCGCCACAACCATCCCTCAGGGTCGACTATTCGACGTTTGGTGGTCAAATTCGAGTCAACCATTCAGTCAAGAGTGTATTGAAAAATCCGAGGCAGTGAATGTCTCGTCATTCACAAGAACTTGGCCTTTCTGCGACTTTATCTTGGCGAATTTTGCGTCGGGACTTGGATCTGCGTATAAAATTTAACTGACCCATGAGCTTAAGGTAATCGACCGTAGACAATGCGGTGTGTTCGCTGATTGGGCTCTGGAGCAGATGAAAGTTGACCCAAATTTCGCGAAAAAAATCATCTTTAGCGACGAGGCCCATTTCTGGGTGAATGGATATGTGCAACAAATAAAATTGTCGGATTTGGGACAATACCAATCCACACGAGTTACACCAGCACCAAGTGCATCCCAAGAAAGTCGCTGTTTGGTGCGGATATTGGTCTGGCGGAATCATCGGTCCGTACTTCTTCCAAAACGAAACTGGCATTGCCATATCACTGGTGAGCGCTACAGATGCGTGATAAGCAAATTTTGTGACCTAAACTGGATGATATGGATACCGATGATATGTGGTTCCAACGGGACGGCACTACGTGCCACACAACGCATGCCATGATGGACATTCTGCATGAGCGAGTTAAGGGCATGTTTATCTCGCGTGACGACAATGCGAACTGGTCACCGAGATCGTGCGATTCAAAGCCTTTAAACTTCTTCTTTTATGGAGCCTAACCGTAAACCGTAAGTCTATGCGAATAAACTGCAAATAATTGATACTCTCAAACTCAATATAACGAAGGCTATCCAGCAAATTCAGCCAGATTCAGAAAATTGAACCTCTCGAATACGCGCCACCAATCAAAGCCGCGGCGGATATTTGAAAGACGTTATATTCCATACTAATGCCATAAAATATTCTTTCAAATAAATGAAAATTGAGTGGATATCTCATACACAACTTGTTTTATTTACGTTTAAAAATCGAACGTTCTTATTGAAGGACCCTTTACTAGTGCTTATACAAAGTATCTAATACAGATGTTGTATGTTACTGGATTCATTAAACGATGCGGAGTCAGTTTGAAATTTATTTAAATGAATTACACTAATACTTAAGAAAGATTGCCATATATTAATTAAGTATTCAGTGAATAATGATCGTACAGTATATATAAGTAGGGTTTTAAAAATTGTAAAGTATTCTTTACAGTAGTTATTGGTTATTGATAAAAGAACAATTTTTGTGCGAGTATGTTGATTGAAAATGAGGTAAGAAATGCGTATTTTGGGATATTTGCTGAATTTGGTATAACTTTACAAATAATGAATAGACGAAGGATATTGACTGTTTATTTTAATTGTATGACTGTTTATTGATCTCAAAATTTTCCAAAGAAACCCTTAAAATTTCAAAGCGCGGCAATTTTTTTTCGTTGTGTTCTAAATGATTGAATTTGTCGTTTTTTAGTATTAATTTTTCAGTTTTTATTAATTTTTCGAGGCTGAAAATGTTTTTAGCAATGACCCAGATTCTTTTTATCAAAAAATGTTAATTATTCTTGTATGAAAAATCAATAAAAAACAATTTTTTAAATGCAAAACTGACTTTTTTACTTTGAACGACGATAACTCAGCTAAAAATAATCGCACAAGACTTTTAGATAGCTCAAATTAAAGAGGATAAAAATATCAAAAAAAAGTTTATGAAAAAATCACTGAAAAAAATGTATTGTTCGTGGACTTTAGAAAGGCAAACATAAATTTCAAAAATGTTTTTTCCAATGGTTTTCTCATATTACTCAGAAACTGTTGATGGTAAAAAAATTTGAACTTATTGTCTCAAAGCTAGAAACTTGGAGCTTCAGTTTGCTTTTTTTTTTAAATTGCTCTGCTACTATTTTTCTTCAAGTTGCAGTTCTAAAAATGATCTAAAAAAATTAGGATTTTTTTTCATTCCTTAATTTTGGTGCATTGTATATAATACTAGAGTGTTCTTTGGTAAAAGCAACATGCTGCAACATAGTGGTCTTTAATATGTGGCAGTAGTTCGCCAAGAATGTAAGTTTTATCGTAATTTTTATCGTAAAGTTCTACACAGATTGGTTACTAATCATGCTTTGTACTATTTTAGCGATATATTTTACGCAAGATAGAATAAGATTAACAATGGAAACTCGCTGCAAAAACATTCTTTAGGTTCTTTGTGATCTAATCGGTTTTACATACAATTTTTAAGTATTTAGAAACGTACCACAAATGGTATACGATATACAGTGTGGAAAGAAAGTATGAACTACCCCTAATAATTTGGTAGTCTTCAGGTTTTATGGAAAACGCTTTCGTCATAGTTACTATAATTTATAATATATTTACATAATAAATATTACTAATGTTCAACCTTACCACTTGTCAATACTGACGTTAATTTTTGTTTGTGTTTGGTTTGTCTAAGATTACTATGACCAAAACTGCTATTGCAAGGACATTGAAATATCAAATTATTTTCTCATCATGGATTTGAAAACAAGCTCAGGTCAAGAAACTTAATGTAAGGGTAGGCATTGAATGATAATAGTCCAATCAATAGGGAATGACCTGGTCACTATATGTAAACAGCAAAAAAAATTTGAGCATATAGAAAATAAAATTGTAAGAAACTTACCGTTTTCTGTTCTTAAAATGGCGGCCGCTAACATAACCTAAGAAATTCGCAAAAGTCAAAAAACTGGTTTTTCGCGAATAAAGTAGAAAGTTGTGCACGGATTGGAAAAAATTAAATGAGAAAGTTGTAGATAATGAAAAAATCTTTCGATTCAATTTCTGCGAGCTCGAGTCGATTCATTACTTTTCGCGATATATCGAAAAAACCGTTGAAAATTGCGTTTTTTTGCTTTTGCAATAGTCCAAAATATTTTTTTCCAAAGTTATAGCTGTTTTTGTAAAAAATGGTGTTTTCATAAAACGGCTTTTTCATCGAAACGGATGGTCCTACAGACTTGTTCGAGGGCTTATTTTCTTCGCTAGGAGTTGTACTACAAATATATTTTCACCAACAATCGATTTTTTTCATTTTTTATATAGAAAATCGCGTTTGAAAATGACGTAATTTTTATACACCGGTTTTTTGGCAATAATTTTTTGTAATAAAACCGACTGAAAAAAAAAATTTTGGAATTGTACAAAAACGATTGTTTTCGTCTCACTTAGGACTAAATTTTCTGAAATTATTAAATGTTTTCATCAAATATTGTTATTTTTAGAGCAAAAGCAAAAAAACGCAATTTTCAACGGTTTTTTCGATATATCTCGAGAAGTAATGAATCGACTCGAGCTTGCAAAAATTGAGTCGAAGTATTTTTTCATTATCTACAACTTTCTCATTTAAGTTTTTCCAATCCGTGCACAACTTTCCTTTTTATTCACGAGAAACCGGTTTTTTGATTCTTGCGAATTTTTTAGGTTATGTTAGCGGCCGCCATTTTGAAAGAAAAAAACGGTAAGTTTCTTAAAATTTTATTTTCTATATGCTCAAATTTTTTTTTGCTGTTTACAATTAGTGACCATTTAACATAGGGGTTCAGACAGATTGATTGGACTATAAAGCCTTAGGACTGTCTTGGTGTGATTATGTTCGCTTTTTTTTCTGATAAAACAAGAAAAAGTTATTCTTTTACTGGTAATTAACTTAAGATAATTTTCACAATTGAATGGTCGTCGTTTTCAAACAGCACGACAGAATCGCAAAAGAATCTAGGGACATACTTATTGAAATAACAGCTTTCAAATGATGTATCACAGCTACATATTGTCATTTAAATGACAATATGTAGCGAAAAATGTCGATGACGTCATATTCTTGACAGATGTCAATAAAAGACAAATGAGTTCTAACAGAATGTGGGAAATTGGAAAACTAAATCGACGTGTTCAAGCAGCTTCCATAAAACCCAAAGACTGCTAAATTATTAGGGGTAATCCATACTTTTTTCCAGGCTGTATGTTCCTCTGTGCTAAAATATCTTATTTTTTGTTTAAAATGGACTTAATTCACGGCTAATAATTCATTACTCAAGGGCTGTCATAATCCTGCCTCTAATGACTCTTGGAAATTCGAACACCGTGTAATCAGAACAACATTACAATACACAAATAGTACGGCCATCATGTCAGAATTGATTGATCCATACGTCATGCAAGAGGCAATTACCAGAACAAATACAAAAGCTTTTGTTTACGTTCACGCGGGATCTTCATTTGCATATGGAAACATATACATCGATCGAGCCAATGAGCGCCACCCCAACCATCACCACCGTTTACATTGAACAGGAACGTGAAATGTTACTTACAAACGTGGATGTCCGCTCCCTAATTGCCATTGTTTCAGCAAGTCATGTTCAGTTCGAGAAGCCTTAATGTTTCATCGCAGCCTCGGCAGGGTGTCGGCCGAGGCATCCTCTCGTTGCTCCTGATTCCTGATTTTATAATTGATTTAAAATTAATGATAAGCAGCTTAAAACGCAACTACCGTATAAGTGGCAGTTTATACAGTGAGAACGTAAAAGTTGGAACAAATTGAATGAAACCGTAACAAGGAAGGTATAAATAAATGGTCGGACAGATCGATTTCGTTTTTTGGATTCATGTTTTTGGTATAAGTATATTTTCTTTGACGTAATTACTGTTCAAGGTATAAGACACCGACAATTTTTTTAATGGCAAAACATGTCATTATGCCATGTCAGAGAGCCCATTTATTTTATTTTATGTGTGATGCATCAAATTTTATGATAAGATAACAGTTGTTCTGACAAACAAAAAATATTGTATCAAATTAAACAATATTATGCAAACTAATAACTAATACAAAGAAAAACAATTAATTTCAGCGTGAGGTTGTCTATTATTCACCTTGTGGGCACACGCGGCTCCACATACGCCTATTGATCGCCGGCGCCGTGATGGTATTTTTGTATATATTAGTTTTAAGTTTTGTCCATATTAGAAAGTAGAAACCCTTATTTAGCTAGTCCTCGAAGCGAGGGCACATCTGTTTCTTAAGGGTGAAAATGCTACCATCCCAGGTCAGGCCATCAGCTTTTGAGATAAATTCAAAAGAGTATATTCCCGCTCTCGCCCCGAAACATCGGTTCTAGCTTGCTCGCTATTTATTTTATCTTAAATAAACGTAGCTATAGCAATAACACACCACTAGTATAATTTCACCACACAGCATCCCAAAGACCTCTTGACAATATATTTTTTTATATTAAAATATTGTTACAATATAATCTAAGACTAATAAGTAACTTATTACTAATCCGATTATACTAAATTAGTTAAGTTCTAAGAATCACCCTAAGAGGACATCAACTCTTAGCCATTTCTGAGTGCACAAGGAAAAGTATGGCACTTTTCCTTGTGCACTACACAAAGTACTCTGTTTTAAGTTAGTAGAGATACTATGTTCATACGAGGCCACTCTGAAGTGGACCGCATGTGTCCATCGGGAGCAACCACCGCTGCTGAATACATAGGTCATCAACTCTCTGGTTATCAGCTACTTCTTCAGCCCCATCTTCTAATCATTCACCTCTTATCAACATCCTCCTCTACCTAAGTTCACTCAAAGCACTACAGTAACTCGTAGGGTTTAATCCTCTTGAGTCTTTTTATTTGGTTGCAGTTATCAAGGAGCTGGATGGCCTCGCTATTCTCGTGTTTTAGAAGTCTTCCTTCATGGCTTCTTGCAAGTTAACAACAAAGCTCAGTTACTACCCAAGAGCCAGTATATATTCTTACATCTTATACCTAATTCTCCTCTTTTCTTTTTTACGCGGGCTTTCCAGCGAAGCTTCGTATCTAAGGTAAGACCGAGATATTTGGCTGTATTGGCATATGGGACTACTCGTGCACTCATACTTATTAGAATATATTCGATGTGACTATTAGTGAAATCGGTATGAACTGATTTTTCTTCATTTAATTAAATTTTCCATTTCTTGTTTCAATCTTGGAATTAATGGCATTTTGAATATTCTTGGCAATCTTGGATCTGTCTTGTTCAACAGTATCCATACCCAGGTCCCGAGGGAGGTCACTATATACCAGGGTGAGTGTACGATGTTCCTTAGCATATTATTCTGAAATATTTGAATGATTTGTACATTTGTCTGACTGGCACAGCCTTACAGCTGAATTCCATAGGTCCATAGCAGCTTAAGTATCTGCTTATATAACATAAGATTATTATGAATAGTTAGAGTGGAGTTTCTTCCAATCAACCAGAAAATTTTTCCATATTTAAACATAAATTTTTCTTTTTTATTTTCGATATGCACTTTCCAGCGTAACCTAGCATCAAAGCATCAATTACTTATGATGTTTCAAATGGAAATATAAAATTAAAAAATGTGTAAGATAACATTAGAATAGAAAAAACAAAAACATAAAACCTGTTGTTCACGAACACCGAATGATCACACAGTTTCTCGACTCGAATTTCGCCAATCAGGTTGGAATTATTGGGAGATGATTAAAGCAGATTTAATCATTAATCAAATAAATGAAATCAAAATAATATATATGACAAAATATTCACAGAATGCTCCTTTTACTTACTCTTAATCATTTAGTGCTTTAAAAAAACTCCTCAAAAAAGCTTAAACTTCTCAGAAATATTTAAAGGAACATATTTCCTGGGGTAAGGTTCAATTACCCGCGGTGTTCTAAATTGAAATATAAAAGTAAAACAATTTATAAAATTATATTAAAAAAGAAAGAACAAATATAGAAGACCAGTTCTTCACGAAAATCGAAAGAGTACATATTTCTCGATACGCATTTCTCCAGCCATGTTGGCATTATCAACAGACGATTAAGGCATATCTAATCATCTATCGAAGATGCCAACTTGGTTATCGAAATGCGCGTCGAGAAACGTGTAATCATTGGGGGGGATTCTGAAAAAATTGTGTTCTGTTTTTGTTGCTGCATCAAAGGTTCCAGCTCGTTCGCAAGTTCAAAATAAAACTACGCAATATACCTTTTGTATATCCATTTTAAAGCGATCAATCACATACCCTTCTGTATATTTATTCTCGCACTGAATTGAGCCGAACATATCGAAACAATAATTCTTGCTTCTAACATGTCCACGCAAAGCAATTTTTAAAATCTGTAATAACGTAACGTCGTTTCTGCTTTATCAGACGGTCTTTATCTTCGGTAAGTTGTATCCTGACAGAGCGACAAGAATAAGGTGGGGAAATGGTTCAGAATTTATCCGGATTAGGCTGCCTGTAATGTGTTTTAGACTGAAATCCCACCTACTACTACTTCTGCTCTGATTGTAGCAGTGACATGACAAAAAAGGGGTTCGTTCGTGAAGAAGGAAGTCATTTATTTCATTGGCGATTCCTCATGACAATGTATTAATGACATTTTAGATTACCCAAAAGAGAGTTTATCTGTTGAGTTTAAAGCATTTTTCAGTTATTCTCTGCTAGAGAATAACTGAATAATACTTTCTTTGACGTTCAGATAAAAATTAAAACAAAAATTATGAAATTATTTAGTATGGATAGAGTTTTAGTAGGGTAGATGCACCGGTTATAGCCACTGCTCCATTTATAGCCATTGCATTCATTATTGTAGTGTTATTTAGCTATGGTCCTTAAAATGTTTTGCCTAAGGTTTAATATCGTTCGGCTATATGTTCTAGTTTGATATAATGTATTGCGCATGGTCATTGTCTACATAATTTAAATATTGTTCCCGTTTGTCTACCACTTTAACCTGCACTTATTGGTTTCTTATCGTTTTTCTTAAGCTACCTAAGGTGAGAAAGGCAATTGTATTCAACTATATTTCAAGTTAAAATGTTCTGAACCTATTTTTAAAGAATTTATATATTGTATGGCATGTACTAAAACGTTTCACATTGCAATTTTTTCATGGGATATAGTATTATTGAGTGTGGCTATAAATGGAACACTCAGCAAAATGTTTTTCATTTATAGTCATAGGGGCTGGCTATATTAGGACAATATATTTCTCTTTTTAGCCATTTTGCTTTAAAGTTCCGATATATAGATATGATACCACCAAAAAAGCAAAAGGCAAACAAAAGGCTAGACAAAGAAATAAAGGGTCTATACATCCAACGTGACGGATTGGCAGTAGCCACAGCGAGTAATAGATTTGGAGTGCCTATAACAACACTACGCGATAAATTAAGTGGAAGAACTTCTGCCACTATAGAACAAATAGGAAAGAAATGTATCCTAGGAAAAGAATGAGGATGAACTTGAACGTTGGATACTGACTAATGATACCAATGGGTTCTCTGTAAACAAGGAAGGGTTAATATATTCATCATCATGAGGTCATCAGTCCTAGGACTGGTTGGACGCTAACCTCCAGCTTCTCCTATCTTGTGCTAACCTGCGGATTTCGCTAATTGTACTACAACCTACATCCCTTACTATTTGCGAGCAGTAGTCTAATCTAGGCCCACCTCTGCTTTTCTTCGCTCCTATTTCTACCTCCAAAATATCGCAGACTATTTCCCCATGTCTCAGCAAGTGGCCTACCATTCTATCTCTTGTCTTCTTTATGTTTTTCCACATACTTCTTTTCTCGCCGACTTTCTCCAATACTTCTTCGTTTCTAACCCTATCAGTCCATGGTATTTTCATCATTCTTCGGTAACACCACATCTCAAAAGCTTCTAATTTCTTCCTACTTGCTTCCCCCACAGTCCAGGTTTCGCAACCGTATAGTGCCGTGCTCCATACATATCTTTTCAAAAATCTCTTCCTTGTTTCTAAGTTTATTACCCCCAAGCATAAAAGTGCTTTCTTTATGTTAAAAGCTACTCGACCCTGCGCTATTCTTTGTTTTATGTCTTTATCGCTTCTTCCATCCTAATTTATTTTACTTCCTAAATAAGTGTGAAGTCTTTAACTTCCTCCAATCTTTCATTATTAATTTGTACTTTCGTTTTTGCTCTGCTCTCGCCCCCTCTGCACTACTACTAACACTTTAGTTTTGTCTTTATTCACCCTCATTCCGTATTTCTCTGTCAACACTGCCTCCATTTCGTTCAATGCTGATTCTAATTCCTCCTTACTAGATGCTAATACTGCTATATCATCCGCGAATCTCAGCATTTTTAGTTTCTGTCCCTGTACTTTAATCCCGAAATCTACTCTATCTTTTACCACATTAATCGCCTCTTCGATGTACAGATTAAGAATTAGTGGTGATAGCGTACATCCTTGTCTTACTCCTTTCCTAACACCTACTTCCCTTTATTCCCCTTCTACTTCTATAACAGCAGTTTGCTCTTTGTATAGATTGTGTACTACTCTCCTATCTCTATACTTCATTCTCGCGCTCTTTAGTATCTCGAACATTTTTTCCCATCTTACGTTATCAAAAGCTTTTTCTAAATCTACAAATCCTATATAAGCGTTCTTTCCTTTTTCTATTGTTTTCTCTAACATTACTCTTAGCGCTAGAATAGCTTCGCGAGTTCCCCTATTTCGCCTAAACCCGAATTGGTCTTCTTCTAGTATTTCCTCCGCTCTATTTTCCATCCTTTTCTGCACTATTCTGGTTAAGATTTTTGACGCATGGGAGGTTAGGCTAATTGTTCTAAAGTTCTCGCATTTGTCGGCTCCTCTCTTTTTCGGTATAGTAACGACAATGTTCCTCTTATAATCCTCCGGCATCTCGCCCGTTAATATATTCTGTTCAGAAAATATTGCAAAAGAGTAATGAATACTTCATTTGCGAATGAAATACCAGGGAGGAAATGGTTTGAATCATTTCTTAAACGTCATCCCAAAATAACCCGAAAACATGCCGAATACATTAACAGAGCCCGCGCCGTTATTATTGAACAAAGAATTAGACCCTGGTTTTCAGAAATAAATTCCTCTTTGTCTGAAGATATACAAATTCTCAACCATCCAGAAAGAACCTGGAATTGATGTCAAAACCGATAAATACAAAAACGAACGCGTCGCAGCTGAAATATACATTAACAACGGAGAGAATAAATAAACCTGACATTGATACAAATCCTTAAGAAACATTTGAATCTAATGAAATTAAGCAAGTTGTACGTTTGAATGATGATAAGGAAACCTTAGTCAGAGGAAATTCGTTTGATGTAAATAACGATAAAGAAAATCGATCAATTAAAATTCATCAGAACATTCTCGCGAAAAGAAGAGGAAAAAAGTGAATGGAAGCGAATGAAAGAAGAAAAGAAACGCAACGCAAAAAAAGAAGGCGCCTATAATAAAAAGAAAAGAGATGAATGAATTGCTGTCTGAAACTGGAAAAAACTGCACAAAGTACCAAGAATAAGTGAAGAGAAGGTGGAAGAAAACCGCTAGCAAGATCAAATCAAAAGTTGACTGGAGTGGGTTTCCACATTATTGTGCAATATGGTGGAGAGTTATATCCTGCCAAGGTTTTGCAAATGGATGAATTAAGTACACAGTGTACAGCAATGGTATAAAGCGGGTTACACTGGAAGTGGCCAATGGTGCCGAATGTTTTATGGTATCCAAGTCATAATATGATTGACGTTACATTCGAACCAATAAGTTTAAGTTCATATGGATTATTATCTGTAGAAGAAATGCAATTTCATGCATATGTTTAAGTTTTATTATTCAATAAATATTTTATTCTCTTTTTTACATTTTTTCTTACCTGAGTATATACATTAATACATTTTTTTTAAATATACTATTGTTTTTTATCATGTATAGATTTGGTGGCTATATACGGTACATCTGTCTGGCTACAATTGGTGTCGAAGTGGCTGTAATAGAAAAATAGTACTTCTTCGATTTTTTTTATTTATTGTATTTCACAGAAGTAATGCTTCATCTCTTTCTATAAATAATAGTGAGTACAAATATACAGGCTATCTCATAGCACCACCGAACTTAAGAACTGTTTGACACTACGTCATGTACATTAAATCAATTTCAAAAAAATCGTTAAAGTGGCTATAACCGGCGCGTCTACCCTAGTGCTAATATATAGAGGATGTGTTCGAAATCATATTTCACTCTAAGAGTGATGATGTTGCTGCTTCTAGTTTTCTTTAATAAGCAGTAAGCTTCTTGAGTAATGGAAGATAATAATATTCACTGTCATGGAAGCACATAGAAAAACTCATCAGAAATTATCTAATTGAATTGGTAAGCTTTTTGTAAAAGCAGAGTATGATTATAACCTCTAATAATAAATTATAACCTATAATAATAATTATCTAAGCGAAATGACAAATACTATAAGAAACGCCGTTGAATATTTTCAAATTTATTCACATGATCTATGTAGATGCTGGCGATATTAAATAAGGCTACAATATCCTAATTTCTAACAAACTAACGCAAAAAATCAATATTTCAATATAACAGTATTATTAAATGATGTCGTTTTTCTAATCACGAAACCAAAGTTTTGATATGCACTAAGAGGTATATGTTTAATATATCTAGAGAACTATTGGTTATCATCAAAGTACATACCAAGATCCTTAATATTTTCAGAACGTATTTAAGCTGTACCATCAAGAAATAATCATATATTAGTGGTTGTCTTTTTAAGATATATGAACAAACTTTATCTGTGCTTATTGACAGTTTATTCTCCAAACGCGATACAGCAAGGTCGATGAGTTTTTCAATCTCAAATAATTAAGTAAGAATTTATAATTTAAGATAATAAGTATTTATAAATTAGATTATATTTAAAAATAATTTTAAATCATCTGAAAAAGGAAGATGATGTCAGATAAGCATCAGAGACGAATCGTTAATAAATAATAGGAGTATAAAGAATAATGGTCCAAAATTTGAGCCTTGAGATACTCCAGAGGAAAAGAGGTTAAAGTCATCTATACTGATATGCTGGGAAATGAGATCCACTCCTAACCGAAGTTTTTACAACGATGAGAACATTGATAGATTGACAATGAGGTCAATTACAACACCTGTAGCTCTATTCAGAAATTACTCTGATTGTTTTTCTATAAACTATTACAAAACTCTAATAAGGAGCTCCATTGGATGTAAAGGAGTTTTAATAACTTATTTTAAGGGACCAATGTAGCTTTCAAAACTTTGGTAGAGTATAGTAATGTTTCTACTGTTCAAAATAAGAAATCAAATTGAAATATTCAGTAAGTAAAGTAGTTTTCTTGTCCAAATAGTTGACTTGTTTGGAATGGGGAGGTTTTGACAACCCATTAGGTTGCTGAAATACGCACAAAATTCTAGTGGTTTTTATTTTTTGTCATAATCATCATAATCTGATGATCATAATTTCCGAACATCAAAAATTGTTTCAAATATTTGCTGTACATCAGATCCAAAATTTTAGCAAATAACATTGTAAAATTGGGGAAAAAAATATAAACAGGAAGTAATATATGGGCTGTCTAATATCCATAAATGTAAAAAGCCATCATTCACTGAAAGTTCTATGGAATTCTTCTGTACTTTCCTTGCCTTTCATTGCCGAAACTATGATAAGAATCAGGTGAGCATCATCAACCCTCACTTTTTTAAAATAATCTGTAAGCTAAACCACTTCTAAATAAACTTAAAATGAATAATCTTGTCAGAAGACTAGGAATATTTTCAATAATTTTGTATATTATCCTCGTATTATATCTATATTAACTATCATATTCCAAAGTTTAAGTCAAGAAGAGTCAAGGAACAGACAAACTATACCATTCACTGAGAGACCTTTTCCAAAGATGTATAAGTAGATTAAAAGTACCAGAAGAATGGAAGGTATCATATGTATCCACAATTCATAAGAAAGGGGATAAAAGTAAGTATGACAATTACCGAGGAATATCTGTTACAAATATATGGGAATATATTAAAAAACCGTATGGAGAACGAATATTGTGAAATGGAGGCAGAAGAACAGGCCGGTTTCAGAGCACGAAGATCCACAATCGATCACTTATATACAGTCACACAAATCCTGGAGAAGAAGATAGCATTTAACCAAGAAGTACATCTACTATATGTGGATTTAAAAAAAGCATATGATAGCATTCCTCTGGTAAAACTCTGGGAAACTTTACACAACACACTAATATAAATGTAGAATTAATAAAATCTGTAAAGTCTCTGTATGATAATCTAGAATAAAATAGGACACAATATAACAACGGGATTTATAGTAACTAAGGGACTTAAACAAGGATGCTACCTATCTCCTACACTATTTAAGATATATCTAGAACGCGCATTGATGACTTGGAAAAGAAAATGTCACAATATGGACATACCAATAGATGATACATCAACATTATACACATTGTCCTTTGCGGATGACCAAGTTGTTATTGCGCAAGATATCGATGATATGGAATATATGACACGCAAACTTATCGAGGAGTATGAAAAATGGGGTTTAGAAGTTAATGTGAAGAAAACGGAATACATGTGTATTGGAGGACAACAACAAGATCTACTTCTGTCAACCGGGCAAAATATCAAACACTGCAATGAATATAAATATCTAGGCATGAAAATATCAAACAACGGGACACTTGATGACGCAATTTCGGAAAGAAACACTCAAGGAAGGAGAGAAATTACAATGTTGAACAGCATTCTATGGGATAAACAAATAACAAATGAAAAGAAAAGAAGAATATATAATTCAATAATTAAAAGTATAGTAACCTATAGTTGTGAAGTATGGCCAATAAAAGAGAGAACAGAAAGAATGATAAGAACCACAGAAATGGACTTCTGGAGGAGGTCAGTTGGAAAATCAAAGAGAGAAAGAGTAACAAATGAGAGAATAAGAAATATGATGGGAATAACATATGATATTGTAGATTATATAAGAACCAAACAAACAACTCGTATGGTACGGGCATGTTCAGCGAATGCCAGATGACAGAATACCCAAAAAAATTCTAAACTGGAAACCACAAGGAAGAAGAAGGCGAGGAAGACCACGAAAAAGCTGGAGATAGGGCATTGACAATGAAATTCGGGAGAGAGATCAGGACGAGGACATGTGGATAAATAGAGAGGAATGGAGATTAGGAATCGGAAAACGGCGAAGGACGTCACAAACCGATATGATGATGATGAAGTCAAGAAGAGGCAGCTTATTTCAGCTTCCCACTTCACAAATCATCTTGCTATCATCTCCTTTATATTAAATGTTTTTGAACTATCATAACACTATGTACACGCTGAACATATTTATTAATAAAGTCAGATATAAAGCTTCTCTAATACTTCTTCTAAAACTGTTACATCTCATGAGAGTCTAGTGTAACATAATAATTCATTATTTTTTTATTTTTTTATTATACTGTATTTATTTGTCTTTATTCCTTTTGTCTTACATACCAATACTTCTTTTTTATCAAAATAGTATTATATTACATTATTAATAAAGATAAATCCCAAAGTTCGTATCTTTACTTTGTGTATCGGTTTTTTTATACTGCACTATATTTCGTACTGCAAGTTAATTAATTTTCAGCATTTACTTCGCGATTATGAAAAATACTAAAACACAACCCCGCTCTGGTTTCGTCTTCCGCAGAAACGCCTCTGAACTTTACCTCTACAGTACCTCAAGCCTTAAACAGTTTAAAGTGCGATCGTTCGCCACCCCACTTTTATAACTTCTTTTGTTCCCTCGGGATATCTGGGAACAACCGCAATCCTGCACCTAAACGTATGCCCTCGGAGATAAGACCCCGAATAAAGTCCGATTTGAAATGCTTTCTGGATTTTAAAGAAAACTTTAACTGGTCATAACTCTCTCCCAACTACTTATGAAATCCGTGAGTTTATATAAAATCGTATTATCTCGTAGTCTTTAAAGTATGCGTAAAAATACAGTCATACTTTCCTTCCGACAAAATATGACTGAGAGGATAAGTTGATTATCCTTTTTCCTCCCCTACAGTATTTCTGGAATGTATTTTAAAATATCAATACTTTTGTAATAACTTCAAATTATTGACAAATGTAGATTATAACATAGTAATCAAATAAGTTGGCCCTTTAAAGAATAATATTGACTGTATTTTTCAAAACCATATTTCTGCCTTCCCAATTCTCTTAAAACCATTCAGGAGGGTAAAATTTCTTTCTAGCATATGCTTCATTTAAATAGAATGTGATTAATGTAAAAGCTTTTGGTTATTGTACTGGGAGAGTATTAGAACCTTCAAATCAGCTAAAAATAGTTCGGCACTTCCTTAGTTATTACACTTATACAAATTGATTATACAGTGCTATTCAAAAGTCCCCTCCCCCCCTCTTATCTTTTTAATGATTATACATAAACTAGTGAAATTTGGTAACTGAATATTAAGGGTTGTAAACTTCCCTACTAGTGATGATATATGACGTATTCGTCAAAGATGACGTCACAAGGTCATTGTGACCAATAATTTTAAATGGAACCCTATGGCAAGCGACACCTCTTTTAAAATGTATCGAAAAAACGTATTCAATGATACTAATATTGTTTGTATTTATGGTAGTTTTGATGGATTAAATCAGTAGTCAGTAAACTTGGATAATAATTTTAATTACAGATTCAAGAATCAGTACCTACTTATAGTAATTGTTCGAAGTGAGCTCCATCTACTTCCTGACAGTAAAACATCCTATTGCGAAACTCTTCTCGTACTTTTTCAAATGTGTCTGCGGAAATAGCCCTACATTCTGTAACAATACGTTGTCTTAAAACATATATATTGTCAGGCTGAGTGGCGTAAACCTTCGATTTAAGATACCCCCACAGAAAAAAATCTAAAGGTGTGAGGTCCGGTGATCGAGGCGGCCATTCCATTGAACCTCGTCGTCCAATCCATCTACCAGGATATTCTTCATCCAAATATCGTCTTACTGCACCGTAATAGTGTAGAGGAGCACCATCCTGTTGGAATGTTATTTCCAAAATGTCGAATTCATCTTGATTATCTTCCAAAATTTCAAGGATTAACGGTTCTATTGCATAATACATAACATCTGCAGATACACCTCACCGGTTAAGTTGGTATTTAAAAAAACAGGCCCAACGATGTGGTTTCCCAGTATACGTGCCAAACATTGACCTTCTCGGGATACTGAGTATGTGTTTCACGAAACATGTGAGGATTTGCGTCACTCCAATATCTCACGTTTTGTGTATTTACATTTCCATTTAGATAGAAAGTACTTTCGTCACTAAAACAAATTGTTTTGACATTAGTCTGGCTGTTGGTTAATTTTAGTCTCCATATTTTCACAAAATTGCAGTCTTCGGTCTGGATCGTCGTCTGAGAGTTGATGAACCATTTTTAATTTGTATGGGTGAAATTTGTTTTTTTTTTCAACACCCTGTGCACTGACTTCACAGGTTGATGCAACTTGAGTTGTTGAAGAAGTAGGATTTACTATTACTTCTGCCAGTATATCAATTTTTTTCTCATCAGAAATTTGTGGTCTGCCAGATCGTTTTGCATGATTAATACTACCCGTTGTTTTAAACTTACGAAGAAGCTCTCTCAAATAAGTCCTCGAAACTGGGCGATCGGGAAACCTTTCATTAAAAATGCGTTCTGCTGCATGAATATTTTCTCCAGTTTCACCAAGTATTAGGATCGCTGCTACTTTATCACCTAAAACACGTATCATTTACCTTCTTGAAGCACTTAAGCGTTCAGCTCACAACAGTTTAACAAATTATTGAATGTACAAATATTTTAAAATTACCATAAGGTACTAAAACAGTTAAACGTTCGATCAACAATACACAAATTATGTATAAAAACTTTGACAGCTAAGAAAACATCAAATTGGGGAGACTTGCAAAAACGTCAGATTATTTACTATCCAACTATGCAGTGGCGGAGCTTGAATTTTAAATTTTATTATTAACTGATTTAATTCATCACAGCTTTGCGGTTTTTGAAAGCCAGTTGTCAAAACTGCCGTAAACAGACACAATATTAGTATCATTGAATAGGTTTTTTCGATACCTTTTAAAAGAGGTATCGCTTGCCATAGAGTTCCATTTAAAATTATTGGTCACAATGACCCTGTGACGTCATCTTTGACGCGTACGTCATCTATCATCACTAGTAGGGAAGTTTACAACCCTTAATATTCAGTTACCGAATTTCACTAGTTTATGTATAATCGTTCCAAAGATAAGAGGAGGGGAGGGGACTTTTGAATAGCACGTATATAAAGGATAATGGTAGAATAAATTTGGTCACGATACTGGTTCTGAGCGACTCCAGTTAGTTGATAATATATCAAGCTAATATCCATCATCAAACATTAAATTACGGAACAGAGGTGTTTCCAACACCAGTCAGTATATCTAAATATTCAACTAATTATTTTTTTCTGTCATACAGAAATCGTTCCCCGAAAGGTTCGGGCTATGAAGGGGAAAGTTATACATAGAGACTACGACAAACACAGCAATACTCAGGGAGAAATATGTGAAATCCCCCTTTTTACTCCAATAGTTGGTCTAGCCCACTGTCCTAGATTACAAGACGAAATATATTGTAGCCACCTGTACACGAAAATACGATAGGACATCCATTCGTATTATCCACGTGGAGCAAGATATTGCAGTTTCATTAGCTCTATATCAGGCAACTGACCTAAATAAGCCACCGTATTGTTAAATTTTATTGAAACATTAACTCATAACATCATCTGCCCACTGTCCTAGATTACAAGACGAAATATATTGTAGCCACCTGTACACGAAAATACGATAGGACATCCATTCGTATTATCCACGTGGAGCAAGATATTGCAGTTTCATTAGCTCTATATCAGGCAACTGACCTAAATAAGCCACCGTATTGTTAAATTTTATTGAAACATTAACTCATAACATCATCTGCAGTCAATTAAATTGGAATATTAATTTAAAGACTAAATTTAAAAAAAATATTTTCTCTAATTATACAAGGCTTACTCGTATTTTATTTCAGTCTTATTATATTCATATCAGACAGTATTCTTAATGAATACTGTCTTCTGTCTGTCTAATCAAATAGATGTTTTAAAGGCTCTTAGAGATAATGTAGATAATGTGATGTCATTATACTAAAGACTAATAAACAAATTATTATTCCTAACGATTATGATATCTCAAAATGGATGCACCCATTTCTCTTCAACCATTGTCAGTATCATCGGATCTCTCGCTTTTACATTTTCTCAGTATTTGGATAGATTTCTTGAATATTCAGTAACAACTTCAATAGTTTTCTAATAGTCGAAAAGAGTTCCCTTATTTCTTTTTTAAATATTCTTCTTCATTGTCAATTTGATGATGTTCAAGGAGGAACTGATACTCCAGAACTTTAGAAAACCCAGCTACACTGATCGTTATTTAAATTACTTGTCATCACCATCGCGCCCAAAAGTAATTAGACATAAATTTCTTAGTTCGAAGAGGATTTTCGTTAAATAGTTAAGTAACACCTATCCTTCCTTATATCAAATCATGTTTAAGAAAATCATTGAATGGTCCATCTAATAGTTTTCCAGAACTTCCTGAATAAAAGAAAGTTCCAGTATCCATAGTATATCTTATATATAATTTGTTATAGATCCCACACCTGAGTTTTTAAAAAGACACAATACTTCTAGGTGTATCTATATCCTACTAAGGTTTCAAGACCTGCCAAATAAATATCTCATTATCTTAAGTATAGAAAATGTGTAATGCATCCCTTGTCGCTTATCTAGATTCAAATGGCACAAGCGCTATACTCATCTGCGCAGAATTGACAACTCTGTAATGTCTCTAGAGCAGAGAATGCAAAGTCTATCCAGAAGAAATGAAAAAAATACTATCTCAATTAGTAAAACAATAATTACAGTAGTGTAGTACAAAATACCACAGAGAGGATATGAAATTTCTCCGATATTTACACGTCATATTTAGGGAAAGATTTTACTTTAAGGTACTCATACGAATAGCACAAAAGGTTTTCTTCTTCTTCTTCTTCTTCCTCTTCTTCAGAATATATACTATCATCATACTATCATTAAAAACTTATCATTAACCTTAAGCATATCTGGCTAAATCTTTTATTTCAGCCGGAAATTATCCGTTTCATTCAGACTCTCGCCATTGTAGGACGATTTGATTGATAATAGAAACCTTTTATCATAAATACCTTTAAAAATTAGATTTGCTTAAAATTATTAACAGACATGAGACTTTCATTCTCATGCCCATCGAAAAAAAACGGGAACTTTCTCTCCGCTTTGGTAAACTTTCAGGCTCTCGTCAAATGTCAGAATTGGACGTAAGAGAGAAAAGGCCAACGCCGGATAATTTACGGCCATTCTTCCGCCCCGTGCGGACTTAAGGGAACTTTCAATAATCAATAAACAAGTGAAAAACGGTTTGCATGCGAAGCGCTCCGAATGAGTTGATCAGGACGCTTAAGAAAGCGGTCATTAGAGCTTAACGTCACGGCGGGCCATAAAATTAATGGCGCTCTTAAAATTGGGAAGGCTGTGAACGAAACAATCGCATGTCGAACAAAGGCAGCAGCATCAAAGGTGTCGTGATTTTGGCGCTGATTTATCGCACGGTTCAATGAAACGCGTAGGTATACGGAAGATTTACGTCTGCGAAGGTTTACGGATTTGTTTGTTTAAGCTGATTAAGTTTCATTTATGTTCTGATGTACGAATTGCTTTCTGTAAGGTGGAGAAGATCACGCATTTTCTTCTGATGATGTCGATATAAGAGAGTGTAATATGTTCACTTTAAAAAGAAATCATCGCATACAATTGGTGAACAACGGCTAATTCCATAATGGACAATATATGCCAAGTCGAATTATAACAAATGATCATACAAAATGACCAGATTATAGTTAAGGAATCCCTTAACAGATGCCGAAGAATGAAAAATAATTAGAAGGTATGTACAAACAATTTAAAGATTTGTACATTCTCAAATCAATAATGAATGGGGGAAGGTCTGCACAATTTAAAAGATAGAGAGGCTATTTGATGTTAAGATGTTAACTCCATTGTGGATAATATACATGATACAATATGCCATTAGTAGCATTTGAAAGAAAAAAATAATCAAGAGATTTACACCTTCCTATTTAAAATGTAACATTGAATGGAAGTGAGTATAAAGTTATATCTGAAGTTTGATTGAAGTATTTATAAAGTGCTATTTTTGTATTTTGAAGCTTTCAGAATTTGAGAAAAGAATCGTATTGAAGCAAGGACATATATTAAAGCCGCTACTACTCTCTATAGTCATAGACGACGCCATAAAAGAATACATAGAAAAATGTAGAAACTTGATAGGACGCAAATGGGAAATGGAAGATGTGACATTACAAGAACTACTATTTGCCGATGACATGATTTTCGTAACCGAAACTGAAGAAAAACTGCAACAAATCTAGAAAACTACCAAAAGTAACTGGATAAAATAAACAGAATTAAGCATAGAAAAAGCAAAACCATGATATTTTCAAAGAAAGAGAGCGAACACAGAATTGTCATTCAAGAACAAGTACTGGACAGAAATATGAGGAAAATCAGAGGAAAGCAATGGTATATAACGAAGAATATAATCTGATACCGTCGCATCAATTTGGGTTCAGAGAAACACATTCCACTATTGATCACATTCACAAAATTACGAAAATAATAGAAAAATCACTATAAAAAGAGAAAGTATGTTCTACAGTCTTCCTTGGTGTGGCACAGACTTTCGATAAAGTTTGGCATAAAGGTCTAAAGTATAAAATGAAGATGTATCTACTTAAACAGTTTTCTGATATTCTGGAATCCCACATCTCAGAAAGACATTTTAGAATTAAGCAAGAAGGAGCCTATTCTGAGCTTTACAATTAATGCAGGAGTACCACAAGGAAGTATACTAACACCTCTCCTATACAGTTTTTACACAAGTGATATTCCTAAACTAGAAAATGACACAATGGCAACATCTTTAGATGGTACTACTATATTAGTAGTAGGTAATGACCACGAAGAAGTAGCAGAAAAATTGCAGCTATCAATCAACAAGATCAACAACTGGACAAAAAAGTGGAAAATAGAAATAAATGAATCAAAGTATGTATTAGTTAACTTTACAAACAGAGCTAATCAACATATACCGATAAGTATAAATAATAAACGAATTCCGTTCTCAAATACATTTAAATATTTTGGTATTACCCTTGATGCTTGGCCACGCTGGAAATAAAAAAAAAAAAGAACTTATGGATAAATGTACTGGTTGTTTGGAAGAATCTCAATTCTAATTATTCATAACAAGCTTATGTTATATAAGCAGATACTTAAACCAGTATGCACCTATGGTATTCAGCTGTGGGGCTGTCGCAGTCAGACTAATATACAAAGCATTCAAGGGTTTCAGAATAATGTGCTAAAGAACATCGTAGATGTACCTTAGTACATCCAAAACAGTAACCTCCATTGGGACTTGGATGTGGATACTATTGAACAAGTCAGATCTAAGATTGCCAGGAGTGGAGGCGATCCATGTCCTTGACAACGCATGATTGACAAGAACACTCAGGAGAATCAAACCCTTTGAGCTAGTTCAGTGACGTGACAAAGCAAAGCATTGTGCGCCTTAGTGTATACGTCAGTTTTTCAGTGCACCTAGTTTATTAGAAATCTAAGGATACTGTTGAGTACGACCTTATATCTAAGTTTTTCAAGTAGTATTATAAGTTAGATAAAATTTACTTATTGATCTTTATGGTCAGATTGTAATATCTGTAAATTCCCTAAGGAGTATTCATAAATAAATAAAAAAAAAAAAAAAAATATATATATATATATATATATATATATATATATATATATATATATATATATATATATATATATATATAGAACAGCAGAAGGTAGCAACAGTAACTTTTCTATTACGAAAGCCAAGTATTACCCGTTGGTAATACAAGCTCTACCATTTGTGATTAAATATTGCAAAAACTGTTCTCTAGACATCAAATAACCAATTATAACCTTTGCAACTACATTTAAAATGATTTTTAAACAATTACCGTTCCACCAATATTACCCTTTCGATATTCAGGATACAGAAGAGCTCCCAACACGTCTACGAGAGTAGCCTTTCCAGCAATTTCCATTGTGTAATTACTGTCAACCCGGCAGAGAATCTGGCAAGTCTCCGAAATGCAAATCGTGCTGAAATGTCTCGCAATGTTTTGCGGAGAGGACTTCGAAGGCGGTATAGGGAGTGTGTCGTAAATTTCGTCGAGATGGAGGAAAGGGACTGCTTTAAAATAATGACTATTCTATGCATTGCCTTTCCCACAATGCCTTTCTGACGAGGAAATATCGCCGCGCACTTGATATTGCCGTATCAGTTTCCTTTACTTTTCCGTTTTCAATGCAATCGAGGCGGCTTTGCATTTAAACGTGAAAGCTTTTATTCTCCGCCGCGTCACACTCGCGGTCTATTGTAATGCTTTGTGGAGCTTAGGTCTGCTATACTGATTTATACTGGTTTGGGACGCGTATTGTTTTATAGCGATAGCATAGCAGTCTTAAATATTTTTCATTTATAACAAATATATAGGGTAGACCTGGCAATCGTGCCCCACCATTCGAAGAATTGAAATAAAAAACGGTATTATTTAGAACATGTTTATTAAAGTAATTAGTCTTAACCTCTGACTTAATTTGCATAACAAAAACTAGAAATATCTTTTAAAATGTAATTAAAACAGTTGATATCAACAATTTCTTAAATTACGCGGGGCACATTTTACGGATACATTAGTCTTATGTGCCCCAGTAAAGCCTCTCATTTTTTGTCTTTATTCCTTTTCCACTTCCTTTATTTTTGCCACCGCAATTGTTGCATTTCTCGGAAAAATTTATGCAATCTTAACGTAACCAGCCAGAACACTGCAAACACTGAATCCGGTCACTCAGAAATCACTTTTCTTCTTTGTATGGTAGTAAGACTCGTGACATTCTACACTCTTCTATATTCTTCATACGTTTTGATGGTACAGTTATCAACTTTTCTCTTGCGACTTATTTTTTTCTAAAAACAGTCTACGTGTTATTAAATGACTTTCTGATGTCAAAACCTTAACGTTTTGTTTCCTTTTACTTAATTTATGATGTATGACAGGCAACAGACTAACTATTTGTAAGGTATTAGTTGGTGTTTCTTCTTGTGAAACAACAGAAGCATGTGGTGTAGGCATCTAGACATTTTGATTCATCGAAGATGTGGAGGTACTCGGCAAAGAAAGGACATTTATATTCTGAATTGACTACGGATTATCATTTATTGGTTGCGGATTTTCATCGCTGCTTTTAACTGATTCATCAGAAATGCTGAGAAAGTATTCAGGAATAGCATTAGGATCAAAGGGATATATCCCTGTTGCTTTAAATCCTGAATCGCCAATTGCTGATATTGCAGACTTGTACCAGGTAGACTTGTATCGACTTAAAGGCCTTCCTTTGTTGTTAATAAACCAACTGGTGACTTCTTTAGACAGGTAACTTTTGAATGGCTTCAAAAAGCTTCTGTCCAATGGTTGGGGAGCTTGGGTAGTGTGGCTGGGTAGACAAAGGATGATAACGTCAATTTCGATAGCCAACTGTAGCATTTTATATGAATTAGAATGAGAGGAATGACCATGTAAAATCAGAAGAACTTTCCCGTCTGGCTTTCATGGAATGAAATGATCTCACATCCAGTTCAGCGTTGATGTAAGATGATTTTTGATTCATAAACACATCTGATCCAAGCGGTAGACATTCAGAAAATTCAGGTTTTTTATATTTTCCCTTAAGTATAAAAACAGGAGGAAGAATAGTGCTCACGGCATTGCAACATGCAATCAAAAAATATTTTCATCTTTTTCGGCGCTGGTTATAGTATTTACACATTTTGCAACCTTGCTGGCTAGTGTGCGTACAGTTCTATTGTTAACTTGAATACCGCTCTCGTCCATGTTGTAGATTCTTTCCGGTTTACCAATCAAATCATTATCAGGTAGTACTTTCAACAACATTTCAAAATATTTATTGACATCCTGTCGATTCATACCATTAGCTCTCCCCAGCGACAAGCCTTCCACTTTTCTTTTACTTAGATCTGGGTGCCTCTTCATAAACCCTTGAAGCCAATCCCAGCTTGCTTGTAATTTCTCATTATTGAATAGATGTGGCAATCCTAGTTTATCTGCAAAGTCATAAGCAATAGACTGCAGTCTCGATTGGTCTAGAGGAAATCCGATAGATTAGAGACTTTTAATGTGAGCCACAAGTCTCAACTCATTTTCATTCGGGAGGTCTACAAATGTTCTGCTTACTTTTCCAGTCCTTGAGGATGTGTCTACGTAAGGTTCGTGATGGTATGTCATATGTCCGCCTCGCCTCTACTCCCATTTTCTTGCTTATCACATCTTCTATCGCTTTTATCATATTTTCTTTCGTCCATTTTCTTGCATCTATAGCTTTAACCTTTCCCATTTCCTGAAATATAATAATTAAATTAGAAATTCATAAAAATAATAATTTAAAAATAATCCACAGAGAGGGCACATTACCCGACACAAATCAGGTCACATTGCCCAATGTTCAGGGTAATGTACCCCACTTGAATATGACAAAAAAAGTTTACTAAAAGCGGAACGTAATGGTAGGCATATAAAACTGAAAAGAGGTTAGAGTTAGATTTAGACTTTAAAAATGTAAAAAAATATGAAGCAAATACTTTAACTTGACGTAAAAAACAGATACAAAACAAATTCATACTGTCGTACATACCTTTTAATCACTTTTTCTCACGTAAAACAGATAAAAGCCGCCACTATGTTGTTACATCGCAGCCATACTTGTGTGACTGACCCTTTCGGATTAAATTAGCGCCAAATTTAAAATGCATCTGTTAGTGTCGCGAGTGGGGCACTTTATCGACTGAGGTACGTTTGTCTGGTTTACACTATACAATTTTTCTTATTGTGAAGGCACATTGACCCTGGCAACTTCATTTTTATGTCTTTAATTATCTGATTGTGTTGTAAAACATCAATGAATTTAGGATTTATAAAAAAAAGGTCGTAGATTCGAATGACAAAGAGAGGACGATTTTGTATCTCTTCTAGTTGTCGGGATGGGAGTTACCAAACGTTGTACAGTGAGGCAAAATCACAGAAAAGTGCTCAAAATTCAATAACTTTTGGATAAAGGGTCAATAGTTTAGTTGGCAAAGCCAGGTAGATAATATTTACATGGTTGAAAAAATAAAACTAAATGAGTTTTAATTCAAAATTAGCATAAAATATTCACTAAAATATATACCTACTTAAAAATAATTTCTTAATATACTTATTTTAAAATAAAATATTTATGTAAACTTTAGTTTTAGCTGTACGAATTTTGATTTAATAATTTTTCTAATTTTTATACTAAATTTATACTAAAAGTTGTACTAAAAATACTTGTCTTACTTAATTGATTATACTCGTACTAATTAATCACCATAGGAACAAACCCAACTCAACTAACTTCAATGATATCCTCTACCAAATCATCGTCATCTTCAATTGATTTGCCATTGAGGCCGCAAAGATGAAATCAAAGGGTCAGAAGATACAAGGAGGCTATGTATAATATCCTCGTTGGTTGCAATTCGAGAACATTTTCGAGTGCTGTTCAGTCTGAATCTATTGAAGTCCTTGTTTCTCGCCACCTGAGTCTCTTCGGATATCCATCCGATGGGCAACGGTATTGAGTCCATCAGAGTTTTCTCATGGAGAAGATTCATATGGATGGAAGCTTTTATGTAATACCAACTGTAATAGCTGATATATATCTTATATGTTTCCCAAGAATATTTCTCAAATTTTGAGTAATTAATCTTGTTGTCGCTAGCAACAACTTGTGGGATTATATAAAATCTATAGATGAGGTTTTGATTTACACCTGTTACCTCAGTAGCAATTTCTCAACTCCTGAAAAACCGATGAGCTGTATTACCATCGTTAGATGATTCAGTTCCCTGTTTCGGTATATCCACTGCTATAACCCTCTCTTTGTAAAGCCTTTCTGGGTGTACTTATTTCTCCTTTAAACGTTTCTTCGTCCGACCTTGTGCAACATTTTCCTCCATAGGTGGAGCGTCGAGACCCGTAGTCAACCGGTGATCCATCAATCAATTTATGAGATAAATAATTAAGCAAAGAATAAACAATTTTGTCCTGTGAATTACGAAGTACATCCACTAAAACACGGTTTTTCACTTTAATGACAGACATAATTGCCGGAAATACCACTGACTTGAATTGTCATCTGAAGAAACAGTATCTATATCATTTGATTAAAAAATAGGAATGCATCCCCACTTCCACTCAATTGTTTACTATTCATTTCGTCGCTATTTGCCAAAGAAAAAACTCTCTTATCTTGCCGATAAACGGGACAGTCTACCTGAGCGTAGCCATAAAAACGAGTCACGGTATTAGATAAGAGCCGTTTGGGATTTTTTGTTTGGCAAATAGAGATGAAATAAACTATACATAGCGAGAACGCGAACGTATTATAAGGTGATGTTTTAGATTCTAGATCCAAAGTGTGCAAGTTTGTGAACCTGATCACTGTATGGCCTCTATGCAAACATTTAGGGAATATTTAAGCTTGGAATGAAAAATACACAAGGAGGTATAAAAACTATGAAATAAATGGAACTGTTACTCATACCACGACTCAAATTTATTTCATATATCAGCAATTTTCCAGTTTTCACTTCTAATATTATTATTGACCAGATTAAATCGTTCCAACCCATATTCAACTCAAAAAATAACATTATGTACATGAAATTTTATAATCTTCCTTAGAATTGTTCTCTACTTTCTCATACCGTAATAAATTCCTACTGTCTTGCAATGAATATAGCCTTCTGAAACTCGAGTTCTGATTGTCCCAGATGATAGCCAATATATACCAAATTGTCTCAAAGAAAAATATTTAAATAATTGAATTTGGAGCGTTCTTTTGCGATTTTGCCCCACTGTGCGTCAGCCCTCAAATAGGCGCGTGACGTCCTATTTAGAAATCTATAAAAAATTACGCCATAAAAATACATTTCTCGAATTCTCAGTATTTATAAAGAAAAGATCGCAGATTCGAATAACGAAGAGTACGCTTTTTTGTCTCTTCTAGTTTTCGGGATAAAAATTACGCAACGTCGGGTCTCGAGTGTGGCGTGTAAAATAGAAAATTGCGCTACGAATATATATTTCTCAAATTCGCGGGATTTATAAAGGAAAGCTCGCAGATTAGAATTCAGAAGAGTACAATTTTTTATCTCTTCCAATTCTCGGGATAGAAGTTACGCAACATCGGCTATCTAGTGCAGCGTGTGAGGGCCTATTTAGAAATCTGTCAAAAATTGCGCCGCAAAAATACATATCTAAAATGTATACAGTTTATAAAGAAATGTTTGTAGATTTGAACGATGGAGGGTACATATTTTATTTCTTCTAGTTTTCGGAATAGGAGTTGCACAACCTTGGCCCTTGAGTGTGGCGTGTTAAATCCTATTTATAAATCTATAAAAAATTGCGCCCCAAAAATACAT
Organism: Rosalia funebris; assembly: GCA_037954035.1. Classification (NCBI taxonomy): domain Eukaryota; kingdom Metazoa; phylum Arthropoda; class Insecta; order Coleoptera; family Cerambycidae; genus Rosalia; species Rosalia funebris. Next base: position 10,617,639 of record JAZFAV010000034.1, on the reverse strand, counting down.
TTCTCAAATTCGCACAATTTATGAAGAAGAGGTCGTAGGTTGGAATGACGAGAAGTACAATTATTTGCGTCGTCTATATTTCGGGATAGGAGTTTACAACGTCAGTCCTCGAGTGTGGTGTGTATGGCATTAGTGTGTTGGCCACTATTTTATCTTCTCTCCATCATCTGGAAGCATATTTGATGGGGAATTACTTTCTTGCATTCAACTACATGTTTTTGTGGAATTAATTATTGAATAAAAGGGCATCCTTGTAATTATGCAAATGAATACATAGTAAAAATATTTTCCCTATTTATTGCAAGTAATTTAACGGAATTTGTTGCAAGTAATTCTTCATATTTTCAAGTTCATGAATTATAACTAAGTGCAAATAAATTAAAAGCGCACACTCAGCAAGCAACTCTAACGTCTCCTATCCATGCCTTGCATTAACTACTTAATTTATTTATATCAGTTCTGCTCTAGACAAGTACGAAAAGTTTCGGAAGCAAACTTGCGAGAGAATTCGAATTACCCAAACTCCGATGAGAACGAGAAAGCAGCCAAAAGAAATTTTACAATTTAACTTTAATTACTGGCACTGTTTTAATTAGAAAACCGCGAATCCATTAGTATGGCAGGGCCGTTTACATAATTTCATTAAATTTTTACTTTGCTTTTGGATTTAATGTAGCAAACAATCCGGAAGTAGGTCCGCCTGAGGGAAATGAATTATTCTTTTTAATTTAATTGCATTGAAATTAATTCTAAGACAACTTTTTTTCGGCAAGGAAAACAAACAATGTAGCTTTGATGTGGATTACTGTGGATGTGAACCAGATCGAGTGAAAATTGAAATGGGCGAAATAAAAATTAGTTGATTATTTATTTATGATTTATTTATGAGATTATTTATATACTGTCATCTCAGATTTATCTAACGGGAACATCAGATAACTGCATTCATTTAATTATTCTAGAAAAGAATATATAATAAAGAGTTTTTCAATAGGGATGCGGCCATTTTATTAAAACAACGTATATCAATTTCGTGGAGAATTGTTCAGTAGATTACGGCAAATTACCATAGAGGGTTATGGTGTTCAACAACGTGTGGCAACTATCAAATTTTATTTTCAAAATCAGTGCTCCGTTCGAGAACTGTTCCGCGCATTACGCGATTTTTATGCTCGCCACAACGGTCCGGCCGAGTCGACTATTCGACATTTGATGGCCAAATTTGAGTCAACCGGCTTGATAAATAATCAGCCAAGAGCCGTACGTTATCCAAATGCAAGATCTGCTGAAAACATCGATGCTGTGAATGAGAGTGTACGGGAAAACCCGAGGCAGTCAATTTTTCGTCGTTTACAAGAACTTGGTCTTTCTACGACTTCAATTTGGCGAGTTTTACATCGGGACTTGGGCCTGCGCTCGTATAAAATCCAACTGACCTAGCAATTTCAGGTAAACGACCATAGACGATGCCACTTGTTCGTTGATTGGGCTCTGGAGAAGTTGGAAATTGACCCAAATTACGCCAAAAAATCATCTTTAGTAAGTGTTGTACATAACATGTTTTACATGAATAATATAAATTTGTAACGGTTCCTAACATCCACAATATTTTCATTATTAGATAAGATTTCTTCTTCACTGTAGTTTGGATCACCTTCAGAATCATCTAAGGTATTTACTAACACATTACTGTTCTTGTCACTATCCCTTTTCCACTAAATATCGCTCAATTTCAATATGAGGTAACTACAGCCGCCTTAGTTGACAAGCAGTTAACATCTTCTACTTGTTTTTAGTGACTGAATATGACACGTAACAGAATTTACCAACTGTTATGTGCTGCCATCTATTATGAAAAGCTAGAATCTGAATACAGAAAACGATTCCTTATTAACTTTCTTCACTAACAGCTTTTTCTTGCTAAAATGTAAACAATGATATATATGCTACTTAACATCTTTTACTGTCGAGCGCCTCAAATATTGACGCCCTACCATTGACAAAACACAAATGGCACGTAATTCAAATCCTATAGTTAAAACTGAGACACCCTATATAAGCATTTTTCTTTATTTCACTCCAAAACATACTTAATTATATACAAATACATTTTAAAATGTTCAAGCTTAAATTTCATGATAAAGAAAACACAAAAGTGTTATTTGATACGACTTTCTATCACACGATTTTTCGTACAACAAACCTATTTATTGGAACAATTAATATTTTTTCAAATTATTGAAGTAAAATTCCAACTAACTGAAACTGAAACTGAAACTCTGTGCATTGTGGAAAACGAACCATTCCTACAATCCTAATCAAAGTTTTTATACTTTCCCTAGCGGTAAACCTGCAGCCATAAATCACGGACAGAACAAATATCTTAATTTCGTGCTGGGAATATTGGAACAAAAACTTTGATTAATATCCAGAAATTACGGTTTCGTGTAAGTTTACCAGGGGTTAGTGAATCCACGTTGTTGTTTCCTATGTCGCCAGAACATGTGTTATTAATTGATTTAGTAGCCATTAGTATCTTTCAAGTAATTAGGAACGAAGTAAGATTTGTTCATTTTATGTCACTATACTTTATTCACTTCTATTTTATATGCACTATAAAAAAAAAGATACCATCGACTGAAACATATGCGTTAAATTGGACTCCTTTATGAAAATATTGGAAATAGTATGAACGATATGAAGTACAAAAACATCCATTAACGTCTAAAATGACCAAAGTACTTTACTCTTCTTTTACAATTCCGTGAAAAGTAGTATTTATTATAGAATTTAGTTTGTAACTTACAAGTCGAGAATCGAGAAAGGAACCACCAAACCGCAAAGCGGTTATCAAGTGGTTCCCGAATAGCAACGCTATTACATAATCGCTGTAGGAAACAACTACTCCCCTGGCTAAAGCTCCGCCAGGCATTGAATTATACCTAACAGCGATCCTCGACCCCTTTCTCGTGATTCTGCACGACCAGAGCTTTTTTGAAAAGGGACTCCGTCACGGGTAGGATTCGACATTTGTCCCGAATGGAATCCGAACGACAGACATCTGTTTTGAACTCATAAGTTCTCATCAATGCCGTACACGGTCCGCAGATCCAAGACAAATGCCGAAACAAATCCGTGGGGTTTTCATCTAAATCAATAAAATCTATGTCTGTAACTTACAAGTCGAGAATCGAGAAAGGAACCACCACTGCAAAGCTGTTATCATATATTGATAACCACTTTGCGGCCGATTCCCGATTTGTAAGTTACAGACATAGATCTTATCGATTTAGATAAAAACCCCACGGATTTGTTTCGGCATTTATCCTAGATCGGCGTACCGTGTACGGCACTGATGATAACTAATAAGTTCGAAACAGCTGTCTGTCGTTCGGATTCCATCCGGATCAAATGTCGAATCCTACCCGTGGCGGGGTCCTTTTAAAAAAAAAGTTACTTTGAAGAAAAAATACCGTAAGAACCACGAAGTATTTGTGCTCAATTTATATTTATATATTTTCAGAAATTATATACAGGGTAAGTTTCGCTTAATATTCATTGCGTTTAGGGATGAGGAACATTTCCTTAAACGTAACCAACCTAATATCCAATACTTTAGTTACATTATAATAAATTTACTAGACTGTGGAAGATTTTAACAAAAAGTAAGTGACAATAATAATATTAATAAAGAAGAACAAGACAGTAATGCAGTAACATAGGTTAATACATAAAATCCTATATTCTCTACAAGAGAAATATCAAATTTGCTAGAAATACCGAGAACAACTATAAGAAGAATTTTATGTAAGAATCACTTTTAGCCATATAGATCTCAGTTAAAACTATTGGATTTAAATCGCGCGCTATTTGTGGTCTGTCAAAGATAGACAAGAACGGCTGTCATCTACAAACCATACCATGTCAACATACCGCGATTAACAGTTCAAGAACGAATAGTTTATGTACAACTGTTTTGTGAAAATGAGCGATCATTTAAAGTTGCATTAAGAAATACAGAGCATTGCATTAAGAATCGCACAAAATTAGGATAAAATGAAGCGCCTACAGAATTAACAGTTCGTAACTTAATCAAGAAATTTGAAGAGACACGTTCTATTATTGATAAGGCAACACCAATATGTTCTCGTTGCGATCGATCAGATGAAAATATTGCTGCAGTGAGAGACAGTGTACGAGAGCATCGAAACACATCAATTTGACGTCATGCACAGCAATTGAATCTGTCAACAGCCACCACGTATTGGATTTTAAAGAAAGATTTACATCTGTCAGCATACAAAATTCAATTAATACAACAATTAAAAATTACAGACCAACGTCGTACATTTGTTAATTGGGTGTTAGAAAACAGAGAAAGTAATGCTGAATTTTTCTGACATCAATCGTCCTGCAAGATCGTGTGATTTAAATACCACTGGACTTTCTTATTTCGGGTTATGTCAAGGGAAAAGTGCATGCCACCTAGTGAAAAACAATCAATGACCTCAAAGCAAACATACAAAGTGCTATTCGAGTAATAGAGCCAATTTTATGTGCTCGTGTTATGGACAATTTTGTTAAACAAATAACATAATGCATGGTGAGTAGAGGCGGCGATACGAACAATATGTATTATTTTCCATTTGTAGCCGTATCGTCTCCATTTTATGTTGAAGGATAAAAAACCTCAGTTTGTCAAATACCTTTAATATTATTCACAAATCACATGCTATAATTTCAAATGAGACACCCTCTATAAATCTATCATTGTTCTAAGATTGAACGAAAATACTTTTGGAATGAAAGTTAGATTTTGTAAATGGTATTAGTAAAAATTTTCGTCAAACGTGTTATGAACTGACGATAATAGGTTCCCAAATTGCGAGATTTATAACAGACATAATACTCATACGCATTATCGAGTCATTTTCAATCCTTACGTAACCAGCCAAACAAGATTTCAAACCCCATTTAGCTCTAATTTCTGGTGTGGTATCATAGGTAAACAACTTATTTATTTACGTTAAAGGTAATTAAACTTAAACATTTTGTAAAAAATCAAACAGTGATACCTATTGACAAATGCTGCAGGAAAATATAATGCCTGCTGTCAGAGAAGATGTAAAGGTAATTAAACTTTAACATTTTGTAAGAAATCAAACAGCGATACCTATTGACAAATGCTGCAGAAAAATATAATACCTGCTGTCAGAGAAGATATAAAGGTAATTAAACTAAAACATTTTGTAAGAAATCAAACAGCGGTACCTATTGTCAAATGCTGCAGGAAAATATAATACCTGCTGTCAGAGAAGATGTTGTACATGTTAACTAAATATGGTTTCAGCACAATGGTGATTCAACTCACAACATGCGTATTATAACTGAATATTTACAGGGTATTTTGAATGAAAAAGTTATTCCAGATAATGTATATGTGGAAACGTGGAAATGTTCTATGGCTATCGAGGTTTCCTGACCTCAGACCTTTTAACTTTTCTTTAAGGGGATACGCAAAAAATGAGGTGTACTTCTTTGAGGCCCCAGAAGATATGTTGGACCTTGAAATACCTTGTCAAAGGTGTCTAACTCTGATTTCAAGAGGGTCAAAAGTGTATACGGTAACATATTGAACAATTAATGTAGTCCCTAGTATTGTTATCTCTTTATGCTTACGTGTTAATACATTAAACATTATTTTTTCTAACACACTTATTTTATTTATATCATAACACTGACTTAGATTTCCACAAAACACTAAAACACTATACACTACACTCGACGCGCGTTCCGCCAACAAAGTTGTCATTATCTGAAGATAATTAGATCAGTTTTAATCATCTCCAGATGATGCAAACTCTCTTGGCGAAACGCGTGTCGAGTGTAGTCTATAGTATTTTGGTGTTTTGTGGAAAACTAAGAAAATGTTATCTTCACATAAAAGGTTCCAACCTACTCCAGTATACTTATATCATAGCCTACTTTTAATATAATAAAATGAAATGTACAGCCCCAGATCGTATAATTTTCTGATTATATGATACATAATTGAAAAGACAATAAAACATTCTATCGAATCGTAAAGTCAAAAAGTTAATACCATTTTCTCGAAGACAAAGGACTGTAGTTCTTTTTGTTAATATAGCCAAAAACAGTTTTTAAATAAACAGTTTTAAAACCTTAAAACGGACTTTTCCGCACGTAGAACATCTCTATCTCGAAATTCAGTGGCCGAGAAAAAATAAACCAACATATAAATGCAGAATATGTGTTTTATGCGACATTTTTACTTTTCTCAAATAGTCCATCATCGTTCTTTCTCATGACCCATGGAGAGGGTGGAGTGTGTCCTATCCACCTCAAAATTAATAGATGTCGTCTGGGTGACGTCCCCAATCAGAATCAGTTGAAACCTGATCGATCCGACACGATTTAATTGAGTGATCGTGCTAACAAAAAAAATTCTCAAATAGTCCAACATTGTACTTTCTCATGACCCATGTATATGGTAGATTGAGTTCTATCCACCTCAAAATCAATAGGTGTTGTCTGGGAGACGTCCCCAATCAGAATCAGTCGAAGCCCGATCGATCCGATACGATTTAGTTGAGTTATCGTGCTAACAAGAAATTTTAATGCCGACGACAACGACGACACGCATACAATAAAAAAATTTTAAAAACCGTTTTTATTTTGTTTTTAGGCCGAAAACGAAAAATAAACTCAAAAAAAAAATTGGTTTTTCACTTTTTCTTTACACGATTACATTACTTTTCCGCGTATAGTGGAGTGCGGAAAAGTAAAATGGAAATAGTTAGGTAAAATTTGATAATACGGTGAAAAGACAAATCGAAGTCTTTAATATTTTTGCCTATTAATAGTGTCTATATCTCTGACAATATCCAAGATAGCAATGTATGCGGTATTAAAGTGGGCCACACTGTATATTTACTCTCTCTTTACCGGTCTGCGGCGGACTCATTTGTAATAGCAGGGAATATTTTTAGCAGTCAATTAGTTGCGTTTCAATAAATTTTCAGGTATTTTAAATACTTTCGTTGATGAAATTAACACGTCCCATAATATACTATGGTGTATAAAAGGACACTAAAGTTCAAAGTCGAATGACCTACACTATTATACCTAGTAAAACTCTCATACAATATCCGACTTTTACAAATGGGCTACACTGTGGAAATATCGTTCTAGAGATTAGCTAATTGCTGTTTTTCGTGCACAATTTAGAGGTAGACTTTTCATTCTCGGCTATGTGATGTAAATGTAAAATCGGGTCCGCACGAGATATCCGAAAGATTTATAAGGATCATTAATATCAAGTCAACCAGGGGGGAGGGGTATTTACAGTCAGCGGAACAAAAAGAGCTCGCTACGGTATATTTTTTATGGTAATATTTTAATTTATTCGCTAGGTAGCAATTTTGTCGAGAAGAATGTTATCCGGAATGAGTTAATTAATTAACCGGCATTTTAACCAATATAAATACGTAAATTATAATGTTAATAGTTTCGCACAATATTCATAATTTTATTCTTAAATGATTTTGTTTAAAATCTTTAACCTTTTATTTTTTAAATATATTGACGGATATCAAATTTAAATTCCAACTATTATCCCAATATTTAAAATACGACTCGATCTTTTTTTGATCACAGTTAATTCCTTAAAGTTTTCCGACTACAACGATACTCGATATTCAAATGTTCTTGTAGAAATGGAGAGGTCGCTGGGCATTTAGTGAAATATTTTTTAATAGTAGATGGAAGAAAACACTTGATATGTTTCACAAAAATTTCAAACTATATTTCTAACAATTGTTTTGGTTTTTGAGAATGGCATAGAAACTGACACAATTATTAGGAATATACTTTGTGAAACCTACCAAATGTTTTCATTTTTTTACTAATTATAATTTTCTACTTACTGTTTATAATATGAAAGTTTTTTTTTGAGAAAATTACAAATAACTAGGAATATTAGTTTACTCTCTAGACTATCAAAAATACCAGAGAATATTGTGTATAAGTTAATAAATTAATATTTTTGTAACAATAGTTTTTTACGAGTATATTACTCTGGTCTCTTTTACTCTGCTTTTACTACATCTATAGTATTTCTAAATATATCAGATACTATTATAAGAATTAGTGATCAAAATCAAACTACAGTTTTAACTTCGTTAGATTATTCGAAAATATATGACACTCTCGATCAAGAACTGTGCACATAATTAACTTACTATGGATTCGATATAGTTTCAACATTATTTTTCAAAAACCACTTATTACTCCGGCTTTACAAAGGTACTGTATATCATGATGCACTTGACCGAAAATCCATTTCTTCTGAAGTCCCGCAATTGGGTCCTCTTTTGTACATCTTTTATACGGCAGAAATATTTTGTCTAATAGAAGCGTATGCAGATGCCACTCAAGTAAGGTAACCTTCTAAAGTAGCTGAAGTTTCTGATAGAATTATTAATATTGAACATTTGAAATTTAGAATTAAATATTTTAAAATAAATCCTCAAAAATGTAGTGCTATCTTGTTGCTCTCTAATAAGGAGCCTTGTTTAAAGCTTTTTTTAAATATACAGATTGAAGGTCTAACTATTAAGTTTACAAATTGCCCCAAAAATGTAAGTATTATGTTAGATGAAAAGATGATATTTAGGTAAAATCACAAAAATCCGAATCCAAGAAATTTGCGACTAAATAAAAATCTTAGGCTTGTTTAATATGGAGAATTTAGTAAAATAACATTACTTAGATTTTTGTCTATAAATTCCTAAATACTGGAAGGAATTTTATAATCTAGGAGAATACTATAATATAATTTATAATATATTCATAATTTATAATATTTATTTATAACATATTCTATAATCACATATTTCCATTCCTTTGATACATTTGGTCTCTGTTATAAATTTTCGTTCACATTTAAAAAAATAGAGAAAAACTTTAGAACTTTAAAAATTCATTCATTAATTCATGACTAAGCCCGGATTTGATTGCCGACATGACGTGGTCGCTTAGGAACAAATAAGGAAGGACTTGTAATTGTATTCCTAAAAATACGTAGTCATGTCCGGCGAGCAGGGCAAGTCATCACGTTGCATCAATGCATTGTCAAAACGATCTGGACACACAGTAGTCCTTCAAGGTAACATCACCGCACACCTAACACTATTTAAGCGCATGATCACACGAGTATACTGTTAGTAGCTGTTCACGTTCTTCACATTCGCTATCAGGCGATCGACATTCGGATAATGGCCACGGATTGTCTCTGCTACGCGATGAACACCATGCGCACGTTACATGTAACATATCGTAATAATATCCTCTGTTAAAAAGTTGTCAAGCCGCTTCTATGTATGGCGCAGCATCCGTAAAAGTAGTCATGTTTTTGTTTTCCTCATGTTTAGCGCAACATACTTTTTTTAACGTCTCATCAACTAATTTTGTAATGGTTTCAGAATTCATCTTTGTGATGTTATATTACATATGAATGCGTTGCTGATATATCGCTGTAACTATTTGTGTGTAATACCATACGCAAATCGAAATACTACGACAGTTCTGAGTTGTGTATAAACACATACCACTTTCAAATATCTCAGTAACTGATCGACCGGCATCGCGTCCTCGGCCATCCCCGCAGATATTTCTTTTGCCCCGCCCTCGCACACTTTTAGTCCGGCCGCAGATTACAGACTTTTTATCGGCCCACATTCAGTTGTTTGCTTGCTTCTGTGATAACTTTAATAGTAGAGTATCTCAGATTTCGAGGACCAACTCAAGATAATCAAAATTTAATTTTACAGAGTAAATAATTCTAGGAGAATCCCCCTGATGTTTAACAACAAGAAACCAAATAGACTGTCGGCTGATAAAGGTTTGTAGTCTACGGCCGGACTTACTATTAGCACATAGCGCAGTGCACCTCCTACAATACTTTAAATATTTCTAGTGAAACAAATAGAGCAGTAGGTAGCAGGCGGTAAATGAATAATTTTTATTTAATATAAAATTGTTGGTTTATGTCCTACTAATTTATATAAGCAGTTAATATACATTACAAAAAAAAAATAGCCAGGGTGTGGACAATCGACTGACATGAAATGTTTTATTGTATAATTTATTATAAGACTCTCATGTGTCTTTACGCTATTTGTTTTTCTAACAGATATTTCAGAACACGTATAAGTCCGACTTTCAAATGTCCGCATTCTAATCTGGAGCTTCTTCATCCACCATTATTTGTTATACGGCAATTTGTTTCAGATATAATATTCTCACACAGTAATACCACGTGATATAAAGCCGTCCCATCATCACGGATTACTAATAGTTCATAAAGAAGATGCTTTTAAGACCAATCACCAATCCAGGAAGTTCATCAAAATTCGTATCTTATTTTTTTGGGCTTAGTTCTTCAAAACTAAAAAACTATTATATACAAAACTTCGAACAAAAGACCTATTCTATTCACAAGATGAGTCACTCGTAGGTGCTTCACCATTACTCTATCCACTGACCGCAAACATTCGTGTGGAATTTTCGCTTTCATTCACGTGCTCTGAAAATTATTCCTCGTTCCCGTATATGGAAAACGAAATTAATGTTAAATGTCTCGCAAATATTAATTTAATTTATCAGTTATAATTAAAATTAAAAGCCTTGCATTATAAAACTGTATGTATACATTCTGAAATATTCCTAAATCTAAGTTATATTTCACTGTTAATTATTGTTAAGGGGTAGTATTTATTTTCCGTGCGAAGTAATGTGGTCAGAAAGGCCAACAAACTTAATCTAATCAAGAAGTGGCCGAGACTTTGAATACATTAATTTTTATAGCCCCAATATTCGTTTATTTTCATAATGAAACGCGATATTCTCATACATTATGACTTTATAAATTATAGAGACATTCAGTGGATAAATTCAACACGATTCTAATTCTGAATAATTTATATAAATAAGTAAATTATACGTAAAATATATCATCATCATTAGGTCATCAGTCCTAAGACTGGTTGGACGCTAACCTCCAGCTTCTCCTATCTTGTGCTAACCTACGCATTTCGCTAATTGTGCTACAACCTACATGCCTTACTATTTGCGAGCAGTAGTCTAATCTCGGCCTACCTCTGCCTTTCTTCCCTCCTATTTCTGCCTCCAAAATATCCCGGACTATTCCCCCATGTCTCAGCAAGTGGCCTACCATTCTATCTCTTCTCTTCTTTAAGTTTTTCCACATACTTCTTTTCTCGCCGACTTTCTCCAATACTTCTTCGTTTCTAACCCTATCAGTCCATGGTATTTTCATCACTCTTCGATAACACCACATCTCAAAAGCTTCTAATTTCTTCCTACTTGCTTCCCCTACCGTCCAGGTTTCGCAGCCGTATAGTGCCGTGCTCCATACATATGTTTTCAAAAATCTCTTCCTTGTTTCTAAGTTTATTACCCCCGAGCATAAAAGTGCTTTCTTTTTGTTAAAAGCTACTCGACCCTGCGCTATTCTTTGTTTTATGTCTTTATCGCTTCTTCCATCCCAATTTATTTTACTTCCTAAATAAGTGAAGTCTTTAACTTCCTCCAACCTTTCATTATTAATTTGTACTTTCGTTTTTGCTCTGCTCTCGCGCCCTCTGCACACTAACACTTTAGTTTTGTTTTTATTCACCCTCATTCCGTATTCCTCTGTCAACACTGCCTTCATTTCGTTCAATGCTGATTCTAATTCCTCCTTACTAGATGATAATACTGCTATATCATCCGCAAATCTCAGCATTTTTAGTTTCTGTCCCTGTACTTTAATCCCGAAATCCACTCTATCTTTTACCACATTAATCGCCTCTTCGATGTACAGATTAAAAATTAGTGGTAGATTAGTGGCGTACATCCTTGTCTTACTCCTTTCCTAATACCTACTTCCCTTTTTTCCCCTTCTACTTCTATAACAGCAGTTTGCTCTTTGTATAGATTGTGTACTACTCTCCTATCTCTATACTTCATTCCCGCGCTCTTTAGTATCTCGAACATTTTTTCCCATCTTACGTTTTCAAAAGCTTTTTCTAAATCTACAAATCCTATATAAGCGTTCTTTCCTTTTTCTATTGTTTTCTCTAACATTACTCTTAGCGCCAGAATAGCTTCGCGAGTTCCCCTATTTCGCCTAAAGCCGAATTGGTCTTCTCCTAGTATTTCCTCCGCTCTATTTTCCATCCTCTTCTGCACTATTCTAGTTAAGATTTTTCACGCGTGGAAAGTTAGGCTAATCGTTCTAAAGTTCTCGCATTTGTCGGCTCCTCTCTTTTTCGGTATAGTAACGATAATGTTCCTCTTATAATCCTCCGGCATCTCGCCCGTTTCATATATGTATTTTACCAGTTCAAACATCCTATTTACTACTTTCTGTCCCGCACATTTCAAAATTTCCGCCTGTATTTTATCTACACCCGGCGCTCTATTATTCTTTAGCCCCCTTAGTGCTATTTCAAATTCCTCTCTCAATATAGGTTTTCCTACATCTTCCCTATCGATGCTAGATTCTTCCTCTAATATCTCTCCTAATTCCTGACCCTCGTATAAATTTCCTAAGTACTGCTTCCATCTATCCGCTTTCTCCTCTCTTCCGATCAGTATGTCCCCCGATTGACTCCTAACGTTTCTACTTATTGTTCCTATATCCCTGAAGTTCCTCTTAACGTAAAATATATGTAGATAATTTAATACACATTCTTTATTAAAGTTTTCTGAATTCCAATCTAAACGTTTGCTATCTAAAGTTTACGATGTTAATATGTTTTATTCTGATAAATTTGATTTGCAATTAAGATTGAGTTTCAAGTCACAGGGTCGTTCAGAGTATCATTGTTAAAAGATAATGGGAGAACATTTAAAATATAGTCTTTTAATGCCATTGTCTATGGTCAATATGATAGGATGATCAACGAAACGTCGACACGAATTCGATGAGGACCATGGAAATGACCCGGAAGAAACTTTACTTCAGAGAATTTCTTCTATTGAAAGACTGAATGTTGCGCATTTCGTATCCAGCAATCAAGTTTAATCCATATTATCAAAAGACGATTAAAACATAGAGAAACGCGCATCGAATCGTACATACATATTTGAGTGTTCACGAAAACTCTTACGGTAACCTTAAAGAGAATCGTCCATCCTACAATCGGACCTGTTCAGTACCTATCCAGGACTACGGGCTTTCGAGATAGCGTTTTTCCTAAATATCTCGGTAGCCTTGCATCTTAGACGAAAACTATTGCTATTGCCTTGAACAGGATTGCCCCTCTACAATCGACCCAGGACCTACGGTTCTCGATATAGCGTTTTTTCTAAGTATCTCGGTCGTCTTTCAACTGGGACGAAAATTACTGCTGTGGTCTTAAAGAGGATCGCTCCCACTGCAATCGGACCAGTTTCTAAAATAACGTATTCCTCTCAACACCTGAAGAGATTTTCTCGGTTTATGAGAAAACCGTTCGTTTTCCAGTAAAACGAAGGTTACTGCTGTATTAAGCGAGCTTTATTACATGGCTTCCGACATCATTTGCGTCGACTTTGAGCATTTCGCAGTTTCTACAAAGTTGCATTGCTATAGTCCATCAATTTTTTCCGCAAAAAAAGTCTTCTCGAGAAATCATATGAAGATTTTGAATGGACGTAAGAAAGCTTAGCAAACGCAATAGCGCTTTTGGTTTTGCTCTAAAATCGGAGATTTTCTTGGTAGGATCCAATTTCTATGCGAATACATTACTCTCGGCACCTGAAAAATTTTGCTCGATTCATTATAAAACCGTCCATTTCACAGTAAAACGATGGGTGCTGCCGTATTAATGTAGCTTTTTATATGGTTTTAACGTAATTTACGTCGACTTTGGGTTTTTTAAATTTTCTACAAAATTGCCTTGCTAGTCCATCGATTTTTTTCTGCAAAAAACCGTTCTATCGAAAAATATCTGAAAAAATTAGTATGAACATAATAAAACCTAATAAATGCAATGACACTCTTGTTTCGCTCTAAAATCGAAGGTTTTCTTGGTAGAATCCATCCTAATGCATTCCTCTCGACACCTGAAGAGGTTTTTCTCGATTTCGTCTACAATAGTTGCCGCTAATTTATTTTAACTCTACATATCACTAGTGAGCAGTATTATGTGTTCACTGAAATATGTATTTATTGAATCTATTGATTTGAATATTCGAATAACAGTTAAGATTAGTAACACGTGTTTGGTATCCATTTTAGAATATTGGATATGTACAAAGAAATACCGGTCTTTCACCAGTCATTTCTATTACGAAAATAATGTATTTTCGAGAAGGCATATTTTGATATAAAAATACTTATTACCACTATCAATGGAAAATAAATGTAGTAATATGTGGCAAACAAATGATATGTTATGTAATCACCCTCGCGGAGAGTGGAGGAAACTACCCCCAAGTACCACAGAGGTCATCCACAAACAATCACGTGCACGTAAGCACCGTTCCAGACTCACAAGTAACTACATCAAGAACATTCGAGAGACCCACCCCTTGTTTCCAATCCACAAAACCGGCCATTTCGCCAAGAACATCAATGTGGTGAGCATGAAACTAACACAGTCACACCTTCAGATCATCTCCTAGTAGGCTGCAGAAAACCCCATTCGAAAACACCAACAGAAACCCAGAAATTGAATCTTCCCAGGATTCAGTAAGTTAATATTCAGTCAAGCCATCAAGCGAGCAGCTGAACGAGTGACCAGTTAGTGACCAGTCAGGGTCCAAGTTACTGGGTAAACTGCATCGTCACTATAAAAGCAGTGAATGAGATCGTAAGTGCGAGATACAGAGTCCAGTATATAGACACAAAACAGTGAACCGCATATACATGCGCGTTCTTCGAAGGCCGGATTCAACCGTATCTACAGCGATGCTCACAGAATCCCTCCTAGAGGATCCAGCCGCGCCTTCTGCGACATTCACAACATCCTTCTGAAAGGAACTACCGCGTCTACCGCGAAGTATCTTCATTCCAATCATTCATACCAATTCTTCATTAAGGATTCACTTGTGTTTTCGGCGACACGTCAGCACCAAAACCTCTTCCACTGCAACCAAGACCTTCGACAAAGCCCATCCGCATCTTCAGTGACGTACACAGAGATTCTTAGTGAGTGACTAGGACTCTAGTATGTGATGAGACACTTGTGATGTAAACGTAGAGATTCCAGAAAAACACCGTTGTGCCTTGAACGTGTCTACGGACAGAACGTGAACCTGGAGGACGTTTCCAAGTGAAAACCTCCAGTTCGTTGAAATAAATTCGAGAAGGCAGAACGATGACCAAGGAAACTACCCCTGAAAACTACTCAGTCAACGTTCGCATGGTAGCAGAGCGTGGTTTCTAGAAAACGATAGCCTACTGATGGCAGCCTACCGTCCTAACGTCGACTTAATGTTGACCTAACGTCGAAGGGGTTCCTTGATTGGTTGGTCAATCAAGGAACCCTTCGACATTCACACATCATTTAAAGATTATCTTGACCCTGATAATGGTGGTGGTTTATATTTGCCAGTTGATCATATTTGACTTAAATTTGAGAACGGAAAGAATGCAAAAATGAAAATCTAAATTTATATTTGACATAAAACAGTCTGATTTTTATCATAAAAAGTATTACCTAGTGTGTCTTATTCCTATATCGACAGTTAAATCAGTCTTGTATTTCTTGTGGTCAATAATGTTTCAAATAGTATACTCAATAAAAGTTTATCCTTTCGAGGAAAAAAACAATTGCTCAAATTGTATTATCGATTATGCCAGATAAGCTGTTTGCATTTAGAAGATAGATACTAGAAGACGATGACAATTTGCAAAAAGATTTTCTATTCTTTCGACAGGATGGGGCTTCTTCACATTATTATGTGCGAGTAATAGGATTTTTAGACCAAAGATTTCCTGACGAAATATTTGGCCGGCCAGATCACCAAGTCTTACACCACTATATCTTGTCTATGGTGATACTTGAAATCAAAAGATTACATATGCCATTAAATCTGGTAATCTACAGAAGCAGAGGACATACATTGTACAGGAGAGTCAACGAATATCAGATATGTTACAAACAGTTTTCGTGCACATTTCGAATAAGAATTATACCACTGTATGGAAGTCGGTTGTGGTTATATTGAGAATTTAATTAAATAAATAATTTATACTTTATTTATAATTATTTTCTTTTTTAACTTATATTATTTCAGAAACCTCTCAAACGTCGATCATTGTCGGTCTCTGATTCGATCTATGTTCTCATTTGAATCTGTTAAGGGGATAGTTATTTGCAGAAGGAGTCTGAGTGATACTGGTTTGATGTCAAAAAATGTAACCTTCAAAATAAGAATTGACCTGTTACAACATTTTCCTATAGAAAGATTATTTAACAGTTTTAACAGTTAGTCCAAGTGTTCCGTTCTAATGTGACACACTGTATAGTGTCTAAGAAAATTGCCCGAGTATTGTCTAGGAAAAAATCGTTGTTGGGGACGTTGTTAGAATTTTAATCCGCAAAATGTAATTATGCCTTATTAATATACACTATGTGTATTTCATTAATGAAGTTGTTATAAGGATTTCTTTGGTAAACCACTCACAAACCTGTTTTCGTAGTTTTCAATATTAAATCTATTACAGCGACGCGTCAAGATTATGATTGTAATACTCCAGAATCCCTTAGTTACGCAGCCACCCTTTTAAACATTCAGGAGCCCTTAATGAGAATTAAATCTCTGCTTCGCGACCCCTTGGAAACTTATGTCGTTATGAATTTAGTTAACGTTACGTAAACTTATATTAGTTCAGAAACGCAGAAATCATTTAAATGAATTTAAATTAACTTTGTTGGTGTTAAGTCTTCCTCGATGGCTTTGATTAATTACGTAAGGGAAAAATTATGTCACGACGGGAATGTCGCCTAAGAAATATTGAAAATAATTTTGAAAGTTTGTTATGTTAGTATCGAATTACGTAACCATAGTTGGAAGTGTCATTAATTAGGCAAAATTCTAGATGTTATCTTAAGCGTTAAAAATTACATTTCGGGAAAGTGGCTTTCGTGGAAAATACTTGGGATTCCACGACAGACGCTGCCGTCAGTAGGTTGTTTTGATTAGGTATGGTGATCACATAAATATGCACAACTGAATATAATCAAGAACTTGTTCGGGGAAGCCTTTTTTGTCAATAAATTTAAGTCGTCAAGTCAATTTGTCAACCCATGACAAATGATATATCTCATGATCATCCCACAAACTCTTTTCATAGTTTAATGTGAATAGAAAAATGTTGGTAAGGTACAAAGTCTTGGTAAAAAGATGATGAGGGCCTTTCGAGTCTTGATCATTACTTCCCATATTGTTGATTTTCGATGTTGTGATGGAATAGAGAAATACTGATAGCGCAAAGCATTTTGGTAACGACAACAGATTATGAAAAGGACAATGAGGGCCTTAATAGTCATTATTATTCCCATATTGTGAACTGCTGATAGCACACAGTATCTTGGTAAAGAAACCAAGCAGCGAAAAGGACGATGAGAGCCTTACGAGTCGTTATCATTACATCCCATATTGTTAATTTCAATACAGTGAGGTAACAACGAGGGTGGATTAAATATAAACGGGACTATATTAAAAAAAATTGATTGAAATACAAAAACCAGATATTTTATTTGTTTATATAGTCTCCTGTTTTACAAAAATATTTTTTCCTGCGAAAAGGAAGGCTTTTTATCCCAGTATCATAAAATGAAGCTCGTTGCGTCAGGAACCAATTGCGCACGAGTCCCTCTACGCCCTGGACATCTTCAAATCGTTGCCCTCCTAGAGCTTCTTTAAACAAATTAAAATCCCGCAGCTATAAGTCTGGGCTGTAGGGAGAATGTTCAAGTGAAGCGCAATTCATTTCTTTCAGTTTTTCGACAGTTAGAGCTGCAGTATGGGGCCTGGCGTTGTCGTGAAGGAGGATTGTCTCTCGAGTCGGTTGGTATCAATTTTTGCGGCGATATACAGCCGTCACCTAATTCAGTAGCTCGCAGTTTTAAGTAGCATTGATTGTACGTCGCTCATGTAAAAAATCAATGAACAAAATACCTCGCCGGTCGAAAGGACTTTGCCAGCTGACAGTCTAGTTTTGGCTTTTACTAGGGCTGCCTCCGCCTTCCTCCGCCACTCCATGCTGGCTTATTTGGGCCAGCATGGAGTGGCGGAGGTCGTGTAATGGTGGACCCACGTTTCGTCGCAGGTAACAATTCGACTCAAAAATGCATCACCTTCTTCCGCAAACCTTGCTGTAAGCCTCCGCTAGTCTGATATGCGATCAAGAGGCGAGGGACCCACCTGGCATACACTTTACGGAAATCCAGGTCATTTCTGATGATCGCTTAACAGCTCCCATAACTTATTGCGGCCTTTTCTGCAATTTCGGATACAGTCGATCTTCTTCAAGAATATCTCGACGGCGAATGTGTTCATCCTTGAACTCTTTGTGCCAGGCAAACACATGAGTCCTTGACAGTGTTTGGTCCCTGAACTGCCCAGTCAATCTACGGAAAATTTCCGAGGCTTGAACTCCTTCATGAACAAGAAATTTTATAATACTGCTTTGCGCAACAGCGGGGTGTACCTCTGACTCCGAGATCGTGAGCGCTACTGACGAACTGGTTGAGAGTGGGTAATGGTTGGCTCTTCCCCTTCGTAATAACTAACAACGCCACCCAAGCACACTAGAATCTCGGGCCCGATCTTAATAACCGTAGACGCTCAGGAACAAAAATCCCGTCTATATTATTTGAACCACCCTCGCATTTGAATGATATTTCATCTTTTCTTGGAAATTAGATATGTTATCCCCTTTATCCTTTCCAGTAACTGTTACAAGCACCATTCCGTGTGTAACATCTTCTACGTGGTTGGAAAAGAGAAAAAGATTAAGAAGGTTAGTTACGATGGCATCGAAAGTCGTTAATCAGACATACAGGGATGTACTGCTTATCAAGAATAGGAAAAAGTGTGAGATTCTCTAGGCATGCGTAGAAGAGAGAGTGAGGCAGCATTCGGAAGGAAAAGGATGCACTTTACGCGCGGCCAGATTGAACTCTGTGTACATTCACATTCAATATACATATATTCATCGATATTCACTCTTCAACGGTCTCAATTCGACTGAGTAAAGACCAAGCTATTTATTGTGCACCTCATGGGTGGTCCAATATCGCAGTTTTCAGACTTGTTTCTATTCTTGATGAGCTGTACCTCTGTGTGTGTTTTTTTTCAGTTTGCAAATACCTAGTTTTATACAAATAGAATATCCTTGAGAGGTGGTACCAACGTAATTTCTCAACATCGATTTCTTGCCTTACTAAAGATATGTACTCCCTTAAAGGAATTATAGCATCAACAGTCAGGCAATATTACTGTATTGAAGCATTTCTTTCCACTTCGCTGTCTAACTATTTTATCGAATTTATATCACGCTCTACGTGATCGATGTATAAACATTCACGTAAAATTCCAACCCAATGCAATACTGTCAAAGACACTACTACCAATAAATAAATGTATAAATAACCACCTTCTCTCATCACTAATTATTGTTGCTCGTGAGATAAGTTACCGTAACTACATCTCTCCATTAATGGGAGTCTAGAATCCCCATTGGAATCCAGTACCATCCGGTGTAAGAGATGCAGGAATTCCGACGGCAGAAAAATCCCCGGACTCGATGCAGCGACATGCGGTTTTTTCCCCAGCGACTTCGGTTTAATTGGTATTTGAATGAGTGAATAGAAAACACTTGTCGCCGCATCGCGGACCAGTTGCCGATAGTGTGAGTCGCCAACTTCTTGATGCTAATTGAATCGCCGCGGGTACTACACCAACGACACAACGAAATACCCCTCGATTGGATGGCGGCGATGTGACGTAGCGCTATTCATCTGTCAGCTGTCGAAGCCAGGCCATTGTTCTTTCTACGGCGCGCTAGTGAGGAGAATAAGCGGTGTTGTCTCCATTCTGTTAAGGAACTTTTAAAGGGACTTATATGGTAGCCGGAGGCAGCTCGGCTATTGATTAATAAATAATTGATATAATCGGACGCGTATGCGAGGTGGCTCATTTGAAAGGCGTGAAATTACGATCGGAGAACAGCTAAAACCAGACAGTGCTTGGGGCAACTATTTTTAGTCCAGAAGTGTACTGGCAATTGTCTTCAAAAGCTGCCTAATTTGTACCTATCTCTGAAATTCTAAATCTCTGTACAGCTGCTGAGCGATTATGTGAAACCTTCCATTTCCTTAGCCTTTTCTGGAAACATTTCTACGAATGGTATCACCAGGGTAGTTGACCAAGGGAAATATTTTAAGAAGAAGGACACTTAGAGCTAAAATAAAACTTAGCTGTATAGGTTCCATTAAGACTAACACACTTCAATGTTTTTCTAACAGATAGCCAACGTCTTTAATACCACAATAGGACCAACACTATAGACGCTCAAGTTAGTTGTCCAACGCAGACTTAAGTGCAGCACGCTGCTTCGCGGCCACTGCGTGGATGAAAGACCTATCATAGTCTTCTATGTCTGTCACGTACGAGAATGTCTGTGATAACTTCTGTAGATCGCGCCGTATGCGAGGAAGCACCGCGCGGGTATGCAGGCGTAGAGTGGTCTACGATGCTTTAACACTAAACGATTAATAACTTAAACGATTAATAACTTAATGGTTTACGAACAAGGCGGTGTCTTTCCGATATGAGCAGTGCATATGCTTCACGCTTTGAAACGGTGTTCTTATGTTTACATTCTAAAGGACCTAAAATGAGCTGCAGCTGCTGCAAAATATATGAAACGTTCACAAAACTTTGTGAAGAAGTGGATAAAGCGATATAGAGAAGTAAAAAATGTGGATGATTTATTTATCGAGGGTCGACGGTGAAGTTTACAAAAAGCAGCTTTCCACCATGATAAAATTGTTTTCAAAAAATCCAACCCTAAGTTTGCGTGCAGGTAAAACATTACTAGCAAGAACAAATATAGATGTCAGTATTATGACGTTAAAACGACAATTGGACGAAAATAAAATTCGCTACAGAAGCACGACTGTCAAACCTCTGCTATCGGATAATCACATCAGAAAAAGACGCGAGTGGGCTAGGAGAGATCAATAATATGAGTAGAGATTGGGACAATGCAGTGTTTATAAATAAGTCGTTATTTTGGACTTGAACTCCTCGCAAGAAAGCCTGGTTAGTGGAGGGTCAACCACTGTTGCAACGGTCCATTAAACATCCAGTGAAGGTTCATGTTTGAGGATGTGTCAATATGCGCAGATTCGGAACTTTGTGTGTATTTACTGGAATTATTAAGGCCTAGAGAATGAAACGACCATACGAAAGGGGACTTTTACCATCAACGAAGAGATGGTTTGGCGACAATACTGCTGACTGGATCCTTCAAGAGGATAACGATCCCAAATACCGAAGCAAATGTTGCGTGTAATGGAAGACTGAAAGAGGTATCACAACATTAGACTGACCGTTGCGTCGTAGTCGCTAGGCGCTAACCTAGTAGAAAATGTGTGGGCAGAATGAAGCTGAGAGGAACACGTGTGTTATCTTTAACACAACTATCGCGGCAAATTCGCAAGACATGGCGACCATTTCCTAAGGAATATTTCGAAAATTTAATAAGAAGCATGCCTCAACGGTTCCAGACGATATTAGATAATAATGAGAACTGGACCATTTACTAAATAAGATCATCATAGAAAATATGAAGTTTTTATGTAAGAAAACTTATTGTCATAGATGCGACTAGACAATAGACATAGATTAACATATATTAGTGACACGCTTTTATGTGATAGACTGTAGGTAGCTGCAACAATGTCATTCATACTGTGATCCGGGATGACGGCCTAGACCCAGTATTGGGGTATGACAGTATGCTTGGGTTCGAGACCCCGGAGGAACACAGAATCACTTTTATTTAGATGACAGTAATTAGGACCTAATTTAGTGTTTATTTAAATGATGTTATTTTAGTATTTACACACGTTACAACAAGAATATGAATGTAATTTACCAGGAACGCCTAAAGATTACAAGTTACTCAGCGCGTTTCACCAACTAAATTCACATCATCAGGAGATAAATAAGAATGTTACACTATTCCTGGGAAAAAGCTGGAGCTTTCGTTGCAACAACAAAAATATAACTGTTTAATTTACCAGGAACACCTAAAGATTACAAGTTATTCAGCGAGCGTTTGACCAACCAAATTCACATCATCAGGAGATAACTAAGGATGTTACACTATTTCTGGGAAAGAGCTGGAACTTTCGTTGCAACAACAAAAATATAAATGTTCAGTTTACCAAGAACACCTAAAGATTACAAGTTACTCAGCGCGCGTTTCATCAATGAAATTCATATCATCAGGAGATGTAAAAAAGCTGAGTTAATTATTTCCTGACGACGCAACGTGGTTGGTGAGATTCGTGTCGAGTGAAGTATAACCTTTAGACGTTCGGAGAAAACTGATCTCCTGTTTATACCACACTATGTCGGTGTGCAAATGCTATAGACTGGTATGTTTTGAGCGATTTCTTAGAATCCACGGGGTCCGTCAGGGAGGTACGGTGTTTTTGAAAAGAGTAGCACGAGCTTATTTTTGAACGAATTTTAGAATTTATTGTTTTTATACTTTAGTCGTGTATTGCCATTGAAGAATACATAACGTAAGTCAGCTCCGTACTCCTTTCAAACATGTCACAAGGAATCCTTTCAATTTTGCGAGTTATGGTTTCGGAAAGAGCTTCAAGAGTTTGCTGTTTGTCTATGTAAAGTTTAGTTTTTAAGTAGCCTCATATAAAGTAGTCACAAGGTGACAGGCGTAGTGATCGCGGAGGCCACTGCACATTCCCCCGCAACGAAATTAGGCGCTCAGGGAAACGTCCTAGAGAGCATCACAGAACGACCAGATTCAATGAAGTGTTGTAAACAAACAGACGATGTGCCACAGACCACCCACGGCTCTATGGCTACTGGAATGGCATCCCGCAATGCGTAGATATCAACCATCCTTAAAGCATTCACTCCACGCAGGCGCGCATAAAAGTCATCTCAAAAACGCCATACCTCCCTGGCGGACCCTATATAAGAAATAGAGCAAATATAATATAATATAGATCAGAGTTCTAAAAATAAGAACGGCATAAATATAAATTGCAACTGTCTTTCATTGTTTTTGAGTAGCAAAGCTTTCAAGTTTCTCAATTTTTTTACAATCGATTGTAACATTTTATTTCTCACTTTGCACTAGATGTTGGAAAATGTATACAGATTTACGTATATACTCATAGTTTGCCGCCATAAAAATAATTTTCTATTTGTTCTTCGCTTTTGAGATACGAGTACAATTTATATTTTTGCATATAGAATCCTTAGTTTCTTTTATTGCAGTTCTCTCATTTCACCAGTTTAATTTTTACAGTATTCCATAAAAACAGTAACTCCTAATCATGTAAATTACTACATACCGAAATGAAAATGTTGAATCTCCATTCGTGATTATTGTAGACAGACAATGATGAGGGAGTTTATGTAAAAATGTTAATAATAATGAAAATATTTAACTTATTTTTCTGTAAGTTCTTGGGGTTTTTGGTTCTCGGTTT
Organism: Rosalia funebris; assembly: GCA_037954035.1. Classification (NCBI taxonomy): domain Eukaryota; kingdom Metazoa; phylum Arthropoda; class Insecta; order Coleoptera; family Cerambycidae; genus Rosalia; species Rosalia funebris. The sequence goes on along the minus strand of JAZFAV010000034.1, from coordinate 10,593,859 downwards.
AAAAAAATTGCGGTTTTTAAACTTATCTAAATGCTAACTTATCTAATTTTATTTTGAGTTCAAATATTAGCACTAACAACATAATTAGTGGTGTACATATGTATATAAAAAATCAATAAAACAAAAACCTCCTCTTGAAACCTCATTTTGAGTGATTGTAAACAATATTGCGACTGGAGGTTTGGTGTTCTTAATACTCCACAGATCTGGGGATTTGGAGGTATCTCACCCATCTTTATAAAAATTTGGGAGTTAGATCTAGTAATAAAAACTCAGGAAATCGAATTTCAATGAATTTCGATGCCTTATTTTCAGCTGTACATTAACCTTTAATGAAAACAACAAATTTCCTTGCATTGACCGTATTTATACCTATTGGATCATAAAGCTTGATAGTTTTCTGTGAAATTTGTAAGTTAATATAAATTTAATGTATATGTTAACCGATGTCCTATCAGATGAATATTTATAAACAATTTGATGCGATAATTGTAAAGAAGTTATTACCTTTTTTTATATAGTTGTTCAGCGCTGGACCATGGACGTTTCGTAGAATGTAATCCGCTTTGCTTTGTGTGGATGTGACCACTCTTTACCTTCACTAAATCACGACAATGCTGCAATATTCCTAAGGATTTGGTCCTTTTCATTTTGCACTTCACCACACTAAAAATACTACGCACTACACAACACCCACTAACGAATCCTAAAAAAAAAAAACAATAACAATTATTAAGAATGGTACACATAATTTTACAGAAAATATTATAATTAAAAACCAATAGGAACAGAATTAAAGGCATATTGTAAATACAGAATACAAAATGAAAACATATTGTCTATAATTTTGTCGTGGAAAAACGTTGTTATTCTTTTGTGCCGAGCAAGTGATTTAAAATTTTACTATTTATTGTGAACAGTTAAAATTGTTTTGTTTTGTAACATTGTACGCCATTATTACTGCAAAGCTCAATGCATTGAGAATATAATTAATGCAATATTTTATAGAGGGCGATATTTTACAATAAAACAATATCTGAACAGCTAAGAAGGTACAATAATAAGAAGATACAATAGTTAAGAAGGCAACTTTCCTTTTAAGAATCATACAATTCCTGAACTATTAACGAAAGGTGTACAGAAGAAACTTCACATGAAATGAAATATATTGGTCAAACAGGCAGGAGTATCTAATGTAGAATTATGATATACAACATTAAAAATATATGAAGTTCGGAGGATTCATAGATAAGTTTGAAGTAACAAAACACGTACATAAGAACTATATAATAGATCAAAATATTAAATAGAAGTTCTTATTATTATCTACGTATTACTTCTTAATTAAAAGTAATAGTAATTAGAGTTAATGGAAATTATAACGATCATTCACAGTTGAATTAAAAAAAATCGCACAAAATTAAGACAAAATGAAGCGCCTACAGAGTTGACAGTTCGTAAGTTAATCAAGAAATTGGAAGAGACGGGTTCTGTTATTGATAAGGCAACACCAATACCTTCTCATCGTGGTCAGTTAGATGAAAATATTGCTTCAGTGAGAGAAAGTGTACGAGAGTATCCAAACATATCAGTTCGACGTCATGTACAACAATTGAATCTGTCAAGAGCCACCACGCATCGGATTTTAAAGAAAGGTATCTAAATAGAGACACGACTGGACGTTTTCCTTGGAATTATTCCAAGAAAAAGGTGTACGTCATCCATCCAGAAATAATCAATTACCTCAGAGCAAACATTCAACGTGTTATTCGGGAAGTAGAGCCAATTTTATGTGTCTGTGTTATAAACAATCATGCTAAACGAATGATCCCATGTCAAGATGAGTTAAGGCGGTCATATGAATAGCTTTTCCATTTGTAGCCCCATCGTCTCCATTTTATGTTGAATAAAAAACTGTTAGTTTATCAAATATTATTAGTTTTATTCACAATTACATCGTATGATAATGAAACACCCTATATAATCGCGTTTTTAATACTTATAACAAATAATTTAGTTTGAATAACATTTCAACAATTATGTATTTTATATAAAATGTGCATATATGCAAAAATATGCAATTTTTCTCATTATAGTACTAGTATTATAACGAATTCAATTATAGTCCTTGTACTAGGTATAATAAACAGTCTTATAGTATAACAGTGCAGCATCAGAATATATGTTTATGATATTCTAGAAGATAAATATGTTTTTGGCAATATTGGAGAATGAAAACCATAAGGAACTTGAAAGTTACTTCGAAAGGGCTTTGGAGTTTCCAATAATTGGCACCATTTCACTTAAATCGATTCTTTTATAGTACCTAAGATATCTATAGTATGGTTAAAACTTTCGTCGTATTGTATATTTCTATACATCCTCCTGGTTACAATAGTTTGCGATTAATTATTGATTAAGAAGAAACGTTTAAATAGAATTGAAGTAGCAAGTTCATCACTACGAACGACTATCTCTGCCAAGAAACAAATAAGTTTACCTTATATTGTAACTCGCATTAAAATTTCTATCGGAAACTAAATCTTCGAAAAATCCCCACGACAACACTTCACAATCTCTAAACGACGATGTAAATCGGCTAAATGGCTGCAGTTTCATTAGAAACTACGTACATTATCGTAGCACCCACTTTTTCATGTTACTTCAGCCACTCCTCGAGACTGTTTTTTTTTTCAAGAGAACATCAGAGGTGCTCTCATTGTGCGGCAAACATTGCCTATAATAGTCCTCGGACAATGGGTGCATGACTGATGGAATGCTGTGTTATTAAGGTTTTACTCCTTATATGATATTGTTGATTTATTTATTGACATATGGGGAGAAATTGGATACGAGACTTGAGAGGATTATGAATGCTGCGTGCGGCTTTCGACGATGTTATCGAAATAAATTCAATTATTGGTTTGCGTTGTAAAATAGATACAGATTTATATTTGTCCAAAGTTCTACGTTAGCGAAAGTAGTGATATTTAATATGCTTCCATTGCGTTCTGCGTTGCAACGATGTATTTATTGTATTTTGCGTGATTTATTATACATTTTTAATACTATTGTTGAGTTGTCAATTACGAGTATATAGGGTATCTCAGTTGAAACTATAGGATTTGAATTGTGCGCCATTTGTGTTCTGTCAAGGATAGGGTGTCAATATTTAACGACTGTCATCTACAAACCATACGACGTCAATATGCCACGATTAATAGTTCAACAACACAATGAATAATTTGTGTACAACTGTTTTATGAAAGTGAGCGATCATTTACAGTTACATTAAGAAACATTCACACAAAAAGAACTAGGACAAAATGAAGCACCTACAGAGTTAATAGTTCGTAAGTTAATCAAGAAATTTTAACAGACGGGTTCTGTTATTGATAAGGCAACACCAATACGTTCTCGTCATGGTTGGTCAGATCAAAATGTTGCTGAACTGAGAGCAAGTTTACGGAAGTACCCAAACCTATCAATTCGACGTCGTGCATAAAAATTTAATCTGCCAAGAGTCACCACGCATCGGATTAAAAGAAAAATATCTGCATCTGTCAGCATATAAAATCATCAGTTGGCACAATAATGAAAAGTTAGAGACTATGTACAACATCGTACATTGTTAATTGGGCGTTAAAAAAGAAAGAAAGTACATACAATAAACGAGAAGTGACATACAAAATATACGTTTATGTTATTTTGTTTACTTCATGGTCACGAAATACAAATAGGTTACATATACGAGTACATAATATTTTTTGGTTAAATAACCCAGCGACTCATAAAATTTAACACATTATTTAGTTATCTTGGCAAAAGATTTTAATATATTTATATATATATATATATATATATATATATATATATATATATATATATATATATATATATATATATATATATATATGTCCTTAACTCCTCTTAGGAGCATAGGACCTCAACAAATGCCTTCCATCTGGTTCTGTTCTGGGCTGTCTGTTTTGTCTGTTTTCCCAATTTGTTCTAGTTCTCCCCTGACAGTTCTTTGCCATGTCATCTTTGGCTTTCCTATTCCTCTGCTACCCTATGGGTTCCATTCCAAGGCTCTCTTACTGATATTATGGTCTTCTCTACGCAGTGTGTGGCCTATCCATTTCCACTTTTTCATTTTGACTTCAGTTTCAATTCGTTGTTGCTTTGTTACATTCCCCAGGTCTTTATTACGCATTTGGACCGGCCAAAAAATACGCATAATTCTGCGTAAGCTTCGATTTATGAAGACTTGTAACTTGGAAATGGTTTGTCGGCTAATCTTCCATGTTTCTGCCCCATATAGAAGTACGGCTTTGACGTTGGAATTAAAAATTTTTATTTTTGTTGAATTAGAGTATTCTCTGGATTTCCACACACTGTTTAACATCCCGAATGTTTGTCTGGCTTTTTTGATGCGGTTGTTTACATCATCTTCAGTACCGCCTGTTTTTACAACTATGCTGCAAGGTAGGTGAATTAATTGACCTCCTCAATTGTCTGATTGTTTATTGTAAAGGGTGTTTGGTTATCTGTACACATTCTCATTGATTTGATTTTTCTACTGTTAATTTTAAGACCTACAGCTTAAGCTTCTCTTACGAGGTTATATAATTTAGTTGTCATATCTGTATGGTTATGTGCGAGCAGGCAAATGTCATCTGCATAGTCAAGATCTTCTAGTCTTGTAAATGGTGTCCACCATATGCCATGCTGTCCCGTGGTGGTTCTTCTCATGACCTCGTCTAGCATTATGTTGAATAGAAGGGGAGATAATATACACCCTTGCCATACCCCCTTTTTAATTGTTATGGGTTGGCGTTGTAGTCCTCGATGGGATACTCTACTTTGCGCATGCTTGTACAGCTCTTTTATGAGGTTTACTATCTTTGCTGGAACTCCTTTTCTCTGTAATGCGTTCTTTGTGTTGTATGCTGTTAAATGCACGTTCGAAGTCTATAAACACTAGGTATAATGAGGATCGCCACTCGACTGACTGTTCTATAATTATACGGACTGTGTTCATTTGATCAATACATGATCTGTGGGGTCGAAAGCCCGCTTGCTCAGGTCTTAATAGAGGTTCCAGTATGTGAGTCAGTCTCGTATGTATTATATGAGCCAGGATTTTGAGGACTGTGCTTAGCAGTGTTATTCCTCTCCAATTTTGACAATGACTTAAATCTCCCTTTTTTGGTACCTTTACTACCATCCCATCACTCCATCTATGTATAAGTTGTTCTGTGCTCCAGACGTCTATTAATATTGGATATAGCAAGTCAGTTAATAAGGTCGCATCTAGTTTTATGACTTCTGCAAGTAAGTCATCTGGTCCTGGAGATTTATTGTTTTTCAGCATCTTTATCGCTTGTCTGATTTCTGCTTTGCTTGGAATGGTGTTTATATCATCTCTTACGTTCATTCCAGGAACTATTTCAGCAATTTGTTCTTGATTTACTTCTCCGTCTTCATTCATTTCTTTGAAATGTTCATGCCAACGACTTAACTGTTCTTGCTTTGATGTAAGTGGTGATCCAGCCTTGTTCTTGACCGGTGGGATGTGCCGTTTGTCTTTGTTGGAGATGTTTGAGTGATTTGACACAGTTCTTTCATGTTATGTGCCTCTGCTGCTGCTTGTGCCTCTAGAATAGTTACCACGCAGGAATTATAATATATTCGATGCGGAGTGAAGTGTATTATACTGTTGGGTATTTATATTAGTATTACACCTAAAATAAATGAAATTTTACTGGTGTTGCGTCATTTTCAAACGCGATTTTTTATATAAAAAATTTAAGAAATCGATTGTTGCTGAAAATATATTTATAGTACAACTCCTAACGAAGAAAATATGCCCGGAACAAGTCTGAAGGACCATCCGTTTCGATGGAAAAGCCGTTTTACGAGAACACCTTTTCTTACGAAAACAGCTATACCTGAAATTGGAAAAAATATATATTCTGGAATTGTACAAAAGCGATTGTTTTTGTCTCACTTAGGACTACATTTTTTGAAACTATTAAATGTTTTCATCAAATATTGTTAATTTTAGAGCAAAAACAAGAAAACGCAATTTTCAACGGTTTTTTCGATATATCCTGAGAAGTAATGAAGCGATTCGAGCTCACAAAAATTTAATCGAAAGATTTTTTCATTATATACAACTTTCTTATTTAACTTTTTCCAATCCGAGCACAACTTTCTTTTTTATTCGCGAAAAACCGGTTTTTTGGCATTTGCGAATTTTTTAGGTTATGTTAGCGGCCGCCATTTTGAGAGCAAAAAACTGTAAGTTTCTTGACATTTTCTTTTTGCTGTTTACAGTTAGTGACCGGGTCATTCCCTACTGATTGGACTATGTAGTTGATAAGTTCCCTCAGAATAGCACGTTTTGTCATCGGTGAAAACTTTGACGACCACCCCAAGCGCTTTCTGTTACCATAGTTTTTTACTCAAAATTTAAAATTTTTTTACAACACTTTGTCGACGATTAACAATTGCGGCGATCTGTCACTGTCTCAACTCCAACAAGCCTTCAATTAAAGGTGTTGATGAACTGAAGCGTCGAATTGTAGCAGCCTGGGATGAAATTCCAGAGGAAACTTCAAACGATTTAATAGACAGTATGAACAGTCACTTATTAACTGTAATAAAAAAATAAGGGTAAATGGACTAAGTGTTAGTCCAAGTAACATATAAAAACACGAATTATTTTATAATTTTTCACAAACTACAGACCCGGTTTGTCATAAATCTCTATTATTCACCAATACATGAAATCCAAAAAACTTATATACCGTTCCAATATTTCCATAAAATTATTTTCAGTTTTGAGTTTGACTCATGATGTATTCCAAATTAAGAGTGAGTCTATATTCTTTCAGAACACTGTATAGCAGGCAAGAAACAGTAACTCAGCTGTCATTTCTCGCAGTACTGACAAAAAAAAAATCTGAAGTACCTCGTTTTTGTCGTAATCCGTCCCAGAAAATGTCACTTCACGTCACCAAACACAATTACACAGATTAACTGCACAGGCACAAACCATTTACCGAAAAAAAGGCAGACTACCGTCACCGGCATGGCACCCGGACTTTTTGCTCCCCGATCACTGTCACCAGAAGGTAAAATAATAGATCGAGTTACATAAGCAACAATAATAAACAAATACGGGCGAATGGGATTCGACTGACTGTCCGACGTGTACTCAGAAACCGGCTGTATTCGCTATTCACTAGTTGAGAGCAGCAGTCGGATTTCTTCAAGGCAGACTTGACCGAGAAACATTACGCGAGACACTGAGTTAATTTTGGTATTTACGTGGTGGTTTTTTGTCATGCATAATTGAAGTCGTTTCGTTAATGAAGGACGTGTCTATAAAAGGTAGATAATGATCGTCACTTGATTAAAAATGGCACTGTATTAAATAATAATTTTTTGTTTTTTAGTCTTTTTTTTTATCGGAAATATTTAGACGTCAAGTGGTTCTTATACTTCAGTTTTTATGAAATGCCCACCTGCGAACCACCGAAGTCAGTAAATATTTCGTAAATCTAAGAATATTTCTTTTATAACCATCTGTATAGTTTATTTCATCGCTATTTACCAAATAAAAAATCCCAATAGGCTCTTATCTCATACCGTGGCTTGTTTTTATGGCTAGGCTCAGGTATACTGTTCCGTTTATCGGCAAGATAAGAGAGTTTTTATTTGGCAAATAGCAATGAAATGAATAATATTATATTGCACGTAAAGGGTCTTTCAATAAGAACGCTCGATTTTTTAAATGTAAATAAAACACGTTGTGTGTGAGATTTCCACTCATTTCTTCTTTTATTTGAAAGAATATTTTATGACATTAAGTATAGAATAGAACGTCGTTCAAATGTTCGTCGCGGCTTTGCTTGGGGATAGGTATTTGGGAGGTCCAGTTTTCGATAACATTGTCGCATAAATCTGGCCGAATTTGTTTGATGGTGTTCGATATATTGACATTGAGCCAGTTCGGCTCGCCGCTGCGCGAGATAACCATGCCCTCAAATTGCTCGTGCAGAATGTCCATCGTGTTACCAAACACATTGGAGGGGTATGTAATAGTGGTTCTGATGATAGATGTCGGCTTTACTATAAAGAAGAAATAGCCTGCCGTATATTCTCAGGAAGCGAAAGCTTGTGCTGGAATTAAACTTTGGTATTACTATGATTGATCAGAGTTATTGGATATTAATTTCTTAGTTCAAAGGTTAATAACTGTTGCCTGGTGACTGTAATCATAATGAAATTGGCAGAAACATTTGGTCAATAGAATGCATTTGAAGTAGGAGCGTATCACAAATTATTTTTCTTAATAGGTAAATCGATAGAAGCGTCATAATTTATGGGGTTATATAAACCTGAAGGTCTATTACAAAAGATCAAATCACCCTGGAGACAATTAAAAAGAAATTTAGACTATTTTTAATAGTTCCTTAATTATTGTTAAGAAGTAACTTCACTTAAATAAATGTTCACTTAAATAAACTTCACTTATGTAATTTAAGAAAATGGAAAAATTTATAAAAAAAACTTAGAGACCTTATTAACAGACAATTGGGAATCTTAGACGTAGCAACAACATACATCCGTTTCAAAAAATAAAACCCACCACAGGTAGGATTCGACATCTATCCCGGATCGGAAGTGAACGACATACAGCTGTTTCGAACATATTAGTTCTCATCAGTGCCGTACACGGTACGCCGATCCAGGACAAATGCCGAATGAACTCTATGGGGTATATATATTTATCGATACGATCTCTGTCAGTAACATATAAGTCGGAAATCGAGAAAGGAATCACCAAACTGCCAAGCGGTTATCAAAATAATTCCCGAATAGCAAAGCTATTACATAATCGATCTAGGAAACAACTACTCCTCGGGGTAAAGCCCCGCCAGGTATTGAATTATACCTAGAAGTGATCCTCGACTCCTTTATCGTGTTTCTGCACGATCAGATAAGGTTTCAAAAAATAAAACCCGCCACAGGTAGGATTCGACATCTGTCCCGGATCGGAACCGAACGACATACAGCTGTTTCGAACTTATTAGTTCTCATCAGTGCCGTACACGGTACGCCGATCCAGGACAAATGCCGAATGAACTCTATGGGGTATACATCTTTATCGATACGATTTCTGTCAGTAACATATAAGTCGGAAATCGAGAAAGGAACCACCAAACCGCCAAGCGGTTGTCAAAGTGGTTCCCGAATAGCAAAGCTATTACATAATCGCTCTATGAAACAACTATTCCTCGAGCTAAAGCCCCGCCAGGCATTGAATTATACCTAGAAGCGATCCTCGACCCCTTTCTCGTGTTTCTGCACGATCAGATAAGGTTTCAAAAAATAAAACCCGCCACAGGTAGGATTTGACATCTGTCCCGGATCGGAACCGAACAACATACAACTGTTTCGAACTTATTAGTTCTCATCAGTGCCGTACACGGAAATTTTCCACAATGCACTGGATAATTATATGTCATTTGACACAATTTTCATCATTTAAGTTAACGTAATCACGAAAAAGTTAAACCAACTTGTAAACTATCTCTATTTATACCTAAGTTTTGTTCAGTTTCAATAAATCATTACGTAAACTGGTCATTGGCTTCGTTCATGATATTATTCTATTTAGTCATTTTGATACTTTTAAAAGCCTCTAATAGGTTATTATCGATTACACTTTTAACCAACTCGTATTTATTGTAAACTATTCTAAGATTGTTTTCAAAAGCTTGTTGCGCAAGGAGAGATGTTTCTAATTTACCATGTGTTAAGTGAACTATGCGCTTTATCCTAATTACAGTTGCATTTTATCCTGCTCAATATACTTTTGAATACAATTCTTGTAACTAATTTAGGACATCTCCAACTTTTCGTTATAATCAATTTTATTATTTTCTTTCTGTGGGTTATTATGCATTAGCACTATGATACACACGTTTTGATGCTATTGTAAGTAAAATCGATTAATTGAATATACAGATTGTCAACGGAAATGAAAATCAATCAATTTTAAGAACTGAATTTTTTTTTTTTATTTTAATACTAATGATGCCATTCTCAACTGCAAATAGCAGTAATAACGTGATTATTATCATCTTTGTCTTATTTTCAATTGGAGGAAAACGATTCATGATTTATTTGTTTTATTGTCTGTACATTTCATACCAAATTATTTAAAGGAATGAAACTCTTATGAATAAATATATATATATATATATATATATATATATATATATATATATATATATATATATATATATATATATATATATATATATAATTTATTTTATCGCTATTTGCTATATAAAAAATCTCAAAACATACCGTGGCTTGTTTTTATGGCTAGGCTCAAGTAGACTGTTCCGTTTATCGGCAAGATAAGAAAGTTTTTTATTTGGCAAATAGCGATGAAATAAATAGTACTTCAAATTCGAATTTGATTAGAAAACAGTGACACAATAAAGTAATAAAACTGCTATCGAATTTATCATTTAAATGCAATGACATCGTAATTCTGCGATATACAATAAAATAGAAGTGAAATTATGCGACGTTGCTAAATAAGAAATCTACAATTATCGGTTTTTCTTACTTCTAGCACTCTTTTCTTATTTTTTGCCTTCGATAGACACTATATAGAAATCATCTTAATTATAATTTCATACTTATGCATCGCCTACAGTCTCCTGAAATTCTTCTGTTTTCTATACTTTTTCCAATTGAAATTAAAAATAAATTATTCTATTTGCGGCTTTATATTTGCATAGCGGTTAATTCCAACAAATTCTCTAATCAAGCGTTCTACATCAGTGCACACTTTAATATTAAATAAGGTAACAGTAAACTGGTTGATGAAACGAGTTTTTTAATTTCAATAATAAATAATATAAAAAATATTAATAATAAGTCAAGCAAACTCAGGAATATAAATTTGAAGGTTTGCAAAAATGGTAATAGAAGGTTACGAAAAAGAATATAAGTTCAATATAAAAGAAAATTTAGATAGGCTTCTAATTGAAGGTAAACTAGTTCGAGTACTATATATCTTGTGGTGTTATTAGGTGCATGTGCATGTAAATTATGGTGCTAGCTCAGTGGGCATTGCTGGACATTTCATTGAATTTCGGAGGAATAATCAACGGTGATTAACCTACCTAACCTGACTAAATGTTAGGTTTTTCAAACTCCTAACGTATCCTTTATCTCACGGGCAATTTCTTAAGTCATATATTGACAATTCTGTTAATTGACAGGTTCGTTTAAAATGAAAATGGGGCTTCACAAATGGCACAGATTGCGAAAACATTCACTTTCTGATGTTTGTTCGTAAAATGTTCACGATTAAAGTTTCGGTCCATTTTATCTTATAAATTCATTTATTTAAAAAAACTAAAAGTCGTAATAGGTGGCTTACCTTGTGATCTAATAGTCTTACATTCGTCGTTCGGTTATTCTAATGTACATCGTCTTCAATTTCTTGAAAAATAACAGTTATATATAAATTACAGGTTTATTTTTTATGAAGATATTTGTCTCTCAGAAGTCGACTTTCTTGATTAATAATAACCTAGATTGATTACTCAGTACAATATACTGAAATTTTAGTAGTTATATAGTTCTGGGTTAAGGCGATCATTATCAGCTAAATATATTTGATAATATATACGAGTACTATTAGCATAACGTTCATATAAACACTTAGGAGTCAATTGGGTTCAGGCCCTTGGTAAGCGATATGATCTACTTATCTATTATCATTTTAGCCTTCTCTAAATATATACAGGTGTTGTCTATGATTGTATTTTTGTGCATGGATGTCATAAAATCCTATATGAAGTTCAACCATACTCGGTACTCGAGGAACTGTAGAGAGTGAAGATAGCTGATAGGTGAACCATCATAAATTAAAACACGCCTTTTTGGTGCTATCAAATCATATAAAACCGCAATATTTGCAATAATTTCCAATACATTATAGCAGTTCCAAAACAGGTTCAGGGGTGACATTATTTTGTGAATTATTTTAAATAAATTGAGGTTAATTATTGTTGAGAGTATTGTTCAATACTGAATGTGTACGTACCTGCCTAGTAGTAATACTTTATTTTATTATGAATATATATTTTGTATTCTCTAATTTTATTTCATTCTGAAACAACTCATCATCATGAGATCATCAGTCCTAAGACTGGTTGGACGCTAACCTCCAGCTTCTCCTATCTTGTGCTAACCTACGCATTTCGCTAATTGTGTTACAACCTACATCCCTTACTATTTGCGAGCAGTAGTCTAATCTAGGCCTACCTCTGCCTTTCTTCACTCCTATTTCTCCTTCCAAAATATCGCGGACTACTCCCCCATGTCTCAGCAAGTGGCCTACCATTCTATCTCTTCTCTTCTTTATAATTTTCCACATACTTCTTTTCTCGCCGATTTTCTCTAATACTTCTTCGTTTCTAACCCTATCAGTTCACGGTATTTTCAACATTCTTCGGTAACACCACATCTCAAAAGCTTCTAATTTCTTCCTACTTGCTTCTTCTACCGTCCAGGTTTCACAACCGTATATTGTCGTACTCCATACATACGTTTTCAAAAATCTCCTCCTTGTTTCTAAGTTTATTACCCCCGAGCATAAAAGTGCTTTCTTTTTGTTAAAAGCTACTCGACCCTGCGCTAGTCTTTGTTTTATATCTTTATCGCTTCTTCCATCCCAATTTATTTTACTTCCTAAATAAGTGAAGTCTTTAACTTCCTCCAATCTTTCATTATTAATTTGTACTTTCGTTTCTGCTCTGCTCTCGCGCCCTCTGCACACTAACACTTTAGTTTTGTTTTTATTCACCCTCATTCCGTATTCCTCTGTCAACACTGCCTCCATTTCGTTCATCGCTGATTCTAATTCCTCTTTACTAGATGCTAATGCTGCTGTATCATCCGCGAATCTCAGCATTTTTAGTTTCTGTCCCTGTACTTTAATCCCGAAATCCACTCTATCTTTTACCACATTAATCGCCTCTTCGATGTATTGATGAAAAATTAGTGGTGATAGAGTACACCCTTGTCTTACTCCTTTCCTAATACCTACTTCCCTTCTTTCCCCTTCTACTTCTATAACAGCAGTTTGCTCTTTGTATAGATTGTGTACTACTCTCCTATCTCTATACTTCATTCCCGCGCTCGTTAGTATCTCGAACATTTTTTCCCATCTTACATTATCAAAAGCTTTTTCTGAATCTACAAATCCTATATAAGCGTTCTTTCCTTTTTCTATTGTTTTCTCTAACACTACTTTTAGCGCCAGAATGGCTTCGCGAGTTTCCCTATTTCGCCTAAACCCCTCACCAACTCACCAACTATTAAATAAAGTGAAATATATACCTCTTGTAGGCTATTTATTAAGAGTATTAAGTACTACAGCTGAAAACAAAATTAATATGATAAAAAGTGCTTTTTCAAACGAAGGTATTGCCGCTGAACAGGTATGTTTGTTTATAACGGATGTTCTTAAACCGTTTGAAAAGTTATTCTGAAATTTATTATAGCACTAGTCTACTATTGTTCCTTGAACAAACCTTGTGATTGGGTAAGTTTATCTTGAAATTCATGTACTTATTATTACAAGTGTTATCATCTACCCTGCTGTTACATCAACTTATGAGACCTGTAACGTCCTGATACTCCTGATATATACGGAAAACACTTCACATTAGTACTTAAGTAGCTAGATGTAACATCCTATTTTATAAGTAGGACGTATTTTATGTTTCCATATAATTATTGAGTCAATAAATACATTTTTCGATATTTTTTTAGAATTCGGCATGTCCCCCTAAGACGGAGACCCCCTATTGTTAGGCAAATAATATTGTATGAAAAAAAATATAAATTATGATTTCAATTATTGACATAATTGATAAAATAATATCAAAAAACTAATTCATTGCAATCCAAATGATCATTCTACTTTAATAAATTAATCGAGGAAGCCGTTACTCTGTGGTAGTTCATAATTCACAACGGAAATGAATAAAAACAACTACTAAGTTTTATACCACTATATTTTCACAGAAACGTGACTGCAGTTTCGACAATTTTTATGTCATTTTCAAACGATGATTCAACTAAGAATGAAATACAGACATTCTGTTTCTATAATATATACTATCCAAATAGAGAGACTAAGTGTTATGGCAATAAACTGGTAGTTAAGGTTTACAAGGAAACGTGTTTCATAAATGGTGCAATCCCGACCATCAAATTTATGGAAATTCCCACAATTTGATGGTCGAGATTGCACCATTTATTAAACATGTTTCCTTGTAAACCTCAACTACCAGATTATTGGCATACCACTTAGCCTCTGTATTTAGATAGTACATATTATAGAAACAGAGTGTTTGTATTTTATTCTTAGTTGAATCATCGTTTGAGAATAACATAAAAATTGTCGATACTGCTGTCACGTTTCTGTGAAAATGTAGTGGTATAAAACTTAGTAGTTATTTTTACTCATTTCCGTTGTGCATTCTACTTTATTTATTCCCTCATAACAGATCTTAATGCAAATATCAAATTAATCCACTGCAGAACTTTCACACTATATAAATAATCTAAGACAGCCTTAAAATCTTCTTTTCATCACGAATCAACCAGGCATTAGGATGTAAGCCTTTGGATACGAGATATTGCTTCTATATTAATTAAGTTATATATTTTCGGCAAAAACTTAATCAAAAATTCACCGCGGAATTCCTAGAAAGAATATACGACGACCCGGCAATGGGATAAAATGTAAATGTATGCAAATTTATGCCATGGCCGTCTGCAATAAGAAGTTTAAATATCTTCGTGGATAACTGTTAACTGGGCTATAACTATAATACTGCGCGGTCACTTTAAATGCTATTACTTTCTTTGTCATACCATATACAGGCTGTTTCCTAAGTAAGTATAAAAAAATTTAAGAGCATATTCTTGAGTCAATTTTATGAAAAAAAGTTCATATGAACATATGCCCTCAAACGCTTCGTTTCAAAGATACATGTTAGTTATAAATTGGTATGGTTACTAATTGTCAATATCATTTTTGACAATCATAAATAAAACATTAAGTTTGTATTTTGATTTGGGTTCGAATTTTAAACCCAGTTTCCAGTTTCTATTGTGTTTATAAGTTTCATGTTCTTTATTTTAATAATTACTGTTACATTATGTATTAAAAGTAACATATCCTGACAATGGTTAACTACACAAACTCCGAAATGGCAGACATCCACTTTGTTTATGGACTGGCTGATGGAAATTCTTTAGAAGCACATCAGATTTACCAAGAAAGATTTCCCAACCGACAAATCCCAAATGTTCGCACATTTGCAAGAATTCATCAACGCTTAGTAGAAATAGGTTCATTTGCAAGAATGAGAGATATTTCAGGAAGACTTACCACAAAAAGAACTTCTGCTTCGGTAGAATAAATTTTGAATGAAATTGAACGTCATAACAACTGTAAATGTTAACAAATTGGGATTTCATTTTTGAAACATCAATTCATTATTGTATGCCTCCAGATGCATAGAATATGTGTACCAAATTTCACAAAAAAAGTTACAGTGATATCATAGATATTATAAAAGAAATAGTATTTTCTTAAGACGTTACCACCCTGTATCTTGGAAACGAAGCGTTTGAGGACATATGTTCATATGAACTTTTTTTCATAAAATTAACTCAAGAGTATGCTGTTTTTTTTTATTTACTTAGGAAATAGCCTGTATAATTAAATAAATAAGTTTATGCAGGGTAGTACAGTTGTTGTATGTGTGTTTAAAAGATGATTTCGAATATTTCTACATTAATATAACCATATGATAAATAACATCAAAATACTAAATATCTTTACTCGAGGTTGACATTAATGAAATTTACAGTCCTTTAGACCCCGTATCTCAGAGTATCAAATGATTGTAACATGTATTGGTGTTCTACAATTTATATGATATTCGCATGTCAAGATTTTTCGAATAGACTTCAAGAACTCGTCTCGGATTTTACTCAGATTTCGGACTCGGAAGCGTCTTTATAAGGGGTACGGTAGACATATTTTACATGTACTTGAATCGGTCATTTCAGAAACAGCACATGTCGATTCAACAAAGATTTGCAGAAAGTGAAAAAAACTGTATAGAGTAGAAGATAGATACAAAAATATATTTCAAATATCATCGGTGCAGCAATCGATGATATTAGGTTATGTTGGTTTTATAATATTGAAACAGAAAACCAAAATAAAAAAGACAGATCCATTGAAAAAATGTCGACATGTGCTATTTCTGAAATGAGCAATGAAAACAATAGAGACGGACATCATTTTTCCACCTTTATTACACATAGCAAGAAATATGTACAAAACGTCTTTTAAGGACAATCTACTCATTATTTTCTTTATTGTCCGTTGTCGGCCAACGTAGAATTTCACTACAAAAGTTCTGATGCTCTTCAGGAACATAAGAAGCCAAATTTTTGGTGTTATCAAGTTTTTTTTTTAATATATGGGAGCCAAGCTCTCTGAATAAACCTCTCGTACAGGACGAGGCACCGTGACCAAATCGGATGTAAAATGTCTAAATTTATGGCTTGTAAATCCATCTATAAAGTCAAAGGGTTGGATTACCCCTGGTTCATATGAAGAATAGTAAAAGTGGGTAAAATTTGTTATCTGGAAACTTTGTTTTTGTTCTCTCGGTACGCCTCTCCCAAAGGAATCAACAGATAGGCTATTTCGTTTGAAAAGCGCGGCCACCATGTCTTATAATCAACAATATCATCAGTTCTAACCATTTTTACAGAAAATTGTGATTTTATTGTTTCATTTATCATAATGGAGTATACTAAAATGCAGTATACTCCATTATTAAGTATATTCAGAGTTCACTGACTTGTGCTATTTCTGAATGCAATCCGATATATAGGCATTCAAAATTTATCGAAATATTGCTTGACGAGTGCTGTTACTGTCTGGAATGGTGTATTTACCTGCAAATATTATGTTTTTGAGACAAACCTAAAATGGATGAAACATTGACATGTGCTATTTTTGAAACGACCTATTCACTTAGGCTATTATATGTCGATTGTGGTATTACCATCAGAGCTTCCGTCTTAGTCTTTAATCGACTACATCACTTACTATATCATCCATCCACTAGATAGATATATTGATGAAGTACCTTTCATCAAGGGGGTATTGTGGTAATCAGAATTAATCTCATATTTAGTTTTAGTTTAGTCATAGTTTAGTATATAATAATTCCACAACATGACTCATTTTATTGAGAGTACAGCTCTTTAGAAAATTCCGCAGTCTTATCTCCGAGATTTTCTTCTTGAGCATCTTAGGACGATCGGTAAATATAACTCGCTTATGTTCGCGAATATTCCTTAGTTTCATCCTCTGAATCCTCTTCTCTAGCGTCTTCTACGCATAGACTATCAGTCTAGCCCATATAGGCCAGGCGACAGGTCGGAAAAAAGCCTCATTAAGGAAATAATTAGTGGAAAGCTGAAAATTGCTTTAATCGCTTTATTTGGACCCAGATATTACTATCCCAAGTTTTCCCCCTCGAGTGAAGTCGGCGTTGGCCCTTCTGTTCAAATCCACTGTTCAAATGTCAAAGTTAGTCGATTTTCAACCGTTTTGATGAAGGCTGGCAGTCTTAATCGCCTGCCTCAATTTCTCCGTCATCGCTTTCATCGTCTGCATCGGTACATTTATCCGACGTCACAAGGCGCTCAAGATTAACATCGATGTCTCCGTCACAATCATCCATATCATCTTCCTCGGCAGCATTTGTACATGACCGTCCCCTACAATTCATGCAGATTCTGGAGCATCGGAGGCTCGTTTTCCTGCAATCACACGCTATGTTACATCCTTTCGAACATTTGCAGGACACTGTGTTTAGAAGCGTTTGTGGCGCCGGATCCCTCGTCGTAGGTATGGGAGCCAAACCACATTGAGAATTTTTCCAGCCCAAATCCAGTGGATTTGTATCATTTCCATATCATTTTCGACTTGATAGTATGTTCTTAAAGAGTACTCACGTGCCGCTGATTCGGTGGGAGGTAGGTTTGCGAGATTAAATCGATATTTGCTTATGGATTTTACAAACAGTTGGAACCGCAACTCATTCAGGGTGTTTCCCGTGGTTTTGTTGTCATAAAGCCTAGCCACAACCAACTGGCCCGCTTTGTTAATTTCATCGAGGTTTGCGTTCACGTCTCGGAAAACCCTAACAGCTGCCTGCAGTTCCTCATTACTCTTCAGCAGTGTTACGAATTTAATTTTGCCCTGCCTGAAAAACGAAGGCGTTGTATCGCACCCACTAAACGCATGCAAAAAGAGGATGTTTTCTTGCACACACGGCGGGAGATTGAAACTTGTTGTGCAAAATAGTTGTTGTTTGGTTGAATCTTTGCAGGGTTTTATAAAATACATTTTCGTGGAGGGTGGCACACGAGCCGCTAAGATGACCAGGATATCTATATCTTCAGCCACTATAATGACCGAATTGTCGGGCCGAGATAACTTGAATGCGGTGGTAACGATGAGCACATCGGCATCTTCTGGAGCTTGTCTGGTTTCGATTCCTTCGCTTTCGAATTTGACGCACAAAAAGTCGATCAATCGTCGTTTGTTTGTATCATGAGACAAAAATTTTGCTTGTGGCATATGTGCCGTCATGGACTCATAAAAAAAAACATTAGCAGCACCATGCTTGTGCGATCGTCGAAGACGTTCAGCGGACTTGTTACTGCGAGCTGCTGGGTCGTCAGGATACCCATCGAAAATGATGACACTGTTTTTGAAGTATCTTTTGACGTAATTCACATATTTGGCGCTAATGTCGGCAAAAGTATCGGTTTGGTGCCAAATTACACGGTGCAGAAGATATCCTCCGTCGAGAACATGATGTAGGTCCTTAAATGTGGGTTCATCGGTAACAGGATGGAATAATTTATAGAACACAGACTTTTGCGTCTTACGTATTCCCGCTTCATCAAAGATCGCAAGCGGATACGGAGCTAGTTCAAATTGAAAATATTATTTCAATTCTGCATCGTATTTCTTTGCAAGGCAAATGCGTCAGAAAATCACAAGAGGATCAACGGGAATATCCGTGTTGCGGATTTTTATTTTCGAATTTACCGCGCGGAGAGGTATCACGCGATTTTCTAAGGAGCTTTATATCGCGAAAGTTGTTGCCGGTTATGCCTTTTTGTGTTGTTATTCCAATTTCATAGGCCATATGACAAGTGATTTGTCCATCCCCGACAATTCCTGTGCTTAACGAAACAATGTGTTGTCCACGAGGAAAGGGATCGTGAGTTGATAACCATCCAACAAATTTCATTAAGTCCGCATCATCCTGCGAGATCCGCGCACACCGTGCGCGGATGTAAAATGTACCACTTTTAAAATGTACTGAATCTGAACTGAATGTACTTACTGACCATTTTTTTTTATTGATACCTGCATTAAAAACACCTGGAATGCTGACAAGTATTTATAACATGTAGAAACTTTGATATGGCATATGATTTTGATAACTTCTCCGCAAGAATCAAAAAGGGCTCCACTTTGAATGGTCGTAGCATCGTAACGGTTCACTTTAAAGACAAACGGTAAAGAACTTTTTTGTAGCAAATTTACTCTAGATTATTTTTGTAATTTGTTGATAAAGTTGATGGTTTGGGAGATATTTGCAAGAAACCGAAAAATGGTACCTTCTTAGGACCAGAAGGGCCAACGCCGACTTCGCTCGAGGGGGAAAACTTGGGAGAGTAATATCTGGGTCCAAATAAAGCGATTAAAGTAATTTCCAGCTTTCCACTAATTATTTCCTTATTGAACTACCTGTCGTCTGGCCTAATAAGGTGGAGATGCTTATTTAGCCAATAATCTCCCGTCAGGATTTCTAATTTCTAATAAATTTCTAAGGGTCTGTGAATTGCTGAGACACAGATTCAACAAGTAGTTTGCTAATTTGTTACAAAGTATAGTTAGTAATATATTTATAATATATAGCTAAACAATTTTATGTACTTCATTAAACACCAAGCAACTGACATATGCCGAAGTTCAGTGACATATTTTTCAATTGGTGCGTTAATACCTAACAGTGCTAGTGGCAGCTATTTAATGGCTTTTAAGATAAACAAAATCAACATAAAACGATTATAGATTTTTTTCCTATTCATGCCGTGTGGCCTAACTTCTCTAAATATGATACACTTTACGGCTCTTCAAGAATAGGAGCAGGTCTCAAAAGTCACGGCCATATCAGACCGCCCATGAGGTGCGCAGTAATTAGCCTGGTC
Organism: Rosalia funebris; assembly: GCA_037954035.1. Lineage (NCBI taxonomy): Eukaryota > Metazoa > Arthropoda > Insecta > Coleoptera > Cerambycidae > Rosalia > Rosalia funebris. The sequence goes on along the minus strand of JAZFAV010000034.1, from coordinate 10,573,414 downwards.
TTTAGTCAGTCGCATTGAGACCTTTGCAGAGTGAATATCCATGAATATATCTTAAATGTGAATGAACACAGAGTTAGATGTGGCTACGCATAAAGTGCATAATTTTACCTCTGAATGCTTCTTCACTCTTTCTTCTACTCATACCAAGAGAGCTTCACACTTTTTCCTATTCTTGAATAGCAGTACAGCTCACGCACTTAACTAAATAGCAGAAACAATAAGAGATAGTTTCTTCTTAGTTAACGAGGTAATATTGAATGCGAAAAACATTTTTGTAAAAACACCTATTCGGAGAAACACGTTTGTAGAAGCTCTGCCAAATATACCTTTACCTCCTAAACCAGTTGTCACAAAATAGGGCACTTGGTAGAAACTGTCACTTATTATGATAGACATTTGAAGCAACTAAAATGTTTTATCGTTATATTTGATCTCAATAAGGGCAATGCCATAGACACAGTACAGAATATACTGCAACTACAAAGCACACGAGATGGTGTTTATTACATTAATAGTAAGGGTTCCGTCTTAATTACTGAAATAAACAAACAAAAACATATGGATTATCGTTACAAGAACAATTTATGTAGTTGTATGTTGTTAAACAAAAAATAAATAAATAAACAACTACAACACACGTGAAGTTAGTACTGTCATTAAAAAACCTGCAAGAAATCTGTGGTGATGAAAAATCTTGAATACAGCCGTTTGGTACACGTGTTCATTCGTAAAGGATACAAGAGTTATTCATCACAAACTTTCTCCTACTTTACTAAGATGTAGTCCATATATAGTACTTCTCATACTATTCTTCGGTGACAGTAGAAGTTGAAAGGATTTTTTAGTTTTCCGCACTCCACTATACACGGAAAAGTAATATAATCGTGTAAAACATATATATTTTTTCTACCGCTTATTTTTCGTTTTTCGGTTTAAAAACCAAAAAAAAAATAGTTTTTAAACCATTTTGTGTGTGTGTGTGTGTGTGTGTGTGTGTGTGTGTGTGTGTGTATGTGTGTGTGTGTGTGTGTGTGTGTGTGTGTGTGTGTGTGTGTGTGTGTGTGTGTGTGTGTGTGTGTGTGTGTGTGTGTGTGTGTGTGTGTGTATGTGCGTGTGTGTGTGTGTCGTTGTCGTTGTCGTCGGCATTAATAAAATTTCTTGTTAGCATGATAACTCAACTGAATCGTATCGTATCGATTGGGTTTTGACTGATTCTGATAGGGACGTCTTCCAGACGACACCTATTGATTTTGAGGTGGATAGAACACACTCTACCATGTTCATGGGTCATGAGAAAGCACAGTGGTGGACTAATTTAGAATTTTTTTTTTGCACGATCACTTAATGAAATCGTGTCGGATCGATTGGTTTCGATTGATTCTGATAGGGATGTCTACTAGACAACATTTATTGATTTTGAGGTGGATAGGACACCCCCACCCTGCCCATGGGTCCTGAGAAAGCACGACGGTGGACTATTTGAAAAAAGTAAAACTGTCGCATAAAACACATATTCTGCATTTATGTGTTGGTTTATTATTTCTCGGCCACTCAATTTCGAGATAGAGATGTTCTATGTGCGAAATAGTCCGTTTTAAGGTTTTAAAACTATTTATTTAGTCGTAAACTACTGTTAAGTGAAAGACGTCGAGGTTTTACCGCAAAAAAAGAGTTTTATTATGAGCATCAGTCTCCATACAAATCAGACCGACTGGGACATGCGTTTATATATATATATATATATATATATATATATATATATATATATATATATATATATATATATATATACTTTCCCATTTCTCTGTTTATTCGAGTATTCATTAATATTTATTATTGTATATTTTCTGAGAACCATCGCTGTGTAATAAATAATAATGACCTGAGTTCCACTCTGTTGCGACTTACCGGAATAGACGCTTTAATTATAACGTAAGTGTAATATAATTAAAAAAATTATAATTTTTGTGTCAATCAATGTCATATGTTGGCCAGATCATAGTAATGCCCAGTGGCGAAGCGTCCAGTAAGGCTGTAATGCGCAGCCTACCCTATATATTTTAGATGGTAGACCTCGTTTTATATTACCACTTGCCTTTACCAGAATCTTAAATATTTTCTATTCATATTATCATACCTATTTTCATTTAAACCGAAGCGTCGGCATGCTGCCATCCGGAAGTGCGCAGGCCTTGGCAGGCCGTTGTCTGGGCTGACTCTCGACCACCTTGGATTTAACGGACTTTAGAGATGAGAGTATGCGAAAAATGATATGCAATTTAGCTAGTCTGATCGATCATCTTGCGTAATATAGTTGATATAATATTGACCTGTCGATAATCCTAGTGATTAGTGTTATCTTTAAGAATAATGGCGGCCCTAAACACTGCCGAATTAGTAGACTTTTTAATTAATAAGAGGGGTTATTTTAATAATTTATCTGTAGAAGATAAACTGAAAATTAAAGCGGCAAAACCTACCAATTTGTTTCAAGAACTATAGATGTTTTTGCAGAAAAGAAAACGCGGCGAATGGAATTGATATACAAAAAAAAATATATATGTTAAAATAAAAGTTTTTTTTTGCAATTCAAATATTTAATATATATTGCATTAAAAATGAGCAGCCCCCAGGGACGTAGCGTGATAAAATAGTCTAGGGAAGTGATAAAAACTTTATAAGGGGAATAGGTATAGTCAGATGTATGGTAGGCAATACGAAAATGATAAAAATAAAAAGAAACACTAACCTAAAATGATTATGCCGAGGTATATATCTCAATTTTTAAAATGAAGATTAATTCTTCGGTTTTTGTTTGTCTAGCGAAAACGTCTATCACTATTTCTTCAAATGTTGGAGACGATCTCATATTTTCTAACAAGGCACATTCAATATTTGTTAATGTTAAAGCTGACAGTCTTTCTTGCTTTTGATAATTTCGCAGATAAGTCTTTATTCTCTTTAAACATGAAAATGATCTTTCCACGGAACTGGTCGTGGCAGGAATAGTCGAAATTAAACGACACAATTTTGATGACTCCGGGAGAACAGAAGATAATTGAAGGGACATATATATTGGTGAAGCTCAAACACAGCGCTTTTTCTCATATCGGGATCACTATAAATCACTGAAAGTTCATTTTTAAACGATTTGCGTCAAAGAATGTTCCATATGTATCTACTAAAGAAGACTATCTTATGTTTCTACTAAAGAAGAAAAAAGTTCATCAGGAAGATGTTCAACGAATTAAAGAATTAAATTAAATGGAATCTAGATTTAAGAATTTCAGTTTAGAAATTTCACTAAACCGTTTACTAATGCTCAAAGTAATAACGTCCAAAATTTCATAAAACAATCGTGCGTAGGTGTTTTTCTTATCATCTTCAGGAATTAAATACAAACGCATTCTTTTACTTGGTGTTTAATTTTATAACACAAATCTGTCCATACGGTTCCAAATGTCACTAAACTCGTTTCTTATTTTTTGAATATGTTATTTGAATTCGGCGATATTTTTATTGCAGTAACTAATATCTGATATTTTTGTCTGTAGAGTTTTAAATATACTCTCAGAATGTGGGAATATTGCAGAAAACACTGCTAAGGAAAAATTAAAATCAAAGTCGCGCAATAAAGTTAAAAGGCCTCTAGTACGAGTAACGGTTTCTCGATCTCATTCCTCATTTTCATTTTCCACAATTACCTGAAATAGCGCTTCCAAATCTTCCTTATGTTATGGCGACAGTCGCCAAGATGCGTTCACATAATCACATAACTGGGTCCGGAAATAACGACAACATCCACTCGAGGTTCCACTGTTGACTGCCTAAGATCACTGACGTTTTCGCCCATCTAACGCGTAGCTTGGATGTAACGTGGACCGTCGCATTTCAGCACTGCAGCAAGTAACACGGGAGTCCAATAATTTCGGGCGCCTTCACGGCCGATTTGAAATAAAAAAAAGTTGATGGTAGCGCTTAAAGTAAATAATGTATGTTTGCGGTCGGTCTAGAATAATTAAAAAATTGTTGTACTTGAATAAATCGATTGAACTTTTAAATAACACTAATTTGCCAATTTTTTAAGGGATGCGACGCATCACTCGCATCCATGTACGCTACGCTCCTGACAGCCCCCTCCCTCGTCTAATTCAGAACAGCCTACCCTCAGCTTAAATCGACGCTTCGCCACTGGTTATGCCTACCACGAGGTGTACAAGACAAATTTTCTCATTCCATCATTTGGAACCACACGAGCTCAATTACCATTTTATCTCTTCCCAGCGCAATTTTTTTCATTGTCTACCTCGTAAAGAGAATTCCGGTTTGGAACATTCTGTCAGTGAGGCGGATGTTATCTCGTGGCTCCTTTCATCAGATATACCATGTACAGATGGGTGACGTATGATTATTGCAAAACGTACAACTAGCCCATGTCAATGCCTACGTGTTTCCTATTGTGACATCGCGACCTATCTCCCGGATTTAAATTTCCACAAGGAGTTAACGGCGTGGCACCTGCTGGGGTCGACCGACCTTTTAGTCCGGTCAGATGAGACACTATATATAGCACTATAGAAATCACTATCAAACTTTTTTCATATCGTCATTTCTTCACTTTTATTTTAATGCGTCATCCCATTCAAGCATGCGCATATGTAATGATGACCTACTTCTTGAGCACGCATCAGTTTGCTATATACCCTGGTGTGAGTAATAGTGCAAGCCTTCCACATTACAGTAGACTTTGTATTATTTAATAATAGTGAATCATTATTCGAAAAGACTTGTTACTGTGCAAAATTGTTATTAACTATTTAGCACCCCGCTTTCTCACGAACGATATAATTAGACAGAGATGTAATTAAGCTTCCCAAAATCTGTGTCTACTTTGAAAACATTCACGGTTTTTATAGCAAACATTGGCAATAGGTGATAGTTGGATATTTCTGAATCGACACCTAGAACGAAGACAAGGTCTGATCTTGGTTAGTGATCCAAAATCAACCATAACATATTCTTCATCGATTAGACGTTGTATTCTAGAATCTAAATAATATTAAAGCAAGGTAATATCTTTAAGTTTTGAAGAATGTCAGCAATGATCTTCTCTATCACATTGGCAGGCCTAATAATGTTCATGTTATGTCAGAAGCATTATCGATTTCATTATTTTAATTAAAACCCTCGTATATTTTAAGAAAATTAATTGTATGGATAATTCTAAGCACATATAGCACACAAGAATATATCCTATAGTGTAGTTGATAGCATAGAAGGAGGAGAAGCTCCTAACGTGAATGGTGTATATCTGATTGCTTGAGGATATGCCACTTCGAATCACTTAATTAATCCAGTTACTTTTATTAAGTAATCGCGCAAGTCGGGTTTATAAGCGCATATAGCATTATGGACTACTTACTAGCCATGAGAATCGTCATTGAAAAGGCTACAGAATATCAAGTACTATGGCTCGTGTTTATTGATTGTAAAAAGGCCTTTGATAGCATTGAGTGCTGGGCAGTTATTCAGTCTTTACAGAACGCCAGAATAGACCACAGCTACATAGGCCTAATAGAAAATATCTACTGACATGCACGCTTAACGCTAAATTTACTACCAGAAACAAACCCAGTGGAAATTGGAAGAGGAGTGAGGCAATGTGATATTCTGTCCCCAAAGCTATTTACATTGGTACTGGAAGATGTGTTCAAGAGCTTATATTGGGCAAAAAGTGGTCTTAACATGGCAGGAACTAGACTAAGTAATTTGAGATTTGCTGACGATATCGTCTTATTTTCGGATAACCCTCGCGACCTTGAAGTCCTGATACAGGAACTTAGTGAGGCTTCTGGACGATTTGGATTAGAAATAAATCTAGACAATACCAAGGTGATGATCAACTGCTCGCTTAACAACTCGAGCATCCTAGTAAACCGAATCACTATTGAGCGTGTACAAAAATATCTATGATATATCCTAGCCAAGAAGTCGTGATAGATATGGAAAACCAAACGACAGAAATCGATAGGCGTATAAGAGTAGCTTGAACAGTCTACTCCAAATTTGAATTTGCCTTCAAAATGAAAATCAAACCTGAACAGAATTCTCGCATACACGACCAGTGTATACTACCAGTACTTACTTACGGAACTGAGACCTGGATTTTCACAAAAGATATAATAACAAAGCTGAGAGTCGGCCAGAGAGCAATTGAAACGAAAATGATATGCATCACACTGAGTGACCGCAAAAGAAACGTTTGGCTCAGGGAACAGACCAAAGTTACTGACGTCATAAAGAACATTGCGAAGCTCAAATAGCAATGGACTGGTCATGTCACCAAAAAATAAGGCTCGTGGTGTCTAGCCTAGTCGTGTGGAGACAATGGGGTGAGAAAAGTCCACAGGGAGGCCACTAATGGGTTGGTACGATGATATTAAAAGAACAGCTGATGTGAAATGGATTGAGATCGCACAAGATCGACAGAAATGGTACACTATGAAGGAGGCCTACATCCATAGGATTGAAAGTGGATAAGAAGAAGAAGAAGAAGAAGAGAATCCAGTTACATACGATTAATTCGGAAGAATCTCGAATACAATCAGTATTCGAGAGAAGACATTACATCTCAGTGGAAGATCATCCAAATTTACCAATATAGAATAAGTTGAGGACTATGATCCTGGGGACACACACCACACCACAATCACATAAAGAGCCCAAAATTTAGACACTCGACAGATAACCAGATTTCAAAATTCTAGCAGGCAACCAAAATCGAAATGACACTGTGCATCTTGTTGACTCACAAGCTTGATGTAAACACCGTGTGCGATTTATATCTCCCATCTGAACCTTGTGAAGGCCCCAAGACTCGCGACAGAGGAGAGTCGGGAAGAGTCTCGAAACTACCGCTGCCAGATCTCTTCTCCAGTAAGCAGGTACCTTATATTATCTTTTACGATTTGGGGTCGGTGAAGTGGGAGAAAACTGTGACCTACTCCTAAACGAGGCTGGTCCCCGTCTACAATGATGGACGGGTAAAAAGCAGCAGTTCTGCTGTCCTATTTCAAAGTCCACTACGCGTTTCAAAATATTAGCGTAGAATGAGTTGTACAATAACAGAGGCGTTACCATGACTATAGCACCCAGGCTGCTTTTAAGATTATTAAGGCATATTTAAAAACGGTTAAGCTGATTAAAATCAGGCAAGTCGATGGCTATTGTAATAGAACATAGACTGATATGACTATTACCACAAATTAATAACTCATATGAAATATTAGTAGCGAATCGCTTTGAGAACGATATTGAAGTGATAGGAGTTTTTGTACTAGACTTCATAAAGAATCAAGTGAGAGTCATACCTGGAGGTAGCTGTCAGCATTTGATTTTTAAATATGGCGTGTTACTTGTAACAGGAACTATTTAAGTTAACTGTAGGTAAATGTTTCTGCATATGTTGACTGCGACTTTACTATAAATATAACCAGCAACTGGACTATAAACTTCTACACATGTTGACTTCATATTGACCCTTTGTTATGTCTTGCCACTTGCTAAAGAACTATGTAGTGTCAAGCGACCATATCCGAGCATCGATTGAATACGTTTTCTTGTCTCGCATCTCTTAGTGTTTAAATTATTGTTACTTTACGATTTTCACAAAAGATCGTGGACACCAAAGATGGTGTTAAAAGTGTGTGAAAAATAACACCTCGCCGCAATATACACGTGATATAAGAAGAAATATTTTGTATCCAGTAAAAAGCAAGAAGATGATGAAGATATGAAACCACGCTAGTTTTGTTTATTTTCTTTTTTAAAATGGATTATTTGTTATTCTTGAAATGTTATACGTTGATTTATTATTGACCTCATGATTTTTTTTTAATATCCGTCTCGATTTTATTTCAACTCGATTCCACGTTTCTAAACATCCACCTAGGACAGAAACTTGTACTGGAACTACAAACCACCAATCATCTTTCATGTAGTGTCATGGTGCTTTATATTTTTCTATCATGGGTTTTTCGTCGTCAAGAACTATTATCGTATATGCAACTAGATCATATAAATCAAGTTCGTATAAAATAAAAATTATTAAGCTTATGATTCCTAGAACTTAATGCAACGAGTGAATACAATAAATTCACAAAAATTAATTACAATTATTGTAATATTTGGGTATACCAGTAAGACTTTCGTGAAAAACACCAATCTTGTAGTATCATACACTGGCACTATTATTTTCTAATATTTTGTGAAGCACTTGCACGTGCTTCGTATGGAAAGACAACTGTAAAAATTACGACCTAACCCTAGAGGGATCAGTAATGATAATTGTTATAAATATTTGTATATAATACAAAAAAATATGATGAGAAAATATTTGAACGTTCAAGGTCAACGGGATTTAAGAGATAGTCAATTAAGCCAAAATTTCTCCCATATTTAAATGAAGTAATAAGCCGTTATATTATTACGAGATGAAACGATTCAGTCTTTGAAATTTTAGTAAATTATTTGGTACCACCTTGTATGAAGTTCTTATAATTTCAAATGGGTTCTCAAATTGTAAATGTTGACATTGTATTTTATCCAGAAAAGCCATAACTATGAATCTAATAAATATTACGTTGCCAAAGCTAAACTGAATTATTTGCACCTACATCGATTCAAATCTCTGCGATGATCGTAAAGATATCTACGCGATGGCATATCTATATTTCGGTATAACATAGAGTAGTACGGTAAGGCCATCTGCCTGCTAAATTACATAACAACTATCTATGTCCATGATACCACTTACCGCAAGTCAAGGCAAGTATGACAACCTCTTGACGGATATATTCTACAAAATAATTGCTTCGCCTGTTTTATTCCTGGTGGAAACGACAGACACGAGAGCTACATACCGCGATTTCGTTAGGAATCATCAGAAACCGTAATCGTCTTTAATAAATTCCATCACAGACTTACAAAATCTATCTTGATCAATTCGGAAATAGATCAATTTTGACATAACTTAAATTTTATTATTTATTTATTTTAAATAAATAATACAGTGTGGAGTTTTTCATCTATCTTTTCGGCATTTTAGCAACATCGGACATACCACAAGGTTGGGTACTTGGGCCGTAACATTTTAATTTATTTATTGCAAATGTTTATCAGGCTCTGCACTTCAATGCTCTTTTTTATTCAAACTATTTATATTACTGATATTTATAAAATCTAATGAGCATTGTATCTGACTACAACAGGATCTACCAAAAATTAACATGGTCCGAAAACAATAAGCAACGGTTGAGAGAGAACTATCCAGTATTTTTCACATATAAAATGCCTACTGAACTACTTGACTAATATAATATTAACTATATTACAACTAATCCATATGAAACTATTGATTTCATATTAAGAAATTTTTCCACTATTATTTGATTAATGTAATGAATTCGTTGCGATTATTTGGACTCTATATTATGAAACTTTAAATATAGAAGAAATTCAATGGAAAATATCTGTTATTAAAAGTTTATGTTTAATTTGAACCCTCTATGTTGATATTTAGTCGAGATAAATCATAAATCTACCTCGAGATACTATTTTTACATACCTTTAATAAATAATATAAATTAATTGTATATTTTTAGCCCAGCTACACAAAACAACAACAAAACATTCCAGCTATTCAAATTCACTCAAATTCGCTCTGCCATTTTCGCACTTCTTGTAATGAATGATGGAAACAGTCGACATGTCCAACATATGTTCACTATATGGTCAGTGTGAAATAAACTTTAATATCTGTAATGTAATGTTAATAGAATTGCAGCCAAGTAATTATATTTATGTAAATCAATGTTCATGTTTCTACCATTCTTTTTTTTATTTTTGCCTTTTTATTATCTTTATTGTTTGTGTCTTTTTTCTATTATAAATTTCTGCTCCTTATCTGTCAATTATGCCTACCTGATCTCCTGTTTCGTTAAATAAGTAAATAAATAAAAGATATGATTGGTATCACATATATAAGTCGCTGTCATAAAGTGCAAGTAACCTTCAGAGTAATAGGAAACTGGTCTGGTACAGAGAACGCAATCTCTCTGTTAGTCCCATTTCATTCCAGGTGGACATTTATATCAGAAATAAAATATTTTCGCGCTAAGTTTATCACCAAACTAACAGTCACCAAGTTCTTTCTACCTTGACAGGTGACTAAAGCAGTGATATTCTTTTATGGTCAAAACAGGTTGTTACAAATATAGTGTACACTAGAGTAAGTCGGAACTTTTGGTTTGAAGATAACACTGCCTTAGTTTTCCACAAAACACCAAAACACTGTATACTACACCTGACGTGATTTTCGCCAACAAAGTTGGCATCATCTGGAGATGATTAAAACTAATCAAGTTTCAATCATCTCCAGATGATGCCAATTTTGTTGGCGAATCACGCGTCGAGTATAGTGTATGTTTTGCAGGGGTGATGCGTCGCATCCCTTAAAAAATTGGCAAATTAGTGTTATTCAAAATTTCAATGGATTTATTCAATTACTACAATTTTTCATTATTTTAAACATACCGCAAACATACATTATTTACTTTAAACGCTACCATCAACTTTTTGATTTTAAATTGGCCGTGAAGGCGCCCGAAACTATTGGACTCCCTCGTTACCTGCTGCAGTACTGAAATGCGATGGTCCACGTTACATCCAAGCTACGCGATAGATGGGCGAAAACGTCAGTGATCTTACGCAGTCAACAGTGGAACCTCGAGTGGGTGTCCGAGAGTCTGTTTAAAATTCTACAGACAAAAATATCAGATAATAGTTACTGCAATAAAAAGATCGCGGATTTCAAATCACATATTCACAAAATGAGAAACGAGTTTAGTGACATTTGGGACCGTATGGACAGATGTGTGTTATAAAATCAACCACCAAGTAAAAGAATGTGTTTGGATTTAATTCCTGAAGAAGATAAGAAAAGCATCTACGCACGATTGTCTTATGAAATTTTGGACGTTATTACTTTGAACATTAATGAACAGTTTAGTGAAATTTCTAAACTGAAATTCTTAAATTTATATCCCACACAATTTACTTCATTCGTGAAACGTTTTCTTGACGAATTTTTTCTTCTTTAGTAGATACATATGGAACATTATTTGACGCAAATCGTTTAAAAAGTGAACTGTCAGTGATTTATAGTGATCCCGATATGAAAAAGAGCACTGTGTTTGAGCTTCACCAATATATTATGTCCCTTCAATTATCCTCTGCTTTCCCGGAGTCATCAAAATTGTGTCGTTTAATTTTGACTATTCCTGCCACAAGCAATTCCGCGGAAAGATCATTTTCATGTTTAAAGAGAGTAAAGACTTATCTGCGAAATTCTCAAAAGCAAGAAAGGCTGTCAACTTTAGCATTAATAAGTATTGAAAGTGCCTTGTTAGAAGATATGAGATCGTCTCCAAGATTTGAAGAAACAGTGATAGACGTTTTCGCTGGACAAAAACTGAAAAATTGATCTTCATTTTAAAAATTAAGATATATACCTCGGCATAATCATTTTAGGTGAGTGTCTTTTTTTAATTTTTACCATTTTCATATAGCCTACCGTACATCTGACTATACCTCTTCCCCTTATCACATCCCTAGATTCTTTTCTCACGCTACGCCCCTGGTATTTTGGTGTTTTGTGGAAAACTAAGTCAGTGTTAAATAAATATAGTGATATTGTTATGTGCCAATTGTATTAATTTTAAGACATTACGTTTCTTAAAAAATGGCATAGGAAACTCGGTCTCTATTGACGAGTATCTATTGTAGGATATATTATTTCTTTTGTACGAATAACAGAGCACTACATAAAATATTATGTAATATATTTTTGCCATTTGTAGCTCTTTCGCTGTTTCTGTGTACCATGCAATAGTTTCCTTTCGATTTCATTCACGACTTCGATCTTAGACATGCAATTGCGCAGCGGAAAACCGCGGGGCTCCACATTTTTCATCATTTCTGAATAAATTACCATTGTAAATGTTAATCATTGCATAGCGGGCCGACAACACTCGGTTGTTTACCCTTATCGCCGATTTAATAATAGCTCTCGGTAGTTTCTTTTAAGTGCACCATTAATTATATACAACAGTGTCAAGTGCAACGGCAAATTGATACACAAAAGCTGAACGCTGCACTTATCTCGTTATTCACACTAATGAACCACATATAAATGTGTAAGGTATAAAACTACAAATATAATTGCTTATTAATTTTTCCATTGAGTTTGGGCGAGGCCGGTAATTACCTTTGACAGCTACATTAAAGCATACCTTCTAATCATGCCTCGTGGTTTCTAAATTAGACGGTATATATCGTTTTAAATGCCACATCAGTCAGGCGATCGAGGTGGGCTGCTACAGCTGAGCAATGTGTCCACAGATAATATGATGCCGGTAATTTTATACCTGTCAACAGGTCCTTATTAAACAAACACTTGTATGTTTGTATAAAGTATAAACACAAACCATGGCATCATCTGCGAACTATACAAAAAATTATGTAGTGTACAGTTGTTCTTGATTTGTGGCGTGTCGTCAACGTCTTCGATTATCTCTCAACTTTCGTGAAACTGAAGAAAAAGTTTGTTGTAATAATGGGTGTCTCAGTTGGAACTGTAGGATTTAAATTGCGCGCCATTTGTGTTCTGTCAAAGATAGGGCGTCAATTTTTAACGACTGTCATCTGCAAACCATACAACGTCAACATGCCGCGATGAATAGTTCAACAACGAATAGTGTTTATGAAAGCAAGCAATCATTATTTACAGTTAGGTACATTAAGAAAAATTCTCACACAATTAAGGCAAAATGAAGTTAGAACAACATGAAATGGCTACGAAATTAAAAGTTCGTAACTTGATCAAGAAATTCGAAGAAGCGGGTTCGGTTATTATTTAGTTAACACCAATACGTTCTCGTCGTGGTCGGTCAAATGAGAATATTGCTGCAGTGAGAGAAAGTGTACAGAAGTGATGTTGATTTTTGCGACAACATTTTGTTAAGTAATGAAGGACATTCTCAGCTATAATATCCCTAGGATATTCTACTTCTAAGATAATATATTTTCTTGATATATTTGGAAGATCAAATCTGTATCATTTCAAGAGACCCAAGTATGATTTAATTATCCACGATATAGTACTATGGTATGATACGAGATACTACATGTAGAATGGATACATCCTGTTCACCATCTTGTAGACATTTAAGTACATCTACACTGCAACTATGTTTATGCTATAACTGTATGGCAGATCATTATTTTGAAATAATATTTGAACTTCAGTATTTCCATACAGAAGGGTTTATATATTTTGTCCTTTTGGAGTTAGGAACCAAGAGAACCAGAAAGTAATACAACCAGCTCAGTTATCAGTAATATTACGTTAAGTTGCTTATTCTATTTTCAATTTGAAAAATTTTAGACAAAGAGGCTGCAAAATAATAGGCGACAGGAAAATAACTATCTACGAGGAAATACCCAAAAGAAACCGAACTGATGTTGTGGTGGGTGGAGGCTTTATAGTACGGCGTTCTGCCGCTAGTAGCGTAAGAAGTTACTATTTCAGTAGAGTTAGTAAGCCAAGCATCGTTGCTAAAGAAGGTTCCATTCGGCTTGTGTGAACTTTTTAGTGGGAGATATTTTGTGTACTCGTCGTTTTTTTTCTTCGATGTGGCAGGTGCTATCCATTCAGAGGTTATTCCGCGACGTTAAATAGTTAACTAGACTTTCTATCTGGAAGCGTTGAAAAGATTGCGCAAAAGTTTGCGGCCAAAAGGCCTGATTTGTGGCAATTGGGCGGCTAGACTTTACACCACGATAACGCCTCTGCTCACACAGCCCTGCCTGTGCTCGAATTTTTGATCAAGGATTTTCACAACTTCGTCAATGGTCCATCGTCGATCTTTCATGCTGATTTCGTGAAGTTTTACAACATTTTCATCGGTTCGAGCCGTGGAAGGACGACCAGAGCGAGGTTTGTCGTCAATTGACATTTTACCTCTTTTGAAACGAGAAAATCATTCAAATACTTGAGTTTTCAATAGCATCATCATCATAGGCCGTTTATAATATTTCAAGAGTTTCTGTGCTAGTTTCTCCGAGCAAGAACCAAAACTTTACGGCCGCACACTGTTCATGAAAATCAGCCATTGCAAAAACGATGAGCACACAAAACAACACTCACTAAAAAATTCACACAATCCAAATAGAACATTATTTACCAACGACGCTTGGTTTACTGACTCGAAAATGGTAGCTCTGTATGCTCCTAGCGACAGAATGCGGTACTACAAAAACTCAGCACACCACAACGTCAATTCAGTTTCTTTTGGGTACCCCCTCGTAGTATATTTCCAGCACTTTATTATAAATGTCTGATGAACCGAATTCTATTCGGCATGATGGATTTTATTCTTGGAAAAATATCATTCTTTCCATACGTTATCTATATTCATATGGCAGTAACTCGTTTTATTTTCCCTATATCACTGTCAGAGAAAAACTACAGCCCCAGCGGTAAAATAAAAGCAAAGCGCCTATACCGGAAACCGCAAAAAGTCGGTAAATAACCGTAATCCCGCTTCATGTTTCCAACGGAGTGTAAGCCCGCGGCATCGGCCGCTAGATAAGAGTGCCAGATTCTAATCCTGATAGTCCTGTCGCAGGACGAGCCGAACAAAGGGTCATTTGCCTCACGACGCTTCCTGATAACGGGACAATATAGCAAATTACTAGTGAACCCTATTTAAAGATTTTGCCTGGAGGCGGTCGATTTTAGCGAAAGTGCAGTTTTTATGTTTATGAGAGGCTGCAATTTACGTGAATGCGTTCGGTGCGAATGAGAAGACTTCAATCGTTACTTCATGGGATTTAAAGAGATTTGTTCTTTAAATGCGAATTACTTAAGTATTTAAGTGGTAAATTAGTTTTATAATTTCCGTGTAAAGGAACAGTTATGTTACCCGTAAACATATGTAAAATTTAGTTGCGTTAAAACTGCGGAACACATACAGAGTGACAGTGCTTTAAAGAGTTCATGCGTCATATGGGAAGAATGTTAATTTCTGTTTCGAACGAAACTTCGATTATGCTAATGCATTTTGCTTAGCTGATAGAAAATTGTGACGTCAATAGAATTAGTCACGTGACAGTTTCCACAACAAATGTAAAATTTTACATTTTTTTTTTCAAGGAAAAATCACAAAACGTATACTATACATGCCATGAAATCACAAACACCTTATTCATATTTTTCGGAAAAAAATAAAATCAATTTAGAACTTTTTACGTCCGTCTGCAAACTTTAAGTCCAAAAGAATTTAAATTTTTTTGGCTATTTTATGCAATGTAGAACATTATTAAGTAAATAATACTTCAATATTTTGTTTACTGGCAACCTACAGGGCCTTTAAATAGGGGCGCCCAAAATTTCTTAGGTTATAGCGGCCCTGCTATTAAAGCAGAATCTGTCAAATTTATTGTAAATTATTCAGTAGCGTATGGCAAATCTCTATGAAAGGTTATAGTATTGAACAGCGTGTGTAAATAATCAAATTTTATTTTGAAAATCAGTGCTCCGTTCGAGAAATGTTTCCCCGCCCCCAGAAAATTTTAGCCCCGCCACAACTGTCCCGCTGAGTCGAATATTCGCCGTTTGGTGGCCAAATTTGAGTCAACCGGTTTGATAATGAAATAATCAGCCAACACCCGTACGTCATCGAAACGCAAGGCCTGCTGAAAACATCGCTACTGTGCGTGAGAGTGTACGGGAAAACCCGAGACAGTAAATTTCTCGTCATTTACAGAAACTTGACCTTTCTGCGACTTCAATTTGGCAAATTTTGCACCAGGACTTGGGTCTGCACTCCTATAGAATCTAACTGGTCCAGGAACTTAAGATAAACGACGATAGACAGCGCCGTGTGTTTGCTGATTGGGCTCTGGAGCAGTTGGAGGTTGACCCATATTTCGCCATAAAAATCATCATTAGCGACGAGGCCCATTTTTGGATGAATGGATATGTGAACAAGCGAAATTGTCAGATTTGGAATGATACCAATCCACACGAAATACGCCGGCATCAAATATATCCCCAGAAAGTCACTGTTTGGTACGGATTCTGGTCTGGCGGAATCATTGGTCCGTACTTCTTCCAACACTAAACTGGCATTGCCATAACCGTCAACGGCGAGCACTACAGATCGATGATACGTAACTTCTTGTGGCCTAAACTAGATGATATGGATACCAACGACATGTGGTTCCAACAGAACGGCGCTACGTGCCACATAACGCATGCTACGATGGAAGTTCTGCACGAACGATTTGAGGGCATGATTATCACGCGCAGTCGCGTGAACTGGCCACTTAGGTAGTGCGATTTAACGTCATTAGACTTATTTCTTTGATGCTATCTTTAATCTCAGGTCTATGCGAATAAACCGCAAACAATTGATTCCCTCAAAGTCAACATAACGAACGCCATCCAGTAAATTCAGCCAGATTTATGCGACAAAGTCATCCTACACCCCCCGAGTACGCTCCACCAAGTAAAGTCGCGACGGACAGTTTAACAGTGTTATATTCCATGCTTAATGCCATAAAATATTCGTTCAGATAAAAAAAGTTATGTGGATATCTTATATGCAACTTGTTTTATTTACGTTCAATAATCAACCGTCCTTATTGAAAGGCCCTTTACTTACATACAATATTTGTATGTAGATTTTCCTTTCTGATGCAATATTTTCTAGCTAATACTTTTATAATCCATGTTTTCAGCAGAAAAGCTTTCTTGATTAATATAAATCGCGTGCCTGTTGATTTAAACGTATTTTATAAAAAGCTATACTATATAACTACTACTCCTAATTTACTATATAAAAATGCAATATTTTTTTCAATATGATGTTAATAAAATATTATTTATTAATAAAAAATTAAACTATTTTTTTATTATAAACAACCTCAATTTGAGAAATTATAAACTACAGGTAAATATTTATTAATTTCTGTCGGTCATTTTATATATATATATATATATATATATATATATATATATATATATATATATATATATATATATAAATAGAATAATCCATTTTGATACACCATTAACAGCGTTTATTAAAATTTAAAACTATGAAGGTATTTGAAGTGCACTCTCTCCAATTGTGTTCTGCAAACCGTTAATATTTATTAAAGATTTTTTTGCGTAGACCTTGTCTTTGAAATATCCCCCCATAGAAAAAGGCGAGCTGTCTCAAGTCTGGAGACCTTGCTGGGCATTGTAATCGTGTAAACGTCCTATCCACTTTTCCTCCTAACAGTTAGAATTTAATGAAGTGGTGCTCTACCATTTAAATCACATATTTTGCCGAGTATTTAAGTTAATATCATAAAAAAACACTCCTTATTTCGAAACTCCCAGAACTGTAACTATAACCCAATTTTTTTAACTCAAAAATGGTTTTGGTTAGTGGTGATTTCTTAACGAGTTTGCAATCAGCCCAACGTTTGCTAAAACTCATCAAATTTAAGCGACCTGCTGACTCATATAGTTCCCGAGATCTCAATGATCATCTTAGAAATTACGACACACTGTATAACTTCGTTAATATAGGCTTCTGCGTTAATATCTTCAATACTCTTCTTCTATTCTTCAAAATACCCTTCTATTAAACTATTGGTTGGAAAAAGAAAAGAGTGTCAACATTTGTCATAAGTAGATTCAGTTTTCTTTTCGCTGATTAGGTACTTGAACCTGCTTTCCAAACTAATATTTTTTATATTATTCCCCATGCATAAATTCTATTGCACGCGCCACTAATTTTTACGCCTAAATTAAATTAAAGTAATAATAAAATCTTGACAAAAACACCTATTTTGTAAAGGTATTGTATTTTAAAATTAAAAAAAAAAATCGAATTAATAATAATTATCTAACACCATATATCATGAGGTAAATAACTGTAAAAATTGCTACTTCGTTGTGATTATTTTTTTATGAATCAATTTGTATTTGCACAGCGGCTTTATTGTTCTCCAGAAAACGTTTTAATACTATTTAAATCCAATGCTTCGACTCCAAAGTAAATTAAACACATTTACCATCAGCTGCCATTGCAATACCATTAATAAAATGCACATTTCACAACAAACGAAACAGATTACAGGATACATTCTTTTTACGTACGGCGTGAGACAGTCGCCTCCAGTGTCCGGCGTCGCGACGTCGGCGTCTGGGCACCAAGGCGGGCGCCAAATTAAATGGAACGTGATGCGGGATGTGTAAGAACATTTCTTGGAATTTATCTGTAAACGACGTGGAAGTTCATTGAGAGTAATTTTCTTGTGTGCTCTGCCTTTGTGCTCTGCGCTGAAAGAACATTTTAATCTATATTAAAAAGGTCCACGTCCTCATTTTCCACCGAGCATGATTTAATGTTTTACAGTATACTAAAGTAATTATTTGAAATTATTATCTGTTTAATTTTCGACGCCTACTGGTGAACATTTATTTGATCAAGACATATGAATGTAACTGGATCATAATATATCTCTTGCTAATATCAATATACAGTGTTGGTAGTATTATTAAAGGTATACTTACACAATACAAAGGAAATATACTTATATTACTGGCCACGATAGAGAGTACTTTTCTACTTCCTTATTTTCTAATACGCTAAATCGATTTAAAAAGCATTGTCCTACTTTTTCACCCACTTTGGTTTATTATAGCATAATTGGGAAGTTTGAAGCTACTGTGTCATTGGTGATAGAACACCTGATGGTTAAAATCCATCTGCTAGTGGTACCACAGACGAAAACTTTGAAGTTGCTGAAAAGTTTTTCGAAGCTAAACCTAATGTATCGGTCTGCCAAGCTGCAGATCATTAAAGTAGCTACCGACAGTACAAAATGTATAACACTCACCATACATCTGTGTTCATCCATATAGGGTCATGGTCCATCAATCTCTATGCGACGACCTTATGACGGAAAGAAGTTTCACTAGTCTAATTAACAATCAACTTAAGAACAAGAAAATTGATTATTTTCACAATTATTTCCCACAAAATCATTTTCCGTGATGAGAATCACTTCTGGCTTGGAGGGTTCGTTGTTTTAATACCCTTACTTGTATTCTAAAACCTACAATCTACAGCAGCGATGACAAACCACTGCAAGGCACTTGCTTTTACTTTTACCGAAGAAAGTATTGATCGTGAAGCATATATATCCGTCTTTTGGGAATTGAAATTATACCCGTTCTTCAGTTGAAATGAAACTTTAAGGTGCTATGATTTGTGCAGATTTGACTTCATCTCACGGATTCTTTTTTAAACTACTGAAAGACGATTTTAGTGGTTGCATAACAGCGTTAAACTATCCTAAGTTTGTGAGTCTAAGTGTAGATTGGTCACCTTTTTCCCCCGACCATAACCTGATCGATTTGTTTTCAGGAGCCATTTGAAAGATAGCGTCTATATAAATTCACCAATCTTCATTTCCGAGCTTCAATCTGGAATTGAAAATGACTCAGAAGAGGGTATTTAGAACATTTAACGTATACACCTATACACACAGTGTTACGGACTTTCATAAATTATTTTTTTTCCCGATTTGATCGGTATTACACATTATAAATATTCAAAATTTTTATGTAGGTATCAATATATATTCTCTCAACATATTCCATTAAAAAGTTTTAGGTATATATAAGGAAAGAAAGGTCCGAATGAAACGCCTAAATATATGACCGCAATATTTCAAACTCAAGCATAAAATTTCAAACTTTTTTTATTAAAGAATGCCAAATCAATAGAAGTTCTAAAATATGTCTGTAATTAAAACAAATATATCTAAAATGTTTTTTTACCTTATGGCTATTCTAATGGTGCATCTAAGTCCATTACCATTTTTTATATTCTTAAAGGAGTTTGAATTTTATTTTGCGGTGATACAACTAATCATTTTTTGGCCCTTTTTCATTATGCTGGGAAGAGGCTGGAACCTTTAATGCAGTAATAAAAACAGAAGACCAGTTTTCTACGAACTCACACATTTCGGAAGAACAAGTATTATAGTTACCTAAAATAAATTATTGTGATTGATTGAATCGATGGGTAATTTATCATTAATATTTGTTATATGTAAAAACGAGAAATAGGGGCAAATTTAATAAAGTAACTTCAAATTTTTATAGTTTTACATATTAACATGAATTATTCTAACATCCCTTTAAATATTTCTGTTGTGGTACCAAACACCTTGTTTATTGTAAATTGAGTTACACCTCTCTCAATTGCATTAGATATATATTTCGTTCGGTATGTCTTTAAAAAAAATTAATCTTGAAATCTTCAATATTTTCTCGGTCACGCTGTACATAAAGTTACTGATAAATATACTTATATTCAGCGATGTTTTATGTGTATTTAGGGAATCCACAACATACCATATGCTACAAAAATAACGATTGGTGTTTACTACTACTATTCCAAATATGGTTTTAACTATTTCGCAATTTTTTTCTAACATAACGAGTGAGAATTCTGTTTAATTTTTTCATAAATTGTGGCTTATACGAAACGAATGCAAACTTGTACATTTCAGATGTATATTAAATGATCACAGAATTGTTAATAACTAAATCTGCAAAATAATTTATCTACTACGCAGTAGAATATCAGTTATAGATATATAATTATTACCCTCCTTTCTGTTTTCAGCCTCTCATTACAAAACTGGAAACTTAACAAGCGATAGATTAAAGTTAAAGCTTATCATTTGGTATTGATTGATAACGATGACAAGAGTCACTAGGATGTATCTAAAGCCTAGTCCAGACTGTAAACAATATTCTTGAGGAGTATTGCTATGAAGCTGATCCTTTAGCAAACGTAAAATAATCGCGAAACTCATCACAAATTTTGCTGTGCTTCACTAGTTGCATTCCATAAAAACACTAAGACGTTAGAATCATCAACTTCTATCCTCAATGTTCCAGGAATAAGATAAATAAATTGGTGCCATAAATTCCTTCAATAGCCTCATTGGACATGATAATCACTTGAAATACATAAAAACACTGACTGAGGTCTGTATGTGGAACAATGTCTACAGATTGTTCCGAAATAATGTTTCACAAATGTTGCGACATTATGTTCAATATTGCTCAGAAACATTATATACAGTCTGCACCAGGTTTAAGAGTGCTTGTTACATTTCTAATGATTAGTAGATACAATCCTAAACTTACAATAGTTTGGCTAACAGCTGTGCCTTTACTGATTATCAGAATAGTGATAGGAATGTAGCTAATTAGATGTTACGTTGACGGGGCGAATAAACGATATGAGAAGGCATCATAATATTTTACTTCTTTAACGTTGTTTTCATTATTCACTGGCTCCTCTTGGATCACGATATTCCAGAGCATTTTCCCTTGATTATTTATTTTCCTATTTTACTTCTTGTTTATGAGATTTATTAGATATTTACAGACATAAATAATTTACGTCGTTTTGTAGTAAGCTTAAATATTGTAGAGGTCACATTTTTAAGCTAAATAATAAAGCAAATAGGTTTTACAGGTTATTAAAATACTTTTTATGGCCAACTAAGAAACCTTTGTTTAAATGGGTTGAGTAGGATGTAATGCATAGATGAAACAGGGGCATATTCGCTACAGTCATGTATAGAACAATTCATAATCTCATAAAGTTTTAATATTAGTATTTATTCTGTAATAGCTTCTTAAAATTAATATATCATGTCCATTGTTTTGTTTTATACTGTTGCTAATAATTCTGAGAATGTAAAAGAGATTACTTTCAACTATTATTATTAAAGTTACTCCATGTTGCAGTCCAATTATTAAACTATTTTATTTGATTTTACTGCCAATTTTTAATTCATTACAAAAACTAGAATTGGTATCTATTCATTTTCAATATATTTAACTTGTTACAATTGGTACTTGTAACAAGTACACATTATTATTCTACTTTTTACACGATAACTTCTTTGACAATTTTAATATTACATTTTATTACTAACTGAGATAATAATGAAATACATCACACCACTGCTTAATCTCATTCTTTGAATTGGACACTTTCTAAGCCATTGGAAAGTAGCCTAAATTATAATAATACTGAAACCATTAAATCCACCAGAAGAAACAGAATCATCGATAAGCTTGCTCCCAATCTTGTCTAAAGTATTTGAAAATCTGTTTCTGGATATACTGAAACCTCTACTAGGTGAAAACCAACTCATACCCAGCCATCAATTAAGTTTCAAACAAGAACATGCAATAACAGAACAGGTGCATAGAACGACCTCTGTAATCAGACAATCACTAGAAGGTAAAAATTATTACTCAGCAGTATATCTCGATATTGGGCAAGCTTTTGATCAAGTTTGGAATCCTGGCCTAATCTATAACATCAAAAGAACGCTTCCGGGCACCATGCTTGCAGTTTTAAGAGTATGCTTAGAAATCAGGCATTTCACAGTAACAGTCCAAGATGAACAAATCTAACTATTTCTCGCCAAATATGGTGTTCCCCAAGGACGTGTATTGGACCATTACTGTAACTTATGTAGGTACACAGCTGACTTGCTCCTTAATAATAAAATTACCATTGCTACGTTTACTAATGACACAGCAATAATGGCAGTTCACAAAACGATAGTAGCAGCATCTAATATGTTACAAGGCAATACAAATTTGGCAAAAAATCAATGCATAAGTATTACTTTCACCTCCAGAAAGGAGAACTGCCCACCTATTTATCTCGAAAATCAAAAACTCACACCCGTACAAGAGATCGAATACCTAGTAATCCATCTAAATCGTCGACTAACCTAGCACACACACATATTTATGAAGCGAAAACAACTGGGGATAAAACTTAACTTCTACTGCTTTCTTGGAAGAAAATCACAATTGTCTCTAAGCAATAAACTGCCAATTTACAAATCCATACTAAAACCAATATGATCCTATGGAATTCAGCTTTGGGGGACTGCGTTCAACTCCAACATTGACATACTGGAACGCCTCCAATCTAAAGTCCTACGTGTAATTACAATTGCTCCGTTGTTCGTTCCCAATGAAGCCCTACGTGGTGACCTCAGGGTAGTGAGCGTGAGAGAAGAAATCAGAAACCACAGCGTGAACTACTTCCAAATGTAAGTTCTCTTCTTAACAGTTTAGGGACACCTCTTTATGAAGAAACCACTGGTAACTCTAGAGTAAAACGTTATGAACCAAAGGATTTACCTACTGGAGTTTAAATTAGCTTTAATAATATTAGAATACGTAAAAATTAAATCCAGTAGCCAAATATCACAAATGTCAATCACTGTGATTAAGTAAATAAAAGGGGGTAATCACTGAGCAATCTCCGACATGTCAATAATACATTTGTCAAGTCAGCCTAAATTTTAAAGTCACGTGGCTTGTAAACAGGGGCGTAGCGTGAGAGAAGAATCTACGACTGTGATAATAATTTTATAAGGGGAAGAGGTATAGTCAGACGTATGGTAGGCCATATGAAAATGGTAAAATTAAAAAAAATACACTAACCTAAAATGATTATGCTGAGGTATATATCCTAATTTTTAAAATGAAGATCAATTCTACGGTTTTTGTTTGTCCAGCGAAAACGTCTTCACTGTTTCTTCAAATGTTGGAGACGATCTCATATCTTCTAACAAGGCACTTTCAATATTTATTAATGCTAAAGCTGACAGTCTTTCTTGCTTTTGAGAATTTCGCAGATAAGTCTTTATTCTCTTTAAACATGAAAATGATATTTCCGCGGAACTACTTGTGGCAGGAATAGTCAAAATTAAACGACACAATTTTGATGACTCGGAAAACAGAAGATAATTGAAGGGATATAATATATCGGTGAAGCTCAAACACAGTGTTCTCTTTCATATCGGGATCACTATAAATCACTGAAAGTTCACTTTTTAAACGATTTGTGTCAAAGAATGTTCCATGTGTATCTACTAAAGAAGAAAAAAGTTCGTCAGGAAAACGTTTCACGAATGAAGTAAATTGTGTGGAATCTAGATTTAAGAATTTCAGTTTAGAAATTTCACTAAACCGTCCACTAATGTTCAAAGTAATAACGTCCAACATATCATAAAACAATCGTGCGTAGGTGCTTTTCTTATCTTTTCAAACGCATTCTATTATTTGGTTGTTGACACTTTGTTGGTTTCTAACACGAATCTGTCCATACGGTTCCAAATGTTACTAAATTCGTTTCTCATTGTTTTGAATATAACTCTCGGAATGTGGGAATATTGCAAAAAGCACTGCTAAGAAAAAATGAAAATCAAAGTCGCGCAATAAAGTCAAAAGGCCTCTACCACAAATAACGGTTTCTCGATCCCATTGCTCATTTTCATTTTCCACAATTACCTGAAACAGCGTTTCCAAATCTTCCTTATGATATGGCGACAGTCGCCAAGATGCATTCACATAATCGCATAACTGAGTCCGGAAATAACGACAACACCCACTCGAGGTTCCACTGTTGACTGCGTAAGATCACTGACCTTTTCGCCCATTTGACGCGTAGCTTGGATGTAACGTGGATCATCGCGTTTCAGTACTGCAGCAAGTAACGCGGGAGTCCAATAATTTCGCGCGCTTTCACGGCCGATTTGAAGTAAAAAAATTTATGGTAGCATTTAAAGTTTTGATGTTTGCAGTAGGTTTAAAATAATTAAAAAATTGTGTTAATTGAATAAATCGATTAAATTTTTAAATAACACTAATTTTCCAATTTTATAAGGGATGCGACGCATCACTCGCATCCATGTACGCTACGCCCCTGCTTGTAAACGTTAACAAGAGCACTGTATTGCAGATAATACAATATAACGCAGGAGATTACATAACAGTTATGATCAGTGTCTGTAGCCCTGAAGGATTCCATGCACAAGCGAGGACTCAGAATCCTATTACACAAGTAAAGGTGTGTTCTACTGGATCCCCAACAAGTGTATGCAGTTCAGAGGAGAATGTGCATTAATACAATAATCAAGACACGCAGGGCATATTTCAACTTTGGCTATAACATAGCCGTGACCACTGACAGATGAATATATTTTCTGTGACAGTTTTATTGAATTCTGCAGTTTATTTGTATAAGGCACAATGCGTGGCATATGGAAAAGTCGTAACAATCAATTGTAATTGTGCAGAAATGCCGTGGTTCATAATTAAATACGGTGTATTTATGATCGAAAGGTGAAACACAGAGGCGTACGGTCGACGATGGAAATTGAAGGGGTAAATCGAGTTGGCCAATCTTGAAAATTGTAGCGTGACTTTCTCGAGTACTATATTCAACTACACTTATGGGATTTGTTGATATATGGTAATGCTATATTTATGGAAGAGTTTATTGAGGAGTTATTTAAGAATCTAATTTGAGAATCTAACGCTCTCAAATTAAAGCTTTGGGAGCGTTGTCGATTTATCGCCATTGAGAGGTTGCTAGTACTATAAGCGATTTCTTCTTATATCTTATAACTTGTATTTGCAGATATTTTACCCTTTTTACTTTTAGAAAGACGGCGGAATTGTCACAATAAAGAATCAATAAGTGTTAGGTTAGAATAAAATATTTTATTCCAACTCTATTTGCCAAATAAAATATCCCAAACGGCTCTTATTTCATACCGTGGCTTGTTTTATGGCTAGCCTCAGGAAGACTGGTCCGTTTATCGGCAAGATAAGATAGTTTTTTATTTGGCAAATAGCGATTAAATGAATAATACTTTGGAATATTTTTCTTAAATTCCATGTTCGACCTTTTCTCTTATACTGATAGGTTCGGTGGATGTAAAATCTTTGTTAACTGTTCTTCTTATATCTTGCCTATTTTAATTACTGTAGAAGCTGTCTTTAGCAAAGTGTTACCAGAAATTTCATCCTATCTTGTATAAATGGAGAGTTTGCTGGGCACTTGGTGCAGCATTTTTGACTAGTAAACGAAAGAAAACATTTTGGTGTTTAAAAAAAATCACAAAATATAGTTTGCAATTTTTGTGAAACCTACCAAGTGTTTTCTTTCATTCACTCTATCTATCCCTTTTACTACAGAAACACGACGAAACTATCACAATAAACACCAATAGATGGTAGGTCTCTTCTGTGAAATACATTATTTTCCTCAAATTCCATAAGAGACCTAAAGAGAAATGTTCACTCACTAGTAAGAGTAGCATATTGTGCTAAAGCCAAGAAGGTAAACCCTTGGCTAAGAAAACAAATAGGAAAATAAAATTGTTCTGTATTCAAAAAAGGGTCATTATTATGAACCAAAGCTACATCTTTCACATGGTCAATAAAAGTTGTCCAAGTTTTCAAATCACCCGAGACATTCATAAGTTCAATTTTCGATTAATTTAATTAATATAAAAAATATCATATGCAGCACAATACACGTGATAGAAGTCAATGCTTCTTTAGAATAGAGAATGAGAGAGATTAAGAGCGAGAGATTAAAAGAGAGAGAGAAAGGGAGAGGGATAATTTCAAAAGAAATATAACAATATAAAATTTATGTAAAAAATATTCGATTTATTCATTATCTACACTATCATCGGCTGGTGGTTCAATTGGCAATACTGATATGATTGGTTTGTGATAACTAAAATATGAAATATATGTTCGTGATTCGATATTTTCTGGATAACGTGTAAAAATTGCATCTATTGTCTATCTAAAGAATCATTGGATCCGAAATTTACATTGAAATCTCCCCCGAGAATAAAATGGATTTTGTCTTCGCCTCTTCCAAGTGCATTTGCACCTGTGTGGCTGTAAACCAGTAGGGTGCGGTGAATGAAATATATTATATCTTCTAGATTTTAAGAAGTTAAACGGTTCAAGAATATTATCAAATAATCACAGAACACAGATGTAAATAACGTAAATAATTACAAAACGCAATGATAAATATTCGGTACACACGCGTGCTGCTTCAGCTGTTAATATATAGCGTCTGGACGCGTACATTTATAACGCGCGCATGCGCGACAATAGGGAGACGCGGATAGCCTAAACTGATATATATGATGTATAGCTCTCTTTCTCCTTCTCTCTACGTTATATCTTTTTTCTCTCTTGTGTAACGAAATCTTGAAACGTTACATTTGTTCCAATTCACTCTCCATTCTCGTCAAATATCAGAACGCCGCCGATGCAGAAGTATTCACTTCAAAAAGTTAAAACTTTGGACGCACAGAAATCGATTTCCTTCCTCAAAAATAAACATAAAGGATACACATAAAGACATGCATCCTCAGGAAGAGGTGCCAAACTGTCCCCATTGGAACTCGAACCCAAGCATACAATGGCTACAGTACAAATGATATTATGACCTCCACGTTTGTAGGAGAATACGATAAACCCGTGCCTATCCATGTAATAGCAGCGTATTACACTTTTATAGCTCCGCGTCGAATAATTAAGTTGGGCACCCATCGTATTCACCGTATTATTTTTAGTATATTTAATTAATGAATAATATAAATAGAGAAATGAAACCTAATTGTGTACTGCGTTAATATGATATTGCGTTAATTCTTCTGATTATTGATTCTACGGAGTTCTATTATTCGTTTACAGTTGAATTAAATTGAGTGAAAATAAAAATTATCTTGGGGGGGAATAAGATGAAAGTGCACCAAAGAGAGTTGTGTAAGAAAATCAAAAGCTAGACTCTATATGCCTTAAATTACCACTTATTTTAACTGCAATAATACAGTTAAATTTTGATATAAAGATAATACTTTGTGTATATTAAATCTAAATTGTATCAGAAGAACTTTTATCGAACAGGGGATCCGGCTCGAAATACCAAAAAATATGTTGCTTTATAGTAAGATGTTGATTGCTTTATTGAAAAACGCTAGTTTAAATTGGTGTTATATAGTTTGGAGGCGAAAAAAATATGTGACAAACTTCGACTGGTATACACTTGTCTTCTCGGGTTGATGTTCAATATACTGGGTGTTGTACTGAATGTTGCAGTTTTTGTTGAATACTACTCTGTTTTAAATACACGTATTGTTTTTGGAAATGTGATGATGAGAGGTGATCGATACTAGAGTAGAACAAACATATTACAGTTTAATGTATTCTTACAGAAAAGTCACTTAAGAGCCTTCTCCTTGGTGGTAGGTGTAAATGATGCATCTTTCAGTGAAAAACCGATAAAGAATAAAAAAAGTGTTTCTGTATTCACCTTCTGTTTAAATACAAAACATACTATATTATATAAATATGAAGTATACTATATAAATTTTAAATGCTGTTACAAATGATGCCACAAATATTTATTGAACTGAGGTTAAGGTAGTAATAAGTAAAGAGCTATTGTTGAGAAATTGGGAGATTTAAGAGAACATAACAGATTAATTGTTGCGAGAGCAGTACGTGAAGTTAGATGGACAAGAAGAATGACAAGTTAGGTTAAGCTACCTTCCACTATGGTACTGCCCCCTTAAGCAATTTCTCGTAAACAAAAGAGTTATGTGGTAATATTTGAATACTAAATGCATAAGTTTTAATTTAAACATTAACACTATCTCTAAATTACAATTTTGTGAACTTACAATTACATTTTTGTTTTCTTAATGCAAACAGATAATGGTTAGCATCGTACGGATGTCCTGGCGATGATTCCTCTCGATGTTCTCGACGTTTTTAATATTTAGCATCTCCCTCTACTCCTTGAAAGCAACTATTGGTAACTCATTCGTGAGTATATCGGCTTGCTGTAGCTTTTCTTTTACGGTGCCAGGAGAATCGAGAAATGTTGCCTGGTCAATATTTTCCACAGAAACAGGAGCCGGTGATGATCCGTCGACAACACCACAAACTTCGCTGGATTGCAATGTAACTCGCACTTGAAATTAGCACGCGGCCCAATTTTCGATTCCTTTTAACTTGGAACTCCGAATTGTCTCGTTTTCTACGACACGACTCATGATGTTTTTCACTCTTGTACGAGCCGGAAAAATATTTCGCTTTTTCAACAATTTATTAACACAAATATTTATTTCCGAAGGATCCTGGGCCCATAACCTATTAAACTAAGGTTATGGTAGCAATAAATAAAGAGCGATTGTTCAGAAATTGGGAGATTTATTGTAAAAGAACAGACTAATCGTGACGATAAAAGTACGTGAAGTTAGGCAGACAAGGAGAATGGCAAGTTAGGTTAAGTTATCTTCCACTATAATACTGCCCCCTTAGCAATTTCTCGTAAACAAGAAAAGTACGTGGTAATATTTGAATACTGAATACATAAGTTTTCATTTTAATATTAAGAATATTTCAAATTGTTTTGGAGATTTTTTTACTGCAACCTTTTTTTTTAATTAATACCTTCTTTCTGGGTATTATCCTTAAGTATGTCCTTAAATATAGCCAATCCCATGTTCAAATATAACCAATCTCATGCTTCGTTATCAGTATATAACCACTTTAAATTTTACCAATCGCCATTGGCATGTTAACAAATAAGATGATTTAGTTCTTTTATGATAGAAATCGTTCATGGTCCTTTATTCTAATTTCAGTTACTTAAATAGAAAGTTAATACTTTCGACTGTAACCTAAGAATTAACTCCACAAACTCTATATTTTTCGTTTCCGTCCCAATTCCACGTTTTAGTTTCATTCATTCAGATTTACTACCGTCGATATGCATTAAAACATATTCACAAAGGCCGTTGTTCCTATGTTGCTTTCAGTGGATCGCCCTGTATAACCACGATCTTATGCTTACATACCAATCCATCTGCATCAACGCTCAATGCCATACACTGTTCATAAAATTAATTTTTATCGAATTTTCAAGTTTATTAGGTTTGTTTTTCAATAAGAATATGTGGAACAATCAAAATACCCCGCGAAGCATTGTCCTGCTGAATTGCCGTGGCTTAAAACGCAATCGTATTGTTTCCAATGTTCCCATCTATGAAAGGCTTATTTTACGCCATTTATAAGTCCATTTGTATAGCCACACGTATTGTTGGATTTAAAGGCGGACATTTTTACAGGCGTTCCGCCGGAAACTTGTAAATGCTTACGGTACCCAGATGACAATCCATTCTCGTTGATGTACTATCGCCGATCTAAACGGCCGCAGTTTTCCGATCGAGAATTGCGCGTTATTGAGCTGCTCGGTATTTTCATTGCCGCTTATTAAAAGTAAGCCTTGATACGGCTGTAATTTTATATTTTATTTTAATTGCGGAATTTTTATGGTAACGCTGATATGTTTATCTCGTCGCGTTAATGGCCTAGACGGTCGCCAAGGAGTCATTCGAAAAATTCGAGTGCCTTTTTGTGACCAGTCTACGTAAATGTCATTCCCCAAACAATAATTGATTAGAGGTAGCGGTTTCTTTAATGTGTATTTTATTTGGGAGTAATCACTGATGATTTTTATTTTGAATTTATTTATTTATTTTTAGAGACAGATACAGATACGGGGGTATTATTTATATTTTGAGCCTAATAATAAAAAAAAAACACTAATTTGCCATTGAAAATTACTTATTATCGTTTTCAAAATATTCTTCTTCATGATCTATACACTTTTACATGCGTTCGAACTATTTATCAAAGCATTGTTTCCATTTCGCTTGAGATATCTCCAAAACATGGTTTTTAACGCATCAACGGCTTCTTCTGCCAATGAAAATCGTTGTCCACGGAATTCATTTTTGACGTTCGGGAACAAAAAGAGGTCATTGCGTGTCAAATCGGGACTGTACGGCGGATTACCCATTAATTCGATTTTGAGTGTTCAAACATTCGGTTATTAGACGAGATGTGTGAGAGCTCGTATTATCATGATAAAGAATGATCCGACGGTGCTTGTTCGTTTTACTTATTTCACCGAAGACTTTTGGCAAACAAATGGCTGTGCACCATTCAGAATTCACCGTTTTACGTTCCTTTAAAGACACTATTGCCACATTATCAGTTTTTTTTAAACAAACAGATGATCATTTGTGCGAAGTGCTTCGAACGCGAACAACTTTTGTTGAATTAGGTTCATCTTGAAACACCCATACAGTCGATTACTGTTTACTTTCTGGCTCATACTCATAAATCCATGATTTTTCACCTGTTATAATGTTATATACGTCTTTTTAAGCACCGTCATTGTATTTCTAGGGCATTTTATTGCACCAGTCGATACAAACATCTTTTTGATTTTTTCAAATTATGTGGGATCCAACAAGTATAATATAAACTGAATATGCTGCTCCCACAACAATACTGAGAACTACTGGAATCATACAATCTTCTGAAAGATTCTTCAGAGTCAAACAAGATGAAGCTTACTCTAAATTGAAATAAATCAAAGCAGATGTCCCACAGGTAAGCGTGCTAGGACCCATCTTATATTTGATTTACACAAGTGGTATACCACAGCTGGAACAAGATACCATAGCTACCTTTGCAGATGATGCTGCCATTCTAGCAGTAGGTGAAGACCATGAAGAAGCTGCAAATAAACTACAAACATCAGTTAACCAAATCAATAACTAAACCAAAAGATTAAACTGAACCAAACCATATCAATCCACATAAACTTCACAAATAAAAGCGAGCAACAAATTCCAGCATAAATAATCAGCATAAATAATGCCCAAATCCCTTATGCCAACTCGGCGAAATATCTGGGTACTACACTTGACGTAAAACTTCGCTGGAAGGTCCATGTTAAAAAGAATAAAGATGAGCCAGATATAAGATTCAAAAAAATGTAATGGTTAATTGGTAGATACTCCAGCCTATCAACATACAACAAAATTCTTCTGTATAAACAAGTCCTCAAGCCAATATGGACTTACGGCATACAACAATGGGGTTGTGCTAGCAAGAGTAACATCTTAATAATCCAGAGGTTTCAGAATAAGGTGTTGAGGAACATCGTCAATGCGCCTTGGTATGTCAGAAACGTTGACCTCCATCGTGACCTTCAGATGGATACTGTGGGCCAAACAATTGCCAAATTTGCAAGGAATCATAAACAGCGTCTCCACCAACACGGGAACGTTGAGGCTATCCAGCTCCTCGATAACTCCAATATCACAAGAAGACTCAAGAGAGTAAAGCCTTTTGAGTTAGCCAAGTAGTGGTTAGTTTAGTGAAAAGCAGAGTATTGTGCGGTTGTGTTAAATATTAATATTGGCGTATTTAACTTACTAGAAATTAAGGAACATTAGTGAATAAGCCTTGGATTTAAGTTCAATTTAAATTAGAACCAAGTTATTCACTGATCGACTCTAGTTGAGTAAATGTCCCATAAGGGTTGTTTAAAAAAAAAAAATATATATATATATATATATTTAAGTATTATTAGATTAATATTCTTTTATCATGTAGTATGTGCCTAAATGTATACGTAGCTACCTAAAGTAGTTTTCTTATTAACACTATATTCACTGATATTCAAGTAAGATTTTTATGTAAATTCACAAAACCACCCCGTCGAAAATATAGCCCTTTATTGGGTGATTACAAAATCATTAATGGGCCTTTTTAATGGACTAATTAATTACTTGTCGGCCATAAATTGGTAACAACGCTGAAATTTACATGCTCGTAATGAAATAATAGTAATTTAGATTTAAATAATGAGTATAGATGGTTTTTAGGGACGTTCATTGACTATGCACGGATTACACAGAGGCAATTTATTTCGATATCGGCTATAAACTTCGGTTACAAACCCCCTAATAATCTACAAATATCATTAATTTGGCTATCTAAAACCCACATATTCGACAAATCATTGCGAATGTAGTTACGGTCAATATAACCCAAAAAAAAACAGAATGTGGAGAATTATAGCTATAGGATTATGTACTTATTATGAGAGAAAAATCGTAAAACACCCGGGCAATTCTGTAAATGCAGTTATAAAATTTCAATGCTTTTTCTATGAGATATACATTTTTCAGTCAAAGTTGAACAAGTAGAAACTTTTCTAGAACCTGTAAATTAATGCATGTATTCATGTACATGTATAAAGGTGACATTCTCTTTAAGTTTGTATTAGTTTAGTATCGAGGTATTTTCCATAGTAGTAGAAGGTATTGTATAGGTACATTATTTCGGTATCCTGAAACATGAATCCTGATACGTGTTGCGATATTGAGTTGTGATAATTATAAATGCCGTGTGTTCATTGATTGGGCTCTGGAGCAGATAGAAGTTGGCCCAAATTTCTCCGAAAAAGTCACCTTTAGCGACGAGGCCCATTTTTGATTGAATGGATATGTGAACAAGAAAAATTGTCGGACAGTACCAATCCACACGAGATACACCGCCACCAAATACATCCCGAAATCATCTGGCGCCATGGTCTGGCGAAATCATCGGTCCGTACTTCTTCGAAAACGAAACTGGCATTGCCATAACCACCAACGGCGCACGCTACAAATTGATAATAAGCAACTTATTGTGGCTTTAACTGGAAAACTGGATGATATGGATACCGACGACATGTAGTTCCAAGAGGACGGCGCTACGTATCACACAGCGCATGCCACGATGCACAGTCTGCACGAGCGATTTGAAGGCATGGTTATCTCGCGCAGCGGTGGCGTGAACTGGCTATCGAGATCGTGCGATTTAATGCCTTTAGACTCTTTCGTTTTGGGTTATCTTAAGTCTCAGGTCTATGCGAATAAATCTCAAACAACTGATGCCCTCAAAGTCAACATAACGAACGCCATCCAGCAAATTCGTCCAGATTTATGCGAGAAAGTCGTCGAAAATTGGACCTCCTGAATACGTGCCACCAAGTAAAGCTACGGCATACATTTAAACGACGTTATATTTCATACTTAATGCCACAAAATATTCTTTCAAATAAAACAAATTAATAGATGTCTCACACGCAACTTGTTTTATTTACGTTTAAAAATCGAGTGTCCTTATTGGAAGACCATATATAATGGCTGAATCAGTTTCAGATCTTTGGTAATTTATTCTACTTTAAGTTGGGAGAATAAGTGCTTACTTTATATTTACAAAAAGGTATATGAAGACTATTTTTATTTGTTGTATTAAGAACATGAATAAAGAGAAATGTAGTTCATACTGTAGTCCAGGAGGATGAACTAGGCCTATAATTAGTAGTGTGACTGTATGCTTGTATTCGACCTCGAACAGAGAGATGGGAACTCCTTTCTGACCTGAGTGGCTTGTCTCTAACAAATCCAGTTTCTAGGTATCTGAAACTTTTTTGATCATTAATTAAGACTTTATTGTCATTTGCAGCTTCAACCGAATCTTGTTTTATATTTTTAATTAACCCTTTATAAGGCAATACTTTTTTTTACATTTTAATCCTTCTTTTAGCTTACTTATGTTATTAAGGAACAAATTGAGCGCAAGGTGTAATGTTTTTGATTTTTTAATATAATTTCTCTGTTTTAGAGAGAGGTTCCTTTTGGAACCACCAACTAATTCGGAACATAGTGCAACTACAAAAGTAGGTGGTTCCAAGAAGGACCACTTCATAATTTAAAAAATATACATATGCCATTTTCAAAAATAAGGTAAGGTAAGTAAAACTTCTCGTATATGCACTAATAACTATATTTCAGAAATTATATTTATATAAATTAAGTTACATATGGAGAGTCATTGTTCATGAAATGGCTTAAAACAATGTTGATATAAACCTACATTACATTAAGAACATGATGTTCGGGAACGTTTTACATTTTTCTTTGTACAGCAAAATGAGAAGCGATGTTTTGTACCTTTAATTGGAAAATGTTTTCCTACATCACTGCGCATAAATGTTCCTTGAACATTTTCTTTACGACCGCTCATTTTGGTTATTTTGTTTCTCCCTAATGTAGGACTGGGCCCCATGGATTTTCGACTGCAATAACTTCCTATTAACTGGTTGGCTAAAATACTTCTAAAATTCAAATGAGACATACATGATTGTTTCAAATCTTGTTCTTTGGTTTGAATTTTATATGAAAGATATACATTCACGACAGAAGCATCCACAAAAAAGTAAAATAATTTTAGCCACCAGCGTCGACTTTTCCAAGATATGTTATATGGTGCCATGTGCTGGTCGAATTTATCGACACCACTCATGTTTATCTTATAATCTCTTATCACCTGGGGACATGGAATTGTGTCACGTCGGCCTTCGGCATTAGTTCGAAGTACAATAGTTTTTTGGGAAGGATCGTGGAAAGAACTAGCTAAAAGTACACTTTTCTTTCCACGATATTTCCATTTACATACTGATAAATTGTCTGTCATGCAGAAGTCATATTCCCCTCTTTTTAGGTTTCTATCAGCGGTTAATTTATTTTTAGGGAAATGTTTCCTATTAGAGCGTAAAGTTCCGCAGCCAAACGTACCTAACTCTAAAAGTCTTGTCAATAAGGGAAAGGTGGTGAAAAAATTATCAAACTATAGGCAGTAACCCGTGTTATAAAAACCTTTTGAAATATCTAAAACTATCCTCTCGCCAAGCCCGAACTGATTTGAGAATTGGTTTTTCTCTTTTCCTTCATATATTTTAAAATTTAAAAGGTAACTGGTTTCTGCACATGCTATCATCCAAATTTTGAAACCTCGCTTGGTAGGTTTCATGGGCATATATTGCTTGAAAGACGAACGGGCCTTGAAACCTACCATGCTTTCATCTATGGAGAGATTTCTTCCAGGTGCAAAAGAATTTACAAATTTCCTATTCAATATATCAATAATAAGCCGGATCTTATAAAGCTTATCAAAATTTATACTGCCACGGGCTGGCATATTACTGTTATCAATTAGATGTAAATAACGCAGTATTTCAAAAAACGCTTTTGTGACATAATCTGGCATACACGAGGGACATTAAAATTCCCATCTGTGGACCAATATAATCTTATACTCGGTAGTCGATGGAAACCCATAATTAGTAATATCCCTAAGAAAACTATCAATTCGGGGAGATCTAAATCTAAACTGACACCCTGTTGTACAGCATACCTATTCGATTCCGTTAGAATAATATTTAGGATGTCATCGTCAAAGAAATTAGTAAAATAATGTAATGGTGAATCTAATACAGCAATATTAGAGTCTTTAGTATGTGTTGAAGTAGTGGCAGAAAACATTTCAGGCGTCAAAGCCATTTTTGTCCAAATATAATTACTCGTATCAACTTCTGACTCTTGATCACATTCCTCTTCATGATTGTTTCTGTCGGAGCCTTCCATTTGAGAAACATCAAACATGCCACAAACTGATAAATCAAGATCTTCTCCATCTTCTCCGTTTCCGAAATTGGCATGTTGATTGATATTTGGTGAACAATTCTCTTTTTCATTTTCAATATTGAAATGAGGGCCCTGAACAGAATCATCCGAGAAA
The DNA here is from genome assembly GCA_037954035.1 of Rosalia funebris. NCBI lineage: Eukaryota > Metazoa > Arthropoda > Insecta > Coleoptera > Cerambycidae > Rosalia > Rosalia funebris. Next base: position 10,536,855 of record JAZFAV010000034.1, on the reverse strand, counting down.
TCATCAAAATCATCGTTAGAATCAGATGAATGCTCCGATGTTGAAGCTATACTTTATAGTGTTTTATTTCGAGTATTGGGTTTCTCGAATTGTCAATCGATGGCCTTGAGTTTGGCATATCATCGTCGGCATCAAAGTGTCCATCAACATCGGAATATATTGCTTGCTCTTCCGATATGCCGTTTAGAAGTTCAAATACTTCATTACTGTCCATACGTTCAAGATCTTGATATGACCATTTATTCTTAGACATGTCTGAACAGGTACCTTACCTGAAAAGTAACAATAACATCTTACTGCTGCTAAATTTACTGCGTATATAAGCCTTTTGTATAATTTCAATGATGTAACAATGTTGTAACATCACTAATATTAATTTCACAACAACAGAAATACTAAAATTTCGACTTGTAAATTGGCAGTTTTTAGGTTAGGGTCGTTTAATTATGTTTATTTTAAAGTTTTTGGCGGATAAGAGCTGTAAAAATTAATTCCTCTACTCGATTACATTTATTTGTATATCTATTGTCACTTACCAGAAAGAAGAAATCAACTGTTTTCACTAAAAAGTACACAAACACAGATTTACAGAAATAATTGACAACAACAGATCACAGCGTCTACTTTGAAAGAACTGATGGTCCCATACGGATCCACTTAAATGTGTACAAAACAACTAAGCGCATACTCCTTTAAAGTGGTTCCAAGAAATAGCCCCTTAACGTTTACGACAACTTTATGTATCCGTTAGGTTCATTCTACTATATAAAACCTTTACATTTTAGACCTTACGTACAGTGATCCCACAGAGATACCACCAACTTATAAAGGGTTAAAGATTTTTGTTGTTGTTATAATACAAAGTCGGTTTTCTAAATTTTGTTATTAACTTTGGACAAAACATAGGTATGGGCATTTAAGAGATTCATATCTGATGTTTATATCTTCCCAAAAGTAATATTTAAAAACCAAAACTTTCGATTCAACTATGTAATTCAATCTACATACATACATATACAAAAATGTATCTTCAGGTTAATCAAATATTCATGAGTCAAGTGTTGCGACTTGAAAATAGAGTAGGTCTAGGAATATATCAGACATATTAGCCGATGCTTTACTCTGCTGGGAATACATTAAAGTATCTAGTTTCACGTGAACGTGTTCAAAACGTAGCCATTCAGCATTCCGACGTTTGATTTGTATGGTTTGCCGTGAGACAACAGCTAATTAAGCTATTCCCATTATACATTAGAACTGCCTTTATACGCCTCTAATTAAATACGGAATCAGGTCAATTAACTGTTCCCGAAGCTACCTAACTGGAAATGAATTAGTGCATGACGTCGGTGTTGTGACAATAATGGTATTCATCAATTAAAGAAGTTCAAAAACAGCCGAATACCGTCGAAGCCATCGGTATTTAATGAATGTTCCAGTAAGGATTAGTAAGTTAACATAATATCGGGTTTATACGAAGCATTATGCTGCTCTGGGCTGACACGAGGCCATGCGCTATCTCATGGCGAACTTGCTTCCGGTATTTAAAAAAAGAATAATTTTCGTTCGCAATAATTGATAAAATATCCAGTACCATCTTCGTAATTCTATCGATGGTGAATGTGGTATTTTGTATATATTTGAAAATATGCTCTATTGATTACTGATCGATTGTTATTGATGTTTGGTGAATATATTTAGTTGTAAGGGAGTACCTAAAAAAAAATGTAAATTATTATTTTTTTTTAATTTAAGATAACATCTTAAAACCATCAATCTCCTTTAAAATACTGTCCATTAGATGATATGCACTTGTCCCAACGACTATTCCAGTGTTCAAAACGTTTTTATATTGTTCTGAACTAATGCTCTTAAGTGCCTCCAGCGATTTTTCCTTATCCCCGTGTATGTCCTGAAAACGATTTTTCTTTAGATTTTTCTTCTTTCTTGGGAATAAGAAAATGTCGCTAGGTCAAGTGAGTAAGGGGGTGCCAAACTAATATCGTGCCGGTTTTTATCAAGAATTGTTTGATTTTTAACGCTTTCTGGGCAGGCGCGTTGTCATGATAGATACCACTCCCCCCGATATTCACAGTTCACGTCATTTTCTTGTCACTGCCTCACGCAATCGCCTTAGCACTTCCAGATAGTAATTTTGGTTCACTGTGCTGGCTTAAAGAATAAAACTCGATTTAAGAAAGTGTCAGCAGTGGTTTTGGAAACTGGGCCAGAAGTTGTGAAGAAACGGCTGAATGTTTTGCCACTCAGTTAGAGAATATATTTCAAATAAATAATCTATAAGAGGAAGACTTACCTGAAGAAACTCCTCATCAGAAAGAAGGAAATATCAAATTTACATCGCCAGATGAAGTTATGAAAGAAATCAAACATAACATAGATCCGAAAAGTGCTCCTGGATTTGACTAAATAACAGGAGAAATACTATATCAACTCCATAGAAATGCAACTGTCAAACTGACTAATCTAATCAATGCCGCATTCAGGCTTAAGTACGTACCTATGTAAACTATGGAAGGTGGCAGATATCGTGGTGGTACCAAAACCCGGGAAATCGCCACATGTAGTCTCTTCATATAGACCAATACCTTCATTGCTTATTATGCCCAAGCTTCTTGAGAAGCTGCTACTCAAAAGAATACAACCAATTATCAAGAGAAAAAACTAGAGGATACATTAGAAAACAAAATAGTCCAGCATATTCCTCGACGAGCGTTTGATGAGGTTTGGCATGAGGGACTACATTATAAATTAAAATTATCCTTCCTAAATAATGTGCACATATTTTAAAATCGTATTTATCAGACAGACACTTTCGAATTAAGCAGAAAAATGCCTACTCTGTCCTTAAAAAGATCAAAGCAGGAGTCTCACAATGCAGTGTTCTAGGCCATATGCTCTACCTTCTATATACGTGTAGTCTCCAAGATCTAGAAAATAATACTGTAGCTACTTTTTCCGACGATACTGCCATAATAACAACTGGCAAAAGTAATATAGAAACAGCTAATAAACTTCAAAACGCCATCAATAAATTCCAAAGCTGGACCAAGAAATGGAAAATTAAATTAAATGAAGAAAAATCAATTCATATCGATTTCACTAATAGACATATTGAACATACCTGTATTCCAATAAATATGAATGAACAAGTAGTCACATTTGCCGATACAACCAAATATCTTGATCTTATCTTACATACAAAGCTTCGCTGAAAAGTCCATGTAAGAGAGAAAAGAGAAGAATTAGGTATAAGATATAAGAAAATGTACTGGCTCTTGAGTAGGAACCAAGCTTATCGATTACATGATAAGCTCCTCTTGTATAAGCAAATATTAAAACCGGTCTGGACTGGACTTATAGTATTCAGCTTTGGGGCTGTACTAGAAAGTCAAATATTAAAATTATACAAACCTTTCAAAATAAAGTACTATGGAAAATCATTAGTGCATCTTGGTATATAAAAAATGAAGATCTCCATCGAGATCTTAGAATAGAAAACGTTGAGACAGAGATTAAAAAATTTGCAAAAAGCCACGGAGGAAGACTTCTGGCAACACGAGAATATCGAGGCTATCCAGCTTCTTGATAACTCCAACTAAATAAGAAGACTCAATAGGATTAAACCCCACGAGTTAATGTAGTGGTTTGGTGAAATTAAAAGCAGAGTAATTTGTGTAGTGCATAAGAAAATGTGCCATACTTGTCAGACATCACTAAGAAAACATCAATAGGTGACTCTTGATCTTGATGATCGAGTTGAAATAAGTTACTCACTAATTCTAGATGGTAACAATATTTTAATATAAAAAAAACAATAGTTTTGTCATATTTTGATCAAACACTAGGATATTGTCATTGTGTGCATCTGGATAATAGCCCGAGTCTTCCTCATCATAGTAAACTGTACAATATTTTGGTATAGTGAAACAAGAATTAATTTAAATTGTAATTTCTTATCTTTTACTACCATCTATCAGGAGCAGACAGTATCCCATATGAAATATTTATAAACGGTAATCTCGTAATTTCCAATTCCCGACAAGAGCCCTATTCGTAAATAATAGTTATAGTTCTGACAATTCGAATAATTGCCAGTAATTACGTACAATTAAGCTTATACTTTCTTGCGTTCTTGAATTCCTCTATAATTTGTTGCTCATAAATGGATTCGATAAATTTTTACCTCCGGTAGTTATGCGACTTGCGAAATAATCTGAATAACAATTCACTCAGCGGACATTGTTACCGACGTTTTCCGCTGAGAAATAAGTAATACCATTTTAGGTATATGGAGCATTTACTTACCCAGGTAAGCGTACATGCAATTGTGGTCAATTGAAAGAGAAGTATTTATAAATAGTCCATCACTAATGCATATAAACGTTCCAAATACAGCGTGTAAGAAAAATAATTGCCCTTATCTTAGCTTAGCAGCTGATAGCTCAGACACAACTAAACAAAAAAGCATTATATAACGTGGGTGCTCAACCCAATCGTTTTCTAATTATCGTTATGTGAATTCTCAAAGTAGACCCCAGATATTTGATACAATTTGACAACATTATCCTGCAGGATGACTCGCAAAGATTTAATGCACAGTAAAAATAACCTGTTCTAAGTCTAACCAATATCTGTCAATTTTAACTTGCAGGACGGTTGATAATTAATGAAATTAATATAATTCGTAAATATATATGTAGATACCAAATTTAACAAAATTATATTAGTCAGAATCATAGACCGTTAGGTATGGATATTTTTATTTTATAAGATTGCTTCTAATTTTAGCTATTACAATACACTTAAAGGCATCCAACAGGTTATTATTTATTACATTTATGATCAATTTTATCTTGCTTACATCTGCCACGTTAATTTCACTGGTTTGCATATTATCTTACTGCAGGTTGTTGCTGATTATATACGGTAATTCCATTTTATTTCATCGAAATATACATTGCTTTTTTTCCAATATCCTGATAAACTGCGGCTTTGATGCGAGGAATTGATGACTATTCAAATGTTTCTATGTTTTCTCGAAATCCTTTTAGCCAAATAAATTCCATACACTTGTGATGAGATTGAAAAGTACTACAGATATCGTTTTGGATACACGTTTCTATTAAAATAACAAAAGTGTAACAAAAGCTATAAACAGAGTAATCCACCTAGATACCTGATCTATAACGGCCTCTGTATAAATAACTACTTATAAGTTATAATAATTTATATAATACAAGTATGTAATTAACCAATTAGCATTAAATATTCAGGTGGACTCGGATAAACATCTTTAGCATTAAGTATGTGTCTGAACTCATTTCCGTCAGTGATGTGTGGCGCAGTAAAGAAATGTCTATATATAAAGAAAGTCCAAAGGTGTCAAATCACGTGATCGTGCAGGCCAACTGTTGTCTGAGGGACAACATGATCAGAAAATTTGGAACGCAACAGATTTATGGCTGCACGTGCTGTATGACAAGTGGCACCGTCTTGCTGAAACCACATGTTGTTCAAATCCAAATCATCAATTTGGGAAAAGAGAAATTGTTTAACACGTCACTATAGATACCGTTCCCCATTTACTGTGAGCTTCATTTTCAGAGAAATATCGTCCAATTACTCTACCATGCTTTTCTTTTTCGTGAACACCATGTGGTATTCACGCAAAGCATCCCTTTGACAATTTTGTTTGCAAAAATCATCATCATCTTTTTTCTTTTCTAATATCCAATTAACAAATTTATGACGACTATGACGTTGTAAGTGATCTGTAATGTTTAATTGTTATGCCAACTGAATTTTGTATGCAGACAGATGCATATCTTTCTTTAAAATCCGGTGTGTGGTGGCTCTTTACAGATTCTATTGTTGTACATGACGTCAAATTAATGTGTTTGGATACTCCTGTACAATTTCTCTCACTGCAGCGATATTTTTTATCTGACCGATCATTATGAGGATTTGGTGTTGCCTTATCAATAACACAACCCATTTCTTCAAATTCCTTGATTATGTTACGAACTAGTATGTTGTTATATGAACTGCTAACTCTATGGGCGCTTCATTTTGTGCGAATTATGCTTAATCCAACTGTAAATGATCGCTCACTTTCATAAAGTAGTTGTACACAGACTATTCGTTGCTGAATTGTTAATTGCGGCGTGTTGATGTCATATGGTTTGTAGATGACAGTAGTTATAAGTCAGACCTTTGACAGAACCTAAATTTCGCTCAATTCAAATCCTATAGTTCCAACTGAGAAATCCTTTATAATTACTATAAATATTTTTTAAATCTGCTTCTACTTGAACATCTTAAAATCATATCTAACTTTCTCTAATGGTAACTAAGTCTTTAGCATCGAACTATAAAATTATGGTCTTTATTGCTTGAAAATTTTGCAAATAATAAAATGGTTACTAGCTATATGAAAATTAGCTATATAATGAACTACCATATGCTTCCGAAATATCAGTATTTATAAAATTGTCAAGTGCATTTAGGTGATTTAATAAAAACGGTTGGTGTAAGCCATTAGTTCATTTACATCCGGATAATACTTTCGAATCATGTTAACATCGTCAGAAAATTACAAGAGCTCTAACTAGACTAAACTATAGTTTAGCCCAGTTTAGCTCTTGTAATGACCTCCTGATGACGGAGTCTTGGTGAATGAATCTTGCGTTGCAAATAGTGCATTTTCATGGTTTCGAGGTCTTTAGTGGAAATTCGGTTTAGTTGTTGTTGATCCAATATTGCAACCCAATGCCAATATTAAAGAAACTTATTTTATCACCACTTTTCGATTTACTATAGAGCTACTTCAGTGCTGCATTGAGAGCCATTTACGAAGATAATGTCAGCTTAACTGCATATACCGCCTGGATTCTCCTCGACAACTTCGAATGGCTCAATGGATACACGTAAGTATTAATCTTTTACCATAATTTCTAATCCATCATATTTTAGGGCCAAATTTGGGCTATTTAATGTCAACTTTAACGACCCCAATAGACTGCCAAAGCATCCATGGCTTTTTACAGGAATATGATAGAGACTAGATCACTTCTATAAATCAATTAAATATTGAATTGAAATAAATAGACATAAATATACGTAGAAACTAGTACGCTTATGTAAATTAGAATATAAATTAAATTCATTCACAATATTATACAGTATATTATAAATGGGATCGTGTATAAGCAAATATTGCAAGAAATTGCAACAAAATAATATTTTAGTTAATAAATAATGATGTAATCAAGCTAGCGTTGAGGCGCCATTTTGAAAATTATTTTTTAATGAAAACAGTGTGCGAGTTCACACGGGAATACCTCATTTGGAAGCTGCTTCAAATACTCGCATCTATTCAAACGTTGTTTTCATTTCGACATATATATTTTAATTCAAAAACAAATAAAATTTAATATTGGGATGCCATCATATTTTTTAAGTAGTGCCTTCCTCCTGTAAAAGGTAAGTTGTCAAGTTTCTTTCTGACAGAAATAACTAATAAAAGTCACTTGGGCGTTTTTACATACTCGCAGCAGGATATATTGAAAATTCTATTTAATATAAATTGGCAATTGCTAAAACAATTTTAGGATAAACAAATAAAACAGGAAAAAATTCAGAAAAGATTCAATTTCTCTCCTCAAAATGTTCTACAATCTCAGGAGTAAATTGGGAAGATTTGCTCTGCTTTGGAATATCATCCCTCACAGACTTCAGCAGTACATAATTCAAGTTGTATAAGCAATTTACATATTGAAGGTTTAAGTATATATATTACGATGATATAATAATTCGAAAATACGGTGGGCATTCAGGTCAATTACCCAGAGCTAAAACAAGTTCAGCACTTATAACCATATCCATAATATGGACGGGTGATTTATCATATGTTTCTGCCAAAATTGAGAACTGCAGATTACGCTTTCTCTTTTATAAGTGCGTCAGTCATATTTGACAACTAGAAAATAAATATTTACCTAATGGCGTAGTGATGTGAGCGACGGCGCCACCTGCTCGCCAATTATGGATTCACAGTTTATCGTAAAGGACACCAAATTCTGTTTGTACTTTCACTGCGAACAAAGACTTGTACTTTAACTATTAACGGATAGGTGTCGCATTTCCTCAGATGTGAGCTTTTAAATTGTCATTTATCGACAAAGGACAAAGGATATATAAAAAAGAGTGTATATTATAATATGATCCTGCAAATTGATCAGTTTCAATTCAATAATTTGCCTTAATGTAAACAGCTTTATCAAAGTATTGGAAACGAATGGGGAACGAATGGGGAATAAATCAATGGACAAAAATTCCAGGAAAGAAGGGAAGAAGTAAAATGAACTGTCTTAATAAATGGCTCTGGAAGAGAAACGGTAGAACCGCAAGAGTTGATCTCACAAGGTTGATGTGCACGTCTTCCTTATTTTGTTGTTTTTAAATCACTCTTAAACAGTGATTCAAATATAACCAGAGAAATTGTATTAACATATTAAATCGAAGCAATAAAATGAGTATGTAATAAATTAAATTCATGGTTTTAGACTGCCCTTGTATCACGAGGCCACATGAGCAACATGCAAAACAACAATAATAATAAACAACATAATAACACAAAGAATAAAATATATAATAAATATAGTAAAAAGAATAATAAATATACCAAGAGAATCAAATAAATAGACTTCTAAGTCTACTTTAGTCACCTTGGTATGTTTTCAATCCTACCATTCTCGCTGGTATTTGGTACAAAGATAATATAATCACTTTCGTCCAACTAGTTGACTCAGTATATCGTGAAAATAGTTTTGAGTCACGTAGTATACTATATTTGATAAAGCAGGTACCCTATAGAACCTAGGTCATCGTTTAAAAATATATTTTTCTTAAAACAAAATTTTACACAAATTTTCTGCCTCTGAGCCTATCAGATTGTTTCTATTTGATAAACTAATGGTTCTTATTACGGATTTAGTTCACGGAAAAAATATTTTAACGTACTCGTTAGTTAAGAATATTATGAATTCAGAGTAAAAACTTATCTAAGCCGATAAGCTCCTCGTAAGATATAAGAGACTGATTAGTTACCAACAAATATTACATAGACCATTGGTAGTTGGTAGGATGGTTTTCAAAGAGATACATATATGTTTTTCTCGATGGTTATTTGATGGTTTGCTTTAACCTAAAGCCTTTATAATGAACTGCAGCAACATATAGTGCAACAGTAACATATAAGTCGGAAATCGCGAAAGGAACCACCAAACTGCCAAGCGGTTATCACAGTAGTTCCTGAATAGCAAAGCTATTACATAATCGCTTAGGCAACAACTACTCCTCGGGCTAAAGCCCCGCGAGGCATTGAATTATTCCTTGAAGCGATCCTTGACCCCTTTCTCGTGTTTCTGCACGATCAGATAAGGTTTCAAAAAATAAAACCCTCCACAGGTAGGATTCGACATCTGTCCCGGATCGGAACTGAACGACATACAGCTGTTTCGAACTTATTTGTTCTCCTCAGTGCCGTACACGGTACGCCGATCCAGGACAAATGCCGAATGAACTCTATGGGGTATACATCTTTATCGATGACTCTGTCTTTATGACTCTGAGATAACATATAAGTCGGAAATCGAGAAAGGAACCACCAAACCGTCAAGCGGTTAGCAAAGTAGTTCCCGAATAGCAAAGCTATTACATAATCGCTTTAGGTGACAACTACTCCTATAGAAAGGGGTCGAGGATCGCTTCAAGGTATAATTCTATACCTGGCGGGGCTTTAGCCCAAGGAGTAGTTGTTTCCTAGAGCACTAGATAACAATTAGAACTTAGATAACAATTTCCGCATATTGATATGTTTCCTTAAAATGCGGTGTACGGTTACAACACGAATTAGAGTTTGAGGTAGATTACAGCAACAATTTAGCCTCTCCCTATATCTACCAGATCTTTCACTGCAGCAACATTCAAGTTCATTATGTTGACTACATAAATCCTCACTAGTACCTCTCATACCTAAACAGAAATTTGTATCATATCATTTTTTTTTTCGGTTAATTCAACTTTCACGTAAAGCAATGAAGTTAACACACACGCAGTATCTACAGAAGTTATACATATGTGGATAGCAATAATCGGTCTCTAGTTTTCAACTACCTCCAGTTTTTACAATACCCAATTTCTATATCAGTGATCTTATTTCTGAACAGAAACCATTGTAGAACTAATGATATCAGCAAAGCGGTGTACATCCATATTACGAGTATGCATTAGCTGCAGTGGAAAATTTCAGCCCAAATTAATCAATAGCTTGGAATATTGTTGGACAAAAAAGAAACAGGAGACCATATTTCCATAAACACCGATACCTCGCTGCACGCCTGTTTTGCCAAACAAGTTATATGAGTCTTAATCATCTCCTGATGATTCCAACTTGGTTGGTGACACTCGTGTCGAAAGATGTATCGGTGTCTGTCGATTTAATCCTTGTTTATTGTTGTTACGTACAACTCTGGTTTTACGTAACATCTGATTTTGGTTTTACATATCTTATTCTTCATCTTCTTCTTCCTTCTTCTAAAGTAGGTCTTATGACCTGTTCCCCTTCGATGAATATCATCGGTATTATGAGCTGGATCTGTATTTACAGAGGGTAGGCTAGAGCTAACCTGGCCCTCTAACCCTCCTCTTTCTTCCGGGCTTGGGACCGGTAACAGTACTAGTGGGCTACTCAATCCACCCAGCAGAACTGAAGACTGAAACGGCAACGGCACGCGATGTTCTCAATCGGTAACCCATGCAAGTGCTAACTGCGCCCGAGGTTGCTTGACATCGGTGATCGGACAAGGAATCGATGTTCCACATGGGATGACCGTTGCCGTCATCTCTAAATTATTGTTAGCTGTAATTTTAAAATTTCTATTGTAACGGGTGTCCAGAAAGGGTAGGGGGTATTTGTAGATTCAATAAAAAAAAACTAGAAGTCAAAAAAAATAAATTTTTTTGTTAATCTTTAGACAAGGTTTTGGAAAATTAAGTACTAAAGATTATGTTCTCCAAATGTTGACCCTCACGCTGCTGGCACTCCTCTAACCGTAAACGGAAATTAGCCACCACGCGTCTACACATCTCTCTGGAAACGGCGGCCATTTCGGTGCGAATGTTGTGCTTTAATTGCACTAAAGTTCGTGGTTTGTTTACATACACTTTCTCTTTAAGGTATCCCCATAAGAAATAATCAAGAGGTATAAGATCAGAAAATGGATTCGAATGTTTGAGAATACCGGTTCGACTGTAAAAATTCGCAATCCAGGTCGCCCGTGCTCTGTTCGAACCCCACAAGCGATAGAAGAAGTGTGAGTTTGCGAATTGATTGAGAAGGATTTTCACGCACTGAAACTCTCACTTCTTCAATCGCTTAGATTAAAAAAGTTTACAGTTAGAGGAGTGCCAGCAGCGTGAGGGTCAACATTTGGAGAACATAATCTTTAGTACTTAATTTTCCAAAACCTTGTCTAAAAATTAACAAAAAAATTTATTTTTTCTGACTTCTTGTTTTTTTTATTGAATCTACAAATACCCCCTACCCTTTCTGAACACCCGTTAGAAGTAATAGTTAGTTAACTTCGAAAAACAGTATTATCAAATAGCTCTAACTCCAACCTTCGGTTCTCTAGACTCTAATTTACATATATTCTTAATCTCTATTCTAAAGTCTTTGAAGTTTTTCTTTAAATACCCCTTACGGAGCACTTACTTATATAACTATCTTATCGTTGAGTCGATCATTGAATAATTTAGTTCTAACTTAAATTGGTACTTTGGAAACTTAGATCTACGGACTTATTCACTAATGTTCCTTAATTTATAATAAGTTAACTACACTAATATTACTATCACGCCATTCTAGTAAGTTAGTTACTCTAATCACAACCGCACAATGCTCTACTTCTCACTAACTAATAATCACTGGGCCAACTCAAAAGGCTTCACTCTCTTAAGTAAGTCTTGTTCTTATGATATTGGCGTTATGGAGGAGCTGGATAGCCTCGACGTTCCCGTGCTGGTGGAGTTGCTGTTCATGATTCCTTGTAAATTTGCAAAATTGCTTGACTCAGAGTATCCATCTGAAGGTCATGATGGAGGTCACTGTTTCTGACATACCAAGGGGCATTGACGATGTTCCTCAGCTCAGGACTTTATTCTGGAACCTTTGAATTATTAAGATGTTACTCTTGCTAGCAAAACCCCATAGTTGTATGCCATAAGTCCATTCTGGTTTGAGGACTTGTTTATACAGAGATATTTTGTTGTTGATGATATTGATACGCTGGAATGCTTACCAAGTAGCCAGTACATTTTCTAGGATCTTATGCCTTTGAAGTTAGTGTCAAAAATTGTATCGAAAGAGTTAAAGTTTTAAAAAATAAAAAACAAATCGTTTTTATTCCATTTATTTAAATAAGATTTGATACCACGACAATCAATAATAAACAATTCCACCCGAGGATTTTTCATGTTCAGATTTCGTAATAATGCAAACTTATATTTTTCTTTGGAAAAAGAAAATTAAAATCATCTCAAATTATAATATATGTATATCTTTCAAATTCCATAGTGATTATTGATAACTAAATAAACATCTACAGATACGTCCTCAAAATCTATTAATTCTTAAAAAAGTTCGTCCTCCCTCTACTGGAAATGATTACTCTATACTATCTAAAATTTTTGTTATCAGAGAGCTCTTGGAAAATTCAACTAATCATATTGATCGCTTGTACTTGAACAACGAATGTAATCGAAATACGAAATCAATATCATATATATTTCATCATAGTAGATAAAAAATTGTAAGCAAAATAGTCTACTTTATTTGTACCACAGTTAATCCAGTTGGTGTCGTTGGTGATGTTCGTTTGTTCGAACGATCGCATTATATCACCGGTTACTTATCTTAACTCTCACATCGAAGATGGTAAACGCTCTTCTAATTGTGAATCTCATAGTTCTCCTAAGGTAAATAAATTTATTTCTTTTGGATGAAATTCTCTCTTTCTGAAATCGTGTTTTCAATTGCATTTATTTTGATGCAACACACACCATTAATTTTCGGGATGATGTCATCTGAAAAGTGTTTAACGAACATTAGCTGATTAAATATTTTTTGTTGTTTATCGTTTTAATGGATGAATGGTAAGTGCAAAGCATTATATTCCCTTTGATGGATTACAAACTATGGTGATCAAACTCAAAGTCAACTTTCTAATTTGGTATACACCATATAATTACAAGTTGCATATAGGAACGTCGAGAAATAAATATTTTAATAACGGATATATTTGTAGTTACTCAAAAAGTTTAGTTTATATTTAGTTTAGGTTTTCAGTTAAAAATATTGTTTTACAATAGAGGGTGTCCTTAAACGGGGAGCAACGATTAAGTTTTTAAATGACATACCTTAAGATTTTTATTAATTTCGATTTTCGAAGATCCAATATATCCAGTTCTTAGGCATTTATTTTTGTATCATTAATTTGTCTTGTATCTAAAATACTCACTCATTGAATACTCAATAAGAAATAACAATTAAAACGCTTCATAAAGTCCTTAAACATAAGAGACTTATGTAGACATTTAGTTTACATAAATCTTTAATTTTGGATCAAAACAATTTCAACCACGAGATCCAGATGGTCACTTCGTAAGCCCTCTTTATAACCAATATATTTAGAAAAGTATTTTTACATATGCTCTTAAGTCAAGCACTTATAACTTATAACTGACAGACCCAGTAATTTTTCATCCAAGAAAAAAATAGATGAAGACTTCTAAAAATGTTCGAAATCAAAGTAGGTACGTCCATGTAACAATAATGAATATAGTCATATTTTGGACACTTAAACAATCCATATCATGCCAACACTACCAAAATATCCATTGTAGAAGTGTAAAACATCATAAAGTAATTTACGAGTATATGTGTAGACAAACTGGTACATGAACAATGGCCAATACAGTAGAACAAAAGCAAGCAATGTCTGAAAAACAGTCCAATCCTCTACAAACTAATTAAGTTACATAGAAATTCATAGCGGTCGAGTTTTATTAAAATCGGAGATACTACATAATTCTTGAAATAAATATAAATATTAACAAGCAATGAACTCCAATAATAAACTCAAAAACATTATTGTTCTCGTATACCCATTTCCCATTTCATATTTCAAGAACTACAAGTTAGATCCAGCTCAGTTTGATCTGCCTTATACCTAGTTTCAGTGATCCTTAAATTCATTGAAAATACTGGACATAAATATACTTGTATTAGAATTAAATAGTATATTTCGAGGCGTTATTTATATCTTGAGCCTAATAATAAAAACATTAATTTGTCATTGAAAATTACTTATCGTTTTTCAGAATATTCTCCTTCATGATCTTTACACTTTCGTATACGTTCGAACCATTTGTCAAAGCATTTTTTCCATTCCACTTGAGATATCTCCAAAACGTGGATTTGTGAACGCATCAATGGTTTTTTCTGCCGACGAAAATCGCCGTTCGCGCAATTTATTATTGACATTCAAGAATCGAATTTATTTTTGACGTTTGACGTTTGACGTTCGATGACAAATCAGGACTGTACGGCGGATGACCCATTAATTCGATTTTTTAAGTGTTCAAACATTTGGTTGTTAGATGAAATGTGTGAAGAATGAAGAATGATCTGACGGCGCTTGTTTGGTTTCCTTATTTCACCGGAGACTCCCGGCAAACAAATGATTGTGTACCATTCAGAATTGACCGTTTTACGTTTTTACAAATGCAGTGTTGCCACATGATCAGTTTTTCTGAAGAAACAGGCGAGCATTTGTTTCGAAGTGCTTCGAACGCGAACAACTTTTATTGAATTTGGATCACCTTGAAACATACAGTCGACCGCTGTTTACTTTCCGGCTCATACGTATAGATCCATGATTCGTCACCTATTATAATGTTATATGCATCTTTTGAAGCATCGCCATTGTACTTCTTGATAATTTGTTTGCACTAATCGATACGAGCATCTTTTTGAGATTTTGTCAAATTATGTGGAACAATGCGAACAAATCCATTGCATTCCAATGGATTTGTTCACATCCATACCCAATGAGAGCAAACCTATTGTACAGCTAGATGATCATGCAATATTTTATATATGCTGGTCGAACTAATGCCTAAGGTTGCCTCAATCTCACAACATGCCACATTAAGATCTTGCATTATCAGTTTTTGTCCAGCAACAATATTTTCTGGCACAACAACTAATTTTGGACAACCTTCACGAGTTTCGTCGGGGAGCGAATAGCAGCCACGACTAAACTCGTTATAGCAGTTATATTCACAGTGACAAACGATGGTGCTTTCAATTCACTGTAAATAACACAAATCGTGTTTAAATGATAAAGTGTTTTGAAGAAGGTTGTGGTAAGAAATGTCAATATTTCCATTGAAAATGGCATCTGACAACACTGACAGTGTTGCCAAGACTCAAAATATAAATAGTGTCCCTCGTATATATAATAATGAAGTATTGGATCAGCCGTTTGAATTACGAAAGTTGAACTGCAGATTCATTTATCAATGACCTGAAGAACACTTGATTATCAAGTGTTGTATACATGTAGAGAAATTTTGTAAAATTTGTCTGCCACATTGGATTCACCATTTTGAATTTTGAAAGTTTTACTCCAAATTCGTTATCTATGAACTCAAAACCCCATAAAGACCAACTTTCCAGGAATCCCCAACTGATTTCGTTGATTTTGTGTCATAAGTTTGGTCATTCAGGTTCTTGCTTTTAGAAAAGATCCTGACGTGATGGAGCAAATCTGATTTGGTCGGACAAATTCATATTCGTGTCAACCGATTGTTTACAGACGGTTATATATTTTATGTAAATATATCATCATCATGAGGTCATCAGTCCTAAGACTGGTTGGACGCTAACCTCCAGCTTCTCCTATCTTGTGCTAACCTACGCATTTCGCTAATTATGCTACAACCCACATCCCTTACTATTTGCGAGCAGTAGTCTAATCTAGGCCTACCTCTGTCTTTCTTCACTCCTATTTCTGCCTCCAAAATATCGCGGACTATTCCCCCATGTCTCAGCAAGTGGCCTACCATTCTATCTCTTCTCTTCTTTATGTTTTTCCACATACTTCTTTTCTCGTCGACTTTCTCTAATACTTCTCCGTTTCTAACCCTATCAGTCCACGT
Source organism: Rosalia funebris (assembly GCA_037954035.1). Classification (NCBI taxonomy): domain Eukaryota; kingdom Metazoa; phylum Arthropoda; class Insecta; order Coleoptera; family Cerambycidae; genus Rosalia; species Rosalia funebris. The sequence goes on along the minus strand of JAZFAV010000034.1, from coordinate 10,520,550 downwards.
TATTTTCATCATTCTTCGGTAACACCACATCTCAAAAGCTTCTAATTTCTTCCTAATTGCTTCCCCTATCGTCCAGGTTTCGCAACCGTATAGTGCCGTGCTCCATACATACGTGTTCAAAAATCCCTTCCTTGTTTCAAAGTTTATTACCCCCGCGCATAAAAGTGCTTTCTTTTTGTTAAAAGCTACTCGATCCTGCGCTATTCTTTGTTTTATATCTTTATCGCTTCTTCCATCCCAATTTATTTCACTTCCTAAATAAGTGAAGTCTTTAACTTCCTCCAATCTTTCATTATTAATTTATACTTTCATTTTTGCTCTGCTCTCGCGCTCTCTGCACACTAACACTTTAGTTTTGTTTTTATTCGCCCTCATTCCGTATTCCTCTGTCAACACTGCCTCCATTTCGTTCAACGCTGATTCTAATTCCTCCTTACTAGATGCTAATACTGCTATATCATCCGCGAATCTCAGCATTTTTAATTGCTATCCCTGTACTTTAATCACGAAATTCACTCTATCTTTTACCACATTAATCGCCTCTTCGATGTACAGATTAAAAATTAGTGGTGATAGCGTACACCATTGTCTTACTCCTTTCCTAATACCTGCTTCCCTTCTTTCCCCTTCTACTTATATAACAGCAGTTTGCTTTTTGTATAGATTGTGTATTATTCTCCTATCTCTATACTTCATTCCCGCGCTCTTTAGTATCTCGAACATTTTTTCCCATCTTACATTATCAAAAGTTTTTTCTAAATCTACAAATCCTATATAAGCGTTCTTTCCTTTTTCTATTGTTTTCTCTAACATTACTCTTAGCGCTAGAATAGCTTCGCGAGTTCCCCTATTTCGCCTAAACCCGGATGGGTCTTCTCCTAGTATTTCCTCCGTTCTATTTTCCATCCTCTTCTTCACTATTCTAGTTAAGATTTTTAACGCGTGGGAAGTTAGGCTAATCGTTCTAAAGTTCTCGCATTTGTCGGCTCCTCTCTATAGTAACGATAATGTTCCTATTATAATGTAAATATATATTAGTAACAAAATATTTTGATATAAATTTCTATATTAATCACAAAAATTTATTTTATTACAGTTCGTGGTACTTTCACTTTTATGAATGAATATAAAACTATGAGCAAACCATGATATTTAAATGTTTTTCTCTCACTTTCAGTATTGTGAGAGGAGAAAATAACGGTACCTTTCCTGATAGTTTTCTCTTTGGTGTTGCGACATCAGCTTACCAGACAGAAGGACATTGGCAGTCGGATGGAAAAGGAGAAAATATATGGGACCGATGGATTCACACAAACCCATCAAGGATAAAAAACAACGATACTGCCGACGAAGCGTGTGATGGATATCAAAACTACACGGATATAATACGAGTCGCGTATACTGGCGCAAGAATTTATAAATTTTCACTTTCATGGTCCAGGTAACTACCAGCTATTCAGCCTCTTTCGTTGTCCAATTGCAAATAGATCGACTAAGTCTCAGATAAAATTTCGTCTAAATATTGATATGAATTTAAAATCTAAAATAAGGTTATCTTAGATAGTATATACAGACTATTTTAGAAAGCCTTTTTCCTATTTACATATTTCAGAATCCTACCAACCGGAAGGAACACATCCCTCAACGCCAAAGGCCTTATGTACTACGAGAAACTATTAGATAGTTTGTCAGTAAACTTGATAAAACCCATGGCCACTCTGTACCATTTTGACTTGCCACAGCCTTTGCAAGATCTGGGAGGGTGGACGAATCCGGAAATGGTCGAACATTTCGTACAATATGCTCGAATAGCATTCCAAAGTTTTCCCAGTGTCGAATATTGGATAACCTTCCACGATCCCAGGTCTATTTGCAGATTGGGATACGGGACAGGTGCTTATGCTCCAGGGATAGTTGGCGATGGAGTTAATGAATATTTATGCGCATATACGTTGATAAAAGCCCATGCAGCAGTTTATCACATGTATAAGGAGGAATTTCCAAAGTTGAAAGGTAAGAATAATCTTTTAAATGTTTTCAGTTTCTGGAAACTTATTGAGGGTCCTACGACTAACTTAATGCTTATTCTAAATGTTATAATTTTTGTTCTCGTTGAGCAATTTCTCTCTATACGCTAGTAAAGTATCTTTGGCGGGCAGCCTTTGCGCCATCTCGTGTTTGTCTTTTAAACCTTGAGTATGCCGAAGTCTCAGTGGCGTATGTTATAAATGGATTTTAATAAGTATTTACTAAATAAAATAAAAAATAGACAATCAAGACGTAAGTGTGGTGTTGTTAATTGTAAAAATATAGAGGGTCAAAATCCATAATTACAATTTTACCGTTTTCCTGGAGAATCTTACGAATTAGAGGAAGAGAAAATATATTGTAGCAGTGCGTCGTTAAAGGCAATTATTTAAGTCATTACGAAATACATAAAACATATAATAATTGCCGTTTTATTAAAAAAATACAGGTCTTTTAGGCTTTGCAAGTATAACGACTGACGAGATGGTGAAGAAATTTACTGGAATAGACTTATTATTTTTCCACATTTTACTCAAATTTATTGTTCTTGAGAAAGATAGCAAAGATAGATAGATGCACTTTTTAAAAAGGCTTTTACTGAGAACAGACTTCTGATATTTCTTATGAAGATGAAATTTAGATTCCCTTTCGCTGTAATTGGCTATTTATTTACAGTATCCTTAGTTCTGCTGTAACAGTGGCGGCTCGTGGTGATTTGTCATGTGTGGGTAACAACTACCTATTAGTAGTGCAAAATAATGAAGTAACGTATAGTAAAAAAAAACTTTGATTAATTACTCTATGTTAGTCACTGTAAAAGTAAATGTTACCTAAAATTGAATAAAACTAGTACAGACCCTAATAAATGTTACACAGAAATTCACGTTCTAACAAAAAGTTAACAATATCAGTATTAGTATTTACTATTTCTCTCACGTTCGCCATGGTATAAATACTAAATAAATACAATGCTAAACAAACACAAATGTAAAGTACCAACTTCCACAGACTGACTGCCGCACTAATTTATTATAATTATTGTTAAAGAACCGTTAAAATTTTGAAAACCCTAACCTACAGAGTACAGACCTCGCTTAAATAAACAACATTCTACGTTTCTGAAAACTGAACTCGGAAATCGGACTCATCGGAGATTCTCAATTCCTTTCCCGCTTTGCCGAGAGCCACTTCAGCAGGGTGGTCTAGCCCACCCGTGTCACAGCTTACTCGAGACTCGACTAAGCTATGCCCGTGTTTCAAATTGTTTCATGTAGTTTACACGCGTATAATTTTGTTTTTATGTCTTCAAATCATTCGCAATTTTTTAATTAATTAATTCTATTCATGTGTTTACTGTTTATTTAATTTTATATTCCAGATTCCCATGTTTCTATATTATTGTGAAATAATTTAAACTTTCAAAGGACGTTAAAAGTATATCTATGTCAATAATATTAATATTAATTTTAAAACTAATCTTGGACACTTATTTACTTCTTTACTTGTATTTATTTATTAAAGAAATAAATATAATTTTTTATTTGTGCGAGGCGCTCGCGCTGTCATACGAGACAGCGCAAGCGCCTGTACAAAGTCAGAAAGGCAAAAGGCGTGGCTGCCCACCCGGCCCGGTGAGCTATTATATTAGTTCACGAATCCACGGTTACAAGAGTAAATTGCTGCACTTACTTGCACTGCAATGTTCCACCACCGTTGCGCTGTTAGTATTAGTATATATAATTAGAAAGTTTCATTGTATTATTGTTGTTATGTAATATATAATGTATTTAATTAATTACATATTACATAATTATATCTTCAGTAACTTCTATAAACGATAAATAACGAACTTTGGAACTGTGTTCCTTTTCTTCTAGGAAACAGCTGGGTGGGCACTGCCAACCCTGCCACCCCTGACCAGCCGCCACTGTGTTGTAAACTTTCTTTCAAGTGTCTTGAAAACGTTAATTGCTAAAACAAAAACGTGGATATTTTGGCCACCAAAAGAAGTTATTAGAGAGACATGGCCTCATTATTAGAGAAACAAGCATGGTAGTTTTATAAACTACGCGAATTGTCGAGCGATAATTGATTGCACTGATCTTCGTACTGACACGCCACCAACAGTCGATCAGAAAATTTGTATGTATTCAACTTACAAATCTAGCTTTAAGTGTGTTCTCAGCAGAAACTTGTTTAAGAAATGAAAATCTCTTCCAGGAACAATAAATTTTAGTCAAATTTGGAAAAAAATAAGTCTATTCCAGTAAATTTCTTCATCATTTCAATCTGTCGTTATATGTACAAAGCCTAAAAAATCTGTATTTTTTTTAACAAAGCGGTAATTACTATATGCTTTATGTATTTAGTAATGACTTGAGATCTAAAAAAAATAATACCTTTGACGACGCACTGCTACAATCCATTTTCTCTTCTTGTCTAATTCGTAGGATTGTCCAGAAGAACGGTAGATTTATAATTCTGGATTTTGACCTTCGGTATTTTCATAATTAACAACACAACACTTACGTCTTGATTGTTTTTCTTTCAATTTATTTAATAACAAATATTTTTTTAAATCCATTTGTAACACACTGAACATTGTAACACTGAGGCTTCGACCGACTCAAGATTTAAAAATACAAACACGATATGGCGCAAAAATACTTTACTATAAAAAAAAACCTAAACCAAGAAGTGTAAAGAGTGTAATGAACTAAGAAGCTTATAGGCGCTATTGTCATATTTTATTCCTAAATCTCTTATATGTTCTATATTAATTCGGTAATATTAAATTTAAATGCAATGCACAATCAAAATTAAACAAGAAATGTTAGAATTAAATTGTATAATGCCTATCTGCGACATAGCTCATGTAAATTTAAGTCATGTTTGTCAAGTATAAAAAGATATAAGAATAATATAAAAACAAATTTCATTGTAAAATCCTCACTACGCCGATTTTATGCAAAAAATGGCAACGTCGGTATCCAAGATTTGTCGTTCTCTTTGTTTCTCTCATTTGAAGAATATTATCTATTTCTATTATTTAGACACTTTTGGAGTTAGGCACAGGCTCAAGCTGTAATTCAATGCAACAGCTGATGGCCATTGGCGGATCGACCAGTCGAACCGTGGGTGAAACGAAAATTATTTGACGTATTTTTCAGTGTCTACAAAGAGATCATCCTGGTTTAAAAGATGTAGTAGTAGATATGTGCGCAGATTATATAGGAGCCTCAAAATCAAATTTATATAAAACTTTGAGATAACGAAAAATATATGGACAAGCACAGACACCAGAACCAAAAAGCGGTCGAACGAAAGTGGAAGTTGACGAAGATGCAAAATATCCTATAAAAAGAACCGTCCATATTTTTTTTTTTTTTTTTAGGAAAAATGAATTACCAACGTTAAAGGCAGTGCTGGAAGCTGTTAGTCAAAATGAGATAATCCCTAAAATGGGTAAGGAGATACTGCCGAAAACTTTACATGGCATGAAGTTTAAATATGGGAAAATAGATAGAAAGAGTATTCTTATTGAAAGAAGTGAAATAGTACAGTGAAGAAGAGACTATCTCAGGAAAATTAAAGAATTTCGGAGGCAAGGAAAGAAAATTTATTATACGGATAAGACATGGATCAACGAGGAGCACTCTGTGAAAAAAGTATGGCAAGATGAAAATGTAAAAAATGCACGGCAAGCAGCTATTGAAGGCTGGTTAACTGGTATACAAATGCTATCGTCGAGAAAGGTCGTCGTTTGATAATTACATATATAGGAAGTGATAGTGGATATTTAGTAAATAGTGAATTAATATTTCAGTCCAAGAAAACACGAGACTAGCACGAAGAGATGAATGCAAAAGTGTACGAAAATTAGTTTGGAGGAATTCTTGAAAACTTGGAACCAGAATCTGTCGTCGTTATAGATAATGCACCATATCATAGTCGAAAATGCGAAAAAACTCCATAACAGTCATGGAGGAAAGCATAAATTCAAAAATGATTACGGGACAAAGGTATCCCTTGTGCTGAAAATAGCTTAAAGTCAGAATTGCTTCGAATTGTGAATATACATGCAAATAAATATAAGAAACTTGCTGTAGAAGAATTAGCACTGAGCCATGGAACTACTGTTCTACGATTACCCCCATATCATTGTGAGTTGAACCCAATTGAGTTAATTTGGGAACAAATTAAAGGAGATGTGGCCAGAGAAAATAGAACATTTAAATTGGCTGATGTCCAACTCCATCTTCAGAAAGTATTAGAAAATGTTACAGCAGAAGACTGGAGACAGTGTATTATTGGTCATGTTCAAAGAAAAGAACAGAAAATGTGGGATGTAAATAATATGACTAATGAAAACCTCGATCCCATTATTATTAGTGTCGGTAAAAGTGATAGTGAAAGTGATAGTGAGTGATGACTCGAAAATTGAAAAGGGTAAGATTGTTTTTCGAACTCTTTCTTTATTTCTGTACTAGAATTTCGTTTATTTTCTGTAGAAGAAATTTTTGTTTTGTTTTTGTTACAGAATTTTGTTTATGTTATGGAGTTTTGTTAAATTTTGGAAGAGAATTTTTCCTTTTGTTTTATAGAATTTGGTGTATTTTATATAGAATTGTTTTTAGTGTGGGAATGCGGCTACTGGCGAACCACTTACTAAAAAAATGGTAACACGCCATTAACAATACTTCATATGTGGCATGGAAACTTGTTTTTACTCACAATATTCTCCCTTGTATGATTTAGCAATTTTTTTAAATTTCCGTCATATCAATAATTGCAGCAGTACTTGTCACTGACCCCGCCAAAAAACAAAAAAATCTACGCCTCTGTTCCAGACAAAATGCTCACCTTCTCTCGGTCATTGCACTCTTTACAATTTTTTGTTTCATTTTTAGTGTATTATATAGGTAGAACATCCTACATGACACGCTTCCTCAAGATCAGAATCGTCACTTTCTTGAATAATTTGTCGCAGCAAATTCTAAATTTTATGGGAAAAGCGACAAAAAAGTTCTTTGGCAAAATTTGAGTAACAGCTATTTTCATTATTTTCTAAACAGCGTGCACTTAAGAAATTAAAATATTCCCAAATATCAAATTAAAAAAATATAAAAAATTACATTTTCGATTACATTTCGATTACATTTTGTAAAAGATGGTCCAACCAAAACGCACGATGTTAATTGTAAATAAAATAAAAAGTTTTCAGAGAATTATCTTAATATTTATTATTATGATAGAAGGATCTAAGACAATTATGTGTGAAACAAAATATCGGCCAAATGCTCGCCACGGCTTCGGTGGCAAATCTCTATCTGATGGTCCATATTTTCAACGACTCTGCGACATAATTGAGGTTCAATGTTGTTAATGTGCCGAATTATCTCATCCTTTAGCTCTTGAATTGTTCTTGGCTTATTGACGTACACTTTTTCTTTTAAATATCCCCAAAGAAAGAAGTCCAACGGTGTCACATCCCATGATCGTGGCGGCCAATTAAGTCGCCACGACGTGAGATAACACGGACGTTGAATTTCTCGCGCAAAAGTGCCATTGTTTCGTTGGCTGTGTGGCAAGTGGCACCATCCTGTTGAAACCACATATCGTCCAGGTCCATATCCTTAATTTCTGGCCACAAGAAGTCCGTTATCATCTCGCGATAGCGAACACCATTCACGGTAACTGCTTGGCCGACCTCATTTTCGAAAAAGTACGGCCCGATGACGCCGCCAGCCCATAAACCGCACCAAACAGTCACTCTTTGTGGATGCATCAGCTTTTCAACAATCACTCGTGGATTCTCATTTGCCCAAATGCGGCAATTCTGCTTGTTAACGAATCCACTGAGGTGAAAGTGTGCCTCGTCGCTGAAGATGATTTTCTTTGTAAAGTCACCATTCACTTCTGTCTGTTCAACCAACCATTCGGCGTATTGACGACGCTTGAAATGGTCAGTAGGCTTCAGCTCTTGAGTCAATTGAACCTTGTAAGCGTGTAAATTCAAATCTTTATTCAAAATTCGCGTCAGTGATGTTCGTGAGATGTTCAATTGTTGAGCACGACGACGAGTCGAGGTTGACTGCTCGTCTGCTACACTATCGCGAACAACAGCAGTGTTTTCCGCAGAACGAACTGAGCGAGCATGCACAGGTGTTTTCACATTTCCTGCAGACCCGGTTTGCTGAAATTTGCGCACAATTCTCCCGATTGTGGACACATTTGGTCGATTATGCTGACCAAAAAAGTCACGAAGTGCACGAAATGCATTTTGACTTGAACGCCCACTTTCGTAAAAGGCTTCAACAATCTTAACGCGCTGCTCAATTGTGTACCTCTCCATGGTTGAAATTTTTAAACAGTGAAACAAAGAAATGTCAAACTAAGTTGGGCAAAAAAACTTGACGTTAAGGTGTGACTTACAATTAACATCGTGCATTATGGTTGGACCACCTTTACTTTATCATTACATTCCATACACATAAACTTCTTTTATTTCAGCCAAGATATCCATGGCAATCGATATTGAATGGTCGGAACCTGCCAGTAACTCGGTAGCTGACAAAGAAGCTGCCGCGAGGAGAAATTTATTCGAGGTACGAAAATGCCTTTTTCCAAGAATTAATAGCAGTGATTTTGTTAATAGTGCATTGAAACGTGGATATGTTTCCCACAAACACTGAAATATTACATCTTACCCCAAGCGCGTTTCATCAAACAAGTTGGAATCATCGGGGGCTGATTAAAACTGACAGTATCAATAATCGAGAAACATGTTCGGTGTTCGTGGAAAACTTGTCTCTTGTGTTTTTGCTGCATCAAAGGCTCCAGCCCCTGCCCGGGATTAATAGTTTAGTGATTATAAATACTTACATATTTATAATCTAAAAAATTTACCTAAAAGGTAACGCACAGCTTAAAAAAATAGGGAAATACAGAGTAGTACTTAAACTATCGTCTTTTGTATTAATTCTATTGCCTGCAGTACCTCATCGCGCATCGATAAAATAACTCAATAAATATTGATATGGAATAATAATAGAATCTAATTAAAATAAAAACCATTTAATGTTGAAATTCATGTAAAAGCCTGGTATTAAAGGAACATGGAGAAACAAAACAGTAATAAATAAACCAGATATTTTATGTGGCCATAACAACGGCTGGGCAGCCCCTTTACCGCCCTCTTCTGTTTCCCAAGAACTACCAGAACTAATACCTGCAGTGCATATATATATATATATATATATATATATATATATATATATATATATATATATATATATATATATATATATATATACATATATATATATATATTGTAAAATATACACTGCAGATATACTACATACACTGTAGATATACCATGAAATACTTCACATAATACTTAGATTCGTAGGAATAGCATTAACTATATAAAACAGGAATAAAAATTTTAGATTAAAATTGAAAATTGATAAAGTAAGTCAAGCAACAGCTATTACGGCCACTTCTTGGATGGTTGTCGGATCGCCTTACATATAATTTACATGTCAGTAAATATAATGAAATCACATGAATTTAAGTTGACTTGGTGTAGAAGACATACCACATGCATAAAATGTAAAAAAAGTCCTTATATATTCTATGTTATGCAAATAAAAAGTTCCTACACCACTACAACATGAAAAGATTACATTATAAAGTTATGAACATTTATGATTATGGACCTTTATGATTACATCATACAGATCTACTGAACTAAATTCAGGTAGGTAAACCTAGTTAATGCAAAGTAATAAAGAGAGCATGTTCCTAGTTAATATATGCAACATTCTAAAACTAAAAACAACTTGACAAGAACAAATTCTAGTAGAATATTTTCGTGAAAAGTTAACAACATTAATAGCATTATTAAAACTATTACAATTCCTTAATAAGTGTATTAGATGAGTTAAAAGTCTAAGAAATTGAAACAATACATTTTCTTTCACCTTTTATTATATTTATTAAATCATCTTGAATTGAGGGTGTGAACAGACGTTTTTAGTCACTTGAATTTGACATAAATGACAGTATATAGTTTAATTCATAAATAATGCTGTCACTAATCCTAGTAATTTGCAACCTTAAAGAAAAATACGTTTAGAACCACTTTCGATGACATTGGAGAAATACAAATATGATAATTTAGACAAGGCAAAGCTTTTACACTTTAGAAGACGCATTTTATTGGTTATATTGCTTTCTTGCAGTTTGGCCTATACGCCCATCCAATTTTCAGAGGAGACTGGCCTCCAGTAGTCATAGGACGAGTTAACAATCGAAGCCAACATGAGAACTTAAGGAACTCACGTCTTGTGGCATTAACTGAAGAAGAAATAAACTATATCAATGGGACAGCCGATTTCATGGCAGTTAATACTTTCACCACTAAGCTTGTCTCTGATATTGCTGAACCCGAATATGGCAGTCCCGGTTACATGAAGGATATGAGAGTGGAGGTGTCCGTAGATCCAACCTGGAAAATTTCCTCCAGTGGGAGTCCAGTAAGAGCTTATATTTTTTTCTTATTGTGTTTCTGTTGGGCTTTTGATGGCGCGTATATTGCCATCCTACTACGTGGTTGCATTAAAGATACTCCACCACTAGAGAACCCATCCACGATATCCATATAGTGAGATGGCTAGAGAAGTGGTGTTGTTTACAAAATGGCGGCTACAAGTGGCAAAATGGGTCTGTGTAAACTTTGTTTACCAGCTCTCTGTGTGGAATAGAATCCGAAGAAAGAGCGTTAACTTGTAGCCATGATTTGTAGCCTCATAGTTTATTTGGGTTTGCTTGCCAATAAGCAAATAGTCATTTCAGTCATGCTATAAATTATCTAACCCTTACAACCCCTCCTAAAAATTTTACTTCTCTCCGCAGCAGGATATATATAGATGAGAAAAACAAATAAATTAGTTTGGTTCAATTATATATATATATATATATATATATATATATATATATATATATATATATATATATATATATATATATTTACTTACAGATCGTTCCATGGGGTCTCAGAAAGGCCATGAAATGGCTGAAGCTTATATACGATGATCCTGACATTATCATTACTGGAAATGGCGTCTCAGACAGTGCCGAATATTACGATTTAGACAGAATGAACTATATTGCGGTACTATTATTATTAATAATTACAATAAAAACCACAGTTACAACATAACATTAGTTATAATGAAATAATAATTTAAAAAATATTATAGGATTATCTTAGTGCTCTTTTGGATGCAATGTATGAAGATAATGTCAAAGTTTTTGGATATATCTACTGGAGTCTAATAGACAGTTTCGAGTGGACCGAAGGTTACAGGTAATTCTATGATTAATATGGGTTGGGGAAAAAATAATTTCGGTTTTTCCCAATAGATATCTTTAAGGTCGCATATCTCTAGGAAGGCTTATTGAAAGCATCCATACTATAGCGCGTGTGAAAGGTAAAAGTCCACAGAATGTTTAGCGTTATTCGTTTGTGCAGTCAAAAGATATTGCGCGTTGAAAATGGAGATTCCAGAAGGTCATTTTCGACATATTCTGCTTTCTTACTTCCGAAAAGGGAAAAATTCAGCGCAGCTCATCGAAAATTGTGTGATATTTATGGTGATGAGTGCTTAAGTGAGCGCCAGTGGCAGAATTGGTTTGCTTGTTTTCGTTCCGGAAATTTGGATGTTAAAGATGAACCTCGCCCTGGCCGCCCAATCGTTGAAACAGTCGATGAAATTTTGGAAAATATCGAGATAGTCCGACATATTTCATCTCGCGACATCGCTACGGAACTAACCATCGAGCATAAAACAGTTTTGAACCATTTACGTAAGGCTGGATATCGAAAGAGGCTCAATACTTGGGTTCCACAAGAATTAACAGAGCAGCATTTAATGGACCGACATTCCATTTGCGAATCGCTGCTTAAACGAAACGAAATCGAGCCATTTGTGAAACGAGTGATTACGGGCGATGAAAAGTGGATCACGTACGACAATAATGTGTGAAGAAGATCGTGGTCGAAGCCCGGAGAAGCTTCACAAACGGTTGCAAAGCCCGTATTGATGCCAAGGAAGGTCATGCTGATGTTTGGTGGGATTGGAAGGCATTGTTCATCATGAACTACTCGAACTTGGCCAAACCATTAGTTCGACTCTCTACTGTTAACAACTAATGCCATTAAAGCAGACGATTAAAAAAACGGCCAGAATTGATCAATAGGAAAGGCGTTGTCTTCCATCACGACAACGCTAGACCACACATATATTTAGTGACTCGGCAATAATTGAGAGACCTTGGCTGGGAAGTTTCAATGCATCCACCGTATAGCCCCGACTTTGCCCCGTCCGACTACCATTTGTTTCGGTGTCTGCAGAACTCTCTTAATGGTGTCAAGCTGGCTTCAAAAGAGGCTTGTGAAAATCACTTGGTCCAGTTCTTCGCCCAGAAATCTCAGAAGTTCTACAGTAGCGGAATTATGGTTTTTACCAGAAAAGTGGCAAAAGGTCATCGATGAAAACGGCACATATATCAGTGATTAGTGTGTAAAATTTATATGAATAAATTCCCTTTGAAAAACATGAATAAAACCGAAATTACTTTTTCTCCAACCATTAAATTAAATATAATTACTTTTCTTGCTAAGGCAGTTGATTAACGATTACAATGATTCTAACTGGTGAAATTACTATGTTTAATTACAAGTTATTTTTTTTAATGTGCGAATTGAGTGAATGGTTTAAAAGTGATCGTACCGTTTTTGAGAAAATTTTCACCTGAAAAAAAAGTTTTAATACAGTTTACGTAGGAACCTAGATAGCCTTCACTGGTGAAAAATGTTTCTCAAGGAAAGAGAAATCTGACAACATGTTGTGTCACATTAGGTTGGGCAACTTTTCTTTGATAACCATTTATGTATACATATACATTTCGGAAATAGTTTTTCCGATTCAAGTGTTAGGATTAAATGAACCATTCATTATCAATCGTTATGCCAGTTTAAAATAGTTTTTTCTTACCTAAATTAGATACCAAACATTTCATCATTAGTACATAAGTAACTAACAAGAAAAGTTTTTACTTAATAAAATACAATTCTTGAATCAGGAAAACAATTTCCGAGATTTCTACTTATAAAATAAAAATTAGCGAATTTGATGTCACGGTTTTAATTTTCTCCCGCTTAATGGTTCAGAAGAAAACGTTTTTCAACAACCAATGCCTAGATGTTGAATTAAACCACAGGAAGAAAATTATTTTGAGTGAAAATTTCCTTCAAATTAGTACTATCACATGTTGATTGATTTAAATGGTTATAAAAGAAAAATTGGCCAACTTAATGTCACAATTTTAATTTTCAATTACTTCATGGTTCATAAAAATATATTTTTCAACAACTAAGGCTTAGATGATGAAATAAACTGCAGTAAAAAAATATTTTGTGTGAGAATGTTCCCCAATGTTATACTATCGTATATCGAACTTACTGAATCTAACTGTGTAAACATATGTATTATTATAAGTATTCCATTTAAAACATAATCTATAACCACTTCCAACCGAAACCTGAAGTATTAGAATAATATTAGATATCTGTTTGTGACTATAATGCTCATAATTCGAGAAATAACAATGCTCTGGGGTTGGTCCTAATGTCGTTTACATCCCCTAGATTGAGCACCTTATTCAGGCCTTCTATTTTGTCTAAAGTTTTATCAAAATCTAATCTAGATATTGATCTATTCTATTTATGTAGAAGTTAACTGTGCAAATGGATCCTACGTAAAGTTGGAGAAATATATTCAAAAATATTTAAGAAATAAATATAGGTACTAATAAAAGTGAGTTAGTACTTTCTGATTTCAGTCAACGTTATGGATTATTCATGGTGAACTTCACTGATGTCTACAAAGATAGACGGGATAAATGGTCGCTTATGATCTATCGCACTGTGACACTTGAGCGTCGTATACCTGAAGTACCTGAAGCAACTAGTTCAACGCATAACATTATGGGTACTACACCTTCTGTGCCCACGACCACTGAAGGCGATGATGCTAGCAGATTGGTGATTTACCCGTTGGTGATAACTATGTTATCTTACATTTGTTTGTTGGTGGTTTAATCTACCGATATCAAAAAGTATATTGGTCATAGGTGGTCGTTAATTTTAAAATAATTATTTGTCAAAAATTTTTTGATTATCAAGCAGTTCCCGTGACGTTTTCTTGTTATAATAACTTTAGGTATATTTTGAATCATTTATTTCACCACAGAGCATAAAATGGACATGGTTAAAATCTATTTTCTAACAGATGTGTTACTTGCTGGAATTTGGGAATACAGTCAGCAGTTATATTTGGATAACTTTGGAGAGAACAGTAGACTTGGCAATAGTACCAAAATGTTTTTGTATACCTTAGAAATTGAAATTATGTTTTACGTATTTTTCGAAACTAGCTCTATAACATAACTACTGTCAGCTCAAGCAAACTTAATGATTAGAACGGTGCCTCTCGACCACTTTTCTAAGAGTGTCCCTAATAAAATAAAATAAACAAACGTACAATAGAAGTTTATTATTAAGTTACTTTAGTGTACATTTCCATTTTCCTTGCCTTAACTTTAGCGAAAGTCGAAACAATATCATTTGAATTCAGTTGTTGCGATATCTGTCATTCTCTCGATAATTTACATAACCCCACGAGCCTATCTTGACTCGTGGTTGAACGTGGATACGCTTTTATCAAACTTAATTTAGGAAAACGACGCTGACCACTAGCCACGGATACTGCAGGTATCAGCAAAATCTTTACCAGACCAGTAAAGCAGTTACCAAATTAGGTACATTATTCACCAGTTTATTTTTATAAATATAATTAAGAAATTCCCGTGGAGTTGTATTTACTGCATAATTCAGTACCATAAATGTCCTTAAAGTCCTCATGTCTCAGAAATCCTTTCGCCTTTAAACAGTCTTTCAAAACGGGTTGGAAGATTTATTCTGCAACTCATGGATATTCCCAGCAAGAATATTGATCTGTATTGCTGCTTAAATCTGTCATCCATAGCATTTATTAATGATAAAGTAGAAATTAATTTTCAACATCTTTGGATTGATACAACTGATTCTTGACCTCTTAACTATATTGCCTTTCTTTTTTAATTAAGCGCGATGGTCCTATCTCTGATGGGAGTTTTGAAGGAAATGTCTTGTAAATGGAATTTATCAATATTTTTTCAAACATTATAATGTTTATATATGTAAACATATACCCTAATCATTTCTGTAATACAATTGAAAAATATAGCTACCATATAGCTATCAAACATACAGCTACCAGACAACACCTAGTAGTATCATATCTAGCAGAGATATATCTACCAGACAACACTTAGTAGTATCATTCACCATAAGATATAGTATAGGAGTGTTACAACTCCGACTTATACTTCCGACTTATAAGTTACTAACAGAGATCGTATCGATAAAGATGTATAGGCCATAAAGTTCGTTCGGCATTTGTCCTGAATCGGCGTACTGTATGCGGCACTGATGAGAACTAACAAGTTCGAAACAGCTGTATGTCGTTCGATTCCGATCCGGGACAAATGTCGAATCCTACCTGTGGCTGGTTTTATTTTTTGAAAAGAGTGTTACAAGGTCGAAAAATGATCATGGATTTATTTCTAAATTCTTCTCTGGACACCACTATTTCTACCTCTCATATTACGTGAGTTTTCCAACGGAAATTTTTTTAACTTAGCAATAATTTTGTGTGTTATACCACCACCAGTTGTAGTAGTACGAGGAACAAGTCCCAAAAGAGCTCTAATTAATTTCACATTCACAATATTCTTCAAACTCAGTCGTCATGTTTACATATCGAACGACTATTGCCATTTGTTAAACAGAACTAACATTTGATGTGTAATTTAGGGTATCAAGAAATATTTAGCAGCAGAGCCACTGAGATAGAGTGGATTACCCAGATACGAGTATAGTAAAACCAATATTATTTTCCTGAACAGTATTAGACAGAAGATTAATCAGAGAGATATTGAGAATGAGTCTCTACCACAAACATTTAGAAAGTGTTCATGTACAATAGGATTAAATAAACGTAGACATTCAACAAATTTCAGAATGTTTTCATTATAAAACTTAAATAATGTTTTATATGTTCCATGAAATGCTAAATTTTGACAATACAGAAACCTAAAAATCTTACTAATATAATCAGTCTTGTTCCAAAGTCTGCTACTATAATTTTTCTCCAACATCAAGTTTTACTGATATAACTATATCCCCCCCCCCAAGTTAGGTGCCTTGGGCCGTCGCCTACTTCGTCTATATGAACGCGCCGGCCCTGGAAGCAAAAAAATTGAGGACGACTACTCTATAGGTAGAGCACCGCAAAAGTATTGCGCATTGCCAATGATTTGTTGGGATGAAACATGGTTTTACCTTTCAGGGTGCATGCATTCCATTATATAGCCACCTTTGACCAAGATTGTTGATCTGTTAACGGTGTTCTTTTATCTTATTAATTAAGAATTAATTAAACATCCTCATCTTGGTAAACATAAAATATGCCTGGAAGTAATAGACCATAAGACCATATAAAGCTATTTAAAGCAACTTCTTGACTAATTTAAAAATATATGTCACTATCCCAATTATGTTCTCAATATACAATTTTCCAACACTATATCGTATATCTGTAAGATTATCTGTAAGTGAAATGTTTAGTTCTAAGCAAATATATGTAAACAAATATATCTACATAAATGCCTTCACTTTGTAATTACCTCTATGTAAAGGGTTGTCCAACCAAAACGCACGATGTTAATTGTAAATAAAACAAAAAGTTTTCAGAGAATTATCTTAATATGTTTTATTATGATAGAAGGATCTATGACAATTATGTGTGAAACAAAATATCGGCCAAATGCTCGCCACGGCTTGTCTGAGACATAATTGAGGTTCAATGTCGTTAATGTGCCGAATTATCTCACTCTATAGCTCTTGAATTGTTCTTGGCTTATTGACGTACACTTTTTCTTTTAAATATCCCCAAAGAAAGAAGTCCAACGGTGTCAAATCACATGATCGTGGCGGCCAATTAACATCGCCACTACGCCGGCGTGAGATAACACGGCCATTGAATTTCTCGCGCAAAAGTGCCATTGTTTCGTTGGTTGTGTGGCAAGTCGTACCATCCTGTTGGAACCACATATCGTCCAGGTCCATATCCTCAATTTCTGGCCACAAGATGTCCGTTATCATCTCGCGATAGCGAACACCATTCACGGTAACTGCTTGGCCAACCTCATTTTCGAAGAAGTACGGCCCGATGACGCCGCCAGCCCATAAACCGCACCAAACAGTCACTCTTTGTGGATGCATCGGCTTTTCAACAATCACTCGTGGATTCTCATTTGCCTAAATGCGGCAATTCTGCTTGTTAACGAATCCACTGAGGTGAAAGTGTGCCTCATCGCTGAAGATGATTTTCTTTGTAAAGTCACCATTCACTTCTGTCTGTTCAACCAACCATTCGGTGTATTGACGACGCTTGAAATGGTCAGTAGGCTTCAGCTCTTGAGTCAATTGAACCTTGTAAGCGTGTAAATTCAAATTTTTATTCAAAATTCGCATCAGTGATGTTCGTGAGATGTTCAATTGTTGGACATGATGACGAGTCGAGGTTGACGGCTCTGCTGCTACATTATCGCGAACAACAGCAATGTTTTCCGCAGAACGAACTGGGTGAGAATGCATAGGTGTTTTCACATTTCCTACAGACCCGGTTTGCTGAAATTTGCGCACAATTTTCCCGATTGTGGACACATTTGGTCGATTATGCTGACCAAAAAAGTCACGAAGTGCACGAAATGCATTTTGATTTGAACGCCCATTTTCGTAAAAGGCTTCAACAATCTTAACGCGCTGATCAATTGTGTACCTCTCCATGGTTGAATTTGTCAAACACTGAAACAACGAAATGTCAAATTAAGTTGGGCAAAAAACTTGACGTTAAGGTGTGACTCACAATTAACATCGTGCATTATGGTTGGACCAACCTTTATTATCTTTTTCTATTTATATATGAACATTTGTAACTGCCATAACTTGTATTTTTACAGTTCTAACTCCTAATAAATTAATTAGGTCAAAAAATATGAATAGTAAATGTTATATGTAGTATTATTTTTTCTGATAACAAATTCTGCGTATGACGTATGTCATCATCAAGAATGTAATTTGACTTTGAATCCAAATATATCGAATTTTATATACAAATCGAATATGCGGGGATCTTAAAAACGAGGAACATAGTTAATTGCTTTTCTGGCCTGTTTTGAGAAAGAAAAAACATGCACCAATTAGTACTTAAAATAAAAATGTACACAATACATATATATGATTTTATTTCTTTACTTACCCATTCTCTGTTTTCTCTTTTTATTCATTGCATCAGTTTTCTAAACAAACGTTAGTATGCTCATGGTTTTGACGTTATTTATATCCACCAAGTAAAAAAATTATTCTTTATTAATTTTGGCCACATTGTATAATAAGGACATTTAAATATCACCTTATCGAATGAATACAAAATTTATAATAGAGATTTAATAATAAAAAACAATTGTAAATACTGACTACCAAATTTTGTAATGAAGAAAACGTTTTCTAATTAGCATGAGAAAATATTATCATCACAACTGTTATTATTCGGCTGATATCGTCTGAACGTCGATATCAGCTTTACCCCGTTTTCACAAAGAGCCACAATGTAGAAAACTCTTAGTAACGTCGAGTATGTCCATTCTTAGGAATCACAATCATCAGAGGGCTCAAAAGGGTTTTCAAAAGTTTGGGAATGACTTTTAAAGCATTCGTCTGTCAACAAATTGCAATAATTCTTTCGTAATAACACAAAATTGAAAACAACAAAACATAGTCGAGAATCTGTAAAACCAGTTGTCAAGATTGTAGTCAAAAGTATATTGGGGAGACAAAACGAGTAACTGTGAGTAGATTCAAGAAGCACATGACTCACATAAAGTGTGGAATATTAAATAAATAATCAGTTGGATTCTTTTATTACCTTTTTTTAAAACGAAACATATTCTTGAAGTTTTCTAGATATTGGAAATTATGCCAGATATTAAACAGACTAAAAATGTTCATTAGTAGTAATTATATATTGTACAAAAAGTGGGCTTCACATAGACAACTATTAAAAGAGCTATATTATATTATACTATATTATAAAAGGTGGGGCAGAGCAACTTGCTTATTGGAATTCAAAGATATATATATATATATATATATATATATATATATATATATATATATATATATATATATATATATATATATATATATATATATATATATTTAATTCCTTGAACAGCATCAAGTACAACATTTAAATTTTATGTTTACATAGCTTTAAAGATGATATCAGGCAGATGGTGCCCAATATTGCCAATACACTGCGTTAATTAAACTCGGAAGTTTCATTCAACTCTTTCCAGCATATCGACGGGTATGTTGGCGACAGCTTGACGAATATTGTTCTTCAGGTGCGCCAGCCTCCTACGACGATCATTGTAAACAAGTAATTTTAGATAGTCCCATAAAAAATAGTCACAGGGGATTAAACACTGAAATGGGTACAGCCGCAATAGGTACAGAATGCGAAAGAGTTTTTGTGTATTTTTCAAATTTAAATAATTATACATACAAATTGTGTAGTCTACAAGCACTTAGTATAAATAGATAGATAAATAAATATGACATCGTTTAAAAAAAGTTATATCTTTTCTAAAAACAGAAGTAATACTTTTCAGGAATCTTATTGCTTTGTCACTAAGGTAAGTAAATTTGCTTGCATATAATGAATTAGTGGCTCTCCTTACCCATCTAATTCGTTGAAAAGAGATATTATAATATATTTGTTACTTGTTATTAAATATTGAGAATTCAGATGGTTATTCAGAATTCATTTGTTATTAAGGATTAAGTTAAAACTGATCTGATAAGCTGCAGATATGAGAAATTGATTAATTGCAAAAAACATATTGCATAAACCACTCGTTATTAATGGGATGGGTTCACTTGTAATCTAAAGAGATAAACCGAATATTGGTTTCCCGGTAACTGTTTTTAGCCTAAAATGCTAGAATACAACTCGCAAGTCTTACAGCTTACAATATCTGGTAAAATTTTCGGCAATGCCCAATTATTATTGTATAACGTGTACGGGTGTGACATTCACAATGTTTTAGTTATGGTTTGAGAATGAGAAATGCTTGCAGATAGGTGGAAGAGCAGACGTACAACTCTTAAATGGCGATCAAAATAAACAAACTTTATGCCTCACGACAGGCAAAGATGGTATTGCTCAACCAAGAAATTATATTTAATTTGTAATCTGTAATCAACCATTCTTTTATTACCTTTTTTAAAAACGAGACATATTCTTGAAGTTTTCCAGATATTGGGAAATATACCAGATATTAAAATCATTAAAAATTTTCGTTGGTCGTAGTAATACATTGTACAAAAAGTTGGCAGGATATAGGCAACTATTAAAAGAGGACATATATAAAATATGATATGATCAAGGGTATAGAAGTGGTCTCCTACACTACACAATATTAAGAACTATACGAAAGAACATGTTTGTGTATTGAGCAATTATTAAACTGTGATACAAGATGTGCATCACCACCATTTTTTTCTTTAGAAAGAAAATAGTAAATTCATCTTCTGATAAAGTACAATACAATATCGCTTTCTAGATAAGCATACCTAACTAAATTAAAAACTAAATTAAACTAAAGTAATCATCAAATCCTTGTGTATTCTTAATTATTGATAATTAATACCCTTCTTGAGATATGACCGGCAAGTCATTTATTTCTGGCAAGAGTGCGTACTCGCACTACTGGAATTCATAAAAAATACGCTCAAAGAGATAGCAATCGGGAAACCTAGCTTATCATGTTGGTCGCTTGTACCCTAACAACGAATATAATCGAAACACGAAATCTATTTTGGGAAAATTTCACAGCAACAGATAAAGTATTGTGAGTAGATACATATTTCCATTTATTGATATTATATTTAGTTCGATGTCAGTTCATTAATCGTTCATCTCGTATTAATAATGGAAAACGTGCTCCTAATTGTGAATCTCATCGTTCTCGTAAGGTAAATGTATTTATTTTGGTTGAGGGTCATTTTTCGAGCAAGTATTTTCAATTGAGGTATTGACTTCTCTTGACTAAACCCACCTTCTTGTGACGCCAATAATTTTCGAACTGCCATTATCTAAGAGGCGTTCAATTGAGATTTATTATAGTTTTGTTTATATCCTTTGCGATTTATGGTTTCGGTGAATTAATTAAATATTTTATAGTATATTTGAATAATGTATATATGGATATGGAACAAAGCTACACTGCCCAAATAATACAGAATATTCCGTGTTGTTAATTTTTCTTTTAATTATAGACTAGATGGTAATACATTAGGTAGGCCTAATTTTGTAATTGATCTGGGCATTATATTTGACAATAAATTATCATTTTCTAATCATAAGAGGAATGAGTGGCTACAAGAGTTTGGGTTTTTTACTGCGTAACTATAAAGAGTTTAAGAATTTATCAATGTTGCAATTGTCAAACTTGAGCATATCTCCATTGTCTGGTCTTCTAGATATAACTGTTATACGATGTCATTAGAAAGGGTATAGTGAAGATTTTTTAAATCCGCAAGTTTTATTTTAAAATTAGCTATTCATCCAGTTAGAGAAACCCACAAGGCTTATTTTTAAACAAAAAAATGACGAATCTTGTCAAAAGACTAGTAAAATTTTCTATTGAACATTGTTAACAATGAAGTCGATAGTCCTTTTATCACCTTCTGTATTAAGTATCGTGTTACCTATTTCAACTACAGAAGAAGCAACTTAATTCAGCTTGTTACTTCTTAAACAATGTTTTGGAGTCAACGCCTTTATAAGGATTTCGAGACGTATTACATATATTATATATATTTTATACATTGTTCTCTATTTAATGTTTCATACAGTGTGGTCATAAAGTGTCGAACAATGTTCATAAATTTGTAATTAAATAATGTTTTGAGAAAGTTTGAAACACTTCGCATTTACTGCTTAAACATGCATTAATTGGTATACATTTTTTTCATGTTTCAACTTTGACAGCCATTATATTGTTTGTTAAATTACAGCCCCTTTTATAACAGAAGTTCCTACCCCAGATTATCTGTGAATCTGGTCTATCTAGAGAAGCTTATTGATGTTGGCTCCAATTTGATATGTTTGGTAATTTTAATGTGATTTTCTTAGCACAGGGTAAATACCACATTATTTATGATTTCTACTTTATAATTTCCGTATATCAGTACTATCCGTATTATCAGTTTCTATTCTGAATACGATGAACTTTATTCACTTTGCATCAGTTACAAATACTGAATAATCTATTTCACATACATTATTTCTGATTTTGGGGAAAGTAAATCTAACGCATCTAACAGATGATGTGAAAACTTTCAAAATTAGTTATGTCAATGTTTTACCGTAAAATTATAGTTAGTAGAAACATTTATTCTTGACCTGAGTCGTCGATAAGAAACTGTTAAAGTCTTGAATGCTTGGAAAACCTCTGTCACTTTCGATTCCCCTACTTACAATATAAACCTAATGGATCTTAATATGTAATGTATATGGATCTTAATATGGATCTTAATATATTCGTATAGCTATAATTCTGTAAATATTCTGAAAAAGTATTTACTTAGGGTTGCACGTTGTAGGTGTCTTTTATTTTGGTAGTAGATATACCTACACAAGCGAAGGACTTACTCTGTTACAATTCATGATTATTCATTTATATTATAACTATGCTACATTCATATTATAGCAAAATGAATGTAAGTAATTATATTTCCGTGTTTTACAGCATATTTTGAAATAAATTATTAATAAATGAATAACAGAAAATATTAGATTATCTCGCATTCATTTCATAATATTTCTCATTTTCAGCCTCGTAAAATCGGAAAACAACGGAACGTTTCCCGAAGGATTCATCTTTGGAGTTTCCATATCAGCGTACCAGACAGAAGGACAATGGCAGTCAGATGGAAAAGGAGAAAATATATGGGACCGGTGGATCCATACAGATCCTTCAAGGATAAAAAATAACGACACTGCCGATGAAGCTTGTAATGGATACAAATATCACGCAGCTGATGTATCACGCGCTGCAATTATTGAAGGAAAACTTTATAAATTTTCCATATCTTGGTCCAGGTAACTATCCTTGAAGCAATACCCACAAAGGGTATTATACGAATGCATGATTGACGAATGTTTTCACTACGACTCCACTAACAAGAGAGGTTGCAATTTTGAAATTCATTCGAAAATAAAATTCGTTGTGAGTGTTAAGGAATAAACCATACTTATGTTTTGTATTTTTTCCCGTTGAACATAACTCAGAAGTAACAACTAGGGGTTGTTGATCAAACATCCAACAAAAACCATAAAAATCGATATTTGCCGCCATGTTTCTGTAATCAGCATCTTTATTATTGCCTACAAATTTAGTCGACACATCTTCAAAACTCAACCACGGTTTCTTTTGTTGATCACTCATAGTTGCAACGAATTCTTTATCTTTAAGAAAAATTCCTATAAGCAACTATCATTAGAAACCATGGAATTCATGATAGCTGGCTTCTATGATATATGGCGAAGAAACTTTTATCGCCACATAGTTTTGGTAGAGCACAAATTTACGCTGAAAACTGATTTTTGCGTTATTATTGTCGTTCAAGTTTTTATTTTTTACACGATCGGTACAAGTACATTCAGAAACCTGCTACCACGGGGTGTTTGGACTGCGATGACAACTGCTCTGAAAATGGTATGTGTAAAATGATTCATTTAGTCTACATCTTCGTAGTATCGAAGCCAGCGAAGGCGCGCTGTTTTGCAGACATAAACCAGCATAAACAAATGAAGCTGAAATCCGTTACATAGATCATTTGAAGACAAACGTGTCCGGAAACGATAATCAATGTAAGAATAGTACCATCATATAGAAAAGATCTTTATTGAGATTTCTATCGGCTTTTATGGGTTTTCTTAGAAGTGTGATCAGTAATTCTCACTTTTCTTCAACCCCTAAATCTGACTTTAGATTCGTGTTCACTAGGAAAAAATACAAAAACTAAGTATGGTTTATTCGTTAGCACACACAGCTTTCACACATTTTTTGTGGGCCTGTTTAATCAACAATTAATTTTATTTTAAAAAACAGTTTACATCGTAACTCATATCATCTGATAAAAAAAATGGTAACACACCTGATAAAAAAAGTGGTGGATTCAGTGGATGAATTTAACTGAAGTGGTTCAAAGACATATTAGTTATTTTTGTTTAACTTAATAAACATAAGTATATCGAGATGTACCTACCGAGAAAATAAATATCGAACTTTTGTTTATAGGTCGATAGAGCATATTTTTATTTTAAGCAATGAATTGACTTAAAAAAGTATTGGGAGTGTACAGAAAACTGGATCTTTTAAGCCCATTGAAAATGCCTTTGAAAACATACAAATTTGTCCACCTTATACAGTTTTAACTACCAAGAATTCATTTGCATCATCCTCCTGTCTTGTTTTGTTACAAATTTAATCCGATTTAATAATTAACTTATCACTGATAATTTAGTGACTCACTTCTGGCGAAAAACTTTTTTATACTGTATACTTTCTTATAAAAGTCAATGTATTACAGTACATTCTTATTTTACTATATACATCTAATTAAGCAATGTGGCGCCAATTCTACTGTCTTTTCTCTAGTATGCAATTCAAATAACCCATGTCCGTTCTTATAAAATTCAGAATTCTGCCGACCGGAACAAACTCGTCCATCAACCTTCAAGGCATCACGTACTATCAAAATGTATTAAAGCACATAACACTGGATTTCATCGGTGAAATACCCATGGCTACTCTCTACCACTTTGACTTGCCCCAGCCCTTGCAGGACCTCGGAGGGTGGACGAATCCAGGAATGGTCGATTATTTTGTGCAATATGCTCGAGTGGCATTCCAGAATTTCCCTGCTGTCAAATATTGGATAACTTTCCATGATCCGAGGTCTATATGCAGATTGGGATACGGAGTAGGTACGCATGCTCCAGGAGTAATTGGCGATGGAATTAATGAATATCTGTGCGCCTACACGTTGATTAAGGCCCATGCAGCAGTCTACCACATGTATAAGGAGGAGTTCCCAAACTTAAAAGGTACGGTAAAAGTTAATCTATATATCATCTTTAGCTTTCAAGAAGCTCTATCGGGAATTATGCAAAAGTGTTGCATAGTTCCTGAATGTATCCTCCTGATTATTGCACTACATATCTCCTGAATATTGTAATTTTTTTAATGTCCATCTCTGTGACCGACTATTTCTCTTAATCCCTGCTGCTTACTCTTATTTGCTGCTTGTTTTATTGTAAATTTTACTGATATGAATATAGAGCTTCTCAATCGAACATCGTACAAACACAAATGTAATTCATAAGCAGAGTCCGGTGCATGACAAAAAATCCAATCGAGAACTATTAAAAAAATATCTTAGAGCAAAATCTAGAATATCAAATCGTATTAATAACATTTTGTCCAATAAGTGACCACAGTGAGACAATATACTACATAAAAATCCATCCATGGGCGACCGTAAATGTCCAAAATCGTACAAAGGTATTCTTGGTAGAGATTACTAGACAACCATTAGAATTAATTGAAGCAGGTTTTTTGAACAGAATTTTTCCTTCAAGAAATAAATCAAACACAACACAATACATAAGCAATAAAACAAAGAAATAAATAAGCATATATAACCTAGGTTAACAGAACTGAATAATACCCTATATTTTTAGGGAACGGGGTTAAAACGGACAAGGAAATAGATGAATGTCTAGAGCAAAGTCACGAGATCGGCCGGGCGGCCTCGCACCATCCCTATATTTTAGGGACAAGGGGGCTCCTAAAAAAGTACAATATTCGAGAAGAGAAGGCACAGATGATTGTGTTGCCGTAAGACACACACAACATTTGGGGCCGGGGCAATAATTAATATTAACACAAACATGTTCAGATATTTATCACGTATTATCTAGTCACTAATAAATAAAGAGATTTTAAATAAGAAGAAGAAAGAAGGACAACCACTAAAACCTTTAAAGACAATTTTAGGAAGCTGTTAAAAACCTTATAAAACTGTTATTAATAGGAAATAATGAAGCCGTCAAGAATTATCTTTAACAGGAGGACGAAAACGATAATCAAGAAGATATAAGAAAATATTCCACCTACAGTAGCGATGGATCATAGGTTAGAATCGACTAGCCAATGTATTGTCTGAACCACCCGTTCTCTCCAAAATGTTAAGGAAAAATAATAGAAAATTCTCACCAAATGGTTTTGCTTGTCAAAAGTTATTAAATTCAGTGAAATAAAAAGAAACATTAATCCGTTGAAAGCACCCTGTTATGATCTAATCACTGGGGTAGGAATTAAGCCACTCCAAAGACAAGGTCTCATATATTTAATGGCAGTTTAAGATCATTTTCAGTATATTAAAAAAGTTTATTAAATATATTATATATTTTTAATATTATATATAATAATATAATATTAAAAATATTATACTACAAAATATGATTATAGTATAATTCTTTCAAAGCTATGAAATGACGTCGTTTTTTTTTATGTATAAAATTAAGCGATTTTTAAATTATGCCTTATATACAAATTTTTGTATAAACATTTTAGATGTTATAAAGTATACATGTGAATATTTTCATTTCAGCTAAAATCTCTATGGCAATCGATATTGAATGGTCTGAGCCTATTAGTGACTCTGAAGCTTACAAGGAAGCTGCGGAAAGGAGGAATTTATTCGAGGTATGAAAGTAAATTTATTAACTGTGATTTATATGTGGGCAGAAGTAATGGATAAATTCGTTAAAAATTCAAGGAATAACTTTTGGGAAAAACTCTCGAACCCGTAAAATTTTATTTTTAGTTGCGTATTTATTAAAATATTATCAATACATATAGGGTGATTCGTGTGGAAGGTATGACGTCATCGATATTATTTAAAGGCAACCCCCTTTTTTGTTAGGGAATATGAAAAAGCTTAGTAATAATAATAATAATGCAATAGCTTGAATTCATGAGGTCATCAGTCCTAAGACTGGTTGGACGCTAACCTCCAGCTTCTCCTATCTTGTGCTAATCTACGCATTTCGCTAATTGTGCTACAACCCTTACTATTTGCGAGCAGTACTGTAATCTAGGCCTACCTCTGCCTTTCTTCACTCCTATTTCTGCCTCCAAAATATCGCGGACTATTCCCCCATGTCTCAGCAAGTGGCCTACCATTCTATCTCTTCTCTTCTCTATGTTTTTCCACATACTTGTTTTCTCGTCGCCTTTCTCTAAAACTTCCTCGTTTCTAACCCTATCAGTCCACGGTATTTTCATCATTCTTCGGTAACGCCACATCTCAAAAGCTTCTAATTTCTTCCTACTTGCTTCCCCTACCGTCCAGGTTTCGCAACCGTATAGTGCCGTGCTCCATATATACGTTTCCAAAAATCTCTTCCTTGTTTCTAAGTTTATTACCCCCGAGCATAAAAGTGCTTTCTTTTTGTTAAAAGCTACTCGACCCTGCGATATTCTTTGTTTTATATCTTTATCGTTTCTTCCATCCCAATTTATTTTACTTCCTAAATAAGTGAAGCCTTTAACTTACTTACCAATTTTTCATTATTAATTTGTACTTTCGTAGCTTGAATATAGGTTATATAAAAAATCATGAAAATCAATTTTACAATTTTAAAATACTAAACTTAGTTATTTAAAAAAATTAAATAAATAAAATCAGCTACATTGTTACCAAAACAGTATCAATAACCGCAAGAGGTATACGATGTATTTCCTGACAACTGATCCCATTTAAGTCTCGTAAATTCTTTGTAAATGTGTCTACTTTCAGAGAAGTAGACAGCTGCTTAATTTTCTCACGACGATATAGGTATATAAATATACAAAATTTAAATGTACAAGCGTATAAAATAAAGTAGATAATAAAAAAACATGGACTGTAACTCAGAAGAAGCAAAACACGAAGTATGTTTCTAAGACGATACAAGTCTCTATTCTTTGCAAAATATATTTCTTTGATTCTCCGTTCTTTTCTTGCAGTTTGGTCTATACGCCCATCCAATTTTTCTAGGAAATTGGCCTCCAGTTGTCATAGAACGAGTTAATAATCGAAGTCAACATGAACACTTAAAAAAGTCGCGTCTAGTGCAGTTAACTCAAGAAGAAATAGACTATATTAACGGCACCGCTGATTTCATGGCAGTTAATTACTTCACCACCAGGCTTGTTGCTGATACTGCTGAATCTGAATATGGCGATCCCGGCTACATGAAGGATATGAAAGTTGAGGTGTTCATAGACCCAACTTGGAATGTTTCTTCAAGTGGAGATCCAGTAAGAACTTTTCACTATTGTTTGTGATATTACTATAGCCCAATATATTGGCTTAAGTTATACTTGCAGCCTCATAGATTATTTGGGTTTATTGAAATTGTTTGTCCAAGCCTAGCGGGCAGTATTAGTTACTTCAGCAAATGCTACATGTACCATATATTTATTACTTCCAACTCCTTCCACAATAAGAATACGATTTGTGAAAGGTGGTCTAACCTTTGTAAACTTCTGTTCATATTTTTAGTATTATCTGCAATAAATCACTTGAAAACGTGACAAAATTAAGGAATCACTTTTAATTATCTATTACACAATTCATCTTTAATTCCAGATCATACCATGGGGTCTTAGGAAAGCGTTACATTGGATTAAGCTAACATACGATGATCCTAACATTATTATTACTGGAAATGGCGTCTCAGTTGATGACGAGTATTCCGACTTCGACAGAATTTATTATATTACGGTAAATGCACTATCTTTAATAACGAGAAAATAATCACTAATAACTAGACTTGCGATGAAACGCCCTTCAATTAATTATGTAGACACGATTATGTAGAAATAATTAATTTAAACTCAGTATTTAGTGAAGATAGATCGTTGGTTAAGAGTACCTGCTGCACGCTGTACGGTAACAGACCATGCCATAACGCTGTATCGACGCTCATTTATGGAAACCGGGAAGTCGCAGCTCTAATAATAATTAAATAATACTTAGAATAAAGTAAAAACTGGACAATATTTTATAGGAACACCTTAGTGCCCTTCTGGATGCAATGTACGAAGATTCCGTCAAAGTCTTTGGATATATCTATTACAGTTTGCTGGACAGTTTTGAGTGGACCGAGGGTTATAGGTAATTTCCATAATAATTATGATTTATGCTAAGATTATTTATGATATCTTACCAGTTGTTCTAGTTACATTAAATTTGCATAAAATTAAAAAGAATGACTGAGAACGTTAACAATTTCGACAAAGTTAATTTCCTGAAATTTCCTAAAGTATGTTTAGTAAACTTGTACTGGATTAGCAGTATACACCGAATCTAATCTTTATCCTTCAAATTAGTCCAGTTTCCAAATGACGTTCATCAAGGACCATTATATGATTGCGTATCCATCCTGAATTATACGACATATTTTTGTTATTATTTGTTTATAGCGTATATTCGATATACACTTTTAAATTTCCCGTTGTTGAATTTCGAACAAATTAAATTAATCTTTATCTATTATCTATAAAGCAAAGCTTTCAGATGGTAGTTTTATAAACTCCGCTCAATCTGTACATAAACATTGGGGATTGAAACAAATTAAGACAAAACAGCTATACTCCCGTCTATATGCCGTCGACGAGCGCCGAAATGACGTGGCGAAATTTGCCGCATATTGTTCCAAGATAGAACCAAAATACAACGATTCGGATTGCTCGAAAATGATTGTGGTTTTAAAGCCATCCGAATCATTTCCGGGAGAATAGCTGTTTTGGCTTAATTTGTTTCAATCGTTAATGTTACAGATGGAGGGGAGTATGAGCCTTCTCGTTGCGACACTTTGTATATTAATTTTATTACCTATTCTAAAAATTGTATCATTTGCCTTATGACATCTGCCAACCACTGACTTTATGTATTAAAGCAGGTTTTACAAGTGTACATACGAGTGTTGGATATACCAATGATTACAATTGAAGAAGTTTTTTTTATTTGTTATTTATCTATTCCTTTACTGGAAATAATATTTACAGTGGAATAAATTAATTTAAAATACAAAATTTCTTCAAACTATAAATTTTAGTATGCACATCTTCAATATTCTGATCAGATCACCCATTTCAGGATGTTTAGATGCTAATTTGGTTTATTTTAATTTAACTTTTACTCTACAATTAGAACTTATATAAAATTGATAATAAGTATTATCAATTCAAAATAAATATTTATACGCAAAATCGATATATGAGTACTAACAAAAGGTTAATTTTTTTCATTTCAGTCAACGGTATGGACTATACAGTGTGAACTTAACTGATATCAACAAATATAGATGGCATAAGTTATCATCTTTGTTCTATAAGAGTCTAGCAGCTACTGGCCGTATACCTGGAAAAACATCCACATCCTCCATTCCCACATCCTCCACTCGTATTACTACCCCTTCTGTGCCTACCACCACGGAAAGCGGTGCTAGCAGATTAATGATTTACCCAGTAGTGATTACTGCCGTTATTTACATTTGTCTTTTGCTGGCTTAAGAAACATAAGAAAATGTAAACAGCGAGTGTCAAGAAAATACGTTACAAGTGAATAGGCAAATAAATAGATCATAAGTGGAAGACGTAGCAGAATATGTAATTTTATTCATATATATATATATATATATATATATATATATATATATATATATATATATATATATATATATATATAGCTGTGTGAAATTTACTGCAGCAATGTGTTGATTCAGTGTGATTGAAAAGTTGATAGGAATATATATGTCAAAAATATCAAATTTTGCTACTTTTACTGATACTGAAATGTCTCTTGGATACAAACAAATATATTAAAATTGATTAAGCGTAAAAGTACAAGTATATAGAAGTATTGTTAAAATTACAACAATTCTTAGCAATTAATTTTGGGAAATATTATTTCAAATGTCACATTATCATTCAGTTTTCGGCATGCCCCTTTGCAGCCCTACACATCTTATTTCACATGATGTCTGGCATTGAAATGGGAGATTGTCTGAAACTATATGTATTAAAACCAGTAAGATTTTTCTAATTTAAATTAACATAGAAATTTGGGTAACACGTGAGCAATTTTCACTTCCAAATTTTGCAACCAAATAAAAATTTTAAGTGCCTGATTATCTAAAAATTTATGGAGTGCCACACATCCAAACCACAAGTGTTTTATAGCAGCTAATTTAAATATTCAAATTACCTGCGAATATGATACATTTTCACTGTGTAATAAACATGTATATGATCTCTTTCTATTTATATGAGAATATTTGTAATAGCCACAATTTATATTTGCATTGCTGTACCTAACAATTAATTATTTCGTACAATATAAATTGTAAATATTATATGTGTACATATACAATATGTTTCTTGAAAAAGAAAAGGATGCGTATCTTTTGTATTTCATTTCTCACAATAAATTAAATCTTCTCATCGTCTCTGAAATCTCTGGGAGGTGAAAAGGATTTCATCTTCCAGCAGTAATGCAACTTGTACGTAAGCAGATATGCAATGTTATACATGGTGAGTCATGGGAAACGGACGTTTTTAGAACGAATAGTACACAGCTTGTGTCAGGCGTATGTAAGTGGGAGAAATGACAGTCAACACTCCTTGAGTTGCCATTTAGTATCCATCATGCCGTTGTGGACAAGGGAACACCGCGTGTTTGTTTACGACGAGTTTGTAAAAAGTGGAAGTTCAGTTACAATAGTGCAACGTCTTTTCAGACGGCGTTTCAACATCGGCCGTCATGGTGCCCTCCCTCAGCGGAATACCATTCTTAGATGGGTTAATTCATTGCGAACGACAGGGTCACTGTTTAAAAGGAAACCACCCGGCCCAGTTCGAACGTCCCGAACAGCTGAAAATTTGGATCGAGTAAGGGAAGCCATGAACCGAAGCCCCACTCGTTCTGCTAGACGACACTCTAGGGAACTGCAAATAAGTCAATCAACGATGCAGAGAATTTTACACAAAGACCTTGCATTTCATCGCTATAAAATTATGATGGTTCAGAAGCTAAATGAGAGAGACTATCAGCAACGAATGACTTTTTGTCAAGCAATGCTTCACCTATACGAAGAAAGTGAAAATTTGATTATCATAATGAGCGACGAAGCCCATTTTCACCTGGAAGGGGCGGTTAATAAGCAAAACTGTTGATATTGGGCTACAGATAATCCTTGGGGATTACATGAGAGACCACTACACAGCTGTAAAGTTACAGTTTGGTGCGGTATTGGACGGTGCGGGATTATCGGACCATTTTTTTTTTTTTTTTTTTTTTTGAAGAAAACGAGAGAACGGTGACTTAATTCTGATCGCTATGTGAACATGTTTGAAACTTTTTTCTTACCTGAACTTCGCAGGCTAAAAATGAATAGGGCAGAGGTGTTGTTTCAACAGGACGGGGCGACCGCTCATACAGCAAGAGCTTCCCTGGCTGTTGTTCGAACTGCATTTCCTAATCGCCTCATTTCACGCTTCGGAGACCTTTTTTAGCCGCCGCGCTCGCCCGATCTTTCCATTTGTGATTTTTATCTTTGGGGGTATTTAAAATCAAGGGTATATGAGCATAAACCCCGTACGCTAGAGGACCTGAAGACAGCAATACGTGAAAAAATTGCAGAAATCAACCTAGATACGTTGCGAAACGTAGAATCAAACTTTCGAAAACGACTTCAGCTGTGTATACGTGAAAATGGCCGTCATTTATCAGATATTATTTTTCGCACTTAGGCATATAAAATGGCATAGTTTAACGTTGAATTCTTTAAAAATAAAACTTATTTTTTCCTAAAATTGCAAGAGTTATTCTTTGTTGAAAAACGTCCGTTGCCCGTGACTCACCCTGTATATAGACTGAATATATTATATCTCGAAAGTAAGAAATAACATTTTTGGGAATTCGTCTGTTTCAATATGAAAAAGAAACTTCTCTACTTAATACTATATTAAATTTTCATCGCAATGAGATTTTCTGCGTGAAACGATTTAGCTAACCAATGCAAGTAACCTCCTTAGAGAAGTTTTCTGTCAACTTCAATGTTTGAGGATGGAGTCAACGTTTACCACGGATTCTATCCGATCATGTTAGAAGCTTATTTACTTGCCTATAATATAACATATAATACAGCTTTACATCTTATCCGAGAGATGATAGCCTTCTTCTACACCAACATCAGCTAAGCTTTCATAACTTCTAACGGTAGCCTATTCACCACCCACCCAAATGGTGGTGGCTATTGTCTTTGCTTAACTGTATCAAATAACCACAGATATGCAAAACTGGTTCTGATAATATACTTCGTCATTTAATGGTTGATAGAGTAGTAATTAAAGTTGGCAACTGTTTTAATTAAAACCTAGCAGTGCTGATGTTAGCCATTTAATGGTTTAAAGATATTAGATAGAACTAACCACAAGTATAGCTGATACAATAAGGGACAATTTCCCTTTAGTTAACAAGGAAATAATGAATGTGAAAATATTTTTTTAGAAGCACCAACTTGGAGAGACACGTTTAGAGAAGCTCTCTTCCACACACACACACATATATATATATATATATATATATATATATATATATATATATATATATATATATATATATATATATATATATATATATATATATATATATATATATATATATATATATATATATATTAGTTTTGATAAGATGAGGCTTGGTTAGAGGCTGTAGCTTATTGTGGTAATCACTTTGAGGAACGTCTGATCATTACTTTTGATTCCAACAAAGGCAACATCATACACACAGTGCAGAACTTACTGCAACTACAAAGTATGATGATGTCTGTTATATTAATATGTGGTATACTTTTATAAATATATAATTTAAATCGTCCTGTGGAGTTGTATTTAATGGATAATTCAGTCAATGTTTTTAAAGCCCTCATAACTGCTTCCTTAAAAATCCTTCCGCCTTTAATCAGTCTTTCAAACTTCTTTGGAAATTTCATTCTTCAACTCATGAATATCATAAAGATATCCAGAAAGAACATTGAATTGTTTTATCTGCCTAAACCTCTCATCGATTGCACGTATTAAATATGGCACAGTAGAAATTAATTTTCAACATCTTCGGATTATTTCAACTAATTTTTCGCCTTTTAACTAAATTGCCTTTTTTTACTTAAGCGTATTGGGTCTACTTCTGGTGTAAATGATTTTGACATCATCAGCAATGTCTATACCATTTACCAACATTTTCTCAAATCCCAAATCCCAAATCAAAAAAGGATATAGCTTTCACACAACACTTCTCTATAAGAAGTGATATCTCTACACTATCACTTAGCAATAATTTTATCCGTTATACGAGCACCAGTTGTATCGGTAAAAGGAACAAATCCCAAAAGAGTTATAATTAATTTCATTCTCAAAATATTCGTCGTCATGATTACATATCGAATGATTATTGTCACTTGTTCAACATGACTAATATCCGATCTGGAATTTAGGATTATCAAGAACTATTTATTAAAGTGGACTAGCGAGACAGAGTGGAACCAATGATTTTTTCCTGAACAGTATTAGACAGCAGATTGATCAGAGAAGTAATGACCATGTGTCTCTATCACGATATTTTAAAACTTTCCAAGGATGAGGATTAAACAAAGAGATATTCAACAAATTTCAGGAAGTTTACATTTTCAGACATGTGTTCCATGAAATACTAAATTTTTACTATTCAGGATTCTTGAAATTCTTACTGATGCAATCAGTCTTTCCAGAGTCTATTACCAGTAGCCTCATGAAGTATCCCATATAATTGTTACTATTAATGTGACTATACTACTCCCCCCCCCCCTAGATAGGTGCCTTAGGCTATCACCTACTTCGTATAGATAGACGGGCCTGTCCTGGATATCTGGAATCATATTCGTACGCAAGACGTTGTTAATGACATTCGTCAACGCATGGAAAAATGTTTCAAACGCATGTATAAATAAGCCGGATTTCGATGAAATATGCCGATCGATTGTAAAGAAGAAATTGCCAACACCAATCTTCATCAAAAAGAAACTCATTCTCGCCAAAAGTCCTCACATATCCCCAAAATGTGGAGGAAATTGAATCCTGGAACTCGATTTAATTTATACTGTTGCTCGAAGTGACGTGTTCACCACGCCCCTCTGGGTATACTCTGGTCGACCCCGTCGAACGATCACACCACCTGTGACGTCACGACCTCTCGTACGAATGCACTGGACCCGAGAATATAAATTGCGGAGATTTTGGCGAATTCGGTATTTTGCTTAGCAGCGCTTCGAGTAGCCTATATTCATATACCGTTCTTTCATTTTTTTACTAGACAGCAAGTCAATCGGTCGATTTCGTATAATGTGTAGGGAGGGGATGCGGACGGTACGCCCTGCTTCAGGTTGTCCAGTGTCGATAATTAGCGGCGCTACAACAGTTACGTTCTACACGTGAGGGAGTGTACATCGTATTTGTAACGGGGAAAAACTTTTACGTGGGAAGTGATGTTGATGGGTTTACTGTTAAAAGATGATCAAGGTATTTAAAGAAAAAATATCTTGGCCATATGTAACAGCAAACTATGATCTTTTTTGCATTATTTTTATAATTGGTTTTGCATTAAAAAAAAGTGCCTTCTAATAAAACGTTTAAAAATAAATAGATTCTCTTAAAATAATTAAAAATGAAATACAAACTCTTAAAACTTCAAAAATATCCCCTTGAATAAGAAAAAAAACTAAAGAAAATTTTCGAAGATGCCTCCGTCTTACGCCAAACAATAACCCAACCTGTCGTAAAATTCTGAACGAACGTTGGTCAGCATAAGAGGGCTAATAGTTTGAAATAAAATTTCAATATTAGCCCTCAGTTGATTTAAATTATTAGCTTTCATGAGGATGACCGTATAACTTTGATTTAATATACCCCCATAAGAAAAAATAATTAGGGGCCAAGTCTGGCGATCTTGGTGGCCAATGAATTACGCCTCTCGTAGATATAATTCTTTGGGGGAGTATCGTATTCAAATAGTCAATGACTATTCTTGAGTTATGGGCCGGACACCCATCGTACTGGAACCAAACGTTGTCAAAATTGGGGTTAATGTTTGCCAATGCAGGAACAATTTGGTTTTGAAGAAGATTCAAATAAGTCTCCCCATTTAAATTTCCATCAATAAAGAATGGTCCAATAATAGTATTCCCATAAATACCAGCCCAAATAATAAATTTTTCGGGATATTGTGTCCTTGTATTTAATAGGCGATACTGATTTTCAATAGCCCAATACCGTAGAATTAATGGATTGTGCCTACCATGTAACGGAAACGTGGATTCATCGGTGAACAGGATGTTATAAATGAAATTGTCATCCGCATTTGCACGTTCCATTATCGTGTTATAAAATTCCATTCTACGGTACTGGTATTCATCGAAAATTTCTTGATGGGCTTCGTATTTATAGGAATGATATTTATTTTTCTTTAAAACTTTATGAATTTTACCCACACTAAAACCAGTCTCCTCGGAAATTTTTGGTATAGAAATATTTTAATCTTCTTCTACCATTGCACACACCATTAATTCCTGCATTTCAGCATCCTCGTTAATTCTAGGTGTCTTGTGGCATTTACAACCTAAAATGCATCCCGTTGACTTTTCGACTACTGTCGATATTGTGTTCAAGGCAGGGATCGGACGATTTACATATTTGACTGAGAAAAGGTCCCTTATTGCACGTAATGAATGTCCCTGAAGAGACCATGATATCAAATCATTTTTTTCCTCAAATGAGTACGTCATAATTACTAAGTTTTGAATTAAAAGAATCTATTTAAAATTACACGTATTACTACGAAGTTCACTCGTCTAAAAGCCAAACACGTATGCGACGGTAAATGTGAAATCTAAGTCGTCGATCATCACGGGCGGCGTACGGCCGGACTCCCCACCTGAGCCACAGCTTACTCAATACTAAGCTGTGCCTGAGCGGTGGTTAATTTTCCGAGAAGGACCGAACGGTGGAACCTATGTACAGTTTTAAAATGAAAGCACGGTATACACGATTACTTATACAAAATCTAAGGCTTGAGGAGAACCTGCGACCTGTATATTTTATGTGGCCCTGCCCATAAAATTTTTGCCATTGAAAAATAACGTTATCACTTTCGAGAAAATCAGGTTAAAACATCGTAACGGCTTCGCATGTATCTCTGTAAAGATTTAAACAAGGCGCCTCTGAGAGGGTATTCGTTGGTATCTTGCATAGTGACAAACCCAGCTGCCTGCCCAAAGTAGGGAACTCGGCATAAGCTAGCAGAGTAATCGGCCGAAGTTAACCGTTACATTTGAACTGAGGTGTTCTCGACCGTTCGCTCGACATCGTGTCTTGGTATCCTATTTAATAGGGTGTTCAGGAAGATACTTGCTTGCAACGGAGAACGCCCCTAATAGAGGTTTTAAGTAACCGTTCATCCAACATTTCTAGAGTACTTTAGCAAAGAGGGGTACTCAATTCCTGGGATTCTCCGTAGGGTCGACGGTTCTTCAAACCGTCCGCGTCGACTTCTTTTCATACACCTGCGAGGATAAGCAAACAAGTGCCGCGTTTTAAAACCGAAAATCCTTGTACGTTTGCCAACGACAGTGCGTGTGCCGAACCATCCGTGCCGTGAGTCAGTGGTTCTAAATTCCAAGTTGGGAATTGCCGTTGTACGCCGGGAATGAGTGCCTGGACGCAGGTACCGGACCAGAGGCCACTAGGAGGTTGCCGTACTAGACGAATTGGATCAAGGTAAGTCCGTTCCAATTATTTCCTAGGACCGCGACCGTCCGCTCTGTCTCCGACGCTGTAAAAAGACCCCCTGGATCACCACTATCAGAGATTCCTGTACCCTGGTTTCCAATTACTACAAGTAGATTAATAATACTATCATCTAATTATTACAACAGTAGGTTTTAAGAAAGCGGAGGTTTGTAAACAGAAATTGTCTTGAAATAAATTGTCCGAAATTGCCTTATTCTCGCGTATATAAAATACCACCAATATACGAGGTATATCATAAGATCGGATATACGAGGTACGCTCGAAAAGTGAGTTTTGTGACCGCACCCAACGAGGATGGAAACCCGCAGCAGCAGGAATCCCGCGGAGCTCAAGCGAGACCCGGCTACCGCCTCACTAGGAATCAACCCCCGCGCAAGGAAAGGGAATGAATAACGAGCAACACACTTGGGGAGCGCCAACGAACAGCGGTCCGTACCCACACCAAGGGGTAACGCGGCCATCCGGATCATGGAAGCATCTCGCCGTGCAACTAGAGTGTCTACACTGATGTCATCATCGGGAGCACTTATGCTAGCGCCACTAAGGAACGCTACGGAGGGGCGTGAAGTTGAGGGGACGTTCCACGAGGGCAACGTCTGCGTCGAGACGAGGCAAGGTCCTTCATACTCCGCACATGGACACCCTCGTCACCTACAATCTTCCATCCCCGGAAGTATGAAAGCGAGAGAGAAGAGAGTGACGGAGCGAGGAGAAGAGCCTTCTACGAAGAGGAGGGTAGGCGACGTCGACACGAATTGCCTACCCAGAATCTATCAAAATACTTGCAACAATCCACCAACCCATCTCCGAGAACTCCGTCTCTTTCGTACTTAATTTTTCACTTTTCATTATAATCCTAAATCACAGCCAATTTCCCAATATGATGTTAGTTTTGACGTACCTCACTATTTACCGACATCTCTCTCCGATAGAATAGACATACTAAAAACCAAACAAAATCACCAGAGACCACTTAAAATTTATTAAACATTACATACCCAGCTCATTTTCCAAAACATATTCTACAAACAAGTACAAGGAGCTTTGTACTTATATTGTACTTTGGGTTCAAGTCCATCCCCTATTCTTGCCAATATACTTATAGACGACTTCGAAGCCACAGACCTTGATAGCTCCTCTCTCAAGCCTTCCTGTTGGATTAGATACGCAGACAACGTTTTTCATCTGGCTCCACAACAAAGATAATCTACTAACATTTCTAGAGTACCTCAATAACATACGTCTCAATAATCTTCACCATCACATGAGGTCATCAGTCCTAAGACTGGTTGGACGCTAACCTCCAGCTTCTCCTATCTTGTGCTAACCTAAATCTTCACCATAAAATCGAAAATACCTAATAACTTCCTTCCCTTCTTTAACGTCTTGTCACAAATCGCTGTCTTCTACACGCCAACTCCCACCATCGTCCGGCCCAAATCAATTCCGTAGCAAAAACCCTCATCCAAACAACCAACAGACCAATCGACAAAGAGAACAGGTTACAAGAATTACAAACGCTAAAAAACATTCTACACGAATGACAGTGATTCCTGACTTATTAATCGACCCACCAACTAAACCAAAAACAGACAAATTAAGACCTTTCTTGGTGACCTATATGTGGGCTTATGTTTTACATATCCAAACCATACGTCGACTTTCTGTTTCCTCCGTGATGGTTTGGTTGGTGTTATTTCAATTATTCTTTTGATATCTTCGTTGCATGTATGATTTACGCTTAAAGCTCTACAACTTCTAAGAATAGAATCCACTTGGACTACTTCATCAGTTGGACCAAACTCTGTCTGTCCTTGTTTCTTATATCTTAAGGTTCCGGTCTACCTAATAATATATTTTGAACTATTGTGTTCCATATTCTTCTTTTTGGTTGATTTTAAATATTTTATGGTCATATAATTATTTTTATTTGTTTGTAGTTTGTCTTGCTAGTCTTACTTTATTATATTTCTTCACTAGTCTCCTACAACTATAGAAAAGTGGTGAAGTTTTTCTAAACAATGCCAGCTAGGGCTGTACTGGAACGTCCATGTCATTATAACGACATACTCTATCCAACTAGAGACAAGCTTGTCAACAGATAAATGTTCAGCAAATAAAAGACAGGTGACATCAATCATGTCAACATCATAATAAATGTAACAAGAAGTAGGAGATCTAGTTTTGACCCTTGCGAAACACCATACGTAGTGATAACTATTCATTCACCGGTATAGTGTAGTAATGTAGTAGTTCTCAGACTGAGAACTACGATATTCAATAGATTGACTCTTATAATGCAAATAAGATATAAATAGGTTAATAAATTTATTTGAAAGGTCCGAAAATATAGTTGTTATCGGTGTGTAATTAACCATTCGTTTATTACCTTTTTTAAAAACGATACACATTCTTGAAGTTTTCCAGATATTGAAAAATATGCCAAATACTAAACAGATTAAAAATGTTCATGAATCGTAATAATATATCGTATAAAAAGTGAACTTTACATAGAAAACTAAAATATGATATGAACAAGGATATAGAAATTGGGTTCCTACACGGCACAAAAAGAAAGACTATACGAAAGAACATGTTTTGTGTATTAGGCAATTATTAAACTATAACACAAGACGTTCATCACCATGATTTTATGGTGACTGTTCTGTCAACCACTATATAAACCACCATTTTTTTTTTTTTTAGATAAAAAATAGTAAATTCATCTCCTGATAAAGTATGATACAATATCGCTTTCTAACTAAGCATATATAATCAAATTAAACGAAACTTCAATCATCAAATACTTGTGTATTCTGAATTATTGATAACTAATACCCTTCTTAAGTTATGTCCGGCAAGTTATGTACAATATTTCTCGCTACAGTACGTCCTCGCGCTACTAGACATTAAGAAATACGTTCTAAGAATGCGGTTATCAAAGAGAGCCATCGGGAAACTAAGCTGATCATATCGATTGTTTTTACCCCAGCAACGAATATAATCGAAATACGAAATCTATATTGGACAAATCTCGCTACAATAGATAAAATATTGAAAGCAGATATAGACGAGTGTTCTTAATTATTGATATTATATTTAATGCGGTGTCAGTTAGTCAATCGCTTATCTCGTATTAATAATGGCAAACGTGCTCCTAATTGTAAATCTCATCATTCTCCTAAGGTAAATGTATTTTTTTTGTTGAGGGAATTTTGGTTTTGGGGAATGTTTAATTAATACTATTCGAGCTGCCATTATCTAAAAGACGTTTAACGGAGATATATTTATTATTGTCTTTATTATATATTTTTTAATGTGTTGTTTTGGTAAATTCATTAAATAGAGTATAAAATATTTTATAACGTCTTTAATGAAATGACATTTTCAAAATCAGGTTTTAAGCTATGTCGAACGTTATATGTGCCTACTTTATATTTATATTATCAAAAAGAATATTGACAGGGTTGTACGCTGTAGGTGTATTCTTTATTTGGATGCGAGATATGATTATATAAGTGAGTGACTTATTCTATTATAGCTCATGATTATTCATTTATATAATTCATATTTACATATTTCGCGAAGTGTTTCAAAATAATTTAGTAAATAAATGAGTAATAAAAAATATTAAATTATCTCACATTTATTTAATAATACTCTGTCACTTCCAGCGTTGTAAAAGCAGAAAACAACGGTACGTTTCCCGAAGGATTCCTCTTTGGAGTTTCCACATCAGCGTACCAGACAGAAGGACAATGGCAGTCAGATGGAAAAGGAGAAAACATATGGGACCGGTGGATTCACACAGATCCTTCAAGGATAAAAAACAACGCCACTGCCGATGAAGCGTGTAATGGATACAAATATTACGCAGCTGATGTATCACGAGGTTCATCTCTTCAAGTAAAACTTTATAAGTTTTCTATATCTTGGTCCAGGTAACTATCCTTGAAGCAATACCCACAAACGGTATATTACACGAATGCATGATTGACGAATGTTTTCACTGCAACTCTACTAACAAGAACGGTTGCACTTTTAAAATTAATTCGACGTGTGTGTTAAGGAATAAACCATACTTATGTTTCGTATTTTTTTCCGCTGAACATAACTCAGAAATATCAACTAGGGGTTGCTAGTAGTATAGCAAAGGGGCTTCTGGGCCACCCTCGGATTTGTCCGCGGACATTTGATGCGGATGGCATGTGGTCATTTTTGATCTGAAGAACTCTTGGTACAGGTATAGAACAGGTCTGTACAGGTGTAAAACAGGTCTGTACCGGTTTAAAACAGGTATGGTGATATTAGAAAAAAAACAAGGTGTCATTAAACCGGTTACCATACCTGTTTTAAACCGGTACATACCTGTTTTACACCTGTACAGACCTGTTCTATACCTGTACCAAGAGTTCTTCAGATCAACAATGACCACATGCCATCCGCATCAAATGTCCGCGGACAAATCCGGGGGTGGCCCAGAAGCCCCTTTGCTATACTACTGTTGCTGATCAAACATCTAACAAAAACCATGAAAACCGATATTTACCACAATGTTTCTGTAATCAGCACTTTTATTGTTGCCTACAAATTTAGTTAACGCTTCTTCAAAACTCAACCATGATATTTTTTGTGGATCACTCATAGCTGTAACGAATTATTTATCTTTAA
The DNA here is from genome assembly GCA_037954035.1 of Rosalia funebris. Classification (NCBI taxonomy): domain Eukaryota; kingdom Metazoa; phylum Arthropoda; class Insecta; order Coleoptera; family Cerambycidae; genus Rosalia; species Rosalia funebris. The sequence goes on along the minus strand of JAZFAV010000034.1, from coordinate 10,477,587 downwards.
GGAAAATTTCGATTAGCAAATATCATTAAAAACCATGGATCTTATGATATTCTGTCTTCTATATGACGAAGAAACCTTTATAACCACATACTTTTGATAGAGCACAAATTTACGCTGAAAACAGAGTATTGCGTTATTTTTGTCATTCAAGTTTTTATTTTTTACACGATCGATACAAGCACCGTCAGAAACTTGCTACCACGGAGTATTTGGACTGCAATGATAACTGCTCTGAAAATGGGATGGTAAAATGATTCGTTCAGTTTACATCTTCGTGGTATTGAAACCAGAGAAGGCGCGCTGTCTTGCAGAGAGAACCAACAAAAAAGGAAATAAACGAAGCAGAAATACGTTACGTAGATCACTTGAAGACAAACGTGTGCGGAAACGAAAATCAATACAAAAATATTACCATCATGTAGAAGAAATTCCTATATCAAGATTATTATCGGTTTTCATGGGTCTTCTTAAAAGTTTAATCAGTAATTCTCACTTTTCTTCAACCCCTAATTCTGACTTTAAATTCGTGTTCACCAGGAAAAAATACAAAAACTAAGTATGGTTTATTCCTTAGCACACACGGCTTTCAATTTTTTGTGGGCCTGTTTAATCAACAATTAATTTTATTTAAAAAAAAATAGTTTACATCATATCATCATCTGATAAAAAAATGATTTATTCAGTGAACGAATTAAACTGAACTGCCTCAAAGACATAAATTATTTTTGTTTAACCTCACAGAAATAATTATATTGAGATGTACCGGGAAAAGAAATATCGAACTCTTGTTTATATGTCGATAGCAATGCTCGATAGCGATATTTTGAGCAATGAACTGACGTAAGAAAGTACTGGGAGTGTGCAGAAAACTGGATATCTTAAAGCCGTTGAAAATGCCTTTGAAAACATACAAATTTGCCCATCTTATACAGTTTTAGCTTCCAAGAATTCATTTCATCATCCTCCTATTTTGTTTTGTTGCAAATTGAATCTGATTTAGTGATCAATTCATCACTCATAATTTAGTGACTCACTTCTGATGAGATTTTTTTTATACTGTATACCTTGTTACAGTATGAAAATTAATGTATTACAGTACATTTTTATTTTACTATAGACACCTAATTAAAACTATGTGGCGTCAATTCTATTGCTTTTCTCTGGTATGGTATTCAAATAAGCCATGTTCGTTCTTATGAAATTCAGAATTCTGCCGACCGGAACTAACTCGTCCATCAACCTCCAGGGCCTCATGCACTATCAAAATGTATTAAAGCACGTAACACTGGATTTCATCGGTGAAATACCCATGGCTACTCTCTACCACTTTGACTTGCCCCAGCCCTTGCAGGACCTCGGGGGATGGACGAATCCAGGAATGGTCGAATATTTTGTGCAATATGCTCGGGTGGCATTCCAAAGTTTTCCTGATGTCGAATATTGGATAACATTCCATGATCCGAGGTCTATATGTAGATTGGGATACGGAATCGGTACGCATGCTCCAGGAGTAATTGGTGATGGAATTAATGAATATTTGTGCGGCTACACGTTGATTAAAGCCCACGCAGCAGTCTACCGCATGTATAAGGAGGAGTTCCCAAACTTAAATGGTACGATTAAACCATATACTCTTATATTAATCTATATATCTTTAGCTTGAAAGAAGCTGTTTCGAGCACCATGTAAAAATGGTGCAATTTATTTCCTAAATATTGTAGTCTTTGTCATAAATCTGTCTTTGTCATAAATTTTTTTGAAATAATCAGACACGGAGATGGACATTAGTCCATCTCCGTGTCTGATTATTTCCTTCGTTCTCTGCTGCTTACTCTTACTTGCTGCTTATTTTATTGTGAATTTTGCTAATATGAATACAGTACCTCTCAACTGAACATCGTACATACAAATACAAGAAATGTAATTCATAAGCAGAATCCGATGCATGACAAAGATCCACCTGCGAACTATTAAAAAAATATCTTATAGGGGAATGTAGATATCACTTATAACACCAAATTGTATTAATAACGTTGTGTCGAATAAGTAACCACAGTAAGTCAATATACTACTTCTAAATCCGTCCATAGACGACCATAAATGTCCAAAACCCTCCAAATGTAGTCTCGGAAGAAATTACTGGACGACTACTAAAACCTTCGAAGACGCATTTTACGGAGCTGTTCAAAACCTTATAAAACTGTTATTACTCGGAAGGAATGAAGCCATCAAGAATTATCTTTAACAGAAAGGCGAGAACGATAATCAAGAAGATACAGGAAAATATTCCACCTACAATAGCGATGGATCATAGGTTAGAATCGACTAGCCAATATATTTTCTGAGCCACCCATTCTCTCCAAAATGTTACGAACAGAAAATAGAAAATTCTCACCAAATGGTATTACTTATCAAAAGTTATTAAATTCAGTGAAATCAAGAAAAACCTTAATCCGGTCAAAACTCCAAGAAAAAGGTTTCATATATTTAATGACAGTTTAAGATCATATTCAGTATATTAAAAAAAATTATACTACAAAATATAGATAGGCGCCGGGTGTAGATAAAATATAGACGGAAATTTTGAAATGTGCCAGTAGTAGTAAATAGGATGTTTGAACTGGTAAAATACATATATGAAACGGGCGAGATACCGGAGGATTATAAGAGGAACATTACCGTTACTATACTGAAAAAGAGAGGAGCCGACAAATGCGAGAACTTTAGAGCGATTAGCCTAACTTCCCACGTGTCAAAAATCTTAACTAGAATAGTGCAGAAGAGGATGGAACATAGAGCGGAGGAAATACTAGGTGAAGACCAATTCGGGTTTAGGCGAAATAGGGGAACTCGCGAAGCTATTCTGGCGCTAAGAGTAATATTAGAGGAAACATTAGAAAAAGGAAAGAACGCTTATATAGGATTTGTAGATTTAGAAAAAGCTTTTGATAATGTAAGATGGGAAAAAATGTTCGAGATACTAAAGAGCGCGGGAATGAAGTATAGAGATAGAAGAGTAGTACACAATCTATACAAAGAGCAAACTGCTGTTATAGAAGTAGAAGGGGAAAGAAGGGAAGTAGGTATTAGGAAAGGAGTAAGACAAGGATGTACGCTATCACCACTAATTTTTAATCTATACATCGAAGAGGCGATTAGTGTCATAAAAGAGAGTGGATTTCGGGATTAAAGTACGGGGACAGAAACTAAAAATGCTGAGAGTCGCGGATGATATAGCAGTATTAGCATCTAGTAAAGAGGAATTGGAATCATCGTTAAACGAAATGGAGGCAGTGTTGACAGAGGAATCCGGACTGAGAGTGAATAAAAACAAAACTAAAGTGTTAGTGTGCAGAGGGCGCGAGAGCAGAGCAAAAATGAAAGTACAAATTAATAATGAAAGATTGGAGGAAGTTAAAGACTTCACTTATTTAGGAAGTAAAATTAACTGGGATGGAAGAAGCGATAAAGATATAAAACAAAGAATAGCGCAGGGTCGAGTAGCTTTTAACAAAAAGAAAGCACTTTTATGCTCGTGGGTAATAAACTTAGAAACAAGGAAGAGATTTTTGAAAACGTATATATGGAGCACGGCACTATACTGCTGCGAAACCTGGACGGTAGGGGAAGCAAGTAAGAAGAAATTAGAAGCTTTTGAGATGTGGTGCTACCGAAGAATGATGAAAATACCGTGGACTGATAGGGTTAGAAACGAAGAAGTATTAGAGAAAGTCGGCGAAAAAAGAAGTATGTGTAAAAACATAAAGATGAGAAGAGATAGAATGGTAGGCCACTTGCTGAGACATGGGTGAATAGTCCGCGATATTTTGGAGGCAGAAATAGGAGTGAAGAGAGGCAGAGGTGGGCCTAGATTAGACTACTGCTCGCAAATAATAAGGGATGTAGGTTGTAGCACAATTAGCGAAATGCGTAGATTAGCACAAGATAGGAGAAGCTGGAGGTTAGCGTCCAAACAGTCTTAGGACTGATGATATCATGACGATGATATCATCATCATGATATCATCATGATGATGGTGACAAAATATAATTATAGTATAATTCTTTCAAAGCTATGAAATGACGTCGTTTTTTTTTTATGTATAAAATTAAGCGATTTTTAAATTATGCCTTATATACAAAACTTTTGTATAAACATTTTAAATGTTATAAAGTATACATATAAACATTTCTATTTCAGCTAAAATCTCTATGGCAATCGATATTGAATGGTCTGAGCCTGCTAGTGACTCTGAAGCTGACAAGGAAGCTGCGGAAAGGAGGAATCTATTCGAGGTATGAAAGTAAATTTATTAGTAGTGATTTATATGTGGGCAAAAGTAATGGACAAATTCGTTAAAAATTCAAGGAATGACTTTTGGGAAAAACTCTCGAATCCGTAAAATTTTATTTTTAGTTGCGTATTTATTAAAATATAACCAATACATACAGGGTGATTCGTGTGGATATTGTGACGTCATCGATATATTTTTTTAATGGCAACCCCCTTCTTTTATTACGGAATATGAAAGAGCGCCACTATGGGCCGATGGTGGAGGCGCCGTCTCAAAAATACCGAAAGCCAAAACCCGAATAAGGAACACAAACCACAATTTTCTTATAACTAATACATCAAACTTTTATAACTCGGTTCGGTAATTTATTTAAATGTTGACTGGATTCAGTTAGTAGACTTCAAAACTAGGAATATGGAAAGATTTAGATAAGTATTGTTTTGATGCTTATTTTAAATTTCGTGCTTAAAAATTAAATAAAGTGCAATCTGTTATACACCGTTTCAAAGATCAGTTTTTCTAGTATTAAAAACATAAAAAATATTTGTATGTTGCTTATCGCTTACTACAGTAAAGAAATGATGAAAGTCTTATGTTACTGGAATGACTTTCTCTACTTCAAGAAAACTTTTAACTGTTAGTAGGGTTCGGCCGGGTAAGTTTATTTTCACCGTCTGGCAACTAAAACGATCCTGTATAATATCCAAAAAAAATCTTGCGGATTTTTTTTTGCGCTTCTTTTGCAAATCAACAAAATATACAAAGAAGCGCGCAAGACGAACACTTGAAAATCTGCAATACTCGTTCCGTAAGAATTATGAATTTGCAAAATACGGCGTAATAGAAAATACATATACATTATGGAATTCCAACAAATAAGAGCATGAGCATAGCATTTCACTGAATGCCTGGAATTTAGAAATCGTATATCGGGACGGTCCCATCTGATTTTTTTTAGCAGCACCACCATATCCCACGTTTGACCAAATATGTTTACGAGTGCCTTGAGGTTAGATAAAACGAAATAAATATTTGTAGTTGCTAAACTTATTAAACAAAGTGGTATATCCATAAAAATGATTTACGATATAATTTGAAAAACATATTTTTTTGCCATGAAAAATAAACCAAAGATAAAATATTTTTTTCTTCGCCTATACACGGGATGTTTATTCTGCGGTTAGCATTATCCTTAGAAAAGTATATAAACTTGGGTTTGTTAAAATTTTAGATTATTATTAATGTATACAAGCAGAATTAATTAATAGTGATCAATAATTGCTCAACGTAAGATATGTGACGCTTTTATAGAGCACGGAAAACATATATCAATAGCAGAACGGTATGTGAAGGAGCATTTCGATCTTTCTGAAGAGCAGTTGCAATGTGTTATCACCAAAATTCAGAAACACTTATTGCCCGAATTTAATATACGCTGGAATAAAGCCGGAAGAAAAAGGTTTGTATTCTTACGCAGCAACGAGAAATGGTTAGAAGGCGAATTTTTTGTATCATTCTAAGAAGACGAAGAAGCATTGACGTCCTTATCTGAAAACCCACGAGGGAGGCCATGTAAGTCATTTAACGAATCCGCAGAGAAGACACAGAAACGAAAAGCAGTAAAACTATTTCGAAACTCTGGACTTGATCACATTTACCATTCATATACTCAGGAATTACGTTCAATTGGTGAGACATGGGAATCAGAAATTATACAGGAACTACGTTCTGCATCACAAGAAGGGAAGGCTTTTATCCACACTTTATTAAGACGTAACACTTCTGTTGAGCCTTTCAGAAATCAAGAGGCCTTGGCTATTTTCATTGATTTAGATTTAACGAAAAACCAATATACATACCTTAGAACCTGTTTACAAGACAAGAACTGTACTGTGTTCCCATCATATATCAAACTTACAGAAGCCAAGCAAGAATGTTATCCAGAGCACATGCAAGTAACTGAAATTGGTGCTACAGTAAGTTTGCAGTCTCTTCTAGATCACACATGTAAGAGAATAATCAAAATTGATTCTGTGAATGTGGCCAACTTTTCACAATTAATATTGTACAGTAAATGGGGCTGTGATGGATCTTCGGGGCAATGTGAGTACAAGCAAATAATATGTGGTAAAAGTGACTTAATATCCGATACTAACTTGTTTGTAACATCCTTGGTTCCATTACAAATTGTAGATGAAGTCACAAGAAACGTCGTTTGTAAAAAGCCAACTCCCTCCTCTGTTCGATACTGTAGGCCCACTTTAATAGAATTCTCAAAAGAGACTCCAGAGAAAACAAGATCTGTTGTCAATGAAGTGGAAACTCAAATAAGCACTCTTTTGCCTTCTTTGGTATTGAAGACTGAAAAACAGCTGTCAATTAAACATAAGCTATCCTTTACAACGATAGATGGTAAGGTTACGCAAGTAGTAACAAATACTCCATCAAGTGCCACATGCCATATATGTCTTGCAAAACCAACAGAAATGAACAATTTGGAACACGTTAAACAGAGACCTGAGAATGAAGAGCATTATAGATTTAGACTCTCATCTTTACATGCATGGATTCGACTTATGGAGTTAGTACTTCAGGTTTCATATAATTTATCATTTAAGAAATGGTCAGTAACCTCAGAGGACACGAAAAAGCAATCTAAAAAAGCTTATGTATAGGAGCAGTTTCGAAAAGAATTATGATTACTAATTGATAAACCTCGACAAATCAACGGAACTAGTAATGACGGAAATACCGCTCGAAGATTCTTTGCCAATTCTGCTTGCACTGCACAAATTACTGGAGTTGATGAAGAATTAATTATGAAATTTCACATACTACTTCAGACAATGCCAAGTGGTATGGTAATCGATGCCATAAAGTTTAGTGAATATGTTTTTAGAACAGCCGAATTATACGTGAGCAAATATCCATGGTACTATATGCCCTCCTCTGTACATAAAGTACTCATTCATGAAGAAAACATAATTCTATGTAATGCACTTTTACCACTTGGCCAGTTGTCCAAAGATGCACAGGGATCCAGAAATAAGGATTATAAACGTTTCAGGTTACATCATTCTCGCAAATGTTCCCGAAAAGCTGCTAACGAAGATGTCTTTCATACTTTATTGTATACATCAGACCCTTATATAACGAGCTTAAGACAATCTGTGTCACGCAAGATTATGGAACTTGAAGAAGAAGCCTTGCAACTATTACACTAAATATTTATTTACATATAAATATGTACATATGGCAAATAAAAATTATTTACCGTCACTACTGAACGTCAGACCTTCCTTTATACCTGTATACCGAATTTTATGTGTCTATAATAACAAATAAAAAAGTTACAGATTTTTTAGATGGTGCCTCCACCATCGGCCCATAGTGAACATGGTAATAATAACACAATAGCAGTATAGATTATATAAAAAATTATGAAAAATGATTTTACAATTTCAAATTACTAAGTTTAATTATTTAAAAAATGGAATCACATATCAGCTACATTGTTACCAAAAATAGTATCAATAACCGCAGGAGACATACAATGTATTTCATGACAAATTATCGCACTACTTAGGTCTCCTAAATTTTTTGTAAATGGGTCTACTTTGAAGGAAGTAGACCCGCTGCTTAATTTTCCTCACAACGCTATACATAAAACAGATCATGAGTAATTTGCAATTGAAAGCTAAAAAGTATAAACATGTAATCCTTGTAAAGGGCTAAAACCTTTCTGAAGACTCGAATCATATCCGGATAATGCCAAGTTGATTGGCGAAACTCACATCCAATAAAGTGTAATAGTTAAATGTTCATGAAAAATTGGTGCCTTAATCTTTTCATAAAATATTTAATAAAGATTCCGTGGTTACACGGAAGATTCTAAAAATTTTGTTACAGTAAAAATAATAATAAAACATAGTTCCTCAACATCTTAGATGTAGTTGAAAATATACAAAATATAACTGTACAAGCGTGTAAAATAAAGTATATCATAAAAAAGTAATGTGGGCTGTCGCTCACAATAAATCTGCCTATAAGACGACACGAACTTTGTATTCTTTACAAACATGTTTTTTTGATTCTCTGTTCCTTTCTTGCAGTTTGGTATGTACGCCCATCCAATTTTTCTAGGAAATTGGCCTCCAGTTGTCATAGAACGAGTTAATAATCGAAGTCAACATGAACAATTAAAAAAGTCGCGTCTAGTGCAGTTAACTCAAGAAGAAATAGACTATATTAACGGCACCTCTGATTTCATGGCAGTTAATTACTTCACCACCAGGCTTGTTGCTGATACTGCTGAATCTGAATATGGCGATCCCGGCTACATGAAGGATATGAGAGTTGAGGTGTCCATAGACCCAACTTGGAATGTCTCTTCAAGTGGAGATCCAGTAAGAACCTTTCGCTATTGTTTATGATATTACTATAGCACAATATTTTGGTTTAAGTTATACTTGTAGACTCATAGTTTATTTGGGTTTATTGGAATTGCTTGTCCAAGCCCGGCGAGCAATATTAGTTACTTCAGCCAATTCTACATGTACCATATATTTATTACACCCAACTCTTTCCACAATACGAATACGATTTGTGAAAAAGGTGGTCTAACCTTTATAAACTTCTATTTATGTTTTTAGTGTCATTTGCAATAAATCACATGAAAACGTGACACACAAAACAGTAAGGAATTACTTTTAATTGTCTATTAAACAATTCATCTTTAATTGCAGATCGTACCATGGGGTCTTAGGAAAGCATTACACTGGATTAAGCTTACTTACGATAATCCCAACATTATTATTACTGGAAATGGCGTCTCGGCTGATGACACATATTACGACTTCAACAGAATTTATTACATCACGGTAATCGCAGCATCTATAGTAACATAAAAATTATCACTAAGAACCAGACTTGCGGCGAAACGACTTTAACTCAATCTCATAATGATGTATAAATGATTAATTTAAACTCAGTACTCAGTGGAGATAGATCGTTGGTTAAGAGTCTTCTGCACGCTGTACAGTAATAGACATACTATACCGCTGTATCAGTGCTCATCTATGATAATCAGAATGTCGCAGCTCTAATAATAATTAAACAATACTCAGAATAAAGTAATAACTAAACAATATTTTATAGGAACACCTTAGTGCCCTTCTGGATGCAATGTATGAAGATTCCGTCAAAGTCTTTGGATACATTTATTACAGTTTGCTGGATAGCTTTGAGTGGACCGAGGGTTATAGGTAATTTCTTAATAGATATATATATATATATATATATATATATATATATATATATATATATATATATATATATATATATATATATATATATATATGTAAGAAAAAAATTGCGTAATAATTGCGATATATGCTAATATTATTTATGATAAATTATCAGTGGTTCTAGTTGTCCTAAATTTGGGTAAAATTAAAAATAATGACTAAGAACGTTAGAAATTTCAACAAACTACGTTAGCTTGGAAACAAGGTTAATTTACTGAAATTTTGAGATTATAGTATGTATGTATGTATAGAATCTAATATTTGTCCTTCAAATATGTAGATGATAGTCCAGTTTCCAAACGGTGTCTATCAAGGACGATATATGATTGCGCATCCATCGTGAATTGTTCCATAAATTTCTGTTATTATTTATTTATAGGGCATATTCGAAATATATCTTCTCTGCACTTTTAAATCTCTCATTGTTGAACTTCGAACAAATTAATCTCTATTTATGAATTTTATTATCTATTCTAAAAATTGTATCATTTGCCCTATAACATCTACCAGCCACTAACTTTATGCCTTAAATCAGTTTCTACAAGTGTTGGATAGACGTAATAATGATTAAAACTGAATAAGTTTCTTCTCTTTATTATTTATCTAGTCCTATAGTGGAAATAATAATTATGGTGGAATAAATTAATTTAACATTTTTCAAACTATAAATTTTAATATGCACATCTTCAATATTCTGATCACCTATTTCAGGATGTTTGGAATCCTATTTGGTTTATTTTAATTTTTGTTTAACTTTTCAATTAGTACCTACATAAAATTGATGAAATTTATTCAAAATAAGTACTCATGCGCAAAATCAATATATAAGTACTAATAAAAGATTTATTATTTTCATTTCAGTCAACGATATGGACTGTACAGTGTGAACTTCACTGATAACCACAAATATAGATGGGATAGGAAATCAAGATTGTTCTATGACAGTCTAGCAGATACTGGCCGTATACCTGGAAAAACACCCACATCCTCCATACCCACATCCGCCACTCGTATCACTACTCCTTCTGTGCCTACCACCACGGAAAGCGGTGCTAGTAGATTAGTGATTTACCCAGTAGTGATTACTGCATTTATTTACATTTGCCTTTTGCTGGCTTAAGCCATATAGGAAAATGTGAATAGCGAGTGTCGATAAAATAGGTTACAAGTGAATGGGCTAATAAATAGAGCATAAGTGGAAAACTTGGCAGAATATGCCATTCTATTCATATATAGCTGTGTAAAATTTACTACAGCAATGTGTTCACTCAGTGTGATTGAAAAGTTGATAAGAATGTATACTGTCAGTAACATATAATTCGGAAATCGAGAAAGGAACCACCAAGACGCCAAGCGGTTACCAAAGTAGTTCCCGAATAGCAAAGCTATTACATAATCGCTCTAGGAAACAACTACTCCTCGGGCTAAAGCCCCGCCAGGCATTGAATTATACCCAGAAGCGATCCTCGACCCCTTTCTCGTGTTTCTGCACGATCAGATAAGGTTTTAAAAAATAAGGTGGTTCCTTTCTCGATTTCCGACTTATATGTTACTGACAAAGATCGTATCGACAAAGATGTATACGCCATAAAGTTCATTCGGCATTTGTCCTGAATCGACGTACCGTGTACGGCACTGATGAGAACTAACAAGTTCGAAATAGCTTTATGTCGTTCGGTTCCGATCCGGGACAAATGTCGAATCCTACCTGTGGCGGGTTTTATTTTTTGAAAGAATGTATACTCGTATGTCAAAAATGTCAAATGTTGCTACTTCTACTGATACTGAAATGTCTCTTGGATCCAAACAAATCTATTAAAATTAATTAAGTGTGGAAGTATATGGAAGTATCGGTAAAATTAACAACAACTTTTCGCAATTACTTTTGGAAAACATTATTTCAAATGTCATATTATCATTTAGTTTTCGACATGCCCCTTTGCAGCACTACACATCTCATTTCACATGCTGTCTGGCATTGAAATAGTAGATTGTCTGAATATATATATATATATATATATATATATATATATATATATATATATATATATATATATATATATATATATATATATTAGAACCATTAAGATTTTTCCAATTTAAATTAACATAGAAATTTTGGTAAGACACCAAAAATTTTCACTTCAAAGTTTTGCAACCAAATAAAAATTTTTAAGTGCCTGACTATCTAAAGATTTATGGAGTGCCGCATTCAAACCACAAGTGTTCTATTGCAGCTAATTTGAATATTCATGTTACCTGCGAATGTGAAAAATTTTCACTGTGTAATAAACATGTATATAATCTCTTTCTATTTATATGAGAATATTTGTAATAGGCATAATTTATATTTACATTGCTGTACCTAGCAATTAATTATTTCATACGATATAAATTGTAAATATTATATGTATGTATATACAGTATGTTCGTTGGAAAAGAGAAGTATGCGTATATTTTGTATTTCATCTCTCACAATAAATTAAATCCTCTCCCTCTATCATCTCTGAAATCTCTGGGAGGTGAAAAATATTTCATCTTCCAGCAGTAATGCAACTTGTACGTAAGTAGATATGTAGTGTTATATATAGATTAAATATAGTATATGTCGATAGTGGGAAATAACATTTTTGGGAATTCGTCTGTTTGAAGATGAAAAAGAAACTTTTTTAATTAATACTGTGTTAAATTTTCATTGCAATGTGATTCTTTGCGTGAAAAGATTTAGCTAACCAATGCAAGTAAACTCCTTAAAGTAGTTTTCTATCACCTTCAATGCTTGAGGATAGAGTCAACGTTTACCACTGATTCTATCCGATCATGTTAGAATCTCTTTTACTTGCCTAACATATAATACAGTTTTACATCTTATCCGAAAGATGATAGCCTACTACACTATCCGACAGCCTGTTCGTTACCCACCTAAATAATGATAGCTAATGTCTTTGCCTAACTTTAGCAAATAACCACAGATATGCAAAACTGATTATGATAATATACTTTCATATATACTCGTCATTTAATGGTTGATAGAGGAGTAACTAAAGTTGGCAATTGTTTTAATTAAAACCTAAGTGCTAATGTCAGCCATTTAATGGTTTAAAGATATTAGATAGAACTAACCACAAATATATCAGATACAATAAGGGATAGTTTCCCTTCAGTTAACGAGGGAATAATGAATATGAAAATAATTTTTATAAAAGCACCAACTTGGAGAGACATTTTTAGAGAAACTCTTTCAGATATATCTTTATCTCCTGAATCAGTTTTCATAAGATGGAGTCATGATTAGTGGCTGTAGCTTATTGTGGTATTCATTTTGAAGAACGTCTGATCATTATTTTTGATTCAAACAAAGCAACGTCATACACACAATGCAGAACTTTCTGTAACTGCAAAGTATGACGATGTCCGTTATATTAATATATGGTATATTTTTATAAGTATAATTTAAAAACTCGTGTGGAGTTGTATTTACTGCATAATTCAGTACCGTCAATGTCCTTAGAGCCCTCATAACTCAAAAACCTTTCTGCCTTTAATAAGTCTTTCAAAATGCTTTGGAAGTTTTATTCTGCAACTCACGAATGTTATGAAACATCCAGAAAGAACATTGATTTGTTATATCTAAACCTCTCATCGATTGAAGTATGTCAAGGTAGAAATTAATTTTCAACATCTTTGGACTGACTCAACTGATGTTTCGCCTCTTAACTAAATCGCCTTTTTTATTTAAGCGTGTTGGGTCTCCCTCTGGTATAATTAATGCGGCAATTTTGACATAATCAGAAATGTTTTCATCATTTACCAACATTTTCTCAAATCCTAAATCACCAAATCGAAAAAGGATATAGCTGTCACACAACACTTCTCTATAGGGAGTGATATCTCTACACAATCACTTAGCAATACTTTTGTCCATTATAAGAGCACCGGTAGTATTGGTAAGAGGAACAAATCCCAAAGGAGTTCTAAATTAATTTCATTCTCGAAATATTCGTCATGTTTACATATCGAACGATTATGGTCATTTATACAACATGACTAGCATCTGGTGTGGAATTATTAAGAAATATTTATCAAAGTGGACTAGCCAGACAGAGTGGAACTAACGATTGTTTCCTCATCAGTATTAGACAGCAGATTGATCAGAGAGGTAATGACCATGTGTCTCCATCACAATATTTTAAATCTTTCCAAGTCTGAGGATTACATAGAGAGAGAGATATTCAACAAATATCAGAAAGTTTCCGTTTTCAGGCGTGAATAATATTTCATGTGTTCCATGAAATACTAAATTTTTACTATTCAGGAGCCTGAATACAGTTCATAGTGATGCGATCAGTCTTTCCAGTCTATTACCAGTACCGCCATAAAATGTCCCATGGGATTTTTACTAATGTCACTATACTAAACCCTCCCCCCTCCTAGATAGGGGTCTTAGGCTATCACCTACTTCGTCTATATAGACGGGCCTGTCCTGGAAATCTGGAACTGTATTCGTACGAAAGACGTTGTCAATGACGTTCGTCAACGTATGGAACAACAAAATGTTTCAAACGCATGTATAAATAAACCGGATTTCGTATGAAATATGTCGAACGATTGTAAGGAAGAATTTGAATACTGTCAATTATTTGTTAATAATTTCGACAATGCCGTTCTGCTAAACTTCGGTTGACTAATCTAAAAACACCTTGACTAATTTAAAAACATGTCAATATCCCAATTGTGTTCTCAATATATAATTTTGCAACACTATATCCTGTATCTGTATGATTATCTGTATGTGAAATGTTCAGTTTTAAACAAATACGTCTAAGCAAATATATCTACATAAATTCCTTCACTTTGTAATTACCTCTATATATTATCTTTTTCTATTTATATATGAATATCTGCAACTGCTATAATTTGTATTTTCACAGTTGTAACTGCTAATAAATTAATTAGGTCACACAATATAAATAGTAGATGTTATGTACAAAGTATTATTTTTTCTAACAACAAATTCTGCGTAAGACGTATGTCATCACTAAGAATGTAATTTGCCTTTGAATCCAAATATATAGAGCTATAAATCGAATATGCGAGGATCCCAAATGCGAGTAACATAGTTCATTGTTTTTCTGTCCTGTTTTCAAAAAGAAAAAACATGCAGCAATTAGTATTTAAAATAAAAAAGTGCATTTATAATATTTTATTTCTTTACTTACCCATTCTGTGTTTTCTCTTTTTAAAGTGAATACTTCTTTGGCGGCGTTCTGATATTTGACGAGAATGGAGAGTGAATTGGAAAAAATGTAACGTTTCGAGATTTCGTTACACGAGAGAGAAAGAAGATATAACGTAGAGAGAAGGAGAAAGAGAGCTATACATCATATATATCAGTTTAGGCTATCCGCGTCTCCCTTTTGTGCGGTCCTTCGTCTTTAACGCCCACTCATACGCTAAGTCCAAGGTCTAAGTTGCTTGAATGGGGAATAGTTTAGGAAGCATCGTACGAGCAAGAGAGAGAACCACGTATTCATTGAATACTAGGCAATAGAAGAAAATATAGTATGACGCGCATGCGCGCGATTTCGTACAACTCTGACGCCACACGGAAGTGGAACAAGAGATAACGATAAAAACTCAGTACGAAGCGATAGAATAGGATAGATAGATTGTCGCGCATGCGCGCGTTATAGATGTACGCGTCCAGACGCTATATATTAACAGCTGAAGCAGCACGCGTGTGTACCGAATATTTATCATTGTGTTTTGTAATTATTTACGTTATTTAAATCTGTGTTCTGTGATTATTTGATAATATCCTTGAACCGTTTAACTTGTTAAAATCTAGAAGATATAATATATTTCATTCACCACTCCCTACTGGTTTACAGCCACACAGGTGCAAATGCACTTGGAAGAGGCGAAGACAAAATCCCTTTGATTCTCGGGGGAGATTTCAATGTAAATTTCGGATCCAATGATTCTTTGACGTTGATTAACTTTCTTCGACAAACATTTGGTCTGCTTATAAATAACAATCCCAAAGAATCAACAACAATATCCGGAACAACAATAGATGCAATTTTTACACGTTATCTAGAAAATATCGAATCACGAATATATATTTCATATTTTAGTTATCACAAACCAATCATATCAGTATTACCAATTAAACCACCAGCCGATGATAGTGTAGATAATGAATAAACCGAATATTTTGTACACAAATTTTGTATTGCTATATATTTTTTGAAATTATCCCTCTCCCTTTCTCTCTCTCTCTCTCTCTTTCAATCTCTCACTCTTAATCTCTCTCATTCTATATTCTAAAGAAGTATTCACTTCTATCACGTGTACTGTGCTGCACATGATATTTTTTTTTATTTATTGCATCAGTTTTCTAAGCAACCGTTGGTATAGTATAACTCATGGTGTTGACACTAATTATATCCACCAAGTGTAATCCATCCAAAAGTAAAGTAAAGTATCAAAAAGAAGAAGATGTAAATCATTCTTTACTAATTTTGACCACATTGCATAATAAAAAAATTTAGATATCTTGTCGAATGAATACAAAACTTATAATAGAGATTTGGTAATAAACCATAATTGGAAATACTGACTACTAAATTTTCTAACGAAGGAAACGTTTTATAATTAACATGAGGAATTATTATCATCACAACAGTGTCTATTAGATATCTGAAAGTTCAATATCAGTCTTACATTGTCTTCACGAAAAGTCACAATGTGAAAAACTCTTAGTAACCCCGATTATGTTTGTTCCACAGGAACAACAACCACCAGAGGGCTCAAAAGGCTTTTCAAAAGTTTGAGAATGACTTTTATTTATACAATCGTCTATAAACAAATTGCAATAATTCATTCGAAATCCCAAACACAAAATTGAAAATAACAAAAGATGATCGAGAGTCTCTAAAATCAGTTGTCAATATTGTAGTCAAAAGTATATTGTATGGAACACAATACGAGTAATTGTAAATAGATCGAAGAAGCACATGACCCACATAAAGTGTGGAATATTAGAAAAACCTTCATTTGCTGAACATAACATCAAAAACAATTATAAAATAGATTCTAGTAGCTTACAATTAGTTAAAGATAGAGACAATAACAGCCTGTGCTATACATTTATTCTATCAATATGGCTTAATGTTATAATATAATGAAAAAGGGCAAGGAGTCCATGTCTAAAATAAGCTGTTTCGAGTATACAATACAATAACTATTACTACTACAATAATAATAACTACAATAAATATTTCCGAATTATTATTAAATATATATTACAGGGTGATTCTACAAAATAGGAGTTAAGCTAAGTAGCTTGAATCCACGAATTTGCCCCAACAAATTAACATTTTATCAGATTATCGTGTTGTTACTGTGTCAGAAATATTACACGTTTATTGACGCACGTTTCTCCAATCAAATTTGCGCCATCAGAAGCTGATTGAAACTTAAAAGGAAGTTAATGATTTTTTTTAATATGCTCTTATGAAGAGGTTCAAATTTGATCAAATATAAACCAAGACAATAAAACAAGTTTTCAATTCACCACTACCAGTGGGATTCAGTAGTTTGTCTAGTAGTGGTTGGATTATGAACATATGAATATACGACACCATTTGGAGGAATTCTAAGTTGCCGTTGCCGAGAATTTCTATACTATTAAAAAAAAAAAGTACTGCTATTTGTGGATTTGAACCCGCGAAATCTGGGTTCCCAGCCCTACGCTTTTAGCGATGAGCTATTGAAATCTTAAAATATATGTGTTTGATATGTTTTTAGGAGGAGTAAGTATGGTAATATGTTTAAAAAACTATTCATTCTTTGCATTACACTTATATTACATTGCTTTACACATTATATATAATTTATATATAATATATAGGTACTTATATTATATAATATAATAAGTATAGTTAATAGTTTATAAAATAGTTTATCGCCTGAAATCTGGAATATTCTGTTAGAAACCGAATGTAATACCTACGACAAAATTAGAATTAATGTAAACATTTTTCTAGACATTAATTCCGTCGGGTTATAAAAAAAATTATGAGAAGTAGATATAGGGTCACTTGAGTGTGGGAAAATTCTGATGACCGTGGGAAAATTTGCCGGCACGCGTCATATTGAGATCAAAGGATGCCGCCAGAGAGGTGTTAGCGTCAAGGATGACAAATGACATATCAATTACAATCAATTAACAGTCGGCAGGGATCTTTGGCGACATATATCAAAGAAACCGCTAAATAGGTGTGATAGTTCTCACGGTGGAATTATTTTCTCAGCGGTCGAAGACAGTCAATGGGGAGGCTTCAATTTTATTTCAATACTATTTAAAAAAGTCGTGGAGTCAATGGAGTGATTCAACTCATGGAGGAGTTGAACCCGCGACCTCCGGGTTCCCAGTTAAATTTTAGCGATGAGTTATCGAGGTCTTCATAGGTGTTTGTTGCTATATACTAAAGTTAGTTCATGCCTATGACTATTAAATGTATAGTATTTATGAGATTATCGTGCTTTTTAATTGTTTTCTTAAGGGGTATAAGGCTAGTTAAATAACTCATATTATTCAGGAATTAATAAATTCACTATATGATTGATTATTGTGCCTTTAAATAGTGTTCGAACATGAAACGAACATGATCCTCCTCGAACTCGTTTTAATGTATCGCTGATCATAATCCCAAATATTTTATTGAACAATGCTAATGAGCAGCCTGTATTCTACAATAATTTTTTTAGTATCTTATGAAAATACTCAAAGATTTTTTTGTGTATTTTTCAAATTTAAATAATGATACATACAAATTGTGTAGTCTACAAGCACTTAGTATAAATAGATAAATAAATATGTCATCGTTTAAAAAAAGTTATATCTTTTCTAAAAATAGAAGCAATACTTTCCAGGAATGTTATTGTTTTGTCACTAAGGTAAGTAAATTTGCTTGTATGTAACGATTTAGTAGAACTCTCCTTACCCATCTAATTCGTTGAAAACAGATATTATAATATACTTGTTACTTGTTTTTAAATATTGAGAATTCAGGTTGTTATTCAGAATTCACTTGTTATCAAATATTGAGTTAAAACTGATCTGATAAGCTGCAGATGTGAAAAATTGATTAATTGCAAAAAACATATTGCATAAACCACTCGTTATTAATGGGAAGGGTTCACGTGTAATCTAAAGAGATAAACCGAATATTGGTTTCCCGGTAACTGTTTTTAGCCTAAAGTGATAGAATACAACTCGCAAATCTTACAGTTTACAATATCTGGTAAAATTCTCGGCAATGCCAATTATTATTTTGTATAAAGTGTACGGGTGTGATATCCACAATGTTTTAGTTATGATTTCATCTATTGTTTTATAGAACACCCTGGGTTTCATCACATCATCAGGATCACATTAGATTACATCATTATCAGAGACAAGATTTTTTAACATATTTGTTTCTGATGGGCTAAACATTTAACAGCCGCATATTGTATGCTTTTTATTGAATGCTTTCTTAATAAATACAGATCCTGGGTAGCCGGATCACATCTGTGCTTAATAACGTCTTCCTTGAGAAAATAGAATCCGTTGTAGGATTACAAGAATTTCCAGTTAGTAGAAAAATTCAGCGATAATCCCTATTTACTAAACGGATGTTTTCGTGTGTGTCACGAAATTTTTAGGTCGATGTACGGAACGCTTTTCTTCGAATTTTTACATTTTGACAAAATCAATATAGTAAATCGACCCTTACGAACAACGTGGTAACATTTTGTTTTTCGATCCGAAGCATCTAGAGGCATGCTCCGGAGGTGCCTTCGATATGAGCGAGGGGACGACGCAATATCCTTGCGAGATTTGCTTACTCGTCTTTCAATAAAGGAATACGTGCGATCACTACGACCCCCAGTGATGTCTTGTGCTTTCACGAAATATTTTCACACAATGCTGCACTTTGCTTTTGATTAACATGTCATAGACATGTGTTAATGTGTTTCGCTAAATCCTTGTTGCAGCACAATTTTTAATAATTCGCCATAATCGTTCTTTATTTTTACTTACTGTATTTCTTCAGCAAGACCGTGCATTTCCATATCAAGAATTAGTTGTTCAAAGCTCTCTTAATCAAATGTTTGCAGATAGGTGGAAGAGCAGACGTGAAACTCTTAAATGGCGATCAAAATAAACAAACCGGTACTGCTCAACCAAGAAATTATATTTAATTTAAGTAATATTGTTGACAACATAATCACATCTTTAATTGGTCAGCAAATAAAACACAGGTGAGATCAATCATGTCAACAATACCATTAATAATAATAACAAAAAGTATGGGCCCTAGTTTTGAGCCTTACGGTACATCGAACGTAGTGATAAATTCCTCAGACTGAAAACTACGATATTCAACAGATTGACCCTTATAATGCAAATAAGATACAAATAGATTAATAAATTTATTTAAAAGATCCGTATATATATATATATATATATATAATTGTTATCGGTCTGTAATCAACCATTCTGTTATTACTTTTGTAAAAATGAAATATATTCTTGAAGTTTTTCAGATATTGGGAAATATTTGGAAATATTTTCGTTAGTCGTAGTAATATATTGTACAAAAAGTGGACTGTACATAGGCAACTACACACACCGTCAAAAGTCTTGGACCTCCCAATGTTTTGTATTAGTAAATAATTTTTTTTAAATATTGTATTTGTTTTTCAAAATATACTTTTCCTAAATGTATTTTTTGTAATACAGGAATAATTTTTAATAATTTAGTCAATTAAAAAACAATGAGAAATAAATTTGCAATTTTTAAGTAAGTTTATTATGACAAAAATTAACAAGACATATTTCTTAAAAAGTAAACTACAACTTAATAGTCACTATGGCCCCCTCTGCTTCTCAGTAATATATTGACACGCCTGTGCATTGAAACAATCAAACGGTTTATAATTTCTTGAGGAATATTGCTAAATTCCTCTATTTCTGCTGTCCAGCCAATCTAATGGGGTAATATCTCTCTGATCCAGTATTTCTTGAACCGTTCTTGCGCGATGTTGCCGCGCGTTGTCGTCCATGAAGATGAAATTCTCACCTAATTCGTCGCGTAGGGAATAAATAATGGGCCTGATAACACTTATTGACGTGTCATATTCTGATTTATGGGTATTAACGGCGTACGGCGTTTGAACATTATTCCTACCCAAAACATTATTGTGCCACCACTGTAGGGAGCAACCTTACGGGGAAAATTTAGTCTCTCTTGACGACTTGGATCTCTCCAGATCCCTTGCCTATTATCGTCACTCACCACTCCAATTGTGGTTTCATCTGTGAATAAGACCCATCGCTACTGCTGCAAAAGCCAATCACTACGTTCCCGTGCCCACTGAAAACGGGCAGCTCGTTGTCGTGGAAGTAGAGTGGGTACCCTTAAAGGCCTTCTTGCACGTAAATTTGCACGATGGAGCCTTCTTCGAACCGTAGAGGTCGATATAACAAAGCAAATCGTACCTTGAAAGTGAACCCTGAGGGCTGGAGCTGAAGCATTTCGGTGTCTACGGGCATATTGAACCAAATACCAATCCTCCCGTTCATTTGACTCTCGCGGCCAACCACTACCTAGTCTTCTTTCCACTGTCCCTAATTCTTGATACCTATGCACTATTCGCATAACAAAATATCTAGGAATGACTAACATCTCGGATATCTGATGATTGGAATGTCCAGCATCATGCAAAGCAATAATTCTTGCCCTATTAAATGTAGCAACCTCACGTCCTGGCATTATAACGAAATAAAAGTATCAAAGTCGCTTTGCTGGATATGCAATAAAACTGACGAATATTTAAAAAAATATATAACTAGTCAACAATATTTTATCTAGCAATTTATTTGATTTTGTTTTATAGCTAAATAACTCACCTTTGTTGCCTAGCAATGAAAATAGAATGAACATATCCGAGATCTGTAATATACAAGAAGATCCAAGAAGAGGACATATATAAAATATGATATTAACAAGGGTATAGGAAATGGGCTTCTGCACTGCACGATATTAAGAACTATACGAAAGAACATGTTTGTGTATTGGGCAATTATTAAACTGTGATACAAGATGTGCATCACGACCATTTCTTTCTAGATAGAAAATGGTAAATTCATCTCCTGACAAAGTACGATACAATATCGCTTTCTAGATAATCACATATATAACTAAATTAAAAGCTAAATTAAACTAAGTTAATCATCAAATACGTGCGTATTCTTAATTATTGATAATTAATACACTTCTTGAGGTATGTTTGGCAAGTCATTTATTTCTCGCAACAGTACGTACTCGCACTATTGGAATTCATAAAAAATACACTCTCAGAGATAGCAATCGTGAAACCAAACTTATCATGTTGGTCGCTGGTACCCTAACAACGAATATAATCGAAATACGAAATCTAAATTGGGAGAATTTCACAGCAATAGATAAAATATTGTGAGTACATATATATTTCCATTTATTGATATTATATTTAATTTCGGTGTCAGTTCATTAATCGTTCATCTCGTATTAATAATGGCAAACGTGCTCCTAATTGTAAATCTCATCGTTCTCGTAAGGTAAATGTATTTCTTTTGGTTGAGGGTCTTTCTTTGAGCTAATAGTTTCAATTGAGGTATTGACTTCTCTTGACTAAACTCACCTTCTTGTAACGTCAACAATTCGAACTGTCATTATCTAAAAGACGTTTAACTGAGATTTATTACATTTTTTTTATATACTTTGCAATTTACTGGTTTTGGTGAATTAATTAAATACAGTATAAAATATTTTATAATATACATATTTAAGGTATACAAGGTTTACTATACAAGGTTTAGTTTTAAACAAATTTGAAATGAGTAATCTTGTCAGAAAACTAGTAAAATCTTCTATCAAAAATTGTTAATAACGAAATCGATTGTCTTTTTATTACTTCCTGTATTAAGTATCGTGTTCCTAACTTTAACTGCAGAAGAATCAACTTAGTTCAGCTTGCTGCTTCTTGAACAATATATTGAAAAGATTTTGCTGTCATCTCCTTTATAAGGACATTGTGTTATTATCTACAATGGCAGAAGAAGAATGTTGAGACGTATTACATATATTATATAGATTCTATATACAGTTCTCTATTTAATTCCATACATAGTGTTCTTATATAATTTTGAAAAATATTAGTAATTAGTTTTGTAATTAGATAATGTTTTGTCAAAGTCTGAAACACCTCACCTTTATTTTTTAAACAGACATTAATTGGCATACAATTTTTTTTCATATTTTATATTTTAATTGTGACGTCATATTATTTTTTAAATTTCAGTCCTTTTTTCAACAGAAATTCCTATCCCAGATCATCTCTGCATCTGGTATATCTAGTAGCAATTTATTGATATTGGATCTGTTTTGATATGTTGATCTTACTTACTTGATACTAGATCTTAGTATGTAATATAATATGTATTCTTATAACTATAATACTGTAAATATTCTGAAAAAGTATTTACTTAGTGTTGCGCATTGTAGGTGTCTATTTTATTGTGGTATCCATGATTTTTCATTTATAACTATGCTACATTCATATTATACCAAAATGAATGCAAATAAAGATATTTACATGTTTCGCGACGTATTTCAAAATAAATTAATAATAACTGAATAAAAGAAGAGATTAAATTATCTCGCATTTATTTAAAAATATTCTGTCACTTTCAGCATTGTAAAATCAGAAAACAACGGGACGTTTCCCGAAGGATTCATCTTTGGAGTTGCGACCTCAGCATACCAGACAGAAGGAAATTGGCAGTCGGATGGAAAAGGAGAAAATATATGGGACCGATGGATTCACACGAATCCATCCAGGATAAAGAACAACGACACTGCTGACGAGGCGTGTGATGGATACAAATATTACGCAGCGGATGTATCACGATCTTCAGCTATTCAAGTAAAACTTTATAAGTTTTCCATATCTTGGTCCAGGTAACTGTCCTTGAAGTAATACCTACAGAGGGTATGTTACAGGAATGTATGATTGACGAATGTATTCTCTACAACTCCAGTTACAAGAAAGGTTACAATTTTGAAATTCATTGGAAAATATAATTCGTTGCGTGGGCTAAGGAATAAACCATACCTGCCCTTTATATTCTTCCCGCTAAATACGAATCTAAAGAATAGGTAGGGTTAGTTACTGATCAAACATCTAATAAAAACCATAAAAACCGATATTTGTCACAATATTCCTGTCATCAGCATCTTTATTATTGCCTACACATTTACTTGACTCTTCTTCAAAACTCAACCATTATATCTTTTCTTCATCATTCTTCAAATATAATTACAAACCATGGATATCATGATATGATGGCTTCTATATCGTGAAGAAACTTTTATCACCACATAGTTTTCTTAGAGCATAAATTTGAAATGATTCGTTTAGTCTAAATCTTCGTGGCATCGAAGTCAACGAAGGTGCGCTCTTTTGCGGATATAAACCAACAAGAAAGGAAAGAGACGAAGCAGTTATCCATTAAATAGATCATTGGGAGACAGACGTGTGAATTTCATGACACACACACACACACGAAAACAGCCATTTAGTAAATAGAAATACTACCATCATACAGAAAAAAATTGCTGGATTAAGGTTTTTATCGGTTTTATGGTTTTAAAAGTTTGACCAGCAACCCGTAATTCTGACTTTAGATTCGTATTCAGCGGAACAAAATACAGTAAATAAATATGGTCTATTGCTTAGCACACATAGATTTTATTTCTTGTGGGCCTGTATAATCAACAATTAATGTTATTTTAAAAAATAGTTTACATCATAACGCATATCATCACCTGATAAAAAAATGGTGGAATACTACGAATTTAACTCAAGTGCCCCAAAGACATATAAATTATTTTTGTTTAATTTAATAAAAATAATTGTGATTTCAAGATGTACCGAGAAAAGAAACATCGAACTTTGTTTATAGCTCGACAGAGCATATTTTGATTTTGGGTTTTTCATTAATTAATGTCAATAGAGTATTGGGGGTGTACAGAAAACTGAATCCCTTAAACTCATTGAAAATGCATTTGAAAACATACAAATTTGCCACCTTATACAGTTTTAGTTTCCAAGAATTCATTTGCATTATCCCCTTGTCTTCTTGCAGATTTAATCTGATTTAATGAATAACTTATCACCGATAAGTTAGTGACTCACTTCTGGCGAAGAACGTTTTTGACCTCTATACTTTGTTATGAGTTAAGTTAATGTATTGTCTTACAGTAAATTTTTTTGACTGCATACACCTAATTAAAATAAAGTGTGGCGTCATTTTTATTGTTTTTCTCTAGTATGCTACTCAAACAAATCATGTCTGTTCTTATGAATTTCAGAATTCTGCCGACCGGAACTAACTCGTCCATCAACCTCCAAGGCCTCATGTACTATCATGATGTATTAAAACAAATAACACTGTATTACATAAATGAAATACCCATGGCTACTCTCTACCACTTTGACTTGCCCCAGCCCTTGCAGGACCTCGGAGGATGGATTAATCCAGGAATGGTCGATTATTTTGTACAATATGCTCGGGTGGCATTCCAAAATTTTCCTGATGTTGAATATTGGATAACTTTCCATGATCCGAGGTCTATATGCAGATTGGGATACGGAATAGGTACGCATGCTCCAGGAGTAATTGGCGATGGAATTAATGAATATTTGTGCGCCTATACGTTGATTAAGGCTCATTCAGCAGTCTACCACATGTATAAGGAGGAGTTTCCAAACTTAGAAGGTACGATTAAACCATATACTCTTATACTAATCTATATATCTTTGGCTTCTAAGAAGCTCTTTCGAGCATCATGCAAAAATGGTGCAATTTATCTCCTAAATATTGTAGTCTTGGTAATGTCCATCTCCGTGTCCGATTGTTTCCTTCGTTCCCTGCTGCTTACTCTTATCTGCTGCTTACTTTATTGTGACTTTTGCTGACATGAATACAGTACCTCTCAATTGAACATCGTACAAACAAACACAAGAAATGTAATTCATAAGCAGAATCCGATGCATGACAAAGATCCACCTGCGAACTATTAAAAAAATATCTTAGAGGAGAATCTAGATATCACCAATAACATCAAATTGTATTAATAACGTTCTGTCGAATAAGTGACCACAGTAAGGTAATATTCTACATATAAATCCATCCATAGATGACCATAAATGTTCAAAACCATCCCAATGTACTCTCGGAAGAGATTATCGGATGACTACTAAAACCTTCAAAGACAAATTCTACGAAGCTGTTGAAAACTTTATAAAACTATTATTAATCGGAAAGTATGAAGCCATCAAGAATTATATTTAACAGAAGAACGAAAACGATAACCAAGAAGATATAAGATAATATTCCACCTACAATAACGATGGATCATAGGTTAAAATCGACTAGCCAATGTATTTCCTGAACCACCCGTTCTCTCCAAAATCTTAAGAAAAAAGAATAGAATAATAGGCACTCCAAGAAAAAAGTTTCATATATTTAATGACAGTTTAAGATCACTTTCAGTATACTCGTATTATAAAAAATAACACTACGAATAAATCCTTCAACGCTATGAAATGACGATATTTTTATGCAATTAAGCGATTTTCAAATTATGCCTTATATATTTTTGTATTAACATTTTAGATGCTTTAAAGTATACGTATAAATATTTTCGTTTCAGCTAAAATCTCTATGGCAATCGATATTGAATGGTCTGAACCTGCTAGTGACTCTGAAGCTGATAAAGAAGCTGCGGAAAGGAGGAATTTATTCGAGGTATGAAAATAAATTTATTAGCAGTAATTTATATGTGGGCCGAAGTAATGAATAAATTCATTAAAAATTCAAGGAATAACTTTTGGGAAGAACTCTCGAACCCGTCACATTTTATTTTTAGTTACGTATTTATTATTCTTACTTTAGTTACGTATTTAGTATGATTTGTGTGCAAATTATGACATCATCGATATATTGTTTTAATGGCAACCCCCCTTCTTTTATTACGGAATATGATAGAGCGTGGTAATAATAACAACACAAAAGCATGAGTATAGATTAGATAAAAAATTATGAAAAACAATTTTCATAAAAAAATGAAATCACTAATGTCAGCTACATTGTTACTAAAAATAGTATCAATAACCGCAGGAGATATACGATATATTTCATGAGAAATGATCGCATTTAAGTCTCCTAAATTCTTTGTAAGTGTGTCTACTTTGAAGGAAGTAGACCCGCTGTTTAATTTTTCTCACAACGTTATACATAAAACACATCGTGAGTAATTTGCAATTGAAAGCTAAAAAGTATAAACATGTAATACTTGTAACGGGCTAAAACCTTTCTGAAAACTCGAATCATATCCCGATAATGCCAGGTTGATTGGCGAAATCCCCATCGAATAAAGTGTAATAATTAGATGTTCATGAAAAATTGGTGCCTTGATCTCTTCATAAAATATTTAATGAGGATTTCGTGATTACACGGAGAAATCTAAAAATATTGTTACAGTAAAAATAATAATAAGACATAGTTCCTCAACATATTCGATGTAGTTGAAGATATATAAAATACAAGCGTATAAAGTAAAGTATATAATAAAAAATTAATGTGGGCTCACAATAAATCTGCCTATAAGACAACACGAAGTCTGTATTCTTTACAAAATACGTTTCTTTGATTCTCTGTTCCTTTCTTGCAGTTTGGTCTGTACGCCCATCCAATTTTTCTAGGAAATTGGCCTCCAGTTGTCGTAGAACGAGTTAATAATCGAAGTCAACGTGAACACTTAAAACAATCGCGTCTAGTGCAGTTAACTCAAGAAGAAATAGACTATATTAACGGCACTGCTGATTTCATGGCAGTTAATTACTTCACCGCCAGGCTTGTTGCTGATACTGCTGAATCTGAATATGGCGATCCCGGCTACATGAAGGATATGAGAGTTGAGGTGTCCATAGACCCAACTTGGAACGTTTCTTCAAGTGGAGATCCAGTAAGAACTTTTCACTATTGTTTGTGATATTACTATAGCACAATATTTTGGTTATTATAAGTTATACTTGTAGACTCATAGTTTATTTGGGTTTATTGGAATTGCTTGTCCAAGCCCGGCGAGCAATATTAGTTACTTCAGCCAATTCTACATGTACCATATATTTATTACACCCAACTCTTTCCACAATACGAATACGATTTGTGAAAAAAGTGGTCTAACCTTTATAAACTTCTGTTCATATTTTTAGTATTACCTGCAATAAATCACTTGAATACGTGACAAAATTAAGGAATCACTTTTAATTGTCTATTAAATAATTTCAGATCATACCATGGGGTCTTAGGAAAGCATTACACTGGATTAAGCTTACATACGATGATCCAAACATTATTATTACTGGAAATGGCGTCTCAGTTGATGACAAGTATTCCGACTTCGACAGAATTGATTATATTACGGTAATTGCGCTATCTTCAATAAAGAAAAATGTATCACTAATAACTAGACCTGTGACAAAACGCCTTTCAATCAATTTCACAATTATGTAGAAATAATTAATTTAAACTTAGTCTTTAGTGAGGCTATAGATCGTTGGTTAAGAGCCTGCTGCACGCTGTACGGTAACGGACTACCATACCGCTGTATAGGCGCTCATCTATGATAACTGGGAAGTCGCAGCTCTAATAATACTTAAATAATACTTAGAATAAGGTAAAAACTAAACAATATTTTATAGGAACACCTTAGTGCCCTTCTCGATGCAATGTACGAGGATTCCGTCAAGGTCTTTGGATATATCTATTACAGTTTGCTGGACAGTTTTGAGTGGACCGAGGGTTATAGGTAATTTCTATAATGATTACGATTTATGCTAAGATTATTTATGATATCCTACCAGTGGTTTTAGTGACATCAAATTTGGGTAAAATAAAAAAGAATGACTGAGAACGTTAATAATTTCAACAAAGTTAATTTCCTGAAATTTCCTAAAGTATGTTTAGTAAACTTGTACTGGATTAGCAGTATGCACCGAATCTAATATTTTCCCTTCAAATAGATCATAGTATAGTTTCCAAATGATGTTCATCAAAGATCATTGTATGATTATATATACAATATAAGTGGTATAATTCATGATATATCATGAATTATACCACATATTTTCGTTATTATTTGTTTATAGCGTATATTCGAAATATGCCTTCTCCGCACTTTTAAATTTCCCGTTGCTGAACTTCGAACATATTAATCTTTACCTATTTTTTATAACGCAAAAATTTCACATGGTAGTTTTACAAACTGTTTAGTTTCGATAAACTAAACTTCGCTCCATCTGTAAGTTCCATAAACATTGAGGATTGAAACAAATTAAGCCAAAATAGCTATTCTCTCGGCTATATGCCGTCGACGAGCTCTGAATTATGTGGCGAAATTTGTCATACTTTGTTCTAACGTAGATCCAAAATACAATGATTCGAATTGCTCGAAAATAGTTGTGGAACTTACAGAAAAGGAGCTTACAGATGAAGCGGAGTATAAGCCTCCTCATTGCGACGCTTTATCTATTAATTTTATGACCTATTCTAAAAATTGTATCATTTGCCTTATGACATCTGCCATCCACTAACTTTGTGTATTATAGCAGTTTTTACAAGCATAGACCAATGATTACATGTGAAAAAGTTTCATTTATTTATTATTTATCTAGTCCTTTAGTGGAAATAATATTTACGGTGGAATAAATTAATTTAAAATACATATGAGTACTAACAAAATATTTTTTTTTTATTTCAGTCAACGATATGGACTATACAGTGTGAACTTCACTGATGACCATAAATATAGATGGCATAGGGAATCAACTTTGTTCTATGACAGTCTAGCAGATACTGGCCGTATACCTGGAAAAACGCCCACATCATCCATACCCACATCCTCCACTCGTATTACTACCCCTTCTCTGCCTACCACCACGGAAAGCGGTGCTAGTAGATTAGTGATTTATCCAGTAATGATTACTGCAGTTATTTACATTTGTCTTTTGCTGGCTTAAGCCATATAAAAAAATGAGAACAGGGAGTGTCGAGAAAATACATTACAAGTGAATGGACAAATACATGAAGAATAAGTGGAAGACTTAACAGAACATGTAATTTTATTCATATATAACTGTCAAATTTACTGCAGCAATGTGTGACTCAGTGTGATTGAAAAGTTGATAGGAATATATATGTTAATATTAAATTTTGCTACTTTTACTGATACTGAAGTGTCTCTGGGATCCAAGCAAATATATTAAAATTGATTAAGCTGAAGTATTGGTAAAATTACAACAATTTTTAGCTATTATTTGGGAAATATTATTTCAAGTGTCCTATCATTCAGATTTCGACATGCCCCTTTGCAGCACTACACATCTTATTTTGCATACTGCCTGGCATTGAAATGGAAGATCGTCTGAAACTATATGTATTAAAACCATTAAGATTTTTTCTAACTTACGTTCACATAGAAATTTTGGAAACACATGAGCAATTTACACTTCCAGCTGTTAGTTCTAATCAAATACGTCTAAGCAAATATGTCTACATAAATGCCTTCACTTTGTAATTACCTCTATATATTGTCTCTTTTTATTATATATAAATATCTGTAACTGCTATAGTTTGTATTTTCACAGTTGT
Source organism: Rosalia funebris (assembly GCA_037954035.1). NCBI lineage: Eukaryota > Metazoa > Arthropoda > Insecta > Coleoptera > Cerambycidae > Rosalia > Rosalia funebris. The sequence goes on along the minus strand of JAZFAV010000034.1, from coordinate 10,447,172 downwards.
AACTACCAATAGATTAATTAGGTCGCAAAATATAAATAGTAAATGTTATGAACATAATATTATTTTGTCTGACAACAAATTCTGCGTATCACGTATGTCATCACCAAGAATGCAATTTGACTTTGAATCCAAATATATCGAATTTTGCATACAAATCGAATATGCGGGGATCCCAAAAACGAGCAACATAGTTCATCGGTTTTCTGTCCTGTTTTTAGAAAGAGGGAAAATGCACCAATTAGTGTTTAAAATAAAAAAGTACACAATGCATATATATGATTTTATTTCTTTACTTACCCATTCTCTATTTTCTCTTTCTGTTCATTGCATCAGTCTTATAATCAAATGTTAGTATAATGTAAGTTATGGTTTTAATTATATCCACCAAATAAAAACAAGAAAATGTAAATCACTCTTTACTAATTTACCACATTGTATAATAACGAAATTTATAATACAGATTTAATAATAAACCACAGTTGTAAACACTGAGTACTAAATTTTCTAATGAAGGAAACTCTTTTAATTAGCATAAGGAATTTGTATCGTCACAACTGTTTCTATTCGATATCTGAATGTCGATATTAGCCTTACCCCATTTTCACGACCAGTCAAAATGCGGAAAACACTTAGTAACTCCTAGTATGTACGTTCCGTAGAAACCACTACCATCAGAGGGCTCAAAAGGATTTTCAAAAGGAATTTGGGAATGACTCTTAAAGCATTCGTCTATCAACAAATTGCAATAATTCTTTCGGAATCCCAAACATAAAATTTAAAATAACAAAAGATGATCGGGAATCTGTAAAATCAGTTGTCAAGATTATAGTCAAAAGTATATTGGGGAGACAGAACGAGTAATTGTAAGTAGAGTGAAGAAGCACATGACTCATATAAAGTGTGGAATATTAGAAAAATCTTCAGTTGTTGAACATAACTTCAAAGACAATTATAGAATAGATTCTAGTAGCTTAAAGTTAGTTAAAGATATAGGCAAGAACAGCCTGTGCTATACATTTGTTCTATCAATATGGCTCAATGTTATAATATCATGAACAAAGACAAGTTGTCCATGACAAAAATAATCTGTTTTGAGATTTGAAATGCCGACCGACATTTACCCACTACAAATAACATAATATTTCCGAATAATTATTAAATATGTATTACAAGGTGATCCTATAAAATAAGACTTAAGCTGAGTAGCTTGAATCCAGGAATTTGCGCCAACAAAATAACATTTCATCAGATTATCGTGCAGCTATTTCGTCAGAAGGATTACACGTTCGTTGGCGCACGTTCCTCCAATCAAATTTGCGTAATCGGGCGTTGATTGAAACTTTAAAGGAAGTTAATTATTTTTTTAAAATGCTCTAAAAAAGAGGTTCAAATTTGATCAAATATAAACCAAAACAATAAAACAAATTTCCAATTCATCGCTACCAGTGGGATTCAGTAGTTTATCCAGTAGTGGTTGAATTATGACCATATGAATATACGATATCATTCGGACGACCTAAAACTAAGAAAAGGAGTTAATGGGACACATTTAATAATTTACCAAAATTTCTACTTTAGAACCTTTAGTTAAAATAGTTTATAGCCTTAAATCTGGAATATTCTGTTAAATACCGAATGTAATACCTATGACGGAATTAGAGTTAATGCAAACATTTTTCTTGAAACTAATTCCGCCGGGTTACAACAAGATCCTCTTCGAATTCGCTTTAATGTATCGCTGATCATAACTCCAAATATGTTATTGAACAATGCTCATGAACAGCTTGTATTCTACCGCAATATTTGTTAGAATATAAAAAAATTAAAGACATTTTGTGTATTTTTCAAATTTAAATAATTATGGAAATTGTGTAGTCTACAAGCTCTTAATATATATATAGAAAGATAAATATAAATCATCGTTTAAAAGAATATATATCTTTTCTAAAAACAGAAACAGTATTTTCCACGAATGTTATTGTCTTGTCACTAAGGTAAGTAAATTGCTTGTATATACCGAATTAAAAGCTCTCCATATCCATGGAATTCGTTGAAAAGAAATATTATAATATATTTGTTACTTGTTATTAAATATTGAGATTTCAGAGTAAAAACTGATCTGATAAGCTGTAGATATGAGAAATTGACTAATTGCAAAAACAATATTGCATAACACCTACTCGTTTTTAATGGGATAGGTTCATTTGTAATCTGAAAGATAAACTGAATATCGATTTTTTGGTGACTATTATTGGCCTGCAATGCTAGAATACAACTCGCAAGTCTAATAGTTTACAATATCTGGTAACATTCTCAGCAGTGCCGATTATTATTTTGTATGACGTATAACGGTACGACATCAACAATGTTTTAATTATAATGGAACACCCTAACACCTTTAATCATATCATCAAAATCACATCAGATCACATCATTTCAGAATACATCATCTTTAGGCTTGCAGGACACCCCAAACTCAACACAACCGCGGCCGAGAGATGTTTTCTCAAAACACTTTATGGTAATCCCGACATTATCATGCTACCAACATATAAAAGCAATGCCATCATAGTAATGAACACGACACACTCCAAGCAGAAAATATTTACACTACAAAACTCATAATACGAGACTACCACTAGATACCCACTTCATATCTCCAAGAAAAAATAAAAGTCGCCATTAATAACCCCAATCTCCATAAAAAAGAAACTAATTCTCGCCAAAAGTCTTCACATATCCCCAAAAATCCACAGGGACGACACTCTTCTACGAATAATTGTAAGTCACATCTAATTACCTACTCAGAATCTATCAGAATACTTTGTAATAATCCTATAACCCATCGCCGAGAACTCCGTCTCTTACGTGCTTAATTTATGACTTTTCAATATAATCCCAAAACCACAGGCAATTTCCCAAAATGATATCTTCGTCAATTTTGATGTAACTTTACTATTTACAGACATCTCTCTCGCCGATAGAATAGACATACTAAAAACCAAACAATATTACCATAGACCACTTAAAGTTTATTAAACATTGCATGTCCAGCTCATTTTCCAAAACATATTCTATAAATAAGTACAAGGATCTTTGTACTTATATTGTACTTTGGGTTCAAGTCCATCCCCTATTCTTGCCAACATACTTATAGACGACTTCGAAGCTACATACCTTGATACCTCCTCCCTCAAGCCTTCCTGTTGGATTAGATACATAGACGACGTTTTTCATCTGGTTCCACAACAAGGATAATCCACTAACATTTCTAGATTACCTCAATAATATCCATTTCAATAATCTTCGCCATAAAGGCTAAAATACCTAATACCTTCTTTGACGTCTTGTCACAAATCGTTGTCTTCTTCACGCCAACTCCCACCATCATCCGACCCAAATCAATTCCCTCGCAAAAACACTCATCCAAAAAACCAACAGACCAATCAACAAAGAGAACAGGTTACAAGAATTACAAGCGCTAAAAAACATTCTACTCGTACACCAGAACGGCTATGATTCCGGACTTATTAATAGATCCACCAACTAAATGAAAAACAGACAAATTAAGACCTTTCTTGGCGACTTATATGCGGGCATACGATTTACATGTCCAAACCATACGTCGACTTTCTATTTCTTCCGTGATGGTTTGGTTGGTATTATTTCCCTTGTTCCTTTGATATCTTCGTTGCATGTATGGTTCACCCTTAAAGCTCTACAACTTCTAAAAATAGAATCCACTTGGACTACTTCATCAGTTCGACCAGACTCTGTCTGTCCTTGTTTCTTATTTCTTAAGATTCCTGTCTACCTAATTATATATTTTGAACTATTATGTTCTATATTTTTCTCTTTCTTATTTTATATTATTTCTTCGCTACTCTCTTGCAACTATAGAAGAGTGGTGAACATCACCAATCAGGGATATTCTGGAACATCCATGTCATTATAACAACTTATTCTATACAACTAGAGACAAGCTTGTCAACAAATAACTGTTCAGCAAATAAAAGACAGGTGACATCAATCATGTCAACAATATCATTAATAAATATAACAAAAAGTGGGAGACCTAGCTTTGACCCTCGCAGAACACCGGATGTAGTGATAACTAGTCATTCACCGGTGTAGTGCAGTAATGTAATAATCCTCAGACCGAGAACTACGATATTCAACAGACTGACTCTCATAATGCAAATAAGATATAAATAGATTAATAAATATATTTGAAACATCCGAAAATATTGTTATCGGTATGTAATTAACCATTCTCTTATTACCTTTTTTGAAAACGAGACACTGGAAAACACATATCTGGAAAACTTCAAGAATGTTTTCCAGATATTGGGAAATATACCAAATACTAAACAGATTAAAAATGTTCATAAATCGTAATAACATATCGTACAAAAAGTGGGCTTTACATAGAAAACTGTTAAAAGAGGACATATTATATAAAATGTAATATGAACAAGGATATAGAAAATGGGCTTCTACACGTCACATAATGAAAAAGTATACGAGAAAACATGTTTTGTGTATTGGGAAACTATTAAACTATAACACAAGACGTTCATCACCATGATTCTGTGGCGACCGTTCTGTCAACCAATATGTAAACCACCATTTTTTTCTTTAGGTAGAGAATAGTAATTAATTAAGAGGAACTTCAGGGATATAGGATCAATAAGTAGAAACGTTAGGAGTCAATCGGGGGACATACTGATCGAAAGAGAGGAGAAAGCGGATAAATGGAAGCAGTACTTAAGAAATTTATACGAGGGTCAGGAATTAGGAGAGATATTAGAGGAAGAATCTAGCATCGATAGGGAAGATGTAGGAAAACCTATATCGAGAGAGGAATTTGAAATAGCACTAAGGGGGCTAAAGAACAATAAAGCGCCGGATGTAGATAAAATACAGGAGGAAACCTTCAAATGTGCAGGACAGAAAGTGGTAAATGTTTAATCTGGTAAAATACATATACGAGACGGGCGAGATGCCGGAGGATTATAAGAGGAACATTATCGTTACTATACCGAAAAATAGAGGATCCGACAAATGCGAGAACTTTAGAACCATTAAACTAACTTCTCACGCGTCAAAAATCTTAACCAGAATAGTGCAGAAGAGGATGGAAAACAGAGCGGAGGAAATATTAGGAGAAGACCAATTCGGGTTTAGGCGAAATAGGGGAACTCACGAAGCTATTCTGGAGCTAACAGTAATGTTAGAGAAAACAATAGAAAAAGGAAAGAACGCTTGTATAGGATTTGTAGATTTTGAAAAAGCTTTTGATAATGTAAGATGGGAAAAAATGTTCGAGACACTAAAGAGCGCGGGAATGAAGTATAGAGATAGGAGAGTAGTATACAATCTATACAAAGAGCAAACTGTTGTTATAGAAGTAGAAGGGGAAAGAAGGGAAGTAAGTATTAGGAAAGGAGTAAGACAAGGATGTACACTATCACCACTAATTTTTAATCTGTACATTGAAGAGGCGATTAATGTGGTAAAAGATAGAATAGATTTCGGGATTAAAGTACAGGAATAGAAACTAAAAATGCTGAGATTTGCGGATGATATAGCAGTATTAGCATCTAGTAAGGAGGAATTAGAATCAGCGTTGAATGAAATAGAGGCAGTGTTGACAGAGGAATACGGACTGAGGGTGAATAAAAACAAAACTAAAGTGTTAGTGTGCAGAGGGCGCGACAGCAGAGCAAAACGAAAGTACAAATTAATAATGAAAGATTGGATGAAGTTAAAGACTTCACTTATTTAGGAAGTAAAATAAATTGGGATGGAAGAAGCGATAAAGATATAAAACAAAGAATAGCGCAGGGTTGAGTAGCTTTTAACAAAAAGAAAACACTTTTATGCTCGGGGGTAATAAACTTAGAAACAAGAAAGAAATTTTTGAAAAAGTATGTATGGATCACGGCACTATACGGTTGCGAAACCTGGACGGTAGGGGAAGCAAGTACGAAGAAATTAGAAGATTTTGAGATGTGGTGTTACCGAAGAATGATGAAAATACCGTGGACTGATAGGGTTAGAAACGAAGAAGTATTAGAGAAAGTCGGCGAGGAAAGATGTATGTGGAAAAACATAAAGAAGAGAAGAGATAGAATGTCAGACCACTTGCTGAGACATGGAGGAATAGTCTGTGATACTTTGGAGGCAGAAATAGGAGTGAAAAAAGGAAGAGGTAGGCCTAGATTAGACTACTTTTCGCAAATAGTAAGGGATGTAGGTTATAGCACAATTAGCGAAATGCGTAGGTTAGCACAAGATAGGAGAAGCTCGAGGTTAGTGTCCAACCAGTCTTAGGACTGATGGCCTCATGATGATGAGAGAATAGTAAATTCATCTCCTGATAAAGTATAATAGACCATCGCTTTCTAGATAAATATATATAATCAAATTAAACGTAACTTCAGTCATCAAATACTTGTGCATTCTTAATCATTGATAATTAATACCCTTCTTGAGATACGTCCGACAAGCCATGTACGATATTTCTCGCAACAGTACGTCCTCGCGCTACTGGAAATCATAAAAAAATATCTTCAAAAAATGCTATTATCAAAGACAGCCATCGAGATACTAAGCTTATCATATTAGTCATCTGTACCCTAACGACGAATTTAACCGAAATACGAAATGTATATTGCACGAATTTCGCTACAATAGATAAAATTTTGTAAGCAGATATATATTCCCAATTATTGGTATTATATTTCATTCGGTGTCATCTAGTCAATCGTTCATCTCATATTAATAATGGAAAAGGTGCTCCTAATTGTGCATCTCATCGTTCTAGTAAGGTAAATATATTTCTTTTGGTTGCGGGTCTTCTCTTGAGATAGTATTTTTAATTGAGGTATTGGCTTATCTTGCCTAAACCCACCTTCTTTTGACGTGAATAATTTTTGAGCTGCCATTATCTAAAAGAAGTTTAACGGAGGTTTTTTATAGTTTTCATTACATATTTTGTAATTTTTGGTTTTGGTGAATGGTAAATTAATTAAATACAATGTAAAATACTTTATAATATATTTGAATAATGTATATATGGATATAGAACAAAGCTACACTGCACAAATGATACAGAACATTCCGTGTTGTTGATTTTTCTTTAATTATAGTCTAGATACCTAATATACATTAAGTAGGTCTAATTTTCTAAATTATCTAGGCATTATATTTGACAGTAAATTATCATTTTCCAAGCATTTAGAAGAATGAGTGGCTAGTGTGTACAAGAGTTTGAGTTTTTCTACTGCGTAACTACAAAAAGTTTAAGAATTTGTTATATTATTTGTTAAATATTACATTAACATATTAGTCGGAAATCGAGAAAGGAACCACCAAACCGCCAAGCGATTATCAAAGTAGTTCCCGAATAGCAAAGCTATTACATAATCGTTCTAGGAAACAACTACTCCTCGGGCTAAAGCGCCGCCAGGCATTGAATTATACCCAGAAGCGATCCTCGACCTCTTTCTCGTGTTTCTGCACGATCAGATAAGGTTTCATCTCGATTTCCGACTTATATGTTACTGACAGAGATTGTATCGATAAAGATGTATACCCCATAGCGTTCACTCGGCATTTGTCCTGGATCGGCGTACCGTATACGTTACTGATGAGAACTAATAAGTTCGAAACAGCTGTATGTCGTTCGGTTCCGATCCGGGAGCAGATGTCGAATCCTACCTGTGGCGGGTTTTATTTTTTGAAATACTACATTATAATATTTTCTAAATTACTGCTCCTTTATAACAGAGCTTTCTATCCCAGGTGATCTGGTCTATCTAGTAGCAACTTATCGATATTGACTCCATTCTAATATGTTTGGTAATGTTAATTCGATATTCTTTGCATAGGATAAATAGACCACAATATTGATGATTTCTATCTTGTAATTTCCGTAAAGTTTCCTAGGAGTTTATATCCTGAATACGATGAACTTTATTTACTTTACGTAAGTTACAAACACTGAATAGTCTTTTTCATATATATTATTTTTGATTTTGGGGAAAGTAAGTCTAACGTATCTAACAGATGATGTGAAGATTTTCAAAATTAGTTATGTCAACTGTTTACCGTCAACTTGTAGTTAGAGATATTTATTTTTGATCTCAGTCGTCGATAAGAAACTGTTAAAGTCTTGAATGCTTGGAGAACCTCTGTCAGTTTCAATTTTCGTGCTTACATTCTCGCCCTAATGGATCTTAATATGTAATATACTTGTAGTATATATTCTTACAATTATAATTCTGTAAATATTCTGAAAAAGTATTTACTTAGGGTTGCACGTTGTAGGTGTCATTTTTATTTTGGTATTAGGTATGACTACACAAGTGAAGGACTTATTCTGTTACAATTCATGATTATTCATTTATATTATAACTATGCTACATTCATGTTATAGCAAAATGAATGTAAGTGTTTCGCGGCGTACTTCGAAATAAATTATTGATAAACGAATAAATCAAAAGATTAAATTGTGTCGCATTTATTTAATAATATTCTCTCACTTTCAGCATCGTAAAATCAGAAAACAACGGGACGTTTCCCGAAGGTTTCATCTTTGGAGTTGCGACCTCAGCATACCAGACAGAAGGACAATGGCAGTCAGATGGAAAAGGAGAGAATATATGGGACCGGTGGATTCATACAGATCCTTCAAGGATAAAGAACAACGACACTGCCGACGAAGCGTGTAATGGATACAAATTTTACCCGACTGATGTATCACGAGTTGCACATCTTCAAGCAAAACTTTATAAGTTTTCCATATCTTGGTCCAGGTAACTATCCTTGAAGCGATACCCACAGAAGGTACATTACACGAATATATGATTGACGAATGTTTTTTCTACAACTCCACTTACAAGAAAGGGTGCAATTTTGAAATTCATTCGAAAATATAATTCCTTGCGTGGGCTAAGGAATAAATCATACTTGTTTTTTATATTTCTTACGCCGAACATAAATCTAAAGTTAGAATTAGGGGATGTTGATCAAACTTCTAAGAAAAATTATAAAAACCGATATTTGCCACAATATCTCTGTAATCAGCAATCTATTATTGCCTACAAATTTAGCTGACACTTCGTCAAAGCTGAACCATGGTGCCTTTTCTTGATCACACACAGTTGTAACGAATTCTTTATCTTTGAGGAAAATTTCTATAATCAAGTAGCATTAGAAACCATGAATCTCATGACATGATGGCTTCTACATGGCAAAGAAATTTTTGTAACCACATAGCTTTGATAGAGCACAAGTTTATACTGAAAACTGATTTTTGCGTTATTTTTGTCGTTCAAGTTTTTATTTTTGACACGATCGGTACAAGTACCACCAGAAACTTGCTACTTAGGAGTGTTTGAATTGCGATGACAACTGTCCTGAAAATGCAATATGTAAAATGATTCGTTTAGTCGACATCTTCGTGGTATGGAAGCCAGCGAAGGCGCACTGTTTTGCAGACAGAAACCAGCAAAAATAGACGAAGCTGAAATCCGTTACATAGATCGTTTGAAGACAAACGTGTGCAGAAACGAAAATCAATATAAGAATAGTATCATCATATAAAAAAAATCTAGTATATTAAGATTGTTATCGGTTTTATGGGTTTTCTTAGAAGTTCGATCAGTAACTCTCACTATTCTTCAACCCCTAATTCTGACTTTAGATTTGTGTTCACCAGGAAAAAATACAAAAAATAAGTATAGTTTATTACTTAGCACACATGGATTTTAATTTTTTGTGGCCCTGTTTAATCAAAAATTAATTTTATTTTAAGAAACAGTTTACATCATAACTCACAACATCATCTGATAACAATAATGGTGGATGCCAATGAATTCAAGTGTCTCAAAGACACATAGATTATTTTTGTTTAACTTAATAAAAATAATTACCTATATCGATGTGCCGAGAAAAGATATATCGAACTTTTGTTTATAGGTCGATAGAGCATATTTTTATTTTGAGCAATGAATTGACTTAAAAATTGGGAGAGTTTTGTTTTATTGCAAATTTAATTTGATTTAATGATTAACTTAACTAATCAGTGATAATTTAGTGACTCACTTCTAACGAAAAACTTTATTGTACTTGTATACTTTGTTGTAGAAGTTAATGTATTACTGTATATTCTTATTTTACTACACATGTACATCTGATTAAAACAAACTGTGGCGTCAATTCTATTGTTTTTCTCTAGTATGATATACAAATAAACCATGTCCGTTCTTATGATATTCAGAGTTCTGCCGACTGGAACTAACTCGTCCATCAACCTAAAAGGTATCATGCACTATCAAGATTTATTGAACTATGTAACACTGGATTCCATGAATAAAATACCCATGGCTACTCTCTACCACTTTGACTTGCCCCAGCCTTTGCAGGATCTTGGAGGATGGACGAATCCAGGAATGGTCGATTATTTTGTGCAATATGCTCGGGTGGCATTCCAAAGTTTTCCTGATGTCGAATATTGGATAACATTCCATGATCCGAGGTCTATATGCAGATTGGGATACGGAATAGGTACGCATGCTCCAGGAGTAATTGGCGATGGAATTAATGAATATTTGTGCGCCTATACGTTGATTAAGGCTCATGCAGCAGTCTACCACATGTATAAGGAGGAGTTTCCAAACTTAAAAGGTACGATTAATCTACATATACCATTTTTAGCTTTTAAGAAGCTCTATCGGAAACCATTCAAAAATGGTGTAATTTATCTCCTGAATATTGTATCCTTTTTAATGTCCATCTCCGTGACCGATTATATCCCTTCATCCCTGTTGCTTACTTTTATTTGCTGCTTACTTCATTATAAATTTTGCTGATATCAATACAGTACTTCTCAATCCAACATCGTATAGATAAGCACAAATATAATTTATTAGCAGATTCCGGTGCAAGACAACAAATCCAACTGAGAACTATTAAAAAAAATATCTTAGAGGAAAATTCAGATATCTTTTTAGAATATAGAATTATATTAATAACATTATGTCCAATAAGTGACGCAATATACTACATAGTAAGGCAATATACTACATACAAATCCATCCATAAGCGACCATAAATATCCAAAATCGTCCAAATGTAGTCTGGGTAGAGATTACTGGACGACTACTAAAACTTTTAAAGACAATTTCTACGAAGCTGTTCAAAACCTTATAAAACTGTTATTAATGGGAAAGAATGAAGCTTTGAAGTATATCTCTAACAGGAGACCGAAAACGATAATCAAGAAGATATAAGAAAATATTCCACCTACAATACCGATGGATCATAGGCTAGATACGACTAGCCAATGTATTTTCTGAACTACACCTTCTGTCCAAAAGTGTAAAAAAAAAGGCTCACTAAATGGTATTACTTGTCAAAAGTTACTAAATTGTTGAAATCTAAGAAACCTCAATCCGTTCAAAGCACCCGGTTATGGTCTAATCACTGATGTAGGAATTAAGCCACTACAAGAAAAAGGTTTCACATATTTAATGACATTTTAAGATCATTTCCAATATATTAAAAAAAATTATACTACAAAATATAATCATAAAATAAACTCTTTCAGCGCCATGAAATAACGTTATTTTTACAGAATTAAGTAATTTTCAAATTATGCCTTATATATTTTTGTATTAACATTTTAGATGTTATAAAGTATACGTATGAATATTTCCGTTTCAGCTAAAATCTCTATGGCAATCGATATTGAATGGTCTGAGGCTGCTAGCGACTCTCAAGCTGACAAAGAAGCTGCCGAAAGAAGAAATTTATTCGAGGTATGAAAATAAATTTAATAGCAGTAATTCATATAGGACCGAAGCAAACTAATGAATAAGGTCGTTAAGAATTCAAGTAATAACTTTTAGGAAAAACTTTCGGATTTCTCAGAAATTTTGTTTTTAAATACGCATGTTTTAAAATAAAATTAATGCACACAGAGTCAAAGTTATTCGTATGGGAAGTATTAAATCATCGATATTTTTGTTAATTACAACCCCCTTTCTTTATTACGGAATTACCACGAAAGAGCATGATAATAATAACAACACAGTAGCGTGAGTAGAGATTAGATAAAAAATTATGAAAAACGATTTTGTAATTTCAAAATACTGAATGTAATTATTTAAAAATGAAATCACAAAAATCAAATTATTACTAAGAATATCAATAACCGCAGGATATATACGACGTACTTCGTAACAAATTATCCCTTACAAGTCTCTTAAATTCTCTGTAAATGTGTTAACGTATAGTACCTTCGTTAACTTTGAGAGAAGTATACTCGCTGCTTAATTTTCTCACGAAAACATACTTAAGACAGGTTTTAAGTATAATAACGTATACAGAGTATAAAATAAAGTAAATAACAGAAAAAAAACGTGGGCTGTGGCTCACAAGAAACAAAATACGAAATCTGTCTGTAAGACGATACGAAGTCTGCATTATTTGCCAAACATATTCCTTTGATCTTCTATTTTTTCTTCTTGCAGTTTGGTTTATACGCCCATCCAATTTTCCTAGGAAATTGGCCTTCAGTTGTCATAGAACGAGTTAATAATCGAAGTCAACATGAACACTTAAAAAAATCGCGTTTGCTGCAGTTAACTCAAGAAGAGATAGAGTACATTAGCGGCACCGCTGATTTCATGGCAGTTAATTACTTCACCGCCAGGCTTGTTGCTGATACTGCTGAATCTGAATATGGCGATCCCGGCTACATGAAGGATATAAAAGTTAAGGTGTCCATGGACCCAACTTGGAATTTTTCTTCAAGTGGAGATCCAGTAAGAACTGTTTACTATTTTTTGTGATATTACTATAGCCCAATATATTGGCTTAAGTTATACTTGTAGCCTCATAGTTTATTTGGGTTTATTGGCATTGCTTGTCCAAGCGAGGCGAGCAATGTTAGTTACTTCAGCCAACGTTACATGTACATATATTTATTACATCCAACTCCTTCCACAATAAGAATACAATTTGTGAAAGGTATTCTAATCTTTACAAACTTCTATTTATATTTTTAGTGTTATCTGCAATAATTTACATGAAAACGTGACAAAAATAAGGCATCACTTTTAATTGTCTATTAAACAATTCATCTTTAATTGCAGATCGTACCATGGGGTCTCAGGAAAGCATTACACTGGATTAAGCATACATATGATGATCCCGACATTATTATTACTGGAAATGGCGTCTCGTTTGATGACGAATATTATGACTTCGACAGAATTTATTATATTACGGTAATTGCAGCACTTTTAGTAAAATAAAAATTATCACTAAAAACCAGACCTGCAACGAAACGACTTTAAATCAATTTCACAAAGATGTAGAAATGATTAATTTAAACTCAGTACTCAGTGGAGATAGATCGTTGGTTAATATCCTGCTGCACGCTACAGCTGTACAGGGTTAGTCATCTAAAATTGACCCCCCCCCCCTCTATTTCTCTTAATTTCAATCGAATCGAAACATTCAAAAAAGGATTTTACATGATTTGTTATTAATTTTTTTGAATATTTTAACAAATTTTCAAAAACAGTGCAAATTGAGGGAGGCGAACAATTTATTATTGGTTTTATGTTATTTATTATTGCGCATTGTTTCCTTTTATCATTACTTCGTTATTTATGTTTTGTGTTCATTAAACTTTGTTGTTGTCATTTTAATAAAGGTTTATTTGTTTATTATAATTATTATGTGTTGTTGCATCAAAGAATTTTCATACTTTTTTTCTTAAAAAACAAGATGTGTCGTTATATCTCTAAAACATAGCTCTCCTGATTTATGGTCTTATTCTAAACTTATTCCTGTGACGTAACTATATATTTGTATGAATATCTCAAGAACTATACTTACCAAGATACAATAATTATATATGTTTGTGATCAGAAAGCTGTGGGTAACTTTTTTAAGTAAAAGCATACAGGGTGTTCCATTAAAAAAAATGTTCGCCCCTTTTCAATTTGCAGAGTTTCTGAAAATTTGTTTAAATATTCAAAAAATTTATAAAAAATCATGTAAAATCCTTTTTTGAATGTTTCGATTCGATTGAAATTAAGAGAAATAGAGGGGGGGTCAATTTTAGGTGACTAACCCGGTACAGTAATAGACCATACCATACCGCTGTATCAGAGCTCATCTATGATAATCAGAATATCGCAGCTCTAATAATAATTAAACAATACTTAGAATAAAGTAATAACTGAACAATATTTTTTAGGAACACCTTAGCGCCCTTCTGGATGCAATGTATGAAGATTCCGTCAAAGTCTTTGGATACATCTATTATAGTTTGATAGACAGCTTTGAGTGGACCGAGGGTTATAGGTAATTTGTTAATAGATATTATAGGTATATGTAAGGGAAAAGATTCCACAATAATTACGATTTATACTAACGTTATTTATGATAGGTTACCAATGGTTCTAGTTGCATTAAATTTGGGTAAAATTAAAAATAATGACTAAGAGCGTTAATAATTTCAACAAACTACGTTAACTTGGAAACAAAGTTAATTTCCTGAAATTGTGAGATTATAGTATATTTGGTAAGCTTGTACTGGTTTATCAGTATGCACGGAGTATAATCTTCGCCCTTCAAATTGATCATAGTCCAGTTTACAAATGGTGTATATCAAGAACCATATATGATTGTGTATCCATCGTGAATTGTTCCATATATTTATGTTATTATTTATTTATAGAGTATACTCGAAATATTTCTTCTCTGCACTTTCAGATTTCCCGTTGTTGAACTTCGAACAAATTAATCTCTACCTATTAGTTTTATTATCTATTCTAAACATTGTATCATTTGCATTATGGCATGTGCCATCCACTAACTTTATATATTATATCAGTTTTATCGTATATTATACTCGTACATCAGTGTATACACGAGTGTTGGATATACTAATAATTATAACTGCATAAGTTTCTTTTATTTGTTATTTATGTAGTCCCTTAGTGGATATAATAATTATGGTGGAATAAATTTAAAATACAACTTTTTCAAACTGTAAAATTTAATATGCACATCTTCAATACTCTAATCACCTATTTCAGGATGTTTGGAATCTAATTCGGTTTATTTTAATTTATGTTTAACTTTGCAATTAAATTTGCACATGAATACTTATTTTGAATTAATTTCATCAATTTTATATGTGCTCTAAGTATTCAAACGCAAAATCGATATATATATATATATATATATATATATATATATATATATATATATATATATATATATATATATATATATATATATATATATATATATATATATATATATATATATATGTAAGTACTAACAAAAATTTATTTTTTTCATTTCAGTCAACGATATGGACTATATTTGGTGAACTTCACTGATGACTACAAACCTAGATGGCATAAGGAATCAACTTTATTCTATGACAGTCTAGCAAATATTGGCCAAATACCTGGAAATAAAAACCCTTCCTCCATACCCACACCCTCCACTCGTATTACTACCCCTTCTGTCCCTACCACCACGGAAGGTGGCGCTAATAGATTAATGATTTACCCAATAGTGATTACTGCAGTTATTTACATTTGTCTTTTGCTGGCTTAAGCCATATAAGAATATGTAAATAGCGAGTGTCGAGAAAATAAGTTACAAGTGAATGGGAAATAAATAAAGCATAAGTGAAGACTTAGTAGAATATGTAACTTTATTCATATATAGTTGTGTGAAACTTGCTGTAGCAATGTATTGACTCAATGTGATTGAAGAATTGTCGGAAGGAATATATGTCAAAAATATCAAAATAGCACTCAGTGTTGACTGTAATATTTTCCTTGTGCTACTTTTTCTGATACTGAAACACCTGTTGGATCAAAACAAGTACAGTAAAATTTATTAAGACAAAATAATAAGTTTAAATAAAAATTCAAAGTGCCGGATTATCTAAAAATTTATGGAATATCACATACAGGCCACAAGCGTTCTATCGCAGGTAATTTGAATATTCAAATTACCTGCGAATGTGATAAATTTTCACTGTGTAATAAACATGTAAATGATCTTTTTCTATTTATATACGAATTTTTGTAATAGCCATAATTTGTATTTGCTATACCTAACAATTAATTATTTCGTACAATAAATACTGTAAATATTTGTAACATAAAACTGTAAATATACAACAATATACAATGTTCGTCAGTAGATATGCAATTTTATATATAGATTGAATATAGTATATCTCGAAAGTGAGAAATAATATTCTCAGGTATTCATTTTTTTCAAGGCGAAAAAGAAACGTCAATTGATATTTCGAATAATATAATAAGAGCACAAACATTTTACTCAACTCTTTACTTATTAATTCTATATTAATGTTTATTGCATTGTGACTTTTTGAGTGAATGCTTTTAGCTAACTAATGCAAGTAACTTTCTTAAAGTAGTTTTCTGGATAATTGCATTCTAAAAGTCACCTTCAATGGTTGACGACGCGACGGAATCAGCGTTTAACATGAGCTCTATCCGATTATGTTTGAAGTATTTTAACTTGCTTAACACATAATACAGTTTTACATCTTCTCCACCCAAATAATAGTGACTACGGTCTTTGCTTAACATTATCGAATAACCACAGATATGCAAAACTGATTCTGATAATATAATTCTTCATTTAATGGTTGATAGAGAAGTAATTAAAGTAATAATATAATATGTAATATAACCTAAACCTATTCTTAAATTTAACTGTCTGATGAATCAAATGATGCGTGCGGACATTCAGTTGGAAATTTTTTTTTTTTTTAATTAAAACCTAACTAATAGTTTAATTGAGACCTTTAAATGGCTGCTAATGGCAGTCATTTAATGGCTTCTAAGACATTCAGTAGAACTAACCACAAAAATAGCAGAAACAATAAGAGAAAGCTTTCCCTTAGTTTACGAGGAACTAATGAATATGAAAAAAATTGGAGAAGCACCAACTTGAAGAGGCACGTTTAGAGAGACTCTTCCAGATTCCAGATATACCTTTATCTCTTGAATTAAATTTTATAAGATGGGGTCTTGGTAAGAATCTGTAGCTAATTGTGATAATTATTGTGATAATAATTTTGAGGAACGTCTTATCTTTAGGTTTGATTCCAACAGAGGCAACGTCATACACGAAGTACAGAACTTACTGTAACTACAGAGCATCATAATGTCTGTTATATTAATAGTAACTATTCTATCGTAATTACTGCTATAAATAACCTGGAAGCATATGCCTTTTCGGTACGAGAACAATTTATGGTATTAGCTGCTGTTAAACAGACAACAGGAACCACAACTCATGAAGTCAGTATTGTGGAAAAAAATAGAAAGATGTATTTATTAAAAATCCTAGATTGTCGATTGGAACATGTGTTTACTTGTAAAGGGTATACATCAAGAGTTATCTCTCACTTTCAGCAAATCCCTGTCTGAGTCCTATGCCATCGTGTCAGTGCTGCACAACTGCTTTGTTTTCCCCACGACTTTGCCCGAACCAGTAGCAGCGCAGCGAAAGTGTGCAGAGACGAATAGAGACCAGAATAATAACATATCGTACACGTGCAGAACAAGGGGCCGGTTACCGATATTATCACATCACGTACCAAACAAAACAACAGCATAGCAACATTATTCCAAGTAAATCCATTTACCAATTCTTATCTTCCTGCTGCGCAGGTGGTCCTTCGCCTATATCGGTACAACAAAGATACAAACCATAACGCTTTATTTATTACCCAACAATATTTCATATATAGTTAACATCTCGTACTGTCTTTCGGTGACAGTAGAAGTTTAAAGGACTTTTCGTTGATCGTAAACTACTGTTAAATGATAGATAACAGAGTTGATCGTGAATGATAGAAGCGATACTCCCAATGTTCATGTCAGAGAATATGTTGTCAATAAAACAGTCGTGGCTGTGAAGGAGTATTTTTACCAAATTATTTTCGCAATTTTCGCAGAAACTTTAGCTGAACCCTCCCGTATCAAAAACTTAATGATAATGCGTTGTGCAACAAGCGGGTGTACATTGCTCTCGTTCATCTTTACTACCGCCATACTAATGCTCTCAGGGCTGCCCGGCTACAATGCTCAGGAGGTACAATGCTGTACCCCCTTCTACAATTTCCACTAATACCCAAGCCAACCCTGTTCTTCCAAGACCGCACGCCTGAAATTCTCGTTTATTTGGAAACACTCCACATTCTGAATAATTTAGTTTGCTATCAACGAATCACATTTAAATTTTCATCAATATAGCCTGATAGGAGTGATAGGCAAGCCTATCAGCCTAATAGTCTTATCATTCAAGTTTGTTTCTGTTCGCAATATCGATATTAGGTGAATTTCATTATAGCAAACAATACATTGTAAGCAAATATATATCTCACATTATTTAGCCCACATTTAATTCATTATGCGACTTCGGTAAACTATCCATCAGACTTATCAATTGCTCAAACTAATTTGTTACGTGTATCAGGAATGGTTAATGTACTTCTAGTCGCAAGTCTCATCTTCGTTGGGAGGTAAATATTTTTTTTACTATCATTCGTATAAGTTCGCTACATTTTTAAATATTCAATCTTATTTTATCGTTTGTTTGTCACTTAACTGATAGTTCTGATGTATTGAGTATAGAAATTACTAAACATAAATTAACAAACAATATTTCCTTAGTTACAAAATACTCTATAGTATTAACTGACGTCAAGGCAAAAGAACTATTTTTTACTAAAATACATAAGACGGAAAACTGCTAAATAGAGAAAAATTGCTAAACGAAAATTAACATTAACAATACTACTGCTAATATTAACAGCATTTAATTGTAACTTCGTAATAGCCGTAACTATTTGATTTTTAAAATTTACTACAAAACATCTGGTCTCATTTTTAAAATCACTTGTCGAATTATTTTTTAATGCCTTCAATACTACCAGACCTTACGCTATTAAATAACTCAACAAATAACTCAAGTATAATCTAGTTATACTGCTGACTAATCTATGGTATCACTTCGTCTTTTTTATGCCTTAGAAAACAATTAATAATAACCTAATATAAGCACACGTATGAGCCCAAAATCACATGAGTTCGCCCGTACTGACTTTTTAGTAAAATGAGCTATGAACGTTTTAACACAAGAAGATTATTATGATAATTCTCATTCCTAATGCCAAGTAGGATCAATTTGAGTAATTCTTATAATAATAAACAAAAACATCGCCTTCGAAAATATAATTTATGCTTAAATGTTAAATGTCTGATTTGAGTAAATCTCGTCACAAAACATTGGCGTCAAATTATTATTTTGTATGAGTATAGATCACGATACTCTACTGATGGTGTTTTGTGTCTTGTAAGTGACCTTATGGACAGTTAGGGTCGATATGGTGCGTGGAAAAGCATTATCGCAAGATTTACGGAAAGTTTTGATAAAACTGCACCATCAGGGCAAAAATGCCTACCAGATTGCAAAAGAATTAGAATTGTCCCGTTATACTGTTAGAGATATTGTGCGTTTCTATAAAGTTACTGGTTCCACAGTCGGAAAAGCAGGTGTTGGTAGAAAAACCTCACTGACTGCTACAGAATTAAGAATTTTGGGACGCATCATAAAGAAATGCCGTCGTGCCATTTGCGGTGCTCTAACAGTTCTATGGAATGAAGCGATAGACAGGCAGTATTCTAAATCGACTTGTACGAGGGCACTGAAGAAAATATAATTCAATTTTTATAAGATAATTTTGGTTGTATACTTCAATGCATGCATGTAACTCTTCTCGTTATTAGGCAAAAGAAAAACCCCTACTCACTCAGAAACAGAAGAAATACCGCTTACTATGGGCCAAAATACATAAAAACTGGACTTTGGAGCGGAAGTCGGTTGTTTGGAACGAAGAATCAAAATTTGAGCTTTGTGTAGGAAATTCGCGGAATAGGGTGATTCGAACGAAAACTGAGGCTTACAACAAAGACTGTCTTCGGCGAAAAGTGAAATTTCCCGCTTCAATTATGGTGTGGGGATGTATATCCGCCAGTGACATTGGTAGGCTTCACTTTGTTGAAGGCATCGTAATCGCGAAAAAATACATAGTCATTTTAAATCAGTGCCTTCTTCCATCAATCGAGTCTCTGCAATTAGCTAACCGGAAATTTCTCTTCCAACAAGATGGCGCGGCTTGCCATACACCCAAATGTGTGAAATTTTGGATGTCGAAATATTTCCGTCCTAAGTTGGCCCTCGAGTAGTCCTGATCTTTCTCCGATCGAGACATTATGGCATAGAATGAAGAAAGAATTGCGTAATCGTCTGGCTAAAACACTTCGGTCATTGTGACATGGTCTCAAAGAAATATGGGACTATTTTTCTTTAAAAGACTACCAGAGTCTTGTAAACACCATGCCTAGGCGTATAAGTGCTGTTTTGAAAATAGAGGTGACGTAACACAGTGACAATTGACTTTACAACTCAGTGTAAACTAGATACTGAAAATTTGTTATTTAACTACTTCATGTTATTATGCTTTATTTTGTCACTATTTTTCTTGTTATTGCGAATAAATGTGCACAGTTATTATATTTCTCAAGTACAAATAAAATCTATAATACAAATCAAATTGTATTTATTATCGTACTTTATTCTTACCTTACCGTTTGTACTGCGTGGAGATGACGTGATATCTAACGGACGGAATCGTGTGATTTTGGGCTCGTATAAGCCCTATCTTGATTAATTGCCTTCTCTTACCAATACGATTTTGACAGTTCCAGGATATGAGATATATAATATTTTGGTCATACTACTATAATATTGTATTATAATTCTTTTATCATTCACACTCTTCCCCATACATTAACTTTTTATGACCTCCAGTATGAAACAAAAGCCAACTCTGTTCTGTGTATTAAATTTCAATATTTTTTTTTTCAAATCTTCACTTATAATATCCAAAATATTTGGATTCTCTTAAATATTTATTTGTACTTCTTCATTTGCATGTGACCATATTGAAAACTTACCTTATTTTACCTAACAAAATTACTTACATTTTATCCTCAAACACTGTACTTTGTGGTATTTATGTCGTGTAACAGACTTTCCTCATGATTCAGTTAATTCTGCAATATCACAATTATCAGCTAATCTCCCAGTTATATTTTGACATTTTCACTTACAAGTGGTCTTCCAATCTGGACCCTTGTTCACCGACAATATTTGTCGTGATTATCATAATATTCATTTAATAAACACGTATTCAGTAGTCATTTCTATGTACAGGAGAATGCTAATGACATTTGCTCTAGAAGATTTTTCACTATAGCAATGTATTCACTTCACTGTTTTAAGCTTCTCCATAGCTTTGTGTATATCTTCTGCTCTGATATAAGTAATAAGCAGACTTGTCATACGAACTATTAAAAAAAATATATCGACATGCCATAATTTAAACTTATAATATCACATAAGACGTAAGTTTGATTACAGTTACAAATATACGCAATAGAAATAAAGAAACATTTCTTTAGGGAGATATTTTATAATACTCATTATTCTACTGATAGATTGTATTCGATTCTATTCTGATTATTCAATAACGTTTATATCAGATGGAATTAAACGTATACAATACTTTATGAAGACTTGAAGGAACTCTATACGGTCATGGTATCAATTTGCTTCTGTTGAATCTTTTCTGTAACACCACCAACATTTAACACCTTTAAATATCAATTTTAACATCCAATTTAATTATGATAATCAGTCTCAAACCCATTGCATGTTATTTCTGTTGCAGTTGTGTTAAAGCGAAAAACAATGGCACATTTCCCGGAGGATTCATCTTTGGAGTGGCCTCGTCGGCGTACCAGGTGGAAGGAGCATGGCAGGAAGATGAGAAAGGGGAAAATATATGGGACCGTTGGATTCACACAGATCCTTCTCGAATAAAAAATAACGATACTGCTGATGTAGCGTGCGATACATACCATTCTAGTACTGAAGATTTAGGACCGGCTGGATCTCTTGGTATGAATCTCCATTACAAGTTCTCAATTTCTTGGTCAAGGTAAGAACACTCGCCATTCACTCCCAATCATTTAGAGTGATCAGTTGTAAATATATAAATAAATTTTATTAGTAACAGTCACTCAAAACTAAAATATCAGTTACATTAGGAGAAGTGCAGATGTAAATTCTTAAACCGCTTAAACAAACGATATACGGCTCTAATTTGGGGACCTAACAGCACATGAACCAAATTTACTTGACATAAAAGAATATGTGTTTTATGAACCAGTGAAAAACTCCACCATTATTTTTCTATTTGTAGAATTTAACAACCCAGACAAGATCCGAAGAAAACGGGAAATCCAACACTAGAGTAGCACTAAAACTTATATTGCTAAAGTGTCGTAACTTATCACATCACTATTTCTTTCATAATTTATTTTCATCAACATTGAAATGGTGTATTTCTCGAAATTACGTCTTTAACCTATAAAAGAGTCTTAACCTAAAGCGATCATCGAAAGAGAGATGCTAGTGACAGAACCTACAAAGGTTCTGTCTCTGAGAAGCATTTATCAATAGCAAATCGATTTATCGATTTATTGATCATGCCGGTGGATTGTAAAGAAAAACTTATATTTTTGGTGATATATCACGCTAGACGTGTTGCGTGCTGCCAGTAGTTTGTCTATAATTTAATTAATGACGATCTAACAACACAATTTATTTTTTTTACAGTAAATTTCTTTGTCAACACATTAATGTTTTAACAATTACTTGTTAAAACATATTGGAAAAGGGTTGAAACCTTTGGTGTGAAGATAACGCTGACTTAGTTATCCACAAAACACCAATACACTATACACTACACTCGACCCCCGTTTCACCGACAAAGGTGACATCATCTGGAGATGATTAAAACTCAGTCAATAGTTTTAACCATTTTCAGACGATGCCAACTTTGTTGGCGAAACGCGCGTTGAGTATAGTGTACAGTGTTTTAGTGGTTTGTGGAAAACTAGGTCAATGTTGTTAAAACATATATTAGGCCTTATGAAACCTTCTAACTTTCAGAATACTACCAACTGGAAGGAACACATCCATTAACAGGAAAGGCATTATGTACTATATCTCCCTTATGGAATACATGAGGCGTGTTTTCGTAATACCTGTACCTACCCTGTACCACTTCGATCTACCACAATCCTTGCAGGACATCGGAGGGTGGACGAACCCAAAGATGGTCGACTATTTTGTGCAATATGCTCGGGTGGCGTTCGAAAGTTTTCCGAGGGTCAAGTACTGGATAACCTTCAACGATCCCAGGTCCATATGCAGATTGGGATACGGAACAGGTGCTCATGCCCCAGGACTCACTGGTGATGGAATTAATGAGTATCTATGCGCGTATACATTGATCAAAGCTCATGCAGCAGTTTATCATATGTATAAAGAGGAGTTTCCGGAATTGACAGGTGATTAAAGAATTATGTCACATATATGTGAAAATTATATCTAAAAGAGTTATACAAACTCGACTCATTTATTGATGAAATTGATTGGTTTTAAACAGTGATGATACTAATTTACTTGACGAAAATGCGTCTAGTATAGGATAATATTTCGGAAGAGTTAAATCGGAATGTAATTACTTTCTACTACAAGTTCTGTCTAGATAAGAACTTGAACGAGCCTAAGACCCAATTTCCAAAGAGGCGTCGGGCGGGGACGTAGCACGGGCGAATGTCACTTACGCGCCTTTCCTAGGTAAACAAATGGTTCGATGTATACGAGGCGCAGGCGGGCGCCTTTTCGTCTCTGCCGCGTCTCTTTAAAGTCTCTAGGCGAGTCATGGGCAAAGTACGGCCCGCGGGCCAAGTGCGGCCCTTCGGGGTAGTCAATCCGGCCCGCGACATGGTTTCGAATAACCCCTACAATTACACCTAGGATAGGACAAAATGTATTTTCTGCGTAGTTAGAATAGAATAATGATTTCCTTCTCATCGCGTTTTAAGTACAGTATTATTTGAGTTTGCACGCAACCTCGCTTAGGCGTAGTGAAATACGTGTGTTGCTCGGCTAAGTTCGGAACAAATCGAGCGCTACCATTTTCGTTTCGTCTGTTCTCAAGTTTAGTGTAGTTCGGACAGTTACGTAGTCAGTGTCAAGTCACCTCTGCGGCTGTGTGTCTGGCTTGTGTTTCTATAGTTTTGCTTTGTTGGTAGTGTTTATTGACATTTCTTGTCGTTACAATGGCAAGTAAAAACGTAAAGTTGATTCAGAATGTCGCGTTTTTAAAGATGAGTGGACTTGGAAATACTTTTTCACGCCTATTACGAATAAACCTCTGTGCCTCATTTGCAATGAAGCTGTAGCCGTATTCAAGGAATTCAACCTCTCACGACATTTCATGACAAAACATAACAACACCACTTATGAAACTATGACCGAAGAAGAACGGAAGCAAAAAGCAGAAGCTCTACGTAGAAAACTGTCAGGTCAGCAATTTTTTTTAAACAAAGCTGTTCTCAAAAACTAGCTACACATGCGAGTTACGTTGTGGCATACAATATTACAAAAAGTAACAAAGCATTTTCTGATGGCGAATTTGTAAAAAGTTGTATGCTCCAAGTATGTGACATTTTGTGTCCTGACAAAACAAAGGATTTTGAGACAGTAAGTTTGTCTGGAAAAACAATTACTTCTAGAATTGAAGTAATGGATAAGCAGTTTGTCTCACAACTAGAGTCAAAGATAAGCAAGTTTAAATTCTGTTCTCTTACGTTTGATGAAAGTACGGACATAACTGACACAGCTCAGTTACTGATATTTATAAGAGGTATTGATGACAACTTTTGTGTTATGGAAGAATTAGCTTGCATGCATCCATTGAAGGGAACGACAAAAGGGTCAGATATTTTTCAAGAATTTCAAGAAACTATCACGTCTTTGAAAGTACCTTTAACCAATATTTGTAACATTACTACAGATGGAGCACCGAATATGATAGGGACGAAATCTGGTTTTGTAGGCATATTTAAGGAATCATTTCCTGGGAACGAAGTTGTGTTTCTTCATTGTGTCATACATCAAGAAGTTCTGTGTAAATCTGCTCTAGACATGAAACGTGTGCTTGATGTTGTTATTAAGCTTGTTAATAACATTCGTTCACGAGCACTCAATCATAGACAATTTCGAGAGTTTCTTGACTCATTGCAGTCTGAATATTCTGATGTACTTTACTACACTAAAGTAAGCTGGCTCAGTGCAGGACGGGTTTTCGAACGAGTTTGGTATCTAAAAGACGAAATAATATCTTTCATTGAAGAAAAAGGAATGGACGAGTGTAAACATTTAAAAGATATTGTATAGCTTTCGGACTTAGCATTTTTTACTAATCTTCTCAGTCACATCAATAAATTAAACCTTAAACTCTAGGGAAGAAATCAATTAATCCATGATATTTGGAGTGATATCAGGTGTTTCAAAATGCAACTGAATCTATTTTCCAACCAACTAGTCAAGAAAAACTTTACTCATTTTCCAAGACTAAAAACTATTGCAGTTAGGGAAGACAAACTTAGGAGCTATGAGAAAAGCCTGAAATGTCTTCATGAAGAATTTGAACGAAGATTCCAAGACTTCAAAGTTATTGGACAGGACCTGGATATTTTTAGCATGCCATTTAATGTGGATTGTGAATCAGTCAAACCAGAATTGCAGCTCGAATTGATTGAGTTGCAATGTAACACTGAATTGAAGCAACTATTTCTCAACGTTTCTAAAATTGAGTTCTACAAGGCCTTGTCAAGATCAAGTTTCCAAACCTGAAATCTCACACTCAGAAGATAATTGCTATTTTTGCATCTTCACATAAGCCATACTCTTCCAAAGAATAATCAATTTTTGTAACTTTTTTTTCTAATAATATAAGTATAATCTATATAAGTTGTGTGTGATGTAAAAATCAAAAATAAAGTTTATCACTTATAGAAATCTGTTTTATAAAATTTTTTATTTTCGGCCCGTCTAGATAATTTTTTATTTTATCTGGCCCTCCCCTTAAAAAGTTTGCCCATCACTGCTCTAGGCGCAGAGAAAGGGCACGCCGCTTCTGCGCTTCGTGTCAGTCGCGTGTTGAAGCGTTCAAAATGCGGGATGATATTACATTTAATATTGCTGTTTATGAGAAAGTGGAGAAATTGCCTTATCTGAACGATTTTTAACCGAACAGGTTATTGCAACAGGATGGAGGGAAGGAGGAAGCGCAATGGATGAACCCAAAATCGTCTCTTTTTTTGCAGATTAGTTATAAAAACTAGATACAAAATGCATTCATCATCATCATGATTCTGAATAAATTCATTTTTGAGATAAATTCACCTCAATCACGTCGAGGAGATTACTTAGTACTGAATTCGTCATTTCCTCGCCCGTTCTGTGTACATACGGGAGTCTTGTCTACGCCACGTCCTTGCGCACGTCCTTGCCACGTCCCCGCCCCGTCCTCGCTTGACGACCTTTCTGTGGAAATTGGGCCTTAGAAATCAGCATAGGGCGTGTATGTTACGTATTAATGTGGTACATTGTTCAAGTATATCAGGACCGTACTAGAAATGTTGATAGCTAAATTACATAGATCTTAAGGCGAACTTACTCGCAAAATGTCCTTTGGGTGTATTCAAGGAGTGGTAGTTGAAGCAAAGTCATTAATAATTTTTTCGATACTTGTTAGTCGTGAATTTTACGACCCAGTAACGACTAATGAATATAAAAATCCCAAAACAATATTTTTTTTCAAAATGGCACTACATGAGACCCTGTTATTACTAACGCTAGTTAAGTCACGCTGGACTTTTATGGACTTATACCTTTTGTTTATTAACACTATATTACTACCACAAGACCACTACTTTTTTGACGCTATGTTTAATCTCTAAAAAGGCATTTAATTAAAGGGACGTATTTTCTAAAATTGCGATACACTAATTTGGTCTGCTTTAGGTCGTATGTCAAAGAAAATTTTATAATATTGGACGTAACGTGAACTATTTGCAAGAGTTTCAAAATTATGAGTATTTAAACTAAAAATACACCTTTTCGTCTGAAAAATGCTTAATATATAAATTCACTGATTTGTATTTCAATTTCCTTTTGAAGATAATACACCATGTTGAGACAATAACGGGCGTCATCAGAGATCGTCATGGTAGCTCAGTTGATTAGAATATATACAATATGGAAAATTCGACTAGCTACTGATAGATACATAGATAGTTTATGTAATGCACAATACAGTGATTACCATGATCTTGGTTGGAATCAAACGCTGACACTAGCAATGTCCATATGACTTGATCCTATCCGCGTTTATTATTATGTGTATTCCCTATTAGTTTGCAAATATTATGACAATTTTTTTACTATTACGTACTCCACTATACGCGGAAAAGTAATGTAATCGTGAAAACAATTTTTTTCTAGGGTTTATTTTTCGTTTTTCGATCTAAAAACAAAAAAAATTGGTTTTGAAACCATTTTGTGTATGTGTGTGTGTATGTGTGTGTCGTTGTCGTTGTCGTCGACATTTATTCTTGTTAGCACGATAACTCAACTAAATCGTGTCGAATCGATCGAGTTTTGACTGATTCTGATCGGGAACATCTTCCAGACGGCACCTATTGATTTTGAGGTGGATAGAACACACTCTACCATTTTCATGGGTCATGAGAAAGCACAATGGTGAACTATTTGAGAAATTGTTTTGTTAGCACGATCACTCAATTAAATCGTGTCGGATCGATCGGGTTTCGACTGATTCTGATTAGGGACGTCTACCAGACGATATCCATTGATTTTGAGGTTAATAGTACACATCTCATCCTGTCCATGGGTTCATGAGAAAGCACAATGGTGGACTATTTGAGAAAAATTTTAAAAAGTAAAACACATATTCTGCATTTATGTGTTGGTTTATTTTTTCTCGGCAACTCAATTTCGAGATAAGGATGTTCTACGAGCGGAAAAGTCTGTTTTAAAGTTTTAAAACTGTTTATTTACATATGATCAGGTTCCTCCAATTGGAAAGCTATATCAACGTTTTATCTAATCAATGTTTTTTATTATTTTTAGCGAAGATATCTATGGCAATCGATATAGAATGGTCGGAACCTACCAGTGACTCAAAAGCTGACAGGGAGGCTGCTGAAAGACGTAACTTATTCGAGGTAAATACGTTCACAAATTATATCAAATCAGATCAGGTATCTGGACAACGATGAAGCTAATCATCGACGGTGCCAAGGCATTATTATTCAATTTTTATATCTAATTTACCACATGCTAATGCATTCAGTCCAATGAGTGTTAATATTATATTTAAATATTCATTATAAAGCAGAAAATAAGCTTTTCTAACGTTCTCACAACTTCAGAAAATATAGGTGTGCAGTCCTTCCACTGTGAAAATAAGTTATTCCCATGCACTATTTTTTGTTGTTTAAATTGTGAAGAAATCACTTTATATCTAATAAAAACCAATAAACATAGTTTAATTACTAATTATAAAAATTGACACAAGTCCCTTTAGAAAAATAAACAACTAAAAGACTCAAAATGAATAGAATTCTACCTTGCATATAAGTATTTTACATATAAGTCTATTAAACATTAAATAATATATTTATTATTTTCGAACGACTATATTTGTCATAAAAACTCTCTGTATTAATAGCATGACTCAATATACAAGTCTGAGTGTGCTTCTAAACTTATTACCGTACTACTCAAGAATCTATATGTTTAAGTAGAAACTTTAGAAGTATTTTTCAGTTTAATAAACATATTTTTAGAACATATTGTTTCCTTGAACAAATATCTGCGTTAATTGTGTTACTGATAATAACAAATAACGAATCTGATATTATGAGACAAAGATAAACATTAATTAAAACAATATAACAATCAGTTAGTTGATCGATAGCATAATATCACTTGTATCATATTTCCAGAATCGATTGCAGAGGTTTCTAAAAAATATACATATCGTCACCTTAATTGTTAAACCTTCTAACTTCAAAACGCATTATATTACAGGAAGAACAAAAAACACATTTGTGTTCAGTGTTATGTCGATATAATTTTTGTTTTTAGGAATTGGTACTGTTGCTAGTAAATTCAAGGGTTATGCTAGACTAAATTGTTATTTTATTATTTTAAAATTAGTTTATGGAGTTATGGTTATGAGGTTTTACAAACTTAATAAAACACATTCACGGAGTTACATGTTTTTCACATTCTTTTACCGAGCTGTAAAATTAATTAACCAAATAATTCTGGGAGAAATTAAAATACTTTAAGAGTTACTCGAATGAAATATTATCATAAAATGAGTGATAATTCGAATCTAGTAATGTCTTTAGCATTTGCAAATCCCCAAATTTTCTCTTTTTAATTGGTAGTCTTTGTGGAGTCTTGGAAGGTCATTGAAAGGAATCTGTGATGATCTTTCTTATTTTTCCTTGCAGGAAGTTCAGACCAATTGTCGGTAAATCTCAACTTATAATATATTATCCCATCCGGATTGTATTGCAGGACACGTAAGTTAGTCACAACTGAATCACCTGTTTATCAGCCAGGGTGAATAATTAAATGTCAAACATTTAAATAGTTATTAATAATAAAGAAAACTTAAATAAGGAATACTATAGGGCCTTGGCTTTTCTCGTACCTTCAAACAAACGTTTGCGTAATCGACTGGGACATTAATTTTCATGTTGTTGACATTACGTTCTATGCAGGAATGCATAGAATTTCAAGCGTGTGTCTCTTTTCAGAAAACTTCTGCTGAATTGTGACTCAGTTATTTATCGCATTATTGATCAGAGCATTGGCTAAAATAGAGTTACGATTTGTAACTCTATTGGCGATGAAGTGCAACCGCCGCTACAGAAGATTATCTTCTTGTTTTGTCCTAAAGCGGGGATTAATTCCTCTACAAAATTTTATGCAATTGAAGAAAATTCCTAGGCTGTTAAGACTCCCTCTGTCTCGTTCCACAAGTAACAGACACCATCTCTATTTTGAAGGTTGTATGTACTTAAATTATAAACCGATAGCTTTGTTTTATAATAAAATAAGGAAACATTAGGCTTTAGTGAAAGAAGAACTGATTGTATATCCATGGTAAAAATATTCTCCCCTTTTTCCTTGTCTTCTTAATTTTTTTCCTGGCTTCTTCTTTCCTTTCTTGGTGTGTCAGGTATACTAGTTTATCGATATTCTTAGCTCTCTAGGCCATACATACATCACACTCGTCCTTTTTAGGGCGAAACAAACTAAAATTTTGCGAATCAAAAGTTTGTAAAGATTTGGCAATTGATAGTGCTTCTTCAATTTTGCTTTTCACCAATCATTAACGTAAAATTTATAGAACTCCTGTTTTGACTTCCACAAGAGTTCTAGATAATATTTCTTTGAATAAGCCCTACAATAATGGGATTGCATAGCAGGCAGCCTAGCAAAAAGCAAACGGAAATTAATCGAGAAATAAATAGTTTCTGTCTTCCTGTAAAATCTTTATTCGAATCATATTCCTCACTGTTGCTTGATTCTCTTGGGACATAAAGTAGTTTAATTATTTTTCTTCCAGTTTAAACTGCTCCAAGGCCCAGTGCCTAAAAAAATGTTTTTATAAACCCTTACTTTTTTACTTTCATTAATCTTTAAGTAATACTCAAGTGTGTAGCTTCTTCTGGCTTTATTAGACCTCCCATTTTCCTTATTAGAACGCTGTATATATTCTGTTGCCAAGAATTTTCATCCGCTTCTTGTCGCTTTTTTCATTTCCTTTTTAACGCCGCTTCCTCTTTTTAATGTTCTGGTCTATCTCCACTGTTAGTCTCACAATCACTATTATTATTATTATATTATATAGATTTGGGCCACATCAGCCACTGATCGCATGGGTAGTCCCTTGGCGATCCCCTCTTATCCGGGTCATTATCCAAAAATGCTATCCCATAAAGGGAGCAATTTAGGCACGTCCCCCGCCTTAAGCCTCGCCTCCTCTAGGACAACAGGGGTCCCTAATATAAGATACCTCTTCTCCTCCAGTACGAGGCAGGTGTAAAGAAGATGAATCGAGGTTTCCTCGTCTTCTTTACAGTATATGCAGGCCGGGCTATCAATCAGTCTCAGCTTGTGCTTATATGCATTCAGGCTACTATGGTGGCCCGTTATGATTCCCACCAGAGTTCTGGCTTTGTGCCTGTTCAATTTAATGAATTCTTGGGCCCATTTCTCAATCTCTGTGGATTCTATGAAGAGTTTGGTTATTCGACAACCCGTTACTCCTCTCCATCTTTTATTGTGCTGGTCTCTTGCCCAGCCATTGATGCGGTCTCTGATCAGATTCCGACTTATTCTTACTGCAGGTTCTAGTCCATAGAGGTTTTCCCTAGTCCCTAGTCTGGCAAGGCCATCTGCAATTAGATTTCCCTTAATGCCATTATGCCCAGGTATCCATAAGAGTTCCACCGGTCCCTTCCCTGCCAAGTGGTTCAATGCTTCATAGCAATTATAGACCAGCTTCGACTTTGTCGTTGTTGAATTCAGGGCTGCCAACGCCGCCCTGCTATCCGAGCAGATACATACCTTCTCCTGGGTCCGATTTTGGTCCACCCCCAGAACACCGTATGTAATTCCAACTAGCTCGGCCTGTAGTGCGGTAGTGTATTTGCCCAAGGGGAAGGTTTTACCTATCCCGTCGCGTCGCCTATACACCCCCGCACCCGCTCTGTTCCCACTCTTGGCTCCATCCGTGTACCAGATATCTCCATTGAGCGGCAATCCAGCTCGACCCTCCATCCAGTCGGTCTTACTGGTGAGGGTGATCTTATATTTCTTGTCAAACAGGAAGTGGACACCCGTACTGTCAGAGGGCATCCATAGGAGTCCCTCCTCAGCTAGCTCTGTTGAGAGTCTATTCAGGTCCCTTACCTTCATATTCATGTTTCCCACCCTGTGCATTACCTTTGCGGCTTCCGCTTTCAGGATGACATCAAGAGGTGTATCCCCGTCAGTATCCCCATAGCCCCGATCGGTGTTGATCTTGGGGCTCCGGTTATACTTCTAAGAATCAATCCTCTTAACTTGTTAAGTCGGTTGGCTTCCGACTTTAAACAGGCTCTCTCCCACCAGACCAGTGCTGCATACGTCAGTCTGGGTTTGAGAATTGCCTCATACATCCATTTCATGGTTTCCGGTTTCAAGCCCCAGCTACTACCAATGTCTCTTCTCAGTTGCCAAAGTGTTGCTGTGATCTTGGAACATATGTGACTTATATGTTTTCCCCATGACAGTTTACCGTCCAGGATTACTCCTAAGTATTTCACTTCGCTATTATAGCTTAGTTCTTGGCCACCAAGTTTCAGCGGACATGTTTTGTTCCACTTATATTTCTTGGTGAACACCATCACCTCAGTTTTAGAGGGATTGACCGAGAGTCTCCTCTCCCTGCACCAATTCCCAACCTTATTTAAAGCTCCCTGCATTATATCGAGAAGCGGCTCCAGGAAAGGGCCCTTCGTTATTATTACTAAGTCATCGGCATAGCCAATTACTTGGTAGTTCTTTAACATTTCAAGAAGCTCATCTACTACTAGGCACCACAGAAGGGGGGACAATACCCCTCCCTGTGGACATCCCGAGTCGACCCGGCCCTCGATGGTAGTCTTGCCTTTATTGGTAGTAAGCTGTCTGTTTCCCAACATATGGTCTATCCATTCAGCGATTATTCTGGGGGTGTAGCATCTGCCTAGTGCTCCGCTAATCACTTCCCTGGATGTAAAGTTGAAGGCTCCTTCAATATCAAGGAAGGTGCCGACAACGTATCCTCCGGAGTCCAATTGTGACCGTATCGATGACACAACTTTATCCAGAGCTGTTTCTGTTGATTTACCAGCTTGATAAGCATGCTGGCTCCCTTGAAGCGGCCTCTCTATTAGGACAGTATCCCGAAGGTACCTGTCAACTAATCGTTCCGCCGTCTTTAGTAAAAATGAAGTAAGGCTAATCGGCCGAAAGTCCTTAGGGGACGTGTATCCGACTTTGCCCGGTTTAGGTATAAAAACAACCCTTGTGCCTAGCCACACTTTTGTGACCATCTTCAGTGCCAAGCTGGCCCTGATGATCCTTATGAGTGGACCGAGGATTATCTCTTCTGCTTCCTGCAGAAGTACCGGATAAATGCCGTCCGGTCCCGGCGATTTATATGGATCAAAGGACCTCAAGGCCCACCTCATCTTAGCCGGTGAGACTATCTCCTTCACAAGTTCCCTGTCGTCCCCCTCTCGGTTTACCGCCCAGGTCCTATGTGCCCCTACTAGCAGGTCGGAAATGTCTCCCCTCTCCGGTCTATAAAAGCTCGGAAAATGTGCTTTGATGAGATGGTCTAAGGTTTCCTCATCCGATTCAAAGAGTTTACCATTAGGGAGCTTGAGCGATCCCAGTATCGCTTCCGGGCTGCGGGCTAGGATCTTGTTCAGCCGTGCTGCCTCAGCTCCCTTACTTATCTCATTACAGATAGAAACCCAACTACTTTTTTGGGCTTCCCTAACCTCAGCCCTATACTGATCCTTGTCAGTCCTATAGTCCTCCCAGGTTGTACGGCTGTTACGTTTTCTGGCTCCCTTGAGAAGGTTCCTTACCTTACATCTAAGGTTTTCCAGCTTATTGTTCCACCATCTTACCTGGCCTTTCGGCCTAGCTCGTTTAGGTGTACAGTTCCCTTCATCGGCTTCTATCAATCCTCTACTCAGTCGGCAGACTGCCGCCTCCAGTACTTCCCTCTCACTAATTCTGGAGGGGATCCCCCGAACTGTTACTAGAAGATCCGATTTAAACTGTTCCCAGTTTGTGAATCTGGGGTTGCGGACCCATTTCGTCTCCTCATGCTCCCCCACTCCCAAATCAAACTTAATGGCAGAGTGATCCGAGAGTGTGGGTTCATCCGAGACTCTCCAGTTCCGCACGTATCCCGCCAGGTGTCTGGAGCCCAAGGTAATATCAATTACCTCCTCCCTTATAGCGTTATGAAAAGTGGGTGTGTTTCCCACATTTAAAATATCTAGCTCTGTACTTACCAGATATTCCATAAGCTCCATACCTCTGCTATTGGTGTTCGTGCTACCCCAGACCATATGGTGTGAGTTCGCAATACATCCCATCAGCAAAGGCAGGTCGGATTTTTGACAGAAGTCCACAAGTTCCTTCACCTCTGGTGTCGGATTGTCCCTGCTGTCATATGGTAGATAGACTGACGCTATAACCACCCTACCTACATTTTCAAGCATCGTAGTTACCGCCATTAGGTCCCCTATGGACCATTTCCACAGGGGTGTGGCCACAATCACTATAATTTACTAGTTTTATTTGTTTTGCTGCTATTAATTTTCGGCCAAGTTCAGAATCTGAAAATTCTGATTCCAAGTTTTTTGTGGAGTTTGTAGATCACAGTTTGTGAGGTTTATTGTACTTTTATTGTTTAATTAAGAATTTCGTAAAAGATATGGGTACCAATTGCGGATGGAAATTGTATATGTATACAAAGAGAGTATATCTGTTGGACTACAAATGCATCATCAAGATACACCAATTTTGGTATAAGACTAAATGCAGAAGGACTATCACCTTGGACACAATTGAAAGCTGTAATTGTTTGGGAAATAATTCACCTGAAAATTTTCAACTCATCGCATATTTTTGGAGGCATCAAGTTTTGGTTCATTCAAACCGAATAGTTAAAAATTATCAACATTAAAGAATATACTATACCTTTAGAACTATTTAGATACAAGCTCATTTGATCATAAATATTTTCTTTTTCAGTTTGGCTTATATGCCCATCCCATTTTCATAGGAAACTGGCCTTCGGTAGTAATAGAACGAGTCGGTAATCGAAGTAAACTCGAGCAACTGTCGAAGTCACGACTCATAGAATTAACTCATGAAGATATTAACTATATTAATGGCACCGCTGATTTTATGGCTATTAATACCTACACCACCAGGCTTGTTGCTGATGATGTCGAGTCCAAATATGGCACTCCCGGATACATGAAAGATATGAAGGTGAAGCTGTCCGTGGACCCAAGCTGGAGTATTGCACCAAATGGCAATCCGGTATGAGTTCAGACTTACTTTTTTCCTAAGCAAAATACTCTTCTGTTAAAATATCCCCCATTGAAAGTCGTACTGAACCATGGAGATCCATCCATCATGTATCATGTATCCATCCTATTCATACGTCCTTCGTATTAGTTTTCAGTTTTACAGGCCCAGTTTTCATGTTAAATACAAGTAATAATCCTCAGAATAACGTAGACGTCTAATCTTAAAAGAGCATAGAAATAGGCCGAAACTTCACCTTAAATCGCCTGCTACACTCTAGAAATATGTTACGCACATAACACTAATTATATGCAAGCACTCGGCTCTATAATAAAATTACATTTTATTATACAAAAAATGAATCTTTCAAAGAATAAAACCCACTACGGGTAGGATTCGACATCTGTCCCGGATGAGAACCGAACAACAGACAGCTGTTTCGAACTTAGTTACGAGCTGTAACTAAAAGTTCTCATCAGTGCCGTACACGGTAGGCCGATCCAGGACAAATGCCGAATGAAAATCCTTTCTCGATTCCCGACTTAGATGTTACTAAAAAAATTAATCGTTAATATAGTACTTCAGTTAAACAATTAAATTATATAAAATATTACTAAACGTGCAATACTCCAAAAATAATTCTAGGTAGATATTTAACCATATTAACACATGAAATATTTGTAGAATCAATTGATAATAAAGTATAATCCTAGTCACTTCTTATTTTTCCATGATCAATACAGGCATGCACTTTTCACGGTCATTTAAATACTATACTTTGTTTTTTTTTTACTTTTATCGTAACTTTGAGTTTATTTTAACGATAATGGCATTGTTACACAAACAAATATGAAATTAGGACCCACATGTGCTGTTGACTTCCTTACAGATTGTGCCATGGGGGCTCAGGAAAGCTTTGAACTGGATTAAACTTACCTATAAGGATCCTGAAATTTTGATCACAGGAAATGGTGTCTCAGATAATGGAAGTTCTTTGATAGATACTGAGAGAACTGATTTTTATAGGGTAAGTAATATGTTATCCTTAATATTAACTGTCCTAGTAGAACTTAGCGAGGGGTGGCGTTCTTTCTTGATTTTCCTCT
Organism: Rosalia funebris; assembly: GCA_037954035.1. Lineage (NCBI taxonomy): Eukaryota > Metazoa > Arthropoda > Insecta > Coleoptera > Cerambycidae > Rosalia > Rosalia funebris. The sequence goes on along the minus strand of JAZFAV010000034.1, from coordinate 10,410,798 downwards.
TTTATGATAATAATTCGATAAAAAAGTATTCGATAAGGTGGTGAGAGAGAAAATATGGAACATATTGGAGAAAAATGGTACAGCAAAAGAATTGATAGAAGCTGTAAAATCATTATACAGTAAAACGGAGAATATAGTAAGGAAGGACAATATGGAAACCACTAAATTCAGAACCACACAAGGAGTGAGACAGGGGGGAAATCGTAGCCCACTGCTCTTTATCATTTTCATGAATGAAATAATAACAAAAGTAAGCAGAGAAAGTAAGAAGGTGACGGTAGGATACTATAAAATGAAGCCAGTAAAAGTGAGTGAATGTGTGACTGCAGACGATATTGCAATAGTGGCAGACACGGAAACAAAGTTACAATTTAATGTGGATCTATGCGGAAAGAGTTTGACAAACAGGGAATGAAAGTAAATGTAAGCAAGACAAAGGTAATAGTTATAAGCAATAATAATGAGCGAGAAATGAATATAAAAATAAATAATCAGGTAGTGGAACAAGTAAAAATCCTAAAGTGCCTAGAAGTAACCATAGAAGAAGAAGGAAAGCAAGATGAAGAAATAAATAATAGAATAACGACAGCGACAAAGATCTTCCATAATATGAAAATCAGGTTCATTAGTAAAGCAGAAATTAGCAATGAAACAGAAATGTCAATTTATCAAAACTGTACATTTGCCGACGTTACTGTATGGATGCGAAACAAGTGTGCTGACAGAGAGGCAACAAAAGATACAGGTATTAGAAATGAAGTATCTCAGAAAAGTAGCAAATATTACAATAATGGATAAAATAAGAAATGAAGAAATAAGGAAGAGAATGGATAGCGAAAGTATCGAGAAAGTCATAGAGTGGGTTCAAATGAGGTGGTGGGGGCACATGAAAAGATTGAGCGAAGAAAGACAAGTAAGAAAAATATAAGAAGCAAAAGCCATTGGAAAGAGAAAGAGAAGCAGACCAAGGATGACGTGGGACGGAGAAGTGGCGAAGATAATAAAAACAAGAGGAATCACATGGAAGCAGGCTGAAATTACAGCAAGAGACAAGGTTAGATGGAGACTAATGATAAAATAGTGAAGAAAACCGTGAAAGTGGGGAAGCAAATGTGAGTGAAGGGAAGTCAGGTGTTCACTATACTTGATAGGTTTGGGATGAGAATGAGGAGAAAAGAGGAGTGCATAAGGGAAGGGGTAGTGAAGTGACAAATGACAGAGGCACTACAAGCAGAGTGGAGTTTAGATATAGGGACATAGTAAGATAGGGTGGGATGAAATTGTAGAAGTACTTTTTTATAGAACAAGAAGTTATATTTAACACGGAATGGTGTATTTATTAAGTCACTGTAATTATAGTATTTAAACTAATTGGTTAAAGAAAGGTGTATTTAGCCTCTACACCTAACGGTAGGAAAGGTATAGATTATATTATATTATATTATGATAATAATTGTTTCAAATAAACCAATGTTACAACAACAATTTTTATGTTAAAGTGTACAAATTTTAATAATTAAGAACCTCCTATTTTTGTTAGATAAACGTAAAAACATATCTTCGGATTAGAGCACGCCACAATAATTGTCCCATTTCATGTTCGACTTGACGGGTGGGTTTACTGAAGGCTGAGTTCTGCAAAACTGCGAAGATTTAAAGGCAACACATTATTTATATTATATCAATAGATGTACATTGTAAGCGCCTTATTTTTAGAGCTTCTATAGAGTCGCGCGCCATGCGTCGGCAAACCCACACGTCGAATCGTACATGAAATGGGACAATTGTGGCGTGCTCTACTTCGGATCGTTTAGAATTTGTACCATTAAGTCAGCGTAAATTCTACCATGTATGTATATGTTTACAGGATTATCTAAGCGCTCTGCTGGATGCAATGTACGAAGACTACGTCAATGTATTTGGATACATTGCTTGGAGTTTATTGGATTGCTTTGAATGGGCTGAGGGTTACAGGTGATTAAGTAATTGAGATAAAAACCCAAAATCCGTATATTTCATTAGAATGTTATCAAATAACCTGTATTTATTGTAAATACACTGTATGTAGTATGTATGACTGTAGAGATTTAATTATCTTAAATCTGATTTTTGTCAAATTTCGATCACGATACGTTTTGCTAGAAATCGCCTTCTACAGGGCAAATAATGGAACTAAAATTTTTGTTGGAAAACAATTTATTAAATGAAGCTAAGATTTTGGAGGTTAGTGTAGTCAATTTTGAACTACTATTATCAATTTTCCATCTTTTTTTTTGGGGGGGGGGGCGTAGCTGGTGCTTGTGCTAGCCGAACAAGTGGCCCCCCAGATAGTGTCACACTTGCCTCGGAACCGCTCTCGATTATCATCGAGGCAGGGGTCAATCTTATAATATGTTATAATAACTTACTATCTTCCCCTATATCCCCCCTCCATTAGAACGATTAGGGGTTCGGTCTCAGCTCCCTTTCTTCCTCCTCCTTTTTCATCATTATCTTCACAATCATCCTTTCTACATTCAACCACACATTTTCATTCTCAATCATACACCTCTCATATCTCCGGGCTGCCCAATAATCCCTATACACTCTTGCCTATCATTAGACCACCTCGGGCACGTGAGCACCGTATGCTCCAGGTTGTCCCTTTCACCACAGTATACGCATTCATCCCCATCCACTTTCTCTATCCCACGCAGGTACTTCCCGAAGCATCCGTGGCCCAATAACACGTGCGTAAGATAATATCCTATCTCCCCGTGTTTCCTCTCAACGCGTGACCGAACGGCTGGTTCAATTGAATAGCTTCAATTTTCCATCTGTTTAACACCTAAAAATGAGTTGATAATTCTTCTAAGAATTGGATCTACTGACGTCGAATTATTTCATCTCTTGTGGTCAAGACTTTTTTTCTTAGTAAGTTTACTCAATTCAGTAAGCTTCATGTAAGGTGAAACTGTCTCGAAATTCTTCAGTCTTTATTTTATATAGCCTCTCTGTTGGTATCCTTCTTCGATAAGGCGTTCCATGACCATCCATCTGTAAATAGAACAATATTACTTTGGTATCCAAAGAATATGGTTATAATTAGAGCTGTATAATTGGTGCCGTGTACATGTGGCTTACATATGGGAAGGTGTAGGAGGCCTCGAGTACGTGAAGCGGAGTTTAATTCATGCTGATTCAATCTGACTTTCCACTTTTTCATGTGGAGATGGTATAGTTTATTTCATCGATATTTGCCAAATAAAAAATCCTGAACGGCTCTTATCTCATACCATGACTGGTTTTTATGGCTAGGCTCAGATAGACTGTTCCGTTTATCGACAAGATAAGAGAGTTTTTTATTTAGCAAATAGCAATGAAATGAGTAGTACATAGCTGCGTACTGTGGCCCTAGTAGGTAATGGATATTTAGAATTGTATTTCTTCCAAAAGTTCTTAAACGCTGGTGTGTCAAGTAATGTAAGTGGTAAAAGCCAGGTAATTAACATGAGAATTGATCAAAAATGAACTCCGTTTTCCGTGCCAGGCCCTTTTTTATATAACTATGTTCCGTACTATTTATATGTCTTTTGCAGTCTCTCTTATCCCAACACAATAAATCTTTTTCACAAACTTTACACACTATTTTCACCTCATCATACATCAAATCTATAAAGTGCCGAATAAACTTATTCACATTGTCGGTAAGCGGCCATATTTTCGCCTTTGGGACTGTCGACACTTTTTTGTAACGTACACACGCTGTACAAGTTATGTATGTAATTACGATCGCAAAGTGATTTAGTTCTTTCGCGAAGCAGACGCACACGGTTTCAGTGTTAAACAGTAACTGGATACCTAGGACAAATCGAGTGTTCTGTGATACCTGGTTTGTTTACAGCGTGAATGTAAACTGTGAACTCCGCGTCATGTGCTTGAGACCCCCGCTACACCTTCCCATACGCAAGACTAAGGTCATCCATACCATAACAATTGAAAGGACGTATATATCTAGGCAAACGATACTAATTAAAATTAGTAGACAGAATTTGTTCTTCCAAATTTGTGCTTTTTGCTTATATGTGTAGCGATGTCAGAGTAACCTCCTTAGATAGTAGTGGTACCGAACAGGAATTGCAACTAGAAGGTTCATTCTCTGGCGGAACTTTTATCTTACGCTTACAAAGCGCTTGCCGCCATACAGCTATTGATCGGCGGCCTTCTTTAGTGTCTGGGGCATACTTCGTTTGAATTAGATCAACGGTATTACTGCTTCTGAGAAGCATGTTGAGAATCCTATGCCTATCACAAACTTTATAGTACCTCCGAAAAAATAATTCACTTCCATAATTCGGAAGAAATGTTATTCATTATCCTCTTCCATAAATGCAATTAATGAGTGGTGTACACCAGGTGTTATCCATACTGTCTATATAAAAATCATAGGTCCTGAATTGAAATTACATCTATTTTGGGGAGTTATGTATCCTTATTGATTTAATTTAGATTGATATAATTTCTATACATATATTTAATATATACATTTTTTTATTTTCACAAGTGGCAATTAACCTACTTCTTCTAAGTCCTTAGAGACATATATAGACGAGGACAAACCCTAAAATCCATGCTCAAGGAGGACTTGTTCTCTCTTTCTCTCTCTCTCTCTCTCTCTCTCTCTCTCTCTCTCTCCTTCTTACATGTAAGCAATTTGCTTATTTTTCTTCGTCTCCTTGCCTGGTTTCAGTCTATTGCGAGGTTGCCACTCCATCGTTTACGAGGTCTTCCGATGTTCCTACGTCCTCTTGGTGATTTTTCCCTCGTGATCTTTACTATTCTGTCATCGGTCATGCGGTTGATGTGTTCGATCCATTCCCTTTTTCTTTATAATACCCAGTCATTGATGATCCATAAATGTCCTGCCAGCTTTCTTGCACATCAGTTACATCTCTGTTGCTTCCAGTATTTGTTTTGTTTTCGAGGTTTCTAACCTGGTTTCTGCAGTGCATGTTAGTATGGGTCTGATTGCTGTTTTATAGATTCTGGATTTAACTTCGATTGCTATATGTTTATTGCTTCATATAGTACTGTTAAGATATTCGGCTGTTCTTGCTGCTTTCATGGCTTGTCCCCTCACCTCCGTTTCAACATCCCCGTACCCGGATATTTCTATTCCGAGATACTTGAACTTCATTTCCTGTTGTATAATTTTATTGTCTATTTCTAGTTTGAGTGTTGTTGTAGATGTAGCCATGGCTTTAGTTTTTGTAGCTGATATATTCATTTTAAAGTTTTTCGCTGTTGTGTTAAATTGATGCAGTAGTCTTTGCAAATCATCTTCGCTTTCAGCTATTAATACTGCATCTTCGGCGTAGCACAGTATTTCGATTTCCCTATTTCCCATTTTGTACCCCTTAATTTACGCATTTACGCTTTATCAGCTCATCCATGATGATGTTAAATAGTAAGGGGCTAAGAGAGTCACCTTGACGGATGCTATTATTTACTTCTATTTTTTCGGAGGACTTGTTGGAGTAACTTCCCCCTTCCGCATCCATGTAGTGACCGTAGAGCAAAGTGATCTACTTTATTAGCTTCGCTTCAGGCAACTGACCTGAATGCCCATTGTATTTAGTCTCTTTTGCGTAACTAAGTTTTACTTCACTGTCAAGTATTATATTATACATGATATGTATAATATAAGTACGATATGTAAGTACGATATTATACATGGATTCCTTTCTTCGTCGTTCTATTAATTTTAATAGTAAATATAATAAACAACAATTTCAAACGTTTTTATATTTAAGACTGAATAAAATTTTTAACTCTATATCGTTGTGATAAAATTAATAAAGATCTTTATTGTAGTGATAACATTAATTCATTGGTAACTAAAAGTTTCTTTCCCGTTTCAGTCAGCACTATGGCTTCCACTGGGTGAATTTTACTGATATCAGCAGACCTAGAATGGAAAAAAAATCGGCCTCGTTTTATCGTACCCTAACAGCTACTCGTAGTATACCTTTCGACCCAGTCACCGATCCAACAACGACCACCACAGTTTCTATACCTACAACTACGGAAGGTGATGGTGCTACTACAACAGTAGTTTACCCGTTACTTATTTCTGTTGTCACTTATATTTGTTTCTTATTGGCCTAGTCTAAAAAATTAAGGAAACACTATGTATAGGAATTGTAACTGAAAACTCCAACACCAAGAAAACTGATTATCAGTAAAACATGTTGTGTGTCCTAAAAAATACATAACAGCTGGTAGTGACATATCAACTAAAGTTTTCTACTGATATTCAAATAAACATCAGAGAAAATACACTACTAATTATTGCCTTTGTATAGTAATGTATTTGATTGTAATTATTACGTAAACGTAATTATTGATGTAACTATCGAGGTATCAAAAATGTTCTTGGTAAAATGTTGTTGTAAATTTTAAATAATTACCAGCGATAGTATCTGGAAGATGTTCTTCCTTCTTGGAATTAAACTTGATCCAATCGTTCATTATCTTTCGTAAGAACATAAATCCATTTTTTTTTTTAGATACACTTTGCAAAAAAATGTTTAAGCTCTTACTCAGTATATTGAAAAACGTCAAACACAACTTCTTCAGCCTACCCGTATTCTTAAAATAAATAAAGTCCTGACCACTGTCATGAAAATATGATATATACTTGTTTAATTATTCGAAATGATGCACATTTCGAATAATTAAATAAGACCGTATTACATCCACTTGTGGAGGAATATAACTGCAAACGAATCAAAACGTGCTGACCATTAGACCTGAAATAGCATTCTAGAGGTCTTTCTCATTGGAGGAGACTCATCATGTCAGAATAAAATGAACAAGTTCCTTCAACAACAGAATAGGCAATTTGCATGAAAATTCTATACGCCTGAAAATATATTTTTTCTGTCATATAATAAGTACTTAAGAAGAATATTATAGTAATTTTTCATGAAAATCTATAGTTTTTGCATAATTAATAAAATTAATTCACTCATTTATGTAAACAAAGTCACGTGTTCGAAAACGCTAGTCTGATTGGTCCACGTCACTGTATGCGGAAGTATCCCAAGCGTCACTGTTTTGATTTGGTTTAGTGCTAACAGTTTGTAAAATCTGTAACAAGTGCGTTTTATAAAGTGCCTGACGGTATGGAGCCGATAAAACACAAATTTTATAAGTATTGCATCGTACCAATGTGCATAAATATTACGGTATCAACGCCCGAAAAATTGTTCTTCTCAGTTCTCAAAGAGGAAATAATGCGGAAGAAATGGTGCGTAGCAATGAAAAGGGGCGCAAAGAAAAATATAAAGCAATCAAGTTCGACGCCGCTATATTGTTGCGAGGATCATTTTATTGTAAGTACCTAATGACATTTATTTGTTTTGGATATATTTGTACATAACCCCACTTTCACGTTGTATGCTGTTCTCATATTACTTGCCGCATGGAACATTTAGAAAATGTTTGTTTTGGAGGTCATTAGATATAGATACTTAAATAAGATTTACATTTGAATCTTTTTTACAGTTGGAGGAAGATATGGAAAATTACTGGCAATACAGACTGGCTGGAAATATACAGAGGTTAAGTTTGAAAAAGAGCATTCTACCTCATATTTTCAGCTGCCGGAGAGAACCAGTACCTCAGCGACAAACTGGGGTGAAATGCAGACGGCTGCAAATTATTCAGCAGGCAGAAAGTGAACTAGTTGCCTCCAGTTCAACGGTTTGCGACTTTGAGCTGCCTAGTACGTCAGCTTTACATATACAGTGACGTCACGCGACAGCCATTTGCATTTCTTGTGTTTACGCGCGCCGATAATAATTTCAAATTTCATTTATTTATTTTGTGTCTATTATTGCACAAAAAGTAGTAAATTTATCGCTGTATGGATTTAATGGCCTATAGAATGTTTTGACAATATAACTAAAAATCATGCAAATTGCCTATTGTCTATAGATGGTATTATCTGCTTGCTGTTTTAATAAATAAAAAAAATTAAGAGGCAACTATTTTATTTACGAAGAATGAAATAAAATGAGGAGGACCACTCGCGTCAGATACTAGAAGTCTATACATATTAAATAGTGGTCCCAGTATTAAACTCTGAGGAATACCGAATAATTCATACGCCACTATCGTCCATATTTATTTAATAATACACGTTAACGCATTCGGTTCAAGTATTCGAAAAAGAATAATTGGACAATTTCACTCATACTTATGAAATGTAATATACATACAGATCGAACATACAGTATGTGTCAAGACCAAGAAATAATAGTTCATAGTTATCTGTTTGTTTTAAAAAGGAAAGGACCACGACAACTTAAAAGTACACAATATATATCCGTAAGGTATTATTTACCTGTTTACTATACTCTTTGTGTATTAAATACAGGCAACTACTACTTTAGTCCGGTTCTGTGGACTGAAATTACCTTGAGGAAGTCACCTGCAAAGGTCGTCGAAACATTTGCGCCACCAAGTTCTAGATTTCAGGATGGACTGAATCTATACACTGTTTAAAAATACGGTGGGCATTTATTGTATTAGCCCGGTAACGCAGAGCTAATAAAAATCAAGCACTTCCTCCGTGAGCATGGGTGACCTATTTGACCCTCCCATAGAGACTGTTCACAGTCTAGTTCGTACAGTGGTTTAAGGTTTAAGGCCACTGGGCTAGTATTACAAATATCATTGTATGATTGGGTCTAGCATACTCGTACATTGACAGTGGACGAAAGCTGGGTCTGTGCGTCTACATTTCAGGCCCCAGGGTCAAGGTTATTTTAGCTAGCGACTAAAATCGACCTCCATAAATTCCACAGGATTTATTTGAAAGGTATGTATACTGCTATCTGCGCAAAGAAGGATGAAAGGAGCAAACATTTGGACATGCAGGAATCGATTTCCTTCCCCTAAAGCCTCAGACTGCGGAGGGGAATGCTGCACATAAAGACGAGGACGAACACACCTATGTCTAAATGTAGAGGTACGGAACTCCCCTCGTTGGAACTCTAACCCAAACGTACAAGAAATCCGAATACTGGACACAGTGTGCCACCCTGAACCACAATACGAATGACATTGCCACAGCCGCCTCTAGATCACCCATCTATGTAGTGGCCGCTAAGCAAAATTCTGCACTTTTATAAGCTCCGCGTCGAGCAACTAACTGAACATCCATCATATTTGCTCTATCTATGTATCTATCTATGTATATCTGGCAAGTCTATGTCCTTCAACCAGTAGCAAACATAGGAGTCTAATTCGGATTTAGTACTGGGCATTTCAATAGAGATGCTCAAAATTTGTTATTTTATAACGGCCAGGGTCGTTAAAGCAACATCTATCAAATACATTGTGAATTTTTCAGTAGTGTAAGGCAAATCACCATGGACAATTGCAGCGTTGAACAACGTGTACAAATCATAAAATTTTATTTTCACAATCAGTGGTCCGTTCGCGAAACGTTTCGCGCATTACGTGATTTTTATCCTCGCCACAATCGTCCCGCCGAGTCGACTGTTCGACGTTTGGTGGCCAAATTCGAGACAACCGGTTTGATAAATAATCAGACAACGTCCGTACGTTACCGAATCGTAAGGTCTGCTGAAAACATAGCTGCTGTGAGTGAGAGTGTACGGGAAAACTCGAGGCAATCAATTTCTCGTCGTTCACAAGGACTTGACCTTTTTGCGACTTCAACTTACCGAATTGTGCTTCGGAACTTGGGTCTACACCCGTATAATATCCAACTTACCCAGGAACATAAGACAAACGATCATTAAGAACGCAGTGTGTTCGCTGATTGGGTTCTGGAGCAGTTGAAAGTTGACTCAAGTTTGTGAACAAGCAACATTGTCGGATTTGGGACGATAGCAATCCACACGAGATACACCTGCACCAAATGCATCCCGATAAAACCGCTGTTTGGTGTGAATTTTTGTCTGACGGAATCATCGTTTCGTACTTCTTTCAAAATGAAACCGGCATTGCCATAACCGCCAACGGCAATCGCTACAGATCGATGATAATCAACTTCCTGTGGCCTAAATTAGATGATATGAATACCAACGATAGATATAGGTTCCAATACAACGGCACTAGGTGTCACACAACGCATGCCATGATGGACATTCTGCACCAGCGATTTGAGGGCATGGTTATCCCGCGCAGCACGAATGATGTGGCCACCGAGACCGTGCTATTTAACGCCTTTAGACTTCTTCCTTTGGGGCTATATGCGAATAAACCGCAAACAATTGATGCCCACAAAATCAACATAACGTACGCCATCCAGCAAATTCAGTCAGATTTATGCGACAAAGTAATCGAAAAGTGGACCTTCCGAATACGTGTCACCAAGCAAAGCCACGGCGGAAATTTATCGACGTTATATTTCATACTTAATACCATAAAATGGTATGGGGAAAAAAGGGAAGTAGATATTAGGAAAGGAGTAAGACAAGGATGTACGCTATCACCACTAATTTTTAATCTGTACATCGAAGAGGCGATTAATGTAGTAAAAGATAGAGTGGATTTCGGGATTAAAGTACAGGGACAGAAACTAAAAATGCTGAGATTCGCGGATGATATAGCAGTATTAGCATCTAGTAAGGAGGAATTAGAATCGGCATTGAACGAAATGGAGGCAGTGTTGACAGAGGAATACGGAATGAGGGTGAATAAAAACAAAACTAAAGTGTTAGTGTGCAGAGGGCGCGAGAGCAGAGCAAAAACGAAAGTACAAATTAATAATGAAAGATTGGAGGAAGTTAAAGACTTCACTTATTTAGGAAGTAAAATAAATTGGTATGGAAGAAGCGATAAAGATATAAAACAAAGAATAGCGCAGGGTCGAATAGCTTTTAACAAAAAGAAAGCACTTTTATGCTCGGAAGTAATAAACTTAGAAACAAGGAAGAGATTTTTGAAAACATATGTATGGAGCACGGCACTATACGGTTGAGAAACCTGGATGGTAGGGGAAGCAAGTAGGAAGAAATTAGAAGCTTTTGAGATGTGGTGTTACCGAAGAATGATGAAAATACCATGGACTGATAGGGTTAGAAACGAAGAAGTATTGGAGAAAGTCGGCGAGAAAAGAAGTATGTGGAAAAACATAAGGATGAGAAGAGATAGAATGGTAGGTCACTTGCTGAGACATGGGGGAATAGTCGGCGATATTTTGGAGGCAGAAATAGGAGTGAAGAAAGGCAGAGGTAGGCCTAGATTAGACTACTGCTCGCAAATAGCAAGGGATGTAGGTTCTAGCACAATTAGCGAAATGCGTAGGTTAGCACAAGATAAGAGAAGCTGGAGGTTAGCATCCAACCAGTCTTAGGACTGATGACCTATTGATGATGACCATAAAATATCCTTTTTAACGAAATAAAATTGAGTGGATATCTCACAAACAACTTGTTTTATTTACGTTTAAAAATCGAGCGTCCTTAATGAAGGACCCTTTATAAGTAAAAGTATTATTAATAGTTTGATTTTGTTTGTTTTGTTTTGTAGCACGTTTTGATGTTCCAAAACACAATAAAGTTATCATATAAAGATACAGCTACCTGCCACATATGCCGACTCCCGCACTTTGGACGATATATACTATCGTCCAAATCGTCGGTATCGTCCCTATCGTCGTTTTGTGCATGTCAAATTAATATAATATTCACCAGGATTATCTTTACGTACAGTAAAAAAACTTAATGACAATCTTATCTGATGGAGAAGATTTTTAACATAAAGTATTTGTATAATGTAAAGGGTGGTCCAACCATAATGCACGATGTCAATTATGAGTCACGCCTTAACGTCAAGTTTTTTGCCCAACTTAATTTGACATTTCTTTGTTTCAGTGTTTGACAAATTCAACCATGGAGAGGTACACAATTGAGCAGCGCGTTAAGATTGTTGAAGCCTTTTACGAAAATGGGCGTTCAAATCAAAATGCATTTCGTGCACTTCGTGACTTTTTTGGTCAGCATAATCGACCAAATGTGTCCACAATCGGGAGAATTGTGCGCAAATTTCAGCAAACCGGGTCTGTAGGAAATGTGAAAACACCTGTGCATGCTCGCCCAGTTCGTTCTGCGGAAAACATTGCTGTTGTTCGCGATAGTGTAGCAGAAGAGCCGTCAACTTCGACTCGTCGTCGTGCCCAACAATTGAACATCTCACAAACATCACTGATGCAAATTTTGAATAAAGATTTGAATTTACACGCTTACCAGGTTCAATTGACTCAAGAGCTGAAGCCTACTAACAATTTCAAGCGTCGTCAATACGCCGAATGGTTGGTTGAACAGACAGAAGTGAATGGTGACTACAAAGAAAATCATCGACGAGGCACACTTTCACCTCAATGGATTCGTTAACAAGCAGAATTGCCGCATTTGGGCAAATGAGAATCCACGAGTGATTGTTAAAAAGCCGATGCATCCATAAAGAGTGACTGTTTGGTGCGGTTTATGGGCTCGCGGCGTCATCGGGGCCGTACTTCTTCGAAAATGAGGTCGGCCAAGCAGTTACCGTGAATGGTGTTCGCTATCGCGAGATGATAATGGACATCTTGTGGCCAGAAATTGAGGATATGGACCTGGACGATATGTGGTTCCAACAGGATGGTGCCACTTGCCACACAGCCAACGAAACAATGGCACTTTTGCGCGAGAAATTCAATGGTCGTGTAATCTCACGTCGTGGCGATGTTAATCGGCCGCCACGATCATGTGACTTGACACCGTTGGACCTCTTTCTTTGGGGATATTTAAAAGAAAAAGTGTACGTCAATAAGCCAAGAACTCTATACTCCTTACTATTTATTATTTATTGCATGCACCCCACGTTTTTCATTTTAAATCTTACAAGTAACGGGTGAGTCACGGGAAACGGACGTTTTTCAACAAAGAATAACTCTTGCAATTTTAGGAAAACATAAGTTTTATTTTTTAAGAATTAAACGCTAAACTATGCCATTTTATATGCCTAAGTGCGAAAAATAATATCTGATAAATGACGGCCATTTTCACGTATACACAGCTGAAGTCGTTTTCGAAAGTTTGATTCTACGTTTCGCAACGTATCTAGGTTGATTTCTGCAATGTTTTCATGTATTGCTGTCTTCAGGTCCTCTAATGTACGGGGTTTACGCTCATATACCCTTGATTTTAAATACCCCCAATGATAAAAATCACAAATGGAAACATCGGGCGAGCGCGGCGGCCAAGAGCTGCGAAGTTCAGGTAAGAAAAAAGTTTCAAACATGTTCACATAGCGATCAGAATTAACAGTCACCGTTCTCTCGTTTTCTTCAAAAAAAAAAAAAATGGCCGATAATCCCGCACCGTCCAATACCGCACCAAACTGTAACTTTAGAGCAGTGTAGCGGTCTCTCATGTAATCCCCGAGGATTATCTGCAGTCCAATATCGACAGTTTTGCTTATTAACCGCCCCTTCCAGGTGAAAATGGGCTTCGTCGCTCATTATGATAATCAAATTTTCACTTTCTTCGTATAGGTGAAGCATTGCTTGACAAAAAGTCATTCGTTGCTGATAGTCTCTCTCATTTAGCTTCTGAACCATCATAATTTTATAGGGGTGAAATGCAAGGTCTTTGTGTAAAATTCTCTGCATCGTGGATTGACTTATTTGCAGTTCCCTAGAATTTCGTCTAGCAGAACGAGTGGCGCTTCGGTTCATGGCTTCCCTTACTCGATCCAAATTTTCAGCTGTTCGGGCCGTTCGAACTGGGCCGGGTGGTTTCCTTTTAAACAGTGACCCTGTCGTTCGCAATGAATTAACCCATCTAAGAATGGTATTTCGCTGAGCGAGGGCACCATGACGGCCGATGTTGAAACTCCGTCTGAAAAGACGTTGCACTATTGTCACTGAACTTCCACTTTTTACAAACTCGTCATAAACAAACATGCGGTGTTCCCTTATCCACAACGGCATGATGGATACTAAATGGCAACTCAAGGAGTATTGACTGTCATTTCTCCCACTTACATACGCCTGACACAAGCTGTGTACTATTCGTTCTAAAAACGTCCGTTTCCCATGACTCACCATGTATTTTCATTGCTATTACAAATTTACAATCACAAATTCTCAGGACTGTATGGAGTTAGGAATTTGTATGGGGCAATGAAAAATTATACTTTTTATTCCATTTTAAAAACGCGGTATATTAATTTCTTTTATTCAAATAATTATTTTATACATTTTAGTCTGGATTGACTTTTAAATTGAACCTTGCGATTTAAAAGATACAGCCTTTTAAAGGTATGGTAAAAGACAGACAATAAAGCGAGTTATATTATGGTAATGCAATATAATATTGCATTACCATCCAGTTCTGAGCTACGTTTAAAGTTTCAAGTCTCTAGCTCATCGGAAAGCTAGTTTAAAATCAATTGCAAAATTTGTACCGAACAGACAGACAGACAAGAAAGCGAGTTAATAAAAACGTGGTAAATTAGTACGATTTATGGAAGTAACATGGAAAGACTAGTTATACGAGGGGCATCCAAATATAAACAAAAAATTTTTTTTACATATTTTTACATATTTTTCTTCCTTTGTTTACACATTTTTTCCATCGATTTGTGAGTTGTTTTATGCCATCACTGTTAAAAGAGAGAGAGCGAGTTTGCCCTCTTTTAATAATCCTAACCCGTGAAAATCACACGACGATAGGTCGGGACTGTATGGTGGATGTTCAAGGGTCTCCCAAAAAATTGCCTCCAACTTCTGACGTATTTGGTTTGCCGTATGAAACCTGGTACTGTTTTGAAGCAAAATAACATCCCTGATGGGTTGTCGTATTTTTCTCTGATAAGTGGCTTTTACTTGGCCTAAGAGAATTTAGTAATAAGCAGCATTAATTGTTCTCTGGTCATAGAGGAAATACAGCAATTGAACACCTTTTGGATCCTAGAAAACCGTCGCAGAAGCTTTTCCCGCAACTTTCATTTGTAACAGAACTCACCGTGAACAATTTAATAGAGACTTTTAATGCTCATGTCAAAGAATATTTTGTGTCAATAAAACACTCGTGACTGTGAAAGAGTCTTTTCACCAAACTGTTCTAGCAACTTTCTCACAGTTTCTGCTGGACAGACCTCCCTCGCCTATCAAAAACTTAATCATGATGTTTTACGCAAGAGACAGATGTACATTGCTCTGACTCATCTTTGCTACTGCCACACTAATATCACCGAACAGAAATTAAGACAAGAAGGTTCACTCTCCGACGGAACTTTGACCGTGCGCTTACAAAGGCATGCCGGCACGCAGCTGTTGAACAGCGGCCCTTTTTAGTATACGGGGAAATAAGTAATCGTGTTACGATTAGTTATTTCGTCGTGGACGTTTGTTACGAGGGCTAGAAGAATGTATTTTTATACATTAGATATCGAGCCGTTTCTTAATGGAAATATTTTACTCAAGTAAAATAGTAGTTATGACTTACTAACGTTTATTCCATAACTTGTTGACATTTGATTAGGAATTTGTACTGGACTGGCGTACCGTGTAAGGCACTGATGAGAAATAAAAAGTTCGAAACAGCTGTCTGTCGTTCGGTTCTCATCCAGGACAGAAGTTGAATCCTACCCGTGGCCCGCCAGGAATGAATTCCCGAATTCCTTCCTGAAACCTTGCTGATTATTATCGCATTATTTACTAACTAGACTGACTAGGTAATAAACAAAATAAATGATCTCACAAACTTTTCTATATAGTTAGTTTAGCATTTAGTTTTTGTATTTTTTTTTATATCGCGATTTATGAATTTTATAGTATAATAAAGACGTACTCTAGTATACCGGGTGTAACAGGATCATGATATGCCCCCTTTTTCTCCTTTAGTTTTCAAGATAATTGATTGAAATTTGGGATATCCTATACAAATAATAAGCGGCACTTTTTGACATACAACTGATTTTTCTTTCACTTCCGGTTTCGCCGGAAGTGACACTAACTTTCGATTTTTAAATGAAATAGCCTATATATTACTACATTTGTGAATTCTGCATAATTTTTGAATCCAACGATATCAAATAAGTGACATTTAAAAAGTCAACATTTTTTATAAACTAATTTTTAGTTTTCCATTTAAGTGTGCCATGACGATTCCGATTTATTCTAAATGACCCATGTAATGCTACAAAAATCGAAATCCCTTCAAAAATACTAAATCGCGTTATTTATGAACAAATAAAGTTCATCAAAATTGTTTTTGGGACAAAACTCAATTTTTTCAAATGGAACCATATCGGTACCGTGGTACCATTTATTAGTACTGTTAATAAGGAATTTATTCATATGTCGTATTAAAATTTGCAATAAATACAAACAAAATTACAGATAAAAGAAAATAAGAAAATACTAAAATGTTCTTTTAGCTGTAATTTTGCTTGTATTTATTGCACATCTTAATTTATTTTAGTTGACTTTTGAAATGTCACTTATTTGGTATCGTTGGATTCATAAAATTATGCAGAATTCAAAAATGCAATAATATACAGGGTGTTACGCTTAAAAATCGAGAGTTAGTGTCACTTCCGGCGAAACCGGAAGTGAAAAGAAAAGTCAATTGTTTGTCTCCAAAATGCCGCTTATCATGTGTATAGGATATCCTAAATTTCGATCAATTATCTTCAAAACTAAAGGAGAAAAGGGGGGCATACCATGATCCTGTTACACCCGGTAGAGGAACAAAAAATAATTTAATGGAAAACTTCTATATAGATGTGTAAAAGGTATACTTTTAAATATATCTTTTAGTTTTGCTCCAGTTGTATCGGAACAAGCTAATTTATTGCCTTAGTCCTTAAAAGTAAACACTTAAAGCAAATTGCTTCAATTCGTCCTTGTACCCTTTAGGAGCTTTATTTGACAATTATTGCAATTTCGGTTTTAAAAGTTTACTGGATTGTTTCGAATAATTTTCTTCTAGACATTAAGTTTGTAAATATCTTCCGGTATATAAATATGTTATTCCAGTGTTCAGTTTTTTTTATACTGAGATGATCCTGCAGTTCTTTTAAAGTTTTTATTTCCTCTTTTAATAGCTTCTTCCTCGGAGAGTTTGCCGAAAGTGGCATTTTCATCTCAGTGATCTCATCTAAAATAATTAATAGATAGCGGAGCAAATGTCTGTCTACTCTAACTTAAAAATAACTCATCTTACTTTAAATAATACAAAATATATTTACCTTCAAATACTTGCTTCCATGTTTGTCATCACAGAAATATCTTTGTAGCTTTTCTTTTCGTTCTCAATAGAAGTATTACAAGAAACATTATCTAAATTTTTTACCGAATTTTAAATGTTTCTTTCTGGACAAATTAGATTTTATAAAATTGTTATACCAAAATATATACAAATGTGTATATGAAGTATATATGAAGTATATATGAAGTATATATGAAGGACCTGCTCCATAATGCAAACGAGTCTTCGAATCATTTCTAATAAAACAATCTTCAGGAAAATGTAAACTGCAAATTTTTACTCTACTATTACATTGATCCAGTGTAAGATTAGCATATCTATGGGTACCAACAAATCCTGATGATTTTTCCCAACTTTGACATCTAAGAAGTACTTATAGTACTTAGTAAATATCTATATACATAAACTTAATGTATCTAATCCGAGCTGTAACCCTATTAAATGCATAATCAATTAATTATCTTACTTAGCTGTATCTTTCGCATACCGAAAAAATGAGGTACTATATCCTATTTTACTGTTACAGCCATCAGCAGAACGCAACGTCACTTTTAACTATTCAAACACAAATTAATAAAATTCACAATCTAAAATCCAACCGGTATAACACTTCGCCTGCGGCAATCGGTTCGGTGTCGAGACTGACGGTATACATGCACCACCTGCTAGTTAGCTAATTCTCGCTGGACTACGAGACGAGGTAAGTAGGGAAACTTAGCGGGCGGAGCTTAGAGTAAACCTTCTTGTCTTAGTTTCTGTTTGATGCTCTTAGGGCTCCATCGGCGACAATTCGCCTCCCAATACCTACTACTATTATTCCCACCAATGCCCAAATTCTACTTCTTCCAAGACCGTCCGCCTGAAATTCTCATTTATATGTGAACGCCCCTCGTATAGTCGCGTAAAAGTAAAGTTGAATCATTTATCCAGAACTATAACTTGATCTAAATCCTGACATCAAAATGACCACCTTCTGAATAATTTAGTTTTCAATCAATAATCCACATTTAAATTTTTAACAATATACCGAATTTTGAAAAGTGAGTCATGCGCAACTATCAGCCGATAGGCTTATCGTGCCAGTTTGTTATGTTCGCAAAATCAATATTAGGTAAATTTCATTATAAAAGATAAAACATTGGAAGCAAATATATATTTCACATTATTTAGCCCACACATTTAATTCGTTGTGCGACTTCGATAAACCATCCGTTGGACCGTTTATTGCTCGAACTAATTTACTACCTGTATCAGGAATGGTTAACGTACTTCTAGTCGCAAGTCTAATCTTCGTTGTGAGGTAAATATCTTTTTAAAATCACTCACATAAGTTCGTAGTTTTTTTATATATTAAATCTTATTTTTCATTTAACCGATACTTCTACTGTATAAACAATATTTCGTTAGCTTTAAATTCCCTATAATACTACCTGAGATAAGAACTATTTTTACCAAAATCCATAATAGGAGAAGTTGCAAATAAATAAGAAAGAATTAGCAACAACAATACTGCTGCTAATATTAGTAACAATTATTTGTAACTTGGTAATAGCGGCGTTTACTTGATTTTTACAATTTTCTACAAGACATTAGGTCTCATTTTTAAAATCGCTTATCGAATTTTCTTTAACGTCCTCAATGCTATCAGATCTTACAGTTTTAGATAACTCAACAAGATGTAAATAACTCAAGTAAGATCCAGTGTAATTGCTGACTAATCTATTGTGTTCCTTCGCGTTTTTGTGTCTTGGAAAACAGTTAATAATAACCTAATATAAGCACAAATACAAGCCGTATTTTGATTAATTAACTTGTCTTACTAGCACCATTTTGACCGTTCCGAAATATGAGATATGTATAATTTTTTGGTTATTTGGTGGATATTACTACTGTAATATCGTATTATAATTATTCTTTTATCGATCACACCCTTCCCCACCTTCTATCTTTTTCTGGCCTCCAATATACAACAAATGCCGATTTTGTCTTCGATCGAAATCGTTCGATGGAATTTAATAGTACAGGGTTATCCACATAACATTCTACCCCCCTTAACTGTTTTATTTTTTGAAATAGAAAAGTATAGTAAATACAAAAGTTCCAGGAAATTTTACTGCGATCTCAGACATGTATTTAGAAAAACAATCGACTCTCGAGTTTCAGGGATCTATACCAGACTTATGATTTTTTTTTTAAAGGAACACCCTGTTTATTTTTCGATTTTTGAAATTTGCGTATTTTTCTGATTACAGCAATATATACATGTTATATCTTTGCTCTAGTAGTTTGCACAGTATCGCCCTTTGAAATATTGAATATCAAACAAAATCAAGATCGCCATGGAAAATTTGAAACAATAATTACGAGAATTGTTATAAACAGAGTTTGATAGTTTAATATAAATCTTATTTTTGATGTTATCATAATTATATTAAAAAGCATACTTCTGGATGGAACATATCATTTTACTAAAAACTATAATTATAAATTATAGAAGGTGTTCTATAATAGCTCCATTTTGTGCAATACAGAGAGCATACCTCCGTAACAAATTTCGTTTGTAAACCAAGATACCAGTCGCGTTTATGCCTCTGATCTCCCGACATATTTTTGCTCTGAGTGCTTCTACGTTATTTGACTTTTCTGTACATACCCATCTTTCAAAGTGCCTCACAGAAAGAAATCCAGTGGTGTCAGGTCAGGACTTCTGGCCGGCCATAAAATAGTTCCTTTTGAGCCTATCCACTCATTTGATTTATGTGCTGGAGCACTGTCTTGGAGCACGGACTTATTGTCCGAAACAATATTCGGCTCATTTAATTGGATTATTAAATTAGAAATCTCTCCTCTTAAGAGATCTAAATATATCTGTATATATAAAGATATCTTATAATAATTCTTGTAATTATTGTTTCAAATTTTCCGTGGCGATCTTGATTTCGTTTGATATTCGACAATTCAAAGGGCGATACTGTGCAAACTTCTAAATCAAAGATATAACATGTATATATTGTTGTAATCGTAAAAGCACGTAGATTTCAAAAATCGAAATAATCAGAATATTCCATTTAAAAAAACATAAGTTTGGTCTTGATCTCCGAAACGCGAGATTCAATTGTCTTTGTAAATGCATGTCTGAGATCGCAGTAAAATTTTATACAGCTTTCGTATTTACCATTTTTCTCTGTTTCAAAAAATGAAACAGTTAAGGGGGTAGAATGTTATGTGGATAACCCTGTACATTAAAGTCCCCAATATTAGGATTCTTTTAAATATTTACTTGTACTTCTTCAATTGCATATGACAACATTGCCGAAAATTTATCTTTTTTACTAAGTTATTTTATTCTAAACATTTTATCATCGCTAGCATTTTATCAAACGCTATACTTTGTGATACTTATGTTGTATAAACCCAACTTGCTTATGTTTTATGATTCCGTAACATATAAGTCCGAAATCGAGAAAGGAATCACCAAACCGCCAAGCGGTTATCAAAGTAGTTCCCGAATAGCAAAGCTATTACATAATCGCTTTAGGAAACAACTACTCCTTGGGCTAAAGCCCCGCCTGGCATTGAATTATACCCAGAATTATATAAGAGCAAACTGCTGTTATAGAAGTAGAAGGGGAAAGAAGGGAAGTAGGTATTTGGAAAAGAGTAAGATATGGATGTACGTTATCACCACTAATTTTTAATCTGTACATCGAAGAGGCGATTAATGTGGTAAAAAATTTCAGGATTAAAGTACATGGACAAAAACTAAAAATGCTGAGATTTGCGGATGATATAGTAGTATTAGCATCTAGTAAGGAGGAATTAGAATCAGCGTTGAACGAAATGGAGGCAGTGTTGACAGAGGAATACAGAATGAGGGTGAATAAAAACAAAACTAAAGTGTTTGTGTGCAGAGGGCGCGAAAGCAGAGCAAAAACGAAAGTACAAATTAATAATGAAAGATTAGAGGAAGTTAAAGACTTCACTTATTTAGGAAGTAAAATAAATTGCGCAGAATAGCGCAAAGAATAGCGCAGGGTTGAGTAGCTTTTAACAAAAAGAAAGCACTTTTATGCTCGGGGGTAATAAACTTACAAACAAGGAAGAGATTTTTGAAAACGTATGTATGGAGCACGGCACTATACGGTTGGGAAACCTGGACGATAGGGGCTAATATATTAGGAAGAAATTAGAAGCTTTTGAGATGTGGTGTTACCGAAGAATGATGAAAATACCGTGGACTGATAGGGTTAGAAACGAAGAAGTATTGGAGAAAGTCGGCGAGAAAAGAAGTATGTGGAAAAACATAACGAAGAGAAGAGATAGAATGGTAGGCCACTTGTTGAGACATGGGGGAATAGTCTGCGATATTTTGGAGGCAGAAATAGGAGTGAAGAAAGGCAGAGGTAGGCCTAGATTAGACTACTGCTCGCAAATAGTAAGGGACGTAGGTTGTAGCACAATTAGCGAAATGCGTAGATTAGCACAAAATAGGAGAAGCTGGAGGTTAGCGTCCAACCAGTCTTAGGACTGATGACCTCATAATGATGACTATGTATTTTATACTTTATTTGGATGTCTTCAATTGCATGTGGTCTTCCAATCTGGACTCTTGTCCAGCGCCAATGTTTTTCGTGATTATCGTAATATCTTTTTTAATAAACACATATTCAGTTGACGTATCCAGACACAGCGTGTCAAGGAATGGAAAACGTGTGAGATTACCTACGTTATGCGTAGAATAAAGATTGAGGGAGCATTTGGAGGGAAAACGATGGCCTTTACGCGCGTCTAGATCGAGCTCTGTATACATACATACATACTCGATATTCACTCTGCAAAGTTCTCAATGCGACTGAATAAAGACCAGACTACAGCGCACCTAGTGGGGGGTCCTATATATGGCAGTTTGACTTGTTCCTATTATTGATAAGTTGTACACGAAAATTTCAACGACAGTTGCTCTAGAAGATCTTTCACTACAGTACGTTGCACTTCACTGTATTAAGCTTCCCCATATTCCAATGTGCATTATCTGCCCTATTTTAAGTAATAAGTAGACCTGTCACACGAACTATTTAAAAAATATATATCGACAAGTTTGCTTTCAGTTACAAAATATACAAAATCTAAATTAGAAACCTTTTCTTTATCCACATTTTTTGTAAAACTGATTCTATTGATAGATTACATTCGATTCTATTCTGATTATTCAATAACGTCATCAATAAGTCTATTCCAAAGAGAACTAAAACGTATACAATACTTTATGAAGACTTGGGCGATCTCTATATAGCCATGGTATCAATTAGTTTTTGTTTAATCTTCCCTGTACCGCCACCAGTTATTATTTAATGAATTGCAAATGATTGCTTATATTTCCTTTGAATATCAATTTTAAGACCAAATTAATTCTGGTACTCAGTGTTGCGTGTTTTTTTTTTGTTGCAGGTCTGTTAAAGCGGAAAACAATGGAACGTTTCCCAAAGGATTTATCTTTGGAGTGGCCTCGTCGGCGTACCAGATAGAAGGAGGATGGCAGGAAGATGACAAAGCGGAAAATATATGGGACCGCTGGATTCACACAGATCTTTCTAGAATAAAGAACAATGACACTGCGGACGTAACTTGCAATTCATACAAGTACAGTAAACAAGATATAGGACGGGCCGCATCTCTTGATGTATTCCATTACAAGTTCTCAATTTCTTGGTCTAGGTAAGAACAATCGTCATTCAATTTATTCATTTAGGGAGATCAATTTTAAATGTATAAATTAAGTTTATTAACAAAAGTCAACAAAAATCCATTACAGCAGGAAAAGTGCACATGTAAATTCTTAAATAATTTAAACAAATGATATAAGACTCTAATTTGGGGATCTAAAAACAAATCAACCAAATTTACTTGACGCAAAGAATGTGTATTTGATGAACCAGTAAAATACACCACCACGAAGTTTTCACTAAAATCTAGCAACTCGGACAACACAAACTATTTTTTTGATAATTCGTTTTCATCAAAATTAATTTTCAGCGACTAATACAGTTCCTGATCTTAATATCTTACTTAATATCATGGGCTAAATTAACCACTAATCTTACTAGTTATCAATTTTGTTGGCGGTAAGTAAATGATACAACTCTTGCAAACAAATAAAAAATATATATAAAACACACAAAATAGAGAATAATATTTTCAAATTATGAATTTGGTCAACTTCAGAAAGTACTTTAAATATAAACATAGGAATACCCACAAGACTAGGATTGCATATTTTCCGTATATTTTAGCCCCAGTAATTTCCACATACAATCTATCACTATTTTGAAATTTCCCAGTTCCCAATATCTTGTTCCTTAATAAGCATTAAGTACTAGTACTACTATTCGTTGTCTATTATTATTATAACTCAGTCGTTCATTTTCTATTGTATCGTTTATTCAACATCTCATATTTTTGAGATATTAAATTCAACACCAATTTATTCAACCAACAATCAACGTTTGGTTCAATCATATGTACATTTTTGACCAATTTAAATGTTCATTTTCACATCTCCGAGCCATACAATAAAACATTATATTCTCATTCCAGTACACTGTCAATCTTGCTAGACCACATCAAAGCAACATATCAATCGTACGTGATTAAAAACTCTTTAGTTAGATCTATAGCTATGACAGCCGATGGAAATAAACTAACATAAGGCGACATATGCATATATCAAAGAAGAAACACGACGCTGTTGAGAACAATCGAGTTGCACATCCCATGTCATTCCGATTATCTTACTTATTTATCTAATTCATCTACTAAAGATGAAATTTGCTATTTTTGTTGCTTTGTAATAAATTGTCGATACCTGTCTTGCTTTTAAATCCCATACTTACAATAACAGCGTGTTACAATAAAATTACCTTGTCCTACCTATTACATATATATTAGTCTATACAAAGTTTTCTGACTTTCAGATTACTACCAACCGGAACAAACTCATCCATTAGTATGAAAGGCATTATGTATTACCTCTCCAATATAGAAAACATGATGTATATTTACGTAACACCTGTAGCTACCCTGTACCACTTCGATCTGCCCCAATCCTTGCAGGACCTCGGAGGGTGGACGAACCCAAAGATGGTTCGTGCAATATGCTCGGGTGGCGTTCCAAAGTTTTCCGATGGTCAAGTATTGGATAACCTTCAACGATCCCAGGTCCATATGCAGATTGGGATACGGAACAGGTGGCCATGCACCAGGGCTGACTGGTGATGGAATTAATGAGTATCTATGCGCGTATACATTGATCAAAGCGCATGCAGCGGTTTATCATATGTATAAAGAGGAGTTTCCGGAATTGAAAGGTGATTAAAGAATTATGTCACATATATGAAAATTATATCTAAGCAAGTTATATAAACACGACTCATTTATTGATGAGATTGATTAGGTTTAAATAGTAATTATACTAACTTACATACTTGACAAAAAGGCGTTTAATATAGTGTAATTCTTCGGAAGAGTAAAGTCGGAAAGTAATTACTTTCTACTACATGTTCTGTCTAGATAAGAACTTGAACGAGCCTTAGAAATCAGCATAGGGTATGTACGTGTTAGGTACTGGTATAATACTAATATATCATGTTGAGACTGTATAGAAGATCATCAGAGATTGCCATGGTAGTTCAGTTGATCAGAATAAGCAATTTAGCAAATGCGACTATCTACTGATGGATAGATAGTTTATGTAATGCACAATACACTGATAATCATGACCTTCATTCGAACCCAACTGCTGACCCTGGCAATGTCGATAGGGTTTGATGTTATTTGTGTTTATGTATCGTCACTTAGATAGCTTTGGCGCTAAAATTAAGGGATTATTAAATTTATGTTGTATTTTATGTTATGTCATAAACAAAACAAATTAGGGGAATTATGGGGATACTTAGTTCTATCCTAATGTTTTCCATGTACCTTGCATCTATCGCAGATAGACAAGCGCACTTGCTTAGTAGTAATGTCTATGTTTGAAGAACATTTTTTCCTCTGTTGAAATTACATCTCTCACCTAAAAACCATAGAATAGGGAACTGATTAGTTTGCAAATATTATGATAATTCTTTTACATAAGTTATCAGATTCCTCCTATAGGAAAGCTGTATTTCATCACCATTTTCTCTATTCATTGTTTTTTATCATTTTTTATTGTATTATCACTTTTATACCTTACATATGAATATTTCCTGTTTCAGGTAAAATATCTATGGCGATCGATATAGAATGGTCGGAACCTGCCAGTGACTCTGAAGCTGACATGGCTGCTGCTGAAAGGCGTAACTTATTCGAGGTAATTAACAACATTCATAAATTGTTTAAAAATAAAGCAATTATCTGTAGAGCAATTCTAATTCGTCCAATTCTAGTTTTTTTATTCAATTTTACATTTCCGCACTCCACTATAAGCGGAAAGTAATGTAAGCGTGTAAAGAAAAAGTGAAAAAACTTTTTTGGGTTTATTTTTCGTTTTTCGGCCTAAAAACCAAAAAAAAAGAATGGCTTTTAAAAATGTTTTGCTGTGTGTGTGTCGTCGTTCTCGTCGGCATTTCTTGTTAGCACGATAACTCAACTAAATCATGTCGGATCGATCGTGTCTTGACTAATTCTGATCGGAGACGTCTCCCAGACGACACCTATTGATTTTGAGGTGGATAGGACACACCCCACCCTGTCCATGGGTCATAAAAAAGCACGATGGTGGACTTTTTGAGAAATTTGTTTTGTTAATACGATAACTCAACTAAATCGTGTCGGATCGATCGGGTTTTGACTTATTCTGATCGATAATATCTCCTAGACGACACCTATTGATTTTGAGGATTGGATAGGACACACCCCACACTGCCCATGGATCATGAGGAACCACGACGGTGGACTATTTGAGAAATTTTTTTTGTTAACACGATAACTCAACTAAGTCATGTCGGATCGATCAGGTTTTAACTGATTCGGATGGGGGACGTCTCCCAGACGACATCTATATTGATTTTGAGGTAGATAAAACACACTCTACCATGTTCATGGGTCATGAGAAAGCAGGATGGTGGATTATTTGAGAAATTTGTTTGTTAGCACGATCACTCAATTAAATCGTGTCGGATAGATCGGATTTCGACTGATTCTGATTAGGGACATCATCAATTGATTTTGAGGTAGATAAGACACACTCCACCCTGTTCATGGGTCACGAGAATGCACGAGGGTGAACTATTTGAAAAAAGTAAAACTGTCGCATAAAACACATATTCTGCATTTATGTGTTGGTTTATTTTTTCTTGGCCACTCAATTTCGAGATAGAGCTGTTATACATTCGAAAAAGCCCGTTTTAAGGTTTTAAAACTGTTTATTTAGATCTATCTTACCACAAATGAATGCATATAGTTCAGTAACTGTTAATATTCTATTTGAATGTTTATTATACAGCACCGTCTTAGAAAATAAACTTTTCTAACGTTCTCACAACTGCAGAAAATATAGGTATGCAGTCCTTTCATTATGCAAATAAGTCATTCCCATATACTACTTTTTTGTAATTCAATTGCGAAAAAATCACTTTATATCTGATGATAAAAAAATAAACATAGTTCAATTATTAATTATAAAAAGTGACACGAGTCACTTTGGTAAAAGAAACAAGTAAGAGAACCAGTGACTCAAAATGAATAGAATTCTACCTTGCATATAATTATAAAATTTATTATTTTAGGACATTTGTATTTGTTGTAAAAACTCTCGGTATTAATTGTATGATTCAGAGCATCAGTCTGAGTATGCTTCTAAACTTATTACCGTACTACTCAAGAATCTACATATTTAAATAGAAACCTTAAAAATACTTTTCAGTTTAAAAAACCTATTTTTAGAACACATTGGTTTCCTGGAAAAAAAATATCTACGTTAATTGTATTACTGATGATAACACATAACGAATCTGGTATTATGAAATAAAGATAAACATTCATTAATACATGGTTTATCGGTAGTATCAATCACTTTTATCATATTTCCAGAATCTATTGCGGAGGGTTCTAAAAAATATACATATACAATACTTTTTATCGTCACCGTTCTCGGATTTTTATAATAATATAATTTTTTAAAGCTTCAATCATATTCTGATTATGTCAACTTGGTTAAAGGGACACACATCGAGTAAAGTGTAATCTCCCGGTGTTCGTGGAAGACCAGTCTCCTGTTTTTAAGATTCCGTCGGACGCAATTGGCGGTATGAATCCAAACACATTCGGGCGCAATGCATCTGAAAGATCCCGTAATAAAATTTTCCACAATTTAAATTTTAATGAGGTGGATATTTAATTAAACCATTACTTTAATTAATACAATACAATAATAAATATTTCACACTAGTTTTTAATCGCAATAATTAAATTTACATAAAACTCTTTTAAAGTTGTAAAACAATAAATTTTAAGATTTTTATAGGAGGACCAGTTGTAACAAGCTTTTTTCTGTTTCAAGGACAAAACACAAACAATAGTTAGTATTAAACAATATTTTGAAAACAGAAATGAAACCACCTATTTTTTCATGTAAACGTCATAAAGTTATATATAAAAAATATTGGACGTGAATTACAAAGAAAAGTTATTAACTGCCTACTTTAAGTGTAATAAATCCTCTTCGTCCTTTTAGCACGTTCCAAACAAAAATTAAACGTTACATTGTTGGTAACGATATTTATAAACCAATAATTTAACACCCAAATGTATTAATTTTGAATAATAATGCCATAAAAAGCCAGAATAAGTATGTGTAGAGATCCAGAAAAATATTATTAATTTAAATAATAAAAAAAAAATCTAACAAAATATAAAAGTGAAAATCATGACGTTATCAGGCGCAATGCATCTGACAGATCCGGGCGGCAAATACAAGACCAGGGAATGCGCTAAAAAAAATGGAGACCATATCGAAAAGAGTGGTTTGGAGCCAGGAAGCTATGAGGTTTTGGAGTTCGAGTTAATATTCGTAATACACACGAAATGGCAAAGAAAAAAGTGACTGCCGCATCTCACAGATCGGCTACGCCCGACGGAGGATTAACATTAGAATTGTTGAAAAAATTCCACCCACGCCTCAATTTTTTAAGGGTAATGTATATGGACTTGTCGCATCTGATGCAAGAGATCCTCCTCATTTGATTTAATTTTTGTTAAATAAATTAAATACCTCTTTCTGACTACCACTTTCATTTCTAAAGCTAATCATCAGAAACGTTTTTAATTCCTATTTTTCCGTAAAATGTATTTAATGACTTTAGACAGGTTGTGACATTAATTTTAAAATAATATTTAAAAATTATCTGTTTTGGAAATGTATTCAACGCCCACTATGTTTACCGTGCTAATGTAATAATAAGCTTACTCGTATTTATATATATGTTTACAATGATAATGCAAATATCTATAGGGCGTTTCACTAAAGTCGGCGTACTGAAATTTCGAGATTTCCTTTGTTCTTTCGCAAGTAAGTTGAAAACTCCTTCGCTCGAGTCTAGCATTTTCCCCATAAAAACAGAAAAACACTGTTGTTCCCTTTCACAGTTTCCAAAATTGTTCTATTATATATTCTTTAATGCACTCACAGAACTTTCACAACACAATTACAGAGGGGAATACAACCCCCCTCTTTGGTGAGGACCATCAGTTATTATGGTCTTTATTATTTCTTCATTCTTCGTCACCCACATCAAGTTTAACTTATTTCTAGTTTGTTACTTTGAGGATTGTTAGAGTTATGAGCCCTTAGAGCTTTCAAGTGGGACAGACATAAATGCAGTGACAGGAGGCAGACAGGAAAACTTCGTCTACAGATGCTGTGGTATACGATTTTAAAACTGCTGTAACTCTAAATGTTTGTAGATAAGACATGCATAATCCTTCTTTCATTGTGAAACATGATTAACTTTAGAGCATTATCTCCGAAGTGGAATGATCTATGCTTCAACTGTTCATACAAAGTGTTCCAGGTCACCATATATACATGTATTTATTTACTATTCTATAAAAATCTATATTCTTACTGATAAAACTAAATTAGTTTTTCACAGAACATCAAAACACTATACACTGCACTCGACGCGCGTTTCTCCAACAAAGTTGGCATCATCTGGAGATGATTAAAACTTCTTTTTCTTCTTTAAATTTTAATCTTGTTTAAAACATCAGTTTCAATCATCTCCAGATATTGCCAACCTTGTTGGCGAAACGCGCGTCGAGTGCAGTGTATAGTGTTTTAGTGTTTTGTGGAAAATTAAGTTAGTGTTACCTTCACACCAAAGGTTTCCAACCTACTCCAGTATTCTTACTGATGTCACTAGTTTTGATAAATAACATAGATGACAATGGGTGTAATTGTTTCTTGTATGTATCTCTCTGATGCATCTACCAACATTAATATTACCCTATTACTACAACTTTTTGAGTTATGGATTGATGAATGAATTATGAAAGATTATTTCTGAATGAAATTAATGACATATACCTATAGCTTATTCCATCAGTTCGAAAGAATCATCCAGTATTTAGCTTTCCTAAATACTGACGCTTCTTTTACATATGGGACAATACTGTTATATAAAATCACTATTTCGTCAACAAGATCGGAATTTGTTGCTGAAAAACTAAATGCGAAATATTCATCTTTGATTGTTCCACTAAATGTCCTCTCCCACCAAATGTCGTATACCCACAATCACAAGAAGGGCTTGTTATTGTGGGTATAAAAAAATATATTTCTTAAACCACAAATATATCATCAAAATACACCAAGTTTGATATAAACCTGAATACAGAAGAACTAGTACCTTTGGATATTATTGAAAACTGTAATAAAATGGTCTTTGGGAAATCGTCGACCTGAAGATTTTGAAGTCTTAGCTGAAAATCTATTATAACTGTTTCATTTGTAAAGTATTTTGGAATCAGTGTCATTAAAGAAATTAGTAGTTTCTCTAAAACTCAACATATGTTTGGCTAAATGCACTAAATCTTATTTCATTCAAACCGAATAGTTAAAAATTATTCTCTAAATCTTTAGATATTTTTTAGAAACACGCTTATTAGATTATCCATTCTCTCTTTTTCAGTTTGGCTTGTATGCTCATCCCATTTTCATAGGAAACTGGCCTTCGGTAGTAGTAGAACGAGTCGGTGATCGAAGCAAACACGAACAACTGCCCAAATCACGACTCATAGAATTAACTCAAGAAGATATTAACTACATTAATGGCACAGTTGATTTTATGGCTATTAATACCTACACCACCAGGCTTGTTGCTGATGATGTCGAGTCCAAATATGGTACTCCCGGATACATGAAAGATATGAAAGTGAAGCTGTCCGTGGACCCAAGCTGGACTATTGCACCAAATGGCAATCCGGTATGAGTTTACTTACTTGTTTCCTAAGAGAAATATTCTTCAACCCCCACGTTAAAATCTTCCCCAATTGAAAGTCGTACTGAACCTTCAGGATACATCATGTACCCGATGCATACGACCTTCGAACTAGCTTACAGGCCCAGCGTTCACGTTAAAACGAGTCGAACCTTCGAATAACTTAGGCTCTCCGCACACGGGTCGATCGGAGATGCGATCGACGCGATTGTCATCGCGTATACAAGTTCTCGTACGCTCGATCCATAGAACGGGCGCGTCTCCGCACACGGGTCGATGGTCTCTCAGTCGTTTCGCGACTTTCAAACAAGAAGAAACCCTTCTTCTCTCCTGTTTACGTATTTCAACTAAAAAATAAAAAAAAAATGCTGAATATAATTTTGTAATTATTATTTTATATCTACTTTTATATGCCTTAAGAAGAAAAGGTAAGTCCGACGCCCGAATAAATAACCAATTTTAAGATTGTCATTATTTTATTAAGTATATATCAAAGAATTGTTATTTTATTATTTTTATATCTACTTATACGTTAAGAGAGAAGGTAACTGTGCTCGTTCAAATGTACAAATGCCCAGTAAATATACATATTATTTAATATTATGTAGTAATAATGTATTAATTAAGCACTAGTATTCTTAGATTTTTCTTTAATATATAAGTATTTGGTATTTTATTGTGTATCAATTTATATCTATTAAATAAATTAAACCTTGTTAATACTACAACTTTATTTTGTAATACAAGTTTTATAAAGTGATAAATAAATGTATTACATATTACATATATACAAATACATATTACGGTTCTTCTTGATCGGTGTCTTCATTACTGTTATTATCGTCTTCAAGATGGTATATTTGAACAATTTGTTTTGGTAATTATTTCTTAATTTCATACAAGAAACATTTCAGATTGACATGAATTGACTTTTTGAAATAATGGATCGGACTGAGGCCGTTTTTCCACTGAACCTTCCAACTACAAACTTAATAAATATACATTTACAATAAATATATATTTATAATAAATGTACAGGATTAATGCACCCAAACTGCAACTAATTGTGGCCACCTCAGGATAAGTTTGACAATAAATAAACATAATTACCTCCATGAGTCGCGCGATTCACTCTATCTATCTGTTTCTCTTCCGATCGCGTCAGATTTGAAACGAGCAGATGGCAATTCGTGCGTTTATAGACGACCACTAAACGACCTGTGTACGGAGCCCACTCCCTTGCATTGGTAGTCGAGTAATAGAGGGAGAGACTCGTGCGATTGGAATCACGTCGACCCGTTTGCGGACGGCCTTACAGATTTGATCTTAAAAACCGCATAGAAACTTACGGGCCCGACCTTCACCTTAAATCACGGGCCGCACTCTAGGACCATGTTACGTAACACTATTAAACTCGGCTCTAATTATACTTTATTATACTAAAAACGAAGCGTCAAAATAGTACTTCAGTGAAATGATTAAAGTATATAACATATTGTTGAACATACAATATCACAAAATTAATTCTAGTTAGCTATTTAACCGTATTAAAAGATGAAATATTTGTAGAATCCATTGATAATAGTGTATAATCCTAGTCACTTCTTATTTTTCTATGATCATCACATGCATGCACTTTTCACGTTGATTGAAATTAATTTGACTTAAATGTGTGTTGCACCGATCATATCATAGTAGGTATACTTATTAAGTCCAGCCATACTTTAATCGAAAATTTCGAGCTAATTTAACGATAATAGCAGGATTATACCAACAAATATGAAATTAGGATTCACTTCACTTCATTTTTTGCTGTTTACTCCATCATTACAGATTGTGCCATGGGGGCTCAGGAAAGCACTAAACTGGATTAAGCTTACCTATAAGGATCCTGAGATTTTCATCACAGGAAACGGTGTATCAGATAATGGAAATTCTTTGAAAGATACTCAGAGGATTAATTATTTTAGGGTAAGTAACATGTTACGCTTAGTATTAACTGTCATAGTAGAATTTAGCTGAGGCGCAGCGTTCTTGATTTGTATAATTTCCTTTCTTTTTAATCATATTAATTGTTTCCCGAAAACACTCATTTCCTCAAATAGCGAGGGGAGATAAGTCGGTAGAGAGAGATAACGTCATTTTATTTACATTCGCCATCAAATAAATATAACAAAACAATTCTTACGTTAAAGTCTAGAAATTTTAATAATCAGTAACACCTTATTTTTGTTAGGTAAACGCAAAAACAGGTGTTCAGGTCGTTTGGAACGTATATAATAAAATCAACGTAAATTTTACCATCTATATGTTTACAGGATTATCTAAGTGCCCTGCTGGATGCAATGTACGAAGATGGCGTCACTGTATTTGGATACACTGCTTGGAGTTTACTGGATGGCTTTGAATGGACTGAGGGTTACAGGTAATTAAGCATAGGGACGCTCGAAATTTGTTAGGTTATAGTGGCCATGTCGTTAAAGCAACATCTGTCAAATTTGTTGTGGATTGTTCACTATTGTATGGAAAATCACTCACGCTATAACCATGGAAGTTTATAGCGTTCAACGACGTGAGCAAATGATCAAATTTTATATTCAAATTCAGTGTTCCATTCTAGAAACGTAGTTTCGTGATTTTTATCCTCGCCACAACCGTCCAGCCGAGTCGACTATTTGACATTTGGTGGCCAAATTCGAGTCACCCGGTTTGATGAATAATCAGCCAACACTCGTATGCCATCGAAACGCAAGGTCTGCTGAAAACATAGCTGCTGTGCGTGAGAGTGTACGAGAAAACCAGAGGCAGTCAATTTCTCGTCATCCAGAAGAATTTGGCCTTTTTGAGACTTGGCGAACTTTGCGTTTGGACTTGAGTCTGCACCCGTATAGAATCCAACTGACCCAGAAAGTTAAGGTAAACGACCATAGACAACGCCGTGTCTTCGCTGATTGGGCTCTGGAGCAGTTGAAAGTTGACCCAATCTTCGCCAAAAAAATATGATCTTTAGCGACGTGGCCCATTTTTGAATGAATGGATATATGAACAAACAAAATTGTCGGATTTGAAATGATACCAATCCACACGAGATACATCCCGAGAAAGCCACTGTGTTTGGTGCGGATCTTGGTCTGGCGGAATCATTCAACAGTACTTCTTCCAAAACTAAACTGGCATTGCGATAACTGGGAACGGCTACAGATCGATGATAAACAACTTCTTGTGACCTAAACTGGATAATGTGGATGTCGACGACATGTGATTCCAACAGGACGGCGTTACGTGCCACACAGCACATGCCACAATGGACATTCTGCACGAGTGATTTTAGGGCATGGTTATCTCCCGCAGTAGCGACGTGAACTGACCACCGAGATCCTACGATTTAACGCCTTTAGACTTCTTCCTTTGGGGCTATCTTAAATCTCAGGTCCATTGCGAATAAACCGCAAACAACTAATGCCCTCAGAATCAACATAACGAACGCCATCCAGCAAAGTCAGTCAGATTTATGCGACAAAGTTATCGAAAATTGAACCTCCCGAATGCGTGCCACCAAGCCTCAGTGGATATTTTAATTACGTTATACTCGATACTTAAAGCTATAAAATATTCTTTCAAATCAGGGGCGGCTGGTGCATAAGTGCTCCAGAGCTAAAAAACTGCCAAAAAAATTAGATATTTGTATATTTTCGCGACATAATAATTACTAAAATTTATTAATAAAATAATTTGGTTAGTTGGTGTCGCTAACCAAATTATTGCGTTAAAGTCGCATTCTGTCCGCCGTCCTCTATTGAGTAGTAGACCAGATGAATTGTCTGGGTCTCTACGCGAGCGTGTCGCGGTACATTGAACTGGGCCACATGAGGTAGTTCTCAGCACGGCTCGGCACACCCGTCCTCCTCCTCAACTCCCGCGACAATCCACACTTGGCGCTCGTAAACGCGCGAATTTACACGGTCAGTGAGCTGTATTTTTTCCATCTAAGGCAACATCAGTAAATGTTTACTCCTTCCTACTTCTCGTACAGTTGGCGGGCGTAAATCGTACCTATTTCGTATTTCGTGTTAATTTGAGATTTTAAATACTGTTTCGTGAATTTGTGTAATGATTTGTTGTACTAATTATTAATATTTACATACTGTGATAGTGACAATGGATTTAGTTTATAATTTAGTTCATGTGATGCGATTTTTTAAATACTCTTATGAAGAAAAAATTGATTTAAAAAACAATGGTAGGCCATTGCCCGATATTGTTATTGAGACTGCAGGTGTTAGCCGCGGAAAAACATATAAACGTCAATTTAATAGAGACATTTATTCGAAGAACAATTGGATTTGTGGGTGCAACAAAAAAAATGCGTTATTTTGTTTTCCTTGTTTACTTTTTGGCGGTGATAAAGCATGGACGGGCGTAGGGGTGATAGATTTGGTGCACTTAACTGAAAAAATGAAAAAGCACGACAACTCCAAAAGCCATCTACATAATACAATGGAATTAGGAACAACTTTATTAGGAACAACTAATATTAAAGCGCAGCTAGATTCAGCTTATTGGATAAATGTGCAAAAGCATAATGATAATGTAACGAAAAAGAGATATGTTTTGTCAAAAATTATAAATTGCATAAAGTTTTGTGGGGCCTTTGAACTGGCGCTGCGAGGACATGACGAAGCTGAAACCTCTCAAAACCCGGGTATATTTCGTGGTTTGATAAATTTTTCTGCTGAGCTTGATGTAACTTTAAGCGAGCATCTACAAAATGCTTCAGTATTTAAAGGAACCTCTGAAGAAATACAAAATGATCTTTTAGACTGTATATTAAAAGTATATCATGAAGAAATAATTAAAGAAATTAACAAACCTTCATTTTTGACAGTTATGGCAGACGAAACAACTGATGTAAAAAACTCAGTTAGTGGTAGTTTTAAGATATATTCTCGATGGTAAACCGATTGAAAGTTTTTGGCCATACCTGAAACCTACAAAATGTGACGCTAAAACTCTTTCGAAAAATATTTTAAGTGTTATAAACCCTCTAGTAGAAAATTCACCTTATAAGGTGAATTACAATTCTTTAAAACACATATAGTCCTTTAGAATGTTATCAAACAACCGATATTTATTGTAAAAATGCTGCAGTGTATATGACTGTAGATAATATTTAATTGTCTTGAACCTGGTTTTTTCTGTTTCAAAATCCTTCAGTCTTTATGTTACCCAGTGTCTCTACTGGTATTCTCCTTCGATGAGGTATTCCATGAACCACCCACATATTGATATACCAATATTATTTTGGTATCCAAAGAATATGGTTATAATTATTATAGGTCGATGTTTTCCAATCCATAACAATTGATAGGATATAAATTTGTACACACAGTTTGTGCTTTAAATTTTGTGCTTTTTGCCTACATAGTGATGTCAAATTAACATCCTTAAATAGGAGTATACATACTAATAAGAACTTTCAACAGTCACAAGCAATAATTTTTAATATACTTCTAATAATTTTAAATTGACTAATAATATTCACTACTTATATGTTCCCTCCTCAAATATGTATTCAATCATCATGCGACTGAAAATTATTAAAAATCGATTATTCTTTTGTCATTCTATTAATTTTAGTAGTAGATATATTAATATACCAACAAATGTGTCAAAATTAATCAACAATTTTAAAGATGTTCAAATTTAATACTTGATCAACTTTTTAACTCTACTATTGTCGTGATAAAATTAATTCATAGGTAACTATTATGAGATTTTCTTTCCTGTTTCAGTCAGCACTATGGGATGTACTGGGTGAATTTTACGGATATCAGCAGAACTAGAAAGGCAAAGGAATCGGTCTCGTTTTATCGTACCCTGACAGCTACTAATCACATACCTTTCGACCCAGTCACCGATACAACAACAAAAACCACATCATCTATTAGCACAGCTTCTATACCTACAACCACGGAAGGTGATGGTGCTGCTACAATGGTGGTTTACCCGTTACTTATTTCTGTTGTGGCTTATATTTGTTTCTTATTAGCCTAGTCAAAAAAAAATAAATAATAAGTAAATACGAAGTGTAGAAATTGTAACTGAAAACTCAAAGAACAAAAAATCTTTGATTATCAATTAAACATGTTGTGAGTCTTAAGTTATATAAGAACCGGTAATGTCGTACTAATTAAAGCTTTATACTTACATTCAAATAAAAATCTGAGAGAACATATGACCAATCATTGGATAATGTATTTTATTGTAATTATTGAATAATTAAGTAAAATACTTTGTAATTAACCCTTAACTACCGTGTTACTAGTTTTGTTACGCAGTAACTGACGTGTGGACATGGCGACCGCAAATTTGTACAACAATTAAAAAAAATGTGGATCATTTTACTGTTTTCCTGTTAACGGTTGGGTGAGTTGTTTTGTGGCTTGGAAGAATATAGTTTACAACATGTATATATACATTCTTTTTATAAAAAAAAACATACATATATTCTCTGCGTAATAATGTCGTATACATAAAGTAATATCAGCTAAATCTTTCAAAAACAAAAAGAAAGGACACTTAAAACAAAATGATATTTTACTTTTCAAGTTAAAGATATAGTCAGTAATAAAACAGATGCAATAAAAAAATAATGTCAAAAGAAATTCTGTGATAGAAACCACAATACCTAAATATGTCACAGATAACACTTGCAATTTTGGTGTAATTTTGAGAAACACTCAAGACATATTGGTTTATTGCACATACAACACAAGTGATATGTTTTCCTTTTGATTCTTGAAGCACAGGTATAACAAGTTTTTCGCTACTCTAATTTCTCAGAAGCTACTTGTTTAAAGGGCTCTTCAGGAACACCTAATACTCGTCTAATACAAAAGCGAACTTCACGGGGGATTCTAACATTTGCTATTCGCCTTTCAAGATGTGGTTTTACTAAATCATCCGCAAGTAGTTTTATTAAATCTGCTTCTTCTAAGACTGGACTATTTTTATATGCTCGGTGGACAACATATGATGTTATGCTTCTGGGTTCTACTCTACGAGAAACAAAACTTTCAGAGGACCATTTGTATCGATTGTTTCCAAAAAAGCTTTTGTCCTATTAGAATCTTGCTGCTCGTATTCCTCACTGGGCTCTTCTTCCTCCCTCTGCTCTAGTTCATTATCTATACAGTCTGCTTCCGAATCTGTCTCGTGCTCACTCACTTCACAAATGTTTTCATTGCCATTCTCATCCTCACTGTTGCTACTTAGTTTATTATACCTACCATCTTAAAGCCGCTTCATCGAAGTTTGGATCGGTTACTCGGATCCGCTTTGACGGCCCCGTACCATTATCCATCGTAAATATAAGCCTTACCGCCAAAATACAGGTCAACAGAAAGTTACATTAACAGTGATGTGCGGTCAACGTGACCGCTTTGTTCGAAATTATTAGATATTAATGTCCTAGGTAGTTGTATGTTGTAATTATTTAGGTAACTATCGAGACATGAAAATTTTCTTGGTCAAATGTTATGGATTTTAAATAATTATGAGCGTTAGTATCTGGAAAGCGTTCTTCGTTCTTGGAATTGAACTTGTTACAACCGTTCACCATGTTCCATAAGGACATAAATCCATTTTCTTGAGTCACACTTTTAAAAAAATGTTGTAGGCAGTAACTACGTATATTCAAGAGCATCAATCACTTTTTCAGCCTACCCATATTCTTAAAATAATTAATTCCTGACCACCATCATGAAAATACGATATACAGGGTGGACCAGGATTTTCGTGACAAAATTTAACAGTCGATAGGAAACGTTTTTTTTTATGAATAAAAATGCATATAAACAAATTTCCTAAATTGCTTTGTTTTCGATGTACAAGGTGTTAAAGTTTAATTTCTTTTTCAGTTTCTAATTTTTTTCTCTGTCACTT
Source organism: Rosalia funebris (assembly GCA_037954035.1). Classification (NCBI taxonomy): domain Eukaryota; kingdom Metazoa; phylum Arthropoda; class Insecta; order Coleoptera; family Cerambycidae; genus Rosalia; species Rosalia funebris. Next base: position 10,372,097 of record JAZFAV010000034.1, on the reverse strand, counting down.
TTCGAGATAATCAATATTTTCCATGCCTGGTTGGCGTTGGTTCTCATGGCAACCTTTGACAATTTTAACATAAGACTTGTCCAGTAGTGTCAAAATCTCGTTTAGATTTTCAAATCGAGAAATAGCGGATATCGATTTTGTGTATGGATTTGTTAATGGAAACTCAAGAGCGGCCGCTAGAGAATACAGAAGGACATATCCGCAGAGAACACATCTTAGTCGTAATGTGTTCAAAAGAGTTCACCAGCAATTAATAGAGAAAGGTTTAGGAAATTTACATGGGGATCGATAATGCCAACAAAAACCAACAAAAAAGAAGAATTTCTTGACAGATATTAAATGAGTTTGACAAAGGTCCAACAACGAGTTCCCGTATAGCTTCTCATATTCTCCGCACCTCTAAATCCAATGCATGAAGTTCGTACGAGATCACAGGCGTCCATCACCTATTATAACCTGTTCAAGGATTACATCCAGGAGACGAAGAGAAAATAATGATTTTTTGTCGCTGAGTCCTTTACTCAGTTCAAGAAACTAGGGATTTTTTGTTAATGTTTTCAATTATTGTTTAGTTTAGTTTTAGTTATTAATTCTGAAAATATAGGTTTTTAATACACTGTTAAAAAAATTACACTTTAACACCTTGTATATCGAGAACAAAGCAATTTATGAAATTTGTTTATATGGATTTTTCTTTTTTTTCATAAAAAAACGTTTCCTATCGACAATCAAAGTTTGTCATGAAAAACCTGATCCACCCTGTATACTTATTTAGTTATTCGAATGGGAAGTGTAGATAATATAAACCAATGGTCCCAGTATGAAGCCCTGAGGAATGCCGAATATGCTACTACCGACCATATTTATTTAATAATACATGTTAACAAATTCGGTTCAAGTATTTGTAAAAGGACATTGTCATTTATAGTTATGAAATGCAATAAAGCAGTTATTCCGTCGTGTTGTAGTATCAAAGACATTACTGATACCAACTAGCATCGCTTTAGGCCGATATGGTATCACCAGTAATATTAAATAGAGGCGTTTTGTATATATTTTCAACTCATTACATGCTACTCGTGTTTAACCATTTAATAAGACATTTTTATCAGCCAAGAGTTTTATTTACTGAGGTCTAATAAGGTCTTACATTCATTAAACATAAAATATTCTTACAATAGCTTTAGCTTTCTTCCAATTTCATCAAAATTCTATCCTTCTTTGTCCACGTTAGTGTCGTCGTCATAAAATTCTTGCTCTTAAAGATAAGATTTCGTCCTCCTCGTTTTAATTGTATTTCGATCTTCTATTTCCTTCTCTTCTTATTCATACCTTTATATTTTCCCTTCGATGGCACAATTATCCTTTTAAAAGCGTAGCAAACGGCGAAAAGTTCAGTTTTAGTTTTAATTTTACTCCAACCCATTTTTAGCGCAAATGTGCCCCAAGTAATAATAGATCGATTAATATATAGAAATGAGACGCAAAACACATCGAAATCTAGGCTGCCCAAATGCACTAAGACAGAGATAGACTACATTAAAGGCACCTTCGAGTTCATGCAACATTTACTGGACGTACCTACTGGCTAAAAGAAGAAAGTTTCTGTAATATATTGCCACGAACGCCTCGAGCGATCCCGAACGCCGGGAATATTCCAAACCATCAAGAGCGTGTGGAGTTGACTTCCAGTGCGTTCTATACTAGAAGGTTCACCAAAGTTCTTTATCTAGAAACGTCTGGAGAGACGGCCTACTGTCTATATAAGAATTGTGTCGTCCAGCAAAGAGTTAGTTGAATCTGGACCGCGATAGTGAGCGATACGGTGCGAAGAAAGTGACATTGTGTAATACAGTGCGAAAGTTAGTTTATAAAGTTAAAATAAAAAGAAATTTAGTTAGCTGGACTTATAAATAGTTGATTTGTAAATAAGTGTTCAAAATAAAGAACTTTCTAGTAAATTCGTTACAATATTTACAAATATTTTTTGTGGTACAGGAAGAAAAAGAGAACAGGAGACCAGTTTTTCACGGGTCATGGAAGAAATATACCTCAGTAGACACGCGTTTCGAAAATCTAGTTGGTATTATCGGGAAATGATTATAACCAACATTAACTAAAACTAAATCTAATGCCAACAAAATTAGAATTATCAGAAGATGAAAAGTGTTTATGGAAGTGGTTATGGTCTCTTTCTCACTGCTGCATAGAAGTTTTCAATCCTCTTCCAGATAGACGGAGAAAATGATAATCATCGTATGCAATCATGGATACTACTGGTTCAGTGTCCATAGGTTGGTTCAATTTCTTTTCATGTCTTCCGAACAGATCTCATGTTAAGGCTGAAACTTGTTGACGATTCATTAGTCATTACAAGTTGCCCCGAAGAGCAGTTTTTTGGATAATCTGTAGATCGAAACATTGACAACAAGTGTCAGTTAAACATTGGATTTACCTGGAAAGCAAAATAAAAAATAACCTTACTAAATAGTAGATATTTTTTCAACTTTTAAAGTGAAAACAGAAGGTTACAAATTGAAGTGAAAAAAATCTCTAATGTAGTTTTATGTACATAGGGAGCTAAGCCTTTCTATTTATTTCAGAGACTTATGGTGGTATATATACATCACTTAATCATATTGTTATTTAAAAGAAATAAGTGAAAATGAATCTATAAACTTTATTCAAGGTTGTATTAGTTGAAATAAAAACACGTCACATTGTAAAAATTCTACAATGTATCATTTCTAGATGGTAATATTTGGTAATATCCAGAAAGGATACATTTAATTATTTCACATAGGATACCATGCATTCACTTCTTGTTGTTCAATGATCTAATTGATGAACTCTCATCGTTGTGCATGGTCTGTTGGCAGAAGTTGTTGAATCAATTGGACTTTGTAAGCATGGAAATGCAAATCTTTAGTGACAATACGGTGAAGGGGGACTGTTGAAATGTCCAATTCTTGTGCACGATGACGAATCGAAGTCCCTGGACTCTCGGCCACACTCCATGCAGGCGAACTGTCCCGCTGTGATGTTTTGTTCTAGACGAGCACTACAAGCTCATGTCGTATGCTTCACATCAGTAACTGAACCAGTACTTTCGAATTTGATAAATTAGGAAAATTGGACGCACTTTATGAATTGCAGCAACCAAATATTCACTATTTCACAATTATTGGCCTATCGAATCATAAAATCGTTTTTTCAGCCTGCAGTGGTGCTGGGTGGATTGAGTAACCCAGTAGTGCTGTTGCCGGTCCCAAGCCCGGAAGAAAGAAGAGGGTTAAAGTAAGATTAGCTTCCTACCCTCTGTAAATACAGATAAAATCAGCTCCATAGTACCGATGATATTCATCGAAGAAGGAACAGGTCATAGACCTACTTTAGAAGAAAGAAGAAGAAGAAGAATCATGAAAGCCAAAATGGTGCGCAATTTACATTTTGTGCTTTTACTGTAACCCCCTTATTTATAACTTAACTGTTACATATTTAACGATAATACTCAATCCTGGAAAGGGGGAACCTTCGACGCAGCAACAAAACAGGAGACCAGTTTTCCGAGGAAAATTGTTCACAGAATGTTTTGATCATCTCCCGATTATGCCAATTTGATTGGTAAATGCGCGCCGAAAAACGTGTAACCTTTCAGTGTTTGTGTAAATCTGATATCTTGATTTTGTTTTAATGGTACTTAGTTCCATGTCATGTATTTTGTACACCTCGTATTTTTAATAAACAGATAAGAAATACTTGAATGATACGATTAATATCAAAACCAAACGCAAGATTATTAGTTAACATATATTTACTTCTAAGTAGATTTATTAAAAAAATATTTCTGCTCGACGTCTTGAAATAATGGGGTACGGACGTAATTATATATTTTTGTTTCTCAGTTTGGCAGCACTGAGGTAAGTATATATAAAAATTTATCTCGCTCTTCAATATCTGGTTTTACATTATTTTTTTTTATATTTTTTGAATTTTTTACATTGCTTTTTGTATATTTAATCTAATACCATGTAATGTATATGTTTGGGATATCAAAGGAACTAATACAATAACTAGAAAAATTGAAACTGAAATCTTGAATATTCGACATAATGTTAAGAATAATTTTCATCGTTAAAACAACTATTAGAAGTATGTTATTAATTTTCATTATTAGACAGAGACTTACATTAGGTATTGAGGAATTCTCAGGTAATTCATGAGACTTGGAAATTAAATATAAAAGTTTTAGTAAAATGAAGTGTGAAAAATTTATGCCACACATTGTGTGTCTTATCATAAATATAAGATAGACTGTAATGTATGATAAAGAAACTTAATTAAATAAAAAAAAATAAATATTTTAGCAACGAAAATGAGAATCTAGAAAGTAAAATTTTAAAGTACTTAAAATAGACACAGTATATTTTTATTTAAAATTGTATGTAAATCTGATTAAGTTTTCACACCTCCTGGTAACACTACGTACAATATATGAAAATTACATAGAATGTGTATTGTTTGAGGTACGTTTCATTTAGTAAATAAAAGAAAACACTTAGTAAAAGTTTTGTTACTTTTTGACAATGGCATAGAAGCCGATACAATTGTTAGAAATAGAGTTTGCAATTTTTCTTCCAAGTCTTTCATTTACTAGTCAAAAATTATTCACCAAGTGCCCAGCGACCTCTCCATTTCTACAACGTTTCATTTAAATTGTATTCACATGGAAGTTATTTCATATATGTTTTGAAGAAAGAAAATCGAAAATATAATAAAACTAACTCCCTGTATCTCAGAGAGATGCAAAATACACCAGTTATTGAAGAGAACTATTATTTTTAACTTTGACTAGTAGATTTTAATTACTATATAATTATTAAAACTGTTAAAAGCTATTTTCTTACTTATTTCGTCATAATTAATGTAGTATAAAAATACTCTTCAGATATTTACCTTTTAAAGACGTCAGCTAGCAATATCTATAAGCACGTCTGACCTTAATTATCTTAATAATCAGTCGATGACATTTCAAGTAATGTACGCGGCATTGATAAAATATACATATGTATGCATATGTACATATATGTAGCTATTTATGTAGCAATAAAATATTAAAAACATCAGCTCGATAAAGTAGTCATTTCCAACTTTTATATCTACAACAAACGTACTATTTCCTGTATTAAGTATTTGACCTGAGACGTGCAAAATCATTGAACTTAGTCTAAACGCTATTTTTTATGAATTGTTTATTTAATTTTTTTTTTTTTTTTTTTCGTTTAAGATACCATCTTGAAAATATCAATTTCCTTCAAAATACTGTACATTATATGTGAACAGGTGCGGTGTCATGATGAAGGAACCAGTACCCTGATTTCCATGACTCAGGTCGTTTTTGTTTCACTACCTCACGCAATCGCTTTAATACTTCCAGATAGTAATTTTGATTCACTATGGTGCCTTAAGAAACAAAGTCAACGTGAACGACTACTTTGATGTCAAAACATAAACCATCATAGACTTTACATTTTATTTTATCTTCCGTGTTTTTTTGATCTGAGCGATGAAGGTGTCTTCCACTAACTAGTCTACTGTCTTTTTTTCGGGGTGATAGCCGTAGCACCAAGACTTATTTATTGTCAATGTCACAACGACTTTTGACAAAATATTAGGGTCAGTCTGTTCTTTCAATTCCTGGCCCACTCTCAGCCGGTTCTCTCTCTGGTCATCGGAAAGCAGTTGTCGAACAAACTTCGCCGCCATGCGTCTCGTGTTCAAATCTTCAGTTAGAATTCTTTGGTATTAACTTCGGGAATTTGCAGTTATTTTCTCCGATTCACCGATTATTCTGTGACAAACATGATGCTATCAATGCATTTTTCGTCTGTATTGAACGTTCTAAAATCCTTGCCTAGGTTAGAGCTTCTTTGCCATATGCTTCCCGAAGCACTGAAACTGTATCTTTCGCTGTTCTCTTTAACATAAAACAGAATTTAAGGTTGGCACGTTGCTCCTTAAAGTTTTCCATCGCAAAATTGTCAAAAACGTTGGAACGGGCTTAGGAAAAAATCATTCTGTCCGCTGCAATGCTTTCACATGGACAATACTTGATCAACTGAGTAGGGGGAGTGTTTAGTAAATGTACCTCGTGGGAGAGGGCAGCACCGTTAACCTACTTGTCCACGAAAAATTATTCTCGTTTTTTTTTTGTTAAACCCTCCCCCCCTCCCGTATAATATGCTTATATTTATACATTATTTATACAAACATTAAATGACAAAGATCTAAAGATTACAGCTTTCTCATGGTTGGATACAACTGAAAATATCTGTTAAATTACTTTATAACTAAACCCATTAAGTTTCCCAGTTAATTTACTATTATTATGCATGCCCTTGTGAAACCTAAGTGAATGACATTTATAAGATTATATCTGAATATCACTAGATTCAGAGATATATTGTGTGGCATGTAACTTATACATAAATAAAATCACAAATCATTGTAATGAGTTAATTAACAATGTATTACGTCACTTTTATAATATATTTCATAAATTGAATGCACTCTAGAATAGCTTCAAATATCATAAACATAACTTGTGATATCTATATGAATATATTTTTTGAAAAGCTGAAATACGTCAACCTTATTAAAAAAGTATTCAGACGCATAAATTATTTTTTTCTTTTTTTAGTTTAAGTTGTATATTTGTATTTAAGTTGTAACATCATCATAGTACTTTTAAATTATAACCTCCGCTTTTTTTTAACAAAAATTAGTTTCTTAAAGTTTCTCAAATATCACTGTACTACATATTAGGAACCCTTTATTTCATAAGATAGATGATGTTAAACTTAAAATTATAAAATACGATTACATTGAAAAATATTTAGTACTCGTAACTACAGAGGTACCGTAAAGTGGGGTTGGTTTGCTCCATTTTTCCCACAAAATACGGAAAACGTTACTAAATAAATTGCTAATGAGTACATACAAATTTCCTATATTGACTATTCTTACAAAACAGCTTAAAAAGGCTTGTCATACTAATAGCTGCCCGAAAAATATTGAGTAACTATTAATTTCTTTTACTTTTTTAATGGAGCAATATATATACTATAAGCAATATGTATACCAATGGGTGGGGTGACTTTGTACCACTTAGAATAATAAATTGTAACTTTGTGTAAATTATAAGTGGCGCAATGTAATCTCCGCCATGGATAAACTTGTCCTCACTGAATATATCGATGACAGAAAAAAATCGAGAACATTTTTTTATGATTTTATTGTAAAAATAAGAGATACATTCAAACATCTAAAAAATATATTAAAAAATAAAAGTCACATTCAAAGATAATAAAAGATATGTTCACACCATACAAGTAATGACTACCACAACGTTTTTAACTCGGGGATTTCGAAAATGCCCCTTTTGGAAATTTGTACGGGGGGGCGTATTGATCCCAGTACGTCTTTCCATGAGTATTTCATTTGGTCGCGTTTTTGTGGCCATTTCCACGCCTTAAGAAATTTCTGCATGGCATTAATTGTGACTTCGTTTTCATCAAAGGCAATAATTTCGCCCGGAAACATTTCTCCTTCGTATGTGAACACAGCAAACTGCCCCACTTCTTTTACAACTTCCAAAAAATTAACGCCCTTTTTTATATATTGTTGGCTGTCCACATCTTTGACAAACTGACGTTCTCGTTCTTCCTCTGCGACCAATTCAACAAGATCAAAATCGTTTGAAGAATTATCATTGAGGTTCAGTATGTAATGAAGATTCGGAGTCACTGCATTCTTCTGTCGTCAATTTCCATTTTTTAGCTACAATGGATGAGTTATTAGGCTCACTAGCTACAGTCTCCTCATCACTCTGTTCATTTTCAGAGACGCACACGCTTTTCCAGGTGGAATATTGATTTTTTTTCTACGGGTCTTTACAGTCTTAGTCGACTCCGACCTTCTAGATTCAAGATTCTGCAAAAAAGCGAGTGAATGTCATCGGGATTGCAACTAGTTCTTGGAATGCGATTCAAAAGTTCGTTTACATCCAATGGAACAATGCCACATTTTCTAAATCCAGACTTTAAAATATCCGACACGTTTGGTGCAATGATATCCAACATTTTCTTCAACAGCGATGGGAACTGTTGCTTCTGAATAGTGGTACTACGTATGCCTTCTGCAGTATCTTTTCAATCAGAGAGCACCTTTCGCCACGCTATTTTCATAGGTCGAAACAGTGCTACATCTAGTGGCTGGGTTAAGTATGTACTGTTAGGAGGTAAGCATATCAAACTGATTTGGTTCTCACGACACAATTTTAGCGTGTGTACAGTTAAATGTGATAAAAGATTGTCACATAAAAGTATCTTCTTTCCATCTAATTTTTTTAATCTCGGTATCATTTGGGTTTCAAGCCAATCGGTACAGATAGACCCATCCACTAGGACTAACATTGTACCGGCAGCATTTTGGCCCATTTTCCATCCATGTCGACCACAAATGGTCACCTTGAAAAACCACATATGGCGAGATACTTGATACTAACTGCTTGATGAATTTCGAATGGTTTCTTGATACTTGCACCCTCTTTTCACAACTTTTTTTTACCCGGGTCATCGCAAAAATTAGTTTCGTCAAAGTTCCAAATACGTGTGGCAGGAACATCTTTTATCTCACCGCTTAAGTTTTCAATAAAACTTCTTAAACTGGTTTCGTCTACCGCAGCTCTAGGGCGTTTAATATTTTCTGCAAACCGCTGTGAAAGTCTAGCGTGTCTAGACAAAAAACTTTTGACCCATTCACGGCCAGGAATGTTATTTTTGAATAGTTTAACTTGTCGTCCACTCCGGTATAAATAATTTTTTATGATCTGCTGCAGCTCTCTTTCATTTATTGGAAAGCCAAATTCCACCAAAAAGATAATGCAGTTTACAAATTCATTTTCTTCATCCTTACTAAAGATAGGTTGTTTGCCCGGCTTTCTGCTATGTTTACCTTTTAATTTATTAAAAATGGTCCTTCTAGGAATTTTATACTTTTCCTCTACTTTTCTATGAGATATGTCTCCACGACTGACTTCATTTAAGCAGGCTTGCAATGTTTCTTCTGTATAATCCGCATATCTTCTGGAACCCAGTTTTCTTTGGTAGGTTCTAGGCATTGCTTTAACAAATAAATCGAATTTAGTACGGCCGTTGGAATAATTTCATTGTTCGTGGGGTTACTTTGCTCCACAAAACCGGTGGAGCACCGGTAACCCCACAATTGCCAGAAATATGAGTTGTTTCACAATTACCAAATTTATTATTTTTGTGATACGAAATTAACAGAAATTTTACAAGCAATGAGAAAAGGGAATATTAGAAATCCAGTATGCACATATTTACCTGTTTATGTTTGATAATAACTTCTGGACACAGAGATTTTTTTGAGCGAAAAAATAGTCAGGTTCTACTATTAAAATTCAATTTGAGGTTATGTGGTGCAAGTGAGGTGGAAGCCACCGTCTGGTGGCATATATTAACGCCATCTAGCCCACCTTCAATGCACTGATCTCAATTTGATGGAAGGTAACTACATCTTGAAGTGTACAATTAATTTAAAGTTTTTCGGCATGTGGTGCAAAGTAAACCTGTAAGGAGCAAAATAACCCCACTTTACGGTATCGCATACCAGGAATCTGATATGAGATCAGTATGATGATAATCAGTATCAGAACTAAAAAAAATTCGGGAACTGGTAATTTAAAATATTTACCTCTATAAGACAGATCTATATTCAGGTCAGTTGCCCGACGCAGGGCTAATGAACGTGCAGCACTTTGCTCCGCAACCACTACATGGATGAGTAACATATCGTATTCTTCTATAGAGAATCAATAACTTCTTCAGCAATATCATGTGTTGACTCAAGTCCAGGTCATGGGATCGAGTCCAGTATCGGAGACGTCATTGTATGCTTGGATTAGAATTCCAACGAAAATTGACACCTCTTCCCCCCAGCATGACTGTTTATCTTTGTTTTCGTCGGTAACCTTCTCCATCACAGCCTGAGGTTTTAGGGAATAGAGGTTTCTGCGTGTAGAAACTTTAAAAACCTCAAACGTGTTGCTTAAAGTTTGAGAATATCCACACACTTATGCCGAGTAATTAGGTTTAAAAATTGTTTAATAGAGACAAGATCCAAGTTCTAAAACAAGTTTTCAACTTTCGTTTCTAAATCTAGTTAATTTCTTGCAGTACTGCAGACGACATAAACGTCAACTTCTTCCCCGAAGGATTTCTCTTTGGTGTAAGTTCCTCCTCGTACCAAGTAGAAGGCGGATGGAATGCTGATGGAAAAGGCGAAAGTATATGGGACCACGTAACTCACACAAATCCATTCTACGTGGAACACAACGAAAACGGAGACGTGGCATGTGACCAATACCACAAATGGAAGGACGACGTGAAAATCCTAAAACACCTTATGGTAAAACATTACCGCTTCTCGCTATCGTGGTCCAGAATCCTCCCCACTGGCCTTGTCGACAACATTAACACAGCCGGGCTCGACTACTATAAGAATTTAGTAAAGACTCTCAGAGAGAACAACATAGAACCTCTGGTCACACTCCATCACTTGGATTTCCCCCAAGCCCTCCAAGACGTAGGAGGCTGGACCAATCCCGCAATGGCCGATTACTTTGCGGCTTATGCTAGAGTGGCCTTCGAGGAACTCGGAGATTATGTGAAAATCTGGGCCACGTTCCACCAACCGAAACAGACTTGTCACAATGGCTACGGAGACGGTTCTCTAGCTCCGGGGGTGCAATCTCCAGGTGTCGGAGAGTACGTGTGTGCCCGCACAGTACTCTTGGCCCACGCAAAGGCGTATCACATTTACGATGAAGAATTTAGGGCGTCGCAGAACGGTAATGTCTTGTTTACTTAATTTATTAATAACAACTGAAATATCAAGTTTAATCAATGTGTTATTAGGATCAATATCCATTATTCTGAATTCGGCTTGGTCTGAACCGGTATCGGACAGTCCAGAAGATGTAGAAGCAGCAGAAAGGCAACTGCAGTTTGCGGTAAGTTGAATGTGAATATTATAATAGTGTTTAACTGCATTAATTCTTGTCAACTTCACTTAGCACAAAAATTAAGGAATATAAAAAATCCTAACATTTTTAGGTGATTTTCAAAGGGCTGTGACTTGGAGAAAGATATTCCCAGAGCAATTTTAAGAAAAGCAAATTGAAGCTTCACGTCTCTAGTTTTCAGATCTTGATTCAAAATATTGTACAGTCAGCAGTTTTTGAGTAGTCATGAGAAAATTATCAGAGAAAAATGTTTCCAAATTGTTGCTTGTCTTTCCAGGTCCACGGACTTCAATACATTATTTTCAGTGATTTTGTTATAAAACTTTTTTAGATAATTTTATTCTCTTTAATTTGAGTTGTCTAAAAGCCTATAATAATTTTTTGAACGATGAAGGTATCGTCGGCGTCGTTCAAAAGTTTGAACGATGAAGTTATCGTTATTCAAACAAAAAGTCAGTTTTGACTTTGGTAATTAATTACTCAGGAAATAATAATCTTACAGAAAAATAAGGTAGGGTTTTTAAAACTGCAAAGTATTCTTTACAAGTTGTAGTTATTGATTTTTGATAAAAAAAAATTTCGTTGTGAGAGTGTTGATTGAAAAAAGAGGTAAAACATTGCGTATATTCACTTAATTTGGCATAACTTTGCAAATAATAAAAAAATATACTAAGGATGTTGACTATTTGCTTTCAACCTCAAAATATCCCAAAGAAATCCAGAATTTTCCAAAGCGCTGGGATTTATTTTATTGTGTTCAGAATGATTGAATTTGTCGTTTTCGCAAAGAATCAATTTAAAGATGCAGTTTTCATATTTTGAGGTAGGTTGAAATGTTAATTATTGTCAGAAAAAAAAATTTGATCTTTCAAAAAACAAAGTCAAAACTGATTTTTCTGCTTTGAACGATGATAACTCAACGAAACGTCGTCGTACAAGGCTTCAAACTCAAATGAAAGAGGATAAAATTATCTAAAAAAGCTTTATGATGAGAACACCGAAAAAAATATATTGAAGTCCGTGGATCTTAAAATTCAAGCAAAATTTTGGATTTTTTTCCCAATAGTTTTCTTATGGTTACTTAAAAACTGCTGATGATAAAAAATTTTGAACTCTAAATCTGAAGACTAGAAACTTGAAGCTTTAATGTACTTTTTTTAGAATTGATCTATAACTATTTTTCCACAAGTTACTTCGAAAATCATCTAAAATATTTTGGATTTTTTATATCCCTTAATATTAGTGCCTAGTGTATTTTCAAGTAATTTTAATAATACTCTCAAATACTTTGTATAATATATATGTTTATAGTATAAACGATTGTATAAAATAAAATATAACATATACTAAATATGTAATATATACTGAAGAAAAATATATATATTTAAAAATGAAAATTCTTTGGTACCTATACGAAAAGGTATTATGTGTTTATGAATAAAATTTCACGTCTCCTAATTATTATTTCTGATTTCAGACTTTTTTAACGCTCCGTATATATAACAATACATGTCTTTTCCAGTTTGGCTTCTACGGAAACCCAATTTTCAATGGGAACTGGCCTCAGGTGGTGATTGACAGAATTAAATTCAGAAGTGCAGCTGAAAACCTGGACGCTTCTCGTCTCCCAGAATTTACGGAGGAAGAACTCGCCTATATCAAAGGTACATACGACTATTTCGGTTTGAACTCATTCTTGACTACAACCGTTCAAGATGACGAGGAAGCGGAATTTGGAAGCCCCAGTTACGACAAAGATCAGAGAATCAAGAGAACGGAGGTGGCTAACGTAAGTAATTAAAAGAATATATTAGGAAATACTTGACTTTGTCCGTAACTTTTATAATCAATAACCATTGTTGGCCTGACCACAGCTCGTTTAGCTGGATTCATTCCTAAACCTAAATACATTCGCCACCTGCTTTTCTAATAGGTCGTTCTACATAGACATACGTATATGTGCAATAATGAACATTTTAAAACATGTGAATAACTCTGGACTATCCGGATATCCGAAGGACTACTGTATGGAAAGTAACGAGCTTTATTTCAGGTCAAAATACGATTCTATCGCGATACCATTCCGATACAATTTGAGATTTATAGGCCTGGAATTATCATGGAAGAGAAGGACGTTACTAATGCTCCTCTATATTGTGAAATCCTGTATCGCATTAGTGAGAAACTAAAGACATTACTTCACTGATTCTTTTTTCTTTGTGGGGGACGTAGCCGGTGCTTGCACTCGCCGGACAAGTGACCCCCCCCCTAGATCAATATCCCACCTACCTCGACACCGCTCTCGCTCTTCATCGAGGTAGGGGTTCTTCTTAGGGGTAGGGGGTCATCTTGTTAGATATTCGAAATTCCACTCTTCGCTCTACGTTCCCCCTCCGCTCACGCGATTAGAGGTTCGGGCCAATCTCACGCTCTTCTTCCTCCTTCCTCCTCATAACAACTCAATCATACTCTCGCTATACGCCCACATCCTTTCACATCCAATCATCCTGTTCTTTCACACTCTCCCACCGACCCATACCAGCCATACACTCTTCCCTCTCGACCGACCACCTCGGGCACCTGAGCAACGTGTGCTCTGGATGGTCCCTTTCTCCACAGAACATACACTCCTCACTCTCCACTTTATCTATCCGCCGCAGATACTCCCCGAAACATCCATGCCTCGAGAGTACCTGCGTGAGATAATACCCTATCTCCCCATGCTTCCTCTCAATCCAAGGTCTAACATCGGGGATGATAGACCTTGTCCACACGGCATCCCTCTCGTTCTCCCATCTCTCTTGCCACCTTACCCACAGCCTCTCTCTCATATCCCGCCTTCCATCCCCCCGGTACACCTCCTCTCTCTCCCTCGCCACGAGATTTATCGGAGGCATACCGGCAATCACAAGCAGAGCAGCCCCCGAAGCCGTCCTATAGACACTGGCCACCCGCAGCACTTCTTTCCACCATTCTTCCCGGTCCAGGATACGCACCCAGACCGGGGCAGCATACAGGATGACCGACTGTACAACAGCCGCCAGGACTCTTCTCTTGCCCGCCCTGGGACCCTTCACGTTCGGCAATTCACTGATTCTGAAAGCACGTAGGCTTCATCATACAAATGCCAGTATGCAACGCCAATTATATATCATCGTTGATCATTGTCATTTGAATTGAAATTTACGACTCAGTTAATTCTTGTGCACGATACCGAAATAATACACAGTCTACTATGTTGAGTAAAACTCCCACTACTAACCCACCCCAACTTTGGTAGTAAACTGATATGTATTTAAACGACAGGTCAAATAGTACATACATTTGTACTATTCACTTCATCGCTATTTGCCAAATAAAAAACTCTCTTATCTTGCCGATAAACGGAAGAGTTTACCTGAGCCTAGCCATAAAAACAAGCCAAGGTTATGTTTTGAGATTTTTTATTTGACAATTAACGATGAAATAAACTATATGGACTTGTACTCTTTTCTCATGACTAATCGATGTCATTTTAATTATATTATAAGAAAATACACCCGAATTTGTTCTGATAGCGCGTTTTCTCTGCTTTATATTCAAATATTGTATATTGATCTCCATTTTATTCTTATTTAGTTATCTAAAGGGTGATGTAATTATAATCGTTTATTCAATATAATACTTTACAAATGTGATTACATGAACTCCGTAAATCAGACTCTATAAATGAGATTACAATAAGAGTTGAAGGAATTGAAGAGATTCTTGTAAAGTAATAGATATAATTAGTGTACAGGTGGTCAAGAATAGGAAAAAATCTCAAAACTGCCATATCGCACCGCCGACGAGGTGCGCAGTAAATAGCCTGGTCTTTATTCGATCTCATTGAGACCTTTGCAGAGTGAATATCGAGTATACATATATGAATGTACAGTGTTCAATTTAAGCAATGGAAAAGTACCAGATAGTCCCCACTTATCCACACCGACACCGCATCGACACCCACTCGACACCACCGCACCGTGCCCGACTAGTTTTGTTTACTTTTTGACGGGCACGGTGCGGTGTATCTATTGAGAATTTTGTTGTTGCTGTCTATTTCATTGCAAATATTTAAAATGTTAAATTAATAATACTCATATACTACTATTGTATTAATAATACATTCATTATATTATTCATTATTATTATTATTAAAATGAATATTGAAAAATTAATTGAAGAGATAAGGAAGTTTCCGGTGTTATAGCAGGTGCTACCATCCCTAATTCACTATTTGTAAAACTTCTCAACATTTTGTTAGTACGAAGCGGCTGCATGAGCTTCAAAAAGGATACTGAACTGCAATCGTGTGATAAACCGCACGGCCGACAATATGAATTAATTTATCTCACAATATGAATTAATTAGCCACAAAGTAAATATTTTGTATTAATTACACTTGAGAGACCTTCTTTGTATTTACAATTCAAGCAACAAATCTAAATGTACAACAAAAATTACCTATTTCCAGATGCCACGTGGGCACCAAAGAAAGTTGCTGAATTGGGTTCGAGACAACTTCAACGATCCCAAAATTCTAATAACAGAAAACGGTATCAGCGATGATGGAACATCTTTGGAAGATGACGATAGGGTAAATTACATGAAAGTAAGATTGCAATTCAGTCAATTTGTTAACTTCACTATTAACGGAATCTTCTGCCATTGTAGGGATACCTCAGCGGCGTGTTAGATGCAATTTATGATGACAATGTGAATGTGATTGGATATACAGCAAACAGTTTCATGGATAGCTTCGAATGGAATCGTGGTTATGCGTAAGTGAATTATTTTCCAGAAGAATATCATCAAATATTAATCATATTAATCATATTTCGATGATGCTTTTTGCCAACTTCGTTGGCAAAAAGTGCGTCAAGAAATATGGAATCTTTCGATGTTCGTGGAATCTGGTCTCCTATATTTTCATATTCACAGTTAGAGTAAAAATAAATATTTACCTTGTTTGAATTTTAAAGAGCACATTATTTTGTGTTAATTAAAATATTTAAATTAATTTTCAACTAGTAACACTTAAATATAAGCGGGTGCGGGGGTGTATAGGCGACGCGATGGGATAGGTAAAACCTTTCTCCTGGGAAAGAGGAAAATACACTACCGCACTCCAGGCCGAGCTAGTTGCAATTACATACGGTGTTCTGGGGGCCGACCAAAATCGGACCCAGGAGAAGGTATGTATCTGTTGGGATAGCAGGGCGGCGTTGGCAGCCCTGAATTCAGCAACGACAAAGTCGAAGCTGGTTTTATAATTGCTATGAAGCATTGAACCACTTATCAGAAAAGGGACCAGTGGAACTTTTATGGATACCTGGGCATAATGGCATTAAGGGAAATCTAATTGCAGATGACCTTGCCAGACTAGGGACCAGGGAAAACCTCTATGAACCAGACCCTGCAGAGAAAATAAGTCGGAATCTGATCAGAGACCGCATCAATGGCTGGGCAAGAGACCAACACAATAAAAGATGGAGAGGAGTAACTGGTTGTCGAATAACCGAACTCTTCACTGAATACTCAGAGATTGAGAGATGGGCTCAAGAATTCATTAAATTGAACAGGCACAAAGCCAGAGCCCTGGTGGGAATCATAACGGGCCATCATAGTACTCTGAATGCTTATAAGCACAAGCTTAGGCTGACTGACAGCCCGGCCTGCAGGTACTGCAAAGAAGACGAGGAAACCTCGATTCATCTTCTTTGCACCTGCCCCGCACTGGAGGAGAAGAAGTACCTTATATTAGGGACCCATGTTATCCTATAGAGGAGGCGAGGCTTAAGGCGGGGGACGTGCCTAAATTGCTCCTTTTATGGGATAGCATTTTTGGATAATGACCCGGATAAGAGGGGATCGCCAAGGGACTACCCATGCGATCAGTGGCTGAAAAGGCCCAAACCCGTATACCATAATGTAATGTAACATTTAAACATAGTTTCAATAGTATTGAGAGTATTATAGTACCATTAAATCAGGAAAATTAATATTATTGTGAATGCCAAGGAAGACCCTAATTATAAATATTTTCCTTTAATAATTGACATCCTAGTCAATAGCTTTATTACCCAGAAGTAACCATATAATAATTAAATAACTTTTAAAGTTTTTTTTGTAGAAATAATCAGGTATATGCAGAGCTTACATATTACTTTATCGCCTTTCCAAAAATGTTTTAGTCTTATTCTGAATTTTATAAAATTTACTTTCAAATTGGCTTAGATAAATTCTTCTTGAAAGTTACTCCACAAAATTTACTACAAATGTCTAAGATGGTGCTTTCTAATTTATTAGAAAATAAGATAGTATCTCTTATACTTCGAAAAGATTGCTGACTCTGTTTCAAGAATACAATTACCTCCCACCATCCGAAAACAGCTTAATGTTTTGATGACAATGCAAAAAAATCATGACTCAACACTTAACAATTGATTACTAACCAATTAATTACTATAATGCAAAGTTTTACTCCGCAGAGGATAATTTTCAAACTTCTCCTTCAAATAAGGAGATTAAACTCCAACCCATCTGCAAATGCCTTATATAATAAGGACTAAACAAATTAGGTCAAAACAGCTATTCTCCTGGCTATATGCCAAACGCCGAGCGCTGAATTGCATGACAAAATTTGCCGTATTTCTCGAAACTACCAAGAGATGGCGTTTGGTACGCTCTACTGCGGTGGAACGTAGCAACGTCTACTAGATATGAGCTTCATCTGTCAAAAGTATACTCGTTTACACTGCACTGACGAGACTCAAGATAAGGTCGAAACCCGGTCTGCAGTTAACGATATCCTGAGATAGGTGACACTTTGCATCTTCCTTATGGTTTTGTAACAATATGAATCACTGTATTTTAGTGCTAATTCTGTTAGACAAAATACGGTAAATTTTGTCATGTAATTCAGCACTCGGCGTTTGGCATATAGCCAGGAGAATAGCTGTTTTGACCTAATTTGTTTAGTCCTTATTATATAAGGCATTTGAAGATGGGTTGAAGTTTAATCTCTTTATTTCTGTAATTAATTACTGATTTCAATATGGCAGTGTCTACAATACACAAAATTCTGAAAAAAAAGCAAAGCACCATCCTTATAAGATATGCCTTGTCAGTTATGTAATAATGATAATAATTTCGTAAAAAACCGTTTTTTCAGACAAGGGTACCTTTGATTTGAATGGCGATGCCAATATCAAAAACTACCATTATTGGGCTACCAAGAATTTCCGATTGATGGTGCAGTATCACACTCAAAATCTCCAAAAAAGTGAATGTGTGGTGTATATAACTAACTAGTATAAAAGATTTGGAATTTCTTTGAGACGACCTTATTTCTGCACTAATAATTTTAGATCCAGATGTAGAGGAACCTGATCTTCCGAGAAATTACATTTGCTTTCAACCCTTACATTATTTAGCACCTGTCCACGTCTATTTAGATGAGATGGTTTCGAATCGTTGGATATGAAGCAAGGGGATGATTGAATGGCTAGATAGATCACCAAATTTGACACCCCTAGATTACTCTTTATAGGGATCCTTAAAAAACAAAATATACATTACTAGACTGGAGAATGTAGAAGATTGGAAATAATTCGTCACGAAATACAACATATACCTCCTGAAATTATTGACAATGTTCAAGAAGAATTTATTAATTGTCTTGGCTACTGTTAGGTAGCCAACGGTAGACGATTTGAACATTTAATTTAATTGATTTTTTAAATAGTCATCGCCATTACATTTAGTATTTTGAAATACATCACAATTGTTTCTCTTAATTTTTTTTATCTAACGTGTACTCATGCTGATATAATTATTACCGTAGCATATGTAAAACATATACCCTTTTATTCATTAATAAAAGAGAAGTTTGCTATTAAAAAAAATATCGTTGGAATCATACCTCCTGCATCACCCTGTATGTATTAATTATATTTTAAAAATTGCGTAACTAAATATAAAATTTGACTGGTCCAAGAATTTTCCTCAAAAGTAATTCCCTTTATTTTTTATTACTTTTATTAAAGCACTATATATTAATTTAAATCAACATTTATTACAATTTGGTTTCTCATTTCAGACAACACTACGGACTCTACTCTGTGAATTTTACTGGTGGAGATCTCACCAGAGTCCCGAAGAAATCTGTCGATTTCTTCAGGAAAATGATAGCTACGTTCAGCTTAATTGATTTTTGTTAGTAGAAAATAAATTGTATATTTTTACAATAAACTACTGAATGAACTAACAATAATGTAAAAAGTCCAATAAACATATTGTAAGTAACCTTCTGTTTTCTTGATAACCTCATCTGGTATCAGCAATTTTAAGGCAATTTAAAATTACTTATAAATTATTCAACGCTATCCAATCACGAACTATACAAGATAATATTTTCTTTTTTTATTATAAATCTAATTGAATACACAATTAAAGTTATGACCATAGTAGAGGTAAACCAACAGTTTCCTATAAATGTAATATATTGATATATCGTTGTAAATAACAAAATCTGTCAACTAACTCAATTTTCAATTAACTCAAAAAATTATATTTCCTATACCCAGTAACATATTATTGTATTTAAATATGCAACTTCGAATAAAGAAAAATAACACCATGAATGAATCTAAACATATATCTACTAATGATGACAATCTTGTTTTCGAATCTGCATATTCAGGTACAAAAAATAAAACCCGCCACAGGTAGGATTCGACATTTATCCCGGATCGGAACCGAACGACATACAGCTGTTTCAAACTTGTTAGTTCTCATCAGTGCCGTACACGGTACGCCGATTCAGGACAAATGCCGAATGAACTTTATGGCGTATACATCTTTATCGATACGATCTCTGTCAGTAACATATAAGTCGGAAATCGAGAAAGTTTGATAGCCGCTTGGCGGCTTGGTGGTTCCTTTCTCGATTTCCGACTTATATGTTACTGACAGAGATCATATCGATAAAGATGTATATGCCATAAAGTTCATTCGGCATTTGTTCTGAATCGGCGTACCGTGTACGGCACTGATGAGAACTAACAAGTTCGAAACATCTGTATGTCGTTCGGTTCCGATCCGGGATAAATATCGAATCCTACCTGTGGCGGGTTTTATTTTTTGAAACCTTATCTGATCGTGCAGAAACACGAGAAAGGGGTCGAGGATCGCTTCTGGGTATAATTCAATGCCTGGCGGGGCTTTAGCCCAAGGAGTAGTTGTTTCCTAGAGCGATTATGCTTTGCTATTCGGGAACTAGTTTGATAACCGCTTGGCGGCTTGGTGGTTCCTTTCTCGATTTCCGACTTATATGTTACTGACAGAGATCGTATCGATGAAGATGTATACGCCATAAAGTTCATTCGGCATTTGTCCTGAATCGGCGTACTGTGTACGACACTGATGAGAACTAACAAGTTCGAAACAGCTGTATGTCGTTCGGTTCCGATCCGGGATAAATGTCGAATCCTACCTGTGGCGGGTTTTATTTTTTTAAACCTTATCTGATCGTGCAGAAACACGAGAAAGGGGTCGAGGATCGCTTCTGGGTATAATTCAATGCCTGGCGGGGCTTTAGCCCGAGGAGTAGTTGTTTCCTAGAGCGATTATGTAATAGCTTTGCTATTCGGGAACTACTTTGATAACCGCTTGGCGGCTTGGTGGTTCCTTTCTCGATTTCCGGCTTATATGTTACCGAATATTCAGGTACAATCAAATATTGTTTGTGATTAAGGGAAATATAATGAATATGTATAACAAGAATGTATAAATGCCATAGATAGATTGTGCAATTCAAATGCATTTTAGAAACTGTCAATATATTTATCAAATATTTTATTATGTTGAAATGTCTGGAGAAAGTGTCTTAAGAGATAACTGGTTTTATTACTCCATAATAAAATTACGAAACTTACAACAGGTAATAATTATTAAAGGCAGGATTTTAAGATAGCTTCTGACATAATTTAAATATTCATACATCAGATACCAAGCAATACCAACCCTTATTATTCAAGTTTAAGGCTTCTGATAGTGAAGTGACTACCCTCCTAAAGTTATGCTAGAAACTTTCTTGACGCCACATATAAATCTTTTCTAAAATATTAGCCACTATGAATAATTTGATTGGGCAATATTATATATAGCCAATAAGTATATATTTCTATTTAAAATAACAAAGTGAAACTTTAAATGACCTTGAAAGCCTCGATTAACTAAAATCAGTAAAGTAGACTATAAACTATATAAGTCAAATAGACTATATATATATATATATATATATATATATATATATATATATATATATATATATATATATATATATATATATATATATATATATATATATATATATATATATTACACCCACAGAACAAGTTATTTATTGGAAGTAAATTATATTTATAGTAAAAATATGGTCATAAGCTCTACATATTTCCCTCATCGAAATATCCATAAAGTTTCATGAATATCACCAGATGGAAACACAACTAACCAAATAGACCACGTTCTGATAGATAAGAGAGCGTCTAGTATATTGGACGTTAGGTCAAGAAGAGGAGCGTGCTGTGGATCTGATCACCATTTACTACAAATTAAGTTTAGATGCAGAATGTCTAGAGACAATGAATACCGAGAAAGGATAGAAAAACTGGACATTGTGAAATTGAAGTCGCCAGAAGTAAGAAAGAGCTTCGAACGAAAAATGCAAAAATTAACACAAGAAAGCCTAATGCGTCAACTAGTAGAGGAACATTGGAAAGCAATTAAAGCAACAATCAAAGAAACAGCAGCGACGACAATAGGTAACAAAAAGAAAAACGAAAGAGCAACCTGGTTCGATGAAGAATGTAAGAAAGTGGCATAAAAGAGAAATACAAAATACAAAAACTATATAGCAAGAAGAACCAAAGAAAGAAGAGCAGAGTTCGAGGAAGCCAGAAGAAAGCAGATAAAATGTGCAGAAACAAGAAAATAAAATATAACAACGACCTTATTACTAAAATGGAAGAAGACTTTATGGGTAATGACTCAAGAGGGGTATATAGATACCTGAAATACATCAGAGAGGGTTACAAACCCCGAACAAATCTCTGCAGAAATGAAGTGGGACAAATAGAAAGCGATCCTAAAAATATAAAAAATATCTGGAAAAGATATTTCCAAACTCTACACGGGACGCAAGGAGAAGCCGAAATCAGACATGATGTGAATCTGAGGGTTGAAATGGAGCAAAGTATAGAGCTCCCAACACTAGAAGAAGTTATACAAGCAATTAAGGCCTAAAAAATAACAAGGCACCAGGAATAGATGAAATACCATCCAAAATCTATAAACTAGGTGGCGAACACCTAACAGAATCTATCCACACACTGATAACGAGAATATGGGAGGAAGAGCGATAAAACTAAAATGTGACAACTATCGCGGAATCTCTCTTCTATGTACTGCGTATAAAATACTAATTTACATTCTTAACCAACGTATGCAACCTCTAACAGAAAACATAATTGGCGAATACCAAGCGGGATTCAGACATAACAGATCCACGATGTATCAACATCAACTCTTCACAGTAAAACAAACACTACGCAAAGCCTGGGAATACGGCACGGATGTATATAACATCTTCATAGACTTCAATCAGGCATACGACTCGATTAACAGAAATAAACTGTACCAGATGTTGCTTGAATTAACAATACCGCCTAAACTAATCAGAATAATAAAAACGACAGTGGATGACATGGTAGCGATGATACGTATCCAAATAAACTAACAATAACATCTCGAAAGGCTTGAAACAAGGAGATGGGCTGGCTCCCACTCTATTTAAATTAGCTTTGGAATACGTAATAAGGCAGATGGACATTGGAAGAGAAAATATGTTAACCAACACGACCCTCCATGTGGCTGCCTACGCGGACATCAATATTATGAGCCGAAGAGCAGAGGCAGCAAGGCAAGCCTATTCTGAATTAAGACTACATGTCAAAAATGTCAGCCTTGAGATCAATACTAGAAAAACAAAAACATTAGTTCAAAAAAGAGACAACAGAGCCCCACAAATGGTCGTAGAACATCGAGTCAGTGGATCAATTTGTATATCTGGAAGTGGAATTGAACTCAGCCGGTATGGAAGATGGAGAAATCCGCAGAAGAATAACGATAGCCAACAAAGCCTACTTCGCAATGTCCCACGTACTTAAATCTAAAAATGTCCACCGTAACAACAAGCTGAAAGTATACAAGACAACAATAAGACTTATTGCAAGTTATGGAAGCGAAGCGTGGACCATGATGGAAAGAACAAACAATATGCTCAGTATCTTCAAAAGGAAGGTACTGAGAAAGATACTGGGACCAGTTAAAGACGATAACATCTTAAGAACCAGATTCAAT
Organism: Rosalia funebris; assembly: GCA_037954035.1. NCBI lineage: Eukaryota > Metazoa > Arthropoda > Insecta > Coleoptera > Cerambycidae > Rosalia > Rosalia funebris. The sequence continues at coordinate 10,348,543 of JAZFAV010000034.1, read as the reverse complement.
CATGAACTATATAGTATTTTCAAAGAACCCCCACTTTCAGAATTTATAAGACTGCAACGGTTACAGTGGGCAGGGCATGTGGTCAGAATGGAAGATAAGAGGCTACCAAAAAGAACATTAAACAGTCGAATGTACGGAAAGATGCCAGTGGGGAAACGGAAACGCTGGGAGACGAAGTACAAGAGGATGCACGCGATCTTCTAGAAATCCGAGTTTGGAAAAGAGCGGCAGGAGATAGAGAGGCATGGAGGCGGAAGTTAAAGGAGGCCAAGGCCCTGAATGGGCTGTAGCGCCATAAGAAGAAGAAATTATATTTATGACAAATAGATGCTGTTTTTGAATATAGCAAAACAAATATAAATTTCTCTTGAACAAATATAACTTCGAATATATAATCAATATAGTAGACATTTTAGATAGGATTTATTATTCCCGTTATTAGGTTTGAAATACATTTGTTATTTAAAATAACTGTTATTTTTTAATAAAACTGTTGGTTGATCTTTAACATTATGGAGTAATGACTAAATAAATTTGTTTTATGTGAAACAAACGTTTTCTTTATGACAAAATATTCAAATTGGAGTTAAATAAATGTAAGCTTACTGTGTATTAAATCGTTAGCATATATCTATTTACCATATATCTATTAAAGCTGTACCACCAAGAGAATAGTCAAATTAGTCCAACGGAATTAAGTAAAACCAAAATAAGTTTTATACCACTATATTATGTAGTGGTATAAAACTTAATATATGGTGGCATAACTTAGAATATAGTGGTATAAAACTTAATAGTGTTTCACTCAATAGCGTTGGAACTATGAACTACCACAGAGTAACAGCTTCCTCAATCAACTTCTTCAAACATTAGTGGTTGCTTCTTTAAAGAATGGGAGCAAGCTTTACATTTATCTATGTTTATGAATAGTTTATTCTCTGAACACCATGACACAACAAAACTGATTCTTCGAACCTCAATATAAGCAGGTTATATTTGAAAATAAGTTTAAGCCATCGGCAAAAAGAGAATGATGTCCCTAATGTTGATGTAGAGATAAATCGTTAATAAAAATATAAAGAATAATGATTCCAAATTTGAGCCCTGAGGTACTCCAGATGATGTTAAAGAGGTGACGAATTTGAAACCATTATATTAAGCAAATAATGTACGTCTGAAGAATACGATTTTACTAAATGGAGAAGATTACTACTGAATCCATACAATTTTAATTTTGAAATTAGTATATTATGATTCAGCTCGTCGACGGCCTTCGAAAAATCAGGATACACCAAATCCACTCTTAATTATATATTGCTGGCAATCAATTTATTTTAAAAGAAATTATATTAGCTATAATTTTACATGTTTTCTACTTCGGACAAATGAAGATCAAATAAATGCGATTTCTTATCGAAAATAAGCTGTTCTTTCAGTATATTGCTATAACACCACTAAATTTTGCCTAAAACATTTTTATATGAAGCGGTATTTTTAAGTTATTCGACTGTTTTATTTAAACATCACATCCCGTATAACATATGAAGAGATTAGTAAAAACTGAGTGGAGTTAGCCATTACTTTGTGATAGTTGATCATAATGATACAGTAAAACATTTAACATTGTTACTATCACAGATTTTATTGTAACTTAACGCTACTATAGCGTCGATTCAAACGAATGAATTAATTCTTTTAAATCGCTTTGAAAATAATACGCTAAAGTATCCTTATAGTAGCTTTAAGTTACAATAAAATCTGTGATAGTAACAAAGTTAAGTGTTTTACTGTATTAAAGAGATTCCTGTTCCCTATCCATTAGCCAAGCTTTTACAACAAAAATATATCATGTGCAGCACAGTACACGTGATAGAAGTGAATACCTCTTTAGAATAGAGAATGAGAGAGATTAAGAGTGAGAAATTGAAAGAGAGAGAGAGAGAGAGAGAAAGGGAGAGGGATAATTTCAAAAGAAATATAACAATATAAAATTTGTGTAAAAAATATTCGGTTTATACATTATCTACACTATAATCGGCTGGTGGTTCAATTGGTAATACTGATATGATTGTTTGTGATAACTAAAATATGAAATATATGTTCGTCATTTGATATTTTCTAGATAACGTGTAAAAATTGCATCTATTGTTGTTCCAGATTTTGTTGTTGATTCTTTAGGATTGTTATTTAAAAACAGACCAAATGTTTCTCGAAGAAAGTTAATCAATGTCAAAGAATCATTGGATCCGAAATTTACATTGAAGTCTCCCCCGAGAATCAAAGGGATTTTATCTTCACCTCTTCCAAGTGCATTTGCACCTGTGTGGCTGTAAACCAGTAGGGAGCGGTGAATGAAATATATTATATTTTCTAGATTTTAACAAGTTAAACGGTTCAAGGATATTATCAAATAATCACAGAACACAAATGTAAATAACGTAAATAATTACAAAACACAATGATAAATATTCGGTACACACGAGTGCTGCTTCAGCTATTAATATATAGCGTCTGGACGCGTACATAATAACGCGCGCATGCGCGACAATCTATCTATCCTATTCTATCGCTTCGTACTGAGTTTATATCGCTCTCTCTTGCTCCACTCCCGTGTGGCGTCAGAGTTGTACGTATTCGCGCGCATGCACATCATACTATATTTTCTTCTATTGCATAGTATTCAATGAATACGTGGCTCTCTCTCTTGCTCGTACGATGCTTCCTAAACTATTCCCCCCTTTAAGCAACTTAGACCTTGGACTTAGCGTATGAGTGGGCGTTAAAGGCGAAGGACCTCACAAAAGGGAGACGCGGATAGCCTAAACTGATATATATGATGTATAGCTCTTTTTCTTTTTCTCTCCATGTTATATATCTGTGTACTCTGTCTTGTAACGAAGCCTGTGTTTTAGGTATACCAAATGTATAGCTCTCTTTCTCCTTCTCTCTACGTTATATCTTTTTTCTCTCTGTCGTGTAACGAAATCTCGAAACGTTACATTTTTTCCAATTCACTCTCCATTCTAGTCAAATATCAGAACGCCGCCAAAGAAGTATTCACTTCAAAAATTACAAATAAAATTGTAGATGTTCAATGGTTACGTTAAGTTCTTGAACTTTCAATAACGAACTGTATTTCAATAACGATATCATAATCCTTTTGCATACTTCAGCTTACACATTATATTAATGTATGGTATGCAGGAAAGAATGTTAAGATTTGCGTATATTTAAATTTTTATTCCATTTAGAATCTGCTTTTATACATAATTAAGGTTAAATATGTAATAATATTCCATTGGATCATAAAACGACTTCAGTGTAAAAGATAATTGCCTTAATAAAGATTTTAATCCCTAACTTAACAGTTCATATTGTTGGTTATCATAACAAAGAAGTTATTAGCGGTATTTGGATTGTACAAATATTATCATGGCAGTGCAGTACCTTTTATATCACTAGAATCTGTAATAAATATATCGTTATTTGAGATACAAAGTATACATACATATTTGTAACATAGTTTTCATGTATACTTTTAAGCCGTAGTGGACTAGTGGACTTAAAATTATACTTAAATTTAAAAAAGTCGAATTACTGTATTAATAATTAACCCCCTAAATCCCCAAATTGTAAGTTCAAATCATACTTACGATTTCTATTGTTGCCATTAAAGGTTAGTGTAATATACAGTGTGTTCGTAAGATAATGAATAACTTCGTTTTAAAAATTAAGGAATAACATTTTCTAGAAACTGTAGCAACTGTCAAATTTTATTTTTAGTTTTCACTTTTTTTAAAATATAATTAATACATACAGGGTGATTATTATAGAAGATATGACGTCATCGACATTTTTTTAATGGTAATCCCCTTTTTTATTAAGGCATGTGAAATATCACATTTTTTACAATAGTGTGTGTGTGTTTAGGCTAGATAAAAAAAACTAAGAAAAACCATTTTGCAACTTCAAGCTATTAAACTTAATGACAAAGACCATTTAACAAATTAACAAAATTAAATATTTAAACTGTCCACCGTTGACTGCTTGACAGTAACTTACCGGCCGACAGTAACGACTGAAAATGTGTTTTTCTTACTATCAGACTATCACTAATAATTAATTTTAAGCAATAATATAGTAATTTGGTTACTATACCAAGTTACTTAAAGAAAATTGAAACATAACAATAAATCTATCAAAATTAAAATCGTGATAGATATAGAAAAAGTCAAATCGTATACCACTGAATATATTACTGTGGATATTTCAAAAAGTAATATGAGAATTCTTTTAAAAGGAAATATGAGTTACATTACAATTATATCAAATATGGTAAATAGGGAAATATAATTAAACTAAGAAACTGTCATTTTTAAAATAATATTTTGCGTTCTTGCATTTTTTTTCTATATAAAAACATAAATACTGTTAGTTGTTTTGTTTACTCCTAGAGCACATTTTATAAACATAAAATGTTCGAAGTACTTGGGAGAATAAATAATTAAAGATACAATTTGAAGACAATACGAGTTTATTGATACTCTGTATAACAACTAAATTACGTACAAAGAAATTAAGATGTGTATTCTAACGTATAATCTTTCAGACTAACTTGCTAAATAGACTATTTTTATTTCAACGACATTTGAACAGTTAAACATTCGATATTGAGTTACCCGAACTCATAAATGCTGACCTAATGTTTATGTTTAATTTCAGGCACCGCATGAAGACTATTTTTAAACCTAAAATAATTATTGTTGAATGTAATATTCCAACACCCCCTCGCAACTATAATTATTTTTCAATCAGTCAACCAGACCACCCTTGGTACTTAAATGTTCTAGCTTTACTTTATTTATCGGCTTGGTAAACATATCAGCTATCATTTTTTCAATCGGACAATACTCGAATACAATAACCTGATTTTCATACAATTCTTTTAAAAAATGATACTTTGTATCAATATGCTTCGTTCGATTGCTAAATTTATGGTTTGCTAGCTGCTTTAAACAGCTTTGATTATCTTCGTACATAACCACTTTCGGTTCTAAATTTGTAAACTCCTTTATCGCCTGCTTTAACCAGATTGCCTCTTGGCATCCTTCGGCCAGTGCTATGTATTCAGCTTCGGTCGATGATAGTGATACGCAACTCTGCTTTCTGCATCCCCAATTAATAGGTGCACCCCGAAACATAAAAGATGTATCCACTATTTGACTTTCTATCCTCTTTATTTTCCGCCCAATCGGCGTCTAGATGTTTTATTATTAGTTTTTGATTCCATGCCTCTGTTAACAATATTCGAAGAGTTGCTTGCCGCACTACAGGCGCAAACACTTCATCGTAATCCACACCGAATTTCTGACTAAAACCTCTCGCTACCAATCGTGCCTTGTACTTGTTCGAGATCTTATCTTCACCTGTCTTTAGCTTAAACACCCATTTACATGATATGATGTTTTTGTCTTCCGGTGTAAGTACTAAATCCCATACTTCGTTATTCTTCAAAGATTTCATTTCCTCTTCCATAGCTTTCCTCCATTTTTCGCTATCACTGCTGGCAAGAGCTTCTTTAAATGTTTTAGGTTCTATTTCCCGAAGTTCAACTAACTTTGCTGTGTAGCGCTCAGGTGGAACTCCTTTATTTATTCTATTTGATCTACGATCACCTCCGTGCTCTATGTAGAACTCTTCACTTGGTTGATAGCTGTTATCGCTGCCACAAGATTGTTCTGTACCTGAACTTTCATATACATTAAATTCCTCCGTAGCTTCTTCTAGTTCTTCAGTTTTTTCGAAATCTGCGGCCTCATGTCTCCCAGTGTCATTTGGCTCCGTTCTTTCTTGCTCCTTTTTGAACTCAATAGTCGCTTCTTCATCTTTTATCTTTTTTTCTTTAACACGAATATTTCTTTCAGGAAATATCGCACTACGGCTAATTTTTATACGCCCTGTATCTAAATCTAACAATCTATATGCTTTAGATTCATCAGAATATCCTACGAAAATTAGTGATTCTGCCTTTTTATCAAATTTATTTTTAATTTGTTCCTTTGGAATATGACTATACACTTTAGATCCAAATATTTGCAAATTCGACACATCAGGTTTGACTTTATGCCACAACTCAAACGGTGTTTTCTGTTTTAACTGAGTAGGTAGTCGATTTTGCAGATAATTGGCTGTAACAACTGCTTCCCCCCAAAATTTCTTTGGTAAATTCGCATCGATTAACATGCACCTAGCCATTTCGACTAGCGACCTGTTCTTTCTCTCTGCAACACCGTTTTGCTCTGGAGAGTACCCCGCCGTGTACTGTATCTTTATGCCCTTACCGCTTAAATATTCCCTTAACGCATTATTTACGTACTCGCCACCCCTATCTGACCTAATAACCTTTGGTACCCTGCCTGACTGATTACTCATTAACTCGATAAACTCTTTAATATATTTTTCAGTTTCATTCTTATGTTTCAGTAAATACACAGTTGTGTATCTTGAGAAATCGTCTATTAAAGTAAGAATGTACCGTTTACCCCCTGGAGTAACAGTCTTCATGGGACCGCAAACATCTGTATGTATTAAGTCAAGTATATTAAATGTGTTGCTTTGAGAAAATTTCGGGAAACTCTTACGAATAATTTTACCTTTTACACAGCAGTTGCAAGTTTCCCTAATCCTACAATCCTTAATATTAATCCCGATTGCCATTTTTCTTTCCATCAAGCGCTTGACTGCTTCTATGTCCCTGTGCCCAAAACGTCGATGCCACGTATGCTGACAGTTGCTGGAGTGTTCATTCACGATGCTCAGTGCCTGTTCTACATTTGACAGCTTGTACAAGTCGGGCGCCGGCCTCGCACTCGCAATCACTTTTCCGCCTGAGACAATTTTACAGTTATTGTTGTCGAACTGCACGTTATACCCCGCACTAGTTAACTTTTTCACAGAAAGTAAATTTGAATATAAGTCCGGCACATACAACACGTCGTCGATTTTTAGCTTATTCACTCCCGCACTAGTCGCGCACTTGATGAATCCTGTTCCTATACCCTGAACCTTGGAGTGTTGCCCTTTCTCCGCTAACCTCACAACGCCTTTTTTGCTACCGTCAAATTGGGTATAAAATTCTTTGTAGTTTACCATGTGACTCGAAGCTCCTGAATCCACATACCACGAAGCAGAATCCCTGTTTACGTCATTTGAGCTTGAATTTACCATAAAACACGCATCATCACTGTCACCAGTATTAATTTCAGTAACTTTATTGGCCTTTTCTCTTTTAAACGCTTTATACTTGAAAGAGTCCCGTTTAAAATGACCTTTCCTGTTGCAAAAGTAACATTGCTTTACATCTGTACTTGCAGTTTGATTACTTTGGATCCTTTTATTATATACTGATTTCATGGCTGACTCGTTTTGACTTTTCAAAGCTCCTTGACGCCTCCTGTACTCATCGATTAATTTACTTTTTACGAATTCAAGCGTGAATTCACTCGATGACTTACTTTCCAGCGCTGTGATTAAAAAACTGTATGAGTCTGGAAGACTTCCCAGCAAAATGCCTGCCGCAAACCTGTCCTTAATTTCTTCCCCTAAAGCGGCCAGTTTATTCAATAATTCCAAGAATGAACTTATGTGTGCTTCCATATCACCATTCTCATCTAGCGATAGCCTGCAAATTTGCTTTAATAGAAAAACCATGCTAGATAAACTCGATTTTTGATGATACTGCTTTAGTGCTTCCCACGCATCATGCGCGTATTCCTTATTTCTGATATGCACTAGTTGACTAACATCGACAAGTAAGGCTATGGTTGATAAGGCCTTGTCATTTTTCTTCTGCCAGGTGCCGTTTCGTTCCTCCGGTGTTGGTAATTCAGTCGAAACTACATCCCATAAATCCGCATTTATTAATAACATTTTCACTAAATAGTTCCAGGACTGGTAGTTTTGCCCGTTCAACTTTTCGATGTTATACTTAGCACTTTCCGCCATTTTCCAGTTGTCTATACAACAATAGTTATCACTCGCGATGTACCTTTTAATTATTCTCCCTTACAAGTGAGCTTACGCGACGCACCTGGGCCCATAACCTGTTCGAAGTACTTGGGAGAATAAATAATTAAAGATACAATTTGAGGACAATACGAGTTTATTGATACCCTGTATAACAACTAAATTACGTACAAAGAAATTAAGATGTGTATTCTAACGTATAATCTTTCAGACTAACTTGCTAAATAGACTATTTTTATTTCAACGACATTTGAACAGTTAAACATTCGATATTGAGTTACCCGAACTCATAAATGCTGACCTAATGTTTATGTTTAATTTCAGGCACCGCATGAAGACTATTTTTAAACTTAAAATAATTATTGTTGAATGTAATATTCCAACATAAAATACATAGTAGATTTAACATCGATTCGTATATAGTATTGTAAGCAAAACTAACATAAAAACATAAATATTTTCTATAAAAAATTTTGCTTAAAAATATTATAGAATATGTTCTAGAATTTCATTTATACAGAACAGACGATTCACTTTCAATTTTCAATTTCAGTTTCAATACAACTCTACAACAGAGTAGGGTTGTAATTTGAAAAAATGTTTGGGGGGAGGTTTCTTAAGCATTGAAAAAAGGTTTTAAATTAATAATTAGCATGGTTTATTTATACAATTTAAAATGGTTTTTGGTTCATCTTTTTATCTTTTCAAATAACGCAGATGTTGATTAAAAAATATATTCTGGGACACCCGGTATTGATATTTCTAAATATCTATTTCTTTATGAAACTGTCTTCTTAAGATACAGTTTAAATATATTTAGAAAGGGAGTGCATCAATATGTTGAGAATTGCGAAGTCTGGGAAAAGTGAAAAGCTATTTTTATATTATATTCAGCACAATCACGAAAAATTTTCGCATACAGTGACACGAAGCGCTAACAGTGAATTCGCGAACGCTTGCAATATCGACACTTTACCATAATTTTTGTTTATTGTAAAATAATTTTTGTCTTAAGCTTTAAATAAAATTTTAAAATACATTCTTTTGAGCAGTTTTTTATCCCTCCCCCTTCAAGGGTGCGTTACAAAGAATTATTTACTCTCTGCTCGGCAATAAGGGGCAGGAAAACTATATAAATTATGATTTATAAAGTAAAGAGACAAACAAAACATTGTTATATTCACACCACTTTACATACATTTTTTGAAATATTATTTGGAATTGAACACAATCACTTTCAATGATAATTGATATAAATAACTTTTCATCATCTGAATATAAAAGAAAATTAACTTGAATTTCATTACAAATATCATTAATAAATAAAATGAAAATTAGAGGTCCAAGAATTAAACCCTGTGGAACACTATATTTTTACTCTTTAGAGGTGAATGGTATACAGGTTAAACAGTGGATTGTTAAGTATGATATAAGGCTTAACAATCCACTAGAAATATGGGTGTATAATCCGTGGAGTCCAATAACTAATGGACCCCTTGGTCCATTAGTGATTGGACCAAGCCACTATTGGTCTATTATGGCCAAGTAGACAAGTGGTCTATTGGACAAGTCAATGGACCACTAAGTATGATATAAGGCTTAGTGGTCCATTGACTTGTCCAATAGACCACTTGTCTACTTGGCCATAATAGACCAATAGTGGCTTGGTCCAATCACTAATGGACCAAGGGGTCCATTAGTTATTGGACTCCACGGATTATACACCCATATTTCTTCAACACGAGTCTGGTTGTTGTGGGATTTCCGAACATACTCCTCCAGGTTGTAGGATGTTGCAAGAGCACTAGTGGTAGTTTTAAACAACTGTTATTAGGGGAGGAATCAATTGGGAAGGATTCTATGCTAGTGCTCTTTGTTCGCGGTACTACAACATTTAGCTATTTTTTCTCACACGAGAAAAGGAACTGTCGCATTATATATAATATAGAATTTAGAGTCTCCCGCGTAACAGTATAGTAATGCCTAGCATTTGTTTTACCATCATCAGTTGAATCGATAATAATTATTATCGATTCAACTTTAAAGAACTGGATGGAATTGTTATAAAAATCACAAGAGTATTATTAAAGTATTCTGAAATGATTAGGTTAGTGGTTTTCTGTTATTTTTATAATACATTAGTTATGAACTTTCTAAAAATAATATTTGATGTATAAACTTCATAGCTTTATATTATAAGGGATGTTTACAATATCAGTTATACGCGCTAGACTTTCATCGGGCCACCGTAGTCTAAAACTTTAGGCTAGACTTGTGTATCAAGGCAAAGTGGCTACGGACACATGTTTAGACCGCCCTCGTGACCAGTGGTGCTTTTTCTTCAGTGGGGAAAGTACATTTTATTGACAGTTGGACAGCAAATGTGTTTAATTAAATGAGATTATGTCGGAAGTGGTTACATTTAAGTAGGTGACCGTTCCTCGTTTTTGATTATTGACTGTTGGCCACGTAAGGTGTTATTATTAGTCGTAATTTTAAATATTTAAAAATAAATTCAGTTGATTTTCTGTTATCTAATAAGCAATAACTTACCAACAATGGACATATTTACAACAATTAAACGATTAGGTACATCGATGCTCGATTTAAATATTTAAATAAATAGTTTTAAAACTTTAAAACGGACATTTCCACACGTAAAACATCTCTATCTCGAAATTGAGTGGCCAAAAAAAAACCAACACATAAATTCAGAATATGTCTTTTATACGAGAGTTGTATTATTTTCATATAGTCCACCATCGTGCTTTCTCATGACCCATGGACAGGGTGGGGTGTATCCTATTCACCTCAAGATAAATAGATGTCATCTGGTAGACGTCACTAATCAGAATTGGTCGAAATCCGATAGATCCGACACGATTTAATTCAGTTATCGTGCTAATAAAACAAATTTCTCAAATAGCCCACCATTGTGCTTTCTCATGACCCATGAATATGGTAGACTGTGTTCTGTCCACTTCGAAATCAATAGGTGTCGTCTGGAAAACGTCCCCGATCAGAATCAGTCAAAACCCGATCGATCCGACACGATTTAGTTGAGTTATCGTGCTAACAAAACAAATTTCTCAAATAGTCCACCATTATGCTTTCTCGTGCCCCATGAACATGGTAGAGTGGGTTCTATCCACTTCAAAATCGATATGTGTCGTCTGGGAAACGTCCTCGATCAGAATCAGTCAAAACCCGATCGATCCGACACGATTTAGTTATCGTGCTAACAAGAATAAATTCCGACGACAATGACAACGACACACACACAGCAAAAATTTTTTAAAAACCATTTTTTTTGTTCTTAGGCCGAAAAAAAAAATAAACCCAAAAAATTAATTTGTTTTTTCAATTTTTCTTTACGCGATTACATTACTTTTCCGCGTATAGTGGAGTGCGGAAAGGTAAAAATCAATGTTGTACAATCTCGTGATTTTGCAAAATAGTTTAATAGTAGTGTGTACGATAAATTTAAGTGGTTATGTGGTTGTCCTAAAATAAACAAACTATTTTGCTTTATTTGCTTGGTAATGATTGATTCAGGATTTTATTGAAAAGGTTATCAATATTTTTGGAAATGCCAAAGCTAGACGAGCTGATTTCCTCTACAGGTAACGGTAAGATATGTTTTACATAATTTTATCACTTCCACATATCACGTCACTGCTAGGCCCACTCCTCTAAAACTCCTACGAATCGGCAAATGATTATGCTGATATTACTTTTCCGCACTCCACAATAGACGAAAAAGTAATGTAATCGTGTAAAAAAAAAATTTTGTAAGGTTTATTTTTCGTTTTTCGGCCTAAAAACCAAGAAAAAATGGGTTTTAAACCGTATTGAGTGTGTGTGTGTGTGTATGTGTGTGTGTGTGTGTATGTGTGTGTCGTTGTCGTTGTTGTTGCCGTCGTTGTTGTCGTTGCCGTCGTTGTTGTCGTTGTTGTCGTTGTTGTCGTTGTTGTCGTTGTTGTCGTTGTCGTCGACATTTATTCTTGTTATCACGATAACTCAACTAAATCGTGTCGGATCGATCGGGTTTTAACTGTTTCTAATCGGGGACGTCTCCCAGACGATACCTATTGATTTTTAGGTGGATAGGACACACCCCACCCCGTCCATGGGTCATGAGAAACCACGATGGTGGACTGTTTGACAAAATTTTTTTGTTACCACGATATTTCAACTAAATCGTGTCGGAGCGATCGGATTTTGACTGATTCTGATCGGGGACGTCTCCTAGATGACACCTATTGATTTTGAGGTGGATAGAATACACTCTACCATGTTCATGGGTCATGAGAAAGCACAATGGTGGACTATTTGAGAAAGTTGTTTGTTAACATGATCACTCATTTAAATCGTGTCAGATCGATCGGGTTTCGATTGATTATGATTAGGGACATCTACCAGATGACAGCTATTGATTCTGAGGTGGGTAGGGCACACCTCACCCTGTCCATGGGTCATGAGAAAGCACGATGGTGGACTACCTGAGAAAAATTGAAGAAAGTAAAACTGTCGCATAAATCACATATTGTGCATTTATATGTTGGTTTATTTTTTCTCGGCCACTCAATTTCGAGATAAAGATATTCTACATGCGGAAAAGTCCGTCTTATGGTTTTAAAACTGTTTATTTTTCGTATAAAATGAATATTGAAATTAAAAATAAAATTTTCGACCGCCACTGAACATGTAATCAAAGCAAAGTGAGTTAAGAATTAGTAATATCTCTAAACATGAAATTGAAAAACTTGAACGAAATACTATAAACGAGTAATTTAGTAGATGTGTAGATAATGATACATCATTAGATTTCCATATTCTCCTATTACAAGGCTTTCCTCTATTAAATCGTGTTAAATCGTGTCTTATTCACGATCACTTCACTCACTTATTATATCACTATACTATAAAATTGCGTTATGCTCTCATGAAGCATTTTTGTGAAGTTAACGGCCAAGAAATGTTGAATTACCGATTTTTATTTTTTTGGACTGCAATATTGATAAGGTAAGAAATTTACATATACTCTAATTTTATATTTAGTTAACGGTTTTATGTTTAATGTTTGAATGTACTCGTGTACTATATAAATGTCGCTAAAAGTAGCATAATTTTAGTTGCCACTATAATTTTTACTTCAATATAAGTGTATTCTTTTCAACGTTATGGATATATTATTCGGTGATGAGTAATTTTCTCCTTAAGGGGAGGTTCTCATCAAGCGACCGAAAAATTACATGATTTTCTTCGTTTTTTACACAAAAAAAGTTTTTTACTAAAAAAAATAACACGGTAATTAGTTATATGATCGGTAACGTGACCGTCCCAAAAAAGGTGTCCAATCGGTGGGAACTGTAACACTTGTAAAAATGATCTGAAATCTAAATTTCAAAAAAATTTATAAAATATATATTTGTTGGAGCTTATACCAATAAAAAAAATCAAAAATTAACAAAATGGCGGACCTGCGAATTTTTGGTACCGTTTTTTCACTTTTTTCGCTCTTTAAAGTGTTATAAAAAAAGTAACAGCAAAATCAATGTTTTCTTAGGTATAAGCTCCAACAAATTGAATTTACTTTAAAATAAAAAAAAATCAAGACACTCCGTCAATTAGTTTTTGATGCACAGTTTCCACTAGTTTAAAAAACATGATTTCGAGAAAAACTCGTTCAAATATTCGGCTAACGATTTTTAGTATGTGAAAATTAATTAGTATACCTTGCAGCTAATCAGCAATTCCAGGACCATGTCTTTTTCATAAAAATGTTTTCGGCCAAATCGTTTTAGGAACATATTCTACATATAATAAGGTATCAAAAAAGGTAAAAACAAATTGATTTTTTGGTCGAGTTTGATGAGAACCTCCCCTTTAAAAAAAACGCTAATAGTATAAGTGCTAAAAAATAGAGTGTTCTGTTGATAGTGCCAGTTGATTTATTTATAGACTAGGGACAGTATTATTTGGAGAATAACGAAATCAAAATTGATTTTCTATGAAGTGTAGGTCATTTTCTGTCAAATGCAACTATATCAGTTCTGGAATTCAACTAATTTGCAATAATATTATTTATTTTATAAGTGAACATATTTACAGACATTTCGATCAAATATAATATAAACTGCAAATCATATAAACTGTTATATACTTAAATAGTAGTGTACAGCATTACTGACAAACATACAATAAAATTAAAATCTATTTATTGTAAGTTCATAAAAGCCATTTCAAAAATAAACATAACTTGAAATAAAAAGTCAACAGTAATTATAAACATTCCATTTAAACCAAACTCTGTCATAAAGATAACAATATGAGGAGCTGGCGAACAAAACGATATAATTACACAAAATTAAATTTTACAGGAAGAGCAAAAGACTGAATGACATACTTAGAGTGACGTGGTTTTTTATTTACCCATATGGAGTTTGTGACTTTATATGTTAAATCTAGATTCCTATCTCTAATAAAACGTAAGTATCTCAAGATACTTAAATTTGAAAAATGCAATTATGTCGTATTGTTTACAACCGGTGCAATTATTACGTTTCCATTGCCACTAGGATTTAATTAAGCCACTTTCATTGCAGTTTACATAAACTTATTAATCATAGAACATAAAAACATCTCTTCTGAAAAAAAAAACGATGAGTCATTTCTCTCTCAAAATAAGAAATCACGTGTTCTTTCGTTATATATTGATAGTCCAATCAATAGGGAATGACCCGGTCACTAATTGTAAACAGCAAAAAAAAAATTGAGCATATAGAAAATAAAATTTTAAGAAACTTACCGTTTTTTTGCTCTTAATATGGCGGCCGCTAACATAACCTAAAAAATTCGATTTTAAAGTCAAAAAACCGATTTTTCGCGAGTAAAAAAGAAAGTTGTGCTCGGATTGGAAAAAGTTAAATGAGAAAGTTGTAGATAATGAGAAAATCTTTCGATTAAATTTTTGTGAGCTCGAATCGACTTTTCGAGATATATCGAGAAAACCGTTGAAAATTGGGTTTTCTTGTTTTTGCTCTAAGAATAACGGTATTTGATGAAAACATTTAATAATATCAGAAAATATAGTCCTAAGTGAGACGAAAACAATCGTTTTTGTACAATTCCGTTTTGTACGGTTGAATTGTACAAAAACAATTGTTTTCGTCTCACTTAGGACTACATTTTCTGAAATTATTAAATGTTTTCATCAAATATTGTTATTTTTAGAGCAAAAATAAGAAAACGGAATTTTCAACGGTTTTTTCGATATATCTCGAAAATTAATGAATCGATTCGAGCTCACAAAAATGTAATCAAAATATTTTCTCATTATCTACAACTTTCTCATTTAACTTTTTCCAATCCGAGCACAACTTTCTTTTTTATTCGCGAAAAACCGGTTTTTTGACTTTTACGAATTTTTTAGATTATGTTAGCGGCCACCATTTTGAGAGCAAAGAACTGTAAGTTTCTTAAAATTTTATTTTCTATGTGCTCAAAATTTTTTTTCTGATTACAATTAGTGACCATTTAACATAGGGGCTCAGACAGATTAATTGGACTACGAGCTCAATGTCTATTTCCTCACAATCACAACCTCCATCGTGTCCATCTTCCTGACATTCTCCTTCATCGTCTTCCCTCTCTTCCCATTATTGCTTTCCTGTGGACTCCCTAAAATTTCTTTATACCAACTTAATTTTTGATACTGTTCCCACTTGTTTCCAAAACAACTCAATAACTTCGAATCAACAATCAACAACCAAGAACTCAAACAGCTGATTACCACAGATTACACTCTTTCACCACAGACTTTATCTTATTTTCTACTAATAAAAACAAAAGCTAGTGTAGCCTCATTAAAAACAGTATTGAAAGTGCAAAAAAATGGATGTCCCTTATCTGATTGACAAATTTGTATGAAAATTATTCCATTTTAAACGAAAACCTGCTCGCTTATTCAAAACTGTTGAAAATTTACTATAACTGTACTGTTTTTATTCAAATCACGTCAAATCATCAACTTTAGACTCAATGTTAGCACAGTTTTACGTAGTTTTGCTTAGAAATGAGTTCGTATTTGTATTCAGTGGGCTAAGAAAGTTCGGATTAAAAAAATTATTTCAACCAGAAGCATAATTATACCGTTTTGTTCGCCAGCTCCTCATATATGCTTACATAATACTTATATAAAAATATTAACTGTAATCTGAGATAAATCCTTATCATCTATTACGAAGTATATCCTTTTAATTTGTTTTTCTCGTTTATATTCATTGGTGTTTACAGATTAATATATTGTCATTGTTGCCCCCTTTCGATCACTATGAGTGGCCCTCTTGACCGCTCTCGTCTCTGCCCGTGGGTGATATCGGTCTGGGTAGTCGTCTATATGAGGAACACAAAGGGTTGTTCTAGGATCGTACATCCAGTGGCGTTTTGAGTACTCCTCTTGACCATCTTCGTCCTTGTCCCGCCTAAAAAGAGTGGTATCGGTCTGGGTGGGCATCTAGGTTGAAGAAACGAAGGGTCGATCTCTATCGAAGGGTACGATATTTTTGACCATCTTCGTCCCTGTCTCCCCTAGGAACGGTAGTATCGTCTAGTTGGGCATCTAGATAGGGAGCATCTCATCTTACCGATCCAGGCGTGTTTTGAGTAGTCCTCTTCACCGTCTTTGTCCCTATCCCACCTAAAAAGGGTGGAATCATCGTGAATGGGCATCTAGATGGGGAACACGAAGGGTTGATCTCGCTCGTCCATCCAATCGCGTTTTGGGTAGTCCTCTTGACCATTTTCATCTCTATCCCGCCTAGGAAGGGTTGTATCTGTCAGGGTGGGCATATAGATTGAAAACACAAAGGGTTGGTCTCGGCTCGACCTTCCAGTCACGCTTTGAGTAGTCCTCTTGGACGTCTTCGTCCTTGTCCTGCCTAAAAAGGGTGATATCGGTGTGGGTGGGTGTCTAGATGGCGAACACGAAAGGTTGAGTTGGGCTCATCCATGCAATCGCGCTTTGGGTGGTCCTCTTGACCATCTTCAACTCAGTTCCGCCTAGGAAGGATGGTGTCGGTGTAAGTGGGCATCTAGATGGAGAGCACGAAGGGTTGGTCTCGGCTCGTGTATCCAGTCGCGGATGTGTACCTTGCCGGTCGTTGGACCAGAGAGGAGATCCGGGCGGCACGTGGAGACACCCCTATGATCCTGTTCACTGCTCTGATTTTCTGTTCGGGGATGGGCCGCTTTAGTATGGAACATGAATTTTCTTTGGAGCTTTCACGGTTTCTGTGTAGATGGAGATCTGATCCTACAATATCAAGGCGACTTTCTGCATGGTTTTTCTTGATTTCATTGGCACTAAACATAACTCACAACCCACTGTGTAAAGATTTTTGCGGTCTCCCATTTCACCCTCTTTCCTCAGTGATCGCTACCAGTTGATGAGGCGGTGAAAACCGATGGATCCCTCGGTGATCTATGTGAATTGAATGTCGATTCCTTTATGTGAAACTCCACCACATGAAAGATGCAGGTTTCTGTTTGCACTTCTTACCTCACACGATCGATAGATTTGGCTTCGAAATGGGCACGATGCTCTAGTATTAATTAACCAACACTTATCGAACTCGTGTTGTATTTATACTTTTCTGAAAAATTACTGTTAGAAAATTACAACGCCACTAAAGTGTCGTTATTTGCAACCAGATTCCGTGATTCGTTACATCAAAATGGATGTAGTCTAAGTACGCTATCGTGACTCCCGATAAATTTATAGGTCGATTCCAGTGACAATATGTGGGTAAAGAGCAATAGTACTGCTCGATCTGAACCCAATTATCTCAGTATATCACGCGTCAGGATGGGCGCGCAAGACAATGGTAGAGTGGCAGAGCTAAGTGATCTAAATGCCAAATACCAAATTCTCGGAAAATGAAGAAAAACTGCACAAAATATAAAATATAGTTTGCACATACCGAATTTACATTCTATGCAAATTTGGTTTTTGGCATTTAGATCACTTAGCTCTGCTACCCTACAATATATTCAGAATGTATATAATAACGTCCATACATCGATTTCGTGTATAGTATAAATGATTTCTCTTTTTCTATTATTTTGCGCATTTGATTATGCAGTAGAAAGGCCTGCAAATATTAAAACCATGAGCTGTGAGTAGAGAAAAAAATATTCAGTAAATGATCCTATTATTGAAATTCTACTATAATTCATTCAGTGCTTAAATTAAGCAAAAGGACGTTTAGCAGTAAATAAAAAGTAAATGACGATTTAATATCTGCAAGTTCTCAACAATCCGAGGTCTTTTTGTTTGAGGCCGACGGTTATCTATGCTGACTTGATAGATACATATATTATCGTTACTAAATGTCAAGTATATATTAGTTACATAAATATACATCTTCTAGCGACTTACATGTACGTGGAACCGCAGAAGCTATACAAACTTCCTCAATAACAAAAACATGCCGATGTTAAATGGTAAAAAAGAGACATTTTCTATAATTACTATATAGTGATAGCTTTTTGACTTGACAGTTTTGTGTTGCAAAACGTTTCTTCTTGACACTAGTACGAAAACGTAAGAACTCGAATAAATAATTGTACTAGATAATTGTACTGTAAATATTAATAAGATATTTTTCTATGTTAGATATATTAACTCCAGGTAACACTACTTTTTTCCAAAAATGCGATCATTATTCCTGGAGGATTCGAAAGTTCTAGCCAATTCCACTGATGCCATTGATTTTTGATAAACAACCCCTTCATGCGTCTATGAATACATTCATAGACGTCTTGTTATTTATTTTCGTCTACAAAAAATATTTATACTGTACAACATGGTGTTATAAAAATGTTAAGTAAAATCCCTAACAAGATTATTTACGAAAAAATGTAAACAAAAGTGAATTTTGACTGCAAGCAACACTATATATACCCAGTATATTAAATATTGGGTTGTCCAAAAAGTCGTATCGTTTTTCCGCGTTAACCACTTGCGTCACGGCCTATGATGACATGCGCACAACTGCAGGCTTGAAGCCCTCCTCCCTATTTAACCCTAATATTTATCTGTTGTTTACTGCCATTATACTCGTGAACTTGCTTTATTATTGTTGTGTGTGAGCTTCATTGAAAATGAGTGAAACCAAGCATTTTAGGCACGTGATGCTTTTTTATTGTAAAGGAGGCAAAGGAGACGCTGAAACTTGAGGCAAATTGTGTTCTGTGTACGGCAAAACTGTTTTTCAAGATCGAACGTATTAAAAGTGGTTCAGGAGATTTCAAAATTCTCGCCAAACCATACGTGAGCTTGCAAGAAAATCAAGACGTCAAAATCTAGTGTACATAATCACTTTCAGCAACTTGGGTTTATCAGTAGACTCCATGTTTGGGTTCCTCACGAATTCAGCGAATCCAATTTAATGGATCGCATCAACATCTACGATATATTAATGATTCGTCAACGTATCGATTCCTTTTTGAGAAATCTGGTTATTGGAGATAAAAAGTGGATCATTTACGACAATGTCAGTCGAAAAATATCGTGGGAAAAGTCCGGTGAACCTTCTCAATCCACACCAAAGGCAAGGCATCACCCCAGGAAAGTTTTGTTATCCGTTTGGTGGGATTTCAAAGGAATCATTCATTTTGAGCTACTCCCGAGGAATGAAACAATAAGTTCGAATATTTACTGCGAACAACTACAAAAATTTAACCAAGCCATGCAGGAAAAGCGCCCAGGACTTGTAAATTGTAAGATGGTCGTCTTCCATCACGACAACGCTCAACCCCACACTTCTCTGCAGACCCGGAGGAAATTTTTGGAGTTGGAGTGGGATGTTTTACCCCATCCACTATATTCTCCAGACCTCGCGCCTTCGGATTTTCACCTATTCCGCTCCATGAATAACAGTTTACGAAACTTAACAGTTGCCAATGACGACGAAGTCAGAAATCATTTTAAAACGTTTTTTACGAGCAAACTGCAAACTTTTTATGAAAATGGTATGAAGCTTACTGAGAGATGGAAGAAAGTTATTGAAAATGGAGGAACGTACATTATTGATTAAAATAATTTGTAATAACTATAATGTTAATAATAGATTATTATGAAAAAGCCGAACGAATTTTTTGGACAACCCGATAATAAACGCTCTTGACGTATGTTAATAAAATTTTTATTTTTAAATTCTATTTTTACTGTGTAGTTACTGAGCGATACTAGAAAAAATATGCAACTTCTTGAAAAAACTGTTTTATTTTCTCAAACATGGCCTGTAAGCTCACAATGTTCACGTCACGTGTTTACACTTTATAGACTAATTACATAAATATTTTATACCTTGACTATCATGTTTTAATTTTACATAAAACAGCCTTGATCTCAAGGCAGATATCTACAAAGTATTTTATTGAGGTAATGCTTTGGTTTACGGTTAATTACGGTTAAACGGTTTATTTATAACAAATGTTTTATATTCTGCCGCGGTTTGTACCAAATCTGCATATTGTTTGTTACGTGTATGATTTCAATTACCTAAAATTTATGAGCACACAGCTTCATTTTACGTACACCATCGCAACTGATTTATTGATAATATTAAATCTGAGCAACATACATTATATTTGTCCAATTTAGATACTTGTTTTTACATTACTTTAAATAATATTGTAAAGTTTATTTCAATTTTGTCTTGGGAATTATAGGTTACATACATTATCAAACATCTGACCTCGATATTCACAAAATTGGACGAAAAAAATATTAAACAGCGTTCTGGTAACTTACGCTTAACTCATCAGTTATTTACGTAGACTTTAAACTTTTTCCCTCATAAATTCCTGGTAAAAATTAATGCGTCGGTGAAATTTCACATTATTACTTTCATTTTTTCGATGATTTAAATCATAGTACTTACGTGATATTTTAAATGGTTTCAACTAATGTCTAATAATTTAAAATGTTATTATCGGGCAAAAATGAATAAAAAACATAAAGGAACAATAACGTCAAAAGCAATGGAAACGGTGTTAATAAAAAACATTAGAAAAAAAATGTAGGTGAAATTAAATCATACGAATTTGAATGCTTCTTCTAGATCCTCCTCTAGCTTTTATCACTGTTTCCATGCGTCTGGACATAGTATTGGTCGGTCAAATAATAAATAATTTCCTGAGCAATATTTTTCCGTTTGACAAGAACGACTTGTTAGAGTTACCTAAGAGTCATAAGGGCAGGTGTGTGACGCCCAACTGATCGCTTTAGTGTACCCCACAGATGCTCTACGGTCTTGGTTCATATTTGGGTTTCTTGATGGCCAGTACACAGTTGGAATATTACAAATCGACGGTACTCTCAGTACCTCACTAGCAAAGTGAGGCCGAGCGTTATCTTGCATAAAATTAAAATTGTCCTTGACAAACTGGGCAAAAAAAGAACATCACATGTTCTTCTACGTAGAAATGTGCATTCATAGATCTCCCTCGTATAGGAACCAAATCCGTGCGATCATCGAAACAAATTCTTCCCCAAAGCATTATTGATCCACCAAGAAATCGAATCCTCGGAGAGATATTACAGGCAGGAAACCTCTCTCCTGAACTACACCAGAATCGTTGACGTATATCTGGTGAATTAAGGCTTACTCTTGTTTTGTCTGAAAACAAAACTCGCTTCGATGCATCAATGGTCCAATTTACGAGTTCTCTTGTAAAATGCAGTCTAGTAATTCTATGTTCTCTGGTGAGCAGTGATGCAATAGCTGGTCGTCTATTGTCCAATCCTTCTTGATTAAGCCGTCTCCTGACCGTTGATCCAGAATTTGCTACATTTAGAACTGTTGCTAGGGTCCTGCTTATTGTAGGCCCTTGATTATTGTATTGTAGGATTATATTATTATATAAACTGGTAGAATTCCAAGTCATTTAACCAGAGTTACGACTTTCGCTGCTTTATCTGTACTTAAGTTGCGTGAACAATTCATTGTTTCTAGTCTAAGTGTACTGGACAAAGTGTTTCAGTCGCTTAATGACATTAAGTTTAAAAAACCATCACTAACGTAACCTAACAATTTATTTCCTTTTTCAAATCACCTTAAATAACCTTAAATGTATTATTAATAAACAACTACAAAATGTGACTTACATCTGTCAAAAAATTACAATTGTTTATCAGTAATGACAGTGGATATCCTAGGCCATATACATAAAATATATAAGGATTTAAAACTTCGAAAAATTATAGGAAATAATGCATAGTGTTGCAGATTTTGTCTAGGTATAATATACATTCAATCTAGCGAATAAACTGGACGAAGTTGTTGGTATTATTAAATCTGATTGTAAAATAATTTTTTTAATATTAAATAAAACTATTTTGAGAGATTATTTAGATTTTTTGTATATATGTTACTGTGAAATATTGAAATTAGTGAATGTCAACATCCACCGGTGAATGTCGACAAATACCAAATGCCTTGGTGAAAGACCGAACGTTTATTAATTTTATTATACATTCGAACTTTCGCCGGTGTATGTCGACAAACACAAATGGGTTCCGGTGAATGTCGGAAACGACAGGTCGTAACTTGCTTTTGGGCGGTTCCTGCATCCTGTTTGTTGGCTTTGGCTTCGTCAGTCTTACGCAAGATCTGATAGCGTGTGTGCAAGCTTGCTAATTTAATTTGTTTTATTAGATATTATAATTTGTGTTCAATACCTACTGCAGTTAATCGTAAATCAGTTTTTTGAAAAGTTACATGCCTTAATTGGAAGTAAACGAGAAGACAATTGTTTTTATTTTTCTCAAGAAAGGTACTCTAAAATCGTTTCTGAAGTGATTTCTGCTAAAAGTAAGTGTAGTACACCTTTGGACTACAGACGTTTAAAACGTTTTGACATTTTAAAAGTTAGCGATGAAGAAAAGTTAATTGTGCCACTAAAACCAGGAGAAACGAATATCCAGTATTATGTTACAAATGATGAGCTGTTTAATATACTTTCCGAAACTCACATAAGAATAGGCCATGGAGGAGGAACACGAATGCTTAAAGAATTGAAAGTTAGATACAAAAATATTACTTATGAAGTTGTAATGTTGTATTTAAATTTATGTAAACAATGTCAAATGAAACACAGTGCGCCTAAAAAAGGTATTGTTGTGAAACCAATGGTCAGTTCCGAATTGAACTCTAGATGTCAAGTCGACTTGATAGACTTGCAATCACACAGGGATGGCGATTACAAGTTTATAATGGTATATCAAGATCATCTAACCAAGTTTGTCCAGTTGCGACCTTTAAAAAGCAAGAGAGCGGAAGAAGTAGCATATCACCTTCTTCATGTTTTTTTAACATTTGGTTCTCCCGCTATATTGCATTCGGATAATGGTAGACAATTCAGTAAATGAGTCATATCTGAACTATGTGCTATGTGGAAAGATGTTAAAATAGTACACGGAAAGCCTCGTCACAATCAAGCACAAGGCTCAGTCGAAAGACCTAATAAGGACATACAGAATATGTTAACTGCATGGGTGCAAGATAATGACTCAAATAAATGGTCAAAAGATTTGCCGTTTGTCCAGTTCGCCAAAAACACAACATATCACGAAGGAATACGCCAGAGTCCATATGAAGCCCTGTTTGGAGTTAAACCAAAAAGAAGCATAGCATCGTCATCTCTCCCTCGCGGGCAAATTGCAAACATTGAAACCGAAGAACAGTTAGAAGCCTATGTTAACACTTTTGAAGAAAATTTGGGTAGTGACCATATTGATGACCATATTTCAGATGGAAGCGACGTGGATAAGCAAAATACCATTGGAGATAATCTGGAACCTAGCACGTCTTCATCTCAAACATTGACTGATCCGCAACCTAGCACGTCTTCATCTCAAGTACTGGCTGAACAACAAGAGCTAATTTCTTCAAAGAGGGTAGCCGCAAAAGAAAATCTTCTACTTCAAGCAACAAAAATATTACGAACGTCAAAAAAAAAGTTTCCTCCGGCCCAAATTGGTGATACCGTAAGAATTCAAGTCCCTGATGTCGACCGTGGTCGTACAGACCCTCGAAATGTATTAGCGGTTGTTGTTGGAATAGAGGATTCAGGCTTTTATAAATTAGCAAACAAAAATAGTACCTTGAAACAGCTTTTCACCCGTAATCAGTTCGTAATTTGTAAAGAAAAGTTACTTTCCATGGATGAGGTTTCGATTCAAGAAATGTCGCTAAGAGAAGCAGCTTGTGCTAATTCAAAAAGTGGAGGGCAAGGCTATACACGTTGTAATTGCAAAAGGAAGTGTTCGACGGCTAAGTGCAGCTGTAAAAGCAAAGGCCTTTTGTGCAATTCGAAGTGTCATGGTAGTT
This sequence comes from Rosalia funebris, assembly GCA_037954035.1. NCBI lineage: Eukaryota > Metazoa > Arthropoda > Insecta > Coleoptera > Cerambycidae > Rosalia > Rosalia funebris. Next base: position 10,324,118 of record JAZFAV010000034.1, on the reverse strand, counting down.
TAAGTTGTTGCAATAAATAAGAATGTCATACATTTTCTTGGTTTTTTATATTACAGTTTAAAAATTAAAATGTATGTGTATGCTTATTATATTGACATTATTTTAGTTGTGTTTCGTGATTTGCAATGTTCTACTGTTTGTTTTAAGTTCAGCAATTTCTTTAAGTTTATTGGAAAACTTTTCCCATATCGTTTTAATAAATAAATATTACCTATACTTTTATTTTTGTTTTCCTTTATTAAAAAAATGTTTCTTTTCAACATATACCATGAGTACATGCTGAATGTCGACATTCACCGGTGTTAGAAATGATGATATTTGACCGATATTTCGGACATACGCCAAGCAACTTAGAGAATGTTGACATTCACTGGTGTATCTCGACATTCACTGGATTTCGGTGTTTCACAGTAAACATATATTCATATATGTTTACTGTGAATTATATACATATTATCGTTTATAGCTGGACAAATGCCGCGACGTCCAGGACCTTTCCAGATGGGTTCCTCTTCGGCGTAGCTACAGCAGCGTACCAAATAGAAGGCGCTTGGAACGAGGACGGCAAGGGGGAGAATATGTGGGATCGTATAATACACACCAACCGATCATTCATCGCCAACAATGACACTGCAGATGTCGCTTGCGATTCTTATCATAAATACGAAGAAGATGTTAAATTAGCCAAGGAAGTGGGATCAAAATTTTATCGGTTTTCTGTTTCTTGGTCCAGGTAAGAACTCTATTGACCCAAGAGAATATTCCTAATGAATATTTTTCTTTCATAGTTATTTGCGCTTGTTGGAAACGCTGAGTTATAATGTCTCAAGTTATCGAACTCAAAAGAGAGCTCAAAACAATATTTGAAACAGTTATTTGTTACAAAACGCATGTATTACAATCGAGTTGGTCCATTCAATAACTTAAGTTTCATTTAAAACGCCACAGCTTCTAAAAAAGTTCCTAGACTTCAACGATCGCTCGTTTGATTAAAGACTGATTATGATTCGAATAAAAAACTGTAACTGTTTCATGATTTCATAGGTCTGTTATGTATAGAATGTAAAATTAAGTTAGTGTAAAAATTATAGAATTTGGACCGCTCCCATTTCCTACTTTTTTTAATTTCTTAAACTACTTAAGCTTGTTCATTAGAAGTAACATTAATAAAAGTTTCTAATCACTTGCTTTATTATTAACGAATTTATCCAATATTCACCCATATTCATATTTTTGTATAGCTCTTTCACCTTGGATTTTAATCACGAATTAATGTCACATTGTTAATCTTATGTTAATGTTAAGAACAATTGGCTATTACCTTTAATTCAGAGATACCCCAAATTAAAGGTAATAGCCAATAAGTTAAAACAAAACGTTAGGTACGAGACATTAACCTAACATCCTACGTGAACCAGATAAATATTCAAATTAATTTTCACAAATTCGACACATTTTCTATCTTCCTCTTGACCACAAGTTAAGTTAGGCTAGGTTAGTTACCCATATTTTTATGCACCTGTGTAAGCATATTTCGGCAGCAGTGATATCAGCAAAGTTTCAAGAAGTTCAAATTATAAGTTCAGTTTCAAGTTCACATTCGAACAAGACACAATACATATAGACAGTCAACGTGCCAATAAAGGTAGCTGTCGAAGTGTACATGTATAGGTGCATTATAATCAGTATAAATTTTACCATACTTTATTTTGACGCCCTGTATAGCAAAGGTAGAAACACGAGACCGTAAACCTTCTTAGATCATCTAAGCAAACATTTGGTAAAACGACTAATTACTAAATCAGTCTACTTTTTCAATCAAGAATTATGGTATTTTAAATTGTAGTTAAATTTTTGAGTAAACCTGTTGGGCAATTGAGATACATATATTTAGTATTCTTGGTATTGGCATTATTGCATAATAAGTTGTTCATGATAGGCAGTATGCTTTAAAAAAGCACAGTTTATATACTTCAACGAAATAGTAAGCAACAAATTACATGACCTTCCAGGAAATCAATTGTTGCTGGTAATTTAATTAATATATATTTAGTATTCTTGGTATTGGCATTGTTACATAAGAAGTTGTTCATGGTATGCAGTGAGCTTTAACAAAAACACATTTTACATACTGCAACGAAATAGTCTAAAGTAACGGATTACATGATCTCGCAGGTAATCAATCATTACTAATAGATTGATTAATATATTAAAACAAAACTGTCTATACCTCTTACGTTGCGTAACCCTTTCTCATGTTTATTCGTGGGAATAAAAACTACACACGTCATCTTTAATGCATTTATTGTTTATCCAAAGGCAAAATAAACCACTGGGAAATGATAGTTCATGTAATCAATGGAGCTATGAATGATTGAACAGCACATATTACTAAAGCCATCAATTTGCTTAAAATATAGAGAAATTAGTGTCTCAAATGAAAGTCGATTGAGACTGTTCTATATTATAATAAATATTTGAATCCAGCCAACCTGCTCAGTATGTAATTCAATCCACAAAAGGCGAAGGCCACTTAACAGTTGTTGACAACATTTTCACTTAAACAATTTCTTAAACAATTTTGTTTGATTCTCGAATAAAACAAAATTGTTTAAGAAACACTAAATTAAAAGGGAATTTAAAATTCTAAATAATAACATGTTACAACAATTTATTTTATTTATAGGTGCACATATGTATAATGTGTTTACAAAAAATAAAATCACATATTTTATATTTTGAAACCTTATCCGATCGTGCAGAGACACGAGAAAGGGGTCGAGGATCGCTTCTAGGTATAATTCTATGCCCGGAGGGGCTTTAGCCCGAGCAGTAGTTGTTTCCTAGAGCGATTATGTAATAGCTTTGTTATTCGGGAACTACTTTGATAACCGCTTGGAAGTTTAGTGGTCCCTTTCTCGATTTCCGACTTATATGTTACTGAGAGGTCGTATACTTGACAGAAATATAGGTCGTATACTTTTTTCCATAGAATTCTACCAACCGGTTACGCCAACGAGACCAACCCAAAGGGCATTTCGTACTACCAAAACATGATCCAGGCTATCCTCAATCACAATATGATCCCAGTAGTTACCATCTACCACTGGGACCTTCCGCAGCCCTTGCAAGACATCGGAGGATGGACGAATCCAAAATTGGTAAACTACTTTGTAGACTACGCTCGTATCCTCATTGAAAATCTTAACGGCGTCGAGTATTGGGTGACCTTCAACGAACCAAAGTTAATATGTAGACACGGATATGGCACGGGTTTATATGCTCCAGCTCTACATCTAGATGGAACAGGCGACTATATGTGCGTATACGTTTTGCTCAAAGCGCATGCTGCGACCTACCACATGTATAAAACTGATTTTCCACAACTTACGGGTGAGTAATGAGGTTGAAAATGGGTTAGTTTTGTTCAGGGGGTGCTATATTGCTGTTATGCTGTTTTTTGTCAAAGACTGATTGATTTTCAACGCTATGTGGGCCGACGCATTCATGATGAAGAAACCAATCTTCTGATCACCATAATTCAGATCGTTGTTTTCTCGCTGTCTGATGCAATCGCGTTCGCACTTTCAGATAGTAATTTTGCTTCACTGTATTCCTTCTGTATGACTCCTTTAATGTCGAAAGACAAACCATCATAGACTTCACATTCTATTTCACTTACCGTGCATTCTTACAAAAAATGTTATTAGTCCCTTCAAATTAGACAAAAAAATCACTGATTTTGGGAAATTTTTCCTACAGCTAAGCGACCTATACATAAAGTTGTGTTAGGATTGTGTCAACATATTTTTCACCTAGCGCATGATAAAAAAAAGGGTTGTTTTTTAGATATAGACAGATATATATATATATATATATATATATATATATATATATATATATATATATATATATATATATATATATATATATATATATATATATATATATATATATACGCGCTTTTGGCATTTTTCTGAAAAACTATGTATGGGAAAGCATTACCTGATCTGATGTTGTAGATTTTGTGATTCTCCACAACTTTTGTTTCTTTCATTTTTTCGAAATTCTGCTTAGTTGCGCCGCTAGAGCGCGCTGAAGAGTTTTTGAGCTGCTTT